>OX246753.1:289865715-292365715 GCA_945910035.1 Brachypalpus laphriformis | reverse complement strand
TTGAGTAAATTTTGCATTGATGTGCAGTTGGGCCTATTGATTTTTTAGTCTCCGATCTCTGAAGCTGAAGGTTCAAGAAAATTTAATTTCTAAGAGGAAGTCGAGCAATATGGTACTCGAGTACGAAACCCCCTGAAAGATGACCTCATTGCCCCTTATCTCGGCATGCAAACTTCCGGGTTAGGGAATACTTTCTTGTTAATAAAATGTATGCTTACTAGCTCTTATGAACTCTCATATTTTTTTTGCAAATCGAGATTTACGAGTATGCAAGTCCATGCATGAACTTTTGTGTACGTTTCGCAACCAAGTCACCCAAAAATATCATCACTGTAGGAAGTCTATCGCACATACACTCAAGATGATAACAAAAATGTGTCAAGTTTATACTAATAAAAGCTAAAATGAAAACATATTTATCTTGAATACTCGCGCCCCTAAAGTGAAAAGAGCCCGAGACCCAGTAACAAACCCACACACAAAAGTGTGTTGTTTTGATGCGGGTGTGTGCGACAAAAAGGAAATTGTGATTAAGTGTACAACACAATTCCAAACGTAGATACCTAGTATAACACAGATTGTTTTGCGTTCCGCTTTTTTATAAATCACTGCATCATGGGGGTGAATCTTTGTTTGTTTTTTGTTTGGTTCCTATCTCTCACAGCCCAAACAAACCAGTAGGGTGCCCACTTTAAAGTGGAACAATAAATCGTGCAGGAGGTCCCCTTTTTATTAATCTCTCAGAGAACAATGAACCACAGAGAACGCAAAAATCAAACCCAATTAACCGAAACAAAGAATACTCCTCAAATCAGTCCCTAGAATCTCCATCATCCTAAAGAATTCCAAAGCTGGAACTCAGTCCGGCGGCGTCTGTCTGTATCCGATTCGCTCTGGTTCAGTTCGCAGCACACGGTTTCATTGTGGAAAATTAAAACTCATTAACAGTTCGCGGAAGTCAGGAACGACCCTTTCGATTTGAACTTTGATCCCTTGATTACGATGAAAAGAGTGAAATTTAAATAGAGAAACATGTGGGGTGTATCTGCGTGTGGTTATGTCTGTTTTTGCGCCACTATTCCAGTACACACAGATGTAATGTAGATGAGGAAAAGCATACAGCTGTTGTCCAAGCGTTCAACAATAAATCGACTATAAAAGGCAGCATCTTCATCATCATCAGCCACAGCAAGTGAATTTAAATTTCATCACTTTAATCGAATTAGGAGAGGTTTATGTCATGCATGGTGCTTGGAGGTCTGCTTTATGGGATGAGTTGTTAATATTTTTATATAACTATATGGTGGAACAAAATAGGAAAAGTGTGAATCTATGATAGGGTAGTTGATCGATCGCTATTGTACACCTCCATCCAGTGCTAAGCACTTAAGCAAATTGTTTTTTATTAAATCCTAAATGCATTGAATTGCAATAAAAAAAGGAAATCACTCAATTACTTTGCATGAGTAACTCTATATGTAATTATATCCATTTAACTACCCAACCAATCACTCCACCTAATGACTACTCAACGTATCTATATATGCCTCTATTCATTAATCCTTTCTTGCAATGGTCGATTTAATTTCGTTAATGTACTCTTTACACTACACTATGATTTTTTCTCGGCCTGGCTGACACAACACAACAAATCGACTCGCAATCATCATTATACTACAACCCGCCCTAAAGGTAACCTCACACTAATTGCACTGCAATCCATGCCTCGTCATCCTCCAACAATTCCCACCGGGACTAGAAAAAGATATGAAAATGTTTTCCAACTGTCAGCAATCAATCATCGAAAAAATATACGTTGGGGCAATTTGTTTCGTTCGCATATGTTGATGCAGTAGTACTCTCATGTTGCTCAACATGGTGATAAATGTGTCGATGACACTTACGATATTTTACGTCCTGACCGAACGATATAAACTTTAAGAAAAAAAGCAAAGAAATGTCGACAGCAAGCCGACATGGCACCTATCACCATGAAACGCCTTCAGCTTGGAGTCGAGAATTTATGACTTCTACTGGTATCAGTTTTTTTTTTTTGTTTAATGAGGAATTGAGAATGTATCTGGAATCGAATTGAGTGTATTTATGAAGGTGCTTCATTAGTAAGGAATTTTTTTGAGAAAAGTGTTAAGAGGTGATTATTAATCCTCCTTCCTTGGTTCTTCTCGATCCTAATCATTTTTGACTCCATTACCAAAAGTCGTCAAACGGATCTGGGAGGAACGGCTAATATTTATGCGGAACTGATGAAAGAGGAATAAAATATTATACGGATGATGCATTCTTTTTGAATGAGATCTGTTAGCAGTTAACCAATTTATGGAATAAAACTAATTCATAGAACTCGTTCTGTAGCACGTTTCTTATAGTTTGCGGTTGACTGAATTTCATAATACTAAAATCTAGTTTCATGGTCAAAATATTCCAACTTATGTACCCACAATTGATTCGAGTCGTTACTCTAGTAGATGGAAACTTCGACCTTTATTCCTGCTATGTCTGTGATTGGTAGGTAAACTTGTTCAATTTTTCTAAAATCGTCGAAGTGAAACTCGTATTCATTGGATTCTTCAGGTTTATTGGCCATAAACATGATACAGCATCTTTTTGCCAACTTCAACTAAATCAATATAGCCATACTCAAAACAGATTAAACTTTCACAGTCGAAACTGCAAATGTGGGTTGGGTATTAAAAGTCCTCGATGAGGATCCATTTAGACCAGAAATAAGTCCATTGTATTGCCGATATGTTATGTAAGGTGGGTGGATTACCCTTTTACCCCTGGGTCTATCTACTTACTTCTTCGTACGAAAGAGTTAATTTTTACCATGCAGACATTGCTGAGATCATTTATGTAGATCGATGAAAAAGTATTCACTAAAGGTAGCCTTCTTGATGTTGGTGAGTGCAGGACAGGCGCATAGAAAGTGAATGATGTTCTCTTCTTCCTCTTTGTCTCTACAACTTCTGCAGAAATCAGTATAAGGGGTGCTTAATCCCTGGGCATGTCTTCCTATAGCGCAGTATCCGGTGAAGATGTTTGTTATTGTGAAAAGGGTTCCTTTCTTTGTTTCAGGAGTCCGATGGATCTCGGTGTTACACTGCCCTAGATACTGCCATCGGTTATTGCTTTCACTCACCGCGTCTTCTTCTTCTTTTTCCTTTTATCAGCGAGGTTATGATCCGAAAATAAGGGATCATAACCCTCCCACTTCATCGTATTTCTACTGATCCGCCTGTGGGGTTCGCCGATTTGACCTCAGAAAATATCGGCAGGCCAGCCGATTTTGGATCACTCGGTTACTGAGGCCAATGAAATGCCGATGTCGTCGCATTTGTCTGATCCAGGCGTTTATAGGCCTTCCTTTACTACATCGCGATGTCTTTGGAACGCGCATTGATATTGCCTTTTTAACAGGGTTCAAATGATCTCTTCTTTGAACGTGGCAATACCAGCTGAGCCGGTCTATTTTTTGTAAGATGGTTTCCTTGATGTGAAAACTTCCACGGATCTTCGAACTTCTTATTCGATCAAGCTTTGTCAGTCCTGCTGTCATGCGAAGCATCTTCATCTCAGTTGCCGTTAATTTACTTTCATACGTTTTGTACATCGTCCAACATTGTGAACTGTATGTGAGCGCTGGACGCACAACTGCGGTGTAGAGCCTTCCCTTCAACTTAGTTGGCATTTTTCTATCACAGAAGATAGCACTCACCGCGTCGTCGTGGATAATGTGCTTAACATATCCGTAAGACGTTGGCGCCTCGATGTCAATGATCATTATGCTATTTGTACCAGAGAAGCCAGATCTCATAGTGCTGGATACGAGAGATATGATGGCTGCCTGACTGTCGGTTTATATGATAATGCCCGATATTGATAATTGAGTAACCGCTATCCAGTCAGCGGTTTGGCGAACTGTGGTGATTTTAGCTTGAAAAGTGCTGCAGTGATTTGGAAAGTTAAAAGAAAGGTGGATATCCAGGTCTTTCGAAAAGACTCCGGCACCGACTGCGTCCTTGGTTTTGGACCCGCCCGTAAGAATTAACAGCGATTCGTTGTGTAGGAAATCGCGTTGTGTATATTCAGTTTTGTTCAGTATTAAGTGCCTATACTTATTTACTTACTTAGGTGGCGCCACAGTCTGGGGTGAACCTGGGCCTCAACCAACAAATCTCTCCAGCTAGCCCGGTTACGAGCCAGCTGCCTCGCAGTTCCAGATAAGGCTTTATTACTCAATTGCCTTCTTAGCCCATAGGAACACCGATTAGTTAGAATTTGTTGTTAGATCTCCCCACTGGTGTCATTTGCGGAGCTACCCATAGAGCCTAGGTAGACGAGGTCCTTTACTACTTCAAAATTATATCTGTCTATTGCGGTGTTATGTCCAAGACGCTGATGTTGGATGTCCTTTTTTTTAGACAGCATATATTTTGTTTTGGTTTCATTGACCGCTAAATCCATCTTTGCTGCTTCGATTTCAATACTCGTAAATACAACACTGACACCCCGATTAGTTCTTCGGACTGTGTCAATGTCATCGGCGAGAGCGAATAGTTGTTCACACTTGTAAAAGATTGTACCTCCGGTGTAAGCTTGTGAGTTTCATATAATTCTTTCAAGAAATATTATTAAAGAGATCGCATGATAGCACGTCACCTTCTCTAAGACCTTTCCTGATGTCGAAATGTATCCATAGGTAGATTATTTCAAACAAGAAAAATGAATCTAAGAAATTTCATTGTGTGCTGGCAATCTATTCGATTACTGAGTGCTAGAGTCTCGGTTGATGCGATCATACACCACATACAGGGTGGCCGAAAAACACTCACCCGATGTTGTTTTGCTACATCATTAAAATGAAACGACGTAATGTCATATTCTTTTTTAAATGTTTATTTGGAACTTTAACTTTTTTCCCCTTACTTTTTGAGAAACTTGGTTTAAGTCTGATATCCCAGATAGCTCTTATGATATATTCAATTATAAGTTGTACATAAATGACCGAATAACTAATACCATTGAAGGAGGTATTGCGATATATTGCAAAAAAATATTAGCAAGCAAAGTAATTAGCATGTCTGTTGATTCTGTTGTCCAGCATATAATTATGGAAATGCACGATGGTATCACTAAACGCATGGTCTCATGTGTTTATAACCCTCACAGAACTCATTCCCCACAACCATTTTTTTCCGCTCTTTATGAGCATAT
Organism: Brachypalpus laphriformis; assembly: GCA_945910035.1. NCBI lineage: Eukaryota > Metazoa > Arthropoda > Insecta > Diptera > Syrphidae > Brachypalpus > Brachypalpus laphriformis. The sequence goes on along the minus strand of OX246753.1, from coordinate 292,360,480 downwards.
AATAATCTATGGGGACTTCAATGCTGATCTGCTTAAAACAGATTCACGTGCCTTTCAAATCAAAGATATGGTCTCGTCATTAGGACTTCAGATCATCAACAGATACCCAACACGCTTTGCCCAGGGCTGCAATCCTAGCCTTCTTGATCCTGCTGTTGTGTCCGATCCTTCTCCGTCTTGGTCTTTGATCAGCTCTCGCTTGATTACATCTCTGATCACGACCTGCTGTTCTGTACGTACGATATTAATTTTTCTCATTCTGCTATCCCGATTTCATTCACATTTAAGGATTTTTGCTCTATTGACCATGACGCTCTCCAACTTGCGACAGTCTCAGCTCCGTGGGATCTCTGTAGGCTTGGTATTGATGCAAATCAGAAGTTGGATAATTTTCAATGTCTTGTTTCCCACTTATATAATCAATTCGTTCCTACCAAAACTGTACGCGTTCAAAATAACAGATGTCCCTGGTTTACATCCGATGTTATTGGCAAAATCAAAACTCGGAATAAATTGTACAGCAAATGGAAGCATCGACCATCAGATGCGAATTGGAGTGCTTATAAAGTGGCGCGAAACACTGCAACCTCTTGCATACGTTCTGCGAAAAAGAACTATTACGCCTCGAAATTGAGCGCTTCTCTACCACCTAAGAAGCTTTGGAGTAATTTGATCAAATTGGAGTCTCTGAGAAGAAAAACAATGGAAAGTGCGAATTTGATCCGGATGATCTTAATAAGCATTTCTTGAGTACCACAGCAGAAGTGGATGGCTTTGACATCGCTGCATACTCTGAGTCATCTATACCCAGACTGTCCGATTTTGAAGAGGTAACGGAAAACGACGTTATTGGCTGTGTCGCAGCCATTAAGTCAAATTCCGCTGGGGAGGATGGGGTACCAATTCGCTTTATTAAGCTAATATTACCTCTAATTGTCAGCCACTTAACCCATATTATAAATTTTTGTATTATGAGCTCAACTTTTCCACAGTCCTGGAAAATCGCAAGGGTCATTCCCATTGCTAAGAAACCGAATGCAACTGCTGTAAGTGACTTCAGCCCCATAAGCATTTTACCGTGCTTATCAAAGGTCCTGGAGAAAATTATAGCTAAGCAGATACTGAGGCACTTGTCTCTCAATCTGCTATTGAGTCCCTTCCAATCTGGATTCAGACCCAATCATAGCTGTTCTACAGCTATGGTTAACGTATTAGAGGACATAAGACAAGTCTATGACAAAGGTTATGTTACGCTTCTCTGCTTGCTTGACTTCTCTAAGACCTTTGACAAGGTCAATCATAAAATCCTGTGCTGGAAGCTACAACATTTTTTCGGTTTCAGTGAGAGAGCAGTAAAGCTATTAAAAAGTTTTCTTTCCAACAGGTCACAAAGAGTTATTGTGGGTGAAAATTCGTCGGCGCTTAGACCTATTCAGCAAGGTGTGCCTCAGGGATCAATTCTTGGGCCAATTTTGTTTTGTATATTTATCAATGACTTGCCGTCCGTATGCAAACATTCTTCCATACACCTACATATATGCGGACGACGTTCAGCTATACCTAGCCCGCCCTCTGAGTAGTACAGTGGAACTTGCTTCTTTGCAGAACGAGGACTTGTATAAAGTACATACCTGGTAAATGGGTTGCTCTTAAATTCCGCAAAATGTCAAATTATACCCATTTCTAACAAAACTTTTAGCCTTGGTCTTGTGGCCGACGTATGGCTATCCCACAGTAAACTGCAGCTTGCTGAATCTGTTAGCAGCCTCGGATTCAGAATAAATCGGAACTTATCGGGATGTATCAATAGTGTTATTGGTCGTGTCTATAGATGTCTACGCAAACTTTGGTTGAGTGCTAATTTTACCCCAACTGAGACAAGGCGAAGACTAATTAAAACTCTGGTCTTACCAATCATAACCTATGCTGAAGTTGTGTACGGTAACCTTGATTCATTGTCTCAGAACAAACTGCAAGTTGCTTACAACGATGCGGTACGATATGTTTATGGCATTCGTAGGCATGACCACATTTCTGAATACTCTAGAGACTTCCTGGGTTGCACCCTGAAACAGTACATCAACGCTAGAAACTGCATATTTTTACACAGAATCATTAATAGTAAATCTCCGTCATATTTGTTTGACAAACTACAGTTCGCCCGTTCATCCAGATCCTTAACCTTAATTCAACCGCGTTCTAAATATTTAAATTCCTCTCGTCTATTTTTCGTTCACGTCACTAGATTATGGAATTCACTGCCCTTCCACTTAAGGGGTATTTCAAATGCAGCAAGCTTTAAGAATGCAATTCTCCTACATTTTTCGATGCAATCTTGAACTTATATTTCTGAACTTTAACTTTCTCAATACTTTTTGCTATACTTTTTCAATACTTGTTTAATTTAATTTTTATTTAATTTGCTTTTTAATGTACATATGCAATTTGTTTTTATTAATACAATTCATATTAAATCCATTTTTTATAATTTAAAAATCTGAATTATAAATTCTACCTTGGTTATTCGTACTATAAAAGATTAAATCTTAATGTACATACATTCCTATCTTGAAAATAAATTGAAATTGAAAATTGAAAAATTGAATTGAAATTGATATCCGTCAAGTGGGCGCCGCCATTGTTGATGACCATTTGGGTTCTTTTTACAAGATTTTCAATCGTTTTGGCGAGAACTTCAGCCAATAAGTTCTCGCACTCTTACCGGATATTCTCTTTGAAAACTTCCATAGTATGTGGCTTATTTTCATAGACCCGTGACTTCAAAAACCCCAAAGAAAGGACTCTGGAGCGGTAAAATCGGGTGATCTTGCCGGCCAGCGCAAATCGCCAAAACGAGACATTAGGCGACCCAGAAACGTATCCTTCAAAATGTCCAATTTTACGCGGGCAGTGTGTGTGGTTGCACCGTCCTGTTGGACCCACATATCCTCCAGTCCCAATTCCTCAATTTGCGACAATAAAAAATCGTTAACCATGGTTCTGTGTCGCTCACCAGTCACAGTAACCCTGTTGTCCACCGCGCGCTGCGGCGTTCAGCCACAGCGGCGATCTTCTCGTCGGAACTACGAGGCCTTTCGGCACCTCTTCTGTTACGTGTTGTTCCAGTCTCTTTGAAGCGAGCAGCTAAACACCTAACAGTTGGCGTAGGACGGCCGGGATATCTGGACCGAAATTCACGTTGCGCCAAAATCACTGACGACCTATTCTGTAAAAGAAGAGTGAAGAGTATTCCGCGATTTTGAGGAGTATTGAGTTTCATGGGTTATCGACGTGTATCCTATCGATTTACTTTACAAATATCAAAACAAAACTGACAGTTGCCGGCATTTGCAAAAGTTATAGCATCTTCCGATAGGGTGATACATTTTGGGCCACCTTGTAGATTAGTTCAGCACGTACTGGAAACAATTACTGGAAACCAAACCGAATACAAAACCCACCGCCCGACTAGTTTCCATAGAGTTAGCATACACTAAAACTTACTATCAACCGAGTTTAAAGCCGGTACACTATAGAATAACTCTTTCCCGTCTCTTCTCTTTATTTGCAGCTTAAATCATGCAAATTGCATTCAAAGAACTAAACTCTTAGACCTACATACATAAGTTAATATTCGAAAGAAAAATTCCACTGGCTTATGTTCTTAGATCTGACAAACCATATGTTCCTCTAAAGTTTAAGACGCAATATTTTTTCTTGTAAAATGTTAATGAAGTATTTCGAAGAGGTACTCATTTCATAAAATATGTACCCTTGAACCTCGTAAAAAATGCAAATACCTACCTCTCAAAGTAATAATACAAATCCATGCTACTTTGAGAGTCGTTTATTCTTCTCTTAGATTTCAAGTACATACCTACATACTTCGCCATTCATACTCACCCCTTTTTAGTTTACAGACCCAACAATATATATTTTTTGTTCCGAATCTCCGACACGTAGTAAAATTGAATTCGGTACAAAAAAAAATTAAGAAAAAATCCAAGGATACCTCATGCTCAAAAAGTAAACAACTTGCATTAGATTTCGAAAGCAACATGTTTTAACTTCTTCTAAACACACAAACAACGTGATTGAAAAATAAGACCAACAGTCAAAACAATTTCAAAAAAACATGAATGCTATGAATTTCTCCAAATAATTTAAGCATTTCCGTATAAATTTGTATCTAGATCGTGCCTTCAACGGGTTGGAAAAAAAAGAAAAAACAATGCAATCCGACCCGCACCTGTTTTTGAATGTTCGACAGAAATTCACGTTGGTAGGTCCATTTGCGTAATAAAATTTTATGTTCGCCACATTGCAAGTGCCCTGGGGTATTTCATCAACTCTGGTGGTAATAGGGTGTAAGATAAGTGCGGTACGGCGGATGCATAAAATTTAATTACCCAGCTCATGAAGTTCTCGGATTCCAATGCGAACAGCGAGGAAAGGTGTCAATGAGGTAATATCGCCACGAAAGGGAATAAATCAGTTTTGTAGATTCAAATTACGGTATTCCGGACAAGTGTTTAATTTTCATTGTTAATTGAGCCGCCAATGTATTGAATATTTATTAGAGAATGAACAGAAAAATGCGCATAAATATTTATGATAAAATAAAATTTGACAAGAAAAGGGTTAAAGTGATCATAAATCATAGGCAGCGGCTTGCGGTAATGCGGCGTCGTTCATGGATAGTCTGCCTATTTTATACGAAAAAAAAAACTACAAATCTTTTGAAAAGGTTTTCCTTTACAGACATGTATGTATGTCTTACAAGATTGAATAAGAATTCAGATTACTTTCTCGACTTTACGTTACGAAAGACTTAAGTGCCGACGCGATCTTCATTCGCTTTTCTCATGCATATGCAGTTTCGCATACTGAGGTGGTCCAGTATAAGGAGCGCCGATGTAGCGAATAGTCGGTATAACAAATACTTTGTCAAATGCATTGGTTTTTCTACCTACTGAATAAAGAAATTCAATTTGTTCTTAATTACATATTAATCTGTGTGCTTCCTAGTTCTGCAATAACGCTTTTTTTTCAACTTTTTTTTGTGTTGAATTTTTTGACCGAAATGCTGCGAACTTAACGGATTTTGTAAAATTCTTTTCATAGCTCTGCAAAAAAAATGTATTCCATATGACGAATTGTCATTATAACGCACACACCTGGATGTCGTTCGTTATACTCGTCCACCACTGTATCTGTGAATATAGGGTTTTTCATTAAAAGCGTCTCTTTCAGTTTTTAAATAAAACAGATTGTATTCGAGATATTAAAAGTCAATTTATTTCGCGTTAATGTACCGTCGATGCCATTAATTATGGAACACAACATCATTCAAATATCCTCCACGGAAACTCCTACACGAGTGAATGCGCTGAACCCAATTTTCCACAACTTTTTCGCACAAATCAGATAGTATGCCGTCAATTTTGCATTCGATGTTAGTCCTGAGGTCGTCTAAAGTTTCTGGCTTATTGGCATAAAGCATGAACTTGATATAGCTCCAAAGAAAAAAGTCCAGAGGCATCAAATCACACGAATAAGGCGTCTAATTAATTGGGCCATTTCTGGATATAACAGATCACCGAATTTCGACTTCAAAAACTCGATTGTTTGTCCAGTGTGCTCATCTTCTTCTAATAAAAAAAAGTCAGTCAACATGGTCTAGTAACGATTTCCATTGACTGTGACTGCGTTGCCAGCACCACTGAAGAAGAAGTAAGGACCAATGGCCCCTCCAGCTTGACACCAGCACCAAAAAGTAAATTTTTGTGGATGTAATTGCATTTCGTAAGTGGCTTGGGGTTGCTGACTTTCCCAAATGCGGCAATTTTGCTTATTAAAAAAGCCGTTGAGTCAGAAATGGGCTTCAAAACCGAAAATGAGAAAATTGGAGTTAGCGCACGATTAAAAAAATGTGGATAATTTGCAAACGTTGTTGAAGGGTGTACTTTTCCATATTTAAATAACAAATATAGACGAGTGGACACGTCAAACAAACCGGCGACTAACTTCACGCATAGCCGGGAAAGCCTATTGGGAAAATGGGGCGTCCCAATTGAAAAACCCTTTAGTATAGTATACATGTTACGTCTATGGCAGGAATTGTTTGCATTGATGCGTCACTCTTAGTGATATCATCGAATGTCCATCTTGGAGCTATCAGCGCAGATTTCTATGGTGTTTATTATGCTTACTTACTTTACTTATTTCCTGTATCCCCTTGTGGGTCCCAGGGCCTCTACTACGCCTGCGCGCCATCGTGTACGGTTTCTGGCAATGTGTCTAAGTTCAACTTTCCCCAACTGCCGTGCCTCCTTCTCGACTGTTCTGCGCCATGTTCTCCTCGGATCGGTCAGGTCTTCTGCCATCCTGAGTTAAAGGGTTCCATTGCATAGCATGGTTCGCTAAGGAACTATCACTCTTTCGGAACGTGTGACCAATCCACTGCAACTTCCGCCGTTGGATGGTTGTGCCTATTGGTTCCTGACCCGTTCTCTCGTAAAGGTCTTCGTTAGAGATTCGATTGGGCCAGAAAATCCTTAAGATATTACGCAGGCACCTATTAACGAACGTTTGCAGCTTTCTGATGATAGTACTGGTCACTCTCCACGTGCTGCAACCATATAACAGCACGGATTCAACGTTGGAGTGGAACAGTCTTAGCTTGGTGTTCAAACTGATTGCAGTGCTTCACCATATTTTAGACAACATCCCAAACGCCTACTTTGCTTTGGCGATCCTGTTGGCAATATCCAGTTCGGTTCCACCATCGGTCGAGACAATACTCCCAAGATACTGGAAATCCTCTACTCTCTCTACCGGTTGTCTAGCAATGCATACATATTTGAGCCGACGAGTTTGTTTCAAGGCTGATAATTTTAGTTTTTGCCGTATTAGTTTTCAGCTCAACGACACCTGCCTCCCTCTCCACATCTGCTATCATTTGGTGGAGGTTCATAATTCTGTTGGAGAGTAAGCATACATCGTCAGCGTAGTCAAGATGTTTCAGTTGAGATGTAAGAGTCCATCGAATTCCTCCGTTTCCAGTCGACAAAGCTGCATGAAGCACATCGCTAATCACCAATAGAAATAATATTGGTGAAGGGATACAGCCTTGTCTTACCCCACTTTGGATCTCAAATTCCTCAGACAACCTCCCCCTGTGCAGAACGTGACATTTGGAGCCTTCATATATAGCTTTGATAATAGCAATTAGTTTATCAGAAATACCTCTCCTGCGTAAGGCACGCCAAATAAACTCCCTGTTGACACTATCGAACGCCTTTTCAAAATCGATGAACAGCAGGTGGAGTGGCGATCGATATTCAACGCACAGTTCGATGATAATCCGCAGGGTGTTGATGTGATCGACACAGGAGGATCCAGAGCGGAAACCTGCTTGTTTGGTATCGAGTGTGTCTTCTTATATTATGCTTGGTCCTACCCCATTCTCCTATTTCCTAAGTCTAATATATGAATGTTTTCTAAAATTTAGGTAAGGCTTTGAGCAGTTAGTGCTACCTAAATATTTGTTTACGATCTAAGCATTCCGCGTCGACCTTGAATTGCAGTGCCTTGAGTATACAATTCTTTCCTAGCCGCAGATTCTTGTATGAAAATATTCATACAGTTCCAACATTGGTATGGTAGCACTAATGCTGACCAGCCTTTGCATCTTTCTGGTATCCTTGAGTGAGTAATTTAACTTCACTCTTGCCACAAAACTGCGCATGCAAAAGATGAAGATGTTCAGTCTCCAGTTAAACATTCGGTCAAGTACAAGTGTCAAGCATTGCCATTGCCCTCTTGCTAGTCAACAGTGCCGACATGTTTGAAATCTTCATTTGATGTGTCACGTACATGTTTTTTTTTCTTTTGCCCTCAAACCCGAAAAGGTTGACCCGAAAAATATTTGTTATCATCATCGCATGCTGGCTCTTATAAAATGTAAAAATGTATATGTACTGAAAATTTCAGCTTAAAAGGGCGCAACAGATAGCCAGATACTACACTGTAGCCGTCAGTGTTCCGCTTTTACCTTTCCGGTTCGGAGCGCTGAAATGAAAAAGCAGGCAGTTCTCGTTTTTGCTGTTAGGAGTTCAGAATAAACTTTAGAATACCTTTCCGTGGCTTTATTGATAAACTATCAAAAAGATCAGAACTTGCTCATTTATATCAAAGTGGCCGTGTTTGATCTGCATCTATGTACGTGGTCACGACAAAAGCATTCTCTTAGATGGGCTATCAAGAGGTTCTAACATCTTACCACAAATTATCTCGAGATCCAGAAGGCTACGGATGTTATGATTTGGCGTGAGAGATTTTAGCACACGGCACCATTTAATAGTTTAGATGTGATAATTCTGGATTATACGGATAAAGCTTTTGTCTGGTTGTCTGTATACAAAAATTGTGATTAGAGCGCGACCATCTTTTGGAAAACTCCGAAAAAGATCAGCTTAGAACGCACTTAACAAGTTGCAGTTTCTTTCGAATACATTTTCTTCCATGAAGAAGGATACATTGTTCGGATTTATAAACCTTCCATCCATCCAACCTTTTCTGCAGAAGGATTTTATTTTGAAATTTGGTCAACGTCTCACGTGGTGATAGTGCGCTGGTATTCCTGGCCAATTGGAGACGCAAAGCGTTTTCGCAGTTCTTGCCTTTGTGTGCCAATCAATCGATTTTAGTGAGAGTTTAGGTGTTGTGTGAGTACAAAGCTGGTTATGACTATGCATTCCAGTCATAGTACAATTATGAGTGTACTTACCACCAAGTCAAACTCGCATGTATCTGGATAAGCCTACTACAGTCAACTCCGCTTATCTGAACTACGCTTTACTAAAAAAAATCGGTTAACTGAAACACAAAATTTGTCACGGAGCATTTTTTCACAATCTTCAGACAAATTACTCCGCTTAACTAAAATCCGCTTAACTGAAAAACCTGGTTAACTGAACAAACTTTTACAACGGAAATTATTAATTTATACTCAAACCACTCCGCATTACTGAAATCAAATAATTCAATGCGCCCATCGCTAAAAGTGACCTGTAAATTAGCATAAAAATATTTAATTTTCCTTTTTTTGTTTTTCTTTATTTACACGTTATCGTTTTGTTTTGTTTCGAGTTTTTTTTTTTTTTTTTTGATAAAATATTGACATATTAAAAATGATGTTGTTGATATTTTTTTGATTTTCAGCTTGAATAAGTGAAATTGTTTTTCAGTTATCCGAACTCCGGTTACTTACTTTCTTAGATGGCGCTACAGTCCGGGGTGGACCTGGGCCTCAACCAACAAACCTCTCCAGCCAGCACGGTTACGAGCCAGCTGCCTCCAGTTGCGCACGCCAAGTTGGTTAAGGTCCCCTCCACTTATTTGCGCCACCTACCGCGAGGTCGTCCTCTACTGTGTCGTCCATCCGGAGCTGATTCGAAGACTTTCTTAGCGGGAACGTTGGGCTCCATCCGCTCTAAATGACCCAGCCATCTTAGTCGCTGTATGTGAACTCTTCTGGCTAAGTCAATGTCCGTGTACAGGCCGTATAGTTCGGCATTGTACCTCCTCCTCCACTCACCGTCTATGCAGATGGGACCAAAGATCGCTCGAAGAACTTTTCTCTCGAAATAACCAAGGGCATCCTCATCCAGTTTTGTCAAAGCCCATGCCTCTGCGCCATACAGCAGGACTGGGATGATTAGTGTCTTATAGAGAGTTACCTTAGTAGTTCGAGATAGGGCTTTGCTACTTAATTGCCGTCTTAGCCCATAGAAACAACGATTGGCAAGAGTAATTCTTCGTGTGATCTCCCTACTGATGTCATTTGCGGAGTTCACCATAGAGCCTAGGTAGACAAAATCCTTTACTACCTCAAAATTATATCTGTCTATTGTGGCGTTCTGTCCAAGACGCCGATGTTGGGTGTCCTTTTTTGTAGACAGCATATATTTTGTTTTACTATCATTGACCTCTAGACCCATCTTTGCTGCCTCGATCTCAATACTCGTAAATGCCCCATTGACTGCCCGCTGAGTTCTTCCGATTATGTCAATGTCGTCGGCATAAGCGAGTAGTTGTACAGACTTGTAAAAGATTGTACCTCCGGTGTTGGCTTGTGAGTTTCGTACAATTCTTTCAAGTACTATGTTAAAGAGATCTCACCTTTTCTAAGACCTTTCCTGACATCGAACGGTTCGGTGATGTTCTTTTCGACTTTGATGGAGCAGCGAGAGTTCTCCGTCTTCATTCTGCACAAAAGGACGAGCTTGGCAGGGATGCCAAGACTAGACATGGCTCTGTATAACTCGTCTCTATACACGCTATCATAGCCAGCTTTGAAATCGATGAAGACTTGTAACTTTGTAACTTTTTTTATTTGAACTAATATTTACAATTGACTTAATAAAAAAAAACAAATTTTCCTTACATAAACTATGGCTATTAAATATATAGTGTTGGCTCAACAATAGGGGCCCAACGATATAGCATGACTTTTCTTATATATATATACATTTTTTGTTTATATTATAAATTGCTTCTTTGGTATTTTTTCCCCCTGGGGTTGTTCAAATCCCGGTGTCGCTGAAATCGATGAAGAGGTGGTGCGTGTCGATTTTATATTCATGGGTCTTTTCCAAGATCTGCTGTAGTGTGAATATTTGGTCAATGGTAGACTTTCCCGGCCTGAAACCGCACTGATAAGGACCTATCAGATTGTTGATGATCGGTTTTAGGCGTTCACATAGTACGGCAGACAGGATCTTATATGCGATGTTGAGGAGACTTATACCTCTGTAGTGGGCGCAGTTCAGAGGGTCTCCTTTCTTCAGGAACTCCGGTTTAATGAATTTTTTTTTCAGTTAAGTTCGCTTAAGAGAAAATACCGCTTAAGTGAACAAATAATTGTGGCAAATCGGTGTTTCAGTTAAGCAGAGTCGACTGTACTTACTTAGGTTCTATTTTCCCATCTTGTTCCTTGAACGTTGATTATGTCTACGCACCATCGTGTACGGTTTCTGCCAAATGTATCTGAGCTCACTGCAGTTTTGTGCCATTTGTCGTGATTCCTCCTCAACTGTTCTGCACAATGTACTTCTTGTCTGGCCCGGTCTTCTGCCTTACACCCAGTAAGTAACAGGTTCCATTGCAGCGCGTGTTTTGCTACAGAACTATCGTCTTTTCGGAGTGTGCTACCAATCCCCTGCCACTTAGGTACGATTCGGCAACAAAATCCTTTAAATCTTTCATAGGCACCGTTTCACAAACCATTGCCGCATAGGTAATTTATTTTTTATAGAAACTTTCTGATAACAATAATACTCTCTGATGTTTATCAGCTGATCGCGAGAGGTGAAACCATGAACAAATTTCTGGTGTTTTCTGGGATTCGAACATTGAACCTCACACGCAGTGGTCCAACACACTAATCACTGCGTCACAGTGCAATAGTGGACTTACTACAATCAAAATGAATCGAAAGTGTTGTCAGATTTGCTTTATGACCTACGAATATAAGTGCAGTTTCAACTGTCCTAGTGCCAATCATCTTAAGCGTTGTAAAACTTTTCACACAGCTGGTTTATGTATGTATAGTAGTGCCAAGGTCTACTTTTATGAACAAAAAATCGCAAAACATTTAATATTCTATCGTTGAGGATTGTTATAAGGTTCAATCCGATTTGTTATATGCGTCCTATTTCTAACTTTTGTTCTGGTAAAATTATTTAATTCCCGATAGAGCCCCTCTCCAAAACATATAATCAATACCGTAGATGTAATTTATTTATTTACAAAACTATATTTTATGATATATATATTTGCTAATTATACTAAGCAAAGCATAAAGTATTAATTAAAACCCGACTAAATCGCAACTACACGGCCATCAACGTTAAGTTGTACTCGTATGCGCATTCTTTTTCATTTTCTCGTTAATTTTTCATCCGTCTTGCAATAATAGCTAATTCATAAAACGGTGAATCTAATAGTATGCATTTTGTAATATGACTGACCTCTGCTAATTATAATCTATTATAAATAAATACTTTCTTTGGAGACATCTCCGTCAGTAGGTTAATTGAACTATCTGTATCTAATCCGCGATAGTCTCTTAAATAAATTATACTTAACTGCACCAAGTAACAAGAAATATCAGTATATCCACATAATAAACTTCAACAACTACCACTTCGATTTAATTAAAACAAAACTTGTCACTTAGTTCATTTAAACACACCCGTCCGGTTACCGCCAGTCGAACTGGCATCTCAATGGATTAAAATTCCATCCATTCATTCCAGAAAAACCAGCTCCTTCTGCGATCCATTCGATTAGATTAGAATTATTTCTTCGCATCACATAATTCCGCAATTTTAATTTACCTATATGCACCCCATTGTAGAGGAAACTCCTGCTCCCAGTCTTGGTGAATCGAATCTGTATCTCAATGGGCGACTCTATCTTTGTGAACCCTCTCTCTTATCATTGACAAGTTCTAATTAGTTGCGTTCAATAAGTGAATGTCATGGTTGTAGCAATCATCGTATTCCGATAACCATTCTGGGATATGTGGTTCAGTAGTTTACTCGATTAGTATCCAATGTTATGCGTGGAAGACGTCTGATTCAAGTATTGTGTCTATGTAGTACGTTTGCGTGCATCTGTTACGTAATTTTTGTTATCTTGAATCTAAAAATAATTATTTACTTTCTTTTTTCTACTTTCAGTTGGATTTCCAATTCTGGGATTCTTTCTCTTTGCTGAACCATACAAAAGGGGATTCTTTTGCGATGATGAATCGTTAATGCATCCCTTCCACGATTCGACGGTGCGGAATTGGATGTTGTACATAATTGGACTGGTGATACCTGTTGCTATTGTAAGTTCAATTTGATTTTACTACCTCAACCATTTGAATAAAAAAAAAGGCTAGTTCATGAACCGTAGATACACATAGATACTCGTACACTGTGGCGACAAGTCTCCAAGCCCAGACTGCAAATAGTAGTTTTCCCTTTTCTACTTATCATTCCAAGATCGCTTTCATTGCCCACATATAATGTTTGCCTTACAGACGGCCTTGTAAATTCATTCACGTGGTGATATTTAATTACGCATTTCCCTAGAAAAGAACACCCATTGTAGTACCCAACGAAGGATACAAAATGCATAACATTTCTTTAGGTGTCGCATGCAAGTATCTCAACCTTCAACACTGCGTCGATGGTTTATTAATGAATTTAATTAACCACCCTTAAGATTGGGATCGTGCACTCAGTCAGCTTGTAATGAGAAATGGACACTTCTGCGAAATATGCCAAACAACACCATGGTTGTTGTTGCAAGTAAGTAGTCGACTGGAGTGCAGAGATCTAAGAGTCGTTTTAATCGTATGCACACGAAGGAAGCATAGTTGATCGTGCGCTGCACACATACATATTCTGACAGTTGGACGATCTTATCTGGGCGAGCGTTAACGAGCCTAGTGCTAGACTAACAATGATGCATTGGACAGCGCCTGGCGCTATCACCTGGCGTGTGGACTCATGTTTATCTGTGTGCTTGTGTATCTTGCATGTGGTGCCATCTTAAAGGTGTTTTTAAATTCTTTTTATAGACACCCTTCCCCAGACTGATAAATAATGCAGCCACGCGTACAAAGCCTGATAAGGAAAATAAATTCTAAAGGTGTTTGCAAATTAGATGCACAGATCACGCTCTAGCCTTGGTCTGTTCAACTTGTTGTTATGCATATGATGTGCTCCTGGTGTGTCAACATTTTGATACAGATCGGGAAGAATTAATATTTATAAGTACTTTTATTGAGTTTGATGGAAATGAATACGTGGGCATAGTTCCATTTTTTATTAATTTCACCACAGGCAGTGAGAAGAAAAGGGCAGTTTGAACTGACTGTGGGAATGAAATCAACTGTCAGTTACTAAGAAATCTGTCGCCCTTGGCAAGTTTTATAAATTCGACTTTGAACATTGTTAGAAGCCACTGTAAGAAATGTCCACTCATTTTAAAGTCATATGGTTGACAGTGCTTAGAGAACGCATGCATGCCACTTTAGTGAATTGCCATGTGATTAAATGGTTTAATGGAGGAGAACTTAACCTCTTTTTACGGTGACTGAATATAATAAACGTGCCAATAGGTTGGTTAGGAAAAAAGAACTGGGTAGTTTAACCAGACCACGACTTTTGTGTACATAAAGCTGATTACATTACTGTCGTGAATACTGATATATACTCTATTTCGCAGTTCATTTCCTACAGTTTTATTATTTTTTTTTATAAATTTATTTCTGTCATAAAATGTGTACATATGTGGTAGTAAATTCCCCAAAATGTGAAGGTAGAAGGGACCATTAAATAGCTGCATAATGTACTCTTAGTTTCAAATGCGTTGTAGTGTAAAAATTAACGCAATGGAAGGCTTCTTTTTTCTCGACTGAGTACTATTCCACAATATTAACGCCTTTTACTATCGTCGAATGCAGCATTCCATATCCACCATACTTTTTGTTTTTGATACGACCTTTCGTAGAACGAAACGATTAATATTTATGTTAGTCGGCGCATTTCTCGGATTCAAGAACCACTTGCAATGTATTGTGGATTCTTTCTAAAACGTAAGGTTTTCTGTTGCTTAGTATCTACTCTTAAACTTGTTAGAAGTAAGTACAAAAATTTCCAAATTTCACTGGCTAACAGAAAAAGTAAAATACTTAAGCTGGGAAAAAAATTTATTATAACGCGTTAGAAAATGTGGTGGCTATTTATATCCAATATTAAACTCTGACTACACATGTTCGTTATCATTGACATATTAAGCTTGGTCTTAAAAATGGGGTTTAATTTTTCCTGTCGCCTCTAACATGTGAACGTCTTACTTACTTAATTAGGTGCCGCTACAGTTCGGGGTGAACCTGGGCCTCAACCAACAAGCCTCTCTATTTAGCTCGGTCTTTAGCTAATTGCGTCCAGTTTTGCACTCCAAGTTGGTCGAGGTCCCCTTTAACTTGTGCGCGCCACCTACGGCGATGATTCCCTCTACTGCGTCGTCCCTCGGGGTTAGATTTGAAGACTCTGCGGGCCGGAGCGTTGGTGTCCATTCGCTCTACATGTCCTAGCCATCTCAGGTCGATGTCGCTGTACAGCTCGTATAGTTCGTGATTGAATTTTCTCCTCCAAAACCCGTCAACGCAAACGGGACCGAAAATCTTACGAAGAATTTTTCTCTCGAAGCGACCAAGGATATCTTCATCATCTTTTAATAAAGTCCATGTTTCAGCGCCGTAAAGCAGGACTGGGATGATCAGGGTCTTATACAGAGTCTCCTTAGTTGTTCGAGATAGGGCTTTACTGTTGAATTGCCTTATAAGCCCAAAAAAACAGCGATTGGCAAAAGTTATTCTTCGACTGATTTCTGCGCTGATCTTGTTTGTAGAATTTATAGCAGAGCCAATATAGACAAAGTCCCTCACTACCTCGAAGTTATAGCTGCCCACGGTGACGTTTTGTCCAATTCGTCGGTGTTGGCTTTCCCTTCTTGTTGACAGCATATACTTGGTTTTGCCCTCGTTTATCGCTTAACCCATTTTGGCCGCTTCCGCCTTAATGCTTGCAAACGCACCGGTGACAGCCCGCTGACTTGTAATCGATTGTGCCTCTGGTGTTGGCACAGACGGACAAGTTTGGCAGGAATGTCAAAATTAGACATGGCCCTATAAAGTTCTTCTCTATAGATGCTGTCATAGGCGGCCTTAAAATCGATAAAGAAGTGGTGAGTATCGATTTGGAATTCTTCGGTTTTCTCCAGGATCTGCCGAAGTGTGAAGATTTGATTGATGGTGGACTTTCCTGGCCTGAAACCGCACTGATAGGGTCCAATCAGGCTGTTCATAAAAGGTTTCAGGCGTTCACACAATATCGCTGAAAAGATCTTGTATGCGATGTTGAGGAGACTGATGCCTCTATAATTGACGCAGTTGAGGGGGTCTCCTTTCTTGTGGATCGGGCAAACGATGCTGAGATTCCATTCATCAAGCATACACTCGTCTGATCAAATCTTAGAGATGAGTTGGTGTATGCACTCTACCAATTCATCCTCAGCTGCCTTGAAAAGTTCGGCCGGTAAGCCAGCAGCATTGTTGGATTTGAGCTTGAATATTGCTATCCTCACTTCGTTTTGGTCAGGTGGTCGGAAATTTTGACTATCATCGTTTATGTTGAATGGTTCACTCTCCCTGACAGCGGGATGTTGGTCTTCGTCGCCGTTATACAGTCTGCAGAAGTAGTTTTTCCATACTCTCAGCACCAACTGTGATTCTACTACGAGATTTCCATTTTCATCTCTACAGGTTTCTGTACAGGTACTGCTTCTCTGACACGTTCTTTTTAACTTTTGGTAAAACTTCCGTACATTGTTCCTCGATATTCTCGAACACGCGCGTTTCTCATGCTCTTTCTTCTTCTTTTGGAGAAGCCGATGTTCTTCCCGTCTCTTTTGCTCCCAGAGCTTGCGAGCAGCTCTCGTTTTCCTTTGCAGCGCCACTTTGTATGCCTCTTGTTTTGCTGCATGCACTCGCCGGCATTCTTCGTCAAACCAGGGGTTTCGCGGTGATGGGCGAGCGAGACCCAGCACATCAGTCGCGGCCTTTCTGATGGCATGTTGGCAGCGTTGCCACTGGTCTTCGGCACTTGATGCTGGCGGCATAGGGATGATTGAGAGATTTCGGGATACGCGTTCAACGAAGAGTTTGGTGGTCTCTTGCGATTGTAGCTTTTCGACGTTAAATTTTCTCACAGTGATTCTTCTTTGTTGCTCAGATTAGGATATCCGCAGTCGTACCTTGGCTACAACAAGGTAATGATCCGAGTCTATGTTGGCCACTCGGATGGTCCGGACATCCAGAATACTGGAGGCATGTCTTGTGTCGATCGCAATATGATCAATTTGGTTGATCGTTACATGATTATTGGACCGCCATATCTGCTTATGAATATCGAGATGAGGAAACCATGTGCTTGCTATGGTGACATTTCGCTCCACAGCGAAATTAATTAGCCTTAGTCCGTTATCAGACGTGCTTACCGACTGCCTTACCAAATACGTCCTCCTTTCCTATTTTGGCGTTAAAGTCGCCCAATACGATTTTAACGTCGTATTTAGGACATTGCTCATATGTTTTGTCGAAGAGCTCGTAAAAACACTCTTTGGTGGCAGGGTCCTTTTCATCCGTGGGGCATGAACACATATTAGGCTTATGTTAGCAAATTTAGCCTTGATCCGGATAGTTATAATACGCTCGCTTACGTGTCGGAAGCTTAAGACTTCTTGCCTAAGTCTGCCGTGTATGACAAATCCGCATCCGAATAAGCGTTGCCTGTTGCCTTTGTAGCAATCGCCGTAGTAGATGCCACAGTTTTTCATCCTCTTTTTGCCCGGTCCATCCCATCGAACTTCCTGGATGGCGGTAATATCTGCTTTATAGCAGTCTAGGGCCTCTGCTAGTTGTTCGGCTGCACGTGGTTTGTAAAGGGACAAAACATTCCACGTACAGATTCGAAGGTCGTTGTCATTATTTCGTTTGCTGGGGTCGTCATTAGTTGAGTCCACCTTATCCGAGGCTTTTGGTAGTTTCGGAACCATAGGTTTTTTTCGTGGTAGGAAAGTTAGCCCGACGGCACAATCCCCAACCTGGAGGGCCAGTTCCTTAATTATTCCCCTAGGACGAGGGGCCAGGTACACCGGTGCCAGTAGTACACTACGGGAGTATGAGCGCTGCAGTGAAACACTACGTGCTCTCTTTGTTCAGACCTCGATGGTAGGGATCAATTTGTGGGTCCGTCTGCCTTTTGCCGTGTTATCCCACCTGGCTTGCCACAGTGCTACAGATGTTGCCCTTTCTTCTCGTTTTACCCTCCTGGTAGCGCAGACTTCTTGCCCGTTCGTGGTTCGCTTAAGGTAAACCTTTTGCATCTCGTTGGCGACAAATTGTTCGGAAACCGCTTATAGTTCTGATTGCGCAAAACCTGTGTGCATACGTGATATTGTTCGGAAACCGCTTATAGTTCTGATTGCGCAAAACCTGTATGCAGACGAGAGCTTTCTTATTGTTTCCTTCGTTGTGAGTGCCCCCGTCCAGAGCAGAGCAGCATATTGAAGGATTGAGCTTACCACTCTGTATAGCGGGATCCGCCTGGCGTATCCAGGCCCACCGATGTTTGGTAGCAAACGGGAAAGCACTGCTTGTACCTATGACACCTTTTTACTTGAATACTCGACTTGAATAAGGTTACTTAGTACTATAAAAATCTATGCGTAGCTTTGGCAGGGTTCACTTTAGATATTCGAAGTGTACAAATGTGGTTCGCTAAGTTCAGATCCAGGAACGTGTCCGCCGAAGATAAACCCTCGAAGACGCCACCTGAAAGCGTTTGATAAGTACCATTGTTGATCAGAATTTAACTGGTTGCGAGAGATGAAAAATAAATACTGTAGAACAAAGTAATCTAAAAACGGCAACCTAGTCACGTGAACTCAAGCCCGATAGTCCGAAATGTACCAGGGAAACGTGATATTGGTCATTTGGAGTGCTAAGGCCGGTTTTATCCATTAGAGGCTCTCGGAACAGGATGTAGCTGTTACATTTCAGTTGTATGGTGACCACTGGTCACGATAAGATGCAATGCTCGAACTTATGTATACGTATATATGTATCTCTTTGTTCACTCATCACAGATTCCATACTCTTTACATGAACCTCCTGAAATACTGAGAAATCTAAAGTACATATGGCCTGTAGTGGGGGAATATTTGGCCACAAAACCTAGGTTATTCTATTGATCCGGGAATGATAAGCTAGTGAAGCGATGGTAGCTTTCTTTTCAAAATGGGATCCAGTATATTGAGGGAAAGGGAAAAAAAGCGCCCCTTACTTTAAAAAAAAACGGCTTCTTAATGGCCCAATAAAAATACATCTTAGTAATGCTGTCAGTAAAAAAAAATCAATATATCTCTGTCGTACATTAATCTTCTGATTATAGGCAATAAAAAATATTTTTTTTTTATTTTACTCTTGTTTTTCATCCTAAAAATACATTTGTGGTCGGTTTCCTGTCCTATGGTATAAATCGATTAAATTCTTATAAGGTACACGTGTCATTTATGTCGACCACATCTGATATGCATTTCACTATTAATCAATCCGCCCATTTATAACTTCAAGAGATTGCAACCACTTCCACCGAACAAGAGCCACTTTTACACAAATTAAGTTCTTCTCTAACACTCACTTTATAGGCATAAACCCAAACAAATTCAAAAATAGTTCCTCAAAAAACTGTGGATTGATGGTTGTGTTAACACTAAAAATCTCGCCCCTAGATTCGTAAATAAATTATCTCACCACTGTGCTAGAGTAGCAGCACCACTATAATCATTTGAGTTCGTTTACCTATTCGGCGCCCCTTTCAACACGAAAATGATAATAAATAATCAATGATGGCATGTTGGGGCTAAAAGAAATCAAAGATGCCTTTGAATTGGGGGGAACCGACAATTTCGTGTTTCTCCTTGAAAGGTTTTATAACTCCACAATGTTATAGATACGCAAGAACACGTATTCCGATTCATAAAAAACATAACAAAAAAATTCTAAACGAAAACATAAAAATCCTTGATGGAGTGAGAACGAAGAACCGTTCAATAAAAATGTCATTGTCATTCAATTATTTTTTTTTTTTTTTAAGATATAGAATGTTGCGACAAGAAGGTCTTCGCTCCCGCAGCCCACTTAATTGCAGCAAATATGTTTCATGGCATCGAATTTGTGTTGCTCAATAAATAAATTCTCCCACCCCCATTGTTGACATAGAAGCCGTGGGTTGATGGCAATGCACCAGCAACTTTCAAGTGGTCCAATATTTTCGTTTTCTGTCTCGAATGCATCCGAAAATGGAATATTATCTTTCCCATTGGACCTTGTGAAGTCGATTGCAATTGGAGATTCGAGTGACCCAATTTGTATCTCTTGACTCGGGAGGTTATAATTTATTGCAGAGATTCAGTTAAGTGTTTCGAAATGATAATTGCTGCTGTAGGGCAATATGCAGATGAGAATGGGGAGCGATTTTGAAAGAGGGGTTCTGCGCTATCATCTGGTGATTGTCAATTGTTGACAGTAAACTTGAGATGATGGTCGTCCATTGAAAGATAGCTACAGACTTAAGTGTTTGCAGCTCAAGACACTTGGATGGAAATTGTGCAATTAACTTGAGAATATGCGATGAAAATCTGGGGAAATGTAGGCCATTTAGGGGTTTTAATGGTTTTCTGTTAAATGACTTGAATTAAGTCGAATTTTTAATATTTTTTTTAATTTCTGACATCGAATGCAGATTATCTAAGCTTTGAGTGCTGACCATATGCGGGAGTTTTCTTAACTCGTTTTGTTTATTAAGATGTTTGGATAGTGTTGAGACTTTAGTCTAATGCCTTACTTCAAAAATTACATTGCAGATGGAATACGACATCAATTGTCTTATATAAATTATTCCATTTTGATAATGATGATACATTTCGTCATTAGTGCTTATTCGATCACTTTTGTGATAAGATTGCGGGCAAGTGCATTCGATGCCGTACTTCGCTAACAATTCTAACACCGTGTTGTATAAGAAAAGTTTGCGCATTCTTCAAATCTAAACTTAGACCTGGGCCTTAACCAGCAAACCTCTCCAGCCAGCTTGGTTTCACGCTAGCTGCCTTCAGTTACGCACGCCAAAAGAGCGGTTGGCATTTAGCCGAGAAAGTTCGAAGTCAGGTATTTTGTTTTGGGTGGTGAAGAGCATCAGTTCAGTTCAGTTTTGCTCGAGTTGACACAAAGACCATATTTTTGGCCAAAGTGCTTACCCTACTCAGGGCATTTTCCGTGATTTCACTTAGCACGGAGGGGAACTTTCCTGACACTAATATCACCGTATCTTCCGCATATACGACTACATTGATTCTTTCTCTGTCTAAAGTTAAAAGGATTTTAATCATGAATATAAGCCATAGCAGAGGATAGATAACACCCCCTTGGAGTATTCCTTTACTGATAAATTTGGCTATATTGCTATTACCAAGTGTTGCCTGAATAATTCTAGTGCTAAACATGGAAGCAATCGATTGACTTAGATAGTTTTGTTTCCTCAGCCCCATAAGGGACTCTAGAATTGGTTCAGTGTAAACTTTACTGAAAGCTCCTTCTATGTCTAGAATTGCAGCTAGAGTGTATTCTTTGTATTGTATAGAATTTTCTACAGTTCGCACTACCTTGTTAAGAGCTGTCTTCATCCATCTTCTTCTTCTTAGATGGCGCTACAGTCCGGGGTGGACCTGGGCCTCAACCAACAAACCTCTCCAGCCAGCGCGGTTACGAGCCAGCTACCTCCAGTTGCGCACGCCAAGTTGGTTAAGGTCCCCCTCCACTTGTTTGTGCCACCTACCACGAGGTCGTTCTCTACTGCGTCGTCTATCCGGGGTGGATTCGAAGACTTTCTTAGCGGGAACGTTGGGCTCCATCCACCCTAAATGACCCAGCCATCTTAGCCGCTGTATGTCAACTCTTCTGGCTAAGTCGATGTCCTTGTACAGGCCGTATAGTTCGGCATTGTACCTTCTCCTCCACTCACCGTCTATGCAGACGGGACCAAAGATCGCTCGAAGAACTTTTCTCTCGAAATAACCAAGGGCATCCTCATCCGATTTTGTCAAAGCCATACAGCAGGACTGTGATGATTAGTGTCTTAAAGAGAGTTACCTTAGTAGTTCGAGATAGGGCTTTGCTACTCAATTGCCGTTTTAGTCCATAGAAACAACGATTGGCAAGAGTAATTCTTCGTGTGATCTCCCTACTGATGTCATTTGCGGAGTTCACCATAGAGCCTAGGTAGACAAAATCCTTTACTACCTCAAAACTATATCTGTCTATTGTGGCGTTCTGTCCAAGACGCCGATGTTGGGTGTCCTTTTTTGTAGACAGCATATATTTTGTTTTGCTTTCATTGACCGCTAGACCCATCTTTGCTGCCTCGATCTCAATACTCGTAAATGCCCGCTGAGTTCTTCCGATTATGTCAATGTCATCGGCATAAGCGAGTAGTTGTACAGACTTGTAAAAGATTGTACCTCCGGTGTTGGCTTGTGAGTTTCGTACAATTCTCTCAAGTACTATGTTAAAGAGATCTCATGATAGCGCGTCACCTTGTCTAAGACCTTTCCTGACATCGAAGGTTTCGGTGATGTTCTTACCGACTTTGATGGAGCAGCGAGAGTTCTCCATCGTCATTCTGCACAAACAGACGAACTTGGCAGGGATGCCAAGACTAGGCATGGCTCTGTATAACTCGTCTCTATACACGCTATCATAGGCAACTTTGAAATCGATGAAGAGGTGGTGCGTATCGATTTTATATTCATGGGTTTTTTCCAAGATCTGCCGTAGTGTGAATATTTGGTCAATGGTGGACTTTCCAGGCCTAAAACCGCACTGATAAGGACCTATCATATGGTTGACGATCGGTTTTAGGCGTTCACATAATACGGCAAACAGGATCTTGTATGCGATGTTGAGGAGACTTATACCTCTGTATTTGGCGCAGTTGAGAGGGTCTCCTTTCTTCAGGATCGATGCTAAGGACGATGCTGAGGTTCCATTCATCGGGCATACTTTCGTCCGACCAGATTTTACAGATGAGCTGGTGCGTGCTTCTTACCAACTCATCTCCTCCTGCCTTAAAAAGTTCAGCGGCAAGGCCGTCGGCTCCAGCAGCTTTGTTGGATTTGAGTTTAGATATCGCTATCCTCACTTCATTCTGATCGGGTTGACGGGAATCTTGACTGCCATCGTCACTGTTGAATGGCTCGTTCTGCCGGACAGCGGAATATTGGTCATCATCGCCGTTTAACAGTCTGCAGAAGTGTTCCTTCCATATCCTCAGCACCGACTGCGATTCTACTACTATGTTGCCATTTTCGTCCTTGCAGGCTTCTGTTCTGGCTTTGAAACCCTGGCATGTTCTTCTTACCTTTTGTTAAAATTTTCGAACATCATTCCTGCAATAAAATCTCTCAATTTCCTCGATCGAGCTCTTCTCATGCTCTTTTTTCTTGTTTCTGAGAAGTCGATGTTCCTCTTTTCTCCTGCGCACGTAGAGCTCGTAAGCAGCTCTAGTCCTTCTATGCAGCGCCGCTTTGTACGCCTCTTGTTTACCTGCGTGTGCTTGCCGGCATTCCTCATCAAGCCAGGGGTTTCGTTGTGGTGGGCGAGAGAAGCACAGTACATCAGAGGCGGCATCTCTGATGGCTTGTTGGCAACGCTGCCACTGGTCTTCCACATTTGCTCCTGGCGGCATAGGACTTAGATTAAGATTAACCCGACGTCAAATTTCCTCACAGTATTTCGTTGATTTCGCTCCATTCTGGATATCCGCATCCGTACCTTGGCTACAACTATTAGTGATCCGAGTCCACGTCGGCTACTCGGAAAATCCGGACACCCAGAATACTGGAAGAGTGCCTTGCCTCGATCGCTATGTGATCGATTTAGTTGACAGTTTTTCGATCAAAGGAGAGCCATGTTCCTTTGTGAATATCGAGACGTGGGAACCGCGTACTAGCTACGACAAAGTTTCGCCCCGCCGCAAAGTCGATTAGCCTGAGTCCGTTGCCGGATGTAATGTCGTGCAGGCTTTGCTTTCCGACCACGCTACTAAAGACGTCTTCTCTTCCTAGCATTGCGTTAAAATCACCTTGGATAATTTTAACGTCGTGGCAAGGGCATTGCTCATACGTCTTGTCCAAGAGCTGGTAGACGTCATCCTTTATCGCGTCGTCCTTCTCCTCGTGAGGGGCGTAAACGCATATTAGGCTAATGTTGGCGAATTTAGCCTTAATACGGATAGTCATAAGGCGCTCGTTCACATGCCGGAAACTCAAGACTTCTTGCATAAATCTGTCTCCAATGGCAAATCCGCATCCGAATAGGCGCTGTCCTTGTTTAGAATAGATTATATTAGATTTTTATTTTTGTACTAAAATATTACAAAATCAAAATCAAACAAAAATCAGTTAGCATTGGCGCTGTCCTTGTTGTCTGTAGCAATCGCCGTAGTAGATGTCGCAGTTTTTCATACTCCTTTTGCCCGGGCCATCCCATCGCACTTCTTGGATTGCGGTAGTGTCTGCCTTGAGACACTCTAGGGCCTCCGCTAGTTGTTCGGCTGCACGTGGTTTGTAGAGGGACCTAACATTCCATGTGCAGACTCGAAGAACGTTGTCCTTTTTACGTTTGCTTGGGTCGTCAACAGTAGAATCGTCCGTATCCGAGGCTGTTGGTTGCTTCGTAACCGAAGGTTTTTTACGTGGTAGGGAAATTAACCCGACGACACAACCCCCAATACCCTGACGTAGTATTGAAAATCCTTACAGTCCTCAGCTTCAAATATGTCGAAATAGCTCCGGTAAGGTATCCTCTGGTCTGTAGACGTCACCGTTGATTCCATCGAGAGAATTCATCCGCCGCAGGTCCTCCTTCTGAGGAGCTCTTGCTGAACTTCTGAGACGCATATTTCAGCCGATCAGGTCAACAAGAGATGCCTCGTCCGGTTAGACATATGCGCGCTGAAGTTCACCCAGATGTGGCTTACGCAGGTCTGAGTGTTCAGCTGCACATATATCGTCAGACTCAGCATACGCTCATCGTTAGTTCACTATCAGATAGCTATCCAGCGGGCACCACGGGGAGGTGGTGATGCGATTTTGCCACGCCATCTCCGTCCGTCTACCTTTGAGATATTCGTGTTGTGATTGGAGAGGGATGGTTCTTCTATTTTGCTTCGCAAATGGTTGTCTCGAGAGTCCTCAGTACAAAGGAAGATAGGCGGATTGGTCTAAAATCTTTCGAGTTTTCAGGCAGACCTGCCTTTGGAATGTAGAACATTCTCACTTGTCTCCATAATTGGGGTACGTGGTTGTTCAGTAAACAGCTCCGGAAAATTGATGTGAGCAATTGAATTGCTAGGTTTTGCGACTTTTGTAGCATAATGGGCAGAATGCCGTCCAGGCCCGTGGATTTATAAAAAGTAAAGCTGCTTAAAGCACAGGCAATTGTTTTCTCTGTGATAATGGGTATTAGGCTTTCCCAGGCGCTAAATTGCGGGCGCTGCGATCCAGTAGTGTAGGCTCTATTACCACCGCTCCCGGGAAAATGGGTGTTTATCAAAAGTCCTAGAAATTCTGCGGTTGAATACGTCCATTCCCCATCCATCTTTCTAAGGAGTGCTGGATTGGACTATTCCTTTGATACAATTTTACTGAGTCTTGCAGAGTTCTTGAGGTTCCCAATGGATTGGCAGTATTCTGTCCATGACTGTCTTTTAGCCACTTCTATAGATTGTTTATATTTTCTAAGGCAGTATTTATAAGGCTACCAGTATTTACATCTATGGCAGATATTGAAGGTCACTGTGAAGGTGTGAACTAACTAGCTATTCAACTAACTTTGAAATACTGCGATCCCGACAGGCGGATCAGTAGAAATGCGGTGAAGTGGGAGGGTTATGATCACTTTCTTTCGGATCATAACATCACCGAAGTAGGAAGAAGGAGAAGATATTTTAGTTACTCCCAATCACAACCAAATATACGGATATATATATATTTTTTTTTCTGTGTGGACCGGACAAGTTTCGTCTGCATAACCCAGCAATTTTGTTAATCATTAATCACGTGCACTATACCATATATTCGCCCTCCATCACAAGATTGGAAAAATCACGTGCCAGTTCTTCTACTTTGTGAAAATCGAAAATCATTTGAGAAACACGGCTTAGAGAAATTCAATCTATCCAGTAGATTGCTTGTTTTCCGACTTATTACAACTGAGCAAGTTTCCTTAGGATTTCAAAGTCGACCATCACCTACTACCGTAGGTTTCTAGAATATGAAGGCTATGATAAACGACTTAAAAGTCCATGAATAGGTGGTGGGTTTTGACCTGAAGTTCACTGGTCATGCTCGTACAGGACTTCTTTCTCAATCTTCTTAGTAGCCAAGATCCACAGTAGTTGTGAAGAACGACCCTCCTAGATTCGACAGTGGCCTGGATTTTTCATGCTCATGAACTATTCATACTCAACCATTTTCCTGCCGCAACTCTATGAATTTAAGAAAACACTCACTCGGCTACTAAAACTCATTACAACTATGTATTGTTAGAAGAATTAGCCGCCAGTCAGGCGTCGACGTCTACAATCGAAAATAAAAATCTACATTGAAAATGTGCGTACCTTATCGAATTTCTTTCAGATCCTTAAAAATATCTTCAGTAACATCTAACGTTCAATTAATGCCAATATACGCACCCTCCTACCACATTAAGTTCGCCTATGATGCTCAACATTTTACCATGCAGCAATGCCCATCACTCACTCTTCATTCGCGACGAGAATCAGCCTCCTCCTCCACACATGAAGTTCAACCACAAGGTTAATTTATTACCTAGCCATAAATCGACCATAAATTTCACAGCAATCCATCCACCACCAAGTCCATGGTCCTAGAGCCATATACCCTTCCCCAGCATCCTAATCCACAATTGGCCGCTAATGAACAATCAGAAGCGCTGCCGTCCGTGTCTGGCATGTTGAAATGTTGAAATGGATTTTGCGTGTTTTATCCGTGTAACCAAAGATACTGGCACATACCCCATGCAGTTTCATAAAGTACACGTTCTACGAGTGAATTAATTTCCTCACTGTGTTTCTAGAAATCCACTGCAATACCATTGCACATGCACAGTGTCTTTCTAATCCTCGTCAGACATTTATACACGTCAAAATATAGGAGCGATAAAGAGCATCTAATTTGATTCGTTAGGGATTTGTGTAGGTTCCGCATCATAAAGTAGTCTACTCTTCCCTTGTGCGGCAAATTAAAATATGGAAATGGGCAGTCTTCTCGGGCATATTTCCACATTACAATGTCAACGGTGTCTAGTCACCTCGTCAAGAATCCACCGATGATTTATGTTAAACGAATGTCATCGCGTACATAAATTTTAATTACTTCAACAGAACGGAGAATGGCAATTTATAAAAAATTACAATTTCGTTCTTTTACTTGCAGGTGATTTCAGTGGAGCTGGTCCAGGCTAATAAAAAACCCCAAAGCAGCTCGAACCGACGGTTTGTCTTTAATGGATGGGAGGTTCCAGATTGGATGATAGAATGTTACAAGAAACTTGGAGTCTTTGGATTTGGCGCCGCACTAAGTCAACTGACAACGGACATTGCCAAGTATTCCATTGGCCGACTGAGACCGCATTTCTTCAATGTAAGTAGACAGTAGAATAGGTTTGCATCTCCTGGCAGGAATTTTGAAATTGAGTGTCTCTCCTTGAATTTGATTTGGTGCTTCAGAGTGGACAGTGCGTTTGTCACATAAACACAAAGGAATGGATTCAACTATCAATTGGTTTGCTCTTGGTATTGAACTAATACGAGTATGTGTATCGTTTGAAATCGGGAAATGTTCTCCCTAACAAAAAAAAAATTATTTTCGGGCAAATTTAATTTTTTTTTTACATATTCCATTACAAAGGGTTTTTCAATAGGTACATAACAATTTTGTATTTTAATATAAATGCACCCTTAAACTTTTTTTATGATCTGTCAACGTCAAAACGTCAGTCAATGCTTTCATTCTTATTATGATGAGGTTCACCAACGAGCAACGTTTGGAAATTATTAAAACTACTACCGAAATTCTGAGTCGGTAGTCGCTACTTTCAGAGCGCTTACTCCAATTTTCGGCCGTAATAATCGTCCCACCAGACAAGCTGTGCGTGCGATAAATTCGAGTCAATATTTTTACTATTTAATATTCCTGTGCCAGCGAGACAATGCACCGGTCGAAGTACCGAAAATATCGCAGCAGTAAATGCTTTAGTTCAAAATGACCCAAATTAGTCGATTCCACGGCGTTCACAGGAATTGGGAATCTCTCAGTCGACATTTCTGGCGAATTTTGTATCTTGGCCTACACCCTAACAAGATCAAATTAACTCAAACGCTGAAGCCTCTTGATCATTTGAAGTTCCGAAACTTCTCCGATTAGGCTCTGCAAAAGTTTGAAGTAAATCCCGAATTTCATCAAAAAATCATCTTCAACGATAAAGCTCATTTTTGGCTTAAGGGCTTTGTCAATAAGCAAAATATGCGTTATTGGACAGCAACAAACCCACATGTACTTCAAGGGACTCCATTACATCCACAAATGTGACCGTGTGGTGTGGATTTCATGCCGGAGCAATGTTATTTTTATGTCAAAATTAATATTGACATAATGGCGAGCCAAGAAGAAGAGCAGCGAATTTTAATAGTGACCAAATAACTGCAAAATCAGAATATTTCACTTTAGAAAATTGCACAGAAAATAAAAGCAGCTGTTCCAACGGCATATATGGTTATTAATCGCCAGGAGGAAACTTTGTCAGTCCAGAGGAAAACAGGTTAGGTTTGAAAATCAGGATCTTTGAACCCCAGGCGTCAAGCTAAAATTGAAGGCAAGTTCAAATGAAACCTCAACTTTTCTGTTCGAGGTGCGGGCAAAAACCTTTCCACATCAACTGGTACCATCCAGCGAGTTAAAGTTCGACCCGGATTATCGTCTTGTAAAGTGAAATAGGTACCAGATCGAGATGAATCATAGCAAAAAGAAGCAATACGTCGATATTAGAGACTTTACGAAATTTTTTTGACGAAGTACGATTGCTGTATGCTATGGATAATGAAACTTACTGTATTCCCAATTTTGCTCAAATTCCAGGCAATAAATATTATGTCACAAATTTTGTTGATGGTGTTGATGCAATATTTGGGACCCGTCGAGCTTCGAAATTCACCAAGGAATACCTCATTTGGTAGACTATCTACTCCTATGCCAAAAAAGTGAAGAACTCATCACCCATGTTACAATTGGAAATCTACATCATAGAGTGCTTATAAATGTGACTGTTAAAGTTTATTTGAGAACATAACAAAGCCGTCGGACTTGGCGACATCACGTCCTGTAAAGCTGTTTCCACAGATTTCCCCTTCAAATATGCATGTTGAGCTTTGCATAGAATGCCGTTGCAACACTTACTTCTGATGTGAATATCAAGAAGTCTTTCAAGTGTTTTGAGGAGGAATGACGAGAGACTTATGGGTCTGTAGTCTTTCGCTGAAGTGTGGCTTGGTTTACCTGCCTTAGGTATGAATATAACCCGCACTTCCCTCCATGCCACTGGTACGTAGCATGGCCTTAAACAATGTTTAAAAATTTCCCTAAGCCTGTTTCTGACCTTGGCTGGAACTTTTTGCAGAATAGCTGGCAAAATTCCATCAGGGCCTGGTGCTTTGAATGGTGCGAATGACATAATAGCCCATCGCAGATTCTTCCATGTAATGAGATTTTCTACGTCGTCCCCTATTGACCTACCATTATACGAGTAGCTATTAGTAGTAGAATCCATTGGCGATCTACTTCCTGGGGGGAGTATGTGGAACAGAACAAATTTCTCGAAAAAAATGGGACAAGTTGCTTTTATTTTTGTGAACACTTACATACTTCGGTGGCGCTACAGTCCGCGATGGACCCGGACCTCAACCATCAGACCTCTTCAGCCAACTCGGTTAATAGCCGGCTGCCTTCAGTGTCGTAAACCAAGTTATTTGAGGTCCCCGTCCAATTGCTTGCGCCACCTACAGCGAGGTCGTCCGATACTGCGCCGGTCATCCGATTCAAAGACTTTCCCGACCGGAACGTTGAGCTCCATCCGTTCTATATGACCTAGTCATCTTAGTTGTATATGAACTCTTCTGGCTAAGTCGATGACCTTGTATAGGCCGTATGTTCGGCATTGTACTGTCTCCTCCCCTCGCCGTCTATGCAGACGGGACCAAAAGATCGCTCGAAGAAGTTTCCTCTCAAAGTAACCAAGGGCATCCTCATCCGACTCAAGTTCATGATTCTAATGCAAATTTTCTAAATCGAGGTTTTGTTGTTTTGTTTGATAACCTTATCATTAGCCTAAAACTCAAAAAATCAAATACAATCACATGAATAACTAGAGTGGTTCATTTCTTCTTCACCGGCATAAACTTATCATAGCCTTGACAGTCTTTGGTGACCCAACATCTAGTTTTGAAAAAACAAATTCTTTTCGTTTCTTTTTCTTTTACCAAAACGAATTTCCTCATACAAATGTCATCAAAATTTCAATGCATAACAAGAATGTCATTGTTCCAAGACGACAATTTCATTTTCGGTTCCACATTCTGTCCTCATATCCGTGTTTTAATGTCACAACATAATTTATGAACCAGGATAAACCATCCCGCCAAAGTATCTCTTATTAAGAGCGTACACAAAGAATGTTTCTTCAATTAACAGTCGCGCGTGCTTCAAAAGAAGAATCCTCACATGACGTTGCGTAGGATTCGAAATTAACTTCCAAAAAGTCCAAAAGTCAATGTGGAGCGATTTTAATGTAATATTTCATTTTTAATTATTTGGAATTTTTGTCGTCGTCGTCGTCGTCCCTTCATCATTTTCCCTGCATCGATTTTTTCAGTGTTACTATACCACATGTGCTTTAAATGCGCGATGCACGCACTATTTCCTGCATCCGTCATGGATAAAAACATCTTTTTTATTTCTTTTGAGTTTTTATTAAAATTTATTGATGTCCTCGGGCAGATGCATGAGTGAACAGAAAATGAGATTAAGATCCTCCGGGTTTTGTTAACACCTCCTGGAATCAATTTATAAAATTAAATCTTACCCTCGACTTACTGAAGACGACTTTTGTAATCAATTGATTGTGGGGGAGAAATTCGACTCCTTTTCGGTTGATTTGTTGCCATTCATTCATATGATATACCTCTCTCCTACGACCTAATAGGTAATATTTTGCGCTTTTCAGCAAACTAATTTATTTATCTGCCAAAAGTATCTGTTCATATGCGAAATGGATATCTGCATTCAACAGTACGTATCGATAGATGTGTACCTACATTCTATTCAAACGTCAATTTGTCATATGATGCCGATGTGGTATATCATTTCAACTGCGGCGAAATATCTCAATTGAATTGCAAGCGGGAGACTCAACGGTCCATTGGATTGCACTGCAGAGTATCATACTTGTTAAGGCAAACAAAAATAAAATTCAGTCTACTGCATGTGGGATAATTCACAACACGCCACCGCTTGTTTGCGATGCGATTTCGGATAGGATTCATTGATTCTTGGTCTGGTGGGAGATTTGCAATTTAAAACGAGCTCTGCGGACAGGCAGACACAGGTGGCTTCAAACTCGGTGAAATACGATCCGCTTTGCGGTAGATTTAAAGCCGGCGTTTCTTTTCATATTATCTATATACCAAATCATTGCTGATCATTTAAATAAACAGAGAAATGGTAAACAAATACTTACAAACATCCACAGTGTGGGGGAAAAGAAAAATACAATTTACAATTTATGTCCATATCATGTATATCATATACTGATATGTATAGCGTTAATAAAGAAACATCCTTATTCTCAGAGTTTAAATGACAGATTGTCACCTCATTTTCTTTTTTCTGTCGGTTTGTTTGGCGTTTCATCTCGTCTATATTTGCCATTTAATCGTGGGAAATTACACGCTTTAACAACGCTTCAAATTATTAAAAATTTGTATCAGTTCGCGTTCGGTTGCAACAACTTTACGTGTGCTAACTCCAATTTTCTCATTCTCAGCGATGAAGCCCATTTCTGGGTCAATGGCTTCATTAATAAGCAAAATGATCACATGTGGCCAAATCCTTAACCCGAAACTATTCACAAAATTCAATTACACCCACAAAAATTTACTGATTGGAGTGCGTTTCATGCTGGAGGGATCATTAACTCATACTTCTTCTTCAGTGATGCTGGCAACGCAGTGTAGATTACTACCGGAACATGACTGACTATTTTCGTGATAAATTGGAAGAGAATGACTTGGAGTACATGCGGTTTCAACAAAATGTAGCCACATGCCACACAGCTGGTCAAACAATCGAGTTACTGAAGTTGAAGTTCGGTGACTGCGTTATTTCCAGAAATGGATCACCTTATTGACCGCCTCATTCGTGTGATTTAACGCCTGTAGACCTCTTTGAAGCTATGTCAAGTCCATGCTCTATACCAATAATCCAAAAACTTTAAACGACCTCAGGACCAACATCGAATACCAAATTGCCGACATATCATTCGATTTGTGCGAAAAAGTTATGAAAAATTGGGCTCTACCCATTCAGTAATTTTAGTACTTTCTACTTTAGAAGAAAAGCCACATCCGCCATTTTGATGGTTTTAAAGAAAATGTTCTCCTGAGATTTGTCCTTTCAAATTACAGTTTTGGCTCTGTTGCTCAGACTGGTCAGTCAATTTCTTCTGAGCCCAAGAAGTACACTCTTATCGTGCTCTGATCAAATAAGAAAAACGTAATTTTCAAGGTCTTAAGTTTCTGAGTTCAAAAGGCAACACAAACTTTTGCCTTAACCACACATCTTAGTCGCTGTATACAAACTCATCTAGTTAAGTCCAGGTCTTTATATTGACCGTATAGTTCGACATTGTAGCTTTTTCTCTACTCGCCGTCTCAAAATAATCAAGGGCATCCTCATCCGATTTTGACTAAATCCATGCCTCTGTGCCATATAGCAGGAATGGAATGATTAGTGTCTTATACAGAGTTACCTTCGTAGTTTGAGTTATGACCTTGTTACCGAGTTGCCATCTTAGCCCATAAAAACAGCGATTAGCAAGAGTAATTCTTCGTTTGATCTCCCCACTGATGTCATTTGCGGAGTTCACCATAGAGCCTAGGTAGAAAAAAATGCCTATAGTGTTAATTGTTTATTGAAATTTTCAAATAAAAAAGAATACAGTTCTTTAAATCTTGAGAAGCCTAGTAATATAGTGGAATAAAATGGTATAGGAAAGTTTTAAGAATTGAAAGGTGAAAGAAAAAGGAAGGAAGGAAGGTGATAATGATCGTTAGACCAAGATTTAACTTCAGCTACAACTTCATGGTTACATTATCAAATCGCAATAACAGGGAATAGATAGATATATAGATAGATAGATAGATAATTGATTTTTTATTTCTATTCTTGTTTATGATACAAATTTGTTTAACAAAAAATCGATTAGCATGGCAATGCCGTCTGCCTGATTGACATTAGATTAAACATTAAATAACAAGTATGTTTCCTAAAGTTATGAATACATTACAGGTAAATCATGTGATATCTAGACTACAATTTTGCTGGGTTTTTGATATAAGAGGAAATTAAAAGTCTTCATTTATGATTTTATTTCGATTATGGCTGATTGATAATAATAAACAAGTTTTTTAACATCGCTTTCGCAGTTGAGGAGAGCTGAAACTTCTTCCTTTGATTTCGTGTAGCTTCTTAGAAAGTGTCTTCGTATTTTTTTAAGGATAGGGCATCTGCCAATGAAATGGATAACATCTTCCCTCTCAGCTAGGTTACAAAGGTTACAGTAGATTGGTAAGTCAGGTCGATGCGGGACATAATTAAGGCGTATAAGTTCACCTCTCATTTTAAAAAAAGACGATATTATATCTTTGCTGTTGTTATTGTTGACGTAATTCTTATCACATAAATTATGCCTTAAAATGCTGTAAGCTGATCTGTGAACTGATGATATAGCCCTATGTAGGCAGTCTTCTCTGTACTTTTCATCCACTTTTGCAATGAGATTATAGAGCACATCGTTGGAGTATCTTCCAGTCCCATCCACGAAACTAAATTCTATTCCGCAATACGTTGCAAGCTCCTCTAACTTCTTATGCCACAGTGTTCTCCTTTCGATTGTCCTCATAGCAATGATTTTTGGAAGTCTGTCATCAGGCATCTCTAGAACTTTGATGAGGTAATCCGCATGTGGTTTCAGGGTTTTGATGAGTAGAGGTGATAATCTAGTTTCTATGTTAATCATATAATTCGGAGTTGTGCTCGGCAAATTGAAACTTCGTTTAATGAAGTACTTTAGAAGTTTCTCCACGGTTTTGCACTGCTTGTATCCCCAAGATTGTGCTGCATACATCATTATTGATTCGGCTACCCCTTGAAAAACTTTGTACTTCACGCTATGGTCAATGTGATTATTTGAGAAACATCTCTTCCAAATTGCGCAGATGGCACTTTTTGCTTTTATTAGCCTGTCTTTCAAGTGAAGTTCCATATTAAGATTGCAAGTTATCATCACTCCAAGATACCTGTATTGTTTCACAATTTCAATGGGTAGTCCGTTGAAATGCCATTTCTCATTTCTACATAATCTGCCACCAGACCCCTTTTTAAAAATCATTATTTTTGTTTTATCAAGGTTTACCGTAAGATTCCATAACTGGCAATACAAATCAAGACGGTTAATCATAAGCTGTAAGGATTCTGGTGAATATGCAAAGATTGTCACATCATCCGCGAACAAAAGAGCCTTTATCGCAACTCCTGCAATTTCAATTCCGCCAGGAAGAAAGTCTACGAAATCGTTTATGTACATTGCAAAGAGATTCGGACTAGGAGCATACCCTTGCCTTACTCCTGATGTTGTTTCGAACCACTCTGAGGTCTCGATTCCACTCCACACTGATGACTGTTTATTTTCATAGATGTTTTCGAGAACTTTTCCAAACCTGTGACTCATGCCAGCGTTTATAACTTAAAAATTCGATCGATGTTATCAAAGGCTGCATTGAAATCCACGAAAAAAGCGAATAATTTCTTTTTTTGCTTGATAAAAACCCCGCAATATTTTGCAATACGAAAATGTTATCTACGGTTGAATAGCCCTTCCGAAATCCTGCTTGATACTCATTGACCAGTTTATTGCTATCAATCCACTCTGACATGCGGTTATTTAAAAGTTTTGTGAATACCTTATATGATGAGTTCAGCAAGGATATTCCTCGGTAATTTATTGGATCCCTTATATTACCCTTTTTGTGAATAGGGAATAAAATAGCCTCTTCAAACTGCTGCGGTATATGGTGATGGATTGATGATGATTTCATTAAATACTGTGATTATTTTATCGATGAAGTTGTCCGTTGCATATTTAAAGAATTCCGTGGGGATCCTGTCAGCCCCTGGTGCCTTTCCATCCTTGAGCTTTGCTTAAACCTTACAAACTTCATCCTGTGTTATAGGCGCGTCCAATATTTCATTGGTAATGAAGGGTGCTGTGTACTGAAGGGGTAGAGTATTCATTGTTGGATTCAAAAGGGTTCGGAAATGGTTCATCAATACATTAGCGCTCAATTGAGCTCCTATTTCAGGCGTTTTGCCGTTAAACTTCTTTAACGCAGACCAGAATTCTTTCATATCCTTACAGCAAGTTAGCTTGAGAGCTTCATTTTCAAGATACATATTTTTCTTCTCCTTGCAGATTTTTTTAAAGGTTGTGTTTGCTCGTATATAAAGTCTTCTAAAATACGCATCACCAAACTTTCGAAAAACCTTAAGCCACCCGAGGGATTTTTGCCTTGCTGTTTTGCACTCGTTGTCAAACCATTTTTTCCTTTTGAGACGAGCTTTTTCTCTTAACCTGTCTGTAGAGTGGGTACGATATTTTTATCAAATCTTCAATTCCCCCAACACAGATCTAGAACAAAGCTAGATTTGCCAATAACTCTCATGTATGGTACACAGATGGATCCAAGACTGATGAAGGAGTTGGGGCTGGCGTATGCGGCGCTACTACGAAGACCTTCATCCACTCGTGCATGGAAAAAAGTAACTCCGTATTCCAAGCCAAAGTATTCGCTATAGAACTATGCATCAATGAAAATACAAAAAGATCTTAAGCCAACAAAAACATTTTATATTTTATGAAAGAAATAAAAAGGCGGACTTGCCAGAACAGGAGCTGCATCAACCTTCATGATGGCTGTGGATTACCAGTGAGTGCGGCAAAAAGCTGCATGAAAAATCGGGTTAAACAAAAAGCGCAGCATTACTGAATAGAAACTGAAGGACAAGCCAAAATCTTTCTGTCAAATACTTTCCCCAAAAGAACGAAACAACTCCTACAATTAACTAGGGGTCAAATTCGAACAGCCACAGGTTTCCTTGCACGCCACTGTCGAGTGAAAATCATCTCATGGCTATGGGAATAGCACAAGACAACATTTGCAGAAGGCGAAGAATCAGTAGAATACATCTTTTATCCTGTAACTGTCTAATCAAAACCCGTCATCGTTACTTAGGTAAATTCTACCTTGAAGTAGAAATCATGTCTGCAAGCTCACTCAAAAGCATAGTAGAGTCCATTACCAAACCGGGCATATTGCCGATGTGATAAAGCGACCTAATGCCACCTCAAACAACAATCTACAACCGTCGTTAGATTCAAATTTTTGCAGCTTATATGATTCCGGAAATACTGAGCTATTCTACATTCGCGGTATGTGGATACAAAAAACGATCTGGTTTAACAGTGGCCGCGTTTTGTTTTCCCCGTGAACTGGTTCAGTTCATATTTTTACACAGGATGCAAAAACCACAATTGAACCAGCACTTGAGCTGAGTGAACCAGAATTTCTATCCCATACCTCACCACTAGATGGCTTTTCACAAAAAAAGCGTTTTTTTATTTTGAGATGAACTAGTTCAGTTCACGGGAAAACAAAACGCGGATAGTGTAACCGATACCAGTATCTAAAGTGTAATTATGTGCAGACGCTACTATCAGGGTTATCGTGAATAAAATTTCCCTCGGAATTTTTCCAACGAACAAAAATTGGGTGCCTTCAAAAAAGAGGAAACAATTCCGCGGAAAAGAAATAGGTATCATGAATAATAATTGAGGAGAATTCTCAACGCAATGGCGATATTTAATCTTTCCCCGATGAATTGTTTCCCTATTTTTAAAGGTACCTAATATTTGTTCGGAGGAAAAATTCCGAGAGAAAATTTATTCGCGATAACCCTGTATACGTGTATTATGAATTTAGAACCACCTGTTTATTCTAATCAATGTTAATCAAACTAAGGCTCCAAGGATCGATTCGTTGAAATTCGTAAAGTAAGCTTTAATGAAATACGACTTTAAAAATAAACCTTCACAGCCATCAGATAATTTGTTGTATCTGCCTACTCGTATACGAGTGTATAGATGTGATAAGAAGTTTATTTTTAGTTTTATTGGATTTCCTATCAAAAATATGATTCTCACGTGAACGATCAATAAATGATCTGTAATCAAAAATGGAACCATATAACATATTTTAATGGTGCATATGCTTGGTACAGTTTTGATCACTAATTAAGTTGTAGTGACTGCATTATTTACAAATCTATGTAAGCTATATAGCCCCTATCATATTTAAAACAATTTTAAACCGTGCGATGCAATTCAGCTCCAATTGCACAGCACAAGATCACTCCAAGTTAGAAATCTCTAATTTTGACAAAACAAAATTTAAAATATTTGTTTTTAAAGAGCAGCCATCAAGAGAGTGATCCCGATCAACCTAGATGTTGAATATTAAAAGAAAATATCCTGTTTCCTTTCTTACCTAACATATTGTATAACAGACAAAGAAAAATGCGGCAAAAATCAAACTTTCATTTGAAGAGCAAGTGCTTGCGATAGACAAATAAAATTGAAATAAAAAAAAAAATAAAAAACCGGCATAGGTTTCCATTACTATTCCAAACCGACAATATTACCTCCGCACGATAATCCTATCAAGATCTCGATTATATTCATAACCCAACCGTAAAGATGCGTGGGAACATCTACGGTGAATAGAAGTCTCAATTACCTGCTTATATCTCTGCGAATTCCTCTGCAAAACAAACACACAATCATCCCACCTCCGCTAAGATGCTCAACACTTATTTATTTCATTTTTTATCCACATTTGCAGGTATGCCAACCGATTATGCCCGACGGTACTAACTGTGCGGATCCAAGAAACGCCGGACGTTACATCGAGAATTTCACATGTCTCGGCACCAATTCCACCGATCGTATGCTGAAGGAAGTTCGTCTCTCATTCCCCAGTGGTCATTCAAGCTTTTCCACCTTTACAATGGTGTACATGGCTGTAAGTGCAATCTAATCCACTTGACACTGCATACCCGTGTTGACGTTGATGGCGGTCGCCGTCGCCAGGGCGTCTGTGGATGCAATGCACCACCCAATGTCAAATGGATTTGTTTGTTTGTTATTATTTATTATGTGCTCATGTTTATGTATCTTTAACAGCTTTACTTGCAAGCTCGCATGAACTGGAAGGGATCTAAATTGCTGAAGCATTTCCTGCAATTCGTGTTGATTATGATCGCTTGGTACACCTCGTTAAGTCGCGTTTCCGATTACAAACATCACTGGTCAGATGTTTTAGCCGGAGTGACAATTGGTGCTGTTACTGCCTTAGCTGTGGTAAGTTTATGGATTTTATTTGATTTTTTTTATCTATATTTTGAGCTGCATTCTTTTTGCAAATGACTGTATCTGTTAATCCATTTCTTTGTCGCTTTGCGCCTGTAAAAAACATTATTGTGTGTGAATTCAGATCTTCTCTTAATGTGTTCCTGCTGTTTGCAATTTTAAGACAGAAGTAAGGTGTTCATCACTAAAATCATAAAATTGGCTTGTGTCGTATGGCCGTTTATAACTCCTTTGTTTAAAAAGCTAGGCTTGAGGTAGGATCCTCAATCTCTCCTTTTTGGACATGGGTGCTACGTCTTTCCACTTCTACGAGCACTCCTACTGATAGCATTCATTCTAAAGTCATGAGTAGGTCAATCATTTTCGGTCGTCAAAATGTTGAATCCAAAGAATGTGCAGTCTCTGCCTTCCATTTTTTTAAGTATGCTTTCATTTAGATTCATTGAGGTGATATATTTTTGTTTCATCTTAATTTTTTTAAGAAGCCAATGAAGTCACTGGAACGCTTTGAAATTAGTGGAGTAAATTCACAATTTTTTCTTCTAAAAAAAAAAACAAAGGAAAATAGCTCTTACTTACTTAGATGGCGCTGCAGTTCGGGGTGAACCTGGGCCTCAACCAACAAGCCTCTCCATTTAGCTCGGTCTTTAGCTAATTGCCTCCAGTTGCGCACTCCAAGTTGATCGAGGTCCCCTTAAACTTGTGCGCGCCACCTTCGGCGAAGAGGCCCTCTACTGTGTTTTCCCTCCGGGTTAGATTCGAAGACTCTGCGGACCGGAACGTTGGTGTCCCCCCGCTCTACATCTCAAGCGTTCAATATCCAGTTTTTTTTTCTTTCTTTTTTTTGACTAGGTCGATGTGGCTATACAGCACATATAGGTTGTCAGTAAATCTTCTCCTCCAAAACCCTTCAACGCAAACGGGACCGAAGAATTCTTCTCTCGAAGCAATCAAGGATGTCTTCATCCGTTTTCAATAAATTCCATTTTTCAGCATCGTAAAGCAGGACTGAGATGATCAGGCTCTCATATAGAGTCTTCTTAGTTGTTTGAGATAGGGATTTACGAGGGCAAGGTGAAAAGTTCTCGGCCTGACAATGAAGAGAGATAATGGGACTGCGATTTTCAGTTAGAAAATTATTTTATTTTTCTACATAATTTCACTTGACTTTAATACACTTAGTCCAGCGTTTCTCCAACATCAGTATTCCTTCTCGGAAGTGAGTCGGGAAGGCTGTGAAAATATTCATCTACGGCCCTCTCAACTTCTGCGTTGGATGCGAAGCGCTTCCCAGAAACAAATTTCTTCAAGTTTGGGAACAGATGGAAGTCTGAGGGTGCCAAATCAGGTGACTAGGGGGGATGGCTGAGCAAATCGTACCCCAAATCCAGCAGTTTTCCCATCGCCAACGCACACTTGTGTACGGGTGCATTGTCCTGGTGAAAGATGATTGTTTTCTTCTTCAAGCCAGGCCTCTTCTCGCGAATTTTGGCATCCAGCTGGTCAAGAAGGTTGGAGTAATATTCGCCTGTAATTGTTCTGCTTTTCTCAAGGTAAACAATTAACAGGATCCCTTTCGCATCCCAAAACACACTGGCCATGACCTTTCAGGCAGATACGATCGACTTCGCTTTCTTTGGCGCTGAACCACCGGCTTCCACCCACTGCTTCGACTGCTGTTTCGTTTCTGGCGTGTAGTGGTGAACCCATGTCTCATCTACGGTGACAAATCGCCGCACAAAATCGATCAGATCCTTATTGAATCGATCCAAAGATTGCCGCGAAAATCGTTTGCGCATTTGCTTTTGATCGGCATTCAGCAAATGCGGCACCCATCTTGCGCGGAGCTTTCGCATCCCTAAGCTTTTGTACAAGATGTTTCGCATGCTCTCTTCCGATATACACACAGCCTCAGCTATCTCACTCACCTTCACTCGCCTATCGTCCAACACGATATCATGCACTTTTTCGATGGTTTCAGGTGTGGTTGCGGTTTTTGGCCGTCCTTCACGTGTGTCATCTTCGAGGGACGTGCGACCACGTTTAAATTCAGCTGCCACGTTTCAATTGTTGACATGGAAGGAGCAGAGTCCCCGTAAACTTTTGCCAACTTTGCATGAATTTCCTTAGGGATTAGCCCATCCAAAACGAAGAATTTTATGACCGCACGATATTCAAGTTTATCCATTTTAACGAAAAACACGCAAGACGTCTACTGCAAAAATTCGTGTTAACAAATTTCTTGAGAGAACAAGTTGAAACTTGTCATACGAACTAATGAGAAGTGAACCCAGGCAGAAAACATAAATAAATGAATAAATCTTGCTGATTGGAACGCTGATATGGAACTTTTCACCTTGCCCTCGTACTGTTGAATTGTCTTATTAGACCAAAATAAACAGCGATTGGCAAAAGTTATTCTTCGCTTGATTTCTGCTCTGGTATCGTTGTCAGAATTAATAGCAAAGCCAAGGTAGACAAAGTCACTTACCAATTCATCGGTGTTCATTGTCCCTTCTTGTCAAAAGCATATACTTGGTTTTGCCCCCGTTTATCGCTAAACCCATTCTGGTCGCTTTTGCTTCAATGCTTGTAAACGCACCGATGACAACTCACTGAGTTCTTCCAATAATGTCAATATCGTCGGTGTATGCAAGCAGTTGTACGGACTTTTAATAGATGGTGCCTCTGGTTTTGACTTGTGAGTTCCGCGCAATCCGTTCAAGAACAATATTAAAGAAGTCGCGTGATAGCGCGTCACATTGTCTAAAATCTTTTTTGACATCAAAGGTCTCCGTGAGGTCATTACCGACCTTGATGGAGCGCGAGTGTTCTCCATCGTCATCCTCTACAGACGAACAAGTTTGGCAGGGATGTCAAAAACTAAACATGACTCTTTATAGCTCTTTTCTATAGATGCTGTCATAGGCAGCCTTGAAATTGATAGAGAGATGATGAGTATCGATTTGGACTTCTTTGGTTTTCTCCAGGAACTGTCGAAGTGTGAAGATTTAATCGATGGTGGACTTTCCTGGACTGAAATCGCACTGATAGTGGCCAATCAGGCTGTTGGTAAAACGTTTCATTCGTTTCACAATATCGCAGAAAAGATCTTGTATGCGATGTTGAGGACACTGATGCCTCTATAATTGGCGCAGTTGAGAGGGTCTCCTTCCACGCCACAGCCTCTCTGTGGCAAATAACTTACGCTTCGATGTATGTCCCATCGATCGCAAGGGACAAATTTAGTGCTCAGTCCGGTCATCGAAAGAGTCCTACTACTGTAGATATTGAGGAATGGATTGTTGAAATCTCTTACTGCACAATACCGTGCTCGCTGCTCATTTGGTCAGACTGAATACAGTGGTGCTG
This sequence comes from Brachypalpus laphriformis, assembly GCA_945910035.1. Lineage (NCBI taxonomy): Eukaryota > Metazoa > Arthropoda > Insecta > Diptera > Syrphidae > Brachypalpus > Brachypalpus laphriformis. The sequence continues at coordinate 292,318,527 of OX246753.1, read as the reverse complement.
TGTAGATGGGCTCTGTATTTTGACGGCCTTGGACAATTGTGCAGCATTTCCTTTACCTCCAGGTTTTTTTATCCTTTACCCTTCTTTTCATACCACAAATGCAGCCCGTGTATTCCTCGTCAAGTTTTTGAATGTACTTGTTTGCGGCATAACCTATTATATAGTCGCATATTCCTCAGCATTTTCCCCAAGGCATTATTATTTGAATTTTATTTTACCTAAGCGAACACCTAAATTGCATGCAAAATTGTCCCTTACACCAATCTTTGATTTGCTTTTGTATTACAATTATCCTTTAATTGACTTTTCTTTGGCAATGGAGACCAACAGCATCTTGGCACAATTCAATTGCAAGTCTTGCTGGTCTCTGCTCATCAATCTAATCCACACATAACATTATTCTAATTCATCATTTGTATATTCTAGGCGCGTTTACTACCATCGAGTTGGTTTAATTGGTACACTGTTTGGCCGCAATCAAATCGAACTAAATCGAACTGATCGTGTATTGAATATCTTAATGAAGTACTTTTGCTTTTTCGTTTTCTTTTCAACTATTTTTCTTTTGAAGTTTTCTTGAAATTAAGTGTAAAGTAAAATGTTTCCTAATAATATAAAAAATAAACGAACTGAATAGCATAACCACTGCATTAAATAAATATATATATTTTTTTTTATTCCTAAATTTATGAATTTATGTATACGAATGGAGGGGAGCTAATAGGATCTCAGGAACTAGTGTATCAATGAGTAACACCTCCTTCCTGTCCTATCCTGTAACAAAGAAAAAAAGTTTTGAATGCTATTCAGGAAATAAGTTTCCATTATACAAGGTGGCGCAAAATGAATCACCCTATCGGTGATTTTATATTTTTTGCAAATGGCGTCGTACGTCAATCATATTTGACATTTGTGAACTAGACAGCTGCAGTATACAAACAGACAAGCAATGGAGCGTGGAATAATTGTGTCGATCATATTTTTTTATTTAGTAAAAAAGTAATTCTAAAACAAAATTGGATGATTAATTTTGCGCCACCTTGTAGTTATAAATTAAAATTATTCCGAAACCAAACTGCTACAAAGTTGTTGATCCGGGTTAGGGTACATCTGTCAGTGTCATGATGGTCCCATTGTGATGCCATGGATCTACCATTAGACCACTCAGGGACTAATTAAAACCAACCGGAGCTTTTGATAAAGCGATGGATGCTCATGACGCTTAAGGACGCCAAATCGCCGAGGTCATTAAGGAAGGGGGCCCCTAGATGGGGCAATGTTTTACGCGGTAGGGTTGGACATGTGCATAGGAGGTGAAGGATGTTTTCCTCGCCCCTCCTCGACGGTACAGCTTCCGCAGAAGTCGTTAGAGAAGAGGTCAAGTCTTTTAGCAAGTTGGCCTATAAGGTAGTGTCCAGTGAAGGCACCGATAACGCAGCTGATCGGTGATCGTTTTAGCTTGACCAACTCGGCGCTACGTTTCTGGTCCAATTTAGGTCAGATCTGTCTCGAAATATGACACGTTAAGTCGTTTTGCCATCTGTGGTTAGTCTTGCTAATAGCGTCCAGCTTTAGTAGATGCTTACATGTAGCGAGGGTCATACCTAGGGCTTGTCTAGTAAGCAGAATCCTTAGAGTTGTACCCTGTCTGGCGAGCTCGTCCGCCCTGCAGTTTTCCCTGTGGCATGGCACCCAGCATAAGTGAAGGTTGAACTGCTCTGTCAACTACGTAAGACACAAAAGACAATTTAAGGTAGCCTTTGAAGTGAAGGGACTTGATTGCCGCTTGACTGTCAGTGAAAATGCTAATATCCATGACTAATAATACTTCACATTTTAGCCGAGACAGGGCTTCCTTAATCACCATGATTTTCGCCTGAAGAACACTACCATCTACAGGGGGAGAGTTGTCCCGTTCATCACGTCTAGGGATACTCGTACAGAAGTTTCGGTCAGATATCACTTTCGGTGGGATGTATTAAAGTCCGAATTTTAATGGGTGAAGTTAAGAAGATCAAGGATCGAGGAGTGGCCAATGTGATAGCAGGACCGCTGCGAGGAGGCTTTTAGTCGAATGGTCGGCAGCAATCTGTTTGCCGAAAATATCTAGAATAAAATGTTCAATGCCGCAAAGGGAGTTATTCTAAGTGCACCACTGATGCATATGCATGCAGATCTTTAAACATTAGCTAGGTGAGTGAGGTGGACAGCCCTATTAAGAGCAGGCCACCATACGATCACCTCATACAGTAGTATAGGCCTGATTACGGACACGTACAGCCAGCGAGTGATTTGAGGTTTCATACCCCAGCTACTACGTATAGTCTTTTTACAGGAATAGAGAGCTATATTGGCTTTCCTTATGCGTTCTAGTAGGAACTATTGCTTTAATAGCAGCGTGGCTGTCAATGAAGATTGCGATGGTGCTAAAGGGTGTGTGATTATATTTTGGTCTAGACGTCGAGCCTCTCGTACAGCAAGTATTTCCGCCTGAATCACACTGCCAGTATGATTTTGATATATTGCGTGTATTAGAGAAAATCTCCGCACCTACGACATAGTCCATTTTTGAACCATCGATGAAGATGGTGATTTCGTACTCATTTGTCACTTCCCCTTTTTCCCATTCCACTCTAGATGGGACCCTGACATCATTTCTTAAGTTTTCTATGGGTGTTGTGTAGGCTTGTAGAGTCACTATCGGATCCCTTGGTAGAATATTTAGGATGTTGCTGTTACCATTCGCCATAAGCCATCAGTTTCCATATTTAGCTGAGATATGATACATTGTATTGAATATGAACTTCGAGTAGTATGAAGTGCAATAATCGGTTGGGCATGTTCGCATGGACCCTGTTGTGCCTGAAGCCATTGTTCCTTGAACTTTGTTAATTTGTTTACCAATCTAAAAAAAAACGGATTTTTCTGCTTCAGATCATACACCATACAGTCGAGATATAAACCATATTTGTCGAGAAAATCTCCTGTTTCAAAACATCTTTGAATCCAGTTGAAATCCAATTGAATCCAGAAGAAAGTGCGTCACATGTGTTTTGATTTTTTTCCAATCATGACTGGGCTGGGCTTAAAGACCACAGCGCAGCCTGTCGGAGTGACAAACTTTTCTGTCTATCCTACTCTTCTGGGCTCTTTCCGAGTATATGGAAAACGGCATTTGTCCAGCCCGTCCCTAAAAAAGGCGAATCTTCCTCCCCATCCAATTACCGACCCATTGCACTTACGTCCCTTCTTTTCAAGGTCATGGAAACGCTGATAAATCGTCAGCTTATGAAATATCTTGATTAACGAAAACTCCTCAATGACCGGCAGTATGGTTTTCGTAGCAACAGGTCCACTGGTGATTTGATGGCATTTCTCACCGAAAAGTGGAACCAATCTCTCCATCACTTCGGCGAAACAAAGATGGTTGCGCTCGATATTTCTAAGGTATTTGACAGAGTTTGGCATCAGGCTCTTTTGTTGAAAATGCGTGCATATGCCATCGATGAGTCTCTTCTTCAATGGATTAGAAATTACCTTTCGGACCGTTCAATACAAGTTGTCTTGGACGGCTTCAAGTCTGCAATTCACCATATAAATGCTCGTGTCCCCCAGGGCTCCGTTTTGTCTCCGACTCTTTTCCTCATTTTTATAAATGACCTCTTGTCTGCAACTTCTAATCCAATTCATTCCTTCGCTGATGACAGTACCCTCAGTTTTTCATATTCGTTCCCTAACTCACGTCCCTGCTCTTCGGCCGTAAAAGAGGAACAACAACGTATGTTAAACACATTAAATTCCAAATGGTGCTCAATCAATAGAGTGCAATTTAATGCATCCAAAGCTCAATGCTGTCTTCTGTCTCTCAAGCGAAACCAAGACCCTCAACCATTATCCATGAATGGTACTTGCATCGCTCAATCCGAGAGACTTGCCATTCTCGGTATGTGCATCAATAACCGTCTTCTATGGAACGATCATATATTCGAAGTCGCCAAAAATGCTGCAAAATGTCTAGGCGGTGCAAAAAATATTTTACTCCGTCTGATCTGGCCTCCATCTATAAGGCATTCATCCGCCCAAACCTGCAATATAACGCCCACATCTGGCCTGGTGCACCCAAGACCGCTCTGTACATTCTAGATAGGGTTCAGAATCGCGCGTTAAAATTGATAGGTGATAGAGACATCGTGAACTCCATAGTCTCACTTGAACATCGTAGAAATGTCTCGTGTCTTTCCCTTTTTTATCGCTTTTTTTTATAAAAAAAATGCTCAAGCGAAATAGCCAGTTGCATTCCTCCCCTTCAAAACTTCACCCGCAATACGCGTCACGCTTCGAATGCACATCAGTTAACCCTCAAGCCCAACTTCGGACGTACTGTCAAATATAGGGATTCGTTTATAAGCCGAACAACACGTCTATGGAACGAACTACCAGCCTCTGTATTTCCTAATCATTACAACCTGCAAACATTTAAAGCCAACGCAAACCGGCATCTCCTCTGTCTCTTTCCCCCCTTTTTCTATCCGCCCGTGCCCTGATAACCAATATAAGGGTATTAATAATCCCTTTGGCACGCGCAAATTATAAAAAAAATAAATAAATTGCATTGTTACTGTCAATTGAAGACGATATGTGTTTCATTGCGTACAATATTGCTAATTTTAGTTCGGCCTTTCATAAGGCAATATAGCCATGGCCGTAAATATTTCCAATGGAATCGCTATGTCGCCCTTGACATAAGGCATATGTTATTGTGCTCATAACATCATTACGATGTTTATTGCTTAACTCTGCTTTTTAAGCACAAACTGACTTTGCAGTACGTTTGCATCGCCATCTGTTAATGTTGCGGGGGTTTTACTTGTCATTTAACTCCCATATATTAAATTAGGACAGTGGCTTCCCCATGTTCAATTCCTTGCTTTATCTTACTTACAGTCGAAATAATTGCCCTCAACCACAACTTATTCCCATTTTCCATAATTATCCTCCGCCCTAACCGCAGTACTACAAAACCGTTGCGGTTGCCTGCCCTTGGCTTTCAACCAACTTTGTAATCGAAACCACAAAACCCATGTCAACCAATGTACAACATTAACCCAGTTAACATCTGTTCCACGGTATTCTTGAGGGAGATTCAATTAAAATTCGCAAACCATGTTTACCCGTTCCATGATCCTTGATTGGGGTTGACTCCGCCATTCTATAAACCAATTACCACGGGACTTGAATTGGACAACCGCAAATGGATGTTCGAGTGATACGATTGGCAAAACATGGCATTCCGTTGAATCTGGGACTGGGATACATATGCATGTCATCACGCAAGTTTGGTTGTGGCTTCAACGCAAATCTCATGGAATTCAATTATTTTTTCATTCCCATTTGCAGCTGAGAGGTGTCGGGATTGCATTTATTGCTCTCTTCCTTTTGCTTTCTGTTCATGCATACTTATAGATATCATGGCAAATGGAGGAATTATGCTCAAATATCGATCGACTTTATTTATTCGTCATCAGTTCTTGCACGCATGGACACTTTGTAACTCTTACGACCAATTAGCTTCGCAGATATCGTAATACTAAAGACGGCCATCACAGCGGGTGACGTAATCATATCCATAAATCCATCCATAAACGTGCCATAAAAATGCATTTTTATTCCCATAGGGTATTGTAGTCAACTCTTAGCGGTTTCTTTCGTCAAAAATGTTAATGTAATTCCAGGATGATATTCATAATTATCCTGAAATTATGCAAGTTTTATTTTGTAATATTATTTTTTAAATTCTTAACGGAAATGTAAACGCCCTCTAACCGCTGGAGTAGGGTAACTCGGATGGATGCATTTAGATGTGCATGTGCAATCGAAACCGTACACTAGCGTATATCTAGTTTGTTCAAAATACTCTTTTGTACCTGTCGACCATGGCTAATAAATAAATATGTACTCGTATGCATGTGAATAAATAAAAGTAAGCATTTTACCAATTGTAGTGCTGCAGTAGTGCTGTACTCTTAAAATCTGGAAAAACAAAAACTGCATATATAGTGGTGGAAACAATTCTAAATGCCTTAACGAAATCGTAACTGCTTTCAACTCGATCTATGGAGCCAAGCTAATCTGATTTTAAGAAGTCCTCAGAGTACCAGTGGCCAACTTCGACAGTTTTACTAATAAATATATTTCCTAATCAAAAAGAAATCACTTTAACATAAAAACCACGAATTTGAACTGGAAATAGATGTTAAGGAATATGTTAGGTTACTTAGATACTTAGACCAGTAAAGGTCCATTGTGATGCCTGGATCTACCATTAGACCGGTCAGGGACTAATTAAAACCAACCGGAGCTTTTGATAAATCGGTGGATGCTCATGACGCTTAAGGACGCCAAATCGCCGAAGTTATCAAGAAACGGGCGCCTAGATGGAGCATTCTTTTATGTGATAGGGCTGGACATGTGCATATGAGTTAAAGGATGGTCTCCTCCTCCTTCTCGTCCCTACATCTCCTTCAGAAGTCGTTAGAAAAGAGACCAAGTCTTTTAGCATGTTGGCCTATAAGACAAAGGAAGACGAGAGCTGCTCGTGAGCTCTACGAGCAAAAGAGACGGGAAGAACATCGGCTTCTCCAAAAGAAGAAGAAAGAGCATGAGAAGCGCGCGTTTGAGTATATCGAGAGTCTATACTCCAGGAACAATGTACGGAAGTTTTACCAAAAGGTAAAAAGAACGTGTCAGAGAAGTAATAATACCCGTACAGAAACCTGTAGAGATGAGAATGGAAACCTCGTAGTAGAATCACAGTCGGTGCTGAGAATATGGAAAAACTACTTCTGCAGACTGTATAACGGCGACGAAGACCAACATCCCGCTGTCAGGCAGAATGAACCATTCAACATGGACGATGATAGTCAAAATTTCCGTCCACCTGACCAAAACGAAGTGAGGATAGCAATATCCAAGCTAAAATCGAACAAGGCTGCTGGACCTGACGGTTTACCGGCCGAACTTTTCAAGGCAGCTGGGGATGAATTGGTAGAGTGCATACACCAACTCATTTCTAATATTTGGTCAGAGGAGTGTATGCCTGATGAATGGAATCTCAGCATCGTTTGCCCGATCCACAAGAAAAGAGACCCCCTCAACTGCGCCAATTATAGAGGCATCAGTCTCCTCAACATCGCGTACAAGATCTTTTCTGCGATATTGTGTGAACGCCTGAAACCTTTTATCAACAGCCTGATTGGACCCTATCAGTGCGGTTTCAGGCCAGGAAAGTCCACCATCGATCAAATCTTCACACTTCGGCAGATCCTGGAGAAAACCCAAGAATTCCAAATCGATACTCACCACCTCTTTATCGATTTCAAGGCCGCCTATGACAGCATCTATAGAGAAGAGCTTTATAGAGCCATGTCTAGTTTTGACATCCCTGCCAAACTTGTCCGCCTGTGTAGGCTGACGATGGAGAACTCTCGCTGCCCCATCAAGGTCGGTAATGACCTCACCGAGACCTTTGATGTCAAAAAAGGCTTTAGACAAGGTGACGCGCTGTCATGTGACTTCTTCAATATTGTACTTGAACGGATTGTGCGGAACTCACAAGCCAACACCGGAGGCACAATCTATTACAAGTCTGTACAACTGCTTGCATACGCCGACGATATAGACATTATCGGAAGATCTCAGCGGGCTGTCACCGGTGCTTTTGCAAGCATTGAGGCGGAAGCGGCCAAAATGGGTTTGGCGATAAACGAGGGCAAAACCAAGTATATGCTGTCAACTAGAAGGGAAAACCAACATCGACGAATTGGACAAAACGTCACCGTGGGCAGCTATAACTTCGAGGTAGTAAGGGACTTTGTCTACCTTGGCTCTGCTATAAATTCAGCAAACAAAATCAGCGCAGAAATCAATCGAAGAATAACTCTTGCCAATCGCTGTTTTTTTGGGCTTATAAGGCAATTCAACAGTAAAGCCCTCTCTCGAACAACTAAGGAGACTCTATATAAGACCGTGATCATCCCAGTCCTGCTTTACGGCGCTGAAACATGGACTTTATTAAAAGAGGATGAAGATATCCTTGGTCGAGAAAAATTCTTCGTAAGATTTTCGGTCCCGTTTGCGTTGACGGGTTTTGGAGGAGAAGATTCAATCACGAACTATACGAGTTGTACAGCGACATCGACCTAGTCAAAAAACTGCATATTGGACGTCTGAGATGGCTAGGACATGTAGAGCGAATGGACACCAACGCTCCGGCCCGCAGAGTCTTCGAATCTAACCCCGAAGGACGACGCAGTAGAGGGAATTATCGCCGTAGGTGGCGCGCACAAGTTCAAGGGGACCTCGACCAACTTGGAGTGCGCAACTGGAGGCAATTAGCTAAAGACCGAGCTAAATGGAGAGGCTTGTTGGTTGAGGCCCAGGTTCACCCCGAACTGTAGCGCCACCTAAGTAAGTAAGTAAGTGAGGACACCGATAAGGCAGCTGATCGGTGATCGCTTTAGTTTCACCAACTCGGCGCTACGTTTCTGGTCCAGCTTAGGCCAGATCTGTCTTGAAATACGATATTATTGATTTTGTTTTGTAAGGTTTTTGGGTTGCTACTTAAGTTTTGTTTTACCTCGCTTTAGGGAGTCTACACTTGTATCGACCCACAATTATCGAATGCGGTCAACTTATGAGGTGTGAGATATCAGACCGCCCACGAGTTGTCTCGAAATATAACACGTTGAGCCGTTTTCCCATCTGTGGTTAGTCTGGCTAATAGCGTCCAGCTTTAGGAGATGCTTACATTTAGCGAGGGGCATATCCCGGGCTTGCCTATTAGACAATATCCTTACAGTTATACCCTGTCTGGCGAGCTCGTCCACCCTGCAGTTTCCCGGAAACTTTCATTTTTATTCAAATGAACTCAATTGGTAATGTTCCCTGAAGATTAAAGCCACCCCACACCATGACAGAGCCTTGTGCTCATCAAAACCTCGTTTTTAGATCTTAAGTCCTGCCAGTGACTCCGTATAGCATCAGGACCATTCAAGTTTAATTTCTTTTCATCGCTAAAAAACCACTAATCCTCTGCTCCGCTCATATAAAGGGTGTCCCATAATTCACGCAAAATGTAATTTTGATAGAAAATACAGATCTTTAATTAGAAAGGTTACATTTTTTATTGATTCATAGAGTATACAGATTGGGGTTATGTATCGAATAGCACATCGGATAAATGGCCGCCACGGGTTTGCTGGCCAGTACGTACTCATTTATTGAAATTTTCTATGACCATTTCGCATAAATGTGGGTGAATTTCATTAACACACCTCCCAATTTCCTCTTTCAATGCGTTCGTGGTCGTGGGCTTGTTTGCATAGACCTTTGACTTCAAAAAACCCCAAAGAAAAAAGTCCAATGGGGTTAAATCGCAAGATCTGGATGGCCAATTCTGATCGCAAAAAGGGCCGATTACACGATTAGGAAATGATTCATGCAGTAATTGAATTGTTTCTGTGGCTGTATGGCATGTGGTAGCGTTTTGTTCAAACCACATATTGGTCACATCCATATCTTGTAATTTAGGCACTAAAAACTGGGTTATCATGTCACGATAACGAACACCATTAATTGTTACTGCCTGACCAGCCGCATTTTCGAAGAAGAAGTGACCAAACAGTCACGCGTTGTGGATGCATTTGTTTCTCAACAATTACTCGTGGGTTTTCTGAACCCCAAATGCGACAATTTTGACGATTAACGAAGACGAAAATGAGCTTCATCACTGAAGATGATTTTGTTCGAGAAATTAGGGACTGTAGCTGTCAAACCTTCATTATTTTTAAAATATTGCTCAATAATGAAAATGCGCTATTCTTTCGTAAAGCGCTCCAATTTTGGGACACCCTTTACATATATTTTTGTGAATTTGAGTCGTGTGGATTTAGAAGCAACGGTTCTTCTTAATTTTTTTAAAACCTAAGTTTTTATCTCTGTTTAAAATTTGGCTGATCTTTCTCCACAGGAGGGCACATGAACTTTCCCTTCGTTGATTCGGTATTGGATCACCTCTCATAAGTTCGGAGATAAGAATTCTGAGCCATCTGAACCCGATGTCTTCCGTCTTTTTCCAGAACTCAGAGGGTATCTCGTCTGACCCAATCGCTTTTCTTTTTTTGTCGTATTTGACCGCCTCACTAATTTCTTCGACTGTAATGCCGGGTATTTCTTCACAATTAAAGGTGGCTCTTGGAAAATATAGCCAGGGGAGCTGTTCATTCAAAAGTCTTTCACAATACTGCAGGATTTTGTCGTCATCCACAAGAAGCTGGCCATGAGCCTTCTTAATGAACTTTGAGCGCACTTTGTTTTCGCTTGTCTCTTGCCATGTCTGTATTCCACTTCGATGTGGGCTTTTTCGTCTCTATTATTAGGCGGCCACTTTGACCAAGCTTTGAAAGCCGTTTTCTTCTCATTTATCATTTTTTAGCTTCATCACTTCGGCAACACTCCAATAGGTTCGTAACAGTGCATTTTCTTTCAAAGAGTTGGTAGAGAAAAATGGTTTGCAAGCAGATTAAAAACTTTTTTCCCACAAAGTCGATGCCAGGAATTAATTCGTCTAGTCAATTAAAATTTGATTTCTTAACAATATATGTAAGAGCAAAATTTTCAAAATTGTCATTAACCTCATCCTCATGAGAAACAATACGATGTAGTGGAGGATGATACGCGACAATAGTACTCATCGAGGAGGAACTAGATTCCACAATACAACTGATCGAATTTGTATAAAAAAAAATCATGACAAGTCAAGATACACTTAGTTACAGTACTCCTCGGGATATAACATTGTACACCAATTAACTGTTGGAATAACTCGCTGAGATCGAGTCCGCAACACCATAGTATCCGAAGTACTCAATATTGACCAGCTGCTTCTCCGAACAGAACGATCTTTGCTTCAATGAGTTGGTCACGTAGGGCGCACGTCACCAAATCGGCTTCTATGATACCGACGTGTCATGACTACAGTGCCATTAAGAGAACTACCACTTGGTAGGCCTAAGAGTAGATGGTTGGATTAAGTTCGACATCTCTTCTAGGTCCGTCAAGGAATCTTTCGTGCTGATGGTACTGCCCCACTTCATAAAGTTTCCTTCAATCACAAATTCACTCAATTACTGACATTCTAAAGCATCTAGAATCGATGGACTACACACGTGTGGAAATAAAACACTCGACTAAAATTGCAAAACCAGTTGATATTAAATGTTGCAAACGAGTAGATAGCTGGACGCTCAAATAGGTTGAATTTCTGATTATTGATATCGTTTCCAGCACTCATGGCTAAATCTGTGAGCATGGCTTGAACATTTAGAATAACTGCTGTAGCTTGAAAAGTACATACATACATAAAAAGAAAGCATTAATTCGAATCAAAACCTCTGGCTTCATTATATTTGCCACTCGTGTTCTAATAGCCTGCCAGGAACAACCTGTCAAACTTAACGGAAGAACAATTCTGCAGCAGTCCCATCAAAACGGGAAGTAAAATTCGATGCATTAGTGTATAACTGAAATTGAAATTTTCATCAGTTTTGGAGAATACCTGATGGCCAAACGGGCGCCTATAGCATCAACTGGATCCTTTTGGTCCATTGGTATGGAATACACCGTGCTCTTCTGAGCAGATTTAAATAACAGAAACACAAGTTTCCTTAGCAAACTGTCTCCTGGCTAACGAAAAGGCTTAATTGATGCACTTTTCCGCAGACAGTAGTTTACTAAAAGATCACTACCCTGTAAATTTTTCGTCCCAAATGTATTCACAGATTTTCAATTTATATAAAAGTTCCTGTCCAAGCTCCATGCTTTTGCTATTCTGTTCGATATTTGCAAGTAATTTTTGATTGGTACTACCTTCCAAAGTATTGTAATGATTGTGAAAGCAAATGATACAATAGTTCTAACCAAACTGGTGACGTAACCTCTTTCTGTTATTAGCCGCTGACAACCGATATCAACCAAGGATAGCTATTCCACCTGAAAGAATTATTTGAACCTACATACAATAACCATTTCTTCCTCTAACCAAGAAGTAGGAACATGCCTTCTTTGATGATCATCGCTTTACTGACTTTAGTGCGTTTAGGTAGATAGGTGTGGTGATTTTACTAAAAAAGAAGAACCCAACTAACACTTTTTGTAACCTGGATGTGACGGTGTGCTGGTAGGGACTCTCTAGATCTAATCTGTGGAGTTTAAGAAGATAATTCTTTAACGTTTTTCTCTAAGACTTCCTCAGGGGAATTGAAAAAGGGTTTTACTAAAGCTCGTTGCCTGGTGCTAGCTAGTACCAGACAGGCGCATAAATAGTGAATAAGGGTTTCTTTTTCAGTTACGACATGATAACTACGACAGTGTGTGTTGTATGGGATGCCTAGTTTGACTGCATGGTCCACGGTGACCCGTGGTACAGCTGTTATTCCAGTTTGGCCACATCTTCCTAGATATGGCACAGTCTATTAGCCTAGTCCAATTTAACTTCCGATTGGTGCTGGACAAAGGGACTTACAATCAACCCCGGAAAAACTATACCTGTACCCTTTTCCAGGCCAGGAAAAGAAACCACACTTTCAAAGAAATTACACTGGGAAACGTCCCAATCGACATATCCAAGGGAGCGAAATACCTAGGTGTTATACTTGCCAAGACGCTCATCTGGAATTCACACCTGAACAAGGTTACCGAAAAAGCGACAAGAGCAGTGTTTATGTGCCAGCGCCTACATAGTAAAACTTGGGGGCTAAAACCCAATATAATATATTGGACGTACAGCGCCATTATCAAACCCATGGTCACATACGCATCGTTGGCTTGGTGGCCAAAAACCTTACAGGCCAAGGCTCAGGAACAGTTGAATAAAATACATCGTCTAGCCTATCTGAGTATCACAGGAGCAATGAGAACGTGCCCTACGACAGCAATGGGAGCAATGCTTAGCCTCACACCGTTGCACCTTGCAGCATAAAAAGAAGCTATGATGAGTGCTCTTAGGCTACCCAAGATCTCGGACCTTAAAATCGGCAACTTTACGGGCCATTTGAAGATTCTAGGTTATATTCACAATGACCCTATTCTCAAAATCCCAGATACTATGATCAAGAAATACCGGTTCTCCAGGAAATTCAATGTGGTTATAGGTAACCGCCACACATGGAGGAATGAAGGACTTGTAATCTTACCAAACTCTCAAGCTTGGTACACAGATGGTTCCAAATTGGGAAATGGTAGCACTGGTGCAGGGGTTTATGGATCCAGGTTCCAAGGTGCAGCAGCGCTTGGGAAATCACCAACAATATTTCAGGCGGAAGTCCATGCAATCGAGCTCTGTGTACGAGAATGTTTGCGAAGAAGGGTCGAGGGTACTCGTATCTATATCCTATCGGACAGCCAGGTAGCACTTATGGCTCTGAAATCGTGCACGGTAGAATCAAAACTTGTATCGGACTGTCTAAACCTACTCGAAGATCTCGCATCGAAAAACACAGTCACTGTGGCCTGGATACCAGGACACGAAGGCTTCGAGGGCAACGAACGGGCGGGCTGCTTAGCGAGAAGAGGTGCTAGTTGCCCACTAGTCGGTCCTGAACCCTATTTTGGAGTCGCACGTAGTAGCGTAAACATCAAAATAAAGAAATGGGAAGATGATCATCATGCAGAGTACTGGGCCAAACTCAAGGGCCTAAGACAGGCAAAGAAGTTCATTAATCTCAACCGCTGCAAGGCTAAAAGCAACTCGAGCTTAGGAAAGCAGACCTAAGAACCTTAATAGGCTACTTGACTGGTCATTGTCCACTTAGGTACCATCTGCACAAGACAGGAGTAGCAGATACACACGAATGCCGGCTATGTGGAGAGCAAAAAAAGACGGCAGAACATATTGTTTGTGTCCTATGGCCGCAAGAAAAAGACTTCTCCATATCGGAAGGGCTTTATTGAGTCCCTCTGACTTCTGGAATATTGAGCCTGGAGTTTTGTTGAGGTTTATCAAGAGCCTAAACCAAGTTCTCAGCTAAACACCGGACTGGCACAATAGATCTTATAGGTCGCAGTGCATACAAGGCCCTAGTAAAGTAAAGTAAAGTAGCCTAGTCCATCTGAGGTTGGCTTTGGCAAGGAATTTTGAAAGAGATATTTGCTTCGACTGATCCAAGCGGAATATAAACTGATTCTGCAGGTGAGCGGTGGAAGACTGAGCCTTGTCTAGCCAGTTCATCAGCAAGTTCATTTCCATAAACGTTATCGTGCTCTGGAACCCAAATCAGGGTTACCTTGAATTGGCGATCTAGCTCATTTCGGCATTCTAAGACCAGGCTGGAGCATATAGTAACCAAGGCAATGGCTTTGATGGCAGCTTGGTTGTCTGTGAATATGACTATCTTTTGCCTTGGCCTCATATTTGAATAACAACAACCTTAAGCTGGTTGACCTTGTTGATCTTCCACAAGTAATTTTATTGATCGGCAGCCAGTGGTTAAGGTCTTATTGCTTCTCACTCCCTTGCATAGACCCTGCAGTTTAAAATGACAATTTTTTTATAAATCTTCTACTTCCAGATAATTCATCAATTTTCTTTCTTTCTTTTCCAGGCGAACTTCGTTTCCGACTTATTTAACAAAAAACCTGAAAAATCGTATTTGCCCACGACAAGACCAGACAGCAATATGCCCCCGCAGACCATCACCAATGGACACTCTTAGAATCCTGTACCACCAACACCCATAAATATTGCAAGCACCTCAAGTGTCTTCCAAAAAAGAAAAAAAAAAGTCTACAATAATTTATTTTTCCTTCAATAGTCTGCTGTTCAAAAAATAGTATATTATTTTATTTTATAAAGAGTTATATATTTATTGTGTAAATTAGCCTTTAAATTAGTAATTTGTTTCTATGTAATAGAAGGATAAGTGTCCTTTCAGCACACTTTTCCCCCCAAATCTAATCGAGTCAAGACAAAATCCCTTTAAAGAAATATTTACAATTTAAAATGGCTGCTCTTTTAGCTGCTAATTTTAATTAAATTATTCTAAACATTTATGTAGGACTACTTAATGCATACCTCCTAGATAAGATATTGAGTAAATATTTAATACACACACACTCACACACGTGCTTAGAGCACATCACCACAAGTATTTATTGAAAGTTCAAAGGATAATTAATATCTGTGTAGTTGCGATGCACAGAACGATAGTATGGTAATGCAGGACGAACTGATGAACTAGTGATGATATAATGCGCCTTGTTAGTTAGCCTTATGTTAACATTAATTTTCTAAGCAATAGATAAGCAATGCCACAGAGAGTAGAATCAACTGTACATATAATAGAGTGTGACCAGAAATGGTTTGTTTTTTTATTGATCTTACGTCTGTTGGAGGAAGGCAGTGTTGTGAATTAGCGATACAGAAAGGTTATACAAATAATGATTAATTGTTGAAAATATATAGCGTTTTATTTTTTTTAAATCTGCATTTAGATGTTAAGATGTTTTAGCTGTTCGGTGAGCATTTTTTGTGTAGGTAAATTAGAGTAAGAAAGTCGTTAGATTTTAAGTTTAAATGTGTAATGTTGAACAATAGTAATTATGGTATTAACAAAATAAATTTATTTTATAATTTAACGATGAGGTTTTCTTTTTTATGTTAATGACCAGAATGTACTGTTTTATAATTAGACTTGGATCAAGCACAAATTTTACGAAAATCCAGGTGCAGAGACGCATCTCGAATTCAAGTACCTTCAACGATGCTAAGGTTAGGTTGGGTTAGGTTTAAGTAGTTGCCAGTTTACGCCAACACCCATAAACCAAGGAAGGTCCGTTGTGGTATCACGGAGGATTATGTAATCCCTACCTACTTTTTAGAACCATTTTGAGCTTCTTCTAATGAAGTGTAGGAGGCTCCTGATGTCTGAGTTTATCACATCGCCTAAATTGTTGTAATAGAAAGCTCCTTACTGAAGCTTCTTTCTATGGGAGAGAGCTGGTCATCCACAAAGAATGGTGAGTAATGGTTTCTTCCTCTTCTTCGTCCATACAGCTTCTGCAAAAACCATTCGAATATACGCCAAGCCTTGTTGCATGCTTACCTATTAGACAGTGTCCTGGGATCATACCTATTGTAGAGCCGATATGCGATCAGTTTCTTAGAGCGTTTCACATCCAGCTTAGGCAAAATCTGTTTTTATGTACAACTTACCCATGTAAGATTTGTTCTTTCGATTGCATCCAGCTTGAACTTACATTTCCATGTAGCGTTTGGTATACCTAGATTATCCTTGTCTGTGAGGATGGGTACAGTTGTTCTTATTCTGGCGAGTTCATCAGCTTTACAATTCCCCGGAACATTCATATGCCCCGGCTCCCAATAGAGGTGGATATTAAACTGCTCAAAGCATGTCCAGAAACCAAACGAAAAGATAAAAAATCACCACCATGGTGGTCGTCTGAACTAGCTAGAATTAGGAGAGTAACTAGACACCTTCTAAATGTGGCCAAAAGAACAATGCTAGAAGCGGACTGGGAGCAATATAAGTCCAGTCAGAGATATTTCAAAAACGAGACGCAGAAGGCCAAACGCCACTCTTGACAGCACTTTTGTAATGAAATCAAGGGTACGACAGAATCTGCAAGACTGAGGAAAATTCTATCCAGGGAATCAAAAACTCTTCAATATCTCAAGGAACCCGACGGAAGGTGGACTAAATCCTGTGCAGAATCACTTAGCTCCCTGCTAAGAGCGCACTTTCCGACCCATCCAGATAATAACATCGTAACCAACAGCAGTTTTGTAACGGAAACTCCGACGGATCTTATCACAGAGGAAAGAATTGAGTTGGCAATCGGATCATTCTCTCCCTTTAAATTCCCAGGAGCCGACGGGATTATCGCGATCATGCTACAGAAAACAATAACCACAATCATCCCGGTACTTAAAGAACTGTAGCTCAACAGCCTCATTTGGGGGTATATACCTAGATCATGGAAAGAGGTCAAAGTGGTCTTCATACCCAAGGCCGGTAAGGCAAGCCACACTACTGCGAAGGACTTTAGGCCAATTAGCCTTACCTCCTTTGTCCTAAAGCCCTTTGAAAGACTAGCTGACATATACATCCGTAGTAAACTACACCCAGGTGACATATCCCCAGCGCACGCATATACGAAAGGAAAAAGCGTAGAGACAGCGCTGCACTGTGTTGTCGGCTCAATAGAAAAATCACTGAAAAACAAAGAATATACACTAGCCGCTTTCCTAGACATTGAAGGAGCTTTTAACAATGTCAAAACGGACGCGGTCAATAGAACTCTAACGAACCTTAATATTCACAATTCCATGATAAAATGGATCGTCAATATGCTAAAGGAAAGACATATCAAAGTTGAACTAGAGGTACAAAGCTTAAAGTCTATGCCTCAAAAGCACCCCTCAAGGAGGGGTTATGTCCCCACTGCTGTGGGTAATTGTCCTGAACGAAGTCCTTCTTAAACTGAGAAACAGCGGCGTCAAGACCATAGCATATGCGGACGATGTTGCGCTGCTAGCAAGAGGTAAATTTCTCCCGACCCTGAGCGAACAAATCGAAGGGGCGCTGGAAATCATTGACTCCTGGACGGAGAGATGTGGGCTAGTGGTTAATCCCCAGAAAACAGAGTTTGTACTATTCACTAAAAAAAGAATAATTCCACAATTCGTAACACCCTCCGTAAGGGGTACTCCCCTGAGTATCTCCAGTAGTGCGAGATAGGAAACTGAACTGGAGACTAAACATTAACAAAAGAGTCAAAAAAGCCACGATATCTTTTTACTCGTGCAATAGAATATTCAGGAAGACTTGGGGACCGAACCCCAAAATCATCCTATGGATGTATACAGCTATAGTAAGGCCAATACTAACGTATGGCAGCCTTGTACGGTGGCAAGCAGCCAGCAAAATAAACAACCTAGCTGCTATCACAAAAGTACAAAGACTAGCGTGCATCACCACAACCAGTGCGGTGAGAACGACACCTACAGCAGAACTCGAGGCCATTCTCAATCTGCTTCCGCTAGACATCTTTATACAAGTATCGGCGGCTCATAGTGCCGTAAGATTTAGCCAAACAGATAGCTGGAGACCAAATGCAATGGGTCACACCACGACCCTGCAGAGATATCTAGGCAGTGTATCTAATACAGACTACTTAACGCCATACCTAGACTTCACAAGACCATTTTCTAGCACCTATCCGAGCAGGGAAGACTGGAAAAATGACTGAACGCCTAACAAGCGATCCTTAGCTGTACACACCGATGGATCCAAAATGGAAATAGGTGTAGGCGCAGGCATCTTCTCTGAAACGCTTGGTCTCTCCATGTCAGCTCGGCTTCCGAACTACAGCAGCGTTTTCCAGGCGGAGGTCCTAGCAGTTACAATAGCAGCTCGTGAAACTGCGATGAGGGCAATACCACGAGAGGATATCACCATTTTCATCGACAGCCAGGCGGCGATAAAAGCAATATCTGCTATAGAAATAAAATCGAGGCTTGTGAAGTGTTGTAGAGAAGAGCTCAAGGTTCTTGCAACACAGATCGAGGTAAAGCCCTGCTGGCTCCTGGTCATGAAGGCATACCAGAGAATGGGAAAGTCGGTGAACTGGCTAGAGGAGGCTCAGCACCAAACTCGGACCAATCCGACCCCTCGGTGTACATCCCGCCTTGCGCCCTCAAGCTCGAAGCAGGAAACAAAGCCCTAACGGAGGCTAACAACAGGTAGACCTCTTTAGATACTTGTGTCACCACGAGGAAGTTGTGGCCTGCATTTGACAAAGTAAGAACCAATAGACTCATACAGAGGCATAGAAAATCCCTCTGTACTCTAATAGAAGTCATTACGGGGCATAATACCATGCGGTACTACATGAAAAAACTACGTGTGACTAACGAAGACCTTTGTAGAGGGTATGGCGACGAGGAGGCTCAGGAGGACACCGCCCACTTTCTCTGTCATTGCCCATGCCTCTATCATTTGAGAAATAAACTCCTTGGACAACACTTCCTTGAGGATCTAGAAGAGTTGTCCAACAGACCAATAAATGACATCGCAAACTTTATCAAATCCTCTGGATGGTTTGTATCTCGGGCACAGTAAGTACTAAATGCTTTCTTTAGGATATGTACAAAGACGATATTTTTCCACAGGTATCACAATGGGTCTATATTGACCTGAGTGTGGTGTGGAGGTTTTCTATCCCCCTACACCAGCCCACTTACCTTACCTAACCTAAAACTGCTCCGACATCTCCTTGAGAGACGATCGGCAGTCTAGGGCTGCTAATGAATTTATAGAGACCGATTCCAAGGATTTGATTGCTACTTGGCTATCTGAAAATATGCGGATATCCTTAACGGATATAACGTTTTTCTTTAGCTAAGATAAGACTTCCTTAATCGTCATTATTTTCGCCTGGAACACACTACAATGATTTGGAAGACGAAAGGAGAGGTTAAGATTGAGCCTATTAGAGCAGACACCTCTACCCACCCCGTCTCTGATTTTGAACCTTTAATAAAAAAATTAATAAATTCATCTTCTACTTAGTGAAAATTATTTGTCAAATAAAAGACGGGGAATGGTGTAGTCCGTGTTTTCGGGAGAGGTTTCTAAGTTGCTTAGGTGTCCAAACATTTGAAGTTCTGAAAGGGAATAGTCCTACCGTTATTCTTGGTGGTTGTAAGTATTTTTTCTGTGCATTTCTTGACATAGGAGGTGCTTTTGTTAACACTGGTTATGACTCCATCACTAGTGCCATGAAACGCGGGGAAATCAATCAACCTACAACCAAATAGGTTAGAACTATGCTCGATAGTCGCATAATAGTCGGGAGAGATCTCTGTGGCGGTCTCCGCAGCATAAAGCTGCTCCCAAAGACTGCGTCCTCTCGCCTCTCTTATGGTCTCTCGTAGTGGATGACTCATGGAGTAGCTTAGGCTTCAGAGCTATAGGCTATGTAGATGATCTTATGATCATAATCAAGGGCGAACATGAAGTCAGTGTTTGTCAACTCATGTAAGATGCATTCCTTGTCGCAGGCTCGTCTGTTGGTGAAAGCCTATCGATCAACCCCAGGAAAGCAGCTGTACCACAAGCGAAGGATCGCTTATCCTTGGTTCAATAGCTCTAAATGGTACAATCATTGGTTTTCCGATGAAGTGAAATACCTAGGAATTCTTCTAAATAAAAACAAGCCTCACTAAAATTCCCATATTAGACACAATATTGCCAAAGCGACCACTACTATGTGGGCATGTCGCCGAATGTATGGCAAAACTGAGGGTTTGTCCTCAAAAGTCGCATTCTGGTTACATATCACGATATTAGACCTATCCCTACATACGCATCCATTGACTAGTGGACAAAAACAAGGGAAGCCATAGCCATCAACAAGCCCAATAGACTTCAAAGGTTAGCATGTTTCGGACTCAGACTCAGAGGTACAATGCACACCTGTCCTACGGCAATCATATAGGCTATAATCGGACTCTCTCCGCTGCATATATTCGTCAAGAAAATGTCAATTTGCAGTGCAGTCGAACCTTCGAAAGTTGGATGAAAACAGTACATGTGATATAGCGGATCTCGTGGATTTATTCCCATGTGCTCAGCACGGTTTCTGAATTTATACCTAAATCACTCCACTTCGGTAGAAGGTTTGGGGTTAAGATCCAACGTGAATCGTGTGTTATACCGATGGATCATAAATGGATTCAGGAGTTGGTGCAAGTGTGTATGGACCCAATTTGATCAGTTCAAAATCAGTTCTAAGCTGCTTCAACAGTTTACAAAACCTGGCCCGACACAATAAAATAAAATTAAGGTAGGTACCGGGTCATGCAGGCGTTGACGGCAACGAAACTGCTGACCTGCTAGCTAGGAAAGGCTCCTCTGAGTTATTCACTGGACCTGAACCCTTCTGCGGAATATCCGATTCTGCCTTTAAACTGAGTCTAAACATTTGGGAACGCAACATGTGCATCTCCCACTGGAATAACTCCAACTCAACTTCTTTACCACCTTAACAAAATAAGAATCTCGGAGGATATCACCTGCCGCCTCTGTTTAGAAGAGGACGAAACCGCAGAACACATACTATGTGAGTGTGTAGCTCTGTGTGGTACTAGGAGAAACTTTTTCCTTAAAGAGGTCATATCTCCAATAGATTTAAGGAACTCCTCCACAGCCGTAATCATAGCTTTCACAAGAAGAGTAGAATTACTGCTGCCCTAAAAGTGGTCTATGGCACAAGAGATCCCTTATTCGCAGTGCCCACACGACATTTGGGCGCGGTAACACACCCGTTTAAAAAAAAAAAAAAAAAAAATGGCCCCAGTCCTAAAGCTTTGAAATCATTTGGAAGGAGTCCCAGTGTTTTCCAGTTTCAGCTTTACACTATTGAGATATGCGCTTGTATAAACCTGCACTCGGACATTAATGGTGCCACCATCCACATACTCGCCGACAGCCAAGCGGCGCTCAAAGCACAGATCACCTACTTGATTAGTTCAAAATGTGTTTTAAACTGCTTCGGCAGTTTACAAAACTTGGCCCAATATACTCGTAACAAAGTAAAATTCGTTGACTACAAGGAAAATGCAGATATGTTCGCCAAAAAAGGATCCTCTGAGTTGTTCTTTGAACCAGAACCCTTACGCGGTGCAGCTCTGTATAGAATGATGAGAAGCTTTTCCTTAAAGAGATTAAATCTCAAATAGATTTAAGGAACTTTGATTATCGCTTTCATAAGAAGAGTAGAACTACTACTGTGTTAAGAGATGGCCCTTGGCACAATAGATCTATTTGGTCGCAGTGTCTTTTAAATGGATGTGGCCATAAATTTAAAAAAAAGTGTTGTTCCAATTAGAGCACTGCTGAATGAAACAAGTTTTTTTTTCCTAGAACATATACCATAGACTCGCTCATTGATTGAGGCACAAGTTTATGTCCAAGTTCCAAGAACTTATAAAGGCAGATTTGTCAGCAAAGAACAGAAGAAGATCGAAGGCTGGAAACAACTTCGTTTGCATTGCAGCCACCTTTGCAGAGGACTGTAGTTAACTTGTGATCTAACACAGAATGAAGGTAAGATAAGTCCAGAGTCGCCTTTATAATTGAATGAAATAAACGGCCTGGCTGGACAAATCGAAAAAGTTGTTAGTAAAGGCTGTTTTTTTTCGAGCCTGGTGGAATGTCAAATTAAAAAAACAGAAACAATTAGGTTGTAGTCAAAGATCTTTTTTATTCAAAAGGCGAAGCCAACTGACAGGTCTATTTCTTGAAATTGACATCACCAAATTGTGATTTCAATAAGTTGATGTTTTCGGGAGCCATATAGGCACGTAGCGCTATCCTCTTGAAACCATATGTCATCTAGATGAATGTCATCCATATTTTCAAAGAAATATTCATTGACCGATAACGATCTCTATTGATCGTAACACAAGCTTTGCCTCATTATTGAAGAAATAAGATACAATGATGCCACCAGCGTAGAAAACGCACCAAATGATGAATTTTCGAAGATGTGATGGGGTCTGTAAGGTCTGTTTGACTTTATCTACCTAGGCTCTATGGTGAACTCTGCAAGTGACATGAAGAAGAATTACTCTTGTTTTTATGAGCTAAAAACAAGATCCAAGAACCACAGCAATGGTATTGGTCTCCTACAAAAACCTGACGGCAGTTTTATACAGGGATACTACGAAACATTAGATCTTCTTCTGCAGACCCACTTCCCTGACTCACTAATTACTGGCCCTCACACATTTCTTCTGCATGAAGACATGCCACTCCCTCCTAATCGACGCACTAGGATTCTGGCCAAGAAAATCTTCACCCTCGATTCCATAAGATGGACCATCTCCACGCAAAAACCTTACAAAGCTCCCTGTGGAGATTAAATTTTCCCCACCCTCTTACATCATGGAGTCGACACTCTCATTGAATCCTATCTTCAGATCCCATCAATATGGAGTAAAGTTAATGTAGTGTTCATTCCTAAAGTCGGCACCAGATCACAATCAGACCCAAAGGCCTTTAGGCCAATTAGTCTCACCTCTGTGTTTCTTAAGGTAATGGAAAAAATCTTTGATCTTCACATAAGAAATTCCGCCCTTAAAGAACACCCCCTAAATAATCTTCAATTTGCATATCAATCTGGTAAATCTACGGTCACAGCCCTTCACCATCTAGTCAGTACTATTGAAGAAACTTTGTCAAAGAAGGAAATAACCTTATGCTCCTTCCTGGATATCTCTGGCGCATTCGATAACACATCATTTCAATCAATTACGTCTGCTGCTGATGTCAAAGGCATTAACCCGCAAGCTACCAAATGGATATGCTCAATGCTCAGAAGCAGACTTATCACTGCCAAGCTTGGACAAATCTCAATCTCCGTTAGAACTACTAAGGGTTGTCCCCAAGGGGGTGTCCTATCTCCTCTTTTATAGTCCATTGTAATGGATAGAATCAAAAACGACCTCAATAGTTCTGGATTTCTCACCCAGGGCTACGCTGACGACGTAGTCATAATAGCTAAGGCCAAGGATGAATCCAGCATTTCTGAACAAATGCAACACGCCCTAAATAAAGTAAATAACTGGCGCCAGTCAGAAGGTCTAACGGTTAACCCTGCAAAAACCGTAATCATTCCTTTCACCAGGAGGAGAAACTTAAGCCTTTAAGCACTATCACTAAACAATACTCAAATTGAGTTCCCAAAAGAAACAAAATATCTTGGGATTACTCTAGACCACAAATTAAATTGGAAACCTCATATAACAGAACCACTGAGAAGTCGACTAAAGCCTTCTGGGCCTGCTCTAGGTTTTTCGGTAAAAAATGGGGATTAAATCCAAAAATGATCCACTGGACCTATACCACAATCATCGTTCCGATAATAACTTATGCTTCGCTAGTATGGTGGGATAAAGTTAATCAAACCGTTACCCGCTCCGCCCTCCAGAAGGTGCAAAGACTAGCATGTGTAGGTATTACGGGCGCAATGCGTACCTGCCCAACACCTGCGCTGGAAGTTCTCTTAAACCTTCCACCCCTGCACATAAATATTATGAAGACTGCGGCTGCCAGTGCTCTAAAGCTTCACCTTTTATGCAGCAATACAAATTCCGAATTAGTTGGCCACATGAAGATCCATGAGAAAATTCCGCTACTTACTTGTCCAGCAGTATGCATCTCAGACTTCATTCCCAAAAGAATCCACCTCAATCACCCTTCACAGTAAACATACCTGACCGCAGCTACTGGGACTATCCTTAAATCCCCCAATCAAGATCTCAAATCAATTGGTACACTCTTTACATCACTAGGTCAATCCACTACTATCTTCCAAGCAGAGGTCTATGCCATCGAGCTCTGCGCCAGAGAATGCATTAGACGAAATTTCCGAGGATCACATATTAATATAATGTCAGATACCCAAGCAGCACTTAATGCTCTCACGTCCTTTGACTATAAGTCTAAGCTGGTTTGGAAATGTCTCTAGACGCTTTTGCAGCTTGCTGCACGCAATAATATCACACTAATGTGGGTCCTCGGTCACAAAGGTATCCCTGGTAATGAAGCGCCTGAAAGGCTGCCAGACTAGGTGCCCAATCTCCTTACATTGAACCTGAACCCTTCCGCGGTTTACCCACCAGCCACTGGAATGCTCAACCCGACCTAAGGCATTCCAAGAAACTAACTTATCAAAAAATAGAACTAGAGACATTCTATCAATGAGCAAACAGAATGCTAAGATCCTTTCTGACTTCCTAACTGGACTTCCTCTCTCAACTACAATCTTAAGGAAATGGGCCGTGTTCAATCGGAAACGTGCCGTCTTGTCTTGAAGACACCGAAACAGCCCAACGTACTCTGTGATTGCCCGTCCATAGCCAGACTTAGGCTAAAGCACTTTAATAAAGGCATTACATCACGTTCTGACGTCACCTCTTCTTCAGCTCGAACTATTCTTAGCTTCATTAATGAACTTGATTTCAGCTAGTTGACAAATTCAAAACAATTAACCAGGGGATAGCACAAAAGATTTTTTTAGGTCGCCGTGCTCCAGTGGTCATTCTCTGCCTTCCTCCCAATTGAGTAACAAAGCCATTGAGACACTAATCATTTCAGTGTAGAGGCATGGACTTCATCCAAATCTGTTGAGGAGCCATTGGTTACTATGAGAAAAAAGTTCTTCTAGTGATCTTTGATCCTCTCTGCATAAACAGCGGCGAGTGGAGGAGAAGGTACACTGGCGAGCTACACAGCCTATACAAGGACATTGACTTAGCAAGAAGAGTTCACATACAGCGACTCAGATGGCTGGGTCATGACGAGCGGATGGAGCCCGGAAAATATTCAAATCCACACAGCCCCGGGTTGACGACGCAGTAGAAGACGACCTTGCGTTAGGTGGCGCAAACAATTGAAGGGGGACCTCAACCAACTTGACGTGCGCAACTGGAGGCAGCTGGCTAAAGAGGTTTGTTGGTTGAGGACCAGGTCGACAACGGACTGTAGTACCACCTAAGTAAGTAAGTAACAAACCCATTAAACCAAAAATCGGCCTCATTGCTGAGCATAACTTTGCGACAAGAGAACGAGTCCAATTGCAACTGCTCTAGATCCCAATCAGCAAAGGAACGACGTAAATGATGGTCTTGTCTCTTATCTTACAGGCAAAGGCACATTCCTTTGAAGTGTTCGTGCTATCGCATCATCTAGAGAGTATGTAGTACAAAATCTTTCCACACTTATGTGGACGAATATGTGCACCATAAAAACTACAAAATTTCGCGTATCGATGACCGATTTTCAAAGTGAATTTTAATAATAATTTAGTAGTCAGACTATTCGTGATGATTTGCCAGACTTACTGAACATTAATGTCAGAAAGTGCGGTCAGAATTACACCTCGGGTTGAGGGTCATCCATCTAAGCAAGAAAGACCAGCCTTTATAAGTATCAACTTTCTACAGAATCACCAAAGATCTGAAAGTGAGCATGGTTTTCGTCAGTTCAAAGCTACTCAGGTCAGAAGCTTGGCCTAATCTGCTCTCGTATCCGAAGCTACTTTGGGCATTTTTTTACATGCATTCATGTTCCACCCGTGAGTTACATTGTTCTTAAAAAAAACAATGAACTGTGTACAAAGAAGATTCCTCGGATTTTAGCCTAACGAAGAGGGAGCAGTAGACCGAACAAAAATGACAATTCTGTTGTTTCGGGTACCCGGATCTAAAATCCATTGAGATTCGAGATCTAGATGCACATTGTATACTCAAATAATTCTGCCAACCCAATTAAATATACATACATATTATGTACGAGTACATATTTACATATGTACCTGAACTATTAAGTGCCGAGAAACGTATGACGCATAGTTTCAAACCAGAATTGTAATCAATTTTCGACATCCCACTATCCCACTACGTTTCTTGCTATTGAACAATGTTTATGGTTCATCCAGAAAGTATGCAATGATTTCGGTGTTGTGATGTCTACTCCAATTTGTATCTATATGTACACATTGGTGCATTGTAGATTTATCACTTTGAGATACTATCTTAAATCGTCTTAAAACAGAGTAGGTACTTAGTCTAAATGGGTTTTTGAATACAAATGCACATTTCAGGTGGAATGAAAAATTCGCCGCCTAACCAAGAAAACTAATTCCAAAATTTAGAAACTTTTATTTTTGAACACAATCTCCTTAAAGCTAAACACGCTTCTTCCACCTGGAAGTCTGGAACCATTATGCGAATTTAAAGAAATGTTTCCTCAAAGCGTTACAAAAATGCGTATACTGTACTGCTGCTGCTTCGACCCTTCCATTTGTTAAAAATCTCTCCCCAAACATTTTTTTTTAGATTGAGGAACAGATGAAAGTCACACGGAGCCAGATTAGGTGAATAGAGAGAATGCGGCAGTAATTTAAACACACAGTTATGGATTTCAGCCATGGTTTATCGCGACGTGTATTCCCTAAACATTCCAGATTGCTTTTTCCCTACTTCCTCTCGCAACCGATGCAAAAGACTGCAGTAGAAATCAAGGTTAATTGTTTAACAAGAAAATCAACCATGATTATTTGCTTTGAGTTCTAAAAATCCGATGCCACTCATTACCTTATCCGCCGATAATTTAGATTTATTTTTTTCAGAGCTGGTGGTCCAGATCTTCTTCATTCGTTTGATTGCTGTTTCATCTTAGAAGCATATGGATGAACTCAGGCCCCATTGGGCCAAAACATCCTCTGAATCGGTTTGAAACATATCCAAACACTTGAGAGACATCGTCAGTCGACTGAGTTTTTGTTCAACTGAAGATTGTTTCGGAATCCATCTAACAGAACGCTTAGAGAACTCAAATTAATTTTAAATGATGCATTGAGTCTAACATATTCTCAGCTATTCCCATTTTTTTTATTAACCCCTCTCGGGAAAGGTGAACCTATAACGCTGAGCCAGCGTCCCTAAATGCCTGCAGATATCTGTTCATTCTGCATTTGAACTGTTGGTGTTATAGCTTTCTGGAAATATTTCGCCTGGGAGTGAGTTCCAAAGATTGTTTGTCCTGTAACAAAATTAACTTTGATGAAACGATGTTCTTGCGGTTGACAGGTGGACATGAAAGTTGTGTGCTCTAGTGGCTAGCCCGGTAGAACGTTGAAAGGTCTAGTTTAAAGGAATTATTTTGTTAATATCTTCCGAACATCTATAGAACAGGTATAAGTCTACCACCTGCCTTCGATGAGCCAACGATTGAAGGTTGAAGTTCTGGATCTCCTATTAAGCGAACTGCTCGTCTCTGGATGCTTTCAGGCAGATTAAGATAGTGTTTTGGGGCCGAGCTCCAAGCATAAGAGCAGAACTTAAGCCCCGGTCTTACTTGTGCTTTACAGATTAGATTAGATTAAGATTAAATATGTGATTTTATTGTACAATAAAGAAAGAATCCATAGATATAAAATCACAAAGTATAGCACTGGCATTTGCCGTCAGCCCGAAAAGAGAGATTTATAGTCTAAAACATGTAATTATTAGATTTGATTATTTTTATATAATGTAACTATTTTATTCTATCCTATCTAAATAATTAATATTTAAAATGCTTCATCTTGTATTTGCTTCCGGTAGTTTAAAGCAGTTTTTATATAGCTCGCCAGCACACTCCAATTTTGGCCGGTCAGGATTGAAATAACTTCGTTTGACGACAGGCTGATTTTTCCCCAGTGATTTCGCCTGATCACGTTCATTATGGGACATATTCCAATGAAGTGATAAATGTCTTCCTTAGCTCGTAGATTGCACAAACTGCATTCCGGGTTTCCTTCAGTCCCATATGGCATATAATTTAGTCTGAGAAGCTCACATCTGGCCTTGAAAATGAAAGGGATTGTACATATGCTGTTTTGGTCGTGGAAATAATTTTTTTCCCCTTGGTCATATTCAAGAATTCGGTACGTGTTCCTGTTAAGGCTTTCCTGCGCTCTTTCTCTAAAAGTGACACGGGTAGATAGCTCGATCTTCATCAACAGCTCCTAAAGAGATTCTTTCCACGATGCTGCATTGAAGTCTAACAGGTGAATATCGTGTTCACTGCACAACCTAAACCATTCACTGAAGAATTGTACACCCCTATTATGGTTAGCGAATCGAAGGTTCGACTCAAGTCGTACCTCCCGGCGAATTACTTCTGTCGCTTTATACACTTCACAGATGACATTTAATTGTTTTTTCCTTTGTCAGCACTTATTCTTTATTCGAATGAAAATGTTTGCTAACAGCAATACCACGACAGAAGCAATTCGCTGACAGTTCGACTTGAGTCGAACGTTCGATTCGCTAACCATAATAGGGGTGGTAATTTCCCTCGTAGTAAGTGCATTGCAACTATATGTGGAAGGCGTTGACTCGGGAGCGCCATTATTTTAAAATATAGAGGAAGTGTAGCTTTATTGTATAAACATACAGTGGTGGCAAACCGGTTTCCAAGTGAAGCATACGGTTTGGCGTATTTTCAGGTAATCTGAAGATTTTTTTGATAAAATATCTCAGCAGTTTTTCTGCTTCTTCATACTGTAAAATACCCCATACTTGGGCCGCATAGCACATAATACACATTACTACTGCTTCATAGACTTTGTACTTTGTGCTTAATGCAATGTTCTTCTTACAAAGTATGCCTTTCCAGTTGCAATTTATTGCCCTTTTGGCTTCTTTTAGTTTTCCTTGCAGGCGATTGTTAAAAGTTAGCCGAGGTGTTATCATGACTCCAAAATATTTATACTCTTTCACCTTCTCTAGTTCTTCGCCTTGCCATGTCCATTTTTCATCCCTTGCGTAACGACCAGAACCATTTCGGAAAACCATTATTTTGGACTTGGCGGTGTTGACTTTTAGGTTCCACAAACTGCAATATTGCTCTAATTTGTTAATCATGATTTGCATCATCGTTGGTGTTTCCGACAGAATGATAATGTCATCAGCGTATAGGAGCAGCTTTATCTTAATTCCAGCGTACTCAATTCCACCGGGCAAGAACGTTGGCAAATCATCCAGGAACAACGAAAACAGAAGAGGGCTCATAAGACAGCCTTGCTTGACACCTATTTTTGACTGAAACTTGTGCTTTACATAAAAGAAGAAGTCGCGGTGGTGTAAAGTATTATTACCATTTTTTTTTTTTAGTTGAAAAAGAAACCCAAATCCCAAAGCACTCAGACTCCTGTTCATTGTACTACCAGGGAGGAACTTTTCTTTGGTGCAGTGGTTGGAAAACCTTTGACGTTATTCACTTTTCCTTTTCATATTCAGGTGGCTGATGATTGCTATTCCCCGCTGGGGCTTGAACCTACACGCATTTGTTAATGAGCAAACACACTACCCACTGCACCATTGCTGCCTACTCAATTGCCCTTTTACCCCAGAATGATATCCTGTGAATCCATGGTCTCCTTGGGCTCGATTATTTGGTTATCCATTTGAAGCTGAGGAACAGTTGAGGTATTCTTCCTCGAAAAGGTAGTGGATTCTGCTTTCTTCGCGTTGGCATCGTTTGATTTTCCCCTTTGCAAGCTTTTCGGTAGATCTTCGTTAATTGTGCGAATATGTTTGTATCTTTGACTGTGTGAAGTAGAATGCTGTCATCGGCGAAACTATAAATCTTATTATTTGTTAATCCTAGTAGATCATTAATATATATATTTGACACAACAGCTCCTTAAGTGCCAGGGCCTAGCTTCTCGCAACCACTCATGTTGTGTGCGTTCTATTTTTCACACGAATGGACGGGACCTACAGTTTAGTGCCATATTCGAAGGGCAATTTGGTTTGAGAAGCTTTTTCGTGACAACAATACTCTCGGATGTTTGTCAGACGTCCGCGAGAGGTGAGACCGTGAAAAAACTTTCTTTTTCTGTTTTCTGGGATTCGAACTTGGAACCTCACGCGCAGTGGTCCAACACACAAACCACTTACGCCACGGCGCCCACAGATCATTAATATGGTGTAGAAATAATTTTTGAGAAACAATGGGTCTTTGAGGTACACCAGCATTATTAGCGAATGTATTGGAGAATGTGCATGTATCTGTACTCCATTGGATAAAATCGAGTGTAAATGGATTATTTTTCACATCTTCCATAATATTGGGAAGGAAGATGAGAAGGTACATTATCGAACTATACGGCCTATATTAGGACATGGACTTACCTAGAAGAGTTCACATACAGCGACTAAGATCGCTGAGTCATGTAGAGCGGATGGAGCCCAACATTCCAGCCCGCAAAATCTTCGAATCCACCCCAGATGGACGGCGCAGTAGAGGACAACCTCGCGACAGGTAGCGCAAACAAGTGGAGGGAGCCTCAACCAACTTGGCGTGCGCAACTGGAGGCAGCTTGGTTCGTAACCAAGCTGGCTGAAGAGATTTGTTGGTTGAGGCCTAGGTCCACCCCGGACTGAAGCGGCACTTAAGTACCATATACGTGTTAAGAAAGGCAATGTAGACGTAAGGAAGATTAAAAGTAGGATAAATTTCATAATTTTTTTTTTTACAATACGTATTTGGTGAATACAGATTATTATTTATAAAAAAGTTAAGTGTCTCGAAAATTAATTAGAATTGCGCTTGATTTTTCAGAATTTGGAAATTTTGAGTAAATTGGTTCACTGAATTTATGCCAAAAGTTATACAATCTGTGAACACACTTTTACACGAGCGCAGAAACACTTTACCAAACAAAACAATCGAGAGGCACTGAGAGACATTTGTCAACACGAAGGTACCAGAACATGCCAGATATTTGACAAAACCTGGAAACCAGTCGAATATAAAAAGAAGCTTGCAGAAGCCCGGAGGAGAGTTCTGTTTTGGTAAGCAATGACAGTGGCCACAAGAGACCCATAGGTTTCAAATTTATAAAAAAAAAGAAAAATGTACTTAGTTTAAATTTTCGGCAGAAGTTAATTTTTCCAGCACTCACCACATCCGCACCGAAGATCTGCCACCTGATATGAGCAAAGGCCGGACACTCACAGAGATAATGTTCCGGGGTGTCTTCGCTCTCTCCACAAGCGTCGCAGATTGTAGTGTCACTTAAGCCTAACACGTTAAGGTGTTTGGCAAAAGCGAAGTGGCCTGTCAAGACGCCGATAAGTTGTCTACAGTCTTTTCTGCTGAGAGACAGCAAGAATGCCGCTGATTTCTTACAGACGTCCAGGAGCATGCGTTTAGTCAACCTGCAACCTGGAGAGTCATGCCACACACAATTGTGCTCTTGAGAGACCCAATCGTCAATGGAAGTCCTAACCGAAGATGCTGGAAGACCCAACACGTGTTCGGGACCTGAGAAAGCCTCCTCTGAGCCTTGTCTAGCAATCTCATCGGAGATCTCGTTCCCCAAGATCCAAGTGTGACCTGGGACCCAAATAAGAGACAGAGGATTGGAAGTGGTTAAAGGGTTAAGCAAGGCCTTAAGCGCAGCCTGACTGTCACTACAGACACAAATGCTTTGTCCCTTCCACCCGTTCTTCACAACATAGTTCATGGCCATTAGGACTGCATAAGTTTCCGCTTGGAAAACAGACGCATATTTGCCTAACGAGAAGTGAAGTCTAATGTTGTCGACTTCCACTAAGACTCCAGCGCCAGACCATTGACTGGTTTTGGAACCATCCGTGAAAATACGACTACATTCCATTCCCGGCTCAGACTCTGACCGAAGCCAGTCCTGGACACAAGGAAAGTCGATTCTGAATTTGCGCATCAGCTGGAGTTCTGGTGTCATTGCATCAGACGGCATATCCATAAGACAGGAGTCGTAAGATAAGTGTCGCGCAAGTTCATCAAAGTTCCAGTGTGGAGTATACCAAAAACCACCCCGCCTAAGACGATGGATGGCTTTGATAGTGCAACCCATGATATAAGTATCAAGGGGAGGTAAGTTCAGCAAAGCGTCTAGAGCAGAGCCAGGCGTACTCGGTAAAGCTCCCGAGCAGCCGAGACAAGCCGTTCTTTGGAGTTTCGCGCAAAAGGCAACCACATATTTACACGAAAGCCCCTTCCACCAAACAACCGACGCATATGCGAGGAATGGTCTTATCATAGCCGTGTAGATCCAGAGAACCTTATTCGATGATAAACCCCAAGTCTTGCCAAAAGCACCCTTACACTGCCAGACCACTGAGAGCACCTTGCATATTTTCGACTCGACGTATTTAGACCAATGAAGTTTCTTAGCTAAAATCACTCCCAGATATTTGGCTTCATTAGAAATGCGAATGGTGACGCACTGGGTGAGTCAGACCGGTCAAAATCCTCCTTCTCGTAAAAAGAACAACCTCAGTTTTAAGAGGATTCACCGAAAGCCCACTCCTAGTACACCATTCATCGATCATGTCCAGCTCCGCCTGCGCGTTAGCACAGACCGTCGCCAGGCATGGCCCGACAGAAAGTACGGCGACATCATCCGCCTATGCCTGAGCGTAGACGTTAGAACTATTTAGAGTGTTCAACAGAGAGTCGACCATCATGCGGTATTGTATTTAGTTGGAAACTATATTTCAATAAGTAAATAACCGTCAACTAAAATGCGGGCGAAGCAAGGCGAGCACTGGTCAGCTAGGTTAGGTTAGGTTAGGTTAGGTAGGGTTATGAGGTTATCCTAAAATACTAGGCACCAAAGTGGGCCCATCGCAGCAGAAGACCTAAACCCATTCCTCCAAGCAATTAATCTCCCTACAAAATTTTAAGAGATCCTTGTTATGGTTCAAGGACCTCACCTCCTCCAAGTTATCGAACAAGTATCTACCAAGGTACTTTAGCCTAATCTTGGCAGTTCCTTGACATTCACAGAGTATATGAGTTATATCCTCTGAGACATGTAGGTCATCGCAGTACCTACAAACATCCGTATCGGATAACCCTAGTCTCATGGCATGCCTCCTTAGGAGACAGTGGCCAGAGAGTATTCCTATCGCTGTCCTTAGCCTTGATCTATCTAATTTAATTATCTCCCCAGATTTTCTGCGATCTAACACAGGCCACAAGGCCTTAGACACCCTGTGACCATCTAAGTTTGACCATCTTAGATTAGCCGTGTCAATGATTTTATCTCGAATAATTCCCTTAGCCACGCATCCTGGTGGTTTAATACTACCAATTATATCACTACGTGGGAGCCCCGCTCCTCTTTTAGCCAGCGCGTCAGCTTGCTCGTTGCCTTCGATATCGCAGTGTCCAGGTACCCAACATAATCTGACTCGGTTCTGCGTACATAATGCCCTAAGCATTGTGTGGCAATTCCTGATTATCTCAGAAGATTTGTTGACGTAAGACTCTAGCGCCTTTAGCGCAGCCTAACTGTCAATGTAGATGGCGATATTCTTATCGGATATTGATTCCATCTCAAGCAATTCCGCAGCTTTAAGTACAGCTAGAACCTCTGCTTGGAACACACTGCATGTGTCCGGAAGTCTCAGGTCAGCTAATCTACTATAATCTCCTTCGTCGAAAACAGTCACTCAGACCGAAGATTCTTTAGAGTTAGTACGCATTTAACAATGCTGTCTTCAATAAACGATCATATCTATCCCTTCAACCTTGTATTAGTTACAGGCATATACCTGGTAAGAAGTGGGCTAATGAGTCCGAAAGGGAAAGCTCAGCACTTGATTAGAAACAGGCTAAATTTTCGATAGAAAATCCTACCATGCAACCTCAAACATGAAACAGGGTGTAACGCGATAGTAACAGCAAACGATAGAATGTCATTCCATAACAGACATCGTACCTAGAAAATGCTTAAGATGAGAAAATATTCTCTTCCTATCATCAACCCACTAACCTAACTAATTAGATGATCAAAGTTCAGTTTTTCAAAAACTTCAATTCTTCCACTAGGTGTATCAAAAATATATTAACTACACTTCATCTGGCAACTCTAAACACCTGTCTTCGTGCTGATCATCATCGTAGTCGTAATCGTCGTGGAATGGAAAAAGCATAAAAAACAACAGCTCCAACTCACCTGGTCTCAAACGAACCACAGCATTGTTCACCTGAGTAACATTTCACAAATTTCAGTTTTGAGCCAACCGTCGAATACGTCAAACGTCCGCGCTCGCGTTCGGAACTCTGTTATGTTTTTGTTTTTCCTCCGTTTTTTTAGTTTTTTTCTTATTGTTGTTTAGCTTACTCTCTCAAACTCAACTCTATTTGTGACTCTTCGCCTGTGTGCGCTGGTATATGTCGTTGGTGTGCATCCAATTCAATCCCCCCCCCTCACCCGCTTACCATTACCAGCAAAATATTTGTACTATTTATTTACTACGCAACCCACACACACATACACCCGAGACAAGTGTATAATCATCAAAGATACGAGATACACACCTTGAAAGGTAAAATAATAAAAAATAAATAAAAATAAATCCACGGAGAAGGAAAAAAAATTAAAAATAAATATTCTATACCACGACGTCAACCAAGTTTGTGTGAAATTTCTCAAGAAGAAAGTTTGAAGTGATTATTATCCACTCGCTCAGTGTATCTATCGGTTTTCCAGTGTAAAATATACAAAACATCGCTCGAATTAACATATTTTAACAACTACGACGAATCTCGATTTTATGTTCTCTAGAAAAATTGTGAATTTTCGTTGTTTTTGTTGTTGTTGTGGTGCGCTACGGTGGTAAATACAACGGATTAAGTGGCACAGCAAGTGAACTAAATTCATTAAGGGATAATCAGCAGCAAAAAGAAGAACATACCCCACATCAAAGTAAGTAAACAGATCCAATTTGTTGACCAGAAGTAATCCATTTCCCGTAGTACCAGAAAAAAAAAACAAGTTCGTTGCTCAACTCTTTCGTTTTGCAGCGCAGCACAGCATCCGCATGAGAAGAGACGGACAAAAAAAGAATGTTGTGCAGTCATATTAATTTTTTTTATTTTTCTCCGCGCACAACCACACCAACCACCCATTTCTTTCCACGGATTTTCTATAAAATTCCATCGAAATGGAGATTGAGTGTCTGGTGAATGAGCGAGGCGGTGTAGCGGTGGTGCGCAAAAGTTTGGTCTTAGTAGAGAAGTCAGTTCTAAGATACACCGACGTAGGTGTAAATAATGGGGCAGATGAGTTAGATATTTTTGTTGGTTTAGTGGTATATTTCTTAGTAGATACTTTATGTGATAGTTGTTGATTTTTTGTTTCACCTCGGGTTTGGGTAGGTCATAATTTAAGTATGCGTAAGTGCGTCCTAGTTTCACGGAAACTGGCCGAAGTTGAAATGAAATGAAACAGAATGCTGCTGATGCTGCTGCTGCGGAGAGTTGATGGGTAACAACTCTTTTTTTTTTCGTTTTTGCTCTGTCGGTTTTGGGTAGAAAGTTTAAATTCTTGTTTTTCGAGCTGTGGAATGTCTTCTTGTATTATTTTCGGATGAAATATTTCGAATAGAGAACAAGAGAGGGATGCGTATTGAAAGGAATGTTCTTCGGATTAAGCTGTTAAAGTTGGTTTGGTGGACCCTCAGAACATAACTAAGGAAGATCGTACACGGATGCTACTGAATTTTAATGATGCATCTGAGGTTTAATGTCTGAACTAGACCTCGAATTTTGCCTAAGCAGGAAATGAGTCCTTGTTTCTTGGTAAAAATGTGTGTATTTTGCGCCTGGACCACACAGACTTCTCTTATTTGTTTTAATGGAATTCGTTTGAGGAAGTTGTGAAATTCCATTTGCGGATACATTTCTGTTTCCCATAAAATAAGAAATAAAGCGACCATGAATTGGTGGCCAACTATCAAGCGCTGTTGTACAAATTCAGAATGTTCCCTTTTGCAATTTAATTTTTATTTATTTATTTAAGCTTAATACAAGCAACTAACTTAAAGCTAAGCTTAAAACTAACAAAAGAGAACTTAAATAACGAGGTTAAAACTAGACTTGAAAGTACTAAAAAAGTGAGAGGGGTTTTTATTATTATTTGTATAGGGTTATTTTGCACTGCGACCTAATGGTCTATTGTGCCCCCTGCTAATACCTTGGAAAGGTTTGTTCCCTCGTTAGAGTCCCCTTCGCAATTGCAATTAGTGAGGAATTGTGTTTGAAGGTCATATGTTCTTACTTTGCCTTGGCGAGAATAGTTCACCTTAGAGCTCTTTCTCCAGACCAGTTTCTTTTAAGAATCTGAGAATGAAAAGTGGGTCCATGGTTGGCATATCCTCTTCTGATACTTGGTATTTGCCCAAGTATTTCAATCTTTTGTGGGTCAGTGCCCCACGGGACTCCAGAAGGTGTTCCGGAGTCTCACATGACTCGTTGCAGAATCTGCAAAGGCCTCAGGCCTGTGGTGTTGTTCCAGGTTCTTGCCCTGTCTTCTCTCTCCATTTTCCTGAATTTCTCGCATATGGTGTGTTCCCCCATTCCACAGAATGGTTCAAGTCCAATGAAGGGTTCTGCAGCCCCTTGTCTTGCAAAGGCGTCCGCTGCTTCGTTACCTTTTATCCCGACGTGACCGGGTATCCAGTAAAGTGTAACTTTACTTTTTTTCTGCCCAGTTCATTAAGCTTGCATAGGCATTCCCACACAAGTTTTTATTTTTTTTTTTTATTTTTTTTTTGTCGGGATAGGAAACACTCGACTGGAGCACTCAGACACAACTGGTCCATTGTACTGCCAGAGAGCAAACCCTGATTTACCCATTTTATTGGAATTTCCTTGACTTTCGAAGAAAGCCAAGCAAGCACTTCAGTGATGAGGAGCTTACAGTACCAGCACTCACCACATCCGCACCGAAGATCTGCCACCTGATACGAGCAAAGGCCGGACACTCACAGAGATAATGTTCCGCGGTGTCATCGCTCTCTCCACAAGCGTCGCAAATTGTAGTGTCACTTAAGCCTAACACGTTAAGGTGTTTGGCAAAAGCGAAGTGGCCTGTCAAGACGCCGATAAGTTGTCTACAGTCTTTTCTGCTGAGAGACAGCAAGAATGCCGCTGATTTCTTACAGACGTCCGCGAGCATGCGTTTAGTCAACCTGCAACCTGGAGAGTCATGCCACACACAATTGTGCTCTTGATAGACCCAATCGTCAATGGAAGCCCTAACCGAAGACGCTGGAAGACCCAACACGGGTTCGGGACCTGAGAAAGCCTCCTCTGAGCCTTGCCTAGCAATCTCATCGGAGATCTCGTTCCCCAAGATCCCAGTGTGACCTGGGACCCAGATAAGAGACAGAAAATTCAGCCTTGCGACCGAGTTTAAAGAGTTTTTGGTTTCACGTACTATTTTGGAAGTGGTTAAAGGGTTAAGCAAGGCCTTAAGCGCAGCCTGACTGTCACTACAGACACAAATGCTACATCTCTTCCACCTGTGCTTCGCAACATAGTTCATGGCCATTAGGATTGCATAAGTTTCCGCTTGGAAAACAGACGCATATTTGCCTAACGAGAAGTGAAGTCTAATGTTGTCGACTTCCACGAAGACCCCAGCGCCAGACCCTTGACTGGCTTTGGAACCATCCGTGAAAATACGACTACATTCCATTCCCGGCTCAGACACTGACCGAAGCCAGTCCTGGACACAAGGAAAGTCGACTCTGAATTTGCGCATCAGCTGGAGTTCTGGTGTCATTGCATCAGACGGCATATCCATAAGACAGGAGTCGTAAGGTAAGTGTCGCGCAAGTTCATCAAAGTTCCAGTGTGGAGTATACCAAAAACCACCCCGCCTAAGACGATGGATGGCTTTGATAGTGCAACCCATGATATAAGTATCAAGGGGAGGTAAGTTCAGCAAAGCGTCTAGAACAGAGCCAGGCGTACTCGGTAAAGCTCCTGAGCAGTTTTGACTTAATGACATAGGAGTCAAGTGCTTTGATAGCTGCTTGGCTGTCTGACAGTATTGCTATGTCGCAGTTGCTGTATCCCTTTTCGAGATGGAGTTGGATGCATCTGTTTATAGCGCATATTTCAGCTTGAAGGATGCTGGTGCACTTGCCCATGGGTTCTGAGTGCTTGGTCCTTGGCCCAAATACGCCCGCCCCTGTGTCCTCTCCAGTTCTCGAACCGTCTGTGTACCACTTTATCGTGTAAGGGGAGAGGGGGTTAATAGTGAGGAAAGGTTTGTAAGAAGGAAACTTTCATATAGAGGAAAGGTACCTTCTAAGGGAAGATCGGCTAAGGTGGAAGTCTTATGTGTTGTTCGCGTAATAGGAAAAGCACAACATTCTGGACATGGGTTCACAGTGGAGATGGAGACAAAAGAGGGATACAGACTAAAATTTTGTGAGGGTTAGTGTTAATGTAGATCTTTTAAAGTAAAGCGGTGGAATCAATTGTACCGACTACCTAAGGATGCACGAAAAATATGTCTGCAGTTTCTAAGCTGATTAGCTTTAGCCAGTCGTCGTATGGAAGCAAGTTATGTCTCAGCCAGCTCAGAAGAGACCACCCAGAAGAGACCACGTACCCCAAAATGGATGAACCGAATTCTGAGAGAATGGATAACTTGGATTTGGGACTAGATTTGATTCGCGTATTCGAGAAGGGGCCTGACAAAGGTGACATAAAGGGATTTAGACAAGCGTTTGATGAAACCAAGGGTAACGTTAGCTCTTTGAAGTTGAGTTCTCTGTCGCAGACAATACCTCGATTGAATTGACTAAAGGGAACGGATTTGTTGTGGAGATAGTAAGTCCTAGGAAGAGGAGGAAGACCCTTGCGTGAGAATGTAATATTTTAACGATTTTTGTATCATCCGCGTATATGGATATATTAAAATCTTTTAACATTAGACCAACGTCGTTTATTGTTAAGACAAAGATGAGTGGGGCAAGGAGGCCTTTATGAGGTGACGTTATTAGGGTTGGACAGTGAATTTCTGAAGAGAACACTGTACTGGCGATTTTATAAGTATGATCTAATTAATCCAGAAAATAAAAGATGATGGGACTGCCTGTGAGAGTGAAAGTTGAAAGGGTTTAGAGGAGTTGCGACAAGACATTAAAACATTTTTTTAAGAACGATTACAGGCAAGCTGTCGGAGCCGGGCAAAAAGTCATCCTTGAATGTTCTGATCTTTTCAAGTTTGAGCACAGTTGTTCGGTAGCTGAAGTAATCAGGGTCAGGTTCATGCAAGTGGTCAATATATGACTCGCAGAAGAATATTATAAAGAGGTTGACGAATGTTTTAGGATCTTTTGAAGATGTGTCTGATAATTTTAGAGTGGAAAGAAATCCATCAGACTTTCTTTTGAAGTTGATGAATTGGTAAAAGCGTTTGCGATCTGTAATCAGACTTAGCTGCTTCCGGTCAAGATATTCATGCTAAAAGGATTCACGGAGCGCGGGGAAACGACAGTATAATATGTTTGCAGATAGCTGATGTAGTCTGAGACAGACCAAGATTTCAAGAAAGTACACAAAAATTTGTTTCTAAGATTACAGAGAGTTCTTAAGTGCTTATTTTACCAAGAAGATGATGACGTACAGTGTCTTCGAGCCATATAAGAGACGGATTGTAGTTACAAGGTTCGATGTAGAGGAACTCGATGACAATGTCAATAGGAGAATGCTTATCTGCGAGGAGGTGCTCCCTCCGCAATACTCCGTTCAGAAGTAATTCCTACGATAAATTCCTCACTACCACTCTAACGTTAAACTCTAGCATTAATCCCGTCTGCTCCAAAATTGGATTTTTTTTGTATGGTACTCGTATACGTATATTTATCAGCATGGGTATGTTATTTAAAATGTGATACTAAAAGCTTGAGCCAAACCAGTAAAGTCGTGTTTTCTATTATACATTTCGTGTAGTACAAACATATATCTGTTATATATCTAAGAAGTAACAACACATCATACAACGTTCGTTGATAAATAAATGATCAAAATAGGAGGTTGAACTTCATTCAAGATACTCGTACTCCTACAAAAAAAAATGTACGTCGTACGTAGGTGTTATTATTTATCTCTTTACAAAGTCAACATGCCCCCTAACATATACTGTTATACGCCAATATGGCACTCTTGCCATTCAAAATTAATCGAATTCCAATCTACGAGTGGGCACCAAACTATATCACACATACGGATGTTGGTAATGAGTAAATGGTAACATGCGAAAAATAAATAGAAAAATAGGAGCACCACATAACAGTGGCCGTAATCGACTCCCACGGATTTGCAATTCACATTTAATTGTTGCTAAAGCCAAAAATATCCAAATCACATATTCATAAATTATCGGCACTCTTGTCTGCTCTCGAATATTCAAGGCGCGCATAAAATCGAAAGTTCATAATCTGTTCATTAGGTTTTACATGCTTTCAGTTTTGCATTATTATTTTTTTTTGTATAAATAAACTTTTGATTTTGCAGTTAAATTTAAATAAACTTAGAATATGATTAGTAGGTACATAAGAAGGCAGATATGGTATATACTCGTACATATGTATCTATAAAGAAAAATCGATATAATCGTTCTGATTTCATCTCTTACGTTAATTGGAATTGACCTATATTTGTGTCATCATAAAAATTTAAATAAAATCGATATTTTATTAGCACGAGGGAATAGAAGGAGGACAAGTTGATAGACTCGGGTGTTTAGAGAAATGAGACCATAGTCTGACATAGACACAGATTTTATGATACGTCATAAAGCGATTTCCTTTTCTGGAGACCTGAGTCCCAAATTTAGGTCAGATCACTCCGACTTTGTTTTCAAAGTTCTATTTGCTTTTTTTTCTTTATTAAAAACCTAAAATATTTTTTATAATTAGAGCAAAACTTTGGAAAGCTTTGTTTTGGGCAATAATAATAATTGTTTAACCTAAAACCTTGGTTCATAATGAGCGGCTCACCCTTACAAACAAGGTCATATCAACTTTTAGTGCTTTCTATCGAGGGCTTTACTTACTTTTCATTGAAAGGCAATTGAGTCAGCAAAGCGGAGATCTGTTCATTCGATATTCAGCGTGTTCTACGAATGTTATCTGGTAGGTACTACGTAAATACATACATACATTTTCAATGGCCCGCTAATCGTTTATGAGGGCCCCGGGAGTAGGATGCTCAGATGGACTCTTATCATCAGAAGGTGTTACTTGCAAATTACGTACTAGATCCTTGGTCCTTTCCATTCTTCCGCTTCTCACCCGTTCAAAATTTCTGCCCTTTCAATTCCATTTTATTCTTTTGTATTCTGGGAGCATTCCTGGATGGTTCCGCCATTCAGTGCTTACACCTTTCCATAAGCTTCAAGTAGCCAACAAAAGCAGGTACTCCGAGGAACAGAGCCCAACGTTCAGTTGGCAACTCTCTTATGCAGATGAACCGCCCGCCAATGATAATAATGAGCGACGACGAAGAAGAGATGATGGGCTATCGTAGTAGGATGCCCACACGATCACGAGCACGCTTGTATAACGTAGAAGACAAATAATTGTAAACCCCGAGATACAACACAAACACATACAACACAACTCTGAGATGTACACATGGTCCATAAGCAGCGGTCAACGGACTGAAGGAGGTTCGGTCCGAATTCAGCAATGGCCGAGAGCCCGACTATTACCCATGATTTGATGTATGGAGTGGCACGTCATCGACTAGTCCCTTATTCCCAAAATCTGCGTGGAGTTCCACCGGGATAGCTAGTTCCCGCGTAGGTAGGAACATAAAAATAGGAATAAGAGTGGATACTCAACGCTTCTTCCTTTTCAGAAGCGTCCAACGCAAGGCGTTGTTTGACACATTTACCTTTTATAAAATCAATAACCTCTTCTCTTTCACGCCAGGTCCAATGCGAAGGGTTGTGTGACTGAAACCCTTTTTTTTCTCATATTCCTTCTTCTCTTTAATATTTTTCGCGATGTTTTAATTGTTTTTTAAATATTGTATTTCATGTTGGCGTTGACTAGCCACCCTCAATTGCGAGCGCTTAATGTAAACATGTTACCATGGTAAAGGGGTGGACCCAGGAAATGCCTAACTCGACCATCTGAACTGGGCGAATTCAGAGATAGAGTCATTGGAAGGGTGGAAAGATCTGCTGTGTTCAAAGAAATGGTTGCATGCTTCAGCAAATGAGCGGAGTACTGCACACAAAGCCGTAGTTGAACTTTAATGGCTGAATTAGCGGTAGCCAATATTGAGAGAGAGGCTCCTGAAATGACTGCGGCTCTGCACTTCTTGGTTGACCACGAGAGTTTACGGAAAAGCGCTGTCGCAATTGAGTTCACTAGAGTGAGTTAGTTAGTGTATAGGTAAGGTATACTTAGAAGTTTTTCGTTCTATATACGGGT
The DNA here is from genome assembly GCA_945910035.1 of Brachypalpus laphriformis. Taxonomy (NCBI): domain Eukaryota; kingdom Metazoa; phylum Arthropoda; class Insecta; order Diptera; family Syrphidae; genus Brachypalpus; species Brachypalpus laphriformis. The sequence continues at coordinate 292,275,593 of OX246753.1, read as the reverse complement.
GAAGAAGTCCAGAAGAGACAAAATTAAAATATAAAATGCAAGACGTGAGGAGGAGGATAAAATGAAGGAGAGTTAGAAGGACTGGAGGAGAAATATTCTGCAGACGAATTGAATTATTTTTTTAATTTTCTTTTTCGATTAGTGTAGGTTTTGCTTTGTGTGAGTACAATCCCGGTAGGGTCCCATTTCGTTTACATCCCGGTTGAAGCGGGACACGCGACCCGCTAATTGCTGATATTTATTCTGTTCAGGATAAGTGATAGGCCCTGGCACTTTAAAGAGCTGTTGCGCCAAATATTTGTATTTGTATTTGTATAAGTGATAGCGGCTCACCCTAATGGCCACGTATGTATATACACATTCTTTAATTTATCATCGTTTGCTATTTCCTTTCCTTTTAAAAAAGAATTTATTTCAAAGTTTAAAATAAATTGGCTGTACCGCAAAGAGTCTTGTAATAAACGGTTCGTTGTTTTCTTTTTTTTTTGTGTTTGAATTTTAGAATTCCCACCCCATTAACTTTTCCGATAAGATTTCCCGATTCCTTTAAAAGATCTGGTGGCGTCCACTTTCAACAGCAAGAAATCCCCGTGTAAACAAATATTCCAGCAAACCCACCCCAGCTGAGTTACCGGGAGAGCAGCTCTCAACAGGCTGTTGTTGCACTATCCCAACCTTCCTGTTTCGCATTTTCTGTGGACAACTGTCATCTTCACTTCGACATTTTCCTTCGCGAAGTGTTTTACTTTCTTTTAATTAAATTCCCGCGGAATTCAATTGCACCCGGAATTGTGCAAAAAAGGAACCCCAAGACATGCCCAGTAGACATATAGTACTTCATCCAACCATTTAATCTCAGTTGTCGCTTACCTAATGCCAGGGGTCACTTACCTCATGCTCAACAGTAAATTCCTCGTGTATTCTGATGTTTTTATTTCATCTCTGCGAGTTAATTAAGCAACACCTTATTTTCTACTTACTAAGGTGAATGGCAATGGTGAAGTGGTAATATCGTCAATCGCCACGGTAATAGTTCATGGTTCAAATCCTGATGTTACTTTTACTTACTTAGTTCCTTTAACCCTCGGGGGGCATAGGGCGTCAACCACGCCTACGCGCCATCGTGTTCGAAATTCTGTAACGCGTTTGAGCTGCCTCCAACTCATTCCTAAAGAGCTCGATTCCTCCTCAACTGTTCTGCGCCACGTTTGCCTAGGGCACCCCGCTATTCTGCCTGCCTGGGTGAGCGAATTCCACTCCATGGCGTATTTCGCAATGGAGTTGTCTTCGCGCCGCAGGGTGTGTCTAATCCATTGCCACTTTCTTCTACGTATAGTAATGCTTATAGGTTCTTGGCCCGTTCTCAGATATAGTTGTTCGTTGGAGATGCGGTTCGGCCAAATATTCCTCAAGATGATTCTTAAGCATTTGTTTACGAAGACTTGCAGCATGCGTGTGCTAATGGTGTCCACCTTCCAAGTACTGCACCCATAAAGCAGCACTGATTCTACGTTGAAGCGGAACAGTCGTAGCTTGGTTCTTAAGCTGATAACATTGCTTCTCCAGATTTTGGATAGCATTCCGTACACAGCTTTAGCCTTGCCGATTCTGCTGCACACGTCTAGTTATCAACTTTCTCGACTTCCTGTCTGGCAATGTTGAGTTGAGCGCGGGTATTAGAAGTGCTCAAGGCTTTTGTTTTGGCTGTGATTATTTTTAGCCCCACTTTGTTTGCCTCAGCTTCTAGATTTTGGGCCATCAAATGAAGATCCATTATCCGATGTGAAAGTAGACAAACATCGTCAGCGTAATCTAGGTGTTTGAGGTAAGATGTCATTGTCCAACGAATTCCATAATTAGCTTCCGTCAATGCTGCACGGAGTACATCACTGATAACCACCAAGAACAATAGTGGGGACAGTTTGCACCCTTGACGTACTCCACGTTGGACTTCAAAATCCTCGGATACCTTACCATTGTGCACGACGTGACACTTACCGCCCTCGTAGGTAGCCTTGATAATAGCTATAAGTTTTTCTAGAATGCCTCTCCTGCGCAAGGCCAACCAGATAGAATCTCGATTCAAGCTGTCGAAAGCTTTCTCGAAGTCGATTAACAGTAAATGTAGCGGAGACCTATACTCAACGCATTGCTCGATTATGATCCGTAAGGTGTTTATATGGTCTATGCAGGAGGATCCACCGCGAAAGCCTGCCTGTTCGACATCGAGAGTTGAATCTAAATGTTCTTTAATTCGTTCTAGAATTATTCTAGCCATTATTTTGGCTACAGCTGGAAGAACGCATATACCTCTCCAGTTACCGCACTCCATCAAGTTTCCCTTCTTTGGAAGCTTAATGATCTTCGCCCTTTTCCACTCCTGTGGAAATTGTTCACTATCCCAAGCTCTCCGTATTAGCGGATGCAGCAAATCTGCCGATGTATTTGGCGCCGCCTGAAATAGCTCGACAGGGATGCCATCAATACCCACCGCTTTGTTTTTCTTGAGGGACTTGATTGCTGTTATTATTTCGGTTTTACTGGGAGGTACGGTGCGAATTCGGGAATTTGTTGCTTCGAACTGCTCATTCGAATTAAAGATCATACCGCCATCGGCGAAGTGATTTCGCACTGTAGCAAAATGTTCTCTCCATCTAGTGAGCTGATCCTCATCCGAAATCAGAAGGTTACCGTCTAGACTCTTCTCTGGATGTTGTTTGGAGTTCCGATCCCCAATGAGCTCCTTAGTGATGTTGTAAACAGTCCTACTGATGCTTGCAAGTATTTATTTATTTCTCATGAAGTATATAAAGTCAATCCGAGCAATTGCGAAAGCTTGATCTACTGCACTGCGAAGGCATAACACTGGCAGTAGCTTGGTCATATGGCTGCAAAACTTGTTATCTTGTTATCGGGGAAAAAATACTGTGAATCAGAAGCAAAAGATAAAAAAAAAAAAATAACAAAAATCTCCCCAGTTATCTGGACGTCACCCCTGGAGTTTCTGTGAAGCATAAACAACTGAGCTTCAAAACCACTACACCAAATCTTTTTCTCTCTCTCTCTCTCTATCTTCTTCTTCTTCCTTTTATTAGCGAGGTTATGATCCAAAAATAAGGGATCATAACCTTCCCACTTCACCGCATTTCTACTGATCCGCCTGTGGGGTTCGCCTCTCTCCCTCTATCTATCCTTTCCAATGCCCGCACTATATGTAAACATCTTAAGGGTATTCATAACCGCTTGAGTGCGCGCACAACCTAGGCTCTAACCAACAAGCATCTCCATTCAGCTCCGTCTTTAGGTATTTGCCTCCAGTTGCGCACTCCAAGTTGGTCGAGGTCCCCTTGATCTTCTGCGCGCCACCTATGGTGAGGAGGACCTCTACCGCGTCATCTCCTCGAAGATGCAGCTACCCACTGTGACGTTCTGTCCCATTCGTCGGTGTTGATTGTCCCTTCTAAGTACTTGGTTTTGCCCTCGTTTATCGCTAAGAACATTCTTACCGCTTCTGTTTCAATGTATGCAAAGGCGCCGGTGACAGCCCGCTAAGTTCTTCCAATAATATCAATATCGTCGGCGTATGGAAGAAGGTGTGCAGACGGTTGATAGATTGCGCCTCTTGTGTTGGCTTGTGAGTTCCGCACAATCCGTTCAAGTACAATATTAAAGAAGCCACATGACAGCGCGTCACCTTTTCTTAAAACTTTTTTGATAACAAAGGTCCCGGTGAGGTCATTACCGACCTTGATGGAGCAGCGAGCGTTCTCTATCGTCAGCCTGCAGAGACGGACAAGTTGCGCAGGCTCGACGTGGCTCTATATAGCTCTTGTCTATAGACGCTTTCATAGGCGGCCTTGAAATCGATAAAGAGATGATGAGTATCGATTCAGACTTCTTGGGTTTTCTCCAGGATCTGCTCAAGTGTGAAGACTTGATCGATGATGGACTTTCCTGGCCTGAAACCACGCTGACAGGGGACAATCAGGCAATTGATAAAAGGTTTCAGGCATTCACATAATATCGCAAAAAAGATGTTGTATGCGATGTTGAGGAGACTGATGTCTCTATAATTGGCGAAGTTGAGGGGGTCTCCGTTCTGTGGATCGGGCAAACGATGCTTAGATTTCATTCATCAAGCATACATTCGTTTGACTAAAAATAAAAAAAATAAATATCAATGCCACAAATTGATATTTCGAATAACAAAAACAGTTTGCATTAAAGGCTCTATCGGACTTAACATTTGCTTAGATATTCTCACATTCATTGCTCAAAGCACTGGATCTTTGTAAGGTGATCCATGTCGCGAAAGCCATCACAATGAACTAATTCCAGCTAATTTTCTTATGACTCATCGGCTACAAGGTCATTGTAAATAGCCACTTACCATAATTGCAGTCCGAGTTCTTAAACGCGGCTAGATCTATTTAGTTCTCCTAAGGAGTACATCGTAAAGTATATCCAAAATAACAAATTGCTAAAAGAACACATCTACAGCTTTTACCTTAATATATGTATATAAATATTGTATGTACGAGTATGTAATTCCTTCTAAAATTCGAAAGCTCACGCAAGAAGTATTAAGTGCGAGTACATGGTCACAATTACTTGCACTACTCTACCAACAAGTTTGCTGTTGCGGAAAACAATGCGCAAACACTGTACTCATACTCATTCGCTTATTTTCGTAATTTATCTTCACTGTCTCTTCGTTGTCATTATTATTTACATTTTTCTTGTTTTTCTCCCTTCTGACATCATCAGTTGACAAACTTGGTAAATAAAATACCGAACGCACAGACATATGGCGAACGAATTATACATTTTTATCGAAAAAAAAAGTGGAATCACGGAAATATTTACATATCCTATGCGCTGATGAAAACTGACGAAAATCGATTGCGCAAGACATAATGAATTACACAACAATTATCAGATAGTAATTCAATTAGCGAACGTTTAAGTCTAAGCTACAGCCGAAGTTATATGCACAACATTTGTCAGCGTGATTAATTATTGATTGTGTGCAATAAATAAAAAGTTGATCGATGATAAGCTGAATTTATGCACAGCATCTGATGGATTAATTTTTTTATTTTTTTATTTTTTATTTTTATTTTTAGTTGTATCTCAATGTCAATGTCAGAATTTAAATGTCAGCAAATTGTATGGCGAACAACAACGTTTGTATTTCCCCGTTTTTACTTTCATTCGATCGTTATAGAGTTTAGTGTTCTACTGACGATAGTAATTGGTTCCACGTTTGCGAACGATCAGAAGTAGGGCTGCCGTCTATCGTTGGTAATGGTTGTTGATGGTCATCTATTTATCTATGCTTCCGGATAAATGGAGGTGTTATTGAGGAAACATAAAAAGGTCTGACTCAACCAAAATAATGTTACAGCGGGGGAAAATGTTTAGTCCAGGTATGGAAAATCATGTCCCACTTAAGCGAAGACTTACTTACTTAAAGGGCTCCCGACCCTTGAAAAGTCACTGCCTGACACACAGTTGCCTTTCATCCTCTGCGGTCCCGGGCACGCTGCTTCCAGTTGTGAAGACCAAGTTTTCTGGCATCCGCGACAGCTTGGTCTTCATACCGGAGATTCGGTCTTTTTCGCCGTCTCGTACCTGGGCGCTGAGAATCAAAGATGCTCTTGGCTGAATGTTGGCTCGTTGTGGCCGAGCCAATACTTACTTAGATCCCTTAACCCCTCGGAGGACATAGGGTGTCAACCACGCCTGTGCGCCATCGTGTTCGAAGTTCTACAATGCGTTTGAACTAGAAGCTGAGGCAAACAAAGTGGGGCTAAAAATAAACACAGCTAAAACAAAAGCCCTGAGCTCAACTTAACATTGCCGGACAGGAAGTCGAGAAAGTTGATAACTTTCTATATTTAGGAAGTGTCGTCTCGGCCAATCGCGGTGCCACCAAACTTGATGTGTGCAGCAGAATCAGGAAGGCTAAAGCCGCGTTCGGAATGCTATCCAAAATCTGGAGAAGCAATGTTATCAGCTTAAGAACCAAGCTACGACTGTTCCGCTCCAACGTAGAATCAGTGCTGCTTTATGGGTGCAGTACTTGGAAGGTGGACACCATTAGCACACGCATGCTGCAAGTCTTCGTAAACAAATGCTTAAGAATCATCTTGAGGATTTTTTGGCCGAACCGCATCTCCAACGAACAGCTTTATCTGAGAACGGGCCAAGAACCTATAAGCATTACTATACGTAGAAGAAACTGGCAATGGATTGGACACACCATACGGCGCGAAGACAACTCCATTGCGGAATACGCCATGCAGTGGAATCCGCTCACCCAGGCAGGCAGAATAGCGGGGCGCCCTAGGCAAACGTGGCGCAAAACAGTTGAGGAGGAATCGAGCTCTTTAGGAATGAATTGGAGGCAGCTCAAACGCGTGGCCGAGCCAATGTAGTTGACGTATCTTGGCTTTTTGGACTACATGCACATCGTAGTATAGCTCATAGAGCTCGCAGTTGTATATCCTCTCCTCCATTCGCCCTTCTCGCATATGGGACCCAATATCTGACGAAGCATTTTTCGTTGAAAGGTGCCCATTATTTGCTCTGCTTTCTTACTTATCGTCCAGCACTCAGCGCCATAAACCAACACTGATAAGATGAGCGTTCTATAGAGTATTAATTTGATACGTCGATTTAGGAATTTTGAACACAGGTCTTTTGCCAAACCGAAGTAGCAGCAATTTGCTAGGGTTATTCTTCGTCGGATTTCGGATTTCGACGAAGGTGTCATGTTTGTTCCAAAGGAGGTAAACTCATTAACTACCTCGAAGTTGTAGTCATCAACAGTGACATTCTGTCCAGATAATTTCTCGTTTGTTGACAACATGTACTTAGCCTCGTCCTCATTTACTTCAACAGCTACTCATTTCGCCTGCTCTGAAATTGCCCTAAATGCCTCTACAGGGTGGCCAGATAAGAACGACAGGAAAATAAATTGAAATAAAACAACAACGGTGTGAGATATAAAATTGATTCAGGCTTTATTTTTAAGCTATATGCATGCCATTATGTGTGGAATAGCACATAATCTAAATGGTCGCCTCGGCTTTGCTGGCAGTGCTTCAAGCGGTCGGTCCAATTTTGGATGGCACAGTCCAATACGTACGGCGTTATTCTGGCAATAGCGTTTCGAATGTTGGCCTCGAGCTCCTCCAAAGTGGTTGGCTTGTTAGCGTAGACTAAGGACTTGACGTAGCCACAGAGAAAATAATCGAGTAGTGTCAAGTCGCATGATCACGGCGGCCAATTGATGAACGCTCGCCGTGAGATGACCCAGTCGGCAAATTTCTTCTTCACAACTTTGAGCGTTTCGTCACTTATATGGCATTGAGTGGCGTCTTGTAGGACGTTTTGCTTCAATTCTTGCGTCAGCACAATCATATATGTATGTAGGCCCAAATCCAAGCGCAAAATAAGCCAGGTTGACTGTCTGAAAATGCCCAATTCAGCTAATCGGCGCCGAATCGAAATTCTGGGTCTTCTTTGATACTGGCCGCTACGGCGCCTATGTTTTCTTTATTTCGCACCAATCTCTGTCTGGTTGGTGGCTTAAGGTCCAAAAGAGTGTACTCACGCTCAAACTTTTCCACGGTGCGACGAATTGCCTGCACACTGAAACCATGATGACGACTGACCTCACGACGCGTATTTACAACTGAGCCGGAATTTCGGTATTTTTTAATAATTTCCGCGCATTCGGCAAGTGTAAAACGATGCATGATAAAATGGTAAACCTAACTGAATATTTTGACAGCTAGATGACATTGGTAACTTTGACAGCTGAAACATAATAATTGGAAAAAGTATCATTGCTATCTAGTCACCCTTTAAAACGGCTTGCCGGGATCTTCCGATGATCTCAATATGGATCGATTTGTGAAAGATAGTTCCTTCCATGTTTATACCTACCCTACCCCAATACTCCCAATTATATGCTTATGCTGGAAACAGGCTTGTCCCCATTGTACATCAAAACTTTTAAATTGCATGTGGACTATATTCTAAAGGTTTTGAATATGCCGGATACCAGACTGCCGAAAAAAGCTGTTCTGCAAGCAATGCAATCCAGGACAAGATGGTACAGGGAGTGGTTGGAACTCGCTGAGGACTGTGGGATACATTTGGATCTGGGTAATAGCGGAGACTGAAAACCCCAACTTTATCAACTCATCGCAAGTATGGACGAAAAGGCTTGGTTCATGCATTTAGAGCAAGCTTCGGGATCACTGCATAGAATGATCTACAGCCGCTTAAGTCATAATCTGTAGGAAAATAACTACTTTCGCGATGAATACAGCATATCAGAAATAGCGACTGTGTTTAAATTACGGGGAGAGCTTCTAAAGCTTAATTATATTCCACACAGAGCAGACCTACCAGTACTATGCAACCTGTGCAACTTGGCAGAAAGAGAGGATGTCATACATTTTGTTGGGAAGTGTCCAGTTTTAAGCGAAATTAGGAGACATATCTTTGGAAGTAATGTTCTGTCGGTGGATCAAGTTTTTATGCTTCTTAACGAACCAAACGTATTTAAGCTATCCCAGTACTGCAAAATTGCTTTAAATTATAGTGAAAGGATCATTACTGAAAATTTCTAAAATCGCTTCAAATAAAAGAAATATACAAATATACATACATATTTTAGTCAATTTTTAATTTTGAATTTATTTAATGTTGTCAATCAGGCAGACGACAAAGCCATGTTTATTGATTTTTTGTTAAAACTTTGTAATAGTAGTGAAGTACATAGATAAAAATCGATCTATTTCTCCTACCCTACTCATTATCTACTCCAGCACAATATTGAAAAAGTCATATGACAGTTCATCTCCTTGCCGGAATCCGGTGCATGTTTGGCAGAGTTCAAAAGAGCTGTTTCCAAGTTGCACAGAGCATCGCGTGTTTCTAGCGTTACGTGACACATCTGGATAAGTTTTGGCGTAGTTAGTTTATAACGCTGTCATAAGCGGCTTTAAAGTCGATGAAAAGGTGGTGAGTTTCGTAGGTCATTCTCAGGATTTGCTATAGTATGAAAATATGGTCTATTGTCGATCTGCCGGGCCAGAAACACACTGGTACGTTCCGATTAGTGTGTTGAGGAACGTGTCTAGACGTTCACACAATACGTTGGATAGGATCTTATATGCGACATTTAGCAGGATATACCTCGATAATTCTTACTAGACATAAGATCGCCTTTTTTGAAGATGGGGCATATAAAACTGCTTTCCGCGTATGCTTTCCTCCATACATATTTGGCTGATGACTTGGTACATCGCCTTCGTATTAAAAAAGTTCAACTGGGAGACCATTAGAGCCAGCGGCTTTGCTTTTTTCAATTTTCTGATAGCTGCGTTAACTTCTTCAATACTAGGTGGTGGTATTCGTTCGTCATTGACTGGAAGCTGGTTCTCTTGTTGTTCTCAAACTTTGGGTCTGACATTCAAAATCTATAGATTCAATAATTTCTACACTAGTACTTGATATGGCCAAGCCAATGTAGCCTTTGGGCCCTTTTCCGAACCTTCACCATTGTCACAACTCATTGACTTCATGTTACATATCTGTACATGGTTACATATTTGTAACCAAATCCACCATAATAGTAACCAACGCAGAATGCCTAAGGACAAAACTTAAAATTAAAAACTGTACCGACGTCCGAACTTTACGAGTATGACGGCAATGGTTACTCAAAAATGGGTTAAAAACAGCTCGAGTACCGCTCGAAGGTTAACGAAATCGAAATGCGAATAATGAGACCGCAACTGAATACCAAATACTCTGATTCCATCTCTGGACGTTCTAAAAGACATCAGAAGTGACAACAGCAAACCAAACCGATAAATTATAGACAAAACGTCTAGCACGTCTTCCATCTGCCTCCCCACCTACCCTGCCATCGATAAGAACGTGACACCATAAAGGCGGAGTCTTGACGAACTTAATAACAAAATAAATGGTTTTTAACCAAAAAAATAAAATAAAATCGAAACGAAAGTCGATTAAATATGCACCGCAGCACTGAAACGAAAGTGACAATGAAATATTTTAGTCCGAAAGTGAATGCTTGACAATGGATTACCGTCTAACCGTATGTGAATCGAACAGATTCCGGAGTTAATTTGAATTTTATCACTTCAATCTTTACCATTTGTGCATCCAAGAGCGTTGATAGGTGAAACAAGATATTCTTACAAAAAAAAAAGGAAGCAAATGGGAAAGCGAAATGTATATATACAATAGAAACTGATTCGGATGCAAATTTTTCAGGTCTGTGTTACGATAAACCAGTTTCGAGAGTTAGATCAGCTTATCTTTTGGAACCAAAATATCCAAATACTGACTTTTAAGCAATCTTATGTATTTGGTTTGATATACTTAAATGCGAAACAGGTTAAAGTTTGACATTAATTTGGAGAAATACAATCTTAGATGTGCTGGGTCTACAATGTTCGGTCAGATGCCATCAAATATTTTAGTCAAGTGGAAACTGATCGACAAATAAATGTGAGCTTTTAACTGCGTTACCATATTTCATTTCATTTCATTTATTTATTAGTATAATTTTACATTGCATTACATATCTATATTTTACTGCGAAGCCAACATGGCTTATCTGCAGGATATTAATTCAACAACACGTTTTATTTTGACATCTAGTGATCTTTTTTTGCATTAAATTGCTAGTGAATATAAATTAATAGTGAATGTATGTAATTATAAAAATTTATTATGAAAAAGAAAATAAAAAATAATTTAAAAAAAGAGATAAGGAAGGAGACAATTTGATACTATTAAACTTTATCTAAGTGGAATGATATTTTAAATTCCATAAAATGTTATTTTAATCTACTTTTTCTCAGATTTACTTCAACTATGTTTCTGAGATTCTGAGGCAGGTTATTTAAAATGCTCGGCATGGTATACATCAGACGTGTCTTCCCGTAGACTTTGTTGAAACTTGGAATTTGGTACAGGCCTTCCGCTCGGCTTCTTGTGTTGAACTGGTGGTTAATTGGTATCCGGAAGCGAAGATCATCATAGTATTCTAATGCGGCTGTCAAGTAAAAAATCCTCTTACGTTTAAGATCTTTACTCGATTTCTTGCTGATTGCCTTGTTAATATTAGTTTTACGGCTCTATCTTGGGTACGTTGCAACTTATCAATGTGCGTTTGCGCTGCTCCTTCCCATGCCAGTATACCATACCTCAGTCTTGATAAGACAAAAGCGTGGTAAACTTGTTTGCGTACACAGATTGTTGATTTGTGATGCAGACATGCTAGTGCAAATAGCTTATTACGTAAGTTACTAATGTGTGGTTCCCAGAGGAAATGGTAATCAATCGTTACACCAAGGTACTTTTACGTATCGACTGTCTCAATAACTTCACAACGGATTAAATCTGTGCTATTAACCCAGATAACCCTGAATTTTTTGTGTGGTATTAGATATTTTAAATAAGTCAAAATAACAGATTCATGTAGTTAAGAATTTTATTTCGTATCTGGTGATCTTGGAAAAGACCATCCTTCCAGAAGGATTACAGGAAAATGTAATATAAAAAATAACAATCTTACTAATTTGTTGTATGGTAAGGTATAAAACAGTCGACGTGTAATGTTACTTTACATTTTACACAAGTTGTTGCCTTTTTATTGCACAGTTTGCAAATAAGTTGTTGCTTTTTTCCCGTGTGTTCTTGTACAGGTAAGCTTGAAATGAGATGGTCAACACCGTCAAATCTCGTTTCTACTTCGCGCATCTTGCTAGTCCTTCCACTACGCGATACAACTCGTTGTTTTAGTTGACTTCAAAATACTAAGGACTATTTGCCGTCGAAAGTTCTATTTGATTTTCTTGTATTTGATACAATGGCCAAGCAGTATTTTCACAAACATCGATGAGATGAACAATCAATGGAAAGTACCACTTTTTCCATCTTATATTTACCCTATAGAGTGATTTTGATCGGCTCGATCTATTCCGCCCATTTTTAAATTATATGTGTGAAAAGCTTTGGGCTGTTCAATTATAACTTTTTTTTTGGTTTCCCTTGAAAAGCGATTGGCGTTCTTTAGCGGTCTTACACTATCAAAATTGGTGGCAAGCGGCACAATATTGTTATCGTTCCAACGGATGATAGAAATATTTGCGAATGAGAAATGTACGACTTTAATAACAAAAGGAATAATAATAATAACAGCAAAATTAAATGATGAAAGTAATAAGATATAGCAAAATACCTGTATTTTCATCTATTGCGTATTCCCACTATCCTCTTTTGAGAGATTTTATAATTTTAGGATCCTTGAGGAGACAGTTTTTGGAAATCCTATTACTGCATATAGTTCCAGACGCTTTCTTGCCTTTCTCCTTTAGGTCAAACAACAAATCAAACTATGCAAAGAAGTTGTCAAAGAAAATTTTGTATTCTATGTTCTTTGGGAGAAGATCTGCATATGACATAACAACTGAGTAGCCCGATCCTTTGTCATCATACTTTCCGCAAAATGAGTTTGCTCCCTGATATGGCTCGAGCTAATTTAGATATCCAGTACTTGTCCCACCGCACCAGAATTTCAACCCAAACCGAATAGGCTTTCCTGAAAATAATACAAATATGCTTTTACATTTGGAACATGCTGATTACAAGGTGTATCTTTTATCCTTTGATGAATTGCTTGTATCCATGTCCCCCGAAGTATGGAACCATAGATTCATCCATTGAATGAAATTCTTCATGCGGTGCGAATTCACGAAAGTTTGGGTTCAAAATATCTAATAATGGCCGTATTTTTGCAAAACGATCCGATTTGTTCAAGTTATCGTTAGCACATGCATGAATATTTGACATGATAAGCTGGAAGCGAACTCTTGAAATTGCGTTTGATATTAGTTCATTGTGTGCATCAGGTTCTTTTTGCCAGTACATGTTTTTCCTTGGAACTGCTGCATATCCACTCGTTTTCAGAACAGTTCAGAACAAGATTTTGGTTTGCGGCATACTGATTTGTGTTTTTCACCAACAAATGTAGGGCCTCGTCATCAAACAACATGCGGAAGTATTCGAGTGGTGATTCTCCTGGCTCTAAATTGCAGGACAAGATAGCAGGAAACTCTCTCATGGTTTGAAGTAGCTCATTTTGTGTCCAATTGACAGACCTTGTGGCAGTCTTTTTTGCTCCCAACTTTCTTCGTTTTTTACCTTCTGGTGGTGCAGGAGATACCTGTTGTTGCAGAAGGGAACGTTTGATACATTGACTGCAGCAAGGGTCTGTATCTGATACGTCTGCTTCTAGTATTTCTTCGTTGCCCTGATTGGAGATGTTGACGACAACTCCCGAGTGTAATTGACTTTTTGGCACATTATCTATGATCGGATTATCTTCAGCCCCTGGGTCTTCGTCCGTCAAATCATCATTTGTATTAATAAGAGGTAAGACTGTCACATCCAATCCATTTTGATCATCTCATCATCATCTTCATGAACCTCGAGAATATCAAGCAACTCAAAAAGCAATAATTTTTTTCTAAAGAAAGAAAAAAATGTGTTGTGTGTTGTCCGACAGTCCTTCTAGAAAGATATCAAAGTTTGGTGCCCTACGGTATGCGATAATAATGTGCTATCGTTGGAAATTAGATGCACTAGTAAAGATCAACTTATTTCAAGTATATTTCCATCAATGGAACACCGCAACACCAATGAAATAGAAAATATACTTACCCATCCACTATCAATGTGGTCAAATCCTCCATTGCAAAAAATCGCACTACTTCGGTAAACAATTAAATGAAAACTAACACGAATTGCGCCAAACCAAAAATAATGACGGTAAATATATCATGTAGTTAAAAGATTGAGAAATATGAAAACAACAATATTTTCGTTAGTTCTCTTTAAATCCTTCTGGAAGGATTACAGGGTTATCTGGGTTAAAGGTTTTTATAGTAGCTTCTGATGCTGGAAATTGCGGGCTACGAATATGCATCAGCTTCGTTTTTGATCCATTGATCACAAGGCCATTCTCGTGACACCATTTTCTAACTTCGTTGAATTCTGCTTGCATCATCTTCGTTGCTTCTTCCACTATTTTATGATATACAACAATCGCCATATCATCTACATATGCGGATGGAACTCTATTCTGGAGGCACTTGAGCATCTCGTTCGTATACAGTATTGTTACGAACGAAGTCGTCGCGTATCCCGGAGCCACGAAAATAAATTTTTATCGAAACCGCATGTATCACCAATTTCCCCAACAGCTGTGTTTGACAGCTGCTCCCATGGCGATGTCGGCCGGCTCGAATGGAACAAATTCTGCAGTCCGATTACACCTTATAAGGGTGGGGACATATCACATACTAAAAGAAAGAGAATTTGACGAGGAATTTGGAAAATGCAATGATTTTTGCGGAACATTTGCGGGGGAGATACTACAATCGTGGCAAGCTTAGACAAGATGGCGGACGTGTGAAATTTTCCAGCATGATCACGGTGGAGACTGGAAGGCCGTTGGAAACTAGCGATGGGCCTATAAAAAGCCGCTGCTAGGAGGTCAAAAAGCGAATTGGTCGTGGAGTTCGGAGCAACGATTCTAGAGGACAAGTTTTTAACACTAGTTTTCTTTCCAAAATAAAAAAAGAATTTAAACCCTCTCGGGAACCAACAAAAACCAGTGTTCGAGTTTTTATTTTCCTCTCCTCAGGTCAGAGTCAACGTCGGCCCCGACATTTTTGTAACAGTATAAAGAGCACGAGTTCGAGATTTGGACTTTGAGGGACTCAATATTGCATTTCATTTATACTGCTCAGTGAATCTTTTATTCTTACTCAAAATGTCCTCTTCTTCTTCCCTTTATCAGCGAGGCTATGATCCGAAAACAAGGGATCATAACCCTCCCACTTCACAGCATTTCTATTGATCCGCCTGTGGGGTTCGCCTATTTGACCTCAGAAAATATCGCCAGGCCTGCCGGTTTTGAATCACTCGGTTACTAAGGCCAATGAAATGCCGATGTCGTCGCATTTGTGTGATCCAGGCGCTTATAGGCCTGCATTTCCTACATCGCGATGTCTTTGGAACGTGCATTGATATTGCCTTTTTAACAGGGTTCAAATGATTTCTTCTTTGAATGTGACAATACCAGCTGAGCCGGTCGGGCTCTATTTTTTGACCGATGGTTTCCTTGATGTGAAAGCTTCCACGGATCTTCGAACTACTTATTCGATCAATCTTTGTCACTCCTGGTGTCATGCGAAGCATCTTCATCTCAGCTGCCGTTAATTTACTCTCATACGGTTTGTACATCGTCAAACATTGTTGAACCGTATGTGAACGCTGAACGTACAACTGCGGTGTAGAGCCCTCCCTTCAACTTAGGTGGCATTTTCCTGTCACAGAAGAAAGCGGAATTTTCTCGCCACTTCATCCACCCTACGCTTACGCGATGATTGATGTCGTCATCACCAATTGTTTTGCTATTGATCATAGATCCCAGATATTTGAACTTTTCGCACTTGGGAAGCACTGTTCCATTCAAATAAATGTCTGGAATAGGCCTGAGTGGATCAGAGAACGGGCAGCACAAGTATTCTGTCTATTTTGAACTAATGCGATACCCATTTCCCTCCAGAGCATCCACCCACACATCAAATGCTCGTTGCAGGGATGTAGGATCCTCACTTACATGGCTCCATCGTCAGCAAAGAATAACTCATGTACCTTGGGGTCCATCACTTTACCTTCAAGCAGATAATCAAGGACTGTAATAAAGAGCAAAGGACTTAAGACGCTTCCCTGGTGCACCCCGACTTTGATTTGGAACTCTTCGGTTATTCCAGCGGGGCATCTTACTCTTGTCTTTGCTCCTTCGTACATGTCCATGATCATCTGTACATAGGTTTCTGGAACCCCCGATGTCTCAGCGCCACCCATATCAGATCTCGTGGTTGTTTGTCGAATGCCTTTTCAAAGTCAACCAATACAATATGCAAACCCTTTACAGAATCACGATGTTTTTCCATTATGATCCTTATACTTTGGATTGCATCTGTGGTTGATTTACCCGAGACAAACCCGCACTAATCATCAGATAGCCGTATTATTTTTCGCAGTCGGCCACCTAATACCCGCTCAACGATCTTCATGGTGTGTGACATCAGCTTGATCGAACGGTAGTTATCACAGTTTCGCGTATCACCCTTCCCTTTGTATACAGGGAGAAGGTAACTTTCCCTCCATTGATTCGGCATTGGGTCACCTCTCACAAATTTGCAGATGAGAATTCTGAGCAATCTGAGCCCGATGTCTCCCATCTTTTTCTAGAACTCAGAGGGCATCTCGTCTGGCCCAACCACTTTTCGTTTTTTGGAGTATTTGATCGCCTCACTAACTTCTTCGACTGTAACGTCGGGTATTTCTTCACAGTTAGGGGTGGCTCTTGGAAAGTATAGCCGGGGCAACTGTTCGTTTAAAAGTTCTTCACAATACTGCCACCACCTCTGCAGAATTTTGTCGTCATCCACAAGAAGCTGGCCAAGAGCATTGTTAATGAACTTTGGCGAACGAATCTTCTGAGCATTCCCCCTTCTTTGGGCGGCTATTTTGAAGATGGTTGCGATCTTGTTCATATTATGTCTTCGCGGCTCCTGGATAGCCTGGTTTGCATCAGCAACCGGGGAAGATATTTTCTCCAGCTCCCGATACAGGCCTTCCGTACTCTCTGCTTGAAGCTGGGCGCACTTCTTCTTCGCTTTTTTCTTGCAATATCTGTATTCCATTTCGAGGCGAGTTTTTTTATCAATATTATTAGAGTGGCACTTTGACCTAGCTTTGAAAGCCGCTTTCTTCTCATTTATCACCTTCTTACCTTCATCACTTCGCCTTCTTAGCTTCTCAAATCGCCGTTCGGAGTCGGCATTAAACTGTAGGTCCCTTCCATTTGGGTGAAAAATATAACGAACACAACATGAGTGGTTGCGAGAAGCTAGGCCCTGGCACTTTGATGAGCTGTTGCGCCAAATATTTGTATTTTTTTTTAGCTTCATCACTCCACCACCATGTTTCTTTGGCGTGTTGATGGTGGCCTTTTGAAGCTCCTAGCAGTGATTTGGCCTTATTTAAGCAAGTTCGCTGTAGGGAATCCCACATATTTTGTGCTCTGCACTCTTCATCCTCAGCTCCGTTGATGGTGTGAGAGAGGTAATTTTTCATCACGAAAACAAAAGCCTCGCCTTTTTCTTTGTCCAGATTGTACCACTTGATTTTCTCAGAGACCCTTGTTTGTTTGCTTTTTTTCGGTATTTTCATAAAAATTTCTATTAGCAGGAGACGGTGTTACCGAACGATTGTCTCTCCCAGGATCACTTTGCAATCTTTTACCCGAGGCTTCATGAAGCTGCCTACCAAATTGTAGTCAATCTGAGTTTCATCTCCACCACTGCTGTAAGTGATCAGGTGTCGGCTTTGTTTGATGAACATGGTATTTAACACGATAAGACCGTGTGATTTGCACATGCTTAGGATGTATTCACCAGGAAGGTTCCTGGTGCCATATCCTAGTCCTCCATTGCAGTTTTCATAGTCTTCGTTTGACTTCCCGACATCTCCATTCAAATCTCCTCCAACAAACAGAAACGCTTCCTTTGGGATGTTCTTAAGGAGATTGTGGAAATCTACCCAAAATGCATCTTTATCTCTCTGATTGCACCCATTTTGGGGAGCATATGCACTGACAATATTCCACACCTCTCATTATATTACTACTCTGTGAGACATCAAACGGTCGCTGAACTTTGAAATGCTCAAGACGTTACCAAGTAGCTCTGCCGCAAGGATGATACCGATTCCGTTCTTAGCCTTTTCCGTTCCGTAGTAGAACATCTTGTAATCTTTTGTCCTAACGTCCAAGAAACGCGCTCGATTTCCGGTGTTTTTCCATTTCGTCTCTTGGACACACAAGATATCCACCCACCTTCTATTCATCATCTCTTCCAGCTCGTAACTTCGACCGGTCATACTTCCAACGTTCCAACTCGCGACCGTCAAATTTCTTCCAAACTGTTTCATTATTTTGCTAGCCCCCGGAATCCGTATAGCTCTGACCCGAACATTTCTGCTCGGTCCAGGATCAGCACCATGCACAGCAGTGGTAGTGCCTGGCGGAGTAGTGCCTTTCCTTTATACAAGTATTACCATAATGATACAGTTTTGCAATATTACCATATTGCGATAGTGTTTGTTGTTTGACACGTGCATGCTCCTATTTTAGTATTGTTTGATCTATCTTCTATGACACCAGTGATCTCCAGTCGTGTCAACCCACGGACTCGCATGTACACTTGTGGGAGGGTTTTTAAGGTAGTATATGTGTCGCTAGGCTCACTTGGGTGTTATATTGCCTAGATCTGATTTGTCCCCTTAGTCGCCTTTTACGACAAGCCCTAGTTGTTGGGGGGCGCTGCAGTGATATTCTTAACCCGTCCCTGCACGGGGAGTTCCAATATCTTTTCTATAGTTGGTAATATACTCGTAGCTATTGGGCGATAATTTGCTACCTGGTTTTTGTCATATTGCCAGTTATGACTGGTCTTGTCAGTTTTTTTTGACATCCATCCAGTTTACCAATCGTACCTCTAAAAGTGGCAGTTTTTCTCAGTTTCTCAAATTGCAGTAACTTGGTATTTAACTGCTTCTCCGGATCCAGCACAGGGCAGTTTAATTTCTTCGCCGGGTACTGACGAAAACGGTGACCTATACTTTTACTTTTTTGGTGATTCTATAGATAATTCTACTACTAATACCAGCTTCCGCAGCTGCTTCAGTCAGGACGTTTAGATGACGCTGGGATTCTGTCCTCCTAATACGGTATTGGGACTCAAGTTTACTTCGATTCTATTCTACTGTTTCTATTTTACCTATATGCAAGGGTCACTGCAATGCAAATTTGGAGTTATTTTCTCTCTTCGGTATGTCCTAAGATATTTAACTTCAGCGACTAGTAGCGACATTTAGATCTTACTCAACCCATTCAATCCATTGACTTTCATCAATTTTTGATTGCTCCTATGGTATTTTTAACTTGGTTTCGATGAATCCTACCTATAGTAACGCTATAAATTTTTCTATCCGTAATCTAGCTTCTTTTGACTGGTCCACTTATAGCCTTCATTGCACATCAGGGGGTACCCAACTGGTACTACTGTTTCTTATCTATGTGAGATAGTACTTATTATGCAATCATGCAATAAATTATATTACGAGCTCGGTCTCAGAGGTACGCCTTCTGACGCAATGACATCAGAACTTCAACTGTTGTGCAAATTTATATTCGACTTTTCTTGTTTTCAGCACCAGAATCTGAGCCAGGAATGGATTGTAGTCGAATTTTCATCGATGGCTCCAAAACCATTAAACAGTCTCAAGCTATGCTTACGGCTTGCTCAACCTTGCAACCAATTGCAAAATATTTCGTGAATGTAAGAACTATCCTACTACTCGTGAGCACTGGGCATTGTCTAATAAGTAAACATGCTGCAAGGCTTGGCCTTTTTGCGAACGACTTTGTAGAAGATGCATGGATGAAGAAGAGGAAGAAACTATTCCTCACCTTCCTTGTTCCTGCCCAGCTGTCTCTCAGACTATGAAGCTTCACTTAGGAGCCTTCAATTAGCACGATTAATTAAGAGCCTCCTACACTAAGACGCTCAAAATGGTTTAACGAGTAGGTAAAGAGAAACTTTCTCCATGGTCCAGGTGGTATCACAATAGACCTATGTATTATGTCTAAGTGTGTTAGCGATTCTTAGCTGACAGCCACTTCAACCTATCCTAACCTAAGAACTATCCAAATTTAGTGACAAGGCAGAACTCTTTGGTTCTTATCTGGGTCCTAGGTTACACTGGGGAATTACGTAGATTTTTGACGAGATTGCCAGACAATGCTGAGAGGAGGACCTGAACCTAAGTTGGTTCACCATTTGGGCTTCCATTCCAGGATGCAGGTTGACTAAAGGGATGCTCACGGACGTCTTATGAAAAGATCTTAATGTAATTATGCTTAAATGACACTACAGTCTACGACGCTTGCGAGAACTGCGAAACACTTCTTCTGTGGTTGTCCTGTCTTTGCTCAGAACAGGTGACAGAGCCTCGGTGCTGATGTAGTAAGTGCTGGTGTCATCACTGACAAGAAAATTGAAATAAAGTGTGTGATGCAGGGTCTTCTTTATTGGTATTACAATAGACAAGTTGCATTTGAGTGCTCCAGTGGAGCGTTTGCTATCCCGAATAAAAAAAAAGAGAGAATAGGGACTAAATCTAGTATCATTCATCTCATAAGGTGTCTCGAGTAACCAGTACAACTAACCATTTGGAGAACATTCGCCGATCTGCGGTGGTTCAGAAGTTCATTTATGCATCCAATAATCTCTTTACTATGCTCCCTATAATCTTAAAAGGTGTCCTTAGCATAAACACTGAACAAGCTGCAACATAAATGCCATAGTATCCAAATACCAATAATATAGCAAAATTAATTCTGTTGCATATTCTTTATTATACTTGCGACAAAAAAATACAAGTTACTCAAAGTATTCGCTACTGTCCGCAACTTATTGACGCATAGTAGTCCTATCGGTATGCTGAACTGTCACATCAATGACTCGCATATTTGGTGTCAAGAAGCTAGCCAACCGATCGGAACCGGTGCGACCCAACCGATCGAATGGATAGCCCATAGGACGAAGATCCGGATAGAGACGATCACGAACACCACAGAATGATGAGGCATCACTACAAACGCCAACCAATTCTTGGTCAACCTAGAAATTATACAAACTTAGATACCATTTTACAATCTATTGCAGACAGCACCCACCCTATCATCTTCGTAGTTGGAAACCATGACGAACAATTCGCAGCGCAAGCCCTCTGGACGTCCCTTGGGGATCAACATATGCTGTGGCCAACCGCATCCACAGAAGTTGAATTCCAATTCATCTGGGCTACCAGCAGCTGGGCGATTAAGATCCACATTACGGAAGGTCCTCTCGTATGGAATAGTGAGGCTCGAAGCGGTTGACAGACGACGGACCGTGTTCTGACCAGGGCGGACTACACAAAGCAAAAGTTTGAGGAAATTCTCAATACTCTCCAAAGTAACTTACGTTGTACAACAAACTTGTCCAACTCGATCATCATCAGGCGCTGATCTCTGAACAACATTGGCTGGCCACGTTCATCGGTTTTCGGTCCCAAGAAGATGCGCACGGTGCCAAAGCGTTGAGCCCCACCTTCATTGTTCACATTGATGGTGTACGTGAAACTGTCGTGTTGCAAGTGAGTGAATCGCGCAAAGACATTTCCTCTTGGCACGAAATCCATGCCACGGGATAGATTAATGTCAGATTGTTGCCAGTAGGTATTGAGAACATTTGGGCGTCCTCCCTGAGCAGCAACCTCAACCCCTGTCACGGTGATGCCACGATAGTTTAATTGTGGCAGCGTGTATGGTGGTAAACTCTCCTTGTGCTGCTGGAAAATGTCATCGATAAAGGCGTGCCACTTGTAGAAGGCCGGATCACGCATGGCAACAGTATTATCACCAATAACACCGAAAGACTCCAAGTAACGATGGTCAGGATCGTGAGCGTACGAAATGATGGTGTGACCCATATTGTGCAGATCACCGTAAAGTTGACGATTTGGCGAAAGAATTGTTGATTCCACCACGTCACCGAGGATGTCAATGCCACGCCTCTCATCCAATGGAATACGGTTACCTCGCTCCTAAGTAGAAACATTAGCAATCGTCGGAGATAACGTCCCTTGTGTGCTACTTACATCAATAACGAATCCTTGGTCGATGGCTGCATAGATGCGATCCCTCCAGCGCTCCATGTCGGACACATCCAACTTGATCTGATCGAGTTCACGATTGAGATCCTTGATGACAGCATTAGCGAAACGGGGTGGCCAAGCACGGCTGGCAACCAATGAGTCCATCTTCGGAAAGTAACCCTCCGTGATCGGCTCCCGCAAGTTGTTCAACCGCTTAACTCGCGACATGTTGTTGCTGAAGCGTTCCAAGTTATAACGACCGATGATCTGCTGGTGCATGTAATAGAACAGCTCACCACGACGATCCTTGGCTACAATGGACCGATTGTTAGCCTCAATGGGGTAGATCAAATGCCAATGCCAATGATGAAGGTTAACACCCATATCCTCACGGAAGTACCACAGGCGATGCTCCTCATCAAGATCAGAGGCAGTGTAGTCTCTCGGTATAATGATCGGCATACGAGATCCATCGGGTACAACGGTAGCCTCCTCACGCACTTGATTGAGAACACTGGAGTCAACAAACTTATCTGGGAATGTCTCGACGGCAGATGGCAGGTTCAGCTCCTTGGTATCCGGACGATGTAATATTGCCACTGAGAGCGCATAGTTGAACAGATACGGATTGACTCGTTCCCTGGTGTAGACAGCAATACTCTGCAGTTCATCCACTGTCCGAGCTGCCAGGAATATGTCAATCAAGCGTGCAGCGATACGACGATGGCGTGGAATGAATAACGACATATTCTCCCGACGACCCAAAGATGTTACCTCCCTCAAATCTGGAACTTGAATGTCCTTCACTGGAATCCTTTGCTCTGCCTTGTCCCCAAAGCGGGACTGCACTTCACTACCAATGGGGCGGTAGCGATCGGTAAGGAACTTGTCGGGAACATCAAAGACAGTTCCCCGTTCGCCCTTCTCCATGAACACGGGCTCCTGAGGACGGTCGAAGAGCAAAAGTAGATTCTTTTTGTCGGCCATTCTAAGCGTGTGTATCGGCGCAAAGTTACAACTGAAATAAAGTTTGAATTTTAAAAATTCGGATTAGTTTCCTACTCGAAGACCAGTAGTGGACTGCAACTATTCAGCTAGTTCCGTGGTCCTTATATAGTTAGAAATGTTCCTAGCGTTTCTTAATTTTTGAATGCGGTTTAGATAAACCAGCGAACTAGTGACAACAAGTTACAACTGAATTTTGCGGTGTAGCATGTAGCTGATAAGGGCGCCTGGACTATGTTCAGTTAAGCTGCTGTTTACTTGGATATTCTTTTCGATTTGATTTGCTGCGGGACAAAGAATTTTCTCATCGAATTAAAGATACCCGAGGTTTGTAATCGCTACTTGAGTTGTGCTGTGTGCAAAAGCGCATGTATTTTTTTGGGCGAATTGATGCGGTTAAATTTCTTTAATCTAGAATGCACGTTGCTATGAGTCGGTTTTAAGTTGTTTACAAGTTGAAGAGGAAAATAAGAATTCCAATCTATTTGCGCTCTTTTTAGGCGAAATCTTCTTAAGACATTTTCGCGATCGTACTCGGCAACGTATGAAACTCTTAGCCACCGAAACCACGTCTTAACCTTTGTCCATATTCAATAAGATAGGTCTGGGACTGGGTGTCTTTGCTCCTTGGCAATATCTTTTGGGAAGTTTCTTACTCCATTAATTTCTTTCTGCGATGGATTCATCTATGTTCGCCGGAGTTGGTATTTTATCCAACTTACATCGCACTGTTTCCCTTTTGGGGTTAAAAAAGCGAGGACTGAAAAATTACATGTTCCGTATCACCCTGAGCATCTTCGTAAAATGGACAGTGAATAGAATTACTGGGTACAGGTGAAGATCTATTGTCCTCTTCCGGCCTAGAGCTCTACTCTATAAGATAATCAAAAAGAGTTGTCTTGATAATCCGGAGTATCTGCAGTACATTTGACAGATCTTTCTCTCTAATTGGTAGCCGACGTCTCCTTTTGTGGATTTTGTTCTGCTTTCACTACATATCTACTTCTGGGCATTGGTGATCACATTGCTACACACTTAGTTACTTACTTATGTGAGTAGCGTCACAGTTCGGGATGAACTTGGGCCTTAACCAACAAGAATCTCCATTTAGCCCGGTCTTTAGTTAATTGCCTACAGTTGCGCGCTCCAAGCGGGTTGAGTTTCCCTTGAACTTGTGCATATGACCTCCAGCAAGGAGGTGCTCTGGGTTATATTCGAAGACTCTGCTGATCAGAGCATTAGTGTCCATTCGCTCTATATGCCCTAGTCATCTCAAATGTCCAATACGCATTTTTTTTGTTACTAGGTCGATGTCGCTATACAGCTCGTCATTGAATCTTCTCCTCCAAAACCCGCCAACGCAAAGGGAACCGAATATCTTACGAGGAATGTTTCTCTCCAAGCAACTAAGGATATCTTCATCCTCTTTCAATAAAGTCCATGTTTCAGCGCGGCAAAGTAGGACTGTGATGATCAGGTTCATATATAGAGTCTCCTTAGTTATTCGAGATAGGGGTTATTTTTTTTTGTCGGGATAGGAAACGCTCAACTGGAGCACTCAGACACAACTGGTCCATTGTACTACCAGAGAGCAAACCCTGATTTACCCATTTTATTGGAATTTCCTTGTATTTCTAAGAAAGCCAAGCAAGCACTTTAGTGATGAGGAGCTTACAGTACCCACACTCACCACATCCGCACCGAGGATCTGCCACCTGATAAGAGCAAATGCCGGACACTCACAGAGATAATGTTTCGCGGTGTCATCGCTCTCTCCACAAGCGTCGCAGATTGTAGTGTCACTTAAGCCCAACACGTTAAGGTGCTTGGCAAAAGCAAAGTGGCCTGTCAAGACGCCGATAAGTTGTCTACAGTCTTTTCTGCCGAGAGACAACAAGAATGCCGCTGATTTCTTACACACGTCCGGGAGCTTGCGTTTAGTCAACCTGCATCCTGGAGAGTCATGCCACACACAATTGTGTTCGTGAGAGACCCAATCGTCAATAGAAGCCCTAACCGAGGACGCAGGGAGACCCAACGCGGGTTTGGGATCTGAGGAAACCTCCCCTGAGCCTTGTCTAGCAATCTCATCGGAGATCTCGTTCCCCAAGATCCCAGTGTAACCTGGGACCCAGATAAGAGACAGAGAGTTCAGCCTTGCGACCGAATTCAAAGAGCTTTTAGTTTCACGAACTATTACAGAAGTGGTTAAAGGGTTAAGCAAGGCCTTAAGCGCAGCCTGACTGTCAGTACAGACACAAATGCTACGTCCCTTCCACTTGTTCTTCACAACATAGTTCATGGCCACTAGCATTGCATAAGTTTCCGCTTGGAAAACAGACGCATATTTGCCTAATGTCGTCGTGGGCGCCGTGGCGTAAGTGGTTAGTGTGTCGGGTCACTACGCATGAGGTTCCAAGTTCGAGTCCCAGAAAATACCAAAAAGTTTTTTTCACGGTCCCTCCTCTCGCGAGCGTCTGACAAACATCCGAGAGTATTGTTGTCACGAAAAAGCTTCTCAAATTGCCGTTCGGATTCGGCATTAAACTGTAGGTCCCTTCCATTCGTGTGAAAAATATAACGCACATAACATGCGTGGTTGCAAGAAGCTAGGCCCTGGCACTTTAAAGAGCTGTTGCGCCAAATATTTGTTTTGTATTTGTTTGTCGTCGACTTTCACGAAGACACCAGCGCCAGAGCTTTGACTGGTTTTGGAACCATCCGTGAAAATACGACTACATTCCATTCCTGGCTCAGACTCTGGCCGAAGCCAGTCCTGAACAAGGGGATAGATAGGGCTTACAGTTGAATTGTTTTAGTAGCCTAAAAAAAAGCGTTTAACAACAGTTATTTTTCAATTGATTTCTGTGCCAAGGTAGGCAAAGTGCCTTACTACCTCGAAGTTGTAGCTGCCCACTGTGAGGTTCTGTCCAATTCGTCGGTGTTAATTGTCCCTTCTTGTTGACAGCATATACTTGGTTTTTCCCTGAGCCGATTATGGTCGATTCTCCTTTAATGCTTGTAAACGCACCAGTCACAGCCCACTGAGCTCTTCCAATTATGTAAATATACAGACTTTCGACAGATTACGAGTTTTGCACAATCCGTTCAAGTGCATTATTAAAAAAGTCACATGGCAGCACGTCATCTTGTCTTTAAACCTTTTTTGACATCAAATGTCTCTGTGAGGTCATTACCGACCTTGATGGAGCAGGGAGCGTTCTCCATCGTCATCCTGCACAGACGGATGCCTCTTTAATTGACGCAGTTGAGGGGTCTCAAACAAACGATGCTGAGATTCCATTCATCTGGCATACATTTGTCTGACCAAATCTTAGAAATGAGTTTGTGTATGCTCTCTGGCAACTCACCATTAGCTGCATTGAAAAATCCGGCCGGTAAACCGTCAGGTCCAGCAGCCTTGTTTGATTTTAGCTTGGATATTGCTATCCTCACTTCGCTTTGATCAGGTGGACGGAAGATTTTGACTATCATCGTCTTCGTCGCCATTACGCAGTCTGCAGAAGTATTTCTTGCATATTCTCAGCAATGACTGTGATTCTACTTCGACGTAACTTTTTCCGTTTTTGGCCAAGTCGTTGGAGGTTATAATTTTTTCTTAGAAGCGCATACTTCATCTTATCCTCGCTTATAACAAGATGCATCCTAACCTCTACTGATATCGACAACCGCTTAAGCGCTTTATGAAAAGCTATAACCTCCACTTGGAATACACAGCAATAATCCGGAAGTCTTAAAGACTGGCTTATGTCAAGTTGCGCCGACATCACTCCGGCCACTACACCACCACCTATCTTAGACCAATCAGTATATTTGCAGTGCAGAATTTATTTAGATTTGGAGTGCAGGAACGGTGTTAAGTAATCGGTAACTTCTATTCTAGTGTTATTAAACTTTAAAATGTTAGCATGCCCTGTATTATTACTGCTCTACTGTGATGGCATTGCCATATCTTTCCTATAAATGTCCAGTACAATCGTAGAGTTCGAAGTGGTAACTGGCAACGCAGGCATAAACCAACCTCTAAATCATTTTATAAGCAAGATGTACATAGCTAACTTCAACCAATGCTGTTCACCAGATTAAGATTAACCTACATTAGTATCGGTCTTACTACCACAGTATAGGACTGGAGTCGTGAATATTCAAATCGGTCCATTTATCCCATCATGAACGTCAACCTTTCAAGTCGTGCTAAGAAAGTGCATTGCAATCAAAATTGTCAATCGATTTTGACTAAATTCTGTCCGCTAATCGTCAGCCCTCTTTATATGCTCAGGAGATCTTTAACTAGTGCCATACAATGCATTGCGCCTGAGCTTGATCATAATTTGTCTGAATTCTACAGCATTGCTTTAGTCGGATACCTTGACCTTGAAGTTTGTTTATAGTGTGTGTAGTTTATATCCTACATAGATTTCGACAAGAACTTCTCCACATTTATTCACGAAAGACAAGAGTGGGATTCCAACACATTAATTAATGGACGGAATATTCAACTCTTCACTGACGGGTCTAAAAGGATATCGGTACTAGCTCTATAGTTTTCTGTGAGTCACTTAAAATCAAGGACTTGTGGATGACTGTAGCATATTTCAAGCTGAGGCTTGAAATTCGTGTATTGATAGGCGCACTAATAGGACACTGTGCGATTGGAAATGGCTGCTAGACTAGCCATCAACTCACCCGACCACTGCAGGAGCTGTCAAGATATAGAGGGGTTAGAAACTATCAAGAACTTGTTATGTGACTGCACAAATCTTCACAACTGCCGCATCCGCTATATGGGAGACATCGTTTTTGACAAACTAGGGGATCTCCTACATGTTCCACATAGAAACATGATATGCTTGATAAAGAGCGCAGGTTGCAAAGAAGAAAGAACAGAAAGCAAGACAAATGTTTCAAATACAGATTTCACATAACAAAAGAGAAATATAATGGACCGTATGGGACCGTGAATGTCGCGCACGATACTGGCACCGGTAAAGGAAGTAAAATATCTAGGACTACACCTAGATAGCAAACTCTTGTGGAAGAAACACATAGAGGAGATATCCAAAAAAGCTACCCGTGCTCTAATGATATGCAGGAACCTGGCGGGTAAGTCTTGGGGGTTTAGTCCAAATATTCTAAGATGGATGTACAGTGCTATTGTGAGACCAATGATCACTTATGGAGCAATAGCATGGGCAAAGCGAACTAGTCTAGTCACTACGAGGGAGACACTCACTAAAGCGCAAGGACTTGCGTGCCTCTGACTCACTGGGGCCATGCGAACGTGTCCAACTGTAGCCATGGAAGTACTCCTGGAGCTAACACCGCTCCATCTTGTAGTGGAACAAATTGCACAGCGGACGATCCTAAGGATGGCAAAGAAGGTATTGGAAGGGAGAAATGCGTTGGTTCGAGAGAATACGATGCACTTCTCAAAAAACTTCCCCTTCTGGCCGTCCCCAGGGACAATAGTATCAGGAAATTTAACTTTGGAAAAAACTTTAGTACAAAGTTAAGTAACAAGAAAGAGTGGAGCAACGAATCCACGATATAGGGACTGGGCAGCCACACGATAAAGTGGTATACAGACGGTTCGAGAACTGGGGAGCGCACAGGGGCGGACGTATTTGGGCCAAGGACCAAGAACTCAGAGCCCATGGGCAAGTGCACCAACATCTTTCAAGCTGAAATATGCGCTATAGACATATCTATATGTCTAACTCTAGCATCTAACTCAATCTCGAAAAGGGATACAGCAACTGCGACATAGCAATACTGTCAGACAGCCAAGCAGCTATCAAAGCACTTGACTCCTATGTCATTAAGTCAAAACTTGTGTGGGAATGCCTATGCAAGCTTAATGAACTGGGCAGAAACAATAAAGTTACGCTTTACTGGATACCTGGTGATGTCGGGATAAAAGATAACGAAGCAGCAGACGCCTTGCCAAGACAAGGGGCTGCAGAACCCTTCAGTGGACCTGAACCATTCTGCGTAATGGGGGAACACACTATACGCGAGAAATTCAGGAAAATGGAGAGAGAAGACAGGACAAGAACCTGGAACAACTTTTCATTTTTTGGAGTATTTGACCGCCTCACTAACTTCTTCGACATCTTGTTTGTTTGCTTTTCTTCGGTGTTTTCATAAACATTCCTGTTAGCAGGAGACGGTGTTGCCGAGCGATTGCCTCTCCCAGGATCACTTTGCAATCTTTTACCCGAGGCTTCATGAGGCTGCCTACCAAATTGTAGTCAATCTGAGTTTCATCTCTACCACTGCTGTAAGTGATCAGGTGTCGGCTTTGTTTGATGAACATGGTATTTAACACGATAAGACCGTGTGATTTGCACATGCTTAGGATGTATTCACCAGGAAGGTTCCTGGTGCCATATCCTAGTCCTCCATTGCAGTTTTCATAGTCTTCGTTTGACTTCCCGACATCTCCATTCAAATCTCCTCCAACAAACAGAAACGCTTCCTTTGGGATATTCTTAAGGAGATTGTGGAAATCTACCCAAAATGCATCTTTATCTCTCTGATTGCACCCATTTTGGGGAGCATATGCACTGACAATATTCCACACCTCTCATTATATTACTACTCTGTGAGACATCAAACGGTCGCTGAACTTTGAAATGCTCAAGACGTTACCAAGTAGCTCTGCCGCAAGGATGATACCGATTCCGTTCTTAGCCTTTTCCGTTCCGTAGTAGAACATCTTGTAATCTTTTGTCCTAACGTCCAAGAAACGCGCTCGATTTCCGGTGTTTTTCCATTTCGTCTCTTGGACACACAAGATATCCACCCACCTTCTATTCATCATCTCTTCCAGCTCGTAACTTCGACCGGTCATACTTCCAACGTTCCAACTCGCGACCGTCAAATTTCTTCCAAACTGTTTCATTATTTTGCTAGCCCCCGGAATCCGTATAGCTCTGACCCGAACATTTCTGCTCGGTCCAGGATCAGCACCATGCACAGCAGTGGTAGTGCCTGGCGGAGTAGTGTCTTTCCTTTATACAAGTATTACCATAATGATGCAGTTTTGCAATATTACCATATTGCGATAGTGTTTGTTGTTTGACACGTGCATGCTCCTATTTTAGTATTGTTTGATCTTTCTTCTATGACACCAGTGATCTCCAGTCGTGTCAACCCCCGGACTCGCATGCACACTTGTGGGAGGGTTTTTAAGGTAGTGTATGTGTCGCTAGGCTCACTTGGGTTTATATTGCCTAGATCTAGATTGTTCACCTTCTTTGTTGACTTCAAAGCAGCGTTCGATTCAATAGACAGGGAAAGCCTATTCTACAAATTGTCGAATTTAGGAATCTCTTCTAAGGTTATAGCAACTCTAAGAGCTCTGTATGCGGCCGATACGATAGCTGTGTGGGATGGTGAATCGGTCTCTGATCAATTTAGTTCATCGATGGGCCTTAAGCAAGGATGTGTGTTGAGCACCCTTCTCTTTGCTATATTTATTGATGATATCGTAGAATGCCTTGGAGGAGGCGTAGATGTAGCAGGTGTTATCGTACCGGTGTTATTATACGCTGATGACATAGTACTTTTAGCAGACTCCCCTAAGCAGCTGCAAGAAATAATCAACAGGTTGGAGAAGTGCTGTGACACTTGGAACCTAACTATCAACACTAGTAAGTCCAAAATCATGATTTTCCAAAAAGGACTCGGAAGATATGCTGCAAATGAAAAATGGTACTTTAAAGGACGAGAGATGGAATTAGTAAAGGAGTTCAAGTACCTAGGTGTAACCCTTACAAGCAATATTAGCTTCAAAAAGCACCTCACGTCTAAACTTTCCGAAGCCAAAGCTGCCATATGTGCATCCTGGAAAAGTTGTATGTCAAACAGGCATATTGGACATCCGGAAAAATACAAGCTGTTTCAAGCAGTTTCCAAATCCATCATGTTGTATGCGGCACAAGTATGGGGTCATAAACAATACGAAGAAGTGGAAAAATTGCTTCGTTTCTTCCTAAAGCGGATCTTCAAACTACCATCCACAACGCCAAACTATATGCTACATATTGAGACTGGTTTGCCGAACATGTTTTTAGACACACTCAAGCTGCATTTTGATTACGTTCTCAAGCTCCTTCAAATGGATTCTTCAAGACTCATCCACAGGTTTGCTAAGTTCGTGGTCACAAACCATCTTAATTTCATAAATAATTGGACACTACTCTCTGAGTCCTACGGAGTTCCTCTGCGGCTGGTCGTGAATAATGCAACTGATCTACGTACACAGCTATATGAGCTGCTATCATCTATAGACGCAAAATCACGAGAAGAGTATATTAGTTTGGCAAGATCTTCGCAACAAAGGCAATATTACTCCAGACTAAATTTAAATTTGTATGCAGAAAATTACTTTAATGCGAATTATTCATTGGATATGATCTCAACTGTCTTCCGAGCTAGAGGTGAAATATTGCGCTTAAATTATGTTCCTCATAGGCCAGACCTGCCACTCTACTGCGAAATGTGCAATATGCGAGTTAGAGAAGACATTTTCCATTTCCTTGGCCAGTGTCCAATATTACGTGAAATTAGGAGAGCTGTGTTCGAAACGAACTTCTTAGGAGAAGAAGAAATATTAAGCATTTTAAATGGAACCAAAGGTTGGAGCACACTTTTTAGATTTATTCAGCACTCATTAATATATCGGAGGAAAATTTTAACAGAAAGTTTTTAATATTTTTATTTTTCTTTTTCCTATTCTCTGCTTTAACGTAACAATCTTAATTATAATAATTGAAATTGAAGTTATCTACATTACTTTGTATCTTTCTCATTTTCTGAACTTGATAAATTGTACTATTATTTTGCTTAAGTCAATCTGACCGACGGTTTCTATACCAGGTCACTAAAGACAATGTACCGTGTAATATGTATTCTAAATTTGCTAAATAAAGTCTTTTCTAATCTAAATCTAATCTATTGCCTAGATCTGATTTGTCCCCTTAGTCGCCTTTTACGACAAGCGCTAGTTGTTGCGGGGCGCTGCAGTGATATGCTTAATCCGTCCCTGCACGGGGCGACACTACTAGGGCATTGTGGAGTAGAAATGATCGAGGTACGTGTTTTCCTTTTCAAGTGATTGTCTAGGGTTGCTCCTAGATACTTTTCGAACTTACAGTCAAAATGACTGCATTCAGTACTGTCTGTTCGGATATAGAGAGACATGAGGATCTTATTCAACCTAATGGTATTTGCATTGTAGTTCAAGAGGGTCCAAGTGGTCGGTGAACTAAGTGATGCATCCTATTTAAGAAACACTTTTCCAACTCTGAAAGTATGTTACTAGAACATCGCAAACTCCATTAAATGAATGTTGGAACCATTAGACTTACATCGTTAGTCCGACTGTGCTCAAACGACATAATCGTAAAAAGTGTATAACAATACTCAGTCAATGGCGAACCTTGCATTGATTCTAGATGTGAGCTGACAGTCGGCCTCAAAACAAAAGCATCGAATCTACTGTTCACCTCTGTACAGAACAAATAGCAAATTGCAAAGGACAAGCGAGACAACTGAAATGCCCTCACATTGCACGTTAGTTACGTGTGACTTGGAATACTCGTACTTCTTACCTCAGCGTCCCCATAATTCAAGACGTGAAGTTTCTAGAATACATTATGACGTAACAATGCCGAACCTCCCATCTAAGCTCTGTTGGCGAATTTCTCACATTCACTCTCGTAGATTACTACACCCAACCTCTAGCTAGAAGTGACTCATTTCCCCTATCTGGGCAATTTTTAAAAAAAAAGAAAAACACAAACCTTTCAGCAACTTCACGCCATAATCTACACCTACTTCCGTTGCTCAGTCTTTTTTTTTTACAGATGGTGTCGTCATGTCCATCTCTATCTTGTTGCCCATCTATAGAGATACGCGCTATCTACTCACAGATCGATTTGGTGTTTTCCCCCATTTTTCACCATTTTCAGGTGTAACACAACACTGAAGTTGTACTTCATGCCAAAATGACAGACATTGATTAAGTACATACCTACAACAACAAGCAAAAAAATTCACTTTCTTCTCTACGTTACGAATATAACAAATGAAATTGTTTAAAAAAAATATTTTTGTTATTCCATCGTTGGATGGATTTTCTTTTTGTTTTTCCGCTTTTCTTTCGAGGTGCATCGACCGTGCAGCGACTTTCTTGCATGTGTCACTGGTTGCAGCCGCGAAATCAACCAACCGACCAATGTAGATACGAGTACTTCCAACTTCAGTCATATGGTTGTGGTGGTCAAACGTATAATTTCATGTGCAATAGTGCAACTCTAAAACTAATTGCAAATGATGTTTCATTTGGCTTATGGTCTCAGGAAGCAGCCAAAAGATACTTTCTACGTTTTATATTTTTGTTGCGAAATAATTAAGGATTTGAAAGGAGAGATGGCCAGTGTGAAGAAATTTATTTGGCCGGTGGTAGTCGTGTGGTAAGAAGTTGCCTCAAGTGCGTCCAAATAAATTTTCCTTTTATTGATGAAACTGAAAGATGCGTGGCGGTCAGTGTATTTATGAGGTTATTGTTGGCTGTAGGTAGATGTTTGTTGATGATTTATTGATTTGAAAGTCGCAAACCAGGTTGATTTATGTCCGGTTTAAGTGGAAAGAGAACTAAGAAGTTATAATTACACCGAATAGATGGGCTAACGTTTGAAGTTTCATAGGAGTTGGATTGTTTTGGTGGATTTTGGAAATACATATTTGCAGTGTGTTTTTCGAAGAAGCCAATGAACTTGGGCAACCTTAATCGATCAGTTTACCGTATGGCAGTTAGGTTTACTAATGATTTTTGGAAATCTGTTATAATTACGCTAATTACAAGAAATTATTTCAAATAAGTTGGGAGGTAGATAGCCAATTTAGCAGCAGAAGTCATGTTATTCCTTATTTCTGAATATGTTGGAAGACCAGGAAGCTTGATCTTGCTCAGCAAATAAATGTTTTCCCATCAATTTTCCCGGCTTAACATTCAGTAACTTAGACAGGTTGAATAATTGCCTTAATGGGAACAATTTTCAAGCTCTCTTTGATTTATGCAATTTGTGAGGGTGTTTTCCGAAAGCTGAGGTTTCGCTCGTCAGACCCAGAGTCTCCCAAAGAACACCCGAAACTTTGGGTAAAGAGGTAAATTATTTATTCAACACTATAATTAACGTTCAGTTTAGCTGGCCTTAACAATATGGAGCTAGTTAACAATGAGTCGAGGCCTATTTCAATATGTGCTCTTACGAGGCCCGGTGTAAACTTACCTTAATAATTTTCTTCTACTTAACAATATTCGGATACCTACGTCGGCTTTCTTACTTACTAACTTACTAACTTACTAACTACGTTACTAACTACTGAGCGTCCGCTGGTGGTAGACACTTGGGCAGCAACGGTTTAGGGCCGTCACTTGGGCAGCAACTGCTTGCGGCAGTCACTTGGCAGCAATGGTTTAGGGCCGTCACTTGGCGGCAACGGTTTAGGGCCGTCACTTGGGGAGCAACTGCTTGTGGGAGTCACTTGGCAGCAACGGTTTAGGGCCGTCGCTTGTCAGCAACTGCTTGTGGCAGTCACTTGGCAGCAACGGTTTAGGGCCGTCACTTGGGCAGCAACTGCTTGTGGCAGTCACTTGGCAGCAACGGTTTAGGGCCGTCACTTGGCAGCAATGGTTTAGGGCCGTCACTTGGCAGCAACGTCTCAGAGACGTCACTTAGGCAGCAACTGCTTGTGGCAGTCACTTGGCAGCAACGGCTTAAGGCCGTCACTTAGCAGCACTTGCTTAAGGCAGGTACTTAAATTCCAACAGCGCGGTAAACTCCTAGGAGCACGGATCGGATCCTTCAACCAGAGGGTTATGTTCAGGACCGGCAATGGCTTCTCCTAGAGGAGGATGAGCCCAAAAGCTTACGATCGGGTCAGCTGTGGTCAGCAGTAGGTCCGATATATAAATCGTCCAAGTCCGGAGACAGACGATAAAAAAATGGCTGTGGTTTCACCACGAGAGTTAACTCACAAGTACTCCAGAGTGGTACTAATAACACTGGGTGAGGAACTCCATCGAGAACATCTCTCAATCTCCCCCTTATGTGAATTCCTGCAAAAAGCCAATGCGAATTATAAAAGTGGATGCAATTCATTTTTGCAAACCACTTGGCCAATGGGATTGAGAGACGTGGTCATGTTCGGCTGGCGTGATCATCGCCAGATGTTGTTTGTTTGTGCTGAACCAGCTGTGGACAGTAGCGGCCGTGAAAGTGAACGACAGTGGAGCCGATGAAAGTATAACACTTCGTTACATCATTTTAATGCTCTTTGAATCTGAATGATTTCAGTCCCTTTGAAGTTGGAGGTAATAGGTCGGAAGTTATTAGCTTCAGAAACACCGAAAACTCACAGTTGCCGCAACGGCTTCCGACTATCTGATGTAACCATATTATTCAAACATTCAAATCTACACAGCAATCTTATTATCTGTAGAGTTTGTATTTGTTTCTGTCGGGATAGGAAATACTTAACCAGAGCACTCAGACGCAACTAGTCCGTTGTACTTCCAGAGACCAAAGCCCTGATTTACCCATTCTTGTATTTCTAAGAAAAGCAATCAAGTGCTTCAGTGATGAGGACCTTACAGTACCAACACTCACCACATGACCTCACATCTGCCACCTGATATAATTAAAGACAAATCAACAGCAGAAGAAAAGAACGATGCAGAAGCTGTACTCTGCATCGTCGCCCACTCCACAAGCGAGTGCATATTAAGATGCTTGCGAAAGTGAAGTTGTCGTTCAAGACGCCAATAAGTTGTCTGTAATCTCTTCTGCTGAGAGATAGCAAGAATGTCGCTGATGTCTTACAGAAGTTCGAGAACATCCGTTTAGTCGACCTGCATCATTAAGAGGGATACCACACACAATTGTGTTCGCGAGAAATCCAATCGTCAATGGAAGTCCTAACCATGGGCACAGGAAGACCCAACGCAGACTCGGGTCCTAAGAAACCCTCCTCTGAGTTTATCAGTCTCACCGGAGATCTCATTCTTTAAGGTCCCAGACCTGGAACCCAGATAGCCCTACGACCGAATTCAAATAGTGGGCGCCGTGGCGTAAGTGGTTAGTGTGTCGGATCACTACGCATGAGGTTCCAAGTTCGAATCCCAGAAAACACCAAAAAGTTTTTGTCACGGTCCCACCTCTCGCGAGCGTCTGACAAACATCCGAGAGTATTGCTGTCACGAAAAAGCTTCTCAAATCGCCGTTCGGACTCGGCATTAAACTGTAGGTCCCTTCCATTCGTGTGAAAAATATAACGCACACAACATGAGTGGTTGCGAGAAGCTAGGCCCTGGCACTTTAAAGAGCTGTTGCGCCAAATATTTGTATTTGTATTTTTGAATTCAAATTGGTTTTACATTCATGAACTATTTTGGAATTGGTTAAAGGGTTGACCTTAAATGCAGCCTGATTGTCACAACCTATGCAAATACTCCACCATCTTTCCTAAAAATACGTTCACGTTCATAAGTTTTCGCTTGAAAAATAGAAGTGAAGGCACTGCGCATCATACGTATATAAGCATTAGGAGGAGGTAAGTTGAACAAGGTATTTGGAGCAAAGCCAGGAGTACTCGGAAAAACTCCCATGCAGCC
This sequence comes from Brachypalpus laphriformis, assembly GCA_945910035.1. NCBI lineage: Eukaryota > Metazoa > Arthropoda > Insecta > Diptera > Syrphidae > Brachypalpus > Brachypalpus laphriformis. The sequence goes on along the minus strand of OX246753.1, from coordinate 292,238,986 downwards.
AGGACAGGCAACTTTTTTTTTAAATTTGACGCAAAAAGCAGTCACATATTTAGGCGAGAGCCTCTTGAACAAAACAAGCGATGCATATGCGTGGCTCAGAGGATCTTATTCGGTGATAAGCTGAATTAAGATACGACCAAGCACCGAAGCATAAATGCAGCTGGCAGGATCCTGGACCGAAATATGTCTACCAAACTAGAAAAATAAGGCGGATTTTTTCCTAATCACTACGGATTCAGGATACAACAGACTCAATCAGAATGATCCACAAGAAAGACACATTCAACTGCTCCAGTGATAGAGTCATCAGTCTCCTCAACATCGCATACAACATCTTTTCTGCGATACTGTGTGAACGCCTGAAATCTTTTATCAACAGCCTGATTGGCCCTATGAGTGCTGTTTCCGCCCAGAAAAGTCCACCATCGATCAAATCTTCATACTTCGACAGATCCTGGAGAAGACCCTAGAAGATCAAATCGATACTCATGATCTCTTTATCGATTTCAAGGTCACATCCATAGAGAAGAGCTATAAAGAGCCATGTCTAGTTTTGACATCCCTGCCAAACTTGTTCGTCTGTGCAGGATGACGATGGAAAACACTCGCTGCTCCATCATGGTCGGTAATGACTTGACCGAGACCTTTGATGTCAAAAAAGGTTTTAGACAAGGTGATGCGCTGTCATGTGACTTCTTTAATATTGTATTGGAACGGATTGCGGGGAACTCACAAGACAACACCAGAGGCACAATCCATAAAAGGTCTGTACAACTGCTTGCATACGCTGACGATATTGACATTATTGAAAGAAGTCAGCGGGCTGTCACCGGTCAAAATCGGTATATGCTGTCAACAAGAAGGGACAATCAACACCGACGAATTGGACAGAACGTCACAGTGGACAGCTACTACTTCGAGGTAGTATGGAACTTTGTCTACTTTGGCTCTGCTAATAATTCTGAAAACGACACCAGCATAGAAATCAAGCAAGGACTAATTCTTGGGCTTATAAGGCCATTCAACAACAAAGTCCTATCTCGAATAACTAAGGAGACTCTATATATGAACCTGATCATCCCAGTCCTGCTTTACGGCACTTAAACATGGACTATATTTAAAGTAGGTGAAGATATCCTTGGTCGTCTCGAGAGAAAAATTCTTCGTAAGATATTCGGTCCCGTTTGCGTTGATGGGTTTTCGAGGAGAAGATTCAATCACGAATTATACGAGCTGTACAGCGACATCGACCCAGTCAAAAAACTGCGTATTGGACGTCTGAGATGACTACAACATGTAGAGCGAATGGACACCAACGCTCCGGCACGCAGAGTCTTTAAATCTAACCCAGAGGTACGGCGCAGTAGAGGGCCTCTTCGCCGTAGGCGGGGCGCACAATTTCAATGGGACCTCGGCCAACTTGGTGTGCGCAACTGGAGGCAATTAGCTAAAGACCGAGCTAAATGGAGAGGCCCAGGTTCACCCGGAACTGTAATACCACCTAAGTTAGTAAGCAATCAGAATGATAGTGTCATCCGCAGAGCATATAAGATTTGAAATGATGTGTAGAGTGATAGATCGTAGCTGATACACTTTAGGGAATGTACTCCTAGATGAGAGAAGCTTTAAACTGCAGTAGTATCACAGGGGTCAATGCTACGACCATTATGCCTGGCGTTCTATAAAGGAACCATGTATGGTAGTGTTCCCTACCTAGGAAAATTATGATGGACATATCGTCTGATCCTGAAGTTGGAACGCTAGCTAATGTGGGAACGTGGTGAAATCGATTTATGCCCATACGAAGCGTCTGGTAGGTATCTTTAAAAAGTCTAGACGTTAAACATTGAAAATTCTGTTCTCCAGCTGGACCCAAGTTCTTCCTACAAATCTGACACGTCTGGAATATTATCAGATCCCACCGAATTTTTTTTTTTTATTCCTCTGATAGTTACCATATTAATTGCAGCGTATGCTGTTGCTAGTTCCTTTACTTCCGAGTGTTCAAATTCCCTATTCCTTCAATGGTCATAGTAATCTTTCCTTCCCAGGTTCGGCTTATTTTTTGTTCTTGTACGATTATTATCATCCTTACCGCGAATGAAACTGATGCTTGCAGGATCTTTCGTAGATTAGTTTCATGTTTTGGATATTTCAAAAACGTGGGTGTCGGCCTCCATTTCTTAAAGCATTCTCCCAGGCAGCCAAGATCTGCTGAGAGTGTGGCCTCAATTGAATCCATGCCCTGGTGTTGTGTGGCTATAGCCAGATCGTCCGCATAAAAAAATTGTTTGGATGTAGTATTTGGTAAATCGTGAGTATATAGGTTGAAGAGAAGTGGGGCCAAGACCGATCCTTGTGGGAGGCCGTCGTTGAGCTTTTTGGATCTGCTAACGCTATTGTTGAGGAAAAGTTGGAAGGAGCGATTACTCAGCATGTTGTTGATCAGGTTTGCTGTTGTTTTGCAACGTACCGTCTTCAAAAGATAGTAGACCATACCAGTACGCCAGACCGTATCATATGCAGCAGTAAGGTCTACGAACACAGCGCCAGTCTTAAGCCTGTTTTCGAAGCCATCCTCAATATAAGTTGTTAGGGCGAGTACTTGGTCAGTGCAACTACGACCTTATAGCATACACTTAAGAGAGCAATTGGTGGGTAGCTATGGGCCTTGTCGGCTGGTTTCCCCGGTTTAAGTACCGCAATGATTTTTGACTTCTTGAACTCAATGGGCAGGTTACCGGATCATACTGTTAAAAATTTTGCATAGCCAGATCTTAGTGTTTTCCCCGCAATTTTTTTTTTATCCACTTTTCTTTTCGTGCATTATTCAGAGATTGTAAGAGTTCCTCTGCAATTTCGGTGTCACCACTCTCCTGAAATTCTTTATATAGCCGGTCACTATCAGAGCTCCAGCCGGGAACATATTCTTTTCGATATCCGCGTGGGATGTGCTTCTTTGCTGTGGCTATTACGATGCCAACAAAGCGCCCATAGTTCTTGGGAGTCGGAGGGATCCAGCGGACGTTGGAGTCGAGGTCTTTGGTGAAATCTTACCATGATGACTTCTGAAAGTTCCACCTTGGCCGCTGAGTGGAGTTTACCAACGGGATCTTTATTCTGGTTTCTACGACAATTGGGCGGTGTTGGCTTCGAGGAAAATCAGGTAAGACCCGTCTGGACACTTGTTCTACACGTCCGGAGCAATTGGATGAAGCGAAGCACAGATCTGGGTTGTAGTCGCGATTCCAGCGTCTAGAGTGGAAGGTTCCTCTGTCTTTGGCTCCATAGCTCCAAACAAATATTATTTGATCCATCCATAGAATCCCAAACAAAGTTTTTTTTAGAATTCTGTGATGCACAATATTGCGGATCACAGCGGCTGACACTGATACCTAAAAGATATATTGCGTCAAATCCATTCGGGTTTAAGCCTTCTCACGGTGAATCTTCTGGATATCAGATCAGCACCTCAGAATGCCGGCACATTTAAAACATATTTATTATCATCTTGGTTGGAGTTTCTTTGATCAGGTGAGATTTTTAAACATCTGTAAACTTCTTCTCTATTCTGCTGTAAAGTCGATTAGCCAGGCCATCGCTCTGGATGGTCCTCGATAAGAAGTCATCGTGAGGTTAAATGAAGCTTATATAAAAAAAATGTTTCCTTTGTGCTGATCGTCATTACTCATTCACTCACTTCTGGGAATTTCAAGACTCTTTTGCTTAAAATATTAAAAGAATGCGTTTGTTCGTATTCGTAGACTTTAATAGCTCCATCCCTTTCTTGAAGTGAATGAATCGTGGTGCAAAAGACATGGTTAGAATGCTTTAAACTTTTCTTAAGATCTAGTTCTTCTGTTAATGAGCACGTAGTGCTATGTTGGTTTATGAAGATTTCACGGACTTGAGGGAATCTGCTTATCATCTAGTGCTTTCTCGAAGGATATTCCGAAGGAGTTTGAGTTAATTGCTTAATTTGGTACTTTTGATGTCATATGTGGGTTTTAACAATTCATTACCTAATTACATTCTGTCAGAGAGGGCTCTTCAGTTTTTCACAGACAGACTTAGCTTCTTGGAAAAGCAAAGTGTTAATACGCAGCCGCAGCATAGTAGCAACGCTTTCGAACAGCACATGCCTTATTTTGGCATGTCTTAGTGGTTTCATTCTCAGCTTCAGGATATCAAAGTCCGTGGATCGAATCTGAAGTGCGCTATGTTCATTTTATCATTGAACGACTTCTTGCTTTAGGAGACCGGCTATTACCTTTTTCAAACTCACTAGGAGCAGATAGCAAGATCTTCTTTCTGAAGTTCGTTATGCTATGTGTCGCCTGTATCCTTATATGAAATGATACAATAATTAACGAACAATACCAGGTATATAAGTTTACCGAAAATACTGTTAACTTGGGTTGATAATGTCGGCTTAAACCTGATATTATGTGGGTGAATTGTTAAACTTTCGATCATTGCGGTGTCTCTACTTTTAGGGCAATGACAAGTTATGGTCATCAAGATGTGGGTGACACTAATTTTGGAGAATTTATGTTGTCAACTTTATTTCTTTATTTCAATCCATCGACGATTACCATAAACGGAAATATGTTCCTCAAATGCGTGGTATAATCTCCGAGTTTCAGTTTCAGCAACCCATAGGGTACCTACACTCTGCAAACTTAATTAAACAATTTGAATAGACCAATTTGGTGAATAAGTCACTTGTCAACTGCAATACCGTTGGCATTCATTACCCATACCATACATCTGAGAATAAATGATGCCTGGCCTAGCGACAGGTCTCCGTGAGTCATTACGAAACCGAACAATGGCATCGTTTGCTACGTCTGTTGCGAAAAAAAGCTAAATAACCATTCCCAGTCGATTCTAATTAGACCAAGTTTGCTTTTTACATGGTCGACTACCTGTATTTTCCCAGGTTTAACATGCTCCAGCGTCGGTTGGCATTATCTCACGCGAAAAGATGACTTCACCTCGTCAGATACGGATGGAGTATAACACATGGTTGTTGGCAGAGGGACCATGTGTGTGCGTTTGTTGCTTTCGTTGGTGAGACCAATGTAATTTTATTTAGGAAAAACTATAATCTGCTTTTAAAAGAAAATTGTTACAAGCAGTAAATGATGATGATGGTTATTATGTATGCTGACAAAGGAGTATAATAACATACCACAGCTTTGTTGCGAAGCAAACAAAAATACACGTGCTTACCTACACTATGGTGCCATCTTTTTTGCGCTTGAGTAATATTGAGTTTAATTTTTATGAAGCTGTCTCTGGGAAGCATATCGCTACGTTTACTTCCGATCTCATGAACATCTCCTTCTGTCTCACCTAACACTCTGTGCCATCTGCTATCCCTACAAATCTGTAGGATCTGTAGATCTTAGATACGAGCTACCGAAATCAGATTCCTCCAAGGTGTTGGTCAAACAACTCGCAGAGAAGAATTAAAAAACACCAGAATACGCGAGGATTTTTTTGAGCATATTCAATCTGCATGCAAGGATACCGTGCCTCAGGTAAGCGACCTCATAGTTTAAATGCTTGTGTGAAATACTATATCTCGTTTGGCCCTGTCTTGGGGTTCCTTCTGGTGAATTGCAGTCAGTGCGGAGGATCGATAAGGACAGCAAGTTCACTTAAGCATCTTGCATCCGTAACATGTAAGCGGGTAATTAAAATTGGTGATGGCGATGTCGTGATGTACAATATTTAAGACAACTATCCCTCCAATATGTATACAATGTATCAGCGATAGCAGATGCACTATCAGACCTGAAGTTTGACAGCTCACTTTGCGAACTGATTAATCTACTGCTTAATGGTCGGATTATCAACTCTAAGCTGCGTCGGACGTCTACCAGAAGGTCTGTCAGTAGAGGCACTACGCAAGGTGTTCTATCCCCCCTTGTGTGGAATTTAGTGATCAATGAGCTATTGATAACCATGGAAGACGAGGGTTGCACGGCGATCGCTTATGCAGATGATGTTGCTTTGGATGTGTCAGGAAAGCACTTAAATACTCTAAATGAACTTTTACAAAACGCTTTAAACAAGCTCACTGGATGGGCAGTTCGGTGTGGTTTGGGTGTAAGCCCCCACAAAACTGAACTTGTACTCTTCTCCAGGAAATATAAAATTCCTTCAGTCGACCCTCCTCCTCTCAATGGTATCAGCCTGACTTTCTCTGACACTGCAAAATATTTGGGTCTCATTCTGGATAAGAAATTAAGCTTCAAACCTAATATTCAAGAAAGAGTAAAGAAAGTTACAGTAGCACTTTTCTCTTGCAAAAAAGCTATCGGAAGTAGATGGGGTTTACAACGCCGAATCACTCACTGGCTCTACATCTCGGTCATTAGACCGATACTCACATGCGGGGTGATTGTCTGGTGGACGGCCTTAGAAAACGCTATAAATCGCGATTATCTAAGTCCAGCGCACAGCTTGCCTGTGCATAGGCGGAGCACTACGTACAACTCCCTCTGCGGCACTGGACATTTTATTTCATCTGATACCCCTCGATATATTTAGTAAGCAAATGGCAGCGAATTCAGCCGTTCGCCTCGAAGCTACTCAACACTAGTCAAGAAAAGAATTTGGCCACGCTTCCATTTTGAATAAATTCACAATTTCTCCCGAAAACACGGACTACACCATCCCACGTCTAAACTTTGACAAGAACTTCCTCGTCACCATCCCCTCCAGATCACTCTGGAATGATGATGCATTTTTAGAAGATGAGTCAATCCACTTCTACACTGATGGCTCAAAATCCAAGGTTGGTGTTGGTGGATTTTTTTTTCTCTGACAGGCTTAATCTTAAGTTCGCATTCCGCCTTCCAAATCATTGTAGCGTGTTCCAGGCGGAAATTTTGGCGATTAAAGAAGTCTTATCATGGCTTAAGAAAAACGTGATATCTGCTAGAAATATCCGCATCTTTTCAGACAGCCAAGCAGCAATCAAATCCTTGGAATCGACCTCTATATTGAGTCTATAACTTAATTCGTGCGGTTTGCTAAGAGATGGCGTAACTTGTATTATTCCATTGTTATTATTCCATTGGAACATGCGTTGGAAAGCTACTGTCATTGTACGTCATTTCAGTATATGTCATTCATTTGAAGCGTAAACAGCAATAATTTTTTTTCTCTCAAATATGTCGAACTTTGTGCCTGAAAATGTGTTTTTGCGGGGAGTTCTTCTTCATTACTTTAATGACAACGCTCGGCCCCACGTTGCTATTCCGGTTAAGAACTATTTGGAAAACAGTGGATGGGAAGTTTTACCCCACCCGCCTTATAGCCCAGACATTGCCCCTTCTGACTACCATTTGTTCCGGTCGATGCAGAACGCCCTCACTGAAATACGGTTCACATCAGAGCAGAATATCAAAAATTGGCTTGATTCATTCTTGGCTGCCAAGCTGGCGCAGTTCTTTTGGAATGGGATCCACACATTGCCAGAAAGATGGGAAAAAGTCATAGCTTCAGATGGGCAATACTTTCAATAATACTATTGTACATGTTTTTCTTAAATAAACGTCCAAATTTTGAAAAAAAAACCGCACGAATTAAGTTATATACCTCTATAAATAAATTCCTTAGTAGCTCTAGACTGCCGATCGTCTCTCGTGGAGATGTCTGAGCAGTTCAATATTCACCTGTGTTGGGTGCCGGAGCATAGAGAATTGTAAGGCTGATGAACTCGCCAGAATAGGAACAACTATACCCATCCTGCCGGATAAAGGTTCCTTACCAAGTATACCAATCGCTACTTGCAAACTCAAATTTAAGCTGGATGCTGTCGAGAGTACGAATCTTAGGTGGACAAGTGGACCCACATGTCTAGCGATAAAACAAATTTGGCCGAAGCTGGATCTAAAACGTTGTAAGAATTTAATTTCTCTCAACAAATTACATATCGGCGCTATAATAGATGTCATCACTGGACACTGTCTAATAGGCAAGCATGCCTCAAGGCTATGCGTTTTTGCGAACGACTTTTGTAGAAGCTGCATGGACGAAGAAGAGGAAGAAACTATTCCTCACCTTCTTTGTTTCTGCCCAGCTCTCTCATGTAGAAGAAAGCTTCACCTAGGAGCCCCCTATTAAAACGACATGGGCGACCTGAAAAACATCGATATTAAGAGCCTCCTACGCTTCATAAGAAGCTTAAAATGGTTTAACGAGTAGGTAGGAGAAATTTTCTCCCATGATCCATGTGGTATCACAATGGACCTATTTTCGGTCTAAGTGTGTTGGCGATTCTCTGCTGGCAGCCACTTCAACCTAACCTAACCTAACCATCCCTCCAGTACAAGACTAACTAATACACAAAACCTCACAGAAAAAAAGTAATAAAGTCCAGGACTTGTAATAATGTACATTTGTATGCCAATCTAAGAAAAATCACGAGACAGTAGTAGTAATACTAACTGGCTTGTCTTCCTCTGAAATATTTTTCATGGGACCTCCCCCGTGTTCCCATCAACGCTCTTAATTAGCTGCCGGTAGGGTCCCCATAAATTACATTTAGATCAGTGGTAGATCTGATGGCCATTGAGTGTAACAAGTCCCATACTTGTGGAAGCGATTATGCATAATATTCTATGCTCTCTTACACCAATCCGATTCTTCCATGAATTTGGTTGTCTTCCCAGCCGTTTTGCTTGGTAGTAGTTCTATGTAGTGGAAGTAATGACTACCAAGCACATCCTTATCACCGCAGCCTCTAGATGTATCATTTTCACCGTAAGATAACGTTACATATGTATTGTGTCCGTAATTTTCCCAACTAAGCGAGACAACGACTTATTGGATTTTCTCGGCACGATTTTTTGCCAAAGAGTGGCCAGAAGTTACTAGTAATTATACAATATTTTGGTGCATTCCATCTTTCATTTCTAAACTCACCTTCGGGTCACAAGATGGGCTTTTCATTGATAATTCGACCCGTTCAGGGCTGAGTTCTGGACATCCCTTGGTGGATGCTGTGTACCAAGAAATCGCCGCAGAAATCGCTTTTACTGCTACCTGGCTGTCAATAGATAAGGAAATATCATCGTGTGGTATTGCCCTCTTTGCACCTTCCAGTGGCATCTTTTATCACTGCCAAAACATCGCATGGCAAACACTGCTGTAGTATGGGAGTCTAAGTGATTGACACAACACGAGCGTTTCAAGGACTTCCAGCACCTTCTCCTGTTTCCATCTTTTATCCACCTGTATGGATGGGGATATAGTGATCATTTAGTCTGAGGTTGATTTCCCATTTCTCACTACTAGGGAGAGAACAGGCCTAATCAAATAGAGCATCATATACCCCTTTGCCTGCGTAGAATCTACATGTGTCCAGTCAAACTAGGACTTCGATTGGCTCAGTCTTAGCCCATAGTTTACTGCGGACTCTTGTACTAATAAATCCAGAGGTAATAAATGTAGAATGGTCTCTAATCCTGCTGCTTGCGCTGTTCTTATTGCTGTAGTAACACATATACATACCATTGCTTATATTCTGGTCAATATCCTGAGGTTGGTGGCTTTACTTGCAGCCTACCACCCAACTGAATTCTGTTCTAATTTATGATCTATTTAAAGCATTTTTTAATGAATATTTTTCACGAAAATCGTCATACCTAGTTGTGTGGTATTTTTTACTAGCTAAACGCTCACAGCGACTTATTCCACTTTTCTCATTCTATTTTTATTCAATGTTGTTGTGGTATATTTATACTTGTTCCACATGGCCATAGGCTAATGTAAGATCAAGTGGCATCCACTAATTCACCATTGAGAATGCTATGTTTCTTCTACATATTCGTAAACTAAATGCAATTAATTGCATTAGTAATGCAATGTGGGCGCAGTGGCGCAAGTGGTTAGTCTGTCGGATCACTGCGTGTGAGGTTCCATGTTCGAATCCCAGAAAACACCAAAAAGTTTTTCACGGTCCCACCTCTCACGAGCGTCTGGCAAACATCCGAGAGTATTGTTGTCACGAAAAAGCTTCTCAAATCGCCCTTCGGATACGGCACAAAACTGCAGGTCCCTTCCATTTGTGTGAAGAAATATAACGCACACAACGCGAGTGGTTGCGAGAACCTAGCCCCAGGCACTTGAAGAGTTGCGCCAAATATTTATTTTATTTTTAAATGCAATTAATCCATTTACAGGGTGTCCCGATGAAAAACGTATTGGCATACAGGTATTATAATATTATTATTTTTTATTTGTGTAATGTTACCTTGCGAACAAATGGACCACTGTGTCCCCTAGTAGTACCTTGGAAAGGTTTGTTCCCCCATTAGGGATCCCCTAGCATTATAATTCCCTCGAAATTGTGTTTATTTATTTTTATTTCTTTAATTTTTTATGAGGTAACCTAAATCCCAGAGCATTCAGGCTCACCGGTACATTCTACTACCAGGCAGTAACCTTTCCTTGGTGCAGTGGAGAAACTTCGATTTAGATTAGATTAGATTCGATTTTTATTTGTGTACTTCAAAATTCATTACAAAAAAAAAGGTTAACAAAAAATCAATTTGCATGGCACTGCCGTCTGCCTGATTGACAATATAATCAAATACCTATGTATGTACATAACTTTCCAAATCTTATTTAATATGAAGTAGCGAAATAAAGTGGACTAACATTGATTAAAAATTTCCAGTCAATATTCTCTCGCGATATTGTAGTGCAATTTTGCAATATCGAAATAACTTAGGAACATTAACATCGTTGAGGAGTGTTATGACTTGATTCTCCGACAGGGCCTCGCTTCCCAAGATATGTCTTCTTATTTCCCGTAAAACTGGACACTTGCCAATGAAATGCAGAGTATCCTCCCCCTCTGCCAAATTGCACAAACTACATTGAAGAGGTAAATCTTCTCTGTGAGATATATAATTAAGTTTTAGGAATTCGCCCCGCAGCCTGAAGATCATCGCTATATCATCGATGCTGTATTTATCCCGGAAATAATTCTTCTGCATCAAATTGTGATTTAAACGGCTATATATCATTCTATACAGAGATCCAGATGCTTCCTCAAATACCTTGCCTAGCCTGAACGTCGACTCCTTCGATGAACTGATAAAGTTAGTTCTTCAAACACCTTAAGTCCTCGTGATTAATTTCAATACCACAGCTGCGGCCTAATTCCAGCCACTGTTTGAACCATCCAGTTCTCCTTTGTATAGCTTGTACAGCTGCTATTTTTGGAAGTCGGTAATCCGGTATGCTAAGAACCTTAAGAACATAATTCACTTGGAGTTTCAACGTTTTTGTGAAAAGTGGTGATTAGCCTGTTTCCAGCATAAGCATGTAGTTTGGCGTATTGGACGGGAGATGAAATATTCTTTTGAGGTAATATCTTAGTAGTTTTTCAACGGATTCATATTTTTTACATCCCCACACTTGTGCTGCGTAGAACAGAAGCGACTCCGATACCGCTTCGAAAACTTTATATTTAGCACTGTGGGCAATGATTTTGCTGTTGAAGCATCTTCTCCAAGCTAATTTGATGGCTGCTTTTGATTTTACTAATTTCTCCTCGAGGTGGATATTAATACTAAAATTGTTCGTAAGGAACACTCCAAGGTAATTATATTTCTCCACCAGTTCAAATATTTCACCATTGTATTTCCACTTCTCGTTATCACCGTATCTACCACCTCCTTTCTTAAACACCATTACTTTAGACTTATCTAAATTGACGATTAAGTTCCATAACCTGCAGTAATCACTAAGACGGTTAATCGTGAGCTGTAACTGTTCTGGAGAGTGCGGCAATAAGACTACGTCGTCTGCAAATAAAAGCGCTTTGATTAGGACTCCTGCATACTCTACCCCGCCTGGAAGAAACTCAGTTATGTCCTCGATGAAGAGTGCAAAAAGACTTGGACTTAGAGAACACCCCTGTCTTACTCGTGAACACGAATGAAACCATTCCGATAGTCCGCCCGATGTAATTCATATACTTCTTTATACTCGGGTGGCTGATGAGCGCTGTTCTACACTCTTACTTTGCCTTTGCACCCTCTCCAATCCGGTTTCTCTAAGGAATCTGAGAATGAAAAGTGGATTGGAATACTCTCATCTGAAATATATAATATTCTCATCAAATATTCCAGCATCCAGCAAGGACTTATTGCAGAATCTGTAACCTGTTATTTCTATTTTCCTTAAAGGTTTCCTGAGTTTGCCCCATTAGGATGAGTAGGTAATTCTTGTTAAGGTAGCTGTATGGTTCGGTGGTTCCGGTTGTAGCATCCGAAAAATATATTAGCTTGTCTCAGATCTGGAATATTATTCCATGTTTTCATCCTGTCTTCTTTCTCCGTCCCCTATTCCAGCAAATGATTCAGGTCCAGTGAATGATTCTGCTGCTCTTTGTCTTGCCAAAGAGTCTGTTGCTTTGTTACCATCTATCCCGGCATGACCTGGTATCCAGTAGAGGGTTACCTTATTGTTTCTGCACAATTCATTAAGTTTGTGTAGGCATTCCTACACAAGTTTCGGCCAAATCACATAAGAGTCAAGTGCCTTGATAGCTGTTTGACTGTCTGACAATTTTATTATTTTAAATTTATTAATTATTAAAAATAGTTATAAAATCAAATTGTTTAAGTATATTTTAAAGAAAAAATAATTTTAATAATAGTGCATTAGTATTGTGAAATAATTTACTGTATCTTCTTTCGAGATTGAGTTGGACACATCTGTCTTTAGCACATATTTCAGCCTAAAAGATATTCGTACTCTTGCCCATAGGTTCTGAGTGATTTGTTCTTTGCCAAAACACGCCTGCCCCTGTTCTTTTCTTAATTTTTCGAACCGTCTGTACACCACTTTACTGTGCTTTGCCCAGTCTGTGATATTGTGGATTCGTCGGTTTAATCTTCCTTATTACTTAATTTCGCACGAAATTTTTGTTCAAAGTTAAATTTGCATATAGTATCGCCCCTGGCGGAGCGGTAGTTTCTTAAGAAGGGCGTCATGTTCTCTCGAACTGCTGCATTTATCCTTTCCGGTCCCTTCCTTTGGAATAAGTCCCTAAGACTTGCTCACTAGGCTCCTGCATATCACGAGAGCATAAGTAGCTTTTTTGGATATATCCTTTGTGTATTTTTTCCACATAAGTTTACTACCTAGGTTTAGTCCTAGATACTTCACTTTTTTGCTGGTGTCAGTATCGCGCCCGACAACCGTATTAGCTTCAGTTTAAGTTTCCCTTTTCTCATGAATGGTATTATCGTAGTTTTAGACGGGTTTATATTGAGCCCAGCTGTGCGGCACTATTCTCGAGTTACTATCAGACCCCTGTATATGAGGATTTCTTCAACATTTTCTCTGGCAATCAGTAATATATCATCAGCATAGGCGTTGGAGGTTGGTTAGCTTTCAAGTAGATCATCCACAACTAGATTCCACATTAGAAGAGATACTCCCCTTGATGTGTTGTTGCTAATAATTCTACGTGACGCCTGGGTTTCTGCTGATCCTGTTCTCAGCAACTCGTACATCCACTTAGATACTGTTCTGCTGATTCTTTTCTCTCCAGGGCTCGTTTAATGAATTCATGTGAAGTACTATCGAATGGCCCTTCAATACAGGTATGGAGCATAGTAAGCTATTCTATTGAAATAATTTGAAGCATCTTAACTCTTCAACAGCTTGAGGCAAAGTAATACAGACTTAGAACTATAATAAAATGTATATATCAATCGTTTTTAATTGTGCTAGTGGAGCTCAGAGCAAAATATTCAAAAAACTGCTCAAGTCATCTTCCCTTATGATGAACGTTCACAACATTTTGCATAGACAAGTCCTCCTGCAGTTTTGGCATGTTTCTTACTAAACTATTTTCATAGTAGTCGCTGAAGATAGTGTGTATCTATCTGAGAAGGTTTCTGAGATAGAAGTGATAAGATAACAATAAACTTTAGGATGCAAGTTAAGCAAATAGATTTTGTCAGCAGCACGACTGAAATGATGAAGCCTTTCGCTGTTAGATCAAAATGTGTTACCTATTTCATCGAAAGATTTCACTGCCTTCATTTGCTTGAAAACTATCTGTAAAGTCTTATGTTTCACACCATTCGTTTATACATGCCACTCGTAAGACCTAGTTTAAATTAAAAATACCTGTTATTTTATATAAAATATCGATTAAACATTAAATTCTTTTAATTTCAGGAAAGGTCCAGATCCACCTGTTCAACTGGAGTAGCTTGTACATTTCATCACTACTAGATCGCTGTTCGTTGGTTCGCATTAAAAATGTCGATAAATTGTAAATTTTATGAATCTGGCTGATTTGAACGACACGATCTACAAACCGAAACGTATTAAGCGCAATTACCACACCGCAACGTGTGCAACTCCAAAATCGGATCCTAAGACATCATCGCGGGCGCTAATGCAATAAACACTGGGCATAGAGGTGTGCAAACAGAGACACAGTGCTTGGCTTAGCGAATAATTAAAAATACCAAACATGTATCGGCCGAATTTCTACGAATCCACATGCCTGCGCTGCAACGAAATTGTCTACCAGGTGGACCGTGTTGGACCGCTAAAAGACTTTACATTCTTCCACTCAGGCTGCTTCAAATGTGTCCACTGTGGGACGAAATTAACACTTAAGACGTACTTCAATAGTCAGCATAAGCATGACGACAAGGAGGTGAGTTGAATGCTAAATTATTTGAGCGAATGAGTGAGTGAGTGAGTGAATGAGTGAGTTCGTGGGACAACGCTGAACGTTAAGTGTGTCACATTGCTAAGCGATCGCGGAGGCGAGTGGGTGATCTGGTTGATCTCTATTTTCTCTATTTGACTTTGGAATAAAATCTATGCACAGGCGGATGGACAAGGCGGGGGCATTTCATTTCATTGAAGAATTAAAATCGATTTATGCCAAGCGCAGATCGAGAGAAGGTGTGGTAGTGGCGGCGGTGAGCCATGGTGAAGGTGGTCTATGGGTGGTTTCACTATAAAATTTTATATTTATTTTGAGCATGAAAGCGAAAGTGGCGCCTGTTGTTGATTGTTGCTGGGAAGACAATCACATGAACAATTGACAGTGGCCCATTAGCCATGGAACGGTGCCATAATAAGTTCACTGACTTTGCTATAATGGGAAACAAAAATTTAATTTGTTGTGGACTACAATTCGAGATACTTTAATTTTTCATTGGAATTTAAATTGCGATGCAAGATAAAATGAATTCTCCCAATAGTTAATTGAGTGCTTTGTACTTGCCTAAACGATAAGTAGGGTGTGCCTTTTTTACTTTGGTTACATCAGAAGTCACAACTGTGGTAATAGGTCAATGTGGTAAGACTCCTGATAGAGATCTAAAATTATTTTCACGTGCAACAGATCGTTGATTGCCTAATTTTACCATCAAGCCTACGCGTGAAAAAGCTAAAAATACCTTAAGACCTTATTCATGTCAATGGATATGCGAGAAGATATATCATCAGTAATTAGGCTAAGCATGCTAGATTATATCGTAGTAGTGCCTTCACTTGCTGATCGAAAGATTTCTGGTCTGGTTACCATTTTTCAAAGAGCTAAACAAATGACCGACAGAGCAATAGATGTATGACACTCGTATCGTATATCCAAATATTCCGAACAGTCAACATAGATTCGGAACACTACGCAGTTGTAGTGAAGGTACGTATATACTGTACATATGTTGATTTCCAGAAGAGAGCCATCCAAATGAAATAATGTGAGAAAGTTGGATGCGGAGTGGCCTCTATTGTATTCGCTTATCGAGTAACCCTTAATTGCTTTTCCCTTAAACGCGGAAGATCAGTTGCCAACAAGCCATCAGAGATGCCGCCTCTGATGTAATAGGTCTCTCTCGGCCACCACAATGAAACCCCTGGTTTGAATTGAAGAACACTGACAGCACATCCAGCAAAACAAAAGGCGTACGAAGCGGCGCTGCATAACTAGAGCTGCTCGCGAGCTCTACGAGCGGAGAAGAATAGTGCAATATCGACTTCTCCAGTCAAGCTTATCAGAATCAAGTGACGGTAGCGACATCTAATCATAAATCCAACAAAGCTGCTGGAGCCGGCGGCATGCCGCCGAACATTTTAAGGCAGGAGGAGATGAGTTGGTAAGAAGCATGCACCAGCTCATCTGTAAAATCTGGTCGGACGAAAGTATGCCCGATAAATGGAACTTTAGCATCATTTGCCCGATCCAGAAGAAAGGAAACCTTCTGAACGGCGCCAACTACAGATGTCTTAGTCTTCTCAACATCGCATACAAAATCAGGTCGCCGTATTATGTGAACGCCAAAAACTGCTCGTCAACAACCTGATAGGACTTTATCAGTGCGGTTTCAGGCCGGGAAAGTCCACCATTAGCCAAATATTCACACTACGGCAGATCTTGGAAAAAATCCATACTTACTTACTTAGGTGGCGCTACAGTTCGGGGTGAACCTGGGCCTCAACCAACAAACCTTTCCATTTAGCTCGGTCTTTAGCTAATTGCCTCCAGTTGCGCACTCCAAGTTGGTCGAGGTCCCCTTGAACTTGTGCGCGCCACCTACCTCTACTGCGTCGTCCCTAGGGGTTAGATTCGAAGACTCTGCGGGCCGGAGCGTTAGTGTCCATTCGCTCTACATGTCAAAGCCATCTCAGACGTCCAATACGCAGTTTTTTGACTAGGTCGATGTCGCTGTACAGCTCGTATAGTTCGTGATTGAATCTTCTCCTCCAAAACCCGTCAACGCAAACGCAACCGAAAATCTTACGAAGAATTTTTCTCTCGAAGCGACCAAGGATATCTTCATCCTCTTTTAATAAAGTCCATGTTTCATAGGCGGCCTTGAAATCGATAAAGAGGTGATGAGTATCGATTTGGAATTCTTGGGTTTTCTCCAGGATCTGCCGAAGTGTGAAGATTTGATCGATGGTGGACTTTCCTGGCCTGAAACCGAACTGATAGGGTCCAATCAGGCTGTTCATAAAAGGTTGCAGGCGTTCACACAATATCGCAGAAAAGATCTTGTACGCGATGTTGAGGAGACTGATGCCTCTATAATTGGCGCAGTTGAGGGGGTCTCCTTTCTTGTGGATCGGACAAACGATGCTGAGATTCCATTTATCAGGCATACACTCGTCTGACCAAATCTTAGGGATGAGTTGGTGTATGCACTCTGCCAATTCATCCCCAGCTGCCTTGAAAAGTTCGGCCGGTAAGCCGTCAGGTCCAGCAGCCTTGTTGGATTTTAGCTTGGATATTGCTATCCTCACTTCGTTTTGGTCAGGTGGACGGAAATTTTGACTATCATTGTCTATGTTGAATGGTTCATTCTGCCTGACAGCGGGATGTTGGTCTTCGTCGCCGTTATACAGTCTGCAGAAGTAGTTTTCCATATTCTCAGCACCGACTGTGATTCTACTACGAGGTTTCCATTTTCATCTCTACAGGTTTCTGTATGGGTATTGCTTCTCTGACACGTTCTTTTCATCTTTTGGTAAAACTTGCGAACACTGTTCTTGGAGCATAAACTCTCGATATTCTCAAACGCGCGCTTCCCATGCTCTTTCTTCTTCTTCTGCAGAAGGCGATGCTCTTCCCGTCCCTTTTGCTCGTAGAGCTCACGAGCAGCTCTCGTCTTCCTTTGCAGCGCCGCTTTGTATGCCTCTTGTTTTGCTGCATGCACTCGCTGGCATTCTTCGTCAAACCAAGGATTTCACGGTGGTGGGCGAGCGAGACCCAGCACACCAGTCGTGGCGTTTCTGATGGCATGTTGGCAGCGTTGCCACTGGCCTTCGGCACTTGATGCTGGTGGCATAGGGGTGATTGAGAGATTTCGGGATACGCTACGATACGGTAATATCTGCTTTATAGCGGTCTAGGGGCTCTGCTAGTTGTTCGACTGCACGTGGTCTGTAAAGAGACAGAACATTCCACGTACAGATCCGAAGGTCGTTGTCCTTATTTCGTTTGCTGGGGTCGTCATTAGTTGAGTCATCCTTATCCGAGGCTTTTGGTTGTTTCGGGACCATAGGTTTTTTACGTGGTAGGGAAGTTACCCTGACGGCACAACCCCCAACCCAGTTCCTTAATTATTCCCCTATGACGAGGGGGCGACTACACCGGTGCCAGTAGTCCTCTACGGGAGTATGAGCGCTGCCGTTGGCCCATTAAGGGCTCCTCCGCCACCATCTCTATTCCAGTGTTCTGACCAACATTGGAAATTCCTTACCGACCTGTGATCCGAATACGTCGAAGCAGCTAGCGCAAGGTATTTACTAAGTTCAACCTAACTGAAATTATAGACGCCACCGTTGACTCCGTCTAGGGAATTCTACCGCTGCCGCCTGGAACAGGTAGAAGTGCTCTAGTGAGAAAAGCACTCTTCCCCCCTCTCTCATCTGCTGCCGCCAAGAATCCCCCAAACGGGGTTGGTTACCCATTTCTTGGATTAAGGTACTAGGCACCCGGCTGTCACCGCGTGGAGGTTGAGAGTAGGAGTTGGTAGGCCTCAGCTGAGTAAAAACGCTTGTGTTTTCATATGATCGCATGCACTACCGTTTGACCAACCGAAAAAAATCCATGCATATATTATAAAATCGATATGCATCACCTTTTCATCGATTTCAAAGTTGCCTATGATAGCGTGTATAGAGACGAATTACACAGAACCATGTCCAGTCTCGCCATCTCTGCCAAGCTTGTCCGTTTGTGCAGGATGACGATGGAGAACACCAACGAACGGTTGGATATCAGGAAAAGTCTTAGACAAGGTGACGCGCTATCATGCGATCTCTTTAACATAGTACTTGAGAGAATTGTACGAAACTCACAAGCCAACACCGGAGGTACAATCTTTTACAAGTCTGTACAACTACTCGCCCACGCCGATGACATTGACATAGTCGGAAGTGGGGCATTTACGAGTATTTAGATCGAGGCAGCAAAGGTAAGTTTAACGGCCAATGAAAGCAAAACAAAAGCTGTATACAAAAAACGACACCCAACAACGGCGTCTTGGATACCTAACCCTTGGGGGTAGTGGAAAAATGCTAATGCGCACGAGACACAGTCCCGCTCTGTTTCAAGTAGTGTGAGACTCCTACTCACTAAAAATCCACCTTTAACCCCTTTTCAACCTGACACCATCCACTCCGGAACCGCTTTAGCATTACTTCAGAGTGGTGTCGTTTTCTTTCCCCTCTGGGCACCGACTTTTTCATATTTTTCTCCTGATGCGGGTTTATAATATCTTGCCGGTAAATCTTGCATCAATTTAGTGAATTTACTGAGGGTATACCTATGTTTATTGCTTAAGCAAAACCCGGATTAGTCGCATTTAATGTTTAATAAAAAGCAATTTAAGCGATTAGGCTTAAGAGTTGCTATGCGATAGTTAGGGATGGAATCGATATAAGTATATTGTTATTAAGATATTTTGGGACGCATGTAGTGAGTCACTACACTAGGCTCTATGGTGAACTCCGCAATAGACACCAGTGGGGAGATCAAACGAAGAATTACTTTTGCCAAACCCTGTTTCTATGGTCTGAGAAGGCAATTAAGTAACAAAGCCCTGTATTGAACGACTAATGTAACTCGGTATAAGACACTAATCATCATCTTCCTGCTGTATGGCTCAGAGGCATGGATTAAGTCAAAATTGGCTGAGGATGCCCTTGGTTACTTTGAAGAAAAATTTCTTCGCGTGATCTTTGGTTCCGTCTGCATAGACGGCGAGTGGAGAAGAAGGTATAAAAAAAAAATTAATTAATATTTGGCGCAACAGCTCTTTGAGTGCCAGGGCCTAGCTTCTCGCAACCACTCATGTTGTGTGCGTTATATTTTTCACACGAATGAAAGGGACCTTCAGTTTAGTGCCATATCCGAACGGCGATTTGAGAAGCTTTTTCGTGACAACAATACTCTCAGATGTTTGTCAGACGCTCGCGAGAGGTGGGACCGTGAAAAAAACTTTTTTGTGTTTTCTCAGATTCGAACTTGGAACCTCATGCGTAGTGATCAGACACACTAACCACTTAAGCCACGGCGCCCAGAAGAAGGTATAATGCCGAACTACACATCCTATATAAGGACATCGACTTAGCCGGAAGGCAAAAAAAACATCTTCATTTCCTTTCTCTTCTTTTCATTCAAAGAACAACACATTTTCACTTATATATGTATTTTGCTATAAGGTTTAATACAAAAAAAAATGGTTCTATATGTAAAATGTATATATGTACGTATATAAAAAATAAAATTTAAATTTGAAAACTATATAAATTTTTTACTTTATATTAACATTAAGCTTTCTTGCGGCTCTTAAAATATTTAAATATTGTTCGTTGACACAGCAGCCACAAAATGATGAATCTAAAACACCGGTACCTTCCTCACGTCTTGCAGATAAATTGGTTTTAAAATAAACCCAGTAGCACAGCTCAGCTCCTAATATTAGAACCACTTGATCATACCGGATGTTGCCGACTCGGAATAACTCCTCATCTCCAATATGGGCCCTCCATTCGGAGAAGAGTACTTTAGACTTAGGCGGTAACAAATACCGTTCTCTAAATATTATGCGCCCGTACTGAAATGTATATCAGATGTTATGTAAATAACATGTAAATGAAGTTATAATTCTGAACTTACCCAATCGCTTACGTGGCCTACAGAGCCCGAGGCTGAGAAACTTCGGCTTTTCATTTTTATTTCGTAGTGATACTCCGTCCTATAAATTCGAGAAAACATAAAATATAATTGATATCATTGAATTAAATATAATTTTTATTGTAGTAACTTACATTTTAGGCACATATATGTAGCGTATCACTACCACCTCAGAGAATTTAGGAGGGCCCATGCTATCCGTTTAAGTAACTAATATATCTGACACATAAAACTTGAATGAAATGACAGATGAAGGACTCTACATTTATATAGAAGTTTTAACTATCAGTGAATGATTCTAAACAAAACGAAAACCAGGTAGATCCTTTCTCACACAAACCCACTACCTGTAGTTTCAACAATGACGGCAATAAAATTGCAAGCATACCGATTGCCCTTTTTGCAGATTACCTCGCTCTTAACAGCAGGTGGATAGTGAATTCGGTGGGGGTAATTACATCCCTCTGAGATTCTTGCCACAGGGTGTCAATGAAACCATTCGCAGCTGATAAAAAAAAATAATTTAGAATAAATTTAAAGTTATATGTCAGCTTCTTGAGAAGCTATTAAAAACGGACACAGAGTTTTGCATTCAATACAATTTCTACCGATTTTTGTTTTTTTATAATTATATTGTATATTTGCGCTTACTCAACGGGTTATGAATCCCCTTAACATGTTTTTACACAGTGCGGGCGTTGAAAAGGATAGATAGAGAGAGAGAAAGATTTGGTTTGAAGCTCAGTTGTTATGCTTCTGAAAAACTCCAGGGGTGGCGTCCAGATAACTCGGGAGATTTTTGTTGTTTTTTTTTCTTTTTTCGTTTTGCTTCTAGGCGTATTAATCATCCAATAGAGCGAACAATTTTTCTAGCCGTATGACCAAGCTACTGTCAGTCTTAAGCCTTTGCAGTAATGTTCACACAAGCTTCGGAATTGATCGGACTGACTTTATACATTTCATGAAAAATAAATAAATGCTTGGTGACGTCAGGATTTGGACCACAAACCATTAACGTGGCAATTGACGACGTTAGCACTACACCAATGTCACCCCTAATGATAATGGATGGACAATGTAATGGTGAGGATGTAGTATTAAGATACTTGAGAAAAGAAATGAGTGCAAAGTAAGACCTTGTTCCTCTAGCGAATTCCAGAATATCAGTCTCTCTAAGGTTCTCTTTCATACTTAGATAGCGCTACAGTCCGGGGTGGGCATGGGCCTCAACCAACAAACCTCTCCAGCCAGCGCAGTTACGAGCCAGCTGCCTTCAGTTGCGCACACCAAGTTGGTTGAGGTCCCCCTCCACTTGTTTGCGCCACCTACCGCGAGGTCGTCCTCTACTGTGTCGTCCATCCGGAGTGGATTCGAAGACTTTCTTAGCGGGAACGTTGGGCTTCATCCGCTCTAAATGACCCAGCCATCTTAGTCGCTGTATGTGAACTCTTCTGGCTAAGTCAATGTCTTTGTACAAGCCATATAGTTCGGCATTGTACCTTCTCCTCCACTCACCGTCTATGCAGATGGGATCAAAGATCGCTCGAAGAAATTTTCTCTCGAAATAACCAAGGGCATCCTCATCCAGTTTTCTTAAAGCCCATGCCTCTGCGTCATACAGCAGGACTGCGATGATTAGTGTCTTATAAAGAGTTACCTTAGTAGTTCGAGATAGGGCTTTGCTACTCAGTTGCCGTCTTAGCCCATAGAAACAACGATTGGCAAGAGTAATTCATTGTGTGATCTCCTTACTGATGTCATTTGTGGAGTTCACCATAGAGCATAGGTAGAAAAAATCATTTACTACCTCAAAATTATATCTGTCTATTGTGGCGTTCTGTCCTAGACGCCGATGTTGGGTGTCCTTTTTTGTAGACAGCATATATTTTGTTTTGCATTCATTGACCGCTAGACCCATCTTTGCTGCCTCGATCTCAGTACTCGTAAATGCCCCATTGACGGCCCGCTGAGTTCTTCCGATTATGTCAATGTCATCGGCATAAGCGAGTAGTTGTACAGACTTGTAAAAGATTGTACCTCCGGTGTTGGCTTGTGAGTTTCGTACAATTCTCTCAATTACTATGTTAAAGAGATCGCATGAAAGCGCGTCACCTTATCTAAGAGCTTTCCTGACATCGAATGGTTCGGTGATGTTCTTACCGACTTTGATGGAGCAGCGAGAGTTCTGCATCGGCATTCTGCACAAACGGGCGAGCTTGGCAGGGATGCCAAGACTAGACATGGCTCTGTATAACTCGTCTCTATACACGCTATCATAGGCAACTTTGAAATCGATGAAAAGGTGGTGCGTATCGATTTTATATTCATAAGTTTTTTCCAAGATCTGCCGCAGTGTGAATATTTGGTCAATGGTGGACTTTCCAGGCCTGAAACCGCACTGATAAGGACCTATAAGTCTTAGGCGAACACGGCAGACAGGATCTTATATGCGATGTTGAGGAGACTTATACCTCTGTAGTTGGCGCAGTTCAGAGGGTCTCCCTTCTTCTGGATCGGGCAAACAATGCTGAATTCCCATTCATCGGGCATACTTTCGTCCGACCAGATTTTACAGATGAGCTGGTGCATGCTCCTTACCAACTTATCTCCTCCTGCCTTGAAAAGTTCGGCGGCAAGGCCGTCGGCTCCAGCAGCTTTATTGGATTTGAGTTTAGATATCGGTATCCTCACTTCATTCTGATCGAGTTGACGTGAATCTTGACTATCATCGTCATTGTTGAATGGCTCATTTTGCCTGACAGCGGAACATTGGTCGTCATCGCCGTTTAACAGTCTGCAGAAGTGTTCCTTCCATATCTTCAGCACCGACTGCGATTCTACTACTATGTTGCCATTTTCATCCCTGCAGGCTTCTGTTCTGGCTTTGAAACCCTGGCATGTTCTTTTTACCTTTTGGTAAAATTTTCGAACATTATTCCTGCAATAAAGTCTCTCAATCTCCTCGATCGAGCGCTTCTCATGCTCCTTTTTCTTCTTCCTGAGAAGTCGATGTTCCTCTTTTCTCAGCTCTAGTTCTTCTATGCAGCGCCGCTTTGTACGCCTCTTATTTAGCATGTGCTTGCCGGTATTCGTCATCAAACCAGGGGTTTCGTTGTGGTGGCCGAGAGAAACCCAGTACATCAGAGGCGGCGTGAGCACATATTAGGCTAATGCTGGAAAATTTAGCCTTGATACGGATTGTTATGAGACGTCCGTTCACATGCCGGAAACTCAAGACTTCTTGCCAAAGTCTGCCTGCAATGACAAATCCGCACTCGAATAGATGCTGTCCTTTTTGTCTGTAGCAATCGCCGTAGTAGATGTCGCAGTTTTTCATACACCTTTTGCCCGGCCCATCCCATCGCACTTCTTGGATGGCGGTAATGTCTACTTTGAAACACTCTAGGGCCTCCGCAAGTTGTTTGGCTGCACGTGGTTTGTAGAAGGACCTAACATTCCACGTGCAGACACTAAGATCATTGTCCTTTTTACGTTTGCTTGGGTCGTCAACAGTAAAATCATCCGTATCCGAGGCTGTTGGGTGCTTCGTAACCCAAAGTTTTTTTACGTGGTAGAGAAGTTAACCCGACAGCACAACCCCCAACCTGGAGGACCAGATCCTTTTTAGCAACCCCTAGGACAAGAGGCCGGATACACCGATGTCAGTAACACACTTCGGGGATATGACCGCTGCCGTTGGCCCATTAAGGGTTCAGCCGCCACCATCTCTTTTTCAATACCCTGACGTAGTATTGAAAATCCTTACAGACCTCAGCTCCAAATGTGTCGAATTAGCTCAAGTAAGGTATCCGCTGGCCTGTAGACTTCACCGTTGATGTCATCGAGAGAATTCATCCGCCGCACGTCCGCCTTCTGAGGAACTCTTGCTAGACTTCTGAGACGCATATTTCAGCCAATCAAGTCAACAAGAGATGCCTCGTCCGGTTAAACATATGCGCGCTGAAGTTCACCCAGATGTGCTTACGCAGGTCTGAGTGTTTAGCTACACATATATCGTCAGACTCAGCATACGCTCATCGTTAGTTCACTATCAGATAACTATCCAGCGGGCACCGCGAGGAGGGCATGATGCGATATTTCCACGCCTCTAAGGTTCACTATTCCCGTATAATTAATGGACTTATGAATTTTATAGCAAACTAAAGCTGCTTAATACTCGCAAAGACTAACCTGCATCTGTATAATAGGAGCCAGATGAGCCTGTCCTACAGCGCACTAGAGGTACATATAGTACTAGAAAGGATCACAAAGGAGAGTAAAAAGAATCAGAAACCCTATCCAAGTCAGTGTCGCTTCTTTTTTTTTTTTTTGCGAGGAAAGTGAAGAATCTTTAAAAGAGGAAACTGTAGTAGTAATAGTGTGAGATTTGTACCCACTAAAAAACACCTCTCCTTCATTGCCCCTTTTCTCACGGTACCACCGTCTTGGCATTTCATCGACATTCACATTCTCAATGGTGATTCATCACTCTATCGCCTTTCTCGTTCGAGGTGTCTTAGTTGTGTCGTAATATGATTTGCATAATCACTCGCAGCACTCCATATCGCCTGCCATTAGATCATAAGATGGACTATGTTCTTGGGAGTTGGTACTTCTCCAAAGCTTGTTTCTTAGCGTCTGTCTCTCAGTTTCAAATCCGCATCTTCCTTAGCCTGGATACAATTCGGACAGTAGGGAAAATTATCGTGGTTGAATCTGTAGAGAAAGCATCCATGTCCACTTAGTAATTGCGTTGTGTAGCTCGTCATGCTTGCGGCCTATCTACGCCTTAAGAAGGGGGATGAGAGGATAGGTCCATCGGCCTTTGCTTGACATGCTCCATCGTTTTAGCCATTTCGCTATGCAGTTTGCTCTTTCTGGTAAGTTCGCTTCTCCATTGGTTAACACTTGTTCCTGTCTCCTCATTTCGTATGTGTTTTGAAACTCCTCTGCCGTATGTCGAGTAGGAGTAATCCTGCAATAGCATGGACTACATCGCCCGATATTGTGCGAAATGCACTGCACACTCTTATTGCACAAAGTCGCTATGTTTGACTCAATTTTTAGCCGATATGACTGGGCTTTCTTAGCTTTGGCCCATATCATCATCAGAGATGTCACCACACTGGCCCAAAGCCGCCGTCTACTGTATATCGGTCCTCCATGATTGGCATGATGCACTAGCATATTCCAGGTGTTCGTTAAACGAGAGCCTTGTGTCGATCATGATGCCTAGGTATTTTATGGCGTGCTTCGACGTAATCTGGTGCCCCCCTATAGTAAGCGTGATCGTTTCCCCCACCTTTCTGGTACTGATTAGTGCCGCTTCTGTCTTATGTTCGGCTAATTCAAGCCAGCGTTGAGCGATCTCGATTGTGTCGTTGCTTATATAGATCACTACTTCCAGTAGCTTGGCCTTCATGAATGTTGCAATATTGCCCGCAAAGCCTACAATCATAGCTTCCTCTGGCGGACCCAACACCGAACCCTGTGGAACCCTTCCTGTGACGGTATACTCCTTGGGACCATCGTCTCTGCCATATATTAGGATCCTTTTTCTGAAGTAGTCCATTACTATTTTATGATGTACGTAGGAACCCTCATATTCCGAGACGATTCCAAGATGTGCCTTCCAGTTCGCAGAGTTGAATGCGTTTTTTACATCTAACTAATTCCATCAAAATACCGCTTAGCACCACCCCTCCATCTTCTGCCTTCGATGGCATTAGCCGCTAAGTCAATGACCACTCGGATTGCATCTATCGTTGACCGTGGCCTTCGGAAACCGTACTGATGTTCTGCTAGTCCTCCTGCGTTTTTAATGGTTTGTTACAGCCTGTAAGTGATGATACTGTTACAATTTGTGGAGGGAACAGCTTGCGCTAATTAAATGAAAGACAACTTTTCGGGGGAAAGACAACTTTTTATTGCGCGAGAAAATTGCGCTTCTTATTCACGTGGTCGTCACACTTTTTCTTCTTTGACAGTCCTCTCCTTTTTTGACACTTCAATCTGCCCGTCGTATGTCGGCAATGTAGTTGGCTTCACAGGTTGATTTTTAAGGTCGTAACAATACGTTCCAAACATTTTCCAGCCGTATCCAACATACAGAGCAGTCAAGACGACGATGGATCCCCAGGAGATTAGCACTAATTTCTATTTATTCCGTCGCTCCGGGAATACTCCTTCACTAAGGCATGAG
The DNA here is from genome assembly GCA_945910035.1 of Brachypalpus laphriformis. NCBI lineage: Eukaryota > Metazoa > Arthropoda > Insecta > Diptera > Syrphidae > Brachypalpus > Brachypalpus laphriformis. The sequence continues at coordinate 292,212,068 of OX246753.1, read as the reverse complement.
CTGTAAATATTCACAAACATTAGCGATCGGGTCCTTATTGCGGTTTTAAGAGCTATGTTGGGTATGCCATCTGATCTAAGTCCTTTTTTGTCTCCGAATTTGTTAGTGGCGCCACTCTACGGAAACTGCAGAAATTGAATGTATTTCTTGTGCTTTCTGATCATCTAATGGGGTTTCCTGTGGCCTTGGAAATAGCCCACTGACAATGTTTTCCAACAACCTTGGGACGGTAGGAGCTATTGACCGGACGATCTTCAGTTTCTTCATTGCCACCTGGTACGCCATCCCCCATGGGTTTTGGTCTACTTCAATGCACAATTCATTAAAACTCCACTGTTCATGATTTTTAGCATTCTACGCGCTGATCTGCATTGTTGTTGGAGTTCTGCAAAGTTGATTCTACCTTTAGAACGTTGGTACAATATTCTCACGTGTTGACTTCAGACCGTAGCTGCGAGATTTCCTGACTCCACCAGTAAACAAATGTATATCCTTGGGTAGGTCTTCTTCTTGACATGGATGTGACACAGGCTCTTGTAATGTGGTTCATTATCTGTTTTTCTAGGAGCTGAACCAGAGAACATTATGTTCATAACTATAGTTTTATACGACTCTTCGTCAAAAAATCCAGATTTCCAACCTATTCTTTGTGCCACATTCCTCGGTTGGTATCTATCCCGCCTTCGAAGTGTTCTTATTTCGCATAGTATAGCCTGGTGATCACTGTGGGTGTAATGTTGGCTAATTTTCCATGTTGGTTGTTTTTCGTTCTATGGGGCTCCTAACAAAGGTAAGATCTATGATCATGCCTACGCCATTCACATTCTTATTTTTTTTATATATAATTGCGCGCACTCAAGCGGTTATGAATACCCTTAACATATTAACACATAGTACGGGCGTTAGAAAGGATAGATACAGAGAGAACGATTGGGTATAGTGGTTTGAAGCTTAGTTGTTTATGCTTTAGAGAAACTCCGGGGGTGGCGTCCAGATAAATGGGGAGACTTTTGTTATTTTTTTGTCTTTGACATCAGGATTTGAACCATGAATGATTAGCGTAGCAATTGACGACCCCAAAGAAGGGTTACGTCTAAAGTTGCAAAGCCTTCAGTAGGCTACTTCCTCTCCTGTTCGTTCCTTGACTACCCCATTCCACGGCCCACGCGATAAAGCCGCCGACTATTACCGCGATACTTCTCCCTCTGGCGTCATTGTTAAGACTATCCAAGAAGGCTTCTGTAATGGATCAGAAATGATACGATCAAGAACTACTACTTTGAAAGAAAATTTGACTGAAAGCAGAGCAATACAAGGTATTGGAGCATTGAATCCGATAATTTCTTTAAATATCTTGCTCAGAGTTCTGCAATGTGCTTCTGCTCTCTCCAGCTCTTTCATAAAAACCTTGATTTCTCTTTAACTGTTCTGCGCAACGTTTGTCTGGGGCCGAAGGTTAGGTTAGGTTGAGTAGTGTTATGAGTTTATCATAAAACACTGAACACCATAATGGGCATATCGCGATCCCTAGGGAACCTTTACGGCAGAAAACCTAAACTAATTCTTCAAAGCACTTAATTTCCCTACAGAATCTAAATAAATCATTATATTGATTCAAGGGCCCAACCTCTTCTAAGTTATTAAAGAAGTAACTTTCAAGGTGTTTAGTCTACTCCGAGCAATGACTTGGCATTCACACAGTAGATGTGTTATGTGTTACTCGTATATTCGGTAATCCGAATCTCATACCGTGCTTCCTTAGAAAACAATGACTAAAGAGCATTCCTGTTGCTGTTCTTTACCGTGATCTACATAGTTTTATTAACTTCCAAGATTTTTTGTGATATAACACTAGTCACAAGGCCTTAGACACCCTATGACCATCTTAGGTCGGCTATGTTGATGATTCTATCGAGAATAGTCCCCTTAGTCTGGCATATTGGTGGTTTTATGGTTTGTTATTATGTTACTATTTTGGCCAACGCATCGGCACTTTCGTCGCTCTCCATATCGCAGTGTCCAGGTACCCAACATAATCTGGCATGGTTCTGCGTACATAATGCCTTGACCATTGTGCGGAAATTTCCGACGATTTCAGATTTTGTGAGGGAAGAGTCTAACGTAGCCTTACTTTCAATATAGATGGTGATATTCATGTCGGATATTGACCCAATCAAGTAATTCCGCAGCTTTAAGTACAGCAAGAACATCTGCTTCAAACACATTGCATATGTCCGGACGTCTCAGAGCCACCTGCAGGTTAATATCTTTCACGTATACATAGGTAATAACTAATCCTATTCCCACACTGGTCTTGGAATATATTATATACATATATTGAATATATATATACATATATTGCAATCTCATTTTGGACAGAGACTGCCCTTCCTTTGTTAATCCTTTCTAACAGAGTACATTACTTTGTCTGGTGTGTTGAAGTCCGAAGTACCACAATGGAGCTATGCCCCATTACTGGTTTTAAAAGCCCTACGTTAGTGAGCTGAAGCGCACTATTGCCCTGTAAATTTATTTGTAGGTCTGATGGAAAAAGGTACAGAAAAATCTCGAGTGCAGCGTGGACGTTGTGCATAGAGCACGTGTGATAACAATACAGGCTGTTCTTTGTACTATGACCAACATATCCTGTGCGTTTTTCGTATTCATTACGTTTCATTCCACTACACAAGAGCCCCATACGTAAAGATGGGTTTGACTACTGTAGTCGAAAATTCCACTCAATTATCATTACACTTGTATTAATGTATTTCCTTTCGTATTCACATACTGTTCATTGTATTCATCTATTTTAAATGTATTATTTACCATCGTATGATGCAACCGCAACAATTGTTGATTCTTTAATTATAAACTTGTCAATCAGAAATAAAAAAGTTGAGTTCTAAGTCAACTATTGAACGGACAACATTCTCCATGCTGTATAACCAGTGCATCATTGCTGGTTTCAGGTCCCATTTTTTGCCCGCAGTCTTCTAACAGATGAAGAGAGCATTGTAAACAAAACAAAACAAACAAACAAATATTTGGCGCAACAGCTCTTTAAAGTGCCAGGGCCTAGCTTCTCGCAACCACTCATGTTGTGTGCGTTATATTTTTCACACGAATGGAAGGGACCTACAGTTTAATGCCGAGTCCGAACGGCGATTTGAGAAGCTTTTTCGTGACAACAATACTCTCGGATGTTTGTCAGACGCTCGCGAGAGGTGGGACCGTGAAAAAACTTTTTGGTGTTTTCTGGGATTCCAACTTAGAACCTCATGCGTAGTGATCCGATACACTAACCACTTACGCCACGGCGCCCACCTTGCAGACTATTACCTCTGTGTTATATTTCCAGTTAAAGCCGCAAGCGACTGAGTGCCTTTTTCACCCCCGGTCTATAGATTATTGACTCGTTCTTAAATGAAGCTGTTCATTTGAGATACGATTTAGCCAACGGATCCTTGAAATTATACTCAGACAACTACATATAGGTATTTACGAAGGCTGCAGCGTGCGATTGGCAATAGTGGTCACCTTCCAAAAAGTATTATACATCCATAGAGAAGTACTGATTCGACGTTAAAGCGGAGTTTGTACTTGTGTTGACAATTTTGCTTTTTTAGATTTTTGAAAAAATTCCGAACGAAATTCGGTGCTACCGTCGGCGGATGGGACCATGCTTCTTAGAAGTAGAAATGTGCCTACTTGAGTGTCAGTCAGGGATTTTACTCTTTCCATGTTTATCTTCAGTTTTAGCTCCAGTGATAAACTCCTCGCAAAGTAAGAGGACTACATCGCCTCCATAGGTAGCAATTCTTTGTTAGGGTATTAAAGTATCATTTGTGGTTAGCCAGAATAGCCATACAGATAGGGACAGCACACGTCCCGTGATTTACTTATTGTTGTCCATATTTCCATTGCGCAGTTGCCTAGATCTGATGAGATTTTTCGTCTGTATGGTGAAATATACCAGACTATTTAGAAACGATGAGTAAATTTATTGCCCGCTGCAAACGATTTCCACATTCAATTGTTCGCCTCGTGCCTCTGATTTTTAATAACAATTTCCAAACCAATCAAAAATCCATTCACAAAAATTTCTTAAAACAAAAACTCCATTCAATCCGTTTTAAGATATTTTTCACAAACGGCCTTCTCAATTAGGCCATGCCAGTCATTTTCCATCGCCTGCAGCGAGTCTAACTCCCACCATCTAAGACAAATCAGACGCATACTTACTCGGTTGGCTATTTTAAGACAATCCGACGAGACTGGGAAACATTACGTCACAATAAGGCCCAAATTGGCGTTGCAGGAAGAGATAAATTATAAAGCAACTGAGTAACAGAATTCGAAGACGACGTATAGCCGCGACAGTTGATCCGAAACAGATGTGTTACATGGTATCCGCTGCTGGTCTGCTAAACACCTTCTAGTTGAACACTATTTCTGCGCTCGAAAAGAGAGATCAGTAGTTGTAATTATTTTATACAAAAAGGGGGGCTGTGTTTTTGTTTATTGCTCGTCATACCCCAACTGCTTTTCCATTGGAGAAGCACCGTGTATATGAAGGTACGTTCGGTAGAGTGAAGCAGTGAATGGTCGAATGAAAGTGTGGGTTATATGGGCAGCGAGTGTGGTTTTCATTGAGAATGTGGAACAAGTGTTTATCTAATAACACTCAACAATTTTTTTATTTTTTTTTTTTAAATTACCATTTCAGGTATATTGCAGTTCACATGTACCAAAGAGCGGACCTGGTCATCTCGACCAAACATCTGTAGGTATAAGACAGGCGCTGAATGTGCCGCGAACAAACAAATTTGTGAATGAACAGATCCGAGGCACGAGATTGGACGGTGTCGATGGTGAGTTGAAATGTTTTTTTTTTTTATGTGATGTGTCGTAAAATTTTTAAATGAATACATTTTAGCAATCCATACATCGACAGGTTATGTCGATGGATGTACCTACTTCTCGTTCGCCTTGGGTTTTCTTGAATGGCTCGTTGCTTTTAACTATCGAATATCTAAGCAAAGTAGAAATCCATTTGTTCCGTTTTCTGCTGGAATTTTTCCCGCGGATGCTTGATCCGTGTACGCCTCTGCTAAAGATGCACTGCTATATTAAGGGTTGCACAATCAAAGCCATCCCTCGTCTTAGGCGGGGTGATCTGGTACTGGAGTCTCGTGGAGTCTTACCATTAAACTTCACGTCTCATTAGGTAGATATGCGTCCATTTTTAAACAGACATTTGTGCAATCCTATTGGCTATGAGGTATATTGTAAGGAATAAGTGGAAGAGTCGGAGTACCTATGCTTGCAGTGACAGTCAGATAGAGCTTAAGCCCTTGTTCCATTATTTAACCTATTCCGAAATAGTTCGTGAATGTAAGAACTCTCTGATTCTAATGCAAGATGTAAGAATTCTCTAGTTTTGTTTATGTCCAAGGTCACACTGGGATCTTGGGAAATGACAACTCCGATGAGATTACTTACTTACTTAGGTGGCGCTACAGTTCGGGGTGAACATGGGCCTCAACCAACAAGTCTCTCTATTTAGCTCGGTCCTTAGCTAATTACCGATGAGATTGCTAGATCTTTTTCAAGAACACTATTCTGTATGTCATGACGCTCCAGGATGCAGGCTGACCATAGGCATGGTTCCGGATATCTGTAAGATATCCGCGATATTCTTGTTGTCTCTCATCAGATGTGGGGTGATGTGATAAGTGCTGTACTATAAGCTCCTCATCACTGAAGGGCTTGGCTTTCTCAAAAAGACAGGAAATTTTTTAATAAAATCGGAAAACCAGAATTTTTGCTTCGTGATAGTGCGGCCCAGTTGTTTCTGAGTATCCCAGTGAAACGTTTTACTGTCCCAAAGTTTTACTACTCACACTTCTTTAAATCAGCATAAAATTGTCCAATCCATTTATACCACTCCTTCCCTTCCAATCATCCTGTTTAAAAATTCGCAACTAGTTCCATTGATACTGTTTATCATAAGCATCAGAATCTTAAACCAACTTCAGTCTGGATGAATAACCTGGACCAGACAGTATTCCTTCTATCCTATTGCAAAAATGTGCCGCGTCTCTTTCGGTACTATCAAAGCTTTTGTTTAATACTCTCACTTAGGTTAGGTAGACGGGTGTCTTGTGACAAAAGAGTCACTGCTCACTTAGGCCAACAGTTTGGGTCCATTGTGTCCACTGTTAGAACCACCCAGATAGTGATATGAATCTCAGGAAGTCCATCAGCTCAACATTATCTAAGTCCTCCAGCTCCGAAAAGAAATAACTACGAAGAGTCCTCACTCTTCTGACGGATAGGACAGGACAATTACACAGCAGGTGACGAACAGATCCCATTTCGTCCCTACAACTTCTACAATAGTCGCTGTGCTGTACACCGAGTCATTGCGCATGGATGCCAATGGCAGACTGACCAGTAATTATGCCGCAAATGACCCGTGCGTTATGACGACTAAGTTTCACTCAAGAAGTTGATCTGCTTTTACAAAGGCCGGCCGTAGCGCCCTGGTCATTGCGCATGTGTCGAAATGAACCCAGCGTCTGTTTGCTCGACCTGTGACTTCATATTTTATTTTCATCCGTAATGAACTAAATGGAATCGCTATAAAAGGGAGAGCTCGCGATACATGCAGCGTCGACCCCTTCCTAGCAAGCTCATTAGCCCTTTCGCTTCCGTCGATATCCATACGCCTTGGTACCTAGCAAAGGGTGAACGCATCGGCTCTAGATATTTCGTTTAAAATTGATTTGCAAATCCTCACAAGCCTCGATCTAATTACAGCAGAGTCCAGAGCCTTAACGGCTGTCTGGCTATCTATATAGACAGTGATCGTTTTACCAACGATACTACTCTCGCGTATAATTTCAGCAGCCTGTATAATTGCTGTGATTTCGGCCTGAAAAACGATGCGGTCGTCGCTTATTCTAAAGGAGTGATTCATTCCTAGGGCTTCACAATAAATTACGGCTCCCGTGCCAACGTCCATCTTAGAACCGTCGGTATAGAAGGCCAGTTCCTTTTCCTTTATGGCTCTTCGGTTTTTCCAGTAGATTCTGTCAGGATATAGTAAATCTCATTTCAAATGCTAGCATCAGATTCATGTGATCAGTTTCCATCGATCCGCTGGCAGTCCCCCATCGGGATAAAATGGAGGCAAATGGCCATAAGGGCTCGGTCATCACAATCGGCTTTCTCTCAGTCTTACAGCGGTTTTGGCCGCCCAGCTGCTACAGTATATATCAAGCGGAATGAAACTAAGCATGGTTTCCATTCCCGCTGTTGGCGTTGTTCTCAATGATTCCATGACTCCGATGCACGCTGCCCTCTGGATTTTTGTGAGGTTTGAAAGCTGGTATTGCTTCTCAAGTATCGTCCACCACACTAGTGAGCCATACGTAAGAATGCGTCTTACAACCGCTGTGTATATCCAGTACACCACAGCTGCTTTGAAGCCTATCTGCTTACTACTTCCTCAGCCTATGTGTAAGTGGGTACTACTTGTTCCACGATTAGAGCAGAATTTCTTTCTGCTCCTGTTCGACAGCATGAGGGTACTAGCAGTCTTTATTCCTTCTGCAAAATGATCCCTAAGCTAATGCAGCACTACAGGTCCTCATAGACTGTCGGTGTCATATCGGCATACGATACTTCATTACTGACTTGATATTAAGCTACTAGTCAAAGCACTCAGATTTTATTTCATATGCTTGTATAAGGCTTTAAACATTTATTTGCTGAAGGCCCACATGACCAGCATGAGGAGTTGAAGTAATTCCCTAGAGTTTGATCCTCCGACTTCTAAAATGTTTAAATCAAATCCAAAGCCTTCAATCTCACTTTCGAGATACATATAGCCTGAGTTCTTATATGAGACATTAGCTTTTAAACCTAACTGAGTGAAATGAGAAGCACAGAGATTTGGTAGAATCCCAATAGCGTAGATTCATTTTTTCGACTATGTATCCAACTAGTTTTTATCAGATCGAATCCCAAAAAGGGCTTTGCACAATGTCAGGTGCAACCTCTCCTAATGTCTAGATGTCAAGATCCCTAATGTATTAGTTAACTACACAAATATTCCTCATACATATAAATAAATCCACATTCTTTTTATCATTCTCATCATAGGTGTAAGCTCCCGCCAATCAACGCCCAACGGCTATGGCAGCCGAGAAGTTAGTTCGCCCTCACAAAATGACTCCGACTACAAGTATGGACGGTTCGATGCCAGTGCGTTACACATTGCACACGCACTCAAGCAGACCGAAATCCAAAAGGCATACAACAAGCGACGCGAAAAACCAATCGATTTCTACTTGGTAAGTTTTAAACAACAACTATTACACATACTCGTAGATACATTTATTGCCGAAACTTTGTTGCGATAGGTACTTTTTATTTTAATTTCTATCTAAACGCGCAACTGGCTTATGTGAAGCTGAGAGTAATCTGGAGTAAGTTGGAATAGGTTGCATGATAACTTTCTTTCAAACAAAGATCGCATGCTGATCTGAGTAAAAGAAGAGTAATTGAGTAATTAAAGTATCGAGATACTATTCAGGGCATAACATTCAAAGCAAAGTACATAGTCTACTGAAAGCCAACCAAAGACCAAAGCGAGAGTGAGGATGATTGTACTATCATACATCATGCAATCAACCGTATTTTCTAGGGCGAAAATCTCCCGAAAGGTCGTTAACCACAAAACAAGAGATACAACAGAGAGATACGAGTATGAGTGCAAATGTATCTGCGGATGTTTGAAATTTTTCTCAGGTACACTATATGGTGGGGCAGATCTACTGCAGTGCATTTTGAAGCCCCGGCACAAACACGAGATTTGAATGGGAATCTACTGAATGACTGAATAGCTGAATGCCGTGGGCCTGGAAATTAATTTTGTAATTCAAATTTTATTGACTGTTTTTGCATTTTGATGTGACACGTCAGGCGGTGTGGTGTGCACACAGTAGCAGCACGCACAATTTAATTCGAAGCAGAAAAATTTGTCGAATTAAATCTCACCGGCAGATGGATTGACTGGCAGGTATTGACGAGGTTTCATTGCACTTTCGCACCAGCACAACAGTTCATGGTCATGGAATCCATTTGGCACCTACATGCACACATGTGTAGGCATCTTTGTGAGAAATCGCCGAATATGAGAAATGCAGTTTTCTCTGGATTAGTATAAATAGCACGTACATACGACTGATTGACGTCTGCTATGTTACCAAAAATGGGCACAGTCCCGACAGATTGCTTGTTATAGAAAGCAGCAACATTGCCGGGACTTGATGTCACGTTTGAAAACTTCTACGAACGTGAACGCTAAGCCCGACAGTACATGCGACAATTTATCGACAGCTCCAGTCAACTAAGAGAATAGGTATTTCAAAGGTCGTACGAAATGTGTTTGGCTTAGGAAATAGAGTTCGGAGAGTCTTAAATACCACTCATAGTGACGCTTCAAGTTGTCAGAATTTTCAGTTGTTGGCGAAGACCTACATACTAAATACAGTAGGTACTAAATGGGCTATTACGAGTATACGAGTATACTGCTGAGTCGACTGTCACTTTTAATTGAACTTAAAGCAGTATTCTGCGAAATCTACTCGACCATAATCATATTTGTTTTGTCCAATATTGCCAAACTCCACCTCAACAGAGGAAAGGAACAATACGCACTCTTTGCGGATTTCAGGGAAACGTTCGACTAAGTGGACAGTAGAGCACTTTCTACGAAATGACTTCAATCCTTTCACCCCGTAGAGGCATTGAGCGTCAACAACACATGTGTGCTATCTTGTTAGGAGTTCTGCAATGCAATGATATCTCAATTCCTCCTCAACTGCTCTACGACAAATTTCCTTATAAAGACCCGCTTCATTTATATACTCAAACCTCTATTTGTTACTTTAAGTGTAAGTTTAGGACCATTGCTCCCTTGAAACTGCGAAATTATTTTCATCAACACATAATGATCTAATATTTCAGCCAATTGCAGGATCTAGAATATAGATAGAGATGTGAATCTCAGAGGTCTGTCAGATTGAAAAGGGACACCGGCGGCTTGGAACCACCTAAAAAGTGGTATGAATCTAAGGAGATCTCTCAGCTCAATCTGAAGTAGGTCCTCTAACTCAGTAACGAAGTAGCTACCGAGAGTTCTCATTCTTCTGTTGGCGAGGGCAGAGCATTATTATATTATATATTATTATCAGTGCCAATGTCAAATCTAAGAAATTTTAAATTTTATTAATTAGGATATGTCAAACCTTCTTGCAATTAAGAGATTTGGGAATATACGTGAACATATGTGCATATAATACATATGCATGTACAGACAGAAAAATTGCAATATTTTTCCATTTTATTAGATGAGATGTTGCTGATCGTTGGATTTGTCCATATTATAGATTGTTTTAAATTTAAAATAAAATATTAAAAGAGTTTCGTAGGCAGTATATTGCAAGTTGAATACTAATACCTCAAGTTTATTTTCCTACCTTTTAGAAGGTGTTTTTGGAGAAATACTTCAGGTAATTACGTGCTTTCAAATGGAACAAACTATGTATTTTATTGAAACGTGACAGCACATCTTTAAATAAAACGTTCTGGCAGACCGTCCACCGAACCAAAGGAAGGTAGTTGAATATCGTGAATTGAGTCAAAACCAAAGACGGTACATTGCTTTCCAATGAGCGATGTAGATGCAGCGAGCACTTTTCAGAATTGCTTAATCCCGAACAAGCCATGCCATCAGAAAGATGACAGACCTATGCTCGAGACTTTGGCTATCAAATCGCTAAAAGTTGGCGAATCTTCCGACGTGGATGAAATCGGGCCAGAAATTATAAATACTTTTGGGAAAGAGTGAGCGCAATGGCTCTCACGTGTCATTGAAGTGGCATAGGAATGCGGTGAAACACCTGGTGATTGTCCCTCTTCGTAAGAGGGGGGACAAATCAGATTGAATCAACTAAAGGGGATATCTCTTTTAAGTCCCCGTGGAAAAGTCTTTGCTAGGGTGCTAGAAATGCGTTCCAGAGCTCTGGTTGAGGATAGTTTGACGGATGAGCAATGGTTTCGATTTTCGGCCCTGTAGAAGCACAACCGACCAGTTACTCACTCTCAGGATGGTTCTTGAGAAGGCCCGGGAGTATGCTGAACCAGTATACACCCGTTTTGTGTATTTGGCGAAAGCATGTTTTAGGGTTCCTCGAGGCAAACTCTGGAGTTCCTTATTAAGGGCTACGCGGTATTTATATACAAACTATAGAAGCTGTGTTCGGGTAAATGGCGGTAAATCAATACCCTTCACTGTGGGGATTGGACTCTGCCATGGGTGCCTTTCGTCACCTCGCCTCTTAATTGCATATATGGACTGGATACTGCAGCGCAGCCGTAGCAGAGAATGTTGCAAAGTGGGGGACTTAAGCATTGGTCATCCTCTCTTTGCGGATGATTTGGTCATCCTTGGGTACTCTTAAACCGAACTTCGGCGGGCACTTGAAAGGTTTGTAGCCGTTTGTGATGATGCTGAAATGAAAGTAAACGTGAACAAATCGGAAGTATTGGTTGTTTCCAGAACGCCTATTCAGTACAATCTGCATATTTGTAGAGCCCCACTGAAGCAGGTGGATAAGTTTAGGTATCTCGGGTTCTTATTCACGAGTAATGGAAAGAGCAATGTCGAGTTATTCTGTAGAAATGGTCAGGCTTTTATAAGGAATACCGAACTATGTGTTGAAGCTAAATTATCGATTTTTAACCCGGTATATGTTCCAACTCTCACCTATAGCACCAGACTACGCGAGGCGCTCAATGTTGAGCAGCTACTTCTTCGAACGGAAGGATTTATGCTTTGACGGTTTGGTCACGTAGTGCGCATGTCCCCAGACCGGCTTCCAAGACGTGTCATGATTGCCATGCCATCATGTTAGCGACCCCTCGGTAGGCCTAGAAATATATGGTTGGATCAAGTTCGACATCTCTCCTGGAGCTCTCTAGGGATTCCTCCTGAAGAGTTGAAATCGACGACGCAGGATCAAGAATGATGGAGAGTGCACCTTATCATCCTACCCCTGCGACCATCATAAAGGATTACCGGGTAAAGTAATTCAATGACAAAACGGAGAGTGCTCTAAAGAAGTGTACTTGAAATTGCATATTTAAAGACCCAGCGAAGCGGGTACAACCAACTAGTTTTTAATGAAAATGAAATGAGGATAGACTGATTGGTCTGTAGTCTTTTGGGGTCGTGTGGCTACATTTTCCTGCTTTGAGAACGAAAATGACACCCACCTCCTTTGAGTTCTTTGGAACCTAACCTAGCTTAAGACAGCCTGTGTAGATTCGCTTGGGCCACGGAATGATAGTTTCCATAGACTCTTGCAATATCACGGAATGAATGTTATCCATTCCTGGCGTCTTGTATGTAGCAGGGGCCTTTAATTGCCCATGCTATCTTGCAATCGTTGACTATCTTATCATTTTCATCCACATCAAGTCCTGCCACGGATACTGCAACATGTAAGTCAACTATCTTCTCAATTGATATCAGTGTAGCGAGGAAAATGAGTCCTCATTAGAATATCTAGCGTCTCCTCATGCGAGTTCGCTCAGGTACCATTGCTCCTTGTGATATAAGATGCAGGTGGTGGTGATTTGGCTAGAACTCTCCTAGCTTCGTCGGCCATGCAATTCCTTGGAATGTATCTGTGCGCCGGCACCCAAATAAGGTGAATATTGAATTTTTTATTCATCTCATTAAGAGACAGGCGACAATTTAACGCAGTTTTTGAACTGAAGGTGACAGAATCCAGGGATTTGATCGCGGCTTACTTACTTACTAACTTAGGTGGCGCTACAGTTCGGGGTGAACCTGGGCCTCAACCAACAAGCCTCTCCATTTAGCTCGGTCTTTAGCTAATTGCCTTCAGTTGCACACTCCAAGTTGGTCGAGGTCCCCTTGAAGTTGTGCGCGCCACATACGGCGATGATTCCCTCTACTGCGTCGTCCCTCGGGATTAGATTCGAAGACACTGCGGGCCGGAGCGTTGGTGTCCATTCGCTCTACATGTCCTAGCCATCCCAGACGTCCAATACGCAGTTTTTTGACTAGGTCGATGTCGCTGTACAGCTCGTATAGTTCGTGATTGAATCTTCTCCTCCAAAACCCGTCAACGCAAATGGGACCGAAAATCTTACGAAGAATTTTTCTCTCGAAGCGACCAAGGATATCTTCATCCTCTTTTAATAAAGTCCATGTTTCAGCGCCATAAAGCAGGACTGGGATGATCAGGGTCTTATACAGAGTCTCCTCAGTAGTTCGAGATAGAGCTTTACTGTTGAATTGCCTTATAAGCCCAAAAAACAGCGATTGGCAAGACTTATTCTTCGCTTGATTTCTGCGCTGATGTTGTTCTCAGAGTTTATAGCAGAGCCAAGGCAGACAAAGTCCCTTACTACCTCGAAGTTATAGCTGTCTTTTGAGGTCGTGTGGCTACATTTTCCTGCTTTGAGAACGAAAATGACACCCACCTCCTTTGGAACTTAACCCAGCTTAAGACAGCGTGTGAAGATTCGCTTGGGCGACGAAATGATAGTTACCATAGACTCTTGCAATATCACGGAATGAATGTTACCCACTCCTGACGTCTTGTATGTAGCAAGAGCCTTTAATTGCCCATGCTATCTTGCAATCGTTGACTATCTTGTCATTTTCATCCACATCAAGTCCTGCCACGGATACTGCAACATGTAAGTCAACTATCTTCTCAATTGATATCAGTGCAGCAAGGAAAATGAGTCCTCATTATAATATCTAGCGTCTCCTCATGTGAGTTCGCTCAGGTACCATTGCTCCTTGTGATAGTGGTGGTGATTTGGCTAGGATTTTCCTAAGTTCGTCGGCCATGCAATTCCTTGGAATGTATCTGTGCATGTTTAGTCATCACATTAAGAGACAGGGGAGAATTTAACGAAGTTTTTGAACTGAAGGTGATAGATTCCAGGGATTTGATCGTGGCTTGACTGTCAGTAAAAATGGTGATATCCCGATTAGATATTACATTGTACCTTAGCCACGACAAAGTTTCCTTGGTCGCCATAATCTCCGCCTGAAAAACGCTACAGAGATTGTGAACGCGAAAGGAGATACTTATGTTCAGATCATTAAAGAAGACACCCCCTCCCACTCCCGATTTTGTTTTGGATCAATGTGTGTAGAAGCATATGGATCCCCTACATAACCACAAATCTTCCTCCCAATCAAGTCTGGAGGGGATGCGGACTTCACAGTTTTTGATGAACAGAAATTGTGAAATTATGAAGTAAGTGTCTTGCGGAAGGAACTCAAGATCGTCAAGAATATAATAGTGTCCGATACTTAGACTCGACCACTGAGATATGGCCTTCATGATAGTGGCTATACGAGCTGTCACTTGTTTGTTATAAATATCCAAAGGTGGTGAGTGAAACAAAATGTCTAGGACCATTCTTGGGGTAGTTCTTAATGCTCAACTGATGCATAGGACAGCCGACCTTTTCACACGGAAAAGATAGGTTAGGTGAATAACTTTCTCCAGACGATGGAGTGACCAGACGTAAGTACCGGCCTGATGACGGTTGCATAAAGCCAGTATGTAGTTCTTGGCTGTAGTCCCTATATATTTTATACTGCTTTCTTATAGCAGTATAGTGGTGTAGTGGCTTTCTTTACACGTTCTAGGATTTTGGGTTTTCCTAAGTTTCTTGTCAAGAATGAGAGCCAATATTTGCCTTTATCTACAAGTGTCAGGCTGGTGCTTCAAGGTTTCGAAGAATCAAAAAGCGAAAATTTGTATTTCCTTGTAAAGAAGACCAGTTCTGTTTTTTTTTTTTTTTGTAGGTTAACACCAAGACCTACGATATTCACAATGTTACGATACTCCTTATTATATTCGTTGATGATTTCATCATAACTACGCTGCTTGCATCAGACGTAAGTAAACGCAGGCAAAGTAAAATATGCAAGTTTATCAGAATAGACTGCATGCTAATACTTACCACGTGCAAAATTTAGCAACAACAATGTAGAACAAAATATGTTATGTTATTCTAACCCAATGGATCCATATGGTAGCCTACACTATTTAACGTCATCATCACCCTCATCAGTACCCACATCAAAAATCCGCAACTAATAGAGGATCAACTTCACTGCAAACACCGACGGCGACAAAGCGTTATCGAAATAACTGCCACACCATAACCTTGTCAATGGTATTTTTGAATAATTCAATTAGCAACGCACTTCAGAGATCGAATAAAAAAAATGTATCTATCAGATAAAACTCGAGAGATCAAAACAAAGTCAAGTTTAAGTTGTCATCATTATCCAGTGCAGGTGTGAACTGTGAATAGTGAGGGTTTTGGCACCGACGTAACTCCTTTTTGTCACAACTGGATTTGGCTTCGGTCTTAGCTTCTCACACCTACACATTACGGGCCGGGGAAAGGCTAGACAACAAACCAGAAGCAATCGTATTTGTATTCGTATAATGAGATTTTTTTTTTTCTTTTTATTCCAAGCCCGACTTATTGATCTATTATTCAATTAAAAATCCATCTGTAGAGCGCAGAGAGATACATCGAGTATGAAGGAATTTCTCTAGGCTTATTTATTTACCATTTATTTGCGCACAAGACTTGTTTACTTAGCCAAATTTTTGCAACGTGTATTGGCTTTTGTGTGAACAATGAAGGTAATTTGGCTTCAGCGCCGCCGAAGTGTATAGAATTCAAATAATTTCAGGAAGTACTTACATGCAGAAATCAGGATGACTGGATAATTAGAATTATGATGGGCCTTATCGTGAGCACGGGTACCTAATGACTTTGAAATAGTTGGTGCTCTTCCTAGTCAATAACTTCAATGTTGTATACCTTGTCTTTGAAATTCTTTATGGTTTTTGTATTTGCAAAACTAAAAAAAACGACTCCAATACTTACTTAACGAACTAATGACTCGTGAAAAGTTTCTACCTGAGACACGTCGGCCTTTTATTCTTGCCGATCCCGGCATACTGCCCGCAGTTATCCAGACCAAGCCTTCTGGCATCCGCCATGACTTAGTCTTTATAAAGGAAGTACGGTCTTCGATGTTTCTTGGCATTTTGGAATACGTTCACAACTTGAAACAGTTCACAGAGTTCTGGCGAAGTCTCTGTCCCTGAAATCCCTCAGCAAAGACTACCCTGCATCTGTTTAACAGAAATCATGAGAAAATATCGCACAGCAGAACTAGAAGTGGTCGTAGGACTACTCATACCTCCGCAGCACATACTAGTGCTAGAAGGATCACAAAGGAGATCACATTAAGAACAATCAAAGAGGGTGTCAAAAAAGGAAAATGCATTGCAAACATGGAGCGAGAAACCCTATCCAAATCGGTGCCTATGAAAATCGGAATATAAGGGGATACTTACTTACTTATGTCCTGTATCCCCTTGTGGGTCCTAGGGCCTCTTTACGCCTACGCGCCATCGTGTATGGTTTCTGGCAATGTGTCTGAGTTCTCCCCAATTTTTCCCTAACTGCCGTGCTTCCTTCTCGACTGTTTTGCGCCATGTTCTCCACGGACCGCCAGGTCTTCTGCCATCCTGAGTTAGAGGGTTCCATTGCATAGCATGGTTCGCTATGGAACTGTCACCCTTACGGAACGTGTGACCAATCCACTGCCACTTCCGCCGTTGGATGGTTGTGCCTATTGGTTCCTGACCCGTTCTCTCTTGAAGGTGTTCGTTAGAGATACGATTGGACCAGAAAATCCTTAAGATATTGCGCAGGCACCTATTAACAAACGTTTGCAGCTTTCTGGGGATAGTAGTGGTCACTCTCCACGTGCTGCAACCATATAACAGCACAGATTCAACGTTGGAGCGGAACAGTCTTATCTTGGTGCTCAAACTGATTGCATTGCTTCGCCATATTTTGGACAACATCCCGAACGCGGACTTTGCTTTGGCGATCCTGTTGGCTATATCCAGTTCGGTTCCACCATCTGTCGAGACAATACTACCAAGATACTGGAAATCCTCTACTCCGACGACGCCTGCCTCCCTCTCCACATCTGCTGTCATTTGGTGGAGGTCCATAATTCTGTGGGAGAGTAAGCGTACATCGTCAGCGTAGTCAAGATGTTTCAGTTGAGATGTAAGAGTCCATCGAATTCCTCCGTTTCCCGTCAACAAAGCTGCATGAAGCACATCGCTAATCAACAATAGGAATAATATTGGTGAAAGGATACAGCCTTGTCTTACCCCACTTTGGATCTCAAATTCCTCAGACAACCTCCCCCTGTGCAGAACGTGACATTTGGAGCCTTCACATGTAGCTTTGATAATAGCAATTAGTTTATCGGGAATACCTCTCCTGCGTAAGGCACGCCAAATAAACTCCCTGTTGACACTATCGAATGCCTTCTCAAAATCGATGAACAGCAGGTGCAGTGGCGATCGATATTCAACACACTGTTCGATGATAATCCGCAGGGTGTTGATGTGGTCGGCACAGGAGGATCCAGAGCGGAAACCTGCTTGTTCGGCATCGAGTGTGTCTTCGAGATGTTGTTTGATTCGCTCAAGGATGATTTTAGCTATTATCTTAGCTGCAGCAGGAAGCACGCAGATACCCCTCCAGTTTCCGCACTCCATTAAATTTCCTTTCTTAGGAAGCTTGACGATCATTCCCTTTTTTCACTCGTTAGGAAAGCTATCAGATTCCCAAGCCCTCTGTATAAGTGGAAGCAGAAGCTCAGCCGATGTTGTGAGCGCTGCTCGTAAGAGCTCTGCTCTGCTGGCGCGTTGATGTAGATGCGCTTGTCACGTCGCACGCTACGCTGAACTTCTCTCATCTTCATGCGATATAGGGACTCTAGTTCGCTTCACCCTGCTGCTGGGGTAGCTGCAACGCGAGCTTTCAGCTGTTTTCGTTCGTCAATCCGTCTCCAAGTATCCTCGGAAAGCCACGCCCTATGTCTTCCCTGCGATCGACCGACAATTCTTTCAGCACCAGATGTAAAAACATTTTTCATAGCACACCAATGGTCTTGGATGGTTACGGGCATTGAGCTGCTGATTGCTCCCACACCTTGCGAAAAGTGCTCCCTTAATTGTTGGCGCACTGAGGGATCACTAAATCTATTGACGTTGAACCTGGGCATTCTTGTGTTGTCCTGGGATCTTCGAACTGCAGCAGTGCGTAGTTGGAGGGTAGCTATCATAAGATGGTGATCACGTACAATCCCCACATCTTCCCCTCGCCTGTTTCGGACGTCCAGGAGACTACTTCTAAATCGGCGGCTGATGGCAAAATGGTCAATTTGGTTGGAGGTTGCTTGCCTGTCATTGGAAACCCAGCTGACTTTATGGGTCTTGTGCTCAAACATCGTGCCACCTATCACAAGGCGGTTGGCATTGCAGAAATCCACAAACCTTTCGCCGTTGTCATTGCGGTTGCCTAGTCCATGCTTCCCGATTACATGTTTGAGCCCTTCGTTGCCGTTGCCTACCTTGGCATTCAAATCTCCCATCACTATGACAATATCTCCATTTGGTGTTGTGTTGAAGACGGTACTTAAGAGGTTGTAGAAGCTCTCCTTTTCGTCCTCAGACGAACTATTCGTTGGGGCGTAACACTGTATGATGGTGACGCGTCGTACTCTAGTCCGGAATCTGGCCGTCAAAATCCTATCACCATGAGGCTGCCAGGAAATTAGGCCCTTGCGTGCTGTTGTTGTTAGCAGTAGTCCGACTCCATATTCCCGCGGACTTCGGGATGGTCTTCCAGAATAGAGTAGTACAGTGTTACGCGTTGGGGACTGGTAGTCGTCCGCTTCTAACCATCTTACTTCACTTACCCCCAAAATGTCCAGTTTATATCGCATGAATTCCTTTTCCAGTTGGAGGAATCTGGCATTGTAAGGACCTTCTCTTCCCGAGTCGAGGAGCGTCTTTACATTCCAGAAACCTATCTTTGTCCGGGTACAATAGCCAAAAGTCGTCAACGTGTGATCATTCCTTATCCGAGGCATAGTGTCGGTTTCTGTAGCGAGCAATTTTCGGTAACGCAGGTTGCTGGCCCACGTTACCTAGCTTAGAATCAAGGCCCTAGACAACCCGCACTTGCAATTTTAGCCTACACGTATAAGGGTTTACACGTATAGTTGCCCGGGGACCACCACTAGGAGGTAAAGTAGGCACTTCATCACGAACTTGATTGTTTCGCTACTGGCCCAAGCCAAGTTTTGTGCAATCAGTAGTTTCCCGATCAATCGCAATGCAGGTCCCCAAAAGGCGATGGACACTACAGATTCTGCAGGGATTCGCAGAAACACCAGCACACCTTCTTATGGAATGTGAAGCACTAATCTATAATCTTCGCTGGATTCACTTCAGATACTCCGGTTCATCAAAGCAATTAAACTAAAGGAAGTGCTCTAAATCGAGCACGCCATCGACTAGAGCCCAAGTTTGGGGGACACAATAGATCTACCATAGGTCACAGTGCACTTGCACCTTACCAGCCATACATGTACATGTGTCGCTGAAAAGAGTTAAATATCTGCTCTGCTTCCTTTACTTATCATTCAGCAGCGTATACAAGACCGGTATTTTGTATTCCTCGTCGAATCTCTTCTCCATGGGTTGTCTTTTGTGGAGTTGACGTTTACTACAAGGTAGGTAGTCTGTCCTAGATCGTGGGCTGCTTTGTGCGCTGCCCTCGTTCACTTCAAGACCAACTATCTTCGATTGTTGCAATAGCCTCTTTGAAGCCACGCTTGGAACGTTTGAAGACATCAATGTCTGGGAAGGGTATCTCAGACAAAATGCAAAAGATTTCATCTGAATCTGAATATACGTAAGTAGCAGAAGACTCGAGCCTGAGCAAACATATCTTTAGCACACATAAAGGAGGCCGGACAACAGATATCTCAATTTTCTAGCAAGAATATTCACAAGGAAGATGTGCGGCAGAAGTATTCTAACTACCAGGTTCCTTAAATGGGATATATGTACATATCTACATATTCAAACCCCTGGCCCTTGGCAAAGAGATGATAGCAGATGAACTCTAAATGGGCCAGCGTCAGCGCATGGAACTAGTCGTCTAGGTTATGTGTTGGGTCTTTGGGCTTACTACCTTGCCAAGGAAAAACGTTCACATAATTATTAATTATGAGAACGACAGCAATCTCAGATAATAAACAAGTCCTCTTAAAAATGTACTAGTAAAAGCTTGTCATATCACCCTTTGTGGAATAATGGGGGTGAACAATGCCTGTGCGTTTGGGTTTCTATAAAGACAACTCTCTCAAACTCGATTTTGAAGACCTGGATGTCTCCCAGATGGCTCTGCGCCATATTTCCTTTGGCTATCCACACTTCTGTCAGATGTAAATGAATTACATACTCTAATATGTAGGATTGATATGGTCCAGTCCAATTTCGCGCTATCGCAAGCCTTGTTAAAGTCGATAAAGAGCAGATGAAGCGGAGATCCGCAGGGTGTTTATGATGAATCTATGCGATCTTAGCGAGATCGATGAATATCTGTTTTCAGTCTACGTGAATGCTTTGCTTTCCTCATGAAAGAGTGGGACAGTTCAGCAGTGCACTTCTTGGGTATGAGCACTTTGCGTGCAGTCGGTGTAAACAGCTCCAGTATAGTTTTCCAGAGTAGAACAAGTACTGTTTGTGGTATAAAATCTGGAGCTTAATAGAAATTACCATAAGATGAAATTTTTATACTGTGTGAACTAATGCTCGAGTTGGAAGAATCTGTCGTTCTGGACACTCGCGTATGCCGAAACCAGCGTTCTAACGTTCAATAAATTTATTGTATTTGGCATGAAACTTCTGTAAGACTTGGTCATAATATGCAGCATCAGTGGCATAATAAATAAAATCTACAAAATAAATAGGCACTTCCAGAAAGACAACCAACAACACAACACAACATCACCCTCCTTTTCTCCATCACGCGCGCTATGAGTACCAGTCCATGATCGATGGTCATTAACCAACAGAACTTGGCTGCCTTCGTGTCTAATCCTCTGTCGGTGTATAGGGAGTACCAGTTAAATCGATTGGTTCTTGATATACAAGCGAAGTATTATTTATGGATATCGTTCGTCATCGTCGTTCTAGCAAATGCGATGACGATTCCCGAGACCATTGAGAATCGTATCTTCAAGATTCCAATGATCTGTGTGCTAAAAATTGTGCGTAGAGTGAAAGTATTCCAAGTTTATTGCGTGCTGAATATGAATGTACTTCAAGAAAATAGTGGAAAATTATGATGTACTGTAACATCTAACAGGAAATGATGTATGACCAGGCCAGTGGGTCTTGAACACATCAGAGTATTTGTGGATGTAGTGACTGATTATCAGTTTCTTTTACGCCGCGTTCTTGGTGCATACGAGCATCTCGGTTTATACACTGAATCTGGTAGAACTCGTTTCGATAGATAGAACATGAGCATGCACGGGTGGATCTCGAAAGGAGGGTAGCTGGACATCGATTGACGTGATTGAAGATGAGTTTTTATTTTAACTTTAGGTTTGTTAGCAGCAATATAAGCAGCCACAGCAGATGACACTTAACAGTGCTGCGCCCGCTTTATTGTTGTTTGGTTAAAAGTGATGATTTCATTGAATAACAACTTTTTGAAATGACGTAAATGTAGTTTTTCTCAAAGCCGTACTTGTCACTTGGTCTTGGCTTTGAGAAACTATATAGTAATACAATGGGTGTGGAGTGACTGGACTTGTATTGCTCTTCTAACCTTGGCCTTGTGTCTCACACAAATATCGATATGCATGAAGAATGAAATATTCAACAGAATCAATCTTATCCTGTGCATATGCTGCCGTTTGACTGGCAAACCACCAAGTATATAATAATCCTAGTTAACTTATAAAACGGTTCAGGTACACATGACTACGTCATTCTATGAACCATTTAGTCTACCGGACGCACTCTATCCAAAACACCACAGATATCATTGTATTTACAATAAATGGGTTCTTAAACGTTTATACGAACAGTGTGTTCCAGACTAGGATGCCAATCCGGCGGGGTATTCTTGCTTTGGTCAAAAAGGGGTGATCTGTCTTTCCTTAATTCAGAGAAATGGGGGCAGAAAATTACATATTCGATTCAATTCACTAAAAGTGTTTTTGAAAGGCAACTGAGTTATCCATCGAACGGTTTACCCATACTGTGTAAGGATATGTGGGAATTATCACTGAACCTACTCAAGGTGATAATTAAACTAAGCAGAACTACTTGCACTACTTACTCTAATTGCGTAAAGTCAGTATGTCATTTCAATTTGACTGAAATTGCATAGCTTCAGCCCGTATTGGTGACCAATAGAGCTCTACAAAAATGACCTCTCTGGCCAGGAGCTACCTTCGATTGTATCTGAATTCTTTATGATTTGGCATTATACGTGTGAGGGCATTATTCACTCTTGAATCTTTGCTGTTAAACGAGAGCCTTGTGCCAATCATAATACCCAGCAATTTGATATACAGTCTTTTAGGCTGTGTCCTGTTCTTCGCGCTTCTGTATTCTGAAGCATTTGTTTCTCCTAAATTCGATCTGGAGGTAGGTTACTGTCAATTCACTTCACACCAGGTTTCCCGGAGCGAATCACATCTTCGATGAGCTGACTGGGGTCTGTCCGGTTGCTGACTATTGTTCTGAGGCGAGGACAAGAAAACTAGACTTGTTCTTCATCTTCTTCCTGGGCAGTATGGACACAGTGGTGAGCTGACGTATCTGAATCTGTGCAGATACTTCCTGCATCGTGATTAGTTGTAGTTCACCTCTCCAACTTTCCTTTTCACCCAAGCTTCTATGTTGAGAATAAGTTTTTATGTCCATCCTTTAGTCGTAGAGTTATCTCATCGATTTTGCCATTTTGCCATTGAGATTCTCTTTCCCTCTCTTTTTATTACTCCACTCGATTAACGCGTTTTCTGAAGCACACTCGTTCCATTTTATGAATTAAGAAGTCGATAGGCACCATGCCATACCACAACCTTTGACAGTTCTATAGGCGCAAATTGTCCTAAGGGTAGTGAGTCTATATACCGTCAATAATATTCTTCTAGAATCTTCTAGATGATTGTAGGATGGACACCTAGGTAAGGCTTAAGGTTTAGCCTATTGCCAATCTTTTTTATATTGGGGAGCAGAAGAAGTACTCTGGTACTGTGGTCTCTTGGAGAGACCTGTTTTGCCGGCGCATTTGATTCTAGAACATATTGTCCGTTTCAGAGGTTATCATGAATTTTATTACCATCTCTGGATATATCGCAGCAAGGCAAGTTGATGAGATGGATTTGTAGCCAAGAGTCCGCTTTCTCACTTAGAAAAGGGCTTAGCATTCTGCGATTACATGGGGAGAGGTCTCTAGGCATAGTCTACGGATAGAGTTCAATACTACGTTGAATTTGTGGAGATGCTTCTTTAGGAGGTACTGACTGGTTATAATTCTGAAATGATTTCTGCCTAGACTCACTTGGAACTTATATTTCTTGAGCGACAGGACAGAAAAGTAGTACTTGGAACACTTTTGACTTGAGTATCAATCAGGATTTATCTTTGAAAAGACCCTTGCTCGTGCCATATAATGGTTCAGGGCCGTTAAAGGGTGATGTTACACAAGTCTTGTTCAAAGAGCCAGCTATTTCGCTACCTTGGCGACCTTTTTGTGTGGGATCCAGTGTAGAAAGATCAAGTTCTTTCTCGCCATTTCTGAAAGCAATTTGACTGTCTTCAGAATTAACTTTGATTTCAATTCTGCAGAGTCGAGCACCTACAAAGCTACTTAACTGTCAGAGAAGATGAATATGGTTTTGCAGGCAGGGCTTGCATTTTTCCCAGCCAGTCTTTGGAACGACAATTATGATGTAGTTACATTACATCCAAGCTTTTAATTGCCTATTTTGGTCGCATCACTTGATCTTTAAAGACCGCTACATTCGATGCCGATACTATTTCGTGAACGTGTTTCGCAACAATATCATCCGCAAAGCCTATAATTTTTGTCAGTATTGGCAATCTAAGCACATCGTCATAATATTCCACAAAAGACCGTCTACCACTGATCCTTGTTGAACACCTGCTGAAACGTTGTTGTGCTTGATACCGTCACCGCTTTCATATCTGAAATATAACTTCGTATTCTTAAAGTACGTCGATACTTTCCTAAGAATGTATCGTAGTTTGGCGTATTCTGTCTTACAAGAGAGTTCATTATGCAGGACCAACTTGCCGAATTCAAAGCATTCTTAATGTCTAGGGTAATAGCGGCATAGTACTCCTTTGTACCCCACTTCCTCCTGCAGCAGCGATATTTACCATAATTTTTATGGTAGCTTCTCTGGAGCGAACTTTTTGTAAACAAACTGGCACTCTGAGAGTGCCTCTATTTCCTCGGTTATTGAGAAAAGCCTGGATCACTTTTTCTACAATTTTCTCCATCGTGCCAAGTATGCAAATGGGGCAATATGATGAAGAAACTCCAAGGGGTTAGTTTCCTTTGGGAAGTAGCATCGTGACCTTCGAAAGACATATAAAGTATATATGGATATGTATACGTGAACTTACGGCTTTATGTTTGTATGGATCCCCCTTGAAAGTTTCATCTCTGAGTTAGAATTCTTTGAATTCGAACACGCTACCCATTACCTGGCACCCAATTCAACACCTCCATATAAATTATTATCGCCATTAGGCATAAGCACCACAAAACATGCGCAATTGCTCGACTCAGAGCACAATTTAATGCCACTCACCATCGTTAATCTTCGAATCATACAACAAACACGATAATGACTCTCATTTATCATTCATTTTATTTGACACCAATAATGGTGGGCATACTGCTCATGAATTGGAAATCTGATTAAATCAAAGCAGCCTCCCTGGCTCGACAATTAAACCGCCATGTTCGCGCGCTGTCATTGCGCTGAAAGCAGAGACTGACTGCGTCAATCACTGTGCGCGTCTGTGATTCGAATCTAAACCAGAAGCACTTCAACAACTAAATCGACAGTTTAATGTTTCGAAAACGCGAAACGAGAAGCAAATACGAAGTATCCGTGAGTGGTGTGAAATGCATCTGAAAAATTCATTGCACGCAAATCCGTCGTAAATTGTACCCCAACAACGATGCAATTATTTGCGCGCACTGATTTAGGACGGTTTCTACACTTTCAACAAAGTTTTGCAATAAAAGATACATAACCATTAAGAAACGGATGCCGTTGAACTGTGTGTAGTGCAGAATACCATAGGGTACGTGGTACGATGCGCATCAAGTCTTAAGTATTTGCCAATAGAATTTAAAATAATTAGTTTGGCACGCATCAGTTGAGCGGTAACTGGCCCGTAATCATGCAGTCAATGGTTTCGGTTGCTCGCATTCCAGATAGTTTGTTGGCCACTTGCCCTAAGATTGCAGACTTTTTAGCTAACGTTATGTGGATGTAATGTAATTAGGTGAATATGGTCATTAATACTGAGATACTGTTAATTCTTAGCATGTATACTTATTAATAACAGTTTTGCTCCTTCACTTATCGATTTGGTATGAAGACTGTAGGAGATACATACATAATGGATGTTGAAGGTAATTGGTGGTCAGTGACGTGTAATGAACCTGAATGAGAGTGCTAAACTAAACAACCTAAATATGACTATTTACTAATTACAGTTAATTAGATTGGGAGGGTTTCATAATGAGGTAGAACCATTGCAAAACATTGTTTTCTTCATCGATAGTCAAGCCACTTTGATAGATAGTAATTAATTATGTTACTACATCGCCAAATTGTGGACAGATGTTTGATTCGTCTTCATACCTAAGGCAGGAAAAGACTCGTATGTATGTATATATCGTCCTTTCTACTGAAAATGGAATGACTGATTGATATCCACCTTCGACAGAGCATCATCCCGACTTTGCTCTCGACGTCCCAACATGCATACTGCAAAGGCAAATAGGCAAAGACAGTCTTACACTCGCTTGTGCGCATCATTGAAATATCTCTAAGCATTAAGGAATACAAAATGATGGCTTTCCTTGACATTAAGGAGCTTTTAACAATATCAAATCAAAGGCAATTACCAACGCACTTGCAATTTTGAAAGTGGATAGTTCGCTCGGAGTGTTGATCAACCAATTGCTTAATTGCAATTGCTGGGCGGAGCAACGGCCAAAAGACTTGCCAACTGCGGAACACCCCAAGATGGAATCTTGTCACCTGTTCTGTGGAATGAGGTAGTAAATCAGCTGTTAGCTAACTTGGAAAGGTCAGGTTCTAGAGTGATTGCCTACGCTGATGACATTGCTGCCTCAGGCAAACACCCAGACACTCTTAGGGAAATCCTCCAATATGCATCCCTTCGGCTCACCAGGACTGGGTGTTAACCTTCATAAAACAGAACTAGTTCTCTTCACGAGGAAATGCAAAGTTCCCCTCAGACCCTCCTACGATCAATGGCACCAGTCTCACCTTTAATGAAAATGCAAAATACTTGGGTCGTATTTTGATCAGAAAATTAAACTGGAAAGCCAATCTACTAGAACACGTAAGCTAAGGAAATGTAGCTCCCTATTCCTGTATTAAGGCTATAGGTTGGAGCTGGAGTATGAAATATCAAATCACTCGCTGGTTGTACGCGTCCGTTACTAGACCCATACTACTCTATGGCGTGATCGTATGGTGGCCTGCTCTTGATAGGGCTGTCCACCTCACTCAACTAGCTAGGGTGTAAAGGTCTGCATGCATGTGTATCAGCGGTGCACTACTTCCTCTGCGCCACTGAGCATTTTGTTCCATCGGCTAACAGATTGCTGCCATTGCGGCCATCCTTCTAAAAGCCTCCTCGCAGTGGACCATGTGTCACCAACGTGTCAGCCAACATTACCTAACCTAACTTACATCAACTAAACTGGTATAAGAGTACCGAAATGAGAGAGCTGTCTACACAGTCGGTTCAAGATAACTCTGGTCTGGATCCTGGGTCACAGCGATATTGAGGGAAATGAACGCGCTGATGAACCGACCAGGCAGGGCTCAGTTCTTCAAGGTGCACTTGCTGAAAGACTTCGCTTGGACCTGTCAAAACCAAGATACACTCTCACTTACTACTGAAGGCCAATCTGAGGCGGAGCAGGCTAACAAACTGCATCGTATCAAGGTTATCTGGACAAATTGTAACAGAGTAGATTATTACCACTTACCACGGGCCATAACACAAATTATCCCAGTTGCAAGGACGCAAACCAGAATGAAGTTCTTATTCACTTCTCTGTCCGGCACTAGCTAGCGCCAGGCAACGTGCATCAGGCTAACTATCTCTTTATGTGGTCTCAGGGAAAAATATCGGAGAACTAATAGTAAAGTTTTGAAAAAAATCATACTGCTTTCCAAGCCGAACTTCATGCCATCGACATATGCGCTACTATTAAGCTGAACTCAGGCATTAAGGGCATTTTTGCCAAAGTTGCACTGCAACCAGTAGACGCGATCAGTCTGAATAAGTCACCCCTGCCTTACAGCAAATTGTAAGGAAGTCTTCAAAATTCGGAACCAAATTATTTTCTCTCCTTTTTCTACTAATTATACAACTATTACTTTCAGGCCCGTGAAGAGCAGGCTCGCCTTGAAATGAAACACCGCAAAGAAGAGGACGACCTTTATCGAAAATTCGCTCGGAAACGAGAAGAGGAGGATCGCAAAATCCAAAGTGAGTTCCAAGATGAATGGGAGCGTGAACTGCAACGACTCACACACAAATTCGAGAAAGAATTGGCCACTTCAAGGCGGAATCGTGACGAACATAGTGTCCTTACGCTCCGGCACGAACAGCAGAAGGAAGACCTGGAAAAGAACATGACACTGCGACGTAGCAAAAAGAAGGAAAGCATTACACGCAAAATGCTCGAACACGAACGCTATGAGACAGCGGCGCTTGTTGATCGCCAATCTAGTGAAATGTTGGAACTCATTAGTGCCCGACGAAGTGAATACATGCAGAACGAGAGCATCTTCTTGGATGAGGACTTCAACGAGGGTGCCATTGCGATAGAGTATCCTAACATAGCACCGGTTCCGTCACCACCGGCAGTCAGTAAATTCCAAATCTATACCGATCCAATTGAGTTCGAGGATGTAGATCGGATTGCTATTTCGGTAAGTATCAAATGAACCGCCCGATGAAGCATGAATTAACTTCATTTCATCTAATCTAGGTGGCCCAAGAGGATCAAAAGACCTTCACAGACCTTGTCCGACAGCTGGTTGGACGATGCACGACCGACATTGAGAAGGCCCGCACAATCTTCCGCTGGATTACAGTGAAGAATTTAAATGCAATGCACTTTGATGACGACTTGAGGGGGGACACTCCCATGGGACTGTTGCGTGGCATCAAGTATGGAACTGAAAGTTATCATGTTCTGTTCAAGCGTCTCTGCAGCTACGCTGGTCTCCATTGTGTAGTGATCAAAGGCTACTCGAAAAGTGCTGGCTACCAGCCGGGTGTGAAATTCCAAGACTCACGCTTTAGAAACTCATGGAATGCGGTCTACGTGGCTGGAGCATGGCGTTTCGTGCAGTGCAATTGGGGAGCAAGGCATCTGGTGAATGCCAAGGAGGCTCCAAAAACAGGACGCGGCAAGAATGATAGCCTACGGTAAGATTCTTCTAAAAGAAATTCATTGCTCATGCTAAGAGTTATTGTTCCATTGTAGCTATGAATATGATGACCATTATTTCCTCACGGATCCTCGAGAGTTTATCTATGAGTTCTATCCACTGCAGGAGGACTGGCAACTTCTTAAGCGTCCAATTACCCTGAGAGAATTCGAAAATTTACCATTCGTGCGATCACTGTTCTTCCGTTATGGATTGCACTTCGCTGATGAAGGTTACGGAGCGGTGGTATTCACTGATGATACAGGTAGGACAGCACCATTCATCCATCCAATTGCCATACTAAAATGTCCTTTCAACAGGTGCCGCAACCGTCCGAATAGCCATGCCAACAGATATGCAAAGCTGCCTAATTTTCCATTATAATCTGAAATTCTACGACAGTGAAGAGGATTCCTATGATGGAGTGTCCCTGAAACGGTTTGTTATGCAGTCAGTGATTGGGAACATTGTGGCATTCAGAGTGCATGCTCCATGCTCGGGTGCATTCTTGTTGGATATATTTGCTAACGCAGTAACACCACAGGAATACTTGACCGGTGAACCAATGAAATTCAAATCTGTTTGCAAATTCAAAGTGAGTTTTTAAAGGAAACTAAATTTGAGACCAGTTCTAATTATAATTTTGCAGATCTGCTGTGAGGAACTGCAGACTGTTATGGTTCCCCTGCCAGACTGCGCCAGCGGAGAATGGGGCCCAACTAAAGCGACACGACTTTTCGGACTGATTCCAATTACTCATCAGGTAAGTTTTGAATGATTTTGTAGAGATTTTCTTAAGCTTGCATGAATTGCTTTTGATTTTTAACTATCAAGTAAGTAGTTTACTTACTTACTTAGATAGAGCTACAGTCCGGGGTGGACCTGGGCCTCAACCAACAAACCTCTCCAGCCAGCCCGGTTACGAACCAGCTGCCTCCAGTTGCGCACGCCAAGTTCGTCTAGATCCCCCTCCACTTATTTGCTTCACCTACTGCGAGGTTTTCCTCTACTGCGCCGTCCATCCGGGGTGGATTCGAAGACTTTCCGGGCCGGAACGTAGCCTCCATCCGCTCTACATGACTCAGCCATCTTAGTCGTTGTATGTGAACTCTTCTGGCTAATTCGATGTCTTCCTCCACTTGCCGTTTATTTAGACGGGATAAAAGATCACTCGAAGAAATTTTCTCTCAAAGTAAGCAAGGGCATCCTTATCCAAATTTGACAAAGTCCATGTCTCTGCACCATACAGCGGGACTGTGATGATTAGTGTCTTATACGGAGTTACCTTAGTAATTCTAGATAGGGCTTGTTACTCAATTGCCTTCTTAGCCCGTAAAAACAGCAATTGCCAAGAGTAATTCTTCGTTTGATCTCCCCACTAGTATCATTTGCGGAGTTCACCATAGAGCCTAGGTAGACAAAGTCCTTTACTGCCTCAAAATTATGTCTGTCTATTGTGGCGTTCAGTAACAAGACGTCTATGTTTTGTGCCCTTTTTTGTAGACAGCATATGGTATATTGTATTTTGTTTTGCTTTCATTGACCGCAAACCCATCTTTTCTGCCTCGATCTCAATACTCCCAAATGCCCCACTGACAGCCCTCTGAGTTCTTCCAACTATGTCAATGTCATCAGCGTAATCAGGTAGTTGTACCTCCGGTGTTGACTTGTGAGTTTCGTACAATTCTTTCAAGTAGTATGTTAAAAAGTTCGCATGATAGTGCGTCACCTTGTCTAAGACCTTTCCTGACATCGTTGTTCTTTCCAACTTTGATGGAACAGCCAGAGTTCTCAATCGTTATCCTGCACAACGGACCAGCTTGGCAGGGATGCCGATATTGCTCTGTATAACTTGTCTCTATACACGCTATCATTGGCAACTTTGAAATCGATAAAAAGATGATGTGTTTCGATTTTGTATTCATAGATTTGGAATATTTGGTGAATGGTGGACTTTCCCGACCTGAAACCGCATAAGGACCTATCAGGTTGTTGACGACCGATTTTAGGCGTTCATATAATACGGCAGACAGGAACTTATATGCGATGTTGAGAAGACTTGTACCTGTGAAGTTGGTGCAGTTCAGAGGATCTCCTTTCTTCATCGGGCATACTTTGGTTCAACCAGAAATAACAGATGAGCTGGTGCATGCTCCTTACCAACTCATCTCCTCCTGTCTTGAAAAATACGGCTACTAGGCTGTCAGCTCCAGCGGCTTTGTTGGATTTAAATTTAGATATCGCTATCCTCACTTCATCTGGTCGAGTTGACGGAAATCTTGACTATCATCGTCATTGTTGAATTGCTCATTCTTCCTAACAGCGGAATACTGCAGAAGTGTTCCTTCCATATTCTCAGCACCGATTGCGATTCTACTATTAAATTACCATTTTCGTCCCTGCAGGCCAGAACAGAAGGCTTTTAAGCCCTGGCATGTTCTTTTTACCTTTTAGTAAAATTTCCGAACATCATTCCTGCAATAAAGTCTCTCAATCTCCTCGATCGAGCGCTTCTCTCGTGGGCGAGCAGCTCTAGTCCTTTTATGCAGCAGCGCTTTGTACGCCTCTTGCTTTGTCGAAAGCGCTTGCCGTAATTCCTCATCAAGCCAGGGATTTCGTAGTGCTGACCGAGAAAAACCAAGTATATTAGAGGCGTCATCAGACCAGTTGGGAACGCTGCCACTGGTCTTCTGCATTTGCTGCTGGCGGCATAGGACTTAGATTGAGGTTAAAAAAGACTCTATCGGCAAAGGCTCTGGCGGTCTCTTGCGATTGTAGCCGTCCGATGTCAAACTTCCTCACGATGTTCCATTGATTTCGCTCCGTTCTGGATATCCGCACCTGTACCTTGGCTACTACTAGGTAGTGATCTGAATCCACGTTGGGTCCTCAGAAAATCCGGACACCCAGAATACTAGAGGAGTGCCTTGCGTCGAATCGATGTGGTTGACGGTTTTTCGATCAAAAGAGAGCCATGTCCGCTTGTGAATATCAAGACATGGAAACCGCGTACTAGCTACGAAAACGTTTCGTCCCGCCGCAAAGTCGACTAGCCTGAATCCGTTGTCGGATGTAGTGCCGTGAAGGCTGTGCTTTTCGACCACGCTACTAAAGACGTCCTCTTTTACTAGCTTTGCGCTGAAATCAACCAGAACAATTTTAACGTCGTGGCTAGGTCATTACTCATACATCTTGTCTATGAGCTGGTACAAGTCATCCTTCGTCGCGTCATCCATCTTCTTGTGAAGGGCGTGTGTGCATATTAGGCTAATGTTGACGAATTAAGCTTGGATATGGGTAGTCATGAGGCGCACGTTCACATGCCGGACGCTCAAGACGACTTGCCTAAGTCTGTTGCACCCGCCTAAACGCTGTCCTTGTTGTCTGTAGCAATCGCGGTAGTAGATGTCGCAGTATTTCATCCTCCTTTTGCCCGGTCCATCCCATCGCACTTCTTGAATGGCGGTAATGTCTACTTTGCAGCAGTCTAGACCCACCGCAAGTTGTTCGGATGCACGTGGTTTGTAGATGGACCTAACATTCCACATGCAGACACGAAGATCGTTGTCCATTTTACGTTTGCAAGGGTCGTCAACAGTAAAATTATCCGTATCCGAGGCTGTTGGTTGCTTCGTAACCAGGGCCCCAACTCTGTATTTCATTCCGAAAGTCAATCCCATTCGAAATTGCTTTTCGTTTCGCTTTTGAATTGGTACTCTGTAACACTATCGGAATGTAACACTTGTCGAGTCTCGATTTATTTTTTCGATATCTGTCAAATAAACAAACCAAAGCAAATACAAATGTAGGTAGGCGAGCTGTGGCCTCGGAGTAAATCCGGAGAAGACTGAAATGATGCTGTTTACCACTAAAACCAAGGTACCGGCATCGCTATTTTTTCGGATAGCCAGGCTGCCATCAAGGCCATTGATGCGGTTTGCATCTCTTCAAAACTGGTAGACCAATGCCGTCATCTGGGTCCCAGCGCACAGCAACCATGAGGATAATGAGCGTGCTGATGAGCTGGCCAGGCGAGGGTCGGCCCTTAACGGCTCTCTAGCAGAAAGAGTCGACATTCCGCTTGGTGCCGTTAAAGGCTATATTCACCTTCACTTCCTCCAGCTAGCCAATCGCGGGTGGAACAGCCCCACAAGCTGTGTCATATCTAGAAAGACGTGGCCCAGTTTCAACAAACCCAGGTCAAAAGAGTTACTAGGCAAACCAAGACCAGTTATTGCCAAAAGTTGCCAGTTGGAGACCATGCGGCCAAGCTTGGTATCCCCCACAACACCCGTTGCAGATGTCCGGCCTTGGCGAGGATCAGACGACAAACTCTTGGCAAACCCTTCTTCGAGGATCTGAGAGAGATAGCGGACAAGAGGATTGGAGAACTAATCCTCTTCCTGAACTCCACGGGCTGGGTTTAAACTTACCATCCCTTTTTGACTAACCACTACAATAGGTATACACGATTCCGTGGTAACAAAACGGCGCACTCTAAGCGCTAATTGGGTTCTTTTGGGCCGACACGTTACATACCTACCTATAGGTAGGTGAAAGTAATAAAAGGAAACATTTTGCTTTTCAAAGAAAGGATTTAATATAAAAAAAAAAAGAAAATGGATTCCGTTGCACTGTGGCTTAATTTATACAGGTGTCGGTAATACCTAATCATGGGAGCCTGTTAAACTTTTGGTTGGTGAATGAGATGGGTTGGCGGTGAATTCGCCTAAAGGGCTTGCTATCGATGGGCCGAGTTAGGGGTCTTCACGAGTATCCGGTGATGTGAAGACCATGGAAATATGCCATTGACTTTTAGTCGGTGGTGTGTAGGGGTGGGTACATCAGGGGACTTACTACATCTTAGCTTCCCCTCCCACTTTTGGAACTGTGCAGTATAGTCGGAGCTAGTGCTGCGAGAAGACATATTGCGCCTCATTCAGGGTTATCGTGAATAAATTTTCCCTCCGAATTTTTCCCCCGAACAAAAATTAAGTATCTTCAAAAATAGGGAAAAAATTCATCAGAAAAAATTAAATATAGCGATTGCGTTGAAAATTCTCCCGAATTGTCATTCATGATACCTATTTATTTTCCGTGGAATTATTTCCTATTTTTGAAGATATCTAATCTTTGTTCGGGGGAAAAATTCCGAGGGAAAATTTATTCACGATAACCCTGATTATCTGTTACTTCTACGTAGAAATACCATCTAACTACATCCATGTAATGTCGCAACCCCCGTTTGTATCCACTACAGCAAGAACCCCCCCATCCGGCGAGATGGGACGAGCCAGAGCTAGCATGCCTACGCAGTAGTGGTGCGAATACCCTTCCACCGATGCTGCCCAGACTGGCCTAAGGATTCCTGTTGCTTTAGGTCACAATAGTAGCTGTGAAGGGGAGGGGTTCCTTGATCGGAGCCGTGTTTGAGACTGTTTCAAACTGCTTTTGCTTTGTGTGTAAACTCTTAGTTGAAGATTCGCGATAAATTTAAATTTGATTGTCTAAATCGTTCTTATCAACAAGATTTTCCTAAGAAACTTACATTTTAATGTACTTTTCAATCCTTTCGTTATTGCATTTGTTGTAAAGACAAGTTTTCCGTATTTCAATGCTTTTGACATTAGGCAACGAGTTGCTAGGTACCAAAATTCCACTTTCGGAATTGGAAATCCGGAAGGCGTCCTCAACGGGAAGCATGGAGATTTGAGAGAGAATCAGTGGAGGTCGTTAAAGAATACAAGTATCTTGGAGCAACTCTAACACCCTAAAACAACGTGCGCTTACATCTTAAGCGGAAATTTAAGGACGCAAAATATGCTATTAACTCAACTTGGAAATTGTGTATGGCAAACAAACACATCAGCATGTCTACAAAATATCGCATCTACGAGGTAACTGCACAATCTATTATGATGTAAGCTGCACAAGTATGGGGATACTTTGAAAATGATATGGTCGAGCGCCTTTTACGTTTCTTTCTTAAACGGATGCTTTGCCTTCCATTGACTACCCCTAACTACATGCTTCATATAGAAACGGGACTACCGGCGATGTTCATTAAAACTCTCAAAATGCATTTCGATTATGTGATGAGTTTTTAATATGGAGACAGGTCGCATACCGAGGATAGTAGCAGAATACGCTTTGACTAGAAGTGCGTCCTGTTTTGCAAAATGGAAAGAGATACATAGCTGATAGGACGAATTTTCCTCTTAATTTGGATTTGCGTAATACCCATCATTTGAGAATGGAGCTGTATAACATCCTAACCAGCCTAGATGCAAAAATGCATAATTCGTTTGTTGAGGAAGCCCAAGCTTCTGTTCATAGAGAAGTCTACTCCAAGCTTTCACATAACCTTAGAGATAGAAGTTACATAAATGAAAAATATGGAACAGAAAAAAAAAACAAATACAAATATTTGGCGCAACAGCTCTTTAAAGTGCCAGGGCCTAGCTTCTCGCAACCACTCATGTTGTGTGTGTTATATTTTTCACACGAATGGAAGGGACCTACAGTTTACTGCCGAATCCGAACGGCGATTTGAGAAGCTTTTTCGTGACAACAATACTCTCGGATGTTTGTCAGACGCTCGCGAGAGGTGGGACCGTGAAAGAACTTTTTTGGTGTTTTCTGGGATTCGAACTTGGAACCTCATGCGTAGTGATCCGACACACTAACCACTTACGCCACGGCGCCCCAGATGTAACAGATGTAATCGGTTTTCTGTGAAAGAAGTGATGGCAAATTTTTTTTTTTTTTTTATATTTTCTATACTTTATTGAAATAAGAGCAATTCTGAAAATGAATTGAATGGAGAAGCATCAGAGTTTTATTGAAAGAATTATCCAATGTGGACGATTGCCATATGGACGATTTTACTACGCCGTCAATGAAAAGTGGACCTGCTCTTCTTCTTCTTCTTCCTTTTATCAGCGAGGTTATGATCCGAAAATAAGGGATCATAACCCTCACACTTCACTGCATTTCTACTGATCCGCCAGGTGGGGTTCACCTATTTGACCTCAGAAAATATCAGCAGGCCCGCCGATTTTGGATCACTCGGTTACTGAGGCCAATGAAATGCCGATGTCGTCGCATTTGTCTGATCCAGGCGTTTATAGGCCTGCTTTTCCTACATCGCGATGTCTTTGGAACGTGCATTGATATTGCCTTTTTAACAGGGTTCAAATGATCTCTTCTTTGAACGTGGCAATACCAGCTGATTCTGATTCTGAGCCATCTGAACCCGATTTCTCCCATTTTTTTCCAGAACTCAGAGGGCATATCGTCTGGCCCAACCGCTTTTCGTTTTTTTTTTGAGTATTTGATCCCCTCACTAACTTCTTCGACTGTAATGTCGGGCCGTGATGCCATTTTCCAATTTTTTAGTGAAGTGTGTTCGCAGCTCCTGGATAGTCTGATTTGCATCAGCAACCGGGGAAGATATTTTCTCCAGCTCCCGATACAGGCCCTCCGTACTCTCTGCTTGAAGCTGGGCGCACTTATTTTTCGCTTTTTTCTTGCAACATCTGTATTTCATTTCGAGGCGAGCTTTTTCGTCACTATTATTAGAGGGGCACTTTGACCAAGCTTTGAAAGCCGCTTTATTCTTATTTATCACCTTCTTAGCTTCATCACTCCACCACCATGTTTCTTTGGCGTGTTGATGGTGGTCTTTTGAAGCTCCTAGCAGTGGTTTGGCATTCTTTAAGCAAGGAACAGATGTAATATCAACCATTTTCAAAGGAGCAGGAGGAGAATTAATGACCCTGAATTTCGTCCCCCACCGACCTGATTTGCCGATACTGTGCTATCTCTGTAATCTGGAGGTACGAGAAAATGTGTTACACTTCGTAGGAGTTTGTCCAATACTGAAGGAGATAAGGAGACTGCACTTAGGAGAAAACAAACTATCATATGAAGAAGTACATAGCGTATTGAATGGCAGAGATTGGTTATCGCTATACAAATACATTAAAGCTGTGTCTAGTTATCGTAGACAAATAGTAGATGAAGCCTTTTAGTTATATAAAAGCCCATATTTTGAACATATTTATTATTGATTCCTTTTAATTGTCACTCTGGCAGACGGCTTTTGCCATGCTGTAATAAGTTTTGTTAACCTTTGTATGTTACATTAAAAAAAAGGATAATAAAATCTAATTTAATCTAATCTAATGATGTTACGTCATGCCTAAATCATAGCGATATTCTTACCTATTCGGATGATATGAAAGTTTGAAGACATATTATGTCCATAACCTTCCAAAATTAGACATTAACAGCTTCACCACACGGTGTGTTAAGAACGGTTTAATTCTGAATCCCTTTAATTGTCAACAGATGACATTCTCTGGAAGGCGTGTGTTTACTAAGTTTCAATATCCTTTATATACTTAAGACTAAATCAAATTATGCATTAAAATACTTGGGCACCTACCTGCGCAATTTTTTTTATAATCCGTGACACCATAAGCGCTTAATAAATTTTATAAATTTTAACAAGCCAACCTAGTTTGATCCAGTAACGAGATTCCAGAGAGAGGATAGGAATATCTAAGTAACGAAAGCCATATGAATTGTAGATAATACTCAAATGTGTCTAGCATAAGCTACTTAATAAAATACTATTTAGCTACTTAGTAAATTGTTGAAACATAAGTTCGTAATTGGGAATACGTACTTAAAGGAGAATATCTTGTTCATATAAAATGAATATTTTTAAGTATAATCTCGACAATCAGCATTAGCTAATTACCATAAGTACGTACACAATTTTTATTCATAAAAATTCTATTTATCCTAGGAACCCCTAATTTTTGCCGGACGAAATTTAGACCTACAATTCCGTATGTCACGACCACTGACTGATTTTATGGCAACGCTGCATAAAAATGGGATCGAAGAAAAAAAACTATCCAAATATGTTACACACACAAACACATCCGAGGATATTGTAACATTTACAATCACGTAAGTCCGAAATAATCATCACACAGCAATAATAATTCCCATTTGTCCCATCATTTTCCTAAATTTAGTTTCCCCGAAGAGGGACAATACGGCCTCGATATCTATACCCGAGAAGTTGGAGTCACGGTACAAAATAACAATTCGCCAAGTGAAAAACATTTGCTAACGCACTGTTGTAAATATTTGATTAATTCGTCGAAGAGAAACTAAGGTGAAGATACGTAGATGTTGAACGCCGCAGGTGTCCAACTGTTGACCAGTTTTGTTTTCTTATACAGATTATAAGTTTATTTAACCATAAAAAACAAAAATTTAATATATATGTAATTTATCTAGTTATTAATCAGATTCTTATAAACGGAATTAAAATGAAATTCTAGTTACTCAACAAATTATACTGATGTTCAAATATTTATAATAATTTCTGTTGAAACCAACAAACAAACAAAACTGTATAACA
This sequence comes from Brachypalpus laphriformis, assembly GCA_945910035.1. Taxonomy (NCBI): domain Eukaryota; kingdom Metazoa; phylum Arthropoda; class Insecta; order Diptera; family Syrphidae; genus Brachypalpus; species Brachypalpus laphriformis. The sequence goes on along the minus strand of OX246753.1, from coordinate 292,173,816 downwards.
CAAACCTAAAACTTTTTTTAAAAAATTGTAGAGTCATTAATAGAAAGAGTGAGTAAGGCAGACAGCGAATAGGTGGAAAAGAAATGGAGAAAACGGTGCTTTACGTGACTAAGCCTTAATATAATTCTAAAAGAAACCATAAATATGCAATAATATAAAGTAAATTAATTTAAATAAAACTTCCGTTCTAGCCGATCCCTTAAATATATATTAAATCGGATTTAAATTTGCACTGTTGATGTATATGTACATATTATATAATAACTCACATATGTAATAACTCGGTTTTTATATTTTTTTTTATTACTTAGACTTAAAGTTAATGAAAATTTATTATATTTATTGAATAAACTTAAAAAAAAAAGATTTTATATAATTTTTTATTCAAACAAATATGGTCTTCTCTTTTTAAAGAATCTCACACTTGAAGTGAAAAATAATTTCAACTACACCTGTGGTCAAACGGTACTGCATGCGATTATGTGCAAATAAAAGCATTTTCACTTAACCTAGACCTACCAAATCCTACTCTCAACCTTCACGTGGTGATGAATAGAAGGCGGGTGGACATCTTGTGTGTCCAAGAGACGAAATGGAAAAACACCGGAAATCGGGCGCGTTTCTTGGACGTTAGGACAAAAGATTACAAGATGTTCTACTACGGAACGGAAAAGTCTAAGAACGGAATCGGTATCATCCTTGCGGCAGAGCTACTTGGTAACGTCTTGAGCATTTCGAAGTCCAGCGACCGTTTGATGTCTCTCAAACTAGTAATACAAGGAGAGGTGTGGAATATTGTCAGTGCATATGCTCCCCACGATGGGTACAATCAGAGAGATAAAGATGCATTTTGGCTAGATTTCCACAATCTCCTTAAGAACATCCCAAAGGAAGAATTTCTATTTGTTGGAGGAAATTTGAATGGACATGTCGGGAAATCAAACGAAGACTATGAAGACTGCCATGGAGGACTAGGATATGGCACCAGGAACCTTCCTGGTGAAGACATCCTAAGCATGTGCAAATCACACGGTCTTATCGTGTTAAATACCATGTTCATCAAACAAAGCCGACACCTGATCACTTACAGCAGTGGTGGAGATGAAACTCAGATTGACTACCATTTGGTAGGCAGTTTCATGAAGCCCCGGGTAAAAGATTGCAAAGTGATCCTGGGAGAGGCAATCGCTCGGCAACACCGTCTCCTGCTAATAGAAATTTTTATGAATACACCGAAGAAAAGCAAACAAACAAGGGTCTCTGAGAAAATCAAGTGGTACAATCTGGACAAAGAAAAAGGCGAAGCTTTTGTTTTCGTAATGAAAAATTACCTCTCTCACACCATCAACGGAGCTGAGGATGAAGAGTGCAGAGCACAAAATATGTGGGATTCCCTACAGCGAACTTGCTTAAATAAGGCCAAATCACTGCTAGGAGCTTCAAAAGGCCACCATCAACACGCCAAAGAAACATGGTGGTGGAGTGATGAAGCTAAGAAAGTGATAAATGAGAAGAAAGCGGCTTTCAAAGCTTGGTCAAAGTGCCCCTCTAATAATAGTGACGAAAAAGCTCGCCTCGAAATGGAATACAGATGCTGCAAGAAAAAAGCGAAGAAGAAGTGCGCTCAGCTTCAAGCAGAGAGTACGGAGGGCCTGTAACGGGAGCTGGAGAAAATATTTTCCCCCGTTGCTGATGCAAACCAGGCTATCCAGGAGCTGCGAAGACACAATATGAACAAGAGCGCCACTATCTTCAAAATAGCCGCCCAAAGAAGGAACAATGCTCAGGAGATTCGTTCGCCAAAGTTCATTAGCAATGCTCATGGCCAGCTTCTTGTGGATGACGACAAAATTCTGCAGAGGTGGCGGCAGTATTGTGAAGAGCTTTTGAATGAACAGTTTCCCCGGCTATACTTTCCAAGAGCCACCCCTAACTGTGAAGAAATACCCGACATTACAGTCGAAGAAGTTAGTGAGGCGGTCAAATACTCCAAAAAACGAAAAGCGGTTGGGCCAGACGAGATACCCTCTGAGTTCTGGAAAAAGATGGGAGGCAACGGGTTCAGATGGCTCAGAATTCTTATCTCCAAATTCGTGAGAGGTGATCCAATGCCGAATCAATGGAGGGAAAGTTACCTCCTCCCTGTATACAAAGGGAAGGGTGATACGCGAAACTGTGATAACTACCGTTCGATCAAGCTGATGTCACACACCATGAAGATCGTTGAGCGGGTATTAGGTGGCCGACTGCGAAAAATAATACGGCTATCTGATGATCAGTGCGGGTTTGTCTCGGGTAAATCAGCCACAGATGCAATCCAAAGTATAAGGATCATAATGGAAAAACATCGTGATTCCTTAAGGGATTTGCATATTGTATTGATTGACTTTGAAAAGGCATTCGACAGACAACCACGAGATCTGATATGGGTGGCGCTAAGACATCGAGGGGTTCCAGGAACCTATGTACAGATGATTATGGACATGTACGAAGGAGCAAAGACAAAAGTAAGATGCCCTGCTGGAGTAACCGAAGAGTTCCCAATCAAAGTCGGGGTGCACCAGGGAAGCGTTTTAAGTCCTTTGCTCTTTATTACAGTCCTTGATTATCTGCTTGAAGGTAAAGTGATGGACCCCAAGGTACATCAGTTATTCTTTGCTGATGATGGAGCCATCATAAGTGAGGATCCTACATCCCTGCAACGAGCACTTGATGTGTGGGTGGACGTTTTGGAGGGAAATGGGTATCGCATTAGTTAAAAAAAGACAGAGTACTTGTGCTGCCCGTTCTCTGATCCACTCAGGCCTATTCCAGACATTTATTTGAATGGAACAGTGCTTCCCAAGTGCGAAAAGTTCAAATATCTGGGATCTATGATCAATAGCAAAGCAACTTGTGATGACGACATCAATCATCGTGTAAGCGTAGGGTGGATGAAGTGGCGAGAAAATTCCGCTATCTTCTGTGACAGAAAAATGCGCCCTAAGTTGAAAGGAAGGCTCTACACCGCAGTTGTACGTCCAGCGCTCACATACGGTTCACAATGTTGGACGATGTACAAAAAGTATGAGAGTAAATTAACGGCAGCTGAGATGAAGATGCTTCGCATGACAGCAGGAGTGACCAAGCTTGATCGAATAAGAAGTTCGAAGATCCGTGGAAGCTTTCACATCAAGGAAACCATCGTACAAAAATTAGAGCGCGACCGGCTCAGTTGGTATTGCCACGTTCAAAGAAGAGATCATTTGAACCCTGTTAAAAAGGCAATATCTATGCACGTTCCAAAGACATCGCGATGTAGTAAAGGCAGGCCTATAAACGCCTGGATCAGACAAATGCGACGACATCGGCCTTTTATTGGCCTCAGTAACCGAGTGATCCAAAATCGGCAGGCCTGCCGATATTTTCTGAGGTCAAATAGGCGAACCCCACAGGCGGATCAGTAGAAATGCAGTGAAGTGGGAGGGCTGTGATCCCTTGTTTTCGGATCATAGCCTCGCTGATAAAAGGAAGAAGAAGAAGAAGAACCTTCACGTGGTGACCGCTGGGTGCCTGGTACCTTGATCCCAGAAAATGGTAGTGATCCCCGTTTGAGCGAGCTGGATCGACATATTCGCATCTTAGGTCGGTAAGGAATTTCCAATGTTGATCAGGACATTGGAATAGAGAAGGTGGCGGTGGAGCCCCTTAATGGGCCAAAGGAGGAACCGCTCAAACTCCTGTAGTGGACTACTGGCATCGGCGTACCCGGCCTCTCGTCCTAGGTGTATAATAAAAGGTCCTGGTTCTCCAGGTTGGGGGTTGTGCCGTCGGGGTAAGTTGCCTACCACGTAAAAACAAATGGTTCCGAAACAACCAAAAGCCTCGGATAAGGACGACTCAACTGATGACGACCAGAGCAAACGAAATAAGGACAACGACCTTCGGATCTGTACCATGGAGTGTTCTGACCCTTAACCGATCACGTACAGCCGAACAATTAGCAGAGGCCTTAAGCTGCTATAAAGCAGATATAACCGCCATCCAAGAGTGCGATGGGATGGGCCGAGCAAAAATGTATTTTTATTTAAAACAAAACCCAAATCCCAGAGCACTCAGACTCCCCGGTCCATTGTAATACCAGACAGAAACCTTTCTCTAGTGCAGTGGTTGGAAAAACTTCGATGTAATTCGTTTTCCTTTATACTCGGGTAGCTGATGATTGCTGTTCCCCGCTGGAGCTTGAACCTGTACACATCGGTTAACGACCAAATACACTACCCACTGGCACCCTGAAAGGATTTGCTATACGGCAGACTTAGGCAAGAAGTCTTAAGCTTCCGACACGTAAGCGAGCGTGTTACGACAATCCGGATCAAGGCTAAATTCGCTAACAGCCTGATACACAGAACAAAAGGACCCTGCCACCAAAGATTGTTTCTATGAGCTCATCGACAAAACATATGAGCAATGTCCTAAATACGAGTAAGAAGGACGCCTTTGGTAGGGTAAACATAGCCCACACGACACCACGTCTGATAACGGACGACGGCTAATTGATTTCGCTGTAGAACGAAATGTCACCATAGCAAGCACATGGTTTCCTCATCTCAATATTCACAAGCAGACATGGCGATCCATGATCATGTGACGATCAATCAAATTGATCATTGCGATCGACGCAAGATATGCCTCCAGTTTTCTGGATGTCCGGACCTATCGAGCGGCCAACATAGACTCGGACAATTACGTTGTACGCTCCGGCTCGCAGAATCTTCGAATTCAACCTCGAGGGACGACGCAGTAGTAGACCTCCTCGTCGTAGGTGGCGCGCACAAGTTCAAGGGGACCTCGAACAACTTGGAGTGCGCAACTGGAAGCAATTAGCTACAAACCGAGCTAAATGGAGAGGCTTGTTGGTTGAGGCCCAGGTTCAACCCGAATTGTAGAGCCACCTAAGTAAGTATTACGTTGCTGTTGCCAAGGTACGAATGCAGATATCCCAAACTGAGCAACAGAGAAGAATCATTGTGAGAAAATTTAACATCAAAAAGCTACAATCGCAGAGACCGCCAGTCTTCGCTGAACGCGTATCCCGAAATCTCTCAATCACATCTATGCCAACAGCATTAAGTGCCGAAGACGAGTGGTAACGCTGTCAACTTGCTACCAGAAACGCCCCAACTGATGTGCTAGGTTTCGCCCGACCAACACCGCAAAACCCCTGCTTTGACGAAAAATACCGGCGAGTGCGTTCAGCAAGACAAGAGGCATTTAAAGCGGTGTTGCAAAGGATGCGAGAGCTGCACGTGAGCTCTACGAGCAAAAGCTACGGGAAGGACATCGACTTCTCCAGAAGAAAAAGAGCATGAGAAGCGCGCGATTGAGAATATTGAGAGCTTATACTCCAGGACCTATGTACGAAAGTTTTACCAAAAGGTCAAAGAATGTGGCAGAAAAGCAAAATCCGTACAGAAACCTGTAGGGATGAAAATGGAAACCTTGTAGTAGAATCACAGTCGGTGCTGAGAAGATGGAAAAACTATTTCTGCAGACTTTATAACGGCGACAAAGACCATCATCCCGCTGTCAAGCAGAATGAACCATTCAACATAGACGGTGATAGGCAAACTTTCCGACCACCTGATCAAAGCGAAGTGGGGATAGCAATATCCAAGCTGAAATCAAACAAGGCTGCAGGACCTGACGGCTTACCGGCCGAACTATTTAAGGCAGTTGGTGATCAACTGGTAGAGAGCATACAACTCATCTCTAAAATTTGGTCAGTCGAATGTACGCCTGATGATGAATGGAATCTCAGCATCGTTTGCCCGATCCGCAAGAAAGATGACCCCCTCAACTGCGTCAATTATAGAGATCTTTGCTGCGATATTGTGTGACCGCCTGATGCCTTTTATCAACAGCCTGATTGGCCCTTATCAGTGCGGTTTCAGGCCAGGGAAGTCCACCATCGATCACACTCGCTACTGCATCAAGGTCGGTAACGACTTCACTGAGACCTTTGATGTCAAAAAAGGTTTTAGACGAGTCATGTGACTTCTTTACTATTGTACTTGAACGGATCATGCAGAACTCACTAGCCAACACCAAAGACACAATCTATCAAAAGTCCGTACAAAGACGATATTGATATTATTGAAGGAACTCAGCGGACTGTCACCGGTGTGTTTGCAAGCATTGAAGCGGCCAAAATGGGTTAAGCGATAAACGAGGACAAAATCAAGTATATGCTGTCAACAAGAAGGGAAAGCCAACACCGACGAATTGGACAGAACGTCAGAGTGGACAGCTACAATTTCGAGGTAGAAAGTGACTTTGTCTACCTTATCTTTGCTATTAATTCCGATTTCAGCGCAGAAATCAAGCGAAGAATAACTCGTGCCAATCGCAGTTTTCTTTTTGGGGTAGTAACGCAATGGAGGCTGCAGTTGCACGAAATACTTTCTGTTTCGCTATATGCGTTATACTTTCATTTTCGATACAACTACTCCATACTGTACAAATCGCCCGTTTAGCTTCTGTTAGTTTTATTCGAAGGTGCTATTAAGGTTTACTGTAATCAAGACCCCGAGGGTTATCGTGAATAAATTTTCCCTCGGAATTTTTCCTCCGAACAAAAATGAGGTTTCTTTAAAAAAAAAGAGGAAATACTTTCCCGGAAAAGAAATAGGTATCATGAATGACAATTCAAAGAGAATTTTCAACGCAATCGCAATATATGGTACTCGTATATTTATTCCCCGATGATCTTTTTCCCTTTTTTGAAGATATCTAATTTTTGTCCGGGGGAAAAATTCGGAGGGAAAATTTATTCACGATAACCCTGAATTATATTCTCGAACTATTTGAATTCCTTCACCCTTTAATATCCTGTTCCCTCCGGGAATATCTACCTCCTCCTTCCCTAAAAATCATCCATCATCTTTTGTCTTAGCTGGATTTACGGACAAGTTCCAAGTTCTGCAGTAGTTTTCGAGCCAGTTAATTATTAATTGCATGGAGCCGATTGTATCGGGGAGGAACACAATGTCGTCAGCAAATAATAGTGCTGGGATATTTCTCGGGGTCAAAACAATTCCTCCTTTTACATGTTACCTGTTACGAGTACATCGTTTATGTACAAAATAAATAAAAGTGTACTTAAGACACATCAGCACGTTAATGAACTTCGTCAAGATTCCATATCTACAGAGATTGTAAAAAAGCGCAGTGGGAAGATGATCCCGCTATGGAAACAATCAAGTACATCTGCTGTTTGGAATATCGCGATGTATTCCTGTGTATGTGCTGTTAGGAATTTAGGGGTCGAATCGCGTCCTCCGTCAACAGATGACTGGTGACGTAATTTGTATTGTGTTGTTGGTAGATCCAGTGACAACATACATATACACCCCTATTATGGTTAGCGAATCGAACGTTCGACTCAAGTCGAATCTCCCGGCGAATTACTTCTGCCGCTTTATAAACTTCACAGATGACATTTATTTGTTCTTTTCTTTGTCAGCACTTATTCTTTATTCGAATGAAAATGTTTGCTAACAGCAATACCACGACAGAAGCAATTCGCAGACAGTTCGACTTGAGTCGAACGTTCGATTCGCTAACCATAATAGGGGTGATAAATTAAGTGACGAATTATCCGTTCATAGAGGACGTGATTCGACCCCAGGTGTGCAGTTTTGGTAAAATGCAAACCAAATACGGTCGTTTCAGGAAGTAAGGAAAGGAAGGCTCTACACCGCAGTTGTGCGTCCAGCGCTCACATACGGTTCAAAAGTATGAGAGTTAATTAACGGCAGCTGAGATGAAGATGTTTCGCATGACAGCAGGAGTGACAAAGCTTCATCGAATAAGAAGTTCGAAGATCCGTGGAAGCTTTCATGTCAAGGAAAACATCGTACAAAAGATAGAGCGCGACCGGCTCAGGTGGTATTGCCACGTTCAAAGAAGAGATCATTTGAACCCTGTTAAAAAGGCAATATCAATGCACGTTCCAAAGACATCGCGATGTAGGAAAAGCAGTCCTATAAACGCCTGGATCAGACAAATGCGACGACATCGGCATTTCATTGGCCTCAGTAACCGAGTGATCCAAATTTTCTGAGGTCAAATAGGTGAACCCCACAGGCGGATCAGTAGAAATGCGATGAAGTGGGAGGGTTGTGATCCCTTATTTTCGGATTATAACCTCGCTGAAAAAAAGAAGAAGAAGAAGAAATATGGACGTTTCAATGAGCTTTTTCTTATAGGGGCTACATACTGGAAAGATGGAGATATTTGCAAAGCATTGAGAAACTGCGAAGTGATGTGTGGCCACAAGGTAGAACCGCCTAAGTCCATTTTCACAGATTCTCAGCAAACAAGTTTAAAGTTTTTGTTTTTTCCCGAAAACGTATAAGAATTTCGAATTTCAGTCTTGTTCCTTTACCTATAACTCGGTAAGGATAACAGGTAATAAGATACAAATTTTATAGCATAAACTTCGAATAGTAGACTATCTTCTGGCATCCTTAAGTCAGTTTTGTTCTAACTCGACTTAGGCGGTTTTACCTTGTAGCAAACCTGATGCGATGTTTCTCTTCCCGTTTATAAGCTTAAAACCTTTCCAGAACTCAGCTAATGACCTGGTTCCATTCGATATTTTGTTGTTCGTAAGCTCCTTTTTTTTGCGAGACGGAGGTTTTTGTAATGTTTAGGTTAGGTTGAAGTGGCTGCCAGCTGAGAATCGTCAACACACTTGACCAATAATAGGTCCATTGTGATACCACGTGGATCATGAGAAAGCTTCTCCTACCTACTCGTTAAACCATTTTGAACTTCTTATGAAGCATAGGAGGTTCTTAATATCGACGTCTATCAGATCGCCTATATTGTTGTAATAGGGTTCTCCTAGATGAAGCTTCCTCTACGGGAGAGAGCTGGACAGAAACAAAGTTAAGGAATACTTTCTTCCTCTTCTTCGTTCATGCAGCTTCTACAAAATTCGTTCGCATAAAGGCCTAGCCTTGTAGCATGCTTGCCTATTAGACAGTGCCCAGTGATGACACCTATTGTAGCGCCGGTATGCGATCTATTGAGAGAAATCTAATTAGAAAAAAAATAAAGTTTTAGATTCAACTTTGTGCAAATCTGTTTTGTCGCTAGACATATTGATCCACCTGTCCACCCAAGATTTGTACTCTCGATAGCATCCAGCTTAAATTTAAGTTTGCGAGTAGCCTAAGGTGCCTTTATATGGCACCTTATACGGGGGATTGTTGGCGAGTTCATCGGCCTTACAATTCCCTGGAATTTCTCTATACCGCGGCACCCAACATAATATTGAATTTCTCCGCCATCTCCGCAAAAGACGATCGGTAGTCTAGAGCTACTAAGGAATTTATGGAGGTCGATTCCAAGGATTTGATTGCTGCTTGGCTGTTTGGAAAGATGCGGATAACTCTAGCATATATCACGTTTGTCTTAAGCCAAGATAAGACTTCTTTAATCGACATTATTTCCGCTACAATGATTTGGAAGACGGGAGGAGAGCTTAAGATTAAGCATGTCAGAGAAAACAACTCCACCAACTCCGTCTTTTGTTCTTAAGCCGTCAGTGTAGAAGTTAATCGACTCATTTTCTAAAAATACATCGTCTTCACAGAATGATCTGGAAGGGATGGTGACAAGGAAGTTATTGTCAAAATTTAAACGTGGGATGGTGTATTTCATGTTTTCGGGAGATTTTGAATTTATTGAGAATGGAAGCGCGGCCAATTTCTTTTCCTGACCACTTTCCTAACAGCTTCAAGGCGAACGGCTGGGGGCTAACTATGCACTTGGCCGCGAATCGTATAATTTGCAATTCATTCAGGTCGCCTCGCGCCAATGATGGCAACTGTGCACAACGATCGCTTGGAATATCGACTTTCCAAAAGATTTCCATATTTCCCCGTCATATTTCCATTCATCTGTCAAAGTATGATGGAAAGAATATCAGATATCACTGCCGTTGTGTTGCGATGTTATGATGCTTTCGTTATGCGATGCGTTGCAATCTTTGACAATTTGGAACGATATGAAAAACTATTATCAAAAAAAAAAAAAAAAAAAATGTGGTAGTTTTTAGTAAATTAAAAAAAATAGTATGTAATAAATAATTTAAAACAATAATTTCTTACGAATCTGGAGAGGACGCTTCCAGTTTGGTGAAATAAAAAACAATAAAATGTCAAATGACATTTGCATCACATCAATTCATGCTGCGCTGTTTGCTTTTGTTTGCGCAGTAGATAGATTCAACCTATTGACGTTTAGGAACGCTTGACTTCGCAGTACTGCATTAAGGAATTCAGCCATACTTTGTTTGAAAATTTTGCTAAAACACCATTGGATAATTGGAGCAATGTTTTCATAAGTGCATACTTAAATAAATAGTTGTTTTTCTGCCCTAAATGCAATAAAAGTACAGTAGTGACCGCTTAAAGCGAACCCGGTTAAAGCGAACTTTCGGTTATAATGAACCATTTCACCAAGTCCCAATCAATGTCCCATAAGGACTATGGATTATAATTTCGCATATAGCGAACCCGCTTAAAGCGAACTTTCACATATAACGAACACTTTTTACGCGTTAAATGAAGAAAATGTCCGGTTATAACGAACCAATACTGTCTCACTTTACATTGTCATTTAGATTCCCCCAATTTTCGGGACTTCCCCGAGAACTGTACAGCTATACTTATGTATATACCAACATTCTCAAACAACAAAATGTTGTTCCTGAACATAATTTTTTCGGTACTTCCCCGAGTTACATAATGTTTGCATCAAACGATAAATTTCAAAGGCAGGACAAATCAATTGAGTTCCAAAGTGCATAGAGGAAGGGTACTACGCGTTTGAAAATCTATTAAATAAAATGGGAGATACAGTATCAAATAAAAAGAAGAATGTTTCTCATTAAAAGAATATACGATATATCGGTTTTCTGAACAAAAGTTGATGTTTTTTTTAGCATATCACTTATAACGAACTTCGGTTATACCGAACTAATTTGGTCGGCCCTTTCGAGTTCGTTATAAGCGGACACTACTGTATTAGAAATCACTCTTTTTCATTGTTTTTCATTTATTTACATTTTCAATTGAAAACCCATCGCCAACAACCCTCGCGCCATGGAAATATCTATCGCATTTGTAGTCGATCGGTATGGAAGTGCGATAGTGTTCGCCAGCGAATTGCGTAGTACCAAAATGCGATTTCGCATGAAAATGCGCTTCGCGGCTAAGTACATAGTTAGGCCCCTGCATTCACTGGCATTTGCTTCCTAAATATATCGAGGGGTATCATTTGAATCATAATGTCCAGTGCCGCAGAGGGAGTTGTGCTCCACTTATACACAGATAAGCTGTACGCTGGACCTTACATAGGTAATCACGATTTATAGCTTTTTCTAAGGCTGTCCACCAGACAACCACCCCGTATGTGCGTATCGGTCTAATGACCAAGATGAAGAGCCAGTGAGTAATTCGAGGTTGTAAGCCCCATTTATTCCCAATACTCTTTTTGCAAGAGAAAAGTGCTACTGTAGCTTCCTTGAATATTAGCTTAACAACAATTTCTTATCCAGAATTTTGCAATACTTGTTTGCCACTACATATAAAATTCTGAAAGTGTTACTATTGTTATTCTTAAATAATCGTAGAAACGCGAACAGACTCTCTAGCTCGCATATACCATATTCCCTATCGAACCACTTTTGCCAACATTTTTTATCCCTGTTTTCCCCCGTTGTCGTTTTTTGCGGCGCTGCTTTTTTGACTACCTGTGTAAGGGCTTAAATTCATTGACTCATTTTACGCATTTTCGCGAGTTCGGCGTTGAGGTTATTTTCATATAGGTTCCGAAAACTGTCTTTCTAAATATCTTTGTGATATGTTATAGTTTAGACGTCTCTACTACGTTCTGTGTCGGAAACCGATAGCAGAGTTTTGAATAATAAGAAGTTATAAATACTATTTTTTTTTACAAAATCAAATGATCGCTTTATTGACTGTTTTGGTAAGACATATATAAACACAAATTTTAATTCTAAATTAAATAATTTTATTTTTATATTTTGTTTCATTTGCGTATATTTCTTTATTTTCGATTAAACACATATTTTCTTTGTGTTCACATCTTTAGATTTAGTTTTAAATTTTTGTAAAATAAAAAAGAATTACTTCTCCCTCTGTCTAAATCTATGCAAATGCATATGATTGTGATAAAAAAAAATAATTAAAATAATAAGGAAAAGAGCGATCACTCCAGCTTATTCTAAACATTTAGAGGAAGGAAGAGGGATGTTACTACTAATGTTATGCATTTAATAATTATGATGCTTTAAGGGTGTGTTCAAGGCTTATTCGCCGACGAGAATCATCATTACTGTTTGGTTGGTAATTGTTCTTATATGCTACGAAGTTTATCAAGATTTGATGGTGTTATCTGATTTATTTTTATAGTGGTATGTACTGTGTTGTTTTTTTTTTTTTTTTTTGCAAAAGAATTTCGATAGAACTGTTTTATGATTTTCTTTTAATATTTGTACTTGTGATTTTGCTGCTATTTTTAATTCTGTAGACGCAAGTTTTTCTTTTTTTATTTTTTATTTATTTTCTTGTAATTCTTTTACATGCTGTGTGGACTTATTGTTTCTTAGGCTCTAGAAAAATTAAGATTTATCGTTTAAATATGATAAAAAGTACATAGTCATTCGGATTAATTAATTGCTATGGCGGGGGAATACAATTACATAAATGTATAAGAGTGATGGTGTAAAAAGGAGTTGTGAGCTGAATTGCTATCATAAAGGGGGGAGGAAAGATGGATTGAATGATGTCATCTATTTTCTTCGACTTCTTTTGTTGATGTCTTCTCTCTTCTTTGAATTCTTATCTCTCATAAGGACTACTTCTTATGTTCTGATTGGTTGTGGTTTTTTGTTTTGATTTTAAGTTTAGAATTAAAATTTAAAAATTATTTCTCCTGTTTTCATGTACACTGAAAAGAGAAGAAATTTATGAAACAATTTTATTAAAATTTTCCGTTCAACGGGGTTAAACAAAATGTGGAAATAAAATCTCAATCAATAGGAATAGATACTCGTACATAAATCAATCACTTTTCTCTTTTTTTCGAGAACTTAACACTTTGTTACATATTAACACACAAACATCACAACACGCAATTTCCTTTTCCCATTTTTTTTTTAAATTCACACACATCCCATGATATATCAAAATATAAGTATATATAGAGAGCGAGTTGGATGGGAAATATTATTATAAAGCGAGCAATATTATGAGTTTTTTTTTTTTTTTGTTATATAAAATTAATGAAGATAGCGAACATACATTGTAGAAAGACAAGGGATTTATTGTTAATTAAATTTCCAAACAACAAAATCACTAGTCTTCCATGCAAAATATGCCAAAGGATCGTTAAATTATGAGACAGTTAGTTACAACAAGTGGTTGGCGGTATTATGTATTTTTTATAGATGAGAAGAAATAAGTTTTTTTTTTAAATTAGCACACGGAAACGAGCGATATCCATTTCACCATTCTTAGCATTTTGTTAGTTAAATGATGTTGATGAATTGTTATTTAATTACGATGAGGTAATATTAGTCACAAATTTTTTTTTTTATGAAATATGACACAAAGCAAAAAGAATGAGATTTGATAGGGTTTTGTAGATACTAACCTCTGTTGGAGAAGATACTGAGCCATTTGTATTTGTTTTGGATTACCAGAAATGGTAATAATTCTATCGGTGGATCCTGGAAGTGGCTCATCAATGGTGATGTATGCGCCGGATTCGTTGCGAATGCGTCTAATGCGGCCGCCTCCCTTGCCGATGATAGCACCAGCGAGCTGGAATAGAGAATTTTAAAATTATTACAAAAAATAAGTAAACGAAATAGTTGATGCCGTTTAATCGGATTTAGTAGACACAAGTTTGTTGAATTTAGGAAATTGAAAAATTGAAATTTTCACTTTATTTGTTTCTGCTTTTTATAATTTGGGCATAGCTTGAGAAATTTGAATAGTGATGATGACATTTAAGGGTGATGGACGCTGATATACGAGGGTCATTTGAAAAGTTTCCGGCCTTACAGACAAGCAGTCATGATAGAGTTTAATTCGTGCCACCGTCCGATAGGTGACGTTGATACATGTATCCCATAAAAAATTCAAGTCATCCTGATCAGTACTTTGCTAATGGCACTCTAATGAACTTGACAGACGACGTTTTCTATCAACAATGGAGAAAATCGAGTATCGCGTGGTGGTAAAGTTCCTTTATTTGAAAGGCAGCAAAACTGAGGAAATAAAAGACTAGTTTGAGTCAGTATACGGTGAAGTGTCCCCTTCATATACAACCATCAAACATTGGTGAGGTTTGTGAGATATCAGGTGAACGGGTGCACAAGATTTTACACGAAGATTTGCGTATGAGAAAATTATTGTCAAAACAAAGAAGTTGTTCAATAGGTAATGCAAAACGAAGTGATGAACGGGTTAAATACTTGAAACTCTCATTAAATACCGTCGAAAACGATGAACAGACTCTGAAGCTCTTGGCCCACTCTCGAGTGCAACCATGGACGACTGGGAGATTAAAGGAAATTATTAATAAAGGTAAAGTAAGATGGACTTGGTTAGTCCTTTTAAAGACCCAGGATCACAAGAAATTTGGCAGTCGGATCGACCAGTAATCCTCTTTGGGAGAATCAATAGGTCTTCAGGATCTAATATCAAAAACTCACATCAAGTGGGGGATTTGATAAATGTTGAATATTTTCAAAATGCTATAGCACTGCGTTAGACAAATAAATAGTACATCAGGCAGCAATAATTTCAGCGTCACAAATGCGAAAGGTTGTCATCAAGGTGGAGATCTCTTCCCTCTATTACGGTCTGCCATAATTAATAAGTCAGCAAGGACGGCTTATAGGTCCAATCAGAGGTAAATTCGGGAAATAACCTGGGATCGTATCGATACTATATCGAGTTGCCAACTAGTGTAAGAAAGTAGGATATCCTCAGCGGGCTGGACTATAGGGTGTGTATTCAAAGGTCTTTCCGTTCGTATGCTATTTGTGATCTGATCTGATCTGATCTGATCTACTCGGCTGCAAGTCTATCAGCGTTATTTTGTACCGAAAAAGTAGGTAATAGGTTCTTTTAAAAAAAATATATATATATTTTTGGAAAAGCAAATGCATTTCAGAAATAGCAATTGCTTATTTCATGTATGTACATATGTTTGAATAATATGTATTTGCTGGCTATCTGTAACTATTCAAACAGTTGCTAGCTTTGACTTCAATTCCATTCATTCGGTTGACAAGTTTTTCGTAAAAGAAAACTATTTAGGGCGGAGTAAAATAATATAAATTCTACTTAAGCAATGTCTTAGATAAGGCTGTAGATAAGGCTAGTAAAAAGCTTGACTGTCACGCAAATGCTACAGCTCGAGCAATTACTTTAAGACAGTCATGGCGGTTCATCCAACTGACCATAGTGAACTTTTTACAACCGTTACATAATCATTGCCTCAACTTCTTCTTCTTCTTCCTTTTTATCAGCGAGGTTATGATCCAAAAACAAGGGATCACAACGCGACCACTCAACAAACTAAGCCAACATGCATTATATATGTATATAAGGTACTTACGTCTTTTGGAATGGTGACTTGAGTGCTGTTCTTTGGATCATGCTGCGTCTGTCCATTCATATTTCCATTACCGCCAAACGATCCACCACCACTACCGCCACCAGCTGGGCCTCCACCCATTCCACCGGAGCCTCCACCACCCAGTCCACCCATGCCATTTCCAAGAGATGGACCACCGCCAAATCCGCTTCCACCACCGCCGCTGCCACCGAACGAGCCACCTCCTTGACTGCCACCTCCGAAACCGCCTCCAGATTGACCCAAGGAATTACCCCCACCGCCGCCAAAACCTCCGCCCGAACTACCGCCAAAATTTCCTCCACCCAGTCCGCTGCTACCGAAATTACTTCCGCCTCCTAAAGAACTGCTTCCACCGAAACCACCACTTCCACCGAATCCACCGCCTCCACCTAGGCTACCACTGCCACCGAGGCTTCCACCAAAACTACCGCCGCCACCGCCAAAGCTACCTCCACCGCTGCCGCCAAAACCACCACCGCTTCCGCCACCAAATCCACCAGATCCTCCACCCATACTGCCGCCACCGAAACCACCGCCGCCGCCGCCACCTCCCATGCCACCATTATCATTAGCCCATGGGTTTATGTATTCCCTATCGCGACGTCCACCACTACGGCTGCGATCTTCATTGCGACCACCACCACGTCCGCCGCGATCATTGCCACCGAAACGGTTACCACTGCCGCCACCACCACCGCCGCCGCCGCCGCCGACACCTCCGCGGCCACCTCGACCGCCATCGAATCTTGACTGTCGTTCACCGCCACGGAACCCACCACCGTTACCACCATTCTGTTGGCCGCCGCCACCACCGCCGCCGCCGCCGCCACCACCTCCAAAGCCGCCATACTCATCAGAATACACGTCATCGAAGTTGATCGGATCGTAGTTGTAGATCATTCCTTTGATTGGGGTCTGAAATAAAATCATTAGATTAAACTAGGACGCAATAACAGTAGAAAACTTACCTCGCGGGTCAGAGTAACCACATCGCGTACAGCTTCGATACATTGCTCAGGTTTACCAACTATTTGCACAATACGATCCGTACTTTGCGGTGCTGGTTTAGAGAATACCTTCAAGATTCGGCAACCGATTTTCTATAAAGAAATAACATGTGGAAAGATTAGCAAATTGTTGTAAGTTTGTGGGTTTGCATTGATTCAGATAATCTATTCCATATTGTCACATGTGCTGGTTAAACGTCTAATTCTAAATTAGTTTGAAATGATGGTAGATTTGATGAATAAGACCATATACTCTCAAGTAATCTACAAAATAAAGACCGAATCTCAGTACTTAGTACTAGTTTCTAAGTATCCTCGAGCATTACTTTCTAAATGTATATACATATGTTTACTCTATAATATACGAGTATACTGAAGTATATTAAATATTCTCTCAGATAGAAATATAATCCCATGTTGAGTAAATAACTAAAAATTTCCAAGCAGCAATAACTATCTTAAAACATCTTTAAATAACCACAGGTTTTCTTTAGTATACTAAAGCATACTCAATTATAAGAGAGACAGAGAGAGAGTACTTGAAGATGTCATACCAGATAGAGAACATTAAGGAAACTATTTAGCATATTAAAGCGTCCCTAAGGAGCTTAAAGCATTGTGAAATATCGACATTTTCTTAAGTATGTATAGTAAAGTACGATTTAATAAACTAACGAATGAGTTGAGACGATTCCTCTCAACTCGTAAAAAAAGCAACTAGAAGTGCTTAAAAATAATTAAAGCTCATCTATATAACGCGTGGGCCATCTACTGATTTTTTTTTTTAAATCATAGGTTATTTTGACACTGACAGCTGTTTCCCGCTCGAAATCTTGACAGAAAGTCAGTATCATACCTCCTCGGAACAACATTGGGAACATTTCCAAAGTGAGTGCTGTGTAGCCCAAACAGTGGGTTTTTTGAAAATAAGTTTTGGCCGAAATGAAGCACCCACCGCGCCTGCTGTACGCAAGTTTGTGCAAAAAGTTCGTGAGACTGGTATGCTAGTGGACAACACTCATGGTCCCCGTCGTCGTACGGTGCGCACAGACGAGAATGTGGCTGCTGTAGCCGAGAGTGTGAGACTCAATTCACGTACATCAACTCGTCATCGATCTCAACAGCTCAACATTTCACGCATTAGCCTGAGGAGAATTCTGCACAAAGATCTGGGATTATTCGCTTACAAGGTCCAATTGATTCAGCAATTGAAAGCGCACGATCATCCGCCTTGTCATCGCTTCGCAGTTTGTGCCTTAGAGCAGCTTGAATTGGACAACGATTTTGGGCGAAAAATCATCTTTTCTGACGAGGCACATTTTCATCTCGGCGGCTACGTTAACAAACAAAATTGCCGCATCTGGGGCTCGGAAAACCCGCACGTTATTGTCGAGAAGCCAGTGCATCCACAGAGAGTGACAGTTTGGTGCGGATTGTGGAGTGGTGGCATCATTGGACCATTTTTCTTCGAAAATGAGGCTGGGAACAACGTTTCGGTCAACGGTGGGCTTTACAGAGCCATGTTAACGACTTTTTTTTTTACTGAAATTGAAGACATGGATTTGGACGACCTCTGGTTCATGCAGGATGGCGCGCCATGCCACAATCGGTCTTATGCGCACCAAATTCCCAAATCGTGTTATCAGCCGTCTTGACGATGTCAATTGGCCGCCTCGGAGCTGCGATTTGACCCCTTTGGACTTTTTTTTGTGGCGAACCGTGAAGGACCGATGTTATGCCAACAATCCGGAAACGATTCAAGCACTTAAGGCCAATATCATCCAAGCAATCCATGAGCTACAGCCCGAAACCATCAACAAGGTCTTGGAAAATTGGAGTGATAGAATGCGTTTCTGCGAGGCCAGCCGAGGCAGCCACTTGAACGACGTTGTGTTCCATAATTAATGGGAATGTTTGCTCTTACTAATAAAGCCATAATACATGGAACAAATTTCATTTTGTTCATTTTATTGCATTTTTAAAAAGAAACTTGTAATTGGCCCACCCTGTACAATATATAAAACTAAGTGGCAAAATGCGTATGTTTCCCTTTACCGGCCGTAATTTTCAACCAATTTAGTTGAATTTTTTTTTAAATGTAAATAATTACGGTACAAAGGTGATAGGCAAAAAATTACAAAAACATTCACCAACATTGGAAAAAAAAATTAGACACTTTTGTGTACCTGGCGAAGGCGGGCGGGGTTTAAGCTAGTATCGTATATATCGAAAAGCTTATTGTCGTACCAGCCAGTACAAAAACAATTTTTCAAATGCTGATGGTTGTTTAAGTATTTTATTATTTTTAAGTATACCCTCTAAAACATACCAAGGTATTTACAGGTATTGTCAAGTATTCTTAAGCAGAATCAATCACCACTAACCTCCACACTCACTGACTATCTATTGTAGTAAACTAACTACTTAACTACAGTCTAATACTCATTCCTATTTAAAAAAAAAATATAATCTAGAGAACACTTGAGGTTAACCAAAATATTTTAGAATTCACCAAAAGTTATTTAACCCTAGAAAGATAATCTACGTCTGCCAGACGTATGGCGCGAAAAAAAATGTAATATCCTTTTAACTGTAAAACCGCATCGGGTTTACTGAATCATTGCTTCATTTCTCTTAATATGAACTACATTAATAAATAAAACATTAATATTTTATAAAAAGTTCATGGGTTTCATTTAATACACTAACAAAGTGCCATACGTCTTTAAGACGTATGATTATCTTTTACGTCATAAAAAATATGATTATCTTTCTAGGGTTAAACTGTGCAAAATGCGGCTGAGCATTTACTAGTATAACAACTGAGGCTTTGTTAGATTATCCCGCTGTAAGCATCCTTAAGGTCATGTTAAACCGGAAAAGATTTAATACATAAATTGTAGAGACGTAACCCAATATCAAAAGAACGATTCAATTAAAAAAAAAAAAAAAGAATTAAATTAAAAAAAAAGGTGAAATGTAGTCTTTTGTTATGCACCTCCTCATTCAAATAGCAACTTCATGTCAAAAGGAATCCAACCAAAAACCTTTGGTGGCACCACAATGCATTTTAATTGAATTAAATTTAGAGTACAAGAGTAATGATCTATTCAAGTAGATGAGAACCGTAGCACCAATCCAAAAATACCATTCACATCAATCGCATATTATGAATGAAGTACGATACAGTCAAAGTCAGTTATAACGATGGTCAGCGGTGGCTTAGCATTTCCAAAGCACTTCCCGAAGAACAAGCCGAAATTCGTAATTTCAATCAGAAACTAGTCATTGTAATAACCGACACTGAAGTAATTTAAAACATGAATATCCCATCCAAGTTCACAAAGAGCGGTCAATAGAATGGGGGTCGTTATGTATGACGTTGACTGTACTTGTTTTTTTTTTTCATCTCGATGAAAAACCATCAAATGCACTTCAATCCGGCGCACACATTTCTCATATTGGAGAAATAACTTTAAACAAAGAGGAAAAATAAAATTTCAACCAATCCACCCTTATTTATATACACTCGAAACAGGAAAACTCGAGTAAAAAAAAAAAAGAGGATGTAGGTACATACATATGCACACATATATACGAGTATATGCATATGCATATAAAAAAAAAAAGGAAATTCGATATAAAGTGATGCAATTCTCTGGTAGTGTTTTCCTGTTCAAAGTTGCTGTTCCCTCTTTGGAAGAATGGGGAAACAACTGGGTGCGTATGGGCGACAACACAAGATCCAAACCGAGGAATGAGATATATGAGTACACTATAACAATTTGCTAATTGGAGTGAAAAGTTTTCCAAATATTTTAACAGGAGAAGAAGAGTTGAGTGGTTAGTTTCGATATTTTTTTTTTTTGTTTTTGGATTTACTCGCAAACAGATTGCAAACTAACGAAAAAGAAGATTCCGTATATATCCTATATATCCTTTTCAGTTAAATGCTCATTTCAGAGAATAATCTCCTAGCAATGGATGAATTGGATTTTTCCGTAGATAAATTGAAAATCCATAAAACCAAAACCTGTTGAATGTGAATAAAGTGTTTTCTTTAATTATATGACTATGAATAGACTGTATCTAGTGTTTGATAAACTGAGGTGAGTTGTTTGTATGGTATGGTAGCATATTATCGCGATAAAATTTAGCTGGTTGCTTATTCTCCTCGCAAAAGTATCCTACAACGGATCAAAGTTTTGAATGATCTTTTGTTAACACAGCGTAATTAGAGTGAAACTTAGTTTGGTATGATTTCGCTAAGAGAAAAGAAAACTACTTAAGCAAATATTAGAATATATGAGGCTATCAGCACAAAAGTGGTGTAACCCCAAACTGTTTAATAGGAGAGAATGGGGATTTTAAATTTGATTGCTCTATTACTTTTTTATAGTATGCTCTGTGCAAAAACGATTTTTTCGGCTCCATCTGCTTTTGTATACCAAAAGGTGACTTACACCACTTTTGTATTGATAGTTAGTAATGAGAGGAATGTATGTAACACCAAAACAGCAACCAACAAAAATTGTGGGTTACACCACTTTTGCGCTGATGGCCTCATATTTAAGTGATTGCTTATGTACGTGAAGAAATGTTTAACCATTTTCCTGCGATTTTAAGCTATTGTTCAATTTTTTGGAGCGCAATTCTTTGCTTGAAAAAATAACTTAACCCTTTCGACCCGATTGGGAAAATATATCCCAAGGAAGTTTGAAAAATGAAAATGTTCGGGTCGAAAGGGTTAAGAATTGCTTAAAATTGTATTTCCACAAATTGTAGAATTTGCTAGAAATTTGTAATAAGAACTAATTCTTAAGATTATAGAGCGTGTTCAAAATTGTTATACTCACTATGAAATTAACAAACAAATCCATGTTCAAGTGTATATCACAAAAAGCTGGTCAGTCGCACACAATTTCTCAATTTTAATAATATACTGCTGTTACTGCATATACTGTAACTTCTTCTTCTTCCTTTTATCAGCGAGGTTATGATCCGAAAATAAGGGATCATAACCCTCCCACTTCACCGCATTTCTACTGATCCGCCTGTGGGGTTCGCCTGCATATACTGTAACTGATGTATATTTTATTTTTAAAGTACCAACGTCGAATGTAGACGTCACTCCGTCTAACGACTTCGTTTGCAGGAAGCAATCCAAGAGACCCGATTCTGGATGACCGTCAAATAAGTCAGTGATGGATTTCAGCAATAGCTTAAATGACGTTGTCCTCCAGTATGTGAATTTTTGTTGGTTTACTGGCATAAATCAGACTTAAGGTAGCACTAAATCGCACGATTGTGGCGGTCCGCCTAACATCAACTTAAAATAAAGCGACCTGGAAATGTTTCCCTTTATAACGCCATATTTTCATTGGCTGTGTGGCACGTAGTGCCGTCTTGCTGGAACCACATATTGTCTATGTATCATATCATCCAGTTCTGGTCAAAAATCGGTTAGTTGACCTATGGCCCGATAACCAAAATCCACACCAAACAGTGATTTTTTCTGGATGCAGAGGAAGCTTCTGCAACTGTTGCGGATTGACATCGTCCCAAATCATGCAATTTTCATTATTCACGAAACCATTTAACCAAAATTGCAACTTGCTCAATGGCTTTCAACCGTTGTAATCTTGTGACTCTAGTTCTTGAGTCAGTTGAATGTTGTTTGGATGAATACCGTAGTCTTTCGTGTAAAGGCCTATTTCTTGTGAACGACGAAAAACCAAGAGGTTTACTTTCTCATGCACTCTCTCAGCCACAGCAGCGATTTTCTCATTCGACCGAGCGTTGCGGCCACATACAAGCACTCCTTGCTTAGATACTGAAACGGTTCCCTCGAATTTCGCGATAATTCGTCGAATTGAGCTCTCGGCAGGACCCCCATGCTGACCACGTTGATCTCGCATAGTTTGGCGAACAGAACAGGAATTTGTATAATACATTTTTACAATATTGAGGCGTTGTTGAAGCGTGCAGTTTTCCAGAATTATATGGCAGCTATTACAGAACATAATCGTATGAAAAACTCACAAAACTAGCGTAGGAGTCGAAAAAATCTCGAAACACAGTGGGAGCGAACAAAACTGGTAGCAGGATATAGATACACAGAATGAAAGAACTGTTCTGTTGGTAGGTTCCTTTTTTTTTCGTTTTGATGAATACAGATATTTCCTTTGTTTTCTCTCGTCCTGTCCTGATGGACAAACACCCCTTATTCTCTCTAAAATTTCATACAATATTGATAACGTGTTTTGTAATCCTCTCAATTATGTGCATATATATATGTATGCTTGGGAATAAAAATTCATTCCAGAGTATTTCAACACTAGCAAAGGAATGATTAGGGAGAGAGAAAAAAAAAACGTTACAACACTCACGACTAAAATATTCAATTCGAATTTCAACACCCGGAAGGACGATGTGAACGCGACCAATGTTAACTGCAAACTGGTTGACTAACTGGAGAAGGATATGCTCGTGCTCACAGGGAACAAACAAGAGGATAACGTAGAAGAGTCTTACTAGTCATTCAGGATATCAATCCGTTTTTGTTGTTGTGTTTTATATAAATTTCAAAGGACTTCCAAGTTAAGAGAGAAAGAGAGGGACAGAAAGAACAACCTTTGTATGGTAGGTAACAAAATATATACTGTACTGTACTGAGTCGTTTACATAGACGAAAAGGAGACCGGTGGATTCAATGCGCTTGCGTTTGATTTCTTTTTTTTTCTTGTTCTCTCGGTTTCTACTTTATTCGTCCTTTTTCCTTACCATCAGTTTCTCTCATTGTTTCTCCAGTACCTACATTTTTTTCAGTTCTGGAATTTTTGAAAACAATTTCTACACAATGGGGGCACATGCATATACATAGGTACACACATATTCACAACATAATTGCACAGACGTTTTTCTCATCGTAATCGGCATTCGAAACGCATGCAGGCAAAAAGTGCTAAATCTAGTTGTGGCCGACTGATGTAGTCATCTTTTACTCATTTTGTTATACCCATATCCTAATAGGGTGTATTAACTTTCGAGGGACGATTTTTAACAGAAATATATACATGGCTATGGAGTTATATATGGCCCTCGAGAAAGGTGAGTCCTCAGAAGTAGTAACTTTTAGATATCAACCATTGCTGATATGCAAGAACATATTCAACGGTCCGCAGGACCCATCCCAACTATAACAATAGGAATGCAATTGAACGCCATGAAACTCTGTGGATATTCACTAAGAGAAGAACCGAGCTAACAGAATTATTACTGTCAGAGTTATTGCAATGACTTAGTTGCCTATTTAGTCGTAAGACAATTCTTTACAAACGAGACAGTATTGCAAGACATTTAGAAATACCTGGCATACCCGCAATTAGTTATTCAGCGCGACCGTATTATGCGGAGCCGATCAGCATTGTTAAATATTCTTTGATTTATGGATAGACATGTACAATACATATGTACATCAGCCTGTTTAAGACGAACAATTGTCAATTGGGTTAGTGGAGATACAAAGAATAGATATCTTGACAGAGCACAAATATTTTATGCTCAATATGCTTCCCTTTGAATGTTAGTTTGATCCAGCAACCTATCAGGATGAATTTTAAATGCCATTTTATAGACTATGTTCCTTGCATGAGAAATTAGCATTCAAGCATTATATCATTCACAAAGTCCTGCTTTATGAGCAAAACCATGAAGCTCTAATGACTTTTAAAATTAAGTTTATGACAGAACTTTAAAGGTCGGCTAGGACCATATTTTATGTAAATAACTTGATGTCTCTGGACCAGTGTTGTCATATGTAGGGATTTTTTTCCCCGATTTTGTAGGGATTTTCCCCCGATTTTATAGATTATTTGATCCTATGAGGGATTTTTTTGATTCAGGATCAATTTCGTGATCTAGATCTTTTTTTTTATTCCTTGGTAAGTTACACAACCACACTACAAGACACAAGGAAAATAATTCGTTGATCCAGATCCGGATCTTTTTATTTTCGTCGTGTGATCTATATGATCTTGGGTGATAATAAAATACGGCTAATATTAAAAAAATAAAAAAAATAAAAGAATTACTATAAAAATGTACCTACAAGACATAAAATAAGTTAATGAGTTAAGGTGAGCCCACAGCGGTAATCACAGATCAATCTTAGTTAGACAAGATACTAATCGATGAAAAAAATAATATTTTCCCCTAAAAACGAGGCATTCAAACAGAAAAAAATATCACGTCACTGTTCTAAGCCATTCTTCCCAACAGAACCCATCAGAAAACATATTCAAAGTTTTTCAGAATCATTATTGAGAACAACGGAAAAAAAAACCACAAGAAGAAGAGATTGAAATCGTATTTCAAAGAAGCTCGAGAGTGCTGAGGTCATCTGTTAACCAAGCATCTCCGCATCAACAAGTTAAATCCGCATCACCCTTAGTAAGCGTAGCAAGGTCTGATCCAGCCCCTAAGCAATTCGCTTTCCACAAACTTGGAGTGCAAATTAGAAGACTGGTGGAAATGCTGGAAGATGGCAAAAGGTGCTCGATTCACCAATCAATGAGAGACGCCGTCGAGAGTGCTCTAAGAACCATAAGTGGACTAAGAACAAACAGTCTCGGATGAAGCTACATTTGTCATAGCCGGAATGGTCCCCCCCATCGACATTCTCGCAGATGAGATGCTGCGAATCTACATATATAAGGAGACACCCCTTCCGTAAAATGCGGCTACAACGAGAACAATAAAAGAAGAAGAAAATTCAACATCACTAGCTAGATGGCAGAACAGATGGGACAGGCATTTTGTGGCACAAAAGGCAGATGGACCTACAAACTTATACCAAAAATCGATGTTTGGACAAGTCGCGAACACGGAGACTATAACTATCACATTACATTGTTCTTATTCGTTCATGGAGGATGTCCCAAGTACTTGCACGGATTTGGACACTATCAGGGTTATCGCGAATAAAATTTCCCTCGGAATTTTTCCCCCGAATAAAAATTAGGTACCTTCAGAAATAGGGGAAAAATTAAGTATCGCGATTGCCTTGAAAATTCTGCTGAATTGTTACTCATGATACCTATTTCCTTTCCGCGGAATTATTTCGTTATTTTTGAAGATACCTAATTTTTGTTCGGGGGATAAATTCCAAGGGTAAATTTATTCACGATAACCCTGTATACCTCACCGCTTTGCCCTGAATGTCCAGAAGAAGAAACAACGGAGCACGTAATATTCCACTGCAGGCGATTCTCATATTGGAGAACAGCGTTGCATAACCCATCGTCTATAATAGATCACATGCTGTTATCAGAAGAGAGTTGGACACAGATTGGCTCATACATAGCAAATGTGCTAATTGAGCTGCAAATAATCGCAAAGCAGAAGTAGCAACAGTTCATACGCAAGACGAATAGCACATGTTAACCAACCCCGCGAAGTATTACCTAACAGCAGTCCCGCTAGAGAAACTATGATCATTATTGAAGGGCAATCCTAACATACTCACTCCTGCATAGAGAAAGGTCGATTTTGATTGCCTTTAGCTAGGTTATCCTATACATTAGACCGAAGGAAAACCCCATATTCATAAGTCGATTCTTGACATACATCTGTATCTAAAGCGCTGATTTTGTTTATTCTTAGACGAAGATAAAAAAGAAGTCTAAATCCTTAAAGGTACATTTATAGGTAATTTTCCACATCGAAGACATACACACTTTCTGATTCGAAAAAGACTAATCGTAAGTACATTGAACATTGAACGAGTATTCTCAGAACTGTGTTCGCCTTCGTGCATCCGACCAGCCCGATCAAGTTCTATGTACTTTCAATGCATATAAAGTGCAATATCGGTATACCGATCATAGGACGGGATAGAAACTGAAATATATTGCCCTTGAATATTCAATCGATGATTTGAGAGCCCTAGTCGGAGCAACCGGGCATATAGTCCAGACGGGACAGTCGCTATATACGAGTACATATTATGTATCTCCAGATACCAAATCGCAACCCTTTTTTTATAGATGTAATAGGGAATTAAAAGCAATACTTATGTACGTATGTACGTACTTAAACACATATACATATAGGTGCATATATCGTCACCATCAGAAAAACAATCTAAGCCTTGATTTTGACCTCAAACTTCTCAAAAGAAACCTATGTCGTGCAAGTAAACCACTCATGCTCATGTAATCTTGCCAAGACACACAAATCTTAATTGAAACAATAAATTGTTATGCTCTATTACATCACACATGCATGCAAAACGGCTACTATATATATGTCCAGAGGTAGAAGCAAATGTAAACTGTTCTATGCTCCTTTCATAATATATAATTTTTTCTAAACCCGCCGCTGACTACACCCTCCCTGCCCACTCAATTGGCGAAATCTCTTTCATAAAATTATTGGATAATTTATTAAACCCGTAACACATAACCCGTTTATTAAAATACTTCGCATTTCCTCGAAACATTTTATGATGGAGATAGTAGTGTCACACCTACTTCAGGATTAACATACAAAAATATTCATCACTGGCGCAGAACACACATGAGTCAGGCAGGCAGGACTAGTCCAAACACGTGAGTCAGAAATCTGCTCTTGGTCGACTAAAATCCGTATGAATGTTGCCTACTAATGTATTTCATAAGAACTCACTATGATAGTGTTGTTTGGGTGTGAATTTAGTAGTTTATAGGATTTAGGTAATTTCAATTTATGATATAAGAATGCAAAAATAGAATTGGATTTAGATTAGCAGAACTAACCAGAAGTGGCTGCTGGACCTGACGGCTTACCACCCGAACTTTTCAAGGCAGCTGATGATGAATTGGTAAAGAGAATCTTAGCATCGGTTGCCCGATCCACAAGAAAGATGAACCCCTCAACTGCGTCAATTATAGAGGTATCAGTCTCCTCTACATTGCATACAAGATCTTTTCTGCGATGTTGTGCGAACTGCTGCAACCTTTTATCAACAGCCTGATGAGCCCTTATCAGTCCATCACCGATCAAATCTTCACACTCCGGCAGATCCTTAGACCCCAGAAGTCCAAATCAATACTTATAACCCCTATCGATTTCAAGCCCGCCTATGACAGCATGTATAGAGAAGAGCTATATAGAGCCATGTTGGATGACGAAGGAGAGCGCTCGCTGCTTAAGGTCGATAATGGCCTTACCGATACCTTTGATGTCAAAAAAAAAAAAAAGGTTTTAGACATGTGACTTTAATATTGTACTTGAACGGATTGTGCGGAACTCACAAGCCAACACCAGATGGACAATCTATCAAAAGTCCGTACAACTGCTTACATACGCCGACGATATTGATAGTATTGGAAGAACTCAGCGGGCTGTCACCGGTGTGTTTGCAAGCATTGAAGCAGAACGGCCAAAATGGGTTCGGCGATAAACAAGGGCAAAACCAAGTATTGTATATAGGTACAATCAGCACCGACGAATTGGACAGAACGTCACAGCGGGGAGCTACAACTTCGAAGTAGAAAGGGACTTTGTCTAACTTCGCCCTGCTATTAATTCTAACAATGATACCAGCGAAGATATTTACTCTTGCCAATCGCTATTATTTTTTTTTTTTTTGCTAATAAGGCAGTTCAAAGCCCTAGAACAACTAAGGAGAATCTATGTATATAAGATCCTGATCATCCCAGTCCAACTTTTCGGTGTTGAAACATGGACTTTATGGAAAGCGGATGAAGATATCCTTGATTGCTTCGAGGGAAGTATTCTTCGTAAGATATTCAGTCTCGTGTACGTTGACGAGTTTTGGAGTTCGATGACGAACTATATACGTGCTGTACAGTGACATCGACCTAGTTACAAAAAAAAAAAAAAAAAAGTATTGGGCGTTTGAGATGGCTAGGACATGTAGAGCGAATGGACACCAACACTCCGACCCGTAGAGTCTTCAAATCTAATCTCGAGAGACGACTCAGTAGAGGGCCTTTTCGCCGTAGTCGGGGCACACAAGTTCAATGGGACCTCGACTAACTTGTTGTGCGCAACTGGAGGCAATTAGTTAAAGACCAAGCTAAATGGAGAGGCTTGTTGGTTGAGGCCCAGGTTCACCCCGAACTGTAGGGCCACCTAAGTAAGTAACCAGAAGTAGTATACAAATTGTTACCACTGCCCAGTTAAATGGGCTGGAAATTCAATACTATGTATGCATATTCTTCTTTTTGAAGAAAAGATAATAGAAGGGAGCAAAGTATGAGTCACATGGCTTGACCAACTTTTTAACGGAGAAGTTTCCTTACACCGTTGTAGAAAAATGAAGGCAACACACGAAACTGTAGCATTTCTTAGTGAGTCGATCACGGTTGCGTGTGTTAGATACACGACAGCGTAAGATCATCAGATTGCATGGAAACCAATGTACTACGTAATCCAAAGAATTTGTGCATTGTTTTCATAGATCAATAAAAAGTCCCTGAGATTCGATATGGGCGGCACTAAGAGTGGGAAAAGTCAAGATGGATACGCATAAAGAAGCAACATTTAAAGTAAAATTCAGAGCACATTGGAAAGCTGCGATAATACTCTGCTGTTCAATACAGTCCAAGATTTTCATTTGAAACACGCCGATGAACACGCAACGAACTGGTTCCTTTTCGCATATGATAGTGAGATCGAGTTTAACGATGTCCTAGTCCTCCAAAGAGAAGGCACGAAGGCATAAGAAGACAACGGACTAAGGATCAGTCGCACAAAAAACGGAAAATCTGCAAGGCCACATCGTTGTCCCAATACATCCCACTTGAGTTCCATCTTCAACGAGCAATGAAACCGTGATGATGACGTCGCACATTCGAGTGACCGTAGGGTAAATAAACTGACAAGAAAACTCGGTGACATTTTACGACCGAAAAATGTCATTAAAGCTCAAGGGTAGTCTGTCGCATGGATAAAACTGACCGCTTTGGGTGCTACTGCACAGATGATTGCTGGAGTGCAAGAAATAAAGATAAAGATACCGCTCAACGATGAAGTGATCTAAGACCTGCCCAAGAATATTTAAATCAACTCCATTAGCGGCTAAACAAGGTTTAGAAGAACGAAGTATTAAAAGAATATGATCTTTGAATGAATTTTACTTCGAATTCACAGATCTAGGAAGAAAATACTTGGATCAGTAGCCGTATTGGAATTGATTAAATATCCGAATCGCGAATGTCCGAGTACTTTGTAGCCCTAACCTATGATACATTATATTTCTTAGTGGGTCCAAGCTATTATTAAGAAAACGCTGGAATAACATCTTCAAGCTCACAAACGTCACCTATGAACACTGTGTTCTCAGCAGACACTCTGAAAAGCTGACCAACGTGTCTGCAGAACCTGTAGGAATTCACGCATATCACAAGGACTATTCTGCTGCATTTTACATAAAAGACGTATCGACCTGAACTTCAATCACGCTACAACCATCATCCGACTTTATTTAAAATACCACTACCAAAATAATAGCACATCCACTTTTTGATCCAGCTTTGAACAACGAAGCCTCCTGGAACTCAAGAATGATGAAGCTTACCAAAGTGCTGGTTGTTGTGTCCTATACCATAGCTTACTGCGATATTTGCGTGATAATGCAATAAGCTTATGGTACAAGGATTACACATTCTCAAATGCAAAGGGCAGCACTGGTATAGGGTACACTGCCATTCACCCTTTACACACTGCAGTTCAATTTCCATGCTGCTAGTTGCATTCATCGTAGCCTTAAGCATCGTGTGACCACGTCAATGGTCGGTAGTATCCCTTTAAGTCCTTGTGAAAAAGCAATCTTTCATTTCATGCTTTTACATACATTTTTTTGTTGTTTGTATTCTCCATGTCCTTTTGATTTTCTAAGTGTTCTTTTAGTTATAATTTTTTTTTTTTATTTTTTATTCTTTACTGTAAAACTGTCAACGACAGAAAATCGCTGGCTCACTCACATACACACAAGTGTTTGGTATATTTGCCCGCACATGTGTATGGATGTACATTGAAGGACGGAGCGGAGCGACAAGCATATGTTCACTTTAACTTGAACATCCTGTGTAACCGGAATAAATTGTGAACTCTTAAACTCTCATCCTCTCTATATATCCCTTTGCGCTTTGCTCTGCCTCACTCTTCTTTTTGAGTTTTGATATAGAAAATTATTCGAATTACACATTGACTTACCTTCCTCTCTACCTACCATTCAAAAACAACAACCAACAATGGCAACAAAAAAAAAAATAAAAAAAAAAAAAACTTACGAGGAGAAGAACGATGACATACGACCAGACATAAGGATTTAACAAACAGTATTTCCTCTCCTCTTAGGTATCCTGTTTGTGTGTTCGTCGTATTCGGCTCTCCCTTCAAGATGTCCTTTTGTAATTAGAAATTGAAAGGAAATTTTAAAATCACAAGATTCTTCAATTTATTCCTACTACCTACTTCGTGCGTCTCTCAAGTGAGAATTAATTACAACACAATGGTATGGAGAGACAGATGGCTCATGCCACCTTCGGTTCGTGTTTAGCACCTGTTTTTCATAAATTACCAAAGGAAAAAAGAAAAAAGAATCCTTGTGAGTGGTCACACTGAATGCTGCACAACAGCCGTCACTCAGCTGCATACTTTACAACTGAAGGAATGCACAATTCGACTTGAAAGATGCATTAAGTCGTTTTATTTTAAATGGAAAAAATACTCGATAGAATTTCTTTGCAGGGGGAGGAGACCCTTTTTCTAAGAACGGACTAATCACTGGGATTAGTTGGGATTGCGTATCTTTTGACACAGAGAAAGGGAATTTTTGTTGTTAAGCAGACGAGAAAAAAAAAAGAATCTGACCACCCGTGCTATAAATAATTGCTAACAGCTTGGATGAGAGTCATTTAGAAGAAATGGAAACGGATTTTTCGAATAGTAAAAATGTTGGATAAAAATAGAAGTTTACCATAGGGAGCACTGCATCTAGCATGCGCAGATGTGCATTAGGTACTCATGTTGTTGAAGAAAACAGTTGAAAGTAATACAAAAACCTCAATTTTTAAATTGAGCATTCTAGTCCTGGATGCAAGTTTGAGACAATAAGAATGACCAATGTTCTGGTGAACCGCTTTCTTAAGCGCCACCATTGTGTCAAGAAACTTTTCGCATACACTTTTTGCATATTCCTACACAAAAAGGCAACCTTCTCGGAGACAAAGGCACATCACTGGTACTACTCTGGGTTGCCGTTGTGCGATTGGAGTCCTTTTGACCAATTCTTGATCTAAGGGGCACCGCTGTTGTATACACATACAGTCATATTAAGTGCATCACTTTCCAGAATGCCACTTTGACTATCGCAGTTTATCCCACCTAGGAATAGGATCAGTAGCATTGATCACAGTCAGTAGTATTGATCACAGTCAGTAGCATTAAGTCAACTTTTCAAATGTCGCTAATCATACAACGCCCTGGTTCTTACTAACCGAGAAACTTGCTTATCACATATTATAATCTCGTCTGCTCCTTTCAGCTATCTTTTAGATATTCCCTATTTCTCGGCTCATAATTTGGTAAAATAAGTGCGTGGGCGTGTTCAAAGTGCACAGAAAATTGTTTGTTATTATGACGAAGTTTCAATTTACTCATTCTTCCTCATGAGTAAAAACATAAAGGGGCATTTCAAGAGCACGAAACTGAGCTGGATTCTCCACTCTTTTCCCTTCGCTTCTTTTCGCGAAAGAATACATTTCTCCCCTCGAAGTTCTTAAATCGAGTAAATTGCGAGGGTAATACTGTAATACTGTAGAAATGGGAAAATGTTTTTTTTGGTTCTTCCATTATTTTTTTTTTGTGCCTTCGGACTCTATGGTTTTCTTTTCTTGTCAAAATTTTGACTTCCTTTGCCGCTCGTTTAACGTTCTTTTGCAATCTACCATCGTTTGACCTATTTGGCACTTTAGTTTTTCATAAAATATCAAACGGTTTCAAACGGCTTGACACAGTAGGTCTGTCCGCGTACTTTCTGCTCCAAAATTCGCGGTTTGTCAAATTTCAAAGAGTGGGTGTAAAATTCTCTCAGAGAGGTGAAATTACGAAAAAGTTAACGAACGCGCTTAACCCAAAAAGTTGCCCACTTTTTAAACGTCAAATCTCAAACCCAATTGTACGCGAAAGAAAGAAAGAGGAAGAACAATTCAACAAAAAAATGGCATACATATTATAGCAGTTTGAGAGACAAATTCTCGTTCACTGTCAATCGGAGAAAATTTTATGATTACATTTTTTGATATAACAAAACGTCAAACGTCTGACATTTTGTCAAACTGTGGAAACGTAGCTTAACGCTAAAAATATTTATAAAATGTTGTGAAAACTACAACATGAACAAAATAACATATTGATACCCTGCAGCATACTAAGTTTTTTTTTACGATAAAACATTTTTCTTAGTTTGTTAAATTAGTTATAAAATAATAAAGTTAGTCTTAGTTAGGATAAGGTCGAAAGATATAGATTAAGCGTTAGGTTTAGCTTAGAGCGCCCGCGTGGGGACAGTAAGTTAGCATAAGATAGTTTAAGTTAATTAAGCTGATTTTAAGAGTTTTTGTTAGCATGTAAGTCGTACTGAATTGAATAAGCAAAATGTATTGAAAATGAAAAAAATGAATATTGATACCCTGGACAAAACATATATTCGTATGTGTCGTTTTGTCCATCTAACGTTTCGACAAGCAAATTTTAAAAATATTTCTTTATGGCTATAAACGCCACGTGGGTACATAAGGACAATCGATCGCCATTCATGGAAGGGTGAGTCAATGCAGAAGGTCTTTGAAGCTGCCTAGAGAAATGAAATGAGCTGGCTCTTAGCAGCTAAAACATTGTGTCCCTAAGGCCTCGTTCACACGACGCTTATTCAATTCGATATTTCACGTATACGGGTTTTACCGAATACGAGACAGCATTTCACACGAGGCATTTTCCATTTGAATTTTTCTCTACTCGACAAGACTGGCGCACAACTACCAAAGTACCGACTGCTAAACGAATTCGAGAAAGATGTTATCAGTGTGAACGACACAATATAAACATAAGCGCCATAAAACATAAGCGTCAAGTATTCGATAAAATGAATGCGAGATTTCTCGAATCGTATTTCACGAATACGAGATTTTCCCGCATAGGCTCTGTGTGAACAACTTCATACAATACTTACTGCCACTGCTCTATTCGAGAAAATAACGTATACGGTATACGAGAAGACACGCATCGGGAGAGAACAAAATCTTAAGCCCCAAAAACCAAAGGATTGGGAGAATATAAGTTGGCTTTCCACCAGATATGAAGAGGACTTTAGTGGAGCATCTAAAGTTTCTACCTATAGAGGTCCGACTTTTTGGCTTTACTCATGCAGGTGTTCAAGAACTGCCATTTGAGTTAGAAGAGAAAAATGGGTTTGTCCACTGCTTTAACTTAGAAAAAAGCCCGACAAGATTGGCTAGATGGTTTTCTAAGGAGAAACAAGGACATATCACTACGCAAACCTGAAGCCACTTCACTAGAGTCAATTATAGCTAATCATTTGTCAATTATTTGCTAATCGAGGCGGACTCAACGATATGATGTATGTCATCATTTTTATATGAGTTTCGTAAAACAATTTGTTTCTTCTTACTTTAATTTTGTAAGAAGAAATTTTCAATTTAAAATAACAAGAATGGATTAAAATTGCAATATCGGTTATAAATGAAATTCTTTGAATAAAAAAAAAGAGACAGTCACCCTGATTGTCGTTGGGGTTTGTCGCTTTTCGACGATTGTCGTTTGATTCATAGCTACGACCTGCTGCTGACCGTTAAACTTTAGTAAGCAATTAATTTGTCGTGTAGAATACTATTACAACTCTTTTCCATTGAAAAAGTTATGAAAATGGATTCGTGCTACATCTGAAGAATAAAACGACAATCGTCGAAAAGCGACAAACGCCAACGACAATCAGGGTGAGTATGTCGTTTTGGACTTTCTTCCCCTACCCAATTTCCGGTAGACGTAATAAGTGGGAGTTGTCATATAAATGAAAGTATTCGCATTAGTTTCACTAGTCTGAGTTTCTGTCAGAGAAAAAAAAAAACCCCGATTGTAGACTTCATTTCCATTTATTAAATAAGCAAAGCATTTCTTATGATAAAAACAAATAAAACTAAATATAAATAGTCCTCCTCTTCCCGTCAATGAGATATACGTCGAAAAGAATCGCATGGACCACCCATAATCATTGTATTCCCATATTTTCCCTAAATCAATCATATTTGGCATCCGTTTTTATGACACCCAAGGAAGTAATGTGTCAGATTAACCTACTTGACTGAGAAAACAAGGGTGAATATGGGCGACAACTCAACGAACAACTCTTGGGGTAAACTTGGATAAGTGAAATAGACCCAAGAAACTGAAGATGTTCATATGCATGCGAAATAAACACAAAAGAAGACCAGAGGGTGTCCTTTCTGTGCCACGCAAAAATAAAGACATCAGTAGCAGCACTGTGTACACATAACCATCGATGATTGGGGTTATACACATGGCAAAGTGGGATCTCTTCTTCTTTTCAATGGAGGGGGATATATGTAGATATTATAGCAAAGGGGGTCTCCGATATAGAGAGATTTCAAATACTAGAGACATGGGTGGGATAAAAATAATTTTCTTTCATAAATTTTCTTTTCATTCATGCTGTCCTTTCCAAGACCAATTTAAAAAAAAAATCTACTTACACTTAATGAATGTGTGCTCTATGTTTGGAGATAGCTTGCTTTTTTCTTCTCGGTATACATACATATGTACATATATACGAGTAAATACATACATTTAAATTAGCTAATTGTTCCTAGTGTAGAAACAAAGCAAACAACTGGGCCAACAGCACAAGAAACAACCAAAAATATCCAAATA
Organism: Brachypalpus laphriformis; assembly: GCA_945910035.1. Classification (NCBI taxonomy): domain Eukaryota; kingdom Metazoa; phylum Arthropoda; class Insecta; order Diptera; family Syrphidae; genus Brachypalpus; species Brachypalpus laphriformis. The sequence continues at coordinate 292,138,102 of OX246753.1, read as the reverse complement.
TGTATGTACATGGGAGGCAAAGTGCATATTACGTACAAGAAACAAAGGAGCAAAAGAAAAGTAGGTTAAGACAAGTTATTCGCTACAGAATCTTACAGAAATTACAGTAAAGACGATTGTTCTTTTTTAGAATAGAATAGGTAGCGAAGGTTAAAGATTTTCTAGGTTTGGACGATAGTATGATACCCTGTCCCTATATCTGTGGCCACAAGGTTTTTACCTTTTACCCGCCTAAGTCGATTTTCACAGACTATCAGAAAACAAGTTTAAAGTTTTCGTTTTTTTTCGAAAACGTATGGGAATTTGGAATTTAGGTCGGTTCTTTTCTATCACCCCTATCGTGGAACCCGCCGGGGGAAGCGATCCACTAATAATAAAAAATTTGCATCGTGCAATCCGCACACATGAACCCACATTTCGGTATAGTGAATGAGATTCACTGTATCGTGGAAAACGAACGGATCGAATCTCCCCATACATTTGACATCCGCAGCTTTTTCATTGCGGATTTGGTTGTAAGTGTATATCTTACGTTGCTTCTGGTAGTTCCATTATATTTTCCGTGTTTGCTCTTAATTGAGAGCGCCTCCTTCTGTGTGAAGATGATCTTTCATGAAAAACCAATGAAACGCTATCCATTTTCGCACAAATTTTTTTTCGCACACATGTGTTTCAAACACAAGCTGTCACAACAAAACTTCCTAATCACCAACAGTGGTCGGTAAGGAAGATTATCCGACAGATCCCACGATAGTGTTTTTATGTTCACGTGAATCGAATAGGTGAAGTGAAACTCAGATCCGACGGTTTCCACGATAGGGGTGTATAACTCGGTAAGGATAACAGATAATAAGTTAAAAATTTGGTAGTATCAATTTCGAATCTTCGAGCATCTTCTGGCATCCTTAACTCAATTTTGTCCTAACTCTACTTAAGCGGTTTTACCTTGTGACCTCATATATATCTAAGCCTTCCTTAGTATAGTAGGCGTCGCGTTGTGAAATTGTTAATGCTATCGGTCTGATATCTACTCAGATGACATTTATTCAATTTATTTAGTAATTTAATGCAAGTACTGTTGTTAATACTCTTTTTGCGAAAAAGTGGGCGTGGCAAGAGATCAATCGATTTTAGAGCTAGATAGGATGATAAGTAGGACACGAATCTCAACCACATATTTTAAATTATCCCCGGAATATATACGTGAAACGATTCATAAATGCAGAAAATGACTACCCTCACATCCAATTGTTGATAGGCTGACTGGTAAGTCAGTAGCCCACGCATATTCCATTGTAAAAAGGGCATTTGACCACAATCTATGCGGTTCAGACGAATAAAAAATGCAGTTTGCCCCAGTAATTATTGTCATACTCCATCCAATCGAAGATATATGCAGTTCTTTGCTAGTCCTTCATACTAAACTGATCTGCCTCAATGCATCTGCCTTCAACAAAGTCTGGTTCTTAGTTACCCGGTTATCACATTACCTAAGACAAACGAATTTGCAGATGAGCTTAAGAGGCAATAATTGGCTTTCATTTGCTCTGGACCTATCCATCTGTTAGTGGGATTAACAACTTGAAGCGGTGTTCAATTTTCAGACGAATTCCGTGAAGACGATTCCTCCAAAGCAATTACTTAAAAATTTATTGATTTCCATAAAAATAGAAATCGTAAGCAATTGCTCCTTAAACATTTAAAAATAAAAATAAAAATTACTTCCACCCCATTTCTGTAGTTAATAATTTGCTTCATAAACTACTTAAGGAAATGTTTATAAAGGTTAAGAGAACTGTGGGCGCCGTGACGTAAGTAGTTACTGTGTCGGATCACTACGCATGAGGACCCAGAAAACACCAAAAAGTTTTTCCACGGCCCCACCTCTCGCGAACGTCTGACAAAGATCCGAGAGTATTGTTGTCACGAAAAAGCTTCTCAAATCGCCGTTCGGATTCGGTACTAAACTGTAGGTCCCTTCCATTCGTGTGAAAAATATAACGCACACAACATGAGTGGTTGCGAGAAGCTAGGGCCTGGCACTTAAATAGCTGTTGCGTCAAATATTTATTTTTATTTTTTTTTGTTAAGAGAACTATATATTATATCATATTTTTAGCAATTGCTTATGTAAAAAAGGCAATTGCCAACAGATTCATTTATGAGATTTTAAACAAAACCTTTTGCCATCACTTGAGTGCTAAGCAATTCCTATCAACTCAAAGTATTAAAGTTTTACTCATACAAATTGAATCCACAAACACGTAGTGGAACAGAAACGTGAGTGAAAAAGGATTTAAAAACTTTCCTAAGAACAAGTAAATTATAACGAAAGCCTATATTAATTTCTACCATCTTGTCGACGCTGAGATCATGGTTCGTTGATCTTCTAAACAAATTTATAAAGAAGTTCCGTCAAAGACATGTGCCTATTCCTTACTTTTAAGCCCAACTGTTCGTGTAGACTTTCGGAGAAAAAATAAAACGTAAAACAAAAATTGGGTCAAGAAGTTTTCACCATCTTTCCAAACAAATTAATTACTGGGTAATCCTTTTTTTTTTCCTTCTTCTTAACTCCCTCTTATTGCTTGTGCAATTGGCAGAGAATTTAATGTCTGATGAAGGCGAATTGGCCATGGTTACGTATATTGCTCATCCATTAGGACTGTATTTTCTTCTTAATCACCCACGATTTGGCCAAGATTTTCATCTTTCTATTCTTTTTTTTTTTTGTCACTTTGAGTGAATAAGATTTAAGGAAACCTTCCGAAAACCAAGTAGAGACCAAAAATAGATGTCATATAGGCAGCAGGAGCAGATGTTGCAAAAGTACATTGCTTTTGTATAGCGCACATAAAACCGATGAATGTGTCGTTATGCATCACATCACATCTGAAAGAGATAAGGAAGGCAACACGTGCTACGTGTTACAATAACAGCGGCAGGACGAAGACAACGATCCACCCAAGACCATAAGAAACAATGAATGTCAGTTCAACTAATTAACATAATTGGATGGTGGTGGTAGTGGTTGGTTTGAATGCGTTTCCTTCTTCATTCATTTTACTTACTATTAAGGCAGGTCCACAACTTAAGAAAGAAAGACGAAATCACGAAAGCAAAGAGAATTTAGGTCAAAGAAACAAGTATTTTTTTTTCCTAATATGGATATGGCAGGCAGGCAACAGTATTCGAAAAGGACACTTTGTGATAATTGGAAAATGGAAAAAGAGGAAGAGCGTCTTAAATCTCTTTTTCTCCCCCAAAAAAAAAAACATCTTTAAGTTGAATAATGGAGGTCGAGGGAGACGAGACTTCCTTCTTATTATTTCCAGGCAAGATAAAGAACATCGTCTTAAGCAGCAGGATTCAGTGTTCATATGAAACATCTGCTCTATGTACGAGAGGTAGGTAGTTTATGTTTGGCGCGAGCGTTTCTTTATATTTTTTCCTGTGCTTGCTGTAGAGAAGAGAAAAAAAAAATAATAATAAAGTAACCTGGCACCTGGAAATGTGGTAAGACGTGTACTTTCACATATGCGATCTTTCTCACTCTATCTCTGTTAGCCAAAGCGCACACATGAAAGAAAAGTTAATATATAGTCGGAACTACATTTGAAAGTCATGTGAAATGAAGCCTTAAAAGAGGAGTCATCGAACGTAATTGAGAGGAAACTGCATTGTTATTCATCTGAGGAGCGATTCTCCTTGGATCGGAATAGAAGTTGTTTCCATTATTCTTTTCAAAAGCGAAACAAACAATGAAACGAATACCTCTCTTCTCTGGTCTTTCAGCAAATGTTTTAAGGTGAATAGTTCACACATCCAGAACTGTGGGTTCGCAACTTTTGAGAAATCAAAACACGTCATACATAAAGTTTGCATAGTCTTAGACATAAAGGACTTATTTCTTAGTCGATTGTCGATGAAGAAGTAGTAAAGGTCTGTAATATAACTTTATGTCCCTTTGGATTTCATGTATGTAAATATTAACTATAGAGAGATATCTCTGCATGATAGGGAGCAGGAATTATCAGTCTATCTAATGAATACAAGTAGAGGCATTTCAAGATTCTCCTATGGTGAGGAGAATAGTTAAGTAGTGAGAAACTTTCGAGTATACACAATAATTTCTCATGCATCCTACAGAGTTGGACCAAATTCCAAAAGTGGCATTCTCTAAATAACATGTGCAAGCACACACATAAGTAAGCAAATATATTATCTACTCGTATGTATGTTCATTGTTCATACATTATGTATATAGTTGCATGAAACAATATGTAGCTCTTGGCAATTGTGGCCGGTCAGAGTTTATTTGTTTAGGAGCACGTGAATAGTGCTCCAATTCAGAGGAGCAGAAATGAAATGAGAGGTTTTACAGACGTAGTCAAAAACATGCTTTCAGTGAGCATAAGTACAGTAATGAGAGGTTTTACAGACGTAGTCAAAATATATACATACATATATCAGTCATTCTCTATTCAAAGCCAAAGCAACAATATTTCACAGACAAAATTATCCATGTAATTATAAATTACAGTTTTGCACAAGTTACCCTCAACGAAAAGACCATCAAAATCCCAATAATAATAAAAAAAAAAAAAAAAAAAGTCCAAGGCTGTCAGATTTATCGACCGTCGGTTATAACTCCCACATTTGACCAGTTCCCAGATCATCTTTAAGTGACTTTTACTGCACACATAAAGTAACAAACTGCCACAACACTCTAAACATGGGTTTAAACAACCATCAATCAAATCAGTACTACGAGTATCAGCAGAGTCTGCATTAATGTAAAATGTGTGAACTATGACGTAAAAGGTGGAAGAAGTGTGATATATGGGTTGGCCTTGAAATCCCGCATCACAAAATCCTACCGCACAGAATCCCGTATCACAAAATCCTGCGTCACAAAATCCGCATGCACAAAATCCCGCATAACATGATTGCGTGCGTGCATGAGAATCAATGCGGACCAAGAAGTGATCGTCCGCGCGTTGCCCGAACGAAAGTGATTGTAAAAGCTGTCAAAAACAGAAAATTATGTCACGTGAGATCCATATCAGGCCTCTGGAAAGGTTTACTTCTATGTTTAATGCGAATCAGGTTTGAAAGATGCAAGCGGATAACAGCCACGAGAATATCCTTTTACGGACGAAAAGATTTTCACCGTCAAGCAAGTTTTTAATAAGCAACACTATAAAATGTATGCAGCGACATCTAAAAGAACAAACAAAAAATACAGTTCCTAAGATTCAGTGCGACCATCATCCCGCTTCGGAAATGATTTGGTGGAGAGTATCCCATCAAAGAGTTACTCTGCTAATTTTTTTGTGAAAATGGAGTTAAAACTGGAGCAAAGGTGTATTAACCCTAGACCCTTCTTCTTCCTCCCTAGACCCTTCTTCTTCCTCCCTAGACCCTTCTTCTTCCTCCCTTGACCCTTCTTCTTCCTCCCTAGACCCTTCTTCTTCCTCCCTAGACCCTTCTTCTTCCTCCCTAGACCCTTCTTCTTCCTCCCTAAACCCTTCTTCTTCCTCCCTAGACCCTTCTTCTTCTTCCCTAGACCCTTCTTCTTCCTCCTTTTAGCTTCCACGGATCTTCGAACTTCTTATTCGATCAAGCTTTGTCACTCCTGCTGTCATGCGAAGCATCTTCATCTCAGCTGCCGGTAATTTACTCTCATACGTTTTGTACATCGTCCAACATTGTGAAACGTATGTGAGCGCTGGACGCACAACTGCGGTGTAGAGCTTTCCTTTCAACTTAGGTGGCATTTTTCTGTCACAGAAGAAGAAGAGAATTCTGAGCCATCTGAACCCGACGTCTCCCATCTTTTTCCAGAACTCAGAGGTCATATCGTCTGGCCCAACCGCTTTTCGTTTTTTGGAGTATTTGACCGCCAAACTAACTTCTTCGACTGTAATGTCGGATTTCTTCACAGTTAGGGATGGCTCTTGGAAAGTATAGCCTACCCATATCTTTACCCGATTTTTCCTACCCAGGGTGTTTGGGTACCTGTACATAAACTTACAGACGTTTTCTTGTCAAACATTTTTTTTTAATTTTTCAAAGAAACAGGGTGCCAAAGTACCCTGAATAGGGTTATAGGGTTAAGCTAGTTTTAAGCGTTTTCTTAACACGTAAGTATTAATGAATTAAACAATAAACAATGCGCCAAAAATGAAAGACTCATCAGTGGTTTAGAATCAATGTTCCTGCTTTTATTGCACCCGAGGATCGGCCTTCAGAAGGCCCAGATTTGAATCATTTGAATTATTCTTGGTGGTCGTGTTGGAGAGTGTGGCCTGCAAGAGACCTCACCGAAATTTGGAGAGCTTTAAAAGTGATTTAATCACACTAGCGTTGCTCATACTCCTGAAAACCGTGCGTGGCGCTGTAGCCTAGTGTCCGAGGTGTTTGAGGGTTTGAGTTAAAGCAAAAGGCGGTCACTTTGAATAAACCGCTTGCTTACTATTTAAGAAAATAAATCTTATAAATACTAATCCAAAATGTTTTGTTGTTTAATCTTTATGACGTTTTGCACTTATAACAGAACGTATGGCAAGACTAGGTATTATATTATATATATGTACATACATATGTGTGTGTATATACAAAAAATATGGGAAGAGAAGAGCTAAACCATCATCACAATATTGTGTACAAAGAAACAGGTGTACACACGTCGTACAATAATTTCCTTTATACTCAGGATGGAAGATACAACAAAACATGTTATTAACATTATGATGAGTATTGTCGTGTTCTCAGAAAAAATCAACTAAAAGCATGTAAACTCGATCAGTGGCAGATTGTTATCACCTGCGGGGTATAACTATTTTTTTTTTTTTTTTACTTTTACATCTACCAAAGCCGATAAAACTTATAGCAATACACACATATCCACCATTGGAGGTGTCCGTTTTTATGCAGCAGCGCCTAGCTCACATATGTACATGTGCTTCATCCTTTGCGTACCTAACTACTCCAACCCCTTCACACAGCACACCATAACCATATAATACGTACCATGCATGAATGATTAAAGGATAATTAGGGTGTATGTCATAGTTTTCTAAATTAAATTGAGTGGTTTGGAAGAATGACAATAGGGATGGTGTGCGCCGGTGTACGTGTGTGTTGGTTTATAGTGGCGTTGGCGGTTCCGTGCCGCCGTTGTCGTTGTCGTCGTCATGAAATGAAAATAAAAATGCCACCACAAAGGGCTACTCGCGCGCTGGCACGCAAGTGTTGTAAAAAAAAAAAAAAAAAAAAATGGAAATTATAATTTGAAATCATGCATTGCTGGCAACGGCCAATAAAAGGAACGAAGGATATTTCTCCCAACGCCCACCCATAGTCAGGACATCGAGTTAAATATTTACCCATGGCTAGTAGAGTAGAAAAGAATGGACGTCAATATTCCCGGCGCGCTGTGGTTGACCCACCTCTTACGTTCCTTCCTTCTCCTGGCGGAGTAAGAAATTACTCAGCGCGCAATGAATACAGGCATAGAAATTATATTATAAAAGGGAGAGGACGGGCGGCAGCGGCAGCAAATATCAGGCAACAAGCACGAAACGGTGTGGACAACGCGACAAGCGGCGATGACGACGAATAGCGGAAGGAAGCGACGGAAGGAAGTGGCACTCATTTGTTTAACACCGGTTATTTTATCTAGTTTCTGTCTCGTCTATGTGTGCGTGCGTTAGTATGTGGTTTGTGGTTTTCTTTTTCCCTAATTTCTCTTTTTTTATGGATTATAGTGGTGAAAATGTCAAAAAGCCCTCCTTCCTTTTCTCCTTCTTCCCAGTTCACTTGTCCAGCCTATTGGGAGAACGGGTTGGAGTGGGTAACATTTTTGGAGGGTTTTCTCTACACACGATGACATAATTGCAAAGTTCTGGCCACACGGGATATAGAGGTGGTGGTTTATTTGAAAATTTATTGCGGACAGATTGAATGTAACGTGTTTGGAATTTTTCTTTAAAAGTTATTTTCCTAAACAACCTGCGGGTGGAGGAGCACGCCTGAGAATAGTCGCCCTTGTTTAGCTAATTAGTTTATGGTATGGTTTTCAGTAATATTAGGGATGCGTCCTTTCGATATGAAAGACGGTGTATGGTTAATTCAATGTATTGCCTTTCAGGTGGGTTCTTTGTGGGACCTTGTGAGGATGACTAACATTCTTTAAGAATGTATAAATGTATGTGTGCGAAGTTTTTATATAACAATCTAGCGGGTTTGTAAGTGCCGTAAAAATAATTACCATTGTCGGGGGCTATGTCTATTTAGATTTGGGACTGTTTCCATAAGAATCAATGGAGACGACAGCAGTTGAATGCGTAATTTTATCTTATAGGATGAGATACTGATACATATCAACGTTGCCGATATCTAGTGCTTCAAAATCAATAAATCGATTATCAGGCGAATAAGACGAATTAGCAACTAAAGCACGATGGATCAGTGTGCATGCGTGTTTGTTGCTCACCTAGATCCTTTGTTCGTGAGAGAACATGAAACCCATACCAAAGGCCTTGAAGTTGAGTGAATTGAGTGAATTGAGGGGAACTTCGCCACTACTTTTTTTTTTTTAACTAAGCGAACTTTTGGTAGTTCTCCCGAATGGTTTTATAATTGTAACGTCAAACAAGCAAAACCGACCGGGTCCACTTTACTTTTTTCTATAGATAGATTTATAAGTGAGGTTCATTTTGTTACCATGTGAGCCGGTTATTTCCATTACTCTTGGAACCATTTTGATTTTAGGATTAATTTCCAGATGATGTTGGTATCCGAATCGGCGATATCTGTTCTTCAAAGAAGTATTCCCCTAGAGTTTGCTTTCTAGCTGAAGATAGTGCTGGACAGCCACAGAACAAGTGAAAGGGGGATTCCTACTCTTCTTCGTCCACACGCTACGACAAAAGCCATTGGTTGAAATTCAAAGCCTCACGGTGTACCTGACCAGTAAACAATCCAGGTAGGATACCTATGCGTGGTCTGCTCAGTAGCAGTCGTTTTCTTTTTCTTTTATTTAATTGGGGCCATGTTTGTCTCGCATGATTGCATGTGTCAAGATTGCGCCATCTCTAATTGGGCTGATTCAGTACCGCTATAGAAATTTTGTGTCTTGCTGTTTCTATAGGAAGATGCAGCCCCCCTTCGGCAGTAGAAAGCTCCTGTTTCGATATCGAGCTTTCTTGTATCGAAATTTAATGAAAAGTATGCTGATGGACCAAGTTAGTTGCATACACAACTTGAGAACTTTTTCGTCTCATCGCCTATGGTGGAATATGCAGCACTTTAGTAGTTAACTCCGAACGAGAACTATTTGAATACATCTATTTTTATAGTTATAGTCCTGTTGATTTGAGCCCACAAACAAAAAAGAGAATACAAGACATACACGTAAGTGCAGAAACTAAATCCGAGAATTACTGCTCACAACTATGTATATGTACATATGGTATGTAATTTCTTTGGAGTGATAAATCAATGCCTTTCTTTCTTCTACTTTTCTCCACATTGACAGGTTATAGAAAAGCTTACGAAGGACAATATAGATTCAGCAGAAGTGTCGTATGATATTTCACCTTAGATTGTACGCTCAAGATAAGCGCTAGCTCGAATAATGAGTAAAACATGGGCTTGACTGAAGCTTACAAAAAGGGCAGATTATGCATCAAGAAATCTAAGTTGTATAACTTTGAGAAACAATAGCTTTTAGTCGCACAAATACGAGTGGCATACTGAGTATTGCAAACAAAAACCGTACGGTTATTTATAATTATTATGTCATCAATGTCCTTTCTCCAAACAAATATGCTCCAATAGGTTATTAAGTGCATAACTTCGGCTCTAGAAAACATTTTTAAGATTAAGTAAGCATGTGCGCACAAAAGGCAGTTGTTCTATATTCGGATGTGTTCTGATAAAGGTATCATATGCTACACTGCATTTTGCAGTTAGATAAGCATGTACCACATAACTGTCTCGTTTGCAACGTGTTTTTCATGGCACATCAAAACGTGGCCTATAAACTAAGGCAAATTGCATCCCAGCGCTTACAAAGGTTGTTTTTAAAGTTCAATAGCTCTAAAAATATGCCAATCTAGATGACACCAACAGAACATGGGAAATGCTAATATGAACATGTAACGAATTTGAATACTTGAATGGGAACCAAATTACCATCTGTAGCAGATTTCGCATTTTAGGGTTGCTGGAGTACATGTGCTTGACAACATAACAGCATATACATATTGGGTTATTCAATAAGTTCTGCGGTTTTTTTCCCTTATTTTCGGATCATAACTTCGCTTATAAAAGGAAGAAGAAGAAGAACGTTTCTCATCTCAGAAAATTTTCAGAGTATACCGTTGATAAAATTAATTTTCTTTTTACTCCAGGAGAGAGCGTCATTCCTTACCCTGTTACAAGAATTTTTTTTTTAAGCTCAATATTTTTTTTTAACAGTGGAGGATACAAAAGTTCATCTTAGGCATATTTTACGAAGAAAGCGATAGAGGCATAACGGGAGATTTGTAACGTGTAGAAGATTAGCTTAATTATCTGCAAGCTTACTTATCTGCGTTGGTTCGCACGCTTTCGTTCTGAAAATACAGACCTTGTTGATGCTGGACGTCCACCCATCACAGACGATGATCAACTATTGGCTGCAATTGGGGTTGCCAGGCATTTGACGGCACGAAAAATCGCTCAGCGGTTTAATATCGCCCATATAAAGCATTTCGCAGCGACTCAAACGGCTTGGAATGTCGAAAAATGCATTCCTAATGGTATGGGGATCTTAAGGCATTCCTGAAGTGTCCATGGGAGACGAAAAATGTGTAGTTTACAACAATATTCGACATAAGAGGTCATCGTGTGCTCTTGGTGGATCATCGCAGACGGTCGCGTAAAGTAGATTTGTATCGGTGGGATTAGCGAGGTGTAATGAACTTCGAGTTTCTTCCACGCAGTCAGATATAGCCTGGGTAGGCCAAACTCGGAAGGCAGTCTATTCTACACAGTGATATCTCGCCTGTTGGAAAACTGAACACGAATATTTGCAAACTATAAACGGATGGCTATATTTAAAAAAAAAGTGAAATGTTTATCCGAAGGATATCCATGAAGATATGGTGGCAACTTTAGAGGAATCTGCCCATCGAAAATAACAGTTAATAGTGGGTCGCCGAATTCGAATGTGGACGAGAGTGCGTTGAAGACGACCGTCGTTATGGAAGACCTATGAGACCTAGGTTCATCCCTATATCCCTGAGACCAAACAGCAATTAAACGAGTGGAAACAATCTGGATCAGCAGTTTTTTGTTTTTGCGACTCAAAGTGAATCATCATGGTTATAGCAGAACAATGTACACCAACACACACCACGCAAAACTACGTCTAAAATCTATAAATACTGCCGCATCATGTCTTTCGGCTGATTTGTCTCCTTGTGAGTTTCTTCTGTTTCCCAAACTTAAAAAAGTTTGGGAGGACAGAGATTTTTGAACGAAAGATGAGAAGTCGAAGCTGCAGTCAAACTACATTTTAATGCCTTGAGGCATTTTTTTAAACTTGTGTAAGCTTTAGAGAAGTGTATTTTTATCCAATCTACGAACGTAGGGTACGCACAGATGGCTTTGTCCTTAAATCACCCGTTAAAGGTTTTAAATTGAGTTGGTATTCACAGTCATTAATGAGATCGTTCTCAAGATATCATGATAATTAGCTAACACTTTTATTAGTAGTCTAAAATTTGTTTTACCATTATGAATTAATGGCGTCATTCGTACTATAGGCGAACCCCACTACAGGCGGATCGGTAGAAATGGGATGAAGTGGGAGGGTTATGATCCCTTGTTTTCGGATCATAACCTCGCTGATAAAAGGAAGAAGAAGGCGTCATTCGTACTATACGCATAATACAAAAGTGAAAGTAATTACTATCAGGGTTATCGCGAATAAATTTTCCCTCGGAATGTTTCCCCCGAACAAAAATTAGGTACCTTCAAAAATAGGGAAAAAATTCATCGGGGAAAAATTAAATATCGCTATTGCCTTGAAGTTCTCCTGAATTGTCATTCATGATACCTATTTCTTTTCCGCGGAATTATTTCCTCTTTTTTGAAGATACCTAATTTTTTCACGATAACCCTGTATATGTATATTGGGGAAATTAAGATAACTGTCATCCGTAGATGATTGCACATATTCACGCTGATTGTCGTTGGCGTTTGTCGCTTTTCGACGATTGGCGTTTGTCACTTTTCGACGATTGTCGTTTTATTCATAGCTACGGCCTGCTGACCGTTAAACATTACTAAGCAATTTGTTTGTCGTGTAGAATACTATTACAACTCTTTCAAAGTGAAAAAGTTATGAAATTGGATTCGTTCTACATCTGAAGAATAAAACGACGGCAACAAACGCCAACGACAATCAGGGTGATTAGTATAAGTACATTTTATGGACTATGAAACCAAAGTAGCAGGGGTTTTTCAGGGTCAGCTTCTGACCTTGCGTGGTAGAGTGTAGCAAATGGACAGTCATGCACAGAATGCAATTCCCTATAAATTTCAAACTAGATCCAACTGCGATTACTACGAAAACTATCACCTAGCTGTGCCCGCCCTTCCTTTGACAACACAGAAACCTTTTATTATTATTCGACACACGAACGGCCGTTATGTTCCCCTCGACTGTACTTGCAAAGCAAGCCTTCCTAATTATAGAGTACTACCCTCTCGTCATATGAAAATAATTATTTCACTTAAATGAACATATCTCCACCTGCGGTTGCTACACGATTTTACAATTTCTAAATACTCACAGCAATACAAAGTTTCAATTTTCCGTTACATTTGTAACACTGGCATGAGACAAAACTTTCAAAAGAAAACCGTCCTTTTTCTACCCACATACACTCCACGAAATTGATTAGAGGCATAGAGTGATTACTGACAATTGCAGTGACATTTCACATTACAACACTTCTGAAAAATAAAACTGTGTATTCTTTCACTCAGTTTATCGAAACAAGAATAGGCATCTAATCTACTTTTAGATCAGTTACTGTGTTGCCAAACTTGGTAGTTGTTTCTGCAGTTCCAGAGAAAAAATTTAGATTTCACAGAGAAATACATTTGTAGAGGCAGCAGTCATTTTAATTTGAATATTTTTTTACAGTTTTAAGCAAAGTTGTTTGATTGGACATAATGGGACGTGGAAAGTGCTTTACAGAAGAGGAAAGAACACTAATTGTGTTTTACAAGGAAAATAGCGAAAAATTGCTGAGATCTCCAAACGTATTTGATCATTTCATAAGTTAAGGACTGGTATAAGCTTAGTAGACAGTCTGAAGTCAAAGACCTTGGTGTCATTTTTGACACGAGAATGGCATTTAATTTTCAAGTTGATTATATTATTGCAAAGGCCAACTCAATGTTGGGATTTCTTAAGAGGAACTGCAAGGATTTCTCGAACCCCTTTGCCATTAAATCTGTCTATATGCCTCTTGTCCGTCCTTTTTTAGAATATGCCTCAATAATAGGGGAACCAGCATATGAAATTCAAAGAAACCGTATTGAAAAAGTTCAAAAAGCTTTTACTAGATTTTTAATACGGCAACTCAAATAGAATGTAGATAATATGCCTTCATATTCCACCAGATGTGCTCTTTTTGGTTTAGATATGCTCCAAAAACGACGTATTGTTCATTGTCTAATGTTTGTATATGATATTTTCGCGTACCGTATTAAATGTCCTGAAATTCTTGAATTACTTACCATTTATGCACCAGAAAGAACTATTCGATCTCGACATTTGCTATATACCTATTCCAAAACATATTTATAATTATGCAGCAAATCACTAGATGCGTAAAATTGTATAATAACTATGATAATGTTGTGGATAGGATATGTTGATAGATGTGATTTTAAAAGAACTTTTATTAGAAAATGTAACTATTACTTAAGGTAAATTGAATTCTGTTATCTATTAGAGATAAGCTTGGTAGATAAATAAATAAATAAAATAAGGCGAAATGTGCTCCAAAAAATCAAATTGTTGAGGAAGCACGAAAAACCAAGCTCCTTTTTCGCAAAATAAAAAGAAGTAAAAAAATACCAATATAAAATGGACAATCAACTTCGGTTTGCCAACCATCAGATGTCCTAAACCAAGTGTTTAATTTAGATGGACCGGATGGTGGTCATTGTTATTGGCATGACTTAAGAGACAAACTTGAAGTCAGAATGAGTCGCGATTACGGAGGAGGCAGTGTTATGATTTGATGTGTCTTTAGGTTTGGTGGAATGAATTCGAAAACATACTTGAAAATGCTAGAGTACGTATATGCTTTGGATGAATTTGCGGATAACGTCGGGAGACCTGGAGAGGGTGATCTAAATCAGCAGGCCTGCCGATATTTTCTGAGGTCAAATAGGCGAACCACACAGGCGGATCAGTGGAAATGCGGTGAAGTGGGAGGGTTGTGATCCCTTGTTTTCGGATCATAACCTCGCTGATAAAAAGGAAGAAGTTGGGAGACCTGGGGTCGAATCGCGTCCTCTATGAACGGATAACTCGTCACGTAATTTGTATGTATGTTGTTGCTAGATCTACCAACAACACAATGCAAATTACGTTACCAGTCATCCGTTGACGGCGGACGCGATTCGACCCCTGGATTAATTATCCAGCAGGATAATGCCTACTAATTATTCTGCCAAAGTTGTTACAGAGAGTAACTCAGTTTAACAAGTACACCTGTTTAGAGTAGCCATCGAGATCGCTTGATCTGACCTCAGCCGAAAATTTATGGGGACGAATGGCACAAAAAGTGTACGAAAATGAAAGGCAGTACAATACGGTGAACAATCCATCCAAGATGTTTGGAAGAACTTGGAAATGGATTATCTTCAAAACCTCATAAATTCAATGCTAAGCCGGATATTTGAGGTCATACGTAATGAAGGAGAAAATACACATTATTAGAATATTGAAATACGTAAAATAATTATTTTTTTTAAACTATTTTATAATTGAAATTTCCCAGTGTTTTAGCAATATATTGTTTGAAAAATGTGCAGTCTGTATCCTAAACATACTTCTATTCTTCTTTGATTGACTTGCTAGCGGTATACTAATGCTGTGTATCAAAATTGTTCATTCACCCTTTCTTAACTAAATTATTTTGAAAAATCTGGTGCCTCTATATTCGTTTCGTCGAGTGTATGTACATACATACATACATACATGACTGAGAAAGGAAGGGTTTTATTTCATTTTCATTTTTAATAAACACCTACGCACAAAACAAATCTCTTCTTTTTCAATAGACTTTCATAAAGTAGCAAGAACAACCTTATCCAGGAATATTGTCCTGACATATTCCACCTGACATCCATCCCTTAGGGTAGGTAATGGAAATATTGATTTCATTTATGTCACACAATTTGTGAAACTGTCACAAGCACGCAATCTCCCATATAAAAATAAAATAACATATATATATTTTGCGTTATGCTACCCCTTCCCCTCTCCCATTAGGTAACGCACCGTATAAGATTATATGTATATTTTCTACTTACATCGCGAATTTCCTTGATTTTAGCGCCTCCCTTGCCAATTACGCAACCGGCAAGACTTTGGTGAATTAGAACGCGCACATCGACTTCATCGTCTTTCTATAAATTTGTTTTGGATTTGAAAAAAAAAAAAGAAAAAGAAGCAATTAATAATTATTGATACATAAATTATGTACGGTATAAAAATAAGTCTTACCTCTTCGAAATACTTGAGCATTTCCGTTATGATTTTACATGTTGAATCCAAATCAGTTGCAATTAAAATTGTACTGTAAGTGGAATTTTCGATTTGAAAACATTAATTAATTTAGTCCACACAAATACATAGATTATATATAATTTATCTTACGATCTAAGTACTTTCTTTTTATTTTAATTTTTTTTTTGTTTTGAGTCATCTAGAAAAATGGTATAAATTTTGTCACCAACGTAACGAATATTACATTTTGTTTAATTAAAAAACTCAGAAGAACATTGGGCTGATGGTGGTAGTGCTGGTAGTGGTGGTGAGAGACAGACAAGACAATGCGAGACATGAGAGATTTCTTTTCGTAAAAAAAAAAAAAAAAAAATGTCCATACCCAGATGCGAGAAAATGTTCTACTAACGCAAAGACCAGAGACACAGAGAACAGGGTTATAGTAGCAGCAGTATGGATTGTGGCATGGAAGGAAGGAATTTTATAATTCATTAAACTATACACGATGGTAGTAAGAACCGCAAATGCAAAGAGACTTTATCAGCTAGCTAAGCTATGTTCATATTAAAATGAAGAGAGAAGAGGACAGACGAAAGGTATTATATGAATGTTATTACTACCATAGCGACACGCACAGTTTCTCAACAATTAAGGCTCAGTGATTTTTTATTCCGAGAAAGTGTTAGGGGATATATTTGAACTTTACTGTGGACGTTGGGTGTAAGACTTATTTATTTTCTTAGAAATATTTACATCAGGCAAGACAATGTGAAATGAGAATGGTGTTTACTAATCCAATGTTCATCTTTCGTTTCAATAATATTCAAGTTACGTTTAGGTATAATACTTTCTTTTTAAATTAATATAAATGTGCAGAAAAATAGTATATATATGAATTTTGTTTATTTTCTATATACAGATGTATGTATGTGGTTCATAAAAAAGTGGAGAACATTTTTCAATTCAATTAAATTTCAATATTCGATGAAAGCAGACTAACACTAAATTTTCTTTACTGGAAATATGTTTTGTTAAGGGGAAATATTATTTTAACACTTCCTAAACCGATATTTCACTTGTACACACATGAACACTTTTCTTAAGTATAATATTTTCTGGATGATTGATTTCTCATCACAACTTATCGGGAAACAGACCGGAAGAAATCAAACCGAAAAATCAGTATATTTTTCATATCTAGACAGCAAATTTGTGCTACTCTCGTTTACGGAGGGTATAAACTCCGTTGTGTATACTTTCACTTTGAAATGAGCATTTAGAAACCATGGGTTATTGCTACTTTGAACTTGTGGTTCAATCCCAACGCAAAATGCATTCTATACTTTAGACTTACTGACAATTTATAGCTTCTTTACTGGTGTCTTTGAATGGACAATTAAATTAGTTGCAGTTGCAATTGATGTAAATCCGCTTCTTACATCAGCTTCTGTATAAGAGTTTGTCAATTTGTTTTTTTCAATCGCCACGACGATAACTATGAGGTATGTCTCCAAATAATTAGACAAATAACCCTTAACAATCTCAATATGTGGCAGATACTGTTGCATTGCTAGATCTATCTACCTAGAACAGAGAACACTAACCGCGATATGTGAGTTCAATGATACCGTAGTTGGCTCGCTTCCACATCTTTATGCCGCTGTTGCGCACATACAATGTGATATTGCAGAGCTCAATGATCTATATTTCAGACATGAGGTACGAATGGTATAAATACACAAATTTCTATGGGAAATAAGCAAACAGTCTGGCGTCAAAAATCCGTATTATTCCTTTGAATTTAAAAAACAAAATCGTTAAAACGGTTTTTAAGAAAACTTCCTGCTTTTTTTAAAATTAATAGAAATTAGAAATTGGAGTAAAAACTCCACAAAGACGAAGTAGGAAATGTGACGATTGTTTACCTTGCTATTGGAAGTGTGACGATCGTTTACCTTGCTATTGGCTGTGTTGGTTCGTACTGTTACAATGAAGAAAGTTATTCCATTAGCTGCAGACCGAGAGACAAGCATGGTATTATTCCATTCTAAACGACTCGACTGCATTGAAGACAGAAGAATGTGATACAACCGATAAACGTAAGTGATTTACTAAGCGTACTTGGCTTCATGCAGACCAATCAAACACCGGTCAAACTCTGCAAAAATGAGATTTTTATAAGGTCCACAAAGCCATAATAAGCTTCTTGAATAAACTTGCTAAACGCGCCGAAACAATGCAGCATCGCCAACTCCTAGATTCCCAAAGCCAACCTTGCGTCATTTCAGACGTAGTGAGATAACGCAAGCGACGGGCTTATTCCGTACAAACCAAATCATAAATTTAAAGCGACACCAGCGAACGCTTAAGATTGAATTTAGCCGTTACTGTGACATGAGTCGAAACGAGATAGGTTGCGGAGAAAAAGTGAACTTAGTCTTTCGACTTCGCAGAAACTGACACATGGTCATACTAAATTTGGCATAAAAGATCCTATGCTGTCCAAACACAGCAAAGTCGTTCCTCAGCTATTGCTCTGATTTGAGCGCTGCGTTAGAGGACGTTACTACTAATCGTAACAAATTTGTCTTATTTATTTTTGAAAACATCATTCATTCACGAGTCAAATTTTCGTTGTAACTTATGCAATCACTTCTTTATAAGAGGAATTCGATATTCAAAATTTATTGGGTATTTTTAGTCCCACTATCGCTGTCGTCATTTCCTTGAAATCATTGAAATTTATACAAATTACAGTTTCTTTATTATGATCAGTTACTTATCTGAAGGAACTGGAATTCCTTTTCGATGGAATGCTACTCATGTTATAATAAATTCAAATCCGAGCAGTAGGCTTACACAAATATGTACATAAATTGAAAATTTTATTACGCTTTTTTTTCTGTTTTTCGAAAACATATTTTGACGTCAAACGCTTCAAAAATACATAAACATAAGCATAATGAGTATAATAAGCATAAATTTCACTTTTTTTATTTAGTTAGCGTCAGTAACATTGTCAGTAAATATTTGGAGTACATTTAGTTTAACACATCATACCATCGGCAAGTTTTCGTTGTTTTGCATTACTTATTACGAAACTCCCTCAAAAACTATCTTTTTGAAATACGGGTACAACTTATAAGCGCAAAAAGTGAAGTTGTACATTGAACGACGAGAGAACTTAAAATGAGCTCGGAGAAAACAAAAAAGTAGCATAATCGCATTTTTTTCTAAATCGGCGTATAGCCCGAAGATTCTGGTACGAGGAAGTCGGTTGGGATGCGCCTACTGTGTGTTTAAATATAATTTAAAAATGAGAATTGTATAAATATTTTAGACAGGGATGTTTCAGTCGTAACGATATACATAAAAAAGTATTTTGAGTATACCATATTGTACGAGTACATACGAGTAGGACGTATTGTATGATATTGTATGACATTGGCAATGGATGAGTTAATCCTTATTTTATGGACTCAGACAAGACATAGGAACTGAATTGACGACTTGATCTTTCTAGTGAAATTACAATTCAAAATACATACATATGTAGATGGTGGCCAACTTGTTCTCCATCGAAGTATGTACTTAAGAATTAAGTGTTACTTAAAATTCATGTTAACTCAATCGATATCGATATCTAGGCATAGAAACGTGCCTAGAATTTCGAAAAACGTGCTGATAAAGGAATATTGTAACTCAAAATCGATAGCAATGAAGACTTAAACATACGAGTATTTGAAATCAACAATTGTTAGTAGGTACAGGGATGAATAGCTGAGAGTTGAATTATTATCTCAAGTATTTAAGAAATCGCTTACGATATTAGCTAGACATTGACTCAAAATTCGGGTCGATCGAGCACACCGAACAGCAGTTTATGTTAGCAGAAAGTACAAAAGCTAAAGCAGCAAAACGTACGAAATTTATTTGAAGTCGTAATCGAACTGAATTTTGTTTTTATTCCTTCAAATCCTAAATCTTAAAGGTTGAGTGATTGTAATTTCAGAGCTACAAAGTGAAGATTAGCAGTTATCAAGTAAAAATTGATTAAGCAATTAAATCAGTAGATGGACATGATTCAAAGACACAAGTACGTAGTAAATATTCGCCGAATGTTGTTGGTTCAGTCCCATCTACATCTTTTATGTCTATTGACTTTTTGAAATGGAATCAAAAACTCTTTGACTCATTTGACAACCATTTGGCAGTTCTTACGTTCGTGCCGGCAGAAATTCTTCGGGCACATTCAAGCAGAGGAGAAATACTCGCTATTCGTTACTTATCAATTTTTTCTTTATCTGTCATGTTCGCTCAGTACGCGAATACACTTCGAACACTTTAGAGCACCTTAAATGGCTTTAGATTGTGTACGCGAAAGGACCTAGTATGGCCCATCATTTCAGCTAGTTTTATGTCAGTGTAGACTTCTACATCTTAATAATCACACCAAATGCTTCCTTCAGACACCAATAAGATGTTCTTTTCTATTCTTCTACTTCTTTTTTTTAATGACTGGAATTTGAGCCGAGTTTTTGAGAAAATTCTGAACGGTTCTGCACGGTTTCACCATTGAATTTTGCTTACAAATAAGAGCATCATATCTTCAAATGAATAAGGTCCAAGCGAATACTATTTCTTAGAGTTTTCTAGTAAATGCTTCAATTTGTTTAAATAAAACATTTTCCGCCCGTGCACTAACCCCTAGTCTCCACTGGAAATAATTCATTGTAAGAAATATGTCAAGCAATCGAAATTTCCAATGGAGACCGTTAATGAAATGAATTATTTCAAGAAATTTGCGGTCTCCATTGGAAACTTCAATTGCTTTACATAGACTAGGGGTAAGAAACAGTATAAGGGTATAAATAATCCCTTTTGGGGCGCGCTCAAATTATAAAAATAAAAAATAAAAAAATTTAATGAGTTTGTAGCAAGTTTAAAGCAGAACATTTTACTAAAAAATCAGTATGGGTGGCAATGGTGCAGTGGATAGAGTGTTTGCTTGTTAGCCGATCAGTGCAAGTTCAAGCCTCAACGGGGAACAGCAGTCACCAGCCACCCGAGTATAAAATGGAAAAAAATACCATCGAAGTTTTTCCAACCACTGCACCAACGAGCTCTCACGACGATCGGTTCTACGTACGTCCCGGAGCGACTCGAGGACAATACCTCGACCAAGGATCGTCAACCTCAGCTACACAGCTGCTACAACAACATCAACAACAACAACAACAACAACTAAAAAATCAAGATATTGATTGAAATCTCATGAATAAAGAAAGCAACTGCTTTTTCTAGATCCATAATCGCTAGCAACTGGATTAAGAGATTTAATAATAGTTAAAAATGTTGAATTTTTACTACATGATCCCATACTAGTAAATAAACAAACAGCGAGAGAGACAACACTATGTATTTGTTTGCAATATTCTCCCGTGCATGGAAGGCAAAAGGATCTAAGCTCATAGAGTCATGAACGTGATCAAAATGCTTTCATTTTTAATTGTTTAAAGCGTTTTGTATGTGGTGTGTATTTTGAATTTATTTTACCTGACATAACGACATCGTACACACATGATCAAATTTCGTGTTCACGTATTAATATATAAGAAGATACTCTGTTATATTACGTGTACGGAAAGAGCTTTTTTCACTGATTTTATGAATCAATTATTATTCAAAATCTCTACAAATACTAATACTTCAAGGAAGTTCTAAGCATGTCCAGTACATGTCGTTGGGACACAAGTGCAACGTCGTGTATTACAGTTTAACAAATGCCCAAATTATACATAAACATATTTTTAAACAATATTCCTCCAATTTACTATGAACCACACATAAGTACTTACAACACTTTCGTAAAAAAAAAAAATATATATGTATATATATATATTATATATCAAAACAAGACAATGTTTTCTTAAAAGCTTGTTACTTTGCAAAACACCAGCAACCTTTTGGCGTTACTTGTTTAGTCGTTATTTGAGTTTCAACTGCACATTTATATTAAAAAAAAAAGTAAGCAATTCGCGCTAAGCACCCTCATTCCATGTTAATTTTGTTAGTTTCCTTCCATCTGTTATATTTTAAAAGTGACAAAGTTTAACCATTCTCTTCTTCTAATCAAAGACATTCTCTTCCATACTACAGGTCAGTCAGAAAAAAAGAAACTGAGTGGCACAATAATAAATATTTAAGGACTAACTTTTCGTCATGGAGATGCTTTGATCTTACGTTAATCTAAAACTTATTAATGGACATTGACACAATCTATAGAATCTAGAGAGAGAAGAAAGCACGGATGGAAGCTTTTCTCCCGTCTATATTTTATCGACAAAAAAAAATTTCTTAATTCTATTCTAAGGAAACAAAATTTTAAATTCTTACAAAAAATATATTATGTAGTAAAAAGGAAAAAAGTGTTTACCGTTCAGGGCCTTGGCAATCGTCGACAGACACAGTGGCTTTATACTGCTCAGTTTTTGGATTTTAGTTTATATTTTTGGGTTGAGTTCAAAATGGTTCATCGCGAGAACAGTCGTTTTTTTTTTTTTTGGTTGAATCATTGGTGGTAATATGGTTGGTGGTGGTGGTAGATGGTGGTAGTAGTAGTAGTAGCAGTTGATGATTGGCAACAGTAAAATTATTTCATTTCATAATTTTGTTTGTTCGATAGATATATATTTTATTGTTTGATCACACATACGACGCGCATCAGATTTAACATTGGTTGGTTGATTTGGTTTGGTTGTGGTGGTAGTTTATTTATTTTATTTTTATTTTTTTGCGAAAATAAGGCAGCAGATACATATATAATTTAATTAATTAAATGTTTACAAAATTGCACAATTTTATCACACAGAAAAACAACAAAAAAAATATATTTTTTATTTGTTTTGCGTGTTGGATGGAAAAAATAAAATTTATTTGTAATAAAAAAAGGATCACAACACACAAAACATGGCAAGGATTGTTGTTTTTTGTTTTAGTGTTATTCCATAGGTGGTATATATATATTTTCAATTCATTGAGTTGCGTGTATGTGTGCGTTTTAGTGCATTATGATACCACATTATTTGCGGAGGGACATAATTATTTTCGCATAGCATGATTTGCATTATTGTTTTATGCGGTCAAACAATTTTTTTGTTCGTTTGTGTTTTAAATAGAGTTTTTCGTTTTTTTTATCATTTTAGTTTTGCAGTAGTTGAGAGCGCGGGATCAACAACCAATTGTCGGAACCAGGGCCAGTCGAAGGTGGTGGTGGTAGTTGAATTCAGTCACAGGCAGGGCACAGGTACGGGCACGGGTTTTTGTTTGTTTTTTTTTTATACACACATAAAGAGAGGGTGCGAGAGAAAATATAATAATTTTTTTTAGATTTAGTAATTAGCTTTGATATGGTATTCTTATATATTATAGAATGTATGTATATTATACAAATTATAAAATGGTTAATATACAATTAATAAGTTGTTTTATTTTTAAAGCTTTAGAGGTAAAAAATGAGAATCAAAAGAGATTAAAAGAGATGTGGTTAAGTAGTTTTAAAAGAGCATTAAAAACTAATACCTTTAGCTCTAGTGGTGGTATTAATTTCTTTACAAAAAGGTGTGGTGTTGATTAAACAAAAATGATATGCAAAGAAAGAGAGGAAAGACAGACTACCATAAAAGGTTTTTGTGATTTGAGTTAATTAATTTAGTTTGTAAATTAATTAAGCAACATTTTCCTTTTTGTTTGAATCTGAACAAGAATATTAGGTTCAAGAGGTTTTCTTTTTTTTTGTACTATGAATGATGAGAAATTCCTAAATATAGACACAAATGGCAATTATACATCCGTTAGGAATTTGAAAATCAAAGGAATTTTTTATTTTGTTCGTATTAAGGGTGCAATTCTATAAAGGACTTGTCGTTTATTTTATCAACTCTAATATGGTATTCCAAGGTACAAAAATAAATCTATGAAGTTCGAAGATGAGAGGAAACATGTTTTAACATACCTGAGAACGCATCTTCTGGATGTGTTGACCACCTTTACCAATGACGGCACCAGCAATCTGTAAAAAATATTTTTATTAGTTGAAATTTATGTGAATATTATTAAAAACAGCAAATAAAATCTAATTCAATGATTAATCTTTGAAATAATGAATTGCGAATCATGTCTTGGAATTGTTGCGTGGGGGAAGAAACGTTGTTTGATTCGTTTATACAGTGGCGAGCTTATAAATAGGGAAATGGTAGTTACAGTTGTTTGAAAACATGCAAAACAACATCAGACAACTAATTTTGGTAAAAGTTGTTATTGCAGTGTAGAGCACATATTCAAGAACTAACATTCGCTTGAAGCAGACTGCATTCTATCTGTTTCCTTTTTCTTTGTGTTTAAAAACACAACCTATTGAATCGCCGCGAGCAAATAAATAGGGATTTTTCCTTTTTCTCAGTTTTGACTCAACTTTTATGCAAGTAGCTTGATTTCTCGGTAAGTTTTGGTGGTTAAACTTTTTTTTTTGTGATGTGTAGTCTTTATGCGATATTTGACTTTATAGAAATGAGACGAGGCAAACACATAACACCAGATCAGCGCCGGGAAATTTGTCGCTTGAAGAATGAAAGCATGACATGACGCTGTCCGCAATATCTAAGTATTTAGATATTTCAATAAATGCTTGTCATCAAGCTTTGAAGTTCGTAAAACGTCATGGTGCTTCTCTAACCAACCACGTGGGCGCCGTGGCGTAAGTGGTTAGTGTGTCGGATCACTACGCATGAGGTTCCAAGTTCGAATCCCAGAAAATACCAAAAAGTTTTTTCACGGTCCCACCTCTCGCGAGCGTCTGACAAACATCCGAGAGTATTGTTGTCACGAAAAAGCTTCTCAAATCGCCGTTCGGATTTGGCATTAAACTGTAGGTCCCCCTTCCATTCGTGTGAAAAATATAACGCACACAACATGAGTGGTTGCGAGAAGCTAGGCCCTGGCACTTTAAAGAGCTGTTGCGCCAAATATCTGTATTTGTATTCGTGCTGCAAGGCCTCGAAAAACAACAACCCGTGTTGATCGCATCATTCACCGTCTGTCTGAAAAAGATAGTTTTAAGAGTGCTGTTGACATTCACACCGAAATATCGGCACAAGAAGACGTTAATATTGGTATTCATACAGTACGACGCCGGTTGGCCGAATTTGGTTTGCGAGGCCGCGTTGCACGAAAGAAGTCTCTTATAAGCAACAAGAATCGGAGGTCCAGCTTGATGTTTGCGAAAGAACATATTAATTGGACACATGAACAGTGGAAAAATGTTATCTTTACTGATGAATCCAAATTTAATCGTTTTGGTTCCGATGGTAAAACATACATATGTTCGACGTCGTAAGCGAAGAATTCAATGATAAGTGTCTGAAGCCAACAGTAAAAGGAGATGGTGGGTCTATGATGGTATGGGCTGGTATGAGTCTATTGGGTCCTGGTCCTATTTGTCGAATTAATGGAATCATGGACCGCCATGTGTATGTAGACATATTGAAAGACAACCTACTTCCTTACGCTGTTGAGAATCTTCCCCAAAACTGGATTCTACAAGCGGATAACGATCCGAAGCACACGCCAATAAAAGGTCAAGAATTTGTACAAGACAACAACGTGAACGTTATGACATGGCCAGCTCAATCTCCTGACCTTAATCCGATTGAGACGCTTTGGAATGACGTTGACAAAATCGTCAAAGAGAAAAACCCTCAAACCTTAACGAAATGTATGAATTTATACAAGACGGATGAGAAACATTTCCATTGATCGATGCACTCGGCTCATTGATTCAATGCCCCGAAGATGTGGGGAGGGGAGGTAATAAGGAACAAAGGGGGCCAACTAAATATTAATGTTTTATAATTTTATATTAATTAAACTAAAAATTATCGCATATATGTTATTTTATAAAAAAAATTCCCTATTTACCACCTTGATCAAAAAGTTCCCGGAATAAAAACCGTGTGGCGCTCCCATCGTTCCGATTTGAGTTCTGTTTTCTTTGTTACGTTGGTACATCTGTTGTTGATATGCCCTCTAAATCTTAGCGTCGTAGCTTGACATTTGCAAAAGTTACGTAGCCAAGAGTACATATATCTCTGTGTGTGTTGGCGATTTTTTACCAGACCAGAATTGTGGGCAGAAAACTCGTGGATTTTGCACCATGATAACGCACCGTCGCACAGTGCCATCATTATTCGTAATTTTTTGACGAGAAATGCAACAAATACCATCCAACAGCCACCGAATTCACCTGATTTGGCTCCCTGTGAATTCTTTCTGTTCAATCGAGTTAAAAAACCATTACGGGGAACCCGTTTCAGCAGCCGAGAGGAAGTAATGGAAAAATCGCAGGAAGCATTAATGGACATACCGAAAACCGAATATAAAAAATGTTTCGAAGATTGGATCAAGCGCTGGCATAAGTGTGTTGCAGTCGATGGGGATTTCTTTGAAGGGGACAATATAGATTTAGATGAATAAACTTGTATTTTTAATTTTCTGAATAAATTCCGGGAACTTTTTGATCAAGGTGGTATGTGCTCGCAATACCAAAGGATTATATTTAATTTTTTTTACTTTTCCTTTTCAGAAGAATAGATTAAACACTTTAATTGTCTTGTTTATGAATAAGTTTGTTTTTCATCACTTTTTTAAGCTATATTTCCCTATTTATAAGCTCGCCACTGTACCCTTTTAAGTTTTCAATCGAAGAACACAATGGATATATGTAGCTGTAAAAAAGATACAATCAAATATTTATCAGCAAGGAGTTAGTTTGCCCTTAGTGTATTCACGAGTTTCCTATACGTAAATCCGATCAGAAAGTGTTCGACAACACTCAGAAGCTGGATAGGTGAATCCAAACATTGACGTTGACTGTTTTTTATTTGCTTCATTTGCGTCAGAACTTTCTTCGATATGGGTATAATGCAGATCATGAAAAAATATATAAGTTCGGAGAAAAAAAAAACACTTCGGCCAATTAATAGGTCGGGCTAGATATTTCCATTTTCAAAACAATTTTTTCCTAATTAATTGTGTAGCTGTACCAAATTTCCTGATCTGTCAGCTTACATATTTTTAATACTTTATTATGGACGAACAATTGTAGATGTAGTTTAACTGGAAGCTAAACATAGAACAACCGGACAAACTTCCAAAACAAATTTCGGCAAAAAATGGGGACTGCAACCAAATGTGATTTTATGGATGTACTCGAACACAGCCGTGGTATGACCAATTATCACCCTTGGGTCAATAGTATGGTTGCCGTAAGCCTATAATATAACCAAACTTAATAAGGTACAAATAACGGCAAGTATAGGCACCACAGGCGCTCAGACGGTCAACCCCAACCGATGCTCTAAGTCAAGTCTTTTTGCATCTTCTACCTTTAGATCTACACATAATAAACATCACAGCACACAGTGCGGTCAGACTCAGGGAGTCTGGGAGCTGGGTTATGAAACCGTATGTGCATAGTAACATTTTATCCCATTCGCGATACGTGGACAGTGTTAATTATCATTTGGAAACTGCGTGTATACCGACAGAAGTTATAACCGTTGAAAAACAAATATTCCCATATAGAGGAAACACAACATTTACACAATACATACGGATATACAATCGAAGCCTACGAAATAAATTTTTAACGTTAGTAGGGATAGAGAACAGAAACGTATTCATGTTGAGGAAAAGTACAAGGATACAAAATCTTACATGTAAATTCAAATGTAAGTTAATATCAAAACTACACAAACACACGTGTAACAGTTGACATACAATTGATAAAATGAAGAAACATCTTACCAACGAATAAGAAACTGCTACATTACTTTAGCAAGATATTTAATTGAACCAATGTTGATCATTTCCATTGGCACAGAGTGCTCTTGCCGAAAACGGTATACTTTAAAACGCATTACAAGCAGTGTTTTAGTATTCAAAAATGTGTTTAGTGTTCAGTAAAATCAACAAGCATTATTTTTAAAACGAAACATTCAACAAGGTGTTCACTACTGTTTTGATGTGTTGATCAATGTGCGTATAGTGTTGTTTGTTACGTGCAATGTGATATTCTGTTTCAGTTCAAATACAATTGATACAACAAACATATGTTTTATCAATGAATAGCAACTGCGAGAATTGCTTTGGCAAGGTTTAAAGTTTGTTCCAAAGGGTAACAGTCCCCTTTGGCACAGAGTGCACTTGCCAATAATTAAGAACAATCCATGCAATATGTTAGCAGAGCCAAACAACTTACATACATATCAAACGAGTTAGTAGGATGCAAAACGGAGATAATAAACTGGACTGGCTGTGCTTTGAATAAAAGCGATCAAAGCATTTCTTTCAATGATTTTTTTATTTAAATTTAGATGGGATTATTCGTATTTTCTTGAGACAAAACGGAAATTCACGTCGTTTTCTGTTGCTATAAATCATCACAGCTGGTCCGATGGAAAACAAAAGCAAACACGATAAAAACAGTCTAAAAAAAATATTCGCACAAAGTAGAACTAATGTTTATTTTCTATTTATCCGATTATTTACGCATCTTGAAACGAAACATATACTGGTGTAAGAAAATGCTCGATCGATCCATTTGTAAGCTCCTACTCTGTCCAGAGTAAACGTAACTGTCACGACATAATACGAATGTGTTTAGACTACAATTAAATTCTAAAGATTAACATCTCAAGAACGAAAATAGTTAGTCGTGGAAATACCTCTCTCGCTCAAATAAACATGGACAATCATTTGAGAGTAGAGGGTTTCCAATACCTTGAAAGTATTGCTATAACCAATGGTCGAATCAAGGAAGATATTTAAATGGAATCGCAGAGGAAAAATCTGTTTTCCGAATGTTGTCCAAAATATAGCGAAACAACAATGCAATTAGCTTGAACACCAACCTTGTACTGTTCCGCTTTAATTTTGAGTCCGTGCTGTTACATGGGTGTATCACTTAGAAAGTGACGGCCATTATCACAAAAACGTTGGAACGTTTGTGAACCGGTGTGTACGAAATATTCTAAGAATTTTCTGGCCGAACCATATCTCGAACGAACACATTTAAACAATGGCGATAGATCCATGGCAGGGTATCTATGGAATCCATCAACCTAATATGACAGATAAGCGGATCGGCCGAGAGGTATGTACTCATACATAGCGGAGAACAGTTGTAGGATAATCACGGAAACGGGGGAAGGGTTGGTGAGGCCTGAAACTTATCGCCAAAAAACGCACAAGCATACGCGAAGGCATAGTGGAGGTCCTAGGATTCACAGGGGATACACGAAATAAGTAAATAAAAATTAAGTTCGGCGTCAGTTATACTCGTATGTAGTGTAAAGCACAAACATATTGACTGACATGGCTTAGATACTTTATTTTATATAAATGTACATTTTAGAAATTTGTAAATTTTGAAAATAAATAGTTATCAAAATCCAACAAACCGCTAGTGATCATTTATGCGCAGAAAACTTAAACGTGCAATGACCACCTTAGATACCTTAGTAATATATAATGCTTAATTATAACGCTTGACATCAATAGCACATTTAATGCAGCTAACTGGAGCAACATTCTGTAACGATACTCAGACGTGACGTGCTATGCAATACAGCCAGTGGACGTAAGGAATACATGGTCGGTCACTGGCGGCGTACCACCGGATTCTTTGGTATGTCCGGACGGCGTCCTACATCGTCCAATATCTGAGGAGACGAACAAACCTAACTTTCGCTAACGATGTCGCCGTCGTTGTTACTGTTAAACAGTTAGAAGAGGTGGAATAGATTCACAATTCGCAGTTGTGAAGTTATTACAGAAGGCAGTCAAACCATATTATCTAAGGGAAACGTAAGACTACTATTGACCGAAGTACATACATGTAGTTTTATCAACAACTCTTTACATTGTACCAATCAGGGCTAGAGCCATTACGAATAATTCTTACAGACTAAAAATGTGTGAGCCTGATATGTTAACTAAGGTAAACTGTGCGTTTTGAACCACATAAAGCAATGAAACTGCATACTGGCAAGAATGTCTCCAATAGAAATCTTGATGAATAAATAGAGCATTGGTTGACTGTTTTTTCTTTTCTTTTTATTGTACAATGCATTGAACAAACCGCAGCGGATAAACTAGCCCAGTCGCGAGCACTATTACGATTAATGACTGATTACGGCTATTAAGAAAAAAAAACAATATTTAGTAAAGATCCTTGGTTGGTTGGTTGTGTAGGATCGACCCTCGATAAAGATACACTTACACTCTTACTCTAGGAACCATTTGCTTCGTTCTATGAAGCGGCTTGGCTAACCGTGG
This sequence comes from Brachypalpus laphriformis, assembly GCA_945910035.1. Lineage (NCBI taxonomy): Eukaryota > Metazoa > Arthropoda > Insecta > Diptera > Syrphidae > Brachypalpus > Brachypalpus laphriformis. Next base: position 292,107,897 of record OX246753.1, on the reverse strand, counting down.
TAACTTCGGTTTGAAAAACGCTGTAATGGTTTGGAGGGATTCAGGTCTTCTGAGAAGATTCCGTCCTTGGTTTTGAACCCGATAGCGATTCCTTGTATAGGATATCGCGTTGCGTCCATTCAGTTTTGTACGGTATTGAGTGCACGTAGCCCCTGTTAAAGGTATATTTAGTGGGCAGGTGGTCAGTGAAATTGGGGAGATGACGGTGAATCGAAAGTATTTTGGTGTGTCCTGTGTGTTGCTCCCTCCATTGCTTCGCACCTCTCAGTTTTATTGCCGAGCTAATAGTCAATTGTTTACTGATGATGTCAATCGGTAGGTGGAGCATGGTTTGAGCGCCGCTGTGGGAGAAGTTCTCAGTTCACCGGTATGCAACTCGTTGAGTTGTTTCCATTATGAATAGGTTGGACTTTTTCTAAAAGACGGACTTTTTAATGACAGACGTGTATAGCCAGTGCATGTTTGGTTGTAGGCCCCAACTGGAGCCCACTACCCTCTTGCAGATGTATAGGGCAGCCAGCGATTTCCTGCCACGTTCGACGAGATTCTATTTCCAAATTAACTTGCCGTCAAGATTTAAGCCTCAATAGCTAGCGCTATTTGAAAGTTTAAGAGTGGATCCTCTTATTTAGGGTGGAGTGAAGTCAGGGAGTTTATATTTTTTTGTAAATAGGCCGCATTTCTCGGTCCATCCGAGCAGTTCGTTTAGAGCAGACTGCATGATATCGGCCAGCGTCTGCGAGTATTTGCCTGTTTTTAGGATAGCAACATCATCTGCGTGGGCAATAAATTTGCATCCAGTTTTTTTCGATTTTCATAGGAGCTTCGTTGTGCACTAAATTCCACAGAACATATTGTTATAAACAGCAGAAATTCATAACCGTGTCAGTTTCGCTGCACCAACACTTAGAACAAAGACGATAAGTCTAATAGAATATTTCATTTTCTTAAAATGGAAAACAAATAAAAAAAAAAACAGCGCTTGGGTTTAGCTTCTCGCAACCAGTCGTGTTGTGTGTGTTATATTTTTCACACCAATGGAAGGGATCTACAGTTTAGTGCTGTATCCGAAAGGACAATTTGTTTTGAGAAGCTTTCTGGTGACAACAATACTCTCGGATGTTTGTCAGACGTTCGCGAGAGGTGGGACCGCGAAAAAACATATTGATGTTTCCTGGGATTCGACCTTGGAACCTCACGCGCAGTGGTCCGATACACTAACCAGTTGCGCCACGGCACCCGCAATAAAACAAATAAATGTAACTTCAAATGCAAGCACACAATATTTGTTTTCCTATCTCTTCTTATCTCTCAAAATAAATCTAAATTTTCTGGAACCGAATAGAGAATGTGGTACCACTCAGTACCAGTATTTTTAAAAAGCTATCGTAACATTTAATCGAAGTGTTTAGTTTTATTAATATTATCCTAGCTAAATAAATTAGTGATGACGATTCCAAAATGAGAAACATTCTTTCATGATCTAACCGTAGGAGGTTTAAAAGTGTTTGTGACAGTTGGCATGCGCTTGTTTATACAAGAATGTCTATAAAAACGTAATTGGATATTTATTATTCTAGTTAATCCAGATTTAAATTCTCACATTTCAAAGTGACAATGATGATTGCGCATAGGTGATTCATTACTTATAAGGCTATAAGGCACACGTTCATATGCCACACGATATAGTGATTATTTCTGCTAAAACTTAGCAAAGCAATTTATATTTAATCGAAGACAAGATTCTTCAACAAAAATGTTTATCACATGTGTCAGCAATGTTGTAGCAGTTGGATTGTCACGAATACACAAATAATTCAACTTAGAATAAGAAATCGGCTTAGAATAAGATATAAAAATAAAATAAAATATGTGGAAGACTTTCTTCGTATCCGCAACGAAAATTAGCAAATGTTCCGACGGATTCTTTGAAGACTAAGAATACGAGTATTCATAAAGTTTTATTAATATTGTGACTGATCGTCAAGCATGTTCTTTAGCCGTTATTCACGCCTTGTTGTATTTTTTTTTTTTATTTTCCTCTAACAAGGACTCGTTTAAAGCCACTATACTACTTCCTAGTCATTACTCAAGTATGGAGACTATGCCTGATAGTCGATAACCTCATTTTACGTGTTGAAGGGAACACAAGAGCCGGCATTGTGTGAAATGAACCACTTTTGCCACTCGCTACACACTACCATGCATATCTAGCCCTAAGGTAATTTGATATCACTCTGATATCAATAACAAAAAACCGTAATATTGAAGAAGAAGATCCAGGACTCTACCTCTTAGTTATTGACCGTTCACAAGTCCTAAAAGTGACCTCAAGAGGGGATTAATCGAAAGATTAATTGAGGTAGTTACTAAGGAAATCGTGCGCTGTACTAGAAGACAATGATAGCAGATGAGTCTAACGTATCCGTTAGTATCGCTGACTGTTTTACTCGATCAACCAAACTAACCAGTGGTCAATGCAACATGGGCACCACGAATGCTCAAAACACCTCAGGCATAAGTACGAATACTTTTCTGCAAGGAATTTTCGGAGGTGGCGCTAATTAAAATGTATAAGCAATCGCTTTGATCTTCTTCTTCTTCTTCCTATTTCGGCGAAGTTATGATCTGAACTCAAGAGATTATAACCCTCCCACTTCACTGAATTTCAATTGATGCGCCTGTTTGACTTCAGGAAGTATAGGCAGGCTTCCCAATTTAGAATCACTTCGTTAACTGAGGCAAACCAAACACTGGTGTTGTTGCATTTGTGTGATCCAGGAGTTTTAAGGCCTGCCTAAGCAATCGCTTTGCTATTATAGCAAATGTACCAATTCCTATGAATTGAACCTTTAAGGCCCACAGACACATTCCAATTAGTTGTCCAATCTAGATCGTCAAGCTAATTACACCAACGTACCTACACATTGCCATATTTTCCACAATTTCATTTGTAATTTAATTTAATTCTTACTATTGAACAGTGCAGACGTCGGACATTTTTTACCGGAAGAGTATTCTGCTTTGAATTGAATTGTACAGAATAATCGTACACCCAACTTGCCAACCCACAATCACAAATTGTGCTTCATTGCAACTCAACTCGTCAACTTCAATAGCAGTCGCAAATTTTACACAGTTGCGTTCAACTTCTGAAATCGTATGGGGACTTTTTGGTGCATTTTGAGCTTGTAACAGTTGCTTCACTCAAAAGTTTTAGTCTAACAAAAAAAAAAGTCAAGCAATTGCTTTTAATTTAGTTTCTCTTTGAGAAAAAATCAATCAAACGCACACATGGGACGAAAGTCATCATAGGTGATGGCTACATCAAAAGGCTACAGTGAAAATGTTAAGGAAACAAAAAAAAGTGTTTTCAAGGATTACAAAAACTACTACACTTTCAAATAAATGCATGGTTAAGGGATGAAATGAAGTATCGCTATATCGACCTGTCTGTTCTGGTTATATCTCTTAAACTACTAAATTGATGTAGTTTTTACTGTCTTACATTGTATTTATAAGAAATCGCACTAAACGTGCAGCAATTCGTTCAAAAAATAATATTTACATGTGCATCGAAGATAAGTAGCTCTTTACTAATGCTATAAGATAATCAGTGGGGAACATACCACCGATCAATACATAATATCTCGCATTTAGCAATTATTTCCTAGTGCAAAGCTTCGTTGAGTTACTAGTTACATAATACAGAAATATTAAATTCGAATTTTTGGACGTAAAAAATGAGGAAAAGTGTGAAGCTAGAGCTAGAGTCTCCAAATATTACATCCACAGTAAAACATGGCGGAGACCCAGTGATGGTTTAGGGATTTATGGCGGCGTCTGGGGTGAGAAATTTAGTATTCATTCACCCTTATTGTCGTTAGCGTTTGTCGATTTTCGACGATTATCGTTTTATTCATAGCTACGACCTGCTATTTACATGTGCATCGAAGATAAGTAGCTCTTTACTAATGCTATAAGATAATCAGTGGGGAACATACCACCGATCAATACATAGTATCTCGCATTTAGCAATTATTTCCTGGTGCAAAGCTTCGTTGAGTTACTAGTTACATAATACACAAATATTAGAAAAAATATTTACATACAAATTCCTTTATTTTCCTACGAACGCCTATTACTTATTTACCACACTTCCTACATAGCGTAATCCATACGACATTTTGCGATACATTGCACAAGTGACCATCTCGGCTAGTTCTGTACGGTTTTTTCATCTCTAGATTTAGACGTCTACAAATTTAATTTACTTAAAATCCTATCATGCATTTCCGCCAAACGTGAAGAAAGGTATTCCGTAGCAAGACTAGATGAGAACACTGTCCAAACAATGACAACACTATACAGTGACGAAACGTATGCCATTGGACAGTATCTTAGCCGTCTTTAACTCACAACATTTGTCTGTACAAGCTATAACTCTATCAACGTTAGCACACAAGTGATAGTACACAGTCACTTCGTAATGTTAGATGTATGTAGAGTTACAAAATCATCTACGAAAGAGCTCGAAGAGATCGTGTAAAAATGTTTTTAGCCAAAAGTGTTGATGATTTGATTACAAATGTTGTTCTGTTTTTAGCACGTCTAATCTATTTTTATTTTTTAATTGTACTTACACGACTGGGAATCAATAGTCGCACTTGATCATCATTGCCCCGGTGTCTCTTGTTCTGTGCACCACCATCATCATTTTGTTGCTGATTATCGCCTCGCTTCATTTTCAAGCCCTCTGCAAAGATAAAATACAATAAATAATTATTAATATATATTTTTTTTAAAATATGTCATCATAAATCAAATCAAGTTATCGAATATATAAATCCACCCATCAAAAGCTGTTAAAAACTTGTCAACCATCACTCACTGTTTAAAAAAAAAACGTAAACAACAAAAACTACCATACACACAAATTCACCACCAACCGAATACCGCTAGTGGCGGGAGTATACTAATTTTGAAATCTAAATCAAAAGCTAAACAACACCAGTCGCATATCCCTTTCTGGTGATGCTTGATGTAGTGATGTGCTTCTCTTCCCAAGCGAAACATTTTCGCCGCCAATTTTATGCATTCAATTTCATTTTCATTGCCAAGAAGGCAATAATATGATTTAATTTGTTTATATTTGCAAAAAATAACAGGTTATACGGTATGACAAGCACATGTTAGGAATTCGTTTCGTACATGAGATGTCCAGTGGCTAAGCGTCCACTTAATCAAAGAGAACATAAAATACACACAACGTCCGGCGACAGAAATGAACCGTGTGGCATCACATCAAAGGGAGAAATCGGAAAACGAAGCACATTTTGCCTCGTAGGCGATGAGTGACGTTAAATATATGTCTTAGGAAGTGTAAATCGCATTAATAATTGTTTAGGCAACAAGCAGAGCAGGTGGGGGTGGTGGGTGGGTGTACTTAAAGAATGTAGAGTGTTTATGTGTAACATCGGCACACTCAATCGGATTAGTATTTAATCTGGACGAAAAGACATTGCACCTACACTCAGAGTCAAAAGTGAGTGTACACCCATCAGATGAATGTTTTTCCCAAAATACGAAATTTCAGGAATAAGTTAGGCCAGGTATTGATACGTCAAATTAAAGCATCAAATATATACTCTCAAATAAACTAGATCTAAATTGATTAATAATTAAAAATGAATTCATTTTTTTCCTTAAAAACAGCTTAATAAATGAGTAGAAAGTGAGTGTACATTTCCTTGCATCAATGGCTATAAGAATAAAGGGCTTTTTGCCCTAACAGTCCATTTTTGTATCGAAAATTCTCGGAAAAAGGCTCGAATGGTAACAACAAATAAGTTCTACTAGTTTCGGTAGAGAGAATTAGTGATGCAGCCGTAACCGCGAAAGATAATTTGTTTGTGGCAATGAAAAGCGTGAAGGGGCAAAAAAAAAAGGGAGCTAGAGTCTCCAAATCTTACATCCACAGTAAAACATGGCGGAGATCCAGTGATGGTTTAGGGATTTATGGCGGCGTCTGGGGTGGGAAATTTAGTATTCATTGACTATACAATGGATAAAGGTTACATGAACATTTTGCAAGAAAATTTAGCGACGGGTGTGCGAAAATTGGGTCTTCCAGGAACGTTTGTATTTCAACATATTAACGACCCTAAACAAAAATTGTAACTTTCGGCTTTTTGAATGGCTGCTATACCACACACCAAAACAATTAGATCATACTCTCCAATCACCGGATCTGAATCCAATTGAACATTTGTGGGAACACTTAGACCGGCAGATACGAAAACAAGAAAAAACAGATGCCTTAACAAGAGAATAGGCTAAAATTCCAGAAGTCATCACTAGAAACCATGTTGAATCCATGCTTTCGAAGGCTGAAAGTTTTTTTAAAAGCCAAAGGAAAGCATTCCAAGGGTGGAATCGCATCCTCCGTGAACGGATAACTCGTCACAACACAATACAAATTACGTCACCAGTCATCCGTTGAAGGACATGATTTGACCCGATATTAGTAACTAATTTTGTGACTAATTGCTTTAAAGAAAAATTTACACTCATTTTTGACTCGTATTTAAATATCTTTTGTTTTTTAAATTTAATTAATTCCTTTACATTTATTTTTTGTTGACTGAAATATAGTCTACATATTTTGAAGTGTATACTTGAGGCGAACCCCACAGGCGGATCAGTAGAAATGCGGTGAAGTGGGAGGGTTGTGATCCCTTAATTTCGAATCATAACCTCGCTGATAAAAGGAAGAAGAAGATACTTGAGACTTTGAATCGAATCCAAAACTGCCATGGCTCACTTTTGTAAATTTGTATTTACGGAACAACTTTCAAATAATGGGTGTACACTCACTTTTGACTCTGAGTGTATATAGATAGATGGTTGTATTGATTTTCGAATATAAAAGCAATGCCTTGAGAAATCTTCGATGTAATTACACGCTCAAGTGCTATTCTGATGGTGATACAGATATCTAGAGACAACATCAGACCCAAGACAAAAATGCGTGTGTGGGTAGCTTAGTACATCTACTGAATCCCACACTATTGTTTGATGAGCTTATGACTCGTATCGATTCACTCGTACTTGTGTATCATTAGATGCTGTAATTGAATTTGATATTACCTATGGTTAATATGGGCTTGGATTTTCTACATAGGCGGATGTAATATCGTTCAATCAATAAATAAAGGCAACAAATTTAAGATTGCGTTATATTTGCGAAAGGAAATGCCTATAAAAGGAGTTTCCTGTAAATTTACAGTTGCATTTAGGATATAAAGTACAATGGATTTTTTTTTACAGACATTGCGCTGTTCATGCGAGATTAATAGCCACAAAGTTGCTTGAGTTTATAGTGTTTCATATATACAGGTAAAAGCAAGGCGCACATCTTTAGCTGTTGGTTTTTGTTGATTTTCGAAAAGCTGAAATAGATCATTATCATTAAGTAAGCAAGTTTATGGCAGATAAAACACTACGTCATTGATTTATTTTGCTTTATTCAATAATATTTCTCTTAGGTAAGTTCTTCTTCATTTTAAGCAGAGTTCAAAAACAGGCAAGAATGTATAGCTATATTGGTCAAAACATTCCGCTCTCGAATGGCTGAATCATCTAGGCGACCTACGTATATACGAGTATATTATAGCAATGGTTGAATTGTCATAAACCTGCTAGTATTGTCTCGTCTGTCCTGTATTCTTTAAAAGACTGAAGGGAACACACTAGTAAAATAATTTGCAAACGTTTTCAAAAGTTATGTCAGAAGAAGACAACAAATTATAGAATTTTTTTAAACTCGCTTGCAGTATACACTTTGTTCATACTCTCGTTTGTATTCCAATTGATACTTCTAATAGTCAGCCTGATTAACTTTTGTTCTTTAACTACTGCGGTCGTGCGATTGTAAAATCTGTTTCCGTGACATCTTCTGCACGATTTATTTTTAGTAGAATGGTAGACGATAGACCTTGCTGCTGAACAGTACATCGCGACAAATGAAACTCCATTCGACTAGAAACTAAAACGCTTCAGTGGCTATCAACTAATATTCCGGCGGTTGATGTTTCATTTATTCTTAGTACAGTCTATTTAATAGTGCCTGATGGTATCATACTTGCAGGAATATACATTCATCTTGATCGCATTCCAAACTGTGGACCGAATTAGAATTCCTTTGCTCACAATGTGGGTAAAAGTTCACGGTTTAAGCGAAACTCCGACCGTTAGTTGTTCTTCCTAATTATTGTTTTTCTTACTGGTGAGGGTGCTCTAATACTCTCTAATTAGAAACTTTTATCAAAGCAATAGTAAATCTGAATGAGTAGCAGAGAGGAGCATTGACTTAGGTTTGCGTCTTGCACCCTGTTTTTAGGAATCTGGTATTCAATGAACTATTTGTCAGGGAACTATTCTCTTTGTCGATCTCGGTAACCTGGCGAACATTGACACCATGAAGTTTCATGAGAAACTCCGGTTTGAAAAAGCTTATTAACTAATTCAGATTAATGATAAATCCCGCGGTAACACAAAGAATACAGATAGCCACTCTAACCTAACCCTACTCATTCCAAATTTCACTTTTTCTAAAAGTTTGTCTTTGGTTCAAATTTTAGACTTTAATACTGAAGTGTTGAAAACATTATAAGACTGTGAAGACTTGGACTATAACTTTTTAAAACAGAATCGTAATGGTAATCGGTCGCTTACTTAAAAACTAGCATAGCAATCCACTTCGAAAAGCGATATTAGCAAAGTAAGCAATATGCTTGTTGGTGAGAATACTATGCGAAGCTCATCGCAACTTTAGAATATGATTGTTACAAGACTTGTAAATAAAACATACCCAGCAGTAAGCGACATGACTTAAGATGATATTAAAAAACGTTCATTGTAAAATACTTTAGATACAGTACAGAATTCAATTTAAACAATAAGTCTGACTTGAAGAATTAAGCTTTGAAATAGTATTTGATTCTGTTGGCGAACCCCACAGGCGGATCAGTAGAAATGCGGTGAAGTGGGAGGGTTATGATCCCTTATTTTCGGATCACCTCGCTGATAAAAGGAAGAAGAAGAAGATTTGATTCTGTTGTTTGTTATAAAAATTTAGATAAGGATTACAAATCTTATTCGTAAGACGAATTATAACCACAAACGATACTTGTGAATGTTTTAACTTATAAACTTGGATCCGCCAGCAAAGTTCGTTTTAGTGATTTAATTTTTGTATTCAATTATTTGTTTGTTTTTCCCAAGTATACCATGTTTTTGTAGAAATATTAGACCGAATAACTGTTTTTAAGAAGCATTCGTAGATTAATATAATTTGCGAAAAAAAAACCAAACAAGTAGAAATATTCTTACAAGCAGAACATGCACTTAGCAAAATGCTTGGCTTTAGTTAAAACAAATTCTTTAAATATTCACTTTCAATGGAAATTCTGTTTCACAATTTTTCAAAAAATGTTTACCTTTTTATTTTAAATTAAAGCACATTTTAGGTTAACTGCAGCAGAACGGATTTTATAAAACTATTGACACAATTATGATTTCCATACTTTGAAAGCATTCTTAAGACCGATGTAAGCTAAGACTAGTAGTCAATAGCACTGGGTACCGTATTAAACTGGAAGATATATCCGTCTGCAGGAGTATTTATAGGATATTTTTCGGGCAGAAAAAAAGTGGGAGTGCTACTACTCCAAATCCAATACTTTTACAAAACAATTTGTTTAAAAAGTTTCTATCTATCTAGGGGAAAGAAAATTACACTATAAGCTTATTTCTAGCCACTAAACGTTCGGCTACATAAAACTATCTCTTTCGCATGAGCGTGTTTAGGCATGGAGAACTTGCGGCACCGGAAATCGGCGACCAATCAAATCGTGCGACGTTCCAACTTCAATCGAACAGGACATCACGATAATTTCATGTTGCAAGGGACATGAAACATCGGATAGACCAATAAAAAGCCAACAACTAGTCATTGATCATTAAAAATTCCAAAACAGCTAGAATAAGGGGAAACGGACATTTGGTGAAAATTGTGGCTTGTACTGACGTGTCGCGTAAAGTTTTGGTCTCTTAGAAAATTGCGGTTGCTTGGCAGCCCAATTCCTTTTTTTTTGTATGTGTGAAACAGAATATACCCTCATTATCTATTGACTCAGGGCAACATATGCATATCGATAAGACCAACCGCCGGACATCGAGTAGCAGTGGTTGTGCAATGCAATTATCGCCGGTATACATATTACAAGCTAAATTATACCTTTAAAAATTAATAAATAAAAAAATTGCATTCGATGCATTAACGTGCATTTATCGTTTGTAGGATGAGGGACTCATGTCCTATTTTCAACGTCAATATCAGCTGATGATTCTTACACTATGAATTTTTAAGCATGAGAAAAACAGTTGTAAGCGAGCATATTTTTTCTGTGGCATCCGATTATAAAAATACACCCTGCCACTCTATAGAGGACAATCAATAGTTTTATTGCAAGTATTAAATTACAATTAATTGCTAGAAGTTGTAAGGTAAGGGCATAATTTAAGCGCAATTAGCACTTCGTTATTAGAATAAAGGAAACGCTCACAGCCATAAAATCGAATTTTGTGTTATAATAATATCAAACGCATATTGGGTGAGGGTAGTACTTTTGAATTGTAAATGTCATGACTTGTTTCAGTTTAAGTTCGTCAGTTGTACTGTTCACGTTATATGTACATGAAAAGATGTACGGGCATCTTCTTTTATATAACATTCCATGTGTATAGAATGGGTTGAAAAATTCGAATAGTAGGCAGATGCTTCAGAAATAGAGAAATGATTTGGTGCTGGAGTTTATGATAAGCGAGTCAAAATGGGAGTCATTCTCGAGTTTACATTATACAGTTGTCCGAGAATTGTTTAGTAGTATTCAGCCACTAAAACCTCCAAACTTATATTAATGTTTGTTTCAACACCATAAGTCAATTTCTGTTTTTTTTTTTTCCTATAATGTACTACACAACATAACCTACACAATAAACTGCCAGCAAAATGCATAGAATTGCACAGGCACGGTTCACAACATCTAGTTATCGACGCTGAACCTTTTTATTGCCTACCCCACCTCACCTAAGGCGAGCGATTTCGAACAGCAACTCTCTAAATAGAAATTGAACAATGGGTTCTTCAGGACGCTGACAAGACAGTTGCAGTTCCTCACTCTATCGTTGTCTTTCATGCGAATGAGACGTATCATAAAAAATGGCACAAAAAGCTTATAAAGGACCTCCGATCTAGCTTTTCGCAATCATTCGTTTTATATAGTTGTGTCGTATCCGAATGGAAATTTATTTCTTTAGATGATATCCCATAACAGCAATACTCTCGGATGTTTGTCAGATATTCGCGAGAGATGAGACCGTGAGAAACTTTTTGGTGTTTTCTGCGATTCGAACATTGAATCTCACGAGTTGCCCGACACGCTAAATACTGCGCCACGCCCATAGCGTTCATTTTCTAAGTGTCTCGATATTTGCAAAGGTTTATTCGTTTTTGTCCGATGATCCTTATTTAAATGGCCCTGCTCAGGATGCATTTCTGACATACATATGTACGTCATATGAGCTTCAGCTTGTGCATAATTAATTTATGAAGGTATTGTAGAAACAAAAGAATTTCCTTGTTTCCTTGAATTTCCCTGTCAACTTTATCCAAGCACTGTTTTCATTCTTCCGCCCTGAGAATGCTGATTTAGTTTTTTCTTGAAACATCTTCAACATTCCTTTCAGATGAATATTCATGAACAAAGCAATATACGCACAACCATTGCCAAACGTCAAACGATCAGTGAAAAGAAAAAAAAATTGAACTAATCCCATCAATACCTGACGTTTATGAATTTAATAACACTGCGATTTTTTGTTTCGTTTTTGTAGATATGTATGATAATCTGATTCAAATATGTACATACATATATATATGATTTTTTTTTTTTTTTGATACATTCAAATACAGTTATTGATGCTTACGATAAACTGCTTTTGATTAACATCAAATGTTGTTCTTGTCTTCAAAGAAAAGTATTATCAACGTCATAACGGCTCCATAATTTAAGCGACACGTGTGGTTTTGAAATTAATTAGAGTTTCACCATTCGTTTAAAGGTTGTTCAAGCAAACTGGTCAAGTGCAAAGAATCTATAACTTTCTATGATTCACCGTTTCAAAAACGAGTCTTAAAGTAGTTTGGGTTGCATAACTCCAAAGATAATCTGTATTGACTATAATGCAAAAAAAATTGAATTAATAATAGAAAAACGAATGCAATAACCGAACCAAAACGTTTCGATATTTACTGACGACATGACTAAGTTTGTCACAAACAGGATAGAAAAGATGGTTAACAGTAAAATCAAAACCTTAGCAAATAGGATCCAATTCTAAAAGAAATATCACAACAAAAGGTAGATTCCAAGGAAGAGAGTTCAGATCGTTTCCACTGATCCGGATTACAGACTGATTTATACCAAAAACATATGAATGTCATATTGAAAGTTGTTCTCCACAAAAAGCAAGATTTCAGATTTAATAAGGACACAACTAAGAAGTCTAACCAAACCACAACTCGAAGTTATCTTGAAAAAGAAATGTTAAATGTAAGGACGAGCGCTTGGACTGCAACCATACATCATTTATTGAATTGAAACTGCAATCGTTTCTTCTTCATTGCGGTTGACTGCAACAAATTATGAAGATACCTGATTAGACTCCTAAAGTAAAAACGCTGGTTGTACGTGATCACAATTAACGTGATGCTTCATTCTCTACCTCGGATATGTGCATTAAATGTTTCTGATACGTATAAATTTGAGCTTCCAAGCAGAGTCCAATTTATGGAGGCAGGGCAGAACATCGGAAAAATGCCTACTATGAACCTATGAAAGCCACCACATCAGACTATCGAATTTCTTATTACGATTGCAACCTCAACTTCCGAATTTCGATCTACGCAAAAGAGGATTCAGGAGGATTCAAGATACAATAAGGATTCAGGAGTTACGAAGACAAGGACGAAATAGAATAGATCTTATATGCCACCGACAACCTTATCTTTACAGCGACAACCATTTTGTACACTTAACTTCACGCTGTACGCCAGCATAAAAATCAATATCAAATCTACTAACAGGCACACACATGAGTACATATCGCTCATTTACTTGAAGCCTGTCATAACTCAAAAAACTCTATTTTCGAGTTAATGGTGCAGAATTATTCGTTTTATCATGCTTCATATTGTGTAAAAATTTCATATTAATATCTTGTATACTCTCCGCGTTAGAACTATAAGATATCTTCTTTTTTCTGCAAGGTGAATTGAAAACTTTAAACGCAAAATCACTTTTTTAAGTTATGACAGTCTTCAAGTAAATGAGCAATAAGTTCTTAAAATCATCCTATCAACCACTAACATAAGCCTAATATGTGTTCATGCCCCCACAGAAGAAAAGGACCCTGCCACCAAAGAGTGTTTCTACGAGCTCCTCGACAAAACATACGAGCAATGTCCTAAATACGACGTTAAGATCGTATTGGGCGATTTTAACGCCAAAATAGGAAAGGAGGACGTCTTCGGTAGAGCAGTCGGTAAGCATAGCCTACACGACACCACGTCTGATAACGGACTAAGGCTAATTGATTTCGCTGTGGAGCGAAATGTCACCATAGCAAGCACATGGTTTCCTCATCTCGACATTCATAAGCAGACATGGCGGTCCAATGATCATGTCACGATCAACCAAATTGATCATATTGCGATCGACGCAAGGCATGCCTCCAGTATTCTGGATGTCCGGACCTTCCGAGCGGCCAACATAGACTCGGATCATTACCTTGTTGTAGCCAAGGTACGAATGCGGATATCCCAATCTGAGCAACAAAGAAGAATCACTGTGAGAAAATTTAACGTCGAAAAGCTACAATCGCAAGAGACCGCCAGACTCTTCGCTGAACGCGTATCCCGAAATCTCTCAATCACCCCTTTGCCGCCAGCATCAAGTACCGAAGACCAGTGGCAACGCTGCCAACATGCCATCAGAAACGCCGCGACTGATGTGCTGGGTTTCGCTCGACCACCACCGCGAAACCCCTGGTTTGACGAAGAATGCCGGCGAGTGCATGCAGCAAAACAAGAGGCATACAAAGCGGCGCTGCAAAGGAAGACGAGAGCTGCTCGTGAGCTCTATGAGCAAAAGAGACGGGAAGAACATCGGCTTCTCCAAAAGAAGAAGAAAGAGCATGAGAAGCGCGCGTTTGAGAATATCGAGAGTCTATACTCCAAGAACAATGTACGGAAGTTTTACCAAAAGGTAAAAAGAACGTGTCAGAGAAGTAATACCCGTACAGAAACCTGTAGAGATGAGAATGGAAACCTCGTAGTAGAATCACAGTCGGTGCTGAGAATATGGAAAAACTACTTCTGCAGACTGTATAACGGCGACGAAGACCAACATCCCGCTGTCAGGCAGAATGAACCATTCAACATGGACGATGATAGTCGAAATTTCCGTCCACCTGACCAAAACGAAGTGAGGATAGCAATATCCAAGCTAAAATCGAACAAGGCTGCTGGACCTGACGGCTTACCGGCCGAACTTTTCAAGGCAGCTGGGGATGAATTGGTAGAGTGCATACACCAACTCATTTCTAATATTTGGTCAGAGGAGTGTATGCCTAATGAATGGAATCTCAGCATCGTTTGCCCGATCCACAAGAAAGGAGACCCCCTCAACTGCGCCAATTATAGAGGCATCAGTCTCCTCAACATCGCGTACAAGATCTTTTCTGCGATATTGTGTGAACGCCTGAAACCCTTTATCAACAGCCTGATTGGACCCTATCAGTGCGGTTTCAGGCCAGGAAAGTCCACCATCGATCAAATCTTCACACTTCGGCAGATCCTGGTGAAAACCCAAGAATTCCAAATCGATACTCACCACCTCTTTATCGATTTCAAGGCCGCCTATGACAGCATCTATAGAGAAGAGCTTTATAGAGCCATGTCTAGTTTTGACATCCCTGCCAAACTTGTCCGTCTGTGCAGGCTGACGATGGAGAACGCTCGCTGCTCCATCAAGGTCGGTAATGACCTCACCGAGACCTTTGATGTCAAAAAAGGCTTTAGACAAGGTGACGCGCTGTCATGTGACTTCTTCAATATTGTACTTGAACGGATTGTGCGGAACTCACAAGCCAACACCGGAGGCACAATCTATTACAAGTCTGTACAACTGCTTGCATACGCCGACGATATAGACATTATCGGAAGATCTCAGCGGGCTGTCACCGGTGCTTTTGCAAGCATTGAGGCGGAAGCGGCCAAAATGGGTTTGGCGATAAACGAGGGCAAAACCAAGTATATGCTGTCAACTAGAAGGGATAACCAACATCGACGAATTGGACAAAACATCACCGTGGGCAGCTATAACTTCGAGGTAGTAAGGGACTTTGTCTACCTTGGCTCTGCTATAAATTCAGCAAACAAAATCAGCGCAGAAATCAATCGAAGAATAACTCTTGCCAATCGCTGTTTTTTTGGGCTTATAAGGCAATTCAACAGTAAAGCCCTCTCTCGAGCAACTAAGGAGACTCTATATAAGACCTTGATCATCCCAGTCCTGCTTTACGGCGCTGAAACATGGACTTTATTAAAAGAGGATGAAGATATCCTTGGTCGCTTCGAGAGAAAAATTCTTCGTAAGATTTTCGGTCCCGTTTGCGCTGACGGGTTTTGGAGGAGAAGATTCAATCACGAACTATACGAGCTGTACAGCGACATCGACCTAGTCAAAAAACTGCGTATTGGACGTCTGAGATGGCTAGGACATGTAGAGCGAATGGACACCAACGCTCCGGCCCGCAGAGTCTTCGAATCTAACCCCGAGGGACGACGCAGTAGAGGGAATTATCGCCGTAGGTGGCGCGCACAAGTTCAAGGGGACCTCGACCAACTTGGAGTGCGCAACTGGAGGCAATTAGCTAAAGACCGAGCTAAATGGAGAGGCTTGTTGGTTGAGGCCCAGGTTCACCCCGAACTGTAGCGCCACCTAAGTAAGTAAGTAACCACTAATAGATATTAAGACCTCAGTTAGACGTTATGCAATGAGCAAGAGTAGCGGTACCTTAAGACGTCGCGTATGAATACTCTCTTTGAGTGATTCGCTACTAAGCCATCCTATCCTGGTCGTCGATTTCTGCAATTGCACAAATTTTACTTTTGCATGTGATGAATAGTCATCTTTCTGCAAACGTTCTCGCATCATTAAATGCCTTTCAAACCGATTCGTTAAGTGTACAAAACGGCTCACGACTCGTTCTATAATTACGTTTTTCCCACAAATACTGCATTTCCTAATTTTAAATTGCATTTTTGAGAGAACGTATATTTACTTAAAGATAAACAGCACACTTTGCTCTAATAACAGTTCTCCCACATTGTTCATTTAAAAGAAGGTTTAACGATTGTTTTTATATTGTACTCGTACTCATAATGAACTTGACATTCTAGAATTCTCCTTCAATCTAGATCCGTTGATATATTTATTTTTTTATTTTTTTTTTTAATTGACACTCAAGGGATTGTGAGTACTCTTATATGAATTCACATAAAGGAAGTGTATGAGAAGGAGATTTGGAATGAAGGTTTGGGTTTAAAATTTGGGTGTGGCTTGGTTTCTTAGTTTGTTTCTATCTGCATTAATTGACGAAAATTGTTGCATTCAGTATTTTTTTTTTGTAGGTTCAGATCCAATAGGCTTGTTTTAAATAGAACCTTATTTGGTATAGCGCTTCAAGACAGGCGTAAGCAATGTCTGCCAGCACGTGCAAATTATCCGTAGGTGCTCCCAAAAAGTCCAACGACATCAAGGTAGGCATTTACATAAGATGTAAAAGATCAGGATGTTCACAATCTCCACAGACGAGATGATTGTTTGCAATTCCTATCCACCAGCCTCTGTGTTTCCTCATCATTACGACCTACAAACATTTAAAGCCAACGCAAACCGGCATCTCCGTCTCTTTCCCCCCTTTTCCCAACCGCCCGTGCCCTGAGAACCAGTATAAGGGTATTAATAATACCTTTGGCAAGCGCAAATTATAAAAAAAAAAAAAAAATTCCTATCCATGGGTGTTTACTCAACAAATTTTGTTGATACGAATATGAAGAATCTTATTATTTTTTGCTTTATTACTACTCGTATCCTGCAAACCCATCCTGACAATTCATCTTCTTTTTTTTTCATTTCCGATGAAACCACCATGGCCAAACACCCAAATAATTTTAGTCCAGATACAAATGTCTTAACGGCTGCTTACTTGCCTACGACAATGGAGAGTCCTCCTAATGTTAGCTTCTAGAATAGTAAAGCAATGCATAAATTCATGACATGAGGATTTTGAGACTTGGAGAGAAGATACGCTCTCAGACTGTAGAGCGATAGCAGCATTTACATATTTCGTACAATTTGCTTTGTGGTTATGGCTAGGAGTTACATAGAGATTATTGCAGAGCCGACCAAGTTGTCATTATATCTCGGCTGGTCACTATAGTTCTTCACAACGAAAGCAACAAGCCTTTTTGCAGTTTTGGAGATTAAATTAAACCAGTAAACCACATGTCTTTTCAACACCTACAAGTGAATATTGACATTCAAGTAATTAACGGTTCTAACAGAATCTGTATATCAGGTGTAGCAAAAAGAAATCCATTATTTTTGCATGAAATTGAAGGCTTTATTTAGCATAGTTAGAACGATCCGATTTAGGTCAAATACGCGCCGTTTTGTTCGATAACTTGCTGCCATTTTGAAGGTAATTCCATCATGCCTCTCTCAAAGAAGCCTTCGCCCCTATTGGTGGACGCATAAGAACCTCCCAACCAAGCTACCGGAGCTTCTGGCGAGTCGGTATCAATGTGTGTGGCCTGGCGTTGTCCTGATGGAACACAATTCGTCTCCTATTGGCCAAAGCTGGCCGCTTCTGGACGATTGCTTCCTTCAGACGGTCCAATTGTTGACAGTAAAGGTCCGAATTAAGAGTTCTGCCGTAGGTAATCGGCTCATAGTAGATGATTCCCTGCTAATCTCACCAAACACACAGCAAAACCTTCCTGGCTGTCAATCCTGGCTTGGCCACCATTTACGCCGGCTCAGCGCGATTCGACCACGACCGTTTTCGCTTTAAGTTGTCGTAAGTGATCCATTTTTCATCACCAGTCACCATGAGGTTTTTTTGCGTTAACTCGTGTGGCACCTATACATTCTTTTGTATCCAGCCTTATTCAAGTGGTTCCAGACGGTTTTTTGTGCAATGTTTAGCTCCTGTGCAATCGAAACAGTGCTTACATGATGGTCAGACTCGATGATTTCCATGATTTTATCGACATTTTCGACAATTGGCCTTCCAGAGCGTGGTGCATCTTTGACATCGAAATTACCGGAACTGAATCGACCAAACCAAAACTGCGCGTGATTGGCTGTTACAGTATCAGGACCATAAACACTATTCACATTTTCAGCCGGCTGAAAATACTTGCGTTTTCCCCTTTGTCGAAGATAAACTGTAAAATATGGCGTATTTTCTCATTGCTGGTGTCCATCTTTGACGCGCGCTCAAACAAAAGTGAGTCAACTAATCACAAAACTGTCAGAGAAGTTTTTTTTTTGAGGAAATGTCATCTTTCTAACGCCATTTAGTGTAAGTCCGATAGGACGTATACAACGCGAGATACAGATTACTAAAGCCATCTGTTGGAAAAAGAATGGATTTCTTTTTACTACACCGATATATAAAACTCAATGTAACTATGTTTGTAACTATGCTATGGAATCTGAAAATACCAAACCGATTGAACTCAAATTTTCAGGCAATCTTCGGTATTGGCCTGAGTATTACGCTGAAGTTTGGTCAAAATCTGTGCTTTTTTAGTATTATTTTCTTTAGTACTAAAAAAAAAGTATTTCTTTTTGTTAGGCGTAACAACGCACGTCGGATTCCCGCTAGTTCCATATAAATGTGTTTCTTTAGTCAGATATTGTGGAAGCATTTTTTTGTGCTTTTTAAAAGCAATATTCCTACTCATAATCCTACTGAACAATCCCACTAATCAATTCAAGTGATATTAACGCTTATTGGAAACAACACTTGAACAAAATGCTCTTTAAAAACATTTTATACTTTCTTCTATGTATGTATGTATATCACCGACCGAAGTAACGCATACTAAAAAACTATTCAATTTATTTTTTTCCGAACATATGGAACACTCAATATTAGCACAGAAGCGCAATGGTGTTTTATTTAAAGCACAAGTCTAGACATACACTCAAGTTTCGTTAGATCCCGTCGAATTACAAACACCACAAGCAAAGCCAATAACAATAATAATTTTCGAACAAAAATAAACTCTCACGTAAATAGAATCTGATAAAAAGAATGTATGGATATGACGCACTATACTTTATGTATTATGCGTAAGTCTTGAATGATTATACTTATCCATAAATCATCCTTCAGTACAAGACAAATAATATTTTCATTCTTTTATGTACCATATGTACATTACAATAGTATTAATATAATAGCAAATTAAATAATTGGTTGCTCAAAGTTTGAATCACATCATGTACATACATGTTACTTCGTTTTCGTTGTAGATAATTAAAATAATGCAAATGTAAGAGTAATAGGTGGATGTGCATTAAAAAATTATAATAAATTGCAGTTGTGGACAGCAACAAACACTCGTCCTTCGGTAAGTTATGTTAATTTTCAACCTACAATATCGACATCTTGCATGTTATTTGAGCGATTGTAGTGTAAACACTCTCCACTAGGGTTTGCTAGCCACCGCAAATGACAAAAAGGGGTTATGATATGAGCAAAGCCATTTGTGACAGTCCACATCAATTACGAGAAAAAAAAACCATATGACTGGTACCAAAAGCAAATATTTTGTCTTGGAATAGAAATTTACAAAGAAAATTACTATGTCGCGTTATGTATGTGATATGCAGAGGTGCAATGTATAGTTGGTTTAAGACTACTGGAACGGGGTATGGGCAGCTTCTGACTCGTGAGATTTAATTTTGTTAATTAATTGTACAATAAAAATTGCCCTTTGAATTACGGCACAAAACTGTTATTCCCTTCCACTCGTGCACACAACACGGGTAGTTGCGAGAAGCTAGGCCTAGGCACTTGAAGAGCCATATAACGAATACAAAAGCTAAGACTTTGATAAGCAATCCCAATCCAAAAAAAAAAAAACGCAATTAGGAAAGACATAACACCTTTAACGGTAAGACACAACACCTTTAACGGTAATAATGAAAATGGTATACCATATGCGTATGGGGATGGCCAACATACGAGAAGAATTATGAAGACAAGAGTCAATTTAAAAGAACCCACTGATATTCGAACTTCTTATTCACTATCATGTGAAGCATCTTCATCTCAGCTGCCGTTAATTTACTATCATACTTTTTGTACATTGTCCAACATTATGAACCGTATGTGAGCGCTGGATGCACACTGCGGTGTAGAGCCTTCGCGATGATTGATGTCGTCATCACAGGTTGCTTTGTTATTGATCATAGATCCCAGATATTTGAACTTTTCGCACTTGGAAAGCACTGTTCCCTTCAAATAAATGTCTGGAATAGGCCTTAGTGGATCAGAGAGAGGGTGGTTTGTTCCAAAGGCACTCCTCCGGAGAAAAGATCTAAAGCTATCGTGTTCCACGTGCTTAACATTGTGATAGATAGTAAATCAAAGATTTTCCTCACCCTCATCACCTCATCCTAGCCATGTCATGGCTAGATCTATTAAAAATATAATACAAATTAAGGGACAAGTAAAATAGGCCTAAAAGCAAGAGAACTGATTAACTCCGCTTGACACGCCAGAAGCGACTGTGTCATATCTCGCAGCTTATGGCCGACAGTGGATGAAAACAAAAAGATGAATAAAAAAAGAGATTCGCATCTTGATAGGTGCGCTAACAGGACACTGCGCGATAGGGGTAATGGCCGCTAGATTAGGCGTCAACACACCCGACCACTGCAGAAGTTGTCAAAATATAGAGGAGACAGAAACCATCAAACACCTGCTAATCGATTGCCCAAATCTTCGAAACCGATGCCTCCATCATATGGGAAACAGGTTTTTTTTGACGAACTAGGGGATCTCATACAAGTCCCACTAAGGAACATGATAGGCGTCACAAAGAGCACAGGCTGGTTTACAACAGAACCCACCGCAAGATAATTATTTAAGTATAGGTTTTACACTACAAAGGGAAACACAATGGACCGAATGGCCCCCGTGATAAGTACTTACATGCACTTTCCTCGAACCTAACCTAACCTAAGGGACAAGTAATCCGTTCACTGATTACATGAATATACCCCTGATCAAATACTGAGCCTAATAAACAAATTTTTAGTAATTGCTTTAAGCAATTCCTCTTTAGCGAAGGTTAGGTTACGTAAGATTAGGTAGGGTTATGAGGTTTTCATAAAAACACTAGGCACCAAGACGCGATCCACAGGGAAGCTTCATGGCAAAGGTCCTAAACCAATTCTCCCATAAACTTTATTTCCCTACAGACTTTGAAAATATCATTCTTTTGGTTCAAGGGCCTTATCTCTTCTAGGTTATCGAAGAAGTTTCTTCCAAGGTACGTTAGCCTTGTCCTGGCAATGCTTTGGCATGCACAAAGTACGTGTGTTATGTCCTCTGAGACATGTAGGTTATACATAAATTACATAATTTAAAAGCAATTGGTTCCCGAAATAGCAGTTACATAATTTCTGTATGAATCAAAATCCTACTCAACTATGTAACATTGAGATCCACTTGGTAAAAGGTTTGCTAAAGAAACTGCTTATACATGAGATACCTTAAGATATTTCTAAGCTAATGTTATACTACGGGTAATTACTAATCCTATTCACAAGATGTTAAGCAATTGCAAGATTCTTCAAAGTAAAACCATTTTGCTGTAAGCTTTTAGTTGAGTGCTGGAGAATTGCTACAAGCTCAAACAATTACTTAGTTTTATTCATACAAATACAAAGCATTTGATAAGCAATTTGAAGGGGAAATTAATGGCTTACACTTTATTCATTGGGTTGGGCGAATGAAGGCTGTGTACGCACAACGTCGAACTTCCTGCCCATGTGAAAATGTACATAGATGACATTGTCTCAACTGCGGAGACAGCCGACAGATGTAAAAGAATTCATAAAACAGCTCCCAACAAAAAAGATAATGTTACGAAAGCTCGATAAAAATAAAGTACTTCTGACGTTTTCCCATTTAATTATAAAACCACTTACTCCCTTCTTAACAATCTCTTTTACCTTGTTCCCTTAAGAAATCATTAAAGATTCATTCAAACAACTTTTACAGATTATTTCCATAATTTAGGTCAATTCATTGAAAATTAAATTGTGTCCTTACCCTTCATGAATAACAATTACTTTCTCAAAACACCAGCCGAGATCACTGTTCCCAATTTTATCTCTCCCGATTTACATACCGCTGATAAAGCAATCAATCAAATAACAGGAAAATCAATAATGCCGAAAATTTCTTCTCGGGGAGAAAAATACGATAACCGAACTTCAGCAAGGACACACATACTCCTATTCACTTTCCTTCTAGCATTATTATAATGACAGCAAAAAAAACACACTAATGTGTCCAGCAAAATGTGTACAACTATTTCCACTTTTATCACCCACAATTCCAATGTAATTTTACGTATCTACCAACCATCCAGCACCAGCAATTTTGGAACGCAAGCGTCTGTCCATCAATCTATCCATCCACCCATGGAGTAGAAAATTGCCTCCTTCGTCCAATTAATGTTGTAGAAAATGCATATACAACAAAAAATTAAACCGAAAAAAAAAATGGACTTGAACAAACTTTCAACGTTGTGCGACACCCTTTCCCATCTAAACCCTCTAAACATGGGGGTCCGTGTCCGCCTGTCACATACATACATCACACATTGGTGGTTTTATATCTTTACAAATGCATGAAGATGGTTCTTTGATTATTATTTCATCAAGGCAGTTTGTCAAAACAATGCGTCGCCATGACAATCTCTGTTTGTGGGGTGGTGGTTAGAAGTAGTTCGACAAATAGATACCGCAAACGAATGCTTAAAGGCGTTTATGGGAAATTGGTCAAGTGGTGGCCACCAACACCACCATCATGCGCCGCAACGAAAATAACGACAATCACAAAGGCGACGGCAACGGCAATGGCAACGACGACTACGGTCTGCAGTTGTCAGTGGTCACACACAACAGAGAAAGAAAGAGTTCGGCGTCCAGAACTCTTTTTAGATGACTAAAACCATGCCAGTCGCTGTAGGAAAACCAACCGCAATCGACGTTTGGCCGATTAATATTTGAATGGCGTTAATTAACAATGACTTTTGAGCAAATTGCTACCACGACGACGTCTTCTTTGAAGACCGACCACAAGTTGGGGTATGACGACAAGGTCTACGTGCATGATTGCAGCGATATTCAAATGCATTTGATATGTGGGACCCTCCTGCTGGTGCTGTTCTTTTTTTTTTGTTCTGTGATTGCGTGTGCAAGTGAACACTTTAAAGATTGGTTTCCAATCAAGCACCTCTCGCCACCACCTTTTAAAGTTTTTCAAGCAATTTTCTGTCATTTCTAGACCACCCAACATAACGACCAGTAGTTGCCTCTTGAGTGGATATTTCCTTGGATCCCGCCCCTATTTAGTTGCTCTTGGGGTGGTGCGGTTGCTTCGTTTCGTTCTCCTTTTTTCTTTCTTCTTTTGACGTTTCTAAAGTTAATAACTAATGTGGGTATCGCGTGTGAGAGTTTCCTTCTTTGGTACTATGAATTATTGACAAGGATTCGATTTTCGGTATTTTTGTTGTACCCCCTTGTCCACAGATCATTACATAATATAGACACTACCCTTTATTTTACACGGATTTTGTTATCATAACTAAAGGCATTCTATGACATACTGAGGGGTTAAATCATTTGATGGTGAGTGGGCCACGGTAAAGTGCATGTTAAGTAATTTCCGAAGCTAATTACCTAGAACTCGCACAATTAATTTATTTAATTGTTTCACATCTACACAAAGCCCATACTCATGGGCCAGCGAGATAGTCCATAACATTCTCCCAGGTGGGCAATATAATGTGTCAAATTTGTCGATTAATGGGTTGCTATTCATCTATGTGTGCAGTATTAAGATAATAAATGATTTCACAATTGTCATTATTCAGTGATGTCATCAATTAATACTAATTCAAGAATTGAACTGATCAAAATTAGTATTTTTTTTTTTTTTTTATAACTAGATTTAATTCAGTTTTCATACGATGTGCTATTATCGCGTTGACATCATTATGACCTCGAAATCTGTGCAGGCTAATGAGAAAGAAAAACTCCTTGGAAAGGCATAGACCTTTAATGTAATGTGTAAAGGGTTTTGCTTTTTTGGTTAAATAAAAATGGATAACTGTCAAACTGAGCTATCGTTCACCCGCTCTTTAAGACATTTATACTCGTATGTTCAGTATAGTCTTGGAAATCACCACGAATAGACTCATGTTTGAAGAACGCCACCAAATTATCAAAATTTACTTTGAACATCTGTCCTTGGTTCACGAAATTTATAGAGGACTTAGTGATTTCTATGGCGCACATAATCGTCTATCTGAGCAACCCACCCGTCGAACAGTGGATAAATTTCGCAGCATATACACTCTAATGATGAAACTACACTAAAAGTCAAAGGATTTTGCGTACTGAAGAGAATATCGCCGCTATAAACGAAAGTGTGTAAGATCCAAATTTCTCGATTCGTCGTCGGTCTAAACAATTGAGACTATAGACGTGCTTTGGTGAGACGTCGCTACGCAGTGAAGTAAGATTTAGTACGGAGCACAACAACACAAAATGACTGGCAAACACTTTAGCTTTTATCTCCAGTCAAAAGTGAGTTGAGATAGGCGAACCACACAGGGATTAATAGAAAAACGATGAAGTGGGAGGGTTATGATCTCTTGTTTTCGGATCATAACCTCGCCGAAATAGGAAGAAGAAATGTGAGTTGAGATGTTTAGTTTGCAACATTTAATTTCAGAGTGCGCTGAAAAGAGCTTTTTCATTCAATTTGAATGATTCAGTTATATTTTACAACAACTTTTTCATGCTTTTTAATGCAATCACCAATCTTCAAATAATATTGACCAAAAAAAGTTTTAAACCAAATTGACTGGGGATCGTTTTGCTGAGAAACTTTTACTTAGCTTTGCATAATTCTCACCAAAACACGGCTTATGTCTGTCCACTCTAACACGGAAAATTCTAAAAAAGACCTTGACCTACACCCATATAAGATCCAACCAGTGCAGGAAGTAGGCGACTGTTAAAAAAAAAAATTGTATGCTCGGAGTACCCGTAAGGTTCCACTGCTCGCCATAAAGCACATAGCGGGTCGCATACGACGCGGGTGCAGGCTGACGATGGAGAACGCTCGCTGCTTCATCAAGGTCGGTAATGACCTCACCGAGACCTTTGATGTCAAAAAAGGTTTTAGACAAGGTAACGCGCTGTCATGTGATTTCTTTAATATTGTACTTGAACGGATTGTGCGAATCTCACAAGCCAACACCGGAGGCACAATCTATTACAAATCTGAACCACTGCTTGCATACGCCGACGATATAGACATTATCGGAAGAACTCAGCGGGCTGTCACCGCTGCGTTTGCAAGGATTGAGGCGGAAGCGGCCAAAATGGGTTTAGCGATAAACGATGGCAAAGCCAAGTATATGCTATCAACAAGAAGGGACAATCAACACCGACGAATTTCACAGAATGTCGCAGTGGGCAGCTATATCTTCGAGGTAGTAAGGGACTTTGTCTACCTTGGCTCTGCTATAAATTCTGAGAACAACATCAGCGCAGAAATCAAACGAAGAATAACTTGCCAATCGATGTTTTTTTGGGCTTATAACGCAATTCAATAGTAAAGCCCTATCTCGAACAACTAAGGAGACTCTGTATAAGACCTTGATCATCCCAGTCCTGCTTTACGGCGCTGAAACATGGACTTTATTAAAAGAGGATGAGCATATCCTTAGTCGCTTCGAGAGAAAAATTCTTCGTAAGATTTTCGGTCCCGTTTGCGTTGACGGGTTTTGGAGGAAAAGATTCAATCACGAACTATACGAGCTGTACAGCGACATCGACCTAGTCAAAAAAAACTGCGTATTAGACGTCTGAGATGGCTAGGACATGTAGAGCGAATGGACACCAACGCTCCGGCCCGCAGAGTCTTCGAATCTAACCCCGAGGGACGACGCAGTAGAGGGAATCATCGCCGTAGGTGGCGCGTACAAGTTCAAGGGGACGTCGACCAAGTTGTAGTGCGCAACTGGAGGCAATTAGCTAAAGACCGAGCTAAATGGAGAGGCTTGTTGGTTGAGGCCCAGGTTCACCCCGAACTGTAGCGCCACCTAAATAAGGGTCGCATACTATTTGCTAAGAAACATGTCACCTGGCCTGTGGAGAAATGACGCAACGTATTATGGACCGATGAGACCGAAATTGTTCTTTTTGGTGGAGCTGATTCAAGTGAAATGTTCGCCGTCGCCCAAACATCGAATATCAGCCAAGACATACAACTAGGACATAAAGCACGGCGGTTCGAAAATAATGTTTTGAGGCTGTTTTTCCTTCCAAGCTGTAGGCCCCACCCATCTCATTTCTGGGATTATAGACCAAAACATGTATATTGACATCTTGGTAGGAACAATGTTGCCTTATGCAGGATATGAAATGGCGTTAATCTAGGTCTACCAGCAGGACCCGAAGCATACCAGTAAAAAGGCTAAGCAATGATTTCGGGTCAATGGGGTTAAGGTAATGATGTGGCCTGCACAGTCACCTGACCTTAAGTCCATAGAAAACTTATGGTGTGACGTAAAGACCGCAGTTAGCCATACAAAGCCGTCAAATAATCGAGAGCTTTGGCAAGTAGTACAAAGCGAGTGGCAAAAAATTTCCACCAAAAGATGCCAAAATTTAGTAAACTCCATGCCACGTCCGATGCAATTTAGTACTAAAAAATTATAAGTGTGCAACTTACTATTAAGGTGATCTTACCATAAGTCATGAAGGTACTTTAAACGCAAAATACGTCGTCCAACTATATACAACATTAAATACCATCCATCTTACAATACATAAATTAAATCCAAAACCATGAACAAGCGAGATATTTGTGATGCAATGGATTGCATAACTTCTAAGTGCGCATAAGAAGGCGATGTGCACTCAACATTCCTGCACCGCCCCAAATGTAATTAAATTTCCAAGCACGACAAACAAAGAAATGAAATACCCACAAGTTAAAGTTGAATCAATTCATTATTAGAAGCATCCACGACCGCAATTAATTGCAAACATCTGGCCAATATCGAGAGAAGACCGTATTTGACATGGTTTGCACGCGGAATTTCAAGGTCGATCGCACTCAACATGGAATCTGGTTTTCTTCTCATTTAAACTTTTCTATACTCATCGCATCCATTCATGTGGATCTCAGAACGGCACTCGCTGCTTAATGAGATAGATGTACGACATGCGAATAATTAGAGTGCAGTAAACAAGTTTCCTGCATACATTAATGGATTTGCGTTTTACGAGTTTTACTGGCAGCTATATAGCTACTGCTCCGCCAGACTAATTTGGATAATTTTGTTTGATTGGATTTTGCCGAAAAGTCCCTATCAAAAGAGTTTATATTGAAATTTATTTTTCTTGACGTCTACGAGACTAGATAAAGGAGTGGACTTATAATAGCACCGGCTGGTTATCGCTTTGATATCTCGCAGATAAGATACTTGTTGCGCATCAGTGTGAAGATGGGAAAAAGTATAAACAGTTAAGGTGTATATATTTATTTGGAATCAACAACAGAAGTTGATTTGCTTGGCAATGCGTTGTTCGTAGCATAAGAAAATGATTTAGCACATTTATAGGGTTTCGGTTAGAAACTTGATGATATTTTATTCATCTGGACATCAAGGAATAAACCAGTTGAATTATGGAAATACCAACCAGCTCCTAACCTTTAGGTATAGACAGTTTTTTGATTTGCATTTTTTTAATTTGCAAATAATTTATGGAAATAACAGTCCAGATACCCTTCAACGGTGAAATCAAAGAGCTACGTCAAACAAAAGTCTTAGTACACAGGACTTGGTTGGAACTTAAGAGATTCAAGGCATCTACATTCATAACTTCATAATTGAAATTAACGGAGGGGCCAGAAATTTCTATATTTCTACGCAAAAGGAACTATATGATAGTTGATGGTAGTCAAAAGCTCCGACAAAACTTGAATGCTACCCCAATAGGAATAAATAAAATGCATTACTGAGAGCTAATTTTTCGATTAAAAAAGTTATAATCTCGTATAAATTAATGCATGTGCATGAAGAGTCATAATTGGATAGGAAATTAAAAGGAAATGGCAGTATGTATTGTATTGGAAAATAGTCGTAATTTATATATAATACATATGCTATATGCACTTTTTTTTTCTTTTTTGCTGCGTAAATTTTGGAAAAAGTTTGCATTGAATCAGAATTTAAGCGGTTCGCACGAATTCTGACGAAAAAATTTCAGCCATCAAATCGCAAATAGTGCAAAATACAAACGATACCCTTTTCAGATCCATTCGCACGAATTCCAAAGAATTTAATATTTAACCTTCCCATACGCCTCATATAATATATGTACATATGTATGTATGCATGTATTTCATTAGGAACCTTAAATCAGTATCTTAAGGGAAATATTGCAGCTTTTTGCATTTAATTATTAAATGTTGTGGTTTGGGCACTTAAAGGGAAGGGTTAACACTTACAGCTATGGCCAAAATAATAGCAACACCCTTTACTTTTTAGTAGAAGGATTTGTAACTCCTGTTTTATTCGAATTTTGATAATTATTTTTAAGCAAATGTGATGGCAAATGTGTTTTCAATACATTTTTTAAGTGATGACCTGATTAATCGAAGGAGTATTTTGTCAGACGAAACTAATCTGTTACAGTTTGCAAAATTGGCTGGACATAATAATAGCAACACCTAGTATAAGTAAAGAAAACGCTTAAATAATTTTATTTTAAATTATATTTTAGAAGTAAATTCAATATTTTATAGCATGTCCTTTATTTTTAATGACTTCTTCGATTCTTTTGTGCATAGAATCGACCAGTTTTCTACATTTTTCGGTTGGTATAGAATACCAACATTCCTGGACGATTCTCCACAATTCATTGATATTTGCAGGGTGAGACTTCGCAACTTGGACCTTCAACTCATTCCAAAGGTTCTCAATTGGATTTAAGTCGGGTGACTGAGAAGGCCACTGCAAAACATCGAGATGGTTCTGGTCAAACCAAAGCTTTGTGAATTTCGCCGAATGCTTCGGGTCGTTATCCTGCTGAAAACGCCATCTTAATGGCATATGCTCTTCCGCATATGGCAGCATAACGCCTTCCAGTATCTGAACGTACTTTTCTTTTGTCATAATACCATCTATCCGATGTATTGGGCCAATGCCATGCCACGAAAAAGAACCCCATAACATCAGACTACCTCCACCATGCTTCACAGTTGGTTTTGTGTACTTTGGATTGTATGCCTGACATTCTGGGCGACGAACAAACAGTTTCCCATCCATACCAAACAAATTAATTTTTGTTTCGTCACTCCAAAGTACATTTCTCCACTGCTTTACCGACCGAAGTGGATCCTGTGGCATGTAATAAAGCTTGGCGAAAGCAATCCGCTTTTGGAGGTGTACTTTTTTTAAGAGTGGCACTTTTCTTGGGGTTCGAGCGTATAGCTTAGCATTCACCAGAATACGTCGGACTGTTCTAGCACTAACTTCTAGCCCGGTCTCTTTTTTAAGGTCCGTAGATGACATAAAAGGATTTGTCCGTGCTTTTCTTATCAAAAGCTTTTTGTCCCTCTCGGATGTTTTAGAGGGACGCCCTCTCGTTTCAGGCAGTTTTTCGTAGTGTACAGCGTTAAAGACCATTCTTAGGGAGCATCCAACGGCTACTGCAATCTTCCTCATTGATTCACCTCGTTTATGTAACGCTAAAATGGCTTCACGTTGAGCTTCGGTGCAATGTTTTCCTGTGCCCATTTTTGTTATTTGCTAAATGTGATATAATCAAACCTAATAGTACACAATATCCTCAGAGACTACTGTACACTACTTACCAATATCTAAATTATTTTCAACCCTTTTTTTTTTTTATTTTTTACTTTTTATTTCTTGTGTTGCTATTATTTTGTCCAGCTTGTTGTGCACTTTCTAACAGGTCGATTGCAACTGATCACCTTTCTTTTCTTTTTTGCACTCTGTTTCTACTTAGAATATGTTGACATCATATTTACCGTTGAGTCTGCAAACATTGTTTTTCTTTTACTCTCACAAAACAACCGTTACTCAAGTTGTTTTTGAAACGCAGAAAGTGTTGCCATTATTTTGGCCATAGCTGTATATATAAAAAAAAAAATCGGTGCATTTCAAATGACACCATATTGGGGACTCTGGGGACCTGCATTGCGATTGATCGGGAAACTACTGACTGCTCAAAACTTGGCTTGGGCCAGTAGCGCAACAATCAAGTTCGTGATGAAGTGCTTACTTAACCTCCTAGTGGTGGTCCCCGGGCAACTATACGTATAAACCCTTATACGTGTAGGCTAAAATTGTAAGTACGGGTTGTCTAGTGCCTTGATTCTAGGCTAGGTAACGTGGGCAAGCAACCTGCGTTACCGAATATTGCCCGCTACAGAAACCGACACTATGCCTCGGATAAGGAATGATCACATGTTGACGACTTTTGGCTATTGTACCCGGACAAAGACAGGTTTCTTGAATGTAAAGACGCTCCTCGACCATTGGGGAGAACTCAGACACATTGCCAGAAACCGTACACGATGGCGCGTAGGCGTAGTAGAGACCCTAGGACCCACAAGCGGATACAGGACATAAGTAAGTAAGTATGTTGGGGACTCACCGCAACCAATAGTTTTTTTTTTAAACCTTTGCTCTCTACGAGGGTGGTCTAAAAAGTTTCCGACCTAACAAAGATACAAGAAATTCCTTCTTCAAATTTATTTT
The DNA here is from genome assembly GCA_945910035.1 of Brachypalpus laphriformis. NCBI lineage: Eukaryota > Metazoa > Arthropoda > Insecta > Diptera > Syrphidae > Brachypalpus > Brachypalpus laphriformis. The sequence goes on along the minus strand of OX246753.1, from coordinate 292,076,582 downwards.
TATTTTTCTACAGTCTCCTTGTAAGTCTACACACTTCGCCCAGCGATGCTCCCATCTCTTTAGCCTTTCCAAATAGTACTCGGCGTCTTTCTCTGCAAAATAATTGTTTGCGAAGGTGATGGCCTCCTCATTTGACGAAAATGTATGTCCTCCGAGCGCAACTTGGGGGCTAGATCTAGTGAGTAAGGAGGATGATCAAGCAGTTCAAACCGTAATTCGTGGATTTTCGCCGTGGCAACCGCTGAGGTGTGAAACGGGGCATTGTCTTGGTAAAATAAAAAAAAAATTTTCTGAAATAGTGGCAATTTTTTTTCCTGCAATTTTTGCCTTTAGCTTGTTAAGTAATGATGCATAGTATGCTCCTGTAATGGTTTTTCATTTTTGAAGATAATCGATTAAGATAACTCCATGAATATCCCAAAAAACAGGCGCCATCACTTTCCCAGCCGAAAAAGAGTTTTTGCTTTTTTTTTCAACATTTGACAAACACATTCTTTGGAAATATTCATAGCATCTGCTATCTCTCTCACTTTAATTCGACAGTTGTCTGGTACCATAAGGTGAAGTCGAGCGGTATTATCGTCAGTGGTTGCAGTTTTGGACGTCCCGAACGTCCATTGTCTTCCAAGCTCGTACGGCCACGTTTAAATTCAGCTGCCCGATTTTCACGATGGTAAATGATGGTTAGTTTGATAAATACAAGACACAGCCGCTATGTTGTAAGTTACAGTGGTGCAAGTCTCAAGTTCTCAACATGAACTAAATTTGACTTACACCACTATGACTTTAATCGCCTCATACATCGTCGTTCATTAAATGATCCTCACAACAGGAACATCTCATAATTTTACCTGGTAATACTGGGCCTGAACCAACTGAACAGATTTGAATTTTATATTTGAGAGGCGAAATCATAATTTCTATATCCCTTAAACTCGACGGTGTTCTAATAAAACCTAGTTTTGAAACTGTGTAGACTCAAGGAATAATAAACTACCAGATTGACATTATATGTACGTATAATCTGAAGCATACATTCTTATACCCTGAGAGATGCTATATCGTTTTCACTTAATGGACAAAGACAGAAAACTTGTCCAATGAATATCATATCTAGGGTCGTTTATGTTGTTGTTGTAGCAACTATGTTGATTCGTATGGTTCAAACGTTAAGGTGGTGTAGGTGAGTTGTCATCAGTAAGGTCGAGGCCCAAGAAAGCGGCAGCTTCGTTTATTAAGTTCTTAGCTGTTATCGATTCATAGAGCTGACTACTGGAGTCACCAAACAATGTTTAACGGTGGCCAACTACTGGTATAAGGTGACTGTAAATAAATCCGAGTAGACGAAAATACCAGAAGGCGACCATATTGGACTGAGTATTGGATGAAAGACCATCAGACATTTCATAATTTTGAAAATGTTAATTTTATTTATACCTATGATGGAATAAATTTTATGTATAAATGAAAACTAGAATATGCCATCATTACAACGAAGTAAAAAAAAAACGTGCATACATACTTGCTTTTGGATCATAATTCCGCAGTAAAAAGTGAGTGCGCTGCTCATGTCGGTACCGGTTAACGTAGGCAAAAGATTAGATAGCTGGACATTTAAAATTAGAAGTTTTACTACAGAGAATGTGTGTTTACCAATCAAAGTGTATAGAATATTTTGCTAGTGGCCAAACAAGTGTTTATCGTATTGAAAACTATTTATTGGGGTATAAAGCAATCAAAGGCTAATGTCGGTCGTACACTACGTGCACAACTGATTCAACCAACTGCGTCTAATTTTTCATTCAACGACTTAGTTGAATAAACAAATTTTTAGCCTATTACACTAGTGCACAATTTCACGTTGTTCGTGTTGAGAAACACAATTCGGCATTGATCATGTTCGTGGTGAACGTGTTGCGAGCCCCTTACACCTAGTTAATCAACTCAATTAATTGTTGTTGAATAGAACCGTTGATCAACTGGGTTTTCATGTTGTTGAGGAACGAGTTGATGCACATATTGATACCCTCGTACACCAGACCAAGCATCGGACGTTGAGCAACCCCCCAGCGGGAAAAATAGTAAGCGCTTCCAGAGGATGCAGTGTGTAAGCGCTTACTCTCCATACCCAGCGGGAAAAATAGTAAGCGCTTGCAGAGGATGCAGTGTGTAAGCACTTACTCTTCATAACTCTGCTTGTAACCACTTTGTGTTGAATGCTTACGAAGCGATTCCTTTAGAAGCTCAGTCTAGACAGTAGCTGGTAATATTTGTTCTTTATAAATTACGTTCCGCCGATATGAGCTCATTCTTGAAGTAATTTTTGTGAAAAATTGATCCGAATAGATCAATGATATTCTAATGAACTGTTTTTTTTTTTTTTTTTTTTCAACTTTTAATTATATTTTCTTATAAATAAATAAATTTAAAATTATCCAATCTAATCGAAACTGATTACATCTGCCTTCTTCTGAAGCGTTTAAGAAGCGCTTCGAAATGATCTGGTGCTTACTTCTGCCTTCACATAAATCGCTGAAACAGCGCTTCACAGTAATCTGTCCGTAAGTGTTTACGTCTGCGGACATCATATAGTAAAAAGGAAAAGAAGGAACATACCTATAGTGAGTAAGCGCTTCGAGCTTCGGGGTACAGAACATCCGAGATCCATTATGAACGTCAATTGCACCCCGTTGGACGTGCGTTGATGGGCGCTGCGTCGCAGTGGTTAATGTGTCGGACCACTGCGCGTGAGGTTCAATATTCGAATCCCAGAAAACACAAAAAATGTTTGCATGGTCCCACCTCTTGCGGACGTTTGACAAGCATCCGAGAGTATTTTTATCACGAGAAAGGTCCTCAAAAATAAAAATTGCCCTTCGGATACACGGCATAAAACTGTAGGTTCCTTCAATTCGTGCGAAAAATGTAATGCACACAACACGAGTGGTTACGAGAAACTAGGCCGAGGAATGATGGGATTTAGCCATGAAATTTCCACAGAATTTCGCATCACATAATCCTTCCGCACAGAATACCACAGTACAAAAATTCGGCCGCACTAAATCTCGCATATGATTATGTTCGTGTATGAGAATCTGAAAGCATATCTAGCTAGATTTTTCGATGTTCAGACTTCAGCGTACTCTATTCATTGCAATCATGGAAACTAGTGTACACTGAAAATGAATACCACTCCTTTAGTCACAAACACTACTCGTACAACATTCGATACCGAAAAGAATAATCTATTTGATTTCGCTCCTACATGTGGGTGCTTGAATCAAATCAAACATGTTCAAGTCTACCTGTTCATAACACACTGAATACACCGAGTACACCGACTTAAACGAGTGCACTTGGTAGTTTGTCATAGCTTTAATCGAGTGTAGATAAAAAACAATGCTAACAATGGTCTATTCATTTGATTTGATAAAATGAAAATCAATAAAGATTTGCGCGTATTTTGAAAAAAATGTTATTATTATTATTTATTAACAATATAATTAATTGAATTACAATGCTAATATAAGAAATAAAAAAGAGAAACTCACTTTTTTTTAAAATGGTATCGCTTTTAATTAAAAATTCGTTTCCAAAAAACCCATTCAGTGCACTCTGCATGTTAGTGGAGTTCCACTGAAGCAGGTGGATAAATTTAAGTACCTCGGGGTCCTATTAACGAGTTATGGGAAGAGCAATGCCGAGTTATCCTGTAGAATTGGTCAGGCTGGATCAATTTTGAGAGAGCTTGGCCAATCTATTGTAAGGAAGGCTGAACATAGTGTTGAAGCTAAGCTAACGGTTTTTAAATCGGTGTATGTTCCAACTCTCAACTATGGTCATGAAATTTGGGTAGTGACCGAAAGAATAAGATCGCGGATACAAGCTGTCGAAATGAGGTTCCTTCGCGGTGTTGCTGGAATAACTCGTAGGGATCGAGTGCGCAACACGCGAGGCGCTCAATGTTGAGCAGCTACTTCTCCGAACGGAACGATCTATGCTTCGATGGTTTGGTCAGGTAGTGTGTATGCCCCCAGACCGGCTTCCAAGACGTACCATGGTGGCCGTGGCATCAGGTAGGCGACCCCGCGGTAGGCCTAGAAATAGATTGTTGGACCAAGTCCGGCATCTCTCCTGGAGCCATCTAGGGATGAGTTGGAGTTAATGGCAGAGGATCGAGAAGGATCGAGGGTCCACCTGAGCATCCTACCCCCGCGACCCTTATGAAGGATTAACGGGCCATTGAAAATAAATGTATGGATGTACATATGTATGTATGTATGTATGTATGATTTGTATAAACCTCTACTTGTTGATTGTTTAACTGACATTTTCACCTGAATTATAAATAATTTTTATTTATGCCGAAATATGTATCAACTTTGTGCTTAAGGAGTACGATTTACATTTACCCAACTTAAACTGTACTGGTGTTTTCCCAAACAACAGCTAAATGTGGATTACCGGGATTCCCCCAATACAATTTTTTTTTATGGTTTTTCCCGACATCTAGATGTGAATTGCCGGGACTCCCCCAATAGACATTTTGATGATTTGTTCCGACTTCTACATATTTGAGATCTATTTGCTACCTATACGTGTTCAATCATTGCGTTATTTAATTTTTGCTAATTTATTTTTAAATAAAAGAATTGAAAACCGACTCTCATTTATTCGGAAAAATCTCGGAAAACGAGTTTTCCGAATTAAAGAGCTTATACTGTATATCAACTATTAATATAACACAAATTTTGACTTTGGTACGTACTAAAATAAGTGCACTTTATCCGGCTATAACTTTGCGCCAATATCGTTTATTATCAGTACCAATTTGCCAATAATTAACTCTCAGAGTACGCTCATTTGTTGTTCACTATTTTCGCCTCTATCAGCTGTGTCTTCTCTGTTAGTGGTTGGTGTATTTATACCAAATACAATAACCTCTAGAACATTTTCGAATACGCTAGATGACACTAGGTGTGAATTGTGGATTGCGAAATGTGGAACAAACTGCTGTGCATGATGGCAGTAGTGTTACCACATGTGCTTGTTGGTAATGCAGTGCGAAAAGTACTTTCTGTGGATGTTACGATATAGTAAGAAATATTGACAATAAAAAGGTCTGTAGTCTCATACGCAACATGCAGCAAGCTGCCAAACAGCTAGTTTAGCACATTTCCATTTCTAAAACCGTCCCGTCATCAGTAATTACGAAAACAAAGAACACGCTTTTGACGTTAATAAGTTCGATTGAAAAAAAAAAATTATTAGCATGGTCCTGATAATACAAATTACAGTTCTCACTCATCTCAATAATGAACTTTAGTACAGTAAATCCTCTCTTGAACGTACACCGGGCGAGTGACGGATGCACCCAATCAATAGGTGTCTGTTCAATGGAGTTAAGTTTACATACAAATCAAGATCGTTGGTCATGGACAAATCGTCCGCTTATGATAGGTGTCCGTTCAATGGAGTTAAGTTTACATACAAATCAAGATCGTTGGTCATGGACACTTCGTACGCTTATGATATGTGTCTGCTAACGAATGCATCACCGTAGTAGCATTTGAGAGTCCTGTACATACATATTTCTTACTTCTTCCCTGAATGTTTGCCCAACTCCGGGACTCCGTACGAGTTTCTAGTCCAAGACATTCTTTAATTCGTAGATACGAAAGGGAAAGGACAGTCGATGGTTGTACTTATCACACAGACAAATGGAAAATGTTCCCAAATAAAATTTGATTCAAAGTGTGGCTTCACTGAATGTTGTACCTCAAGCAGAGGTACGCCAATCATCTCCTCTCAACCAACCGAAGCTGTACCGAGTATCAATGCAACACCATATCCGAAGTAACCTTGAACTGCTCATGGAGAACTCGTAATGCCCATAATCGGCGGACAACAAACCAAACTTGTCGCGAATGCCGTGAACCACAGCGCCAGCGGCATCAAGAACGAAATCCTCGTAGACGTCGCGGATGAAACCACGCGTTTTATTGACACATTCCGCGGTCCGATGACTTGGAAAAATCAATACACACCTTGGCTATCGAGAAAAAAAAAAAAAAAAAAAAAATTAACCTTACTTTGCAAATCCGCCAACTTTCTGCCGGCGACTCCCAAAAAATGCATCAGGCCTTCGCCAACCCAAGCATTCGGACAAATATATTCTACCACCCTCCCCGAGGACAAAATTAAAAAAAAAAAAAAATGGGCCCGTGTAAATCGTGCCTTCTCTTGTTGTTGTTGCCCCATCAAATGAAACCGCTTTACGCCGGTGCGGCAAGCGCGGTCAAAGGTGACGACTTCGACTACAGGAAAAACAAAAAAAAAAAAAAAAAGAAATTCCACAGAAAAACATCCAATTTGGGTCATTCAGTGGGAGATAAATCCCGATTTTGCCTATAAATACACAGCACTAGTAAAAATAAGCGTTTTTCGGTTTTTTCCGTTTCCCTCCACCATTTTTTCGCACTAGACGGGTGAACCATTTTTTTTGCGTTCTGCGCTTGCAAATAATAAAATTCGGAATTTTGACTCACCTTGATGAACAACAGGGGAATATAATTATTTCTTTGAACTTGGATAGAGTTTATCTATGGAAATGGTTAAATTTTGCACAAAATACTGGTGGAATTCTTGAGAATTTTTGGCAAAAAAAAACTTGGCGCGGTTAACACCCAGCACAAGCATATAAAACTGATAAATTGCAAATGGCGGAGAAGATGAGCTAGTAGAAGATTTCAAATTGTAGTAGTTTTGGGGATTTTGTCGGCTTTGGTGTTCCAGTTTATTATTGTTTCACGTACGCGTGTGGAATATTGTAGTAGGCAAGATGGTGTTCAAAAAGTGTGCTCTTGGAAAGAATATTCAGGTACACCGCGGCTTTTGTAAATTGTGGAAAAAATTATCGCGGGCGCAATAGGTCTGCTTTGGTGAGATATTAGTCATGTTTTGGTGAGACAATAATTCTCAGTAAAGTAAAATCTAGCACAAAGTACAATAGCAAAAAATGACTGGGACGATGTTCAGTCAAAAGTGAGTTCCGATGTATAGCTTTTAAACCATGTTCCCACCAAACGAAAGCCCGAGGTTTCACCAAATCTCCACTTCTCGGAGGTTTCGCCATACATTTTCGAGGTTTCGAAATCTCAAGATTTCGGCGAAATCTACTTGAAATCTCCTTGCATTCATCCATCCGTGATAGTTTGTCAAATCGAACAAGCCTAAAGCGTGAACTTTGGTTCATTTTGGTGTTCATTTATAGATGTGAAAATATTAGTAGTGCATTTCAAGTCAAGCGCAATTTGTGTAATTTACGAAATATGTGAGCTTGGATTTTGGACTAGATCGAGTTAGTTTAATAATTTCCCATAAGCTGAAAGCATTTGCCATTTCTCTTTCCTTGTGTCCGTTAGCATGCTCGACATATAAAGAAACAAGAGATTTTTCGCCGATTTCTCAGTTGAACTTCCTTTATTTTTAAGTGGAACAACATTCTTGGAAGGGGATATTGGTCTTAAGATCATCACAGGAGTGAGTTATAAGACACAGAAGCAATAAAAAAAATACTAAATCCTTATTTGCATAACAAAAATGTATCAACAAAAGAAAAAAGTGTTATAAAGTCCACAGATACGGAGCTATTTCGGGTCTCAGTGGAACACGCCTCATGACAGTTCTCATTTCGTTATCTTTGGGGGTGGCAATGGTGTAGTGGTAACGTCGTCAATTGGCATTGTAATGGTTCATGGTTCGTATTCGGAGGCCCGCATCCATTTATTTATTTCTCATGAAATATGTAAAGTCAGTCCGATCAATCGCTGCGAACGCTTGTGTGAACACTTCTTCGAAGGCATAACACTGGCAGTAGCTTGGTCATATGGCTGGAAAAATTGTTCGCTCTATGGGTGATTAATTTGCCTATGAAATCGATTATCGTAAAAAAAAAAATTGGTGTGAATCGGAAGCAAAGGAAAAAAATAATAAAAGTGTCCCCAGTTATCGGGACGGCACCCCAGTAGTTTCTCTGAAGCATAAACAACTGAGCTTCAAACTACTTTACCAAATCTTTCTCTCTCTCTATTTATCTTTTCCAACACCCGCACTGTGTACAAACATATTAAGGGTATTCATAACCCCTTGAGTGTGCGCAAATTAAAAAAAAGAAAATTCTTTGTGAAAACCTATCCTACCGCCACTCCCGAGCATGATTAATTTGGTTATCTCTGCTGTTCCGAAATGAAAGCCACATGGTATTATTCATAATTTTCGCTTGACTTGGAACGCACTCCAACCGCCTCAAAATTGACAATTATTGACATTTGAAATCACTTTAACTCGGCGGGAACGGCTATCGAGATTTCGGTAAAAGTTCATCTAAATCTCGGGATTTCGGTTCGGTGGGAACATGATATAATAATCAATTTCAAGGGGCGCTGACATTTTTTTTAAAGTTCCAGAGGTTGATAGAGAGCAGGTGTAATAATCTTCAAATATTAAAAAAAGGTTTTAAAACAAATTGACACTGAATCGTTTTGGTGAGAAACTTTTACTTTGCTTTGCATAATTCTCACCAAAACACGCCTATTGCAAGACAGTTATTGGCAGTGAATTAAAATTTTCATTAAGTTCTACTTGAGCTTTTTATCTAGAATGAAAAGCAACTCCCGATGAACAGTCCGGAATACTCAATTCCAAAGGACGAAGAACCGATTTATTATTTTATTTGAAGACTTTGTTACCGACAACTTCGGTAGTTTGACATTTATTTTATTTCATTGAATAAGATAAACAACATAAATACTCCAATTCCATCCTCTAGAGTGAAGAAAAATTTAATCAAGGAGGAAATAATCGCTTTTATGGAATTATCTAGCGCCACACCACGCTGAGTTTCAGCACAGTAGGCGAATAAATTAAAATAAATTTGCTTCGGTTTTTTTTTTTTTTTTGCGAATATTTTAACAGCTAATATCAGATGACAACCTAATGGTAAGCAGTGGCAAAAATCTTCAGGCACAAAATATGCTTCAAAGAACTTCAAATCCAGATTGACTAGGGGTCGTTTTGCTGAGAAGGTTTTACTTTGATTTGCATAATTCTCACCAAAGCAGGCCTATTGTCGAGTAATGAATCTGTCCAATAGACTTGTGTTTGAGATGAAATACATAATTTGTATCGAATTTATCTCTGCAGTGTACTGCGGAGAACTCTTAAAAATATATTGCAATTGGTACCGTTTCCCCATACAGAAACTTCAAAAACTGCAAATTCATGTCAAAACTATCTACTCTGTGTAGGTGTGCCATCACAACAGAAGTCTCCCCACCATTTCCCACGCTAATAACTGTACCTTACATTAATTTGAAGCAAAATGTTAGAATATCAGGAAAAATTTCTTTTGTTTGAAATATTTCTATCTAGGGAAAAAACGATGTCTGGCATCAGTGGCTCTCAGTGAGATGTCACAGTCGCAACCTTCGCGTTTTTTGCCCATGTAAAAATGTTTCTTTCTAACGTGAGTGGGCTTTTTTTTTGCTAGGCTGAATAGTATCATTGTATATACAACTAGTTGTATATACAATGACAAAATACAAATACAAATATTTGGGGCAACAGCTCTTTAAAGTGCCAGGGCCTAGCTTCTCACAACCACTCATGCTGTGTGCGTTATATTTTTCACATGAATGGAAGGGACCTACAGTTTAATGCCAAATCCGAACGGCGATTTGAGAAGCTTTTTCGTGACAACAATACTCTCGGATGTTTGTCAGACGCTCGTGAGAGGTGGGACCGTGAAAGAACTTTTTGGTATTTTCTGGGATTCGAACTTGGAACCTCATGCGTAGTGATCCGACACACTAACTATATACAATGATAGTATGCATAACTGGAGAAGGAACAATGTGATAAGAACATAGGTTTTGTTTATTCGCACGGGTTAATAGCTCTAAATATATTGCAAACCATCATACTACATCGATAAAAAGATTAAAGAAAAACTGAAAAGCTGCTGAGGCGAACTGCACATTTGGTATACATTTGAAAAAATAACAGTTGGCTATAATCTCCAGTGCGCTGTTTATTTATTTGATGAAAGGACTCCAACAATTTTTATTCAGGATTGACATGCCGTTGCTTCTCCATTCAGAGACCGAAAGGATAGAAAAATGTAATAATTTAGTCTTGCAGGATAGCTTAGAATTGTAAGTAATTGAAAAGTCTTTAAGTAAAATTTAGATATGTATGCACCCATAGACACATCCCAAAGACTATTATACTGCCCCAAAAACCAGTAACATGTATCCTAGTCATATCAGACGCAGGGTTCAAATAATTTTGACTAGTTCTATTTCAAGTACGTCTCACCTTCAGGCATAGTTCACTGTGTAATCTTCTCCTCTAATTTCTATTACAAAGAATAGAATCGCAACCCAGCTATGCAGATAGAAGTGGTGGCTCGGAAGAGAAAAGACTATTAACACTTAAAGTCCGTTTTGATACCACAAACTCAAGTGATCTGGTTGCGGTGCTGCCAGTCTTTTGTCATTAAAACTACCATGTTAATGGCATCAAGTCCCCTTTTTTCCTCGACTGGCTCGAAGAAATATTTTCCCACACATAATTTATGGAAAGAAAACAGAAAATTAAAGAAGCAAAAAATGCTTTCATTTAAAGTAATAATAAATGTTTTAGTAGTAAAAATAAACGCTAAAACTAACTGTGGAACTACAGCAAGTAGTATTATAGGGTTGACAACACTTTTGGGTCCAGAAAGATATCTTTAGTTAGCGGAAACAGATGATCTATTACATCAATGGCAACATTATGCTCCGCAAAAAAAGCAGCCAACTTTATTTCAACAAATTTAGTTTTATCTGCACTAGAGCTCGTACACGGGAAAACTTTGTCTACTCCTGGCGTTGTTTAGATTGTTTTTTAATTCTTTGCATGTTTTTTTCCCCATAGACCAATCATGGGGTACCTCATACTTTGTAGAATGCTTTGAAATCATCATCTGCTACTGCCCTTAACCAAGCGGCGAATTCCTTATAGGTAAGCTTACCAGGCGTAGACATATATTTTTAAATAGAAAACATGTGCAAAATATTGGCATTAAAGCGTTAACAGTGTGGGAAATTTCCCACTATCTGGCAACACTGCCTGGTTGTTAAAAGTGTGTTGTTGAGTAGTCTTTAAATTCATCCTGCTGAACTTGAAAAAGAAATGAGTTCTCTGATATTGTTTCATGATACCTCGTCTAATGCACGTTGTCTAGCTCTAGCAAGTGCCGGAAAGGTGCCTACTAGCCCAAACGCAAAATAGTTGGTCTAACAAGCAATTGATACTTACACGTGGTCATCCTTTGCAGTTTTGGAGTAAAAAACACACTATTTAATGACTAACGTAAGGTGTAATTCAGATTAAATAAAATAAGCAACAAATGAGGAAGTAACCTAAATAAATTCACGATAAGGAGTGATCTTATGGAAAAAAACATGTTTGCAGTACTTTTTAGAACGCAAAATAGTTGGTCTATAAGCCAAAATTTTAATTTTACCACTCTCTTACGTCACCTTTTTTCTTCATTACTGCTGCTATTCTTCGTGGCATAGTATCAAGTAGTTTTTCACATTCTTCAACAGTAAATGATTGCCAAATATGAGTAATTTTATTTTTTAAGTCCTGAAGAGTCCTAGCCGGCTCTTGTCTCAGTTTCTGCTTCATCTTGTGCCAAACAGTTTCGATTGGTGAAAGGTCAGGGCTGCTGGAAGGCCATTCCATTCAAGGAATACCTGCAGCAGATAACCATCGCGTTGTGGACCTAGCCGTAGGACAAGAAGCGCCATCTTGCTGAAATATGTAAATTCCGTCACTTGATTGAAGCCGTGGTATTGATGGAAGAAGTTGCCCTTGCAGAATATGTTCGTACTTCAGAGCATTAACCAATCCGTCAACAAATTGTGAATTCCCAACACCACGCCCATGCATCCCCATACCATAAGATGCTGGGAACTTGACAGTTCGTTTTAAACAATCCTTGTGAAATGGTTCTTTGGAGGTTCAAATCACACGTCTGCGTTCGTCGACAACACAAACCTCAAACCTGGATTCATCGCTCCAAATAACGGTCCGCCATTGACTTAATGTCCAGTTTTTACGTTGTTTCGCCCACTCAATCCGTCTTTACTTATGTTTAGGTGTCAAAAGTGGCTTTTCTTTCGCCTGAGTTTTGCATGAATGAAGTTATTTTAAAATTCATGATATTAAATTATTTTAAAACAAACTTTGTAAAAACGGTAACCCGTTTTTTTCATTGTTCTTTTGCAAGTATCGACGGAAATGTTTTCTTAATGCGACTTTTCCATTCTACAGTTAAGGCAGCTGCAGTTGGGCGTCGGTTTTCTTTGATAATTTTTTTCAACACACGACGATCACGAGGTTTTGCTATCGTTGGACGTCCCGTTTTTTTTTTTACATATTTGAACATTTCCGGAATTTTTGTATTTTGTAATTATGTTTTGCACTGATGATCGAGGCAAACTAAATTTTTAGCTATTTTATAGCTGGATAATCCCGTTTGGAATGACTTAATTATCGACTCCCTAAGATCTCGCGATAGTGCAACACCACGCGCCATGTTTGACCAAAAACTGATACATACTTTGCATAAACAAAATGGTCATGCAACAACAAAACTCATTTCTGTCAATTTGCTCGTAATGGTTTAACAAATCACTATTAAAATAATACTAGACCAACAATTATGCATTAGAAAGAGAGCAGACTAACTAAGATGCTCAGTAAAACTTACCTTACCACCGTATGCTTCATTTATTTTTTTTTCTCCTGCATTAATTTTATTAAGAATAATTACTTTTTTATAAATGACTGCTACCAACAATAATTAATAACTAATTTTAACATAGGAAACAATTTTTGTATTAAAAATCTAAGTAGACCAACTATTTTGCGTTTGGGTCGTATAAAGTGGGTCAGAGTTTCTCTTTCATTGCCGACGTTGCAGCTGCGGTAATGTGTATTATGGGGGATGCCTTGTTTGGCTGTATAGTCTCCTATTTGTTAGTGTCCCGTGTTAATCGCTGTTATTCTTGAACTACAAGTCATTCGGAAAACTTCTGGTATGAGTCATCCAAGATTACTTCCAAATGGTTCCAAGTCATTGCTTATGGTTATAACTTTAACTTTACGCAGTATGCCAATTCGTCTAAAATGCTAATTAAATCAAAGTCAGTGGCTATATTTTCGTTATTTTGATGTATAGATGAGCATTCTACTCCCATATGGCGGAATTTGTTAAGTTCGGGAACTGCACACATTTGAACACAATTCATACATTCTATTTGTAACTGACTTACTCTATGCATATGGAGCAATTTTTCGAGCAACATGTAAAATTACCTAAGAATCCGAGTATACATATTACAGAAACACAATCTTTCGCAATCAGCGCTTAAAAGAATTTTCAAATTGCCTAACCACCAAACGGAACGCATTTCTCTACCTGAACACACTCACTCATCATCCATTCCACACCATTCCGCATTTGTCCTCGACTACAACCACCAGGGCATTTTTTCGCATTCCTCCTTCTCTTCATTCTTGGGTCTTGTGCAGAAATTTCTTCACTTCATCATTTTCTTTCGTCGAGTTCATTTGTGCCTTGTTCTCCCGAAATTTTGCGCAGAATCGTCTGCTCTTTGTGTTGAATTTCTTTTGTGTTTGTATTTTTCAAAAATAACCAAACACCGACCGTTATAACAAGTACTCTGCATTTGTTTAAACAATTAACTAGTCGCAGCCATAAAGAATGGAAGATGCCTGCGCCCAGGAGCAGGAGCCCCAACGGTACATGGAGATTGCAAACAAAGCAAAGGCCGCCTACTCGCAGCACTACGAGGAGCTCGTCGCAAATTTGAGGTTATAAACGATCTTATCTAGTTTTTGCGTTCGCGGGCTTTTAGTTTTTTTTGAATGAAAATTTAAACTCTGGTGGGAGTGTGTTGTCTTTTAGGGTCGTGGTTTGGGCAAATATGTTGAGTTTGTATTCATATTGCACAATCCCCGGCCTGTAAATGCAGCGCTGTGCAACTGTAAACTTTATCGACACGGCGCGCATACAGTCATTGCCCATTGGTTGTCGGTTGTATGGTTAACTGTTGTTTTTCTTGTTCCCGATTGAATGCAGGTTGGAGCATCTGGAGGATTTTGCGCTGATTCTCAAGGCAGACAATGCGAAGTTCAACAAAGAGAAGATGCTGAAAGACTTCCAGGAGAACCTGCTCAAGGTAGTCATGAACTCGATGGAGAAGAGCTGGGAGACGCACAGCATAGGTGACAACATCGTCAAGCTGGAGATGTTGAAGGAGAAGTTCAAGGACCGCTCGGATCCGAACTGGTAACTGGTCTATTTGGTGGTGGGGATGATCTCTAACCATGTCTGTGTGTAGGCGTCCATATGGCAAGACCGTGGAGGAGCAAACACTGCCGATTCGAATGCAACGACTCATGGCTGAGCGGAGGTTTCTAAAGAAGCAGATTGACTTCCAGGATGCGCATCTCGAGGTGGGTGTCTGTCTTTGGTATTCCTTGGGTCTCGTAACACTGATGTTGTTTCTAGGATCTTGTGAAGTACAACGAGATGTGCCGCAAGGAGATCGAAGAGATCCGGGTCCAGCGCAGCTTTATACGTGACCAAATGCATCGCGGAACAGCTGAACTGCAGGACCTGAAGAGCGAATACGATGAGATGATTGGGCAGATCCTTTACAAAGATTAGGTAGCCGAGGAAGAAGAGAGTATGTAGTTATACCTGTGACAAGTAGGATTAAGTTTTTAGACAACGCAGCTGCTGCGAGGAGCAATAAAAGGTATTCTTCCAAGAGGAAAACAAACGACTTGAGTTTTTGTCTGCTCCGAAGGGATTGGTTTTCCCCGAGGAAACTGGTTTTTAATTGTCTCTGTAGCGAATGGCTCTGAGGTGTGCCGGTCCGCCTTTTGTGTTGCGAGAGCAATGCAAATTTGTGGAAGAAAGGATCTCGATTTGCTAGGGACAAGTTTTTACCTGAGTAATTTGCAATTGAATGGATCTAAGGGATGGCCGTGGCCATAGCATACCTGTTAGACAATAGAAGTTTGCAATGATGTTGCTAAACCTGTTGTCTACTTTTTTGCAGGCTTAGGAAGAAAAGGTTCTGCATTCATTGTGTCTTAGGTTTCTTGGGAAATTCCGGAGGAAACGGATTAGTGTAGCAAGGACGACCGAAGTTTATACAATGAACATGGGTTTATGATTATTGCCGGGGAAGTAATTGCAAACATCTGGAGCGGTTTATTTCAAGGTTGAGTGTTCTTTGAAACACGATTAGCATTGGGTATTCACATTCAATGGGATTCTTGGAATGTGAATGGCTGCATACTTTGGAAACGAACGTGAATTACTTCACACCAGGCACGACAGCGTTTCGCTCATACTTCTCTGTTCATAGGCAAGGACCAAAATAAAATTTCATGTGATAGGTGATTTTTTTTTGGAATGCTACTTTCGTGAGCATTTTTACTTCTACTTGTGATCCTCATTCCATGTCTATGCGAATTCTGCGTAGTAATTTGGAGTTTCTCTTGACCCATTATCGGTAACTCATTTACTTGGCGCTTGGCTCAATAGCTAATTGACTCCAGTTGCGCACTCCAAATTGGTCGAGGTCCCCTTGAACTTCTGCGCGCCACCTATGGGGACGGGGCCCTCTACTGCGTCGTCCCAGCGGGTTAGATTCAAAGATTCGCTCTACAAGCCTAGCCATCTCAAAGGTCCATTAGGCAAACTTGACTTGCTCGACGTCGCTATACAGCTCGTATAGTTCATCATTGAATGTTATCCTCCAAAACACGTTAACGCAAACGGGGCCGAATATACATCTTCCTTTCTTTTTTTTTTTTATCAGCGAGGTTATGATCCGAAAACAAGGGATCATAACCCTCCCACTTCACCGCATTTCTACTGATCCGCCTGTGCGGGTCGCCTATTTGACATCAGAAAATATCGGCAGGCCTGCCGATTTTGGATCACTCGGTTACTGAGCCCAATGAAATGCTGATGTCGTCGCATTTGTCTGATCCAGGCGTTTATAGGCCTGCCTTTCCTACATCGCGATGTCTTTGGAACGTGCATTGATATTGCCATTTTAACGGGGTTCAAATGATTCTTTGGCGTGGCAATACCCGCTGAGCCTGTCGCGCTCTATTTTTTGTACGATGGTTTCCTTGATGTGAAAGCTTCCACGGATCTTCGAACTTCTTATTCGATCAAGCTTTGTCACTCCTGCTGTCATGCGAAGCATCTTCATCTCAGCTGCCGTTAATTTACTCTCATACTTTTTGTACATCGTCCAACATTGTGAACCGTATGTGAGCGCTGGACGTACAACTGCGGTGTAGAGCCTTCCTTTCAACTTAGGGGGCATTTTTCTGTCACAGAAGATAGCGGAATTTTCTCGCCACTTCATCCACCCTACGCTTACACGATGATTGATGTCGTCATCACAAGTTGCTTTGTTATTGATCATAGATCCCAGATATTTGAACTTTTCGCACTTGGGAAGCACTGTCCCATTCAAATAAATGTCTGGAATAGACCTGAGTGGATCAGAGAACGGGCAGCACAAGTACTCTGTCTTTTTTTAACTAATGCGATACCCATTTCCCTCCAGAGCGTCCACCCACACATCAAGTGCTCCTTGCAGGGATGTAGGATCCTCACTTATGATGGCTCCATCGTCAGCAAAGAATAACTGATGTACCTTGGGGTCCATCACTTTACCTTCAAGCCGATAATCAAGGACTGTAATAAAGAGCAAAGGACTTAAGACGCTTCCCTGGTGCACCCCGACTTTGATTTGGAACTTTTCGGTTACTCCAGCGGGGCATCTTACTCTTGTCTTTGCTCCTTCGTATGTACATGTCCATGATCATCTGTACATAGGTTTCTGGAACCCCTCGATGTCTTAACGCCACCCATATCAGATCTCGTGGTTGTCTGTCGGATGCCTTTTCAAAGTCAACCAATACAATATGCAAATCCCTTAAGGAATCACGATGTTTTTCCATTAAGATCCTTATACTTTGGATTGCATCTGTGGTTGATTTACCCAAGACAAACCCGCACTGATCATCAGATAGCCGTATTATTTTTCGCAGTCGGCCACCTAATACCCGCTCAACGATCTTCATGGTGTGTGACATCAGCTTGATCGAACGGTAGTTATCACAGTTTCGCGTATCACCATTCCCTTTGTATACAGGGAGAAGGTAACTTTCCCTCCATTGATTCGGCATTGGATCACCTCTCACAAATTTGGAGATGAGAATTCTGAGCCATCTGAGCCATCCGATGTCTCCCATATTTTTCCAGAACTCAGAGGGCATCTCGTCTGGCCCAACCGTTTTTTGGAGTATTTGACCGCCTCACTAACTTCTTCGACTGTAATGTCGGGTATTTCTTCACAGTTAGGGGTGGCTCTTGGAAAGTATAGCCGGGGAAACTGTTCATTTAAATACTGCCACCACTTCTGCAGAATTTTGTCGTCATCCACAAGAAGCTGGCCATGAGCATTGCTAATGAACTTTGGCGAACGAATCTCCTGAGCATTCCTCCTTCTTTGGGCGGCTATTTTGAAGATGGTTGCGCTCTTGTTCATATTGTGTCTTCGCAGCTCCTGGATAGCCTGGTTCGCATCAGCAACCGGGAAAGATATTCACCCTGATTGTCGTTGGCGTTTGTCGCTTTTCGACGATTGTCGTTTAATTCTACAGATGGAACACGAATCCATTTTCATAACTTTTTCACTGTGAAAGAGTTGTAATAGTATTCTACACGACAAATAAACTGCTTAGTAATGTTTAACGGTCAGCAGGTCGTAGCTATGAATAAAACGACAATCGTCGAAAAGCGACAAACGCCAACGACAATCAGGGTGATTTTCTCCAGCTCCCGATACAGGCCCTCCGTACTCTCTGCTTGAAGCTGGGCGTACTGGGGGACCGAATATATATATTACGAAGAATGTTTCTCTCGAACAACCAAGGCTATATTTATCCGCTTTCAATAAATTCCATGTTTTGGTGGCGCACAGTGGTGCAAGAGGCGAAAAAAAAACAAACGTTTCAAATTGTTTGAAACACTAAGTGGCTTTGTATTCTGAAAATACATGAGTCGGATAATACATTTCGATTGAATGAAGACATATTTACGCTTATGACAACAGTTGCAAAACCTTTAAAATCGCTGCATTATGTAACCATTTTTAGTGCATACAGCGAAGCGCCTTGTGTTCTAGTAAATATCTGTTCTGCGTCAAGTTGATAATAATTTTAAAATTTTAAATACGTTTTACAGCATGTCTAAAGGAAACGCAAACGTTATCATCATTTTTATTTTCTAATTCTTCCAGCAGTTATGGATTTTCTAAGTAAACGGTCGAAAAATCAATATTTGCAAAAGTTCGGTAGAGCAGAATTAACGTGCTCCACACTCCTCCGTTTTGTTTCTTATTTGAAAATATTCTTTAGACTATTACCTAAACAACTGTACCATTTCCAGCTGCGTCAACCTGCGCCGCCGTTTATCAGTTCAATAAAACCGTTGTTCTGTTCAAGCGTGTCATTATATGGAGATCTCACCATGCCTCCCGCCGAAGCTATTCGGCCCCTTGTTCATAGGAGGATTTTTGATCAGCATATGTTTCCTATAGGGATCCGTAATTAGAATGATTTTTTTCGCGAAAATGATGTTTTGGCACCACTGTGTGGCGTAGAGCTGGACTGGGATGATCAGGGTCTTATATATTAGTCTCCTTAGTTGTTCGCGATAGGGCTTTACTGTTGAATTGCCTTTCCTTAGCCCAAGAAAACAGCGATTGGCAAGAGTTATTCTTCCCTTCAGTGCTGGTATTATTGTCAGATTTAATAGCAGAGCCAGGGTAGGCAAAGTCCAGCAGTGATAGTAGAGTCACGGATAATAGATCTACTTAGATTAGTAAGGGGATGTACTACTGTACCACGTGGCAGTACTAATAACAGCAATCACAGCGAATGGGAACCCCCTGCGGATTTGGTAACAGAGGACAGAATAGAGTGGGCAATAAGATCGTTCTCCCCCTTTAAATCCCCAGGACTTTATGGGATTATACCGATCATGCTGCAAAAAACTGCACCAATAATTATCCAAGTTCTCAAAAAGCTATTTGCCAGTAGTCTTAAACAATGTCACATACCAAGAACAAGGAGGGAGGTAAAGGTGGTTTGTATACCCAAGGCGGACAAGGCTAGTCACACCACCGCGAAGGACTTCAGACCAATAAGCTTTACCTCTTTCATCCTGAAAACATTTGAAAGATTGCTCGACATTTACATACGTAGTAGAATACGGCCGGGAGACTTATCCCCAGCCCAACACGCATACACGAAGGGTAAATGTGTGGAAACTGCCCTACATCATGTTGCCGGGTCTATAGAAAAATCACTTAAGGATAAAGAGTTCACACTAGCTGCTTTCTTGGGCATTGAAGGAGCCTCCAATAATGTAAATACCGAAGCGGTTAAAAGAACCCTAAGAAACCTAGACATCGACATCAGTTTAATTAACTGGATTGTTAGCATGCTCGAGGAAAGACACATAACCACCGAACTTAAGGGTTCAAAGCTCGAAGCATACGCCTCGAGGGGAACCCCTCAAGGCGGGGTAATCTCCCCACTGCCTTGGGTTATTGTTCTTAATGAGGTACTACAACAACTAAGGTACAGTGGGGTCAGAGCTACAGCGTACGCGGATGACGTTGTGCTGCTTGCAACTGGTAAATTCCTGCCTACTCTTAGCATATGGGCCTGGAGCTGCGGTCTAAAGGTTAACCCCCAAAAACCGAACTCGTACTTTTTACGAATGAGAGGATAATACCGGAGTTTGGAACACTTTCTGTTGATGGTATCCCACTCAGATTGTCCGATAGCGCAAAATACCTGGGCCTTGTACTTGACAAAAAGCTCAATTGGAGATTAAATATAGAGGAAAGAATTAAGAAAGCAACAATAGCCTTTTACTCATGTTGTAGAATTTTTGGTAGAACCTGGGGACCCTCCCCCAAAATCATACTATTGATGTATACGGCTATAGTTAGACCCATACTGACTTACGGCAATCTAGTATGGTGGCCAACTGTCAACAAATCCACCAACTTAAAGGCAATCACCAAAGTTCAAAGACTAGCGTGCATTGGCATCACCAGTGCAATGAGGACAACCCCAACCGCAGGACTCGAGGCTATTCACAACCTGCTACCACTAGACATCTTTATACGCACATCAGCAGCCATTAATGCTATGAGAATTAGTCAGTCAGCGAACTGGAAACCAAGTAGAACAGGTCACTCGATGATCCTACTCGATTACTTTGGCCTCATGCCCGTAACGGATAACATGACGCCATATTTAGACTTTGTAAGGCCTTTCTCTACCGCCTACCTTAGCAGGGAAGATTGGAAAAGCGGTCATATACCTAATGCCGAATCTATAGCCATCTACACAGATGGTTAAAAAATTAGCACTGGTGTAGGATCAGGTATCTTCTCCGACCCTCTAGGTGTATCAAAATCCATACGACTTCCAGACCACAGCAGTGTTTTCCAAGCAGAGGTCTTAGCAGTGGCAACAGCCGCCCGTGAGTCTGTGGTAAGGGCAATACCGCCAGAAGGTATCACCATCTTTATCGACAGCCAGGCAGCTATAAAAAGCGATTACTGCCATAGAAATTAAATCTAAGCTTATGAAGTGTTGTCGAGAAGAGCTCAGAGTTCTTGGAACACAGCACAAGGTATCGCTCTGTTGGGTCCCTGGACACGAGGGTATCCCAGGCAATGAGAAAGCCGACGAGCTGGCGAGAATCGGCTCAGCAGCCCCACCAGAACTGCATATTTAAAAAGTAAATCGGTGGAAACAGCTTTACACGACGTAGAAGGGAAAATAGAAACAAGCCTTTACCATAAGGAATTTGCACTAGCAACCTTCCTTCATAACGTAGAAGGGAGGCTCATCAAACAGGTCTTGGAAACTATAAATGTTGAGCATAACATTACCAACTGACTCTGCAATATGCTCGGTACTAGAAACATTAATTCCACTATCAGAAATAGTTCAATAAGAAAATCCGTTACCAGGAGGACTCCCCAGGGAGGCGTTATCTCACCCCTGCCCAGGATTCTAGTCATCGATGGTATACTTAAAGAATTAACAAATACAGGTATAAGGGGCACAGTTTACGCGGACGATGTGAGCATCCTAGTCCCGGGCAAATTCTTAGACACGTTAGGTAAGCGAAATGATGGAATCAGCTCTTAGTAGCAGAAAATGGGTTGGAGATTGTGGACTTCACGTCAACCCGGATAAAACAGAATTGGTACTCTTCAGTAGATAATACAAGATACCACCCTTCAATCTAGCAGAGGTGGAGCTTTCCCCATCGGATCGCGGTAGATATTTACGTATAATGCTAGACAGAAAACTAAACTAGAAATTTAACATACAGAAAAAAGTCTGCAAGGCCCACAATTCTCTCTTCATCTGTAAGAGGACTGCGGCGAAAAAATTGGACCTGAAGACTGCAATGATATGAATACGAAAAACCTACGGGATATGCTGGTCATGGTATAAAGAATAGCCGACATTGCCATCACAGGTGCTCTACGCATAACGCCTACGGCTGCACTCGAAAACAGTGTGCACTCTGTATCTTTTACCACTAGACCTGCAAATCAAATTTCAAGTGGGCAACAGTGTGCTTCGGTTCACTAACGTAAGTCTCTTCAAAAATACTAACGTTCCCGATCCGATATCGCTGACAAATCGGACGATATCCTTGGTTCCTTAGAGTTCGTCACACCTTACGAAGTAACGTACCCGGATAGGGAGGATTGGCAAAGGAAGACAGTCTCGGTCCACAACGAGATTGCAATATATACAAATGGTTCTAAGACCAGAGAGGCACGGGGTTAGGTATATACTTGAGATATTAACCTACAGGTGGCTCTGAGACTTCCGGATACATGCAGTGTGTTCCAAGCAGAGATTCTAGCTGTACTTAAAGCTGCGGAATTACTTGAGATGGGATCAATATCCAATAAGAATATCACTATCTATATTGACAGTCAGGCTGCACTATAGGCGCTAGAGTCTTACGTCATAATATCAGAAATCATAAGGAATTGACGCACAATGCTCAATTCCGCACATAATGTACGCAGAACCGTGTCAGATTATGCGGGGTACCTGGACACTGCGATAAATAAATTATTATTTTTGATACAATTAAAACATGGTCAATCTAAGATGATGCAACTTAGATAGTCATAGGGTATCCAAGGCCTTGTGACCTGTGTCAGATCGCAGGAAATCTGGGGAGTTCATACAACTAGAAAGATCACGGCTAAGAACAGCGATAGAAATACTCTCTAGTAGTTTTCTTCTAAGGAAGCACGCTATGAGACTAGGATTATCAAATACTGATGTTTGTAGGTACTGCATTTATAAAAGAACATGAACATTATTGCCAGGACAAAGCTAAATTACCTTGGAAGATAGTTATTCAATAACTTAGAAGAAATAAGGTTCCAAGGTTGAGGTTCAAGGCCACAACAATGACATTCAAGTTCTGTGGGAAATTAAGTGTATGGGAGAATTGGTTTAGGTCTTTTTTTTTTGCCGTGAAGGTTCCCCAGGGATCGCGATGGGTCCACCTTGGGGCGCCTCGTCTTTTTATGATAACCTCATAACACTACTTAACCTAACCTAACCTTACCTAAGGGCTTTTACGGCCGAGTTAGTGCTCTGAAAAGAAATGATGGCCGATGAGCCCTTACTGAGCCAGCGGCAGTGCTTGTGTGTCATATATCGCTAAGGTGGCTTACTGTCATCGTATTTCTTGGCTCATTATCCAAAGGTTGGTGTCTGGCCGTCGGGTCGGGGTAACTGCTCTACGACATAAATAAATAATTTTTGAAAATGAGCAATAGCCTTGGATATGGACGGTTTTATTGTTGACCACTCAAGCAACCAAAAGATGCTTTTTTTCCGAGGGTAGGTGAAAAATCTTCCATAGACACTATGAGAATAGCAAGCGCGTGCTCATAGTAGTGTCAGATTCTTACTGACTAAAGAAGAACCACCCTTCGATATATGTAAATTTGTTAGATATCGCAACTAAGTATTAGCTTATCAAGCAATTTTTCTATCATGAAATAAAATCGTTTGACAGGTTTCTTTCCACTGAAAGATCCTGCATATTCCGCAATCTAGACGCGGTTAATCATTATCTCGCCAAGTTGAAAGGTTTCGTCCTTTGTAGTCGGCGCAATAAATTGCTCTCATCCAAAATTTGTAGGACTGTATTGCTGACATGTCCGATTAGTCGGTTTCTATGCTTTCTCGCGAAGCTTCTAGTTTCAG
The DNA here is from genome assembly GCA_945910035.1 of Brachypalpus laphriformis. Taxonomy (NCBI): domain Eukaryota; kingdom Metazoa; phylum Arthropoda; class Insecta; order Diptera; family Syrphidae; genus Brachypalpus; species Brachypalpus laphriformis. The sequence goes on along the minus strand of OX246753.1, from coordinate 292,053,062 downwards.
CTTCGATTGTCGGAATTTCGAGATCCCTTGGATATCGTCGCTTCTACTATACCACGGTGCTTGGACAATTTCTCTTAGCACTTTATTTTGAAAAGCTTGTAAAGTTGTATACCGTAGGTCCACACCGGCTTTAGGACTTGCTGTATAAAAGCAGTTTGTTCTCAGTACTGAGCTGGGAATGTCTTCCGAGTAACCAGTACATTTCTCTATATTTGATTTCGAGTTCTTTTCGTTTCATTTTCACGTGCGAATTCCATTTCAGTCTTGTGTCGAGTGTCATTCCCAGGTATTTGGCCTCGTTTGCAAAAGGTATTCGGGCCGAGTTTAGGAAAATTGGCAAGTCATTAGTTTTCTTGTAAGTGAAATTCACGTGAACAGATTTAGATTCGTTGAGGGCGATCCGCCAGTCCCTCGTCCATTCATTTACAATATTCAATGCGTTTTGAAGCTTTGCAGTCGTTTCTTCGATTGTTTTACCTACTGCTAGGATAGCGATGTCATCGGCAAACGTAGCAAGGATAGTGCCATCTTCGTTCGGTATATCACGAGTATATAGCAAATAGAGAAGCGGCCCAAGAACGCTTCCTTGCGGTACGCCGGCCGAAATTTCTTTGAGCTCGGAGTATTCGACCCCATGTCTAACACGAAAGATTCTATTCCCGAGATATGATTCTAGAATATCGTATAAGCATACAGGGAGAATTTGTCGTAGTTTGGATTTCAAGCCATCATAACCAGGAGGTTTCTTAGGTTTTAGATTCTCGATCTCATGTTTGAGTTCCCTTAGCGTTGCACCCGTGAGCGTCAAATCGTTAGATGGTTAATCCAGCCTATTGCGGTTGTCGTCAACCACTTGACCATCGTACGGTTTAAAGGTTTCTTTCAGGTGCGCCGCTTTTGGTGCCTTTTACAGCTTTCCAAAGTGAATAATTGGAATCTTTTTTCCCTGTTAAACTTTCAAGGTAAGAGCCTATTGCACGATTCTTAAAATCCTTAATAGTCTTCTTCAAAAAATAGCACATACGATTCAAGTGTGCTTTATGCTGCGGAGCACGACTCTGTTGCCAGTTTTTACGCGCTTTTCTTTTTTCCTTGACCAATTCTTTTATTTCCGGAGGATATCGTAAACCGTATCTGTCCGGCGTTTTCCTTGGATTGGGCGTATTATTCCAAGAGGCGAGCTGTACGATCTCAACGAAGCGATCAACTTCAAACCAACCAAAAGATGAAACTTACTTCTCGATTTATAGACTATGACCAAGGGCCATACAATTATTTATCCTTGCCTCGTTAATTAGGCAACACACTGTTTTTCTTATGTAAAATAACTTTCAAAGAAAATACATTAACATGTCTGTTATAGGTACGTTTTTATTTGATATAATTCACTGGAGTATTATTTTGTTTCACTTTTGGTTTATACATAAACATTTCAAATTGTCAAACAAAATCGCACATAAGCCAATTTATGGTAATTATAAAATTATTTAAACTTAAATATAAAAAAAATATTTCAACACAATAGCACACAAAAAGCAATTATGTTGTTTCCATTAATCAATATCAACATTACTAAGAATATTATTTTATTTCTTTTAAATTTAACATACAAACTGGTTGCATTGAATAATCTTACTGTCACTTTTTTTCTTTTTATTTGTATGAGTATATATTTAATTTACATACTCGAATATAGTATTTAGGTATAATAAATAGTTTCTTTTAATTTAATAACCTTTCTTGTTCGTGTAAATTGGAGCTTGAATTACATAGTTTTCTTTTTTTTAGTTTTAATTGTATTATTTATATTTTTATATTTAGTATTCAATTTTTATTTTTTATTATTATTAGCAAAGCATTTCGAATATACAAAATCGGACGACTTAATATTAAAGCACTTAAGTTCACTATAATAGTAATGCATATTTACAAATAAAAATTAAAAACATATAAATTTACAGATATTATTAAGTCTGAAGGAAATCATAAATTGACAGAGCTTCTAAAATAGTATTCTCACCATTTTTATGAAATTAATTTAAAAAAAAATTCAAATATTTGCGAATGGAACTAAGCTCTAAAGTTACGTTCTTGCTAAGTCAATGGCTAAAACAGCAAGCTTAGTAGTATGGCTAAAATACAACCTTGATCAAAAAGTTCCCGGAATAAAAACCGTGTGACGCTCCCATCGTTCCGATTTGAGTTCTGTTTTCTTTGTTAAGTTTGTACTGTCTATCTACTATCTGTTGTTGATATTCCCTCTAAATCTTAGCGTCATAGCTTGACATTTGCAAAAGTTACGTAGCCAAGAGTACATCTATCTCTGTGTTGGTTGGCGATTTTTTAGAAATGGATTTAAATTTGCAACAACGAACTTGTATTAAATTTTGCGTAAAAAAACGGATTTAATGGTGCGCGAACGTTGGAAATGTTGGAAAAGTGTTTCGGCAACGATTCTCGAAAGAAAACGGTTGTTTACCAGTGGCACGAGCGGTTCAAAAGTGGTCGTGAGTCAATCGAAGATGATGAACGCAGTGGCAGACCATCGACATCGAAAACCGACGAAAACATTGATAAAGTAAAAGAAATGTTGGTCAATAACCGCAAATTAACCATCAGGGAGATAGCGGAGGACTTGAACATTGCCTATGGATCCTTCCAAGATATTTTGGTTAATGATTTGGGTTTCCGTCGTGTAGCAGCAAAGTTGGTGCCAAAAGATCTCAATTTCATGCAAAAAAGAGACCGTGTTGACGTCGCAAAAGACATGATTTGCGAGGCTGAATCCGATCCCACATTCATCAAAAGGATCATTACTGGAGACGAGACGTGGGTTTATGAGTACGACACGCAATCCAGACATCAGGCAAGTGAATGGCGTTCACCAAATGAGCCGAGACCAAAAGAACCACGTAGTTTTCAGTCAAAAAAGAAGGCAATGCTCACGGTTTTCATGGATTACAACGGTGTGCATCATGAATTTTTGCCAGAAGGCCAGACAGTAAACAAAGAGTATTATTTGGGCGTTATGAGATGTTTGCGTGAAGCAATTCACCGAAAGAGACCAGAATTGTGGGCAGAAAACTCGTGGATTTTGCACCATGATAACGCACCGTCGCACAGTGCCATCATTATTCGTAATTTTTTGACAAGAAATGCAACAAATACCATCCAACAGCCACCGAATTCACCTGATTTGGCTCCCTGTGACTTCTTTCTGTTCAATCGAGTTAAAAAACCATTACGAGGAACGCGTTTCAGCAGCCGAGAGGAAGTAATGGAAAAATCGCAGGAAGCACTGATGGACATACCGAAAACCGAATATAAAAAATGTTTCGAAGATTGGATCAAGCGCTGGCATAAGTGTGTTGCAGTCGATGGGGATTACTTTGAAGGGTACAATATAGATTTAGATGAATAAACTTGTATTTTTAATTTTCTGAATAAATTCCGGGAACTTTTTGATCAAGGTCGTATATGGTAGCTTACAGTGGTGAACTAGCAGCTTGAAGCTCTTTCGGTTAGCTCTTCAAGTGGCTAGACCTAGCTTCTCGTAACCAATCGTGAGGTGTGCGTTATATTTTTTCTCACGAATGGAGGGGACCTACAGTTAAGTGCCATATCCGAAGGGTAATTTTGTTTTTGAGAAGCTTTCTCGTGATAACAATATTCTCGGATGTATGTCAGACGTTCGCGAGAGGTAAGATCGTAAAAAAACGTTTTAATGTTTTCTGGAATTCAAACATGGTACCTTACGCGTGGGCGCCGTGGCGTAAGTGGTTTGTGTGTCGGATCACTACGCATGAGGTTCCAAGTTCGAATCCTACAAAACACCAAAAAGTTTTTTCACGGTCCCACCTCTCGCGAGCGTCTGACAAACATCCGAGAGTATTGTTGTCTCGAAAAAGCTTCTCATATCGCCGTTCGGATACGGCACTAAACTGTAGGTCCCTTCCATTCGTGTGAAAAATATAACGCACACAACATGAGTGGTTGCGAGAAGCTAGGCCCTGGCACTTAAAGAGCTGTTGCGCCAAATATTTATTTATTTTTTTACCTTACGCGCAATGGTCCGACATACTAACCACTGCGCCACAGCGCTCACTTAAGGGGTTAGGAATACTTTTACAATATTCTACACAGCGCGGGCGTTGGAAAGGACAGGGAGAGAGAGAAAGATTGGTGTAGTGGTTTGAAACTCAGATGTTATGTTTCAAAAAAACTCAGGGGGCGGCGTTCAGATAACTGGGGAGATTTTTATTATTTTGATATTTGCTTGTGATTCACAGCATTTTTTCCCCGGCTACGTGATGTCATAGGCATATCAATTTTCCAAAAGAGCGAAGAATTTTTACACCTAAATGACCAGCCTACTGCCAGTGTTATGCCTTTGGAATAAGCATTTTACACAAGCTTGCGCAATTGATCGGACTAATTCTTTATTTCACGAGAAATAAATAAATAAATGCTTGCTGACATCAAGATTTAAACCATGAACCATTAACGTGGCAATCGATGACGATACGATACGATTATTATCATCTCTATGCGGATTAGGTAAGGATAAGGTAAGCTTTCATAAAACTGAAGTTATTCTCATTGCTTTAAAGTATATAACTCCTCATTTCAAGCTAAAATTGAATGAAGCCTTAACTCCCAGGACGTTACCTAGGTACCCTTGCACCATGAAGACATTATGTCTTCTGCTTTATAAGTTGCAACTGAGATTACTTCTATGAATTAGTAAAAATCCAAGGAAATTTAAAGAGAAATCTTAAGTTTGAAAGACAAGTGAAATCATTTAGCTGTAGAGTATGGGTGCACTACTAAAATGATTTCGCACTCAGGATATAGATTTTAGTTGCGTATGATTTTTAGAACGATAATAGTACAAATTTAATAGCAGATTCTAGAAATGGAATGTATCTCGTGCTATTTCGATAAGCTCTTCCCAGACTATTTTCCATCCATACTTTAAACCAGAAGATTTGAGTATTTAAAAGCTATTTCGATAAAGTTAGGTTAGGTTAGGTTGAAGTGGCTGCCAGCAGAGAATCGCCAACACACTTAGACCAAAAATAGGTCCATTGTGATACCACATGGATCATGGGAAAAAGTTTCTTCTACCTACTCGTTAAACCATTTTGAGCTTCTTATGAAGCGTAGGAGGCTCTTAATATCGATGTTTTTCAGGTCGCCTATGTCGTTGTAATAGAGGGCTCCTAGGTGAAGCTTTCTTCTATGAGAGAGAGCTGGGCAGAAACAAAGAAGGTGAGCAATAGTTTCTTCCTCTTCTTCGTCCATGCAGCTTCTACAAAATTCGTTCGCAAAAACGCCTAGCCTTGCAGCATGCTTGCCTATTAGACAGTGTCCAGTGATGACACCTATTATAGCACCGATATGCAATCTGTTGAGAGAAATTTTATTTCGATAAGCTCTTCCCAGACTTTTTTATGAGAATCAAAGAGTGGGCGAAAAAGTCTAAATATCAAAATGTTTGATCCAGAATACATGCTATCGATGAGGAAAGAATAATGTAAGTGTCCATATACAATAAAATATAAACAGCTAATGTTTTGGAATAGCCTACCTCGCAGAAAGCTTGAATTCCGTTTACGAATAGATCCGGGAAGTATTATGCAAAATCTTTTCTAACGCGGCAATCTGCTGCCTGGTGCTAGCTGCTCATTTTTATGTAAAGCGAAATATATACCCGTAATTCGATGAAATTTTCCGCGAAAAGCTAACTGATGAAGCCAAAAATTTGCAAATTATAGACACAGGCGGTTGAACACAGACTAGACCACCATGACTTCGAAACTGCGTCCAACAAAAGGTTTTTCCCACAAAATTTCAGAACTACTATAGAAGGGAGGAAGACGACTGTTAGGTTCGCGCATATGAGTTTCTAGATATTGATACAAAATTAAGTCACGCACAAAAACTTGAAAGCAAAATATGGTGCTACACTCAGCTTAGCCTGAAAATTTCAACGCCAAACAGAGATCATATTGCAATGAATGCAGTGAAGTGGGAGGGTTAGGATCCCTTATTTTCAGATCATAACCTCGCTGAAAAAATAGGAGAAGAAGAAGAAACAGAGATCACATTGCGAGGGCACACATGATAACCAACAGAACCAAAGCAAGCATCTTATCGATAGCAGGGAGGCAAAAACTCCAAAAGAAAGGTTGTATGTTTTGTACAAAAATGTAGTTGAATACAAAAAGTTTACTAAGTGCGATGCATCGTCCTAGAGCACAAATGATCGGTGCCAATATATAAGTCCTAAGCAATTGCGGACGGTGAGTTACGAACCCTTATAAACCAACAAAAAAGTTAATAGGTTTTAATTAAATGCAATTTTCAAAATTTTACTAATTACAACATGACACATAAAATACTTTTACCTACAAAAATCGTACATTACATACAGGTTATTAAAAGCTATGCATCAACAACGTAATCTTGTATTAATACTAATTTTTTACACACTATGCTATGGTCTAGTAATTATGTTCACTTACATTAACGAAATTTATATAGAGAACTATTTGTCAGTATAATATAAAATACTCTTATGTACAATTTTTATATTTATTATGCATGTTGTATATATATAATATATTGTTTTCTTTTCTATGTATATAATTTAATAGTAAAATATTTTATATTTCTTTTGGTATTATTGACATTATAAGTTAATGTTAACTTCTACTGTGGTGTTTTCTCGAAGCAAAGAGACGTTTGCTTATTTTTGTAATTTTATAAGATAATAAAACTTAGAAATTGTTTACAATATTTAGTTTTAATTTTTTGGTGTGGATTTTGAGAAGTTTTTTTGTCTCGAGAGAAATATACAATACATACTTTGTAATTATATTTATATACGTATAAAAAATAATATAAGAATTAAGTTAAGAATTTCATTTTTATAAAAATAAATTTTAGGATTGTATACGAAATAAAATTAACATTCTTCTAATTAAGTATACAAAATAAGCACAGGTACTGTAGATGGATAAAGGGGCGCATCTCTTTTAGTCTCCCTGGAAAAGTCTTTGCTTAGGTGTTAGAAACGCTTTCCAGAGCTATGGTTGAGGACAGTTTGGGGGATAAGCAATCTAGAAGTATAACCGACCAGTTATTTACGCTCTGAATTGTTCTTGAGAAGGTATGGTTCCCCGAGGTAAACTCTGGAGTATTCTGCAGGAGTATGGGATTGATTGCTCCATGTTAAGGGCGATTCAGTCTTTTTATACAAACTGTAGAAGCTGTGTTCGGATAAACGGTGTTAAATCAATACCTTTCACTGTGGGCGTTGGACTCTGCCAAGGGTGCGTTTTGTCACCTCTCTCTTAATTGTATATATGGACTGGATGTTACAGGGCAGTCGTGGCGGAATGTTTCAAAGTGGGAGACTTAAGGATGAGTCATCTGCTCTTTGCGGATGATTTGGTCATCCTTGGGTTCTCTCAAACCGAACTTGAACGCGCACTCGGAAGGTTTGTAGCCGTTTGTGATGATAATGGAATGAAGATCAACGTGAACAAATCGAAAGTAATGGTCGTTTCCAAAATACCCATTCAGTGCACTCTGCATGTTAGTGGAGTCCAATTGAAGCAGGTGGATAAGTTTAAGTACCTCGGGGTCTTATTCACGAGTGATGGGAAGAGCAATGCCGAATTATCCTATAGAATTGGTCAGGCTGGATCAATTTTAAAAGAGCTTGGTCAATCTGTTACAAGGAAGGTCGAACATATTATTCAAGCTAAACTATCGATTTTTAACTCGGTGTATGTTCCAACTCTCACCTACGGTCATGAAATTTGGGTAGTGACCCAAAAATAAGATCGCGGATACAAGCTGCCGAAATGAGGTTCCTTCGCGTTATTGCTGGAATAACTCGTAGAGATCGAGTGCGTAACACCAGAGTACGCAAGCTGTTCAATGTTGAGCAGTTATTTCTCCGAACGGAGTTGGATTCCATGGCGGAGGATCGAGAAGGATGGAGGGTCCACCTGAGCATCCTACCCCGCGACCCTCATGAAGAGTAAGCGGACCATTAAAAATGTATGCATGTATGCATACTGTAGGTGGATAGGTTGACAATCGATGAACCGGTTAAATAAATGGCGTATTTTTTTTAAATTTACTCTCGCTAAAGGGGTTATGACTACCCTTTTTATGCATTATACATAGCGTGAGCGTTATGGAAGAGGGGTAAGGGGGAAAGGAGGCACCGATGCACATTGGTCTAAAATGTCTGTAGGTTATAATGGAGAGGAAAAGCAGACTCGGGGTGAGCATTCCACAAACGTGTTGTGCGGCTCATAAAAGAATCTCTATATTTCACGGTACGTCCGAAGATAGGCTTAAGGGTAAACTGATGAGCATTCGAGGCATGGCGAGTATTGCGGTTAAAACGAAGAAGGGGAGGAATGCTATTGGCTATTTTAATTGAGCATTTTCTGTGGAAATATCGATAAAACAGGGATAGGCAGGAGACATTGCGACGGTGTTCGAGCGAATCAAAATTGCTTGTAATACTCGTGTCTCCTATGAGTCTTATCGCACGTTTTTGAATCCTATCTAGCAAGTGCAATATGGTTTTTGGTGCACCAGACCAGATGTGAGCGTTATACTCTAACTTAGGGCGAATGTACGCCTTATAAATTGAAGCCAAATCAGAAGGGGTGAAATATTTTTTACACGGCTTTAGGAAACCTAAACATTTCGCTGCATTCTTGGCGATACGAATACATGGTCAACAGAGTTTGTTGTTGACACACATACCGAGCATGGAAAGTTTTTCGGTTTCTACAATGCAAGTGCCATTCATGGATAATGGCTGATGAGTAGGGTTTCGCTTTAATGACAGAAGACAGCATTGAGTCTTGGAAGCATTAAATTCTACTCTATTGGTTAAGCCTCATTTAAATATGCCGTCATGGTCGGAATTTAATGTGTTTAATATACGTTGACGTTCTTCATCCGTGAGTTTGGGAACGAATATGAAAAACTGAGGGTGCTGTCATCAGCGAAGAAATGGATTGGATTAGAAGTTGCAGACAGAAGATCATTTATGAAAATGAGAAAGAGAGTCGGAGACAAAACAGAGCCTTGGGGGACACCAGCGTTTATTTGGTGAGATTCAGACATTATAGTATTATAAGTAAAGGAAAATTATACTACATGTCTTGCCGCCCCTTTTGCATGCATTGGAGCTATGTCTAAAATAAGGGGTTTTATATAATTAGGCCTAAGGGTATAATTATGTCTAAAGGCCATCAAATAATCCTTGTAAAGATGCACATGCATATGTATCGTTTATAGGTTAGGAGCTAGACAGCGGTGATGGGTTTTGGATAAACGGATAGACGAACGAACGTATTCGTACAGCAATAGGGTCTTCATAAATACTAACTTTGAATAAGATTTGAGTAAGTGAGTAATTCTTCGGGCATTGGAAAGCCAAGGTACTGGCTTATGTCGATGAAATCGACATAGTCGAAAGAACTCAGCGGGTCGTCAGTGGGACATTTGCGAGTATTGAGATGGAGGCAGCGGAGATCGGTTTAGTGGTCCATGAAAGCAAAACAAAATATGTACGAGTATATGCTGTTCGCAGAAAAGGGCACACAACATTGGCGTTTTGGATAGAATGCCACAATAGACATATAATTTTGAGGTAGTAAAGGACTTTGCCTACATAGGCTCTGTGGTGTCCTCCGCAAATGACACCAGTGGGGAGATCAGATTAAATATTACTCTTGCCAATCGCTGTTTTTATGGGATAAAAAACCAATTGGGTAACAAAGTCCTATCGCGAACTACTAAGGTAACTTTGTATGAAACACTTTCCCTACATAAACCTGTAGATTGATTTGTAAACCTGAATCGCAAGAACCTAACAGTGGCAAACTGTGTATAGGATGACGTTAGAAAATACTGTTCCAACAAAGTCGATCGTTACAGTAGCCATTTGATTTTAAACTCCACGCGTGGGATATTCTTGCCAGTCGCTATTTCTTTGGGCTAAGGAGTAGCATAGGACTCCTGGCTCTGCTCTAGATGCTTTGCTGAACTTACATTCTTTTGATATTTATATCATGCGCTACACTATCAAAGCCATCCAGTGTCTTAGGTGAGGTTTTTGGTATACTCCACACTGGAACTTTTATGAACTCGCGCGACACTTTATAAGACTTCGGTCTCATGCATATACCGTCTGATGCAATGCCATCAGAACTTCAGCTGATACGCAAATAAATAATCGACTTTCCTTGTATTCAGAACTGGCTTTAGCCAGAGTCTGAGCCCGGAATAGAATGCAGTTGTACTTTCACGGACGGCTCCAAAACCAGTCAAGGGCCTGGCGCTAGTGTCTCCGTTAAAGACGACAACATTAGACTTCTTTCTCGTTAGGCAAATATGCGTCTGGTTTCCAAGCGGCAACTTACGTAATCCTAATGGCCATGAACTATGTGAACATGCTGTGAAGAACAGGTAGAAGGGTCGTAGTATTTGAGGGCTTACTTAACCCTTTAACCACTTACGATACAGTTCGTGAAACCAAAAACTCGTTGAACTCGGTCGCAAAGTTGAATTCTCTGTCTTTAATATGGGTCACAGGTCACATTGGGATCCTGGGGAAGGAGTTCTCCGATGAGATTGCTAGACAAGGCTCAGAGGAGGTTTCCTCAGGTCCCGAACCCGCATTGGGTCACCTTGCGTCCTCGGTTAGGATTTTACTCTCACGAACACAATTGTGTGTGGCATCACATATCACAGGATATACATTGACTAAACGAATGCTCCCGGACATCTGTAAGAAATCAGCGACATTCTTTCTGTCTCCAGCAGAAAAGACTGCAACCAATTTATTGGTGTCTTGACATGGCACTTCACTTTCGCTAAGCACCTTAACTAACATGCTGAGTTTAAGTGACATTACTCGTACAATCTACGATTCTTAGAGACAACACTGCGGAACATTATCTCTGCGAGTATTCGCCCTTTGCTCGTATCAGATGGCAGATGGCAGATGGGTCCCATGCAGGGACGGGTTAAGAATATCACTGCAGCCCCCCCCCAACAACCAGCGCTTGTTGTAAAAGGCGACTAAGGAGGACAAATCAGATCTAGGCAATATAACACCCAAGTGAGCCTAGCGACACATATACTACCTTAAAAACCCTCCCACAAGTGTGCATGCGAGTCCGTGGGTTGACACGACTGGAGATCACCGGTGTCATAAAAGAAATATCAAACAATACTAAAACAGGAGCATGCACGTGTCAAACAACAAACACCATCGCAATATGGTGCAAAAAATTGTATTAGGCGAACCCCACAGGCGGATCAGTAGAAATGCGGTGAAGTGACCCCTTGTTGTGATCCCTTGTTTTTCGGATCATAGCCTCGCTGATAAAAGGAAGAAGAAGAAGATGGCAGATTCTCGGTGTTGATGTGATGAGTGCTGTTACTGTAAGCTCCTCATCACTGAAGTGCTTGCTTGGCTTTCTTAGAAAGACAAGGAATTTCTAATAAAATGGTTAAACCAGGGCTTGTTTTATGGTAGTACAATGGACCAGTTACGTCTGAGTGCTTCAGTCGAGTGTTTACTATCCGAAAAAAAAGAAACCGTAGTACTCACATGAGTACTATAGACTTCTTACAATACGAGCCACTGCGCACTATGATGCAGAAGCATGGTCCTTGTCAACGGCGAATGAAAATCTCATAGGAACTCCAACGTAAAGATTGGCCCGAAAGTTTTTAAATCCAACCCGGGCAACGCGGATGCGGAAACCCCCACTATAAGTTACGCGAGAGTGCGGAAATGGAGGCAGCAATCTTTTCGTTGGTTGATACGCACTTTGATCTGTAGCGTCGTATGTAGAAAAGTAAGGAAATATTAAGGACTGTATTGCAACCCGTGAGTTTCAAAAATGAAAATGCCTTATAAAAACTATATTCAACGCTTAAGAAAGGTGAGAGGTTCGAAGAAATTGAAGTTGAAGATGGAAGAAGTTGGACAATGTAAGTTGTAAAACCTAAATTCTCTATAAATTCCTACCTTGGTAGTGGGTCACCCTATTGATCCATATTTCTGTTGTTTCAACAAAAGATATGATAGAACAAATAAATCTGTTTTGAATGTATTCCCGAAAGACGCTATGAGTATTATACCTTTTTGAGGATTTAAATTGGTGTCTACCTGTAAGCGAGTTTCATGACTCATATTATTCCCTTTGAATGACAATCGAATGCAAACGAATAGATGCAGTAAAGTAATATACCTACAACACGGCATGATGTTCACAAAGATTATATTGCACAGCAGGTAATTTGCATGTACGAATAGTGACAGTATTCCATTGGTTTTGTTAATCTATTTTTCTGACAAGCAGGTATGTATATAAACGCATGAATCGGATTAACAACAACATGTGACAGGCATTTACTTTTATTATTTAATATATCTTATGAGCTCTGAAAAGGTAGAAATAAACCTTATATCTTCCAGTAATAAGGGACACAAATTGTGTACCAAGAAGGTAGGTTATAGTTTTATGCCGATGTTGTTGCAAGGCTAACAATGTTGATAAGTTCCGTCTCTCAGTGAAGGGAGCCGGATTATCAGCTGCTGGTTTATAGTGCCCAAATTTGTTTTCGAATCGCTACGATTCTTTTAAACATTTATTATCGTCTTACTACATATACGTAATTTTGACATAACATACATGTTGTGATTTTAAAATCATATTATTCTGACAGTAGAGTAAAAATAAATAAAGAATGCACTTAGCTAAGAAGAAAAAAATAAAATGAAGAAAATCCCTAGTACCCTAGCCTTAAAGTTAGCTTACTCCCTTTTCAGAACAAATGTAAAGAAAAAATATAAAAAGATATAAACTATTAACTGTCATGTACTCAAATGCTGCATGAGTTTTCACCTGAAGTCACCGATCCTTTGACATCTCTTTTTATTGACTGGAAGAGAGTTCTAAAGTCGTACTGTCATACAAAAAATTGCTTTTCCGTTGTGTGAAATCTGAAGGTAGGCAAAATTAGGGTTCGGCTTCTTTCGGAAGTTGCGAACTGAAGTCTATGATAAAGGTTAGGTTAGGTTGAGTAGGGTTATGAGGTTATCATAAGATACTAGGCACCAAGGTGGGCCCATCGCGATCCCTAGGGAACCTTCACGGTAAAAAGACCTAAGCCAATTCTCCCATACTCTTAATTTCCCTTCAGAATTTTAAGGTATCTTTATTATGGTTCCGGGACCTTACCTCTTCAAGGTTATCGAAGAAGTATCTTCCAAGGTACTTTAGCCGTGTTCTGGCAATGCCTTGGTATCCACAAAGTATACGTGTTATATCCCTCGAGACATGTAGGTCAATGCAGTACCTACAAACATCCGTATTTGATAAACTCAGTCTCATAGCATACTTCCTTAGAAGACAATGGCCAGAGAGTATTCCTATCACTGTTCTTAGCCCTGACCTTTCTAGTTTTATAATTTCCTTCGATTTTATGCAGTCTAATACAGGCCTTCGATACCTTATGACTATCTAAGGTGGACCATCTTAAATTAACTATGTTGATGATTCTATCCCGAATAATTCCCCTAGCCACATGCCTTGGTGGTTTAACGTAACCAGTTATGTCCCTATGCGGGATCTCTGCTCCTCTTTTGGCCAGCTCGTCAGCCTTTTCATTGCCTTCTATATCGCAGTGTCCAGGTACCCAACATTATCTGACACGGCTTTGCGTACATAAAGCCTTAAGCATTGTGCAAAATTTTCACGAATGGAAGGGACCTACAGTTTAATGCCGAATCCGAACGGCGATTTGAGAAGCTTTTCGTGACAACAATACTCTCGGATGTTTGTCAGATGCTCGCGAGAGATGGGACCGTGAAAAAAACTTTTTGGTGCTTTCTGGGATTCGAACATGGAACCTCATGCGTAGTAATCCGACACACTAACCACTTACGCCACTGCGCCAACATTTGTTTTTTTATTGTGCGGCAATTCCTGACGATCTCAGATTTAGTGACACAAGATTCTAGCGCCTTTAGCTTAGCCTGACTCTCAATTTTTTTTGGATATTGATCCCATCTCAAGTAATTTCGCAGCTTTAAATACAGCAGTCTATGATAAAGGTACTCCGGCATTTTATTTTCTTTAAGTTTAAACAGAAATACTATAACATTAAAATTCAAATACTGTTAGAACTCCATAACAAGGAAATCTCTTACGTATCCGGATATATGATGATAACGGCGAGCATTATATACAAATCTCACAGCGCTGTTGAATGCCACTCTTTATTTTCGTGAGCTAAAACTCCCAGAAAGAAGAAAAAGGAGTATGAGAAGTGCTCGATCGAGGAGATTGAGAGACTTTATTGCAGAAATGATGTTCGAAAATGTAACCAAAAGTTGAAAAGAACATGCCAGGGTTTCAAAGCCAGAGCAGGAGCCTGCAGGGACGATAATGGTAAAATAGTAGTAGAATCGCAGTAGGTGCTGAGGATATGGAAGGAACACTTCTGCAGATTGCTAAATGATGATGATGGCCAATATTCCGCTCTCAGGCAGAATGAGCCATTCAACAGTGACGATGATAGTCAAGATTCCCGTCAACCTGATCAGAATGAAGTGAGGATAGCGATATCTAAACTTAAATCCAACAAAGTTGCTGGAGCCGACGGCCTTGCCGCTGAACTCTTCAAGGCAGGAGGAGATGTGATGGTAAGGAGTATGCACCAGCTCATCTGTAAAATCTGGTCGGATGAAAGTATGCCCGATGAATGGAACCTCAGCATCGTTTGCTCGATCCTGAAACAAGGAGACCCTCTGAACTGTGCCAGCTACAGAGGTATAAGTCTTTCCAACATCGCATATAAGTTCCTGTCTCCCGTATTATGTGAATGCCTAAAACCGATCGTCAACAACCTGATAAGTCCTTATCAGTGCGGTTTTAGGAAGGGAAAGTCCACCATTGACCAAATATTCACATTACGGGAGGTCTTGGAAAAATCCACAAATTTAAAATTGATACGCATCACCTTTTCATCGATTTCAAAGTTGCCTATAATAGTGTGTATAGATATGAGTTATTCAGAGCCATGCCTAGTCTTGGCATCCCTTCCAAGCTCATCCAAAGATAACAATGGAAAACTCTTGCTACTTCATCAATGTCGGTAAGAACATCACCGAACCGTTCGATGTCAGGAAAGGTCTTAGACAAGGTAAGGCGCAATCATGCGATCTCTTGACATAATACTTGAAAGAATTCTATGAAACTCATAAGCCAATACCGGAGGTACAGTATTTTACTCGTACAAGTCTGTACAGCTATTCGTTTACGCCGATTACTTTGACACAGTCGGTACAACTCAGCGGCCCGTCAGTAGGGCATTTACGAGTATTGAGATCGAGGCAATGAAAGCAAAACAAAATATATGCTGTCTACAAAAGGGGACATCCAACATCGGCGTCTTGGACATATATAATTTTGAGGCAGTAAAGGACTTTGCCTACCTATGCAGGCTCTATGGTGACCTCCGCAAATGACATCAGTGTGGAGATCAAATGAAGATTTACTCTTGCCAATCGCTGTTTCTATGGGCTATGGGCTTTCCTCTTGTACAACCCATGCCCGCGTGGCAACGACACTGTGACCTGAGTATGTCTTTAGTAGCGGAGCATTTCAGTTCCACTGAAGTAAGTATCTCCTTGTGGAGAATACGTTTCCTTAACCAGTGTAGTGCCGGGCATTCACAAAGAATGTGTTCGGAAGTTTCATCCTCCTCTAAACAGAACCGACAGTCCTTCTCTTGGCACATGTTCATCTTGTTAATCTCAAGCCGCAATAGCCAGTAATAAAGCTCACGAGGTTCTTAATGCTTTCCCTATCTAGGTTAAGGATTTCCTTGTAGGAGTAAGGCTTGATTAATCGTTTGGATTGTCTTACACCTGGCCTACTAGTCCAGTGGTCTAGACGAAGTTTGTTTTCCCATTCGTTAATCAGCGTTGTAGCTGTCGCCCAATTGACGCCACAATAAGGTTCAGGACCTATGAACACAGATTCTGAGCCAGCCCTAGCAAGCTCATCTGCAGATTCGTTGCCCACAATCCCTTGGTGTCCAGGTACCCAACCGAGTTTTACCC
Organism: Brachypalpus laphriformis; assembly: GCA_945910035.1. Taxonomy (NCBI): domain Eukaryota; kingdom Metazoa; phylum Arthropoda; class Insecta; order Diptera; family Syrphidae; genus Brachypalpus; species Brachypalpus laphriformis. The sequence continues at coordinate 292,036,876 of OX246753.1, read as the reverse complement.
TGTTGTATCAAGGCAGTCGAGTAACAAAGCCCTATCTCGAACTACTAAGGTAACTCTGTATAAGACACTAATAATCCCAGTCCTGCAGTATGGCGCAGAGGGATGGACTTTATCAAAATCGGTTGAGGATGCCCTTGGTTACTTTGAGAGAAAAGTTCTTCGAGTGATCTTTCGTCCCATCTGCATAGAGGGTAAGTGAAAGAGAAAGTACAATGCCGAACTATACGGCCTATACAAGGACATCGACTTAGCCAGAAAAATTAACATATAGCGACTAAGATGGCAGGGTCATGTAGAGTGGATGGTGCCTAACGTTCTAGCCAAGAAGCTCTTCGAATCCACCCATGGTGGACAGCGCAGTAGACGACGACCTCGTGGTAGATGGCATAAACAAATGGAGGGGGAGCCAACCAAGCCAACCGCTCTCTTGGCGTGCGTAACTGGAGGCAACTGGCTCGTAACCGTACTGGCTGGAGAGGTTTCTTGGTCGAGGCCCGGGTCCACCCCGGACTGTAGCGCCACCTAAGTAAGTAAGTAAAACTACTCAAGTCATAGAAAACTGGATATGCGTAAAGCAACTTTGGCAAAATTAAAGCCTTCACCATTGTCGCTTTCACCATAGTTGGGGACAGTATCCAGATCGGTGCAATGCGTGTAAACCAACATAAATCTGCCTACTGTTATTTTCACATGTTCGTTCCAGGTTAGATTTTGGTTTAAGTTCAGGCCTATGTTTTCTACCCTCTGAGAATACTCAAGGCGAACACCGTTTGTTTTGATCGGGGGAAAGCAGGATATGTCTATGTTGGTACGGCTTTTAGTGATAACTTGGCTTTTACCAGAATCAAGTTTAAGCATATTTATTTGGGCCCAACGTACAACTGATTTTAGGTCTTCATTAAAATGCGCGGTCGCATTTTCGATCAATCCGAATGGATAGCTGAGATATAATTGGACATCGTTGGCGTATATCTGAAGTCTACAATTTCTCAAGATTGAAGGTATGTCATTGTTGTAAACGGAGAAAACGTAATGGTCCCTTAATAGATCCCTGTGGAACAGTGGAATACCAGTCTTAGATTCAAGAAAATCCGGCATACTACCGTTAGAGAATACAGCATGAGTTCGATTCGCTAGATATCTTCTTATAAGCTTTATGGCAGTTACAACAAAGTTGAAGTGGTATTTGAGTTTAGGCAAACGAATTTCATGCGGAATTGTGTCTAAAGCCTTCGAGAAGTCGAGCAGAATCAGCAAAGTAATCTGATCTCGAGCCATCCCAGAGCGAAACTCGTCAACCAGATTCAATAGTACTCTGGTGCAACTACATATGTATGTTGTTGTCTGAAGCCGGATTGAAATGATAAAATGAGATGAAATTGGTCCAGGTATGAATATATTCGAAAACTCAAACACCTTGGAGATGAATAGGAGTATGGAAATGGGTCGATATTCTTTTTCCTTTGCGACCGTGATTTTTAATGTAAAAAAGCAAATACAAATTTTTAGGTCTACGTACATATGAAAGAAACAGTATTTATTTCTGGAAATGATCTTATGTGTAATAGAATTTGAACAATTTTGTATTGTTTCAAATGTCAAAATTTTGAAGAATAAGGAGCTATTAAGCTCTATTTTGTCCCAAGAAAGTAAAATTAAAAAACCCAACACAAAAACTACTCATATTTGAAAAATAGGAAAAAAAAATTAAAAAAATACTTGAAAGAGCTAAAAATTATTTTGTTGAATTGTCATTCACAATACCCTTGTTCACGGTGATTTATTTCCCTTTCGAGAAGATGCTTCCTTTTTATTCGGGTGAAAAATTCTGAGGAAAAAGCCGCCCTGGTACTGCAACATCCCAGAAAGGAGCAGTTTTTCATTCCTGAGGTTGTCAGGAAGTCAATGGTAGGGATTTCTGTCTCTCTAATCAGTTTGTGGAAAAAAAGGGCATCATTTTCTCTACATTTTCTGTAGGCCAAGTTCCGTGCCAATTTGAATTTGTGAAGATGCCTTTAGAAGTTATAAAGTGTCCTTCGTAACTCCAGATAAGATTCTGAATCCATTTTCGCTTATAAGAATCTTAGATTTCGTTTTTATTTAGCAGCGTAGTGAACAAGTACTTGCAGCACTTCATTCCTGGTGTATTTGTCTGAAATAAATTGAACTACAAAAGGATCTATTCTGTGAAGTGATTTATTAAACAACTTTGCGTTCTTTTTGAAATAACTCGCGGTCCTTAAAATAAAGAAGCTCATTAGACTGAGTTTGACAGAGATTTTAGACACTTCGTAACTCATATATCGTTGTGCATGGATCCAGTACAGAAAGACAACATTTTTAATTTTCAGTATTTACTAGATTAATGGCAACTATTTTTAGTTGGAATGGTTGACCGAAAGGCATTGAATTAGGGTTTGAAGGATGGAATAAGCCCGTTTGAAGCTGCATTTTCAAAGTGAAAAAAAAAGAAATAAAAATAAATATTTGGCGCAACAGCTCCTTAAGTGCTAGGGCCTACCTTCCTAACCACCTACGCAACGGCGCCCACGTCCAATAACATGCTGAATTTACTATCTTGCAGTAAAGAGTTCAATAGACTGAGCTGGCCAGTGTGGTGGTACTTAGAGTCATTAAAAACTGTTAAAATGAACCCGTTGATACCGTCTTAGTTTTCGAACTATAGTAACTATCTTCATTCGTTGAAGAATCATTTTTAGACTTAGATCCCAACTGGCTGTGATAAATCTTTACTGCGTGATTAACACTATTAATAAAGTCGTTATTTTGCCCTCAAGGGAATGAAGTAGTAGTAGTAATTTTGACTTTAAAAACTATATAGGTAGATAGGTAGGTGTGGTGGTTCTTCTAAGAAAAGAACCCAATTAACACTAGGTACCGTTTTGATACCACAAAACTCGTATACCTGGATATAAAAGGTATGTTGGTGTGGAGTCTCTAGATCCAGCCTGTGGAGTTTAAAAACATTATTAAATCTTTAATGTTTCTCTATGAGACTTTCTCAAGGGAATGGAAAAAGGGTTTTCATAAAGCTCGTTATCTGGCCCCAGCTAGTGCCGGATAGGCGCATACAAAGTAGATAAGGGTTTTCTTCTCAGTGGCGACATTGCAACTTCGACAGTGTGTGTTGCTTAAAAACTATATAGTCGAAGATAAAATTATAGTCTAGAAATTGCCAATGTACCAAGGACAACGATTTTCAGAACTTATTGTACTGTGTTCACACTCTGAACAGATTACAAGCAACTGACAAAATAGTTTTTCTGGAATTTCTAACAAGCATTGAATAGGCAACGTAGTAGATACTTCATTTTCAAAATCTGCATATGTCAGAGATAGTGATCGTGAACGTGATCGGCAATAATTATCTAACTAAATTACAACATGCATACATTTGCGGCAGATCGGTAGATACAGCCCTCCACAGGGTACTAGGCCCTCTCTTATGGAATATCATGTACAACAGAGTCCTGCGACTAGCATTGCCACAAGGAGTTAAGATAATCGGGTTCGCTGACGACATCGCCGTGGTCACCGTGGCTAAACACATCCACGAAATAGAATCAGCGACAAACGAAGCAATCGAAAAAAGTACCAGTCCTTAATTGCTACGATCCGCCGGATTAGAATTAGCAGACCATAAAACTGAAGCTGTTCTTATAACAAGTCGAAAAGCTGTTGAATATGCGAATATTCAAGTCGGAACTCAGACTATAAGAACCAAGGAAGCAGTTAAGTACTTAGGAATAATGCTCGACAACAGGTTAAGGTTTAAAACACACGTGGAATACTCGAGCAAGAAGGCCTCACTATTGCAGGCAGCCTTTTCTCGAATACTTCCAAATATCGGTGGCCCTGGATATGCTAGACGGATTCTACTACCCAGAGTGGTTAGCTCGGTTCTCCTATACGCTGCACCGGTTTGGGCGGCGGCATTAGCGACGATTGAAACACGGAGAAAACTATCGTCAACATACAGGCTATGCGCGATAAGAACAATCAGCGGTTTCCGAACAATATGTGTCATAGCTGGAATGATCCCCATCGACATTCTCGCAAATGAGATGGTAATGATCTACGAAAGGAGAGCCTCGAGTCATCAAGGGGTATTGTCAGCAGATATCGTCAAGAGGATAAAGGCGCAGGAGAAGGCAACATCACTAGCTATGTGGAAGTTAGGTGGGATAACAGTATAAAAGGTAGATGAACCTACAAGCAGATCCCCACCATTGGGGTCTGGACGAAGCGAGTGTTTGGGGACTGCAACTATCACCATACGCAGTTCCTATCGGGTCACGGTGGCTATCGCAAATATTTACACAATAGTGGAAATTTCCTCTGGTCATAAAATAAAGGCTCAATCTCGCACTAGAACTAGTGGATAACTGGGTCAGTAGCAAAGGGCTGGAAGTAAACCCCTCGAAGACGGTGGTAGATCTTTTCACTAAGAAGAGATCGATCCCCTCCTTCAGACCGCAAACTATCGGTGGTATTAAGCTAAGTATCTCAAGTTCAGCTCGATACCTGGGCGTAGTTCTAGATTCCAAACTAAGGTGGAACATTGTCGATGGCATCGAAAAGGCAAGTGTAGCTTTCTATTCCTGCAAAAGAGCATTCAGTAATACATGGGGCTTCACACCTTCAAACTGGATATACATGACGGTTGTAAGACACATTCTTATAACTATATGGTTCACTAGTATGATGGATGTAACTTGAGAAGCAATAGCAGCTTTCAAATCTCACCAAAATCCAGAGTGCAGCGTACATCGGAATCATTGAATCAATAAGAACAGCACCAACAATGGCAATGGAAGCTATGCTTAGTTTTATTGCGCTTGATATAAATATACTGTAGCAGTCTGGTGGCCAAAACCGCTGTTTGAAAGGAGATTTGCTACAAGAATTCCTGACAAAATGGACTGGAAAAACCGAAGAATCATGAAGAAATCCTTTTACTGGCCTTCTACTCGTATACCGATGGTTCTAACATGGACGTTGGCACGGGAGTCGGAGTTTATTGTGAAGCTCTAGGAATAAACCACTCCTTTAGAATAAGCGACAACTACAGTGTCTTTCAGGCCGAAGTCACATCAATTATACAGGCTGCTGAAAATATACCCTAAAGTAGTATCGTTGGTAAAACGATCACTGTCTATATATTATCGATAGCCAGGCGGCCGTTAAGGCTCTGGACTCTGCTGTAATTAGATCGAGGCTTATGAGGATCTGAAAATCACTTTAAGCGAGATATTTAGAGCCTTCTGTTGGGTACCAGGGCATATGGATATCGAAGGAAACGAAAGGACTGATGAGCTTGCTAGGAAGGGGTCGGCGTTGCATGTATCGTGGCCCCTCCATTTTGTAGTGATCCCAATCAGTTTCTTACGGAAGAAAATAGAAGAGGAAATCACCGGTCGAGTAATCAGACGCTTGGTTCATCTGCATACATGCACATATGCATGTATTGCACAACGCTTTTTGCAGAATTTGCAGGGACGAAGAAGAAATTGAATCTGTTCGTTACCTGCTGTGTCATTGTCCTGGCTTATCCGTCAGAAGAATGAGGACTTTTGGTAGTTACTTCTTCTCGGAGCTGGAGGATTTAGGTAATGTTGAGCTGATGAACCTTCTAAGATTCATATCACTATCTGGGTGGTTCTAACAGTAGATCATCTCTACAGTGTTTCCAGGGTTAAATAATTAGGCACAATGGACCCGAACTGTTGGTCTATTTGAGCAGTGACTCTTTTGACACAAGGCACCCATCTACCTAACCTAACCTAAGAGATGGGGAACACTTGAAGCTCGTACACCTGTATAATTCCAATGTGCGTAAGATAATAAATTATATAAAGCGATCTCCATAGGCCGCTTCATACATCAATCCCTTTGTGATTGTAACGTAAGATAAGTAAGATACGGTATAAATATTTCAGTGCAACTCGTACATCTTAATATATTAAAACTAATTTAATGAAACATTACGCAAGTACATATCTATTTCATATAATCAAATTTATTCCGAAGGAATTACGCAGAGCTTAACGATAGGTCTGATTATTTCACCTTGTTGAGTTCGAATACAAGCGACACGTACCCTACCATCGGAGCCTGGAAAAACGTTGACGACACGACCTAATCGCCACTCAGTAGGGAGTAAGTTCTCCCTTCGTACAACCACGAGATCCCCAACCTGTATATCACGCTGAGAGAACTTCCATTTGTATCTTTTATGCATTTCCTTAAGATACTCCTCTTTTCACCGGTTAGCAAAATGTCAATGAGTCTTAAGCTTTTCCCATTGATTAACAAGAGAAATGGAGGACTCGTTCGGAATAGGTTCTTGTAAGAGAACACCCGATCAGGAAATGACTGGGAGTGAGAGGAAGAAGGTCGTCGGTGTTCTCAGATGTTGCACTGATTGGACGAGAATTAAGACAAGCTTCAATTCGACAAAGAAGAGTTGAAAACTCTTCAAACGTAAATTTTGCGCTAGCAGTAACCTTTTTGAAATGCAGCCTGAAGCTTTTGACCCCTGCTTCCCACAGTCCAGGTGCTCCTGGAGGAATGAAATGCCAAGAAAGGGCATGATTATGCGATACCAATATTTGAGAGGTTGTTTCCTTTAAATAATTGTTTAAAATTATCTTTGTCAATTCGATCCGCTCCAACAAAGTTGCTTCCGTTGTCGGAGTAAACGTCTTGAGGGAGACTTCTTCGCGCTACAAAACGGTGAAAGACAGCTAAGAATGCAGCTGTAGATAGTTCTGTGGCTCCTTCCAAATGTATGGCTTTAGTGCAAAAGCACACAAATACGCATACATAGCCCTTTGTTTGAAGGTAAAAGATGGCGATACGGCACCAAGGAATACTGCGCAGTAGTGACGCTAGATGTCAAAAACGCGTTTAATTCGACAGACTGGCCCACTATAAGAAGATCTCTTGCTAGGATGGATACACCATCTTACTTGCTGCAGATAATGGCGAGCTACTTTACCAACAGGAAACTGAGGTATGATACCGACGAAGGAGTGAAGTACTACGATGTTACAGCTGGGGTCCCGCAAGGATCGGTGCTGGGCCCATTACTATGGAACATAATGTACGACGGAGTTTTACGACTACCACTGCCACCTAAAGTGAATATAATTGGATTTGCTGACGACATCGCTGTTGTTACAGTAGCAAAACAAATCAGTGAAGTAGAATCAGCTACAAATGTGGCAATTAGTCAAATCAAAAGCTGGCTAGGATTCGCCGGTTTAGAATTAGCTGACCACAAAACTGAAGCTGTTCTAATAACCAGTCGGAAATCTGTGGAATAATGCGCTATAATGACCATCAGTGGTTTTAGAACTATCTCTGGACGAAGCAGCCTTTGCCATAGCAGGAATGGTTCCAATCGACATCCTCGCGAATGAGATGCAGAGAATTTACAATCGGAGAGGCTCGAGCCATCAAGAGGCCAGCGAAAGAAGAAGGGTTATAGAAGAAGAAAAAGCAGCTTCAAGAGCTGTGTGGCAAGATCGATGTGATAATGCGGTTAAAGGCAGATGGACCTATAAATTAATCCCAACCATCGAAATTTGGATAAACCGAGCACATGGGAACTGCACCTACCACCTCACGCAGTTTCTGTCTGGCCATAGAGGTTTATCGCAAATATCTTTTCCGGTTTGGACACGATAGCTCTCCGTTGTGTCCAGAATGTCCAGAGCAGGAGGAAGATACGGAGCATGCAGTCTTCTACTGTAGGCGATTTGAAAACTGGAGAAACGAACTTCCCAGTCCTCCATTCCTCATAGATCATATGGTACAATCTGAGGAAAAATGGATGGAAATTTGCGCGTTTATTACGCACGTGCAAATGCAGCTTCGAATTCAAGAAAGAATACGTTGAAAAGCAGAAAGTACAGCATAAATTGCTAACCAGCCCCGCGAAGTAATATCTAACGTCAGTCCCGCGGGGAGAGTGGTAGAAGTGTGTAGGGTGTGTGTTTAGTACGTAGGCGTATTCCTGAAATCGATTACTCAGGTTTGCGAATCGTGCATGCTAATAGCCTTCGGGCTATTAGTATCTATGAAGCTATGAAGATTACACATCCCTGGCGCAACCTAAAAAAAAAAAAGCCCTTTGTTATGCGACAGCTTCCTCCGATATAAGTTTTTATATCGAATGGACCAGCAAAATCCAACCGAGTTTTCGAAAAGGGTTTCGAAAAGTCTGATCTTGCTGGAGGAAGAGCTGCCATGAGTTGAGAACGTAGACGTTCTTTGTGAATTACACAAACTTTGCAGTGGTTGACACAGGGTTTTTATTTTTTAAGTTTAGGAACCCAGTATGCTTGCCGGATGAGACCAAACATCAGCCGGTTTCCTCCATGGAGGGATATCTCATGAACGAACTTCAAAAGGAGTTTGGCATAGTGTGAATTATGAGGTAAGAGGATAGGATATCGTTCGTTCCATGACAGATTTGAATTCAAACGACCATTCACTCGCATTATACCGTTTGCGTCAAGAATTGGGTTTAAAGTTAAAGTTTACTGGATCGATTGATCGGTTGTCTATTTTGGAGCGCTTCGTATTCATGTCGGAAGTAGATCTTCTGAGAGAGGATTATGAGCCTTTCCTTTGTGGCCGCAATATCGTCCCACATGACGGTTGCGGTCTCCTTCCTCTGGAGACATTTGAAGTCATTAACACTAGAAGTCAATAGAATATTAAACAGGATATTGAAAAGGCAACATATTTCTTTTTATGGAGAAACCTAATGGGTAATGCGTATCTAGTTTCCTGCAAAGAAAAATCTGAAATTGATTGATTGATATGGCAGAAAATAGTAAAAAAAAAAAAAATCACAACCAAAGTAAGATCTTATTTTGAGACTGATAGAATTAAGTAAAGTATAGACTTAGAAGTAATTCTGAAAAATGTTTCAAATAACCAGGGACAACAAATATAAAAAAACAAGGCCGATTGTCTCAAGGAAAGGATTAAAATAAAAAATTAAATTAAAAAACCCAAAATAATAAAAAAAACATGATATATTTCATTTGTTCGATCATTTCGAATCGAGTGAAATCATTTTTTTTTTTGATTAACAATTAACGATAATAACAACATCGATACATATACAACAAATTAATTCGATAACTTTCTAATAACACTGGAAGTTTTTGACTTAATTGGCTTATAATAAATCTCACATTTCCCTAATTTATTATTTTGAATGCTTAACCATTTCATATTTACAAACAAAAGAGGAAAATATTTAAACTACAAAAAAAACAAAAAACCATTTAAATAACAAAAAAATAAAAATAAAAATTATTAATCGTTCGTAAATCTTTAAATATAACGCAAATGCAACAATTTATATTTTTAATACATAGGTATTCTGTGTTCCATCTTAATTTTGTATTTTTTGTTTTTTGTTTAAAGCTTCACCATTTGATATTTTCAATTGTTTTACAATAGTACATTTTACAAGTGTGTTTTTTTTTCTCATTTTCTAAAATTAAAAATACTTCTAAATATAATAAATTTTGAGTATACAATACATGAGTATAGTAGAGTAGTACACATAGTAAGGTAGTAGACAGGCATAAATTTAAAGAGATTAATTTAATTTTTAATAAGTTTCATTTTAATTTAAATGAAAAATTCTGGTCTTTCTCATATTTATATATATTATATATATAAAATTATTTTATTTTATAAATATACCTTGCAACACAATTAAAGCTATATGTACATTTGTTGTTTAATTAGTTTTACTTAATAATAGTATGTGTTTCTTTTGTGTATATATATATATATATATATGTTTCTATAAGTGTACATAATGTCAAAGACAATTTAGTTATAATACGAGTATGTACAACATAATTTAATAAATAAATAAAATTCTTGTTTTAATGGTTTCTTTTTTGTTTTAAACAGTAAAATATTTAAAATACGCATGTTCTTGTAAAGCTATTCAGATATCTGGACGGTGGATTGATTACTATTAAAATTATTGTTATTATTACTAATAACAGAGCCGGTACTACTGCTACTGATGGTAGGAAGTCAGCTGCAAAATAAATTAAAAAATCCTCTACCCTTTTCGGAACGTGGTGCCATTAGCATTGGAACTTGGTTTTTATGAGTAACTTTAATCTAGAAATTTGAGAAAAGTGCATTTTAATTGATTGTATTAAAGATTATGCATAGTAAAATGTTTATTTAATAGAAAAAATTACAGTATACGAATATATACATATATTTTATAAAATAAAAATCAGAGGATATATGGTACCACGGCACTCGGGTATTTACCTGACATTTGCATTCTCCCGTAACTTTTCTACCTATGAAGCTGACAATTCTATGAAAACAATAAAAAGCGGAAAAGCAGCATGATTTGATGGGATCTTTCCAGAATTCATGCTACATGTCGGCACCAACACGAGAAGGTGGTTATCTACACTTGATAGCAACATTTTAAACACAGGAAATTTATCTCAAGCCTTTTAAAGAACTTAGCAATTCTGAAACCCAATAAACCGAAACACTAAGCCGAAAACTACCACCCTGTCGTGCTTTTAAACACATGCTATAAACTACTTGAAAGCCTGCTACTTAATCGCATCGATCCCGTCGTGTTAGAAGATCTCCCCTTCGAACATGCTGGCTTTCGGCCTAGACGAAACTGCGCTGACCAAGTGCTATCATTAATAACGCATATGGAAGCTGACTTTGAAAAGGGCCTTAAGAACTCTGTGGCATTCATCTATCTAACAGCCGCATACAATACAGCCTGGAGGGATGGAGTTATGTATAAACTTCTGCACCTACCCTGCCTGAAAATAGCACAGCTTATAAACAACGCCATGATTAATGGGATACTAAAACTTTTCATTAACGGAAAATAGAGCAAAATTAAAAAGCCTAACAATGGATTCCTGCAAGGATCAGTGCTAGCTGAAATCCTGTTAAATTTATACATATTCGAGTTAGCCGAACTTTTCTCAAAGTAGTATGGATTAATGACGTGCCAACTCGAGTTGATAAATCGGATCGAACCGAGTTACATTTATATCAAACCGAGTTACATTTATATCAAACCGAGTTTACGAAACCGATGGAACGAATCGAATAATTAAATGCCAAAACCGCATTCAACCGAATTGAACACACGATTCGGTTTAAGTGAATGTACCCGTATACCTATAAAGTCGAGTTGTCTATTGTTTTTGTATAAACCGAGTAGCACTGCTCGATTCCATACCTATTTGGAATTCGGCTTCGGTTCGGTTTCTCAAGACGGTGGCATCTGAACTACGTGCTCCTGTTTTCTCTCGTTGTTGGTTTTTTTTTTTACATAGTTGTGTTATTTTTTTTTTTGTGTATGCGCAGTTTTGGTGTGTTGCGTCAAACCAAATCAATTGAGCGTATACATACCGAGTTAAACCGAGTTGCAAACTGATTCAATATCCAATCATATTTTGAATTCGTATTCGGTTCCGTTTTAGTTTTTTATGTGACGGTAGCATAATTTTGTTACAAACTGAGTTAGTCAACCCGGTTTGCAACTTGGCTTACTTAAATTTCAGCTCGGGTTAACTCGGTTTGAGAAACTTTCGGTTTGGTACATCACTAGTATCGATACGCAGATGACCTTGCGATAGCTACTCATCACAAATCTATACCATCGCTATTCTTTGGAACGTGCATTGATATTATTAGGTAAAAGCAAGCTCAGAATAAAGTGCAATAAGTATCCTGACAACCAGGGTCTAAAAAGGAAGTGTAAGAAACTGTGTGTTGAACTAAAAAAAGAGATTCCTATTTGCCGCGATAACTATTACCGTGCTTAATTTAGCTCTGTACAGGGCAATTTGAAAAATGAATGGCGAGTAGTAAATAGCTTACTGAATAAATCCACTGTTTGTAAAATACCCACTGTTTTACAAGTTGATGACTCTAAAGTGCACGACAAACTCACTATTGCTGATGCTTTTAATTGTTATTTTGCCAATGTTGGCTGTAGTCTTCAACCGTGTCCTGTCCAATCGATTTGTTGTACTTGTCCTTCAATTTGTGGATGTGCTGAACCGTTGTACAGTATTAGTTTGGTTTTTTAGCCCACAACTTCTTTCGAAATCTTGAAAGTTATTGGTACATTAACTAGTTCGACTTCGTGCGGAGCCGATTTCAAATTGTGTACTTAAAAAAATTGCATGTTTCATAGTGGATGTCTTGGCAAATGTTTTTAATCGTTGTGTGTTTGAGGGGGTCTTTCCTACAATGTGCAGATGTGATTTCTTTACTCAAAAAAGGTTCCGCTGCGGAAATTGGAAACTATAGGCCTATCTCACTTCTTTCTGTTTTTAGCAAAATTTTCGAAAAACTAATAAAAAATAGAATAATGAGTTTTTTAGATAAAACCAACTTGTTCAATCCAGTTCAATTTGGTTTTCTCAAAGGCAAATTGTCCGAAGATGCGCTTTTACAGTTTTGCTCTCAAATAATGTCGCACCTCGATGGAAAAAAATGTACGGCTGGTTTGTTTATTGACATTACCAAGGCATTCGACATGGTCAACCACAATTTTTTGTTGAGAAAACTGGAGAAAGCTGGATTTCGTGGATTCATGCTTCACTGGTTTACGTCGTATCTTGAAAATAGGTCGCAAAGAGTGAAGATAGATGATATAAGGAGCGAAATGAGGTTCTTCAAGCTGGGAGTTCCTCAAGGCTCTGTGCTAGGCCCAGTTTTGTTTTTGGTCTATATCAATTCACTCTTTGCTCTTAATTTCAAGGGCTCACCAACTGCTTTCGCTGATGACATTGGTTTCATTTATGTTTAAGCAGTCCCTTGGACCTAGTTTCTGACGTTAATTGGGACCTAATCTTATTGAGACACTGGTTCGCTGAACATAATTTAGTAATAAGCTCAAAAACTAAGATAATGTTTTTCAGCTTATCTTCCGCGTACAATTTGGAAGCAAATGTGCACCTGAGTGTCTTAGATTTAAACTGTCTAACTGCGATTGTTCGTCTGGTTTTTCCTCTCCGTCTTTTTGTTCTAATCTAACCTGTAGTGATAAATGCTTTCTAATAGAGAGAGTAGACGAATTTAAATATTTGGGGCTTACCCTTGATTCTAGGATAAGTTTTGCGAATCACGCTGATACTTTGAAAAAGTATTTCCGATGCACCCTTTGACATTTTTACTATTTACGTAACGTTTGCTCTACCAAGCTTTTAAAAACAATTTATTATGGTATTTTCCATTCCAAGTTACAATATGGAATTGCTTGTTGGGGCGGTGTGTATCGTAATAAAATACAACCACTGTTGATTTTGCAGAAATATATCCTAAGAAAAATTTGTCGAAAATCTGGTAGACATTCTAGCTCTCCTTTGTTCTGTGCCCTGAAAATTCTTCCTGTTCGTCACTTGTATTGTTATAAGGTGTTAAAAATATTCTTTATGAAGTCTGGTAATCGTAATTTTCGTTTAATTTCTTGTTATAATCTTCAAGGAAACCTTTCTAACATTTTATCTGTACCCAATTTCCGTACCACTGCATACCGTAATTTTTTTTCTGTTTTGTCTTTTAGACTATTTAATGAACTCCCTCAGTCTGTCAGGACAATTACAATACCTGGAATGTTCTTAAAATACGCAAAAATGTGGCTCTTCAGCTTTGATTATGCTACGTTAGAATCTTGTATTTCTAATGTTTTGGTCTAATCTTTGTTTTTAATCTTTGTTTTCATGCTTTCTTTCTTTTATGATTTTTTTATAATTACAAATACAAATATTTGGCGCAACAGCTCTTTAAAGTGCCAGGGCCTAGCTTCTCGCAACCACTCATGTTGTGTGCGTTATATTTTTCACACGAATGGAAGGGACCTACAGTTTAATGCCGAATCCGAACGGCGATTTTTTGAGAAACTTTTTCGTGACAACAATACTCTCGGATGTTTGTCAGACGCTCGCGAGAGCGTGAAAAAACCTTTTGGTATTTTCTGGGATTCGAACTTGGAATTTCATGCGCAGTGATCCGACACACTAACCACTTACGCCACTTAATTTTCTTTTTTATTGAAATATTTTTGTATGTTTATAGTTCATTTTTCATTTTGTTCTTAATTTATAATTCTTAAAGGGTCACCCCACCCATACATTTTACTTTGTATTGTTTTAGCCAATTGAATATGGCATTCAACTCTATTTTTTACTTTTTTAATACTGAATGCTCAACCTTTCTTATATTATGTTTCTAAGAACTTGAATTGTTTTATTTGAATGTTTCATGAATTTATAAGAAATAAATACATTCTTATTCTAAATTCTAATAATATTGCCTTTTTAACAGGGTGAAATGATCTCTTCTTTGAACGTGGCAATACCAGCTGAGCCGGTCGCGCTCTATCTTTTGTATGATGGTTTCCTTGACATGAAACCAGCTTCACATTTCCATGCGACTTATATCCGGCACAATACGATCTACCCCGGTTCGCTGGCTCCCAGTTCTCAGCAATTCTCAACTCAGCACTGAGAGACTATAGAAAAATCTTGGCGAATCCAGACTGAATTATACATGATGATACTGGTCTATTGCAGCATACACGCCTGAGACTTAAGTCGAGAAACCGCACTATAAATCAGAGAGAGTCTTTGCTGCAAGCGACTCTAATATCCAAGATGTGTGGACCAGAGCATGGTCATCCTCAGGGCATAATACAACGACCTACATCTCAAACCCATCATTCAAACTCCCTGGCTTCGATCTGCCAAGACACCTTTGGGCAAAACTCAATAGGGTTAGAACAAACTTTGATAAATGTGCTGATTCTCTCTATTGATGGGACATCCTTGACTCACTAGCGTGCGATTTTGGAGCGGCCCGTCAAACCATAAAGTACATTGTCCAAGAATGTAGCAATCGAGTATATCAGGAGGAACCTGCGAATTTTGACGAGGCAACTCCAACTGCAATTGAATGGCTGCAGAATTTAGATATTGACATATGAACAAATAGAAACATTGTGCAATTTTATAACGTAACTTTTCCAATCTTTGAAATACTTTTAATTGTTTAATTTATTTCTCTGTGTTTAACTTATTCGCAATACTGTATTCTTTGTACTCTTCCATACGAAATAGACAAATTTACTTTAGCCCCTGATCTCTTGATTTATTGGCGTTGGGTATATTCTAAAACTTTACCCAAATAAACAAACCCAAGTGTCACATACAACCACATACAATGAAGTGATTCACTGAACAATGAAGTGAGGACTGAAACCAATGGTCCCCACAATAACTCACCTAATTAACCCAGCAGAGTTAGTACCAAATTATCCAACCAAAAATATCCCAACGGTGGGATACCTAAAGTGTCCACTAGTGTGCTAATGAACTAATCACTACCCACCCATTAACACCACTTTACCTGCTCTTTCATAAATATTAGACTCCTCTGAGAGAACCATTGTTGAGAAAATATAGTATGGTATACGAGTACAGCGGAAAGGGAATGGAGGATACCGGGATAAATTTATGGCAGGATATAATTAGGATTGAAAGACGAAATGGTGAATTATGACTATCGGGACTGATGCCATACTAATATGTAGGGGTTTTCTGTGATATTTAGTATAATTGTTCATACATATATGCAAGAATAATCCATACACACAAAGTTTTCAAAATATTTTCTGGAAAAGAACTTATTTTAAAGGTATTTCTTATATTTTAAATGAGTACCAGTTGCAAAGAGTACTAAATATGAGTACATAGGTGCAAATTGTGAAGAACTTCGAGAAGAACTCTAGAGGAAGCGAATGCAAATCCATAAGATGATTAAGAAGAGCAAAAGTGAAGACGCTCAGGGAGTAAGTACAATACAACCCATGGGAAAGCGCATACAAAATAGTCATGAGTAAACTGACCTCAATTGTCAGCAGCCTATTTCCGAGGGAAGATAAATTCGCACTGCTACGAAACACAACAGATAAAAGGGAGACTATACAACTAGTCACAACTGAGGAAATCGTAGAAGCCTCGGCAAGTATCGAAAGCAATAAGACGCCAGGGATAAACAGGATCTCGTACTTCGTTTTGAAGGAGGCGATTAAAACCAGACCAGAGGTCTTCGCAAACCTCTACCCGATATGCTTAACGGAAGAAATATTTCCGTCTCAGTGAAAATGGCAGCGACTAGTCCTCATACCAAAGGGCGACAAACCACTTAAGCAATCATCATTGGACAGGCCGTTGTGCATACTAGATATGCTGGGGAAAATTATACAGAGAAGACTAGAGCAATATACGGAAGGCGATCCGAGGCATTGTAGCCGACAGTTCAGATTTTGAAATAAACTAAGCACCAGCCATGCAATACAAGCTGTGTGTGACTTAGCACGTGAAGCAATTGTGGGAGAGAGATGGATCTGAGGCACCAAACAGTACTATGCTGTCGTAACACTCGACATCAAGAACACGTTCAACTCAGTCGCCTGGAGTTGTATAGTAAGAGCAGTGAGCGACCTGCAGGTACCAAACTACACACCTACTGCGCATAATATTTAGTCAACTATTTCGAAGACAGAACCTTCTACTATGACACAGGAGAGTGACCGAAGAGGTAGAGAAGAGTAACTCATTTCTGAACCGGCTCAATGATTCGGCTCTTTAAATAGATCCAATGAAGCAGATCTTCTTCACGGGTCTTTACGGATCAATATCAGTGATACATACGTTGATACACTATGAGCCGGAAAGAGTACGATTTGAAAGAGCTTCTTGTTCACGGTTCTATACCTGCAGCCACAACATCGTATATGTTGTGCCGTGTATTGAACCGACTCCTCCTATATATGTACATACACTTGGCAACAGAACGTTTCCTTCGTCTTTGTCATATAAATCGGTTGAAAAGATTCGTATGGATCTTATGTTCTGATGTTCTGTACGCTCTCAACAGATCAGAGATCCATATCGATACAGTAATACATATGTTACAGTGCAACTGCCACAACAGAACACAAGAACAACACAATTACCTGTAGACGTGCGTGCATGGAGGTATGTACACACATCGCTAAAGCAATAATACACTGATTTTCTCAAGCTAGGGGAACAGATTAGAGGGCTGGTAGAAATGATGGAAGACGGCAAAAGGCGTTCGATTCACCAAGCGATGCGAGATGCCATTGAAAGCATCAGGGCTCTCTATGAGCTTTCGGCGATTCAGCTGCACGATGAGAAAGCGAAGGAGGTTATTCGTCGGAACAACTCCTCGCAAACTTCACCCTGGCTAAAGCCAACAACAGAACCCAAGAGAAGGTACGTTGCAGACACCGAACCTCCGGAGCCAAAGCGGAAGCAGGTTCCATCAAATGGTGCTGCTGAGAGTCAACCCCCGGAGATAAAGCAGAAGGAGAAACACCCTTCAAATGATGCTACAGCAAGTAAACGCCCGGAAAAAAAGCGGAAGATGAAACATCCACCTCTGGCAAATACCAAGGAGAAAGATGTGGCAATTGGCGCTGAGACCCCAGCAAGAGCCCAGCGAACAAGTGCAACCACAAACAAAAAGCAAGCGACAGGAGAAGGCGAATGATTAAATGCCAGCAGGAAGAAGGACGCCAAAAAGAAGCAGCAAGGGGCCATAAGAACGAAACCTGACGCTATTGTCATCAAAGCTACGGGAGCCCTTTCTTACGCGGATATACTACGCAAAGTAAAGGCAGATCCCAAACTGGAAGCAGTTGGAAAAGCGGTTTCTAAAATTAGGAGGACACAGAAGGGAGACCTCCTAATACAACTCAAGGAGACGGGAGGAAAGACCACCGAGTTTAAAGGCGTGATCAGCGAAGCCTTAGCGGAGCAAGCGAGTATAAGAACACTTACGCACCGCACTACTCTCGAGGTCAAATACATCGATGAGGTCACTACAATGGTTGACATAATCGATGCAATTAGAACCTAGTTTGGAGTGAACGTCTTACCGGCAGACATCTTATCCCTGCGAAAGGCATTCGGAGGGACTCAGACAGCAACCATCAGTCTTCCAGTAGAAGACGTAAGAAAACTGTTAGAAGCCGGGAAAATTAAGATTGGGTGGGTAGTCTGCCGAATCCGTGGAAAGACACTGCTGAAAACGTGCTTCAAGTGCCTGGAGTATGGTCATCTAGCCACACAATGCAGAAGCGAAGAAGATCGCTCGAAGCTATGTAGGAGACGTGGTGAAGGGGGCCACATAGCGAAAAATTGCGATAAGCAACCATCCTGCATGTTCTGCAAAAAAAAAAACACCCAGACGACGCGCATCATATAGCTGGTAGCAGAAGATGTCCGGTCTTCAGGAGAGTAAAATACCATGAAGATACTACAGATAAATCTTAATCACTGTAGAATAGCCCAGGACATCCTGGCACAAACGGCCAAGGACGAAAGAGCCGACGTTGTTATGATCAGCGAGCCCTATTAATGTCCCGAACAGAACAATAACTGGATCTGTGATAAAGCAAAACAGGTGGCAATATGGATATGTGGACCCCATGCCTTCCAAGAAACAAACGACCAAACAGAAGGCTTCGTGCGTGCGAAAATAAATGGAATCCATTTCTATAGCTGCTATGCAAGACCCAGCTTGACGACCAGCGAATATCAACTAATGCTGGACCATCTAACCGCGGATGCGCTCCAGAGAGCCCCAGTGGTTATAGGAGTAGACTTCAACGCGTGGGCCACAGAATGGGGCAGCAGGCTCACCAACAACAGAGGACAGGCCTTATTGGAAACATTCGCTCCCCTAGCAATAGGCATTGCTAATAAGGGCCGGGCAAATACTTACCGGAAGGCTGGAGTAGGCTCCATCATTGAAAAACATAAAGTGGAGGGTCAGTGAGGAATATTCACACAGCGACCATCAGGTGATAATACTGGAAATAAAAGGGAAAAAACCAGTCCAGCTCCCAAAACGTACTAGCCCAAAATGGAACGACCGATCTTTCGATAGGATGCATTCGAAGAGATGTTGAACGGTGATCAAACTCCAAGCGGAACAGCGGAGACCCTCGCGCACCACCTCACAGGCACCATCACCACAGAGTGCGACGCATCAATGCCTAGGAGAACAAACACCAGGAAGGCATCACCGTGTTACTGGTGGAACGAGGAAATAGGCGAACTTCGGGCCAAATGTCTACAAGCCCGGCGCAAAGTTCAACGATCAAGAAGGAGGGCGGATTTCCAACAATGCCTGGACACCCTTAGACTGGCGAGACGTAACTTAAATAGAGCCATCAAGGAAAGCAAAACTGCGTGTTTTAAACGTCTCTGTCAAGAAGCCGACATTAACCCATGGGGCTCGGCATATAGAATGGCGATGACGAAATTGAAGGGCTATAGGACTCCTCAAATAACATGTCCGATAATGCTGAGATCCATAGTAGAGCACCTCTTCCCTCAAAGGCCTGCTACTATGTGCAATATTATACGAGAAGTCAATCCAGAAGATATTCCTTTAATTATTCACGAGGAGCTGCAAAGGGCATGCAGGAAGATAGGTGACAACAAGGCGCCGGGACCTGACGGCATCCCGAATAAGGCAGTAAAGGCAGCTGTAAAAAAAAGACCAGACCTCTTCATATCAACAATGCAGAAATGCATTGAAGAAGGAACCTTTCCCGAAAAATGGAAGACGCAGCATTTGGTCCTACTGCCAAAAGGAAACAAGCCTCCAGGGGAACCATCATCCTATCGTCCAATATGCCTATTGGACACCATGGGAAAGATCCTCGAGAAGATAATCTATAATAGATTACTCGCAGTAGCAGAAGAGAAAGGAGCCCTCTCAGATCACCAATTTGGCTTCAGAAGAGCACGATCTACTGTTGATGCCATAAGAGCGGTAGTTGATATCGCCAAAGGTGCCATCGAAAGCGAAAGTTGGCTCTATGGCACAAAGGAGTATTGTGCAGTAGTAACGCTGGACGTTAAAAACGCATTTAACTCTGCGGACTGGTCGTTTATGAGAAGGTCACTTGCCAGGATGGATACGCCATATTACTTGCTACGGATAGTGACGAACTACTTCAACAACAGGAAGCTGAGGTACAACACCGATGAAGGGGTAAAATACTACGACGAACTGCAGGGAGTTCCACAGGGATCGGTTTTAGGGCCACTATTGTGGAACATCATGTACGACGGAGTCCTACGATTAACTCTACCTGGCGGAGTAACGATAATTGGATTCGCCGACGACATTGCAGTCGTGACAGTAGCTAAACAGATCCATGCAGTAGAATCAGCTACAAATGAAGCAATTGCCCGGATAAAAGATTGGCTAATATCCGCCGGACTAGAACTAGCTGACCATAAAACAGAAGCCGTTCTTATAACCAACCGGAAAACCGTCGAATTTGCCAACTTTCAGGTTGGTAACCAAACCATAAGGTCGAAGGAGGCGGTTAAATACCTTGGAGTAATGCTGGACAACAAGCTACGGTTTAAAACGCATGTTGATTTTGTTGCCAAAAAAGCATCGCATATGCAGGGAGCTCGCTCGCGTATTATGCCTAACATCGGTGGACCTGGATACGCTAGAAGGATTCTACTCTCTAGAGTTATCACCTCAGTTCTGTTATATGCCGCCCCAGTCTGGGCGGAGGCACTGAGGACGAAGGAGACCAAAAGGAGACTATCGTCATCATACAGACTCTGTGCGCTACGGACAATCAGCGGCTTTCGAACCATCTCTGACGAAGCTGCATTTGTCATAGCTGGAATGGTCCCCATCGATATTCTCGCAGATGAAATGCTGAGGATATATAACAGAAGAGCATTGAGTCATCACGACGCCACTGGTATCAAGGTGATAAAAATCGAAGAAAGGGCAGCGTCAGCAGCTATGTGGCAAGCTCGTTGGGCTAATACAACAAAAGGCAGATGGACATATAAACTTATACCGACAATCCAAGACTGGATAAGTCGAAAGCATGGAGACTGCAACTACCATCTAACGCAGTTCCTGTCTGGCCACGGTGGCTACCGCAAATATCTACACCGATTTGGACATGACAACTCACCATCCTGCCCGGAATGCCCAGGTGAAGATGAAGATACGGAGCACGCAGTGTTTTACTGCACACGTTTCACGGCATGAAGAATTACTCTGCCAAGTCCGTCACTACTCCTCGACCATATGTTACAGTCGGAAGAGAATTGGATGGCAATATGTTCCTTCGTAACAACTCTACAAAAAGAGCTGCGGAGAATAGAAGAGCTAAGAAGAGCAGCTGAAGCAGCGGAAGAAGCTGACACAAGAAGCATAGCATAAATTGCTAACCAGCCCCGCGAAGTAATACCTAACGGCAGTCCCGCGGGGAGAGTGGTTGAAGTGTGTAGGGTGTGTGTTTAGTACGTAGGCGTATTCCTGAAATCGATTACTCAGGTTTGCGAATCGTGCATGCTAGTAGCACTCGGGCTATTAGTATCTATGAAGATTACACATCCCTGGCGCAATCCAAAAAAAAAAAAAAAAATAATACACTACACACTGTTCATCCCTTATTCAGTAGTATATTCTTTTGCAGTAGTCAGCAAGCATCAAAGTGTGCGCTGCCTCAATTGTGCGTGTATGTTTGCTAAGCTTATTGTTGCTCTTGTGTTGCGTTGGCAACATGTACCAATGTATCGATATGGATCTCTGATATGTTGAGAGCGTACAGAACAAAAGATCCGTCTAGATCTTTTGAGCCGATTTAAAGATCCGGATCTTTGAAAAGAGAGAGATCCGGTGAGCCGACTCATTCAAAAGATGCACATTTCACATGTCTACGAAGAGGTACACAAGGGTCGATTCTGTGACGAGTTCTATGGAACATAATAGACGATGAAAACACGGAGACCATGTAGAGTAGATATTATTGGTTATGCTGACGATATTGCAGTTGCATTTAGTGTGGCCAAAACATTTGAGGAAGTGATGCAAAACTGTAATCAAACAATCATGAAGGTGAAGCTAGTTGGGGACTTCAGATTTGGAACTGACAGAAAACAAGACCGAAGCCGTTCTCATAAGCAGCCATAAAAAAGTAAAACACCTAACCATACAGGTCGGCAAGTAAATCACTGAGTTGAAGCCGTAAATTAAGTACTGAGAATGTTGCTGAACTACTGACTCAGCTTCATGGATCAAGTAATGCACGCAGCCGAGAAGGACTCTCGGACAGTAGCAGCGCTATGCAGTCTAAGCCCATATATTGGGGGAATTGTGAATCTAAAGTACAAACGTCTGTGTCAATTAAAACGAACAGAATATTATAAGGGTATAGAATTCAAACTTAACACAACAAAGAACTCAAATGACTGGTGGAAGTCGAAGCCCAATAGCGGCAAGAAAATTTTACCAAGGTACATCTTTTATGAATTACATATGCAAAATACCAATGAAAAGAATCATGCAGAAGAGGTTAGCCAAATGGGAAAGAAAGCATCAAATACTAAATGAATTCCAAGCTGGCTTCCGAGAATATTACTCTACGGTGGATAATATCTACACTACAGCTTTACAATCATATGAAAGATAAGAAATAGTGAGAAAAGGAAGTTGTTTGGCTTTTTCGTTGCTTTTAAGTCTTCGTTTGATGGAATTAATCAAAGAGCACTTTTCTTGAAACTTAGCAGCACGAAATTTCTGGCGTCACTGAAAACCCTGTTTACAAATACTACTGCTACAGTGTCGGTTGATGAGCGTTTGCCGGAGAACTTTGAAACGACTATGGGAGCTAAACAGGAATGCTTACTAAGTTCGCTGCTTTTTTCATTGCTGTTGAATGATCTATATGACTGCATAGGTGGTGGTTTGATCTTAGGTGGCATCCTAGTCAGGGTTATGATGTATGCCGACGACATCTTTGATGTGCAAGTGTTTCAAGAATGACAACAAGCTTGGAATAGTACTGAAAAACCTGGAATTTTTCTATCAATCTCGAAAAATAAAAAAGAATGATATTAAGCAGAGATAGTCAAAAGGTATCAATACCTAAAATAGTTTAAACATCACATGGAAATCTCTTCTTGGAAAATAGGACGTGAAGTTTTCGTCCAAATTTAATCTTTTAAATGCAGTGTCTATAGCGATATTTAACTACGCACCTCAGGTATGGGGCTACTCGAAGTTTAGCGCCATAGATAAGGTGCAAAGATACTTCATTAAGAGAGTTTTTGGTATGCCCGAGTTCACTCTTAATTACACAATCAGCCTAGAGACCGATGTTCCTGTCATGCATCTGTATACTCTCAAATTGCACATGGAGTATACATACAATATATAGAAAACTTTATTCAAATATGAAGTAAGTCAGTTGCTCTACATTCTCTCTAAAAGCCTGGGAGTCAGTGGTGGAGTTAGATGGTCAGGTGTGCCCTTAAATGAAGATGACTGGAAAGAAAACACAATGTTGGCTCTCGAGGGGATCAGAAACTGTCAAATAAAAAAAAAAATTTACAGATTTAAAATTTAATAACTTACATAGTATTGTGAAAAAAAGTTGCTGATTACACCGAAACTTCCCAAAGTCGCGACGGATAATGGAGACAAAAAAAAAAAAAAAAATAAGAATATCTCTGGTTCCTGAGTGGGTTTTTGAACTTCTTTTATTTTACTACTAGCTGGTTGTACCCTCTCGCTGGGTCTTTTAATATGCGATTTCAAGTTCAATTCTTTAGAGTAATCTCAGCTTTGTCATTGAAATAGTTTACCAGCTTACTCTGCCGTCAAGTCCAACTCATCAGAAGGAATCACTAGACGGCTCCAGGAGAGATGTCGGACTTGGTCCTACCATCTATTTCCAGGCCTACCAAGGTGTCGCTAACTTGATGGCACGGCAATTATGACACGTCTTGGAAGCCAGTTTGGGGATATACGCACTACGTGACCAAATCGTCAAAGCATAAATCCTTCCGTTCGAAGAAGTAGCTGCTGAACACTGAGTGCCTCGCATACTCTGGTGTTGCGCGCTCGATCCCTATGAATTATTCCAGCAACACCGCGAAGGAAAATCTCAAAATCTATCCAGCCTGATCAACTCTACAGAATAACTCGACATTGCTCTTCCATCACTCGTGAATAAGACCCTGAGATACTTAAACGTATCTACCTGCTTCCGTGGCACTCCACAAACATGCAGATTGTACAGAATAGGCGTTCTGGAAACAATCATTACTTCCGATTTGTTCACGATTACTTTCATACCAGCATCGTCACAAACGGCTACAAACCTTTCGAGTGCGCGCTGAAGTTCAGTTTAAAAGGACCCTTACTTACTTACTTAGGTGGCGCTACAGTTCGGGGTGAACCTGGGCCTCAATCAACAAGCCTCTCCATTTAGCTCGGTCTTTAGCTAATTGCCTCCAGTTACGCACTCCAAGTTGGTCGAGGTCCCCTTGAACTTGTGCGCGCCACCTACGGCGATAATTTCCTCTACTGCGTCGTCCCTCGGGATTAGATTCGAAGACTCTGCGGGCCGGAGCGTTGGTGTCCATTCGCTCTACATGTCCTAGCCATCTCAGACGTTCAATACGCAGTTTTTTGACTAGGTCGATGTCGCTGTACAGCTCGTATAGTTCGTGATTGAATCTTCTCCTTCAAAACCCGTCAACGCAAACGGGACCGAATATCTTACGAAGAATTTTTCTCTCGAAGCGACCAAGGATATCTTCATCCTCTTTTAATAAAGTCCATGTTTCAGCGCCGTAAAGCAGGACTGGGATGATCAAGGTCTTATATAGAGTCTCCTTAGTTGTTCGAGATAGGGCTATACTGTTGAATTGCCTTATAAGCCCAAAAAAACAGCAATTGGCAAGAGTTATTCTTCGATTGATTTCTGCACTGATTTTGTTAGTAGAATTTATAGCAGAGCCAAGGTAGACAAAGTCCCTTACTACCTCGAAGTTATAGCTGCCCACGGTGACGTTGTGTCCAATTCGTCGGTGTTGGTTTTCCCTTCTAGTTGACAGCATATACTTGGTTTTGCCCTCGTTTATCGCTAAACCCATTTTAGCCGCTTCTGCCTCAATGCTTGCAAACGCACCGGTGACAGCCCGCTGAGATCTTCCGATAATGTCTATATCGTCGGCGTATGCAAGCAGTTGTACAGACTTGTAATAGATTGTAACTCCGATGTTAGCTTGTGAGTTCCGCACAATCCGTTCAAGTACAATGTTAAAGAAGTCACATGACAGCGCGTCACCTTGTCTAAAGCCTTTTTTGACATCAAAGGTCTCGGTGAGGTCATTACCGACCTTGATGGAGCACCGAGCGTTCTCCATCGTCAGCCTGCACAGACGGACAAGTTCGGCAGGGATGTCAAAACTAGACATGGCTCTATAAAGCTCTTCTCTATAGATGCTGTCATAGGCGGCCTTGAAATCGATAAAGAGGTGGTGAGTATCGATTTGGAATTCTTGGGTTTTCTCCAGGATCTGCCGAAGTGTGAAGATTTAATCGATGGTGGACTTTCCTGGCCTGAAACCGCACTGATAGGATCCAATCAGGCTGTTGATAAAAGGTTTCAGGCGTTCACACAATATCGCAGAAAAGATCTTGTATGCGATGTTGAGGAGACTGATGCCTCTATAGTTGGCGCAGTTGAGGGGGTCTTCTTTCTTGTGGATCGGGCAAACGATGCTGAGATTCCATTCATCAGGCATACACTCGTCTGACCAAATCTTAGAGATGAGTTGGTGTATGCACTCTACCAATTCATCACCAGCTGCCTTGAAAAGTTCGGCCGGTAAGCCGTCAGGTCCAGCAGCCTTGTTCGATTTTAGCTTGGATAGCTATCCTCACTTCGTTTTGGTCAGGTGGACGGAAATTTTGACTATCATCGTCTATGTTGAATGGTTCATTCTGCCTGACAGCGGGATGTTGGTCTTCGTCGCCGTTATACAGTCTGCAGAAGTAGTTTTTCCATATTCTCAGCAGCGACTGTGATTCTACTACGAGGTTTCCATTTTCATCTCTACAGGTTTCTGTACGGGTATTACTTCTCTGACACGTTCTTTTTACCTTTTGGAAAAACTTCCATATATTGTTCCTGGAGTATAGACTCTCGATATTCTCAAACGCTCGCTTCTCATGCTCTTTCTTCTTCTTTTGGAGAAGCCGATGTTCTTCCCATCTCTTTTGCTCGTAGAGCTCACGAGCAGCTCTCGTCTTCCTTTGCAGCGCCGCTTTGTATACCTCTTGTTTTGCTGCATGCACTCGCCGGCATTCTTCGTCAAACCAGGGGTTTCGCGGTGGTGGGCGAGCGAGACCCAGCACATCAGTCGCGGCGTTTCTGATGGCATGTTGGCAGCGTTGCCACTGGTCTTCGGTACTTGATACTGGCGGCAAAGGGGTAATTGAGAGATTTCGGGATACGCGTTCAGCGAAGAGTCTGGCGGTCTCTTGCGATTGTAGCTTTTCGACGTTAAATTTTCTCACAGTAATTCTTCTTTGTTGCTCAGATTGGGATATCCGCATTCGTACCTTGGCTACAAAAAGGTAATGATCCGAGTCTATGTTGGCCGCTCGGAAGGTCCGGACATCCAGAATACTGGAGGCATGCTTTGCGTCGATCGCAATATGATAAATTTGGTTGATCGTGACATGATCATTGGACCGCCATGCTTATGAATATCGAGATGAGGAAACCATGTGCTTGCTATGGTGACATTTCGCTCCACAGCGAAATCAATTAGCCTTAGTCCGTTATCAGACGTGGTGTCGTGTAGGCTATGCTTACCGACTGCCCTACCAAAGACGTCCTCCTTTCCTATTTTGGCGTTAAAATCGCCCAATATGATTTTAACGTCGTATTTAGGACATTGCTCGTATGTTTTGTCGAGGAGCTCGTAGAAACACTCTTTGGTGGCAGGGTCCTTTTCTTCTGTGGGGGCATGAACACATATTAGGCTTATGTTAGCGAATTTAGCCTTGATCCGGATAGTCATAATACGCTCGCTCACGTGTCGGAAGCTTAAGACTTCTTGCCTAAGTCTGCCGCGTATGACAAATCCGCATCCGAATAAGCGTTGCCCTTTAAAAGGACCCAATGATGACCAAATCATCCGCAAGGAGAAGATGACTAAGCCTTAAGTCCCCCACTTTGCAAAATTCTCTGTCACGGCTGCGCTGCAATATTCAGTCCATATATACAATGAAGAGGCGAGGTGACAAAACGCACCCTTGGCAGAGTCCAACCCCACAGTGAGGGCTACTGATTTACTGCCATTTACCCGAACATAGTTTCTATAGTTTGTATATAAATACTGCATCGCCCTTAATTGGGAATGATCAATCCCATACTCTTGCAAAACACTCCAAAGATTGCTCCGAGGAACCGTAACACATGTTTTCGACACATATATAAAACAGGTGTAGGTATACGGGTTTACCATACTACCAGCTCTTCTCAAGAATCATTCTGAGAGTGAATAACCGGCCGGTCCTGCTTCTACTGGGACGAAAACCGCATTGCTTATCCCCCAAACTATCCTTAACCACAGCCCTGGCACGCGTTCCAACACCTTAGCAAAGACTTTTCCAGGGATACTTAATAGAAATATATCCCTGAAATTGGCGCAATATTTTTTGTCCCATTGTTTAAAAACAGGAACAATCACTCCCATTTGCCAATTACCAGGTGTTTCGCCGCATTCCCAGCTCTCTATAACGACACCTGAGAGCCATTGCACTCACTCTTTATCAAAAGCCTTTAGCGTTTCCGGATTTTATCCACACCGGTAGATTTGGCAACTTTTAGCGATTTGATCACCAAAGTCTCGACCATAGGTATGTCATCTTCTTGATGACATGGCTTGTTCGGAATCGAGCAATTCTGAAATTTTTGTACAGATATGCAGTCACGTTTTAATGAAATTGTTTATTATATTTGAAAACACATATAGTTACCTGAAGTATTTCTCGAAAAACATCTACTAAAAGGTAGAAAAATAGACTTAAAGTATGAGTATTCAACTTGCAATATACTGCCTAAGCCACCCTGTTAATAATTTATTTTTAATCTATTAAAACATTCTAAAATGTGGACAAGTCCAACGATCAATAACATCTCATTTAACAAAATGGAAAAATATTGCAATAGTTCTATGTCTACACATGCATATGCATGTACATAAGTACCTACGCGTATATTCCCAAGTCTCTTAATTGCATAAAGTTTTGACAGCACATGGACATCTTAAATAATAAAATTTACAATATCTTAGATTTGGCACTGATAACGTTTTTTTTCAATTTTAACTCTAGATCGCACACTGAAGATCAAAACATAATCATTCAAATCACATACAATTGCGACGATAACCACTGCTGCATGACATCTGGCCGTGGTCTCCACTGAAGGAAAATTGTGGGCGATGATTTGATTATTTGATTTTAGCATTGCTCAGCTTCAGGACAACGCAGAAGGATGTTTTATACCTTAAATGAATCAGCGGCGAATTTACTAAATGCATCTATTTTCTATTTGTTCAATCCGGAGCAAAATGAAAAAAAAAAAAAAAAATTAATTCAGTGCCAAATCTAAGACATTTTAAATTTTATTAATTAGGATATGTATGTGCTATCAAAACTTCGTGCAATTAAGAGATTTGGCAATATACGCGAACATATGCATGTACAGACATAGAAAGATTCCAATATTTTTCCCTTTTATTAGATGAGATGTTGTTGATCGTTGGATTTGTCCACATTTTAGAGTGGTTTAATGGATTTAAAATAAATCGTGTGTTGTGGGCGGGTTTGTGAGTGTTCTGGTGGCTATTCCCATGGGGGAAGCTATAATTGAGTTTACGCATTTGTGGTATTGTATTCAGTTGGCAATTATGTTTCAACAATTAAATAACCGTCAACTAAAATACGGGCGCAGCAAGCCGAGCTCTGGTCAGCTAGTATACTCGTACACACACTATTGCAACGATAGCCTACATGACTGTTGGCAATGGTCTTCACTGAAGGAAAATGTGGGTAATGATTTGAATAATTGTTTTTAGCATTGCTCAGCTTCAGGAAAGCGCAAAATGATGTTTTATAGCTCAAATGAATCGTAGACGAATTTACTAAAAGCGATTTCTTTTTTTTTTAAATCCAATAAGCTATTGTTGAATCAGGACCGTTTGAATTTAACTTTAACCCCCTTTCTGTCACTTTTACTTCGAATGCTCAGTTCCTGTGGTAGAGTAATTCCTAATACAATCTTCCCGGGAAATGCAGATCATAAGAGTGAAAACCACATCCAAATCCCTTGATTGGTTCTCGAGATTAGCGCTGTCATTCACGTTTTGGGGATTTCAATGACCCACGTATATCTGTGATATCTTTATATCTCAAATAATTATATTTTTGCTTCCGTTATAAGAATCACAGGATAATGATTTATACCTCAATCTCTTTAGCAAGAAATCTACTAATCGAGGAATTGAGTCATATTCAAATGGGTACCGACATTTTGTAATAATATATATGTAAAGCATAGGAAAATGTTTTTTTGTCAGTAAAAAACATATAAAAGGGGTTTAAAAGCCTAATGATGGATTCAGGATACTAAAATTACTTCTAAAATATTCTTCTTCTTACGACATATCGATTGATGATTGATATATACATTGTTGAGGTATCATTACGTACCTACTCCCTATTCGCGGACAAACAGAAAATATGTGTTTCCTTTTATAGATGTAGAGAAAATTGATTTTAGTAAATGTTGAATCTAGTACAATTCGTTCGTCTTGAAATCTGCACGGCTCTAATGTCTGCTGTCATCTCATACTAAAACAGAACTCATCGATGGGCTTCTGCCAACCTCCCTTTATATTGGACTCCGACGTAAGTTATTTATTTTATTTGATTGCTATACTCTACAATTCTACACCTAAGCTAAATTCATATTCGGATGCGGCTTTAGCTTATGACCATCAACGTAAACATTTTTAGTTGCCTTTGGCAATCCTACTTCGATACCATCCATATCTTTTGTCAGGTTTATTTGACATCCAGGCAAATTTCCAAATTTCCAATTCACCGCTGGAATTCCACTTGCCAAAAACCTGGAAAGTTCTGGTACCTTCGGATTAACAGATTCGAGATATCTCTCAGGGCTTCATGGTGTTTACCTTTGCGCTTATGCGCTCATGTATATACATACATATCTTATACATGTGTAGAAAGCTCAACCACCCCATTGGTCAATCTTACTTTAATGCCAAATTTGATAGAAAACTAACAATGGGGATGTTTAAAACGCGATCAGGAATCATTGGTCTCAATGCAAACCGGTTTCGAGAAGGAGAAAAGAAGAACTACAGCCTTTGTAATTTACATACATATACAGGGTGGGCCAACTACAAGTTTCTTTTTAAAAATGCAATAAAATGAACAAAATAAACTTTTTTCCATGTATTATGGCTTTATTAGCAAGAGCAAACATTCCCATTTATTACGGAACACAACGTCGTTCAGGTGGCTGTCTCGGCTGGCTTCGCAGTAGCGCATTCCATCACTCCAATTTTCCAAGACCTTGTTGATGATTTCGGGCTGTAGCTCACGGATTGCTTGGATGATATTGGCCTTAAGTGCTTGAATCGTTTCCGGATTGTTGGCATAACATCGGTCCTTCACGGTTCTCCACAAAAAAAAAGTCCAAAGGAGTCAAATCACAGCTCAGAGGCGGCCAATTGACATCGCCAAGACGGCTGATAACACGATTTGGGAATTTGGTGCGCAAAAGACCGATTGTGGCATGAGCTGTTTGGCATGGCGCGCCATCCTGCATGAACCAGAGGTTGTCCAAATCCATGTCTTCAATTTCACCAAAAAAAAAAGTCGTTAACATGGCTCTGTAACGCCCACCGTTGACCGAAACGTTGTTCCCAGCCTCATTTTCGAAGAAAAATGGTCCAATGATGCCACCACTCCACAATCCGCACCAAACTGTCACTCTCTGTGGATGCATTGGCTTCTTGACAATAACGTACGGGTTTCCGAGCCAGATGCGGCAATTTTGTTTGTTAACGTAGCCGCCGAGATGAAAATGTGCCTCGTCAGAAAAGATAATTTTTCGCCCAAAATCGTTATCCAATTCAAACTGCTCTAAGGCCCAAACTGCGAAGTGATAGCGAAGCGGATGGTCATGCGCTTTCAATTGCTGAATCAATTGGACCTTGTAAGCGAATAATCCCAGATCTTTGTGCAGAATTCTCCTCAGGCTAGTGCGTGAAATGTTGAGCTGTTGAGATCGATGACGAGTTGATGTTCGTGAATTGAGTCTCATACTCTCGGCTACAGCAGCCACGTCCTCGTCCGTACGCACCGTATGACGACGGGGACCACGAGTGTTGTCATGAGTGTTGTCTTAGCATACCAGTCTTACGAACTTTTTGCACAAACTTGCGTACAGCAGGCGCGTTGGGTGCTTCATTTCGGCTAAAACTTCTTTTAAAAAAACGCACTGTTTGGGCTACACAGCACTCACTTTTGAAATAAGTTTTCAAATTTCCCAATGTTCTTCAAGCGTAAAGTGGCTCATTTCGTTACGCGGAGGTATGATACTGACTTTCTGTCAAGATTTCGAGCGGGAAACAGCTGTCAGTGTCAAAATAACCTATAATTTAAAAAGAAATCACTAGATGGCCCACCCGTTATAATATATATATACATTTTCAATAGCCCGCTAATGGCCCGAGGTAGAATGCTCAGGTGGACTCTCCATCCTTCTCCATCCTTCTCTTTCCTCCGCCATTGACTCCAACTCATCAGGAGGAATCCCTAGACGGCTCCAGGAGAGATGCCGAACTTGATCCAACCATCTTTTTCTACCTATCGGGGAGTCGCCTACCTGATGGCACGGCAATCATGTTTACATGAAGAAGAAAACTTTATCGAAATTCCCCAATCTTAAAACACATACGGATAAAGTTTCTCGGAAAGTACATTCTGGCGTAGGAAGAAGTCATCATTCTACTCAACGGTGGTGCTGATTAGGGAGCTCTCTACAAATATGTTATTGATGCGTTTTGGTACAGAAAAAGTCTAGTTGACCATTAAAATCCATAAGAATAATAGTTTTTAAATTGATTTGCCAATCTCTCTCCAACAGACGAAGTTTGCCATGTTTTAATGTTTTGTATTATTTCTTTCATTGAAAATAAACAGAAGAATTTATAATAATATCATATCGTCCCCCATATGCCAGAAGCATGAATGTGCAAATTTTAAACTTTTGAGGAATGACCACAATTGTGCTTCTTACTCTACTAAATAAGAATGAATTCAACATTCACCCAATTGACATAGTAAGAAATTGTTGTTTCCCGCTTTCTGCATATTTACAGTTCTAAAACATATAGAATATAAGTCCTTCTCTTATCAAACAAACTAAGAAAGTCGAAAAAAATAAAATTTGCACCTTCATGCTTCTGGCATATGGGGGACGATATAATTACGAGTATTATTATTAAAAGTAAAGGAAACTGATAATCGGTTTGAAAATGTGTACAATATATAAATAATTGCTAAGAAAAAAGTCGAGACAGTATTCCCATTTTTGCCTAAATTGAAGATGATTCAAGTTTTCGGTTAGAGTTCCAAGAATAATTATGAACAGATGTACATATCAAGGATAACAAATTTTTATTTGCTCGTCATTGCCTACATATTACGAATTTGGTGCGTCACTAATCATTCAACTTACTTGTATTCAGTTTTGATATTACGAAACGAGAAACAAATTAAAATAGATAGGGGAAACAACGCCTTATTATGAGGTGATATTTTTCTTTCTCTCCGTACAGTCATTTGAAGAACTAAGAAGGGACAGACATACACCTCGTAGATTCCTATCTTATGATTAGAGTTTGAAAATAAAGCGAAAGTATGGAACAGAAAGTTATTCTTATATATTATGAGTGAAAATGAAAAGTTATGACGACAACTTTGCTATGTCTTGGGAACACAGCTGTTTCATATTAGACACAGTCATCTGTTTCCTTGTAAATAAAAATGCGTCTCCTATTCTTAACTGCATGCATAGTGATCCTGTCGATGCAGAGGGCATGCTTATTATAGAAGAAATATGAGGAAATTTTCAACAACTATGATACATCCCCCTAATCACTCATTAAAAACTGCCTCGAGGACATTGATATTTAAAAAAATGTTACGTATACGCCCAAATGTGCCCAAATTGCATTTATTGGCAAAAAATTAAACTTTAAGTTTCGTAACAAAGTCAAACAAAACTTATTGCATTTAATCATAGCAAAGTAAGCAACGTCATCCAAATGCATTCCTCATAAAATCAAACTGCTCAGTAAACTATCAACAAGCAGAACAGCACTCCTTTCCGAAAATTAAAAAAAAAAGAAACCTCACGTTCGAACTCACTTCACTGAAAACCTCTTCACATCCGATTGACCATAAAAAATACACTCCGTAAGCCAAAGTGCACGGAAAATACTCATAAAAAATGAATAAGAAAATATCTACAAATACTCACCATACAAGGAGCTTGCATCCAGGGCTCGCCATCGATTTGCATGGGAAAAGTTTTTCGGGTTTTTATCGTTACCTCGCTGCACTGGGCCAAACGTCGTCCGGATGCCCTTAAGCCCGTCCGCACTTGTCCCATATGCAAGCAATTTTCCAAACCAATGACTTCTATTAGACGATCACCAAAATCTGTCAATGACACACGAACCAGAGGAAATACAAAATTAAATGAAAGTTGGGTGAAAAATGTCCTTGTACACAGATACACACATCCATAAACGCACACGCTGTGTACAATTGCGTATCTGCGTACCCCAATAGTAAGCAGTTTTATTCTATGATTCTGCCCATCAAGAGGGAAGGGATAGACTATCGGTAGCTGACGCGCGCGTTCCACAATGAAAGCATAAAATCAGCGATAAAAATGAAGCACAAGGGTTTGGGAGGCGGCTAGCAGGAGGCGAGCCAGAAGGAGGACAAGGTTTTATTTGCAAAACGTGTTAAAATCAACACAAAGGACATGCGAAATACGAAATCACAGTCGCCGACAAAATACACATACAGGATGGACATGGGATGATGAGGAGCAAAGTGGTCGTTGCAAAGCCTGGCAACAGTACATAACTTTTAGCAGCAAGAAGCAATAAAAATTGCGGAACGCATACACATTACCAACAGTCTACACCATGCGAAGGCGGACAATGCTTCCATATACAGGATACACGTATCTCTGATGGTGTGCTTGTGTAAAATAAAGTAACAAAAAGAAAAGGATACGTACCTTGAATGGCCACCGATAAGTCAACTGAATTGAAGCTGGTCGCTGATAGTTCCTTATCAGATGATTTCAGCTTCTTACCCTTCCGAAATGGACCGCCCTTCCTGATACGTTTCTGGGACAAATGCTCGCCCCATAAATTTGAGCCACCATGTGTGTAGGGAATGTTAAGCAGAGCGATGCCTTGTAAATGTGGTCCATTTGCTAGGTCCAGTGATACACCATCACACTGTGAATGAGACAAACGAGATGGAAAAAATATTCATAAAAAAAGGATACCATACAAGGATACTTCATTTTTGCTGTTGTGTTGGTTTTTTTTTTTTTTTTTTTTCTACTTGCTTTCAATTTGAAGCTTTTCTGAGATCTTTTTTCTGAAGAGGACACTTTATTATGTTTAAAATGGAATTCAAATAGGCTTTGGTTGTGGATTGTCTATGTCTCTGTCTCTGATGATTGCTGTTGCAGGGTAGAGGACGAGCGATAAAGAGGATTCATCTCAAAGCAAATTGGGATGAATAAAAAGGGCGACGAAGGGTGGAAACGTTCGTTCAATTTGAAAGAATTAGGATTGCACTTGATGACAGAGAAATTTATTTATTTCTTAGGTTTATTGCCCTCGGTGGCAGGTGAACGTTCGAGATAAATATAACGTCAAGGATGGGTGATGTTGGTTATTACTGCGGCGTGGTGGTAGGGATTTCTTATATTTTGATAGCAAAGTGGGCAGTGCTTAAATTATTATCATTTCAAGTGGGATGGTCATAAAAAATTAAATCTGAGAAGGTACACGTTTTCCGCTTTATGATTTATTCTCTTTTCTGTCTGCGTATAGCATACTAGCTGCTTGAGTGGTGGATGTATATGCTCTTTTTTAAAATGCTAAGGTCTTGTTGGATAAAGAGGGATTATTACCAGGAAAGTAGCGAATCGTGTATGATGGAGCCCGAGGTATTTCGCTTCAGTATATAGAATATTATGGTACTAAAAAGGCGAGTGTGGAAAATACTAAGGAGATCAATGAATTATCGGGGATGTTGGAACAATTTTAGTAAAGTACAGGGTGACCAGATAAGAACGATAGGAATAAAAATTGAAATGAAACAATAACGGTGTGAGATATAAAATTGATCCTGGCTTTATTTTGAAGCTACATTCACGGCATTATGTGTGGAATAACACATCATTTAAATGGCCGCCTGGACTTCGCTGGCAGTACTTCACGCGGTCGGTCCAATTTTTGATGACTCGTTCCAATACGTACGGCGTTATTGTGGCAATAGCGTCTCGAATGTTGGCCTCGAGCTCATCCAAAGTGGTTGGCTTGTTAGCGTAGACTAAGGACTTGACGTAGTCGCAGAGAAAATAATCGAGTGGTATCAAGCCGCATGATCCCGGCGACTAATTGATGAACGCTCGTCGTGAGATGACCCAGTCGCCAGATTTCTCCTTCACAATTTTGAGTATTTTGTCGCTTGAACACCGTCTTGTTGGACGTTCAGCATCAATTCTTGCGTCAGCACACCTAAATCCAACCGCAAAATAAACCGGATTGACTCTCCTGCGATACCCAAATTCAGCTGATCAGAGCCGAATCGACATTTCTGGATCTTCTTCGACCGCTACAGCGCCTATGTTTTCTTCATTTTGCACCAGTCTCTGTCTGGTTGGTGGCTTAAGGTCCAAAAGAGTGTACTCACGCTCAAACTTTCCACGGTGCGACGAATTGCCTGCACACTGAAGCCATGATGATGACAAACCTGACGACCTGACGCCGGAATTTCAATAATATTTTTTAATAATTTCCGCACGTTTGCCAAGCGTGAAATGATGCACGATGAAATGGCACAATCTTACTGAATATTTTGACAGCTGGATGTTATTGGTAACATTGACAGCTGCTGAAACATAACAATTGGAAAAAGAATTATTGCTATCTGGTCACCCTTTACACATACTCAAAGTATAGAAATCACATCAAATTCTTTTCCCGTCTTAACAGTATCAATCAAGTATTTATAGTGAATTGCGTCCATTCTCGCGATGTGAAAGCAAGAAGTGTCTAACTTTATTTCCTTAAAAATAAAGACGCTGGTGGGGGAAGTGTTCTGTTTGTTGTGTACGTTTGCTTCTTAAATGGATGCACGTGTTGTCTCTTTAACTTGTTCTATGGTGAAAACGTATTCATTGTGGCCTGAAATGAAAATAGCCACATCACCTTGGTCGTTCTTGAAGAGGCATTTTGAAAGTTGGTTAGCAGAAGAAGAAGCACTTGTCATCTCATAATAGTTCTCATAAACATAGTATTGCATCCATTCGAAGACGTCAAGCCGACAAGATACTTCCCTCCATGAACAATATCAATAGACTTTGGGATCAGTAGTGTGATGTCAATTTAGAAACCATTTCGAAGGTTGAAACCTGATTATTGAGAGTAAAGGTTGAAGCTAAGGGGCCTGAGTTGCAGTTCTAGTAAATTTGACTGGACGCACTTCTGAAAATTCTCAACTGGATCATTGTTGAGATTGCTTTCCAATTGCAGCGGGCCAGATAAGCATTTTTTTTTACAATTTGCACGCGCACATAGGATTACGACTACCCCTAATATGTTAAGATACAGCGCGGGCTCTAGGAAATTAAGAAAAGAAGATAAGAGGAGAAATCACATTGATTTTGAATAAATTGAACACAGGAAACCGGCTTACTGGTGGACAGACAATATCGCGGATCTCAGAAGGAGATATCTACACCTTAGGCGCAAAGTCACCAGGGGAAGAAGGAGAAACGTCGAGAAACTATGGATGTACAAGACCGCTAAGCTGGAGCTTAAACAGGAAATATATCCGAGCAAGAAGCAGAAGTGGAATGATCTGAGATGAGATGTCAATAATGATCCCTGGGGCTTACGCTACAGAGTAGTTATGCATAAGTTAGGGGAGCAAGCGGCTTGTCTAGCATTAAATGCGAATAAAGTTTAAAATATCGTTAACATTATGTTCCCTTCACATTAATTAGTGTACAACAGTTGCTAAATGGAAGGTCTGTTTCCCAAAAACTGGAAAATGCCGCGTCTGGTACTAATTAGCAAGAGAAAAGGAGACCCGGACACCCCATCAGCGTACAGGCGTATTTGCTGGATACCGCAGGAAAGCTGTTTGAGAATTTGCTGAAGCCGCGACTCACTGCGGCAGTTCAGAGAGCAGGAGATTTATCTGAAAGTCAACACAGCTTCAGGAAAAACCATTCTATAATAATAGCTGCGGGAGAAGTGGTAAGGGCCGCTCAGAGAGCCCAAGAGGGAACCCATCACTCTAGAAAGATAGTTTTGCTAGCTGCATTGGATGTAAAAAATGCTTTGAACTGTGCCAGGTGGGTAGATATACTAAACGCACTTTCAGGGTGCCAGAGTATCTACTGGGGATAGTAAAGGACTACCTCAGAGACCGATGGCGCATCTATAACACCACAGAGGGGCTTCAAAGGAAGAAAATCACTGTCGGAGCAGCACACCGTTGAATACTGGGAACCGATTTGTGGAGCGTCTCTTACGACGGGATTTTACGTAAGGAGATTCCCGACGACTGTTTCCTAGTCGGCTACGTGGATAACATTGCCCGTATTGATTACTGCACGAAACACAAAGGATGCATAGAAGAGACTAAATCAAGTCATGAGATGTGTCAACTCCTTGATGGAAGATCACGGCCTAAGTCTTGTCACAGAGAAAACGAAAATGTTGATAAAAAGACGAATACCTACTATTTCTGAGTTTCAAGTGAACTCGGAAATAATAACAACAAAGGACGCAGTAATTTACCTGGCGCTGAGACTGGATACAAAACTTATTTTCTGGCGGCACATTAAGGCCGCGGCAGAAAAAGCTGAAAATGTTACCATATCGCTGAATAGGTTAATGGCGAACATTGGAGGCCTCACGGCAAGCAAACGGAGACTCCTAATGTCGATCATACACGCCATACTTTTATATGGCAGTGAAATATGCGGCAATGCGAATAAAAAAGAAAAATACCGGAAGCGAATGGCGATACAAAGAAGAGCAGCTCCATGGGAAGCAATATCGCACGGTGTCAGAGCCGGCAGTCCGCGTAATTGCGGGAGTGACCACCATCGGCCTCTTAGCAGCGGAGAGAAAGAAATCGGAAAAGAATCTGCAAAAGCGGAAGCCAAAGAACTTACCAAAGAACGCTAGCAAGAACGCTTGTATACCGTAAGCAGAGGTAGATGCAACGTTGCTGAATGGTCGGAGCGGAGATATGGAGAAATCAACTACTACCTAACTCAGTTCCTTACAGATCATGGGTATTTCAATGTGTACGTGCATAATATGGGGAAAGTGGGGAGTCCAGCTTACCAGTACGATGACTCTCCACATGACAACGTAGAGCATATGTTCTTAAGCTACACACAGTGGACAGCAGAAAAAAGCAGGCTGCAGCTGGGGATAGGCGACATAAGTCCAGAGAACGTAGTGGGAGTAATGTTAGTAAGTGAAGACAAATGAAATAAAATATTTTTCTTTTTCGAGGCAGTACTAAAGCCAGAAAAGAGAGAGGAAGATCAAATCATACCCTCACAAGATATTTAAGCCTGATAGCCTGATGAAAACCTCACCGGCAAGAAAAAATAAACCCGCAATAGAAGATAAACATGAAGAAGCAGGTCCGCAGAGGGGAAAGAAAGTGGCACCACTCCGAAGTAATGCATAAGCGGTTCATAAGCGGCACTTGGAACAGAGCGGGTCTGTTTCTCGTGAGCAGTAGAGTTTTCCATCAACCCTGAGGCAAGAAACAAAAATAAATAAATAGGAAAAATAGGAACATCTGTGTTGTACGGCTCAGGAAAGAATCTCAGTATTTCAGGAGACATTTTTTCGGTGTTCTAGCGAGTCTATTGACTTCACAATGCTTCTGTCCCTATTTGTTTTAACTCACGGTTTTGAATCCGATTCAGTAAGTGCAATGGTGCACCGGACCAGATAGCGGCGTTATCCTCGAGCTTAGGGCGGATGTATGCCTTATTTATCGCTGTCAGATCAGAAGGGGTAAAGTATTTCTTGCACCGTTTTAAAAAATCCTAAATATTTGGCGACATCAAATATGTGGTCATTCCAACGTAGGTTGTCGTTAGAGGGTGGGTCAATAAGTCCCTGAAAATTAACACAAATTGTGTCTTCACCTTAAATTTAATTTTTTTTTGTCAAGAATCATCTGTCAAATAGTTTTGCTGTGGCAGCCATTTTATTATATAGACGCCTACGAGCATTTTCGTTAAAATGGAAAAAAGTGAATTTCGAGTGCTCATTAAACACTATTTTTTGCAAGAAAAAACTATCACGCAAACCAAACAAAAGCTTGACAAATATTATGGGGACTCTTCACCATCGGTTGGAACCATTCACCACTGGTTTACTCAATTTCGGTGCGGTCGTTCAAGCACAAATGACGCCGAAAGTTCTGGTCGCACAATTGAGGTCATCACACCAGAAATGGTCGACAAAATCTATGGTTTGATAATGGACGATCAGCGAGTAAAAGTGCGCGAGCTTGAAGAGGCCACAGGCCGTTTCGTAACCGTGGATGAAACCTGGATTCATCAGAATACACGAGAAACCAAAGAACAGTCAAAACAATGGACTTCTCCTGGTGAATCGAAGCCGAAGAACGCCAAGGCGGGTTTGTAAGCAAACAAGGTCATAGCGACAGTTTTTTGGGATGTGCGCGGTGTTATTCACATCGATTACCTTAAAAAGGGTAAAACGATCACCGGCGTATATTACGCAGAACTGCTGGATCAATTCCAAGCCGATTTGGAGCAAAAACGGCCGCATTTGGCGAAGAAAAAAGTTATTTTCCACCAGGACAACGCACCGGCGCATAAGTCCGCAGTCGCGATGGCAAAATTGCATGAGTTAGGCTACGAACTCCTCCCTCATCCAGCACATTCCCCAAATTTAGCGCCTGCGACTATTTCTTGTTTCCAAACATGAAGAAATGGTTCGGAGGTAAGAGATTTGGGTCGAATGAAGAGGCCATCACTGAAACAAGCGCTTATTTTGAGGGGCTCTAGAAATCGTAATATTTGGAGGGCATCAAAAAATTGGAGAAACGTTGGATGAAGTGTATCGAGCTAAAAGGAGACTATGTTGAAAAATAAAATGTTTTTATGCCGAATAGAGTGTTCCTTATTTCATTTTTCAGGGACTTATTGACCCACCACACACATACCGAGCATGGAAAGTCTTTCGCTTTCAGAGATGCAAGTGCCATTCATTAAAAATGACTGAGGGCTTAGGTTTCGCTTGAATGACAGAAGACAGCATTGAGCTTTCGAAGCATTAAATTCCACTCCATTCATTGTACCCCATTTAATTAAGCAGTCAAGCATATTTTGACTGAACTGCCGCCTACAGTTTCTATGTAAGGAACATCTAACAAATTGCGATAAGCTGTTTGACTTTGTTTGCAACAATGAAGCTGCGTCGAGGGATAGTAAATTAAATATAAGGGAAAGTTGCCATTAAATGGAGAACAATCAACTGCTGTGGCTACTGGTG
The DNA here is from genome assembly GCA_945910035.1 of Brachypalpus laphriformis. Lineage (NCBI taxonomy): Eukaryota > Metazoa > Arthropoda > Insecta > Diptera > Syrphidae > Brachypalpus > Brachypalpus laphriformis. Next base: position 291,995,933 of record OX246753.1, on the reverse strand, counting down.
CCACATTGCTAAGTTTGCCAGGTGTTTGCGGAACAACTTTAGTGGATTTACTTTTACTAGCTGCTGATCTGACTGTAAGTATCTAATTAATTCCTGATCCTGTGTTGAATATATCTATTTCTGCTCCTGTTTTACCTAACTTATTGTCGTGAAGCGTTCAAGCCAAACTCCATTTGCTATTAATTTGGCAGTGGTGAAAAACTCTTGGAAAAATTATTTAAATTTCGCGGCTATCTTCTGTGAACTAACCTCTTCTATTTTATTCATCAAATGTTTTAAGTATGACTTCAAGGAACCTCGAGAAATAGCATCTTTTCAGCTGCTTTTCCCAGATGCCTACTTCGATGAATTACTCACAAAAGGCTTTTGGCTCGACGAGACATTACTGCATGAATATGTTCCCAAGGTTAGAAATGCTCTACTGAATAGGGCACCTATGACTGCAGCCTTTACGTCGCATCCAAAAACCATTAGACCTTCTCGACTTTATAAACTCTAAAAGAATTACTAATGGAGTACCGTACTAATCAAGTCTTACGAACTTTTTGGACCATCCATCATATGATGTTACTAAGACCATATGCATTTTTTTGTTCACTTTTTACGAGTAATTCAGCGTATTCCCTTGATCCTGATCATTCTGATTGCTCATCTTATTTGGAACCGTTGATTGGCCTTGGTGAATTGAGTTTTGATAATTTGTATGGAAAATACTTACCTTAAATCTATCTGAAATCTTAAGGGATTATATGCTATGCATTAAATGCTATGCTCCTAATGGTAAAGCTCTAAATCTGTTTAAAAAAAAAACTGAGCTAAGTTTCTACACAAGAAATCGAATCCGCAAACATATGTAGCTTGTTTTTTTTCTAATTTTGCTGCGAAAAATCCAGACGGGCTTGCAAATGGGCTTGGATGCGAATTTCATTGATTTTGCTAAGACGAAGTCGATCACATGACTTTAATTTCGAAGTTACCTGGTTCGGACTTTCACTTAAACTTACTTAATTGGATCAAGTCATACTTAATTAATCGGATCCAATTTGTTGCATAAAATGATGTTCTCTTCAAGACCATGAAAGTAACGTCAGGTGCTCCGTAGGGTAGTTACGTCGGCCCTTTACTATTCCTGTTATTCATTTATGACCTCCTACTAGTACCCAAACAATCAGAATCTCTTTTATTTGCGGATGACCTCAAGGTATTTCGATCAATAAGAACGAAATGTGATTGCAACCTTTTGCAAGAAGATGACACCGCCGCGCCGTCGATAAATTGTGTGATGATAATATTTCACTCCTGAACATTTCTATGCTTCACACTCTCCAGGTCTTGATAGAGTGTTATAGAAAAAATACTTGGGTGTGATACTTGATCCTTGATTTATTTTTAGTGAAAATAGACTATATTTATTTTAAGGCTAACTCAATGCTAGGTTTCATTAAAAGAAAGTCTAAAGATTTCATTGACCTCTATAGTACTCGTATAAACTGAATATTATTGTATTAATTGAAATCCGTCATACTATATTTTTATAGAAATGAATGACCTTCACTAGATTTATGATTTTTTTATTGCCTTCTTATAAAACCAGGCGCATCCTAAAAAATTTAAACTCTCGGTGAAAATACTTTCCTGTTGTTTGTAATAGACCTAATTCAAAGTCAAATTCAGTATCCTACATTGTTCTCTATGCTTGATTTCTACTCTTGGTCAAAACAGACATTAAAAACATTTGAAGGGAAGATGGTTTTAGTGGGTGGAAATTCAGTACGTTTACTGTGTATGGACATGGTTTCGTCTTTGAAAGATCATCCCCCGCAACGCTAAAAAAGGATATAAGTAAGTTAGTGGATCCTTTCATAATGTGTTTAACTTCAGTGACAAGTTAAAAACCTATATACTCTAGCTTGAGAACAACATCGTCATTTTACTCAGATCAACGGATAGCACGTGCCTTAATAGCAGGAGTTGATGTTCTCTTATTTTTATATGAACTTGTCAAAAACTGTCAGGAAAAGTTGGGACCTGGTGCATGCCTAGAATACAAATGCCACCTCACTGCAAGGTGTTTCTCAATACCTTTTGCACTTATGGATACTTTAATAAACAAAATGAGTTGAAATTAAGTGATGCTTCAACTCTATTTATGCGTCGTAAGTGTGAAGGGTGGGTAGAATGCATTACCAGGACATTGGAATAAAAATGTATCCTCAGGATGCATAAATCAAAAACGATGAGTGAATATATCTGATAATCTGGCGGTTAGCTGCGGAATAAGTCACGCACGCGAGACACTAAAGAAGGTTCACACTGGCATAGCGACTTAAGAATTACTTAAACTGCAGCACTTAGAACGATATCCGCTTGAACTTCGGATAACCTGTAAGCAAAAGAAACATTAGAAAAAGCGTGACGCATCTCTAAGAATCAGGTTCTTAGAGAAAGGACTAAATAGGTGAACACACTATCGATAAATAGGCAAAATTGGAACAGAAGCAGTTTGCATAATTCTGCGCATTAAGTCCTGCGAGAGAAAAATAAGTAAAAAAGAGGATTTGCACTTAGTGCATGAGAATTCCACACTATTACTGATTACGGGGTCATTTTAACTTTAAAAAATGGACTACAAAAATGAGGATGATTTCGTTGAAACAGTTCGAAAAGTAAAAAGCTATTGAGATAAGTTGGTGATGTGAAGAACGCGAATCCTGTCCATCGCGAATATTGCTTCTATAGCTCAACGTGTAGCCGAAAACCCAGGTTTGCCGGATCTACGTCAATCTCAGGAATTGGGCATATCACAAACAATAGTCCACCGAATTTTGCATAAAGACTTGGGTTAACTCATGAACCTAAGCCAGCCGACCATCAACAGAGTCATAACTTTGCCTATTGGATATTGAAAATGCATGAAATTGGTCAAGAATTTCAACGAAAAATCATCCTGAGCTATGAGCCACATTTCCACCTTCAAAGCTTTGTTAATAAGCAGAATTGCCGCATTTGAGTCCCTGAAAATTCAAGAATGATTGTCTATCTACAACGTGTTATTGTTTGGTACAGTTTTTAGGCACGAGGCATCATCGAGCCGCCAAGATTTTGCGATTTAACTTCTTTCTTCGGAGACATGTGAAAGAAACGGTTTAAGCCGACATCCGCGCCGTGATGAATGACGGGAGGAAATGTGATGAAATTGAAAAATTTTATCAAGAGAGCCTAGATATGCAGCACAGGTCGTGCAGGTAATTTGGCTGATATTGTTTTCCATTATTAATGGCAACCCTTCTTCTATCGATTAAAATAAAAATCAAATCTTGTTTCATAAAAAAAAAATTCTTTTTTTTTGTTTCCTTCGAGTTTAGATACGCCTGATGTTCAGCATTTACTTACCCCGGTTAAGACCGTTGGCTACGCTCGGATGGAGCACAGTCCACGTTCTGTGCTTTTCATGATATTGCGATCTAGTCACCTGGCAATTTTTTCTGATCTCTATGTTCGTTTTTTCGCTTCAACAGTTCCTCCCATCGTCGTCTCTCGACAGATGATAGTATCTACCCGTATAATACTTATCATATAAGTAAGTGCATAAAACATAAGTAGGATTGAACCCACTGAAGACGTTGGGGGATAGATTCACACCGAGCGCCCCGATGATCACTGTTGTCGTTCCGTTGTACTCGTACATACATATTTCCAAATGTTACGTAGATAACCAGATACATATCCATATATGCATGTGTTTCTAAACGCGGGTGTTCTGATTTACCTAGACCAATTCAAATAGCTTTGTCCTTTTGAGGCTTCGCACTATGTTTGCGTTATCTAAAAGTTGAACTACAGTGCTTGTGTTTTGTTGAAACATTGATTCGTGCCTTTGTGCCTTTTTCCTAATTTCATCTGTGACATATTTTGCTCCTAAATTCCTTATGTATAATACCATGGTGCATTAATGATATTCCTTAGCGCTTTGTTTTTAAATCTTTAAATGATGTCTGCGTTGCTCTTTTGGGTACAGCCCCATAGTTGCTGCCCGCTAGGATTGCAGTGTCATCATCACATGTGGCCAGAGTGCTATTTTCTAGATTTGGGAGATCATCAGTGTATAGGAGGAACAGAATGGGGCCCAGAACGCTACCTTGAGGAACTACTGCTTTAATTTCCGTTAGTTCTGAGTACAATTTTTTCTGTTTTATTCTGACAAATCTTCCGTTTAGGTGTGATTCTAACATTGCAGCATATTGGTTTGGTAGGAGGTTTAGTTTAGGTTTTTATGGTTTAGTACTGTATGCCGAATTTTGTTGAAGGCCTGCGGTACGTCGCGAAATACTGCAGAACAGACCTTTATCTCTTTCAATGCTTTTTCTATGATATTAGTTATTCTGTGGACTTAATCAGTTGTCGAATGACGGCTTCTAAATCCGAACTGATAATTCAGAATGAGTAGTTTTTTGAGAAGTAGATAGGACTGGCAGTATTGAATTGGCCTGTATCATGTCCCTTCGTTTGGCGAATTTCCGGGCTAAGAGATTATTATTACTTCAGCCACTTGCCATAGGCTAGAAACATATTTCAACCCAAAAGCAGCATTGATTAAATTTGTTAGTTTAGTTACACGTTTCCTTGGTAACTGCCCCAACATTTCACCAGTTATAAGGTTATAACCAAGACATTTTCTCGGGTTGATGTTAGTTTTAATCTCATTTCTCACTTCGCTTGGAGTTGTAAGGTCTTATTTCTTTACTTTCTTCTCAAAGTATTTCCGTAGATATCTATAATTCCTCCTCGATGTGTGGTTGAAATACATTTTTTAAGTACTCTGCGAATATTTTAGTTTTATGTTCGAATTTATGCCCACTTTCCTTCGACTATTCTGATGGGTGGTATTCGTATAATTGGCCTTTTGGTGTTTTTTGTTTCTCTCCATATTATTCGTTGGTTGATCCTCTAAAATAATCTTTGATTGAGTGTTCTTTTAGTGTTCTAATTTCTTTTCTTAACTGTTGAGTAAGATTGTTCAATTTCGTTTTGTCTTGGGGGGCTCTCGTTTGCCGTCAAATTTTTCTCGTTCGTCTTCTATCCGCAACAAGTTCTTTGATTTCCCTGGGATATTTCTTCCCTTTAATTTTCCTTCTAGTTTCTCGTGTATTTATCCAGGTTGATTGTTGTACTAGTATATCACTAGACATTTTTCGACTTCTCTTTCCACATCTTCAATATTGTACATAGGCACGCTTAGGTCCAAAGTTTTCTTGAAACTCTCCCAGTCGGTGCGTCTGGTTGTAAGCATTGATCTGCTTTGCTTTTAAATTATTGTACATTTCCTCTCAGCTTAAGTAGCATTGGGGAATGATCAAAGCTTAGATCGTTGAACTCATTAATTTGAAGATAATTTGCCGATATATTTTTTATTATAAAAAAGTCTATCAGGAGTTCATACTGTCTCTAAGAGGAAACGAAATTATATTTAAATATTTGGGGAATTATTTAAAAATCCTAAGAAACGGTGTAAAACGAAATGTGCAAAATTACAACTCTGCGCAAGTAAATAGCAATAATGTAGGTTCTCTTAGAATGGCTAACGCCTACTTGAACCAGATAGACTGACCTCGTTAGAAAGTTTCATTTGGAAAGTAGGATGGTTTGCGGAGACCCCAGTTACGTTAAACTCTTCATCCGTATACAGTGATAGGTAAAAGGTTTAATACAGGATAAGGATTTGTATGTCCACATATGAATGAAGGAAGTCATATAATTTTGCAACAGTTAACCTTCAGGAGTGACGTCTTCCGCATATTTCACATCGATAAGATGCATAAGTAACCCTTCAAGTGGCAGGTGTCATCCTTTAAACCTTTGCCGCGATGATGTAAATCCATTGTATTCGCAATTAATGTCAGATGCCACTACTATACCCACATTTTAAGTATAGTACCTACTTGTAATGCTGCTCCAGTGCCTCCCTCCAGTTAAGCGCGCATTAACAAAATAGTCACTTTTCATTTGTAAGCAGGACATTGTAAATGCGTAGCTCGACTGGCGTATATTATCCTACACAACCACTAAAGCGCTACGCTCAAGAGCATCCAAAAATAACGCACAAGGACACAAAGTTAATATTCCTCATAACCATGCTGGCACGTAACGCATTTTCGCTGCTATTTCTTCAAGTGTGTCGTCTTACACGCCTCGTTTAAGTGTCTCAATATCTCACTTGAAGAGAAACCATTTAACAAATTCATCTGCCGCCACCCGCGTAGCTTACGCCAGATATCTGATATAAATACCATCACGCAAATAAAATGTATGAAATAAATTCATCTACTTTCTGTAGTCGTTTCTTAACACTCATACACACACACACATACACAAACAACCTCTCAAAAAAAATAAACCCTAAAATGGAATGAAAACGAAAAATACCGAACAAGTGGAATTAATAAAGGATTCCATCACTCCATTTCGCCCGAAAATGAAAAAGTCTAGGCTAGTGCTCATAGTGCTAGCGCCAGTGCGGCCAAGTGTGGCAACAAATTTCCATGTTGGACACGTTCCAGTACTTACCACAATTTCAATATTTTCGTGAAGATTCTTGCATGAGGCCGCAAACGTCTCCGAAGTCGCGTACTCGAAGTACCACAGTTTGTTCTTCATGCGGCTGTTAAATTTATGCGGATTCTTCTCACGCTCCAAGTGAAATTTCACACAAATTGCAGCGTCCTGCGGAGAGAGATAGATAAAAGAGAACAGATAAGCGAAATGAAATTTTTTTTAAGCATGTGCACTAGTAGTCGTGTATTATAAGGCAGTAGTGGATCAGGACGAAAGTATTTATACGTATATGTAATCACATTAAAAAGGAAATGAGATCGAAATGAACATTTTCCATACGTCCCAGCTTGAACAGATAATGTGATAGAATGTTTGCAATGTCAAGTGGAATGGCTCAAGGCAATCATAGTGTGGGCAGCAAGAGAGTATCCACTTCAGATGATTTTGGTACATTTTAGAGGAATGCGTGCATAGTGAATTTCTTTGTATGTACTTTAAAGCGCCTTATGCCAAGAACAAAATTCGAACGATAGAAAAAAGACCAGTTCACTGTATTTGGAAACATTAACGCAGTATTACGCTACGACGAAGCTACGACGCTCGATATAGTCTTAATCGATAATTCTGATCGGGTTCAACTGTATAAGAAATTAGTTTTGAGTTCTTCTGGGGAAAGTGTATTGAGTTGATATAGAAAATAATTAAATTCCAACAGAATATAGGGGCTTGTACTCGTAGAAAAGCCAAGTCGAAATGCATTAATCGTATACAGTTGGAAAGAGCATCTAAACTGCAGTGATGCTGTTATCACTCCTTCTGGAAGAGTTAAGCGATGGGAAAATTCTGCAGCGGCGCCACAGTCAGTGATGGTGCCAATACATCTGACATGGCCGACGGCGGCTATGCAAGTAGATAATGAAATCGCTCCTGCATCAATGTACGTCAAACCCACAATGTATGGACGGGAATTTTGTGCGATCCCCACATAGCGCGGGTGGCAGCTACTGCACGTTACACGTTTGTCAACAATTCGTTTGGCTATAAGTGCAACGTGTTTGTTTCATCAGCCGCCGTTTTAGAAGTAGTCCCCTAAACGTCCGAAACAGGCGAGGGGCAGATGTGGGGATAGTACGTGATCACCATCTTATGATACCTACTCTCCAACTACGCACTGCTGCAGTTCGAAGATCCCACGACAACACAAGAATGCCCAGGTTCAACGTCGATACACTTAGTGATCCCTCAGTGTGCCAACAATTAAGGGTGCACTTTTCGCAAGGTGTGGAAGCAATCAGCAGCTCAATGCCCGCAACCGTCCAAGACCATTGGTGTGCTGTGAAAAATGTGTTTACATCTGGTGCTGAAAGAATTGTCGGTCGATCGCAGGGAAGACATAGGGCATGGCTTTCCGAGGACACCTGGAGACGGATTGACGAACGAAAACAGCTGAAAGCTCACGTTGCAGCTATCCCAGCAGCAGGCAGAAGCGAGCTAGAGTCCCTATATCGCATGAAGATGAGAGAAGTTCAGCATAGCGTGCGTCATGACAAGCTCAACTACATCAACGCGCTGGGTACAGAAGCAGAAGAAGCTGCACGGAGGTGCAACAGCAGGACCGTCTACAGAATCACGGAAGAGCTGACAGGTGGTCGCAGCTCCAGCCAACACCCAGTGAAAAGCCTAGACGGTTCCTTGCTCATTTCGGATGAGGACCAGCTCAAGAGATAGAAAGAGTATTTTGCTATGGTTTTAAACCATATATTCGCTAGCGATATGCTCCCAAATCAGACTGAGATGCCCGAGGTGAGAAGTTCCCGAATACGCACCACAACTCCCAGTAAAGATGTGATCATTACTGCGATCAAGGCACTCAAAACCAACAAGGCGGTAGGACTTGACGGTATTCCAGCAGAGCTCTTACGAGCAGCACCAACAACATCGGCTGAGCTTCTGCTTCCTCTTATAGATAGAGCTTGGGAAGCTGAGAGCTTTCCTAACGAGTGGAAAAAGGAAATGATCGTCAAGCTTCCTAAGAAAGGAAATTTAATGGAGTACGGAAACTGGAGGGGTATCTGCGTGCTGCCTGCTGCAGCTAAGATAACAGCTAAAATCATCTTGGAGCGAATCAAACAACATCTCGAAGACACACTCGATGCCGAACAAGCAGATTTTCGCTCTGGATCCTCCTGTGTCGACCACATCAACACCCTGCGGATTATCATCGAACAGTGTGTTGAATCGCCACTGCACCTGTTGTTCATCGATTTTGAGAAGGCGTTCGATAGTGTCAACAGGGAGTTTATTTGGCGTGCCTTACGCAGGAGAGGTATTCCCGATAAACTAATTGCTATTATCAAAGCTACATATGAAGGCTCCAAATGTCACGTTCTGCACAGGGGAAGGTTGTCTGAGGAATTTGAGATCCAAAGTGGGGTAAGACATGGCTGTATCCTTTCACCAATATTATTCCTATTGGTGATTAGCGATGTGCTTTATTCAGCTTTGTCGACGGGAAACGGAGAAATTCGACGGAGTCTTACATTTCAACTGAAACATCTTGACTACGCGAACGATGTATGCTTACACTCCCACAGAATTATGGACCTCCACCAAATGACAGTAGATGTGGAGAGGGAGGCAGGCGTCGTCGGGCTGAAAATTAATACGGCAAAAACTAAGATTATCAGCCTTGGAACAAACTCATCGGCTCAAATATGCATTGCTGGACAATCGGTAGAGTGAGTAGAGGATTTCCAGTATCTTGGGAATATTGTCTCTACCGATGGTGGAACCAAACTGGACATAGCCAACAGGATCGCCAAAGCAAAGTCCGCGTTCGGGATGTTGTCCAAAATATGGCGGAGCAATGCAATCAGTTTGAGCACGAAGATAAAAGTGTTCCGCTCCAACGTTGAATCCGTGCTGTTATATGGTTGCAGCACGTGGAGAGTGGCCACTACTATCACCAGAAAGCTGCAAACGTTTGTTTATAGGTACCCTTATTCTCGTGATCGAATAGTTTCGTGTATCCACCTAAACAGCATGGATTGTCGGCGATAGATCCGATTAGTGTGCGTTAAGTGTCAACACATTTACGGTTTGTGCAGATTCGTCGACCGCGCTACGACGGCAACTCTGGCATCATCGGCTGTCTACCGATTCCACCATCAGCAATAAGAAAGATGCGGATAAAGGATTCCGAGCCGATACAGGTTATGGATCTGGGCTCAAATCGTATCATAACTCCGCTAAAAGCAGACAACGCGCGACTATACCATCGATGGTATCATCATCATCCAGTTGCTGTGCCGGTGGAGTTACCATACATCGCAGCATCGCAGCCTCACAGATTGTCACTAAAATAACAACGTCACTTCCTAGATGAGATGGCAGATACGAAATTCCGTCTGTTTCGTTAACGTAATGGTCAATGCTGTCTTAAAATATATAATCGGCTGCGTGTACATTCGTTCTGGCACATCGCGTCTAGACAAGATGTGGTGAAATCTACTGACAAGTCCAGTCGCCAAATTTGGACGAAACGCATTTCAGACATTAAGTTCTTTCTATTACGATCATTGCTACACTTCTCGAAAAGCGTCACCAAGTTCATACAAGCCAGATCTCTCTACTCCTATCATAATTACCGACGACTTAAATGTAAATGTCTTGCAACATCACTGGCTACTAGACTTCATGCTCAGCGATTTCAATCTATATCTATATCCTATATCGAAGCTCCATCAATGACTTCAGGCAATAATTGTATTGATTTAATGTTTGCCAGGAATCTCGATGCAACATGCATGTCATTTGTATCCTACTTTCCATATCACAGATTTCCTCTTTTTATTGTTTATTTCCTACTTTCCTTCCTTCCCGATACCAATGACAACAAAACGGCACAGGCACACCCGCTTCCTTTACTTATGATTTTGTTCAAACATCATACCATATTTCGATTAAGCTACACCGCCAGATGCTGTACGTTATTGCAAAAGAATACCACAGGCGTAAGTACGTGTAACGCAGTCGTGCCCTAAACCAGGTATCATGAATTTGGAACAATTTTACAAATAGTTGAAACTAACACTAATGAACAGTGAGGCAATCAGATTGAAAACAGTCGCCGCATGCCAACAAACTATAAAGAGAAAATGTAACACCAATGAAGTTATTCTCTGCTGGGTTCCCGGACATAGTAATATAGAAGAGAACGACGCAGCAGATGAATTAACACGGAAAGGGTCAGCGTTAAATGAGAAATTCGCCCACGCATCGGTACCCACCCCTATTGGTGTACCGAAAAGGCAAATAAACCTTAGAGTAAGAGAAAAGATCAATACCTCTTGGGAGGCAAGATGCAACTAAGTCGCAGCTTATGGTCAACTCTGAACGAAAAAGGACAAAAAAGAAACCATTATCCTAGTAGGTGTATTAAATGGACATTGCTCATCCAATAGGTGCAATGGCCGCCAGGCTGGGAATAAACTCACCTAGCTACTGTAAGAGCTGTGATGGTGCAGAAGAAATAGACAATATCAAACACTTCCTGGCTGGTTTGATTCAAGACCAACCGAGAGGCAACCATATTCGGGATAGTACCACCATTTATAGGGAATCACAATGGGCCAAGGACCACTATGCAAGCACCCTCTAAGCTGCACTTTCCTCATATGATATCACTACCACAACACAAATGGCTGCCCAACTTTTTTCATTTTCTGCCAATCTTTGATTCTTCCATAAAGCTTTTCCTTTTCTGGATTAAAGTTTTAAGGAAATAAGTCAAAAGTGGTGTGGATACACTACATATGTGCAAAATACATATGTGCATAGCTCAGGCAATAACCAAAGCGTAGTCTGGCAAGGACGTACATGCCTTTTCATCCCCAATTACCAATGATTACCGTAGTGCACTAATGCATACGTCGTCCAATTACATTTTCCGAGTCTAAGTGAGAAAAATAATGTTCGCCTGGCAATTAATATATCCGCAAAAGTAGGTACTTGTAAATACTGAACAAGAACGAAACAATAATCCTGTTCTAGCTGAAGATAAAAATTCGATTTACTTTTGGGGCACCTTGTGGTTCAAGAACAAATAAAATGCTCCTTCCATGTCTTCAGAAACCTAAAGGGCAGCACTCAACTTTCACCACATTTGTTTCCACCTCTTTAGCAATTTTTACACTATCGTGATATTGCATCGGTAATATTTGCAGATTCTTGCAGGGGTTTCGTAAATATATCACTCTCTATTGGCCATTCGTAGTCTGTGTGCTTATCACCATCCTATATACGTCGCAATGGATTGGTGATGCTTCACCATCCCTTAGGGCCATCTAGACGTACTATTTGGCATCAAAAAAATAACAGTTTGACCTGGATGACCAAGCTCAAACCCATAACCTTCAGGCTATGAAGCTTTATACTCTCTGAGTACCTTATTCCCTGACTGTCCTATAAATGGACTGTGGAGTGAAATTGATATGAAACATAATTAAGTAATTTAATGGCTGAAAATCGAAGGACAACATATCAATTGTAACGGATGGCGAGACGTTCCAACAAAGTCTCAGAGTAAAGAATGGGACTTTGAAGGTGAGCATGATCTGATCCAACTTCGTTGGAACATCGTCTTCTTCAGTTGATTGAACCCCATCTCGCTCATTTGATCGAATCCCGTCTTCCCCAGTTGATCTAATCCCTCAAAAATATGCGCACAGGCAGTGGATTGACCTCTATAATAAACTGGGGAATAGAAGAGAGCTAATTGCAGACTTTTTTAGGATCACGCGCCTGCTTGCGTAAGAGCACCCCCACAGAGTCCAGATCTAATTCATTATGTCTTTGATTTGTTTGCCTGCGTTAAAACACATTAAAGGTCGTCACTTTTCCATCCAAGAGGAGGGGGAGGATCATTGTACTTCTTTCGCCAAAGCTATTTATTTCGAGAGTGCTTATCTTTCCTAGATCATCAAGACCGTTTAAGAGTCTAGATATGAGTAAACGAAGGACATATGCAGGGGAAGTGAACTATGGGTTTCTTCTCGTCCTCGTCTCTGCAGCCTCATTGCTTTTGCAAAAGTAATATCCAGTCCTTGGGCATGTGTTTCTTAAGAACGTATTAACCCTTATTACAAATACAAATATTTGGCGCAACAGCTCTTTAAATTGCCAGGGCCTAGTTTCTCGCAACCACTCATGTTGTGTGCGTTATATTTTTCACACGAATGGAAGGGACCTACAGTTTACTGCCGACTCCGAACGGCGATTTGAGAAGCTTTTTCGTGACAACAATACTCTCGGATGTTTGTCAGACGCTCGAGAGAGGTGGGACCGTGAAAAAAAGTTTTTGGCGTTTTCTGGGATTCGAACTTGGAACCGCATGCGTAGTGATCCAACACAGTAACCACTTACGCCACGGCGCCTGTTTGCGTTGGCTTTAAATGTTTGAAGGTTGTAATGATTAGGAAATACAGAGGCTGGTAGATCATTCCACAAACGTGTTGTTCGGCTTATAAATGAATCCCTATATTTGACAGTTCGTCCGAAGTTGGGCTTGAGGGTGAACTGATGTGCATTCGAAACATGACGCGTATTGCGAGTGAAGTTTTGAAGGGGAGGAATGCAACTGGCTATTTCGCTGGAGCATTTTTTATAAAAAAAAGCAATAAAATAGGAAGCCCGAGGATGGCAAGTCTTTCGGGTTCAGTGATACAAGTACCATTCATGGATAATGGTTGAGGGTCTTGGTTTCGCTTGAGAGGCGGAAGACAGCATTGAGTTTTGGATGCATTAAATTCCACCCTATTGATTGAACCCCATTTGGTTATGCTGTCCGGCTCGGAATTTAATGTGTCTAACATACGTTGTCGTTCCTCTTCTACGGCCGAAGAGCAGGGACGTGAGTTAGGGAACGAATATGAAGAACTGAGGGTACTGTTATCAGCGAAGGAATGGATTGGATTAGAAGTTGCAGGCAAGAGGTCATTTATAAAAATGAGGAAGAGAGTCGGAGACAAAACTGAGCCCTGGGGAACACCAGCATTTATATGGTGAATTGCAGACTTGAAGCCGTCCAAGACAACTTGTATTGAACGACCCGAAAGGTAATTTTTAATCTTATCCACCTGCTTCATTGGGATTCCACTAACATACAGAGTGCACTGAATGGGTTTTTGTGGAAACGACCATTACTTCCGATTTGTTCACGTTGATCCTCATTCCAGTATCATCACAAACGGCTACAAGCCCTTCGAGTGCGTACTGAAGCTCAGTTTGAGAAGATCCAAGGATGACCAAATTATTCGCAAATAGCAGATAACTAATCCTTAGGTCTCCCACTTTGAAACATTCCCCGCCACAGCTGCAGCATTCAGTCCATATATATAATTAAGAGGAGAGGTGACAAGACGCACCCTTGGCGGAGTCCAACGCCCACAGTGAAATGTATTGATTTAACACCGTTTAACAGAACACAGCTTCTACAGTTTGTATGTAAAGACTGAATCGCCTTTAACAGGGAAACATTAACCCCATACTCCTGTAGAACACTCCAAAGTTTGCCTCGTGGGACCCTATCATATGCTTTTTCTAAATCTACAAAACAAGTGTAGACAGATTTAGCCTACTCCCAGGCCTTCTCAAGAACAATTCTGAGAGTCAATAACTGGTCGGTTGTGCTTCTACCGGGATGAAAACCACACTGCTCATCCCCCAAACCGTCCTCAACCACAGCTCTGGAACGCGTTTCTAGCACCTTGGCGAAGACTTTTCCAGGGAGACTTTAAAGAGATATACCCCTGTAGTTGGCGCAATCTCTTTTGTCACATTTTTTAAAAAGAGGAACAATCACCCCCATTTGCCAATCACCAGGTATTTTACCACATTCCCAGACCATTTTAGTGACACTCGAGAGCCATTGCAGTCCTTCTTTACCTAAAGTCTTGAGCATTTCTGGCCGGAGCTTCTCTATAAGAGCAGATTTTCCAACTTTTAGCACTTTGATCGCGAAAGTTACTTCCTCTACCTAGGACTATTTTCCGCCCTATTTTCGACCAAAGGTCTGTCATCTTCAGTGTCCTCTTCGGTATTGAGCAATTCTGAAAAGTGCTCGCTCTATTTGCGTAAGATGTCCTCCTCATTCGAAAGAAGTGTACCGTCTTGGATTTGACTCCTTCGACGATATTCAACTTTTTTCCTCTGAGTCGGCGGACGGTCTGCCAGAACATCTTATTTGCAGATCTGTAGTCACGCTCCAATTTTTCGCCAGACTTCTTCCAAGACTGTTCTTTCGCTGTTTTCACAGCTAATTTGCAAGTTCTTCGCGCTTCAGTGTACCGATTTCGAGAATCGGAGTTCCTCAAGTGAATCCACACCTTAAAGGCTCTCTTTTTCCCTCTGATGGCTTCTTGAACTCCGGGCGTTTTAAACCAAGCAGTTATTTTCTCACCACCAGCCGCCACACCAAGCCGCTTCACTCCACAAACATCTCCCGCAGAGGCAATAACCGCTGTTGAAAATAGTTGCCCTTCTTCCTCTGCAGCATTTATTTGTTTCCCATAAATTATATAAAGTCAGTTCGATCAATTGCGGAAGCTTGTGCGTAACACTGGCATTAGGTTGGTCATATGGCTGGAAAAATTGTTCGCTTTGCTGGATGATTGATATGCCTATGACTTCGGTGATCGGGGAAAAAAAGTACTGTGAATCAGAAGCAAAGACAAAAACTAACAAAAATCTCCCCAGCTATCTAGCCGCAACCCCCGGAGTATCACTGAAGCGTAAACAACAGAGCTTCAAACCACTACACCAAATATTTCTCTCTCTATCCTTTTCAACGTCCGCATTGTGAAAAAACATGTTAACGGTATTCATAACCCGCGAAAATTATAAAGAAAAAATCATCATTGGTTAAGTACTTAGCAAATGACATTTGTGAGTTGGCATTGCTCAAAAGTCAGCTGTTTGCAGTTACCTCGGCTTGGAAAACTCTGCAATGACTCGGCAGGTTGAAAAATAGATGTAAATCCAAGTGAACTGATGATACAACTCTTCGCACGTGTTACATATTAATATACCAGCATTCATATCACACACTCGCAATTCAATTCCACTTCCTTACGGATTTATACACTGTTACCCTTGATATCAAGAGTACTGGCTAGGTCCGTACACCCATATCTAGCTAAGCTTCTGAGTGTTTTTTACTCCGATAAAGAAAAACAAAGTTTTCCATATCTATTCCTGTGAGTTATATTGTCCCCCCTCCTCATCTTTCCAAGAAGCTTAATGGATCAAGATAATGTGCTTAAAATAGCTGTACAAGTGTCCTTAATTCGATAAAGTTAAAAATTGATTTCTCTTCCGCGTCACTGTTACTACTCAAAAATTAAATCAGTCGACTCCTGCAGCAGGGACCACCCAAAATATACTCGAAGCACATTAACGCAACAAAATAAGTAATTTACTAAAGTATCAAGGATGTAGCAGCCCACAAAAGACAGTCGCTCAACCGAGATCCCCACTCATTATGCTTAAGCCTGCAAAAAATATTCTTGGCCACGCAAATGTTGGATACTTTAAGGATTCTGGCTGTTGGCAGAGGGATTGTCTTCGAGTGAAAGTTTAATGAGGGGATTTTCCTGCAATTATTTCCATTTTTTCTCCTGTCAAGATTCAGGATGATTTTTGATATTCCTTTGTATGCTGTTTTTTGTGATTTAAAAATAAAAAAAATAATATTACGACCGAGGAAGTCCTTTACGATGTGATGATGGATATGAATAATTCAATGAATTTAAACGTTAAATGTATTTTAGTCCTTGACAAAGAATGTGCTTCTCATCGATTTGTAAAGTTCATTTATAATTCAATAGGGGGTGTTGGGCAGTCGCTCAGAATGGTTGGAACATTTTTTTTTTTTGGAAAACGGAGAGGAAGAGAGAGAAGGAATAATTCTGAAGAAGAAGGAGTTGATGCCAGACTTTCAGTAGAGTAATGAATGGAAATTTATTATTTGCTTGGACGTTGAAGGAATTTTATTTTTTCCCCTTTTTTCGTGACGGATAACATATCCAGCAGCAGGTGGATGAAAAAGACGACAGAATGATTTATGGTTCGAATAGCAAAATTATTTTTTAAAGATTCTACAAAACGGGCGGGATCAAAGGAGTATTTCCTAGTCTTTGAGAATGTACGAGTATGCATCATATGTATGTACATAGATTTTGCTGGCGAGTTAAAAGAATTTCAATAAAGGAAAGGAAAAAAAGACTCTTATTGCAGCCAAACAAATGGTAGCGAGGATATACTCTGTATGCTATTTAAAACGAACTGCAGATTTTGCCAATTCAAAGTTATTGTCTAAAAGGAATATGTGATTATAGTAATAAGTAGGAGATATTATGTTTAGCCCTTTTGATATCACGAGACTATTATGACTCGAATCAAGAAAATTCAGTCGGAATTTTGTAGATTCATTGAAGCTTTTTGATGTGCATTGTTAAAAAAGAGAGAGACCCACATTCCAGTATGCCTTATGGGCTATTGAGTAAACGTCACATAGATTCAGTCAATAAATAGATTCAGCGAAATAGCCTTGAACCCATAATATTTACATCTAAATGTATACACTTGTAGTCTACCTGCATTTCAAGCACAAGTGAATAGGGATGCATACATCTGGTATCCCTATATACTTATTTTCGAGAGATATCAAAACAGACCACCTTGTTTTGTCCCTCTTCGTTTCTACCAGAGTTCTTTCAGCTCTTATGGTAATATTGATTTCTTCAGAGTTCCTTAGTGCCCTCCATCCCCCGTATTAACGCCAGCATTTGTGTTAATGTTATTTGGATAATCTTCTCTTTTTCTGACCAGTGATAGCCCAATATCCCTTCTCCTGTTAGTTAGTGCCGAAAATTGGTTTAATATATTCAAGAACCATCTACAGGTATCATCTTCAGGGATATCTATCTTTTATAAATGATATCTGAAGCTAGCCCACCTATGAAAGAAGTATTAAGTCTTTTAAGAAGATGGCTGTTCCTTTTTTTAATCCATCCATAAACATATTCAAATACTTAATCTCGTTGTTCATGAGATGCAGAATCTTCCTATCTTCGTAGATGATAGCTCACCAGTGCCAATCACTTTATGCTAAGTTACTCGCTCTGAGAAAATTTTGAATAGCAGTTCTAGGTTCCACCAGAGAACCGGCGATTTGCAGGGGTTTCTCATTACGGGGTACGTCATTTTGAACCATCTGGTAAGGACACCAGTCAGGTTTTTAACAGCATTTTTTATCCTTTCTCTGATTTTGAGTCTAGCTGGAGCTTTGACAGATCTGTGTAGCTCTTCCCTAAGGCGTACCGAGTTGGTTTTCTTCGGATTCCTCTTCTTTTGCACAGTTGTTGCTTCGCATTCAATTTGAAATGCAATATATCTATGTTTTGATAAGGATACCTCCAGCAGTGTGTAATCGACTTGAAGTACCTATTAGACAAAGTCAAGTCAATTAGCTTATTTCTTTTTACGGTGACAAAATTTAGCTAAAAGCCAACATTGTTAATGACGATGCCAGACATTATTATGAAATCTAGGCAATGGTTTCCTCATGTGTCTCTTCCCCAGACTGTATTCTGAGAACTAGCATCGTAGCATGTGATAAGTCCCATCTCTAGAATGTCGTAGTACCTTATGGGTCCGATAGCCATCTTCGGTGGTGGGAGTTTTGCCGAAGTGCCAACGCAATGACAAAAGTTTAAAAATCTCCATTCGTATCGAATTTCATGGCAGCGGCAACCAAGTTACAGCCATGAAATTGTCCAAGCTTGGCCACTGAGAGGAAGTTCGGCACAAATACCTCCGAAGGCACAAATGCGCTCCTTCTGTCTGTATGTTTGCACGCACTACGGAAAGTGTACTACTTACGAGTAGAAGAGCGATAGTCGAATACCTATGCTTACTTTACTTATGTCCTGTATCCATCTGTGTCCTAGGGTATCTACTACGCCAACGCGCCATCGTGCACGGTTTCTGGCAATGTGCCTCAGCTCTCCCCAACTGCCATGCCTCCTTCTTGACTATTCTGCGCCACGTTCTTCTTGGACCACCAAGTATTCTCCCATCTTGGAGATAGTAAAGCTAATGAATTCTCACCTTTTCAAAACATGTGACCAATCCACTGCCACTTCCATCGTTGGAAGGTTGCTCTTATTGGTTCCTGACCCGTTTTCTGGTAGAGGTGTTCGTTAGAGATACTGTTGCGGCAGAAAATCCTTAAAATGTTGCGCAGCACCTATTAACGAAAGTTTGCAGCTTTCTAGTGATAGTAATGGGCACTCTCCATGAGCAGCATCCATATAATAACACGGATTCAACGTTGGAGCGGAGCAGTCTGAGCTTGGTCTTCGAACTGATTGCATTGCTTCGCTATATTTTGGACAACATCCCAAACCCAGACTTTGCTTTGGCGATCCTGTTGGCTATGTCCAGTTCAATTCCACCATCGGTCGAGACAATACTCCCAAGATACTCTCACTACCGATTGTCCAGTAATGCGTATTTCAGCCGATGAGTTTATCCGACGACGCCTGCCTCCCACTCTGCATCTGCTGTCATTTGGTGGAGGTCCATAATTCTGTGAGATAGCATGCGTAACATACATCGTCAGCGTAGTCAAGATGTTTCAGTTGGGGTGTAAGAGTCCATCGAATTCCTTCATTTCTCATCGGAAAAGCTGCACGAATCACATCGCTAATCACCAATAGGGAAAGTATTGGTGAAAGAATACAGCCTTGTCTTACCCCACTTCGGATCTCAAATTGCTCAGACAACCGTTTTGCAGAACGTGTCATTTGAAGCATTCATATGTAGCTTTGATAATAGTAAATAATTTATCAAGAATACCTCTCCTGTATAAGGCATTCCAAGTAAATTCCCTGTTGACACTGTCGAACGTCTTCTCAAAATCGATGAACAGCAGGTGAAGTGGCGATCGACCATAATCCGCAGGCTGTTGATGTGGTAAACACAGGATGATCCAAAGCGGATACCTGCTTCTTCGGCATCGAGTGTGTCTTCCAGATGTTGTTTGATTCGCTCCAGGATGGTTTAAGCCATTATCTTAGCTACAGCAGGCAGCACGCAGTTACTTCTCCAGTTTCCGCACTTCATTAAATTTCCTTCTTTAGGATTATTGACAATCATTCCCTTTTTCCACTCATCAGGAAAGCTTCCCAAGCTCTCTCTATAAGTGGAAGTAGTTGTTCAGCCGATGTTGTTGGCGCTACTCGTAGAAGTAACGTGGGGCACCTCACTCTGATTTGGGAGCATATCGCTAGCGAATATACGGTTTAAAATCGTTGCAAAATGCTCCTTCCATTTCTTGAGCTGGTCCTTATCCGAAATGAGCAAGAAATGGTGCAGGTCTATAGTTTTAGTTTAGTTTAGTTTTATTTGCTCGGTGATATTTTCATATAAATTTTTACAAAAACAAAGGATTATATGAGAGAATATAATTAAAATAGCTTAGGGTTTCCGTCCATTATTTGCACTTTCTGTCCACTGGTGCTGGCTTTAGAAGGCATCTCTCGCCTTTTTTTTTATGACAGATCGCAGTAGGGGTGTGAGAGTCTCAAAATAGTAAAATAGTATCTTTAATATAACCCTTGACAATTACTTGAACTTAAATATAACTATCAAAGAACGAAATGAGAAAGGTATATGTAGCCCTATACATCTGCAACAAAATCGGTTGGAGATGTGCACGTCTTTACCGAAAACAATGCGCTATATCTCTACAGTAGTTGCAAGAGAGTACTGTTTGGTGACAGATCTTAAAACTGACTGCTAGTAATAAAAATACAAAAATTAGATGTCCAGTCATACCTGGTGCTATATCAGGCTTCACTTTGGCTGTGCATATCGCGGCCTAAATACTGCTAAACTTATGCAGCATATTCTAAATCGATATTACCTTCATTTGCGCAGATAGTCAGGCCCGTCTTATTAATATGTGATAAACGTGAAAAGTTTGGCGGGGCAAAATCGCATCATCACCTCACCGTGGTGCCCGCTGGATAGCTATCTGATAGTGAACTAACGATGAGCGTATGCTGAGTCTGACGATATATGTGTAGCTGAACACTCAGACCTGCCTAAGCACATCTGGGTGAACTTCAGCGCGCATATATTTAACCGGACGAGGCATCTCTTGTTGACCCGATTGGCTGAAATATGCGTCTCAGAAGTCTAGCTCTAGGGCTCCTCAGAAGGAGGACGTGCGGCAGATGAATTCTCTCGATGGAATCAACGGTGATATCTACAGACCAGCGGATACCTTACCGAAGCTACTTCGACATATTTGGAGCTGAGGTCTGTTAGGATTTTCAAAACTATGTCAGGGATGAACCCTTAATGAGCCAACGGCAGCGCTCATATCCCCGAAGTGGGTTACTGACATCGGTGTATCCGGCCCCTCGTCCTAGGAATTGCAAAAAAAAGATTTGCTCCTCTAGGTCGGGGGTTGTGTCGTCGGGTTAACTCCCTACCATGTAAAAAACCATCGGCTACGAAGCAACCAATAGCCTCGGATACGGATGATTGTACTGTTGACGATCCAAGCAAATGTAAAAAGGACAACGATCTTCGTGTCTGCACGTGGAATGTTAGGTCCGTCTACAAACCACGTGCAGCCGAACAACTTGCGGAGGCCCTAGAGTGCCTCACAGCAGACATTACCGCAATCCAAGTAGTGCGATGGGATGGGCCGGGCAAAAGGAGTATGAAAAACTGCGACATCTACTACGGCGATTGCTACAGACAACAAGGACAGCGTCTATTCGGGTGCGGGTTTGTCATTGGAGGCAGAATTAGGCAAGTAGTCTTGAGTTTCCGGCATGTGAACGAGTGCCTTATGACTATCCGTATCAAAGCTAAATTTGCCAACATTTGCCTAATATGCGTTCACGCCCTTCACGTTGAGAAGGACGACGCGACAAAGGATGACTTCTACCAGCTCTTGGACGAGACGTATGAGCAATGCCCTAGCCACGACGTTAAAATTATCCTAGGTGATTTTAACGCAAAGCTAGGAAGAGAGGACGTCTTTGGTAGCGTGGTCGAAAAGCACAGCCTGCATGACATCAACTCCGACAACGGACTCAGGCTAGTCGACTTTGCGGCGGGACGAAACTTTGTCGTAGCTAGTACGCGGTTACCACGTCTCGACGTTCACAAAGGAACATGGCTCTCCTTTGATCGAGAGCCCATGTTCACCCATGAATATTTCCAATTCGTTTATTTAGGTTTATTCAACTAAGAAAAGAGTACGAATTGCTTGATAAATTCTTATACCGCCAATATATTGCTTCAATGGAATCGAATATAAAAAGGAATAGTAAGTCTTTTTGGTGTTACCTAAATTCGAAACGCAAGGATCTGACTTTTCCGCAATGTATGGAGCTTGGTGGTGATTTATCTAATAATATTCAATCTACCTGTCAGCTTTTCGCGAAATTTTTCAATCTTCCTATAATTCGGCTAATATTCCAGATATTGAAAACATGTATGCCAATATTGATTCTAGAGTGGACGTTGCTTCACTGCATTTTTCCGATCAAGACGTTTTAAACTGCTTAAGTAGCATTGAATCTGAAAAGAAAGCTGGTTTTGATCTAGTTTCCCCTTTGCTTCTGTCACAATGTGCTGTCCCTCTTTGCTCTGCCTTGGCGTTGATGTTTAATAAGTCTCTTTCGTCGGGTGTATTCATCAATGAATGGAAAGTGTCGTTCATTACTCCTATTTATAAAAGCGGTCCTAAACATGTAGTATCAAACTATAGGCCTATCTCTAAGTTATCAGTGATTCCTAAGGTGTTTGAGAAACTAATGACCGAAAGATTGTATTTCTCACTTAAAGAGATGTTGTCACCTGTTCAGCACGGTTTTGTCAAAGGTCGTTCAACTTGTACAAATTTGGTTTTTTTTTCACAATTTTGCCTTGATGAAATGGAAAAAGGTAAACAAGTCGATGTTTTATACAAAGACTTCGTCAAAGCTTTTGATTGAGTGCACCACGGCCTTCTGCTTCAAAAAATGTTTAAGCTTGGAATTAGTGACACGCTTTTAAAATGGCTACGATCCTATTTATCTAATAGGA
Source organism: Brachypalpus laphriformis (assembly GCA_945910035.1). NCBI lineage: Eukaryota > Metazoa > Arthropoda > Insecta > Diptera > Syrphidae > Brachypalpus > Brachypalpus laphriformis. The sequence continues at coordinate 291,973,211 of OX246753.1, read as the reverse complement.
GACAGAGGGTGCGGATTGATGGTCATTCATCCGATTTCATTGAAGTTGTATCTGGTTTACCTCAGGGAAGCCATTTGGGTCCACTTCTTTTTACTATTTTTATAAATGATTTACCTTCAGTATTTAAGTTTTCTCGATGTCTTATGTATGCTGATGATGTAAAGATTTTCAATTCTGTTGCTTCAATGCATGACTGCAGTAACTTGCAGTACGATATTGTGTTTTCTTACATAGTGTAATTATAATCATCTTGAATTGAACTTTTCTAAATGTAAAATCTTTAGTGCAACCAGATTACGTAACGTCATCAGTTGTAACTACACTTTTTTTAATAGATCTTTTCTCAGGGTAAATCAAGTCAAAGATCTTGGTGTAATCTTTGACCATAAGTTTGATTATGGTGCTCATATTGACTACATTGTCTGCAAAGGTAATTCAATGTTAGGTTTTCTTAGACGGAATTTTGTTGCATTTAACAATGCTTTAACTTTAAAGACTATGTTTTGTTCGTTAGTGCTGGTCACCGTTCTTTAAAAATAATAGCTTGCGTATTGAAAAAACACAAAAGAAATTTACGCGTTATGCCCTGAGAAAATTAAATTGGTCTAACGATTTGCCAAATTACTCATCAAGGTGTGCTCTGATTGCTATGAATAGTTTAGAATGCCGCAGGGATGCTCTATGCATTTTATTCATTAAAGATGTAGCAACTTTTCATATCAACTCCATTGATTTGCTTTCATTTATATCTTTTTATGTGCCAGAAAGAATTTTGCGAAATAGAAATCACATTTTTTATATTCCTACTCATAGAACCAATTATGGACTTAACGAACCTATTACTCCCTCTCTAATTCTCTTTAATTCAATTTGTGAGGAAGTTGCCATATGCATTAGTAGGGCTCCGTTTAAGAGATTGGTTCTCAATGCATTGAATCACTAATATTAATGTTTTTACGTAGTTTTAAGTGAATTAATTTTTGTAACCAGAAGATTTTGTTATCCATTGGTGGTAAATAAATAAATAAATAAATAAATAAAGAACAGAGGTCGAGGACTTTTCTGTTGTCACTCTTTCCCTCACCTTTTTGCGTTCTGAACCCGGTAGTTTTTGTCTGCCTACTTTCTACTGCGCGATCTTACGCTTTGGCTTAGTTTGCATTTAGGGGCTTAAGGAGCGCATCTCTCCGTTTTTTCAAGTCTTTAGCTACTATACAACCTCTATAATTTGCCAGGTGCTGTTCCTTACAATTAGCACAGGTTGCAGAGGTTTGTTTGTTTACTCCACAGACTTGGGAGAGGTGATTTTCGGCGCATTTCACACACACCGGTTCTTTTTTGCAGTACACGTGCGTATGGTTAAATCCTTGGTAACGTTTGCGCTGCGAAATCATTCTTAAATTTCTACGCATGGGGTCGATTTTGATCACGATATTTAGTATAGCTCTAATTGTCTAGATACAGACGATACTGGACTTCGGGCGATTAGCCGGCTCTTAGTTTCTTACTAGGTCTTTTCTTTGGGACCCGATACGTTTCGCGTGCTAGCTCTTCTTCGTCGGTGTGATATTCCCGACATTTTTAATGGTTTAGCCTAACTTTTAAATTTGAGTGACTTACAAACGCACATCTACACCTCCTGCAGAAATCTTTTGAAAAGGGGTCTAACTTTCTTGAAGTGTCGGCCTATCGGACAGCGACTTATGGGAATACCTGTAACGGGATGATATTTGATTATTTTAGCAATATGTGTATTCTGATTCTGCCTAAGCCAGATTTGTCTCGAGATTTGACACGTCGTTGTACGTGCGTTTGATCTTGCTAATGGCGTCTAGCTTAAGCAAATGCTTGCACGCAGCGAGAAGTATATATCAACTCTGTCATTACAGTGGGATAGTGATATGTCAGACTTACAGTTTCCCCAGATGATCCTGTGGTTTGGCATCTAGCAGAGATGAATGTTGGATTGCTCCGCTATCTCTATAAGAATCGAGCGGAAATCTAGCGTGACCTTTCAAGTAATTGAATATGATTCTAAGGACTGCCCGAAAATGTGACAGATATTACACTACATTTTAGCTTCGACACGTTTTCCTTAATTGGCATTTTTTTTCCACCTGAAATATGGAACACCACACACTCCACTTTTTTTGAATCCATGTGCCTAGATTTTAAATGAGCTTCAATTTAAGGAGGCGGCATTTGATGACACATATTGGGACTCAGTTCAGTGGGAATAATATTGACAGTTAATAATGATGTAGCTCCCAAAAATAGGAACCTAAGCCTACTGCCAACATTTATGAGACTTAATTCATTTCGGTGGGTGTGTGTTAGCTCCTTTCGGACTTTGTTCGTGCGCCCAATACTCCCCTGTGCTGGTTTTCGTTTCATATCTTAGGTACATCAGATATTTGATTTGAGGGTGGCAATGGTGTAGTGGTAATGTCGTCAATTGCCACGCTAATGGTTCATGGTTCAAATCCTGATGTCAGCAAGTATTTATTTATTTCTCATGAAATATATAAAGTCAGTCCGATCATTTGCGAAAGTGTGAACAGTTCTGCGAAGGCATAACACTGGCAGTAGCTTGGTCATGCGGCTGGAAAAATTGTTCGCTCGTTGATGGTGATTTGCCCTTGACTTCGGTTATCGCGAAAAAAGTACTGTGAATCAGAAGCAAAGGCAAAAAAAAATAACAAAAATCTCCCCAGTTATCTGCACGCCACCCCCGGAGAATCTCTGAAGCATAAACAACTGAGCTTCAAGAACGACTACACCAAAAAATCTCTCTCTCTCTCTCTCTCTCTCTCCCTCTCTCTCTCTCTTACTATCATTCCCAACGCTTGCACTGTATGTAAACATGTTGAAGGTATTCATAACCCTTTGAGTGCGCGCAAATTATAAAAAATAATATCAGTTTTTTCGAATACATGCTTCCAAGAACTATTTACTAAGAACCAGCTATGTTGCATCACATGGGCAGTGGTGAAGTTGATTTAGGAGCTGGATAGCGGTTTTGTAGAGGAATATCTTAAATTACTCGCTGCAGATTTAGTGCACCCATATTATCTCTCCCGTATGACTTTTAGGACCCTTAAGTCAATGTAAATCCCCAAAGTATTATATTATGAAACCTACTTTCCACTGCTCAATCACTACAGCTGCATAATACTGATCTTAAAACAGCTCATCCTCAAGGCCTTTACACAAAAGGAACCCAACATGAAAATCGACAAGAATTATAAATGCAGTCGCTTTCTGTTTGACGACTCACTCAACTTCAATTAATATCCCTGAAGCGGAAGTTAATTGTTCTCGACTGCTGTGGAACTTCTCTTCAGTAATTGCCACTTCAGGGATGAATTAGCGTGGAGAGGGAAAAGAAAAATGGTTGTATTGTGAATTGAATGAATGGAACAGAGTTTGATGATGAAAAATGCGAGCTATACAACAAAGGATTTACATAATACATTCATGGGGTTAGCCATATTTCAATTAGTTTCCTTCGTATTTCCCTATCCTTCGTCTTGTTTCGCTACTAATTGGCTAATTAAATTTAATATGGAGTTTCCTTTTTGCGTGATATTGAGAAAACTACTTGTTCCTTGCGGTCGCGCAACACTGAAGGATCGCAGAATTAATCAATGTACTGACATTTATGTTAAATTGAAATGCAGGGTGAGCCAACGGCTAATGTTTTTGGAATGGTTGGTTGCACTTCGTATTATGTGTTTTCTTAGCTGCCATGGAGTGTTTGACGGTTCAATATCGCCTGATTTCACTACGAGGAGACGTTGAGGTGGCCCCCTTTGATCACCGGATTTGTGATTATTTCTTATGGAGTTAGGTGAAAATCAATATTTTTGTAGAAAAACCCCGACCACTTGATGAATTGTCCGTGGCTAGTATTGAACAAGAGAAATTCGTGCGATTCCAACAGTAATGTTAGGGAGATGTATGGAGAATCTTTAAGTTCATCTTCCTGTGCTTGGACAAAAACGATTCCATCTTGACGACCTCATTTTCCGTTCATAGCTTGGATTTAAATTTTTGTTTGCACATTGAAATGGCATTATATGCTAAACATATGTAAAATACAAAAATTTAGTTTTTCCAAAAATAACTATGTACAAGCTACAAGCTGGGAAAAATGTCACACCTCCTTGGCTCACCCTGTTCAATAGTGCAGTGTAGTAAGAATATGTACATGCATACACATATGAAAGGATAACAGGCATTTGTTCGGTGGCAACTGGGTTGCATGCCTATCGTGCGGCACGAAATGGTTGGAATAAATAATTGTTTAAGCGAATTATTTGCAAATTGAAGTTAACAGGCGACAGGTTCTAAAATGCGATGAAATCATCGATTAGGAAGGTTTCGTTTAGTTGGTCATATGATCCGAATGTTGAGAAAATTAAATATATAGTACTAAACGAACGAATAAGATGATGTAATCTATGTATATGATGTTAAAGTTAAGCGAAATAAGAAATAAAAGACACGATTGGGTCAAATGTATGGTCATTTGCAATTACAGGCTGTTCAGTGGGTATTCCGGAAAGGTAATTTAAAACTTCGTAAGATCGTACTTAGGGAAGCGCCACCGTCTTGGGATTTGTCGCCTTGTTAGATGCATTTCCTCGTTTGTAAGACAGCTAAATGCACTAGTGATTTTCTCTTACTTGCATTAATCCCTTCTATAACTTCTTGTACATAGAATATTGTTACTCCCACAACTAGCACTTAAGCTACTATTAACTCTTAAAATTAGAGATGCTTATGAGACTCATATTACATTCTTTTGAGTCCTATGGTGTTATTGTGATACGTATAGGTCATATCAAAATTGCTCAGAATAATTGTTTGCATTCTGAAAGAAGACATTGTTAATATGAACTCTGTCAAGCCGGCGCGTGTGACTCAAATATTCAATATCCTTAGCGATAATAATATTTAATTTTAATTTAATTTAATTTAATTTAATTTAATTAGCTTAATACAAGCTGTAAAGAACTTAAATCTAATTTACAATATGTACTTAAAAGCTAGTTAAAATTTACAAATATCAAGACCTGAGTGAGGAAGGGGAGTAAAGGGAGTTTCTAAGGGTGTTTTTACTGCACTGGAAATCAAAAAGGTTCTGACAGTCATTAGCAGAACGAAGCATTCGAGACATAGGCTCATTACAGCCATAGTTTGTACGGTGAAACTTGAGGCAGAAGAGAGGTACTGATCTCAGAAAACGTGGGTTGGTGCTGAGTGAAATGGTTTGGAGCAGCATAGGACAATCAATATTGCCTGTTAATAGTTGATGTACAAATAGTATATCGACAACTTTTCTACGCTTTTCAAGCGACTGCATGTTCAACAAGTTTAACCGATGCTCATAAGAAGGTAGGTTGAATCTGTCAGGCCACGGGAGTCCGCGTAGAGCAAATCGGATGAACCTCCGTTGGACACACTCAATTCGATGTGAATGTGTATCGTGATAGGGAGATCAGACTTGACTGGCATATTCAAGAATTGGTCTTACAAATGTGAAGTACAGCGATTGCGTGACGTAAGGATTTGAAAATTCCTTGGACCAACGTTTCACATAACCTAGCGCAGAATTAGCCCTGCTAATAATATTGTCAGTATGGCTACGAAAATTAAGCTCACTGTCGCATATGACGCCCAAATCACGGAGAAAAGTGACAGTGGGAACAGGCTCGTCGCAAATCGCATACGTTCTGGGGTCTGTCGGAAGACGCTTCCGGGAATAAGTAATAGCTTGGCATTTGTTGACATTCAACTCAAGACAGTTTTTATTGCACCAAGTAGAAAAGCTATTCAAGTCAGTTTGAAGAGCACGGGAGTCAGTGGGTGTGGAGATGTGTGTAAAAATGTTCATGTCGTTCGCATAAACTGATAGGCGGGAATATTTAATTATGCCATCAACATCATTAATTGACAAAATGAAAATCAGGGGACCAAGATGGCTACCTTGGGGGACTCCAGAGGGGACATAAATGGATCGGATACAAGATCTAAAAAGGACTTCATATTTACGTTCATGAAGGTAGGATTTGATCCACGCGATATACCCAGGCGGAAAGCCGAGAGCTTTGAGTTTAAAAAATACAATTGCGTGCGAAATTTTATCGAAGGCTTTGCTGAAATCAGTAGCAACGATATCAACTTCCTTGCCATCTTCCAATGCGCACAGGGTGCTGGATACGAATTGGGTTAGGTTTGTGGTTGTAGACCTTCCCTTTAAAAAACCATGTTGGTGAGGGGAAAATATAGATTTACAATGGAAAAACAGTGCATCGTAAACAATGCTTTCGAATAGTTTGGGTATGCAGGAGAGTTTAGCTATAGGACGATAGTTCGAGATTTCGTTTTTTGGACCTTTTTAATGAAGGGGAATAATATAAGAGCTTTTCCAAAGCATAGGAAAGACGCTTTGAGAGAGAGACAGTTGGAACAGAGTCGTAAGGGGTAGAGCTAAGGAGTTTACACATTTTTTTAAAACTACGGCAGGTATACCGTCCGGGCCGGTGGAGTAATCGCATTTAAGTTTTTCGATCTTTTCTATCACGAGAGCCACTGTTATGTCAATTGAAGTTAAAGAGGTCTGGGGACAATATCTCATGTAAGAGAAGTAAGAATAGTCGGACTCTGATGTGTGGTTGGAGAACGATTGACTAAAGAAATGAGCGAATAAATTTGCTATTATTTTAGGATCGCTCGACGATGTATTGGAGAATATCAGAGTCGAAGGGTAGCTGTCTGACTTTTTTTGGTATTAATAAAATAAAATCGTTTCGGGTCAGCGATAATGTCAGATTGCATACGGTCAATATATGCGTTATAAAGGACATCACAGAGTTCAGAAAAATGCGTATGTACAAGAAAGTAATTGGAGAAGTTGAAATCAGAGCGACATTCGAGGTAGATGCGCCAGAGCTTATTTCTTCTGTTACGAAGTGAACGTAATTCTTTAGCATACCAAGGTGGAGAGGACGAGAAACTCTTCTGTGGCATATATGGGACGGATTGCATAAAACAGCTGAACATTTCAGAGTAAAACAATCCAAGTACATTATCGACAGAAATATGTGTACTGTTAAAAATACTGTTGAAATTAATAGCGCTTAAAAGGTTATTAAGTTTTGTGAAGTCTGCCCTGCGAAAATTAAAGCTGTACGAGTACTCTGATTGTACAGTATTTTTATTATTATTGTAAGACAATGTAAGAGCTAGAGGAGGGTGGTAATGATCCAATTTGGATAAGAGATGCTTACTCGCTGAAACGAGGCAGTTTTCGGCATCTGACGAGAAGATGAGATCAAGTTGTCTGCCTAGGTTATTAGTGACACCACTTAACTGATATAAGCTGGAATCTGAGAGACAGTCAATGAAAAGGATTTCCTTTTCTGAAGAGGGGTTTATGGCAGTATAATGGGACTGATCGTCAGATGGAGCCCATTGGAGGTCGGGAAAATTAAAATCCCCCAGAATTAAGACGGTATCACGAGGATCAACAATATCAAACAACGAATCGAACGCGTCTATGGCAAGCTGGTAGCTCTGCATGGGCTGGCAAGGCCGAATGTAGCAGCAAAGGATAAAAATAATGTGGTTTAAAATTGTTATTTTGACACAAATGTACTCAAAATTAGATGTGAGCGAGGTTTTAACTAGTGTCGAGTCAAGGCGATTATGAACTGTCAGAAGAACACCTCGACCCGAAAAATCATCCTCTTTTCCTAGACCATCATCTCGAAAGACGTTAAAATCGGAAGTAAACAATTCATTGCTGTTAAAATCTTGAGTAAGATTAGTTTCGTTTAGGGCGAAAATGTCATAGGGGAGCTTTTGGGAATTAAGGTATACAGAGGATGTCTTAGTTTGCAGCCCTCGGACGTTTTGGTAATATACACAAAGACACTCAGGGGGAGTTACAGACAGATAAGGAATGCCTAAATGAACACCTAATCGTTTTTTGGATGCGACGTTACTGGTGTAGGTACTGAAGTCTGTGTGGAAGACGTGTTCTTAGTCCGAGAAACATATTCATGGACTAAAGTCCCATCAGGCTAGAATTCTCTCGATAGTAGCAGTTCGAAGTGAGAGTCAGGAGTTAGCAGTTTAAAAGATGCTATTTCGCGGGGTTCCTTAAAATTATACTTGATGCATTTAAGGGATGAATGCACCGTCATTTTACTGCTGATGTAATTCACAATTAATAAGGGCCTAGGCCTATCTTTTCATAATAACTCGTGTTGTGTGCGTTCTATTTTTCGCACGAATGGGAGGGATCTACAGTTTTGTGCCGTATCCGAAGGGCATTTTTTTGAGAAGCTTTCTTATGACATGAATACTCTCGGATGTTTATCCAATTTTCGCGAGAGGTGGGACCGTTGGTGTTTTTTGGAATTCGAACATGGAACCTCACGGGCAGTAACCTGACATACTAACCACTGCGCCACGCGGCCCACATCCTAAGCGATATATCGATTTATTTTACATGTAATTTTTAACCCTTCGTCTATCTCTTCCATTGCCCCTTGGTGGTGGGTTCACTTCAATACTCTGGCGAAGGATATTTGCAAACGTTTAAATCTCATTTAATTAATAGTGAGAGGAGTTGGCAGCTCACTCTTATTTAAACATATTAATTAAAGCATCTGAGCTTTGGTTGGTTGGTTTAGGATCGGCCTTCGATGAGGATGTACTTAGACCAGAGAGTAGGTCCATTGTACTACCGAGTGTAAGGCGGGTGGGTCACCCTCTTACTCTTGGAACCATTTGCTTCGTTGAATGAAGGCGTGAATTTTAGCCGTGCAGGCGTTGCCGAGATCATTAAGATCATTGTAGAAGTATTCACCCAGAGTGGCCTTCCTGATGTTGGCGAGCGCAGGACAGGTGCATAGGAGATGACTGATGGTCTCTTCTTCCTCTTCATCTCTGCAGCTCCTGCAGAAGTCATTATGAGGGATACCTAATCTTTGGGCATGTCTTCCTATGACGCAGTGTCCAGCGAGGACATTTGTTATTTTTGAGAGAGTTCCTCTCTTGTGCTTCAAGAGTCCGATGGACCTGGATTTATTGAGTGTCGGCCAGAACTGTCTGGCGGTATAACATAGGTCTAGTTGTTGCCATCGGTGATTGGCTACTTTCTCGGCGTCAATTTGAATAAGGTACTGTAACAAAAGATGACCTGGCAATGCATATAGAGAGGGAGAGAGGTAGCGAAATCTAAGAAAAACGTTTGGCATTACAAAAGTGGCAGTTGTACATAAAGGACGCACAAAATAAATCAAGAAACTATTGTAAATTGGTGTTATCTTTTATTTTGTTGATATAAAGTTTTTGGAGTCTTGTTAAAGTACTTAACATAAGACGCTGGCGCTTCGATATCGGGAATGCTTATGCTATCTGTACCAAAGGAGCCTTGTCGTGCTAGTACGTCGGCTGAACAATTCCCCGGTATGTCACAGTGACCTGGTACCCAGCAAAAGGTGAGGTTGTACTGACCAGCTATCTCGTTAAGAGATATGCGACAGTCTTTCACTGCCTTAGATCTCGTAGTGCTGGATGCGAGTCATTTGATGGCTGCCTGACTGTCGACGTAAATAACAATATCAGGTGTTGATAGTGTGCTAGCCGCTAGCCAGTCAGCGGCTTTGCGAACTGCGGTGATTTCGGCTTGGAAAACGCTGCAGTGGTCTGGAAGGTTAAAGGAGAGGTGTATGTCCAGATCTTCTGAGAAAATTCCGGCATCAACTCCGTCCTTGGTTTTGGACCCATCCGTAAAAATTGACAGCGATTCGTTGTTAAGGACATTGCGTTGCGTCCACTCACTTCTGTCCGGTATCGAGTGCGTGTAGCCCTTGTTAAAATCATATTCAGTGGCAGATGGTCAGTGGAATCGGGAAGATGACCGTGCATCGAAAGTATATTGGCGTGTCCCGTGTGTTGCTCCTTCCACTGCTTGAAGCCTCTCAGTCTTATTGCCGAGCTGACAGCCAAGTGTTTACTGATGATGTCAATCGGAAGCAGGTGGAGCATGGTTTGGAGCGCCGCTGTGGGAGAAGTTCTCAGTGCACCGGTAATTCTGAGACATGCAATTCGCTGAGTTTTTTCCATTATGGATAGGTTGAATTTCTTTTCCAAGGCGGGCCACCATACCAATACTCCATACATGAGAATCGTTTTATGACCGACGTGTATAGCCAGTGCATGATGTTTGGTTTAAGGCTCCAAGTGGAGCCTACTACTTTCTTGCAGATGTATAGGGCGGCCAGCGATTTCCTGGCCCGTTCGAAGACATTCTCTTTCCAAATTAGCTTGCGGTCAAGCTTTAGGCCTAAATAGCTAGCACTATTTGAAAGCTTGAGGGTGGATCCCCTTATCTTGGGCGGAGTGAAGTCAGGGAGCTTGTGTTTTCTTGTGAATAGAACTAGCTCGGTCTTCGTCGGGTTAACGGAGAGGCCGCATTTATCGGTCTATCTGAGCAGTTCATTAAGAGCAGACTGCATGACATCGGCTAGCATCTGCGGGTATTTGCCTGTTATTAGAATAGCGACATCGTCTGCATAGGCAATAACATTGCATCTAGTTTTTTCGATTTCTAGAAGGGCCTCGTTGAGCACCAAATTCCACAATAGTGGAGACAGTACACCCCCTTGAGGGGTGCCTCGATGTGCGTGTCACTTGACAGTGCTACTTCCGAAGGATGCTGTTATTACCCTTCTTCTTCTTCCTTTTATCAGCGAGGCTATGATCCGAAAACAAGGGATCACAACCCTCCCACTTCACCGCATTTCTACTGATCCGCCTGTGGGGTTCGCCATGCTGTTATTACCCTGTTCTTTAGAATGTGTTCTACGAAACAACAGATGGGTTCGCAGATGTTGAGCCTGCGTAAGGCACTGGTAATCGAAGCTTGAGCTTTGCTTGTACATAAAAATAATTAAGTAGAGCGTATAGAGGTGAATTCTGGTAAGACATTTAGATTACTTCCTTACTTAGGTGGCGCGACAATCCGGGGTTGTCCTGAAACTCAACCAATAAACTTCTCCAGCTAACCCGGTTACTAGCCAACTGCCTGCAGTTGCGCACGCCAAGTTGGTTGAGATCCACTCCATTTGTTTGCGTCACCTACCGCGAGGTCGTCTACTACTGAGCCATCCATCCGGGGTAGATACGCAGGACTGGGATGATTAGTGTCCTATAAAGTATTACCTTAGTAGTTCGAGATAGGGCTTTGTTACTCAACTGCCTTCTTAGCTCATAAAAGCACCGGTTGGCAAGAGTAATTCTTCGTTTGATCTTCCCACTAGTGTTATTTACGGAGTTCACCATAGAGCCTTTACTACCTCAAAATTATATTTGCCTATTGTGGCGTTCTGTCCAAGATGTTTTCATTGACCGCTAAACCCATCTTTGCTGTCTCGATCTCAATACTCGCAAATGCCCCACTTACGGCCCCTGAGTTCTTCCGACTATGTCATCGGCATAACTGAGCAGTTGCACAGACTTGTAAAAGATTGTACCTCTGGGGTTAGCTTGTGTGTTTTGTACAATATTCTTTCAAGTAGTTTGCTAAAGAGTTCGCTTGATAGGGCATCACCTTGTCTACGATCTTACCTGACATCGAACGGTTCGGTGGTGTTCTTTGTGATTTTTATGAAGTAGCGAGAGTTCTCCATTGTCATCCTGCACAACCAGACAAGCTTATAAAGGATGAAAAGACTAGACATGGCTCTGTATAGCTCGGCTCTATATATATTATCATAGGCAACTTTGAAATCGATGAAAAGGTGATGCCTATCGATTTTATATTCATGGGTTTTTCCCAGATCAGCCGTAGCGTGAATATTTGGTCAATGGTAGACTTTCCCGGCTCGAAACCGCACCGCCTGATAAGGACGTATCAGGTTGTTGACGATCGGTTTTAGGCGTTCATATAATACGACAGACAGCATCTTCTATGCGATGTTGAGAAGACTTATACCTCTATAGTTGTCGCAGTTCAGACGGTCGCCTTTCTTCAGGGTCAGGCAAATGATGTTGAGGTTCCATTCGTCGGGCATACTTTCTTCCGACTAGATTTTACAGATGAGCTGGTGTATGTTCTCTACCAACTTTTTTCCTCCTGCCTTAAAAAGTTCGGCACAAGACCGTCGGCTCCAGTAGCTCTGTTGGATTTAAGTTTAGATATCGCTATCCTCACTTCATTCTGATCGGGTTGACGGGCATCTTGACTATCATCGTCACTGTTGAATGGCTCATTCTGCCTGACAGCGGAATATTAGTCATCATCACCATTTAGCAGTCCACAGAAGTGTTCCTTTCGTATCCTCAGCGCCATTTCACTTAAATGCGATATTTAAATTCAAAGTCAAACATCAATCACTGTTAAAATTTTACTTGGAAGAATATATTCTAAGAATTTCTTAAATAATTTGCAGGCATTTCAATATTTTCTCATTCCATTGAAATCTCCTATCCCCATGGTGCTTTGCTCTGTTTTCTAGAATTTCCAATTAGCTTGCTAAATTGTTTTTTATCCGCTCTACATATCTATCCTTATTGGAGTAAACATGACCTCCAAGACTATAAAAATAGACATAATTCTCAGGAACACAGCAATGCTATCCTTGTTGCCATGATTCAGGAAATATTTTTTTCCAAGTATTTTGGTCTATATTTTTTTCCTCTCTATTTAGTTATGCAAGTAGTAGCTTCATGTGGGATACAGACGAGGGTTGAGTTAAAAAAAATTTCTTTAAAGCGTAAATATTGTTAGAAAAAGTCTTTTTTTTTTTTCCTTGAAGCTAATGAGCTCCTCCGTACTGTACATGGGTGTATAGATTGTCAGGCTACCTAAATTTATTTACACTCCATAATGACATTCCACTACGCAAATGTCATATCCTTATTATCAAGAGAGAAAATTAAATTTGAATATTAACATCCTCTTTGGCAGGTGATTGAAATGCTGACATAGTAAGAGTGCCTGTCTGGGTGATGTAGTGAGTCCTTGCATACAAATTTATTGTAATCTGGCCTATTGGCTGCTCGACTTAGGTATTCTCTATTGGTAGAGTTGAGTTTGTTTCCAGGAAATACATAGGTGTTGGTACACATTTGCTTATAATTTTGTACAGAGATTTGTGTGAGCCAGTGTCTGTTCTGAATGTGCAGTGGGTGTTCATGTATCTCCGGAATTTGGAGGACAATCGCATTGTACGTGGGAAGCTTACGGGAATGTTTGTATTTATGCAGAAATTTGAATTCGAATTTTTGACAGTTTAGACAAAGGGACTGCAAATTTACGACGCAAGTTCTTGTAGGACATGAGACAGGATTTCTAGTGGTTCGCCTGGCATTAGAACATGAAAAAATCTGTCAACCACATGTTTTTGATTTACATTTTATATTGTATGCCACAGAGGAGGGAAGTTTGTTTTGTTCTACAATATGTTATGTCCTGGGATGCACTTCCGTTTGCATTTGTGAATAATTTATTTGATTTCAACTCGCTAATATTATGCAGACAACAGATTTATGGAAATATTGCTGATATGTTGGCATATTTTCCTATATTATTGTTGAAACAAGGGGTTAGTTTGTAAAAGTAAATTAGAGAATGACTTTAGTTGAAAAATGTTGGCATGCAGGAAGAAAACTTAGGAAGCAAACATCTACTATTACCCAGCATGTATAAATTTGTAAAGAAACTCAGCAGGGATAAGGTGTGGAAGTGGCGGTTCTTCCAACTCTTGAAGTTGGATCATTGGCGAGCAAATCCGGTCGAACTATTTATTGAATACCAACTACTTCGACAAGCCCAGCTCGATAAAGCTCTTCAGAGCAACATCAGGGTTACACATTTTGTATCTCTATTATCTTCATTATTCTAGAGGTCTTAGCGAAGGATCATCCAAGAACAAAGAGGGTTAGGGCAATGCTCAAAGCCAAAGAACATCAATTTTTTGTGGGGTGAAAAAGGATCTCCCCAACGCAACGCTCTATCGCCTTTCTTAGGGGCATTTGTTATAGATCACCTACTATGTAGTAAGGTTAAGGTCTAGGCTACTAAGCCATTAGTTATGCTGATGACCTGGTCAATTGCAAGCATGAAGGTAATATATGTGAACTGCTTCAGACTAAACCAATTATGGACGAAAGTTAACAAAATAAATACCACCAACAAGCTGTAAATAACGGCTATATTGCGTTGATATCAAAGAAGCTTTGCATATTTGCTCCAGGACAGGCCTAGAGGCTACAATTGGACTCACTCCATTGCATCTTTTGTCAAAAGATAGCAATACTCAGTGGGGAACAACATGTTCTCGACTTTATTTTCAAATCACTTCGCTTTGGCAGAATATCCCAAGTTGCGATATTTGGACCACTAGTGGATCCATTACTTGAACTCGAAGTAATCGTGTGGAATATGGATGGATGAAAGGGAGATAATGTCTCGAAAACACTTGTAGAATATTCAAGTACTTTCTAGTCTAATTTTTGGACCATTGATGCATGTACCAGTATCAACCTGAAAGGTATCTTCATCCATACAGTCATGTCTACTCAAGGGACACTTAAAGCATTACGTTGCAACTTGATAAATTGGAAATCTGCCTGGTGCTGCTGTAAAACTTTGTAGCCACTCACGAAAAGGTAAAGTGGATTGTTTCGAAGCAAAAAAAATTGCTGATCACCCGACTGGAAAGCGTTTTTCGGAGAAGTTCAGATAACCTGCACCTTTGCAAATATTTTCAGACTACCAGTTCAAGACTATTTTAAGCACATGGAAGAGCAATATGTTTCTATCCCACTGGGAAAACACCCAGGGATTCAGAAAGGTTAAAATATATCAAGAGGCTTGTGAGCATTCTTTTTGTTATTTCCCCCTAAGGTATAATTTTAATAAAATCAGTATCATTGAAGATTTTGAATGTCATTTTTATTTAGAGGAGGATGAAACTGCCAATCACATACTATAGGAGGGTGGCTATATATAGTACTGCTTCCGGAACATCATTTTACTGATGGATTTGAGGAATATTCTCACCTTGATAAGGAGGTTCGAACGTCGCGTCGCCTGGATCAAAGTTGGCTTTTGACACAACAGATCTCTGTGGTAACAGAACCTTTACGCTTTTGCGCGTAGCCAAAATTCTTAAAAAATAAGGATCGGGTCCTCCAGGTTGAGGGTTTATCGTCGGCGCAATTACTCAGCATGAAAAAAAGGTTGTTACCAATTAGTTGTTATTAATTAGTGTTAGTGAACTCAGTGATCGAAATGAGGACAATGACCTTCGGATTCGCACGATACATGCAACCGGACAAATAATGAAGACCTTTTGCCAGATATCACGACCAATATCTCTAGAAAATAAAATATTTTACAATAAAGCAGATAAATAGAGCAAAAGATGAATGGACACTGTGAAGTCAAGAACAGACATCTGGGAGTACTGTCTCAAAAAACAAAATCGGTATAGAAGTACCTATAATTTGGACTTGAATTTGCCGCCAGACAGACTCAGAGAGAAGTTTTGGGCTTCACCCGTGTGATCGAACGCAACGACTTATTGCAGTCCTATTACGACTAAATTTTCATTCATCCAACATGCAATCATGCCCTCAAAGAGGCAAGAGACTGTGTCACCAACGATTGTGATTAAGAATTGCTTCACATAGCTAAGCTTAGCTTAGCTTTTAAAGTAAGTTTAAATTTCCAGCATATATTAGTATGTGGACTATGCGCTGTAGGAGTAAGCACCAGTATTGCTCCGCATTGTAACCATCTTATTCTGCAAATTTATACAGACTTAAGCACGACAGCTCCCCCTGCTGTTTGCCGTGCATAAAGACTGAAGAAGACGCGGGATATGTGTTCCTTCACCACATTCCGGAAAACAAAGAAAGACGACCGAGAACGCAATGAGATACTGAATTCAATCACAGGAACAATCGAACCCTGTAAGCAAGTAGCTTAGCTTAGCTTAGCAAGGCTAAGCAAATTAGAAGAAATCTTGAGGAAAATCCTATTATAGCGAGCAACTAGAACTGATCGTCGCCAAAAGAAATGCTAAGACTAAGAGGATAAGAGAGATAACGCATTTTTTTTTCTTGGTAAGTTTATTAGGCTCTATTTGCCTGCCAGTGAACAAAAAAAAACCGTGGCGCAAGTTCATTTATTTTTTACAAGGTTGGACCTAAGCCAGAACTGGATCGAAATATGACACGTTGAGCCATTTCCCTTCTGTGGTTCGTTCTGTTAATAGTTTCCAGCTTTTGTAGATATTTGCATGTAGCGAGGGGCATACCCACTCAGCTTTGCAGTTTCCCCTATGTGTCTCTAGCCTGGCACCCAGCATAGTTGAATGTTGAACTACTCCGTCATCTCTGTAAGTGACAAACGGCACTTTCAGGCGGTCTCTTAAGTGAAAGAGCCTGATTTCAGGGACTTAATTACCAATTCTTTCGGTCTTACATAAAATTAACGATTTAAATCCCATGCATATGATTTATACTACGGTACACGAGATAGCTCAAGGAAGCCATTCAGATCTTCTTCTGTTTCCTACTGCGATTGACAAAGTCGTGGTAATTCTTAAATATTTTCGCATTCTAGAGAGCTAGTTCAAAATTTCTAGACTTGTTTGCAGTTAGTAGGATTGTTTCGCTACCAGTTAGGAGATCAAACGAAGAATTACCTTTATGTTTATGGGCTAAGAAGGCAGCTGAGTAACAAACTTACTTACTTAGGTGGCGCTACAGTTCGGGGTGAACCTGGGCCTCAACCAACAAGCCTCTCCATTTAGCTCGGTCTTTAGCTAATTGCCTCCAGTTGCGCACTCCAAGTTGGTCGAGGTCCCCTTGAACTTGTGCGCGCCACCTACGGCGATAATTCCCTCTACTGCGTCGTCCCTCGGGGTTAGATTCGAAGACTCTGCGGGCCGGAGCGTTGGTGTCCAATACGTCCAATACGCAGTTTTTTGACTAGGTCGATGTCGCTGTACAGCTCGTATAGTTCGTGATTGAATCTTCTCCTCCAAAACCCGTCAACGCAAATGGGACCGAAAATCTTACGAAGAATTTTTCGCTCGAAGCGACCAAGGATATCTTCATCCTCTTTTAATAAAGTCCATGTTTCAGCGCCGTAAAGCAGGACTGGGATGATCAAGGTCTTATATAGAGTCTCCTTAGTTGTTCGAGATAAAGCTTTACTGTTAAATTGCCTTATAAGCCCCAAAAAAACAGCAATTGGCGAGAGTTATTCTTCGATTGATTTCTGCACTGATTTTGTTTTTTGAGTTTATAGCAGAGCCAAGGTAGACAAAGTCCCTTACTACCTCGAAGTTATAGCTGCCCACGGTGACGTTGTGTCCAATTCGTCGGTGCTGGTTTTCCCTTCTAGTTGACAGCATATACTTGGTTTTGCCCTCGTTTATCGCCAAACCCATTTTGGCCGCTTCCGCCTCAATGCTTGCAAAAGCACCGGTGACAGCCCGCTGAGATCTTCAGATAATGTCTATATCGTCGGCGTATGCAAGCAGTTGTACAGACTTGTAATAGATTGTGCCTCCGGTGTTGGCTTGTGAGTTCCGCACAATCCGTTCAAGTACAATATTGAAGAAGTCACATGACAGCGCGTCACCTTGTCTAAAGCCTTTTTTGACATCAAAGGTCCTTGATGGAGCAGCGAGCATTCTCCATCGTCAGCCTGCACAGACGGACAAGTTTGGCAGGGATGTCAAAACTAGATATGGCTCTATAAAGCTCTTCTTTATAGATGCTGTCATAGGCGGCCTTGAAATCGATAAAGAGGTGGTGAGTATCGATTTGGAATTCTTGGGTTTTCTCCAGGATCTGCCGAAGTGTGAAGATTTGATTGATGGTGGACTTTCCTGGCCTGAAACCGCACTGATAGGGTTCAATCAGGCTGTTGATAAAAGATTTCAGGCGTTCACACAATATCGCAGAAAAGATCTTGTATGCGATGTTGAGGAGACTGATGCCTCTATAATTGGCGCAGTTGAGGGGGTCTCCTTTCTTGTGGATCGTGCAAACGATGCTTAGATTCCATTCATCAGGCATACACTCGTCTGACCAAATATTAGAAATGAGTTGATGTATGCACTCTACCAATTCATCCGCAGCTGCCTTGAAAAGTTCGGCCGGTAAGCCGTCAGGTCCAGCAGCCTTGTTCGATTTTAGCTTGGATATTACTATCCTCACTTCGTTTTGGTCAGGTGGACGGAAATTTTGACTATCATCGTCTATGTTGAATGGTTCATTCTGCCTGACAGCGGGATGTTGGTCTTCGTCGCCGTTATACAGTCTGCAGAAGTAGTTTTTCCATATTCTCAACACCGACTGTGATTCTACTACGAGGTTTCCATTTTCATCTCTACAGGTTTCTGTACGGGTATTACTTCTCTGACACGTTCTTTTTACCTTTTGGTAAAACTTCCGTACATTGTTCCTGGAGTATAGACTCTCGATATTCTCAAACGCGCGCTTCTCATGCTCTTTCTTCTTCTTTTGGAGAAGCCGATGTTCTTCCCGTCTCTTTTGCTCGTAGAGCTCACGAGCAGCTCTCGTCTTCCTTTGCAGCGCCGCTTTGTATGCCTCTTGTTTTGCTGCATGCACTCGCCGGCATTCTTCGTCAAACCAGGGGTTTCGCGGTGTTGGTCGAGCGAGACCCAACACATCAGTCGCTGCGTTTCTGATGGCATGTTGGCAGCGTTGCCACTGGTCTTCGGTACTTGATGCTGGCGGCAAAGGGGTGATTGAGAGATTTCGGGATACGCGTTCAGCGAAGAGTCTGGCGGTCTCTTGCGATTGTAGCTTTTCGACGTTAAATTTTCTCACAGTAATTCTTCTTTGTTGCTCAGATTGGGATATCCGCATTCGTACCTTGGCTACAACAAGGTAATGATCCGAGTCTATGTTGGCCGCTCGGAAGGTCCGGACATCCAGAATACTGGAGGCATGCCTTGCGTCGATCGCAATATGATCAATTTGGTTGATCGTTACGTGATCATTGGACCGCCATGTCTGCTTATGAATATGGAGATGAGGAAACCATGTGCTTGCTATGGTGACATTTCGCTCCATAGCGAAATCAATTAGCCTTAGTCCGTTATCAGACGTGGTGTCGTGTAGGCTATGCTTACCGACTGCCCTACCAAAGACGTCCTCCTTTCCTATTTTGGCGTTAAAATCGCCCAATATGATTTTAACGTCGTATTTAGGACATTGCTCGTATGTTTTGTCGAAGAGCTCGTAGAAACACTCTTTGGTGGCAGGGTCCTTTTCTTCTGTGGGGGCATGAACACATATTAGGCTTATGTTAGCGAATTTAGCCTTGATCCGGATAGTCATAATACGCTCGGTCACGTGTCGGAAGCTTAAGACTTCTTGCCTAAGTCTGCCGCGTATGACAAATCCGCATCCGAATAAGCGTTGCCTGTTGCCTCTGTAGCAATCACCATAGTAGATGTCACAGTTTTTCATCCTCTTTTTGCCCGGCCCATCCCATCGCACTTCCTGGATGGCGGTAATATCTGCTTTATAGCAGTCTAGGGCCTCTGCTAGTTGTTCAGCTGCACGTGGTCTGTAAAGGGACAGAACATTCCACGTACAGACCCGAAGGTCGTTGTCCTTATTTCGTTTGCTGGGGTCGTCATTAGTTGAGTCATCCTTATCCGAGGCTTTTGGTTGTTTCGGAACCATAGGCTTTTTACGTGGTAGGGAAGTTACCCCGACGGCACAACCCCCAACCTGGAGGGCCAGTTCCGTAATTATTCCCCTAGGACGAGGGGCCGGGTACACCGGTGCCAGTAGGCCACTACGGGAGTATGAGCGCTGCCGTTGGCCCATTAAGGGCTCCTCCGCCACCATCCCTATTCCAATGTCCTGACCAACATTGGAAATTCCTTACCGACCTGTGATCCGAATACGTCGAAGCAGCCCGCGCAAGGTATTCACTAAGTTCAACCTGACTGGAACTATAGACGCCACCGTTGACTCCGTCTAGGGAATTCGTCCGCTGCCGCCTGGAACAGGAAGAAGTGCTCTAGTGAGAAAAGCACTCTTCCCCCCCTCTCTCATCTGCTGCCACCAAGAATCCGCCAAACGGGGTTGGTTACCCATTTCTTGGATTAAGGTACTAGGCACCCGGCTGTCACCGCGTGGAGGTTGAGAGTAGGAGTTGGTAGGCCTCAGCTGAGTGAAAACGCTTGTGTTTTCATATTATCGCATGCACTACCGTTTGACCAGCTGAGTAACAAAGCCCTATCTCGAACTACCAAGGTAACTCTTTACAAGACACTAATCATCCCAGTCCTGCAGTATGGTGCAGAGGCATGTACTTTGTCAAAATCGGATGAGGATGCCCTTGGTTATTTTGAGAGAAAAGTTCGTTCCGTCCGCGTAGACGACGCGTGGAGGAGAAGGTATAGTGCCAAACTATACTTCCTATACAAGGACATCGACTCAGCCAGAACAGTTCACAGCAGTGACTAAGATGGCTGGATGCAGAGCGGATGGAGTCCAATGTTCCAGACCAGAAACATTTCGAATCCACCCCGCAGTATAGGACGCTCTCGCGGCCAGTGGCGCAAACAAGTGAAAGGGGACCACAACCAACTTAATGTATGCAACTGGAGGAAGTTGGCTCGTGACCGGTCTTGCTGGAGAGGTTTGTTGGTTAAGGCCCAAGCCCAACTCCAAATTGTAAGTAAGTAAATGCCAGTCGATGATTTTTGAGAGAAACTTAATCTTGTTAATACTGAATAAAGACTTACCGAATCTCTTCTATGATAATTTACATCAATATATGATGTAGCATTGCATTTCAAAATTCCGCTGTCAGGCTAATCGTCTCAATTTGAATGATGACAATCATATCGAATCACTGAAATAAAATCAAAGCAGCCTTATCGAGGCTAAAGGCACTCAAGTAAAGTCGTAGAAAATCGACCAACTTTTCGCCTTACGCCAGATATAAGAGGCAACCCTGGCAGGGACGGGTTAGGAATATCACTGCATCGCCCCCCAGCAAATAGGGCTTGTCGTAAAAGGCGACTAAGGGAAAAATCAGATCTAGGCAATATAACACCCGAGTGAGCTTAGCGACACATATATTACCTTAAAAACCCTCCCACAAGTGTGCATGCGAGTCCGTGGGTTGACACAACTAGAGATCACCGGTGTCATAAAAGAAAGATCAAACAAACAATAAAACAGGAGCATGCACGTGTCAAACAACAAACACCATCGCAATATAGTAATATTGCAAAACTGTATCATTATGGTAATACTTGCTAAAACGAAAGGCACTACCCCGCCAGGCACTACCACTGCTGTGCATGGTACTGATCCTGGACCGAGCAGAAATGTTCGGGTCAGAGCTGTACGGATTCCGGGGGCTAGCAAAATAATGAAACAGTTTCGTCGAAATTTGAGGGTCGCGAGTTGGAACGTTGGAAGCATGACCGGTCGAAGTTACGAGCTGGAAGAGATGATGTATAGAAGGCGGGTGGATATCTTGAGTGTTCAAGAGACGAAATGCAAAAACACCGGAAATCGGGCGTGTTCCTCGGACGTTAGGATAAAAGATTACAAGATGTTCTGCTACAGAACGGAAAAGGCTAAGAACGGAATCAGTATCATCCTTGCGGCAGAGCTACTTGGTAACGTCTTGAGCATTTCGAAGTCCAGCGACTATTTGATGTCTCTCAAACTAGTAATACAAGGAGAGGTGTGGAATATTGTCAGTGGATATGTTCCGCAAAATTTAAGCAATCAGAGAGATAAGGATGCATTTTGTGTAGATTTCCATAATCTCCTTAAGAACATCCCAAAGGAGGGTTTCTGTTCGTTGGAGGAGATTTGAATGGACATGTCGGGAAATCAAACGAATAATATGAAGACTACCATGGAGGACTAGAATATGGCACCAGGAACCTTCCTGGTGAAGACATCGTAAGCATGTGCAAATCACACGGTCTTATCGTGTTAAATACCATGTTCATCAAACAAAGCCGACTTCTGATCACTTACAGCAGTGGTCGAGATGAAACTCAGATTGACTACCATTTGGCAGCGAGTTTCATGAAGCCTCGGGTAAAAGATTGCAAAGTGATCCTGGGAGAGGCAATCGCTCGGCAACACCGTCTCCTGCTAACAGAAATTTTTATGAAAACACCGAAGAAAAGCAAACAAACAAGCGTCTCTGAGAAAATCAAGTGGTACAATCTGGACAAAGAAAAAGGCGAGGCTTTTGTTTTCGTGATGAAAAATTACCTCTCTCACACCATCAACGGAGCTGAGGATGAAGAGTGCAGAGCACAAAATATGTGGGATTCCCTACAGCGAACTTGCTTAAAGAAGGCCAAATCACTGCTAGGAGCTTCAAAAGGCCACCATCAACACGCCAAAGAAACATGGTGGTGTAGTGATGAAGCTAAGAAAGTGATAAATGAGAAGAAAGCGGCTTTCAAAGCTTGGTCAAAGTGCCCCTCTAATAATAATGACGAAAAAGGTAGCCTCGAAATGGAATACAGATGCTGCAAGAAAAAAGCGAAGAAGAAGTGCGCCCAGTTTCAAGGAGAGAGTACGGAGCTTGGGAGCTGGAGAAAATATGTTCCCCGGTTGCTGATGCAAACCAGGCTATCCAGGAGCTGCGAAGACACAATATGAACAAGAGCGCAACCATCTTCGAAACAGCCGCTCAAAGAAGGAGGAATGCTCAGAAGATTCGTTCGCCAAAGTTCATTAACAATGCTCATGGCCAGCTTCTTGTGGATGACGACAGAATTCTGCAGAGGTGGCGGCAGTATTGTGAAGAACTTTTAAATGAACATTTTCCCCTGCTATACTTTCCAAGAGCCACCCCTAACTGTGAAGAAATACCCGACATTACAGTCAAAGAAGTTAGTGAGGTGGTCAGATACTCCAAAAAACGAAAAGCGGTTGGGCCAGACGAGATGCCCTCTGAGTTCTGAAAAAAGATGGGAGACGTCGGGTTCAGATGGCTCAGAATTCTGATCTCCAAATTTGTGAGAGGTGACCCAATGCCGAATCAATGGAGGGAAGGTTACCTTCTCCCTGTATACAAAGGGAAGGGTGATACGCGAAACTGTGATAACTACCGTTCGGTCAAGCTGATGTCACACACCATGAAGATCGTTGAGCGGGTATTAGGTGGCTGACTGCGAAAAATAATATGACTATCTGATGATCAGTGCGGGTTTGTCTCGGGTAAATCAACCACAGATGCAATCCAAAGCATAAGGATCTTTTTCTTCTTCTTCCTTTTATCAGCGAGGTTATCATCCGAAAATAAGGGATCGTAACCATCCCACTTCACCGCATTCCTACTGAGCCGCCTGTGGGGTTCGCCAAAGTATAGGGATTATAGTGGAAAAACATTGTGATTCCTTAAAGGATTTGTATTGGTTGACTTTGAAAAGGCATTCGACAGACAACCACGAGGTCTGATATGGGTGGCGCTAAGACATCGAGGGGTTCCAAAAACATATGTACAGATGATCATGGATATGTACGAAGGAGCAAAGACAAGAGTAAGATGCCCCACTGGAGTAACCGAAGAGTTCCCAATCAAAGTCAGGGTGCACCAGGAAAACGTTTTAAGTCCTTTGCTATTTATTACAGTCCTTGATTATCTGCTGAAAGGTAAAGTGATGGACCCCAAGGTACCTCAGTTATTCTTTGCTGATGATGGAGCCATCATAAGTGAGGATCCTACATGCCTGCAATGAGAACTTGATGTGTGGGTGGACGTTCTGGGGGGAAATGGGTATCGCATTAGTTCAAAAAAGACAAAATACTTGTGTTGCCCATTCTCTGATCCACTCAGGCCTATTCCAGACATTTATTTGAATGGAACAGTGCTTCCCAAGTGCGAAAAGTTCAAATATCTGGGATCTATCATCAATAGCAAAGCAACTTGTGATGACGACATCAATCATCGCGTAAGCGTAGCATGGATGAAGTGGCGAGAAAATTCCGCTGTCTTCTGTGACAGAAAAATGTCCCCTAAGTTGAAGGGAAGGCTCTACACCGCAATTGTGCGTCCAGCGCTCACATACGGTTCACAATGTTGGACGATGTACAAAACGTATGAGAGTAAATTAACGGCAGCTGAGATGAAGATGCTTCGCATGACAGCAGGAGTGACAAAGCTTGATCGAATAAGAAGTTCGAAGATCCGTTGAAGCTTTCATGTCGAGGAAACCATCGTACAAAAGATAGAGCGCGACCGGCTCAGCTGGTATTGCTACGTTCAAAGAAGAAATCATTTGAACTCCGTTAAAAAGGCAATATCGATGCACGTTCCAAAGACATCGCGATGTAGGAAAGGCAGGCCTATAAACGCCTGGATCAGACAAATGCGACGACATCGACATTTCATTGGCCTCAGTAACCGAATGATCCGAAATCGGCGGGACTGCCGATATTTTCTGAGGTCGAATAGGCGAACCCTACAGGTGGGTCAGTAGAAATGCGGTAAAGTGGGAGGGTTGTGATCCCTCGGTGATTAAAGGAAGAAGAAGAAGAAGAAGATTCGAGGAAACCGGGGAGCACAAATTTGGTACTCACCATCTGTTTATAGACCTCAAATTTACGTACGATAGTGCTAGTTGAAACGACCTGCATCACGCCATGTCCAATGTTGCTATACCTGCTAACTTATACGCTTCTGCAGGATGACAATTGAAAATGGTCATTGCTCTTTTGACACAGGTATCTGAAATTCTTCAACCTTGCCCTTGATGACACAGTGCGAAGTTGTCGGGTCTTTAAGTATGTGCAACTACTTCTCTACATTTACGTCATGGATGAAGTGGGTAGTTACTGGTGCATTTGTAAGGACTGTAGTGCCAGCAACAGCAAAGTAATGCATTTCATTTCATGTTGCCCAAATTGTCAATGAGCAATGCTTGGCGTTGAAGTAAAGAATTTTTACGTGCTCTGAAATGAACATTATACATGTTCGCCGTATTAAGTCCGTACAGCGTACTACAATTCTCTACGTCTTCTGCCTTATAGTGATCGCCTTTTTCATCAAAATCTTCATTCTTTGGAGAAACGTCGGAAAGGACGTGATACAGTGTTGTCTCTTTAACGAATTATGGGTATAATGAAGGCAATCGGTATCGCTTCAGATTATTTATATAGATTTGTCGTAGAAAGATATAAGCCCGTCTTACTCACTTATATACGAGTACAAGCATAATTGTGAATAAATTGTGTACATGATCTAATTTGCACCGATAATGTGCCCATGGGTTAATCCAATCAGTTCACTTTGCAATTAGCACAGCTATATCACGTGCAAAATCCCTCAGACAGGCCTGGCATATAAGCAAAACCTTATAATCAACGAATTTTGTTTCGAAAGGAATCGTGAAACGTTTTATGGGAAAAATATACCGTATTCTGTGGCCATTCAATTTTACGACTCGTTTATATAATTAAGCAGAAAAAGCCTTCCAGACACATTCGCATATAGAGATGGCCCATCGTCATCATCATGACCACTAGCCAGATCTCCTGGGCAAATAGCAATGAACGTACCATAATTGACTTCGTCTATGACCATCGAAACGTGAAATTAAATTTTCTCCCAAAATGCTACAAAACTCAACGAACCTTTTCGAAACTCTCTACACATGACATGGGTTATCCTG
Organism: Brachypalpus laphriformis; assembly: GCA_945910035.1. NCBI lineage: Eukaryota > Metazoa > Arthropoda > Insecta > Diptera > Syrphidae > Brachypalpus > Brachypalpus laphriformis. The sequence goes on along the minus strand of OX246753.1, from coordinate 291,947,466 downwards.
GACGAGTGAGCACGAAGCCATTCGCATACAAAATGTGAGGCTTAAGGAGCTCACCACTCTCCTGATCTCAGCCGCCACACTTATTAACACAATATAATTAATTGACTTTGTCTAGGACTTCTAATACTACTACAAGGACTCACCACTCCAACGGAGAAATAATTATTGATAATGTTGTACGGAGCGGAGCAATCCTTTTCCGATTGAACTTTTATTGGTTTCTGGATTGGAATGTTTAGAGTACTCCCGCTGGTTGTAATGTTGCCATTGCCATCGCCATCACCATCATCATCATCACCGCCATCCTCCGATGGGAGCTGCGGATTACTATTTGCATCAACATTGGTCGGCGTTGGTGTTGTTGGTGTCGATGGTGTGGTGGGAGTCCTTAGATCTGCTGCGTCTGGTGATGTCGGTGTCGATAAATATCCTGACATTGTCTGCTGATTGTTATTCTGATTATCTGGATCCATTTCGGTTGAATCCCTTATATTTTCATCTGCTCGAGTCTCGTGGTGTCGCTGCAAACGAAGTGGTGATAGTTGTAAATGAGCAGGAGGAGGACTGGTGCTAGTGAAATGGTTATGCTCCTCTCGGATTTTGGTTTGAATTGTTGACATTGATATGCTCCTCGTATTGTTCTCTTTGGAGAATTCACTGGATGTCGAGTTCGTGCCATTCCGATGGATCTCTTCGTAGGATTCAATTACGGACTTTTCCACAATCACCCGCTGGGATAATTCAATAACTTTTTGCATGTTGGAGTGCAGAGTAACCTAGACAAATGAAAATGAGAAAGGAATTAAAAATGTTTATTTAAAGATGGGGGTTGAGTATTTTATAGTTTTGCTTAGATATGAATATCGTCTGGCAGTTCAAGAGATGGGCTTAGGAGGGAGTTAGGACTTGTGCTTTTGAAACTTATTCACAGAAATATTTCGAGAAATATTCTGATTCAAATATACGAGTTCCAATTTCATTCAGATAGGAAAGTAGGAACTAATCTATTTATGTAGCTTTATTATAACTATGTACTAGTACATAGGGACTTTCTAAGAGCTTCATAATGGAACTGGTCGTCTAGCTTGGGGGTGGTACCGATGGGCTAAAAGCCAAACCAAGTTATGAGTAGACACAAGCCATAAAACAAAACGACTTCGGAGGCAGATGTGCTAAGAAACTTAAGTATGCTATACTCTCGAAGTGCTACTCGAAACCTTTAAAAATATGAATCTGTCCTCGCCTAGAGAGGTCATCTGAGTGAAATATACTCTATAGTGCCAATCAGTCATAAATGTTAACAACTATGTACTGCATCTAGTATCCCCTAATCAATAAAGAGGCATGCGATACAACTTTGGACTTCCATTGATTTTGACTCCATGATACGATGTTGATACAATATGCGCGATTACAAGCTCTAGGGTGGACATAAACTGCATAGGAATAAAAAGTATGTCTTCCAGTTTAAGAGAGTCAAGGATTCTCTTAAGGGTAAGAAGAAATAAGAAATTGCGCAGAAATGTCAAGCAACTTACCACTAGCTTTAGCGAAAGAAATGTGCATCAGGAGAAAGAAAGCTTCTGCAAAAAAGAAGAACACAAGTTCAATGCAGGAATAGTACCCCTCGTTAGAAAATTATTCGCCCGAACTTTTCCAAAGGTTTACGGAATTTTGGTAAGATACTATCATGGGGTTGCTTCAATTTCGTGCGGAATTTTGTAGTAAATAGAGCAGGTATTAATACGAGTAGCCGATAGTTATGATGGTGGAGTATTTATCAGAGCAAATATCCTCCAGGGACACTGCAGTGGTTAAAAGTTGGGGGCCTTAACTATAAATATCGCAGTTTTCGTTTAGTGCGTATGGACAAAGTTTTCTTTCGTTTGTGTTTTTCCAACAGTGCTTCATTCTAACACAGAAAGAAATGTTCGTTCTGGCTGTGACATGCGTAGGAGATATCGACGTAACATTTATAGACAAATTCCTAGACTTACGGCAGCCTTATTTTGAAATGGATCCTACGAGGAATATTAGCAAAATTCTTCCATAGACAACTTCATGCTGAATAATAAAATCCTTGGAGGTTTCTCCGAAAGGAAGATATTCAGCGAGATTTTCGCAAAAAATCTAAATTGCTTCTCTAAGTTGGCGCCTACCGTAAGACCCTCTAGGAGGTTAAAAACCTCTTTTTCCACCACAGTAAAGTTACTTGCTCCTGGTTTTAATCATTTCCAGCTTTCCAGCATTTATATCGCATTTGTAGTGTAATTTGTACTTTGCTAATTAATTATTTTGAACCTAAAATCTAAATTTATCTAAGTCTACATTTTAACTTGATAGCTTTATTCTAATTTCTGATAATCATTTTTTTGTAAAAACGATGGCATTCTTTATTTGATCGTCGAGGCGAACGCTTTTAATAAATAAATAAAATATTCGCTGTGGTATTTTATCTCAGATGTGGGCTAACCATATATTTTGATTACGAAAAAAAAAAAAAAAATCACAATTTATTGAAATTTTCAACAATGGCCAATATTCAGCGTTGGACGAAAGGTCAGTTCCTTGAAGCATTGACGAATGCTGGTGTTGATTTCCCAAGGAGCGCAACTAGACACAATTACAAGTCTTATATGAAGAAAACATTGATGCAAATGAAGGTCATCGCCACCGAGATGAGGAGCAAGTTAGTGATGGTGACGGAGACGCTAGACAACTGTCTCACAACGAACACGTTGGTTTTGGTGATGGTGGAGATGGTGGACAACTTCCGGCGGTTGAAGAATTGGATTCAGCATTGGAGCTGCTTGAAAAAAGAAAACGATTCCTTGTGCTGCAAGCAGAGTTGGATGAATTGAAAGCACAGCAATCACCTCCTGTGCCACCGTTGGTACCTGTATATCATCGCTATGACAATTTTAGTTCAATTGAGAATGCGGTGCCAACGTGGAGATAATTCATACACAATCCGTAAATGGATCGACGATTTCGAAAGTGTAGTCACATCGCTACATGTGGATGCACAATACCAGCTGCTGTGTGCTCGTCGTTTGATGACTGGCCAATAGCCAAAATATTTCTTCGTACGATTACAGTGCAATCGTGGGCTGAACTTCGGGTTGAATTGCTGCGGGAATTTGATCGGTATCTACCGATGAAAGAAGTGTATCGTCAGGAAATTGCAACGCACGCCAACGTACCCGAAAGGGACCTGATTGAAATCATCGTTGGAGGTTTGCGCGATAGTCAAGCAAATGTATCTGCATTCTATCAAGCAACTACTATTCATGAAAAGGAATGCTAATGTGCTACGAACGAAGTCAACGTGACAGACTGGCTCGTACCAGATTAGTCAACACTAGTAAGATGACATTCGAACCATCGGCCGCACGAAGAATCGGTGACATACCCTTGCAGCCACCACGCTGCTACAATTGTTTGCAATGGGGACACATCTCCAGAAATTGCCCAGAGAAACCACGTGAAAAGGGCGCTTGCTTTAAATGTGGATCAAAGGACCACATGGTCAATGGGTGTCCGAAGAGGAACAAGAAGCAAAAAGTCGCTTCCGCAGCCAGATGCCAGCACTGTGATAGCGATCGAGACGATGAAGACCAAGATGAATGGATTGACAAAATCGGTGCCATGTAGTTGGTAAGTGTTTCTTTTGTACTAAATGAATCTGGTCGTAGTGAATCCAAATTAATTAGCACTATTTTTGACACCGGTTAGTTTTATGGGAACTTCTTTGTTACCACTGGGTATCGATCGTCCGACTTTACACCACTCAATATATTATAGTCTTGCGCAGTCAACAATACTAACAGATGGCAAATTTATGTTTTCAATCGAGTCTCGTAAAATCAAGCGCTCGCTTATGGTTTTTATTGTTCCAGATGACTCGCTTCCTGTTCCACTGTTGCTGGGACTCGATTTTTTGTGATTGTTTTCCATTTCGTTAATGTGCTTTTTGCCAATTGTCGATACCGGCACAAATAAAATTGATTCTTATGACAAATCGTGTAATGGGTCGACTACTTTGTGTACTGTTGTAAGTAGACCTAGAGTGATAAGCCGCCCTATTGATCAGGACCAGAGACCTATTGAAAGTGGCGTTGCCAGTGAGTATGAGTCTTCTGATTATAATGATTACGCAAATGTGTATCGTTTGTCGTCATCGATGAATTGTTTGAGCACCTTGACTCAAAAGAACTACATGTCGTGGAACGAAATTTAGAACAGCTACGCCATCATGCAGCCAAAAGAATACAGGTAACACAGAAGACAAGTTTGAAGCGTTTTGAGGAGGTTCATCGACCACCTCGAACGTATGTACTCGTATGTTGCCCGAACACTCAGACCCCATATAATGGTATTGTCGAAGCACGTAATATGAGACGGTGGATACAGTCAGATTTGGCTGGACCTACGACTAGTAATTTGATTCAATAGAGGCACTTACGTGGAAGCCTGGCTCTCCGAGCCCCTGCTCATTTGTTTAACGTTAATTTTACGTTAATTGCAGTTCAATAGTATTATATATGTAAATCTATCACGACCGATCGAAAGGTCAGATTGGACGAGCTGTAGTGTAATTTGTACTTTGCTAATTAATTACTTTGAATCTAAAATCTAAATTTATCTAAGTCTACATTTTTACTTGATAGCTTTATTCTAATTTCTGATTACTATTTTTTTCTAAAAACTATGGCATTCTATATTTGATCGTCGAGGCGAACGCTTTTAATAAGTAAATAAAATATACGCTGTGGTATTTTACATTAAAACCACGCTCTTCGCTGCAGAAGCAGAAAGATTTGCATGTTGCTTAAACTAATAGGCTAGGTATAGACCACGATATCTACAAGACAAGTCTGCTAAGCAAAGTATTGTTATTTCTGGTGCAGTTTCTCTGAAAAGATTGACTGCGCAAAGTCCTCTCTAAGAAGTAAACCGCTGTGTTTGGTCTCTGCCTACCTCCCGTACGAGCTGGCGGAGATTCCATCTGTGAAGTTGAAGCAGTTGGTAAGGAAGGACAACTGGCTCTTCATTGTGGGCTGTGATGCAAATGCGAATCACTCACAATGGGGTAGCAGTGATACTAATACAAGAGGTGAGTGTCTTTTTGATTTCATCCTTTCGACCAAGCTCACCATATGCAACAAGGGTTCTACGCCAACTTTTGTAGTAAGGAACAGACAAGAAGTGATTGATATAACCTTAGCTTCTTGTTCTGTTCACCTAACGGTAGAAAAGTGGAGGGTTTTAGAGAAGGCATCTCTGTCTGATCACAGATGGATACGCTTTCAAATTAATTTCCAGACTAGGGTTAGCAACAGCTACAGAAACCCTAAGAGTACAGACTGGGGTATGTATACAGAGCTAGTAAGGAAACATCTTAAGAATGGGCCTATTCGCAACGGCGATCCTCAAGGTATAGATAAAACAGTAGATAACTTAGGCAAAGTAATGAACATGGCATTCGAAAGGGCCTGTCCACGAAGAAAGAAGTCCAAGACGTCCCAACCTTCCTGGTGGAGCAAGAAAAAACAGGTTAGGCATTTCTACAACAGAGCCAAAGAAATAGGAGACGGTACCACATGGGATGAATATATGGACCGCAAGCGGGAGTTTAAGTACTTAATCAGGCAATCAAAAAGAAAGTCGTTTGTCAGTTCATTGCGGATACTAGTGAAGCTTCCAGACCTCGCAAGATACTAGCCAAAGACACTTCTGTCCCAAGCTTCATCAAAAAATCTGACGGCTCGTGGGCAGAAAGTAGCGAAGAAGTTTTAGAAACGTTAATTGAAGCTTACTTCCCAGGAAGTAGATCGCCAATGGATTCTACTACTAATAGCTACTCGTATAATGGTAGGACAATAGGGGACGAAGTAGAACATCTCATTACATGGAAGAATCTGCGATGGGCTATTATGTCATTCGCACCATTTAAAGCACCAGGGCTTGATGGAATTTTTCCAGCTATGCTGCAAAAAGCTCCAGCCAAGGTCAGAAGCAGGCTTAGGGAAATTTTTAAACATTGTTTAAGGTCATGTTACGTACCAGTGGCATGGAGGGAATTGCGGGTTATATTCATACCTAAAGCAGGTGAACCAAGCCACACTTCAGCGAAAGACTACAGACCCATAAGTCTCTCGTCATTCCTCCTCAAGACACTTGAAAGACTTCTTGATATTCACATCAGAAGTAAGTGTTGCAACGGGATTCTATGCAAAGCTCAGCACGCATATTTGAAGGGGAAATCGGTGGAAACAGCTTTACACGACGTAGTAGGGAAGATAGAGACTAGCCTAAGGAATTTGCACTAGCAGCCTTCCTAGATATAGAAGGTGCGTTCAATAACGTAGAAGGAAGGGCCATCAAACAGGCCCTGGAAACAATGAACGTCGAGCATAGCATTACCAATTGGCTCTGCAATATGCTGGGCACTAGAAACATTAACTCCACTATCGGAAACAGTTCAATAAGAAAATCCGTTACCAGGGGGACTCCTCAGGGAGGCGTTATCTCACCCCTCCTCGGGGTTCTAGTCATCGATGAGATACTTAAAGAACTAAGCAACACAGGCATAAGCGTCACTGCTTACGCAGACGACGTGGTGATTTTAGTTCAGGGCAAGTTCCTTGACACATTAAGTGAAATTATGGAATCAGCTCTTAATAGTCTCGAAAAATGGGCTAGAGGGTGTGGACTACACGTCAACCCGGATAAAACCGAATTGGTACTCTTCAGCAAAAAATACAAGATACGACCCTTCAAACTGCCTAAGCTAGCAGGGGTGGAGCTTTCCCTTTCGGATCGCTCTAGATATCTTGGGATAATGCTGGATAGGAAACTAAATTGGAAACTTAACATACAGGAATGAGTCCGCAAAGCTTATAATGCGCTTTTCATCTGTAAGCGGACCGCGGGGAAAAAATGGGGCCTGAAGCCCCCAATGATGCACTGGCTATACATCATGGTAGTCAGACCCATCCTCACGCATGGGGCTCTTGTGTGGTGGAAGGCAACGAATACGAAAAACACACGGGATATGTTGGCCATGGTACAAAGAACAGCTTGTATTGCCATCACGGGTGCTCTACGCACAACACTTACGGCTGCACTCGAGATCTTCCTGTATCTTTTACCATTAGCCCTACAAGTTAAATTTCAAGCGGGCAACAGTGCGCTTCGGCTCACTAACGTTGGTCTCAACTTCGATACACCATACGAAGTTCTCTATACTATTAGAGAGGACTGGCGAAGGAAGACAGTCTCTGACGAGATTCCAATATAGACAGATGGTTCTAAGACCAATGAGGGCCTGAGGTCAGGTATTTACTCGAGAGATACGAACCTACGGGTGGCCTGAGACTTCCGGACACATGCAGTGTGTTCCAACCAGAGGTTCTAGCTGTACTTAAAGCTGCGGAATTACTTGAGGTGGGATCAATATCCGATAAGAATATCGCCATCTACATTGACAGTCAGGCTGCGCTAAAGGCGCTAGAGTCTTACGTCACCAAATCTGAGATAATCAGGAATTGCCGCACAATGCTTAGGGCATTATGTACGCAGAACCGAGTCAGATTATGTTGGGTACCTGGACACTGCGATATTGAAGGCAACGAGCAGGCCGACTCGCTGGCTAAAAGAGGAGCGGGGCTCCCACGTAGCGATATAATTGGTAGTATTAAGCCACCAGGGTGCGTGGCCAAGGGAATTATTCGGGATAAAATCATTGACACGGCTAATTTAAGATGCTCACACTTAGATGGTCACAGGGTGTCTAAGGCCTTGTGGCCTGTGCTAGATCGCAGAAAATCTGGGGAGATAATCAAGTTAGATAGATCGAGGCTAAGAACAGTGATAGGAATACTCTCTGGCCACTGTCTCCTAAGGAGGCATGCCATGAGACTAGAGTTATCCGATACGGATGTTTGTAGGTACTGCGACGACCTACATGTCTCAGAGGATATAACTCATATACTCTGTGAATGTCAAGGAATTGCCAGGACTAGTGATCGCGATGCGCCCACTTTGGTGCCTAGTGTTTTATGATAACCTCATAACCCTACCTAACCTAACCTAACCTAACCTAAAGTCCTCTCTAAAACGCCCAAAATACTAATTATCCTTATGAACCGAAATGGTTCTTGGGCAGATTCATCAGAAGAGTCACTGGATCTGTTACCCACTTTCTCAGCTCTTGTTTCTGAAACCCCTATTTGTGTTGTACTTCTGTTGTCCTACCTTTGAACCATTCAAGTCTCCAGGACTAGATAATATCTTTCTCTTCAAAAAGTTTACAAAACCATTCAAGATTTTTTAGAAAACAGTACCTATGCTTGGCGACACATCCAGAGCGTGGACAAAGATTAAAGTGCTCTTAATACCAAAATCAGTAAAAGTCTCACAAAGTCTTTTCAAAGCTTCTTAGCTACTTAGAACTCTGAAAAGAATCTTGAATATTCATATACCAGCTTCTGTACACAGCAACGGACTATTTAAGTCGCAACATGCCTACCGGAATGGCAAATCCGTAGAAATGGAATTCTCAGCCACTCAGTGGTGTCATTTCAAGACATGAGCGAGCGTTCATCAATATGGACTTTGCAGAGTCTGTTATATTTATCATGCAGCAGACTGCATCGCTTCCTCAACATCTGGGAATGCCATCAATGTGAATTCTTAAAATGCCTCATTTCTAAACGTATAGGGATAAAAGCCAATTTCGGTAACATCTATGTTAGGTTAGGTTAGGCTAGGGTGACAGGCTGCAGAGTGCAGCCTTACTAAGGCCAGACTAGGACCATTGTGGTACCACATGGATCTATCATCCCCGGAAGAACCCCTGGAATCAGTTGGAGCTTGTTATGAAGCGCTGCCGATGCCGATGCTGACGTTTGCTAGCTCACCTAAATTCCCGAAGAGGTAGGCTCCTAAGTGTAGTCTTTTGCGAACGAAGAGGGCCTGGCACGCACAAAGAAGGTGCAGTATGGTTTCTTCCTCCTCCTTTTGTTAGTGAGTAATTGGAATGAATATCCTGTTTCCTTAAATATATTGCAATACGTTTATTTCCGTTTAATGGAACACATATCTATTGGTCCTCCTGAACTTGACAGGTCGTTTAAGTCGGTGAAAATATATTTGCCAGGGTTTTGCTTCTTAAGGTGGATAGAGTAGGATAAATGCAAAGAGAGTGGATTACAGTCTCCTCTTCCTTCTCGTCTCTACAACTTTTATAGAAATCATTGGTGGAAAATACCCCATAAAGGTTCCGAATCTAGAATTCATGATTCCTCCCTATTGAGGTTAGTATGTTCATTTTTATAAAGTCCAGATCTGGCCAGACTTGTTTAGAAGAGAGGCATTTGTCGATATTATTTGTTCTTAAAAACTAGTTTATTTATTTTCAATGTTCTATGTTTGACAAAACATTAGACTAGACCGAAGAATGCTCCAAGTTAAAGAAGTTCCCACAATAGTCCATTAACGTGACCAAATAGACAATTTATTCTACTACCCACATTCCAGCTGAGTGATGGCCACAAATCATGGAATTCTTCAAACTCTAATTGAATTGCTATCCAATTCCGATCCATCTGCTGTGTCCACAGATAGTCTCTTCATGACCAATTCCGGCGAATAAACACAAAGCTTGCCAAATAGGCGATTAATGAAGATTTAATCGAATTGTCAAGTACTCACCTTTGGCTTTAAGATCTCCTCCATTGGTGCGGTGTTAGTCACTTCTATGCTCCATCGGTCCAACATCACAATAGTCGACCGACTTATCTTGTCCATTAGCTTGGGAATATTTTCACCCTCATAGCCACCACCCCAGCGCAGGCATCGGGCCAAATCGTTTCCCGTCCCCAGTGGAATAACACCGATGGCTGGTTGTGATTGCAATTGAATTGAATCTGGTACAGAAAAACAAACAAAGAATAAAAAGGAAAAGAATAAGCGATTTCAAAATAAATAAAACCAATTACAGATGACAAGAACAATGCACAAAGGGCCATACCCATTGCCTCGAGAACCCAGCCGACAGTTCCATCACCACCACAGCAAATTACTTTGAAATTTGGCAAGTCCTTGAACAGTGTAAGTCCTTTTTATCGTTCCGCGAAATAAACACGCACACATGTTAACAACGAAAAAAAAAAGAAAAAAGGAAATCAAATAAAGTTAATACAATCAAAGATTACAAGACAAATAAAGAAAAAGCGGCACATAATATGTATACAGTGTGTTGGACAAGACGGAGTCTTAAGCTCCTTACATGCGATCTGATTTGGTTGGTCAAACTGGGCGCGTCAGTCATCTGAGCACCTGACATCGACAAGCTTTATTGGAAGACTCATATCAAGACTTTAGAATGAAAATTGGAAAGCAGCACCGTTTTATCCCATAAATTGAATAGAATGAGTAATCAGCTCCTTTCAATATTTCAAGTCATCACACCAGTCCTATCACTTCTAGCAGTTGAGAGGAGCTATTCAAATTGCAATTGATTGCGAAAGAGGCAGTATCTCGTGCTTTCGAGGACATTAAAGGGGCAATTGGTAACACTTCCTAAGAAAGGAAGGGAGGAAGGGGAGCGCGATATAAAAAGGGAGTCAATAGCATAGTACCTGAATAGGTGCAAGGGTTGCGGAGACTCAAACATCGCCGTCAATACAACAAGAGGATAACCATAAGAGGGAGTTTCATATCTATTTATACGCAGCTTGGCTTTAGATGACCTACTCGACAACCCAACCTTGATATTGACGGCTAGATGAAGGTTTAAAGAAACTCCTTGTGACTTCATCCAAAAAAAACTTCAAGTAATTCAAAAATAGTGCTATACAGCCGAACTCAACATAAACCTAAGCAAAATAGCAAAAGTTATATTTCAGAGAAAAAGAAAACTTTAACTGAAGCCAAACATGAGGGCAGCGTCTATTTAAATGCCGATTCGTCATTAGAGGCAGACTTAGGCAAAACGTCTTGAGTTTCAGGGATGTAAATGATCGCCGTATGATAATCCAAATTAAGGCTAAATTCGCCAACATTAGCCTCAGTTGCGCTTATGCCCTACAGAGAAGAGCGATGACAACGCCAAAGATAAATTCTACGAGTTCCTCGACCAAACCTATGAGCAATTTCCTAGCCACGACATTAAAATTTTCCTTCTTCTTCTTCTTCTTCTTCCTTTTATCAGCGAGGCTATGATCCGAAAACAAGGGATCACAGCCCTCCCACTTCACTGCATTTCTACTGATCCGCCTGTGGGGTTCGCCTATTTGACCTCAGAAAATATCGGCAGGCCTGCCGATTTTGGATCACTCGGTTACTGAGGCCAATGAAATGCCGATGTCGTCGCATTTGTCTGATCCAGGCGTTTATAGGCCTGCCTTTCCTACATCGCGATGTCTTTGGAACGTGCATAGATATTGCCTTTTTAACAGGGTTCAAATGATCTCTTCTTTGAACGTGGTGGCAATACCAGCTGAGCCGGTCGCGCTCTAATTTGTGTACGATGGTTTCCTTGATGTGAAACCAGCTCGTAACTTCGACCGGTCATGCTTCCAACGTTCCAACTCGCGACCCTCAAATTGCGTCCAAACTGTTTCATTATTTTGCTAGCCCCCGGAATCCGTATAGCTCTGACCCGAACATTTCTGCTCGGTCCAGGATCAGTACCATGCACAGCAGTGGTACTGCCTGGCGGGGTAGTGCCTTTCCTTTTTGCAAGTATTACCATAATGATACAGTTTTGCAATACAATTTTTTGCTGCTCCTGTTTTAGTATTGTTTGATCTTTCTTTTATGACACCGATGATCTCCAGTCGTGTCAACCCACGGACTCGCATGCACACTTGTGGGAGGGTTTTTAAGGTAGTATATGTGTCGCTAGGCTCGCTTGCGCAATGGTAAGGTGTCGGAGGACTTTGAAGTCCAAAGTGGAGTACGTCAAGGGTGCATACTGTCCCCACTATTGTTCTTGGTGGTTATCAGCGATGTACTCCGTGCAGCATTGACGGAAGCTAATTCTGGAATTCGTTGGACTATGACATCTTACCTTAAACACCTAGATTACGCTGACGATGTTTGTCTACTTTCACATCGGATAATGGATCTTCATTTGATGGCCCAAAATCTAGAAGCTGAGGCAAACAAAGTGGGGCTAAAAATAAACACAGCCAAAACAAAAGCCCTGAGTACTTCCAATACCCGCGCTCAACTTAACATTGCCGGAAAGCAAGTCGAGAAAGTTGATAACTTTCTATATTTAGAAAGTGTCGTCTCGGCTAATCGCGGTGGCACCGAACTGGATGTGTGCAGCAGAATCGGGAAGGCTAAAGCTGCGTTCGGAATGCTGTCCAAAATCTCGAGAAGCAATGTTATTAGCTTAAGAACCAAGCTACGACTGTTCCGCTCCAACGTAGAATCAGTGCTGCTTTATGGTTGCAGTACCTGGAAGGTGGACACCATTAACACACGCAAGCTGCAAGTCTTCGTAAACAAATGCTTAAGAATCATCTTGAGGATTTTTTGGCCGAACCGCATCTCCAACGAACAACTTTATCTGAGAACGGGCCAAGAACCTATAAGCATTACTATACGAAGAAGAAAGTGGCAATGGATTGGACACACCCTACGGCGCGAAGACAACTCCATTGCGGAATACGCCATGCAGTGGAATCCGCTCACCCAGGCAGGCAGAATAGCGGGGCGCCCTAGGCAAACGTGGCGCAGAACAGTTGAGGAGGAATCGAGCTCTTTAGGAATGAGTTGGAGGCAGCTCAAACGCGTTGCAGAACTCCGAACACGATGGCGCGCAGGCGTGGTTGACGCCCTATGCCCCCCGAGGGGTTAAAGGACATAAGTAAGTAAGTAGGCTCACTTGGGTGTTATATTGCCTAGATCTGATTTGTCCCCTTAGTCGCCTTTTACGACAAGCGCTGGTTGTTGGGGGGGGGGCGCTGCAGTGACATTCTTAACCCGTCCCTGCACCGGGAGACATTAGAATTTTCCTGGGCATCTTTAACGCAAATCTGGGAAAGGAAAGCGTCTTTGGTGGTACAGCCGAAAGACATAGCTTACACGACAAGACTTCCGAAATGAAGTTAGGTAAATCGACTTTGCGGCGGGTAAAAATGTTGTTGTGGTAAGCACGCGGTTTCCTCGCCTCAGAATCCACAAGGGAACATGGCAGTCTAATGAGCAGATAACCGTCAACCAAATTGTGTGTGTGTCATATTAAAAAATTGCAGGTATCCCAAAATAAGATACTAAAAATGGCGCTTTACTAACCATGGCATCACTCGACTCTGGATGTCCACCATAAAGCGAATGTTGAATTGATCTTCGAAAGAATTCAAAATCTTAATCAACGTTTCTTAGACCGCTGTGATTTTGCTGATAATCCACTTGTAAATAATTTGAAAACTAATTATGTTCAACTCAATAGTTGACAATCATGATACTGTTTTATATTTTATATTTCGTTTTTTTTGGTGTATTTATTCATGGTACTTTTGTTAATCAAATTTATTAAACTTGTTTATTTATGTATTCCTGTATTCATTTTTAATTTTATTTATTTATTTATTTATTTTTTTTGTATTTATTTATAATTTGTTTATTTATTTATTTAATCAAATTATTTATTTATTTGTTTATTATTTATTAATTTTTGTTATATATTAATTTATTTATTTACATTTTTATTTATTTACTTATACGTTTGTTACTTATTTATCAATTTATATACATATTTATTTAAATGTTATTTATTTATTTATTTATCTATTTATATATGTACTTTGTTATTTACTTATTTAGTTATTATCTAGTCATTATTTTTTACTTATACTAATTTATTTATTTATTTATTTATTTATTTATTTATTTATTTATTTATTATCATTCTTTTTTTTTTTTTTGCTGTTCGAATTGAAGGTTTTTACTTGTATTTTTCCTTCAGCATTATTATTTTTCTTTTTCACTTTTTCATTTTAAATTGCCTATCAAATAATGTTTCAGAAGAAAAATAAAAATTATCATATCTCTGTATTGTAAAATGTGTGGTAACAAAACTTTTTTGTAAATTTTTGTACGAAATAAAAATCTATCTATCTATCTATCTACTAAATTGATCATATTCCGATCGATGGAAGGCCTCCATTTGTATATTAGATGTCCCATTTGCCAATGTAGACTCGGACCACTACTTGGTTGCAGCCAAGTTACGAATGTGGATATCCAGTGCAGTGCGGAATCAGCGAAATACTGTGACCAAGTTCAACATCGAGCGGCTGCAATTATTGCAAGAAAGCGCCAGAGCCTTTCCCGATAGAATATCCCTTATTCTTCAACGATGTCCTATGCCGCTAGCAGTAAAGATGTCCTATGCCGCAGTTGCCAGCAAGCTATTACAGATGCCGCTCTGATGTGCTAGGTTTCTCTAGACCGCTACAAAGACCGTTGTACAGAAGGACATGAGCTGCTCCCGAGCTTACAAGCAGAGGAGAAGGGAAAAGCATTGAGTTCTCAAAAGGAAAAAGAAGAGCACGAGGAGTGAACGAGGAGATACAGAAGCTAAAATGCAGGAATTACGTTCAAACATTTTATCAAAAGGTAAAAAGAACATGCCAAAGCTTTAAAGCCAGAACGGAAGCCTGCAGGGACGATGATGGACCCCCAGTGGTAGAATCGCAGTCGGTGCTAAGAATGTGGAAGGAATACTTCTGCAGACTGTTTAACGGCGATGATGACAAAAATCCCGCTGTAAGGCAGAAAAACGTGTTCAATCTGGACATTGATGGACAGCAATTCCGTCCACCTGACCTTGATGAGGCAAGGACAGCGATATCCAAGCTAAAATCAAATAAAGCTGTTGAAGCCGATGGCCTCACCGCCAAACTCTTTAAAGCAGCGGGAGATGATTTGGTAGGGAACTTACACCAACTCACCTGTAAAATATGGTCGGACGAACGTATGTCTGATGAGTAAAACCTTAGCACCTTTAAAAAATCTTCAAAAAGGGGACCCCCTAAACTGCGTCAATCTCCTAAATATTACTTACAAGATCTTATCCCTCGTTTTGTTTGTCTTTTAAAGCATCGGAAGCTTGGGTTTACAGTATAAGTGTAGTAGTAAGCGGGTACGGAAGAAGGCTGCTATTCCGCTGCCTTCAAATGTTTACCCCAGTTCTCTATCTGACTTTGGTTTGGAAAATTAAAAGAGTATAATTGGACGGTAATTTGTTCCTCAAGCTCCTTGCCTTCGATCAGCAGCAGTAACATACTTCAATATTATCAAGACGGAGAAGCAACAGTCGGAGGGATATCAGGAAAAATTGGTAAGACGTGGACTTCCACTACTCATGCTAAGTTTCGAGAAAGACGAAAATAAAGATGTTATGATGTCAAAATCGAACCTATGCGTAAGAGCTCCAGGTCGGTCCCGCAGTGTAAGCGCTGTCAAGGTTTCAATCACACGCAGAATTACTGCCAGAAAGAACCGCGATGCGTCAAATGCGCGGGTGAACATCTCTCAGATGAGTGTCACCTAAATAAGCAAACCCCAGCCACTTGCATAAACTGTAAAGGAAAACACCCTGCGAACTATCGAGGTTGCGAAGTGGCGAAAGAGCTCCAAAAAGGCGTTATACGCTCAAAAAATCCATGGGCACGAATCTAAAACCAATTAAGAATAGACCCCAAATAAATACGAAAAAAGCAGCGAAAGATAAAAAATCCGTCAATATTCTCTTAAGATCAGGTAATGAAGAAAAACTCAAACGTAGTAGAGAAAAGGTGACAGGAGCTAAATCTTCGAATATTGGCGTGCAGTCTTATGCTCAAGCGGCGATGACAGCTAATGGCAAGTATATGACCGACAACTCACGGGAGATCAAAGCAAGAAACCATCCAAACTTTAACGCAAAGACCCCTGCTCAAGTTGCGATATTGGAAAACGGTGATAGAGGTAGCTCACAAGATCATGTATCCCATGTTTGCTCTCTAATTCTTGCGAAACTTGAAGAGCAATGCAAAACAAACAAACTTATTTTCGAGAGACTAGTTGCACTAGAAAACAACATTCATAACACGCGCACTTCAACCAGAACATGATAGAAACGCTTAAAATTCTGACAAGTTAGATATTTGTATACGAGAAAAAGATATTGATATATGTTTTGTCTGTGAAACTCATCTGACAAAACAATCGAATCTTAAGATAAGGGGATATAGCGTATATCACGCCTTCCACCCATCGGAAAGAGCCAGGGGCGGATCATCTTTGTTTATAAAAGAATCTATCGAACACTCAGCAGAAATAAAGATTGAATTAGAAGCAATGCAAGTAAGCACGGTACGCGTTTGGAATAGACATTTTGCTTTCAACATTTCGTCTATATATTGTCCACTGCGATGTAAACTTGAAGAAAGTGATTTCACAAACTTCTTCGACTTCCACTTATTGGTGGCAACTTCAACGCGAACACCCCTTCTGGGGTTCAAGGTACGCCTCTCAGAAAGGTAGAAAGCTCTATAATGCGGGTATGCAATACATTTGTGATTTTCACTCGAGGGTTAAACCAACATATTGGCCGACTGATAGAAATAAGATACCAGATCTTATCGATTTCTTTGTTGTTAAAGGAATATCTGGCAACTGTATAAAAGTTGAAGAAAGCTTTGATCTCTCCTCTGATCATTCTCCAATCATTATGATGATAAGCGAAGCTCTGATTAAAAAAGTAGGACCGGCCAGATTAACCGGCGCGAAAACTAATTGAGATGGCTTCAAAAAAGATATTGAAGCAAATATTGATCTGAGCGTATCATTTAAAACGTCCTATGAACTTGAAGTTCAAGTAGATCGCTTCGTCGCAATCTTACAGGATGCCGCGTGGAAGAATACTCCCAAACCAAAGAGAACCCCGGCCAGTTACATTCAAACTTATCCGCAGGAAATAAAAGAGATGATTAAGGAGAAGAGAAAAGCGCGTAAAAGATGGCAACAAACTCGGGCTCCGCAACATAAAGCACATCTTAACCGTTTGTGCAACTCACTAAAAAGATCTATTAAAGACCTTAAGAATAATGAAATGCAAACTTACCTAGAAAGCTTAACGGCAGAAAAAGATTCTAATTACTCGCTTTGGAAGGCTATAAAAGGTATTAAAAAACCTCAAATTCAAGCCGCCCCAATTAGGAAAAATCAAGACGAATGGGCCAGACATGATAAAGAGCAAGCGCAAGTTTTTGCCGCCCACCTGGAAGAAACTTTCAAACCGTTTGATAGACAAACTCTTATTCAAAATATAAATACGTCATATATAGCCAACAGCGTAATAAGAAATGCAACACTTACCGAAATTAAGAAAGAAATAAAGAAACTTAAACCAAAGATGACTCCTGCATACGACCTAATTACAGGAGAGGTTCTTAAAGCACTACCAAGAAAAGCTCTAATTAAGCTTCTGTTCATTATAAACGCCGCGCTTAGACTAGAATATGTTCCCAGTCAATAGAAAGTCGCCGAAGTCATAATGGTCCTTAAGCCCGGAAAACCGCCGAATGAAAAAACGTCTTATAGACCGATTTCGCTTCTTCCAATTATATCCAAAGTGTTCGAGAGAACATTGATTAAGCGAATACAGCCGGTAATAGAAGAAAGGCATCTCATTTCGGATCATCAATTCGGATTCAGAAGTAAGCATTCTACAGTTGAACAAGTACATCGAATAAGACATGTAATCGAAAAGTCACTTAAAGAAAAAAATATTTGTTCAAGCGTATTCCTTGACGTCTCTCAAGCCTTTGACAAGGTCTGGCACGAAGGTTTAAAGTTTAAATTACGACAAGTTCTGCCAGAGCACCTATATAATATTTTGAAGAACTACCTCACGAATAGACTATTCTGCGTCAAATGTGGAAACGAATATTCGGATTTTAAGGAAATAATGGCTGGGGTGCCGCAAGGAAGCCTTCTTGGTCCGGTTTTATATCTATTATACACTCGTGATATACCGCAAGTAGAAGGCACTGAGCTAGCTACATTTGCCGACGACACTGCTATCTTGGCAGTAGGTAAAACGGTCGAAGATACTACAGAAAAACTGCAAGAAGCTGTGGTTAGAGTAAATGAATGAACAAAGGTTTGGCGAATCGCACTCAACGAGACCAAATCTGTTCATGTAAATTTTATATATCTTATCTTTATCTTATAGAAAAATGAATAATTTGCCAATCTTTTGAAACTCGGTTCAAATCCCGTTTGCAATGAATGAATGGAATGAACTTGATACAAAGCTGAAATGGAAAACGCTTGTATAGAAAAACGCAAAGAACTAGATAATAAATATCGAGAAATGTACTGGTTACTTGGAAAATATTCCAAGCTTAATATAGAGAACAAACTGCTTTTATATAAGCAAGTGCTAAAGCCTATATGGACATATGGTATACAACTCTGAGGTTGTACCAAAATAAGTAATATTAAAATTTTACAAACTTTTGAAAACAAAGTGCTAAGAGGTATTGTAAATGCGCCATGGTATATCGAAAACGAAATCAAAAACTACGCGAGAAAACATAAAAGTCGACTAGAAAGTCACGTTAATATTACAGTCGTCCAAGTTTTGGATGAAAGAAACTTACTACGCCATCTACAAAGAACAAAACCTTTAGACTTAGCGCGATAAGTAACCGCGTCTAAACTGCGGATCTAGCAGGAACTTTTAATGGGAAGGTACATGCAAAACGTCCTTATTTCGTGAAATGAAAACTACTTGATAAGTCGAATACTTAGTTGTACTAAAAAATATAAACAAGTTTGTTTGGAAGGGAGGTTTTTTAGTGGGTAAGAATCCCACACTACTATGAGCACGCGCTGTTGATCCTCATAGTGTCTTGTTGAAGATTTTCACCTACCCTCGGAAAAAAAAAAAAATGACCGACTTGAATATCGTCTGAAGTATTGTTAATTCGCAATTACTTGACAATTCTTAGAGATTATCTTATATATTAATACGTGAGCACGAAACTCATCGTACGCTTTTTTTAGTATTTTTTTTTATAAAAGGAGTGGAATGAAACTTATATCATTCGAAAGGTACTGTGCCATAGATGCGCAAAGAAAAAAAAAAAAAAAAATTATGTGCGCATGTTACCGTTAAGTCAGGTAAAATGAAGTGAACATACACACATGATTTCCCCATACAAAACACTTTAACGAATTAAATGAAAGCATTTTGATCACTTTCATGTCTGTATGAGCTTAGATCCTTTTTGCCTTCCCTGCACAGAATATTACAAAAAGAAGCTATGTAAATAAATACATAGCGCTGTTTCTCTCGCTATTTGTTTCTTCGGTCTAATTTCGACCACACGTGATACTAGTTAATATTAGCATCTAATACTTGAAACAAAATCTAAAATTTTGATAAATTTATTTCGTTCACGTGTTTGTCCGACACACTGTATCTCATCAAATTATAGCAAAAATTAAACTTTTAAAGACACCACATAAACTAATACCTTACCCTCTTTCGGACCGCCTTTCGATAAGTCGTACACTTGCCGTGGATTAAGCATATACTGGAACTTTCTCAATATCCGATCGCCCTGCCGTCCTCCGCTCTTTGGATTGACGAACACCAAAACCGGACAGCCTGCTTCTGATGGTGTGATTTGGAAATGCGTTACCTGTGTTTGAGATGGCTTTCAAAGTAAATAGATACATTTCAAAAGTGTTAGTCACCTTAACCACATTTAGTTTGACATACAGAGAGAAATGTTAGTTGGAAAGATACATCTATATATGTATGTATACAAGGATATGTTATAGAATAGGTTGGTGAAAATAAAAAGAAAAATAAACAAACAACTGAAACAACATGCAACAAAAAAAAAGCGTAAATTACCTTGAAATTGGTTGACTGATTGACGGAGCGTTGCCTATCAAGCACCGCCGGACAAATGGCTGTAGGTGGAACAATTAATTCAGCATACTCTCCAAGTGTACATTCCTTTTTGACTGACGATGCGCAACGGTTGTGTAACTACAAAAGACACCCAAAAAAATTGTAAGTACTTAGATATACATAGTTCTATAATAGAATGGGTAGAAACTCCTAGTGACAGGCTGCTTCTGCCTTTGTGTGAGTTAATTAGTTTCATTTCCTATCATTCAATTGGCATTATTAATTAAGATTGAAAGAAAATCAAATCAATGCTTTCCAACAAAGGCTTTTACACGCTCTTTCCCAGTTGGATACCAGTTCCGTAACGGATGTTGATCAACTTGATGCTTTAATTTTAAATGCTGCCCCAAACCAATACCCCTCCAGAAGGAAATTTACATCCAAAAATAAATGGTTCGACAGTGAATGTTTTAACATAAGAAAAAAAGTCTTCAAATTTCTGAATCTCTTTAGAAAATCCAATGAATCCCTTTTTAAGGATCGTTACGTAGAATTCAACGTCAAATATAAAATTATCTGCAAGCAAAAGAAACGTGCGTACTATGAGGCTTTAATTAACCAAGTTGGCTCAGCGAGAACATCCTCAGAATTTTGGAGTACGTTAAAAGCAATAAATAATCGCACATTCTCGATTGGAAGTTCAATTTGTACGAAAACCCTTAAAGATTACTTCAACACTCTTCTTAACCCAAGAATGGATAGCCTACTACAATTTCAATTCGCAAGCCCTCTTATTTTAAACGATTTGCTTGACGTCCCGTTCACGGTCAGTGAGGTTGCATCTGTAATTAAGGAAACCAAGAACAACAAAGCACCGGGTCTTAATCGTATTCCCTATGAGCTATATAAGTTTGCCCCCACTGAATTTATAACCCATCTTACTGGAGCCTTTAACAAAATATTCCAAAGTGGTGAGGTACCCGAAAGTTTTCGTAAGGGAATAATCTTTCCACTTTATAAAAAAGGCGACCCTAATCAACCCGAAAATTATAGGGGCATTACATTCCTTAACGCTTCGATGAAAATCTTCTCTTTGGTTCTACTGAAGCGGCTGACCTCCTGGGTCGAAGAAAGAAACCTGCTTAGTGAGCTCCAAGCCGGATTTAGAAAAAAGTACTCCACCGTTGACCACATTTTCACGCTTACCAGTATCGCGCAAAGTTATCTTGATCGAGGATTAAAACTCTATGTTCTCTATGTTGACTTCAAGGCCGCATTCGATACCGTAGATAGAAGAGCGCTGTTTTACAAACTGTCTATGCTAGGATTATCATCAAAAATATGCCACGTATTACAACATCTCTACGAAAGTACGGATTCAGCTGTGTGGAACGGTGAATTGCTCTCAGATTGGTTTCCAACAGTCTCAGGTGTAAAACAAGGTTGTACTCTTAGCGCTTTAAAATTCATCCTATTCATCAATGATCTTCCGACCTCTATAAAGGGAGGAGTTTCTTGGAACGGTATACAGATAAATACCTTGATGTATGCTGACGATATAGTTTTACTCGCTGATTCTCCTAATCTACTACAGCAAATGATTCATAGGCTTGAAGTATATTGCAGGACTTGGAATCTCTCGGTGAACCTAAATAAATCAAAGGCCATGGTGTTCAGAAGAGGTTTTGGGCGCTACTCCCGCACTGAAAAATGGACATTTGAAGGTCAGCCCATCGAGATCGTCAAGGAATACAAGTACCTGGGTGTATTAATAAGATCAAACCTGAATATGCAACATCACCTCAACGACAGACTAATTTCTGCGAAAATAGCCCTTAACTCGACATGGAGCTCCTGTATAAACAACAAACTCCTGAATTCCTCCGTAAAATATACATTGTTTACAGCCACAGCAAGTTCGGTTATGTTTTATGCCGCCCAAGTCTGGGGAGTTAAGGAATACGAGATAGTGGAAAAACTGTTAAGATACTATTTGAAAAGAGTATTCAGGCTGCCGTTCAACGCCCCGAACTACATGCTTTATCTGGAATCGGGTTTGTCACCGCTGTTTTTGAAAACACTAAGAATTCATTTCGACTACATCCTTAGGGTCATGGCGTTGCCTGATAATCGAATCCCAAAACAAATTGCTCTTCGAGCAATGGCTTCCAATACACTTTTTTTCGGAGAATGGAACAGAATTGCGCAGAAGTACAATGTGAACCTCGTCCTTCAATCATATAACTCTGGCGAGTGGAAAATCATCCTCTATAATTTCCTACAGGACATTGACTGTAAGATCAGGAACGAGTTTGAAATGCAAGCCAAATCATCAATTCATAGGAGCTACTACAAGCAGCTAGAATATAACCTGTGCGATTCAAACTATTTCAATGACAACCATGAAATAGACTTTATCTCTATTATATTTAAAGCTAGAGGAGAGCTGGTAAAGCTAAACTACCTCCCACACCGACCCGACCTTCCCATCTTATGCTCTCTATGCAACCTACAAGTCAGAGAAGACATCCTTCATTTCATTGCCGTATGTCCTATCCTGAAAGAAACGAGAAAAGCCTTTTTCAACGCAAATGAGTTGCAACCGCACACGCTGATCGACATACTCAATGGGCGCTATGGCTGGAAAAACCTTTTCCTGTACTGCAAAAAAGCAACTGCTTATAGAAGTCAAATTATTGATGAATCCTTCTGATTTGTATCCTTGTTAATCTCTTTTTATTTGAATTTTCTTTAAATAACTCTTTCACTCTACGTAGTCTTCATTTCTCTATATATTATTATTATTTATATAACTTTTTTTTTTCTTTTTTTTTACGATTGAATTGAATAAATTTCTACAATTAAATGAATTATTAAATTTGCCACTCAGGCTAACGGCGCTGCCATGTCCTGAAACAGATTTTATCACCAGCCTTCATAATACTTTTACCTTGTAATCCTTGAATTATGTTTAATAAAATCTAATTTATCTATCTTATCTAATTAAGATTGTATGGAAAGGATGATAGCAGATCAGCATGAGTGAATATTTTGGCGGAGCAAAGAGAACCAGTGGATTTGAATTAGAGCATAATGGCATCCACACACATACACAAAACGCCATCAGACTGTGTACTTTTATCCTTTTATTAGAATAAATGTCCAAAAGAGACAGAGAGAAAATAGATAAAAGAGAGCAAATCCAGAATTTATTAAAAGAACATTTTCCGGTGAATTAGGAATTGATGAAAATGGATCATCTCTTGTGCAAGTGGATTTTTAATTTATTAAAAAAATGCGTATCTAAATATACACAGTAGTTTCGTAGCACTCATTACCTAATGCTGATAGGAAGATTTAAATAATTAAATTAATTCCGACAGCTGTTTGAATATGCAATCACTCAGATGGTGGAGGCAAATCAAATAAACAGTTTCTGCAAAAAGAAACTCATTTAATTTTGTTACGTATACGCCATACAGACGGCGACAAATTCAACTGAATTGATTTGAAACCAACCACAACCAATATGCAGATTGAGTCTGTCCTTTTTATTTGGATTTGGTTCTAATGCTATAAATATAAAAAAAAGGTTATGGAAATAGTATCGAAAATAGACAAATTTGCTATTTTTGTAAGCCCACATCAATTTGTATTATTGACCTCTCGAAGGACGAGCGGGTAGTGTTCAGCTCAATCAATACACGAGTCAGGGTGTGTATGGTATTAGAAGTGTTTTATTTAATAAATTCACGAATATTACTTGATATCGGGCGCTTACAGAGGTGACAAGCAAAAAATATAACAACTCGTAAAATATGTAAGCAAAACTTGTATACCAAACTATAAGGGTCAGGGCAGGATGCCAGCGTCATGTTCTACTCGCATCACAGATAACTTTTCAATGTGGTTCCAACCAGTAAAAGAATAAAGGATTAGAACAGTTACAAATCCAGCTCTAATGAGTGTATCTATATACATATATGGTATTACTTCTGAAAATCGAAAGAAAAAAGAACTGGATGCAGGGTTATTGCTTATGCAGATGATGTCACTGTCTTAGTGTCAGGCAAACCCGCAATCTGAGAGAAGCTTAACGTTTTTTTGGGCTTATAAGGCAATAGTGAAACCCTATCACGAACAACTAAGAAGACTCTATATAAGACCCGGATCATCCCAGTCCTGCTTTACAGCGCTGAAACATGGACTTTATTGAAAGCGAATGAAAATATCCATGGTCGCTTCGAAAGAAAAATTCTTCGTAAAATATTCGGTCCCATTTGCGTTGACGAGTTTTGGAGGAGAAGATTCAACGACGTACGAGGGCAAGGTGAAAAGTTCTCGGCCTGACGCAGAGAGAGCATTCCAATCAGCAAAAAAATATGTTTTCTGCCTGGGTGCACTTCTCACTAGTTCGTATGGCAACTTTCAACTTGTTATCTCAAGTAGTTTGTTTACACGAATTTTTTCAGTAGACGTCGTCTTGCGTGTTTTTCGTTAAAATGGATAAACTTGAATATCGTGCGGTCATAAAACTTTTCGTTTTGGATGGGTTAACCCATAAGGAAATTCATCCAAAGTTGACAAACGTTTGCGAGGAATCTGCTCCTTCTATGTCAACCGTTAAAAAGTGGGCAGCTGAATTTAAACGTGGTCGCACGTCCCTCGAAGATGACCCACGTGAAAGACGGCCAAAAACCTCAACCACACCCGAAACCATCGAAAAAGTGCATGATATCGTGTTGGACGATATGCGAGTGAAGGTGAGTGAGATAGCTGATGCTGTGTGTATATCGGAAGAGAGGGTGCGAAACATCTTGCACAAAAACCTAGGGATGCGAAAGCTCTGCGCAAGATGGGTGTCGCATTTGCTGAATGCCGATCAAAAGCAAATGCGAAATCTATGGACCGATTCAATAGGGATCCGGCCGATTTTGTGCGGCGATTTGTCACCATGGATGAGACATGGGTCCACGCCTACACGCCAGAAACAAAAGTGCAGTCTAAGCAGTAGGTGGAATCCGGTGGTTCAGCGCCAAAGAAAGCGAGGTCGATCGCATCTGCCGGAAAGGTCATGGTCAGTGTGTTTTGGGATGCGAAAGGGATCCTGTTTATTGATTGCCTTGATAAAGGCAGAACAATTACAGGCAAATATTACTCAAACCTTCTTGACCAGCTGGATGCCAAGATTCGCGAGAATTGGCCTGGCTTGAAGAAAAAAAAAATCATCTTCACCAGGACAATGCATCTGTACACAAGTGTGCATTGGCGATGGGAAAACTGCGGGATTTGGCATGACAAGAGCTGTACAGCGACATTGCCATAGTCAAAACATGGCGTATTGGACATTTGAGATGGCTAGAGCATGTAGAGCGAATGGACATCAACTCTCTCATCTGCAGAGTCTTCGAATCTTACCCTGAGGGACGACGTAGTGTAGGGCCTTCTCAACAAAATTGGGGCGCATAAGTTCAAGGGGACCTCGACCAACTTGGAGTGTGCAACTGGAGAAAATAAGCTAAAGACCGTGCTAAATGGAGAGAGTTGTTGGTTGAGGTCCAGGTTCACGCGGAACTGTAGCACCACCTAAGTAAGTAAGTAAGGGTGGTCAGTGTGGTACAATTTCATGCGACAGTACACATATTGCCGCTTCAGCCGTGGTGCAGTCATAATACATTTATCTGCACCTCACTCAAAAATAACGAAACGGATTGTTTTTTTTTTATAATTTGCGCATGCCTAAGGGATTATTAATACCCTCATACTGGTTCTCAGAGCGCGGATAGATGGGAAAAGAGGGGAAAGAGATAGAGGAGATGCCGGTTTGCGTTGGCTTTAAATGTTTAAAGGTTGTAATGATTAGAAAAGACAGAGGCTGGTAGATTGTTCCATAAACGGGTTGTTCGGGTTATAAACGAATACCTATATTTGACAGTACGCCCGAAGTTGGGCTTGAGAGCGTACTGATGTACATTCGTAGCAAGACGCGTATTTCGGGTGAAGGAGGAATACTTTAATTTAGGTAAGGTTAAAGTGGCTGCCAGCTGAGAATTGCCAACACACTTAGACCAATAATTGGTGCATTGTCTTACCACATGGATCATGGGAGTA
The DNA here is from genome assembly GCA_945910035.1 of Brachypalpus laphriformis. NCBI lineage: Eukaryota > Metazoa > Arthropoda > Insecta > Diptera > Syrphidae > Brachypalpus > Brachypalpus laphriformis. The sequence goes on along the minus strand of OX246753.1, from coordinate 291,921,416 downwards.
AGTTTCTCCTGCCTACTCGTTAAACTATTTTGAGAATCTTATGAGTCATAGGAGGCTCTTAATGTCGATGTTTTTCAGGTCACCTATGTCGTTGTAATAGGAGGCTCCTAGGTGAAGCTTCCTTCTATGGGAGAGAGCTGGGCAGAAACAAAGAAGGTGAGCAATAGTTTCTTCCTCTAGCCTTAAGACTAGCTATTTCGCTGGAGCGTTTTTTTTTTATAAAAAAAAGCGATAAAAAGGGGAAAGACACGAAACATTTCTACGATATTCAAGTGAGACTATGGAGTTCATAATGTCTCTATCACCTATAAGTTTTAACGCGCGATTCTTTAACATATCTAGAATATGCACAATGGTCTTGGGTCCACCAGACCAGATGTGTGCGTTATATACCAGCTTTGGGCGGATGAATGCCTTAGAGATGGAGGCCAAATCAGACGGGGTAGAATATTCTTTGCACCGCATACGGAATCCTAGACATTTTGCAGCATTTTTGACGATTTTGATCTGATTTTGAATGTTGTACAATTTATGTGTAGTGTCATTTTGATAAAATATCAGAAAGTAAGTTGTTGGCTAAAATAATATCAAAACTTTACACCGGTTTTGATGAAATCCATTTGGTTTGTTTGACCTTTTTGTGTGGCGTTTGATAGAACTCCACATTCTTCAAATTTCAAAATTTAATTCAGTCGCCTAAAATTTTCCCCAAAGCAACTCGTGTTTTCCTTGTTTTCGTTTTTTCAAAATAAATTTAATTTTTCGTGTTTTCCAATAAAGTAACTTTTTAAATTCTTAATCGGTGCACTGGCATTTATATAATTGATAGCGAGGCGGCGTTCAGAGTGCCGTCGACCCGCTACATTTTGGCGACCACGACGTGATGCCAGTGTACAAGAAATTGTCGAAGATTTGTCGGAAAAAGTAACTGCAGCAATAGCAACCGCTGAGCTGACTACCGCCAGATGAACGACTGCAGAACCAGCAGCCGCTGAAGTGTCCGGCCGAACCAACACCAACCACCTACAGAACCAGCAACTGCTGACCCGATCGCGGTCAGACCAATACCGACACATGCAGAGCTAGCAAGAGCTGAAACGACCGAGGTTGGAACGACGCCTGCAGAGTCGGCAACCGCGGAGCCGAACGCGTCTGGACTGACGACTGCAGGGCCGGCAACCGCTGAAACTGACCACGTCTGGACCGACGCCTGCAGGGCCAACAACCGCTGGACCAAACACCGCTGGAACCAACGCCTGTAGAGCCAGCACGGCCAACGAGGCCAAGAACGCTCCAGCATGGCCCAATATGCTTTAGCTTGGCTAAAGAGGTTAGTTTTTTGGCGTTTGAAAAAATTCGAAAATTTAATTCAGTCGTCTAAGATTTTCGCCTAAGCAAGTCATACTGTTGAAAGTTTTATTTTCTCGTTCTTTGTAAATAAAATTGTTTTTTTGAAATTCGAATTGTGCACTGGTATTTCTTTAATTGATAGCAAGGCGGCGTTCAGAGCGCCGTCGACCCGCTACATTTGTTTAATAACTTTTGCCATCTATCAGTGAGATTCATAATTCCTCGTTTATTGTCAACGAAAAATAGGACAAGGTGCTGATTATCAGTCTCATCTGAATTGAATATTATATTACGCAAGCAGTTTTGAGGAGAGCGAATTAAGTAGAAGTCTGACTATGTAACGTCAGGCGAATATGGTGGGTGTGGCAACATATCCTCTCCAAGCTTCAATAAAATGTGACGGGTGATATAACTTGTATGTGGAGTCATGTTGTCACGGTGGAATACAACTGCCTTACAATTAACAGCTTCCGGATGCTTCTGAATAATGGATTTTGTTTTAAACTGTCCAATTGCCGACAGTACATATTCGAATCGATTGCTTGGTTCCGTGGTATGAACTCGAAAAACACGACACGAATGATGGATATTCAATGTTCCTTTAAGACCTCGCGCCTTGTAACGTGGGTTTGATTCTATCATTGCCTTTATTTTGTTATCATAAGCTTCGATGAGCCTCTGATCGAGAAGCGCCGTGGATATCAAAATCAACATCACGGAATTGAATGTGAGTCATCATTGGCACTGATATTCTTGAAGAGCATTGCCACCATAAACTTAGCATAAATTTTCACAATCTTAATGGCTGCTACGGAACTAAAGAAGTAAAATATGGCGAAAATGTACTGTTTGGTATTCTATCTTTTACTTTTTGTAATATCTCCAAAACTCAAGTGTGTCGTATTGCTGACGTACGTGCCTATTCGTACATGCTTTCAGGTATTAATAAAATACATCAAAAGCAACTTTTCATCCACGACTTATCCTGACGTCATAAATTGAGGACAAGTATTAAAAATAAAAAGAGTATTTATAAAAAGTAAAACGCCAATTTATGAATAAAAAGTAAGGACGCCTCTGGCCAAACAGAATTGTATGCTAGCATTTCTCATCATACCTTTGTGAGATTATCTTCAGTATAAGAAACAGAGAAAATTCTTTAAGCACTCCCGTACACTGTAAGGTGGTAACTCATTAAAAAAGGATGATGAGGGCTTTATCACACATATACTCGTATTTACACAAAATGTTCTCATATGTTATATCTGTCATTAGATAAATGGTATGGATATGAACAGGTGGTTTTACGAGTATGATTGCTAGGTAGACTTCAGCTCCCCGCAGCATACCTTGTCTCTTTGAGATCTGGCTTTAGCCAAGCTCAAGGCCCTACTTTTCTTTAATTTATCACAATCTGAACTTTTTTGTATTTCATTTTTATCCACTTGGTATATTAGCTTTATAGAATCCGAACCAGTATGAATGTACACATTTTTTTTTCTCGCCCACTTTTTTTGCAATCATTTGGATAGAATTTGATAGAATGCCTTTAAAGTCATTTAAGCTTGAAAGATAATAAATTGGCGTAACTTTTTGTTTTTCTTGCTGCAGAGCATTCTTTGGGTGAATCTGTCGGATTTTCCAGCAGCAAATCAAGAGATACCAACCGTTTCGTCGCTTTTAAAGGACAAAACTAAAAAAAAAGGAAGTGATCATAAATCTCTCTAAGAAATGGTATCTTAAATTATGTTTTTCAGTTATCATTGAGAGAGCATAGTTAGGATGGCATAGTGTCCGCTGATCCGGTATGTCCAGTCCGGTGAGCATGCGGATACAAAATCAATATAGCTGTATCTTCGTCCTATCAAAATTAAGTTCTGGCCATAGTGTACGATATATAGGGGACACGCATCTCGAGTGCCATTAAGAATTTGTCTGAACAATCATGTTGTATAATTTAAAATCGGTTGCAGTATAGAGTTGTCAGCAAAATTATTATTCATATCCGACTCCAGTCATGCCAATGCAGCTGCTTTCTTATTTTTTCTTAGATTACTATGTCCGGAAACCAAACACAGTTTGGTTCCGAAACAACCAAAAGCCCCGGATAAGGACGACTTAACTGATGACGTCCCCAGTAAACGAAATAAGGACAACAATCTTCGGATCTGTACGCATAATATTTTACAGACCATGTGCAGCCGGACAATTAGCAGAAGCCCTAGACTGCTATAAAGCAGATATAACCGCCATCCAAGAAGTGCGATGGGATGGGCCGGCCAAAGAGGTTATGAAAAACAATGACATCTACTACGGTGATTGCTACAGAGGGAACAAGCAGCGATTATTTGGATGTGGATTTGTTATATGCAGCAGACTTAGGCAATAAGTCTTAAGCTTCCGACATGTAAGCGCATTATGACAATCTGGATCAACGCTAAATTCGCTAACATAAGCCTAATATGTGCTCATGCTACCACGGAAAAAAAGGACCCTAAATACGACGTTAAAATCGTATTCGACGATCTTAATGCCAAGATAGGAATTGGAGGACGTCTTTGGTAGGATAGTCGGTAAGCATAGCCTACACGACAACACGTCTGATGACGGAATAAAGCTACTTGATTTGGCTGTAGAGCGAAACGTCACCATAGCAAGCACATCGTTTCCTCACCTCGATATTCATAAGCAGACATGGCAGTCCAATGACCATGTAACGATCAACCAAGTTGATCATACTGCAATCGACGCAAGACACGTCTCCTGCATCATGGATATCCCGACCTTCCGAGCGGCCAACATAGACTCGGATCATTACCTTGTTGTAGCCAAGGTACGAATGTGGATAGCCCAAACTGAGCAACAAAGAAGAATAACTGTGAGAAAATTTAACGTCGAAAAGCTACAATCGCAAGAGGCCACCAGAGTCTTCGCTGAACCCGTATCCCGAAATCTTTCAATCACCCCTATGCCGCCAGCATCAAGTGCCGAAGACCAGTGGCAATGCTGCCAACATGCCATCAGAAACACCGCTGATGTGATGATGTGCTGGGTCTCGCTCGCCCACCACCGCGAAACCCCTGGTTTGACGAAGAATGCTGGGGAGTACATACAGCAAAACAAGAGGCATATAAATCGGCGCTGCAAAGGAAAACGAGAGCTGCTTTACATTAGCTCTCCAAAAGAAAAAAACAGCATGAGAAGCGCGCGTTTGAGAATATCGAGGGTTTATTCTCCAGGAAGTTTTACCAAAAGGTAAAAAGAAAGTGTCAGAGAAGCAATACCCATACAGAAACCTGTAGAGATGAAAATGGAAACCTCGTAGTAGAATCACATTCGGTGCTGAGAATAGAAAAACTAATTCTCCAGACTGCATAACGGCGACGAAGACCAACATCCCGCTGTTAGGCAGAATGAACCATTCAACATAGATGATGATAGTCAAAATTTCCGTCCACCTGACCAAAACGAAGTGAGGATAGCAATATCCAAGCTCAAATCCGACAAGTCTGCTGGACCTGACGGCTTACCTGCCGAACTTTTCAATGCAGCTTGCGATGAACTGGTAGAGAGTATACATACACCAACTCATCTCTAAGATTTGGTCAGACCGGTGTATGCCTGATGAATGGAATCTCAGTACCATTTGCCCGATCCACAAGAAAGGAGACTGCGCCAATTATAGAGGCATCAGTCTCCTCAACATCGCATATAAGATCTTTCTGCGATATTGTGTGAACGCCTGAAACCTTTTATCAACAGCCTGATTGCCCCCTATAAGTGCGGTTTTAGGCCAGGAAAGACCACCATCGATTAAATCTTCATACTTCAACAGAACCTGGGGTAAACCCAAGAATTCCAAATCGATACTCACCACCTCTTTATCGATTTCAAGGCCGCCTATGACAGCATCTATAAAGAAGAGCTTTATAGAGCCATGTCTAGTTTTGACATCCCTGCCAAACTTGTCCGTCTGTGCAGGATGACGATAGAGAACGCTCGCTGCTCCATCAAGGTCGGTAATGACCTTACCGAGACCTTTGATGTCAAAAAAGCTTTTAGACAAGGTGACGCGCTATCATGTGACTTCTTTAATATTATACTTGAACGGATTGTGCGGAACTCACAAGCCAACAACCAGCAACAACTGCTTGCATACGCCGACGATATAGACATTATCGGAAGATCTCAGCGAGCTGTCACCGGTGCTTTTGCAAGCATTGAGGCGGAAGCGGCCAAAATGGGTTTGGCGATAAACGAGGGCAAAACCAAGTATATGCTGTCAACAAGAAGGGACAGAACGTCACAGTGGGCAGCTATAACTTCGAGGTAGTGAGGGACTTTGGCTACCTTAGCTCTGCTATAAACTCGAAAAACAAGATCAGCGCATAAATCCATCGAAGAATAACTTTTGCCAATCGCTGTTTTTTTTGGCTTATAAAGCAATTCAATAGTAGAGCCCTATCTCGAACAATTAAGGAGACTCTGCATAAGACTCTGATCATTCCAGTCCTGCTTTACGGCACTCAAACATGGACTTTATTGAAGGCAGATGAAGATATCCTTGGTCGCTTCGAGCGAAAAATTCTTCGTAAGATATTCAGTTCCATTTGCATTGACGGGCTTTGGAGGAGAAGGTTCAATCACGAACTATGCGAGCTATACAGCGACATCGACCTAGTTAAAAAACTGCGTATTGGACGTTTGAATGACTAGGACATATAGAGCGAATGGACACCAACGCTCCGGCCCGCAGAGTCGTTGAATCTAACGCGGAGGAACGACGCAATAGAGGGCCTCCTCGCCGTAGTTGGCAAGCATAAGTTCAAGTTGTAAGAGTTTCAATAATAATGAAAGTATATTTTTATATAATAAAAACATTTAAAAGTTTGCGAACCACCCGGTCATGTCTGTCTCGCTTTACATGCACTATGTTGTTATATAATCATTATGCTGTTATAAACTTATTATGCTCTTATGTATTCATTGAACGAGGTACTCTAAAATCAGATGACGATAATGTATATAATCTATACAGTAAGCATTGATCATGTCGTTGATCAGGTCATGTATTTCCGTGAATCAGTGGTAATAAAGCGTTCACACCAAAGAGAAGTGTTCTGGTTTTTTTTATGTCTTTTATGTGATCCGTTTTCCCCCCGTAACAAAGTCAACCTCGACCAACTTGGAGTGCGCAATTGGAGGAAATTAGCTAAAGACCAAGTTAAATGGAGAGGCTTGTTGGTTCAGGCCCAGGTCTACCACGAACTGTATCGCCACTTAAGTAAGTAAGTAGCTTGATTGCTTTATATAAAAATTGCCGCTTTTTCTGGTTCAATAATTTGTGACACCACATGCATTCGGTAGTCGCACTAGTTCTGAGTAAACAACTGCTCCTCTGCAAGATTATATTATTTTAACTATCAGCGAAGAACGTGATTACATGATCACTAATCACACTATCTGATTCTGCTTAGAAATAGGATTGGTATATTCATGTTGAAATCATAATGGGGAGTGATTTAGTCTGATACCGCTATTAGACGTTTAACCTGAAAGCCCCTTTTATGGCAGAGCATTTCAAGACCAAGTCCACAAGAATATAGTGAAGCATCATATCCATTCCTGCTTGTTTTGTACTTCTCCATGCTCCCACTCAAAGGAAGCTTGTTATTTGTTGTAAAAAGAACTAAATAGCTCTGTTTTAGAGGGGTTTACTTTCAGAAGCAGCAGTATCTATTACCCTGCTGATAGTTGCCTGAAATCAGAATGACTATGTCGTCAGCATAGGTCACGATTTTAGCTTTCTTATCTGTTAGATGTTTGACTATTAGGAGCGAGGAACCACAGTAAGTGTAAAGTCTCTAGTGTTCCTCTAGTTGTTAGTTTCCTCGCATATCTGATTCCGATGGCTGAGTTGATGATTTGGCTGATGTTTTAAAATATAATGATTCCAATAATAAATATATCACAATAAGTGTTCGGCTACTTTTGACATTCAATCGCTTATATCATACGACCACTTAAGAGGCACTATTTGCATTCTGAGAACCGAAATTAATTGAAAGCTGCCGTAAAGCAAGCATATTGTTCCTTGACTTTCCATATGGTGTACCATATGCTTGGCAGCCCGTGAAAAGTTTGTAAATATCTATAATTTCATCCTTTATTAACGAAGACAAAGTGGTATTACTACTTCAAAACCGTTGACCCTTTACCTATAAAAAAAGGTTGTTCACATCTATGTAGCTGCTTGTTCGACGTTCTTATGAGGGTGTGACAGAAGTATTTATAGATGTGTTTACGGCATATACCATGTGGATAGGAAAAATACACTTTGAAAGTCAATCCTTCTGCAAAAATGTCATTCCAGCTACTGTCACCCCCTAAAAAGACAAACAAAAGTTTCCCTACCAGGCTTTTACTCTGTCCAACTCTCTCAAAGGGAAAAATTCCAATTTCCACCGCTCCATAGTCAATCTGAAAAGTCTTTAAGTAGCAATAAAAGTGCTTAAAATTCAATTTGCCAAAACGTAGAGAACAATCCTTTGTTTCACTTTGAAAGACCGATACCAATATATTTCCTGCAACAGGATATTCCATTGAATCTGTTTGGCGCTTGCTTAACTTTTGGCAGCACTCAGAACACACACACACGAACGCACATCAATTCAATTCAATATGCTCTCAAGTCCTTTCTAATATCGAATATCAGAGCTACTGTTATTTTATTTGAAAGTGTATTACATACCATCATGTGACACCAACGACACGTCAGTCCTGTTATGCCATGGTACGCCTTTATACGTTTTCTACACTTGGAACAACGCCCATAACAGTTGCCTTCGACCCAGTGATGCAGGAGATCGCCCCCGCCCTTGGCCTTCTTGGATTTGACGTATGTTGTGATACAGGAAGCTGGAGCATGTTGTACGCATCTCTCATGTACTGTATATTTGCATACTAAAAAAAAAAACGAAAAAAAATATATGTATATGAACTGGATGTACGAGGATTTGGTGGCTTCTGGTTCAGGCAAAAATGTCGCCTTTTAACAGGAGCGGGTGGGTGGATGGAGATGATGAGGAATTTTCTAAATTAAGAATCCTATGGAACCAGGGAAATCATTTTTGTGTGCGCTTCGAAATTCAGATTCAGAGACACATTTCTCTTGAATGATGGATGTGATGATAAGTCCTGGGATAAAAATATTTTACATTTTCTTTAGAATTCAATTATATGGGACTGCAGCAAAATTAAATAATAAATTATTTAGATTTTAATTTATATAAAATTTTGGTGAAGCTTCATTACTAAATGCCAAGACACGCTTTTGGAGTGAGTGTGCGTCATAAGCCTGAGTGATTTATGAGCAGAGAATACACATATTAGGATATGTCGATGTCGCTTTTAATTTGTAAGCTCTAGCCTGCAGTAAAGCAATACTGTAGTGGATTTAAGCCTAATTCGATGAAAAGGAAAACCAAATTGAAACCGAAGAATGTCAAAATATGTGATACAATGACATCTGGTGAGTAAAGGGGTTGTTTATTGCCTCGGCAGGATTCTAAGTCGACATCGCAAAGAACGACTTTGGTGTACAATTTGAAAAGATACAGACATAGGGCCTCATAACTGTAATTAATAACTGTAAACTAATTCTAACTCAAGGTTTAAGTATAAATATCATCATAAAGCAGTCATGAGTAATGTCAATACACATGTGGTTAACAGAAGGCGGATGCCAATAAAAAGGCGGAAACCTTTTGCAAGAAGAACGCGGCACAGAAGAGAACAACGCAAAGAATTTTTTCACATAGAATATATTTTGAAGTATGTTTTCGCTTGAAGGAACTTCTTGATGAAGAAGATGAGAGATAAATAGAACGCAAGTGAGAGTAGAGAGACTATTCCATCTCGAGAAAATAAATAATAAAAGCTGCGACGGAGACCCACAAAAAAGAAACTTGGAAGAGCTCGAACGCCACCTGGCCTAGGAGGAGTGCTTACGAATCTAATAAAGATTACGACATTTTATATTCACATACAAGTATTAAATAAAAAAAAAGTTAAAATTATTAAGAACTAGCGGGTACGCGGCGAGCGTTGCTGCGCCTAACAAAAAAAACAACTGTCAGGCAGGCGCCTGGAGCAACACCTGTCAGGCAGGCACCTGAGGCTAAGTCTATTAGAGAAGTCAAAATATTTTTAGTACTAAAGTACTATAATACTAAAGTAGTGGACCGATTTTGAGCAGGAACACTCTCGGCCAATACCGAGGATTGTCTGAAAATTTGAGCTGAATCGGTTATGTGGTTTCGGAGTCCATATCACACAAACATAGGTACACACATTTTTTCCCATGGAAAAGGCACTTTCAGTTTTTCCCAAATTTTCCAATTTTTGGGCAACTTTTCCAGTCTTTCTTACCGTAATAACCTCACTCGGACTATTATGAACAATAATCGCTAAGGCAATATTTGCCTTCAGAATATTGTCCAAAATAGAGAAGCGATGATGAAGCTTGGACACCAAGCTAAGACTACTTGTTCTAATGTTGGTGTTAAATAGGTGTAGCACTTGGAAAGTGACTACCTCTATCACTCGAGTTGGTGTCTATAAAACATTCGTAAGTAGAATGAATACTTTTATCAGAAAATGGGTTAGGAACATATTGACGTCATAATTCAATAACAAAGGTGGCAGTGGTCGAACACTTCAGAAAGGCGAAAATTCTATAGAAAAATACGCACTGTGGTGGAATCTTTTACCGCTTTTGATGGAGGCCAGCCTCGCTGAGGTGGTTAAGCATAATGGCAGTCAGTCCTATCATTACATATGGAGCAGTAGCATGGGTCTGTAAAACAGGGCTAAATTCGGCAAGGACACTCCTTTGCAAAGTTCAAAGACTAGCCTACATCTATAGTAGCGGCCAGCTGTCCCACAGTAGCACTATAGGTAATCGTAGGATTACCTCTGATACACATCGTGCTAAAAAGGATCGTAAAGGAGACCATGTTAAGAATAATCAAAGAAAGCGTCGGGAAAGGAAAACGCATTGCAAGCAAAGAGCGAGAAACTCTATCAAAGTTGCTGCCGCTTCTGGACTGGCCCAGAGACGATATGGTCAAGAAATATTAATCTGAAAAAAATTTTACTCAAAGCTGAGCAATAAAAGGAATTGGAGTAGTGCGATCAGTATCAATTCAAACGGCATTCTTTTAAATGATACATGAATGAATCGAAAACGGGCACAGAACCCAGAATTTCTGGGAATTTTCCTCAGCATATTCCAAGCAGAAGTTCACGGCAGGACATCGCAATACTGTCAGATAGCCAAGCCGCAATCAAGGCGCTGAGGTTGCACGAGATCAGATCCAGACTGGTTTGGGAGTACCTCACGAAGACCAACAGACTTGGACAGGACACTAAAGTAACTCTCATTGGGTACCAGGGCATGGCTCATTCACATCGTTCCTTGCACTGGGACCTTTTTGTGGAATGGGACCACACAAAATACGGGAAGAACTAAGAAAAGTTTGGGGACTTGCATTGCGATGATCGGGAAACTACTGACTGCTCAAAACTTGGCTTGGGCCAGTAGCGCAACAATCAAGTTCGTGATGAAGTGCTTACTTTACCTCCTAGTGGTGGTCCCGGGCAACTATACGTATAAGCCCTTATACGTGTAGGCTAAAATTGTAAGGGCCTTGATTCTAGGCTAGGTAACGTGGGCCAGCTACCTGCGTTACCGAAATTTTCTCGCTACAGAAACCGACACTATGCCTCGGATAAGGAATGATCACATGTTGGCGACTTTTGGCTATTGTACCCGGACAAAGATATATTTCTGGAATGTAAAGACGCTCCTCGACTCGGGAAGCGAAGGTCCTTACAATGCCAGATTCCTCCAACTGGAAAAGGAATTCATGCGATATGGACATTTTAGGGGTAAGTGAAGTAAGACGGGTAGAAGCGGGCGAGTACCAGTCCCCAACGCGTAACACTGTACTACTCTATTCTGGAAGACCATCCGGAAGTCCGCGGGAATATGGAGTCAGACTACTGCTAACAACAACAGCACGCAAGGGCGTAATTTCCTGGCAGCCTCATGGTGATAGGTTTTTGACGGCCAGATTCCGGACTAGAGTACGACGCGTCACCATCATACAGTGTTACGCCCCAAATAGTAGTTCGTCTGAGGACGAAAACGAGAGCTTCTACAACCTCTTAAGTGCCGTCTTCAACACAACACCAAATGGAGACATTGTCATAGTGATGGGGGATTTGAATGCCAAGGCAACGAGAACGGAGGGCTCAAACATGTAATCGGGAAGCATGGACTAGGCAACCGCAATGACAACGGCGAAAGGGCGCAACTACATCAACGCGCTGGCTACAGAAGCAGAAGAAGCTGCACGGAGGTGCGACAGCAGGACCATCTACAGGATCACCAAAGAGCTGACAGGTGATCGCAGCTCCAGCCAACACCCAGTGTGAAGCCTAGACGGCTCGTTGCTCATTTCGGATGAGGACCGGCTCAAAGGATGGAAAGAGCATTTTGCTACCGCGGGAACCGGGAACCGTGTATTCGCTAGCGATATGCTCCCAAGTCGGACTAAGATGTCCAAGGTGAGAAGTACCCGAATACGCACCATGACTCCCAGTAATGATGGGATCATTACCGCGATCAAGGCACTCAAAACCAACAAGGCGGTAGGACTTGAAGGTATTTCAGCAGAGCTCTTACGAGCAGCGCCCACAACATCGGCTGAACTTCCGCTTCCACTTACAGAGAGAGCTTGGGAAGCGGAGAGCTTTCCTAACGAGTGGAAAAAGGGAATGATCGTCAAGCTTCCTAAGAAAGGAAATGTAATGGAGTGCGGAAACTGGAGGGGTATCTGCGTGCTGCCTGCTGTAGCTAAGATGATAGCTAAAATCACCCTGGAGCGAATTAAACAACATCTCGAAAACAAACTCGATGCCGAACAAACAGGTTTCCACTCTGGATCCTCCTGTGCCGACCACATCAACACCCTGCGGATTATCATCGAACAGTGTGTTGAATATCGATCGCCACTCCACCTGTTGTTCATCGATTTTGAGAAGGCGTTCGATAGTGTCAACAGGGAGTTTATTTGACGTGCCTTGCGCAGGAGAGGTATTCCCGATAAACTAATTGCTATTATCAAAGCTACATATGAAGGCTCCAAATGTCACGTTCTGCTGAGGAATTTGAGATCCAAAGTGGGGTAAGACATGGCTGTATCCTTTCACCAATATTATTCCTATTGGTGATTAGCGATGTGCTTCATGCAGCTTGTCGACGGGAAATGGAGGAATTCGATGGACTCTTACAACTCAACTGAAACATCTTGACTACACAGACGATGTATGCTTACTCTCCCACAGAATTATGGACCTCCACCAAATGACAGCAGATGTGGAGAGGGAGGCAAGTGTCGTCGGGCTGAAAATTAATATGGCAAAAACTAAAATTATCAGCCTTGGAACTAACTCATCGGCTCAAATATGCATTGCTGGACAACCGGTAGAGAGAGTAGAGGATTTCCAGTATCTTGGGAGTATTGTCACGACCGATGGTGGAACCGAATTTGATATAGCCAACAGGATCGGCAAAGCAAAGTCCGCGTTCGGGATGTTGTCCGAAATATGGCGAAGCAATGCAATCAGTTTGAGTACCAAGATAAGAATCTTCCGCTCCAACGTTGAATCCGTGCTGTTATGTGGTTGCAGCACGTGCAGAGTGACCACTACTATCACCAGAAAGCTGCAAACCTTTGTTAAGATGCCGGCGCAATATCTTAAGGATTTTCTGGCCCAATCGTATCTCTAACGAACACCTTTACGAGAGAACGGGTCAGGAACCAATAGGCACAACCATCCAACGACGGAAGTGGCAGTGGATTGGTCACACGTTCCGTGACAGTTCCATAGCGAGCCATTCTATATAATGGAACCCTCTAACTCAGGATGGAAGAAGACCTGACAGTCCAAGGAAAACATGGCGCAGAACAGTCGAGAAGTAGGCACGGCAGTTGGGTAAAAGTTGGGGAGAACTCAGACACATTGCCAGAAACCGTACACGATGGCCCGTAGGTGTAGTAGAGGCCCTAGGACCCACAAGGGGATACAAGACATGAGTAAAGTAGTAATGTATGTAGATACATATATCCTTTCATAAAAAAAAACTTACTCGCACATCTAGCTCCGATGAACTTGCTGAAACTAAAGACACAGTAGGATGCTTTATTTCAATGTACTTCTTTAAATTCGGTGTACTGGTACTGGAGCTCATAGCAAATTGCATTCGCAACACAATAGTACCAATAGCAACTTCGCAAGTATATCCCCTGTTCTGCTAGATACCAAACAACTAAACAACCAAACAACCAAACTGCCAAACCGGCTGCGACTGTAATAGCAGCAATAGCAACTTAGCAAGTATAATCCCTGTGCTGCTATATACCAATCAACCAAACTTACAAACTAGCTGCGACTGCGATAGCTGCGATAGCAGCAATAGCAACGCAAGTATATCCTGTGCTGCTATATACAAACGAACCAAACTTACAATCCAGCTGCGACTGCGATAGCAGCATTAGCAACGCAAGTATATCCTGTGCTGCTATATACCAACCAACCAAACTTTCGAACCAGCTGCGACTGCGATATACAACCTTATGAATTGGTTTGGTGCTTATTGGCGTGTCATAAAAAGTTTCGCACGCACAATGGCACGTGTGCGAAAAGAAAATTGAATGGAGACGTTCAGCAGATAACGTGCAAAATGCGTAATTTAGTTTTATAATTTTATTATACCTCTTCTCTTCACACTTTTCGTATGAGACAAACACACATTTGTGTGTTATACATGATAAATTAAATTGTGAATCGTGAATAGAAGCCAATTTACCATAAGCAATAGCAGTTTACTTACAAGTTGTTAATAGGTTGCGAATTTTCATTAGCAGTGAATGATTAGCAGGTTGGGATTTTTGCACATCTCTAATGCAGGTAATGCAACGGCCTACACGTCTCAGAAGATATAAAACATCTAATCTGTGAATGCATTGTCCGAAATAGACTAAAGTAGCTTGGAAGATACTTTTTTAAAAACGTAGAAGGTCTTTGAATCTAAACAATGATTTATTTAAATTCTGTAGGGAAATTACGTGTATGGAAGAATTGGTTTAAGTTTTCTGCTGTTAAGGTTTCCTTCTGATTGCAATGAGCCCACTATGGTGCGTAGTGTTTTATTTAACAGAAGACGAGCGAGCCACAGTACAATAAGCATCTAAGCGCAGAATTAATATAAAAAGTGCAAAATTTCGCTCGACCTGCCAGTAGAGGATAGAGGTTCTTTTTGCCCCCACAAAGAGACGATATCGTGTTCCAAAAACATCAAAGTCCAATAAATTCATAAATTTCGTCATAATGTATGCAACAACATGCATGATATTCCACTTGATTTTAAAGTTCAAACGAACAAGTCCTTGCATAGAATTTCTCCTGATTAATTAAGTTATACGAAACTTTTTAGCTAAACTACACTCTTTGCACTTTCTTTCACATACGAGTATAAACTACAAAATGTCAACAACATTGTTGGCAGTAAACTCAAAATTAAGTTTCAACTAAAAGTGCTAACAACCTACATTACAGTTTTATTTTACATCCGAAAATAATTTAAAACTCTGCATAAAAAATGACAAAGGCACACAGCGCGACATGAGAAAGGATAAAAGGAATGAAACCATTTTTTTACTTACACACGCAACAAAGTCCTTTCTTCCCCAGGCCAACGAGCATATTCAAACAAAGGTTACAGTATGCAGGTTTGCTGAAGTGCTTCAGTCTCCACACATGAATGCCGTCCTCCTTCAGAGCCGTATTATCCACTCCTGCAAAAAGTATAACATACACAATGACAAGGAAAATGAAAAAAAGGATACAAGAAAAATATAGGTTAAATTGCCAAAAGGGGAGCAAAAATAAAAGCGGAAAAATGAAGAATAAACAGTTGCTTAGTAGTAACTACTTCAGAATGCGGCGGTGAGCGAGGCAGGTGGCAGAAGGACCAAGTGTGGTGTATCTCACCCGCATCCTTACACTCTTCTTGCTAACCACCCGTCGTCGTTTCGTTGCCGAAGAAAAGAAAGCTTAACCCCATTACAGTGTCTGTGGGTGTGTTTACGTACCGAGTAGCACCAAAAGCGGAATCGTTGTCAGACCTCCCCTCTGCCATTCGTCCAAGGATACAGTGCCATCAGCATCGTAGTCAATTTCCACCATCATCTCTTGCAATATCTGCAAATATAATTACATTTTGTTGTAAGTATGTTATGGCTGGCTGTTGGTACTTAAATTTATGACATTCAATTGATTTTATCTTCTACATATTTTCAACAGATATAGCTACCATGATGATACGATGTAATGATTTATTTTATCGAAATTATGAAATGGAAAATTAAGTGCAAGAAGGGTCCTGTTTTTGTGTGTGTTTCGCTGTTTCTCTTTGGTCTGCCGGCAACCTGGTGACATTTCGCCGTTGATGAAGGATAATTTCTCTCCATTTCCTCACTTTTCCTGGAAAAATCAAGGGGCGGCCAAAAGAAAAGGGCTCTTTGCTTGAAACGGATAGAACCTGCGACGTGATTGTGATTTTTTATTACTTTCGGCAAATTGTGTTGGTTTTTTTCTTTGCGATTTATTTGCCAAAAAAGCGAAGAAAAATTCTTTCATCGTAGCACTTTTGAATTGTGGATGAGGTGAAGGACGAGCGCCAACCATCAAAGGGAATAAGTTGGTGTTGCTGGTGCCGTAGAATCATAAAATGATTTGATTGGAGGGCATTTGAGTGGCCTATTATGTTCATTTTACTCAATTGCACATATGTTGGAGAAAAAAAGAAAGAACGATGGCCCTTTTAATAGCATGACTTTTAACATCTATAACGCTCCCAGAATAAATATTTAGCTTAAAGAGCTGCGTCATTACAATTTGTAATGAAGAACAAGATTTTGCGTGAGCGAGTGAAAATCGATCCTTGAGACTTATATTACGAGTAGGTAGCTGCAATCACAAAAATATTGAATTCTACAACAAGATATGAATACATAGAGATCACACCGAGGACCTGAACAAAAAATCATGCCCCATGACTGCAGGCTTACGCAGACGATATGTGAAAGCTTATGGGCAACGGATAGTACAGGTAGAGTGGGCAACGTGCATTCGAGGAGAAAATTATAACACACCAAGCAGTCTTTCTATGGGCTAAAATATACAGAGTACATTTCTTCAGTTGCTATGTACCTCCAAGTACTTCTCAGGAGGAGTTTGAAACACTGTTTGACAACATCATTCCCAGTGTGAAGGAAAGAACTTCTTCATCATTGCAGGGGCTTCAACACTTGGGCTATGGAATTGGGCTCACGTACCACGAACGCTAGAGGAAATGTCCTTTTGGAGGCATTTCCGCCATTGGGCATCTTCTTGCCAATATGCGATCAGAGCATACATTTAACAAAATTGGAAATAGCACAATAATTGACACACGTGCCTGACACGAGGTATTAGGTGGGAGGTTGGCAGCCTATACACACATTGCGACGACCAGGCAATAATATTCGAAGTTTTCCCAGGCGCATTTATAAGACATGTACAAAGGAGGGCCTGGAAGCCAAAAACGTTTGATGCGGATCTTTTCGAACTTAACGAACTTAGGTACGTCAAGTATTCTTTGATGAATTCATATGGCTCAGGAACCCCGTCGTGTGCTTCTTCCAGGCAACTCACACGAAGCTCAAGTTCTGGCCTGACATCCTTAGGTTAGGTACGGTAGATGGGTGCCTTATAACAAAGAGTCACTGCTCACTCAGACCAACAGTACGGGTCCATTGTGCCCAATCACTTAACCCTGGAAATGCTGTAAAGAAAATCCGCCGTTAGAACCACCCAGAAAGTGATATGAATCTCAGGAGGTCTGCTAGCTCAAAATTACCCAAGTCCTCCGTTCCGAGAAGAAGTAACTACCAAGAGTCCTCATTCTTCCTACGGATAGGGTAGGACAGTTACACAACAGGTGACGAACAGATTCAATTTCTTCTTCGTCCCTGCAACTTCTGCAATAGTCAATTTGCAGCACACCGAGTCGCTCCGCGTGAACGCCAATGGCACAATGTCCGGTAATTATGCCAGAAATGACCCGTGCGTTATAACGACTAAGTTTTACCAGAGAGGTTGATCTCTTCTTGCTGTAGGCCGGCCATAGCGCCCTGGCCGTTGGGCATGTTTCCGGTGGCTTCATCCTCTATTTTTTTCCGCAAGGAACTAATTGAGGTTGCTACAGAGGGGAGGACCCGCGATAAGTGCAGCACCGACCCTTTCTTAATAAGCTCGTCAGCCCTTTCGTTACCTTCGATATCCATATGCCCTGGTACCCAGCAGAGGCTCACCGCATTGGCTCTAGATATCTCGTTTAAGAGTGATTTACAGTTTCTCACGAGCGTCGACCTAATTACAGCAGTGTCCAGAGCCTTAACGGCTGCCTGGCTGTCTATATAGACAGTGATCGTGTTACCAACGATCCCCACAGGCGGATCAGTAGAAATGCGGTGAACTGGGAGGGTTCTGATCCCTTGTTTTCGGATTATAACCTCGCTGATAAAAAGGAAGAAGAAGAAGAGGAAGATCGTTTTACCAACGATATTACTCTCGGGTATATTTTCAGCAGCCTGTATAATGGCTGCGACCTCGGCCTGAAAGACGCTGCAGTCGTCGTTTATTCTAAAGGAGTGGTTTATTCCTAGGGCTTCACAATAAACCCCGGCTCCCATGCCACCGTCCATCTTAGAACCGTCGGTATAGAAAGCCAACTCCCTTTTCTTCATGGTTCTACTGTTCTTCCAGTATATTCTATCAGGAATTCTTGTAGTGAATCTCCTTTCGAATGCTAGCATCGGGTTCATGTGATCAGTTCCCGTCAATCCGCTTGTGATCCCCCATCGGGACAGAATGGAGGCATGGCCGTAAAGGCTTGATGACCACAATCGGCCTTCTCTCAGTCTTACAGCGGTTTTAGCCGCCAGACTGCTGCAGTATATATCAAGCGGAATGAAACTAAGCATGGTCTCCATTGCCGCTGTTGGTGTTGTTCTCACTGATCCCATGACTCCGATGCACGCCGCCCTCTGGATTTTTGTGAGGTTTGAAAGCAGGTATTGCTTGTCAAGTGCCATCCACCATACTAGTGAACCATATGTGAGAATGGGTCTTACAACCGCCTTGTATAGCCAGCACACCATAGCTGGTTTGAAGCCCCACATGCTACGCTTGCTTTTTTGACGCATTCGGCAATATTTTCCTTCCAGTTAAGTTTGGAATCTAGAATTACGCCCGGATACCGAGCTGAACTTGAGGCCTGATAGCCTTAAGCAACTATTACGTTGATTGACTTCTGAATTCACTTCGAGTTAATTCTTGATTCTACTGGAAAACCATCACACTGCAATTGCTGATCTTTAACTGTAAGAAATTGCTTGAATATGGTATAAAATCACTTTCTCACTTCTTTGCTCTTGTCGACCAACGTCTGAAAACATCAGCCAAACAACAGTCTTAAATCATTTTGGGAAGGCCGGCTACACAAAAAAACTCGACGTTTCGGTTACACACAATCTGACAGAAAAAATTTACTGAACAGAATTTCCATTTGTGAATCGCTCTTGAATCGAAACGAAATCATGCCGTCAGTGAAAAGATTGATTACTGGTAATGAAAAGTGGATAATACATGACAATGTGGTGCGGGAACGATCATGGTCGAAGAAGTGTGACGCACCCCAAACTGTTGCAAAGCCGGAATTGATGCCAAGGAAAGTCATGCTGAATATTTGATGGGACTAGAAGGAACCCATACCCTATATTATGATCTGCTGCCGGCTGGCCAAACGATTAATTTAGAGCTTTACTGTCAGCAGCTAAAAAGATTAAATCCAGAGATTTAGGAAAACCCATCAGCCTTCCATCACGACAATGCCAAACCACACACTTTTTGGTGACCCACCAAAAACTTCATAATGGTGGGAAGTCGAATTCCACAAAGGACTGAGAAAATAATTTGTCAGAGTTTTTGGCCAAGAAATTCTTGAAGACCTATGAGGATGCGAATATGGTTTTGCATGAAAATGCCAAAAGGTCATTGATCAAAATGAAAAATATTTGTTTTAATAAAAGTCATTTAAAATATGAAAAAAATTATTATATTTTTTGTTATTATTATTAAGAATTGTGTTTTTATTTTTATACAGTCATTTTTTGCTTTACAAAATAATTCACAATAATAGACATTAGCAGTGTTTTTTTGAAACCTAGCCAGCCAGTCGTTCATTTAAACGATGTGCCAGCCAGCCAAAGCCAGCCGATTTTATACGAACATACTCGTATCTCTAGGAACCAAGCAATCTCGCAGTAACAGCAACAACAAATAACTACAAAAACATTAGTTTTTGCGCCACCTGAAATTAGGCATCACAAAATCCCCAGCCAGCCACTTTTTGTTGAGAATTAAATCAAGAGTAGTAGCCAGTCGGTGTTTGTATTTGTTTTATATGTAAAATTTGACTTTACTGGCAACTACTGGTTGGCTAGGTTTAAAAAAATACGGCTATTGGCATTTGCCGTCAGCAAAAAAAGAGAGAGATTTAGTAAAATACATAAAGATAAGTACTAAGAATTTACAATAATTAATCAAATTTACAGAATTGATAAAACTGGGCTAACTGCATTAGGTATATTGGTACGGTGTTTTGTTAAAAGGCTTCATTATTTATTTGCTGTCGGTATTTTCAGGCAGTTTTCGGGAAGCTATACAGGACATTCCAATCTTGGCCATTTAGGATTAGGATGACTTCGTTTTCCAAGAGCATATGGTATATTTTCCCCAGTAAGACCGTATTATAGATTTTAAAACCGGACATATTCCGATGATGTGGATTTCATCTATTTTCAAGCGCAGGTTAAATAGAGTGCACTCTGCATTCTCCACAACTCTTACTTACTTAGGTGGGGCTTCAGTCCGGGGTGGATCTGGGCCTCAACCAACAAACCTCTCCAGCCAGTATGGTTACGAGCCAGTTGCTTCCAGTTGCGCACACCAAGTTGGTTGAGTTCCCCCTCGACTTGTTTGTGCCACCTACCGTGAGGCCGTCCTCTACTGCGCCGTTCATCCGGGGTCGATTCGAAGACTTTCTTGGCGGGAACGTTGGACTCCACCCGCTCTAAATGACCCAGCCATCTAAGTCGCTGTATGTGAACTCTTCTGGCTAAGTCGATGTCCTTGTACAGGCCGTATAGTTCGGCATTGTACCTTCTCCTCTACTCACCGTCTATGCAGATGGGACCAAAGATCGCTCGAAGAGCTTTTCTCCCGAAATAACCAAGGGCATCTTCATCCAGTTTTGTCAAAGCCCATGCCTCTGCGCCATACAGCAGGACGGGTGTCTTATAGAGAGTTACCTTAGTAGTTCGGGAAAGGGTTTTGCTACTCAATTGCCTTCTTAGCCCATAGAAGCAACGATTGGCAAGAGCAATTCTTCGTGTGATCTCCCTACTGATGTCATTTGCGGAGTTCACCATAAAGCCTAGGTAGACAAAATCCTTTACTACCTCAAAATTGTATCTGTCTATTGTGGCGTTCTGCCCAAGACGCCGATGTTGGGTGTCATTTTTTGTATACAGCATATATTTTGTTTTGCTTTATTGAACGCTGGACCCATTTTTGCTGCCTCGATCTTAATACTCGTAAATGCCCCATTGACGGGCAGCTGAGTTCTTCCGATTATGTCAATGTCATCGGCATAAGCGAGTAGTTGTACAGACTTGAAGAAGATTGTACCTCCGGTGTTGGCTTGTGAGTTTCGTACAATTCTCTCAAGTACTATGTTAAAGAGATCGCATGATAGCGCGTCACCTTGTCTAAGACCTTTCTTGATATCGAACGGATCGGTGATGTTTTTACCGACTTTGATGGAGCAGCGAGAGTTCTCCATCGTCATTCTGCACAAACGGACGAGCTTGGCAGGGATGTCAAGACTAGGCATGGCTCTGTATAACTCGTCTCTATACACGCTATCATAGGCAACTTTGAAATCGATGAAGAGGTGGTGCGTATCGATTTTATGTTCATGAGTTTTTTCCAAGATCTGCCGTAGTGTGAATATTTGGTCAATGGTGGACTTTCCCTGCCTGAAACCGCACTAATAAGGACCTACCAGGTTGTTGACGATCTGTTTTGGGCGTTCACATAATACGGCAGACAGGATCTTATATGCGATGTTGAAGAGACTTACACCTCTGTAGTTGGCGCAGTTGGTGTCCGCGCAGAGGGTGTCCTTTCTTCAGGATCGGGCAAACGATGCAGAGGTTCCATTCATCGGGCATATTTTCATCCGACCAGATTTTACAGATGAGCTGGCTCATGCTTCTTACCAATTCAACTCCTCCTATCTTGAAAGGTTCAGTGACAAGGCCGTCGGCTCCAGCAGCTCTGTCGGATTTGAGTTTAGATATCGCTATCCTCACTTCATTCTGATCGGATTGACGGGAATCCTGACTGTCATCATCACTGTTGAATGGCTCATTCTGCCTGACAGCGGAATATTGGTGATCATCGCCGTTTAACAGTCTGCAGAAGTGTTCCTTCCATATCCTCAGCACCGACTGCGATTCTACTACTATGTTGCCATTTCCGTCCCTGCAGGCTTCTGTTCTGGCTTTGAAAGCCAGGCGTGTTCTTTTTACCTTTTGGTAAAATTTTCGAACATCATTCCTTCAATAAAGTCTCTCAATTTCCTCGATCGAGTGCTTCTCATGCTCCTTTTTCTTCTTTCTGAGAAGTGGATGTTCCTCTTTTCTCCTGCTCACGTAGAGCTCGCGAGCGGCTCTAGTCCTTCTATGCAGCACCGCTTTGTACGCCTCTTGTTTTGCTGCATGTGCTTGCCGGCATTCCTCATCAAACCAGGGGTTTCGCTGTGGTGGCCGAGAGAAACCCAGTACATCAGAGGCGGCATCTCTGATGGCTTGTTGGCAACACTGCCACTGGTCTTCCGCATTTGCTATTGGCGGCATAGGACTTAGATTAAAATTAAGAGAAACTCGATCGGCAAAGGCTCTGGCGGTCTCTTGCGATTGTAGCCGCCAGCCGTCAAATTTCCTCACAGTATTTCGATGATTTCGCTCCGTTCTAGATATCCGCATCCGTACCTTTATCCAGTGCTGTGTTTTTTTTTTTTTTTTTATACTATACAAACTTAAGACTACCTTAAAACTATGTAAGCCGGCCATGCCTATTATATAAGAAATAAATGGACGACCCGCTCTGTCCCGTTACAGGCTAACCTGGATTAGGGGGAAACGAAGACGGCGTCGGAACTGCCCTACTGTACCGGAGACGCTCTACGCTACTCTGTGCGACGTCTCGGTCGTAGTTGTATCGCCTATCCACAGCTTTTCTGGCGGCGTAGAAGATTAGCGGCACCGCTAACTTATCCTGGATCAGACCTCTTTGATGGAGATATAGGAACGCTTCTGGAGGTATAAGGCCGTTAAGGTGCACACTCTTGTGATGGAGGTGGTTAGGGTAATAAGCCCCAAAGATCAGGCTGTTCATCGAAGTCATTGCTCTTGCAATATGCCTCCGAATCATCTTGATCAAGAAATTATCCACTCTGATCAGATTCGCCCTGTTGTACAGGACTTCATTAGGATAGAATTTTATGTACTCAGACTCTGGTGCTCTGTACAAATGAAGGCAAGCCCTCTCAAACACCCGCATCTTTTCCAACAGGCTTGTCCCAACGTTGAACCACACGGGACATCCATATGCGAACATAGGCCGAATGACGGCCATGTAGCAGGTTACCTTCACCCTTGCATCGAGTTGGCTGCTATAAAACAGTCTCTTTGTAAGGACGAACGCAACTTTGGCTCCGGTCAGAGCAGCATCTATATGTTTGTTAAAATATAGATATTGATCTAGCCAGGCCCCAAGGTATCTGACTACACTTCGACTGGCAAGTGGCTGTCACTGCTATCCCACGGTAGAGAACTTTCGCCAATTCTTTCTGGTGTCTCTAGAAGCCCCAGACAATGGCGTTCTGAACAGGATGGTCTCCGACTTCTGAAAGTTAATCTTCAACTTCCAGTCGTCGCAGTATCTCTTGATCTTATCAAAGTCACGCTGTGTACGCTACGGCATGGTGAAGTGAATCTATGAGATCGCTCGTGTAAATATTGAATAGGATCGGCGAATTAACCGCGCCCTGTTGCAGACCATTTTTTAGTTCAAAAGTTCCAGCAGACGTCACATTGGCATTCTTCACAATGAACTTCTTACCGGTGAGCATGTCATAAAGTATGTACAGCAGTGGTTTACTTATGCCCAGTCTGCTCAACTTGTAGAAGAGTCCCTCTAACCATACCATATCGAAGGCCTTCTCCAAGTCAACCAGGCAGGTACCCATGCATTGTTTCTTGCTTTTGTTCCATTGGATATCCGATACCAGTTTAGACGCGGTATGTATGGTATCATGCCCCGCCTTGAAATCGAATTGGTTATCTGGAATTATGTGCATGTCCTCAACCCACTTAGTCAGGGCTCTATGGATCACTTTTTCGAATACCTTGCTGATGTTCGGAAGTAGACTTATTGACCGGAGATTCACCAGATTGGAACTATCTTTATCCCTTTTGGAAATGGGCTGCACCACTGCATTATTAAACAGGATGGTGTAAATGTTCACCGTTTCTGGAGGAAGATGTCTAAGTACAATGTTGGGTATACCATCGATTCCCATGGATTTCTTTTTCCTCAGTGATTCGAAGGGGATTTTAAAACGCGGAAGATGGTTTTGATTATTCCTCCGAAAGATCTTGTTTATTTTCGGGAACATACTCGGGGTGTTGGATTTTACAGCCTGAATTTTTCTGTCCCAGTGCAAATTTACAGAAAGTCTGTGTGGATGGTGGTATCTTTAATGTCTGAGTGCAGGATTTAACTAGCACAAGTTTCAATAGCGTAAAGCTCTGTCTGGAAAACACTGGGACTCTTTCCAAGTAGTTTCAAATCTTAATAATTTGGTCCATACACTTCGGCGCCAACTCCTGAATGCATTTTTGATCCGGCAGTATACCGCACAATTCCTTTTGGATCAAGCAGCTGTCCGCCATTATTTCATGTATCACGGCTTGGGATCTTAATCTCAAACCTTCTACCGAAGTAGAGTTATTTAGGCATAAAGTCAGACATATCTAGCTCGGGGAAGTCGGTTAATAAATCTATGAGATCCACGTGATCCCATATACTATTAACACCCGTCTTTCGGAGACTAACTCTACTGCGAATTGCCACTTTCTTGATGAATATTAGTCCAAATATAGCCTCTATGGCTGTCGTGGGATATGTACGTATAGTACCTATGATGCCGAGGCAAGCTAATCATTGAACTTTATTGAGTTTGTTGATGGTTGTGACTTCCTTAGTTTTTGTCCACCAGGCAATGGACGCGTACGTTAGGGTGGGTCTAACCACCGTTGTATATAACCAGAATATGACCTTTGGGGACAGACCCCAACTTTTACCATAGATTTGGTGGCAGACAAACATGCCACTAGTCGCCTTGCAAATTTTATGTTTAGTATGGGAAAAACCACTGAAGTCACTGAACCAAGGTTTAGGGTTCTTCTTTTTATGAATGGTACAACGACTGCCTTGCTGGGGCGATTTTTTTGGAACGGTAGGCTGATTTTATTTCTGTGACGAGATGTAACGTAAATGGCGCCTTCCGTGGATCGACCTTCGCTGTATGCATATTGACTAGAGTGCAGGGATATAGTCCTTTCAATGCCTCTAATATGACTGTCTAGCAGTCTTTCCATGGTTTTCAAGAAAAATGATGTCAAGCTGATTGGACCGTAGGATTTGGGTAGCTCACTGGGTTTATTTATTGGATCAACATCACATTCCTTCCGCTAAGTTAGTGGATTGTATCCCAGATTGAAGGTTGTTCTGAATAGAGCTACTAAGGCGGCCAAGATGTAATCAAGACATTTTTGGATAAGGGCTGGAAAAAACCATCTCCGCCTGGTGCGTTGAAAGGTTTAAATGAGCCGATTGCCCATTTAATTTTTTCTTGGATGAACAGAACAGGTTTCTAGGCAAGCTGTTGACTCTTCTGGAGGTTCCACATGAGACACCTGGGACATGAACCTCGAACAGATTCTCAGGGTTTTCCTTCGACTGGATGTAAAGGAGCCATCAGGTTTGATAAGCAACCCTACCCCATTGAAATTTTCATTTGAGAGAGACTTTTGGAGACGGGCTGCTACTGGAAGGCATTCAATGTTTTCACACTTCGTTCCCCATGGTGTTCTCTTGGATGTTCTCAACTCTATGTTGAACTTAGTCAGTGCAGACCTATATTCGTCCCAAATTGTGGTACGTTTATCGATGTTGGAAAGTTTTCTCACCCTATTCCATAGTATTTCTAGCTGATCATTCCACCAAGGTACGAGTACGCTTACCAGTATTTTTTTTTTCTTTTTACGTTACGTGTTGTTAACGTAATTATTTTCATCCACTATCAGTGAGAATAAGCCAAGAAATAGAGTAGTTATCTTCGTGAACAAACATACACACACTTTCTTGAAAGTATTCTAGATTTTCAGGATCATTGCTGGCTTCGCACTTCAAATAAGTTTCTGAACAATTTTGTTCCACTTTAAAGAATTCCGTGGCATAGCACGTCATGAGGTACCACTGCTGATGATGAACAGATCTACACTAAGGTAAGCAATGTGCTTTTACCAGATTAATTTGCTAATTTTTGACTCAGTTCAAGTTTCAACGACACCTAACAACGCAATCCAATTTAAGAACTGATTAGCAAAATTAGTTAATCTTAAACAACGCAAATTTAATCTTCCGACCACGAATTTCTACCCCCAAAGAAAACGAAGCTGCACCCCATAAGAAAATAATTGGAAAAGTTTTCTAATAAACAAAAAAAGAAAGAATGAAAATAACCAAATCAAATTGATTTGCGTAAACAAACCTCTGCAACAATCAGACCAACAAAAGAATCCCGACAAACAGGACAACAAAATACTACGACGACCCTAATGCAAACAACTAAACACAAATACTTTCGCAACACTTACCGGTCTCAATTCACTGACATCCCATCCGAGGTATTCCGCCACGGACATCATTTGGCTCACAATGGCATCCATTTCCGCTGTATCCAGTACCCCATTTCCATCCGTGTCGTACAATCGAAACATAACTGAAAACAAGAAAACAGAGAAAAAGCGAGAAATCAAAAGCCAATAACAACAATCTGGCCACCATCAGCCAACGCAGGCACCAGCACCTCCCAAGGGACGTGCTCACTTGGAAAGTGCGAAAATTCATTAAACTTTTCCGGAAATTTCAACACAAAAAATAAAAAAAAAAAAAAAAAATTAAAACCCATCCCAAGTGTACGTGTACTGTACAAACTCTTCAATTTCTTAAGAGAAGGACAAAAACAAAAGTTGACTTACACTCGAGTTTATCCTCAGGCCGTCCAGCTTCCAGAAGCGACAGATAGCAGACCACATCCTTTAGTGGGACCTTCAGTGACAGTGGATCGAAATATGACATTTTTCGAGTGAGGAGTTTTATGTCAGCTGAAAAATAGAAAAAAGGTTTGATGGGATTAGTAAACGAGCATGAGTCTCGGTACGAGCGGTCGACTTTAAATGGAATATATGAAATCAATGTTGGAATGGAATTGCTTGCACAGAATTGATGATGGATGAGGAAGGACAACTGACAACTGGAGGGCATACCATCTAAAAATAAATGCGTTGGGTGTGTTGTGATTTGATTATATCTAAGGGGTTAGTTGGTTCTTAGACTTGGCAAGATTAGAATTTGGTACAAGACTGACATGAAAGTTAGGAAGGGTTGCTTACTTACGTAAATATTCCATTTGCTGTAGTAGATATCGTCTTACTGAACGTCTATGTGAACCTATTTCAAAGTCTAAAATCGAATATATAAGACTTGTAGTTAGGTTAGGGAATTTAAAAGTAAAGAGTAAGCAGTCTTGGATAATGAATATTGGATGAAATACGGAGTGTCGTAAGAACAAATGGGCTAAGGAATGTGAATTTTCAGTGACACAAGGAGCAATTAAAAATATGAGCAGGTAAGACTAGCAGTGATTCAATCACTTTTAAG
The DNA here is from genome assembly GCA_945910035.1 of Brachypalpus laphriformis. Classification (NCBI taxonomy): domain Eukaryota; kingdom Metazoa; phylum Arthropoda; class Insecta; order Diptera; family Syrphidae; genus Brachypalpus; species Brachypalpus laphriformis. Next base: position 291,893,756 of record OX246753.1, on the reverse strand, counting down.
ATCGCAGTGAACCCTTAATTATTTTGCTGGCTTTGTTGCGTAGTATAAGTAGTACAAAAACAAGGGAAGGGCAAGCGAAAAACAATCAGTAAACAACCATACATAAGCACCAGAAATGTAAACAAACAAAGGATTAAGGCATCACGAGTGTAAGCATTAAGGAATGAAATTCTAGAAATGTTTACTCTCTAGAACATATGACTATTCGTACAGAAGCGTATGAAAAGACGAAAGAGACGATTACATTGCGATATGGCACATATGTATGAACATAACATCAGCATTAGAACAAGCGCAATCACAACTCAGTCCTTTGCTTCGATTTGGTACCAACTTACAGTAGAGCAGTTATACCAATCAACAACAATCACGATCCTAATCACAACTATGCTCTTATAATAATCACTGAAATTCTTGCGACTGTGCCCATATATCCTGTGATGAAATAATCTAGGCTTTTATTCTTTCAAGGCTTGGCGTCTGTCCTATTTTCCTACTCAGGCGGACATGTTTGTTTGCCAATCTAGAACAGTGGAAAAGACATTCTCTACTCGTACACTAGGGCACAGAAGAAAATCATCATGCCCAAACCTATACAAATAAGTACGATAGCGCCCATTCTCCATCAGTAGTTGGTTAGGTAGAAGTCTATTTCCTCATGATGTCGGTTTATCCATGACCCTATGTTTGCTATGGAACAATGTACGAAAGTTTTGCCAAAAGGTAGAAAAAACGTGTCAGAGAAGCAAAACCCGTACAGAAAATGGAAACCTGTAGTAGAGAATGTGGAAACACTGCTTCTGAAGACTGTATATCGGCGACGAAGACCAACAACCAAGAGGCAGAATGAACCATTCAACATACGAAGATGATAGTAAAAATTTCCGTCTACCCGACCAAAACGAAGTAAGGATAGCAATATCCAAGCTAAAATCGAACAAGGCTGTTGGACCTGACGGCTTACCGGCCTAACTTTTCAAGGTAGCTGCTGATAAACTGGTAGAAAGCATAACACCAACTCATCTCTAAGATTTGGTCAGACAAGTGTATTTTTTTTTTATAATTTGCGCGCACTCAAGGGTTATGAATACCTTTAACATGTTTACACACAGTGCGAGCGTTGGAAAGGATAGATAGAGAGAGAGGGAAAGATTTTTGGTGTATGCCTGATGAATGGAATCTCAGCATCGTTTGCCCGATCCACAAGATAGGAGACCCCCTCAACTGCGCGAATTTTAGAGGTATCAGTCTCCTCAACATCGCATACAATATCTTCTCTGCGATATTGTGTGAACGTCTGAAACCTTTCATCCATAGACTGATTTGCCCTCCTTATTAATATGGTTTCAGACCAGGAAAGTCCACCATCGTTCAGATCTTCACATTTCGACAGATTCTGGATAAAACAAGGAGTCAAAATTTATACTCTCTTCTTCCTTTTATCAGCGAGGTTATGATCCGAAAACAAGGGACCACAACCCTCCCACTTCACCGCATTTCTACTGATCCGCCTGTGGGGTTCGCCCTCTAAAATTTATACTCATCATCTTTTTATCGATTTCAAGGCCGCCTATGACAACATCTATAGAGAAGAGCTATATAGAGCCGTATCCGGTTTTGACATCTCTATAAAACTTGTCCATTTGTGCAGGATGACGATGGAGAACGCTCGCTGCTCCATCGACGTCTGTAAGACCTCACCGAGATCCTTGATGTCAAAAAATATTTCGACAAATTGACGCATTGTGCCGAGCTCATAAGCCAACACCAGAGGCATAATCTATCGAAAGTTTATACAAATCCTTGCATGGTAGGTAGGTAGGTAGGTAACCGCCTACCTGGCACCGATGGAATATATCCAGCTGTGCTGCAACAAGGTATAGATCAGCTGCTGCCAACACCGCTGGCTTGGCGCTGGCATATATTCCTACATCTTGGCGGACAACCAGAGTAGATTTCATACCGAAAGTTGGTAAGGAGGACTATTCTCTCCCCAAGAGTTTCAGACCTATAAGTTTGATATCCTTCTTACTGAAAAGTATGGAGAGGCTGGTAGAATTTCACGTGCGCAAAGTTACTTTGAAATTGCATCCACTATCGGAGATGCAGCACAATTATCAGCATGGGAAATCCTGCGAGATCGCACTTCAAAATTTAGTGGCCAGAATTGAATGCGCGCCTGATAGGAAAGAATACGCGATGGGCATCTTCATCGACATTGAGGGTGCTTTTGACAATGCGACTTTCGATTGCTTGTGCGACTCGGCCAGACCACGCGGGGTAGATGAAACATCAGTGTTGTAGATAAAGCAATGCTAATGAATAGAACTTTGGTAGTGGATGCGAATTGTGGCCGATATGTTATGACAGGGGTAAACAGGGGCTGTCCGCAAGGTGGCGTTCTGTCTCCATTGTTATGGTGCATGGTGGTCGACTCTCTGTTGAACACTCTAAATAAGTTCTAACGTCTACGCTCAGGCATATGCGGATGATGTCGCTGTACTTTCTGTCGGGCCATGCCTGGCGACGGTCTGTACTAACGTGCAGGCGGCGCTGGACATGATCGGTGAATGGTGTACTAAGAGTGGTCTATCGGTGAATCCTCTTAAAACTGAGGTTGTTTCTTTTACGAGAAGGAGGATTTTGACCGGTCTGACTCAGCCAGTGCTAAAAGGCGTCACCATTCGCATTTCCAATGAAGCCAAATATCTGGGAGTGATTTTAGATAAGAAAATTCATTGGTCTAAACACGTCGAGTCGAAAACGTCCAAGGCGCTCTCAGTTTTCTGCCAGTGTAAGGGTGCTTCGGCAAGACTTGGGGCTTGTCATCGAATAAGGTTTGCTGGATCTACACGGCTATGATCAGGCCATTCCTCGCATATGCGTCGGTTGTTTGGTGGAAGGGGCTCTGTGGTTGCCTTTTGTGCGAAACTCCAAAGAACGGCTTGTCTCGGCTGCTCGGGAGCTTTTCCGAGTACGCCTGGCTCTGATACCTATATCATGGGTTGCACTATCAAAGCCATCCATCGTCTTAGGCGGGGTGGTTTTTGGTGTACTCCACACTGGAATTTCGATGAACTTGCGTGACACTTATCTTACGACTTCTGTCTTATGGATATGCCGTCTGATACAATGACACCAGAATTCCAGCTGATGCGCAAATTCAGAGTTGTCTTTCCTTGTGCTCAGGACTGGTTTCGGCCAGAGTCTGAGCCGGGAATGGAATGTAGTCGTATTTTCACGGATGGTTCCAAAACCAGTCAAGGGTCTGGCGCTGGTGTTTTCGTGGAAGTCGACAACATTAGACTTCTTTTCTTGTTAGGCAAATATGCGTCTGTTTTCGAAGCGGAAACTTATGCAATCCTAATGGCCATGTACTATGTTGTGAAGAACAGGTGGAAGGGCCGTAGCATTTGTGTCTGTGGTGACAGTCAGGCTGCGCTTAAGGCCTTGCTTAACCCTTTAACCACTTCCAAAATAGTTTGTGAAACCAAAAACTCTTTGAACTCGGTCGCAAGGCTGAATTCTCTGTCTCTTATCTGGGTCCCATGTTACACTGGGATCTTGGGGAACGAGAACTCCGATGAGATTGCTAGACAAGGCTCAGAGGAGGTTTCTCAGGTCCCGAACGCGCGTTCTCAGTTAGGACTTCCATTGACGATTGGGTCTCTCACGAACACAATTGTGTGTGGCATGACTCTCCAGGATGCAGGTTGACTAAACGCGTGCTCCCGGACATCTGTTCAGCGGCATTCTTGTTGTCTCTCAGCAGAAAAGACTGTAGACAACTTATTGCCGTCCTGAAAGGCCACTTTGCTTTCGCCAAGCACCTTAACGAACTGAGCTTGAGTGACACTACAATCTGCGACGCTTGTGGAGAGAGCGGCAACACTGCGGAACATTATCTCTGTGATTGTCCGACTTTTGCTCGTATCAGGTGGCAAATCCTCGGGGCTGAACTAGTGAGTGCTGGTACTGTATAGACTCTGTATAAGACCCTGATCATACCAATAAGCTTTACAGTGCTCAAACGTGGACTACGAGTATATTGAAAGTTGATGAAGATGTCCTTCGTCGCTTTGAGAAAAATTCTTCGTAAGATATTCGGTCCCGTTTGTATTGACGGGTTTTGGAGGAGAAGATTCATCAACGAAGTATACGAGCTGTACAGCGCCATCGACCTAGTCAAAAAACTACGTGTTAAACGTTTGAGATGGCTAGGACATGTAGAGCGAATCGTGTGAGTTTACCCCGCTATTCTTCAAGTATTACAGTTTGTTACGCTTTTCTAGCTGGTTAACTCTTTCAGGGATGATCCCTTTGCCAACTATTAACCCAGCTACCTTAGTACAGAGCACGTGGAAATCATCCTTCGATGTTAATTCTTTCACTAGCTTCTTGTTCTTCTCGTCCAAGATCTCCTTCAGTTGTTCGAAGGTAATTCCAGTGATTGTGGGTTCAGATAAAATTCCACGTTTTCTTTTTTTTTGGAGAACTCCGAAAAGATTTGCGATAGAGTTCTTTTGCTCATTTGATGAGGTTAACTCTATGCTAGATCTTCGAATTGACGAGAAAGTAATTTAAAGGCTAAGATTTACTCAGGATACACTTTCTTTTTGCGAAGTGTATTCTTAGTAATCACCTTTTGCAACACTTTTACCACCTATTTTTGTTCTCTTTTCGACGAGATCTGTACTTTCACATCCACCTTAACAGATGACAGCTGCCAATCTCAAGCATTTATCTATATACATGAGGAGAATCTGGTTCAAAGTGTTATGAGAGAAAATCATTGTGTTTGTCCATATGAATATTTTAAAGTGAAATGAAAAGATAATAGCATCTGACAGAAATCTCATTGAGTTCTCATTTTTCGTTGAAATATTTTCACTACTTGACATCCTTGCGCTAGGGGCAACCCCCTTTGATTTGACAACAATAAACCCAAAGCTGTACACACTTTCAGAGCTTATTATATCGAAAACTGTTGATGTTACCAAGAGGACGTTAAGAAAGGAATTTTTTTCTTTACTCCAAGAAGTGAACGTAAAGGGGCACACGAAAAAGGACCATGAACGTGCCAGCAATACAATGAAACACATGTCCTGCGAGGTAGTCTGTTGTCGAGATTTGCTTGTTGAGTATCCCTACCAGTTCACTATTATGTGAAGTATTTCACTTTCCTCCACTTTCAGTGTAGAGTAAAGCGCTTACATCTTTATACTGGTAGATACAGGGTGAAACAACAGTGTTGTTACACTTGAAGCTCAACTGTTAGGATGAGGGATTGTAATTTTTCAATTTAAATGATAATTTATCAAGTAGAATCGAAAATGTCAGGTGGAAGGGAAGGAATTTTCATCTGAAGCAAGTGATTAATGAGGGCAAATGCTAAGCCCATAGCCTTTCAAGAGGAATTTTCAGAGGCAATTTGTGAGTTTAATTGGCGGAATAAAAGGAAGATGGCTTTTAAAGAGCGTGAGATGGTAGGATAATGAAAAACATGATTTTTGTAATAAAAATTTGGAAGTTATTCAGGTGTCTTTGAAAAATGTGTAAATGAGTTGTTCATCTAAGTGAGAGGACAGGTAGCGCTACAGGAGGGATATCAAATTCGATTTCGTCAACAAGGACTCGTATCAATGAGGATATTAGCTACAGCATATTTGCATTGTAACTACATCTCTCCGAAAATGTGATGAGGAGGAAATTTGACAAGGAATGAATAAGCGAGTTAGGTTAAATTATCGGTAAATATATCAGAGACCTAAAACTGCCTTCGTAGTTTTCAGATTTATTCTGGCTTATTATTAACTTGTGAGTCAGCTCTTACTTCCAATGAATTTCAGTAGATGAAATGTCTTTGAGCGTGCTCGACCGATTTTAGTTCTCCTTGTTTTACCTATTTTGTTGCAATTTACTCGTCATTCGTAGAAAGCTTTAATGGCGAGGATCTTGCAGCATGTGCAGGAGAAGCACAAGGGAAGTAAGAAGTATATGTATCTCATCACGAGGTCTGGGGTAGTAGTGGTACATCAACAGAAGGGGTGAGTGTCTTTTAGAATACCTTATCAGTAGTCAAGTAGATATTTTGAATAGAAGCTCTAAACCCACCTTCATAAATGCGATTCGCGAAGAGGTACTTGACCTCACTCTTGCTAGGCCATTTATCTCTAATTTTATTGAAAATTGGCACGTATCAGACGAGGCCTCACTGTCGGACCATCAACATATTAGGTTTGACATACCCGGTCAACTCTCATATGTCTCTAGCAGATACGATCCTAAATCTACGGATTGGCATCGCTATCGTCAACTAGTGTTCTCAAGAAAAGATATGCTCCTCACATCTATAGAGGACCTGGATGAAGCTGCTTACCAGCTTAACAATATACTGCTTAATTCCTATTACGACAGCTGCGTCCCCAAAACCAATGTTAGCAAACGTAAAGTGCCCTGGTGGAATGACCAACTGGCGAAACTTAGGAAGAAGGTCAGAAAACTCTTCAACTCTGCAAAGCGAACGAAGAGATGGGACGAATACAGGTTTGCTCTCACAGAATAAAAGAATTGAGACGATCTAAACGAGCTGCTTGGAGGAAATGCTGCGAAACCATTGCCGCTATTCCAACAGCGTCACGAATCCATAAAGCGCTTGTTAAAGATCATGTCAACCGTGTAGGGCTATTGAAGAAGAATGACGGAACCTACACGACGAATACACTTAGAACCCTGCTCCAGGTATATTTCCCAGGTTCGTCTCTAAACACATCTCATGTGTACTCGACCACAGGGTTTTTGTGGAAAGTAGAGTTAACAGTCTATCAGGTAAAATATTTAGTCCAGATAACGTTGAATGGGTAGTGGGCACCTTCAAAATTTTTAAAGCTCCCGGCGGTGATGGTCTCTTTCCAGAACTTCTACAAAAGTCAATCGACCTCATCCTGCCGGGTTTGATAGTTTTATTTAGAGCTAGCTACAATTGGGATACATACCACTCACCTGGAGGCAGGTTAATGTGGTATTCATTCCCAAATCAGGCAATAGGCCTAGCGAGCTGCCTAAATCCTATAGACCTATAAGTCAAACTTCATTTGTCCTCAAGACAATGGAGAGACTAATTGATATTCACATCAGAGACAGGTTAGATGTGTCTAACCCTCTGCACTCGAATCAGTACGCATACAGGAAAGGCAAATCCACAGTAGGTGCCCTTCATTATCTCGTCAAAAAGATAGAGGGTACACTCAGTTCTAAGGCAATAGCCTTGTATGCATTTCTTGATATCGAGGGCGCATTCGATAACACTGGTTACGACTCGATCGCAAGGGCGATCAGTAGCAGAGGTATCGAAGAATCGACCAACCAATGGATTAGGGCCATGCTGGTAAGCCGATTCATTACCTCCTCCTCCGGGGGAGTGTCGGTGTTTGTAACGGCAGCGAAAGGCTGTCCTCAAGGAGGAGTTCTCTCCCCCCTATCATAGTCAATAGTCATCGACAACCTGTTAGCAGATCTTCACAGATCAGGCTACACCACTGTCGGTTATGCTGATGACTTGGCGGTTTGTATTAGTGGTAAACACGGCATGACAATCTCTAACGTCATGCAAAGTGCAATATCTCAAGTTGTAGAATGGTGTAACAAAGACGGACTATCCATCAATCCTAGTAAAACCGTTCTGGTGCCTTTTACAAGGAAGACACAGGTCAACCTTGAACCCACACAATCAAAGGCACCACAATATTTTATTCCAGCGAGATATACCATTCCAGCCAGATATGCCATCAAGCTGCAGCTAGATTATGAGTATAAACCAGGTGACCTAGTGGCGCATCTAAAGATACTCAACTCGATCCCTAAAGGAGACATGTTTTGTACTATACTGGATATTACGGTCAGGCAACATTGCTTCGGAAGGTTATTCGAGGTAGAAATATTGGACCGCGGAAATTGGTCCAATGGTGTTCAAACACTGGACCCCAAAAGTTTCGTCTGGTTCACCGACAGATCGAAAATGGATTCTGGAATGGGAGCCGGGGTCTTTCGACCTAATACAAAAATGTCGGTACCTATGGGTACGACTCCCACTGTGTTTCAGGCTGAAATCCACGCCATTGAGATCTGCGCCAGACACAATCTCCGTAAGGGAATCAAGGGCGCTAGGATTCATATATTTTCAGATAGCCAGGCAGCACTTAGGGCATTATCGTCCAACCAAATGGACTCCATAACTGTAAAATGCTGTTACGATGCATTACAAGATCTTGCCAAACACAACAGAGTAATACTCGGTTGGGTACCTGGACACCAGGGAATTGTGGGCAACGAATCTGTAGATGAGCTTGCTAGGGCGGGCTCAGAATCTGCGTTTTTAGGTCCCGAACCTTATTGTAGCGTCAACTGAACAACAGCTACAGCGTTGATTAACGAATGGAACAACAAACTTCGTCTAGATCACTGGACTAATGCGCCAGGTTTAAGACAATCCAAACGTTTAATCAAGCCTTACTCCTATAAGGAAATCCTTAACTTAGATAGGAAAACCATTAGGAAGCTAGTGAGCTTTCTAACTGGCCATTGCGGCCTAAGATACCACCTTAACAAGTTGAACCTGTGCCAAGAGAAGGACTGTCGGCTATGCCTAGAGGAGAATGAAACATCCGAACACAGTCTTTGTGAATGCCCGGCACTACACTGGTTAAGGAAACGTATTTTCCACAAGGGGATACTCACTTCAGTGGAACTGAAATGCTCCACTACTAAAGACATACTCACTTTCATAAGGGAAGTAGTACGTCTGTTAGGTTAACTCCAACCCTCCGATACAATAGATCTTTCAGGTCACAGTGTCGTTGCACGCGGGCATGGGTTGTACAAGAGGCAAAAAAAAAAAATTAAAAAAATGTATCCCATCAGAACGCCAATAAGTTGCCTGTACTTTTTTTTCCGAGGGACAGCAATAATGTAGCAGACTTGCATAATCCCTATAGATTTAAATAATCTTTTTCTGTGATAAGACCAATGTTCTACCGAGGGAACTCTTACACTGCCAGAAAACAAAGAGCACCATTCTTTGGTTCTCTTTCTCCTTTTAAGATGTATGATTTCTAAAGGACCTCTATCAGGCGACCACGGATTTTAACTTTTCTAGCTCAGTGATGTTGATAAGATTCTCAGGCGCGACGACGTCACTATTGTAATTCAGAGCCGTGAATGATCGATAGTATATGCGATAATACATCATCATATACATGACGTATACTCATTGGATCCAATGTGTCATATGTAGAGCATGTACTCATTGTATAGTTTCCACCGATTTCTAGGATATGCAGCACATGTGCTCCTCCCGCGCCTTTTTTTTTTTATAAATGGGAGAGGAAAACCCAAATCCTAATGCACTCAGACTCTCTGGTCTATTGTACTACCAGGCAGGAACCTTTCCTTGGTTCAGTGGTTGGAAAAACTTCCATATTAATCGTTTTTCTTTATATTTTTTTTTCTCGGGTGGCTGATGATCGCTGTTCCCCGCTGGGGCTTGAACTTGCACATTTTGGTTTACGAACAATCACACTGCACCGTTGCTACCTCACACTTTGTGCATATTCCGTACGATAGTTGAAAACGATTTTAATAAAACAACTTACGCTACAACAATATGCTCGACAATCGCGTAGCGTATGAATTTAAAGAAATTCATCTCACTATGCGCACAAACATCTGCTATTCACCCATCAGACGTGAAGAAAATGATACATTCTTAGATGATGCAATCAAACACCATCTGAAATTGGTGAATATATACGTATCTTGCCGACGTCAAACGTTGTCGCAGCTTGGATGGCAAGTGCCACATTCAAGATATTTACCAGACTCTGTGCCATCACACTACAATTTGTTTAGATCTTTATAAAACTTTTTGAATGTAAACGATTTTGATTCTAAAGAAGACATCTCCAGCTTCTTGAATGCGGTTTTTGCCGAACAGATATTAAATGTTTCTAAGCAAGGAATCGTGGACATCTATGTCCCAGGCCACAACGGCATTAGCGAAATTAAAAAAGACGATAATATAGACAGACTGGACTCAGACCTGTGTACATCAGTAGCTGACACAGAGGTTCACATCATATAGATGTAGTTTTCAGATATTAGCAAATCGCACTAAGAGAAAACGAAGATAAATTAATTTAAAGCATGTGTTTAGAGGTTGTACCGTCCCGGCTGTTGAGGAGAACACGGCACACTTTCTATGTCATTGCACAGGAATCAACAGACTCCATCGAAACTTCCTGGGTAGAAGCTTTTTTGATGACTTAAAAGAGCTGGTTGACATACCCACTTCATTGGCCGTCAGCTTTGGCAACAGGTCTGGTTGGATGCAGTGCATATTCGAGGCAGACAGAACAACATCAAATATCCAAGTTTGAGTATCTTTTCCACTAAAATTAATGAATGTCTCCCTCCAACAGGTATCTAGGTATCGTTAAGGGCCCGCAGAGGCCTATGCGTGCCATCAGCTAATCTGATGATAACGCACCTAACCTAGCCTGTGGCAAGCCATTAACTACAATTAACTATATCCTATTACTCCAACCACATCGAAACGAATTCCCAAAAAGTTTTCTTCGCGTTTTCTGGGTGAGAGTTGTTCCTCTAGAATTTTTCTAAGTTCAACTAGATTAATGGTTCAATTATTTTATTTCTGTCCCATGTTCTACTAGACTAGTTTCTTATGTAACAGTCCATTATAACGAGAGATCATATCTTCCTTACATCATTTTGCAAGTCTCCTTCTCCGACTTTGAGTACCAATTTAATTTGCTAAACACCACCTTTCACTCCGTTAAAGTTTCCGACAGAATCCGGGATATATAAAATTTCATTGAAAATTAATTGCATCGCAGAAGAGAATAACTAATTAACACTCCTCCTTGTTACATCGTTAATTACACACCATTGTTTCGACTGACATTGGCCCTATCTGATTAATGACACCCTGTCCGGCTCGTGTGCTTATAATTATGGTGAATTAAAGCCCTTGTTCGTTTTCGTTAATCCACAGCGACTGCATCACTGCCATTCCCGGCTTTAATCCTTTGGCAGCATTGCCTGGCAACCCGCCCCTAACTACCACGACTCGTGTTACCATTTTTTTCCTCAATTTAAATTGAGTTTCACGCAAAAGCAAACAAAAAAAACTCTTATAGCCAAGCCAACCTTTCAGTCCTTTTGTGGTCAATTTCAATAGGAAAACCATTTCATCCGAATACCGATTCTGTGGGTTTTCCACACCATAGACAGCTATTTCCCGAATCAACCCTTTTTAAATAATCACTTGATCCCCCAACATAATTTCTTCCGACCAGCAAACATCTTGCATCAAATTAACTGGAAGGGGATTTGAATTACGTTCCCGGATATGTGTCTTTCTGTTTGCGGCCCCCATATCCGCGCGCCGTCGCCGCCAGTCCGGAGATAAGGTCAAAAACTTCTCATAATTTCGAAAAGTTTTCTAATATAATTGACTGGATAAGGGTAGCACCAGCGGGTGGTGCAACCACCCTAATCATGGAATCGGTAGAGCCATGGCCTGGCCATAATCCGATTTCATTTTGATTAAACGCCTTCCGTTCGAAAACCGCACACAAAAAGCTTCAAAAGATTGCGGAACCCACATCGATTTGGGCTGAAAAGAAGGGCTATACGAAGGGATATACACTCTCAATTGAATTAAGGACTCTGTGTGTGTGTGCCGATGGGTTTGGATTAGGGAAGTGGTCAGGGTTTGTAGGGGATATTGGTGGGTGATGTGGTGGACTTACCGTCAATTTTGCAATTAACTGAATTGTTGCTCTTTTTCGATGAGTTACGTGACATTTGCGAATGACTCTGCGTGTGTTGTGAATGTGATGGACTCGAATCGATAGAACGACGGGCGGCCGATTGAAATATACTGGTGCCCCCCAGGGGGCTTGGTGTTACTGTGACCATTGGATGTACGCTTCCTACAAAAAGGAAAAAAAAAAAAAAAAAAACAAATAAAACAAAACACTAAATATATCTACGAAAGCGAAAGAAGCAAATGAAATGGAAATGAATTGCGAAATAAAGGAAATGGGGAGCAATTAAAGGAACGACTGTATTAGTGGATACAGTAGAGGGTGGTCTCGAACTACTTTTAAGCCTTGCATGGTTGGGGGACACTTTTATTAAATTGCTTTCCTTGTGAGATGACTGCTGTTTTCTCTGCTGGCTTGGGTGGAGATGGGCTAAATCCTTGCAAAAGTAAAGAGAATGGATCGACTTGTATTAGCGCTGGGACGAAGGAAGGAAAAATTACAAACCCAAGATCGAAGATATAGGAATCAAGTACCCAGGAATTAGAAAAAAGGCATGGTAATCACAATTACTACTCAGTGGACTGGCCAAATTAAGGGAGAACACTACTAATTAGGATTCTTTGCTTTTTTGTTTGAATCTTAGGATACGTCATGACATTTAAGGACATAATTGTTTTGTAGCGAGCTCCAAGCTATCTTCAAAATAGATACTGTGTTGTGAGAGAACGGTCTTTTAGCGATGGTAGGGATCCAAATTTGATAGGTTTTTGTGAACAAACGGGGAGTAAGAAGGGGAACTTTTCCAAAGCTAAGCTGATTGAATCTGACATACCATGAAAGCGAAGCGACATACCGCGAAAGGTATTGTAAGGTAGATTGAATAGGCCTGAGGTTATCATAAACAACCTGGTACCATAGTGGCCCATCGCGATCTTTAGGGTACTTTAATGGCAGAAAAACCTAACAGAATCTAAATAAATCATTGTTTTGATTCATCCACCCAACCTCTCCCAAGTTATCAAAGAAGAATCTTCCAAATTATTTTAGTCTTTACCAGGCATTGCCTTGGCATTCACAATGTGGATCTGTTATATCCTCTGAGACGTGTAGGTCATTGCAGTACCTCCATACATCAGTATTCGATTATTCAAATCTCAAAGCGTGGCTCCTCAGAAGACAATAACTAGAGAGAATCCTCATCGCTATTCGTAAGATGCTAGCTAAGGACACTTCTGTCCCAAGCTTCATCAAAAAATCTAACAGCTCGTGGGCAGAGAGTAGCGAAGAAGTTTTAGAAACGTTAGTTGAAGCTCACTTTCCAATAACTAGATCACCAATGGATTGTACTACTAATACATACTCGTATACTGGTAGGTCAATAGGGGACAATGTAGAGAATCTCATTATATGGAAGAATCTGCGATGGGCTATTATGTCATTCGCACCATTCAAAGCACCAGGCCCTGATGGAATTTTTCCAGCTATGCTGCAAAAAGCTCCGACCAAGGTTAGAAATAGGCTTAGGGACATTTTTAAACATTGTTTAAGGTCATGTTAGGTACCAGTAGCATGAAGGGAAGTGCGGGTTATATTCATACTTAAAGCAGGTAAATCAAGCCGCACTTCAGCGAAAGACTACAGACCCATAAGTCTCTCGTCATTCCTCCTCAAGACACTTGAAAGACTTCTTGATATTCACATCAGAAGTAAGTGTTGCAACGGCACTCTATGCAAAGCTCAACATGCATATTTGAAGGGGAATTGGTGGAAACAGCTTTACACGACGTAGTAGGGAAGATAGAAGCTAGCCTTCACCATAAGGAATTTGCACTAGCAGCCTTCCTAGACATAGAAGGTGCTTTCAATAATGTAGAAAGAAGGGCCATCAAACAGGCCCTAGAATCTATGAATGTCGAGCATAACATTACCAATAGGCTCTGCGATATACTCGGCACTAGGAACATTAGCTCCATTGTCGGAAATAGTTCAATAAGGAAATCCGTTACCAGGGGGACTCCCCAGGGTGGCGTTATCTCACCCGTCCTCTGGGTTCTAGTCATCGATGAGATACTTAAAGAACTAAGCAATACAGGCATAAGCGTCACTGCTTACGCAGACGACGAGGTGATTTTAGTTCAGGGCAAATTCCCTGATACATTAAGTGAAATGATGGAATCAGCCCTTAATAGTCTCGAAAAATGGGCTAGAGGGTCTGAACTACACATCAACCCGGATAAAACAGAATATCAGAATAGAATTAGCAGAAAATACAAGATACCACCCTTCAAACTGCCTAAGCTAGCAGGGGTGGAGCTTTCCCTTTCGGATCGCGCTAGATATCTTGGTATAATGCTGGATAGGAAACTAAATTGGAAATTTAACATACAGGAACGAGTCCGCAAGGCTTATAATGCTCTCTTCATCTGTAAGAGGACCGCAGGGAAAAAATGGGGCCTGAAGCCCGCAATAATGCACTGGCTATACATCATGATAGTCAGGCCCATCTTTACGTATGGGGCTCTTGTGTGGTGGAAGGCAACAAATACGAAAAACATACGGGATATGTTGGCCATGGTACAAAGATCAGCCTGCATTGCCATCATAGGTGCTCTACGCACAACACCTACGGCTGCACTCGAGATCTTTCTGTATCTTTTACCACTAGACCTACAAATTAAACAGTGCGACTAATACACAGGACATAGCTCCATTCTTAAGGAATCTTTTCTCGGAATCCCTGACGAATCGGACGATATACTTGGCACCTTAGACTTCGACACACCATACGAAGTTCTGTATCCTATTAGAGAGGACTAGCGAAAGAAGACAGTCTCTGTCCATAACGAGATTGCAATATAAACAGATGGTTCTAAGGCCAGTGAGGGCACGGGGTCAGGTATTTACTCGAGAGATACGAACCTACAGATGGGCCTGAGACTTCCGAATACATGCAGTGTGTTCCAAGCAGAGGTTCTAGCTGTACTTAAAGCTGCGGAATTACTTGAGATGGAATCAATATCCGATAAAAAATATCGCCATCTACATTACAGTCAGGTTACGCTAAAGGCGCTAGAGTCTTACGTCACCAAATCTGAGATAATCAGGAATTGCCGCACAATGCTTAGGGTATTATGTACGCAGAATCGAGACAGATTATGTTGGGTACCTGGACACTGCGATATCGAAGGCAACGAGCAAGCCGACGCGTTGGCTAAAAGAGGAGCGGGGCTCCCACGTAGCGATTTAATTGGTAGTGTTGAACCACCAGGGTGCGTGGCTGAGGGAATTATTCGGTTATTCGGGATAAAATCATTGACACGGCTAATCTAAGATGGTCAAACTTAGATGGTCACAGGGTGTATAAGGCCTTGTGGCCTGTGTTAGACCGCAGAAAATCTGGGGACATAATAAAATTAAATAGATCAAGGCTAAGAACAGCGATGGGAACACTCCCTGGCCACTGTCTCCTAAGGAAGCATGCCATTAGACTAGGGTTATCCGACACAGATACTTGTAGGCACTGCGACTACTCATACTCTGTGAATGTCAAGGAATTGCTAGGACAAGGCTAAAGCACCTTGGTAGATACTTCTTCGAAAACCTTGAAGAGGTGAGGTCCTTGAACCATAACAAGGATCTCTTCAAATTTTGTAGGGAGATTAATTGCTTGGGAGAATGGGTTTAGGTCTTCTGCCGTGAAGGTTCTCTAGGGATCGCGATGGGCCCACTTTGGTGCCTAGTGTTTTATGAGAACCTCATAAGCCTACCTAACCTAACCTTACCTAACCTATCGTTGTTCTTTACCATTATCTATTATCTTCCAAAATTGTTTGCAATCTAACACTGACCACAAGGCCTTAGGCACCCTATGTCCTCATAAGTTGGAACATCTTAGGGCGGCCATGTTGATGATTCTATCGAAGATAATCTCCACAGTCAGGCATATTGGTGGTTTTATGCCTGCAATTATGTTGCTATTTTGGCCAACATCGGCAATTTCATTGCTCTCCATATCACAGTGTCTAAGTACCCAAAATAATCTGACATGGCTCTGTGTACATAATGTCCTGTGCATTGTGCTGCAATTCCTGACGATTTCAGACCTTGTGACATGAGACTTACCTTTAGCGCAGCCTGACTGTCAATGCAGATGGCGATATTCTTATCAGATATTGATCCTATCTCAAGTAATTCTGCAGCTTTGAGTACAGCTAGAACATCTGCTTCAAACACACTGCCTGTGCCCGGAAGTCTCAAAGCCATCTGTGGATTTATATCTTTCGAGTATATACCTAACCCCGTTAACTCAGTGGTCTTGGAACCATCTGTATATATTGCAATTTCATTGTTGCAAGAGACTACCTTCCTTTGTCAATCCTTCCTAATATTATTATTATCTGTGTAGGGTTATCTTGCACTACAACCTAGTATCGGCGAAGGCATTGACAACAAAGGCGATATGAAATAAACTCACTTCGGTATACAGACTTTATTCTCTAAGAACCATAAGTGGATTTAGAACAATCTCGGATGAAGCAGCATTTCATCATTGCTGGAATGGTCTCCATCGACATTCTCGTAGATGAGATGCTGCGAATCTATATAAGGAGACTCCCCCATCCGCAAGATGCGGCTGCAGCGAGAACAATTGAAGAAAGAGAAAGAACAGATGTGCCAGTGCCACAAAAGGTAGGTGTACCTACAAATTTATACCAAGAATCGATGTTTGGACAAGTCGCGAACTATCACCTTACACAGTTCTTATCTGGTCATGGAATGTATTACAAGTACTTGTACAGATTTGGACACGACATATCACCACTTGACTCTGAATGTCCAGAAGAAGAAGAAGAAACAACGGAGCGCCCAATTCTACACTGCAGACAGTTCTCACATTGGAGAACAGCCCTTCGTCTATATTCGATCACATGCTGTTACCAGAAGAGAGTTGGACAGAAATTGGCGCATACATAGCGAATGAGCAAATTGAGCTGCGGGGAATCGAGAAAATTCGCAAAGTAACAGAAGCAGAAGCAGAAGTTGTTCCATGACAACAATACTCTCGCACGTTTGTCTAATGTTCGCGAGAGTTGGAACTTTGAAAAAACTTTTGTTTTTTTCTGGGATTCGAACATTGAATCTCACGCCCAGTAATCTGGGTTAACCGTTGCGCCACGCGCCCTCCTCCCAGAGGAGGCATGCAAAAAACTGGAGGGAATTGAGGTATATCGCCAGGAATCAAACACGATGACAAATAGGCATTGAAGATGCTATAAAACCCACAGGGTGCACAGCACTTAGATAACTAAGTACCCTTTTGGAAAACATACGTATGATGTTTTTTGTGGTTTTGTATTAGAAAATATTAAGTGTATACCTACTTCTAATACTTTATATCGTACTAGCGGGTACCAAGCGTGCATTGCTGCGCCTAACAAATAAAAATTAACTGTCAGACAGGCGCCTGATGCTAAGTCTAAGGAGAACAGTTTTGTGCCGGCCAACAGTGGGTACGTGGCCCAACCTTAAATAGATACATCAAATTATTTTAAGTGCTAAATTACTATAATACTAAAGTAGTGGGCAAACTGCTGGACCGGCGCACGGGTATCCGGCGTGCGTTGCTTCGCCTAACAAAAGAAACGTTTTTTTAGTACTATAATACTAAAGTAGTGAACCGTCTTTGACCAAACTTCACAGGAACACTTTCGGGCCAATACCAAAGATTGCCTACAAATTTGAGCTCAATCGGTTTGTTCGAATCGTGAGCTATGGTCGCGAGTTGATACAAAAATCCCATGGAAAAAAGTACTTTCAGTTTCGTCAACCAAATCGATCACATTGCGATCGACGCAAGGCACTCTTCCAGCATTCCTGGTGTCCGGACTTTCCGAGGAGCTAACGTGGACTCGGATCACTACCTAGTTGTAGCCAAGGTACGGATGCAGATATCCACAACGGAGCGAAATCAACGAAATGCTGTGAGGAAATTTGACGTCGGGCGGCTACAATCGCAAGAGACCGCCAGAACCTTTGCCGATCGAGTTTCTTCAAATCTTAATCTAAGTCCTATGCCGCCAGCAGCAAATGCGGAAGACCAGTGGCAGCGCTGCCAACAAGTCATCAGAGATGCCGCCTCTGATGTACTGGGTTTTTCTCGCCCACCACAACGAAACCCCTGGTTTGATGAGGAATGCCGGCAAGCACACGCAGCTAAACAAGAGGCGTACAAAGCGGCGCTGCATAGAAGGACTAGAGCTGCTTACGAGCTCTACGTGCGCAGGAGAAAAGAGGAACATCGACTTCTCAGAAAGAAGAAAAACGAGCATGAAAAGCGCTCGATCGAGGAGATTGAGAGACTTCATTGCAGGAATGATGTTCGAAAATTTTACCAAAGGGTAAAAAGAACATGCTAGGGTTTCAAAGCCAGAACAGAAGCCTGCAGGGACGAAAATGGGAATAGTAGTAGAATCGCAGTCGGTACTGAGGATATGGAAGGAATACTTCTGCAGACCGTTAAACGGCGATGATGAGCAATATTCCGCTGTCAGGCAGAATGAGCCATTCAACAGTGACGATGATAATCAAGATTCCCGTCAACCCGATCAGAATGAAGTGAGGATAGCGATATCTAAACTCAAATCCAACAAAGCTGCTGGAGCCGACGGCCTTGCCGCTGAACTTTTCAAGGCAGGAGGACATGAGTTGGTAAGGAGCACGCACCAGCTTATCTGTAAAATCTAGTCGGATGAAAGTATGCCCGATGAATGGAACCTCAGCATCGTTTGCCCGATCCTGAAGAAACGAGACCCTCTGAACTGCTCCAACTACAGAGGTATAAGTCTCCTAAACATCGCATATAAGATCCTGTCTGCCGTACTATGTGAACGCCTAAAACCGATCGTCAACAACCTGATAGGTCCTTATCAGTGCGGTTTCAGGCCGGGAAAGTCCACCATTGACCAAATATTCACACTACGGCAGATCTTGGAAAAAACCCATGAATATAAAATCGATACGCACCACCTTTTCATCGATTTCAAAGTTGCCTATGATAGCGTGTATAGAGATGAGTTATACAGAGCCATGTCTAGTCTTGGCATCCCTGCCAAGCTCATCCGTTTGTGCAGAATGACGATGGCGAACTCTCGCTGCTCCATCAAAGTCGGTAAGAACATCACCGAACCGTTTGATGTCAGGAAAGGTGTTAGACAAGGCGACGCACTATCATGCGACCTCTTTAATATAGTACTTGAGAGAATTGTACGAAACTCACAAGCCAACACCGGAGGTACAATCTTCTTCAAGTCTGTACAACTACTCGCTTATGCCGATGACATTGACATAATCGGAAGAACTCAGCGGGCCCTCAATGGGGCATTTACGAGTATTGAGACCGAGGCAGCAAAGATGGGTCTAGCGGTCAATGAAAGCAAAACAAAATATATGCTGTCTACAAAAAAGGACACCCAACATCGGCGTCTTGGACAAAACGCCACAATAGACAGATATAATTTTGAGGTAGTAGAGGATTTTGTCTACCTAGGCTCTATGGTGAACTCCGCAAATGACATCAGTAGGGAGATCACACGAAGAATTTCTCTTGCCAATCGTGATTTCTGTGGGCTAAAACAGCAATTAAGTAGCAAAGCCCTATCTCGAATTTCTAAGGTATCTCTTTATAAGACACTAATCATCCCAGTCCTGCTGTATGGCGCAGAGGCATGGGCTTTGACAAAACCGGATGAGGATGCCCTTGGCTATTTCGAGAGAAAAGTTCTTCGAGCGATTTTTGGTCCCGTCTGCATAGACGATGAGTGGAGGAGAAGGTACAATGCCGAACTATACGGCCTGTACAAGGACATCGACTTAGCCAGAAGAGTTCACATACAGCGACTAAGATGGCTGGGTCATTTAGAGCGGATGGAGCCCAACGTTCCCGCTAAGAAAGTCTTCGAATCCACCCCGGACGGACGGCGCAGTAGAGGACGACCTCGTGGTAGGTGGCGCAAACAAGTGGAGGGGGACCTCAACCAACTTGGCGTGCGCAACTGGAGGCAGCTGGCTCGTAACCGCACTGGCTGGAGAGGTTTGTTGGTTGAGGCCCAGGTCCAACTTGGACTATAGCGCCATCTAAGTAAGTAAGTAAGGTAGGTAGGTAGGTAGAAGTGCCGGTTCTGTAAAACAGAGACCCAATCAGCACAGTTGTGCCGTTTTGATACCACGACTCATGCGACCTTGGATGTTGATGTGTGTTGGTGAGGACAATCTAGAGCCAGCCTGTGGAGTTTAAAAAGAGGGTTAACTCATTTATGTTTTTACCCGAGATCTCCTCAAGTAAATTGTAGAAGGGTTTGCCTAATGCTTGATGTTTAGCCCTAGCTAGTGCTGGACAAGTGCACATGTAGTGGATAATTGTTTCCTTTTCGGTGGCTATGTTGCAACTACGGCACTGTATATTATATGGGATACCTTGTTTGGCTGTGTGCTCTCCTACCGGCCAGTGTCCCGTGTTTATCGCGATTATACGGGCAATGTCTTTGCGCGTTCTGTTCTATAGGTCGGTAGTTTTGGTCTCGTTGTAGTTAGGCCACATTTTTCTGGATATGACGCAGTTCGTTAACCTAGACCATTTAAGGTTAGCTTTTCTAAGAAAGATTGAGGAGATGTTTGCCTTAATTACTCCGAGCGGGGTGTGAACAAGTTCCGCAATTGAGCCAAGTGAGCAGTGGAAGGCTGAGCCTCGCCTGGCCAGTTCGTCAGCATGTTCGTTGCCAGCAACGTTGCTGTGGCTCGGAACCCAGACTAGGGTTACCATGCATTGGCCATCTAGCGAGGTCAGCTCCTGTCGGCATTCTAGTACTAATTTCGAGGAAATGGTTTCCGAGGCAATGGCTTTGATAGCAGCTTGGGTATCGATTAAAATAGCGATTCTTTGCCTTGGTAGTGTATTTGTGTGTGACTTGATTTGGCGACAGGCTTCGCGAATGGTGAGTAATTCCGCTTGAAAGACGCTGGCAGCGTTCGGGAGTCTATACGATCTTGCGATGTTCAGGGACTCCGAGAAAATACCCGCACCAACTCCACAGTCCATTTTTGACCCATCGGTGTAGACTGTTAGATCGAAACCGCTGGTCGCCTTTCCATCTTGCCAATCTTTTCTTGTAGGGAATTGTAAATCGAAACGCTTTGTGAAGTTCAATGTGGTAGAGAATCTAGGATATTGCTGTGTCCATAGGGTTTCGCAGTCCAACACTTGAACTCCCTGAGTCTGATTGCGATGTGCGCTGAGATGTTTGTGATATGTAGATCTAGGGGTAAAATGTGTAGCAGGACTGTTAGAGCATCTGACGGAGTTGACCGTAGGGCGCATGTGGTACCTATACATGCTGCTCTTTGCACCCTATTTAGTTTGGTTATGCTATAGGCTTTTTTAAGGGCCGGCCACCATACTATCGACCCGTAGGTAAGGATTGGGCGTACTACGGCTGTGTACATCCTCAGGGTCAATTTTGGTTGCAGGCCCCATCTTTTGCCGAAGGTTCTGTTGCAGGCATAGAGGGCTATATATGCTTTCTTTACTCGTTGCTCTATATTTGGTTTCCAGTTAAGTTTAGGATCTAGAATAACTCCTAGGTACTTAGCACTGGAAGATAAGGAGAGTATCTGACCGTTTAGTCGGGAAGATTGAATTCGGGTATTTTGGTTTTTGTGGTGAAAAGCATCAATTCAGTTTTATTTGGGTTGACTCCAAGTCCACACTTTCTGGCCCGTACGGTGGCTTTACTTAGAGCACTCTCCATAATCTCACTTATCACGGGAGGAAAAAGTCCCGACACTAAAATTACCATGTCGTCCGCATACCCAACTACTTTAATTCTTTCTCTGTCTAAGCATAAAAGGATTTTATTCATGACTATTAGCCATAGTAGAGGTGAGATAACTCCACCTTGGGGCGTTCCTCTACTAGCAAATTTGGTTATGTTGCTGTTTCCTAGAGATGCCTGAATGGTTCTAGTGTTGAGCATAGAGACTATCCATTGGCTTAGGTAGGTTTCTATGCCCAGCTCCGTGAGGGACTCTAGAATTACTTCAGTGTGTATATTGTTAAAAGCTCCTTCTGTGTCTAGAAAGGTAGCTAAAGTGTATTCCTTATACTGTAGGGATTTTTTCATTGTTCGCACTACTTCATGAAGAGCTGTTTCTGTAGATCTTCCTTTGAGGTATGCGTGCTGGGATTTGGTGAGAGATGACTCGATTGTATCTCGCAGATGGTTGTCTAGAGCGCGCTCGAGGGTCTTCAAAAGGGAGGAGGTCAGACTGATTGGTCTGAAATCTTTCGCCTTTCCATATCCGCGCCTCCCCACCTTCGGAATGTAAACCATTCTTACCCGTCTCCATGAGTGGGGTACAAGGTTATTAAGGATGCAGCTCCTGAAAATCGGTACGAGCCATGGGATTGCTACCTCTTGCATTTTTTGTATTATAATGGGCAGAATGCCATCTAGGTCTGGCGATTTGTAAGGGGCGTAGCTGCGAATGGCCCAGGAGATTTTTTCTTCGGTAATAATGGGTATTATGTGTTCCAGGATTGCAGGCATTGCGTACTGTTAGGCTCTGTGTAACTGTCTTTACATCCGGGAAAGTGGGTGTGTATCAAGATCTTTAAGGATTCTGCAGTTGACTCCGTCCACTTACCATCCAACCTTTTCAGGAGAGATGGATTGGAATGATCCTTCGATAGAATCTTGCTGAGTCTAGCGGAGTCTTTGAGGGTATCAATTGATTGGCAATATTCTATCCAGGACCGTTTCTTGGCCTTTCTGATAACTTTTTTGTATATTTTAAGGCTGTCCGTGTAAGGCTCCGGGCAACTTTTACAATTTTCTTTCCGTAAAAATCTTATTCGGAATTTTACAAACATTCGTTCTCAAGTGATGCACGTACCAACGAACAGCATTTAATTTTTATTTATATAGATTATCAAATGTATCATTTTTGAAATTCAGTCTATATTCGAATTGATACAATTAATATGGCTTTGAGGCAATTTATCATCCACACTTCGTGGCTTACATATAAGTGGCACACAACCTGCGGATCTAGAAATTATTGAGAGTCATAAATTGAATTGTAATTTGTCATCTAAGCACTTCGATTGTATGAATTCGACATACATACACACATACATTTTCAATAGCCAGCTAATCCTTGATGAGGATCGCGAGCGTAAGATGCTCAGGTGGACCCTCCATCCTTCTCGATCCTCCGCCATTGACTCCAACTCATCAGGAGGAATCCCTAGACGGCTCCAGGAGAGATGTCTGATTTGGTCCAACTATCTATTTCCAGGCTTACCGGGGAGTCGCATACCTGATGGCACGGCAATCGGCATGAGTTCGGTGTAAATTCGAATAAATTTCAATTCGAATCGAATGTCAGAAGAATTCCCTCTGTTTCTTCAATCAGATGCACTGTAATCTGATAAAGACTAAGCAATGTTTTTCAACGCCCATAAACTCATTGAACTACGTATGTATACATACAATGAATACAAAAAATAAAAATTCCATTGTCCCAATGAAAAACGTCGTAAAGATTTACCCATACGAGTTCATTGTCTCCGTTCATACGTTTCATTCATAAACCTATGAAATTTTCATAAAAATTTATGAATGATACTTACCACCCGGCAGTGAACACTGTTTATTATTTTCTCATTCACCATTTTATTATTGTAAAATAGAGTCATATACATATCTTTGTTGAACTTTAATGATAATTTCATGGTTGTGTAATCATAGTCTCCACATGATAGTTTATTCATGGTCCTACTACTGAATAATTACATTGCAAGCAACACAAGCATAGGAAGAGAAGCTGAATAAAAACCCTTGAGTTGTAGAACATAACAAACACAGACTAGTTAATTTTCATGAGAAATACAACTCTTGCAATTATTTTTCTTATGAAAGTGGTTTTATTTTCTTAGTGGATCTGCTCCGTTATACGCCTTAGGTTAGTTAGGTTAGGTTGGCTGTCGGCACTAGAGAGCAGACATACTTAGACCAATGATGGAGCATTCTTTTACGTGTTAGGGCTGGACATGTGCGTAGGAGGTGAAGGACTGTTTCGTCCTCCACCTCGTCCCTACAGCTTCTACAGAGGTCGTTAGAGAAGAGCCCAAGTCTTTTGGCAGATTGGCCTACAGGACAGTGTCCAGTGAGGACACCGATAACGATAACGCAGCTGTGATCACCTTAGGTTAACCATTTCGGCGATACGTTTCTGGTCCAACTTGAGTTGTACCCTGTCTGGCGAGCTCGTCCGCCCTGCAGTTTCGCGGCATGTGCTTGTGGCCTGGCACCTAGCATAGGTGAATGTTGAACTGCTCTGTCATCTCCGTAAGAGACAAACTGCAGTTAAGGGCAGCTTAACTATAAATGAAAATGTGAATATCCCTGACAGATAATACATTGCGTTTTAGCCAGGACAAGGCTCCCTTAATCGTCATGATTTCCGCCTGAAAAACACTACAGTGATCTGGAAGGGCACCGTGGCGTAAGTGGTTAGTGTGTGGGATCACTACGCATGAGGTTCCAAGTTCGAATCCCAGAAAACACCAAAAAGTTTTTTCACGGTCGAGAAGCTAGGCCCTGGCACTTTAAAGAGCTGTTGCGCCAAATATTTGTTATTTGTTTTGATCTGGAAGGCGGAAAGATATGATTAGGTTGAACTTTTCGGAGAAAACATCACAACCTACCCCACCCTTGGTCTTAGAGCCATCTGTAAAGAAGTGAACTGAACTACCATCTACAGGGGAAGAGTTGTCCTATTCATCCCGTTGAAGGATACTCGTACGAAAGTTTCGGTTAAATCTCCGTTTCGGTGAGGTGTAGTCCGTATTTGCATGAGTGAAGTTGAGAGGATCAAGGATCGAAGGGTTCTCAATGTAATAGCTAGACCACTGCGAGGAGGCTTTTAGATGGATGGCCGCACTGCCAGTAATGTGTTCCGCAGCAGGCAAGTCTTCTTGATGTGGGGAAAGTACGTGATCACCATCTTATAATAGCAACTCTCCAACTACGCACTGCTGCAGTTGGAAGATCCCACGACAACACAAGAACGGCCAGGTTCAACATCGATACACTTAGTTATCCCTCAGTGCGCCAACAATTAAGGGAGCACTTTTCGCAAGGTGTGGAAGCAATCAGCAGCTCTATGCCCGCAACCATCCAAGACCATTGGTGTGCTGTGAAAATGTTTTTACATGTGGAATGTGAATTGTCGGTCGATCGCAGGGAAGACATAGGGCGTGTCTTTCCGAGGATACCTGGAGATGGATTGACGAACGAAAACAGCTGAAAAGTCGCGTTGCAGCTACCCCAGCAGCAAGGAGAAGCGAGCTAGAGTCCCTATATCGCATGAAGATGAGAGAAGTTCAGCGTAGCGTGCGACGTGACAAGCA
The DNA here is from genome assembly GCA_945910035.1 of Brachypalpus laphriformis. Lineage (NCBI taxonomy): Eukaryota > Metazoa > Arthropoda > Insecta > Diptera > Syrphidae > Brachypalpus > Brachypalpus laphriformis. The sequence goes on along the minus strand of OX246753.1, from coordinate 291,868,442 downwards.
CAACTACATCAACGCGCTGGCTACAGAAGCAGAAGAAGCAGCATGGAGGTGCGACAGCAGGACCGTCTACAGAATCACGAAAGAGCTGACAGGTCCAGCCAATACCCAGTGAAAAACCTAGATGGCTCCTTGCTCATTTCGGATGTGGACCAGCTCAAGAGATGGAAAGAGCATTTTGCTATGGTTTTGAACCGCGCTTCCACTTATGGAGAAAGCTTTCGAAGCTGAGAGCTTTCCTAACGAGTGAAAAAAGGGAATGATCGTCAAGCTTCCTAAGAAAGGAAATTTTATGGAGTGCGGAAACTGGAGGGGTATCTGCGTGCTGCCTGCTGCCTACTGTAGCAAAGATAATAGCTAAAATCACCCTGGAGTGAATTAAACAACATCTCAAAAACACACTCGATGCCGAACAAGCAAGTTTCCGCTCTGGATCCTCCTGTGCCGACCACATCAACACCCTGCGGATAATCATCGAACAGTATGTTGAATATCGATCGCCACTCCACCTGCTATTCATCGATTTTGGGAAGGCGTTCGATAGTGTAAACAGGGAGTTTATTTGGCGTGCCTTACGCAGGAGAGGTCTTCCCGATAAACTAATTGCTATTATCAAAGCTACATATGAAAGCTCAAAATGTCACGTTCTGCACAGGGGAAGGTTGTCTGAGGAGTTTGAGATCCAAAGTGGGGTAAGACAAGGCTGTATCCTTTCACCAATATTATTCCTATTGGTGATTAGCGATGTGCTTCATGCAGCTTTGTCGACGGGAAACGGAGGAATTTGATGAACTCTTACATCTCAACTGAAACATCTTGACTACGCAGACGATGTATGCTTACTCTCCCACAGAATTATGGACCTCCACCAAATGACAGCAGATGTGGAGAGGGAGGCAGGAGTCGTCGGGCTGAAAATTAATGCGGCAAAAACTAAAATTATCAGCCTTGGAACTAACTCATCGGCTCAAATATGCATTGCTGGACAACCGGTAGAGAGAGTAGAGGATTTCCAGTATCTTGGGAGTATTGTCTCGACCGATGGTGGAACCGAACTGGATATAGCCAACAGGATCGCCAAAGCAAAGTCCGCGTTCGGGATGTTGTCCAAAATATGGCGAAGCAATGCAATCAGTTTGAGCACCAAAATAAGACTGTTCCACTCCAACGTTGAATCCGTGCTGCTATACCACCTTGATCAAAAAGTTCCCGGAATAAAAACCGTGTGGCGCTCCCATCGTTCCGATTTGAGTTCTGTTCCTTTGTTAAGTTGGTACGTCTGTTGTTGATATTTCCTCTAAATCTTAGCGTCATAGCTTGACATTTGCAAAAGTTACGTAGCCAAGAGTACATCTATCTCTGTGTGTGTTGGCGATTTTTTACAATTAAGAAATGGATTTAAATTTGCAACAACGAACTTGTATTAAATTTTGCGTAAAAATCGGATTTAATGGTGCGCGAATGTTGGAAAAGTGTTTCGGCAACGATTCTCGAAAGAAAACGGTCGTTTACCAGTGGCACGAGCGGTTCAAAAGTGGTCGTGAGTCAATCGAAGATGATGAACGCAGTGGCAGACCATCGACATCTAAAACCGACGAAAACATTGATAAAGTAAAAGAAATGTTGGTCAATAACCGCAAATTAACCATCAGAGAGATAGCGGAGGACTTGAACATTGCCTATGGATCCGTCCAAGACATTTTGGTTAATGATTTGGGTTTCCGTCGTATAGCAGCAAAATAGGTGCCAAAAGACCTCAATTTCATGCAAAAAAGAGACCGTGTTGACGTTGCAAAAGACATGATTTGCGGGGCTGAATCCGATCCCACATTCATCAAAAGGATCATTACTGGAGACGAGACGTGGGTTTATGAGTACGTCATGCAATCCAGACATCAGGCAAGTGAATGGCGTTCACCAAATGAGCCGAGACCAAAAGAACCACGTAGTTTTCAGTCAAAAAAGAAGGCAATGCTCACGGTTTTCATGGATTACAACGGTGTGCATCATGAATTTTTGCCAGAAGGCCAGACAGTAAACAAAGAGTATTATTTGGGCGTTATGAGATGTTTGCGTGAAGCAATTCGCCGAAAGAGACCAGAATTGTGGGCAGAAAACTCGTGGATTTTGCACCATGATAACGCACCGTCGCACAGTGCCATCATTATTCGTAATTTTTTGACAAGAAATGCAACAAATACCATCCAACAGCCACCGAATTCACCTGATTTGGCTCCCTGTGACTTCTTTCTGTTCAATCGAGTTAAAAAACCATTACGGGGAACGCGTTTCAGTAGCCGAGAGGAAGTAATGGAAAAATCGCAGGAACCACTGATGGGCATACCGAAAACCGAATATAAAAAATGTTTCGAAGATTGGATCAAGCGCTGGCATAAGTGTGTTGCAGTCGATGGGGATTACTTTGAAGGGGACAATATAGATTTAGATGAATAAACTTGTATTTTTAATTTTCTGAATAAATTCTGGGAACTTTTTGATCAAGGTGGTATTGTTGCAGCACGTGCAGAGTGACCACTACTATTACTAGAAAGCTGCAAACGTTCGTTAATAGGTACCTGCGCAATATCTTAAGGATTTTCTGGCTCAATCGTATCTCTAACGAACACCTTTACGAGAGAACTCGTCAGGAACCAATAGGCCATCCAACGACGGAAGTGGCAGTGGATTGGTCACACGTTCCGAAAGGGTGACCGTTCCATAGCGAACCATGCTATGCAATGGAACTTTTTAACCCAGAATGGCAGAAGGCCGGGCGGTCCGAAGAGAACATGGCGCAGAACAGTCGAGAAGGAGGCACGGCAGTTAGGGAAAAGTTGGGGAGAACTCAGACACATTGCCAGAAACAGTGCACGATGGCGCGTAGGAGTAGTAGAAGCCCTAGGACCCACAAGGGGATACAGGACATAATGAAATAAAATTAATGAAGTCTTCTAGCAGATGCTCCGCCCAGTAATTGCAATTGAGCAATTGATTGATTAACACTCTGAGCGAAGTATCCACTTTCAGACTTGCAAGTGCGTTAGTAATTGATTTGACATTGTAACCAGCTCCCTCAACGTCAAGGAAATGCACCATTGCGTATTCCCTAATGCTCAGAGATTTTTCAATGATGCACACAAGCGAGTGTAAGGCTACGAGTATCTCAACCGGCTGTCTCAACGGATTTGCCTTTGCAGTACGTATGTTTTGACGCCGAGAGCAAAGTTGGGCTAATGCTCTGATGAAGGTGGATATCATTCAACCTTTCTAACGCTTTTAGTAAAAGGCACGATAGACTGATAGGTCGGAGATTCTTTCGTTTCACATGCAAGTTTTTTCTGCCTTAGGTATGAAGCTAACTTCAATCTTGGTCCACGTTTTGGGATTGTGGACTAGATTTATACAGCCCGATACGATGACTTTATGCCGTGGAAGCACAATATCTTCATATTGCTGAATCTCTGCAGGAATGCTACCGTCAGGTCCTGGTGATTTTAAGGGCTTAAAGCTGCGCATGGTCCAATGGATGTTTTCTCTAGTTATTATAAGTAAGGAGATGTTACACGGTGGGAAGGAGGTTATTTCCGATTAGGAAACAGCAGCAGGGGAGCTAGCAGAAAGTGAAAGTCCAGTAAGATATCAATGGATTCCTTATCAGAGGTGGTTTAGTGACCATCTGGACGCAGTAGGTAGCTGGGTGTTGAAGAACTGTCAATGCAGTCACAGAAAAGTCGTCGTTGCTCTTTCCCCGGTGAGATTTTGTATTTCCTGAGAGGCAGTTTATAAGTGTTTCGATCGATCGTCTCGCGGAAGCTCGAGGAGTCTACTATTTTCCTAAGAGTATTGGTCTATCTATCAAATGGGTATCTCTAATCGCTACATCGCCGGAAGACATCTTCTCGAATACCTCGTCTAAATAATAAGTTGTAGTCGCTGTGAATCTGCATATCGAAGAGGACTATAGGCGAAATATATTTCAGTAATCTTCAATACATTGATGTTTATAATTTTTCTTTGTTTTGTATATGAGACCTACCACGGAGTATAACCCCACCTTACCTAGAGTAAGGGGCAGGTCCCAGGCTTACCTACTTTTCATTTGCAAGAATAAGAAACCAACTGGTAAAGAGAAATGAATCTTTAAAGTAACCTAATAATGTGTAAGCCCCAAGGAAGGCTCCCCTTTTTTCTGACCGATTGTATCTTTACTTTACCAATCACATATGACTAAAAGCCTCAAGCTTAACACTCTTATATTGGGTATGTATATATAGGCAGGCCCCAAAGCAGCAAGGCAAAGTTTCCTGGAAAGGATCACAAGACTTATAAGTAATTTTATTCAACAAAAAAAGAATAAAATAAAAGAAATGCAATTTACTATAAAACCAAAAAGGGGAACAAAGAAAAAGGATTTATTCAGGAAAATAAAACTTTTTCTTCTAACCTGTTTTACTCGGATCATGACCTAAGTGACCTAACGAATGAAGTTTATCGGTGATGCCATGAAACTTATCCACAAAACTCTGTTTTGTCTCAGTCATCGTTACAGTTGGTTGAATTTCCGCTATGCTACTTATATTTGGAATTGATCCTAAAAGGGATGTCAAAACAAAAAGAGAGAAAAAAATGTATCCAATCTCTTGAAATGCCAAAGGATAATGAACGAATCTATCAAAATCAAAAGAAGGAAATTCACGCCATTCACTCAGCGATATACGATATCTTAGAGACTTTTCCATAACAAGGAACAAAAATGTAAGAACTTACCCTTTGTGTGCGAGGTCACCGGAGCACATGCGGCTGTACTACTAATTGCCGCCATTTGGTTGAGTGCCTTTCCATGTATTTGTGATTGCGTGATACTTGGCTTCAGGAAAGACACGAACAAATGCTTCGATAGCTCCTCGGGCGCTTCACAGTCCAAGAAGGCATCCAGAAACCGACGAAACCCATCGTAGTCGATTTCCTGCAATTAAAAGAGAGACCATCCATTAAATTACGGTCACAAGCAGCACTAAGAGTTATTACATAGAGAGCAGGATACCGCCACAAATAATATCAACTTTCTAATTAAGTGAGGCAAATTAGGTGGAATTGTGTCCCTTCGCCTAGACAGGAAAGGCCTAAACAGTCAGGTGAACGCGCGCGTCTGAGAAAGTTCATAATTGGTAACCTCCTTCTTCTAGTCTTCAGTGGAACAGGAATGAACTGCCGTTTTATGTTGAAAGGATACGAATTTATGTGCACATCTTATAGCCGCATGAGAGTTAAGCGAGCTGAGATAATAAATTAAGGACACGGCAACAAATTACAACCATCAGCAGTTATGTACGGGATATAAAGTATGCGCCCACTCATAAATTCAGTGTAGAGGACGAAATAAAAGAAAATATGTGAAGAAGCTGGCTGGTCTGTGAGTGGGTGTTGGAGGTAAGAAAGCCTCCTCCGATTGCGAGGGATGTGTCTCAAAGGATACAAGCACAGATATACAAGTGGATAAATTAAGAAATGACGCGGCATTCTGGCTGTGTGGTCGGATACTAAAATGGGATTCAGGATGGCACAGGACGATAAATTTGACAAAAAACATAATTATGATGGATTGCAGCCGCCAGTAAGCATAGTGCGCTTAATATTCCCTGTTTGTACGTGTATGTGTAGGGTTGATGTCATTCGGGTTTATTTTTGTTATTTTTGGGTTTTATTCACCTTTTGTTTCGCCTAAGTCGGGGGCGGCTTAGATAGATGGGTGGGCTTTAGAATATTAGAGTTGTCGGGGCGGTAGTAGGGTTCGTTTTATTGTCCAGGTAAAAATAGCACAGTACATCGTTGACAAATTATGCCTTCGAGGTGGATTTTATTTTTGTTGTTGTGAATGAAGGATATATGAAAGTAATGGGCGAAATGGCAAAGGAGTCATAAAATACGGAAGGGAAACATAACATACTGTAGCTCCATAAGTTAGTTCTTCCCCCATTTCCTCGAAGTGCCATTAAGTGATAAGGGTGCTGATTGATACTGGTAAGCTGTTGTCGTTCGTTAACAGATGTACTCTTATCCCTTTAAGGATCACCTGGCAAAATTCTTTCTCAAGCGGGAAAGGAGAGGAGTGGGACAAGTTATTTTGTGTTTGGATTTAAGATTGTCCGAACTGCAGGGTTTGGAATGACGTAGTTTCTTTCGATATATTTCATGAGCGCTAGGTTAAGTTAGGTTGAAATGGCTGCCAGCAATTTAAACCAATTATAGCTCCATTGTGATACCACATGGATCTTGTAACAATTTCTTCTACCTACTTATTGAACCAATTCGAGCTGATATCTGTATTTATCAGATTGCCTAGGTCGCTCTAGAAGAACTTTTATTTAGTAGGAGAGAGCTGGACAATTACAAGGAAGGTGGAAAATAGCTTTTTGTCCATGCAGCTTCTAGAGAAATCATTTGAGTATCGCCAAACTTTGTTGCATGCTTGCCTTAGGAAGTGTCTAGTGATGTAACATATTGTGGCGCTAATATACGATCTGTTGAGAGAAATTAGCTCTGGTCAAATTTGTTTTGCCGTTAGACACGTTGTATCACCTTTTTAGTTAAGATTTAGTCTTTTCATAGCATGCGGCTTTAATTTATGTTTACGAGTACATATAGCGACCAGTTGTTCCATGTCTAAGGACCTGCATTGCGATTGATCGGGAAACTACTGACTGCCCAAAACTTGGCTTGGGCCAGTAGCACAACAATCAAGTTCGTGATTAAGTGCTTACTTTACCTCTTAATTGTGGTCTCCGGGCAACTATACGTATAAACCCTTATACGTGTAGGCTAAAATTGTATGTGCGGGTTGTCTACGGCCTTGATTATAGGCTAGGTAACGTGGGCCAGCAACCTGCGTTACTGAACGTTTTCCCGCTACAGAAACCGACACTATGCCTCGGATAAGGAATGATCACATGTTGACGACTTTTGGCTATTGTACCCGGACAAAGATATATTTCTGGAATGTAAAGACGCTCCTCGACTCGGGAAGCGAAGGTAGTTACAATGCTAGATTCGTCCAATTGGACAAAAATGCATGCGATATAAACTGGACATTTTGGGCGTAAGTGAAGTAAGATGGTTAGAAGAGGGCGAGTTACAGTCTCCAACGCGTAACACTGTACTACTCTATTCTGTAAGACCATCCGGAAGTCCGCGGGAATATGGAGTCGGACTACTGCTAACAACAACAGCACGCTGGGCCTAATTTCCTGGCAGCCTCACGGTAATAGGATTTTGACGGCCAGATTCCGGACTAGACTACGATGCGTCACCACCATACAGTGTTACGCCCCAACGAATAGTTCGTCTGAGGACGAAAAGGAGAGTTTCTACAATCTCTTAAGTGCCGTCTTCAACACAACACCAAATGGAGACATTGTCATAGTGATGGGGGATTTGAACGCTAAGTTAGCCAACGAGAACGAAGTGCACAAACATGTAATCGGGAAGCATGGACTAGGCAAACGCAATGACAACGACGAAAGGTCGACGCTTGTGATAGGTGGCACCATGTTTGAGCACAAGACCTGGCACAAAGTCAGCTGGGTTTCCAATGACAGGCAAGCAACCTCCAACCAAATTTACCATTTTGCTATCAGCCGCCGCTTTAGAAGTAGTCTCCTGGACGTCCGAAACAGGCGAGGGGCAGATGTGGGGATAGTACGTGATCAACATCTTATGAAAGCTACTCTCCAACTACGCACTGCTGCAGTTCGAAGATCCTACGACAACACAAGAATGCCCAGGTTCAACATCGATACACTTAGTTATCCCTCAGTGCGCCAACAATTAAGGGAGCACTTTTCGCAAGGTGTGGAAGCAATCAGCAGCTCTATGCCCGCAACCATCCAAGACCATTGGTGTTCTGTGAAAAATGTTTTTACATCTGGTGCTGAAAGAATTGTCGGTCGATCGCAGGGAAGACATAGGGCGTGGCTTTCCGAGGATACCTGGAGACGGATTGACGAACGAAAACAGCTGAAAGCTCGCATTGCAGCTACCCCAGCAGCAGGGAGAAGCGAGCTAGAGTCCCTATATCGCATGAAGATGAGAGAAATTCAGCGTAGCGTGCGACGTGACAAGCGCAACTACATCAACGCGCGGGCTACAGAAGCAGAAGAAGCTGCACGGAGGTGCGACAGCAGGACCGTCTACAGAATCACGAAAGAGCTGACAGGTGGTCGCAGCTCCAGCGAACACCCAGTGAAAAGCCTAGATGGCTCCTTGCTCATTTCGGATGAGGACCAGCTCAAGGGAAAGAGCATTTTGCTACCGCAGGAACCGGGAACCGCGTATTCGCTAGCGATATGCTCCCAAATCAGGCTGAGATGCCTGGCAGGCGTCGTCGGAATGAAAATGAATACGGCAGAAACTAAAATTATCAGCCTTGGAACAAACTCATCGGCTCAAATATGCATTGTTGGACAACCGGTAGAGAGAGTAGAGGACTTCCAGTATCTTGGGAGTATTGTCTCGACCGATGGTGGAACCGAACTGGATATAGCCAACAGGATCGCCAAAGCAAGGTCCGCGTTCGGGATGTTGTCCAAAATATGGAGAAGCAATGCCATCAGTTTGAGCACCAAGATAAAACTGTTCCGCTCCAACGTTGAACCCGTGCTGTCATATGGTTGCAGCACGTGGAGTGTGACCACTATTATCACCAGAAAGCTGCAAACGTTTTTTAATAGGTGCCTGCGCAATATCTTAAAGATTTTCTGGCTCAATCGTATCTCTAACGAACACCTTTACGAGAGAACGGGTCAGGAGCCAATAGGCACAACCATCCAACGGCGGAAGTGGCAGTGGATTGGTCACACGTTCCGTAAGGGTGACAGTTCCAAAGCGAACCATGCTATACAATGGAACCCTCTAACTCAGGATGGCAGAAGACCTGCCGGTCTGAGGAGAACATGGCGTAGAACAGTTGAGAAGGAGGCACGGCAGTTGGGGAAAAGTTGGGGAGAACTCAGACACATTGCCAGAATCAGTACACGATGGCGCGTAGGAGTAGTAGAGGCCCTAGGACCCACAAGGGGATACAGGACATAAGTAAGTAAGATAGTATGTCTTTGGAGTTCATTAGCATTGGCGTTCCTTTGAACGCCCCTATTCTCTGGAAGCCTTTGACGGTACAGAGAGGCTTAGATCAAGCGTATCGGAGAAAATACTTCCGCTTACCCGGTCCTTAGTTTTTGATCTGGCAGTGTATAAGCTTCTCCCAGAATGACCGGAAGGAATGGTGACTTGAAAGTTTTTGTCAAAATTTAGCCTGGGTATGCTATAGTCTATGCTTTTGCGGGATAGATTTTGAAATCATTCAGAATAGAGGCCAGGCTACCACTTCCCTACCAAAGACATCGATGGGTGTCAAATAAAACAGAATGTTCAATGCTGCAGAATGTGTAATTTGAAGTGTTCCGTTAACACACAAGCAAGTCGATCGTTCGAGTTTACTCAGATTATTACCTACTAAGGGGGCGCTAGATTTCGGAATGAACATGGGCCATGGGCCTCAGCCAACAAGCCTCACCATTTAGCTCTTTCTTTAGCTAATTGCCTCCAGTTGCGCACTCCAAGTTAGTTGAGGTCGTCATTGAATCTTCTCCTCCAGAACTCGTCAACGTAAACGAATATCTTACGAAGAATTTTTCTTTCGAAACGACGAATGATATCTTCATCCGCTTTCAATATATTCCATGTTTCAGCACCGTAAAGCAGGACCGAGATGATCAGGGTTTTATATAGAGTCTCCTTAGTTCTTCGAGATAGGATTTCACTGTTGAGTTGCCTTATTAGTCCAAAAGCAGCGTTTGGCAAGAGTTATTCTTCGCTTGATTTCTGCGCTGATGTCGTTTTCAGAGTTTATAGCAGACCCAAGGTAGATAAAGCCCCTTACTACCTCGAAGTTGTCGCTGCCCATTGTGACGTTCTGTGTAATTCGTCAGTGTTGATTATCCCTTATTGTTGACAGCATATACTTGCTTTTGCTCTCGTTTATCGCTAAGCCCATTTTGGCTGCTTCTGCTTCAATGCTTACAAACGCATCGGTGACAGCCCGTTGAGTTCTTATGGGTTCTGAGTTCTGAGTAGTTGTATGGATTTTTGATAGATTGTGCCTCTGGCTGTGCTTGTAAGTTCCGCACAATCCATTCAAGTACAATATTAAATAAGCCGCATGACAGCGCGTCGCTTTACCTAAAACCTTTTTGTAACATCAAAGGTCTCGGTGAGATAATAACCGACCGTGATAAACCAACGAGCGTTCTCCATCATCATACTCCACAGACCCACAAGTTTAGCAGGGATGCCAAAACTGGACATAGGTCCATATATTTAGCTCTTCTCAATAGATGCTGTCATAGGCGGCCTTGAAATCGATAAGGAGAAGATGAGTATCGATTTTGACTTCTTGAATTTTCTCCAGGATCGCCTGAAATGTAAAGATTTGATGGATCAGGCTGTTTGTTTCAGGCATTCAGACAATGTGGCAGAAAATATATTTTACGCGATGTTGAGGAGACTGATGCCTCTATAGTCGACGCGATTGAGGAGGTCTCATTTCTTGTGGTTATTTGCACACCCCATAAGTAGGTTAAATTCTGAGGTATGAAAATATTTCTGTTTAGCCCGATTAGATACTTAGATCTGCTGTCTTTTATGGCTGCTTTGCGTTTCCTGGCAAGAGAACCAGCTCTTGCACTTACCCTGATCACCTGAGTAGTCAGGGACCGAAGTCAGTATTACAACGTTTCATCACCCAAGCTGATTGAGGCTAACGACAGTCTCCTCCATGACTTTGAGGTAATCATTACAGCAACGCAGACTTTGATAGCAGCCTAATTGCTTGAGCAAATGCATGAGGTCTTACCCTTTACCCTTTTCCATAAAGAGATGAGTGCTGTGGTGACCATCACAAAGATTTATGTTTGATCCGAGCATCTCTACAATAAACGCCAGCTCCAGAAACGTCATCTATAAGGGAGCCATCGGAATATAGGACCCGTCACCTGGCTGAAAGGTAATCCACCCTTTAATGCTCTATTTCAAGCGACTTAGAAGGAGACACGCTCAAACAGCTGTCCTGAGTACATGTTAGTGCCTAACATTTACAGGCGCCTCGATAATATTACTGAGAAGGCTCTCAACCCTTCTATCTGTGGCCATCTTAGACCACACTTCTGCAGTTTTGAGCACTTTCAAGAAAGAGATGAAGGGAAAGAAGGCAGAGCAAGATTTCCATGGCTCGTGAGTTCCTCTCATTCCCCTCCATAATGCGGACACATATAAAGTGCTGACGCTTACTCAGTTGACACTTGAGGACGTAAGCTTTTGAGCACCACTCCATATGTCACATACGATCTAATAGTGCATACCATATATGCATGTATCAAGTGTACCAGTCTGGATCCCAATCCCTAGGTTTTGCTGAACGCTGCCAGAGAATGCTGGTAGAATTAAGTTTTCTAGCATCTATAAGCAAAATGTTAGTCATTTACTCTAAACATATTGATAGTATCCGCTTTTAACGACTTTGCGTAGACATTTCTTTAATCCCAAGAATGGATCCGGCTAATCTAAGCTCTTGCGAAACATACTCATATAAAGAAATGCAAGCTATGCACTTATCAATACCAAAACCCAGTATTGGGTAGCCATAGTGTAAAAGCCTTAAACTTCTTCTTTTCTAATACTTTTATTGCCAGCTTTTATCTTAATCTTCCATAGATCAAAAGTCGTCCAGCAATCTCTCTTATACGAAAGAACAATGCGACTTAATCCTCCGGTATATCCTTCTTCGGTCCCACCGCAAACGTACACATGAAAACTATTTCATCAGTTTCCGCACTCAATTTTGAAGAATCTCACTAAATTCCTTTCGGCTATTATTGCTACCCACTCTCCTGTCCAACTACGACCACCTCATGCAATAAACAACGATGTAACACAATATAGCCCCCATACCCCCAAAGCAAAAGTGCTCGGTCGGATGGGATTAGGAGTGGAGGTAAGGACGAGAAATGGCAATAAAATCGCATCTATACAAACTCATTTCGAGGCTATTCTCTCTCACTCTGTGTAGGTATGCCTGTGTGTGCGCGGTGATTTCATAAAACAATAGCTTTCGGGTGGAATCTATCTATTAGGTCAACACAATGACGTCAACACCTCCGTATACATCTCAGCAAAGTTTCGGATTTTTTTTCCGCTTTGCCCTACAACTGAGTTTTTTTTTTATCTTTTTTCGAGCCTACGACACCGACACTGATGAACAAAATACTGAGCCATAGGACTCGTGGTTAAATATCCTGTATCCTGTGTGTGTTGGTGTTGTTTTTGGAAGGTGTTCTACTTTGACGTTGAATCGAATTAATGTTATCACAGCTCAAGGTAACCTTAAAGGTCAATAAACATTTCGCTCCGCATTAGATACATTATCTAGATCCACCTAACGGCCAGCACGTTCAGTATATACATATGTACTATGCTGCTGCATATCCCCAATTGGGGATCCACTTTCTTGCGCGCATATCAAATGAAGACGAGCCTTTTACGAAGAAATTTATGGCTGCGATGAAATTTATTCCGCAGGCAAGCCGCTGCGCGTCAGAATATTCATTTTCGTTTAGCTACGAGCTGTGAGCTATCTGATATCAGAGACTTTTCTCTGAAAATTATGCGCATCGTTGTGCACGCGGTGAATGGATGACGGTGGTGGGCATCTGTTGGAGGCTTGTGGGCTGATGAAGTAGATAACGCTGGGATATGAAATTTCATGAAATTCAAGACCTTCAGCAAAAGGACATTCAAAAAAGCATGCAGCATGGTTTCGGGCCGGAAGGCAGAAAATTCTAGTTTATATTCATAGAATCCGGATAAATCTATGAGATGCCTGATGGGTATGGGCTCATTAAAGAGCCACTGTATCTGACTCAGTGAAACATTTTTTGTTGTGCCTCCTCTTCCTTTACATTCTTTCATTGACTCCTAGTACCTAGTTCTTGTATGATTATTTCTTTATATCTTGGCACCCGAATCCGTTTCTTGAGGAAATATCTTTGTACACCGACACGATTCCCTCCGGATATAAATTTCTCTTCATTTTGGGATTTCATTTATGATGCGGAAGCAAATGAAAGCAGTCATAAAAGTGTTGTTTGGAATGTTCCTTTCTTCTTCTTCCTTTCGCATTTCACTTCATCGTCTGCGGAGGAAAAAGGAATTCAAATGCCAAAAATATTTCAGCAAGAATCAACTATTTCATTAAAACTTAGTTTTATTTACGGTTTTCTTTTTGTTAGCTTGACGGGGATAGATATTTAAATGAAAGAGAATGGACGTAGATAAAGATCTGGTGTTGAAACTTAACGTCATCCAGGGTGATAAGCGTTTTGGAGAAAAAGTTTTTAATTTGAAAGAATGCATTCTTCTGAAATACAATTCTTAATGGCTATAGCGTGTTAACGTACCAGTTAGAGCTGCTCAGTAGTTGAAGAGAATACTTCGTTTTATAAATTAGGAAAGGAATATTAATTTGAATTGCATGTTGTGAACGAGCCCTCATTCTTCTAGACAGGATCAACTTTGACAACGCAATTGGATGGAGATTTAAGTCATAAACTGCCAGCATTTGAGCTATCCTCTTTTGACACTCCGCCTTGCAAGCAGATCTGCATGCCCCCAAAAAGTTGAAGCATGGCGTCATCAAATTGGGTCTATATATGACTTGATCAGAGCTATTACACAAAATCCGCAGGGCAGATATAAGGAGTGTCACGATCGTAAGAAGCTGTCTGCAAAGTATAACCTCCGCCAATGAACCAATCGACTTTGCGTGTGGCAAGATGGGTGGAACCGAATTCATCTTAGTATGCGCAAAGGAGCCTTTCGGTGCACGCAAGACACGTCCCTAGAATCTTATATGCTCAAACAGTGACTTAAGCCAGTACAAGCAACCTATGAACGAAGGTATATAGAATACGCGAACACATTAAAAGAAGCTACCATGTTAAAGTTTGGCGCCAGGAGACTGACTGCGCAGGTTAGTAACATATCAGTAGCTTTTGAAATCCAACGCCTTCAGCAACAAGATAAAGTGCCAGTAGTACCATTGACAGCTAACGTCAGCGATGCCAAAATTACGTTGAAAGATCTTATATATGATGAAAGTGGTGCAATCATGTTTTTTCGTTGGGCTTCAAGCTTACGGATGGCGAAGGTTAGAATTCAAATATAGGCATAGCAGCAGCTTTGAGTTGAGAATGTTAGGTTAGGTTGGCTATCCACACAAGAGTGCAGACACACTTTGACCAGTGAAGGTCCTTTGTGATACCATGGATCAAACCATTAGGCCACTCAGGGACTAACGAAGACAAAGCTTTCGACAAAGCGATGGATGCTTATGACGTCCAAGGCCTCTAGATCGCCGAGGTCCTCAAGGAACGGGGACCCTAGATGGAGCCTTCTTTTATGCGACAGGGCTGGACAAGTGCATAGGAGGTGAATGATGGTTTCTTCCCCCTCCTCGTCCCTACAGCTTCTGCAGAAGTCGTTGGAGAAGAGACAAAGTCTTTTGGCGTGTTGGCCTATAAGACAGTGTCCAGTGAGAACACCGACAACGCAGCTGATTTGTGTACGCTTTAACTTGATCAGATCGGCACTACGTTTTTCATCCAGCTTAGGCCAGATCTGTCTCGAAATGTGACGCGTTGAACCGTTTACCCATCTGAGGTTGGTCGTGCTAATATCATTCAGCTTTAGTAGATACTTACATGTGGCGAGGGGCATACCCAGGGCTTGCCTTTCAGGCAAAATCCTTAGAGTAGTACCCTGTGTGGCGAGGTCGTCAGCCCTGCAGTTGAGAAAGTATTAGTTAATTATTAGCTTAAGTTCTTTTGAGATTTCCGATACAGCAATCCTATTGACAGTCGCTTTAACGGTTAAGAACCTCAAGTCAAGTTGAATCGTTTCATAATGTTCGAAGTGGTTATTTATTTTCATTTGCAAAAATTTGAGTAGGGCTTTGAGAGCTGATAATATTCATACACACATACATACATACATTTTCAAATGGCCCGCTAATCCTTCATAAGGGTCGCGAGGGTAGGATGCTCAGGTGGACTTTCCATCCTTCTCGATACTCCGCCATTGACTCCAACTCATCAGGAGGAATCCCTAGCCGGCTCCAGGAGAGATGTCGGACTTGGTCTAACCATCAATTTCTAGGCCTACCTGATGGCACGGCCACCATGGCACGTCTTGGAAGCCGGTCTGAGGGAATACGCACTATGTGACCAAACCATCGAATTATAGATCGTTCCGTTCGGAGAAGTAGCTGCTCAACATTGAGCGCCTCGCGTACTCTGTTGTTTCGGTCACTACCTAAATTTCATGATCATAGGTAAGAGCTGGAACATACACCGAGTTAAAAACCGATAGCTTAGCTTGAACACTAAGTTTGGCCTTCCTTATAACAGATTGGCCAAGCTGTCTCAAAATTGATCCAGGCTGACCAATTCTACAGGATATATTCGGGTGTAGAAAATTATATCGGCAGGGCATGACAGCGATTTGATACACCAATGAACGACATTAGGTTCACTATACTGTACAGCTTACACAGAGCTCAACTAAACACCGACCCATGTAACTGGATTCCGAAGGTTCTTAAGTCCAGAGTAATAAAAACATCGCTAAGAGATGCAACCATCCAGAAGAGGGTCTGCAGAGGAACCCTCCAAGGTGGAGTTCTCTATCCCTATATATGGCTCCTTGCAGTGAACGAGATCCTGGTAATACTAAAGGAATACGGCTTCAACTCAATGGTCTATGCTGACGACGTAGTCATCCTGGCTTCAGGAAAATTTTCTCCGGTTCTAAGTGAAAAGTTCGCATTACAACTAGTGTATAATTAGGTTAGCAGTAAAGGGCTGGAAGACAACTCCTCCAAAGGCGAAGGTAGTTCTTTTCACTAAGAAGAGATCGATCCCTACATTCAGACCCACAGATGGGTGGTGGTGGTGCTGAACTCAATATCTCAAGTTCAGCAACATTGATGAACGCATCAAGAAGTTCAGGCGTTCAGTAATACATGAGGCTTCAGACGGGTTATGGTGTACTCGATATACATGGTGGTTGTAAGACCCATTCCACTGCTACGCTAGGCCAAATCACTGCTAGGAGCTTCAAAAGGCCACCATCAACACGCCAAAGAAACATGGTGGTGGAGTGATGAAGCTAAGAAGGTGATAAATGAGAAGAAAGCGGCTTTCAAAGCTTGGTCAAAGTTCCCCTCTAACAATAGTGACGAAAAAGCTCGCCTCGAAATGGAATACAGATGTTGCAAGAAAAAAGCGAAGAAGAAGTGCGCTCAGCTTCAAGCAGAGAGTACGGAGGGCCTGTATCGGGAGCTGGAGAAAATATTTTCCCCGGTTGCTGATGCAAACCAGGCTATCCAGGAGCTGCGAAGACACAATATGAACAAGAGCGCCACTATCTTCAAAATAGCCGCCCAAAGAAGGAAGAATGCTGAGGAGATTCGTTTGCCAAAGTTCATTAGCAATGCTCATGGCCAGCTTCTTGTGGATGACGACAAAATTCTGCAGAGGTGGCGGCAGTATTGTGAAGAACTTTTGAATGAACAGTTTCCCCGGCTATACTTTCCAAGAGCCACCCCTTACTGTGAAGAAATACCCGACATTACAGTCGAAGAAGTTAGCGAGGCGGTCAAATACTCCAAAAAACGAAAAGCGGTTGGGCCAGACGAGATGCCCTCTGAGTTCTGGAAAAAGATGGGACACATCGGGTTCAGATGGCTCAGAATTCTCATCTACAAATTTGTGAGAGGTGATCCAATGCCGAATCAATAGAGGGAAAGTTTCCTTCTCCCTGTATACAAAGGGAAGGGTGATACACGAAACTGTGATAACTACCGTTCGATCAAGCTGATGTCACACACCGTGAAGATCGTTGAGCGGGTATTAGGTGGCCGACTGCGAAAAATAATACGGATATCTGATGATCAGTGCGTGTTTGTTGCGGATAAATCAACCACATATGCAATCCAAAGTATAAGGATCATAATGGAAAAACATCGTGATTCCTTAAGGATTTGCATATTGTATTGGTTGACTTTGAAAAGGCATTCGACAGACAACCACGAGATCTGATATGGGTGGCGCTAAGACATCGAGGGGTTCGTAGAAACCTATGTACAGATGATCATGGACATGTACGAAAGAGCAAAGACAAGAGTAAGATGCCCCGCTGGAGTAACCCAAGAGTTCCCAATCAAAGTCGGGGTGCACCAGAGAAACGTTTTAAGTCCTTTGCCCTTTGTTGCAGTCCTTGATAATCTGCTTGAAGGTAAAGTGATGGATCCCAAGGCACATCAGTTATTCTTTGCTGAGGATGGAGCCATCATAAGTGAGGATTCTACATCCCTGCAACGAGCACTTGATGTGTGGGTGGACGCTCTGGAGGGAAATGGGTATCGCATTAGTTCAAAAAAGACAGAGTACTTGTGCTGCCCATTCTCTGATCCACTCAGGCCTATTCCAGACATTTATTTGAATGGAACAGTGCTTCCCAAGTGCGAAAAGTTCAAATATCTGTGATCTATGATCAATAGCAAAGCAACTTGTGATGACGACATCAATCATCGTGTAAGCGTAGGGTGGATGAAGTGGCGAGAAAATTCCGCTATCTTCTGTGACAGAAAAATGCCCCCTAAGTTGAAAGGAAGGCTCTACACCGCAGTTGTACGTCCAGCGCTCACATACGGTTCACAATGTTGGACGATGTACAAAAAGTATGAGAGTAAATTAACGGCAGCTGAGATGAAGATGCTTCGCATGACAGCAGGAGGAGCTTGATCGAATAAGAAGTTCGAAGATCCGTGGAAGCTTTCACATCAAAGAAACCATCGTACAAAAAATAGAGCGTGACCGGCTCAGTTGGTATTGCCACGTTCAAAGAAGAGATCATTTGAACCCTGTTAAAAAGGCAATATCAATGCACGTTCCAAAGACATCGCGATGTAGGAAAGGCAGGCCTATGAACGCCTGGATCAGACAAATGCGACGACATCGGCATTTCATTGGTCTCAGTAACCGAGCGATCCAAAATCGGCGGGCCTGCCGATATTTTCTGAGGTCAAATAGACGAACCCCACAGGCGGATCAGCAGAAATGCGGTGCAGTGGGAGGGTTGTGATCCCTTATTTTCGGATCATAGCCTCGCTGATAAAAGGAAGAAGAAGAAGAAGAAGTTGTAAGACCTATTCTTACAAATGGCTCGTTAGTATGAAAGAAGGTACAAGGTGGCGCAAAATTAATCACTCTATCGTGATTTTATAATTTTTGCAGATGGCGTCGTACGTCAATCATATTTGACATTTTTGAACTAGACAGCTGCAGTATACAAACAGACAAGCAATGGAGCGCTATACTCCGCAAGAGCGTGGAATAATTGTGTCGATCTTTTTTTTTATTTAGTAAAAAAGTAATTCAAAAACAAAATTGGATTAATTTTGCGCCACCTTGTACTTGAGAAGCATTACTAGTTTTCAAACCTCATACAAATTTAGAGAGAAGCATACATTAGAGTCATGTGATCAATAAGAACAATACCAATGGCGGCAATGGAAACCATGCTCATTTTCATTCCAATCTATACTGCAGCAGCCTGGCGACCAAAGCCGCTATAAGGCTAAGGGAAGACCGACTAAGGTCATCGACCGCTTACGGCTATGCCTCCATACTAACCCGATGGGACGCGGTGACGGATCGACGGATCTGATCACATGTACCCGATGCTAGCATTTGAAAGGAGATTCGTTATAAGAATTTCTGACAGAATATACTGGAAAAACCGAAGAACCATCAACAAAAAGCAACTTGCCTTCTATACCGACCGTTCCTAAATAGACATCGGCATGGGAGCCGCAGTTTATTGTAAAGCAATAAAACTAAACCCTTCCTTTAGAACAAACGACAATTTCATTGTCTTTCAGGCCAAAATCAAAGCCATTATACAGGCTGCTGAAATTATACGCAAGAGTAGTATCGTTGATACTCGTAAAACGATAACTATCTATATAGATAGCCAAGCAGCCGTTAAGGGTCTGGACTCTGCTGTATTTAGGTCAAAGCTTGTGAGGATCTGCAGATCGCTTTTAAGCGAGATATCTAGAGCTAACACGGTGACCCTTTGCTTGGTATCAGAGCATATGGATATGGAAGGAAACGGAGGGCGGATGGGCTTGCAAGAAAGCGATGAGCGCTGCATGCACCACAAGCTTTCTCTATTGTAGCGCTCCCAATTAGCTTTTAATGAAAAAATAGAAGGTAAAGATGAAGAAGATGAATCAACGCTGGGTTGATCTGGATACATGTGCAAGGGCCAGAACCCTATTGCCGGCCCTAATCAAGCAGAGATCCATTTTTCTGGTGAAACTTAGTCATCATAACGCACGGGCCATCTTCAGCATAATTAGTGGTCACTGTGCGATTGGTATTCATGCAGAACGCCTCGATGTATTATATTATACATCAAAACAACTATTGCAGAAGCTGCACGTACGAGGAAGAAATTCGATCTGTTCGCCAACTGCTGTGTGATTGTCCTCCCTTATTCGTCAGAAGAATGAAGACTCTTGGTAGTTATTTCTCCTGGGAACTGGAGGACTTAAGTAATGTTGAGCTAACGGAACTCGTGAGATTCCTATCATTATCTGGGTGGTTCTAACACAGCTAATATATTTTTTTGCAGTGTTCCAAGGTTAAATTAATGGGATCCAAACTGTTGGTCTAAGTACGAGTAGTGATAAGACACCCATATGACATAGGCCTTACCAAACCTAAGTTTGCTGTTGATACATTTAGAGGCTAACTCTGATTATCGTCTAATTGCCTGCAAGAAGCAAGTCATTGAGCTGACCTTATAGTCACTGCATAAGGAAGTGCAAAGAGTGAAGCCTTTTTCAAAATGAAATCTTGCATTTTATGCCAATGCGAATTGGATGTATAATCATTAATTTTTTTCAAAATCATTATTATAAAAATTATTTTTCAAGTCCTTGTGATTTAATCTTTCTTTTGATATGTTACATGATGGGAAAGGAACCATTTTTGTCCTTAGTAGTAAGGTGCATAGAAAAGAGCACCCAACATATTTTTTCACCACCAATTTACGGAAGCGGAATTGGTAGGTACATAGGTCAAACGGTTCAGAAGTAACAAGCGTGGGACAAACTGGCAGATAGATGGACAGATTCACAGACGGATGGAGGGATTCTATTAGTATTGATTCGATTAGTTTTCCGAGTTTACCTTTCAGGTGTGGAACGCTAAAAATATCTTTGGCGTTTCGAATAATTTTGTTCTATGGAAACAATATAAGTCTCGCTTTACTCTCAAGGAATCATCTTCAATTAGAGTGAAAAGTTCTGAATTTTTAATTTTAAACAAACATAAAATGTGCAGTAGGAATCCTGTAGTTTAGAAGAATTTTAGTTCACCTCAAGGAAGTTGTCCTTCACTTTCGCATATTGTTTTGGTAATAAATACATCAAATAGGACATTACTAAGCAACTTACATTATCTAGTGATTTCATTCAGTTTCTAAACCTTTTCTCATGGGCATATATTTTTTTTTTTCCTTTTGTACAACCCATGCCCGCGTGGCAACGACACTGCCACCTGAAAGATCTATGTATCGTAGGGTTGAAGTTAATCTAACAGACGTACTACCTCCCTTATGAAAGTGAGTATGTCTTTAGTAGTGGAGCATTTCAGTATCTCCTTGTGGAGAATACGTTTCCTTAACCAGTGTAGTGCCGGGCATTCACAAAGAATGTGTTCGGAAGTTTCAGCCTCCTCTAAACAGAACCTTGGCACAGGTTCATCTAGTTAAGGTGGTATCTCAGGCCGCAATGGCCAGTAAGAAAGCTCACGAGCTTCTTAATGCTTTCCCTGTCTAAGTTAAGGATTTCCTTATAGGAGTAAGGCTTGGTTAATCGTTTGGATTGTCTAAGACCTGGCCCATTAGTCCAGTGGTCTAGACGAAGTTTGTTTTCCCATTCGTTAATCAGCGTTGTAGCTGTCGCCCAATTGACGCCACAGTAAGGTTCAGGACCTATGAACACAGATTCTGAGCCGGCCCTAGCAAGCTCATCTGCAGATTCGTTGCCCACAATCCCTTGATGTCCAGGTACAAAACCGAATTTTACCCTGTTGTATTGGGCAATGTCTTGTAATGCATCGTAGCAGCATTTCACAGTTCTGGAGTCCACTTGGTTGGACGATAGTGCCATAAGTGCTGCTTGGCTATCTGAGAAAATATATATTCAAGTGCCTTTGATCCCCTTGCGGAGATTGTGTCTGGCGCAAATCTCAGTGGCATGGATTTAAGCCTGAAACACAGTGGATGTCGTACCCATAGGTACCGAAATCTTTGTGTTGCGTCCAAAAACCCCAGCTCCAACTCCAGACTCCATCTTCGAACCGTCGGTGAACCAGACCAGACTTCTAGGGTCCAGTGTGTCGTGAATTCCATACAATCGGAAATCCATCAATACATGCTCTTCATGCGAACACATCCCTATAAGACCATCGCTCCTAACTTTGCTCTCGACTAACTGCAAAGAAACTTAACGAAAGTTAAATATGTGAAGATCCTCATATCCTCTTAAGATCGTATCGTTCTTTTGCTTTCAATCCGCCCACCCGAGAAGTTGTCCGAGAAGAAAAGCTCACCTCTCCTAAAAAAACGTGGTCAATTTCTTCTACGAAAGATCTCCAAGGTGTTCATTGCTTAAGTGAATTAAAGCCACCAATTTAGTTTGTGTGATACTGACCTTCCAACCTCTGTGAGAGATCTTAAAATTATACACCTTTATACCCTGTATCACGTAAGTTTTTGTTGTGCACGTTTGCTATAGCCCAGTTTGCTATAACCCTGCTTTACCTATAGCTTACTGAAAAGTTGCCACTTGGAGTGCTAAAAAGGTTAAGTAAAAAGAACCAATCCGCCTCGAAATCACTTTTTGGAGCATACCCGCTCCAGCAACTCTCTTCAATCGGTACTCACCACCTACGTACCTCGAGACTCTTCTCCAGCGGCAAAAGCAGACAATCACCCGACATACCATACCACCTGCTAGATCCAACCACCCAGCTATTCCACGATCAGCAAGAGAATTGATCAGATCCACGCAACAAGTGCAGGATCAAACATACCCAACTCCCAGACGATACCTAACCACATACCTACTACTTCGATCAAGAAGAAATTCACCAGACTTGACTACTGAGAGCTTACTCCAAAATAACACGTATACCTATATACATATATTTCGATTAGTCGGCGAATTGCATTAAATTTTTCGTTAATGAACTGTGACCAGTGCGTGTAAGAAAAGACAATTTTTTTATTCCTGATAAGAAACAGTGTCCACAGCATCCATCATCGTTTTTGTGCGCTCAACAACGTGGGAGAGAACAAGTAAGTGGCCAAATTTATTATTTTAGTACTTTTTTTATATATATATATTGATAGTGCTATTTGCTTATTGTTTTCTTACGCACACTGATTTCTCTAATTTTTTTATATATATAATTGTAAGTAACTGCACCAAGATCGGCTACAGTATCTGCTGCAAGACTGAGTCAGATAACTAAATTTTTGTATTACATTTTTAAATCTTTTCGAAATCATATATATAAATTCATGGATTTCTTTTATATATATCTAAATATATAGTATAGCAATATGACTGAGCCTACATTAATTTTAAATACTTAAGAGCGTGTTGATTTGTTTTTCTTCGGTAATGTGTCGTAGATAAAGAGTGAAAAGCAGGAAATGAGAATAGAGAGAAAGCGAGTGTGATAGCAAAATAATGCGAGTTAGGGACTAAATTACAGAATCAGGGCATGGTTTAGCCAGGCGGTGCAGCAAAAGACTGCACTATGAGGGGGGATAGCCCAATGCGAATTAACATCGTATCGCAGGATGTGATAATTGAAGAAGATAATTTCATATGCAGAAAATTCTTTTATTACTATTCGAGACCAAATTAATTATGATCTACATTTGCTAAGTAACTGGCTTAATTACCATCAACTTATACTTAGCACAAAGTCTAAGGCTATGTGTTTTTCCTTGTCCAACCCTAATATAGTAATGGAAGGCATTACATCTCATCATCTTAGTTGTAATAAGCTGCACTGCACAAACAAATGCTTTTCTTTTGAGTTCGTGAAGGAGTTTAAGTACCTAGGAGTTATTATAGATAACAAACTGGAAGTCCCTAAAAAAAATTCTATACATATCTTTAAACAAAATGTATCACTTGCGCAAGCTTGTTCCTCATGGTTTACTCTCAGCTATCTACTACGCATTGGTCCAATCACGGCTTGAGTATGGTCTTGCTTGTTGGGGCTGTGCCTATATAAGTAACCTGAATCCTAATATTACAGCTCAGAAAAAAATAATTCGGTTATTACTATGTAAAAACAGATTTGAGCCCTCATTGCCCTTATTTCAATCAGCGAAAATACTACCACTTCGTTACCTCTTTATCTACAAAGCGCTTAAAGTATTTTTTGTTAGAAGTGGTAATATTCACTTTAGACGAAATGGAGTATATTCCTTGAGAAATGGGTCTACAGTTGATATTCCTAGGGTTAATAAAGAGCACAATCGACGTTTTCTGACTTCTATAGCACCTTACATTTTTAACAAACTGCCGTCAGATATATCCACTTTTGTGACACATGGAAACCAATTCTTAAACAAACTTAAAGTTTGGTTGCTTTCAAGATCTGAGGTTGAGACTCTACTTCAAGTTATATCTTAACGTACTATTTATTTATGTTTAATTCACATTTTACGATTGTTCTTCTCTTGGTATATTCATCTTTGTTTTCCAAAAAAAAAATTATTTGCATGATAAAAATGATATTTGCATCTCGCTGTACATCGCGTTCTCCTTTCTCGTCTTCCCTTTTCGGCTTTAATCCTATCGTTCTTAATATTATTATTAGTCATACACTTGGTACTGGTTGTATTATACCACAAAGTGTATTATTTCCATATTTCGTGATTATTATACCCAGAATTCGTCTATATTATTATATATGTATCTATTATCATAATGTATTACATTTAAATTCTTTTATTATATCTTTAATGAATTGTTATATTGAAATGGAAATAAAAAAATCTTGAATCTTGAATCTCTTGAATCTTGAAAGTAAGTTTTTGAGCAAGAATAGAATGGCACGATATTTTTTTTCTGTATGCGAGGAAAAGTGACAGCGAAGATCCCCCCCCAATCCGACGAGCTGATACCGTGCAACCACAAGCGTGCCATATGCTGTCATGAAGGGGATATTTACACCTCGGCGATACCCCGCCTCGTTAAATAGATCTTACTATAAGTGTTGGAGCACCATTGGACCAGTTTTCGCGGTCCAATATTTTAACCTCGAATAACCTACCGAAGCTGTGTTGCCTGACCATAATATCTCATAAAGTGCAGAACATGTCTCTTTTAGGAATTGAGTTGAGTATCTTTAAATGCCCTACAAGGTCACCTGGTTTATACTCGTGATATAGCTGCAGCCTAATGACATATCTAGCAGCCATCTTCCTAATGAAGATTGGTAAGGGTGTAAGCCCAACAAGGCTTCCAGAGCTGTCGTAGGGCAGGTGCGCATCACACCTGTAATGCCAAGACAGGCAATTCTTTGCAACTTCTGCAACATGTTTGCCGTTGTCCGCTGGAGAGTTTTTGGCCACCAGACGATGGCCGCGTATGTGATAATGGGTCTAACCATCATTATGTACAACCAATGTATCATCTTAGGACAGAGACCCCAAGTTCTGCCGTATAGGCGTTTACTGGCCCACAGTGTCTAGTAGCGCACTTAGTGGCGGATGGATAGTTTTTCTTTGTTACACCATTCTACAACTTGAGATATTGCATTTTGTATGACATTGGAAATTATCGTGCTGTGTTTACCTCTGATAAAAACCGCCAAGTCATCAGCATAACCGACGGTGGTGTAGCCTGATCTGTGAAGATCTACTAACAAGTTGTCGATGACTATAGACCATAAGAGGGGGAAAAGAACTCCTCCTTGAGGACAGCCTTTGGCTGCAGTTATGGACACCGACACTCCCCCATAGGAGGAAGTAATGAATCGACTTACCAGCATGGCCTGATCCATTGGTTTGTCGATTTTTCGATATCTCTGCTACTAATCGCCCTTGCGATCGAGTCGTAACCAGTGTTATCGAACGCGCCCTCGATATCAAGAAATGCATACAAGGCTATCTCACTTGAAGTTACTTACTTACTTAGGTGGCGCTACAGTTCGGGGTGAACCTGGGCCTCAACCAACAAGCCTCTCCATTTAGCTCGGTCTTTAGCTAGTTGCCTCCAGTTGCGCACTTCAAGTTGGTCGAGGTCCCCTTGAACTTGTGCGCGCCACCTACGGCAATGATTCCCTCTACTGCGTCGTCTCTCGGGGTTAGATTCGAAGACTCTGCGGGCCGGAGCGTTGGCGTCCATTCGCTCTACATGTCCTAGCCATCTCAGACGTCCAATACGCAGTTTTTTGACTAAAAAACTTTAAACCTTGAAGTTCCCTCTATCTTTTTGACGAGATAATGAAGGGCACCTACTGTAGATTTGCCTGTATGTGTACTGCTTCGAGTGCAGAGGGTTAGGCAGATCAAACCGGTCTCTAATATGGATATCTATGAGTCTCTCCATTATCTTAAGGACGAATGATGTTAGACTTATAGGTCTGTATGATTTAGGCAGCTCGCTAGGCCTATTGCCTGGCTTGGGGATGAAAACCACATTAACCTGCCTCCACGTGGCTGGCTCTAAATAAAGCTGTCAACCCCGGCAGGATGAGCTCAATTGACTTTTGGAGAAGTGCTGGAAACAGACCGTCACCGCCGGGGGCTTTAAAAGGTTTGAATGTGCCTACCGTTCATTCAAATTTCTCTGGACTGAATATTTTTCCAAATGAACTATTAACTCTACTGTCCACATAAACCCTGTGGTTAACTGTGTTCGAGTACGCATGAGATGTGTTAAGAGACGTAATGTACCTGAAGTAAGGTTCTAAGTGTATCCACACGGTCCGCCGTATAGGTTCCGTCATTCTTCTTCAGTAACCCTAGACAGTTGACATGATCGTTTGCGAGCGATTTATGGATTCGTGCCGCTGTCGGTATGTCAGCAATGGTTTCGCAGCATTTCCTCCAAGTAGCTCGCTTTGTCGTCTTAATACTAGATTGTGGGCATAGTATAGCAGAGGCCTTAAAATCATTGAATAATCTTGTTTAGTGCCCTAAAATAGAGGACAATATGGTATTTTTTTTCTCTTGAATCCCACTGTCCACGTGCCACTAAATAAACGAACAATAATTTCTTTTTTATCGCCATTTCCTTTACGTCATGATTCTTTTTTTTCTTCCATTGTTCTCCACTTGGTTATTCATATCGTCGAAGGGAAACAATATAAATCCCTTAATCTGAATCCATATTGCGTACTAAAGAAGCATTTTGTAGAAATTAATAACTCGATCTATATCTCAACTGAAATGACGTCCTTAACCAATAAAAAGGAAAAGGTTCTTCCAAACGACTTTTCGCATATGCTACACTGTATACAATACACACCCAGATTATTATGCTAATAAATTTTGAAACGATCCCCTTATTAATACCAAATTATGTATACGGCGATAGCATCTCCCCAACCAGGCGACCAGCCCGCTTTTGAATGACAAACAATACTCATCAAATGACACAAAGTCAAACAATACCCTCAAATAAAAGCAGTAGTCTCCAACCCAAAAATGGATATTTTAGACAGTTAACCCCTTGACGTCGTCGTCGGAAGAACCTTCATTAAAAAGCACATTTTAACTCCCATCCCGATGGAAGGGAAGGAGAAAAGAAAAAGAAGTATAAACATCCGTTGCTGTAACTAAATCCATCCGAACCGTATTTGCCTTCAATACTCAGCACTTTAGAAATCAAACTTTCCCAAGGATACCCAATATCTTTACACATGTTTACACTCAAAGTCGGCTGAAAGTCCAACCGTTTAAGGGGGTGCCAGAACTCTTAATTGCTAACCACACTCTGTCTAATGAATTCTCTGGTGTCTTATTTCCATCTCCATGTACACACATTCACCCCCCCTCCCTTCCCCACGAATAGCTATAATTACAATCTTTCTCTGTCATCGTCCTTAGGAAACTATTTGCAAAAGTTTCTTTTTACGCATCTACATAGGCCAATACACCGCATATAAATTTCATCGGAAATAGACAATAATGCGATGAAAGATGACATACTGCCCGACCCAAACGAAGCGCATTACACACTCGCACACACATTATGACGAATATCCTGTGTACTATAAATTAACACATTATACTACACTTACATAACTGTATTACCATTTGTCATCATTGCCATGCAGAGGATGGCAAGAAACATCAATTCCAGGAAGCTGGGGGACGCGCTAAAATTACTTTGCAGCAAAAGTCCTGATCGGGTCGACATGTATACAAATGTGTATGTTTGTTGTCTAGAATACAATGTCACATGCTTGTAGGACTTTTGGTGGCGCCCTCCCACAGAATCTATTACCATTGCAAAGTGTTTAGTGCTCTAGGCTGGATGACACGACGAGGGGTTTGATAGATACACACACACTCACGGGCCATACTAAAGGAAGTACTAACAACATTTACATGCGAAAATCTGTAAGACTTGTTCGACTTTAATCTCTGAAATGATGTTTCCATGCGAACCATCCTCTGATGTCAAATGATGGCTGATTGGGGATGGGCATGGACATGGGAATGGTAACATCTCCATCTCCACACGGGGGTCTATTTATAGACTTTCCGAATAATATTCGTTGGAGTACAGTACATCAGGTCATAATGTTGGAATATTTTCATAATACTCTTGCCGAGATTCAATACGGGGATACGTAGGTACGAGTATTAGATATATTTGTCTTTTCACTTCCAAGCGAAGCAATACTGGGTTGTATCCGGTTTTTTTTTTTTTTTTTTTTTTCATATACTCGTATGATACATAAATTGATGCTAATGGACTTAATATGTGCCTACATACAATGAGCATGTAAGGGGATTACTATCTCGAGGGAATGGGGAACTAAGGAGGTCTTAGGTCGGGGATCATATTAGTGAATGAATGTGATTTCCCCACACTGTGTTCAAATATGGAAAATCTTTGAAATACGATGGTGCTATACTATATTGGCTTACATCCGTAATTTAAGGATGACAACAACAGGATGGGATTGAAGAACTGTGTTTGAATTTTTCTCGGTGGAAGTTTGTTTTTAAATAAGTTTAAAATAGTTGATGCATTAAACAGTAGAATATTTATGGATGGAATATGGTTATGGAATGGGTAACAATTCAAACTGCTCAACATGCATTCGTCTTGAAGAATATTTTTCTTCTATTTGAGGAATTAATAAAGAAGTGTCCATTTAGAGAATGATTTTGAGGACGTAGAATACATCTTTAGAGAGGCTTATGATAAAGATTTTCGACTAACTAAAATAAAAGTTAAAATGCCACCTCCACGGTAGACTAATGGATTAGCTTATATAAAAAAAAAAATAAATAACCAGAAAAATTCTAACTGTAGTCAAAAATTATAATTCGTCGAAGACTGGAAATATAAAGATAGTCAGAGAAATTTCAAATATGAGACAGAAGGAGCTAAATGCCACACCTGGCAGCACTTCCGTGATGAAATCAGCACACTACAGGATCTGCAAGACTTAGAAAAGTCATTTCTAGAGAAGGAGACCGATGAAAATTAGACTAAGTCCTGCTCAGAATTATTAAGGTTGCTGTATGTAAAACACTTTCCTTGATGTACGATACAGCTTGACAATAACATCAGAAAGACTAATGCCATGGAAGCGGAACCACTGACATATCTGATTGTAGGGGAGAGAATTATATATTTCTCTTCCTTTAAGTACCCAGGACTCGACGGGATTCTTCTGATAGAATTATTGCGGTACTCAAAGAACGTTTCAATAATAGTCTCATTTGGGGATACACATATGCATATCAAGATCATGCCAGGAGGTTAAAGTTGTCTTCATACATGCGGCCGACAAAGCAAGTTACTCGAAAAAATGCAAAAAAAAAAAAACAAACAAACAACAAAGCAAATCACACTACCACAAAAAGACTTTAGGCCAATAAGCATTACCTCCTTTCTTCTTCTTCTCCTTTTATAAGCGAGGTTATGATCCGAAAATAAGGGATCACAACCCTCCCACTTCACCGCATTTCTACTGATCCGCCTGTGGGGTTCGCTTATTTGACCTCAGAAAATATCGGCAGGCCTGCCGATTATGGATCACTCGGTTACTGAGGCCAATGAAATGCTGATGTCGTCGCATTTGCCTCGCGATGTCTTTGGAACGCGCATTGATACTGCCTATTTAACTGGGTTCAAATGATCTCTTCTTTGAACGTGGCAATACCAACTGAGCCGGTCGCGCTCTATTTTTTGTACGATGGTTTCTTTGATGTGAAAGCTTTCACGGATCTTCGAACTTCTTATTCGATAAAGCTTTGTCACCCCTGCTGTCATGCGAAGCATCTTCATCTCAGCTGCCGTTAATTTATTCTCATACGTTTTGTACATCGTCCAACATTGTGAACCGTATGTGAGCGCTGGACGCACAACTGCGGTGTAGAGCCTTCCTTTCAACTTAGGTGGCATTTTCTGTCACAGAAGATAGCGGAATTTTCTCGCCACTTCATCCACCCTACGCTTACACGATGATTAATGTCGTCATCACAAGATGCTTTGCTATTGATCATAGATCCCAGATATTTGAACTTTTCGCACTTGGGAAACACTGTTCCATTCAAATAAATGTCTGGAATAGTCCTAATTGGATCAGAGAACGGGCAGCATAAGTAATCTGTCTTTTTTGAACTAATGCGATACCCATTTCCCTCCAAAACGTCCACCCACACATCAAGTTCTCGTTGCAGGGATGTAGGATCCTCACTTATGATGGCTCTATCGTCAGCAAAGAATAACTGATGTACCTTGGGGTCCATCAATTTACCTTCAAGCAGATAATCAAGGACTGTAATAAAGAGCAAAAGACTTAAAACGCTTCCCTGGTGTTCCCCAACTTTGATTGGGAACTCTTCGGTTACTCCAGCGGGGCATCTTACTCTTGTCTTTGCTCCTTCGTATGTACATGTCCATGATCATCTGTACATAGGTTTCTGGAACCCCTCGATGTCTTAGCGCCACCCATATCAAATCTCGTGGTTGTCTGTCGAATGCCTTTTCAAAGTCAACCAATACCACATGCAAATCCCTTAAGGAATCACTATGTTTTTCCATTATGATCCTTATACTTTGGATTGCATCTGTGGTTGATTTACCCGAGACAAACCCGCACTGATCATCAGATAGCCGTATTATTTTTCGCAGTCGGCCACCTAATACCCGCTCAACGATCTTCATGGTGTGTGACATCAGCTTGATCGAACGGTAACTATCACAGTTTCGCGTATCACCCTTCCCTTTGTATACAGGGAGAAGGTAACTTTCCCTCCATTGATTCGGCATTGGATCACCTCTCACGAATTTGGAGATGAGAATTCTGAGCCATCTGAACCCGACGTCTCCCATCTTTTTCCAGAACTCAGAGGGCATCTCATCTGGCCCAACCGCTTTTCGTTTTTTGGAGAACTTGACCGCCTCACTATCTTCTTCGACTGTAATGTCGGGTATTTCTTCACAGTAAGGGGTGGCTCTTGGAAAGTATAGCCGGGGAAACTGTTCATTTAAAAGTTCTTCACAATACTGCCGCCACCTCTGCAGAATTTTGTCCTCATTCACAAGTAGCTGGCCATAAGCATTGTTAATGAACTTTGGCGAACGAATCTTCTGAGCATTCCTCCTTCTTTGGGCGGCTATTTTGAAGATGGTTGCGCTCTTGTTCATATTGTGTCTTCGCAGCTCCTGTATAGCCTGGTTTGCATCAGCAACCGGGGAGATATTTTCTCCAGATCCCGATACAGGCTCTCCGTACTCTCTGCTTGAAGCTGGGCGCACTTCTTCTTCGCTTTTTTCTTGCAGCATCTGTATTCCATTTCGAGGCGAGCTTTTCATCACTATTATTAGAGGGGTACTTTGACCAAACTTTGAAGGCCGCTTTCTTCTCATTTATCACATTCTTAGCTTCATCACTACACCACAATGTTTCTTTGGCGTGTTGATGGTGGCCTTTTGAAGCTCCTAGCAGTGATTTGGCCTTCTGTAAACAAGTTCGCTGTAGAGAATCCCACATATTTTGTGCTCTGCACTCTTCATCCTCAGCTCCGTTGATGGTGTGAGAGTGGTAATTTTTCATTACGAAAACAAAAGCTTCGCCTTTCTCTTTGTCCAGATTGTACCACTTGATTTTCTCAGAGACCCTTGTTTGTTTGCTTTTCTTCGGTGTTTTCATAAAAATAAAAATTTCTGTTAGCAGGAGACGGTGTTGTCGAGCGATTACCTCTCCCAGGATCACTTTGCAATATTTTACCCGAGGCTTCATGAAACTGCCTACCAAATGGTAGTCAATCTGAGTTTCATCTCCACCACTGCTGTAAGTGATCAGGTGTCGGCTTTGTTTGATGAACATGGTACTTAACACGATAAGACCATGTGATTTGCTCATGCTTAGGATGTCTTCACCAGGAAGGTTCCTGGTGCCATATCCTAGTCCTCCATGGCAGTCTTCATAGTCTTCGTTTGACTTCCCGACATATCCATTCAAATCTCCTCCAACAAACAGAAACTCTTCTTTGGGATGTTCTTAAGGAGATTGTGGAAATCAACCCAAAATGCATCTTTATCTATCTGATTGCACCCATTTTGGGGAGCATATGCACTGACGATATTCCACACCTCTCCTTGTATTACTAGTTTGAGAGACATCAAACGGTCGCTGGACTTCGAAATGCTCAAGACGTTACCGAGTAACTCTGCCGCAAAGATGATACCGATTCCGTTCCTAGCCTTCTCCGTCCCGTAGTAGAACATCTTGTAATCTTTTGTCCTAACATCCAAGAAACGCGCCCGATTTCCGGTGTTTTTCCATTTCGTGTCTTGGACACACAAGATATCCACCCGCCTTCTATTCATCATCTCTTCCAACTCGTAACTTCGACCGGTCATGCTTCCAACGTTCCAACTCGCGACCCTCAAATTTCTTCCAAACTGTTTCATTATTTTGCTAGCCCCCGGAATCCGTATAGCTCTGACCCGAACATTTCTGCTCGGTCCAGGATCAGTACCATGCACAGCAGTAGTAGTGCCTGGCGGGGTAGTGCCTTTCCTTTTTGCAAGTATTATCATAATGATACAGTTTTGCAATATTACCATATTGCGATGGTGTTTGTTGTTGTTTGACACGTGCATGCTCCTGTTTTAATATTGTTTGATCTTTCTCTATGACACCGGTGATCTCCAGTTGTGTCAACCCACGGACTCGCATGCACACTTGTGGGAGGCTTTTTAAGGTAGTTTATGTGTCGCTAGGCTCACTTGGGTGTTATATTGCCTAGATCTGATTTGTCCCCTTAGTCGCCTTTTACGACAAGCGCTAGTTGTTGGGGGGCGCTGCAGTGATATTCTTAACCCGTCCCTGCACGGGGAGGTGGCCAGAACTAAATATTGAAATCATTCAATAAGTTTATTTTATTATAGTCTGTGAAGTGTTTACTAGTTTAGTTTGATTGAATTTTTGTTTATTTTTACTTTAAATTGTGTTTTTATTGTTAACGTTCCAAGGTACACACTGGTTTGGTTCATGGTGCACTTAGTATGTGTAGCTTGGACCAACGAGATGCATTTTTCTTAAATTCCATTTAACCGTGACATGGGCACTTTTGGTAAAATCTGAATTATGCTTTTGGTCTGAAAATATTTCAAGTGTTGGTTCTGAGCCTTTTTAAGTTGATGAAACAATCAAATAAAAAAAAAAAAACTTTTATAAAAATTGGTCCAAGGTACACTATCCTCCCGTATTGTGAAATTTTTGAAGTGAAGCTTCTTAGCTACTAGTAATATTTTATCGAATGTTACGAAAAAAAGTGAATTATGAAATGTGAACTCGGTATTTTGGTTTTCAATTTCATAATTGAAAGCTTTAAAACAGCAGATGGTAACATTTTCTTTCTAGGCGCTCCAGGTGGGACGGGAAAAACTTTTCTCATTAACCTGTTACTTGCTAAGGTTAGAGAGAATCGAAAAACCGCCATTGCTGTCGCTTCTTCTGGAATAGCCGCAACACTGTTGGAGGGAGGCAGGACTGCGCATTCAGCATTCAAGTTACCTCTTAATTTAAACACTTTAGAAACTCGTCTTTGTAATATATCTAAGCAAAGTAATATGGCTCAGGTCCTTCGAGAATGTAAGCTCATAGTTAACAAGTTAGCCATCGAAGCATTGGATAGAACGCTAAAGGATTTGCAAAGTAATACTATGCTGATGGGTGGAGTCTCTGTACTTCTTGCCGGTGATTTTAGGCAAACGCTGCCGGTAGTTCCAAGGGGAACTCATGCTGACGAGATAAGGGCCTGTCTAAAATCATCCTACTTGTGGCCAAAAACGCTGCAGAAACACCTCCAAAAAAATATGAGAGTACATTTGGGATGCGACTTATGTGGAGAAGAGTTTGCCAACTGTTTCTAAAGATAGGCGAGGGAAGTATAGAAGAAAAAGATGGAAAAGTAGAAATTCCCAATAGTTTGTCTGTATCTAGCTACATAAAGGCACTGACTGAAAATGTTTATCTCGATTTGAAAAACATCAGTAGCAAATCAATTACATGGCGCACCCGTTATGCTCTTAAGGAATTTAAACCCTCCCAAAACGGTACTAGATTGCAGATAAACGTTCTCCAAAAGAATTTGTTAGAGGCGATAATTCTTACTGGATGCGGCCAAGGAGAAACTGTGTTCATTCCTCGCATCCTGCTTATTCCATCTGATTATCCGTTTTGTTTCAAACGACTGCAATTCCCAGTGAAGGTTTGTTTTGCCATGACGATAAATAAGGCTCAGGGTCAGTCCTTAAAGAAGGCTGGGGTTGATTTAATAGCAGACTTCTTCTCTCATGGCTATCAGTACTATAACTATATGCGGCATGCTCAAGAGTTTGCTCACCTCGCACTCTGTTCATTCTACAGCCTGAAGGAAAAACGATAAACAAAGTTTACAGAGAGGTGTTGAAGAAATAAGGTAACCCAACGGCAGTTCTAAGATTTATAAAACACCTTGGATTAATTCGGCTTAGAAAAGTACCTGCCAAGGGTGCGGAATGCTAGACTCTACCTCCTCGTGGTGCATTCTGGTTAACACTAAAATTGTCTGCTTCATTAGTACGTCTTCGAACTAAATACGCCGACATGGTTTATAAAAATGATAGTTTGGCAGAATATACACAAAAAAAAAACAAGTTGAGCTCTTAGTATCAGTTGATAATGATACAAGGAACTGAGAAGTTTTCTGGAAAATTATTGTAGAAGCCTTCATTTGTTAGAGTTTCAGGAGTATGGAAAAAAAGGTTTTCTTAAACAATTTTTTTTTTTTTATTTTTATTCCCTTTTTTTTTTTTTTATAATTTGCACGCACTCAAAGGGCTATGAATACCTTTAACATGTTTACACACAGTGCGGGCGTTGGAAAGGATGGATAGAAAGAGAGAGAAAGATTTTGGTGTAGTGGTTCTTGAAGCTCAGTTGTTTATGCTTCAGCTATTCTCCGGGGGTGGCGTCCAGATAACTGGGGAGATTTTTGTTAGTATTGTCTTTGCTTCTGATTGACAGTACCCTTTTCCCGATAACCGATGTCAAGGGCAAATCATTATCAATAGAGCGAATAATTTTTCCAGCCACATGACCAAGATACTCCAGTGTTATGCCTTTGTAGTAGTGTTCACAGAAGCTTTTGCAAATGATCGGACTGACTTTATATATTTCATGAGAAATAAATAAATGCTTGCTGACATCAGGATTTGAACCATGAACCATTAGCGTGGCAATTGACGACGTTATCACTACACCATTACCACCCCTTAATTGGAATTTTCCAAAAACGTATTCTAGAGATTCAATAAAATGAATTAATAGTACTGACTGTCACCCCATATCAGAACCCTATTATATGATTTAAATAAAATTGAAATATTATTCAACACTAACAGTTCTGTTCTGATTGAATGTTCTAAAATTCAAGAATTTATTCTCTTCCAGTTAATATTAGCTATTACTGTATTGTCGTTGATACAATTTTAAGTTGGAAATGGGTAAAAT
This sequence comes from Brachypalpus laphriformis, assembly GCA_945910035.1. Classification (NCBI taxonomy): domain Eukaryota; kingdom Metazoa; phylum Arthropoda; class Insecta; order Diptera; family Syrphidae; genus Brachypalpus; species Brachypalpus laphriformis. The sequence continues at coordinate 291,832,980 of OX246753.1, read as the reverse complement.
TGTATCTTTTTATCTATCTATCTATCTATCTATCTATCTATCAAGAACGGCCTCAATCCCTACGATAGATGCGGTTCCCATTACTTCAATAAATCTTATGGACGTCAATCGTTGCATTCTAGCCATTATCGTGAGGTAGCTTTGCACTTAGCCTATCACCGCCCAAAGAATACTTTTGGGTCTAAATCCCCAGGTTTCCCCAAAAACCTATTGCTTTTCTTGAATTTTTTGTCTGTTACTATTATATGATAGCATGTTGAGCCTACTTTGGTTCGAAGAAAATTAACTACGATTAATCACATGTAGTTATTTAAGATCTTGTGAAAACATGGACATCCAGCTACACCAAAATTGCAAATTACCTTAGATGCATTATCTCAGAGGAAGTGTTTGAACTTCACGCCCTAACTTATTACGAAAAGGATATTTTTTACATTTCTTGTGTACTACGCTGTATCAGTTTAGATGCGATAAGGGGAAGGGCGTATCTCTAATTTCGTTTTTCCTCTATCACAACTGATTAAAACAAATTATAGTACATACCACTATTTCTCTTATTAGCACCTTACTCAAGGCCAATCCAAAAGTTATGAGCTGCACCCAAGGCGGTTGAACTTGCGAATAAATTTGTCGAACCCCGCCGAACCTCAAGCTGATCACAAGTCGTAGATAAGGATACTTTTTTACCTAAGGGAATAATTTTGGGGCTAATATAGGGGCACATCTACGCCAAAAATACCCATGTAATGAGCCGTGTATACAAGCACCCCATCAAACGGTACATGAATCCCTTCAATTCACTGAAAAAGGCCAAAATCAGTTATTCATTCATTCATTGATGCCACAAACACACACGCACCAAAAAAAAAAAATAATTCTGCCAAATTTGCGGAAACCCTTTTTTCAAAAAAAAAAAAAAAAAAGAAACAGGAAAACTTTTTCTCCCCTGATAACTTCCAGGACGAAAGTGTTGCTTACATCACACGCAAAACAAATTCAATGGATCCCCAACACAACACAATAGAAAGGAGCAACGCAAAAAGCAAAAAAGGGAAAAATCCCAAGGAAAACATGGGAAATCGTGAACCTGAACAAAGGATTTGTTGGTTCAGCACAACAAGATACGAGTACCACCACACCACCAGTGATGTGTTGGAAAAGCCTCGTTAATCGAGATTTTAATGGAAAATTTACGGCAATTTTGAAAAGCCCGTTTATCGACGTTAGCTCTTGTAGTGTTGTATGGTTTCTTTCATTTCTCCTCATGGGCCGGAATTTGGCTTTTTGACAGTAGTCCTTGTGGTAGGTATTGACTAACACTTTGGACACCCATCCACTCACCCCCGACGCGGAGACATGACTTGAAATGGCAATAAAATCAATATCAAAGGAACATCTTCATACAAACACATGATGGCATATTGCTAAGGTGTATTGAAAGCCACTCCTTTATGCCTCTCTGCAGGTATGTATGGATGAATAAAAAAAAAATGAGGACACTTTTGAAATTTTATTAGGTTGTCTAGAGAGTGTGGCGTATGGGGCTCTTCTTCGAATCCAAAATTGATTTCTATTCAATATTTTACGTGTTTAATATGTGCAATCCATCAGGCGGTTACTTTGGGTAGCTTGGGGTTGCTTTGGGGATATGACAGTTATTGAAGGAAATAAATATTAAGGATCATTGAAGAGGGTGCAAAGCCTTTTATTGTGTAGGGTGGTGAAATGAAAGTATCTGGGGAGTTGCTGAAGACTTGCACATAATCTTTCTATTGTAGTCTGCTTTGAATCAATTCTTTCATTAAGCTCTGGTCACTGTTTGCACTCATTGTCCTGCAAAATATTGTTAGAAGCCTTTGGAATTGTATACATCCTCATTGTCATTGAATTATTCGATTCAATTCAATTTCCTTCTTTGAATGCACTTGGATGTAAGAGAAATTATTCCAATCTATACGTATCTCATAAATAGGTAAAGGAAATCATTTTCAATTCTCATTGAGCTGAAATTGCAAAGGTGAATCAGTACTATTTCGAAGATTATTTCAAAATTAATGTTGAACTTGTATGTCTTATTCTTCAAAAGATAACACAAAGCCAGTGTAAAGGTGGTAGTACGCCTTGTGAGATCCTCCTTTACGATTACTGTGGAATAGATGAACCGTTTTCGCACAACGGTTGCGACCCGTTGAATAACAGAGCAATATATTCACTTCAGAGGCTGTCAGGAAGTTTATAAGGAGCTCTGGGTGTATCGCTGTGTCGCAGAAAAAGGGGCGGTGAGACGAATTCTACACCAAGAATCCGCTTTCTCGGTTCAATAAGAGCGGGACATTCTGTTGATAGCTTGAGTTTGTGAGGATGCTTCAGTACTGGTCACTTATGGCACCAGTTAGTATTTTTAGGTTGTTCGCAAGATTTATTTAGTCACAAAGCATGGAAGCCTGGAATATCCTTGTTAGTCCTAATCGAGTTAGACTTGAATCAGATCTTTAGTCGATTGTGTACTTTGAAGAGACCATTGCATACTTCGAAGAAGTGTTCATGGTCAGCTAAGAGGGATGTTGCACTGATCTAGGTCAGCAAGTCAGCCATTATTATATTAGCTTCACGACCTTCATGTGCTGATCATGACCAAGGTATTCCTAGTAAGTTTGAAAAATAATTCGGTTGCCATAAGGACCACCTTTGACTATGACACGACTTAATCAAACGTTTTCAAAGCAGCAGGCAAAGATCTTCCTAGTCTGTCTTAGGAGCATTCACAATATTGCACTAGTACCCATCCTGATGAGGAGGGCTGGCACTTTTTCCAGTCAACTCATTTCGCTCTGTTCAGCTTGAGACTGGTATCTTATTTTAGACCCTATTCGACCCATTGGAAGAAGAGTCTTAAAAGATTCGATTCTTCTAGATCGAACGTGAGTCCACTCGGTACACAGTAGACATCTTGAGGCTTAGCAAAGTAGCATTGTTCCTGGGGAATACCACTCAATTACAAAAAAAAAAAAACACTATCTCGCTCCATTCTGGAAAACCAACTGAAAGCTCTGCTGACTCCAGCAGCATGTAGCTGCCTCATATTTTGGAAATCTTAGTGTGATCGGATACTGACAGTTAGATTCCAGTAGTAGAAACTAGAGTAGAAAAAATAACTACCGTTCAATGTTATGTTTCGAAAGAAAACATCTGTCATTGTATTACCAGGCAGGAACCCTTCTTTGGTACAATAGCTGAAAACGTCAATGTTATTGGTTTTCCATTTTATACTCGAGTGGCAGATGATTACTTTTCTCCACTGGGCTTTGAACATGCTCACATCGGTTAACAAGTAAACACACTATCCACTGCATCAAAGCTAAAGAAGAAGCAAACATATGCACAATTAGGACCATCTACAGCATTACCAAGGACCTATAAGGTAATTAGCACTCTAAGCAAAACCCAGTAAAGAGGTTAGCTGATTTCGGGTAAGCCTCCGAAGGAACGAATTTCGGAATACACTGCATATCTACATACAAAAATAAAAACTGCGATTAAATCACTAAAAGATCATTTAGGTTCAACCCTCGATGTCGAACAGGCAGGCTTTTGCGCTAGATCCTCCTGAATAGACCACAATAGCACCTTACAGATCATCTTAGAACAATGTGTGGAGTACAGGTCCCTGCTACATCGACTGCTGATCGACTTTGAGGAGGCTTTTGACAAATTGCATGGAAATATTATCTGGGCAACCTTGCGCAGCCGAGGTATCCAAGAAAAACGCATACTGGCTAGTAAGTGACATAATGGTAATCTAAGTCCAAAACAAAGTGCGACAGGGATGCACACTTCCACTGTTGTTATTCTTAGTGGTCATCGGCGATGTACTTCGGGCAGAACTGACTGAAGGAATCCACGGAATCAAATGGAATATAGGATCTTATCTAAAACATCTGATCTTTGCTGATGATGTTTGTCTGCTTTCACATTAGATAACGGACCTGCATTTAACGGTTTAAAATCTGCAAGTCGAGGCAAAAATATTGGGACTTGAGATAAATACATACAAATTTAAAGCACTGAGCACTTTAAACTCCCAAGATCAACTCATGATTACTGGGCAGCCGGTCGAGAATGTTATACATATGTACTTTTGTATATGTACTTAGGAAGTGTGATCTCGGTCCACCGCGATGGCACCGAACTGAATGTGTGTAGCAAAATTGGGAAAGCAAAAGGTGCGTTCGCTATGCTTTCAGAAATCTGATATTTTCAACACAAAATCCAAGTTGCGACCTGAATTCGTTCGTCTGACGGTGGAAATATAATTTCTTAGAGACGAATGGTAGCAAGTGTAAGGCCACCACCTTCTCCCTCAAGCATTTTCATCCACCCCCTAGGACCTATTGCTTCCACAATTGAGCTAGTTCGTTGGAAACAACAAAGCAGTAAGCGCTCATATTGGGACGCACAAATAGGGGTAAAATACACACCAGGAGATTTATTGATCTCTCCAGCAAAAGATCGAAAGAAATTCTAGCAATGAACAAACATAATACAAAGTTTTCAACAGGCCTCCTTACTGGTCATTGCTCTCTCAAATACCACCTCAAGAAAACTGGTATTAGTTTATTTGACACTTGCAGACTATGTCTTGAGGACACTGAAACTGCTGAGCGCATTATGTGCGAATGTCCCGCCATCGCTCGCAGTAGACAAAAATGCTAATAAAGGGTTCATTATCCCACCTGACATAATCTCTTCCTCAGCCCAAACTATCCCAAGCTTCCTTCGAGAATTTGATTTCAACTAGGACACCATTGTAACATGCTTTGCTTCAGGAGTTAGTACAAAAGATCACTTTGCAGGTCGAAGCACTTCCCTGGGTCTTAGAGCACCCTCCTATCACCTCGCTCCTCACTTAAAAAAAAAAAAAAAAAAAATAAATAAATAAATAAATTATTTCCAAAACAAGCCCTTTCCCTTAGTCAGTTCAATCTGCGACCTAGGTATCATCTGTGACATATCTCACAACTTCCGTTCGCACATTAATCATATCATCAATAGAGCCAACTCTACTCACTAAATGTACGCCAGTCTTTTGAAGCTATGCAGTGTAGTTCGTTTCGCTCTATGGGGTATCGTTTCAGTTGAAAGATTTAACTTGCCTCCATATGTACGTATACATCGGCGGCGTGACAAAATCGCATCATCACCTCCTCGCGGTGCTCGCTGGATAGCTATCTGATAGCGAACTAACGATGAGCGTATGCTGAGTCTGACGATATATGGGTAGCTGAACACTCGGACCTGCGTAAGCACATCTGGGTAAACTTCAGCGCGCATATGTTTAACCGGACGAGGCATCTCTTGTTGACCTGATCGGCTGAAATATGCGTCTCAGAAGTCTAGCCAGAGCTCCTGAGAAGGAGGACGTGCAGCGGATGAATTCTCTGGATAGAATCGACGGTGATGTCTCCAGCAGATACCTTACTGGAGCTTCGACATATTTGGAGCTGAGGTCTGTAAGGATTTTCAATACTTCGTCAGGGTATTGATAAAGAGATGGTGGCGGATGAACCCTTAATGGGCCAACGGCAGTGCTCATATCCCCGAAGCGGGTTACTGGCATCGACGTATCCGGCCTCTTTACCTAGGGGTAATAAAAAAGAATCTGGTCCTCCAGGTTGGGGGTTGTGCCGTCGGGTTAACTTACCTACCACGTAAAAAACCTTCGGTTACGAAGCAACCAACAGCCTCGGATACGGATGATTTTACTGTTGACGACCCAAACAAATGTAAAAAGACAACGATCTTCGTGTCTGCACATGGAATGTTAGGTCCCTCTACAAACCACGTGCAGCCGAACAACTTGCGGAGGCCCTAGAGTGTACCAAAGCAGACATCACCGCCATCGAAGAAGTGCGATGGGATGGGCCGGGCAAAAGGAGTATGAAAAACTGCGATGTCTACCACGGCGATTGCTACAGCCAACAAGGACAGCACCTTTTCGGATGCGGATTTGTTATTGGAGACAGACTAAGGCAAGAAGTCTTGAGTTTCCGGCATGTGAAGGAACGTCTCATTACTATCCATATCAAGGCTAAATTTGCCAACATTAGCCTAATATGCGCTCACGCACCTCACACGAAGATGGACGACGCGACCAAGGATGACTTCTACCAGCTCTTGGACCAGACGTATGAGCAATGCCCTAGCCACGACGTTAAAATTATCCTAGGTGATTTGCAGAGAGGATGTCTTAAGTAGCGTGGTCGGAAAGCACAGCCTGCACGACATCACATCCGACAACTGACTTAGGCTAGTAGACTTTGCACAAGGGAATATGGCTCTCCTTTAATCGAAAAACTGTCAACCAAATCGATCACATTGCGATCGACGCAAGGCACTCTTTCAGTATTCTGGGTGTCCGGACTTTCCGAGGAGCCAACATGGACTCGGATTAGTACCTAATTGTAGCCAAGGTACGGATGCGGATATCCACAACGGAGCGAAATCAACGAAATACTATGAGGAAATTTGACGTCGGGCGGCTACAATCGCAAGAAACCACCAGAACCTTTGCCAATCGAGTTTTTTTCTAATCTTAATATAAGTCCTATGCTGCCAGCAGCAAATGCGGAAGACCGGTGGCAGTGTTGCCAACAAGCCATTAGAGATGCCGCCTCTGATGTACTGGGTTTCTCTCGGCCACCACAACGAAACCCCTGGTTTGATATGCCGGCAACCACATGCAGCTAAACAAGAGGCGTACAAAGCGGCGCTGCAAAGAAGGGCTAGTGCTGCTTACGAGCTCTACGTGAGCAGGAGAAAAGAGGAACATCGACTTTTCAGAAAGAAGAAAAAAGAGCATGAGAAGCGCTCGATTGAGGAAATTGAGAGACTTTATTGCAGGAATGATGTTCGAAAATTTTACCAAAAGGTAAAAAGAACATGCCAGGGTTTCAAAGCCAGAACAGAAGCCTGCAGCGACGAAAATGGTTATAAAGTAGTAGAATCACAATCGGTGCTGAGGATATGGAAGAAACACTTCTGTAGACTGTTAAACGGCGATGATGACCAATATTGCACTGTCAGGCAGATTAAGCCATTCAACAGTGACGATGACAGTCAAGATTCCCATCAACCCCATCAGAATGAAGTGAGGATAGCGATATCTAAAATCAAATGCAACAAAGCTGCTGGAGCCGACGGCCTTGCCGCTGAACTTTTCAAGGCTGGAGGAGAAGAGTTGGTAAGGAGCATGCACCAGCTCATCTGTAAAATCTGGTCGGACGAAAGTATGCCCGATGAATGGAACCTCAGCATCGTTTGCCCGATCCTGAAGAAAGGAGACCCTCTGAACTGCTCCAACTACAGAGGTATAAGTCTCCTAAATATCGCATATAAGATCCTGTCTGCCGTATTATGTGAACGCCTAAAACCGATCGTCCACAACCTGATAGGTCCTTATCAGTGCGGTTTCAGGCCGGGAAAGTCCACCATTGATCAAATATTCACACTACGGCAGATCTTGGAAAAAACCCATGAATACAAAATCAATACGCACCACCTCTTCATCGATTTCAAAGTTGCCTATGATAGCGTGTATAGAGACGAGTTATACAGAGCCATGCCTAGTCTTGGCATCCCTGCCAAGCTCGTCCGTTTGTGCAGAATGGCGATGGAGTTCGATGTCAGGAAAGGTCTTAGACAAGGTGACGCGCTATCATGCGATCTCTTTAACATAATACTTAAGAGAATTGTACGAAACTCAGAAGCCAACACCGGAGGTACAACCTTTTACAAGTCTGTACATCTACTCGCTTATGCCGATGACATTGACATAATCGGAAGAACTCAGTGGGCCGTCAGTGCGGCATTTACGAGTATTGAGATCGAGGCAGCAAAGATGGGTCTAGCGGTCAATGAAAGCAAAACAAAATATATGCTGTCTACAAAAAAGGACAACCAACATCGGCGTCTTGGACAGAACGCCACAATAGACAGATATCATTTTTGAGGTAATAAAGGATTTTGTCTACCTAGGCTCTATGGTAAACTCCGCAAATGACATCAGTAGGGAGATCACACGAAGAATTGCCCTTGCCAATCGTTGTTTCTATGGGCAAAGACGGCAATTGAGTAGCAAAGCCCTATCTCGAACTAATAAGGTAACTCTCTATAAGACACTTATTATCCCAGTCCTGCTGTATGGCGCAGAGGCATGGACTTTGACAAAACCGGATGAGGATGCCCTTGGTTATTTCGAGAGAAAAGTTCTTTGAGCGATTTTTGGTCCCGTCTGCATAGACGGTGAGTGGATGAGATGGTACAATGCCGAGCTATACGGCCTGTACGAGGACATCGACTTAGCCAGAAGAGCTCACATACAGCGACTATGAAGGCTGGGTCATTTAGAGCGGATGGAGCCCAACGTTCCCGCTGAGAAAGATTTCGAATCCACCACGGATGGACGACCTCACGGTAGGTGTCGCAAACAAGTGGAGGTGGACCTCAACCAACTTAGCGTGCGCAACTGGAGGCAGCTGGCTCGTAACCGTGCTGGCTGGAGAGGTTTGTCGGTTGAGGCCCAGTTCCAACCTGGGCTGTAGCGCCATCTAAGTAAGTAAGTAAGTATGTACATCGTCTAAAACTAATCAGTTTACTAGTTCAAGAAAAATGTCATCAAGCAGCAGCTTTTAGTCGATCCGATTGATGACTTAGGTCTGTACCCCTCTTAGGTCTCGTTCTCCACTTAACAATTAAGACCACTTTGAACCCATGTATAGAATATTGCGAATAGCAAATAAGGTTCATAGCATCCTGAACTTTCATCTTGATAGATTCATTCTTAGAAACTCCCTTTGCACCTCCTCTTAACTTTTCGCTCCCCGAAGTCTCGGTATTGTTTTAGTTTTAGGTGTTAGTTTTAAGTAAGTTTTGAAATTTGCCTTAGCTTTGTATTGAGCTAAAGTAAATAAATAAATGAATAATTAGATATGTATAGCTAAATAGGTGTGAGAGTTTTCGGAAAGAGAAATAGAGGTATTGTAAGATTTGTGTTTGTTATGTTCTGCACACTTTCAGATCCTGAACTTTTGATAGTTCGGCGCACTGATTTGAAACATTCTCTCAACCATTTAATTGTTGCATCGTTGAAACCGATAAACTTTCAATGCTCGGTATGTGTGTCAACAACAAACTCTGTTGCGATGATCATATATTCGAAATCATCAAGAACGCAGCGAAACCCTTTCAGATCTGGCTTAAATTTATAAGCCGTACATTCGCCCTAAGTTAGAGTATAACCCTCACATCAGGTGCACAAAACCATATTGCACTTGCTAGATAGGATACAAAATTGCGTGATAAAGCTTATAGGAGACACGAGTATTGCGAGCAATTTTACTTCGCTCGAACAATGTCGTAATGCCTCCTGACTATCTCTGTTTTATAGATATTTTGACCGAAATGCTCAAACGAAATAGCCAATAGTATTCCTCCTCTTCTACGTTTTAACTTCACTACTCACCATGCCTCGAACGATCATCAGTTTAGCCTGAAGGCTACCTTCGGACGTACCGTGAAATATAGAGATTCATTTGTGAGCCGCACAACACGTTTGTGGAATGCTCTCCCGAGCCTGCTTTTCCTTTCCATTAAAGCCTACTGACATTAAGACCAATGTGCATCGGTTCCACCTTTCTCCCTAACCACTCTTCCTTAATGCTCACCCTTAAAAAGGTAAGGGTAAGACCGAAGTCGTATGATAAGTGTCGCGCAAGTTCATCAAAATTGCAGTATAGATTATACCAAGAAGAACTTCGCCTAAGACGATGGATGATAGTGCAGCCCGTAATATCAGCAGCCGAAACAAGCCCTTCTTTGGAGTTTGGCGCAAAAGGCCGCCGCATATTTACGCGAGAGCCCCTTCCACCACCAAACAACCGACGTATATGCGAGGAATGGTCTTATCATAGCCATGTAGATCGAGAGAACCTTATTCGGTGATAAGCCAGATAGCCGAATCGCACATGCAGTCAAAAGTTGGATTGTCAAAAGCACCATCAATGTCGATGAAAATGTCTATTTCTTCCTATCAAGCGCGCATTCGATTTTGGGCACTATATTTTGAAGTGCACTCTTGCCGGATTTTCATGCATGCTGCATCTCCGATAGTGGATGCAGCTTCAAAGCAACTTTGCGCGCGTGAAATACTACCAATCTTTCCATACTTTTCAGTAAGAAAGAGGTCATACATATGGATCTGAAACTCTTGGGGAGCGAATAGTCCTCCTTACCAATATTCGGTATGAAAGTTACTCTGACTGTCCCCCAAGGTGTATGAATATATATATCAGCGCCAAAAAATTATTTTCAGAGTTGGCAACAGCAGCTGCTGCAGCATGGCTGGATATATTCCATCGCTGCCAGACGATTTGAAACCATCAAGGGGGGCCACAGCTGCCATATATGCCTAGATTTGCATTTTTCGTAATCTCTGTGTTTATTTATTTTAATATCTCAATCCCCTTGAGGAATATCGTGACAATTCCAATTAAATATAAGGATCAAGCGCCTAAGTTATAGAATGGCAAACTGTTATTAAAATCGTTAAAGTAGTTCTTGTGTGATACGCGCCGAGACATGATCCTAGTTATAATTTTATCATATTTATAGATGAGTAGATATATATTTTATATATTCAATAAATCCCACCCGTGACTAGAAACATACGAATATTTCCCCCGCAAATATTTATTTATGATGCAAACTCATTGTTCTTTGTCGCTATGATGTTATCCCAATAAAGCGAAAAAATCTATGGGCTTATCTCCACTTACCATGTAAGAGGATAATAATAAGTGTCACATTCTCAGAATATTCCTTTTGATCCTTAATCAGATTGAAATAATTTTCCACATTATCCGATCAAATACGGAGGATGTCCAGTGTTCTCCATTAAGCCCTCCATTCAAACTCAATTCAAGGACAAAAACATAAACTAAAATTCTCGAACTAAACCCCAAACCACATTGTCCACATTGGATTCCATAATCACCACTCCTCGCATGTGCGCCACGGCATCCTCTGTAGCTCATACGCTTATTAAAGTAATCCGCATTATGTTTCCATGGCCATCGTCCTTGTTGTCGTCATTTAATTCAACTCGTAGGTGAATAGACGATGATATATCGTTATCCATTCTCCAACATCTATAGAATTTCAATAATAAGAACGGCAGTTCAATGGGATAACCGCTAGTTGAAATATTCATTCGGAGCAATTTATGAAAAGTTAAAGATTTCCAAGGGATTCGGATCTCTGAAGCATAAATAGGAGAGGCTAGCAGAGAGATAAAGTATTGAAAGTTCCTACCTAATTGAATTTGGATTAGGTTTCGTAATAAGTTTGCATCCAATGGAAGGAGAGCGCAGATAGTTTTAACGCTGAGGCAGGTACGACGCACGGTGAAAGTTTGGGCTTAAGAAATAAACTAATTAAATATGTATCTTGAACTATGAAAATGTAATTAGTATTGACTTACGCCATCGGGGACGAACTTTGCCGACGCTTGTGGGGAACAGAATTCCTGAAGTACATCCTGCAGTTTTCGCGTTGAATCTGTAATGGAAAATAAAATTTATTTTAATACGAACATCTAAACATAGATACGAGTATCAAATAGTCATGAATTGCATGTGGAGAGGACATGGTGACATGATAATAAATTACACCCATGCCCGTATCGTAGGAAGTATGTAATTAGCTAATGGCTGCATATATCCCAGCAGAGAATTCAAACAAAAAGGACTGTGCAAAGTCCATCTAAATCGCTTGCATGAAGTGGAATCGAGGAACCACGGGACAAGTCAAATTAAGCTCCATATCCTTCTTTTATAGAGAACGGCAGTGACTCCCTTAAGGCGGGCGATTTAATACGGGTCTCTTGATGATGCTTCTGGTACACTACACTGAGATGTATCCCCGTACATACACACATGTATCTCATTGTAATTTATTGCATAATTATAGCTCAAACGTGTTTAACCTCGTTTGCAGTATCTGTTGTGTGGGTATAGTGTACTCTCCATTATCCTAGTCATGAATGGAGGCGAATCCTACTCAGTTTCAGTGCCATTGTCATTCAGTGCATGGCGAAAGTATCTTCACTTAGTTACGGCATTGGCATTGAGGGTGCATGTGTATAGTTACCAGTAGTAGTACGTTTCAAGGTTGGGTTTAAAAATATTGGTCAATCGGTTTATTTTTTTTAGATTGATGAAGTATCTGTGAATGAAAATGAAGGCGTGGGTGGATAGTGTAGAAAATTTAAGAATATGTAGACAGTTGTTGAAGAATCGATTTAGTGGAATCGATCATAGCTGGCAACAAGTACGAATCAGTTGCAGGCGAGTTTTGTTATGTAAGTGCCTAGTTTATTAATGAATTAATAAGAAAAAAGTTAGTGGTCTGAAATGTGATGATTATTAGCTTTTGCGTTAAGGGCAATTCCTTGGACTCATCTAATATAAGCTATATCTTGCCTCATACCAAACGCAGATTCAAAAGTTAAACAGTTTAAATATTAACCACAGACACCATCAAATGCGCTGCCTCTTCTTACAAAAGCCTATGAGTCCCTGGTTCGTGATGTAATACTCCGTGCTTTATTGTAACAAGGTCTATAAGCCTTCACTCCACTCAACGGTCAACGATAGATGCAATCCGGTCAAACTTAGCTAAGATTGTCATAGAAGGCAGAGGATGCAGGGATGGTGCTAAGCGGTATTGTGATTTAATCACGTTAGATGTAAAAAACGCAACCAACTCTGCGAACTCGAAGCACATCTTGAAATCGCTTCGGAATATGAGGGTACCCACGTACATCACGAAGATAGTAACGGATTACTTCAGAAAAAGGATCCTGATATATCACACAGACGATGTTCCCAATGAGTATACCGTCACAGGAGGGCTGCCACAGGGTTCCGTCTTGGGTCCACTTCTGTTAAATGTCATGTATGATGGGATACTTAGTCTACCTATACCAGGAGACGCTACGATTGTAGGCCTTGCGGATGATAGTGCAATGGTCATGAGGGCCAAGCTACTGGAAGAAATGGTCCAAATAAATAACGACACAATCGCGTTCAACGCTGGCTTGAATCTGAGGGTTTAAAATTAGCCGAACATAAGACAAAAGTGGTACTACTTAGTAGCAGAAAGGTGAGGAAAACGTTCACTCTATCTATCACCAATATGGGCCAAAGTTGTGAACGCCCAGTTATACCTGCGTAAAATTGAGCCGATATACTGACTTTGTGCAAGCATGAAGTATAATATCAGGAGATGCTGGATTACTCCCAATCGACATACTGGTAGAGGAGCTTCAAAACACATACGAAACGAGGAGACCACAACAAATGATGGACGAGCGAACTTACCAGAAAGAGCAAACAGCATAGCAATAACTATGGAGCGTGTCATAAAGCTCGATGGACATATCCTCTCATCCCGCTTCTTAAGGCATGGACAGACTGCAAGCATGGCAAAGAAGATTTCTACACAACGCAATTACTAAGTGGGCATGGATATTTTCGGGCGTATCTCTAAGATTCAAGCACGTCAATTCTCCCACCTGTCCGAATTGCATCCAGGCTGAGGAAGATGTGGAACATAACGGGGGGCAGGGTGGCGTATAGGGGTGGCAATGGTGTAGTGGTAACGTTGTCAATTGCACGCTAATGGTTCATGGTTCAAATCCTGATGTCACCAAGCATTTATTTATTTCTCATGAAATATATAAAGTCAGTCCGATCATTTGTGAAAGCTTGTGTGAACACAAGCATTGGTTGACATTGGTTATCGGGAAAAAAGTACTGTAAATCAGAATCAAAGAAAAAAATAACAAAAATCTTCCCAGTTATTTGGACGCCACCCCGGACAATCTCTGAAGCATAAACAACTGAGCTTCAAGAACCACTACACCAAAATCGTTCTCTCTCTCTCTTGATCTATCCTTTTGAACGCCCGCGCTCTGTGTAATCATGTTTCAGATATTCACAACCCTTTGAGTGCGCGCAAATTATAAAAAAAAAAAACATGCCAAAATGGCGTGGCGGTACCATGAGGAAAAGGGCAATGAAGGGGATATGTTTTTAGTAGGTGTAAGTCCCACACTGTTACTGAGTACGGGCTCAGTTTCGTCTTTTAAAGATTCTTCACCTCCCTCCGAAGAAAAGGCAAAATCTTCCAATATGCATGCTAATTCTGCGTTGAAGACCCTGCCGAAGCTCGTGTCAGACCAAACCAGTTTGACCACCATCTACTCGGCCGATATTAACAAGTAAACATGCAAAATGATACTGTGGCAGCATAGGTCTTTTATAAGGATAAATGTAACTTTTAGGGATTCTAGGAAAATATACATATCAACCTTTCGCAGTATTGACCAGATAATTCTTGATCGATCGATATTGGTCTCAGAATCCAGGCTCCGGTTAAACCCCTATTGTCTCTGCTTTTCCACACCAGTTTTAATTTTGAAACGAACTCAGATCGCCATATAAGAGGTTAAGTAAAAAATTAAACAGGTTTAATGAGAAACGACCTTATTGTATGGTCTTTGCATGTGCGTGTTTTCATATCGTAAAAGTTAAGTGTCCCAGAAGACAGATATGCCATGAAACTGAGTGCAGTTGACTTCTTACCGACTGAGGTGCACTTGATGACGCAGAAACCAATCCAATTTGAGGGATGTATACCTACACATCTAAGAATTCTTTTAAGCATCGTAAGGAGGTGTTTATGATCGGTTTTATAGCCATTTAAAGTATCACGGCAATTATTATGTGTCACGGGTTGGATTGATAAAGCATTTTCCTTTAGCTGTTCAAACTTAACGATTAAGGAGGTAAAAATGATTCACCTTAGATTTAGGATATAGAATATACTTCGCGTCAATTTATGACTTAAAACGTGCGTTAAAAATGCGCTCCCCTACGTATGTGTTTATAGGGGAGGACATCAGTCTCCTACCATTTGGTATTCACGAAAGTTTAGTCACAATAATTGGTGTTAGTTCAGCACAAACTCTGTACTCATTTGGTAAGTGGTTTTGAAGTGCATATATCATTATGTTCAGAAAATGTTGTGGTACACAAAATATATTTTAGCTTAAAATCTAAATTTAGTACTTTTTTGTAGAGTTCTGTAGTCAAATTGCCTAAAGCTTAGGAATATGGAATCGGCATATCTGTCGACCGTTTGGGCCCTAGCAAATCGTCTCCCAAAATTATTTGCAGGAATTGCCTAGAAGTTTCTAATTTTTTGATGATATTTTCTGCGGTCACGTTCGACTCTTAGTTGATGCCGGACGGCTGCGAAATCTTCGGTTATTCACGTTAGGAACATTGAGAGCTGATCATTCTCAAAAACTTGAACTTGTGCGCGCCACCTATGGCGAGGAGGTCCTCTACTGCGTCTTCCCTCCGGGTTAGATTCGAAGACTCTGCGGGCCGGAGCGTTGGTGTCCATTCGCTCTACATGTCCTAACCATCTCGGACGTCCAATACGCAGTTTTTTGACTAGGTCAATGTCGCTGTACAGCTTGTATAGTTCGTGATTGAATCTTCTCCTCCAAAGCCTGTCAACGCAAATGGAATATCTTACGAAGAATTTTTCTGTCGAACCGACCAAGGATATCTTCACCCTCTTTTAACAAAGTCCATGTTTCAGTGCCGTAAACCAAGACTGGAATGATCAGAGTCTTATACAGAGTCTCCCTATTTTTTCGAGATAGGGCTTTACTTTCGAATTGCCTTACAAGCCCAAAAAACAGCGATTGGCAAGAGTTAGTCTTCGCTTGATTTCTGTGCTGATCTTGTTTTTCGAGCCAACGTAGACAAAGTGCCTTACTACCTCGAAGTTATGGCTGCCACTGTGACATTCTGTCCAATCCGTCGCTGTTGATTTTCCCTTCTTGTTAATGTTCTGCCGATACTAAGATACCATTCATCAAGCATACACTCGTCTGACCAAATTTTCGAGATGAGTTGATGTATGCACTCTACCAAATCATCACCAGCTGCCTTGAAAAGTTCGGCCGGTAAGCCGTCAGGTTTAGCAGCCTTGTTGGATTTCAGCTTGGATACTGCTGTGCTCACTTCGTTTTGGTCAGGTGGACGGAAGTATTGACTATCATCGTTTATGTTGAGTGGTTCATTCTGGAATGTTGGTCTTGGTGGCCGTTATACAGTCTGCAGAAGTAGTTTTTCCATACTCTCAGCACCGACTGTGATTCTACTACGAGGTTTCCATTTTCATCTCTACAGGTTTCTGTACGGGTATTGCTTCTCTGACACGTTCGTTTTGCCTTTTGTAAAACTTCCGTACATTGTTCCTGGAGTGCAAACTCTCGATATTCTCAAACGCGCGCTTCTTATGCTCTTTCTCCTTCTTTTGGAGAAGACGATGTTCTTCCCGTCTCTTTTGCTCACGAGCAGCTCTCGTCTTCCTTTGCAGCGTCGCGCCGCTTTGTATGCCTATTATTTTGCTGCATGCTAGCGCTGGCATTCTTCGTCAACCCAAGGGTTTCGCTGTTGGTCGGGCCAAACTCAACACATCAGTCAAGGCGTTTCTGATGGCATGTTGGCATCGTTGTCACTGGTCTTCGGCACTTGATGCTGGCAACATAGGGGTGATTGAGAGATTTCGGGATACGCGTTCAGCGAAGAGTCTGGCGTTCTTTTGCGATTGTAGCTTTACGACGTTAAATTTTCTCACAGTGATTCTTCTTTGTTGCTCAGTTTGGAATATCCGCATTCGTACCTTGGCTACAAAAGGTAATGGTCCGCGTCTCTGTTGGCTGCTCAGAACGTTCGGACATCCAGAATACTGAAGGCATGCTTTGCGTCGATCGCAATATGATCAACTTGGTTGATCGTTACATGATCATTGGACCGCCATGTCTGCTTATGAATATCGAGATAAGGAAACCATGTGTTTGCTATGGTGACATTTCGCTTCACAGCGAAATCAATTAGCCTTAGTCCGTTATCAGACGTGGTGTCGTGTAGGCTATGCTTACCGACTGCCTTGCCAAAGATGTCCTCCTTTCTTACGTGTATTTTGGCGTTAAAATCGCCCAATACGAGTTTAAGGTCGTATTTAGGACATTGCTCGTATGTTTTGTGGAGGAGCTCGTAGAAAAAATCTTTGGTGGCAGGGTCCTTTTCTGCTATGGGGGCATGAACACATATTAGGCTTATGTTAGCGAATTTAGCCTTGATGTGGATTGTCATAATACGCTCGCTCACGTGTCGGAAGCTTAAGACTTCTTGCCTAAGTCTGCCGCGTATAACAAATCCGCATCCGAATAAGCGCTGCCTGTTGCCTCTGTAGCAATCAGATGTAGATGTCACAGTTTTTCATCCTCGTTTTGCCCGGCCCATCCCATCGCACTTCCTGGATGTCGGGAATATCTGATTTATAGCAGTTTAGGGCCTCTGCTAGTTGTTCGGCTGCACGTGGTCTGTAAAGGGACAGAAAATTCCACATAAAGATCCTAAGGTCGTTGCCCTTATTTCATTTGCTGGGTTCGTCATCAGTTGAGTCGCCCTTATCCGCGGCCTTTGGTTGTTTCGGAACCATAGGTTTTTTACGTGGTAGGGAAGTTTGCCCGACGGCACAACCCCTAACCTGGATGGCCAGTTCCTTTAATTATTCCTCTAGGACGAGGGGCCAGGTACACCAGTGCCAGTAGTCCACTACGGGAGTATGAGCGCTGTCGTTGGCCCATTAAGAGCTCCTCCGCCACCATCTCTATTCCGATGTCCTGACCAACATTGGAAATTCCTTACCGACCTGTGATCCGAATACGTCGAAGCAGCTCGCGCAAGGTATCCACTAAGTTCAACCTAAGAGCCTCCTTAGTACATGTTATTTGCGTAAGAGATTCTTCGTCCTTAGTACGCTTGGCTAACTTGGCTACATGATCTTCTATAGACCAGTAACCCACGCTTATGATGCTGTTTGTCTGCCTATTTCACTTGTGTTACACAATTTTGTCCGTTTCAAATCTTAATAATGACTAATAGTTTCACGTGAAAGATACAATATACAGCTTTCAAAGGTAATGCTGGCGCAGTGAAAATGATTGAAATGATATTTTTGGCCACTTGGTTTTTCATTCTTCTCTGATTCAGAAGACTAGCCAATTTTAAGGCCAGAGCTTGCAGTTCCTATGTGTATTTGTCCCAGACTACAGTATGTTGGGTTTTTTTTTTTTTTTTAAACTTGTTTGCATTGTGTTTTTGGGTGTTGTCTTTCCCCCATGGTGGTTTTTGCTTGCCTATAAAACGTCAGAGTACCGATATTGCATCACCAGGGTGATGGACAATCTTCTGTAAATAAACAGTTAATTAAGTCTTATAAATAGCTTGGCACACTTACCAAAGACACTAGAAATACATATGCAATGAATTTGTAGGAAGAATACAAAAGCAAAACCTATAGTCTTAGTACTTCTTTTCTTAAAAGCATTCGTAACTGAAAGCTCTTCTGTTTCTCCAAAAAGCCACTCCACATAAAAGTGTCATCTTGAAAACGTAATGCTCTTAGAATACGTGGGTTTTAATATAAATGTTTGGCACAACGATGCAGATTTTTGTTCGACAAGAGGAGTACCACGCCATGCCAGCATATCACCAGATGCTAAATGCAATTTATTCATATCCAAACGAGGACGTGCAAAGGACTGAAAATCAATTCCAAAAACTATTCAGATAGAAAATGTGTATTTGCTTGGATTGTGTACATAAAACTGACTCACATTTGCTCAAATACTCGACGTCAAAAATTCAAAAATAATATAAAACTGAAAATAATCTCATCCGCCCCACTTTAGACGAGCAGCAATTCAAAATCAAATATTCGATGTCATGCCAATATTATGTAGGATGCCAAATGCATTCGCTGACATATCTGTATCTAAGTATCTAAGTTATTTTACTCACATGACGCAAGCTCCTGCAGGTGTTGGAATTCGCTTGGTGACAGTTTCTCCCATTTCTGTGTCAGCGAGGTCATCGTACCTGAAAGGAGAATAAAAACGAAGACATTTAGCATATAGATATATGTACGGAGGTAAAGATAGATCCTGTCTCAAATATTCAAACTATTTTCTGGATAGTCAGGTATGAACAGAGACAGCTTTAGTTTAGTATTTAGTTTTTATGCAAATTGGTTGAGATACATACCATCTATGTAAAAAAAAAAACAATTTAAGTGCTTTCCGCATATTCCTTGAATGATGGAAGCTCTCAGAATTATTTTAGCAACACCCACCAAAATTTCTTTCCACTCATAGTTAATTTCTGAATTTTTTTCCCTTCCTCCCCTTGTTGTATGAATTTAAATTCTATTTTAGATACAATTTAATGCTAAATTTAGTTTTATTTAATATCTCAGAATACAATAGGGCTTAACGTGTCAGCTGTAATAATTTGAAATATTGTAACAAGTTTACAGCAGAAAATATTTCATTTCCATCTGACGTTAATGGATTCGTGTTTGAAGTGCAATTAACAGCACTGAGAAGTTGCGAACACATGCAGTTATAAATGACCTTCACATACTTCCCGAACTAAAGTTATTTTATTGTGGCAACGAAATTAGATTGCTGATGGATAGATTGGTTGAGAACTATATAAAGTGTCTTGGGATATTTTTGAAAGGAACATTACAAATACAAATATTTGGCGCAACAGCTCTTTAAAGTGCCAGGGCCTAGCTTCTCGCAACCACTCATGTTGTGTGCGTTTTATTTTTCACACGAATGGAAGGGACCTACAGTTTAATGCCGAATCCGAACGGCGATTTGAGAAACTTTTTTCGTGACAACAATACCCTCGGATGTTTGTCAGACGCTCGCGAGAGGTGGGACCGTGCAAAAACTTTTTGGTATTTTCTGGGATTCGGTCTTGGAACCTCATGCGCAGTGATCCGACACACTAACCACTTACGCCACGGCGCCCACCGAAAGGAACATTCGTTCTTTTAAATAATTTTTAAGATACGTGTCAACAAATTATGGACAAGTTTACAATACTCTTAACTTACAAAGGCAGTATGCGCTTTTCTAGACATCGAAAGAGCCTTCGACAACACCTCCCATAAAGCAATTAGGAGGGGTCTGCAAATAAAAGAAATAAATCACACCACAAGTAAATGGATGTGTGAGATGCTGAGACCTAGGACCGCGTAGACAGAGATGGGTCAAAAAACGATCACTTTAAGCACCACTAGAGGCTGCCCACAGGGAGGGGTATTATTACCATTAATGTGAAGCCTAGTAGTAGATGAACTACTTCACAAATTGACAGACGCCGGCATTAAGTGTCAGGGGTACGCCGACGATATAGTCATTGTTGCAAGAGGAAAACTTGAAGAAAAGCTATGAGAAATCATTCAAAGGGGACTGAGAATCACACAGAAATGGTGCGAACCGGTAGGACTTAGAGTAAGTCCTACCAAAACCACGGTGATACCCTTTACCAAGAAAAGACAGCTAAAGCGTATGCAACCCATCCTATTGGATCGACCCACAGAAACAGGTCAATTACTTAGGTATAACACTAGACAGTAAACTCCTTTGAAAAGAACACTTAAAAGCTGTGCAAAGCCACTAGAGCACTCATGGTGTGCAGAAACATTTGAGAAAAGGCCTGGCGTTGCACCCCAGCCACACTGAGGTAGTTGTACATGATGATAGTAAGACCCATCATCACATACGGGGCAGTGGCATGGGTTAACCGAACAAGGTGAACTACGACAAGGACATCGCTGAGCAAGGTGCAAAGACTAGCCTGCGTATGTATAACAGAAGCCATGCGAACCTGACCCACAGCAGCACTAGATGTGATCGTAGGGATACCTCCACTACACATAGTGCTAGAATGAATCCCCAATGAGACCATATTGAGAATAAGCAAAGAGGGCATCGGGAATGGAACTTGCATCGCAAATAAAGAGCGAGTAACCCTATTCAAATCGGTGCCGCTTCTGGACTGGCTCAGAGATGATATGGTCAAGAAATACTGCTTTGAAAGAAAGTTCGAATCAAAGCTGAGCAACAAAAATGATTGGAGCAGTGAGTCAGTGAGGCATGGGAATGCCTTACCAGGATCAACGAACTGGGAGGGGCAATTAAAGTAACTCTCTACTGGATACCAGGTTACGTAGGAATAGAGGGAAACGAAGCAGCTGATGAACTAGCAAGAAACGGATCAGACACCCCGTTCCTTGGACCAGAGCCCTTTTGTGGGATAAGACCCCACAAAATAAGACCAGACTTAAGGAAAGAGGAAGATTGGGACGATATCCCCCAACTAAGACAGGCGAAAGAGCTTCTGGGGAAATACAATCAGAAAAGAAGTAAAACCTGCCTAAGAGTCAACAGGAACCGTCTTTGCATCTTGACGGGCATGTTAACGTGTCACTATAGACTCAAGGAGCACCCCAGGAAAGTGGAAATTGAGAGAGACGGACACTGCAGATTCTGCAGAGACTTCACAGAATCACCAGCACACGTTCTTATGGAATGCGAAGCACTGATCCACAAAAGAAGAAATCACTTAGGTGCAGACATCATATCAGAATTGGATCTACTTTCGCTGGATCCACTCAAGATACTCCGATTCATAGCAGCAGCTGGACAGGAGGAAGTGCTCTAGGCCGAGTATATCATCGACTAGAGCCTCAGTTTGAGGGCACAATAGATAGGGCGCAGTGCACTTACACCTCACAATAATTATTATCTATTTACTATCTTCACTCTTAGCTACAACCAAAGGGAAGTACATGCAAGTTTTTTGCAGATGAATGGAGACAGTAACCACATTTGGCACTAATAGATCTGTTACTCGAGGAGCATTTTGCAAGAAAGAACATTGGTATCATATATACGGAATCTGATCTACTTATGGTTCGAAGAAGTTAATCATTTCCTCAAAAATTTTGCGTAAAGTCTGAAAACCTTCAAAAAATACTCTCGAATAGTCGTAGCTACAGTGAACCCTCGCCCATGCCCACAGTGTTTCTCGAAACATGGTCGCAGTACTTTTTCCACACAACAATAAGAAATAGAGGAATAAATGGAGAAGATGTTCTGCAGGTCTGCACAAAAATCAAGAACCAAAAACACCTGGTGTCGATGGAATCCCCAATAACCCAATTGTGCTCAAACCAAAATGTGAAAACTTTAGAAAATCACCCACTGTCCAGGCGAAAGGTATTAAGGAAATTGTTCTTCATAAATTTGGTTACTGAAATATTATTGATTTTGCAAGCCCTGACGATTCTTTTTCATACAAACATCACTGTGCAGTTCTTCACTTTGCTGCGTTTTACAATGTGTGCAAGCTACCATAAGGCTTACAAACCTAACACTTTTCACAATACCAGAAAATGCCCCGAAGTAGGGTGTATATTGGCCGATTTTGCAGTTTTAAAAAAGAAGGGTACATCACTATATTTTGTTTACTTCTGGAATTCAATTTTTCATTGATTTGGCGTAGTTTCTTCTGTATTTTCTAGACGCTTATTCTTTTATGGAAAACCCACTTTTTCGCTTAAAATATCTCAACTACATATCGTTTGAGAGTGTTTCACTCGTTAAAGAGTAGGTATGTATGAGGGTTCTGAGTTTCGACAACGGCATCGACTTAGGATAGGCACATGGAACGTCGCATCGCTCACAGGGAAGGATCTTGAGCTTGTTGGGAGGCTGTTAAAAGTCGACTAGATATAGTTGGCGTCTGTGGACCTTTCAGATGGGTGGAAGCTCTTCCTATCACGAGTTGCACCCTCAATGTCTGATCGGGCGGGAGTGGGGATACTAACATACTAACAAGTCCCAGGTTGACAGACAGAGTATTGGAGTGGATCCCATTAGGAGGGAGAGTTGCAATCATAAAGCTCAAGCTTGAAAGATCAACTCTGGCACCAATGCAGGTGTATGTACCGAACCTCCAGTCAGAGTAGGCAGCTTTCTTAGATGAAGTTGATGCTGCCCTTGAAAAGGTTGCAGATATGGATTCTTTTGTCATGCTCATGTGCGGGTAGATGTTATAACATGGAGGAGTGTGATTGGGAAGAACGGTGATCCTGATCAAAACGCGAACGGAGAGAGGTTGTTGGATTTTTGTTGTGAAAATGGCTTATCCATCATGAACACTATCTTTCCACACAAAGACATTCACAAATACACGTGGTACCGTCAGAGTCTTCAGCAGAAGTCGCTGATCGATTTCTTTGTGGTACCATCGTGTCTGAAGAGAATGGCTTGTAATGTTCGCATATTGAGAGGGGCCGAACTGTCAACTGATCATCACTTAGTGCTGTGCAAATTGTATTTTAGCGAGAGAGTGCAGACACACCTGTTTTGTGGATTTGGAAAAAGCATATGATAGGGTTCCTCGAGGCAAACTCTGGAGTGTTCTGCAGGAGTATTGGATTGATTGCTCCATGTTAAGGGCGATTCAGTCTATTTGTACAAATTGTAGAAGCTGTGTTCGGATAAACGGTGCGTTTTGTCACCTCTCCCCTTCATTGTATATATGGATTGGATGTTGCAGCCGTGGCGGAGAATGTTTCAAAGTGGGAGACCTAAGGATTAGTCATCTACTCCTTGCGGATGATTTGGTCATCCTTGGGTCCTCTCAAACCGAACTTCAGCGCGCACTCGAAAGGTTTGTAGTCGTTTGTGATAATGCTGGAATGAAGATCAACGTGAACAATTCGGAAGTAATTTTCGTATCCGAAAAACCCATTCAGTGCACTCTGCATGTTAGTGGAGTCCCACTGAAGCAGGTGGATAAGTTTAAGTACCGCGGGGTCTTATTCACGAGTGATGGGAGGAGCAATGCTGAGTTATCATATAGAATTGGTCAGGCTGGATCAATTTTGAGAGAGCTTGGCCAATCTGTTATAAGGAAGCCCGAACTTAGTGTTCGTGGGCGCCGTGGCGTAAGTGGTTAGTGTGTCGGATCACTGCGCATGATGTTCCAAGATCGAATCCCAGAAAATACCAAAAAGTTTTTTCACGGTCCCACCTCTCGCGAGCGTCTGACAAACATCCGAGAGTATTGTTGTCACGAAAAAGCTTCTCAAATCGCCGTTCGGATTCGGCATTAAACTGTAGGTCCCTTCCATTCGTGTGAAAAATATAACGCGCACAACATGAGTGGTTGCGAGAAGCTAGGCCCTGGCACTTTATAGAGCTGTTGCGCCAAATATTTGTATTTGAACTTAGTGTTCAAGCTAAGCTATCGGTTTTTAACTCGGTGTATGGTCATGAAATTTGATAAGTGACCGAATGAATAAAATCGCGGATACAAGCTGCCGAAATGAGGTTCCTTAGCGGTGTTGCTGGAATAACTCGTAGGGATCGAGTGCGCAACACCAGAGTACGCGAGGCGTTCAATGTTAAGCAGCTACTTCTCCGAACGGTACGATCTATGGTTCGATGGTCTGGTCACGTAGTGCGTATGCCCCCAGACTGGCTTCTAAGATGCGCCATCAGTTATTCGACTCCGCGGAAGACCTAGAAAAAGATGGTTGGACCAAGTCCGACATCTCTCTTGGAGCCGTCTAGGGATTCCTCCTGATGAATTGGAGTCAATAGCGGAGGATCGAGAAGGATGGAGAATCCACCTGAGCATCCTATCCCCGCGACCCTCATGAAGGATTAGCGGGCCATTGAAAATGTATGTATGTATGTATGTAGAATACAAAATAAGTCGTTAATTGTGAGTTGGAATGTCAACTGAAATGTCTTTTCGAGTACTTAAAAGAAGTCATTTACTTCAGTCATCAAATCGCGCTTTTAACTCTGTAGCTATCGCTTGCTTATATGTCTGTCTATACCCTTCAGGTCCTAAACTATAAACGCATTCGTGATTTTGCAAACCATATGTAGAAACCAAAATTTGTTTCCTCCAATTTCTTCTTACTTAAAATCCGAAATCTGTTTTTTTTTTAATCACTGACCCAAATAATAATTGTCGGTTAATATCCGATGTCCACCCAAAAATGTTTTAAGCACTTAAAGCTCAGAGAGATGAAATTTTACAGTAAGGTTTATCTCATATAGAAAAGAGGTGAAAGAATACTTTAAAAAATGATATACTCCCTCCGTCTTGGTCCCCGCACCCTGGAAATGATCGTGCATCGTGCTTCCAATTTGAGCAAAACTTCTTTAAAAATGGCCCACTTTTACGGTCGTTCAAATTCTGAGGTAGCTGGTTTGCCATTAATCGCGGTGAAACTCATTCATAAACTGTCTTTGCACTGCAATTATAGGCTTCAAGCAATGATACCGGTGCAATATCCAAATGTTAGTCCCATCATCCCAGTTATGCATTTTCGTAAGTCTTAAAGATCAGTCTACATTGACTTATTCAAAATATTATTCGGCGAGATTCGTTGGCTACCATTTAGTAAGGAATACGCCGGGATATTGATATCCGTAATGGTTTGCAAGATTGCGGAAGATGCGAATTTTTTTTTAAAACATTCTAAGCGATTCGACAGAAAAATTCATACAAAATTGGTACAATAATTGAGAAGTTATACAGACCTTAATACAGGCTGCGCAATGTAGGTTTATCATCGAAGACAATAAGTATAAATTGGTGGAGTGTACTATTGGAAGTTCAGTGATTCGCCCATATCTGGTATCAAACAAATTGTATGAATCCTCTTATCGAGTTCTTATATTTCGACATCAGATGAGTTCAAAACGGATCATAACTTTACTTATATATCTTTACTAAGAATGTATTCATATTCGTAGCTTTGTTAATTTATATTTTAGAACCAAGTACAGTTTACTTATGTTTTGATAGATACTAATATTAAAAAGTACGTGCGTCATTAAAAACCCCGAAATTGTTTCCCTAGCCTTTCAGCATCAAAACTAATCACTCTCCTCAGTACCGCTCTGCGCTAAGCAAAACAAACTTTTCCTTTTCATCTGTCCAAGATACACTCTTAAAAATAGAAACTCCATCATCAATCAACGGCCGTTCGTACACTTTATGTGAACTCTAACTTTAGAATACGACAGCGTTTCCGCATAAGTTGCACATTTTCCTCAATCTAACATTTTCCCAACCTGAGAAAAAAAAAAGTGGAAACCAAACACACGAAGAATAACAAAAACAAAAATAAACAACCTTTCCGAAAGCCATCCAAACGTGAGAAGTGAATAACTCTTTGACGTCAGCAGCGAGAGACCTATCGCGTAAATTTTCTAAGCATCTGTGCGCTCTCTGTTCCAAATTTACTCAATCAAATTGATTCCCTCGTCTTTGTTGTGGTGGTCGTCACCGTCGTCATCGACATCAACACATCGCCTTGGCGCGTCTTCTGAGCTTCCATGTCGTCAGCAACGCGCCTCTTATATTATCGTTCTCCCAATGCCGCTTCTTTTCATTCACTTCACGTACGGGCCGCTTTCGTAAGACTATTTCTATGCATATCCCCGCGCCGGCCGACCATTCATTCAAAAATCAGTAAGATATGGAAGAAATCTAAAAATGAATCAAACCTCACTAATTTTTGGATTTCATAGGCCTATAACCGATATCCGACGTTTCAATATCTGGCTACAGCTCGTCCCCACACCCGCAATTGGGCTATTTTCGTACTAAGGGTATGTTTGATTTGTTGCATAGCGTACTCATAGTGTGTAATGTGTTTGGATTTCTCTAGTTCAATACCGGATTCGACTGATGTTCGAGGCGAATTTATGACCACTTCCATGCACAATCTGTTATTTGCCATCCGATAAGATTGGATTTATATAAGAGGGTGGTGATCGTAAAGCTCTTATCGGCACTGTGATTTCGCTCACATAGTGCACTCTTGATTTATGCTGCATAGATAGGATTTAGGGTAATTTAATGAGAAGTAGCAGGAGAACAGTAAGGAGCTTTATGTATCTGTATGCTTTGCGGGAAGGTATTACGTAAGTCTTTAGGGGGAATACACTCTCCAGAATACCTCGCGAAAAATGTATGTATTAGAAGGGAGCACTGGTATTACTGGGAGTATTCGTAGAGTATTTGAACACGACTCGCCAGCTCCATACGAGTATATAATAGATACGAATGTGGGACATTAATGTATGTCATTGTGTCATGCGAGGAGTGAAATTTTTTTTTTTTTTTTTTTAATATATGCTTACTGGAAACTTAGTCCAAGATATTGTACATTACCGAATATATACGATACAGAATTGCTACACTTTTTTTTTTCTAAAGGAAACCTTAATTACAGGGTTAGAACACATACAGTCAGAGTTGTACTCATTGCGAAAGACGAGCTCAGTAGAGGAGGTACTGAATGCCTACTCTGACAGACAGACCCATGACAACATAATTATAGTAAGTTAGTTATAAAAGTTAATTTTCTCTAAATGAGATACATTATATTAGTTCAGTGTATTAAGATAAATAATAAAATAAAAAGATTAAACTGACAATTAGGTTTTTTTTCCGAGGGTAGGTGAAAATCTTCCATAACCACTATGAGAATAGCAAGAGCGTGCTCATAGGTTAGGTTAGGTTAAAGAAGCTGCCCGCTAAGACTCGCCAACACACTTAGACCAATAATAGGTCCATTGTGATACCACATGGATCATGGGAGAAAGTTTCTCCTACCTACTCATTAAACCATTTTGAGCTTCTTATGAGGCGTAGGAGGCTCTTAATGTCGATGTTTTTCAGGTCGCTTATTGTAATAAGGGACTCCTAGATGAAGCTTCGTTCTTTGAGAGAGAGCTGTGCAGAAACAAAGAAGGTGAGGAATAGTTTCTTCCTCTTCTTCATCCATGCAACTTCTACATAAGTCGTTCGCAAAAAAAACCTAGCCTTGTAGCATGCTTGCGTATTAGACAGTGTCCAGTGATGATAAATATTACAGCGCCGATACGCAATCTGTTGAGAGAAATCAAATTCTTAGAACGTTTTAGATCTAGCTTCGGCTAAATTTGTTTTGTCGTTATCGCTAGACATGTGGGTCCACTTGTCCACCTAGGATTTGTACTCTCGATAGCATCCAGCTTAAATTTGAGTTTGCAAGTAGCGAATGATATACCTAAGGTGCTTTTATCCGGCAGGATGGGCATAGTTGTTCCTATTCTGGCGACTTCATTGGCCTTACAATTCCCTGGAATATCCCTATGCCCCAGCACCCAACATAGGTGAATATTGAACTGCTCAGCCTTTTCCGCGAGAGACGATCGGCAGTCTAGAACTACTAAGAAATTTATAGAGGTCAATTCCAAGGATTTGATTGCTGCTTGGCTGTCTGAAAAAATGCGGATATTTTTTAGCAGACTTCTTTAATCGCCAAAATTTCCACCTGGAACACGCTACAATGATTTGGAAGACGGAAGGAGAGCTTAAGATTAAGCCTGTCAGTGAAAACACCTCCACCAACTGCGTCCTTGAATTTTGATCCGTCAGTGTAGAAGAGGATTGATCCATCTTCTGAAAATGTATCATCATTTCAGAGTGATCTGGAGGGGATGGTGACGAGGAAGTTCTTGTCAAAGTTTAGACGTGGGATGGTGTAGTCTGTGTTTTCGGGAGAGGTTTTGAATTTATTCAAAATGGAAGCGTGACCACTATTGGGCAGCTTCGAGGCGAACGGCTGTATTGGCTGCCATTTGCATGCTAAATATATCGAGGGGTATCAGGTGAAACAAAATGCCAGTGCCGCAGAGGGAGTTGTACGCAGTGCTCCGCCTATGCGCAGACAAACTGTGCCCTGGACCTTAGGCCCAATGCACACGGAGTGACTGGAAAAGAACTAAACCGATTGGCAACTCGGGTTACAGACCAGTTGCGGACTCAGCGGTGACTTAACTCCATACACGAGGAAACTCATCACCAATCAAAATCTCTAGTTCGTTCAGTGTCGTCATGGATACCGGGCGTGAAATGTCTTCGGAAGACTCGAGCGATGATGAAACCATCATGTTGTATTACTATCTCAGGGGGAGGAGAAGAATAGTAAGAAGGTTTTGGGTACACCCATACTTTGAAAACTATTTTCAGAACCGTTTATTACGACATTTCCGACTTCTATTCACGCCTTCTCTGTTCCATTTTTCTTCGAATAGCCGGGAAGGTGATAAGTGTACAAAATAGGATGATTTCAACCTACCCCACCAGCAACAGGTTGGTCTGTTGTTCGCTCATCTTCGACAAACTAGAAACTGAAATCAATAGTCAACCCCCGACATGCAAATCAACAGACGACTGGTTACAAACTGGTTTTTTTGAATCGCAAACGAGTTTTCAACCAGTAGCGTCGTGTGCGGCGTCCCATTTGATTACACAGAGTATGACTCAAAGCAAACTAGTGGCCAATTCGCATCGCTGATCAGTTTTTTTTCCAGTTGCTCCGTGTGCATTGGGCCTTACTTAGATAATCGCGATTTATAGCTTTTTCTAAGACCATCCACCAGACAATCACCCCGTATGTGAGCATCAGTCTAATGACCGAGATGTGGATCCAGTGAGTGATTCAGGGTTGTAAATCTCATCTATTTCCAATAGCTTTTTTGCAAGAGAAAAGTGCTACTGTAACTTTCTTTACTCTTTCTTGAATATTAGGTTTCCAGCTCAACTTCTTATGCAGGATGAGACCCAAATATTTTGCTGTGTCAGAGAAAGTTAAGCTGATACCATTGTTGACATGTCCAATTAGTCGGTTTCTATGCTATCTCCCGAAGATAATAGTTTCAGATTCGATTGTCGGAATTCCGACATCGCTCTAGATATCGATATTTCTAGTATACCACAGTGCTTGGACAATTTGTCTTAGCACTTTATTTCGAAAAGTTTGTAAAATATTGGCATTTGTTTTCTTGATACAACCCCAACGTTGTATACCATATACAAAAGCAGTTTGTTCTCAGTGAACTGAGAATGTTTTCCGAGTAACCAGTTCATTTCTCTATATTTGATTTCAAGTTCTTTATGTTTCATTTTCACGTGCGAATTCCATTTCAGCCTTGCGTTGATTGTGATTCCCAGGTATTTGGTCTCGTTTGCAAAAGGTATTCGGGCCGAATTTAGAAAAATTGGCAAGTCAATAGTTTTCTTATAAGTGAAATTCACGTGAACAGATTAAATTCATTGAGGACGATCCGCCAGTCCCCCGTTTAGGTGTCGGAGGCGGTTTTCCTGGTTTTAAAACCATTATGACTTCCGCAACTTTCCATTGGCTCGCCACGTGTTTTAATCTGAGCGCAGCATCTACAATATGGAGAAGCTTAATCAATGATTTTTTAAGTAAAACTTGGAGAATTCCTCCGGTAATCAAATCATAACCAGGAGTTTTCTTAGGTTTTGGATTCTCGATCTCAAGTTTGAGTTCCCTTAGCGTTGCACTTGTGAGTGTAAAATCGTTGTTGTAAACCACTTGACCATCGTAGGGTTCAAAGGTTTCTTCCTGGTGGGCCGCAATTAAGAACAGAAAAGTATGTGACATTTCATATTTCTTGGGCAAAACTAGTAGAAAATGGATAGGGTGGCTCTTTAAAATCAAGTTTATGTGTATGCATTTATAATTCATTGAACCTGAGCAAAATATAGCACATTGAGTATTAAAAAAAAGAAACAATAAACATTTTTAATAGGCGATTAAAATAAATATAAAAGAAATAATACACCAACATATCAGGAGCTATGAACGAGAACTAACAATAGATTAGACATCTTGGGCTAAAAGCTATTTCATTTTGAATGGATTTTTATTGGTAAGTGCAGGATGTTTTACGTTCTAACAGCTTAGCTACCTTACTCTAACTTACTGGCCCCATTCGGATGCTCTAAGCTAGTCTTAACGCTTAACCTATGTTTTTCGACGTAACCTAACTAAATTTAAATACAACTAGCAAGTACCAGCAACTTTCTGCGTGGTTCACAATAACTTTATATTAGGCGGTTAAAGTTAGTGGTATAAGTCATATTTAGCTTAAGAACTTAAGATTTGCACCACTGTAGCTTTCAACAATACATATCAGCTTTTCCTTTATCTGTCAAATGTGTGCTACCATCTGTTGTTGAAGTAGTAACATTTTAATTTACTTCACATTTTCATGCAACAATTTGGCATGTGCAGTATTCATTTCTGGAATGTTTTTGAGAAATGACTTACACCAGCATGACTTTAACCGCCGCATATGTGTGTACTTAGCTAACAGAAGGACTACGTCAAAATGCACATGTGCATACCATAACTATAAATTTGCTCCTATATGTATGCAAGGAAATAAACCACTTGCTTCTAGGATGGCGGCTGGGCTTCAACCAACAGAAAATTAATGTGTTTATTTTTGTTATACTGCAAAGGAAAATTAGTAGTTCTCAAACTTTCCGAATGTATAGTTTTATAATGCCTGGTTTTGTCTGTCTTTTTTAATCTCAGTGTTTATTTCTTTTAATATCATAATCCCCTTAAGGAGTATCCTAATAATTCTTATTGGAAATAAGGACCAACATCCTAATGTATAGAACGCCAAAAGATTCTATAAATATGTACTGTAGTTTCTGCATAATACGCGCCCAACAACAGCCCTTGTTATCTTTTTATTATATATGTATATGTATATGTATATGTATATGTATATGTATATGTATATAGACATAGATATAGATTACTGAAATAATTGAAAAAACTAAGAAAAATGTAAGCAGAGCTAAAACCAATGACTTGCGAGATTCATAAATCTATTAATGGGGCTAAGAGTTCAGCGCCGTAAAGTAGGACTGGGATGATCAGGGTCTTATATAGAGTCTCCTTAGTTTTTCGAGAAAGGGCTTTACTGTTGAATTGCCTTATTAGCCCAAAAAACAGCGATTGGCAAAAGTTATTCTTCGCTTGATTTCTGCGCTGATGTCGTTCTCAGAGTTTATAGCAGAGCCAAGGTAGACAAAGTCCCTTACTACTTCGAAGTTATAGCTGCCCACTGTGACGTTCTGTCCAATTCGCCGGTATTGATTGTTCCTTCTTGTTGACAGCATATACTTGGTTTTGCCCTCGTTTATCGCTAAACCCATTTTGGCCGCTTCCGCCTCAATGCTTGCAAACGCACCGGTGACAGCCCGCTCAGTTCTTCCGATAATGTCTATATCGTCGGCGTATGCAAGCAGTTGTACAGACTTGTAGTAGATTGTGCCTCCGGTGTTGGCTTGTGAGTTCCGCACAATCTGTTCAAGTACAATATTAAAGAAGTCACATGACAGCGCGTCACCTTGTCTAAAACCTTTTTTGACATCAAAGGTCTCGGTGAGGTCATGACCGGCCTTAATAGAGCAGCGAGCGTTCTCCATCGTCAGCCTGCAGAGACAGACAAGTTTGGCAGGGATGTCAAAACTAGACATGGCTCTATAAAGCTCTTCTCTATAGATGCTGTCATAGGCGGCCTTGAAATCGATAAAGAGGTGGTGAGTATCGATTTGGAATTCTTGGGTTTTCTCCAGGATCTGCCGAAGTGTGAAGATTTGATCGATGGTGGACTTTCCTGGCCTGAAACCGCACTGATAGGGTCCAATCAGGCTGTTGATAAAAGGTTTCAGGCGTTCACACAATATCGCAGAAAAGATCTTGTACGCGATGTTGAGGAGACTGATGCCTCTATAATTGGCGCAGTTGAGGGGGTCTCCTTTCTTGTGGATCGGGCAAACGATGCTGAGGTTCCATTCATCAGGCATACACTCGTCTGACCAAATATTAGAAATGAGTTGATGTATGCACTCTACCAATTCATCACCAGCTGCCTTGAAAAGTTCGGCCGGTAAGCCGTCAGGTCCAGCAGCCTTGTTCGATTTTAGCTTGGATATTGCTATCCTCACTTCACTTTGGTCAGGTGGACGGAAATTTTGACTATCAGTTCATTCTACCTGACAGCGGGATGTTGGTCTTCGTCGCCGTTATACAGTCTGCAGAAGTAGTTTTCCCATACTCTCAACACCGACTGTGATTCTACTACGAGGTTTCTATTTTCATCTCTACAGTTTTCTGTACGGGCATTGCTTCTCTGATACGTTCTTTTTACCTTTTGGTAAAACTTCCGTACATTGTTCCTGGAGTATAAACTCTCGATATTCTCAAACGCGCGCTTCTCTTGCCGATGTTCTTCCCGTCTCTTTTGCTCGTAGAGCTCACGAGCAGCTCTCGTCTTCCTTTGCAGCGCCGCTTTGTATGCCTCTTGTTTTGCTGCATGCACTCGCCGGCATTCTTCGTCAAACCAGGGGTTTCGCGGTGATGGGTGAGCGAGACCCAGCACATCAGTCGCGACGTTTCTGATGGCATATTGGGAGCAATATGATCAATTTGGTTGATCGTTACATATCGTCTGCTTATGAATATAGAGATGAGGAAACCATGTGCTTGCTATGGTGACATTTCCCTCCACAACGAAATCAATTAGCCTTAGTCCGTTATCAGACGTGGTGTCGTGTAGGCTATGCTTACCGACTGCCCTACCAAAGACGTCCTCCTTTCCTATTTTGGCGTTAAAATCGCCCAATACGATTTTAACGTCGTATTTAGGAGATTGCTCGTATGTTTTGTCGAGGAGCTCGTAGAAACACTCTTTGGTAACAGGGTCCTTTTCTTCTGTGGGGGCATGAACACATATTAGGCTTTTGTTAGCGAATTTAGCCTTGATCGGGATAGTCATAATACGCTCGCTCACGTGTCGGAATCTTAAGACTTCTTGCCTAAGTCTGCCGCGTATGACAAATCCGCATCCGAATAAGCGTTGCCTGTTGCCTCTGTAGCAATCACCGTAGTATGCCTCGCTGGTATGGTGACAATAATCGTCATGAAAGAGCCATAAGGAGGCTGTTGGATAGGGTATGGCGAAAGACCAACGAGAAGAAAAAAAAGAAGTCCTTGTAATCCTATTGCTAGATGACATCAGGGTCACTACCACCAGATTGTCAACTATTTTCTGCAAAGCCTTGAATGAAGTGGAAGAAGATTTACAGTTGGAAGTGTATTATCATCTGAAAACGATTCTGAATCATTCCACTTTTAACGAACGTCAGGTCAGGTATAATACACCAAGACAAAGGCTGATTTCTTTTCATTCTAGAAATCAATATTAGTCTGGCTAAGGTAGCTAAAAGTCATCAGCGTGTAGTCAGTCATTATTCGAGGTATGGCAGCTGTCCCTTATTGGTAACGTAAAATGCTAGCCCGCGTTACTTGATCTCGAATTGAGACACACGATCGGCCGCACTTAAAACGCCCGCATATTTTTTATGAAGGTAAAAACATCGAAAGATACTGTGGGGTTAGAAACCCAGAGTAGTGTGGGACTCTAACCGCACTAAAAACACGTCCTTAATCATAACCAATCAGAAAAAGATCGACAAATGATTTTAGTTTCAACGTTTAATTGCGTTTGAGAAGGTATTATGGATTAAATACTGGTTCTCACAATTGTTAGATTATAAGTTCGTAAGGTTTAGTTTTTCTAAATCTAGGAATATTATATCGTACATTTAAGACGTTTTCTATCTCAGGATTAATATCCATCTGCAGACGCTCGTTGTGGCGTATTGCGTTCTTCATAGAATGAATGCTCGCAATATATAAGGACTTATACATGTAGTTGCAAAGGGACCATTTTTTTTAAGGAAACCCAAATCCCAGAGCACTCAGACTTCTGTAGTCCATTGTACTACCAGACAGGAACCTTTCTTTGGTGCAGTGGTTGGAAAAACTTCGATGTAATTCGTTTCTCCTTTATATTTGGGTGGCTGATGATTGCTCCAGGGACCATAATGAGGCAAAGCAAACATTTTACAACGAATTTGATTATTAGGCACTAGGCCGATTCAGACTTTGAGCAGTTCTCGAAGCAGTCCTCATAAACTCTGAATTATGAGTCGAGTTTGTAAGGAATTTAAATATATTCAGGGGTCGATAACCTAAGTGACTTCCTAATGTTGAAGGATTCGTGTCCTTATAAAGCTTTTAAGCCGGTGAATACTGTTACCTATCTTCCAACCTACGTAGTATAAAAGCACATTTCAACCACATAAAAAGTTTTATAGGTATCTTGCACCGAACTAAATAAATATAATTATTTTGTCATGTGTACTTTTATGTCTTATGTAATCCCATCCCAGTCGTATATATTCTTTATCACTGAATGAATCCAATTGACGTGGAAAATAACTACTGTTATGTCACTCATCGATACTATGGTCTTAACTTAAACCATTTTCACTATAAACTCCCATGCTTGCTACAAATATATTTATACCTGAATTGATACATCTAAGCCGCCCACACAAACACGTGCTATCCTTTCGTCACTTGATTGACAGAAAGTACAAACAAATTGGCAAACAATTCTTTTTACCATACAAATACAATATAACTCAGACAGAGCAAGCTTAATGATGGATCCACTTCAATATGTTCCATCACAGGTTCTCCCCGGTTTCGTGTCCTGCAATTATCCGAAGAAGATTTATCGATTTTGGCTATTTTTAGTGCCCCTAGAGGGCAACAAATTGTCATTTCGTCGACTATTGATTGATGTACATGAACCTTTAGCAAAATCGAAGAACACCTCTTGTTAATGGATTCCGAATTCAGATGAAAAACTATCCCTGGTCGCGGTAAATGCCTTGTTTGACAGTTCTTTGTTTAATATAAATACTTTGTCGTATACCTGGAATAGAATAAGTTGCTGCCCTTGTTCAGCTCCGTTGAATGGGGTCGATTGTATTTCATTTGCATTATGACGCTCTGTTCTTAGCTTCAATACATGTATATCTATGGTAATGGATAAGGTATCCCCATTGGGAGGAAAGTGCAGATGGTATCTCGACATTACACGCAGTAACAATGATGAAAGCTATTCTCAAACACCCTGCCTGACCTCTATTCAGAGTTTCCAACCGGAGGTGTCTTATTAAATTGACGGCAATTGTAGTGAACAAGCAAACATTTTCCGGTGTCGGAAGGATTATACTAACAGACAAACCTTGTTCGGAAGGGTGCGCTATATGCAATTTGTTGCGGCCTTTCATAGGGGATGTATGTGTTTATATTTTAGTATGGAGATGGTGTGGCAAGGCAGACAAATTTTGAGTCAAACAATTATAGTTGCATTGTGATTGTAGTTATATGATTGATTGTATCTGAATATCTGAGGCATTTGATTGAATAAATTGGATATGCATGTGAATGAGCCTAATTGAATTACTGTGTTGTAAGTACAATCTGTAGATAATATGATATTAATTGAATTACTTTGTGCTTTGGTCTTGGCTAGATTTTGATTGAATTAATTCAAGCAGCTTTAAACTATATCGAAACAATAATTCAATTCAATTTCTACGAGTTTGCGGCTTCTACAACAACCAGATACGGCTGATACATTTCTGTGAGCTATTCAACCCATTTACATACTACTTTCCGGTGGGAAAACCCCCATCTGGTAATTAAGGGGGAGGGGATAACATATACGTATCATCCGAAAATTTTACTCATAGAATTTTTTATTTTTTTTTGCTCGTGGCCACGCTTATTTGGCGTAAGGGCTCTGTGACTTGATAGTTCCATTTTGCCAGGAACTACGTTAAGGAGAGAAGTAATTCCATTTTCCTTATGAAAGCAAAAGTTACAGCTGCTCCTTAAGTCTGATGAAGATATGATCTCTTTAAAAAAAAAGAGCTTCTCCTAATTCTACACAGAGCTGCACACTCACATAGGTTGTGCTCTGTAGTTTCATCTTATTCTAGACAGAGGTTGCAGGTGATATTCACCTTTATTTTGGAGGGATCGGACAAGTCTTTTAGCTTGTCAAAGACAGTGTGTGTTATTCAAGAGGGAAAGGCACATTTTGCTTCCCATCTATTTAGGGCATATTTAAAAACAGAATCAGATATTCCAACTCAACTGCTCAGCAACTCAAAGGAACCTTTTCTGGCGAGCAGATCTGCAGTTTCGTTGCCGTCAATACCTGCGTGACCCGATACAAACCACAATTTTCTTAATAGTATTGCGCCAAGTTTTGTAGAGTGTCAAACCAGCTTAAAACTGATTTTGAACTGATCAAATGGGAGATCAGTGATTTGAGCACCGACTATCGGTGAGTGTATAATTATATCGTCAATCAAAAAAGATGCTTTCTTTATTTTTTCTGTTAAATGTTCTTTATTCTATTTATGTATAATGGCATACGTATGCTCTGTAAGCCGCCATTTGCGCATTCTTTGACATAGAAGGTGCTTGCAATTACGCTGATTAGAATCCTTCACAAGTGCCATGAGACGCAGGAAATCGACCGACCTACTACCATATGGGTTAGGACAATGCTTGATAACAGCATAATAATACCTTCATGAGGAGAGGTCTCGGTGAAGATCTCCGCAGCTAAAGGATGCCCAAGGCAGCGTCCACTCGCCTCTCTTATGGTCGCTCGTGGTAGATAACTTACTGAATAGACTTAATAGTTTAGGCTTCAGAGCTATGGGCTACGCAGATGATCTTGTGAACATCGTCAAGGGCAAACATGTAGACAATGTGTGTCAACTCATGCAATATGCACTCTTCTTCTCTCGGACTAGTATGCTGGCGAAGGCCTATCGATCAACCCCAGCAAGGCAGTCGTCGTACCGTTCATGAGAAGAAGAACGTGCTAGTACAAGATGCATTCAAACTGAATTCTGCTTAGTCAGCTGAATGGACCACATCCATGCAAACTTATACCATCACGCCGATCTTCGAAGTCTACGTTCTGAACATTCACATTTACCTTGTAACATGTGGTCGACTTTCAACAGGGTCCGGATAAATCACGGAAGGTATACATACTATATGTTCGGCTTGGAAGGTGCTTACTCTTTAGCTTGCGACTGCGGAGATCAACGACAGACCATTCACCACATCACTGTGAAGTATACGTATAATTAACG
Source organism: Brachypalpus laphriformis (assembly GCA_945910035.1). Lineage (NCBI taxonomy): Eukaryota > Metazoa > Arthropoda > Insecta > Diptera > Syrphidae > Brachypalpus > Brachypalpus laphriformis. Next base: position 291,794,965 of record OX246753.1, on the reverse strand, counting down.
GTTCTACCATGGGGACATCCAAGACCTTTCGGGCGGTAATAATAACTTCATTGTGATGGACTGATTGCAAAACTTAAATATGATATAGGAGGGTCGTTCAATACGTACCCGTATTTGAACACAGGTGGCGTTGCTGAGGGATGTTGAGATTACTGTCGTTTACTGCCATCTGTCAAACGACACCATACCAACTTTCAGACTAGTTTATAGGTTAATTTTTATTTGACAGCCAGTTGTGTTACACGTGTTTCGTGTTTCTCGATAAAATGGAAAAGAAGTAATATCTATCCGTTATTAGCTTGTAATATGCCAAGAAATAAAAGCAATGTTGGATGCTGTCTATGGGAACTCTTCACCATCTATGACAACTATGAGATATTGGTTCAATGAATTTAAAAGTGGTCGTACATCTGCTTTTGATGAAGAGCTGCCAGGCCTTCTGGCAGACGTGGTTACCGAGGAAATCGTTGGAAAGATCATGACATGATTCTCGCTGACCGCCGAACTAAAGTGCGCGAAGTAGCAGATCAATATGTAACATAATAACTAAAGTGAGAGAAACGTGTCGGCCCCATGGGTTCCGCGATTACTCATGGTGGACGGCTGTCAATGTCGAAGCAGTGTTTGCGAAATTCGCTGGAATAAATAAAAAATAAAATACAAGCGGTTCATTATCGTACTTGTATTTGCTGACATAACTCGCTTAGTGCGTTTATTAAGATCCTTTTTAGGGCTCTGAAGGAGGGCTCATAATACAAAAAATGTATGAACAATCTCGCCATGTATATACTTAGTTCAGAACACAACGCGCAATCCGCATTTATTTGAAAATGTTATACTGATTGGCTTTGGCTGTGCAAATGGTCATGTACTTAAATAAATCAAGGATTTGAAGGACATTTATTCCACTTATTAAAACTTAATCTCATTTAGCTGGAAAATATATGGTGGATTTATTTTCCACCCTTATTGCTATATGCTTCAACATGTGGCCACAATTCATTCGATTTTATGATTCATGACATCTCGTTATGAATCACTGTGGCACTTTATTTGCCATTGGATTGATATTTATTTTCCCAATTCCAATATTTACATTCACGACCACAAGATTTATGTAGCATTACCACAATATTTTCACTGCAGTAATATATAGCTACGCCCAAAGTGCCCCTTTGCAACAGCACGCTGCTCCTACCCTCCATTAAATGTAACTCTCAGCACTGGCATTAGCGTCATCATCATCATCAATTACCACATATTTACTAAGCTGTAAAAACTGTTTCCTTTTTTTTTCATTTCGATTATAAGCGCTTTCTCTCCATATATAATAAAAGTTTTAATGCTAGACTACCATTAAAAATTATATTAATAGCCAGTCTTCCGGATTGTAAGAGACACCCTCGCCCCATGTATCTTACATACTCGTACGGGTCATTCGTTTCGATTTATCCTTCTAATGAATGTTTATCCTTATGGTTCTATATATGTGTGTCATTGATGAAATAAAATAGAGAAAATCATTTCCTTTTTCGTTACATGTATTTGCCTATGTGTGACAAAAAAAAAAAAACTACTCTCGTTCCAGATATAAAGTTCGCACATAATGTTTGTGCGATCACAGAAGGGAAAGTGAAAAAGTAATTTCGGACAAAAGCACTCCAGAGACAAAGTGGGAGAAATGAATACCACTCATACACATGAGTATATGTTTATGTCTACGTCAATGGGCAGTACGAAATCGAAATAACATTTTCAAAGGAATGTGCAGAATGCGCAACAAATATCTTTTACCATGGGAAATATATTCTGTTCTCGGCACGGTCTTGGTTGGATGGCGGTTTGGGGGAGGTCCTCTTTCCTTTTCGATATTTCCTTGGAATATTTTCCGAGAATTGGAAAATGAAGTAATAACCATAATTTCATTTGAAAATCAATTCCTGTGATGGGAGTGGCAAATTACATATCTGAAACATATTTGCACTTAAAAGGATTCTTCTGAAGTGCGGCATACTGTGGCGTATGTGAAACATTTCTTTTTTTTCTGAATCTGTTTGATTTAATTTTTTTCGTTGGACAACTTTGTAATAACATTTCTGATAACGAATTGAACAAGCAATTCTCTGAAATTATTTGGATTACTGAGTAACCAGGAAATAAATTGGAAAATCTTCTGATTTTGATTCAAACGAAGTTCCAGGAAGTGAGCTGTCTTTTTGAACACCAATATTCACGCAAATGAAAAACTGCGTCGGTAACGTGTTAAGATGATGATCAATTTTCAGTATAGAGAGTGAAGCATATTGCCCTTATGGGAGTGATATTCAATGGGAGGAATGTTTTAGGAATTGGCATCTTTTGCTTCTCTCAACTACGTTTTTGGGGGTAGGGTTGTTACACCAAGAATCAATGTAGCCGGCAGTCAGCGAAGGTACGACTTTTCATTGAATAAAGCACCGATGTGGTATTTCGCATCTGCCTACAAGCAAATATGGCCTTTAATACGAAGCGAACGTATAAAAAAAAATATTTTCAATTACAAATTGGATCGTATACTGAGGCACTTGAAACTAATTATTTGTCGTTATAGATTCGAAGGTATTTCATGATTTAGCATCACATTTTTAGGTGTAGTGCTTTTGAAAATAGACTTGGGCTTGTACCTCAAGAGGTCAATCTTCTACAAATTCTCTGTGAAAATGTTGTTTGTAGCGTGTACAGTTAAGGAGCTAGAAGGTGGTGACAGGCAAACTGACAAATGGACGGACGACAAAGTGAGAGCAATAGGGTAGTCTATGCATAACAAGGCTTGATGTTGACCTAGTTCACATTTATTCCTCTAGCCAAGCTGATGTTAGCAAATGGTTACTTCACCTCGAAAACGTGGAGGAAATGCATCCGTCCGGATTTTGCAAAGTCAGCAGTCACCACAGGCTTTATCAAGCCAAATCTTCTGGGCCTGTTCCAGACTTTTGAGCGAGAAATGGGGACTAAAGCCAAAAATGATCCATTAAACGCACATCTCCATCGTCCATTGGCATAGCGGGAAAAGATTAAACAAGTCTATGTCCACTAGTCCCTCCAAAAGGCGCAAATATTTGCCTGTGTAAGTATCTCGCGTGCGATGCGCACTTGAGCAACTGCTACGTTAGAAGTCCTCTTAGACCTCCCAGTACTTCGTATAAGAATTACGGAGACTGCAGCTACCAGCACCCTAAAGTCTCACCTTCTATACAAGAATAAAATTTCTGACTCAGTTGGAGATACCTTTAAATATTCCGTTGCTATCCTTACCAACTGTATGTGTTACTGACTTCGTGTTTAAAAAGATTAAGTTGTGTCTCCTATCCGAAGTTGTCATCTTGAACTGCATCCAATGGGATCATTTTCAAATTCCTTAATCCGAACAACATTCAAATCGATAAATCGACTTACAAAAATGACAAGTGCCGGAAAATTTGGCCCTCACTACAAATTTTTGCACTGAAACGGAGGGAGGTGCGTGTCATTTTCATTCCTTAAGCAGGGAAGGTTAGCCACACGACCCCAAAAGACTATAGACTAATCAGTCGACCGTCACTTTTATTGAAAACATTAGAGCGACTGATAGACATACACGTCAGAGGTGTGATCGGCTATTAACATCTATCTAGGTCACAACATACGGATATGAAAAGTAGATCGGAGTTATAGCTCTCCATAGAGTAGTATCGACCATAGAACATTTTTTGCATCACAAGGAGGTGTTCCTCGATATAGAGGGCGCCTTCAAAAATGTAAGCGCCGATGCGATCCTAAGCAGCTTACGCAGAGCTCAACTGCCCACCGGCCTCTCTAATTGGATGAGTACAACACTTGAGGTACGGAGGTACCCACACCTCAAGGTGGTTCTCTCTCGCTTGGCAGACACCTTGACGCGGTGCGAGAGCTTAAGTTGCAAGAACTCACTCAACCGCGGGAGCTTCGCTCTCAGATGAGCTGACTGAGGAGTAACGCACCAAGTGCTGCCCCCTTAATCCAGCCGCAGATTTATCCCTAGGCGCAGAACACCTCCAGCGCGCAGAGTCAGCCCTAGGCGCAGGATGAGCACGGAGCACCACAGGCGCAGAGACACTGAAGCTCCAAGAAGACAGTGGCCTACAGGCACCCAAAAGCCAAGATTCCCAGTAAAGAAGGAATACACTTCCCGGGAGGCGAGAAGACCAGCAGAGAGTATCAGGCCCAGAGAGCGGCTGCATAAACCTCCCACGCTACCAGACAGGGGTAAGCCCTGTGGTCTGGATGACCCGTTGAGAAAAAACCTCAGTGGAGCGGGTGTGAAGTGGTACCTGCGCTTCCTAGCCCAAGGTTTCGAACCTGAAGAACCAAGAAAACTAACCGTGGAAAGAAAAAAGGAGGTAACTGACACTCCAGTAGTACAGGGACACCTAAAAAGGAGAAGGGATAACATCACCCCCCAGAGAAACCTGAAAGAAAGCGACATAAAGCTACCAAAGCATCAGCTCGGTGGGCCTAATCACCATCTCAACGGAGGAGGGACGCAGAGTAGAGCCAGGCACCAGCTATGCAGGCATAGTGAGAAACCTGTGAGTGGCTGTGCTCCCAAAGGACCCGGTGGCAACGCTAAGCACCGAGGAGCAAACGGCGCTTGACGACGCCATTATCGAAGAAGTAGCCCTAAGCTGGAAGAGAAAGCTTCAGTTTGAAGGTATACACTTCAGACTGGGCTTACTACTTTCATGCGATCAAAAGATGCGCCCAATTCAACTTAGACATCAAATATCGCGGGCAGGATATCGCGATACTATCAGACAGCCAAGCCGCTATTAAAGCACTGACCTCGCATGAGATCAGATCCAAACTGGTATGGGAATGTCTTACCAGGATAAACAAACTGGGGGAAACAAACAAAGTAACTCTCTACTGGGTACCAGGACTTGTAGAAGTGGAGGGGAACGAAGCAGCTGATGAACTAGCTAGAAACGGATCAGACATGCCGTTCCTTGGACCAGAACTCTTCTGTGGGGCTGGGACGATATCCCCCAAATAAGACAGGCAAAGGAACTTCTGGGGAAATACAACCAGAAAAGAAGCAGAGTCTGCCTAGGAGTTAGTAAGAATCGGCTTCGCATCTTGGCGGGCATGTTTACAGGTCACTGCAGACTTAATGAGCACCTTACGAAACTAGGAATAGATGGAGACGGACACTCCAGATTCTGCAGGGACTTCGCAGAAACACCAGCGCACCTTCTTATGGAATGCGAAGCACTGATCCACAAAAGAAGGAATCACCTTGGTGCCTACCTTCTATCAGAAATGGATTTACCTTCGCTGGATCCACTGAAGATACTCCGGTTTGCTGTAGCAGGTGGACTGGAGGAAGTGCTGTAGACCGAATATATCATCGGCTAGAGCCTTAGTAAGGGTGGCACAATAGTTCTTTTATAGGTAGCAGTGCACTTGCACCTCTCAATAATATAATATACAATATACAATGCCAGCTTCCAAGCCTCACCAAGATCCAGAGGTCGGCCTGCATCGAGATCATGGGATAGTACCATACAACACCCAAGGCGGTAAAGAAAACTGTGCTAAGACTCATTCCGCTGGATCTTTTCTGCAGAAGGACGACGGCCAATACGGCCACGCCTCTAGCAGGTAGCAGAAAGTCACAAGTAATGAGGAAATGCCATTCCACACTGACGCTTCCAAGATGGATATCGGTGTAGAATCTGTGGTTTATAACAAAACGCTAGGAGTCAACTACTCGTATGAGAGTTAACAACGTATGCATCGTCTTTTAAGCGAAAATCACAGCTGTAACCGAAGCAGCGAAAATCCCTAAGCTCGTTAGCCCTCCTGAGATTAATATCCCTATCTAGGTGGTTCTAAGCCAGCGGTCCGCCTCTGCGAGCAGACAGACTCACTGAGATTCATATTCTTATCTAGACGTGTGTAAATTTTGAAGATTCCCAAGGTCAAAATAAAACGGGCACAATGGAATCTTGATGGTCCAAGTGAGCAGCAGCAGGGGACCTGCATTCCGATTTATCGGGAAAATACTCACTGTTCTAGTTCGTGATGAAATGCTTGCTTTACCTCTTAGTGGTGGTCCCCGGGCAACTATACGTATAAACCCTTATACGTGTAGGCTAAATTTGCAAGTGCGGGTTATCTATTGCCTTGATTCTAGACTAGGTAACGTGGGCTACTGAAAACAGCTCGCTACAGAAACCAATACTATGCCTCGGATAAGGAATGATCATATGTTGACGACTTTTGGGTATTGTACCCGGACAAAGATAGGTTTTTGGAATATAAAGATAATGCCAGAGTCCTCCAACTTGAAAAGGAATTCATGCGATATAAACTGGACATTTTTTGAGTAAGTGAAGTAAGATGGTTAGAAGCGGGCGAGTACCAGTCCCCAACGCGTAACACTGTACCTCTCTATTCTGGAAGACCATCCGGAAGTCCGCGGGAATATGGAGTCGGACTAATGTTAACAACAACAGCACGCCAGGGCCTAATTTCCTGGCAGCCTAATGGTGATAGGATTTTGACGGCCAGATTCCGGACTAGAGTACGACGCGTCACGATCATACAGTGTTACGCCCCAACGAATAGCTCGTCTGAGGACGAAAAGGAGAGCTTCTACAATCTCTTAAGTGCCGTCTTTAACACAACACCAAATGGAGACATTGTCATAGTGATGGGGGATTTGAATGCCAGGGTAGGCAACGAGAACGAAGGTCTTAAACATGTAATCTGGAAACATTGACTAGGCAACCGCAATGACAACGGCGAAAGGTTTGTGGATTTCTGCAATGCCAACCGCTTTGTGATAGGTGGCACCATGTTTGAGCACAAGACCTGCCACAAAGTCAGCTGGGTTTCCAACGACAGGCAAGCAACCTCCAACCAAATTGACCATTTTTCCATCCTGGACGTCCGAAACAGGCGAGGGGCAGATGTGGGGATAGTACGTGATCACCATCTTATGAAAGCTGCGAGTACTCTCCCACTACGCACTGCTGCAGTTCGAAGATCCCACGATAACACAAGAATTCCCAGGTTCGACGTCGATAGACTTAGCGATCCCTCAGTGCGCCAACAATTAAGGGGGCACTTTTCGCAAGGTGTGGAAGCAATCAGCAGCTCAATGCCCGCAACCATCCTAGATTGGGTGTGAAAAATGTTTCTACATCTGGTGCTGAAAGAATTGTCGGTCGATCGCAGGGAAGACATAGGGCGTGGCTTTCCGAGGATACCTGGAGACGGATTGACGAACGAAAACAGCTGAAAGCTCGCGTTGCAGCTACCCCAGCAGCAGGGAGAAGCGAGCTAGAGTCCCTATATCGTATGAAGATCAGAGAAGTTCAGTGTAGCGTGCTACATGACAAGCGCAACTACATAAACGAGCTGGCTACAGAAGCTGAAGAAGCTGCACGGAGGTGCGACAGCTGGACCGTCTACAGAATCACCAAAGAGCTGACAGGTGGTCGCAGCTCCAGTCAACACCCAGTGAAAAGCCTAGACGGCTCCTTGCTCATTTCATATGAGGACCAACTCAAGAGATGGAAAGAGTATTTTGCTACGGTTTCGAACCGTATATTCACTAGCGATATGCTCCCAAATCAGACTAAGATGCCCGAGGTGAGAAATTCCCGAATACGCACCACGACTCCCAGTAAAGATGAGATCATTACCGCGATCAAGGCACTCAAAACCAACAAGGCGGCAGGACTTGACGGTATTCCAGCAGAGCTCTTACGAGCAGCACCAACAACATCGGCTCAGCTTCTGCTTCCACTTATAGAGAGAGCTTGGGAAGCTCAGAGCTTTCCTAACGAATGGAAAAAGAGAATGATCGTCAAGCTTCCTAAGAAAGGAAATTTAATGGAGTGCGGAAACTGGAGGGGTATCTGCGTGCTGCCTGCTGTAGCTAAGGTAATAGCTAAAATCATCCTTAAGCGAATCAAACTACATCTCGAAGACACACTCGATGCCGAACAAGCAGGTTTCCGCTCTGGATCCTCCTGGGTCGACCACATCAACACCCTGCGGATTATCACTGAACAGCGCATTGATTATCGATCGCCAGTCGACCTGCTGTTCATAGATTTTGAGAACCGTTTAATAGTGTCAACAGGGAGTTTATTTGACGTGCCTTACGCAGGAGAAGTATTCCCGATAAACTAATTGCTATTATCACAGCTACATATGAAGGCTCCAAATGTCACGTTCTGCTCAGAGGAACGTTGTTGAATTTGAGATCCAAAGTGGGGTAAGACAAGGTTGTATCCTTTCACCAATATTATTGCTATACTGGACATAAGTAAGTAAAGTAAGTGAGCAGTAACTTACGTTACAAAGCGGATGGGTGCCTTACCTACCATCCCGCCATGGCTCGGTTTATAATGAAATACTTTACCTCTCCTTAACTCAAAAATTATAAGATTAGCTCAACGCAAACTCACGTATTACATTTTAAATGTTCCAGAAATATCAGTGGGGTCACTATGCCTGGGTTGGTAATTTGGTGACCTTAGCACCTCAATTAACCCTTTAAAGAAGTGGTAGATGTTTCTTCCAAAGAAGGAGTTCATTTAGAACATAATTCTATAGCAGTGGACAGATCACACCTCCTTGTGATGTGCCTCGATTTTTTGTTTTATTTCTAGCGGAGCTATTAAAAACGTGGCATTTATTACTCTGACGTGAGTATACGAATACCCAACTGGAATATTTCAAGACGTCCTTCACTAAAATTAGCCTTTGCATATCATTTTGGTGTTTTCTCAACTTACAAATAGACAGTCATGCGTCGATTGTAAACAAGCGTACATTGTCTTAATGGCCACATGTCTGTCAATAGTTTTCAGACAGACTTTCTCATAACACAAACAAATCCGATGCAGATGTGCGAAAGGAAATCACCATCAATCCAGTCGGCCGGGGTGGCGCGAAACAACAATCTCCGCCATGAAATAGAAAGACATAAAAAAGTTTAAATATAACAAAATGGAATAAATAAAAATAATTCACCACCTGATGTTTACATGACAATAAAACGAAACGTTCGAGTACGGGTACATTTGCAACGATCAATGTAGAACGTGCGTACGTAAGCTTGTCTGCCTCACTTCGCGATCGTTAAACGGCTCAGAGTCGCTGTACACAGGATAACGTTGCCTCCTGCGATGAGGCGTACATATCCGTATGATGGATTCATAAAAGCGCAATAAAAGTCAGCAGGAATATACAATATATCTGTTGCGGAACACTACCTCTGGGTGGTTGAGGGATGGTATCTGCAACCACATTCTACCGTTTGATGTTGGCGAAGTCTTATTTCAAAAAATGTTATTGCATGCTTTCGGAATTGTTCTTTTTTATTTAATGCGCTCATAGTCGGTGTGTACATAATAAAAATTGTTTACAAATAAGAAGAGATTATGGCAAGTTTGATTGTCTGCTTGTTGGGATAATTCGAAAATAGAATTTATATTTGAATCTGTTCGCTGAGTAGGTGAATCGTGTGCTGGGTTGTCTACCAGCGACCGGAGGAATCCCTGTGTTACAAGATGTAAACAGAGATGAGCAGGTTAAGGCGATCATCAAGTTGATGCTTGTGGAGTTGACTCTGCAGGTGGTAGTCATATGAAAGAGAATAAATAAATTTTGAGTGCACCTCAGGTGGTACCAAACTTAATGAGTTCTACTTTTCGAGGTCAAGATACACATGAAATATGAAGCCATTTAAAAGCAGAGTTCCTATGTCGAAATTTAGTGCTTTGATGAGAGAAGTTTTTAATTTTTGTTGCGGTTGCAGATATAAATGGGTGATCAGTAAAACTACCCAGAATAGAACAAAAATAGAAAAACCACTGCCAGAATAATAAAATCTTGTGATCTTAGTTTGCATTACTTGCATTCCTTGACATTGAAGAAGCTTTTGATAACACCGGAGTAGATAATACAACATGTAGCTGGATAAAATGCATGCTAGGAGACAGAAAAATGAACATCTGAATAGGCAGCAATAAACTCAGAGTCACTGTTGCGGAAGAAGGATGCCCCCAAAGAGGAGTCCCCTCCCTCTTATTGTGGTCTATCGTAGTTAATGAACTGCTGACAATACTCAGCAACTGATTGGGATATTAATCAGAGGAAAATTCAAAGAAACAATCTCGGATCTCCTCCAGAGGTCCTTGAATCTAGTTGCTGACTAAAAAGTAGGCCTTAACGTCAACCCAGAAAAGAGCACAATACAAATAAAAGGTCTACACAGGATAAGTTCAATAAAGTACAATGACTAGCCTTTGTATGCACAACAGGTGCAATGAAAACTACTCATACTGCAGCGCTGGAGGTTATTCTAAGCCTACCACCTCTGCATCTTCATATAAAGAAAGAAGCTATGGTCTACGCCTTTATGCTCATCGCAGAAGATAGCTCAAATTCAAAACTAGTTTACTCGGATATTGCGTATGAACTCAACAACAATGAACGACTAGGAATAACAATTACGGATAACTATCTGCCAAGATTTAACTTCAGCCCCAACTTCAAGGCTATATTCCCAAATCGCAATAATTGGGAAGAGAACAAACCTACATTTGCCAATAACTCTCATGTATGGTACACAGATGGATCCAAAATAGATGAAGGAGTTGGGGCTATAGTATACGGCGCTACTACGAAAACCTTCATTCACTCGTGCATGAAAAAAAGTAAATCCGTATTTCAAGCCGAAGTAGTCACTGTAGAACTATGCAACAGCGACAATATAAACAGATCTATAACCAACAAGAACATTTACATATATTCTATCAGATAGCAAGGCTGTTCTACTGGCAATTAAGGCTTACAAATAACATCCAAAATAGTATGGGACTGCCTTGAACTGATCATATCACTAGCCAACAGAAACAAAGTTCATCTCATTTGGGTGCTAGGACACAGTAGATATGAAGAAAATGAAGAAGCTGACCTGCTAGCCAGAACAGAACACTGTCGAGTGAAAAAAAACATCTCATGGCGATGGCAATAGCACAAGACAACATTTGCAGAATGTGCAATGAAGACTAGGAATGAGCACAACAGATATTATGTCACTGTGGCTGTCTAATCAGAACACGTCATCGTTATTTAGGTAAGTTCTACCTTGAAGCAGAAGACCTATCTGCAAGCTCACTCAAAAGCATAGTAGAGTTCATCACCAAATTGGGTATATTGAGTGAGCTTTAGGATATGAGGAAATCACAATAGGCCCAATGATATGGTAGGTCACCACCTCTTCAACAATCAACAATCTCTACAATCTAGTTTGCATTACACAATATATTTGGAAAGCGGAAATGAGAAAATTCGGGAACGGTCACGTCCACCTCCCACATGAAAATTATCTTTAGGTTAGGTTAGGTTAGATTGGCTGTCTGCACCACGATGCAGACACACTTAGACCAGTAAAGGTCCATTTTGATGCCAAGGATCTACCATTAGACTACCAAGGGGCTAATAAAACCAACCGGAGCTTTTGATGAAGCGATGGATGTTCATGACGTCTAAGGACGCCAAATAGCCGAGGTCGTCCAGGAAGGGAGCTCCTAGATGGAGCATTCTATTACGTGATAGAGCACGACATGTGCATAGGAAGTGAAGAATGATTTCCTCATCCTCCTCGTCCCTACAGCTCCTGCAGAAGTCATTGGAAAAGAGGCCAAGTTTTTTGGCATGTTGGCCGATTAGACAGTGTCCGGTGATGACACCGATAACGCAGCTGATCTGTAATCGCTTAAGTTTAACCAACTCGGCACTACGTTTCTGGTCCAGCTTAGGTCAGATCTGCCTCGAAATATGACACGTAGAGACAATATCCCACCTAAGGTTGGTCTTGCTAATAGCGTTCAGCTTCAGTAGATGCTTACATGTAGCGCGGGGCATACCGAGGGCCTACCTATCTAGCAGAATCTGTAGAGTAGTACCCTGTCTAGCGAGTTCGTCCGCCCTACAGTTTCCTGGAATGTCTCTGTGATCTGGCACCCAGCATAGGTGAATGTTGAACTGCTCTGTCATCTCTGTAAGAGACAAACGGCAGTCTAAGACGGCATTTGAATAAAGGAGCACGATTCCACGGACTTCATAGCCGCTTGACTGTCAGTGAAAATGCTAATATCGCTTACAGATAATACATTACATTTCAGCCAAGACAGGGCTTCCTTAACCGCCATGATTTCCGCCTGAAAAACGCTAGAATGATCAGGGAGGCGGAACGAGATGCTCAGGTTGAGCTTATCGGAGAAATCACCACAGCCCACCCGACCTTCGGTCTTAGAGCCATCTGTGTAGAAGTGCACCGAATTTCCATCATCAGGGAAAGAGCCATTCTACTTATCCCGTTCAGGGATACTCGTACGGAAATGTCGGTCAAATCTCAGTTTCGGCGGGGTGTAGTCCATGTTTTCATGTGTGAAGTTGAAAAGGTCAAGGATCGAGGAGTGGCCAATGTGATAACTAGACCACTGAGAGGAGGCTTTAAGACGAATATCCGCACTGGCAGCAGTTTGTCTGCCAAGGATATCTAGAGGTAGCAGGTTCAACATAATGTTCAGTGCCGCAGAGGGGGTAGTTCTTAGTGCACCACTTAAGCACATGCAAGCGGATCTTTGCACATTAGCTACTTGAGAGAGGTGAACAGCCCCGTCAAGAGCAGGCCACCAAGCGATCACGCCGTAGAGTAGTATAGGCCTGACAACAGACACATAAAGTCAGCGAGTGATTTCAGGTTTCATACCCCAGCTCCTACCTATAGCATTTTTACAGAAATAGAGAGCTACATTGGCTTTCCTTACGCGTTCTAGTAGATTGGCTTTCCAGTTCAGTTTTCTGTCCAGAATAAGACCCAGGTATTAAAAATTATCTTTGAAATGCTATCTTCTTCTTTCTATTTTGACGAGGTTATCACCTGAACTCATGGAATCATAACACTCCCATTTCGCTGCATTTGAACTGATTTGCCTGCGGAGTCCACCTGTTTGACCTCAATAAATATCGGTAGTCCTCTCAATTAAATATATTTATATTTATATAAATCATAAAAATCAGAATCAAATAATAAAAACTAGACGACAAGGGGAACCATTGTTCTGTTTATAAAATATTTTCTTTTAAGCTCCGTCTTTGAAGTCATGCAATAGCCCATGCAGGGTCTAGGGTCGAGGTTATTGCAGGCACTCGTATTGTGCACATTACACGTGTGCAAAAGGACCTACCATAATGAAAGACAATTTATTTATTTTATGCTTTTCTAGAAGATTTCTCATGACGACAACACTTTTGTTTTTTTTTTTTTAATAATTTGCACACACTCAAGGCTTATGAATACCCTCTAAATGTTTTTACATAGTTTGGGCGTTGGAAAGTATAGATAGAGAGAGAGAAAGGTTTGGTGTAGCGGTTCGAAACTCAGTTGTTTATGTTTCGGAAAACTCCAAGGGTGGCGTCAAGATAACTGGAAAGATTATCATTATCTTTATCTTTTCTTCTGATTCACAGTATTTTTTTTCCCGACCACACATATAATAGGCATATTAATCATCCAACAGCGTGAAGAATTTTTCCAGCCATATGACTAAGCTACTGACAGTGTTATGCCTTCGCAGTAGTGTTCACACAAGCTTTCGCAATGGATCTGTCTGACTTCATATATATTTCATGAGAAGTAAATAAATGCTTGCTGACATCAGGATTTGACCGCAAACCATTAGCGTGGCAATTAACGACGTTACCATTACACCATTAGCGTGGCCAGTTTGTCGATATTCGGGATAGGTGGCAGCATTACACTTTTTAAGTTTTTTGGTTCTTTACTGCAAAAAATACCAATTCAAAAATAAAAAATAGAAATCGGAAGTTGACTTCCGGTATTTTTAGCCACTCTTGACGCCCCGTGCGTAATTATTTTAGTCAAATTTGCGTACTTCTAGTTGGCTCTCAAACAAGCATAAACATCTCTACTGTTTATATTTGCACAGCGTATTTTATTGGATAAGTACTTCAAAGCACTTTCAGGTACATATATGTGGAATGGAACGCCGCGTCGTTTGCCTCACCATGAGCGAAAAGCTAGTCGCAATTTTATTATACAAATTGCATTGCCATGTTACGATTTTTGTCGGAAACTTCCATCTTTTTAGTTTAGGCGAAGACATCCATTTTTTTATATTTTCGTATGTGAAGATCCTTGTAATGAGACAGTCGTCAGCTAGAGGAAAACTAGTTCATAACTACTCAGTCCATTTATTCGTTCCTAAGAGAATGTCGAGTTGCTAAGCACCCAAATGTGTTCAGTGGCATTGGAACACGACTATTGTCGACATAGTCCAACATTTATTTGTTAATTTTATTTATTTATTTAAATTGAATTACAGGATTATGTGCAAATAAGATATTATATCTTTTCAAGTATTCCCAAAGGTAATAAGAAGAACAAAATTAGATATAGTTAGCTAACCTACAGTCGTGCCAAGGAAATTTAAGAAGCAAGCGACATAACAATTCACCACTGGGCCCAAGAAGTAGGTGCTATTATCCCAGCATCGAAAGTTCAAGCCCTTCATTTCTTTCGGAAAAAAATTGCTCTCCGTCTCCTCTCACGCTTCGTGGATCTATAATCCCATTACAAAGAGATCTCAAAATACTAGGGGTCATCTTTAGTTAAAAATTTAAAATGGGACCTACACATCAAGCATATAGTTAATCAACTAAAATTACGAAACAATCTTCTAAAAATGATATATTCCAAAAAAAAGGACCCCACTTAGAGACTGCCCTCCGGATAGCTCATGTCTTGGTATACGGGACCCTACAACATGGTTTAACCACATATATGTGGACTACGAAAAAGAATTAAAAAAGTATTAATACTGCTATCAACGACTGCTTTAGAATTGCTACTGGTGCTTTTAAAACTACGCCAATTGAAACATTTAGAGTGGGAGCTGGATATACAACGGTTGAACATCTGGCAACGAAAAGAGGAATTAATTTAACCAGTAAGGCGCTAATAGACTGCACCCAACCATTTCACAAAGAAATACGCGGACATTTTCGGAAAATCAAAATTAAATGCAAAACTTGTATCTCCGCCCTTAACAATATTGTACTAAGCCTATCGAACACACCATTCTCCCTGCTCGAGCTTACTCCACCCTTTGACTTTGACCCTCCCCAGCCTTGGAAACTAAAAATTTATTGCATATCAACACCAGCCTTACCAAACACCGAGAAGACGAAACGCCTAAGATACAATTCTATGTTCTCCATCAAGAAATGATTAACGGGAGCAATGCAGACAATTTTCTGTACACGGATGGTTCTCACAGGGAAAAAAACTCTACTTATGCCGTCATTGAGTTTAAATCAAATGGACAAACAATAGCTATCCACCAAGGCCTACTTCCAGAGCTAGCCGATTGCTATACTGCAGAACTGACAGCAATCCATAAAGCCATCTCCTCTGCACGAACTTTGAGTGGACGTTCTTTAATTTTTACCGACAATTTGAGTATCCTGTCTGGACTAAGAAATAGTAACAATAAGTGCTGCTCGTTAGAAATTATCAGAAATTCCCTTGTTTCCCATAATAAGATCTCTTTGGTATGGGTACGTGGCCACGTTGGTATCAAGGGGTATAAAGCTGCAGATTTAGCCACAAAGGAAGCTATAAAATACCCATTAGTAGTCGAAATGCCAGTTTCACTACATCTTACGAAACGCATCTTTCTTGGGCGGAAAGAAGCCAAACTTTTAATTTCCTGGGAAAACAGCCAAACTTTTCTTCGCCACTACCATCCTCAACATAAACGTATTCCGTACAGCAGATCTTTTATCAGGGAAGAATGTATTATACTTCTACGATTTAGACTAGATAAGACTCTTTTTTTTGTGGGCGCCATGGCGTAAATGGTTAGTGTGTCGGATCACTACGGATGAGGTTCCAAGTTCGAATCGCAGAAAACACCACAAAATTTTTTCGCGGTCCCACCTCTCGCGAGTGTCTGACAAACATCTGAGAGTATTGTTGTCACAAAAAGGCTTCTCAAATTGCCGTTCGGATTCGGCACTAAGCTTCAAGTCCCTTCCATTCGTGTGAAAAATATAACGCACACAACCTGAGTGGTTGCGAGAAGTTAGGCCGTGGCACTTAAAGAGTTGTTGCGCCAAATATATAGTTTTTTTTTTAATACTCTTTTTTCCAGTAGACACTTCTCCTTCTTCCGTAACTGTGGAGTTCCGCTCTCCATCTGGTCACTAATAGCTTGCCAAACGTAGTCAAAATATTGACAAAATGCCAATTTGGTATAATTGGTGGAGCTAAAATTTTTTTTTTTTAAAACTTAAAGCGAATGGTCCTGTTTACAAAGATGTAAATCCCAGATGTTTTACTTGCCAGCAAGTCCTTGCCAGACGCATTCAAAGGATCGAAATCCAATACGAAATGTCCCATTCATCCACACAAAATATACAACTTCTTCTTCTTCTTTTTTTCAGCGAGGTTATGGTCTGAAAATAAGGGACACCACCCTCCCACTTCACCGCATTTCTACTGATCCCCCTGTGGGGTTCGCCTATTTGACATCAGAAAATATCGGCTACAAAACATACAACTGGACCTTAACCAATTGTTTCAACCACATGGAATTTCTCTAAAATACAAAATAAAACACTGTGAATATAACAGCATAAGCCCAAGATGTTTTACTTGTCGCCAAGTTCTTGCCAGACACATCGAAAGGATCGAAGCACAATATAAGCATACATGGCATTTTGAGATATAAAATGCGTAACTGTACCTTAACTAAATGACGTAACTACAAAAAACTTCTACAAAACTTGAAATGAAATACAGTGAACATAACTACATAAGTCCAATACGTTTCACATATCGCCAAGCCCTTGCCAGACGCATCCAAACGTTCAAAATTTGCTCCAAAAAGCCCTGGACCTTAAATAATAGAAGTATCTACACGACATCGCTCTATAATACATAACGAAATATTCGGTTACTTTTCACGTCCAAAATTAACTGCGGGCTCTTAGGCAATTTCAAATGGTGAGGAAAGGAATTGTAGAGCTTAAGAGTAAAGCTGAAAAAGAGGGTTGGGTGTCAAATCGCCCAAAACCAAATCGCCCAAATCAGAAAAATGTCACATCGTCCAAAAATTTAGGGCGACATAACACAACGACACATCGCCCAAAAATTAAAAAATGACAAAACGCCCAAGACAGTGGGCGTTTTGTCAGAATTCATTAATAGCCCCGCTTTCGATAGCCTAAAACCAAATCGACCAAAATGCGAAAAAATGCAGAAAAATGTCAAATCGTCCAAAAACCTTTTTGTGCATTTTGCATTTTTGGGCTATTTAGCATAATGTCAAATCACCCAAAAGTATAACTGCTTTTGGGCGGATTGACATTTTTGTTAAATTTGGTTGAAGACTGCATTCAAAACGAAGTGTAACAATTACTTTAGCTGCTACAGCGCTTTCACGTCGAGTCTGCGCGCAAACGAAGGACCGACGCGGCGCTATGCGGCGGGGTTACCGTTTCGCATGGCGCATACATAAGTCCACAATGCATAAACACTACAATGTGTATGGAGGGGCATGCTGCCTCTCTGCAACCCCCCTGCTTGGAGTCACTGTTGGATTTGAGGTGGGTGAATTGTGGGAGAAAAATGTTTTCAACCTTTTTCGATTTATTTATGATGGTCTATGGTCGTCTTTTTTTGACCTTCCTATGTGTTGGTATTTTCAAATTGCGATAAAACGCCCATTTCTGCTTTGGGTGATTTGACATTTTATTTCTTGGTTGATCTGTCATAGTTAAAGCTGCCATCTATCCTTTTTTTCGTGGGATCCTCGTTTTTTTCAGCTCCCAAAAATCTATCCCGTGAAAATTTTATTTTTCTTCTTTTTTTCATACAAAATTCCTAACGTATATAATGTTTTGAATTTGATATGTGGCGAACATTAGACTGTTAGACTGAACGATGACAGCAGGCGAATATTGTACACGTTCACAGCGAACTAGTAAAGGCTGAATTATAATATAATATTCGCAAGCAATCGGAAGCTAATTTCATAATTCTGCGTTAAGTTTCCTTCAGTACTGTCAATAGCAAAAGTAGCCCGTAATAGGCGTATGTGTTCGGAAGAAATTGTGTGGTTCTTAGTCATTCAAGCTATGCAACTGTCAAATTTTCGTATGAAAGAGCGAATGGATTCGGTCTATCGTAAGTGATCAAAAGTGAACGAAACTTAACGAATCGAAGTAAAAAGCTATTATGATCGCACAATGAAATCCTTTGTTTTCGCACTGTTTCGGAAGTGGTCGTACGAAACCATTCTTCTTTTAGTTCAGCCATAAACCATACACATTACTACTATCATTCATGTGCGCGACACTTTTTTGAATTTGCTGCACGTCAGTTTTAGTGAAGTTTTTTGCATAAGTGTTTCGTTAATTTAAAGAAAAAAGAATGTCGAAACCGAAAGGAAAATGCATCTTCAACACAAAAGTTCGTGAGAATAGACACATTGAAAGCAATTTCACGGTGAAATGCAATTTGACATATTCATGCGTAGAGTTCTACCACTTTTTGCAAACAAACCCAGATTTACTCCTCCAAATTGCTAAAAAGGAGAAATATTCCACCAAAAGTGATGCCAATGCGAGTGCGATTAACGTTAAAGACGATGACAATGAAGTTGTAACAATGTTGGTTGATTAGTTGGTACAAGCGTATAAGTATTTTTGACAAATAAAATATAAATTTGCGGTAGAAATTTTTTTTATATTTGATATCCTTTTTTTCTTCTTCTTGATATCCCGCGAAATTGCCGAATTTAGTGGATTTTTCCTTTTTTTCGACCAACAAAAGAGGGTAAGTTTAGTCATAGTGTTAAATTGGTTGGGTGTCAAATCGCCCAAAACCAAATCGCCCAAAATGCAAAAAACTAAAAAAATGTCAAATCACCCGTGGTTGCGTGGCGCAACGCGACTCGAAACGGTAACCTCGCTGTGAACGCTAATGTAATTGTTACAATTCGTTTTGAATGCAGTCTTAAACCCAATTTAACGAAAATGGCAATCCGCCCAAAATCTGTTATATTTTTGGGTGATTTGACATTATGCTAAATAGCCCAAAATTAAAAATGTTAAATCGCCCAAAAATATTTTTGGGCGATGTGACATTTTTCCGATTTGGGCGATTTGACACCCAACCGAAAAAGAGACGTCTGGTGATTAAGAGATTAGATGTTGAGTCTTTTACAATGAGAATAACTTTAGCTTTCTTCCACTGGGTAGGAAAAATCCCAGACATAAGGCGTGTGTTGCAAACATGAGTTAGTGGAAAAACTAAATAGTCCCTCAGAAATCGTTTGAATTTAGGATGCAGTTCATCGACCCCAACAGCATTAGATTTAAGTCCGTGAAGGATCTGGAAACTTTCATCTGCGGAGACCCTTAAAAAATTAAAAACAACGCACATCTTAAAATTTAATCAATCATGCGTCTGTCTGTAGCCAACAGCAAAAAAATGCCTAAAACAGATGTCTCGAAACATAGAAAAATATAAGATCCTGAGTATGAATATTCTGTGCAAAAAAGCAAACAAGTCCATACTGATAGCATGTAGAATACAGCCCAAGCAGATGAAGAGCCCATTTCTCGAAAAAATACAACAGACATCTGTGGTAGTGATCATGAAGATCTCTCGCCTGGATGAGTCTTCAGTTTGGCTCATACTTCTATAGATGCATTAAGTGAACCGATAGAATAGTATAGCTCCAAAATATTAGATTTAAGACAGGTACAGGAGGAAGCTTTTCATTTGTTCAAGAAAGAAGAAGTCGAAACACAATTTTCCCTTTTTTTTTAAATAATTCTTCGAATAAAGGAAAAAATTAATTCTTCTGAAAAACATTGTAAGTTTGCAATATATTCGTAGTAACAACAAATTCATAGTATATTAACAAATGGTTTCCAGGCTTTATCATTTCATAAATTTCTCTATTTATTTCGATATAGGTAACGAACCACTATAAATACAAAATATCCCGAAATTTGGAGATACTCCTGAAGCTCCATTGTACCTTATGGTTGAGGACTGCGCAAAAGAACAACCATAAGGGTAGCTAAACAAAAAAAACTTCGTCTTCTAGTGATCTCTAGGGACGATAGCATTAAGAGATTCAGCTTCGAGAAGTATTTTCTAACGAAGGTAATCAATGAAGAGAACTGAAACAATGTATCCACAGTCTAAAGGTAAACAACCACACAATGAGATGGTATACAGATGGATCAAGAACTGAGAGAAGAAAAAAACTAGTAATTCGATCAAGCACAAGTTAAGAGAGAGAAAGAACTACAGGAATTAAGATATAGCAATAACGTTAAGCAGTCAAGCAGCTATCAATGTACTTGACATAAACTTATGTAAGAATGTCTACACAAGTTTAACGAATTTGGCAGAAGAAATAAATATCTTCTATTGGATATCGGGTCATGTTGAAATATAAAGTGGGTTCGCTACCAAGACAAAGTGCCATTCTGCCGAATAGGGGACCACACCCTAAAAGAAGAATTCACGAAAGTAGAGATAGAAAGGGCAAGTACTTGGATATGAGGCAAGCAAAGAAACTATTAGGAAACTATAACCGAAAAATGTTCGAAGCATGTATTAACCTAAATAAGAATAACCTATGCATCCTAACATGTTTCCTAACGGGGCTAGCAGAAAAAGGGATCTGCAGATTCTGCAACGAGTCCAGTGAGATTCCGGAGTGGAGTCTTTGGCAAGCACCAAATACCAGATGAGTATACACCAACCATAAACCAATTTTTCATTCTTAAATTCTTCGAGGAAGTTGAACTAGAGAGGGTCATCTATTCTGCGCTAAACTTCCAAATCCAATTCTGTAAAGGAACTCTCATGATGGAACAAAGCATTAGTAGGGGACATATGTTCTATCTATTAGGTCGCAGTGTAGCACACCTTTCTCAAAAATAATAATAGCATTTTTGGTGCGCATTTGCATAACATAATATTTCCGTTCGCATATACGTTAGATAAAGTTAAAGTAGATCATGAATGGAGTGAATGAGCATGTTTCTGATTTCCTGTGTCAACCCTGTCACACATTATCATAACAGATTTTTCCTCGAAGTTTCATTACACTCAAGCGTGTGTATGTGCCTTATATTATCATTTGCATTTTCGTAACGCTCTAGATAAATTTACTCTACCGGCGCTATAGAAGTTTCACTAACATTTCTACCGGATAGGCAATTAACTGCCACAGAACTACTGGAAGTAATAATGGGTAAGAAGCCAACCTATGCATAAATTACTCTAATTCAATACCTAAGATTTCAATTAATAGCAATAAGAGAAGATGAACTTTTAGTTAAAAGAAAAGTAGATAGGGCTAAGCATTCATTATAAGTTTAAAGCAAACTGCGGGACAAAATGCTCGTAGCTTATTTTTATATGTTCAAGTACAGTCGAATTTTGATATTAATATAATTAACTTAGAATCGTTGAGATTTTTTTTTTTTTTTCTCAGACAAAGTTTACATTTCTATTTCATATTATCATAAAGCGCTCTACGATTTGACAATACATCTTCGTAGTCGAATGCTACTTCTAAGACAACTCCTCAATTTTAGCCACACAGTTCCGTCGTCATTCCCACTTTCAAAATTCCCCATCTAAGGATTTACCAAGCGATCTGTTGTTCAATTTCGAGAAAGCGGAACTGTTGTCGATCATAAGCCGGCAAGAAGAAGACGTTTGGATTGTCAACGAGATAACATAAATTCGAGCAAGAGTACATATCTACAACGCCGCGTTTATCCCAATTAAACTCCCTCCTTTTGAAAAGTGGATTTGAGCTATGTCGTTTCATTACAATATTCAATTCGGTCAGAAGCTGTTCCACACGGATTACGTGAGTCATTTATTGATGGTTCAGTGCCACGAAGACAATTACTTCCTAGAAAAGTAAATAATGTCAAATTATTTTCTAAGGCGTAGCATTGCAGCTGTGAATGCCGTGCCGTGTGTCGGACTACTGCGCGTTAAGTTCCGAGTTCGAATCCCAGAAAACACCAAACATTTTTTCACGGTCCCACCTCTCGCGAACGTCTGATAAACATCCGAGAGTATTGTTGTCTCGAAAAAGCTTCCCAAAACAAATTGCCCTTCGGGTACGGTATTAAACTGTAGGTCCCTTGCATTCGTGTGAAAAATATAACGCACACAACGGGCTGTTGCGCCAAATATCTATTTATTTATTTTTTTGTGTTGCGGCTGAAAAGCCAGATGGGACATATGCGGAACACAATCTACAGACGCTATAGCTCTTAGCCGAAACACACTTTCCAGATTCTATCATCGTTCCCATCTTTCCAGCTTATCCTCCTCAGAGCAGGATCGTTAGACTAGCCACAGAGGACTGGCAGAGATCAAAAGAAAAAAAATCTTCCACGAAGAAAAAATCATGTGGGCCATAAGTTCTTTTCTTCCTTTTAAGGCCCCAAGAGAAAACGGAATATTCCCTGCTCTCCTTCAAAATGGCAGCTCACATCTTACACCGCAATTAATTAGCACATTTAGAACAAGTTTTGTGTGGGGTTTCATACCAAAAAGTTGGAAAGACGTCACGGTTAAATTCATCCCTAAAGCGGGCTGTAGACCAACAGAACTACAGAAATCATAAACTACCTCCATAAACCTATGGAGAAAATACTTGATAGGCATATCAAGGATAGAGCCTTCGCTATGAATCCTCTATACAAAAACCAATATGCCTATCAACCAGGAAAATCAACAGTCCATGCTCTTCAGGAACTCACAACTAGGATTGAAAAATACTTTAGAGACAAAGAGTATGCGGTGGGATGCTTCCTCGGTATCGAAGGGTTTTGATAACATCAAGTACGCCCAAATATGCAGATGCATCCAATAACAGAAGTAGGTCATACAACATGTAACTGGATAAAATGCATGCTAGAAGACTGAAAAATTAACATATTAACACTAGGCAGCAATAAACTTAGAGTCACTGCTGTCAAAGGATGCCCCCAAGCAAGAGTCCTCTCCTCCTTATTGTGGTCTATCATAGTTAATGAACTGCTGAAAATACTCAGCAATGAAGACTTTTATGTCCAAGGCTACGCAGATAATATTGGGATATTAATCAGAGGAAAATTCGAAGAAACAATCTCGGAT
This sequence comes from Brachypalpus laphriformis, assembly GCA_945910035.1. Classification (NCBI taxonomy): domain Eukaryota; kingdom Metazoa; phylum Arthropoda; class Insecta; order Diptera; family Syrphidae; genus Brachypalpus; species Brachypalpus laphriformis. The sequence continues at coordinate 291,771,660 of OX246753.1, read as the reverse complement.
CTCCTCCAGAGGGCCTTGAATCTAGTTGCTGACTGGTGCTAAAAGGTGGGCTTTAACGTCAACCGAAACAAGAACGAGGAAGATTGAAAGCATCCACACTCTTTGGTGAAACAAGAGAATTCTCTAAGACGGTCAAGTACCTTAACCTAACACTTGAAGGAAAACTTCAAGGAATTCTTACCTAACAAAAGCCATAGACAAAGCCAGCATCTCATTATAGTCCAGCAAAATTCTCATTGGTAGAAATTGGGGCTTAATCCCCAAGATGATGTTATTGCTCTACACGGAGACATAGAAAGGCCATTGTCACATATGCAGCACCAATGTGGTGAAAAAAAACAAAGCAAAGGTCTACACAGGACATGTTCAATAAACTACAATGACTAGCCTGTGTATGCACCACAGGTGCAATGAAAACTGCTCCTACTGCAGCGCTGGAGATTATTCCAAACCTTTGGTTTACACCTTTATGTTCATCGCAGAAGATAACTCAAATTCCACACTAGTTCACTCCGATATTGCGTATGAACTCAACAGTAATGAAGTGCTAAGAATAACAATTACGGACAAATGTCTGTCAAGACTCAACTTCAGCCACAACTTCAAGGTTATATTCCCAAATTACAATAATTGGTATGGTACACAGATGGGCAAGGTTTAGCCCTTCACCGCTCACTTGCGGAATCAGTTCAGATTCCGCTTGGAACAGTAGAAAACTCTTTAAATTCCTCGCAAAAGTCAACCACAGATGGACTATGCCAACAAACTGTGTCATAACTAGGAAGATGAGCCCAAACTACAACAAAACATATCATATCACTAGCCAGCACAAACGGAGTTCGCCTCATTTGGGTGCCAAGACACAACGGATATGAAAGTGATAAAAAGACTGACTTAATAGCCAGAACAGGAGCTACATCAAACTTTGTGATGCCGAGACCATTCTATGGATTAGCAGTGAGTACGGCAAAAAGGTATTTAAAAAATTGCCCAAAAGAAAAAGATCATCATTACTGGGTGGAAACCGAAGGTACCAGACAAGCCAAGACCTTTCCGCCAAATAGTTCCCTCAAAAGAACGAAACAATTCCTACAATTAACTAAGAGTCAGATCAAATAGTAACATTTTTCCTTACAGGCCACTATCGAATGAAAAAATATCTCATAGCTATGGGAATAGCACAAGACAACATCTGCGGAATGTGCAACGAAGACGAAGAATCAGCAAAACAGATCTTATGTCACTGTAGCTATGGAATGTGAACACGTCATCGTTACTTAGATAAATTATTCCTTGAAGCAAAAGACCTATCTGCAAGCTCACTCAAAGCATAGTTAAGTTCATCACCAAATCGTGTATATTGAGTGAGCTTCAAGATAAGAGGAAACCACAATAGACCCAATGTGGCCGCAGTGATTAGGCGACCTAATCCGAAATCAAACAACAATCTACAATTACGGCTAGAAAGGTGATCGGCCCTTACTTTTTTGAGGATGAAAAGGGTATGGGGAAAATGTTACAGGCGGTGAATATAGAGTAATAGCTTAACACTTTTTAAATCCATGATTGAACCATCTATCCCGTGCACCTACCAGTATATGATTTTCACTGCTCACATAGCGAAAGTAAAAGAAAATTGTTCCCGATCGATTGATTTCTCATTGCTTAGCTTGCTCGTTCTCCGATTTTAACAGCTCCAGGATTTTTCTTATGGAATTACAAATGTAAAATGCAGTTAATGCTAAAAAGCCTCCATCCCTAAATCATATGAAAGGAAACATCACAATAAGAGCATTGAAACCACAAACTTTGAAGACAGTCCCGGAGAATTTCTCCAAATAACTGGACTGGTATATGGTATACTGTACTATACTATACTACGGCCTTGTGCGCACTGCGACCTATGAGATCTATTGTGCCAGCTCGGTGTTTAGCTGAAAACTTGGTTAAGGCACCTGATAAACCTCAACAAAGCTCCAAGCTCAATGTTCCAGAAGTCAGAGGGACTCAATAAAGCCCTCCTGAGATGGAGAAGTCCTTTTCTTGCGGTCATGGGGCATTCACAAAGAATATGTTCTGCCGTCTCTTTTTGCTCTCCACATAGCCGGCATTCGTCTGTATCTGCTACTCCTATCTTGTGCAGATGGTACCTGAGTGAGCAGTGACCAGTCAAATAGCCTGTTAAGATTCTTAAGTCAGCTTCCCTAAGCTCGAGTAGCTTTTTAGCCTTACAGCGGTTGAGATTTATGAACTTCTTTGCCTGTCTTAGGCCCTTGAGTTTAGCCCAGTATTCTGCATGATGATCATCCTCCCATTTCTTTATTTTGATTGCGCTACTCCGCGTGACCGACTAGTGGGCGAATAGCGCCTCTTCTCGCTAAGCAGTCTGCCCGTTCGTACCCCTCGAAGCCTTCGTGTCCTGGTATCCAGGCCACAGTGACGGTGTTTTTCGATGCGAGATCTTCGAGTAGGCTTAGACAGTCCCATACAAGTTTTGATTCTACCGTGTACGATTTTAGAGCCGCAAGTGCTACTTGGCTTTCCGAGAGGATATAGACATGAGTACCCTCGACCCTTCTTCGCAGACATTCTCTTACACAGAGCTCGATTGATTGGATTGGTATATAACTGGCGGTCATTTGAAGGATATTATTTTTCGTTCTTAATACTTAAAAAATATATTTTAAATAATTTATACAATACATACAATGGTTATTGAACATCCGCTGTATAATAAGTATTTGAGAAATCTTAATTAAGAACTCAACTCAAACACACATGCACATATTTTATAAACAGAAACAAGACTGTCTCGAGCGATATATAATTTCTGTAAATAAAAATAAATGCACTTTATTTTAAAATCAATTTGCTGATCTTAGCTATTTTCCCTCAAAACCGGTCAAAGAATTATTATAAGGAAAATGGAATAGATAAGTACTGCTTACCATGTGACCCCCCACTTATCTTTACGGTGAACACTCAGGCACGCGTGTCTACACAGAGAGCTGGGTAAAACACAGCACTCTAGAATCTCTGAAAATAGGGCGTATGGGTAAGATGAAACTTTCCCCATGATCGGGGTATGTATTGGTTTGTATACGTAACACTTCGGAATTACCAACCCAATTACTAGTAGATCAGATAATCTATAAATTGTTTACTCGTCGCAATTAAATTCTTAGTTATCGATTGCAATGATTGCAGCTTACATCGTGTTGCTTGTCACGCTAGCTTCCACGTCCGCTGTTGAAGTATCTACTAGCTTGGGAGACATTCGGGGTGTTAAATTAAAGTCGCGATTAGGAGAAGATTTTTACGCTTTTCGTGGCATACGATATGCCAACTCTCCAGTGGGTGAGTTGCGCTTTAAAAATCCTCAACCCGTAGATCACTGGAAACCAAATGTATTTGATGCCACCGAAGATGGACCAAAGTGTATACAGCCCACAAATGATAACTCTGACTCTTCGGAAGATTGTCTGCGGCTGAATGTCTACTCGAAAGAGTTAAATGCAAATGCATCCAAACCAGTTGTGGTATTTATCCATGCCGGGAGTTTCTATGCAGTATCTGCTCAGAGTAAAGACTCTGCTGGCCCCCAAATTCTAATGGATCGAGACATTGTTTTTGTTACAATAAACTATCGATTGGGAACGTTGGGATTCTTATCCACGGGCACTGCAGATGCACCAGGAAATGCTGGTCTTAAGGATCAGGTGCTGGCATTGAAATGGGTTCAAGAACATATACACAATTTCGGAGGTGACCCCCATTCAGTTACATTGATGGGATATGATGCAGGGAGTTTCAGTGTTGGCCTACATATGGTATCACCAATGTCGAAGGGATTATTTCATAAAGGTATCGCTATGAGTGGATCACCAGTTGCCCAATGGAGATACACGGAGGATCAATTGGATCTGGCCAAGAAGCAAGCGGAATTGGTAAATTGCTCCACATCCATTATAGACAACATGGTGAAGTGTCTTAAAGAGGTATCTATTGATCTTAGACTTAATATTCAAATTTGTATCCGCATCTCAAATACATTGTAGACACCAGCTGATGAGTTTGCGGAAACTTTCTTATCGATGTTTGAATTCGGTTGGAGTCCCATCTTAATTTGGCGGCCAGTTATAGAGAAGGACTTCGGCCAAGAGAGATTTATCTCCGAAGATCCTATCGTATCTTTTCAAAATGGCAGAATCCAAATGACACCACTTATTATTGGAATGACCAAGCATGGATACGTTTACATTGCCTACCGTTAGTTAGTAACAAGTTTTAAGTCTGTACTAGTAAGTAAATCTCTTTAAACTAGATTTCCTGAAAGACGACAATATAACTAAGCAACTCAATGAGAACTGGGAAACAATGGCGCCATACTCTTTCGAGTATGAAAGAAATACCCCCAAGTCAAAGGAAGTTAGTGCTGTTCTAAGAAAGGAGTATCTAGACAATGAACTTCTCAGTAGTACCGGACCATTTGAGCCCTTAGGAAAGGTAAGTTTAGTGCTCTTCTGAAGTATTTGCTTACAAAGTAATTATAAAATAGCTTTATAGTGATAGTATTATCGGATTTGGGGTGCACAGGTTTGCACATCTTGCTGCGAGATACATTCCGGTGTACTATTATCTATTTTCATATAAATGGCATTATACTTATTTTAACCTCCGTCCAGATTATAAGCCATATGGTTCGTAAGACTGAGTAGTTCTTGCCCAAGTTTTGTACTAAAATTGTGTATTAAGGTACTGTTCATCGTGATGATTTGATATACCTCTTGCATAATCCTATTGTGAGACCAGTATTTTCAAAATTTGCTGCTGACAATACCATTGCTGAGCGATATACTAGAATGTGGACACAATTTGCTAAAACTGGGTGAGTTAGGAGAAGACTTTTGCAAAACTATTTGCTTCAGTCGTCCATTGCAGAGATCCAAACAATCCAAACGATGACTATCTCAAAGAGCTTAATTGGGAACCATTAGATTTGAAAAAACATAACTATCTGGATATCGGGAATGAGTTGATTATGAAAGAGGGCGTCTTCTTAGAACGCTTTAGTATTTGGACGAAGCTATTTCCATTGGACTGGGCTGGTCAACATTCTGGTAACGATACTGAGAGTCTAGACTATCCAGAGGAGAAAAATGAAACAAAGGAGCACTGAGCTTTATATGTTAACACTTTGGGTGAACGATGAATCGGAAAATTAAAAAGCACACTATCACTTAAATTGTGTTTCATTTCACTCATCATTATACAAATTAAGGATTTTGTCGGAGTATGTGGAGCTCCATTGGAGTACTCACACTCAAATATTGGTCCATGGTGTTACCAAGAAGCAGCCGTAAAGGAAATGAAACTAATCTACGAAAGATCTTAGGGCATTCATGAGATATTGAAAGATTAACTACGTGGCGTGGATTTTGTAATACTAAGAGCTAACTATGAACACAGAATATTCATTTTGTGATTATATGTAATTTTGTTGGTCCCTTGTATGTAGGATTACCTTTAACAGGATGTGTTTTAAATATGTACCTCTTTTACTGGTACCTATCAACTCTTTAATGCAGATGATTGTAAGGTCTAAGTGTATGTTCCTTAATATAAAGATGTTTTGTTTTCTTTATTTTTTTTAATTTTTTTTTTAGGTTCCGCCAAGGATGTATAATCTTCATAGATACTAATAGCCCGAGTGCTACCAGCATGCACGATTCGCAAACCTGAGTAATCGATTCCAGGAATACGCCTACGTACTAAACACACACTCTACACACTTCAACCACTCTCCCCGCGGTACTGCCGTTAGGTATTTCTTCGCGGGGCTGGTTAGCATTATGCTCTACTCTCCGAGGCCGCCTCTTGGGCTCTTCTGAGGGCTTCTGCTCTTCGCAGCGCATTCTGCACACATACTATGAATGAGCAGATCTCCATCCACTCGTCCTCTGATCGTGTCATGTGACTAACAAGATTTTCTGGACTTGGCAGGTTTGCTCTGTCTTCTACAAAGCGTCTGCAGTAGAACACAGCATGCTCCGCGTCGTCCTCTTCGTTTGGACATATAGGACACAGGGGCGAGCTATCGTGTCCAAATTTATGGAGGTATTTCGGGTAGCCACCGTGTTTGGACAGGAACTGTGTGAGGTGGTAGTTACAGTTCCCCCTCGCTCTCTCTGTCGATGATTTTATAGTGGGAATGAGCTTGTGGGTCCACCTGCCTTTTGTGGAGCTGTCCCACCTGGTTTGCCACAGCGTTGCTGATGCTGCCCTTTCCTCCTCCTTAATCCTTTTTGCCTCTTGCCGGTTCGAGGGACGTCTGCATCTCATCAGCGAGGATGTCGATTGGGACCATCCCAGCTAAAACGCAGGCTGCATCGTCGGAGATAGTTCGGAAGCCACTGATCACTCTGATTGCGCAGAGCCTGTGAGCTAATGATAGCTTCTTCCTGCACTCGTTTGTCACCAGTGCACCTGCCTATATCGGGGTAGCGTATAGAAGTACCGTGCTGACCACTCTGGACAGCAGGATCCTGCGGGCGTATCCAGGCCCGCCGATGTTCGGGAGCATTCGGGCTACCTGCATCAGCTATGCTTTCTTACTAGAATACTCGACGTGGGCTTTGAAGCACAGCCTATTGTCGAGCATGACTCCAAGGATTCTTTGGACCTGATTGTCTGGTTTCCGACCCGGAAGCTGGCGTATTCCACCTTTTTGCGGCTGGTTATTAGGACAGCTTCGGTCTTGTGGGCAGCTAGTTCCAGACCGGTAGACTCCAGCGATTCCTTTATTCTTATAACTGCCTCATTCGTGGCAGACTCCACCTCGTGTACGTGCTTGGCTACTGTAACCACTGCGATATCGTCAGCGAAGCCAATTACTTTGACTCCCTCGGCCAATGGCATCGACGGTCGAGCTTGATTTTCTGAAGCCGTACTGGCAGTCTGACAAGGCTCCGTTTTCCTCCGCCACCGCAAGCAGTCTGTCATAAATGATACGCTCTAGGATCTTTCCCAGCGTATCGAGCAGGCATATTGGGCGATACGAGGATGGTTGTAGAGATCTGTACTTCATCTGTACTTGACCCATTGTTCTATGATGATTCACAAGGTGTTTATGTGGTCAATCTGCGCTAACTAGTTATTTGACACGAAGGATTGCATCTAAATGCTCCCTTATTCTATCCAATATAAATCTACTCTAGCTATTATCTTGGCTACGGCCGGCAGAAAACATATTCCTCTCGAGTTCTCACAGTCTGTGGAGTCACCTTTTTTGGAAGCTAGTTGATCATACTCTTTTCCACTTCCATGGGGATCACTAATTTTCCACTGCACTTATGGTGCAGTTCTGCAGATTTGTTTTCTTCGCCTAAAAGAGGTTGGCATGTATGCCGACTGATTAGTTTTCCTTAACAGACTTAATCGCATAAAATAAAAATAATAAAGTTTTGAAAATATGTTCCCTTTCAAGTCCAAGATAGTTTCAAAGAAACGCAACAGGTGTAAGTATGTTTGGTTTTCTAATAGAGTCGGTAGAGCAACAAATCTTAAAGAAACCACCAGATTCCGCCGTCTATCTCCTAACGTATCCGTAGAAAAATTCGAATAAAACTCAACATGTTTGCAACACATTATACGAGTAAATATGGGGTGATTATTCACATACACTATACCTCCCACCATTACAGATCATTACGACTGACCCAGCACTACATTTTCTCACTGAACGAGGTATCAAGGTAGTCGTGTATGCTGACGATATAGTACTATAATACTTGTGTCAGGTACTCATTTTGAAACTGATGGAAAGTGAACTTTCTTCCAAAAGCAACTGAGAGACATAAATGGTCATTAAGTAGCTATCATAGAACTTTGACGTAAGGAGCGTCCTTCCGAGCTCACCATTCGGCGAATTATAACGGGATTCGAGAAAAGGGATTCAGTAATTGTTCGAGCAGTCCCAGTACGTCAACTACCGAAAATATAGCTGCGGTGGCATAGAGGGTGCGCGAGAATCAAAACGTCTCAAGTTCGCATAGTTCTCAAGAGCTTGACCTTACGTACACTTAAAAAATATATATATATTTGGCGCAACAGCTCTTTAAGCGCCTGGCCCTAGCTTCTTACAACCACTCGTATTGTGTGCATTTTTTTTCACACGAATGGAAGGCACTTACAGTTTAGTACCGTATCTTTTCACATGGCAACAATACACGCGGATATTTGTCCGACGTTCGCGAGAGGTGAGACCGTGAAAAAAATTGTTTTTGGTGATTTCTGTTATTCGAAATTGGAACCTCACCCGCAGTGGCCCGACACGCTAACCAATTGCGCCACGGTGCCCACTTCACTTCAACTTGACGAATTTTATGAAAAGGCTTGAGCCTGTATCCGTAGACCCTAATTTTGGCCAACAAATCATCTCCATCGACGAGGCGATTTTTGGCTGAATGGCTACGTGCACAAACAAAATTGTCGATTTTGAGGCAATGAAAATCCAATAGAGATTATGCCAACACCTTTGCATATAAAAAAAACCTACTGTTTGGTGTGGATCATGGTCCAACGGTATAATTGGACCTTATTCTTTTAAAGATGAGTCTGGGCGGGCGCTGAATGTCAACGGGAAGAGGTACCGGGCCGTGCTAACCGAGTTTGTTTAGACGGTGGCTTGGTTTCCGGGTCGCGTAATCCCACGAAAAGCCGAAGTAAATAGGCCGCCAAGATCGTGCAATTTGACGCCCTTAGACTTTTTTCTTTGGGCTTAAGTTAAATCGTTGGTCTATAACAATAAGCCAGAAACAATTGCCGACTTTGAGGAGAGCGCTGTTCACGTCATTGGCGGGATTAAGGCCCGAATCATCCAAAATTGAATCCCTCGGATGACTGCCGTCAAGCAAAGTCGTGGAGGCCATTTGCGCAAAATTATTTTTAAAACATAATAGTATCGAATTTTCTTTAGCTTGAAATAAAAACATCCGCCATACCTTAAATATAACTTGTTTTGCTTTAATTGAAGGATGTATCGCCCTCAATGATTGACCCTTTACAAAGGAATGGACATAAACTCACAAAAAGCAGAACTTTTTGTTATTGGCGGGGAAGGACAAAATGGTGACTAGAATCGAAATGAACTCACTGGATCTACACTTCTATACTGAGGTCTATAAGTACGGCGTTGTAGTGCGGTGAAAAGCCCTGGAAAAAAAAACATATTCCTATACCGTTGGAGAGCTGAGTATTGGACTTACCGGAGTACATGTAAATAAAACATCTTAGAGCCGTTTTTAACTCAAAGGATAACAAAAGTGAATTAACACCACGGCCGTCATATTTTATTTCCAGTATGATTTTCTTTGAGATATATGTGCACACAAAATTGCACCGATATTTTTTAAGTGATTTTTGAGTACATACTTAGGAATCCTTCAGATGGAACAGGCTTATTTCAATCAGACACTTGATGGATATTTAATTTTTTCGCAAACTCTTTAGTATTTTTACGTGAGGTTTAGTTATTTAAGATGGCTTACGAGCTACGACTAAGTTATACTTAAACCAAAGGTTAAGTTCATTATAATACATCTAATTCTCCAGCCATTATAGTCATAAGACTTTTTTTTTCTTTAAGATTCTGGACAAGGGAGCCTGCCTGTACCCTTGAATTTGTCTATACAGCAACTTGGAACTGAATATATGTAAATCTGCTGATCCTAGAGATGTCTTAACCTGACGTATTGTACGAGTAGAGGTAGAGAGAGCAGGACAAGTTTTTTTTTCATTTTTAATCACGTCGAAGGGTTTTTTCTTGTAGCTTTTCCTTTCGAAATATTGTTTAATTCTAGTCTCTTTTCGCTTCACAAATATGAGTTTTCAGTAGTAAGATAGATTATCATAACTCTGTGTAGATTGTGCGGTTACAACCAAATATTGTCAAAATAATTTATAGCTACCAATAAATCTAAATCTAAACCTAAGTTCATAGAAAGTGGATTACCCCATCATCTCTGTCCTCGTCTTTATAGCTTCTACAGAATGTGGTTAAGAGTATGCCCAATTTTATGTGATGTCTTCCTATCGAGCAATGCTCTGTGAGGGCTCCACAACTGATCTATATCCCACCTATTGAATTGATTCTATTTGTCTTTATAGAGTTCCAGTTTGTCCAGATTTACCTAGAAAAGGCATAGTCATCAAAAATTGAAAACAATTTGCTGACCTTACAATGCATGAATTCACTCAGTTACGCTTTCAACAAAGATTTATCACTCAATATTTTCATTAAATTATATTTAGGTATTACCCCAAAGTGAATTAGATTAGCACAGCTCACCACCTGACCCCCTTTATCTGTACGCTGAACCCTCAGCCTCTCGTATCTCCATACATAGCGAGGTGAAGCACAGCGTTCTATAATTTTTGAAAGTTTGCAGTTAGTACAAGGGCGACACCTAAGAATAAAAATCTTTTTTTTTTTCGGAAACCGGCTGCTTATTATTTTGTACACACATGGGGATTTCCCTATACAATTCTAAGAAGATCAGACAATCTATAAATTGTTTACTCACCGCATTTGCTTGCTTAGTTATCGTTCGCAATGATTGTAGGTTACATCGTGTTGTTTGTCGCGCTAGCTTCCACGTCCGCTGTTGAAGTATCTACTAGCTTAGGAGACATTCGGGGTGTTAAATTAAAGTCGCGATTAGGAGAAGATTTTTATGCTTTTCGTGGCATACGATATGCCAACTCTCCAGTGGGTGAGTTGCGCTTTAAAAATCCTCAACCCGTAGATTCCTGGAAACCAAATGTATTTGATGCCACCGAAGATGGGCCAAAGTGCCCACAGTCATCATCCAATTCATCCGATTCTTCGGAGGATTGTCTGCGGCTGAATGTCTACTCGAAAGATTTAAGCGTGAATGCATCCAAACCAGTTGTGATATTTATCCATCCCGGTGGTTTCTATTCTATGTCTGCCCAAAGCAAGACCTTCGCTGGCCCTCAACTTCTAATGGATCGAGATATTGTTTTTGTTACAATAAACCATCGATTGGGAACGTTAGGCTTTCTGGCCACGGGTACTGCAGATGCACCAGGAAATGCTGGACTTAAGGATCAGGTGCTGGCGTTCAAATGGGTTCAAGATCATATACACAATTTCGGAGGTGACCCCCATTCAGTTACACTGATGGGTTATAGTGCAGGGAGTCACAGTGTTGGCTTACATATGGTATCACCAATGTCGAAGGGATTGTTCCATAGAGGTATCGCTATGAGTGCTTCACCAGTTGCCCAATGGAAATACACAGAGGATCAATTGGATTTAGCTAAAAAGCAAGCGAAATTGGTAAACTGCCCCACACACAACATAGACAACATGGTGAAGTGTCTAAAAGAGGTCTCTATTCATATTAGTATTCAAATTTGTATCAACATCTCAAGTATATTATAGACACCTGCTGATGAGTTTGTGAAAACATTTCCATCGATGTTTGAATTCGGTTGGAGTCCCATATTAAACTGGCTGCCAGTTATAGAGAAAGACTTCGGCCAAGAGAGATTTATCACCGAAGATCCCATCGTATCTTTCCAAGCGGGTAGATTCCAAAGGACACCACTTATTATTGGAATGACTAAAGACGAGTTCGTTCGCATTGCCTACTGTAAGTTGATAAAAAATTACAAGCTTAGACTTATTAATTAATAACACTGTTCCCAATAGATGTCCTGAAAAACGACACTCTGACTAAACAATTCAATGAGAACTGGGAGAACGTGGCGCCAATCCCATTCCAGTATGAACGAAATACGCCAAAATCAAAGGAAGCTAGTTCTGTTTTAAGAAAGGAGTATCTGGACAATCAACCCCTCAGTAGTACTGGACCGTTTGAGCCTTTAGGAATGGTATATTTAAACATCTACTCGTTTGGTTGATAATATTTTTTTTTTAATAGCTCTACAGTGATGCCATAATCGGATTTGGGGTGCACAGGTTTGCACATCTTGCGGCGAGATACGTTCCCGTGCACTATTATCGGTTTTCGTACACAGGGCGTTACAGCTACTTTAACCTTCCTCCAGATAATAAGCCATATGGTTTGATAAATTGATTGAATTATTTTAGTTTTCTATTTATACCGCAATTTTAGGTGCCACTCATCATGACGATTTGATATACTTACTCCGCATTCCACGTTTAACACCATTATTCTCGAAAACTGATCCTGAAGACACGACTATTGAGAGATTAACTAGAATGTGGACGCAGTTTGCTAAAACTGGGTGAATTATTTGAGAGTTTTTCCAAAATATTTGTATGTTTCAATGGTTCGTTACAGAGATCCAAACAACCCAAAAGACCATTATCTTAAACAGCTCAACTGGGAAACATTAGATTTGAAAAAAGATAATTATCTGGATATTGGGGATGAGTTAGTTATGAAAGAGGGTCTTTACTTGGAACGCTTTAATATTTGGACGAAGCTATTTCCATTGGACTAGACTAGTCAGCAGTCTAGAAACGATGCTGAGATTTGGACTATCCAGATCTAGATGAAACAAAGAAGCACTGAATGATTGTCTTACTATTTCACTTCGAATAAAAGATACTGATTCTAAAAGAAATCAAGAAGTCTTAGCTTACTTGTACCTACCATGCCAGTGGGCTTACTAGTCCTTGTAGAAAAGAACTTCTTGAATTGATAATGATAATTCAGAAAAATGTTTTTAAAAAAAATGCGAGTTGTAAATTTGTTGGAATATGAAAAGTCAAAAAGCTACTTCAGGTTGAGGATACGAGTATCATGCGATTTGGGAATCATAACTTTTTTGTTTGTTTTTAATCAGCTACTTAAATTCTGCTTATCGCAGCTAAGGATATGAAAAGAAAATTTCTAATAAGCTCTGTGACATAGAATAACCTGAATGGTGGCAATTCACGTTCATGTCTATCCGACCGCGACGAAGTGAGGATAGCAATACCTAAGTTGGTGTCCTATAAGACTGCTTAACAGGCATCCTACCACCCGATTGCATGTGAGAGATTCCGCATAAGACATTACGCGTATGGCCCAAGTCTCTTTTAAAATCTACAAATACAAATATTTGGCGCAACAGCTCTTTAAAGTGCCAGGGGCTAGCTTCTCGCAACCACTCATGTTGTGTGCGTTATATTTTTCACACGAATGGAAATATGGTTCGATCAAATTTTGCCCGATAAATGAAACCTGAGCATATCCAATCTTCCTTTTATGCAAAACGTTATGTAGTTTGTTTCTCTTCATTCTGGTTTTCGACGATAAAAGTCTACCACAGACAATGTATTGACATTGCGGCAAATCTTGGAGAAAGACAGAGTTTGAAAAATATATCAACCGCTTCATGGATTTTAGAATTGCCTAAGAGAGAATTGCATTTAGGGAGACGATTTACCCAGAGCCCTGTGTAGTTATGGGGCTAAGCGGAGCCGTCTGTGCAAGATAACCTTAGCCAGTATACACTGCTTCATTAAAGCTGTCTGATGTAAGAAAATGAATATAAAAAGGCGGCTCTCACTCTCTTATGTAATTTGTTTATTTATTTCTGCACAACTACTCGCGTATCTCAACTTCATAGGAGGAAATCATAGGGAACGCCAACATATGCAGCTCCAAATTCGAGGTTACTAATCACTTGGACTGCGTAGATAGGCTCCGCTGTAAGTAATAAGAATGACACCAGTGGCAGAGGTTAAGCAAGGTATCAGTCTTGCTACTCAATAGAAATTCTCTCTACTAATTAACCGACGAGGCCGTATATGAGACCTTCATCATTCCAGTGACAGTCAGTTTTAAGGAAATGAACGGTATGAACTTATGTACCTTTAGCAGATCTAGAACTTGGAGCTTAGGTTAGGTTAGGTTAGGTATGTGGGCTAGCACGGAGGGACGCTCTCTGTGGTACCCATGGGGAAAAAAGTAATCCCTTACCCATCGAAACTAACAACTAATAACTCAGTCACTTATTTAATTTCTGCATACAAACCACGCTGATGATTTGATGAGGTTCAGCATCTTTCCTGTGGAAACGCCGGAGAGCTCCTCGAGATCCTGGAAGAAAAATTTACCAAGGAACTTTTTCCTGGAGTGTTGAAGACTCGGACAGTGGCACAGAAAGTGGGTGGTGTCCTCAAAAACTTCCTCGTCACCACAGCCTTTACAGAGCGCCTCCTCCGTCAGGCGTAGTTTCTTCAAGTGGTACCGCAGAGTGTTGTGCCCCGTTATAATGCCCTCGAGGATGGAAAGGGATTTCCTATCTTTCCGAGTAATTCTCTTGGTCCTTGCTTTGTCGAAAGATGGCGATAGCTTCCTGGTGATGGCAACAGTTTCCACGGAGTTCCATCTTGTGTTCACCTCCTTAATGGCCTTATTTCCTGTAGCGAGCTTGAGTGTGCAAGGCGGGATACACACAGGGGGTCAACTTGTTCTGGTAGGGCTGCAGAGACGATTCTCGCCAGCTCGTCGGCCTTCTCATTGCATGGGATACCCCCGTGTCCAGGGACCCAACAGAGAGATACCTTGTGCTGTGTTCCAAGAACCCTTAGCTCTTCTCGACAACACTTCAAAAGCCTCAATTTAATTTCTATGGCAGTAATCGCTTTTATAGCTGCCTGGCTGTCGATAAAGATGGTGATACCTTCTGGCGGTATTGCCCGTACTCTTACGGTCGGCTGTTACCACTCTGCTTGGAAAACACTGCTGTGGTTTGGAAGTCGTATGCCTAATCCTTCACCAGTGCTCATTTTTGAACCATCTGTATAGATGGCAGCTATAGATTCAGTATTAGGTATATGACCGCTTTTCCATTCTTCCCATGCTAGGGTAGGCGGTAGAGGATGGCCTTACAAAGTCTAAGTATGGCGTCATGTATTCCGTTACGGGTACGAGGCCAAGTTATCAAGTAGGATCATCGAGTGACCTGTTCTATTTGGTTTCCAGTTTGCTGACTGGCTAATTCTCATAGCATTACTGGCTGCTAATGTGCGTATAAAGATGTCTAGCGGTAGCAGGTTGAGAATAGCCTCGAGTCCTGCGGATGGGATTGTCCTCCTTTCACTGGTAATGCCATTGCATGCTAGTCTTTGAACTTTGGTGATTGCCTTTAAGTTGGTGGATTTGTTGACAGCTGGCCATCATACTAGATTGCCGTCAGTATGGGTCTAACTATAGCCGTATACATCTATAGTATGATTTTGGGGGAGGGTCCCCAGGTTCTACAAAAAAAAAAAAAACTTGGAGCTTACATGCATACATACTTGCATGCATATACACTATAGTCAACATACAGACTCTGCAAGCTACGGACAACCAGTGGCTTTCGAACCATTTCTGGCGAAACTGCATTTGTTATAGCTAGAATGACAAGTTGAAAGCATGGAGACTGCAACTACCATCTTACACAGTTCCTGTCTGGTCACGGCGGGTAGCGGAAGTATCTCCATCGATTTGAACACGACAGCTCACCATTCTGGCCGGAATATGCACATTTTTTAAATTTAAAAATCCTTTATGGATACTTGTAGCCCGTGCTACGAGTTATGCCCAATTCCATGCTCGTGCATGGTTACGTGCTAAAAAATTCCTCAGGTTTCTCTGACCTGTTGTTCCCCTGCGGCACCGCTAGTCAAGGCATTCCTTCCCAGGGTCAGGTTTGACATTTCGTCATTTCGTTTTAGCTGCCAGAGCTGGCAGGATCTTCGTTTCTCGCGTTTCCCGTTGCTCGTTCCTCTATACGCAGATGCTGCTTTATGCTTGTGATTACTTCATTTGCAGTCTCCCAGCCTTCGCTGGTACAGTTCTAAGGAAATAGACACATGAAGGTGAAGATACGGAGCACGCAGTATTTTATTGCGCACGCTTCACGGCATCGAGAATCACTCTGCCCTCTACCAATCGTGCATGCTAATAACTTGAGCTACTAGTATCCCTCAAAGATTACCAATCCCCTGGCGCAGCCAAAAAAAAAAAGCTTCTCGCAACTTCTCGTTTTATGTGCATTATATTTTTCGCACTAATGGAAGGGATCTACAGTTTGGTGCCATATCCGAAGGGACATTTTTATTTTGTTTTTGAGAAGCTTTTTCATGACAACAATATATTTTCGGGTGTTTGTCAAACGTTGGCGTGAGGTTGGACCATGAACAATTTTTTGTGTTTTCTGGGATTCAAACATTGAACCTCACGCGTAGTGGGCTGACACGCTAAAAATTGCGCCACGGCGTCCCAAAATTTAGACCTAACCGTTCCTCTAAATTGATGGAAAAAGATGATCACCAAAATATTTCACAGTATTGCCCTGTAGCTGCTTTGGAAGGCTAGATTTAATGATACACAAATTGTTAAAGTTTTAATAAAAAAGTGTCCACCAAGCAGCTATAATGCCTCGGATAAAGATTTGTGAACTTGTGCCTCAATACCAAACAATGGCGAGAGGAGCTCTGCGCTACGTACGAGTACAGTATTACAATTATACTCGTAATTATAGCTGGCCACGCTGTGGCTGTGAAAGCCGAAGAAGCTGCTAGTAGAATCGACGGGTGGGTTCACTAACATAAGATCCATTGGTCATAGGAGCTATACTATGACCGTATAAATAGGCCATGACGTTCGCAGTTTCGTCTGTGTAAAGTTTAAATAAAACAAGATCTTAAGATACAATTCATTTTTTTAATACACTCACAGATACGTCCAGTTTTATGAATATTTTTAATAGAAGTCATAAGCAGGTATATTTTTTGCTACAATTCATCCATAGAAGATAAAAGTACTTTCTTAAAGTAGAACCGGAAACTGATGTAATTTCTGGGAATCCGAAGAAAATACAGGGTATGGAGGCTATTTGAGGACATCTGATCTCGAAATATGGCACTTTTGTGAAGTCGCCCTGTCGTTCGATGACAATGTTCGCGTCAAGTTGGAGCTTTATGGCAGCGCCTGCGTCGAAACGAAAAAAATGTGTGAGCCTCATCCACATAAGCTCACGATTGAAGTGAAACTTCTTTAGCTGATTTTTACATATATTTTAGAGAATATTGTTAAAAATTAATAATCGTTACTATCAGACACTTTCCGTCGACGCTTACTCTTACCAGACGCTTTAAGGCTCCAAAAAAAATAATTCAACTTTACTTATAATCTCAGTCTTGATTTTTATTTATGACACTCAGGGAACTGTTTCAATACTTTTGGTCAGCAGCCAGACTAATTGGAGAATGAGTAGTCTTGGATTTGTTGGCTAATGTCACGTCAACCATAAACATCTACTAACACACATAGAGATACTCGACGCATGCACCGACGCATACACTCATACCCTTAGCTTTCAGTCAGTTAGACTAGCATCCCCAGTCTTTCAATTTCTTACGTTATTTTTTCTTATCTCTAATTTCTCCTCCGTTGAGTCACTTGCCCTTTTTCGTAACAACAAATTTTCAACAGATACGTCGCTAAAGAAGTTTCACTTAAAAAAAAAAAAAACCTTCAGCACGTTTGGACAGTAAAAATACACCGGAACTAGTCCAACAAGTGCAATATTATATTCACCGGAACCTTGGAATTTCAATGAGGTGAATTTCAAGGGACCTTCAAGTATCTGTGCGACTAATTCGCAGTGTAGTTTATGAAAACCTCCGATATAGGTAAGTCTCGTGTCATGAGAAGTGACCAGTTTATGAGCGAGGAAACGAAAAACCAACGAGGAAGATGGCTCCTCAAGAAGCATCCGAAATATCCAGACATTGTTTGGTATTTTCTTCGATTAAGAAATGTCGACCAGGAACAGAACGTTGAATAGGAAGAACGGCAGATGGTTGTGTGCAGAGCCTTTAGATGTCCCCCGTATGACCCGCACCAAGTTTTCTGAGAGTGTGATGGATTAATGAGTAGTCAAGTTCATGTTATGGCTCTTTACTTTCCTACAAGGTATTCAAATGAAAGCTGTCGAAATTATCAACAGTATGAGTGAACAAAAACCATACGTGTTCCAGCATGATTCTGCGCCAGTGCACAGAGCCACTAATCACTTCACCCAACGTATGGATACCTAACTTACCAGACCTTAATCCGTTAAAGTACTTTGTTTCGGGCGTAATTGAATATACTCGTAGAACTAATAAACATCCCAACAATTAAAGGATGCAATTGCCCCAGTTTCTGTTCAGGAAGTTTTATCTGACATCCCTTTCACCCATGTCGGCAAAGCAGGGGTCAGCCTCGGAATTTTTTGGTCCCAAACTATTTGCTGCATTAGGCAGTAAATTTGTTAGAGGCATTATCCAGAAATGGATCACTGCTGAACATCTTAAACTGTAGTCAAATGCAGACAAAAGGAGCCCAACCCAATTGGCACTGAAAATGTCAAAAGGTTCTGCCAAATGAAATATACTAAGCATGGAGAGAAGACAACTTATCATCAGGCGCCATTTGAAGAAGATGAGGTTTCCGTAGATGATACCTGCAGACTATTTCTGGGAGATGAAGAGACAGCGGTACATATACCATGCCAATATCCGGCACAAGCTAGCAGAAGAAGTAGGATACTAGGCTATCAATGATTAGAGAACGAGAGGATTAGCCACATAATCTTCAACCCAATTCTAACGATTCAAACATTGGACCTCACGCGCAGTTGTCTGCTGACTTTTACTGACACTACAGAATGGTTTGGCGACAATTTAGAACGTAGTTTTCGGCTAGCGATTTTTCTATTGTGACTACTTGTATAAGTGCACTAAAGAAGGTTATTATTTTCCCACGGCATATACACATGCCTCAAAAGCTACATAGTACACAATTACTACTGTGGACTACAGACCAAGCGTTAAGCGGAAGGCTCCGTCCCTATGACTCCGACCCCAGCATTGACATTGACAGCCAAGCAGCCACTGTGGCTCTAGATTTTGCAGTAATAAGATCAAAACTTGTAAGAATTTGCAGAGAGGTATTAAGAACTAATGTGGTGATCCTATGCTACCAGGACATGTGGATATCCCAGGCAATAAAAGAGCTGATGAGCTTATACGAAAGAGGTAGGCGCTGCCTACTTCACAAACTCTCCTCTTTGTAAAGGTTTCTATTAGCTTTTTAAAAAAGTACATTGATGACAAGGTCTCTAGTAAAGCCAATAGGCGATGGGCTCATTTGGAGGCATGCACTACGGCTAAACCATTACTGGCGGTCTGGTACAAGTAGAGATCCTTTTCTATGGATCTTTTCTTAGCCGCAATGACGCACAGATCGTCTCTAGCATCATTATTGGGCACTGCCCCATTGGTAGTTATTCAAAACATCTCAATGTACCTCACAGTGAGTGCTGGAAAAGCTGCAAGAAGAAATTGAATCTATCCATCACCTTCTATATAAATGCCCTGTCATAGCTAACAGTTGGCAGTTATTTCCTTGAAGAGCTGGAGGATCTACATAATATTGAGCTGAAATATCTCCTGAGATTCATATCCTTATTTAGGTGATTCTAAATCAGTGGTTCTTTCTTCATACATTCCTAAGGAAATGGGCACAACTGTTGATCCACATGCGCACTGATTAACGTCACAGGGCAACCATCTGCCAAAACCTAAACCTAAGAGTTGAGAGGTTAGCCAAAAATATTTTCAGCCTCACTTGGCCTACAGCAAACTATAATACTTCTAGTTCTCCTTATATTAGTTAATAATTCATCCGCAAGTAAATAGATATTTCGTTTGCCAATAAACAAAATTTCTCTGACATACAGAGAATAACATCTGCGGCAGCAGGAACAATTGGCGGTCGCGATTGTTATTTTAAGCTGATACTCCGGGGCGTATAGAACTGCAACGTCTAAATATTTACATAATCAAATAGAAAATGGATTGTTCTCTCATAGCGCGGCATTCAATTGGAAAGTGTATACACTTAATATTCAACGCTAATACACCATGTCAGTCTAGATAAACTTAATTAATTGCCACTTAAGCGGAATTATGTGTGGGAATTTATAAATCGATTCGGATGCATTTCAAAGCATGAATAATTTAATTGTTGGTCTTATTCGAGGGCATTTAACGCTTAATTTGAAAACATTTGTGTCGGACGTAGTTCACGAGTTCATATGATTTATCTTGTTTTACATACGGATATGCAAAATATTTGTTGCGGAAGAAGTATAGGAAGTTTGGTGGAAATACCAGCAGAGGCTGAAATACCTACCTGGGATTTCGAGTAAAGGGTCTTCCACTGAGAGATTTTATTTTAAACTTCATTCCATTTTTCACCTGATAAACAGTTCGTGATACCCATTTTAGTCGCAGAGAAATACCTTCATGTCAAGCAATCGTGAATTTTATAAATACGTTTTTGCATCTCTGTCTGGTTAGTGATTTTTAGAAAACAAACTCTGCTGAGCTAAACAGATCCATTGAGGCTGAAGGTATCACGAAAAACCCAGGCGGAAAGCCACCGCACTCGTGAAAGAATAGCTAGGTATGGAAACGTGTGTATTATGGATTATGGCATTTGCAAAGAAGTAATGCAATTTGACCTTGAAATAGCGGTGGTGATGGAGGAGTTGTGCACGTGAAATTTGAGATCCCTCTACAAACTAGGTGTAGGCAAACACTTGCGTTTAGCGGTCCAGAAAGCAAAACAAGATATATACTGTCTACAAGAAAGCACACCCAATACCAGCAGTATGTATATTCGAGGTAGTAGAAGAGTTTGTATACCTAGGCTCCATGGCAAACTCCGCAAATGCGAATAATTAAGCGTGCCAATTGCTGTTTCTATGGGTAATTTAGTAGTAAAGTTTTATCTTGAACTCGAAGGTAATTCTGTATAATTATCCCAGTCCTGCTGTTTGGCGTAGAGGCATGTACTTTGTCAGATGAGGATGCCCTTGGTTACTTCGAGAGAAAAGTTCCTCGAGTGATCTTTGACCCCGTCTACATAGACGGCGAGTGGAAGGAAAGGTACAATGCCGAACTATACCGCATATATAATGACATCGACTTAGCCAGAAGAGTTCACAGGACCACGACCTTCTGGCGCAAACTGTACGAGAGAAAAGGATCGACGTAGCCCTAATAAGCGAACCGTACAAGCCCATAAATGGAAGCAGCTGGATAGACGATACCACGAAAAAAGCCGCGATATGGACCTGCGGGAGCTATGCTCTGCAGTCAGTCGGCCACCAGGCTGACCTTTTCGTATCTGCAAGGATAAATGGTGTGCACTTCTATAGTTGCTATGCGCCCCCCAGTATAACACTGGCGGACTATCTAGTAAGTAGTATTCGAGTATTCTAGTAAGGAAGCATCGCTGATGCAGGCAGCACTCTTCCGAATGCTCCCGAACATCGGTGGGCCTGGATACGCCCGCAGGATCCTGCTGTCCAGAGTGGTCAGCTCGGTACTACTATACGCTGCCCCGATATGGGCAGGTGCACTGGCAACAAATGAGTGCCGGAAGAAGCTATCATCAGCTCACAGGCTCTGTGCAATCAGAGTGATCAGCGGCTTCCGAACTATCTCCGACGATGCAGCCTGCGTTTTAGCTGGGATGGTCCCAATCGACATCCTCGCTGAAAAGATGCAGAGGGTATACCTTAGACGTCCCTCGAACCGGCAAGAGGCAAAAAGGATTAAGGAGGAGGAAAGGGCAGCATCACCAACGCTGTGACAAACCAGGTGGGACAGCTCTACCAAAGGCAGGTGGACCCACAAGCTCATTCCCACTATAAAATCATCGACAGAGAGAGCGAGGGGGAACTGTAACTACCACCTCACACAGTTCCTGTCCGGACACGGTGGCTACCGGAAATACCTCCATAGATTTGGAGACGATAGTTCGCCCCTGTGTCCAATATGTCCAAACGAAGAGGAGGACGCGGAGCATGCAGTGTTCTACTGCAGACGCTTTGCTGAAGACAGAGCAAACCTGCCAAGTCCAGAAAATCTTGTTAGTCACATGACACGATCAGAGGACGAGTGGATGGAGATCTGCTCATTCATAGTATGTGTGCAGAATGCGCTGCGAAGAGCAGAAGCCCTCAGAAGAGCCCAAGAGGCGGCCTCGGAGAGTAGAGCATAATGCTAACCAGCCCCGCGAAGAAATACCTAACGGCAGTACCGCGGGGAGAGTGGTTGAAGTGTGTAGAGTGTGTGTTTAGTACGTAGGCGTATTCCTGGAATCGATTACTCAGGTTTGCGAATCGTGCATGCTGGTAGCACTCGGGCTATTAGTATCTATGAAGATTATACATCCTTGGCGTTACCTAAAAAAAAAAAAAGAAGAGTTCACATACAGCGACTAAGATGGCTGGGTTATGTAGAGCGGATGGAGCCCAACGTTCCAGCCCGGAAAGTCTTTGAATACTCCCCGGATGGACAGCGCAGTAGTGGACGACCTCGTGGTAGGTGACGCAAACAAGTGGAGGGAGACCTCAACCACTGTGAAACTAGGGCGTGTAACCGCGCTAGCTGCAGAGATTTGTTGGTTCAGGCCCAGGTCCACTCCGGACTGTGGCGCCCCCTAGGTAGCTAAGTAAATAGGTAACTATTTTTGGACAACGAAGTGACTGCTAAGTGCCTGGAATCATAGGCAAATACCTCAAATTTAATTCTTGATTGCCATTCGTCTCTCGTGGAGGTGGTGGATAATTCAATATTCACCTGCGCTAGGTGAATGGTCATGGCCATGGTCACAGAGACTGCAAGGCTGATAATCTCGTCATACGAATTCTATCAGAGCGGCAGGTTTTGAATATGTGCAAATAATGGTAAAAGGGGTAAAAGAAACGCCAACACACTTCCAGTTAACTTCATTTTCGTTTAAAATAATCAGAGAAAGTTTAGCTTGTCTACAAGGAATTATTTTCGAGACGTGTATATATGAGCAAGGAGATCCGCTAATAATTTGTTGTTTAAAGAGTTCCCAATAGGATTGCAAATACTCTCGTCAATTTAGATGGATGATAGAAGTGACGGCTTCTTGAAATAAAACCACATTAGCTATGATACGCCATTATGAAAGGACAACTCGTGTAACCTGGGTGTTTGAGGGTATTTTTTGAAAAGAAATGAGATATTCAAACCCAACCTGCAGTGTCTGGCCCTCGCTAGAACCGCACATCTGCAAAGAAAGTAAATTAAAGATTCCTTCTTGCTATTGTCATTGCAACTACGGTGGAAAGTGCTGTGAAGGATACCTACAATTCTTGTTATATCTGGTGTTATATAAACTAAAACTAAACCAATAAGTAAGAAATAAAGCGTCCTTCTTACATCAGATTATAAATGAATTTTTGTTTAATCCTTTGCCAAGTGACACAATTTTGACGTTTAAATCTACAAATAACTACGATCCGTGCACATTCTCGAATCCATTTGTTCGTTCGATAAATAATTCAGGTCCCGAAAGTCCGCAAATGTTTTCCCATTTCAAAACGTTCGCAACAATCAGGCAATTCATAAAAAAAACCGCACCGCAATTTGTAAAAAGATCTTGACCTACATATGAACCAGGTCCAACTGATGCTAGTTATAAAGCCGACGGAACATGCACAATGCCGGACGTTCGATTAGCTCCGGTTGACTTTGATTATTGCAAGATAATAATTTTGAGCAATAAGGCCCATATCCACCCTGAAAGCTACATCAGCAGGCACAACAACCGCATTGGGGACACAGATTAGCCTGTGATCCATTTGTTTTTTAGTCTGAAATGGAACAGCTGGTTCTAGAGGATGTTCATTTTCAGCGCACAAGTCGTGGAAGGATGGTATTATTGAGTGAGAAGTTTGCGGGACATATCATTTTATGGAGACTTACGAGAGGCTGCTGGTAAGTTCGCGGCCTGAGATAGTGAACAACGAGTCAACTTCTCAATAGTGATAGAACTAACTGCGGCAATATTTAGTAGCATAAATATGTAAGTATCACCAAGTTTCAATAATTATCTTATTATGTTATTATCTGTGGTAGGATAAACATCATAATGTCAGGCGGAATCGAAAATGTTCGCAATTTTGAGCACCGCGCCGCGATAAAGTATCTCGGGAAAAAAAGGAAAATCGCTTAAAGAATTTTTCGAAGACATGTCATCGACCCTTCAGGATCCTGGGCCTTTATACACCATTGCCAAAAAATGGGCTCGCTTATTTCAACAAGGATGGGAAAGCTGTGAAAACGAACCCCGCCTAGGTCGTCCTGTGTCAGTGGTCACTGAAGAAAACGTCGAAAAAATCAAAAAAATTAGTTCTGGCCGACCGAAGAATAGAAATATGGCAGATAACGGACGAGCTACAAACTATTATACGCAAAGTATTGTGGTATCGTATCAACAATAATGATTACGCGCAGTTTGTTTGAATAAATTGGATTGAAGTCCTTTATTTAAATTTAGATTTTAAAGTTACACACTACAGGGATCTGATTGCACAGGTCTGCTCTCGGCGCTTGCTCTCTAACAACTAACTTCTTTTTATTTCATCATCTAAAAAGCTCTGCTATGTGTACAGGACGAATTCGAGAAATTTTGCACGAGCATTTAAACATTTTCTTTTTCCGAGCGTGAGTGAAAAATCTTCCATAAACACTATGAAAATGGCAAGCGTGTGCTCGTAGTAATGTCAGATTCTTACTGACTAAAGAAGCACGACCCTTCGATATAAATTTGTTAGGTATCGCAACTAAGTAATAACTTATCAAGTAATTTTTCTATAACGAAATAAAACGTTTGGCAGGTACTTTCCACTGAAAGATCCTGCATATTCCGCAATCTAGACGCGGTTAATCATTATCTCGCCAAGTCGAAAGGTTTCGTCCTTTGTAGTCGGCGCAATAAATTGCTCTTATCCAAAATTTGTAGGACTGTGTTGTTGACATGCCCAATAAGTCGGTTTCTATGCTTTCTCGCGAAGCTTCTAGTTTCAGTTTCGATTGTCGGAGTTCCGAGACCCCTGTGGATATCGCCGTTTCTACTATACCACGGTGCGTGGACAATTTTTCTTAGCACTTTATTTTGAAAAGTTTGTAAAATATTGGCATTTGATTTCTTGGTACAACCCCAAAGTCGTATACTGTAGGTCCACACCGGCCTTAGTACTTGCTTGTATAAGGCAGTTTGTTCTCAGTACTAAGCTGGGAATGTTTTCCGAGTAACCAGTTCATATCTCTACATTTGATTTCGAGTTCTTTTCGTTCCATTTTCACGTGCGAATTCCATTTCAGTCTTGCGTCGAGTGTCATTCCCAGGTATTTGGCCTCGTTTGCAAAAGGTATTCCGGCCGAGTTTAGGAAAATTGGCAAGTTATTAGTCTTCTTATAAGTGAAATTCACGTGAACAGATTTAGATTCGTTGAGGGCGATCCGTCATTCCCTCGTCCATTCATTTACATTATTCAGTGCTTTTTGCAGCTTTGCAGTCGTTTCTTCGATTGTTTTGCCTACTGCTAGGATAGCGGTGTTATCGGCAAATGTAGCAAGGATAGTGCCATCTTCGTTCGGTATATCACGAGTATATAGTAAATAGAGAAGCGGCCCAAGAACGCTTCCTTGCAATACGCCGGCCGAAATTTCCTTGAGCTCCGAGCATTCGACTCCATGTCTAACACGAAAGAGTCTATTTCCAAGATATGATTCTAGAATATCGTATAAGCATACAGGGAGAACTTGTCGTAGTTTGCATTTCAAGCCATCATGCGACACCTTATCAATGGCTTGCGAGAGGTCAAGAAATACGCTTGAGCAAATCCTTTGTTCTTCAAGTGCTTTCTCGATTACATCAGTAATTCTATGCACCTGGTCAATCGTCAAATGCTTACTGCTGAACCCAAACTGGTGGTCAGGGATAAGATTATTTGCTTCTATAACCGGTTGGAGACGCCTTAGTAATATCCTCTATTTTGAATATGACTGGAAGAAGCGAAATTGGTCTATACGATTTTACTTCATTTGGCGGCTTTCCTGGTTTTAAAACCATAATGACTTCCGCAACTTTCCATTGGCTTCGCATGTGTTTTAATCTGAGCGCAGCATTTACAATATGGAGAAGCTTAATCAATACCTTTCTGGGTAAAACTTTGAGAATTTCTCCGGTAATCAAATCATAACCAGGAGCTTGCTTAGGTTTTAGATTCTTGATTTCATGTTTAAGTTCCCTTAGCGTTGCATTTGGAAGTGTTAAGTCGTCAGATGGTAAATCCAGCCTATTGGGGTTATCGTAAACCACTTGACTATTGTACGGTTTAAAGGTTTCTTCCAGGTGGGCGGCAAAGACGTCCGCTTTTTCTTTATCTTCCCTCGCCCATTCATTTTGATTTAGTCTAATTGGCGGTGTGGGGATTTTGGGCCTTCTGGTGCCTTTTACGGCTTTCCAAAGTGAATAATTGGAATCTTTTTTCGCTATTAAACCTTCAATGTAAGGGCCTATTGCACGATTTTTAAAATTCTTAATAGTCTTCTTCAAAGAATTGCACAGACGATTCAAGTGTGCTTTATGTTGCGGAGCACGACTCTATTGCCATTTTTTACGCACTTTTCTTTTTTCCTTAACCAATTCTTTTATTTCCGGAGGATATCGTAAACCTCTCGCGAGCGTCTGACAAACATCCGAAAGTATTGTTGTTATGAAAAAGCTTCTCAAATTGCCGTTCGGATTCGGCTTTAAACTGTAGGTCCCTTCCATTCGCGTGAAAAATATAACGCACACAACATGAGTGGTTGCGAGAAGCTAGGCCCTGGCACTTTAAAGAGCTGTTGCGCCAAATATTTGTTGGTTTGTTTGTTTATCGTAAACCGTGTCTGTCCGGCGTTTTCCTTGGATTGGATATATTATTCCAAAATGCGAGCTCTACGATCTCAACGACGCGATCTACTTCAACTTCAAGTTCATAGAGTGTCGTAAGTGGAACGCTCAGTTCAACATTATCTTCAATTTCGTTCCTAAAGCCTTCCCAGGTAGTTGTTCGACCAGTTAGTCTCGCTATCTCTATGTTATAGACCACTTTTTCGCGCAGTGTCAAAATAACTGGGGAATGATCAGACGACAGATCAAAGCTCTCTTTAACTTTTATGTGGTTGGTAGATATTCCATCGTACACAAATTAGAGCGCGACCGGCTCAGCTGGTATTGCCACGTTCAAAGAAGAGATCATTTGAACCCTGTTAAAAAGGCAATATCTATGCACGTTCCAAAGACATTGCGATGTAGGAAAGGCAGGCCTATAAACGCCTGGATCAGACAAATGCGACGACATCGGCATTTCATTGGCCTCAGTAACCGAGTGATCCCAAATCGGCAGGCCTGCCGATATTTTCTGAGGTCAAATAGGCGAACCCCACAGGCGGATCAGTAGAAATGCAGTGAAGTGGGAGGGCTGTGATCCCTTGTTTTCGGATCATAGCCTCGCTGATAAAAGGAATAAGAAGAAAGAAGTGGTTGGTAGATATTCCTTTCACAACGAAAAAATCGATCAGGTCAGGTCCCATTAAAATCGCCGCCAATAATAAAATTAGGTTTCGGCGATTTAAACAAGTAAGTAAAATCAGCTTTTTCAAGTGCGGAACACGGTGGACAGTAGATGGATGAAATTTTAAGAGTACACCGACTATTTTTAACTCGAATCGTGCACAGTTGCGAAGTTTCAAGCTCTATCTTTAGGTCTTCGGATTGTTCGATGCAGTCTTTAATAAACAACGATAATTCGCCTCTCCCTTTTCCCGAAGATTGACATGCGTGGTAATCATTATAGCCTTTTATTATTAAATGCGATTCGTTTTTTACTCCCGTTGCATTTAAACATGTGTGCGCGCTGGACACCGAAAATGCTCACGCCGTTCGACAAGCAACAACGACTCGAGTGCTGCAAAGGTTTTTCGGAGTAAGCCGGGGACAATCTCGATGAAATTTGCAACCGAATAGTAACTGTAGATGAGACTTGGATTCGCCAATTCATTTTTTCCAATTTGAAAAAGGAGCTACGAGGCCGGCGATTTGCAGATGAGAACGAGGTCAAGGCAGCCGTAGAAAGTAATTTCGGAGGCAAAGAAAAAGAATATTTTTTCGGTGGCATTATGACACTGTATGCCCGATGTGAGAAATGCATTTCCCTTGAGGGAAATATGTTTAGAAATAATATTTTTATTCGGATCTATTTCACTTACTGCCTTAGGCTGCGAACTTATCAGCCGTCCCTCGTATATATAGTATATTAGCCGTCTAGCACGTGCAATTTAAGTCCGCTAGATTTCGTGCCCCAGGGCTGTGTGAAGGATCAAATTTACACTTCTTATGCTCAAAAGTATTCCAACGAAATATTGAGAGTAAAATTTTATAGATTCAGTTAAAATTGTGAGCTAATTTCATCAAAAGGAATATCCATTTGCAGAAGAAGCCCGAGGCAAACAATCCGGCTGATATTGTGTTCCAAGTATAATCGTACATTGGGATGGAATAAAAATACCACAAATTTTCTTTTTAAGACAAAAATATTGCTTTGTATCGAAGGATCGATAGTGCTATTGTAATTGCCCGGAATATTACATTTCATAAGGAAGAGTCCGCAATTTTGTTGTCTGATTCAAATTGTTGATTACAGCCTTGTATAAATTTATACATACATACATACATTTTCAATGGCCCGCCAATCCTTCATGAGGGTCGCGGGGGTAGGATGCATAGGTGGACTCTCCATCCTTCTCGATCCTCCGCCATTGACTCCAATTCATCAGGAGGAATCCCCACTCGGCTCCAGGACAGATGTCGGACTTGGTCCAACCATCTATTTCTAGGCCTTCCGCGGAGTCGCCTACATGTTGGCACGGTAACCATGGCGCATCTTGGGAGCCGGTCTGGGGGCATACGCACTACGTGACCAAACCATCGAAGCATAGATCGTTCCGTTCGAAAAAGTAGCTGCTCAACATTGAGCGCCTCGCGTACTCTTGTGTTGCGGACTCGATCCCTACGAGTTATTCCAGAAACACCGCGAAGGAACCTCATTTCGGCAACTTGTATCCGCGATTTTATTCTTTCGGTCACTTATCAAATTTCATGACCATAGGTGAGAGTTGGAACATACACCGAGTTAAAAACCGATAGCTTAGTTTGAGCACTAAGTTCGGCCTCCCTTATAACAGATCGGCCAATCTCAAAATTGATCCAGCCTGACCATTTCTACAGGATAACTCAGCATTGCTCCTCCCATCACTCGTGAATAAGAGTTACTTAAACTTATCCACCTGCTTCAGTGGGACTCCACTAACATGCAGAGTGCACTGAATGGGTTTTTTGGTTACAACCATTACTTCTGACTTGTTCAAGTTGATCTTCATTCCAGCATCATCACAAACGGCTACAAACTTTTTGACTGCGCGCTGAAGTTCGGTTTGAAAGGATCCAAGGAGGACCAAATCATCCGCAAAGAGCAGATGACTAATCATTAAGTCTCCCATTTTGAAAATTCCCCGCTACGGCTGCACTGCAACATCCAATCCATATATACAATGAAGAGGAGAGGTGACAAAATGCAACCCTGGCGGAGTCCAACGCCCACAGTGAAAAGTACTGATTTAACACCGTTTATCCGAACACAGCTTCTACAGTTTGTAATTTGTATATAAAGACTGAATCGCCCTTAAAAGGGAACCATCAATCCCATACTTCTGCAGAACACTCCAGAGTTTGCCTCGAAGAACCCTATCATATGCTCTTTCCAAATCCACAAACCAGGTGGCGACTGGTTTGGTATACGCCGAAGCCTTCTCCAGAACCATTATTAGAGTGAATAACTGGTGGGTTGTGCTTCTACCGGGACGAAAACCGCACTGCTCATCCCTTAAACTGTCTTCAACCACAGCTCTGGAACGCGTTTCTAGCACCTTCGCGAAAATTTTTCCTGGGAGACTTAAAAGGGATATACCCCTATAGTTGGCGCAATCACTTTTGTCCCCTTATTTAAAAAGAGGAACTATCACCCCCATTTGCCAATCACCAGGTGTTTCACCGCATTCCCAGGTCACTTTAATGACACGCGAGAGCCATTGCACTCCCTCTTTACCCAAAGCCTTGAGCATTTCTGGTCGGATTTCATCCACACCAGCAGATTTGCCGACTTTTACCGCTTTGATCGCTTAACTTACTTCCTCTACCGCAGGACTACTTTCCACCCCACTCTCGACCATAGGTCTGTCATCTTCGGTGCCCTATTCGGGATTGAGCAATTCTGAAAAATGCTCACTCCAACTGCGTAAGATGTAAATTTACATATATTAATTAAAATAATTGAATATTTTTTGTGCTCACTTCAGATTTCGCATTCACTTTACGGTAGATCTTGGAAAAACCCAGGAGTATAAAATGGATAAGCACCTTCTATTCATCGATTTCGTTTCCTATGATAGTATGCATAGAGAAGAGCTATGCAAAGCCATGTCTGGTTTCGGCCCTCTCAAGCTCGTCTGTGTGTGTAGTATGACGATGGAGAACTCTCGCTGCTTTATCAAAGTCTTTAAGAACTCTTCCGAACCATTCGATATCAGGAAAGTCTTAGAACAGGTGACGTGCTCTCAAGCGATCCCTTTAGCATATTACTTTCAAGAATTGTACCAAATTCACAAGCCAACACCGGAAGTATAATCTTTTACAAGTCCTTACAACTACTCGCTTACGTCGATGATATAAACATGATCCGTTTAATTGAGACAGAGGTTGCAATGAAAGAAAAACGAAGTATATGCTGTCTACAAGAAAGGGCACCCAAAATCGGCGTCTTGGACAGAACGCCACAATAGACAGATGTATTGTATATTTGAGGTAATAGAGAAGTTTGCCTACCTAGGCTTTATGGTGGACTCTGCAAATGTGAAAAATTAAGCGTGCCAATTGCTGTTTCTATGTGCAATTTAGAAGTAAAGTTTTATCTCGAACTCGAAGGTAATTCTGTATAAGACACTTATAACCCCAGTCATGCTGTATGGCGAAGAGGCATGCACTTTGTCAAAATCGGAGGAGGATGCCCTTGGTTATTTCGAGAGAAAAGATCTTCGAGTGATCTTTGGTTCATCTGCATAGACGAGGAGAGAAGAAGAAGGTACAATCCCGAGCTACATGGCATATATAATGACATCGACTTAGCCGGAAGAGTTTACATACAGCGACTAAGATGGCTGGGTTATGTAGAGCGGATGGAGCCAAAAATTCCAGCCTGTAAAGTCTTCGAATTCAGCCCAGATGGATAGCGCAATAGAAGACGACTTCGCGATAGGTGGTACAAACAAGTGGAGGGAGACCTCAATCAAACTGGTGTGCGCAACTGGAAGCAGCTGGCTCGTAACCGGCTGGCTAAGGAAGTTTGTTGGTTGAGTCCCAGGTACATCCCGGACTGTGGCGCCACCTAAGTGAGTTAATAGGTTTTGTATGCTCCCCTAACTTACTTACTTAGATGGCGCTACAGTTCGGGGTGAACCTGGGCCTCAACCAACAAGCCTCTCCATTTAGCTCGGTCTTTAGCTAATTGCCTCCAGTTGCGCACTCCAAGTTGGTCGAGGTCCCCTTGAACTTGTGCGCGCCACCTACGGCGATGATTCCCTCTACTGCGTCGTCCCTCGGGATTAGATTCGAAGACTCTGCGGGCCGGAGCGTTGGTGTCCATTCGCTCTACACGTCCAATACGCTGTTTTTTGACTAGGTCAATGTCGCTGTACAGCTCGTATAGTTCGTGATTGAATCTTCTAATCCAAAACCCGTCTTATGAAAAAATTTTCTCGCTGTAAAGAAAATCCGCCGTAAGAACCACCCAAATCGAAAGTGATATGAGTCTCAGGAAGTCCGCTAGCTCAACACTACCCAAGTCCTCCAGCTCCGAGAAGAAGTAACTACCAAGAGTCCTCATTCTTCTGACGGATAGGGCAGGACAGTCACACGACAGGTGACGAACAGATTCAATTTCTGTTTCGTCCCTGCAACTTCTGCAATAGTCATTATGCAGCACACCGAGTCGTTCCGTGTGAACGCCAATGGCACAATGTCCGGTAATTATGCCAGAAATTACCCGTGCGTTAAAACAACTAAGTTTTACCAGAGAGGTTGATCTCTTCTTGCTGTAGGACGGCCATAGCGCATGTTTCCAGATGAGCCCAGCGTCTGTTTGCTCGACCGGTGGCTTCATCCTCTATTTTTTTCCGCAAGGAAATGATTGGGCTTGCTACAGAGGGGAGGGCCCGCGATAAGTGCAGCGCCGACCCTTTCCTAGCAAGCTCGTCAGCCCTTTCGTTACCTTCGATATCCATATGCCTTGGTACCCAGCAGAGGGTCACCGCATTGGCTCTGGATATCTCGTTTAAGAGTGATTTACAGCTTCTCACTAGCCTCGAGCTAACTACGGCAGAGTCCAGAGCCTTAACGGCTGTCTTGCTGTCTATATAGACAGTGATCGTTTTGCCAACGATATTACTCTCGCGTATAATTTCATCAGCCTGTAGAATGGCTGCGACCTCGGCCTGGAAGACGCTGCAGTCGTCGTTAATTCTAAAGGAGCGGTTTATTCCTAGGGCCTCACAATAAACTCCGGCTCCCGTGCCAACGTCCATCTTAGAACCGTCGGTATAGAGAGCCAACTCCTTTTCTTCATGGTTCTACGATTCTTCCAGTATATTCTATCGGGAATTCTTGTAGTGAATCTCCTTTCGAATGCTAGCGTCGGATTCATGTGATCAGTTCCCGTCAATCCGCTGGTGATCCCCCATCGGGACAGAATGGAGGCATGGCCTAAAGGCTTGATGACCACAACCGGCCTTCTCTCAGTCTTACAGCGATTTTAGCCGCCAGACTGCTGCAGTATATGTCAAGCGGAATGAAACTAAGTATGGTTTCCATTGCCGCCGTTGGTGTTGTTCTTATTGATCCCATGACACCGATGCACGCCGCTTTCTGGATTTTGGTGAGGTTTGAAAGCAGGTATTGCCTCTCAAGTGCCGTCCACCATACTAGTGAACCATATGTGGGAATGGGTCTTACAACCGCCGTGTATATCCAGTACACCACAGCCGGTTGAAGCCCCACGTATTGCTGAAAGCCTTTTTGCAGGAGTAGAAAGCTACGCTTGCTTTATTAACGCGTTCGGCAATATTTTCCTTCGTTTGGAATTTAGAACTACGCCCAGATACCGAGCTGAACTTGAGGTACTTAGTTCAGTGCCACCAATATTTGCGGGGCTGAAGGTAGGGATTGACCTCCTCTTAGTGAAGAGAACTACCTCCGTCTTTGAAGGATTCACTCCCAGCCCTTTGCTGTTGACCCAGTTGTCCACTAGTTGTAGCGCGAAATTGAGCCTTTCACTTAGGACTGGAGGAAATTTTCCCGAAACCAGTATAACGATATCGTCCGCATAGGCCGTCACGTTGAAGCCGTTTTCCTTCAGTATTACCAAGATCTCATCCACCACAAGGAGCCAATGTTTGTTCTTACTAATAAAGCCATAATACATGGAAAAAAATTGTTATTTTGTTCATTTTATTGCATTTTTAAAAAGAAACTTGTAGTTGGCCCACCCGTACTCGTAAGAATTTCAATTATTTTCTTCAGTCTGCAACAGCGCTCACAAGAAGAACAGGTACAGGAAACGTCCACCTTAATAGGTTAACAACCAAAATATTCACTTATACCAAAGTTCATCATCGTCAATTCATTGGTATCCAGAGATTTCTAAATTTATACAAATTGTGTAAACACAGAAAACTTAAAACTTTTACACGGAAGTTAACTCATCAAAATTCCATTCGGTTTGTGCTCTAAGGGCAACGATACGTGGCAAAAATGAGCACTCCCCTCCAAACACTGAAGACTATTTAAACGTAAATGTGAATAGTTCAAAGTCAAACTCTAGGGAAGTAACCCAAATTGTAAAACTTCAAAAAGAAATCTCTTAAGAAAGTCACACAAGATAGCACTGGGAGAACGTAAATTGCCTGAACACACAGAAGTGACTAATTGGCAAACTTAAGGACCCATGATGTCTCCTATGGGCATTACAGGACACTAACTCCGCAGCAACTAGGCCAAGCAAATATGCTGTTCACATATTCCCCAAGCATCTCATTAAATTCATTTTCTCACCAACTATAGCTACAAGACTAAGAATGTAAATTTGTCTATAGACGAAAAAGATTAACGATAATAAATGTATCTTTTATTCTCTCTGATCTAATTTTTTTTAATTTCTATGCCATCAACAACTTATAGATAAAAGCTAAAAGACAGAAAAAAAAATTGAAAAAATCCAAAACAACAGCAGCAAGGTATGCGAAAGAGAGGGTGGATGATTCAAGAAAACAAACAAAATACCCCCACCTCATTAGTGGGTGGTTATATATGATTTATGAAGATTGAATTATCATTTGTATTTTTGTTTTACCCCAACTAATTTTATTTGCCATTT
Source organism: Brachypalpus laphriformis (assembly GCA_945910035.1). Taxonomy (NCBI): domain Eukaryota; kingdom Metazoa; phylum Arthropoda; class Insecta; order Diptera; family Syrphidae; genus Brachypalpus; species Brachypalpus laphriformis. The sequence continues at coordinate 291,737,199 of OX246753.1, read as the reverse complement.
TAATTACGCAGAGCACGTGGCATGGCAAACAATTTTCCCAAAAAAAAAAAAAAAAACTCTATAAACATAAAAATACTATATACTCTCAGTTAAGATCAAAGATAAAATTTTCTATTGATGAATCATTAAAAAAAAAATTCATATGTATCTTTTGTAAAAACTTACTTGAAATGTTTAAAAATCGTTTCACATCCAAAATATCTGCCGCAGAAAAAGAAGAAAACTATTTATTCCAGGTTGTCGCTTTTGTTTGTTTTTATTTTGTTTTGTTTTGAGTTTGGGGCGCGTCTTTCGAATCGAATTCAATTTGTCTTGTGATTTGGCAACACACAAGTATCGCACTTTCTTTTTTGTCTTCCCTAATTTTCTTGTCTATTTAATCACCTTTTAAACGATACGACAGCACTTTTTTTCTTCTCAAGTTATTTCTAAATTTATTTATATTTCGAGAATTTCAATTATATTTGTTTTCACTCACAAAACTCTACTTGAAGATACAACAAATCGTTTCGCTTCTGAAAAAAAAAAAATATGATCACCTCTGATAAAATTTTTATTTTGTTTTGTTTACTCGTCTTGCACGCCTCTCAGACAGAAAGATATGCGACAAAAAATAAATAAAATAAAAATATAGAGCAAGAATATAATAAAAAAAAAAAAAGAAGATATATTCCCACGATATTTAAATAACGCGACAAAATATCTCAAACATTTCCCCCAATGAGTAGCCTAAAACAACAAACTCGAGGTGAAGAAAAAAGTATCTGCAGAGATCACACGTACTATATCTGCGTTTATCTGCTTCAGTTGTCTTTCAACCAATTAATGTGTTTTTATTTATTTTTTTTTTTACTTTTGCTTAAGGATTTCTATATCTTTTTTTTTATGTTTTATTTCTTTATTGTACTAATAATTGGGTTGTAGAAGATAATTACGAGTAGCTATGTTAACATAATTTGGCAAATTTGTCACGAAAGAAAAATGATTATTTTTTTCTTGTGGAAAATAATGAATAATTAACTAGATACAAACAGGAGTTGTGAACGAGGCCGAAATACACGCACGTTGTTAACGCACTGATGATGATTTACAAAGAGCCACACACCGACACGACGAACTAGACAAGGGGTATTTGAAATTACGTTTACCTTTAGATAGTGTACCTTATATCAAATATCTCTACATAGTAATATACACAAATTAGTAAGAGTATCGCACAAGTGGCCGTTGTTTTGTTTTGTTTACATTCAGATAAATTACACAGCACTTGCGAAGAGACATTCTAGCGCATTCTCTCTCTGACAGTGAATAGGTAATTAGGTAATTATGATACAAGCATATTCACGCAACGATTAAATTACACAATTTCCACCTTTTTCATATACAAATTTCAAGAGATACGTATCTTGTGCACTCAAATTGATTGGCAAGCTTCAAGCGAGATGCATTATCGAAAATACAAGAAACAAAATAAACAAATTAAACACTAGTTAGATACATTAGATACACCCATTAGGCAGATAAAATGTATAGAAAATGAATGAATTTTTCTTTTGATAAGTATCTAAATGTATGTATGTATTTAGCACACATACAAGCACACACACCACGGAACGCGTATACTAATTTGTAGGCTGGATTTTCATGCTACACGACTAACCGGCTGTTCCAAACTGAATGGGAATCTTCGCTGAGAAACGTTTTTATTCGAAAAGATAAAAATGTATCTCATAAGGTTTTGCTCCCTAGCAGCTCAGAGTTTTACTCTCCGAATGAGTGATCCACTTGGGGGAAGCATTTTCCTTATCGTATGTATAAACGTGGAAAAACTATGACGTCATTTGTGCCTGGAGAAATTTTATGTTTTGAGGCCAAGAGCACCACTCCTGGCCGAGCAAAAAAACAAAAAAAAAGCAAGAGAACGAAATTGTAATGCGCAGGGCCAGCCAGTGATGCTCGACACGATTTATTAGTTTCGGTAAGGCAAAGTAAATGATTTGGGAAATTATTATTATGATTATAGTTGGAGAGAGTGTAGACGAGGTGTATTTGGTGAAATTGCAATAAATTTTCATGCCATGCAGAGAAGAAGAAATGAAAGCTTTGACCTACATCATTGTCCTTATGGTTGATTTGAGATTGCTTTTCTGATGTGTGCCTTCGATGAGGGTTGGGTAGGGAATTGTTTTGTAGTAGTTACGACTCGTGCAAGATTATTGGGTGTGATTGATTAGGTACCTCTCGTCTGGAACACTTGTTGAGATATTAATTTCCAAATGAAGAGTTCAACTATCAGAGCATGTGATATCGCCCTTAATTAGGTGCATTTGACTTAAGTTAGAAAGGTATTTGCACAATGTTTTTTTGTTACAGGACAATTAGTTTTTGATAAAGAGGTTATTAATTTGTCGAAAGCTTGAGGAGAGATGTGAGATGATTTGTTATTAGACTTCCCTTCTACTTAACTTTGCATTACCTTCTTTCCCGTATCCAAAACTGATACAATTCCTCTTGTGTCTTATCAATTCGGTCTTGTTCTATTAATAATGAACTTTATGAAATGAGAGTCAGCTGCGCATATTAGAGATATCACATTTTTGTACAAAAACGGTCTTAAGGCTTTTGACAAAATTTCGCAATAAATCAATCATTCAACCCAGGTTTATCAGAGTTCTCTTTAGTTCGCCAGTATCTAAATCCATTAACCCAACCTCTGGGGTCCCTTAAAGAAACCATTTTGGTCAAATGGCTTTTATGCTTACAATAAACGACTGTTAACTGTGTTATTATGGGTTCTAATCTTTCCGTCTTTGCAGATAACATAACTAATATCTTCTCCCTCTGACTTTCTCCATAGGCAGGCCGAATTACTTAGGATGTTCACTTGGTATTTCAGACATTTTTGATGCACAATGTCTATTCTCTTAAACCACCTCAAATGGCACAGTCTTTCTGCGATGAATTAGATACTTCCAGAACTTAAGATTTAAGTGTTATCTATTATAGCAAATCCAACTTCTGTACAAATACCGATAACATTATAAATACGGCCAAAGTTGCTCTCGATTTCATGAAATGCTGATCTAAGGAATTCCCAAAGCCCTGCATTATAAAGCATCTTTATAAGTACATTATCTTAAAAGGGTTATCTTTAAATACGCAAGCCCAGTGCGCTGACTGTATCTTCCATTCAACACCTTGGGAATCGACGATGTACAGCGAAGGTTCAACCACTTCGCTCTTCGTGGCCTGTCTTCAGCGGATCTCTACCGTTCACTACTTTATGTGTATCATTTAAAATTAATTGATGCTACCTGACCAGTGCTCGATTTGATTCGCCTGCATTTTAGTTGACGCTCATTTACTTGTTGAAACATAATTATGCTGAAATATACTGAAAATGTGTAAGCTCAACTATAACATCCCACACCAGAGCACACACACAACACACAACACGTCAAGCTGGCAAAACCGAAAAGGAAAACAAAGAATAAGAACAAACGAAAAGTACCATCCCCGTCCACCAGCCAGTCTTACTTACTTACTTAGGAGGCGCTACACTTCGGGGTGAAAATGGAACTCAACCAACAAGCCTCTCCATTTAGCTCGAGCTTTACGAGTAGCTAATTGCCTCCAGTCGCGCACTCCAACCCCTCGAACTTGTGCGCACCACGTACGGCGAGGAGGCCCTCTACTGCGTCGTCCCTCCAGGTTAGATTCGAAGATTCTGCGGCCCAGGACGTTGGTGTCCATCTACTCTACATGTCCTAGCCACCTCAAACGTCCAATACGGATTGGGATGGTCAGGGTCTTATAGAGAGTTGTATTAACTGTTCGAAATAGGGCTTTACTGCGAAATTGCCTTACGGTGCATCCGGCCCCGCGTCCTAGGGTTAAAAAAAAGGATCTGGTTTTCCAGGTTGGGGGTTGTGCCGTAGGGTTAACTTCCCTACAACGTAAAAAACTTTCGGTTACGAAGCAACCAACAGTCTCGGATACGGATGATTTTACTGTTGACGACCCAAGCAAACGTAAAAAGGACAACGATTTTCGTGTCTGCACGTGGAATGTTAGGTCCCTCTACAAACCACGTACAGTGGAACAACTTGCGGAGGCCCTAGAGTGTTTCAAAGCAAACATTACCGCCATCCAAGAAGTGCGATGGGATGGGCCGGGCAAAAGGAGGATGGAGGATGTTGTTACAGACAACAAGGACAGCGTCTATTCGGGTGCGGATTTGTCATTGGAGGCAGACTTAGGCAAGAAGTCTTGAGTTTCCGGCATATGAACGAGCGTCTCATGACTATCCGTATCAAGGCCAAATTTGCCAACATTAGCCTAATATGCGCTCACGACCCTCACGAGAAGAAGGGCGACGCCACCAAGGATGACTTCTACCAGCTCTTGGACAAGACGTATGAGCAATGCCCTAGCCACGACGTCAAAATTATCCCAGGTGATTTTAACGCAAAGCTAGGAAGTGAAAACGTCTTTAGGAGCGTGGCTCTAAACCACAGCCTGCACGACATCACATCCGGCAACGGACTCAGGTTAGTCGACTTTGCGGCGGGGCGAAACTTTGTCGTAAGTAGTACGCGGTTGCCACGTCTCGATATTCACAAAGGAACATGGCGCTCCTTTGATCGAAAAACTGTCAACCATATAGATCACATTGCGATCGCCGCAAGGCATTCTTCCAGTATTCTGGGTGTCCGGACTTTTCGAGGAGCCAACGTGGGCTCGGATCACTACCTAGTTGTAGCCAAGGTACGAATGCGGATATCCACAACGGAGCGAAATCAACGAAATGCTGTGAGGAAATTTGACGTCGAAAAGCTACAATCGCAAGAGACCGCCAGAACCTTTGCCGATCGTGTTTCTTCTAATCTTAATCTAAGTCCTATGTCGCCAGCAGCAAATGCGCAAAACCAGTGGCAGCGTTGCCAACAAGCCATCAGAGATGCCGCCTCTGATGTACTGGGTTTCTCTCGGCCACTACAACGAAACCCCTGGTTTGATGAGGAATGCCGGCAAGCACATGCAGCTAAACAAGAGGCGTACAAAGCGACGTTGCATAGAAGGACTAGAGCTGCTTACGAGCTCCACGTCCGCAGGAGAAAAAAAGGAACATCGACTTCTTAGAAAGAAGAAAAAAGAGCATGAGAAGCGCTCGATCGAGGAGATTGAGAGACTTTATTGCAGGAATGATGCTCGAAAATTTTACCAAAGGGTAAAAAGAACATGCCAGGGTTTCAAAGCCAGAACAGAAGCCTGCAGGAAAGAAAATGGCAACATAGTAGCAGAATCGCAGTCGGTGCTGAGGATATGGAAGGAACACCTCTGCAGACTGTTAAACGGCGATGATGACCAATATTCTGCTATCAGGCAGAATAAGCCATTCAACAGTGACGATGGCAGTCAAAATTCCCATCAACCCGATCAGAATTAAGTGAGGATAGCGATATCTAAACTCAAATCCAACAAAGATGCTGGAGCCAACGACCTTGCCGCTGAAGTTTTCAAGGCAGGCGGAGTTGAGTTGGTAAGGAGCATGCACCAGCTCATCTGTAAACTCTGGTCGGACGAAAGTATGCCCTATGAATGGAACCTCAGCATCGTTTGCCCGATCCTAAAGAAAGGAGACCCTCTGAACTGCGCCAATTACAGAGGTATAAGTCTCCTCAACATCGCATATAAGATCCCGTCTGCCGTACTATGTGAACGCTTAAAACCGATCGTCAACAATCTGATAGGTCATTATCAGTGCGGCTTCAGGCCGGGAAAGTCCACCATTGACCAAATATTCACACTACGGCAGATCTTGGATAAGAGCCATGAATATAAAATCGATACGCGCAACCTCTTCATCGATTTCAAAGTTGCCTATGATAGCGTGTATAGAGATGAGTTATACAGAGCCATGTCTAGTCTTGGTACCCGTGCCAAGCTCATCCGGTTGTGAGGAATGACGATGGAGAAAACTCTCGCTGCTCCATCAAAGTCGGTAAAACATCACTAAACCGTTCGATGTCAGGAAAGATCTTAGACAAGGTGACGCGCTATCATGCGATCTCTTTAACATTGTACTTGAGAGAATTGTACGAAACTCACAAGCCAACACCGGAGGTACAATCTTTTACAAGTCTGTACAACTACTCGCTTATGCCGATGAGATCACACGAAGAATTACTCTTGCCAATCGTTGTTTCTATGGGCTAAAACGGCAATTGAGTAGCAAAGCCCTATCTTGAACTACTTATGTAACTCTTTATTAAACACTAATCATCCCAGTCCTGCTGTATGGCGCAGAGGCATGGGCTTTGACAAAACCGGATGAGGATGTTCTTGGTTTTTTCGAGAGAAAAGTTCTTCAAGCGATCTTTGGTCCCATCTGTACAATGCCGAACTGCACGGCCTGTACAGGGACATCGACTTAGCCAGAAGAGTTCAAATACAGCGACTAAGATGACTGGGTCATTTGGAGCGGATGGAGCCCAACGTTCCAGCTAAGAAAGTTTTCGAATCCACCCCGGACGGACGGCGCAGTAGAGGACGACCTCGTGGTAGGTGGCGCAAACAAGTGGAGGGGGACCTCAACCAACTTGGCGTGCGCAACTGGAGGCAGCTGGCTCGTAACCGCGCTGGCCGGAGAAATTTGTTTATTGAGGCCCAGGTCCACTCCGGACTGTAGCACCATCTAAGTAAGTAAGTAAGTATTCGGTCCACAATTTGTTTGCGTTTGTGGTTGGTGCATGCACTTCAGAGAGTTTCTCAGACAGGTGCTGTTTATAGGCTCTGGCTCCTTTTAAAATGCTAAGCTCTCCAACGTTAAGCTTCTTCTTATTGGACAACCCGGCTCTGAAAATAGCTGCAACAAGAAAATGGTCAGAGCCAATTTTGGCCCCTGCAAAATCATTTAGTCGGAAACCGTTGTCTGTTGATGTGTCGTGGAGGCTGTGTTTATCGACTAGTCCGCAAAAGTGGTTTCGTTACCGATTTTCGCATTGAAGTCCCCGAGTCCGTCATACCGGACAGGGTGCATAGGCACCATTCAGGAGGTTATAGAGTTCTTCCTTGACAGGGTCCTCAGCGTTTTCGATAGCGGTATGGGCACATATCAGGCTGATATTGTAGAATGTTGCCCTGATGCCGATTACAGTCAGGCGATCATTTATGGGCTTGAAGACGATAACTCTTGATCGTGGCCGATTTCCCATGATAAGTACACATCCCAGCCTGTGCAGTCGTTTGTTACAGCTGTAATAAATGTCATAGCTGGGTCTTTTTGCATTCCTGATCCTATCCATCGTATCTCCTGAATCACAGTATCATCTGCCCTGTACTGCATGAGGACAGATTAAAGTTGTTGGGCGACACGCGGGTGATGACATAACACGCCATTTGCTAAAGTGAGAGCACCTTTCGGTAGGTTGATGGCTTTTGCTTTTGCGCCACCTTGCATGTACTTTCTCTTGGCTTTGTCGATTTATGCAAATAATTGTGCGAACTTTTGAAATATTACGCATTTCGCACAATCCTTTCAAAAACAATATTTAGAAATCTATTGACCTCTCTGCGCTTTGTCTAACACAACTTTTGACACTAAAGGTCTCGGATGAAGTTATTAGTGAGTTTAGTGGAATAGAGTGATTTCTTCATCGTCACACTGTTCTCTCGTACACTTGTCAACCAATTATTCTAAAATAAATTAATTATACGTAATAGTAATCAATAATTATAATAATATCCAATTGATAGAAATTAGTTTTTTTCTATAAACATTGGGCTCGTTTAAAATGAAGCCTGTGTTGCTAGGTAATTCTGAAATCATTTCCGACTGCTTCTATACCCTAATTTGAGTTCCGGTATAGTTCGTTCTTATGGAAACAATAAGATTTTGGAATATTTTCATACCATAATCCCTTCATTTGTATGTACACCATGTTGTTGCCTTATAAACAACATAACATCCAAGACCAACCTTAATAAAGCAATCAAACCCTCTTACAACGGCCATTTGATTGCAATGCAATGCTAACTGGACCGTCTTCCAGTATTTTCCTAGAACACCAGCTGCTAACATTTATATGCGCGTTAACTCAAATCGTCCGATTAAATATGCAAAGAGAAGAAAAGCGAGACTTTAAGCAAACAAACCCAAAAAAAAAAAAGGTCGACCTTCGATTAATGATGAGTTCTCCGCAGCCCAACAAGAGTAGCAACTTCCTGTAAACTGTCGTTGCTCCTCACAGTTGAATGCGCAATAATTTGTAAAATAACATCTCTTTTTTTTTGCATAAGAGGGTTAGCGACCCTGTTACGGGGAACGTAAAGCTTATTTTTACTAAGCCACATCCTTCCATACAGCTGTGGCGACCTATAGAGCGATCCCCCTTATGTAAATCATCCAAAATCGCAGCTACACATTATACAGAGACACAAAGTATGTAGGTGAGGTGACGTCAAAGGACTGCCAATAGGTTAAAAAGGGATTCTGAAATTGAAACAATACCTGTGCTTAAGGGATGCTATTTTGGAATTTTAAATGATCCGAAATGCAGCCACGTGCTTATCCGCATGCGAATGATCTGTGGAAGCTGCGTAGATACGTATCTTCAACGATTGTGTTACGTATCTTTCTCTCTCGTAAAGTTCATGAATGGACGAACGAAGGAGGCAACCACGAGTACAACGACGAGGATGATGATTATGATGGAAATCCATTTCGCTCACGTAGTCTCATTTTGAGTAGGTATCTCTGAACCGTAAAGTTAGGAACGATCCGGTAGAAGGTGGAGCATAAGAAGATGAATTCGCAACCCTGGCTCGTTATGCTTTTGGTTTCTTCTTGGTGAAGCTTGGTGGAGAGATTGCCACGAGACTGCCTATCTTGCTTTGTGTGTGCATATCGGAGGGGTTAAGGGTATTACGGAAGTTTTATATGGTTTCAAATCACTCGCCGGGAGTAAGCTGATTGATATCTGATGAGAGTTTTACCACCCCGCATCCGCTGATATGGCATCAATGTGCAGGTGGAATGGATACACATAAAATTAGATTTTGGTATTGGATTTCACTTTGGCATTCCGTCGGAAGAAATGGGGTACTGGATGTATTTTTAATTCAGGAAATCGACTCTGAGATTGAATTTTCGGTGTACGGGTTAATATTGTGTAGTTTAGAGTGGGTAGAAATAAAAGGCTTCACACCGGTTCACTGCGGATGTGCGAATTCGATAAAAGATACATATTATCAATTGGCTTCCACGTGGTACTATTTTATTAATCCGAAGGTATAGCCAAGAGGTAACTTATGGGGTATCCTATTTTGGTGGGTGTTTTCTGTTCGCCCTGGAATCGATTGTATTTAGATATGCAAATCGTATTTGGGCAAGCGTGCGTACGCTTATTGGAATAGTTAACAGAGGTTAATGACGGCTATGTATGGCTCGTTAGTTGTTGTAGGAGATTTATTCGTACATAGCAGTTTAGCATAAGAAAAGACTAATCACCTTCGGGCTCAGTTTGTTTGCTTCTAACAACTAATAGGAGATCGTGAATTTAATTGAATAAATCAGGGACATCAATATATTTCACAGCAGATGTTGTAAAATTATCGAAAGATGTATTAGGCATTAGGTACAAAATACACATATTTCGTCAATTTATGTTACTATCATCTAAATAAAGTCGAAATAAATGAATAAACTAGGTTCTCCGAGTTCAATTCGTCCACTATGAGGCTTATCTAGTACGCTGGAGATGAAAATGGGGATGAATATGTCTTTTGTGGTTGAACTACGAGTATGTGTATGAGTGCAAATACCTATATACTCGTACCAGGAAATGTAGATATCGTGCCTAGTCAATAACTGCTGATTGGAGACTGTGCTTCATCATAACCTCCATAGAGTCTTTCATTAAAGAAATCCAGGCTTAATTCGCAGTCGCTCGATTAGATATGAAGTTATTTTTAGGCGTAAAACTGAGTGAACAGTAGCTGGAAAGGGTGTTTGCTAAAAAGTTGATGTCAAGTTTTTTGCCTTTAAGAATAGCCCATAAAGAACTATAAATGCTTAGTAAGTATGCCATAGAAACCTCCATGGAGCTATATGTATAATGTCAAGGTATAGTTGAACGTTTTTGAAATGCCTAATATCAGAGTTGAGTCTGATTAACATTCGCAAAAGGTTGGATTTCACAACCGTTTTGTGCTTATTCATGAATAGACGAAGGCATATGTAAACAAAGAAATTAGATTGCGAATTTGTATATACAAATTATCTTTGTAAGCTCGCTCTAGGAAAAATGATAATATTAAATAAATATTGTTTACCTGCTGTCACCACAGTGGAGACCATTGTCTCCGTCCATCCATAAACGGGTCTGCACGTATGCACACTGTTCTTCTCATAATTATCAAAAGCTTCTGAACTATTAGATCGACTAAGTAATTTTTTTTTCTAGAAGACGCGCTTATGAAAAGTATGGTGATGTATACTTCTCTCGATTGTACCACCACGACGGTTCACAAAATACAAAAACCAATGTAAATACACAAAACCTCATGTATCGTAAACTGTTGATGATATCGAAATCCGGCATATTAGTAATTGTACTTAGAGCCAACAATCATTCTTTGAAAGTATACGGCTATAGTAAGGCTCATACTAGCTTATAGCAGCCTTGTATGGTGGCATGCCGCCAGCAGAACTATCAACCTAACTGCCATCACAAAAGGACAAAAACTAGCGTTTATTGAAACCACTAATGCAATGAAAACAACACCTACAGCAGGACTCGAGGCCATTCTCAACCTGCTTCCGCTAGACATCTTTATACAAGCATCAGCTATCAGCTATTAGTGCCGTAAGATTGAGCCAAACAGATAGCTGGAGATCAAATGCAATGGGTCATACTACGATCCTACAGAGATATCTATCCAACGTATGGTATATGGTATAGTACAGACTACTGTACTACCTACCTATCCGAGTAGGGAAGAATGGAAAAACGAAAGAAAGACTAACGAACAATCCATAGCTGTGTGCACCGATGGATCTAAAATGGAAATAGGTGTTAACGCAGGTATCTTCTATGAAACACTTGGTATCGCCTTGTCAGTTCGGCTTCCGAACTACAACAGTATTTTCCAGGCAGAGGTCCTAGCAGTGACAATAGCAGCCCATGAGACTGCGGTGAGGGTAATACCACGGCTAGTGCCTATATTTGATCGAATAAGAACTAATAGACTGTTTGTTACTTGTTTTTCTTGTACTGGAGCTACGTCTAGATAATGGCAATTTTAAAAATGGCACCAATTTTGTCCAGAGACCAAGATCTTAAGCAGATTTAGATTAGATTAAAAGATTTTATTTATTCATATAATATTTTCTAATACAGTTGATTGGTTGGTTTATTAATATTTAGAAGTAAAAATAAAATAGTAATTTTAACTTCTATAGTAAACTACACAAAATAAAAGGAATAGTTTGTTAAAAGCTTTCATTTATAATTTGCTGTCGTTACGTTAGAGCAATTTTGCAATACCGGTAAAGTGTGCGGTGACAGCCGGGTGCCTAGTACCTTAATCCAAGAAATGGGTAACCAACCCCGTTTGGCGGATTCTTGGTGGCAGCAGATGAGAGAGGGGGGGAAGAGTGCTTTTCTCACTAGAGCACTTCTTCCTGTTCCAGGCGGCAGCGGACGAATTCCCTAGACGGAGTCAACGGTGGCGTCTATAGTTCCAGTTAGGTTGAACTTAGTGAATACCTTGCGCGAGCTGCTTCGAAGTATTCGGATCACAGGTCGGTAAGGAATTTCCAATGTTGGTCAGGACATTGGAATAGAGATGGTGGCGGAGGAGCCCTTAATGGGCCAACGGCAGCGCTCATACTCCCGTAGTGGACTACTGGCACCGGTGTACCCGGCCCCTCGTCCTAGGGGAATAACTAAGGAACTGGCCCTCCAGGATTGGGGGTTGTGCCGTCGGGGTAACTTCCCTACCACGTAAAAAACGCATGGTTCCGAAACAACCAAAAGCCTCGGATAAGGATGACCCAACTAATGACGACCCCAGCAAACGAAATAAGGACAACGACCTTCGGATCTGTACGTGGAATGTTCTGTCCCTTTACAGACCACGTGCAGCCGAACAACTAGCAGAGGCCCTAGACTGCTATAAAGCAGATATTACCGCCATCCAGGAACTGCGATGGGATGGGCCGGGCAAAAAGAGGATGAAAAACTGTGACATCTACTACGGTGATTGCTACAGAGGCAACAGGCAACGCTTATTCGGATGCGGATTTGTCATACGCGGCAGACTTAGGCAAGAAGTCTTAAGCTTCCGACACGTGAGCGAGCGTATTATGACTATCCGGATCAAGGCTAAATTCGCTAACATAAGCCTAATATGTGTTCATGCCCCCACAGAAGAAAAGGACACTGCCTCCAAAGAGTGTTTCTACGAGCTCCTCGACAAAACATACGAGCAATGTCCTAAATACGACGTTAAAATCGTATTGGGCGATTTTAACGCCAAAATAGAAAAGGAGGACGTCTTCGGTAGAGCAGTCGGTAAGCATAGCCTACACGACACCACGTCTGATAACGGACTAAGGCTAATTGATTTCGCTGTGGAGCGAAATGTCACCATAGCAAGCACATGGTTTCCTCATCTCGATATTCATAAGCAGACATGGCGGTCCAATGATCATGTCACGATCAACCAAATTGATCATATTGCGATCGACGCAAGGCATGCCTCCAGTATTCTGGATGTCCGGACCTTCCGAGCGGCCAACATAGACTCGGATCATTACATTGTTGTAGCCAAGGTACGAATGCGGATATCCCAATCTGAGCAACAAAGAAGAATTACTGTGAGAAAATTTAACGTCGAAAAGCTACAATCGCAAGAGACCGCCAGACTCTTCGCTGAACGCGTATCCCGAAATCTCTCAATCACCCCTTTGCCGCCAGCATCAAGTACCGAAGACCAGTGGCAACGCTGCCAACATGACATCAGAAACGCCGCGACTGATGTGCTGGGTCTCGCTCGCCCACCACCGCGAAACCCCTGGTTTGACGAAGAATGCCGGCGAGTGCATGCAGCAAAATAAGAGGCATACAAAGCGGCGCTGCAAAGGAAGACGAGAGCTGCTCGTGAGCTCTACGAGAAAAAGAGACGGGAAGAACATCGGCTTCTCCAAAAGAAGAAGAAAGAGCATGAGAAGCGCGCGTTTGAGAATATCGAGAGTCTATACTCCAGGGGAACAATGTACGGAAGTTTTATCAAAAGGTAAAAAGAACGTGTCAGAGAAGTAATACCCGTACAGAAACCTGTAGAGATGAAAATGGAAACCTCGTAGTAGAATCACAGTCGGTGCTGAGAATATGGAAAAACTACTTCTGCAGACTGTATAACGGCGACGAAGACCAACATCCCGCTGTCAGGCAGAATGAACCATTCAACTTGGACGATGATAGTCAAAATTTCCGTCCACCTGACCAAAACGAAGTGAGGATAGCAATATCCAAGCTAAAATCGAACAAGGCTGCTGGACCTGACGGCTTACCGGCCGAACTTTTCAAGGCAGCTGCGGATGAATTGGTAGAGTGCATACATCAACTCATTTCTAATATTTGGTCAGACGAGTGTATGCCTGATGAATGGAATCTCAGCATCGTTTGCCCGATCCACAAGAAAGGAGACCCACTCAACTGCGCCAATTATAGAGGCATAAGTCTCCTCAACATCGCATACAAGATCTTTTCTGCGATATTGTGTGAACGCCTGAAACCCTTTATCAACAGCCTGATTGGACCCTATCAGTGCGGTTTCAGGCCAGGAAAGTCCACCATCGATCAAATCTTCACACTTCGGCAGATCCTGGAGAAAACCCAAGAATTCCAAATCGATACTCACCACCTCTTTATCGATTTCAAGGCCGCCTATGACAGCATCTATAGAGAAGAGCTTTATAGAGCCATGTCTAGTTTTGACATCCCTGCCAAACCTGTCCGCTAGGCTGTCCCGTCAAATTTTTTTTTGGAGTATCTTAACGAAAGACCCCGCAAAAGTTGCGTATTGAATAGCATATAACGGAACAAAAAACCAAAAAAAAATCGGAGGGTACTTTTGGGCCTCTACCGCCCGCTGAAATCTTAAAAAAAACAATTTTTTCCTTATTTTTATTTAATTTTTTTTAAGATTATCTTAACGAAAGACCCCGCAAAAGTTGCGTATTGAATAGCATATTATGGAAAAAAAAACTAAAAAGAAATCGAATGGAACTTTAGATCCTCTACCGCCCGCTGAAATTATTAAAAAAAAAACAATTTTTTTTTTTATTTTTCAACATTTTTAATTTTTTTTTAAGAATTATTTATGTAAATTGAAGATGTAAACTTCACCTATTTTTTTTAGATATCTATTGGTTGCTGATATTTATAAAAATATAGGTATTCTATCAAAAATTTCTGCAGATACCTACTTGACTAGGTATTTTATCATATTAGTTTCTTAAAAAATCGTTAAAAAACTTCTTTTTTTTTTAGTTCCTTACCTTCCCAAGCATAAAAGAGCTTTTGCTTATCCCAACTAGAACTCGACTCGACTTGGACTCACTCAACCAAATAATAATGAATCAACTTAAACTCAATTGGTCTGCAACCAGATTCTTCTCGTACCTACTCGCAACTTAATATATCGGATGATCTATTTCCAACCACAACCAAGAACGAATAGTGCAATGACGCAACGTTTTTCAAAAGTATAACGGATTCATTCGGTTCGCACAAACATAATTTTTCTATATATTTTTTCTATTTAGTTTGTTTCAAACATGTTCGGTTGATTCAAATATACGAAGCCGTAAGGTTCCTTAGTTTTTTCTGCGAATGAATTTGCATGCACCATATATTGTGTGTTTGTATTGTCGTTGCGACTTTCTTAGAAAAACTGTTTAATTTTGTTTTGTGTTAAGTTGTGCTGTTTCTCTGAAAAATATTTACAGCGTAAAATCAAGATGAGTTCTGGACCTCGTCGACAAGAAACAATGTGCCCCTTTTTCGGCCCCTTTAGTGAACTAAACAAAAATAAGTTACCAACAGTAAAAGATGTAATCAAATATGTACTTTTCATACAAAGTGATCTCAAAACAAAATACAATGGCAGAAATCCACCTAATTCCGAAATTTTTGTAATTGTGAGTATAGAAATCGAAAAAATATGGAAGAATGCCTCGATTCCAATTGTGTGTCGTAGTCGAATACTACAAATAATGAAAATCTACTTTGATAAATACATGGCATTTAAAAGATACCCAAATTCGAAAAAAAATACAAGCTATCACAACAGATTGCAAAATTGTATTGCCCTTTCAAATGCAAAATCGTTTGACATTGCATCGTGTAAGTGTGATTCCTTTAATTACTGTCATTGTGTAAAGGATAAAAAAGTGCCTTTTAGTGAAAGATCATTTTTAGTGGACCAGAGAAATGACAGAAAAATGGTGATCGGTGCTATTGACAAGGTTGAAACCCAAAAAATTCAAAAGCGACTAAATAGAAAGCGTAGTTCATTAGGTAGTCAAAGAGCTGAATCTACTACTGCATCAACTTTTTCCGATACAGTAGATTCAAACGAAATGTTAGAGCAAGTCCATACAGTTCATCCAATCGAAGTAGTGCAGCCACAGCTCTTTTTATCAGAGCCCTCAACGTCAACATCATCAGGTAAGCGGGATTTACTTACTCTACCATCCGTAGCAAGAGTTTGTGATCGATATGGGCTTTCCGTACGATCTGCTGCAGCAGTTGCTTCAGCAGTACTCCAGGATGTTGGAATAATTGAAAACACTAATAAGACTCTAGTTATTGATAAAAATAAAATACATCGAGCTTTGTCAAAATCAAGAGAAAGCTTATCAAACCACTGCGATAATGTCGTAATTCGCAGTATTTATTTTGATGGGCGAAAAGATAAAACTCTTACTACCGAAGAGAAAGATGGACGATTCTATCGGAAGGAGGTTCTTGAAGAGCATATTTCCATTCTTGCAGAACCAGAATCCATATTCTTAGGCCATATAACTCCTAAATCTGGTACAGGAAAGGAAATAAGTAACTCAATGCTTAATTTTTTCAAAAACAAGGGATTTGATTTGAAAAAAATTCTTGGCATTGGATGTGACGGCACTGCAACCAATACTGGCTGGAAAGGAGGGATAATTCGGTACATGGAAATGGAATTAGGTCGACCATTACAGTGGGCAATATGCTTACTTCATGCGAATGAATTGCCACTACGACATCTCTTCACGAAAGTAGATGGATCTACTTCAGGCCCTCGTGAATATTCTGGCCCTATCGGTAAGTCACTAACCGATTGCGAACTTACTGATGTTGCTCAATTTTCACCTGTGACCGGAAATGTGCCTGATATCGAGCAAAAAGTCGTTGACCAATTGAGTACAGAGCAAAAATATCTTTTCGAAATGTGTCAAGCTATAAAAACAGGTTACTGTTCTCCAGGACTAGCAAATCGACAGCCTGGGAAAATGGCACATTCAAGATGGGTCACAACTGCAAATAGATTACTTAGACTTTACATTAGTTCAAGTAACCCATCCAAAAATCTTAAAATTCTTGTGGAGTATATAATGAAAGTGTATGCACCAGTGTGGTTTTCGATAAAAAACAAACCGTTATTGATAGATGGGCCGCAACATGTTTTTCAACTCATCTCTTTTTCAAGATGGTTGCCAGACAACTTAAAATCAATCGTTGATCCTGTCATTGAGAGAAACGCTTTTTTCGCACATCCTGAAAACATTTTAGTGGCAATGCTCTTCGACGAAAGGTTCTATGTCAGAGAGCTTGCTCTAAAACGAATTATAAAAGCGAGGCAAACCCATACATCAAACCGAATATTTAAGCCGCCAAACATTAAATTTAACGCTACGGACTACATTGACATAATTTTTTGGAATGAATGTCAAATTACTCCACCACCTTGCCTAGCTGAATTGACTGATTGTGAGCTTTCATTGCTGGTGCAAAGAAAAGAACTGAAAATACCGCAATTTCCTTGTCACACGCAAAGTGTCGAAAGATGCATCAAATCTGTGACCGAAGCAAGCCAGTGTGTTATCGGAGCAAAGTCGAGGGAAGGACTTATAAGAAATAAAATAGAATCACGAAGCAAAATGCCTTCATTTAATTTCAAGGGTCAATTTTCAATGTAAATATTTTTTTTAACTTTTTTGCAATGTAAATATATTTATTTTTTTAAGTCATTTCATGAACTTTTTTTTTTTTTCAAGGACACTAAAATATGTTTTACTTTATCTTAACTTTAATTTAATTAATCAAATCAATAAATTAAAATAATAAAATAAAATAAAAAAAAAGGAAAAATAAATATGTTTTTTTACTTTCTTTTAATATATTTAAGCTTCGGTAGAGCCCCAAAAGTCATGTCCAAATGAAAAAATAAGTACATATTCAGAATCTACTCGTTAATATGCAACTTTTGATACCCCTTTCGATAAAAAATTCGAAAATTTTTTTTTCTTCATACAACGACGGGACACGCTACTGTCCGCCTGTGCAGGCTGACGATGGAGAACGCTCGCTGCTCCATCAAGGTCGGTAATGACCTCACCGAGACCTTTGATGTCAAAAAAGGCTTTAGACAAGGTGACGCGCTGTCATGTGACTTCTTCAATATTATACTTGAACGGATTGTGCGGAACTCACAAGCCAACACCGGAGGCACAATCTATTACAAGTCTGTACAACTGCTTGCATACGCCGACGATATAGACATTATCGGAAGATCTCAGCGGGCTGTCACCGGTGCTTTTGCAAGCATTGAGGCGGAAGCGGCCAAAATGGGTTTGGCGATAAACGAGGGCAAAACGAAGTATATGCTGTCAACAAGAAGGGACAGCCAACACCGACGAATTGGACAGAACGTCACAGTGGGCAGCTATAACTTCGAGGTAGTAAGGGACTTTGTCTACCTTGGCTCTGCTATAAATTCAGCAAACAAAATCAGTGCAGAAATCAATCGAAGAATAACTCTTGCCAATCGCTTTTTTTTTTGGGCTTATAAGGCAATTCAACAGTAAAGCCCTTTCTCGAACAACTAAGAAGA
The DNA here is from genome assembly GCA_945910035.1 of Brachypalpus laphriformis. Classification (NCBI taxonomy): domain Eukaryota; kingdom Metazoa; phylum Arthropoda; class Insecta; order Diptera; family Syrphidae; genus Brachypalpus; species Brachypalpus laphriformis. The sequence continues at coordinate 291,719,034 of OX246753.1, read as the reverse complement.
CTCTATGTAAGACCTTGATCATCCCAGTCCTGCTTTACGGCGCTGAAACATGGACTTTATTAAAAGAGGATGAAGATATCCTTGGTCGCTTCGAGAGAAAAGTTCTTCGTAAGATTTTCGGTCCCGTTTGCGTTGACGGGTTTTGGAGGAGAAGATTCAATCACGAACTATACGAACTGTACAGCGACATCGACCTAGTCAAAAAAGTGCGTACTGGACGTCTGAGATGGCTAGGACATGTAGAGCGAATGGACACCAACGCTCCGGCCCGCAGAGTCTTCGAATCTAACCCCGAGGGACGACGCAGTAGAGGGAATTATCGCCGTAGGTGGCGCGCACAAGTTCAAGGGGACCTCGACCAACTTGGAGTGCGCAACTGGAGGCAATTAGCTAAAGACCGAGCTAAATGGAGAGGCTTGTTGGTTGAGGCCCAGGTTCACCCCGAACTGTAGCGCCACCTAAGTAAGTAAGTAAGGTAAAGTGTGCTTACATCCGCTTCATTAAGGAGGGAAACTACTATATACATGCCTTCTTGTTTCTCGTAGGATTGGGCACCTTCCCATAGAAAGGAATACATCTTCTCTCTCCACTAAGTTACACATGTTGCATAAAAAAGGCAAGTTCTCCCTGTGGGGTACGTAGTTCAGGTTTAGGAGTTCACCACGCAGTCTCAGTATCACAGTTATTTCTTCTATCTTGTAATTATCATGGAAATAATTGTTACTCTGCAAGTTGTGGTTGAGCTTACTGTAGATTGCCCTATATACTGATCCAGTTGCCTCTTCAGCATATCTCGCTCTAGCCTGCTCGTCTAACTTTATAATGAGCTCGTACAATTTGGTGTCCCAGTTTCGCATGTTGTCCTCTCTCAGTTCGATCCAACATCCATCAGCCAGATCCAGCCATTCCCTGTACCAACCAGTTTTGTTTGCACAGTATTCAGAACGACTTTTCTTGGGAGCCGGTGGGCTGGCATATTTAGAGCTTTTAGTATATAATCTACTTGTAGCTTGAATGTCTTAATAAATAAAGGCGATAAGCCTGTTTCGAGCATAAGCATGTAGATAGGTGTATTCGATGGAAGGCGGAATATTCTTTTTACATAAAATCTTAGTAGCTTCTCCACCGTTTCGTACTGCCTTCCGCCCCAAACTTGCGCCGCATAGAACAGGATCGACTCGGACACCGCTTCAAAAACCCTGAATTTGCTGCTATGATTAATATATTTGCTGTTGAAACAATTTTTCCAAGCTACATTGATGGCCGTTTTAGATTTTATTAATTTTTCCCAGAGATGCCGTTTCATGCTCATATTTTTAGTTATGTAAACCCCGAGATACTTGTACTCCTTAACAATTTCGATTGCTCCCTCATCAAAGTGCCATTTTTCTTTGGAACAATTTCGGCCACCACCTTCCTTGAAAATCATAATTTTGGACTTGTTAAGGTTGACCACTAGCTTCCATAATTTGGTGTACTCATGCAAACGATTGATCATGAGTTGTAAGGAATCCGGGGAGTACGCCAACAGAACAACATCGTCCGCAAACAAAAGGGCTTTGACGAGCACACCCGCGTATTCCACACCTCCTGGTAAACAGTCAGTCAGGTCATGAATGAACAGAGCAAACAAATTTGGGCTCAGTGCACATCCCTGTCGTATTTCTGAATGCGTTTGGAACCATGCCGATAGAACATCTCCATCCCAAACTGCAGCTTTAGTATCAGCATAAAGATTTCCTATTAGCCTTCCAAATTTCAGCGACATTACCAAAGACTAGAGCTTATATAATAGGGCAGTTCTGTCCGCCGAGTCGAAGGCTGCTTTAAAATCAATAAAGAAGGCGTGAAGCTTCTTGGCTTGCGAAAGAAATGACTTTGCAATGCTGCTTAGTACAAATATATGGTCACTGATGCATTCCTCCTGATTTATTACTTTCTTTGTGCCTCTGCTGGTTTTCACTGTAATGTCTTTTGGCTTCTCAAGGATCTCGAGTCTCAGTAGGTCATCACTTATTATGTTCTACAGCAGGAGATCCGAGATTGAACCTTGCGGAACTCAGCCGTAACCCTGTATCGTTTTTTTTGTCATCGGTCTCATATACAAGGACTCTATTCCTCACGAACTTAAACAAGATACTCTGGTATTCTTTTACTCATAAGAGCTGCTAAGTATTATATGTCCCCTATTTGCACGTTACTGCTTGTTCCCACCATTCCATCTTCTCCCCTTAATATCTTAGTTTAGGAGCTGGGAGGTTGTGACAGTCATATGCATAGTCAGACATACTGACAAACAGACGGACGAGAAGGTAAGGGTTTCTTAGTGCACATATGGTTAGATTAGGTTAGTTAAGTTAGAGTGCAGACAGAGTGCAGTGCCATGGATCTATTGTGAGACCACTCAGTGACTAACTTAAAAGAACCGCAGCTTTTGATAAAGCGATAAATGCTCATGACACCCAAGGACGCCAAATCTCCGAGGTAATCAAAAAAGGGGGCCTCTAGATGGACCGTCCCGGGCTGGTGGCTAATACACTATCAACATCGGGTATTTTTATTTACGTTGACAGTCAGGCATCCACCAGTACGAGGCAGTGAGAAACTGCGGCGTACCTCTTAACGAGATAGCTGGTCAGTACAACCTCACCCTTTGCTAGGTACCAGGTCACTGTGACATACTGGGGAATTTTGCAACAGACGAGCTGGCTCGGCAAGGCTCCTCTGGTATAAATACAATAAGCATTACCGAAATCGAAGTCACAACGTCTTATGTTAAGTACCTTATCCAAACCGACGCGGAAAAAGTGGCCAATCACAGATGGCAACATCTAGGCCAATGCAGTACCACCGGACAACTTTGTCCAACACTTAAGAAATCTAGGTTCATCGGATTCCTGAAACAAAATGTTCTCACCGGACACAACGTCATAGGAAGGCTTGCCCAAAGACTTATGTAGTAGCTATAGCGATGAAGAGGAAGAAGAGACCACCAGCCACCTCTTATAAGCTTGTCCTGCGCTCATCCACATAAGGAAGGTCACCCTGGGTGAATTGTCTTTCAATGATCTAAATGATCTCGGCAACGCCTACATGGCTAAAATCAACTCTTTCATACAACAAAGCAAATTAATTGATAGTAAGAGGGTGACCCGCCCATCTCACAAATCGGCAGTATAGTGGGTCTATTTCTAGTCTAAGTATATCCTCATCGAGGACCGATCTTAATCAACCAACCAACCAACTTGAGTCAGTCTAGTGAGACCAACTGTGTGCAGTTGATAGTTATCCATCCTATTAATTGCGGATATTAGGTTGTTATGTAGGTTGGTTCTGCAAATAGTTCCGTGGAATACCTTGCCTAAGCGCACTCGTACTCCGGAACTGACAGCCACTTGAATTTAACCTAATTTAGGGACTCTACGTTTGAAAAGGGCGGTTTTCTGTACAAAAATTGCACTGAATTTTGGAATGCAGATAGAAGCCGTTATCGGTTTTTCAATAATATGAGTTAGGAGCTGGAATATATCCGCGCATAAGAGAAACTTCGAGAACTAATAATTACTATTTAATGATGCATAACTACAGGGTCGATTGCGAGCTACTTTTCAATACTAGTGTTCTGCAATGCTATAAACAAGATCAGCGCAGAAATCAATTGAAGAATAACTCATGCCAATCGGTGTTTTTTTTTGGGCATATAAGGCAATTTAATAGTAAAGCCGTATCTCGAACAACTAAGGAGACTCTATATAAGACCTTGATCATCCCAGTCCTGCTTTACGGCGCTGAAACATGGACTTTATTAAAAGAGGATGAAGATATCGTTGGTCGCTTCGAGAGAAAAGTTCTTCGTAAGATTTTCGGTCCCGTTTGCGTGGACGGGTTTTGGAGGAGAAGATTCAATCACGAACTATACGAACTGTACAGCGACATCGACCTAGTCAAAAAAGTGCGTATTGGACGTCTGAGATGGCTAGGACATGTAGAGCGAATGGACACCAACGCTCCAGCCCGCAGAGTCTTCGAATCTAACCCCGAGGGACGACGCAGTAGAGTGAATCATCGCCGAAGGTGGCGCGCACAAGTTCAAGGGGACCTCGGCCAACTTGGAGTGCGCAACTGGAGGCAATTAGCTAAAGACCGAGCTAAATGGAGAGGCTTGTTGGTTGAGGTCCAGGTTCACTCCGAACTGTAGCGCCACCTAAGTATGTAAGTAAGTTCTGCAATGCTTGATTTGTTGGAGGAGAAACTAATAACTTAAGCTTCAATAAAGGGAGCTAATTATCTCTAACAATGGATAAATTGATACTCTGTTTTGCAGATGCTACCTCCCTCGTAATCTTTGATTTTAATTCCACGAGTAGATATAATGATAAGACTATCGACCGCAGAGCCTCAAACTACCACATGAAACGGCTTAAATTAAGACCGGACGTGCTCCCGGATTCACAATCCGAGACCATTTAGATGAGACGAGTTGCTCTAAGACCATTCAAGGGATTTCCACCTTGGCTTTCGACGAATGCTTTCTGCTCAGTGAACTACGGTGTATCCATGGGGTGGCAAGACAATCTATGAACCGCTAAAGGGGTAGCGATACAAGCATAGCTCTGGCTTGGAGAGGGACAAAGTAGTTTATTTGAAGAAACTACCCATTGTTACGCGTTACATAAAATAAAGATATTATTAAATGTTTTTTTTTTAAATTAGTACGTAAAACATTAACATTCTACTCACACTTGTTCGTATCAAGGGATCCCCTTCGACTCTCCCCTGCAGTAATTCCATCAGATTCAGTAAACCCAAAACGTGAAATGCGTCCATAGCATCTAATTATGTTTACCCTTCTCTGCAAATGTTTTGACTTTCCTTCTCCCCCTATACGCACATTCACCCCCTCTATCATTGTCTGTGAATCGTGTTATTTATCGTATAAAGGATTTTTGATAAAGATCATATGCCGAAATTAGCCGTGTAAACATTTTCCTAAATTATGTGTACTTTATGCTTGTTATCTTTTCTAGAGATTGGCTCACGATGGAACCCATGCACTAACCCCTGTCACCCGAAAACACGAATATCACCCAAAAGAAAGGTTATCATGTAATAAATATTATATTCGGATAATCCAACGGTAAATCTATTCCAAAATTTACTTTTACTTCTGCTGTTTACCCCTTTTATGGGTGTCAAAAGCAAAAAACAGACGTTCCTAGCCACCCACCTACCCCTACTAGACCTAAACTGAGTGAATACGCATTTGGGGGAGTTCATGAATGAAATTCGTAGACAGAAAAGTTCCGCCGCACAGATAAGCACTTCCTTGCAAATAGAATAGAATACACTGTAAACCGTGACTAGGCTAAAGTTTTCCTGACGGTAACCAGGCGGAGTTCTTGGAAATCTAGTAAATCTTTCTCACGCAAATCGCATGTCGCCGCAGAATATTTACTGACACGTGAGCGTCGTGTGCCTTCTTTTAATTTTTTTTTCTGGATTGAATCACTATAATGAGGTGTTGTGATGGAAGCGAATTTTTTGTCGGAAATGTTGAAAAGGTTATCGATATCAGAAGGTTAAAACTACAGGATTTCAATCAAAGTGATGAGTTTTTCCTGTGTTTTGTAAGTTACAGTGAATAAGAGTAGTGATTCAAAGAACATAATGGCAGAAGTAGTTAAAAACACAATAGGGCGTAAGTACATAAACATGTTGACTACAATCCAATAAACAGGTGCAATGTTCATTCACACAGAGATGCTGACTAATTGCCAGGAACTTAGCTCATGTTTGTCGGCAAATTATTCAAACTCGTCCGGAAAATTCGGACTCTACTGTAAATACCTTCAAAATGAATTAAATTAAATAAATCTTAATAATCATTTTGACTATATGTACATAACCACAGTAAAATCTGATCGTGTGATCTGTCTGTAAGCCTATTTGCTTACCCAACATATCAATTACAAATTAGGTTAGGTTAGGTTAGGTTGAAACGACTGCTCCGCAGATACAAATAAGGTGAGGAATAGTTTCTTCCTCTTCGTCAGCCCTGCGGAAGGACAGTCGTTCGCAAAAAGGCCCAGCCTTGTTGAATGCTTGCCTATTAGACAGTGCCGACTGATGATACGTGTTGTTGTGCCGATATCCAGTCTGCCGAGAGAATTTAGATTTTTTGGATTTAGATTGATTTTATTTTCTTAAAAAGTTACAATATACAATAGATTGCGTTACCTGCGAAGCATAAAGCTAATCTGCAGATGGTTAGATTCTTAGAAATGAAATTCTTAGAGCGTTTTAGATCCAGCTTTAGCCAAATCTGTTTTGTCGCTAGACATGTCGGTCCACTTGTCCACCTAAGATTTGTACTCGTACATTAGCATCCAGCTTAAAATTAAGTTTAAGAGTAGCGACTTGTCCGGCAGGACGGATATAGTTGTTCCTATTCTGGCGAGTTCATCAGCCTTACAATTCCCCGGAATATCCTTATACCCGGCACCCAGCACAGGTGAATATTAAACTGCTCAGCCATCTCCGCAAGAGACGATCGGCAGTCTAGAGCTACTAAAGAATTTATAGAGATCGATTCCAGGGATTTGATTGCTATTTGGCTGTCTGAAAAGATGCAGATATATCTAGCGAATATCACGTTTTTCTTTAGCCAAGATAAGACTCCCTTAATCGCCATTATTTCCCCCTGGAACACGCTACAATGATATGATAGACGGAAGGAAAGGTTGAAATTAAGCCTGTCAGAGAAAATATATCCACCAACTCCGTCTTTGGTTTTTTTCTCACAGTGATCTGGAAGGGATGGTGCCTAGGAAGTTTTTGTTGAAATTCAGACGTGGGATGGTGCAGTCTGTGTTTTCGGGAGAGATTTTGAATATATTCAGAATGGAAGCATGTTCTTTTCTTGACCACTGTAAAGCAAATTACAATGTGGCCCTAAGATCAGTCAATAAAAAGTCATCCTAGAGAAAGAATATCTTTCTTTTTATGTAAGACACCCCCTATATGTCGTTCATGTAGCCTCACTCGGATTACTATGGATCCATTTTGTTCCCCGTTCTGTGATGCCAATAACGTTCCAATAGTGTCAGTTTAGTGGGCGCCGTGGCGTAAGTGGTTAGTGTGTCGGATCACTACGCATGAGGTTCCAAGTTCGAATCCCAGAAAATACCAAAAAGTTTTTTCACGGTCCCACCTCTCGCGAGCGTCTGACAAACATCCGAGAGTATTGTTGTCTAAAAAGGCTTCTCAAATCGCCGTTCGGATTCGGCAGTAAACTGTAGGTCCCTTCCATTCGTGTGGAAAATATAACGCACACAACATGAGTGGTTGCGAGAAGCTAGGCCCTGGCACTTTAAAGAGCTGTTGCGCAAAATATTTGTATTTTGTGTCAGTTTTCTAAATGCCTTTTTTATATTCCATCCAAAAATAAAAAAGTTTTTGTACAAGAATCTCAAACTAAAAGCATTTTACATATATATTTCAAAATAGAGACTAACACTGAGGTAGAGGTCCAGCGGAATTAGACTTAGAAGAAGCTCCACTGCCCCTGTGAATGCAGTTCGTATGGATCATATGATCCCTCTACACGCTGTCCTCTAGATCTTTGTGAGTTTTTACTTCTCAAGTGCCTTCCACCAAGGTAGATAGCGACATCAAAGACATCAAGGTGTGATGAGTAGCCAGGGCCTTGGTGAGCGAAATAACAACGGTGAATGCTTTCTGGATTTGTGCAACGTCAATCGCCTTGCTATTGGAGGCCCCTTGTTTGATTACAATGCCTGCCATAAGATCGTCAAGCATTCAACCGGATTGGCCACTTGACGATAACCAGGCACTTTGAATGTTGAAATTAAATAAACTTGGCCTGACCGAGGTTCGGATGGGATACCGTCCGAATTCTACAAGTATGGTACCAATGAACTACACATCAAACTTGTTTCCTTGTTTAACAACATTTTGGAGTCAGGAATAGCCCCGCAACAATTTAAGGAAGCGTTAATTTTTCCATTCCATAAGAAAATCTCTACGGCGGATCCAGCAAACTATCGAGGTATTTCGTTCTTGAACGCATCTTATAAAATATTCACCGCAATGGTGCAAAGCCGACTTAATCAATGGATAGAAGCCAATAAGTTGTTAAAGGAATTTTAAGCGGGGTTTAGGCCAGGATATTCAACTATCGATCACTTATTTGTACTAAGTAGTATTGTGGACTCTTTTCTTGTGCGAAATAAAAAACTCTACGCATTCTTCGTGGATTTTAAGGCAGCCTTTGACACAAAGGATCGTAACGCATTGTTCTATAAGCTATACAACTTGTGTTAGTCGCTTAAATTTGGACGGTTTATCCAGAACCTGTATAGTGATACCAGGGCGGCTGTGTGGAACGGGAACGGACTATCGGAATGGTTTCATTCGTGTTCAGGAGTAAGACAGGGGTGTTCTCTAAGTCCAAGTCTTTTTGCACTCTTCATCGAGGACATAACTGAGTTTCTTCCAGGCGGGGTAGAGTATGCAGGAGTCCTAATCAAAGCGCTTTTATTCGCAGACGACGTAGTCCTACTGGCGCACTCTCCAGAATAGTTACAGCTCATGATTAACCGTCTTAGTGATTACTGCAGGTTATGGAACTTAATCGTTAATTTAGATAAGTCTAAAGTAATGGTGTTTAAGAAAGGAGGTGGTAGATACGGTGCTAACGAGAAGTGGAAATACAATGGTGAAATAATTGAACTGGTGGAGAAATATAAGTACCTTGGAGTGTTCCTTACGAAAAATCTTAGTTTGGATATCCACCTCGAGGAGAAATTAGTAAAATCAAAAGCAGCCATCAACTTAGCTTGGAGAAGATGCTTCAACAGCAAATTCATTGCCCGCAGTGCTAAATATAAAGTTTTCGAAGCGGTATCGGAGTCCATTCTGTTCTACGCAGCACAAGTATGGGGATGTAAAAAATATGAATCCGTTGAAAAACTACTAAGATATTACCTCAAAAGAATATTTCATCTCCCGTCCTATACGCCAAACTACATGCTTATGCTGGAAACAGGCTTATCACCACTTTTCGCAAAAACGTTGAAACTGCAAGTGGATTATGTTCTTAAGGTTCTTAGCATGGCGGATTACCGACTTCCAAAAATAGCAGCTGTACAAGCTATACAAAGGAGAACTGGATGGTTCAAAGAGTGGTTGAAATTAGGCCGCAGCTGTGGTATTGAAATTAATCACGAGGACTTAAGGTGTTTGAAGAACCAACTTTATCAGCTCATCGAAGGAGTCGACGTTCAGGCTAGGGCAAGGTATTTAGAGGAAGCATCTGGATCTCTGTATAGAATGATATATGGTATAGCCGTTTGAATCACAATTTGATGCAGAAGAATTATTTCCGGGATAAATACAACATCGATGAAATAGCGATGATCTTCAGGCTGCGGGGCGAACTCGTAAAACTTAATTATATACTTCACAGAGAAGATTTACCTCTTCAATGTAGTTTGTGCAATTTGGCAGAGAGGGAAGATACTCTGCATTTCATTGGCAAGTGTCCAGTTTTACGGGAAACAAGAAGACATATCTTGGGAAGCAAAATTGCAAAATTGCATTAAAATATCGCGAGAGAATATTGACTGTATAAAATATCATTTTCGCATTCGTACTGCATCCGTCCGAAATAATTCTGCCAACATGTCTCGCATATGTAGATACTATATCGACAATCTTCGTTATCTCTCTATGCGCCAACAATTTAATAGCCATCTTGCCGAAGGAGCAAAAACGATCAACATAACAGCTCAATCACCTAGGTGCCTACCTTTTGTCAGAAATGGATTTACCTTCGCTGGATTCACTCAAGTTACTCCGGTTCGTAGTAGCAACTGGAGTGGAGGAAGTGCTCTAGACCGACTATATTACCGTCCAGAGTCCTAGTATGGGGGGCACAATAGATCCGTTAAAGGTCGCGGTGTACTTGCACCTCACTACAATCCAATATCTTATCTTATCTTAACAGCTCAACCAAACATAGACCATTAGAAAGTTGTCAGAAAAATGTTTGCGGATTTAATCGGTATAAAGCAGAAACACCATATCACTGGCTATCTACAGAGATCTGGAAATGGAGAGAAGAGCATACTTCACTCAAACCGCAAATGGAAGCTGCCTAAGCTAAGATACTCGTATTTGAGCCGTTACTTCAGTCCCCCTTTTGAAATGAGGCGCGGCAAACGTTACGCTTGGTAAGCTGACGTATAGAAGGCCATCGGCAGTATATAAAAATCGGGAGGGCATCGAGTGTGCCTTATGCAGAAGAAGCATTCCTGGAAACTAATCAATGAAATCTTTGGGGAAGCTAGGTGTCACGTCTTGCATAGCGATAAGGTGTCCAGTGATTTTGAAGTTGTATATGGTAAGCAATAGGGTTACATTTATTCCTGCTTGTAATCAGTGATATTCTTCATGCAGCCTTGACGATGAATAACAGCTGCATACAGTAAACAATGACATCTTATCTCATATTATGCACCTAGTCTACGCTGGCGACGTCATTTGTTTGCTTAGACACAGAATAATGGATCTGCATCAGATGGCTCATTGTTGTTGGTCGAGAAAATTTACATTCTTTGCTTAGGAAGTATTATCTCGACAAAGTACCACTGAACTTGACGCGGGCAACATAATTAGCAAAGCTAAAGGTGCATTTGGAATGCTAACGAAAATCTGTAGAAGTAATGTTTTCAACACCAAAATCTAGCTGCGACTGTTCTTCATCAGTATTTCTACATAAGTAGGAGTAGAACATGGATTGTTGTTCATATGTTACAGTCTTTCGTGAAAAAATGACTACGCATCATCCCTAACATTGTCTGGCCTAATCGCATCTCAAACCAACACCTTTATATGAGTATGGACCACCCAACTATTGATATCACCATGATGAAGAAAATGTGGATTAGACACACCTTGCAACGCGAAGTAAATTCCGTTGCCAAACATACCGTCCAATGGAATCCACTTAGTCAATTAGATAGAACAGCAGGGCATCCAAAATATACTTGATTTAGAAAAGATGAGAGGGAATCTAGAACTTTAGGGATAGATTGGAAAGACTTGTCGGGAAAAAATTGGGACTGCAACCAAAATTGACCTTATGGATGTATACAATCATGGTACGACCAATTCTCAGATATGGGTGGCCGGCTCTAAAAGAAGCCTATAATATAAACCAACTAAATAAGGTACAAAGAACGACATGTAAAGGAGGCACCACAGGCGATCTACGGTCAACGTCGACTGATGCTCAAATATTCTTTTGTATCTTCTTCCTTTAGGTCTATACATAACATATATTACAGCACACAGTGAGGTCAGACTCGAGGAGTCTAGGTGCTGGATTACGAAACCCTATGGGCATATGGCATACCGCTACTTAACGGTATCTCACAAGGAACTCCCTTGTCGGTGGTTCTGTTTACAATAACATTTCAGGAAATATCCCAAATTATTTCTAAATACCATCTTTTGAGTCATTGCATCTACACAGATGACCTTTACGTTCTTTGCAAGTACAACGATTTAGACAAAACTAAAGACCTTTTTACCATTGTTGTTAACGATATTTTATTATGGTTTGATACGTCTGGTGCTAAGCTGTCATTAGAAAAATGTAAATTATTACACATTTGCCGAAAACGATCTTGTTCCAAGTTACTAGAAATAAATATTGGAAATATCCATATCAAATCTGTTAATAAATTAAAAATATTAGGTTTAACTTTCAATGTTAATTATAAATGGAACAATCATACTATTGAGCTTAAGCAAAGCCTAACTGGCAGAGAAAATATTGTTAATTACTTAGCGTGTAAGAAAAACAATTTCCATATTAACACCTTATGTAATGTTACTAGATCTCTTATTCAAAGTAAAATAGATTACGCCTTATGTATATATGGTAATGGTCCTAAGTCAACACTACAACTCATCAAGCCGGTCTACCACCAAACAGCCCGGAGGAGCATTAATGCATTTTCAACTACTCCAATAAAAAGCATTCTTGTCGAGACCGGACTTCCGACAATTGAAGAGCAGATTGCGAAAACCAAATGCAGGACTTTTGCGAAGCTTTCCTTCTCAACAAAATGGACAGTTGGAAAATACTTTAAATCTATAATATTCTTACCACCCATAAAAAAGGTCCCATCTGCAATATTTCATATGACTGAAGCTGCTGCCCAAATGAACCTACCACTGAAACATTTTGGAAAATGTTTGCCACCCCACCCGACTTGGCTTATAGACTCGACCTCCTTCATTGTGGATCTATCAAAAATGCAAAAAGGCAATACCGACAACAAGCTTCTTCGAACTTATTACAAAGACATGGAAAAAAGGATGGAAGCTAATCTTCACAGATGGCTCTAAAATGGTAACCAATGTCTCGGGTAGGCAGGTAGAAGTGGCGGTTCTGTAAAACAGAGACCCAATTAGCACAGTTGTGCCGTTTTGATACCACGATCATGCGACCTTGGATGTTGATGTGTGTTGGTGAGGACAATCTAGAGCCAGCCTGTGGAGTTTAAGAAGAGGGTTAGCTCATTTATGTTCTTACCCGAGATCTCCTCAAGTGAATTGTAGAATGGTTTGCCTAATGCTTGATGTCTAGCCCTAGCTAGTGCTGGACAATTGCACATGTAGTGGATAATTGTTCCCTTTTCGGTGGCTATGTTGCAACTACGGCAGTGTGTATTATATGGGATACCTAGTTTGGCTGCGTGCTCTTCTACCGGCCAGTGTCCCGTGATTATCGCGATTATACGGGAAATGTCTTTACGCGTTCTGTTCAATAGGTCGGTTGTTTTGGTCTTGTTGTAGTTAGGCCACATCTTTCTGGATATGACGCAGTTCGTTAACCTAGACCATTCAAGGTTAGCTTTTCTAAGAAAGATTGAGGAGATGTTTGCCTTAATTGCTCCGAGCGGGTGTGGACAGGTTCCGCAAGTCAGCAGTGGAAGGCTGAGCCTCGCCTGGCCAGTTCGTCAGCATGTTCGTTGCCATCAACGTTGCTGCGGCCTGGAACCCAGACTGGGGTCACCATGCATTGGCCATCTAGCGAGGCCAGCTCCTGTCGGCATTCTAGTACTAATTTCGAGGAAATGGTTTCCGAGGCAATGGCTTTGATAGCAGCTTGGCTATCAATTAAAATAGCGATTCTTTGCCTTGGTAGTGTATTTGTGTGTGACTTGATTTGGCGACAGGTTTCGCAAATGGCGAGTTATTCCGCTTGGAAGACGCTCGATCTTGCGATGTTCAGGGACTCCGAGAAAACACCCGCATAAACCCCACAGTCCATTTTTGACCCATCGGTGTAGACTGTTAGATCGAAACCACTGGTCGCCTGTTCATCTTGGCAATCTTTTCTTGTAGGGAATTGTACATCGAAACGCTTTGTAAAGTTCAATGTGGGGATGATGTAGTCTGTTGGAGTCGATACGAGTTCTCCTGGTAGAGAATCTAGGATATTGCTGTGTCCATAGGATTTCGCAGTCCAGCACTTGGACTCTCTGAGTCTGATTGCGCTGTGCGATGAGATGTTTGTGATATGTAGATCTAGGGGTAAAATGTGTAGCAGGACTGTTAGAGCGTCTGACGGAGTTGACCGTAGGGCGCCTGTGGTGCCTATACATGCTACAAAACGATTTTATTCATGACTATTAGCCATAGTAGAGGTGAGATGACTCCACCTTGGGGCGTTCCTCTACTGGCAAATTTTGTTATGGTGCTGTTTCCTAGAGATGCCTGAATGGTTCTAGTGCTCTATGCCCAGCTCCATGAGGTACTCTAGAATTACTTCAGTGTGTACATTGTTAAAAGCTCCTTCTATTTCTAGAAAGGTAGCTAAAGTGTATTCCCTATACTGTAGGGATTTTTATATTGTTCGCACTACTTTATGAAGAGCTGTTTCTGTAGATCTTCCTTTGAGGTATGCGTGCTGTTATTTGGAGAGAGATGACTCGATTGTATCTCGCAGATGGTTGTCTAGAACGCGCTCGAGGGTCTTCAAAACGAAGGAAATCTTTCGCGTTCTCATGTCCGCGCCTCCCCACCTTCGGAATGAAAACCACTCTCACCCGTCTCCATGAGTGGGGTACATGGTTATTTAGGATGCAGCTCCTGAAAATCGGTACGAGCCATGGGATTGCTACCTCTTGCATTTTTTGTAGCATAATGGGCAGAATGCCATCCACGCCTAGCGATTTATAACGGGCGAAGCTGCGAATGGCCCAGGAGATTTCTTCTTCGGTAATAATCGGGGTTATGTGTTCCCAGGATTGCAGGCATTGCGAACTGTTAGACTCAGTGTAACTGTCTTTACATCCGGGAAAGTGGGTGTGTATCAAGATCTTTAAGGATTCTCCAGTTGACTCCGTCAACTTACCATCCAACCTTTTCAGGAGATATGGATTGGAATGATCCTTCGATAGAATCTTGCTGAGTCTAGCGGAGTCTTTGAGGGTATCAATTGATTGGCAATATTCTGTCCAGGACCGTTTCTTGGCCTTTCTGATAACTTTTTTGTATATTTTAAGGCTGTCCGTGTAAGGTTGCCAGTATTTGCACATGTAGCAGATATTGAAGTTCTCCCTAGTCAGTTTCCTGAGGTTAGAGAGTTCTTTGTTCCACCATGGAGGGAAGGTTTTTTTGCTGTATTTGACCAGACACGTAACTTTAAAAGCATTATTAAAGACTTTTTCGAAAGTCTTTACTTTTGTGTCTAGTTCTGCAGTGGAGGTTATTAAAGCGTTTAGAGTTCTACGTCTTGACTAAACTTTATCCAGTCGGTTCTTTTGGGGTTTCTGTTGGGTTTGGGAGTCTCGATCTCGAGATCTACATTGAAGAGGATCCAATTATGGTCTGAAAAAACTTCAGATTGGATACTCTCCAGTTCTCGATTTTCATACTACTACTGTTATTAGAGAAAGTAACGTCTATGCCATCTTCCCAGCCGTTGAAATTTTCCGTACTCGGTAAAATAAAGGTTGGAGTGTTGTCTTTGTTACTGTGAACCAATGTCTCATTTGCAGTTGTTTTCGCAGACGGTATAGTAATACGTGCCGGCATATTACAAGAAGAAGTTTCAATCTGCACTGCAGAAACTACTGCTATTCTCGAAGCGGTCAATATGATGCAAAAATTCAACGAAAAGTATATTGTAATTACGGACAGCATATCAGTTATAAAAGCTATACAAAATGATACATATAACACCCCAATAATCAACAAAATAAGCGACATCCTTATTCGTTGTAAGCATAAACTCAAATTGATGTGAGTACCCAGCCACGTAGGAATACAAGGAAACGAGTATGCCGACCAAGCAGCTAGCAACGCTTACAATATGCCCCTGCTTACGTTTGACTCTTTCACTAAAAAGGACTTAGTCAAAACCATATCCTCAGTCCATCTACATAAGAAACAAGATCTCTGGAAGTCATATCAACACCATTACACAAAAGTCAATCCTGAATGTTCCAATCCTGTTTACCCCACGACTACCTCGAAGTGGGCCGACATCATTTTCGCAAGGCTTCGCCTGGGCCATACTGCTACCAGTCATGAACACATACTCCGTAAAGAAAATCCTCCTACCTGCACTACATGCAATTGTACAGTCGACATAAATCACTTTTGGATCTAGGACACTGCACAATTCCTCCATCTGTCATTCGGGACATTTTTAAAAACATCTCCATACTAGAGATTTTAAGACATCATACTAAACAAAGTATAACCAATATCGAACTTTTTGTAAATAGGTGCAATATTAGATAATAATTCACTTAGTTTATCCATTAGTTATAATATTAGAGCCGAAAGCCTCTGCGGCTAATGCTCATTAATTTCTCATATTAGCATTGTAATTCAATTAACTATATTGTTAATAAATAATAATAATAATAATAATAATAATAATTTTCACATATGGGTCAATAATATGGTTGCCGGCTCTAAAAGAAGCCTATAATATAAACCAACTTAACAAGGTACAAAGAACGACATGTAAAGGAGGCACCACAGGCGATCTACGGCCAACGTCGACTGATGCTCTAATATTCTTTTGAATCTTCTACCTTTAGGTCTATACATAACATATATTACAGCACATAGTATGGTCAGACTCGAGGAGTCTGGGTGCTGGATTACGAAACCCTATGGGCATGGGAACATTTTAAACTCTCTGCCGGGAGAATTCGTTTTGCTCACAACAGATTACATTATACCCAAATTGAATTTCACAAAGCGCTTCGACGTTCAATTCCCCACAAGATTAGAATGGCAAGATGGACAGGAGATTAAGATTTCGATGTAACCATCTTTACAGACGGCTCAAAGATGTATTGTAGAATCAGTGCCGGCGTATTTTCCGATTCCTTAAATATTTCAAAATCATACAGACTTCCCAATTTTGCCAGCGTGTATCAGGCAGAATTGCCCGCTGTCCGGGATGCCTATCGCTAAATCAAAATACAGACAAATATAACGCCAAGGCAAAAGATCGCTATTTTCATTGATAGCCAAGTAGCAATCAAAGCCATTAAGTCAGGTAACTAGGTATCCCACACAACACACACTGTCGCAGTTGCAACGTCGCAACTGAGAAAGAAACCCTTATCCACTTTTTATTCGCCTGGGCGGCACTATCTTCGACCAGATAACGAGCTTTAGGAAAACCTTTTTTCAATTCCCTTGAGAAGTCTCGGACAGAAAACTTAAACATTTAATAATCTTCTTAGACTCAACAGGTTGGATCTAGAGATTCCCCACCAACACACCTTTCATATCCAGGTACATGAGTTTGTGGTATCAAAACGGCACCTAATGATAATTGGGTTCTTCTTTTCTTACAAGAACCACTACACCTACCTAACTACCTGGAAAGACGTGAAGCGCATTACGTAACTCCGAACACGATGTTGAGCAAGCGTTTTTGACGCCATATGCACCATGAAGGGTGACAGGTCCTAAAGAAAGTCATAGACGTAATTAATTCTTTCGATAAGAATTGGAAGGAACTTATCTGACGCCAAGATAAAATTTCATCCTCAATAAGACGCCATATAAGGAGTGAGATAATGCCACCTTTAGGAGTTCCCCTGAAGACTTGCCTCCTGCTGTTAGCATTTTCCAAATGGGCACCAGTTAAATCAGGTTACAGAGGCTGCTTAATGTAGCACCGGGATTTAAATAGTTATCTCCTTCGATATCGAGAAATGCCCCCAAAATTAATTTCTTATGGTAAAGAGGCTTTTCCCTGTCGATGCTTCTTTTTGAACAGCCAATGATGGCTCTAACAGTCCTAGTTCTTGATTCTTGTAATCGTGCAATGTCTCTTTTTTTGCTATGACTATCAGGATAGCATCATGTGAAGTTATGACTATTGTCGTTTCTTGGGGGCTTACATATAGCATAGCCAAAACCTATTCGCCAAGTTGTTAGGGAAGACGAGAGTATATGCTTAGTACTTTTTCAGTTCTGAACTTGCACATCTTGTTGTAAATATGAACCGAGATCTGTGCGTAGAGATTCAAGAACTCCTCTTATATCTTCGATCGAGCCCCAACTAAGCAGGGAGATGATATACGATATAAAAAAAATATGATTAGTAGCAAAACAAAGATGGCTTGCCTTACAGCCTGGTCTGTTGAAAGTCTTCCTGACTCACTTTGAATGACTTGTGACAGTCACTCGAAACCAAATGTGATAGACGCAACACTGTTCTGTCTTGTGATCCCCCCTTCAGTGGCATCTAAACATCATTATACATATAACGTAATACATTACAGTCATGCTCCTTGTTTAATGTTATTCAATTCATTTGAGTCGAAGTAAGAGTGACATATTTCCTTGTTGCCATTTGTAATATTAAATTATATGTTGCTCATTAATTTTTATTACAAAACACCATCCTCCATTGTTTGCATAGAGTACGTACTCCCACATGTTGGTCACATGTACGGTACAGACGCGCACAATACACACACTGGGTTAGTCAACTCACTGTCATGTCGATATGTCATCGAATTTCAGATAATTGACTCTCACTGTCTCTGTCTCTCGCTTTCCGATTATGAAAGGATATTGTCATTGTTTATGACATTGATTTATTTCGAATGACAGCAAGGTCCCAAGCGTCATAGGTCATAGTGGGTGGTCGCTTCGATCCATTATCCTTAAATCTGGCGCCATCCGAAAAAATCATCCCTGAACACACACGCACAGATACACAGCAGCAATGAGGAAATCAAATATAGTTCGCTAATCATATTTGGCTTGTCTGGTGCTTGCCTCCCACGAACGAGAGGGATAGAGGAACGACTTATAACAACGAAAGTAATAAAACGAAAACTAAAGTTTACATTTTCCATTGGTAAGGGATGTTTCTTAGTAGCGCTGAACATGTGTGAAATGATGTGTAAGAATGGAGTTTGCTTCCAGTGTATTCTCGTTCGTCTGCCAATTTAAATTGAATCCACTATATGTGAATTGAAATTCATTCTTTATACTTAGATTTAGGAAGTTGTTAGCGTATGGAGTTTGTGACTAGCATGTCTGTTGAAACCGACAACAGAAACAAATGGTTTCAAGTGTCGACATAAGGTGTAAAAAGTCCTTGTTGCGTACACATGTATTGTGTTCACACAGTTGTAGCAGTTGCTGAAAAAAAAACAGAAACAAATTTGGTGGTTCGATAAGAAATATGCAGACATTTACACTTAGTTCAGAGTGTCTATCATTGGTACATATGGTATATGCAAATGTATACTTTAGATATACATATTCGTTGTAGACGTTATTCGAGATAACTAAACATATAAATCAAAGTGTATACGTTTCCCCATAGAGTATTATTGACAGGAGAAAATCTCTCCCACATAAGGACTTTAGTCTGTTGACGGTTTTCGATTTTGAGGGAGGCTTACAAAATAAGTCCCAGATGAGGTGCAATATGTTTGGAATGATGCTCATTTCGCATATAATGAACTCAAATTTGGGAGACGCTAACAACAGAAGGAATGTGTGTAAGGGAACTCATCAAGGCGACGTCCTCTCACTGATAACTTGTGGTGAACGAGGTTTTTGAAATATCGAAGGAAAATTGCTTCAAAGTAGTGGCCTATGCTGACGATGTATGATGATGTATAATGAATATGCAGTAACTGACAATAGTGTCAGTAACCGAGGTCGGGGAGTTAACACTTCAAAGAGAGAGATTATTCTTTCCATTAAAAAAATATCAAAGCCTGCATTCGAATCTCCAATAATTGGAGCAGTTGCACAAGACCCTTGAGATCAACACGATGCTTGGATGTAATCTTAGATAACAAACTAAACCGAAAGAACATCTATGATTGTTTGGAAAAGCATGCCTAGTATTCTATACGTGAGAAAGGACGTTCCATACCCAAAGGACTGTATAGCCGTGGTGGTGGTTTTGAGACATATTCTAAAGTAGCGCTTGACGGTCGGGTAATAGCTGCTTAAGAGTAATACCATCTTTCCAATTTTATCAATATTTCAAGGGTAGGCTGCATCGAGATCATAAGATCGATTAAAAAAATATCTACTTGTATATTAACAATGGAGATCATCTATCTCATTCCGCTGTACCTCTGCTGCAAACAGTCAAACTCCACTCAGGCTTAGAGAAGCGGGACTGTGATTGTTAACACTTTACGCTTCATGCATCCATCTTATCCCAATGCAAAGCAAAAACAAGCAAGCGGGAATCATTTATATGAACATTGTGCTGGCATTCAACTTGAAGGGGCGACAACCGACAAGTCATAACCAAGTGACCTTCTACACTGACGGTTCCAAGTTGAATGTTTGCACAGTAAATAATAGAAGTTTAGTGTGAAACGCTAAGAGCCAACCATTAGAATTAACAGCGACTGTAGCGTCTTTCAAGTCGACATACTTACTTATGTCCTGTATCCTCTTGTGGGTCCTAGGGCCTCTACTACGCCTACGCGCCATCGTGTACGGTTTCTGGCAATGTGTCTGAGTTCTCCCCAACCTTTCCCCAACTGCCGTGCCTCCTTCTCGACTGTTCTGCGCCATGTTCTCCTCGGACCGCCAGGTCTTCTGCCATCCTGAGTTAGAGGGTTCCATTGCATAGCATGGTTCGCTATGCAACTGTCACCCTTTCGGAACGTGTGACCAATCCACTGCCACTTTCGCCGTTGGATTGTTGTGCCTATTGGTTCCTGACCCGCTCTCTCGTAAAGGTGTTCGTTAGAGATACGATTGGGTCAGAAAATCCTTAAGATATTGCGCAGACACCTATTAACGAACGTTTGCAGCTTTCTGGTGATAGTAGTGGTCACCCTCCACGTGCTGCAACCATATGGCAGCACGGATTCAACGTTGGAGCGGAACAGTTTTATTTTGGTGCTCAAACTGATTGCATTGCTTCGCCATATTTTGGACAACATCCCGAACGCGGACTTTGCTTTGGCGATCCTGTTGCCTATATCCAGTTCGGTTCCACCATCGGTCGAGACAATACTCTCAAGATACTGGAAATCCTCTACTCTCTCTACCGGTTGTCCAGCAATGCATATTTGAGCCGATGAGTTAGTTCCAAGGCTAATAATTTTAGTTCTCCACACCTGCTGTCATTTGGTGGAGGTCCATAATTCTGTGGGAGAGTAAGCATACATCATCAGCGTATCCAAGATGTTTCAGTTGAGATGTAAGAGTCCATCGAATTCCTCCGTTTCCCGTCGACAAAGCTGCATGAAGCACATCGCTAATCACCAATAGCAATAATATTGGTGAAAGGATGCAGGCTTGTCTTACTTTGGATCTCAAATTCCTCGATATTCAACACACTGTTCGATGATAATCCGCAGGGTGTTGATGTGACGGCGCAGGAGGATCCAGAGAGGAAAGCTGCTTGTTCGGCATCGAGTGTGTCTTCGAGATGTTGTTTAATTCGCTCCAGGGTGATTTTAGCTATTATCTTAGCTACAGCAGGTAGCACGCAGATACCCCTCCAGTTTCCGCACTCCATTAAATTTCCTTTCCTTTCTCTCTCGTTAGAGAGAGAGCTTCCTGAGCTCTCTTTAAGTGGAAGCAGAAGCTCAGCCGATGTTGTGGGCGCTGCTCGTAAGAGCTCTGCTGGAATGCCGTCAAGTCCTACCGCCTTGTTGGTTTTGAGTGCCTTAATGATCTCATCTTTACTGGGAGTCGTGGTGCGTATTCGGGAGCTTCTCACCACCCATCGGAGCTTATAGCTTCAACGATGTTTCTGAAACTCAATCATTTGGAGCTCCACTGCAAGTATCGTTCCATTAATATTGTGACTAAGCTCATTGCAAAGTTTTACCAGAAAACACTCAGTCTTCGCAGCCTTGCAAGTTCTAACAATGAATAGTGTACCCGAGGTCCACATTTTTTGCAGTTGTTGCACATTTTCGTTACACATTTTTTTTTTTACATTTCCGTTACATATTTATATAACATATTTCTGTTCGCTGTTTCGTTATAATACCGTCATCGCTATTGATGCTCAATCAGCAAGGAAAATGCCTTCTTGGAAGCGATTCTTTCTTACTTACTTAGGTGGGGCTACAGTTCAGGGTGAACCTGGGACTCAACCAACAAGCCTCTTCATTTAGCTCGATCTTTAGCTAATTGCCTCCAGTTGCGCACTCCAAGTTGGTTGAGATCCCCCTGAACTTGGTGCGCGCCACCTACGGTGAGGAAGCCCTCTACTGCGTCGTCCCTCCGGGTTAGATTCTGAGACTAGTCGCTCTCTATTCCTCTGAACAATATAAAAGGTGTATACGTATTTTCAAGAGATGGTATAAAAGGTCAGTCGTGAATATAACCCTTGTGTGCAACGCATTCATACAGAGCACCGCGTAGAGACGTAGTAACTAATGCCGCACAGTATTGGAGTACCAATTGTGAAGTACCCATAACAACAGGTTGGCAAAAAAGCTGTGTTCTGAATAAGATGACAAGAATAGGCTGACTAGCAAATGTATGAGGAAGATCTTCTAATCCACATTCTAATAGAAACAAAAGCCGTGTCAGATCCGTACTGGTTCTATAATAAACATTATCGAACGATCTAATATGCCTCGTCGCAAGACAAGTTAATCCATATTCTATTACCGCTGCTGATGGGGTATGAATGCTTTCATGATTCAAACTACATTGAACTGCCCTTTGTCTTATATTTACCAAAAACAAGAAAACTATGATCTAGAACTCGCCAAACCGGATCCAACTTCATATAGAAAGGCTACGGAGACGAGCAACAACAATAGCTTCCCCAGGAGCACAATCGAACCATAAGAGGATGCACAAGGGACACCGACAATTCCAAGGGGAATGATGCATTAAATCATGGCGCACCGTTGCTTTGACCGAACAAAGAAATGCAAATCAACCCCCAACGCGATAGTTATGAACCCGCGGAATCGCTCTTATTCCCAGTATTAACTCCTTCATTGTTTGAAAGAACGTGATTATTGGCGCCATATTCAGTTGCCCGCTTGCATGAAAAGAAAGACTCATCATATGAATACAATTGGACTTACATCCTGTCTCCAGAATGTCACATTATAATAACCAATTGCCATTTCCTCCATAATAGAATTTAATTGCTCTCTCCCCCAACATCATAAAAAGGACCCTCCTCCGCCCATTTTACACAGAATAGAACATCGCTTACACCTACAAACAGACAGAGTAAATACAAAATCAAATGACATGTTTAAAGCAGGTCCTTATCGTTGTGCTTAACATTTGTAGAGTACGTGCATCCTCCTCGCCTATGTCCTTCCGCCACCCCTTGTTACTGTGGGAGAATCCAGCTGAAATATCTCCCTTCGTTTTTGTATGTGCGCCTTCCAGGGCGATTCTGTTTGCAATTCATTGCCCCATTTGTTTGCATTTATGTATGTCAGTGGTTTACAATTGAATAAGCTTCAATGCCTCGCTTCTGGTACAATAATTGCTAAAGGATTACATTTTGCAGGAGCCTTCGAAGGATTTCTCTCCTCTCCATTTTTGATGCCTCGAAGTGGAACAATTAATATCCCTTAGGGTTGAAGTGGTATGAAATTTTTGTAAAGTTTTAATTTCACTGCATCAATGAAAGAGTTTTATGACGACTACGGGTGGAATTCGCTTCAATGACAAGGAATGCGGAAGGATTTCGCAACTTGAACTTGACGTCAGCAACGGAAGTGCGCATGTGCTTTGATTTCCCCTTCAAGTTGTGACGTATTCAGTTTCACTTCAAAGGGAGCACAGAGCTTACTTGTCCATCATTGAAGTATTTTAAGGATGAAAGACAGTTTATGACGTCATAGAATTTTTGTTTTTTTTTATTTTTATTTTAGTGCTGAACTGTAATCCGATGGATGCACATAATCAAATTCTTGAAATTGAATAAGTAAGCCCTAAATGGCTTCAGAGTATTTTGAACTTTAGAAAATAAATGAGTTTATGCAAATGTCGAGGGTTGGATGAAGATATTTTTGGAATTAACCTTTCATTGTAAGGATCTGCAATTTGTGTCTTAAGAGCGGCACCTCTGACAGGCTCGTTCACAATTCTTTTAGTAAGTCATAGTTCTCTAATTAGTGAGTAAACTTCGACAAACGATTTGGAATAATATAAAGAAGACTAGTGTTTTGGGACTTCAAATGTGGACAAGAGAAAAATAAGTAAATGAAAACGTCGACATACTGTGGGATGCCACCTTCGCGTTACGTTCACACGCAGAACCCTATTATTTCAGAAGGGCTAAAGAGTATACCAAGAACATGGAGGGAGGTAAAGGCGGTTTTTATACCCAAGGCGGGCAAGGCTAGTCACACCACCGGGAAGGACTTCAGACCTATAAGCCTTACCTCTTTCATCCTGAAAACATTTGAAAGATTGCTCGACATTTACATACGTAGTAGAATACGCCCAGGGGACTTATCCCCAGCTCAACACGCATACACGAAGGGTAAATGTGTGGAAACTGCCCTACATCATGTTGTCGGCTCTATAGAAAAATTACTTAAGGATAAAGAGTTCACACTAGCTGCTTTCTTGGACATTGAAGGAGCCTTCAATAATGTAAATACCGAAGCGGTTAAAAGAACCTTAAGAAACCTAGACATTGACATCATTCTAATTAACTGGATTGTTAGCATGCTTGAGGAAAGACATACATATAACCACCGAACTTAAGGGTTCAAAGGTCGAAGCATACGCCTCGAGGGGTACCCCTCAAGGCGGGGTAATCTCCCCACTACTTTGGATCATTGTTCTTAGTGAGATACTACAACAACTAAGGTACAGTGGGGTCAGAGCTACAGCGTACGCGGATGACGTTGTGCTGCTTGCAATAGATGAATTCCTGCCTACCCTTAGCGAACAACTTGACGGAGCCCTGAATACTCTTATCATAAGGGCCAGGAGCTGCGGTCTAAAGGTTAATCCCCAAAAAACCGAACTCGTACTTTTTACTAATAAGAGGAAAATACCGGAGTTTGGAACACCTTCTGTTGATGGTATC
The DNA here is from genome assembly GCA_945910035.1 of Brachypalpus laphriformis. Classification (NCBI taxonomy): domain Eukaryota; kingdom Metazoa; phylum Arthropoda; class Insecta; order Diptera; family Syrphidae; genus Brachypalpus; species Brachypalpus laphriformis. The sequence continues at coordinate 291,694,430 of OX246753.1, read as the reverse complement.
CCACTCAGATTGTCCGATAGCGTAAAATACCTGGGCCTTGTACTTGACAAAAAGCTCAATTGGAGATTAAATATAGAGGAAAGAATTAAGAAAGCAACAATAGCCTTTTACTCATGTAGTAGAATTTTTGGTAGAACCTGGGGACCCTCCTCCAAAATCATACTATGGATGTATACGGCTATAGTTAGACCCATACTGACTTACGGTAATATAGTATGGTGGCCAGTTGTCAACAAATCTACCAACTTAAAGACAATCACCAAAGTTCAAAGACTAGCGTGCATTGGCATCACCAGTGCAATGAGGATAACCCCAACAGCAGGACTCGAGGCTATTCTCAACCTGCTACAGATAGACATCTTTATGCACACATCAGCAGCCATTAATGCTATGAGAATTAGTCAGTCAGCGAACTGGAAACCAAGTAGAACAGGTCACTCGATGATCCTACTCGATGACTTTGGCCTCATGCCCGTAACGGATTACATGACGCCATATTTAAACTTTGTAAGGCCTTTCTCTACCGCTTACCCCAGCAGGGAGGATTGGAAAAACGGTCATATACCTAATGCTGAATCTATAGCCATCTACACAGATGGTTCAAAAATGAGCACTGGTGTAGGATCAGGCATCTTCCCCGACAAAATCCATATGACTTCCAGCCCACAGCAGTGTTTTCCAAGCAGAGGTCTTAGCAGTGGCAACAGCCGCCCGCGAATGTGCGGTAAGGGCAATACCGGCAGAAGGTATCACCATCTTTATCGACAGCCAGGCAGCTATAAATGCAATTACTGCCATTGAAATTAAATTGAGGCTTGTGAAGTGTTGTCGAGAAGAGCTCAGGGTTCTTGGAACACAGCACAAGGTATCACTCTGTTGGGTCCCTGGATACGAGGGTATCCCAGGCAATGAGAAGACCGACGAGCTGGCGAGAATCGGCTTAGCAGTCCCACCAGAACAAGTTGACCTCCCTGTGTGTATCCCGCCTTGTACACTCAAGCTCGCTGCAGGGAATAAAACCATTGAGGAGGCGAACACAAGGTGGAACTCCATGGAAACTTGTACCATCACTAGGAAGCTATGGCCATCTTTCGACAAAACAATGACCGAGAGAATCACTCGGAAAGATAGGCAATCCCTTTCCACCCTCGTGGGCATCATCACGGGGCACATCACTCTGCGGTACCACATGAAAAAACTACGCCTGACGGAGGACGAACTCTGTAGAGGCTGTGGTGACGAGGAAGTTTTTGTGGACACCACCCACTTTCTGTGCCACTGTCCGAGTCTTCAACACTCCCGGACAAAGTTCCTTGGTAAATATTTCTTCCAGGATCTCGAAGAACTCTCCGGCGTTTCGACAGGAAAGATGTTGAACTTCATCAAATCCTCAGGGTGGTATGTATGCAGAAATTAAGTAAGTGACTGAGTTAATAGTTGTTAGTTTCATTGGGTAAGGGATCACTTTTTCCCCCATGGGTACCACAATGGGTCAACGCTGACCTGAGTGTGGCAGAGAGCGTCCCTTCCTGCCAGCTCACATACCTAACCTAACCTAACCTTAAGAGTCGGAGTATTTGTGTCTGCTATCAGGCTGTGCTTAGGGCTTTTAACTTCTTCCAAAACAGTTCGCGAATATAAAAACTCTTTGCACTCGGTCACAAGGCCGAATTTATTGATTCTTATCTGGGTCGCAGATCACACATGAGATTGCTAAACAAGCCACAGAGGAAGAATGATGTGCTTCCAAGCCTGGGTTAGGTCTTCTTGCGTCCTCAGTTAGAGCTTTCATTAAGGTTTTTCATGAACACCATTGTGTGTGATATGAAACTCTATGATACAGGTTGACTAAACGAATGCTCCCGGACGTACGTTTCTCTCAGCAGGAAAGACTGCAAACAACTTATTGGCGTCTTGATAGGTCACTTTTGCGATATCACTGCGGAATATTTCCTCCGCTGTTGTCCTGCCTTCTCTCGTAACAAGTAGCTAATGTGGTGAGTGCTGGTACTGTAAGCTCTTTATCACTGAAAAGCTTGCTTAGTTTTGTTAGAAAAATAAACAAATTTCATTAAAATGGGAAACCAGGCTTCTTGCTTCCAGGGAGTACAATAGACCAGTGCGCCTGGGTGCCACTTTGACGAGTTTTCCTGTCTTTACAAAGAAAAACTTCCTGCGAAGGCATTTGAAGTAAACATCTTAATTAAGATTAAGATGTTTGTGGTTTGTGCCTTGACTACCGCCTAACTATCTGAAAGTATTGCGATTATCATGCGGTAATACCGGTCGAGGTTTCAACTGGGCTCATCTTTCCGGGGAAGAAGCATTTACTGAAAAAATACTAAGGAATGCTCCCAGAGTAATTTGTCCTGGGTCTGTAGATGCCTCCCTCGATATTCTTTGAATTAGTGTTCAAAGGATTCACTGCTCCAGTTCCTTTTGTTGCTTAGCTTTACTTTTAAAACAATAATTCTAGATCATATCACCTCTGCGCCAGTCCACAAATGGGACCGATTTGAAAATAAAGTCTTCTAGTGATCCTCTCTAGCACTCTATGTAGAGGCTATGGCGGCAAGGTTTTGCACTTTGGTTAGGGGTATCCTCTTTGTATTTAGTCTTGTTCAGTTGGCTCACACCAATGCTTCGTGGGCACAGCCCACTTTTATCGGGTACATCCACCTGAGCTGAGCTGCATCCCTATATGTTCATGCACACAATGAGTGCTCACATCGCGTCTTACTTCCCTTCTTCTTCTTCCTTTCAACGGAGTTTGCTATTTAGTGTTGTTCTTTAATGCTTATATATATACGCGTATTTATTTATATGTTTTTGGTGCAACAGGTCATTAAGCGCTCAGGCCTAACTTCTCGCAACCACTCGTGTTGTGTGCGCTATATTTTTCGAAGGAATGGAAGGGACCTACAGTTCTGTGCCGTATCCAAATGGCAATTTCTTTGTCTTTTTTAGAAGCTTTCTCGTGACAACAATACTCTCGAATGCTTGTCAAACGTTCGCGATAGATGGGACAGTGACATCATTTTTGGTGTTTTTCTGGGATTCGAACATGGAATTTGTTCGTACTCTTTAGTGATGGTTATTGTGATGGTTCCTGTCCCACCTCTGTTCAGCAGTCCTAGGAGTCAACATCTTACACATGCAGTTGGTTTACTCAGTTATGTAAGGGACTTAGCTTGTCTTAAGGGCTGCAATAGTTAAAATATTTTAAGCTGGAGTGTTGACCATTAAGCAAGGTCAAGCCTTAAAACGCATAAGTAAAAGGATTATACGTGTACTCACCATATAAAGAATAACAACCCTCTCCCAGGATTCAATCGTGTTTATGTTCTTAATTTTTTTAAAGGAAAGTAAGCTAAGGCGGGTATTTGAGTCCAAGAACTCTGGCTTGAGGATTTCATTTACTACATCTATTAATAGTAATCATGCTAAATAATACCTCTTAACGGCGACCCAAAAACGAATGAACTTCACTTTGCAAGCGAATGGGGCGACTGTCAGCATTTTCAAAAAATGCTGTTCAAAGATTTCTTATATCTGCGTACAATATGGCAAGGGTGGCTACTAAATTGATCTATCTAATCGTAAGGTGTCTGCCAAATTTCAGTCCCCACCAATATTACTTTTTTTTGTTTGAGTATTTAACGATGAATCATATTCCCAGATCCGTGGTATACATTTTATGGCCATTAAATGCGCGAATCCAATCCCATGGACTAAGTAGAACTTTATGTTCATTTTTATATCCTTTTCATCCCTCTTCCCTTCTCTTATACATTCTCTGGCTGTTTAACGAACGATGAGGGTGGCCTATTTAAATTTTCATTTAAATTTATTTTACCCTCTAGAGAGGAATTTAAAGCTTATTCTGGATGATACTGCTAATCGAATGGGAGACTTATTCAAAGTAATGAACTACGTACCGTAATGGACATAAGTCCACAAGAAAAATGGTATGAGGGAATGATTTTATGTGTACATAAAATGAGCTCATAAAGACGACCATTGCAATTTGCACGGTCCGTTTTGTCGGAATCCATGTCCTAAGCGAGTTCAATGGTGTAGCAAAGCCGTAGTATAATTTATGTTGGTATAGGTCACTGCGCCTTTGATGAAAGTGGTTTATTACTTCAATAGATCTCCAAAGTGTTTCTCGCGAAATCCGTAATATACAAAGTAGTATTAAACAAACATTTGCAAGATAGTAAGATATTTGCTAGAATTCTATAGTCGCTAGTTACCCAGAGTATAGGCCACCTTTTGAAGTTGAATGTTTTCTAACGTCAAAATGAAAAGTCTGCAATACAAATAAACTGCTTGTAGTTTTAAGGAATTGCTAAGCTCTTTCACTAAATCCAAGCTGTAATTCAAAACTAAAAATCGTTGATCAATCCTTCAAAATGCCCATCCTGATGTGCTTGCGCCCAAAGCTTGCATTCAACTCGTGTTATGTTGGAGATTCAGAAACAAACATGGCGACTATTGGTCAGTCTATTGGTGAGTTTTGGTGAGACTAACAAAGGAGAATTTTTGTTAGTACTAAAGTACCATAATACTTAAGTAGTGGACCGATTGACCAAACTTTACAGCAATGCTCTCGAGTCAATACCGAAGATTGCCTAAAAATTTGAGGTCAATCGGTCTTGTGGTTTCAGAGTCCATAGCATACAAGCACACACATCTTTTCCCATGAAAAAAACACTTTCCGTTTTTCCCGAATTTTCCAATTTTTCAGGGAACTTTTCCAATTTTTCTTTCCGTAGAAACATTATTCGGACTATTACGAACATTTAGAAAAAAAAGCCAAATTAGTCGGTTCCACGACGTTCACAGGAATTGGGAATCTCTCAGTCCACATTGTGGCAAATTTTTCGTAAAGATCTTGGCATACACCCTTACAAGATCCTTAAGAACTGAAGCCTCTTTATCATTTGAAGTGCCGAAACTCATCCGATAGGGCGCTGCAAAAGTTTGAAGAAAATCCTGAATTTCATCGAAAAATCATCTTTAGCGATGAAGCTCATTTTAGGCTTAATGGCTTTGTCAATAAGTAAAATTCCGCAATTTTCCTAGTAAATGGCTAAGTGCATCAATATAAAAGGAAAAGACATAGATAAACTTGTGTCAACACCTGGCCTCTCCTTCTATTGAGAAAACCATCGCAGTATATCGACTGACGTCTTGCATTGGAAGATTATAGAGTTCCAAAAAACGTTGAACAATTTATCTGCTATATTCGCGGACATTTTTGAGGTGTTTGTATTTGACACTTCAAATAAACAGATATTGTTGGAGGATTTCAATAATATTGATCGTCTGCTGCAAGAACATCAGCCCATCATTGAACACCAGATTATCTGCATCTCATCCAACAAGAACTACGCCCCGTGCAGGGACGGGTTAAGAATATCACTGCAGCGCCCCCCAACAACTAGCGCTTGTCGTAAAAGGCGACTAAGGGGACAAATCAGATCTAGGCAATATAACACTCAAGTGAGCCTAGCGACACATATACTACCATAAAAACCCTCCCACAAGTGTGCATGCGAGTCCGTGGGTTGACACGACTGGAGATCACCGGTGTCATAAAAGAAAGATCAAACAATACTAAAACAGGAGCATGCACGTGTCAAACAACAAACACCATCGCAATATGGTGCAAAAATTGTATTGCAAAACTGTATCATTATGATAATACTTGCAAAAAGGAAAGGCACTACCCCGCCAGGCACTACCACTGCTGTGCATGGTACTGATCCTGGACCGAGCAGAAATGTTCGGGTCAGAGCTATACGGATTCCGGGGGCTAGCAACATAATGAAACAGTTTGGACGCAATTTAAGGCCGCGAGTTGGAACGTTGGAAGCATGACCGGTCGAAGTTACGAGCTGGAAGAGATGATGAATAGAAGGCGGGTGGACATCTTGTGTGTCCAAGAGACGAAATGGAAAAACACCGGGAATCGGGCGCGTTTCTTGGACGTTAGGACAAAAGATTACAAGATGCTCTACTACGGAACGGAAAAGGCTAGGAACGGAATCGGTATCATCCTTGCGGCAGAGCTACTTGGAAACGTCTAGAGCATTTCGAAGTCCAGCGACCGTTTGATGTCTCTCAAACTAGTAATACAAGGAGAGGTGTGGAATATTGTCAGTGCATATGCTCCCCACAATGGGTGCAATCAGATAGATAAAGATGCATTTTGGCTAGATTTCCACAATCTCCTTAAGAACATCCCAAAGGAAGAATTTCTGTTTGTTGGAGGAGATTTGAATGGACATGTCGGGAAATCAAACGAAGACTATGAAGACTGCCATGGAGGACTAGGATATGGCACCAGGAACCTTCCTGGTGAAGACATCCTAAGCATGTGCAAATCACACGGTCTTATCGTGTTAAATACCATGTTCATCAAACAAAGCCGACACCTGATCACTTACAGCAGTGGTGGAGATGAAACTCAGATTGACTACCATTTGGTAGCCAGTTTCATGAAGCCTCGGGTAAAAGATTGCAAAGTGATCCTGGGAGAGGCAATCGCTCGGCAACACCGTCTCCTGCTAACAGAAATTTTTATGAAAACACCAAAGAAAAGCAAACAAACAAGGGTCTCTGAGGAAATCAAGTGGTACAATCTGGACAAAGAAAAAAGGCGAGGCTTTTGTTTTCGTAATGAAAAATTACCTCTCTCACACCATCAACGGAGCTGAGGATGAAGAGTGCAGAGCACAAAATATGTGGGATTCCCTACAGCGAACTTACTTAAAGAAGGCCAAATCACTGCTAGGAGCTTCAAAAGGCCACCATCAACACGCCGAAGAAACATGGTGGTGGAGTGATGAAGCTAAGAATGTGATAAATGAGAAGAAAGCGGCCTTCAAAGTTTGGTCAAAGTACCCCTCTAATAATAGTGATGAAAAGCTCGCCTCGAAATGGAATACAGATGCTGCAAGAAAAAAGCGAAGAAGAAGTGCGCCCAGCTTCAAGCAGAGAGTACGGAGAGCCTGTATCGGGATCTGGAGAAAATATCTCCCCGGTTGCTGATGCAAACCAGGCTATACAGGAGCTGCGAAGACACAATATGAACAAGAGCGCAACCATCTTCAAAATAGCCGCCCAAAGAAGGAGGAATGCTCAGAAGATTCGTTCGCCAAAGTTCATTAACAATGCTTATGGCCAGCTACTTGTGAATGAGGACAAAATTCTGCAGAGGTGGCGGCAGTATTGTGAAGAACTTTTAAATGAACAGTTTCCCCGGCTATACTTTCCAAGAGCCACCCCTTACTGTGAAGAAATACCCGACATTACAGTCGAAGAAGATAGTGAGGCGGTCAAGTACTCCAAAAAACGAAAAGCGGTTGGGCCAGATGAGATGCCCTCTGAGTTCTGGAAAAAGATGGGAGACGTCGGGTGCAGATGGCTCAGAATTCTCATCTCCAAATTCGTGAGAGGTGATCCAATGCCGAATCAATGGAGGGAAAGTTACCTTCTCCCTGTATACAAAGGGAAGGGTGATACGCGAAACTGTGATAGTTACCGTTCGATCAAGCTGATGTCACACACCATGAAGATCGTTGAGCGGGTATTAGGTGGCCGACTGCGAAAAATAATACGGCTATCTGATGATCAGTGCGGGTTTGTCTCGGGTAAATCAACCACAGATGCAATCCAAAGTATAAGGATCATAATGGAAAAACATCGTGATTCCTTAAGGGATTTGCATATTGTATTGGTTGACTTTGAAAAGGCATCCGACAGACAACCACGAGATCTGATATGGGTGGCGCTAAGACATCGAGGGGTTCCAGAAACCTATGTACAGATGATCATGGACATGTACGAAAGAGCAAAGACAGGAGTAAGATGCCCCGCTGGAGTAACCGAAGAGTTCCCAATCAAAGTCGGGGTGCACCAGGGAAGCGTTTTAAGTCCTTTGCTCTTTATTACAGTCCTTGATTATCTGCTTGAAGGTAAAAAGATGGACCCCAAGGTACATCAGTTATTCTTTGCTGACGATGGAGTGAGGATCCTAGATCCCTGCAATGAGCACTTGATGTGTGGGTGGACGTTTTGGAGGGAAATGGGTATCGCATTAGTTCAAAAAAGACAGAGTACTTGTGCTGCCCGTTCTCTGATCCACTCAGGCCATTTATTTGAATGGAACAGTGCTTCCCAAGTGCGAAAAGTTCAAATATCTGGGATCTATGATCAATAGCAAAGCAACTTTTGATGACGACATCAATCATCGTGTAAGCGTAGGGTGGATGAAGTGGCGAGAAAATTCCGCTATCTCTTGTGACAGAAAAATGCCCCCTAAGTTGAAAGGAAGGCTCTACACCGCAGTTGTACGTCCAGCGCTCACATACGGTTCACAATGTTGGACGATGTACAAAAAGAATGAGAGTAAATTAACGGCAGCTGAGATGAAGATGCTTCGCATGACAGCAGGAGTGACAAAGCTTGATCGAATAAGAAGTTCGAAGATCCGTGGAAGCTTTCACATCAAGGAAACCATCGTACAAAAAATAGAGCGTGACCGGCTCAGTTGGTATTGCCACGTTCAAAGAAGAGATCATTTGAACCCTGTTAAAAAGGCAATATCAATGCACGTTCCAAAGACATCGCGATGTAGGAAAGGCAGGCCTATAAACGCCTGGATCAAACAAATGCGACAACATCGGCATTTCATTGGCCTCAGTAACCGAGTGATCCAAAATCGGCGGGCCTGCCGATATTTTCTGAGGTCAAATAGGCGAACCCCACAGGCGGATCAGTAGAAATGCGGTGAAGTGGGAGGGTTGTGATCCCTTGTTTTCGGATCATAGCCTCGCTGATAAAAGGAAGAAGAAGAAGAAAAAAGAAGACGTCTAACAAGAACTACGTGGGCAACAACAACACCATCAACAAAAACCTATACAACACAAGCTTCAGGAACAAGAGCATCATCAACAAGAAAAAAACCAGAATGATCAAAAACAGACTGCTCAAATCCAGCATAGGCAGTGAAAACAAAAGTTTCACCAACATAAACAAAAGAAAACCGACTTAGCCGCAATTACCATCACTTACTGCTGAAACCGCTACCGGATAAGCAGAATAATGTTGTCCATACGTACTCAACACGTTACTTACTTACTTACTTAGGTGGCGCTGCAGATCGGGGTGAACCTGGGCATCAACCAACAAGCCTTCCAATTTAGCTCGGTCTTTAGCTAATTGCCTCCAGTTGCGCACTCCAAGTTGGTCGAGGTTCCCTTGAACTTGTGCGCGCCACCTACGGCGATGATTCCCTCTACTGCGTCGTCCCTCGGGATTAGATTCGAAGACTCTGCGGGCCGGAGCGTTGGACTCCATTCGCTATTATACGCTCCATACGCACTTTTTTGACTAGGTCGATGTCGCTGTACAGCTCGTATAGTTCGTGATTGAATCTCCTCCTCCAAAACCCGTCAAAGCAAACGGGACCGAAAATCTTACGAAGAATTTTTCTCTCGAAGCGACCAAGGATATCTTCTTCCTCTTTCAATAAAGTCCATGTTTCAGCACCGTAAAGCAGAACTGGGATGATCAGGGTCTTATACAGAGTCTCCTTAGTTGTTCGAGATACGGCTTTACTGTTGAATTGCCTTATAAGCTCAAAAAACAGCGATTGGCGAGAGTTATTCTTCGATTGATTTTTGCGCTGATGTTGTTCTCAGAGTTTATAGCAGAGCCAAGGTAGACAAAGTCCCTTACTACCTCGCCCACTGAGACGCAAGCAGTTGTACAGACTTGTAATAGATTGTGCTTTCGGTGTTGGCTTGTGAGTTCCGTACAATCCGTTCAAGTATAATATTAAAGAAGTCACATGACAGCGCGTCACCTTGTCTAAAAGCTTTTTTAACATCAAAGGTCTCGGTAAGGTCATTACCGACCTTGATGGAGCAGCGAACGTTCTCCATCGTCAGCCTGCACAGACGGACAAGTTTGGCAGGGATGTTAAAACTAGACATGGCTCTATAAAACTCTTCTCTATAGATGCTGTCATAGGCGGCCTTGAAATCGATAAAGATATGGTGAGTATCGATTTGGAATTCTTGGGTTTTCCCCAGGATCTGCCGAAGTGTGAAGATTTGATCGATGGTGGACTTTCCTGGCCTGAAACCGCACTGATAGGGTCCAATCAGGCTGCTCATAAAATGTTTCAGGCGTTCACACAATATCGCAGAAAAGATCTTGTATGCGATGTTGAGGAGACTGATGCCTCCATAATTGGCGCAGTTGAGGGGGTCTCCTTTCTTGCGGATCGGGCAAACGATGCTGAGGTTCCATTCATCAGGCATACACTCGTCTGACCAAATCTTAGAGATGAGTTGGTGTATGCACTCTACCAATTCATTCCCAGCTGCCTTGAAACTCAACAAGTTCCTACCATCTGATTCATTTGGAACTCCCGCAGCAAAAGACAGTTTTACGATTAAACTCAAATTCAATAAGGGATCTTTCAGCTACAAATGTATCGAACGATAAATCGCAGATTGATGCCTTTACCTCTCCAATTTCTCCATCTATTAGCAATAATGAACATCCAACAAGTAAGAATAGTTCAATACATGTACGTATTGAACCAACCCCGAAACTTGTGCTTTAAGAGTTGTACCACCGCCTTTTACTGTATTTTATCACGTCTGGAATATGACATTAAGCCTTCTGATATCATTGATCATATTTATCAAGAAAATATTGATACATCTAGCATCAGATGCCTAAGTTTAACAGCGGACAACTTACAAGGACGTTTGTTTGCGTCATTCAAAGTCATTGCCCCTATATCTACTTGCAAGATTATTGTCAATCCAGATTTTTGGCCAAGAAAGATGTTTGTAAAAGAGTTCATAAACAGGCACAGTCCAAGAATTTCTTCGTTAAAAAACTTACAGAAATCGCATTCTTCTACCAGAAAGTGAGAAGACTAAGGACTAAGTGCACTCAATTTTTACTAAGCATATACAGCTGCTCCTCTGACATCGTACTGAAAGCAGATTAGATGACAGTTTTCATTATGACGTCGTTTTTCCACGAAGCTTTTCTGTTCTGATTGGACCGTATTTTTTCGTCGATGAAAATTATCGCCATTTTTTTTTTTTTTTTTTTTAATATTTGCTCGCACTCAAAGGGTTATGAATACCTTTAACATGATTACACACAGTGCGGGCATTGGAAAAGGTGGATAGAGAGAGAGGGAGAAAGATTTTGGTGTAGTGTTTCTTAAAGCTCGGTTGTTTTATGCTTCAGCTATTCTCCGGGGGTGGCGTCTAGATAACTGGGGAGAATTTTGTTATTATTGTCTTTGCTTCTGATTCACAGTACTTTTTTCCCGATAACCGATCTCAAGGGCAAACCATCATCAACAGAGCGAACAATTTTTCCAGCCACATGACCAAGCTACTGCCAGTGTTGTGCCTTCGCAGTAGTGTTCACAGAAGCTCTTGCAAATGATCGGACTGACTTTATATATTTCATGAGAAATAAATAAATGCTTGCTGACATCAGGATTTGAACCATGAACCATACATGCCAGCAAACTATAAACAAAATATGCAACACTTATAAAGTCACTCTCTTCTGGGTTTACAGACATATTCATATAGAAGAGAATGGAGAATCAAATGACCTAGCATGGAAAGGGTCAGCATTAAATGAGGAATTCACTGAAACGGAAAATAGACCTTAAAACAAGAGAAAAAAATTAGAAAACAACTCCTCGAGAGCCAGAACCCACCGTGTTATATCGCGTAACTTATTGTCCAAACGAAAAAATGAACAAAAGCCTTTTGTTAATGAACAAATAAGAAACCAGTATCATGGTAGGTATACTAACTGACCATTGCTCAAGAAAGTTGCATTTCAGTCAGTCTTCAAATAGTACATGTGTTCACGTGGATCTCATGGATTTATTAACACGAGCTAGATATGCTCAGCACTGGTCTTCCACTTGAACAGTTCAGAATCAGTTTTAAGCTGATTCGTTAGTTTACTGAACTTAACCCAATACAAAAAAGAAAAATGGTGGTGGGTATCATTGACGACAACGAAACTGCAGATCTGCTAGCCAGAAACGGCTCCTCTGAGTTGCTCAATGGACCCTAAATAGTTGGGAATATAACATGTGCATCTTGCACTGGAATAACACCCAAGGTCTCAGACAAGCTCAAAGAGCTGTATAACCCTTCCATAAAAAGGCAGTTGATATCCTTATATACAGCAGAAGCGATACAAGAAGGCTTGTAAGCTTCCTTGCCGATCACTGCTGATTAAAATACTACCTCAACAAAATCAGAATATCACCTGCCCCCTTCTCCAGTCTAGAAGAGGATGAGACCGCAGAACCCAAACTATGTAAGTGTACAGCTCCGTGTGAAATTAGGAGAAGCTCTTTCCTTAAGGAGATCATATCTCCAACAGACTTAAGGAACTCCTCCGCAGTTATAATTATTGCTTTCATAAAGAGACTGGAATTACTACTGTCTTAAAATATGGCACAATAGAAATTTATTGGTAATTGATTGATGTTATTGATAGGTGCAATGGCCGCCAGACTAGGCATTAACTCACCTGATTACTGCAGAAGCTACCAGGTCAGATTACCCCAATCTTCAAATTCAACGCTTCTGCTATGTAGAATGTAGACATTTGGAAGAGCTGGATTATCTGCCGCAAATTCCGCTTTGAAACATGATATGTTTCGTCAGCAGCGTAGTTTGGTTTGATTCAAGACCAATCAAGGGGCAACCGAATTAGACCACAATTTATAGAGAATCACAATGGAACAAAAAATCCCCGTGCAAGTTCCCTCTAAGGTGCACTTCCCTCAAACCATACCATACCATGCCTAATTTTGACCCGGCAGTATGTAAAACAACCGTATGACAACACCCTGACTCTTGCCAGCCTTTAAGGTGAGGGATCGCATACATTTCTTAAACGCTATCAGCACTGTTTAAGGGCAAGCATTTTGTGACGAATATTACTTTTAACTGAAAGAGAAAAACTCAAATCATAATCAGTAATATCCAGCTTGTCACAGTCATTATTTAGCGTGGTGTTAGTTGTTAGTATTGTGAATATTTATAAAGCCTAACACCTTACACAAAAAGACTGGACAAGTAAACAAAAAGCAGATTGCATACTAAACAAAAGTATGAACTAAAAATTAATATGCTACGCATAAGTCAAACTTTACACTAAACACTTACAACAAAGAAGTTAGTATCGTTCGTATAATTTATGTTTTAGATTTAATTTACTATAGTTGTAATCAAATTTGTCGCGGTTACTATCTACTTCCTTCGCCATACGCGTAAGAGGTTCGTTAGAACCGTATTTCGTTCGTTGGAAATTTACACGGAAAATCTCGGTGTTTCTGGAGTTGTAGCATCTTACGTTTAAACCGACTTCATTTAAAAGATCCGGCGAGTCAATAAAACCATTTACCACTTGGTGTAAAAATACTACGACACATACTTCCCTACGTTTCTCCAAAGAATGACGATTTAAGAGAAGAAGGCGGTCGCAATATGGTGCAAGACGTGTAGGGTCATTCCAGTTTAAATGGCGAAGTGCAAATCGGACAAGCTTACGCTGTACCGATTCAATACGGTTACTGTTTACTGCATACATTGGAGACCAAATGGTAGACGCATACTCTAACTGCGGACGAACAAAGGCATTATAAAGCGTGGATGTTATAAGAGGACACTTGAATTCTTTACTCCAATGTTTTATAAAACCAAGCATTGAATTTGCTTTATTGACAATCTGTTCAATGTGAAAATCGAAGTCGATATTTTGTGACTTTGTTGAGTACACATTCATTGAGATTATAATCATAACTTATTAAATAAATTGTTATTACAGCACCACTCAGCGAACGTATCTAAATCATTCTGCATAGCAATGTCAGATTGACTGCGTACAAGTCTAAAGATTTTTATGTCGTCAGCATAGATTAAGATTCGAGTACTCTTAAGTGTTGCCACCACGTCATTGATCGCAATGATAAATAAAAGAGGACCTAAATGACTTCGTTGGGGTACACCGAATGTAGCGAGGAGGATTGTATGGATGTTATTCCCCGAAATAAAACTTGATAACTTCGTTCTTCAAGATAAGAACATACCCATCGAACGAAATGATTTGGACAGCCCAAAGACGTAATTTTAGACAGAATTAAGCTGTGAGAAAGTTTGTCGAAGGCCTTGCTAAAATCTTTATAAATATAATCGATCTGACCACCCTCTTCGACGGCTTTGTTTGTAAAAGAAGTAAATTCCAAAAGGTTGGTAACAGTGGATCTTCTATTCATAAACCCATGCTGCTTGGTTGATAGAAATGGTTTGCAAGCAAAATAAAAATTCTTACAAATTATAGCCTCGAACAGTTTTGGCACACATGATAATTTGGCAATAGGTCTATAATTAGAAATTTCACCTCGATTTCCCTTTTTGATTATTGGAATGATAAAAGAGTTTTTCCAAGTCTTCGGAAAAATGCTCTGCTTTAATGATGCCCGAAATAGGGCGGCTAAGGGTGATACCAAGGTATTGCAACAATATTTTAGAACAATCGGAGGAATTCCGTCAGGGCCACAGGTAGTATCGCTGCTAAGTAAAGCTAAATGCTCTCTCACATCATCATCAATTATTGAAATCTGGCCCATTGAGCTATTAGAGAAACCTTCAAGGTGGGCGAAATTACTTTGAGTAGGTGAATAGTTGTCGGAATAGAAAGATAGGCCAAAGAATAAAGAGAACATATTGCAGATTACAAGAGGGCTGCTGCTTGATTCACTTAAGTAAGACATATTAGCAGGATAACCATCCGTTTTTTTGTACTGTTTACAAATTTCCAAAAAACCTTGGGATCGTAAAGAAGTGAGCCACGCATTTTATTAATGTAACTATCGTACAGATTTTTCGATAAGATTTGAAATTCTCTATAGAGGATAGCGAACTGGTTATAATCGCTTGTTCTCTTTGTCGTTAAATACCTTTTCCACGCTTTATTCCTTTTATTATGCAGCCTTCGTAATTGGTTATTGTACCAAGGTGCAGTTGTAGACATATCCTTACGTGTGGTTCTTACAGGTACGGACGAGATGAAACAGTCAACTATACGCACGTAAACATTTTCAGTCATTTCCTCAATATTTTTATTGCTGTTGAAGATTCCTACAAAGTCAATGCTAGATATTAGTTCGTTTAGTAAATTGAAGTCTGATTTCTTAAAATCAAATTCAAGAGTAAGATTTTTAAAACTATCATGAACTACGTCGTCATAAGAAAGAATAACGTGAAGTGGAGGATGATACGCGTCGATAGTACTCATCAGGGTAGAACTAGGTTCCACAATACAACTGCACGAATTTTACAAAACCAGGTCAAGTTGTCTGTCAAGAAATTTTTGTATACTGCTTAGTTGCAGTAATCCACAAGACATTACATTGCCCACCAAAATTGTTTCTTGAGGCAAAGTCGCATGAGCTACCACAAAACTAAATTCGTCGTCAGAAGGGGTCCACTTAAGGTTGGGTAGATTAAAATCACCCACCAATAAAATCTCATCGAAAGGATTACAATTTTCCGATACATAATTTATGGCATCAGTAGCATGCTTATATACCTCGATCGAGCTTTCAGGAGGAATTTATGTTTTATATAATTTATATTAATAATTATAACGAACTTATATCCTAGATTTAATTTCACACAGATAACGTTTAGCGAGTCTGTATTAGGAATTGGAAAGATACAACTTTGCAAAGAATTTCGAACAGCAATTAGGGCTCCACCACCCCTTAGATACTCAATATCTAAGTATCTATCTTTACGATATACCTGAAAGTCTGAGGAGAATAATTCCGTGTTCAGAAAGGTAAAATTAAGCCATGTTTCCGTCAGTGTAATCACATCATGAATCGATGCATGAGATGCCAATAATAAATTTTTCGTTTTCGTGCGGAGTCCCCTTACATGTTGGTAGTAAAGGGATAAACGGTTTAGTTTTTTGGAGAATTAAGAACAGGGCGAGTGTTGTTATTCTGAGGCTTAGCAACAAACTCTCTAATGAATACATCCTGAGGCCACATCTCTTTGTTCATAGTTTTTTAAAGAGACATAACTTCGTCGTCAGTTTAAGTGAAGCGAAGGGACTAGTCTTTTTATTAATTTTTGACATTTAATTTTAGACACGTCAACAGAATGGCCCTTTAAATTGTTAAGTATGTCGTCACTAGACGTGCCAGGAAGTAGTCTATAAACGAAGATTTCCTTCGGCTTAGGCAACGCTGACAGACGATTTTTGATTGGGGCTATATGAGTGTTTGGTAAGCTAGAGGTTGGAATGTCAACATTGAGTATTGTTACGCGAGCGCACAACCGGTACGGAAACATAAACAACCAGAACATTCCAGATTCTTAACGGGCGGAATTCCAGCGGCGAATTGGAAATTTGGTTATTTGTCTGGAAAGTCAGAGCCAAATATATAAGGAGGTTGACAGAAGTCCAATGGGAGTTCTTTGTTGGCAGCAGTGAGAATGATCACTAGAGACGTGCAGTTCTCAAACAAATAAAAATTGTACTAGATTTGTTTGTGGAAAATTTAGTTTTTTTGTACAATCATTTATTTGAATAAAAAAAGAAGTTCACCCTCTCGGGAACCAGAGTACTTGTGTTTTTCCTCCAGCATCCGTCCAAACCTTGGAATTTACGGCGTAATCGGCGGATTTTCGTAACATTGGTGTCAGGTGTGGGGTTATGCAGACAGAATTAAGCATAATTCCCACCACGTAAAAATGAATGCCGACGAAGTACGACGAATACTCGAGGAGGTCACCCGGAAGCAAACCCAGCTCATGGAAAGGGTGATGATGGAGATGCTGGAGTTCCAAAATGGTTTTGAACGAAGGCTAGATGGACTAAAGGGGAAATAAGTCCAAGTGGCACTCACCACAGAAGTACCTGCGAACTCGTCGCCCCAAGTGATGCTAGTGGAAAACCCGTATCAGTCGCAAATTGGCTGGAACACGGGTGATCAGGAAGAGTCCCACAGAGCTTCCGCACTGGCGGTAGCGAATCTACATAATCAGACGAAAGAGGAAAGCAGCCGTCCCCGAACGAGTATGGACGCCGAATGGCAATTACGATTGCAGTATCAAGCGGAACCATCAGCGATTCGGGATCGTCAAGCACTACTCGTAAGGCAGTCTGACCAGCTAGACCACCGCCATCGAAGCCCGGTAGATAGTTTCCTTGATCCAGTAACCCACTCGTCACTGCCAGCGACAATCTTCGTAAGGCAACCACCTGAGGTAAACGAGCGACAACGAATGGACTCCTGTCCCAACTTCAGCGAGCGCTGCTGCGATAGTCATCGGCCACCGCAACCGTCAGCGAAAACACAAATCAAGTTTTTGAGATCGACGTCTTCGGAAATACTTCCAGCTCATGCAGAGGCAACTGTGCCCAGGTCGACGTTCACTGAGCAAAAAGAAATTGCTGTTCCAGTCGAGTTTTGTGTACGGAACGAGCTTTCAGCAAGTTTAGGCTTAACCCGAAACTTCGTCCACACCAGCCAATCTCAACAGATGGTAAGGCGAGCAAGCACCTTTGCAGAGGCTGTATGCTTATCACAAGAACTAGTCGTCAGGCATGTGTGCGCGGCTAAGCGATGCGAACCCCCACCGACAACTCAACCTATAACCAAAAGACTCCAAGACCTTTCAAAGGAAAGTCCAGAAAAATTGGCCGAGGAAAAAGTTTTCCGGACTAGCGTTGTTCTATTACCTAAGTGGAACTCAGCAGGAGCTTTGAGTCCTAAGGAGGGGGTAATGTTACGCGAGCGCACAACCGGTACGGAAACATAAACAACCAGAACATTCCAGATTCTTAACGGGCGGAATTCCAGCGGCGAATTGGAAATTTGGTTATTTGTCTGGAAAGCCAGAGCCAAATATATAAGGAGGTTGACAGAAGTCCAATGGGAGTTCTTTGTTGGCAGCAGTGAGAATGATCACTAGAGACGTTCAATTCTCAAACAAACAAAAATTGTACTAGATTTGTTTGTGGAAAATTTAGTTTTTTTTGTACAATCATTTATTTGAATAAAAAAAGAAGTTCACCCTCTCGGGAACCAGAGTACTTGTGTTTTTCCTCCAGCTTCCGTCCAAACCTTGGAATTTACGGCGTAATCGGCGGATTTTCGTAACAGTATATTTGTTCCCAAATTCGAGCTGGTGGTAGAAATATCGGTAGATAGTTCAGTATTGAAAGAAATACTTGGTGCTGTTATTCTACAGTCGATTTTCTCCGTCGCCTTTTTCTTAGCCAAACGCTTTTTAGTTAAATTCTTGCTCGGACTAGAGAATTGCGAACGCTTTCTCTTAGGTGTAGAAAGTTGGTTCGTATCACTAGACGGTGGTATCGGCTCGTTCCTTATTAGCTCTTCAGTAATTGATTCAGAATGAGAGGTCGGAAGATCGGTGGATATTGATACGATGCACATTGATGGATATGATCACTACCTTAAAGCACCTCATGTGGTACTTAATCTTTGGATGATGCTTCTGCACTTTCATGCCACAACGAATCACACCCTCATCCTATTCTTTATTTGCATTCACAGATTACTTCCTTCCACCAACACATAGCAACCCTCGGATTAGTCGTTGAATGTTTATAAACATGTTTATAAACTTTCAGCATCAAGCACCTCAGACAATTCTGCGTCCGCCTAAAAGCATATAATACTTTTTGCGCGCATCTCATTGCTTTTTTTAACTTTGTCTCTAACTGTAGGTAGTAAGTATTTATTGCATAGTTTAAGCACAGAGGTAGAATTTTAGAAATTCTTCGATAAATACCAAGCTACACAATTTAAATTGCTCCTACCATACTACCAGTGGAAGCACTTGTGTCGCCTCCTTGCCTCCCCGATCGATTTTAGAATTTCTCAATAAAAATCAAATCCAAACGATACACATCTGACCCGATAGATACTATTACAAGTACAATTTGATACCAAGTATCTGATTACCTCCTGGTAACTTTATACGCTGTCTGTGTGTACTCTTTATAAATTCTATCCATCACTCAACGATTTCCAATTCCCATAGCAATCAAACACACGCTAAATATGGATTTTTATCTTAACGCAATCATTAACATTCGTTAGTTTATTTGGCGCTCAGATCAAGCCATTGAATTCCTCTTGGATATTTTACAAATGATTGTGTTTTTGCTTCGCTTTTGTGTCCGCTACTTTGCCATTTATTTTTTTTAACTTATCTCAGTTCAGTTTTTTTTCTGAATGACCCACAGATACTCACTTACAATGGAAAATATTTGTTATTCGCGTGAATACCATCTTTGATTTAAGCCTCTAACCAAAAAATCGGCCCAAGGGAGCGAGAGAGAGTGCAAATTATGTATCAATGTATCTATAGTCAAATAAACTTCAGACAAAAAAAAAAATTAAGTGAAATCGAAAGGGAAGTGGGTATCGTTAAACACCTTCAATGGCAATTATTATATAAGAACTTTTTAGTGCGATTTTTTTTTTTTACCATTTGTGCTGCCGTTCATTGAGTATTATGTACCTGTCAGCGGGAATATTGGGACGGAATGAGAAATGTAGATTACACACATTTGGCAGGGAGATACGAGTACGAGTATTGTGCTAGTTTTTTTCTTTCGGATTTCCACAACAAAAGAAAGATCGTGAGGAAATCAGATTTATTCAAATGGTTTAGATACAAAAAGAAGACATTAAATGGAATTGGCTTTGTAGGTGAATAAGTCGGGCATTAAGGGGTGTCTGAGGCAATTAGCTTACAGCCGAGGATTTTTGGCTTAAAGACTGAAATATAAAATCCATATCGAGTGCACAGATACAAGGTATTTTCGGAATTTCAATTACTGTGTTATTGCTCAGTGTTGCGATATTACGAAAAGTGATTGGTGGATGCAATATTTGGCGATGGGCAGCCTTTGATGGTTGGCAGAACATGATAATGAGGTATTAGCGGCCTTAGTGGCTTTAAGTTGCACACACAACTTTTTATTAGTTGACCTCTATGGTAAAGTTTTAAAATAATACCCATTGGACAATGAAGTAGGCAACGGAATGATTTATTGCAATGGCATGCGCTTCAAAATCATTTGAGTAATAAAATCCGAAAAGCGGAACACCTTCACGTTGAGGTAATAAAGTCCCTTGGCCAACAGTGGGCTCACGAGCAAAAGAATATTATACTCGGAGAAATAGCTAGAACAAGGTTGTGTTGGATTAACTTGGAGATGCTACCTATCGGTCGATGGTCATTGGCCAGTGTAAAGAAAAATGCAGTAAAGTGCTTGCATCGAACAAGCCATTGATGGTTGGCGTACATTTGCCTACATATCGTTTCTGAATCAATAGATACTGGCGAACTGTATATTTCTCCCTGGTTTTCGCATTTGACTATGATTAGTATATCGCAAATGATAATTGATGTAGATCGCAAACGCAGAACAATGGTGAAGGTTCTTTTCAATGAGAAAATAATAGGTTTTTCTTTAC
Organism: Brachypalpus laphriformis; assembly: GCA_945910035.1. Classification (NCBI taxonomy): domain Eukaryota; kingdom Metazoa; phylum Arthropoda; class Insecta; order Diptera; family Syrphidae; genus Brachypalpus; species Brachypalpus laphriformis. Next base: position 291,673,819 of record OX246753.1, on the reverse strand, counting down.
CGTCCGGTGAGTTCAATAAAGTTTATATTTTCAAGGTGGTGTAAGAAATGACGTAGCAAATGATTTAGCAAGAAGCATATCAGTCGATATTTGGTTCTCAATGGCAAATCAGTAGACGCCTTACTATGTACATATATATATATATATATTTGGCGCAACAGCTCTTTAAGTGCCACGGCCTAGCTTCTCGCTACCACCCATGTTGTGTGCATTATAGTTTTTACACGAATCGGTATATGAAGGGACCTACAGTATAGTGCCGTATACGAAGGGCAATTTGTTTTGAGAAGCTTTCTCAAGACGACACTACTCTCGGATGTTTGTCAGACGTTCGCGAGAGGTGGGTCCGTGAAAAGACTTGTCTTCTGAGATTCGAACTTGGAACCTCACGCCCAGTGGTCCAACACACTAATCACTTACTCCACGGCACCCACAAACTTACTAACTTTAGCAATATTTTGCTAGTTACACTTCTAGAGTTTTAGATTTTTACGGAAAGCAAGTTCATAAAAGCAAGCTTATTCATCCCTTGCGCCTTATTTAATTTTGTATATTCCAACAAAAATTAAATGATGACCCAGTGACTTTGAAAATTGCAGTGTTTTATCGAGACCCTCCCTCTTCACAAACATATTACACAGACAATGGATATTGAGGAAGTAATTATCTACAAGCTAAAAGAGTCAAAAAGGGCCATAAACATTACTTGGAAAAATGTTCTTGGAAGAAATGATATCCCAACGAAGGCGAAATATAATCTCTTTGAAGCGAACTCACGGCTAGATCGACTATATGCTAAACGTAAGGCAAGTGTGGGGCAATGAAGAGTATGATGAAGTCGAGGCATTGCAGAGATATTTTTTTAAAGCACGGTTTTAAACTCACAGCAAACACTCGAAATTATATGCTGTACGTGTAGGTAGGACTACCTCTTCTAAGCTTTAATAGCCAAGTCCCCGACACAGCATTCTCGAAGCATGATTTAATTTTTGCCTCATTTGTCTTTGCATGCAGTAGACAATTATCAAAGCACTCCTTTAGAGATTTTAAAAATTTCAAACCGGATTTGCTTGAGCTTGACCTGCAGTGTGTCAATTGGCAACCAATATTTTCTGAAGCTTCCCCGGACGCTCACGTCGATTACTTTCAGGGTCTGGTTACCCAGCTGTTTGATTTGCATATTCCTTTAAAATCGATGCTCGCAAAGTACAATATTAACCCGTGGTTTACACCAGAAATCCACAGACTTAGAAATCAAAGAGATAATGCATATGAGAAGTGGAAGTCTTTTCGACTTCCGGAATTTTTCGAAGCTTACAAGATTTTAAGAAACCTAGTTTGTTCGCATATCAAACAAGCAAAGTGGAACTTTTTTAGCGAACATTTAAATCATCAACTTCGCAAAAAAAAACTCTGTGGAAAAATCTGCGCCAATTTGGTATAAGCTCTAAAACAAACTCTGATATTGACACCATTGATCCAAACCAGCTAAATAGGGAGTTTGTTAAAACACAATCGACCCCAAGTACTACTACTTACATCTACTCTTTCACCATCACATGGTTCATTTGAATTTACCAGAATTGAACAAACTAATGTTGTCAGAGCCATTCTTAAAATAAAACCAAAAGCTGTCGGTTGTGATGGGATCCATCCCCATTTCATAAAAATGATTTTGCCGTACATTCTCCCAGCTCTAACTCACATTTTCAACACTATCTTAACCACATCAACCTTCCCAGTATCTTGGAAAGCTGCGAAAATCATCCCAGTTCTTAAAAAGAAAGCTACGAGTAACTCCCCTGCGGAGTACCGACCCATTGCAATCCTCCCGTATTTGTCAAAGGTCTTGGAAAAGTCTATTCACTATCAAATGTCAGCCTACCTCCAGCGAAATAATTTGCTCTGCCCGTATCAATCTGGTTTTAGGCAATACCACAGTTGCACATCAGCATTGCTAAAGGTAACGGATGATATTCGGGCAGCGATTGATAAAGACTATTTCACCTTTCTGACGCTTTTAGACTTTTCCAAGGCATTTGACACAGTCAATCACGGACTTCTGATCAGAAAACTTAACACGTCTTTTGGATTCTCTTCATCCGCGGGGAACCTTATCCTGTCCTACCTCTCTGGTCGCAAACAAGTTGTTTTCTTGAACACTGGCCACTCTGATTTTACTCCAACTTCAGCGGGTGTCCCCCAAGGATCAATTTTAGGCCCTTTGCTTTTCACAATGTTTATCAATGATCTTCCAACAGTCATTCAAAGTCCGTCGTTGCACATGTACATATGCAGATGATGTACAGCTGTATTTTAGTAGTGAGCTCGGTTTGGTCGAGGATGCGGCATTTAAACACAACGAAGACCTGAAAAAAGTTGTTACCTGGTCTAAAGAAAATGTTCTTCAACTTAACCCGAATAAAACTAAATGCCTAGTCATAAGCAGAAACCACGTAGACACTACTGCTTTCCTAACATTTACCTTGGCAATTCACGAATAGATTTTGTTAATAAAGCAAAAAACCTAGGCGTCTGGTTCAATAAAACTTTGTGTTAGGATGATCATATTCGACCGATAATCGGGAAAATTTATGGGTGCCTTAGAAATCCTTCTCTGTCGCAGAGTTACACACCACTGAACACCAAACTAATGTTGGCAAGATCCCTGGTCGTCCCACTTATCACTTATAGTTACGAAGTTTTTTGTTGCAATAGTGCACTTATTAATCGTAGACTTCAGCTTGCGTTTAATAATATCACACGTTACGTTTATGGACTGCAACCTTTGACCATGTTTCCCCCTACGCAAAAAACATCCTTGACTGTTCACTGGACAAGTATCTTGACTTTTGTTCAATCAAGTATTTACACAAGATCTTAACCACCAAGCAGCCTCATTATCTATACTTAAAATTACACTTTTCACAATCAAACCGCACTCTGAGCTTTATTCTGCCCCGTGTTACATACCAGGTTTCACAATGCCAGTTTTTCGTTCACGCCATTCGCCTCTGGAATGCCCTCCCTCTAAGCGTGAGAAGGCTCTATAACGCGAACAACTTTGGTGATATTCTCTTTCGGCACATTGCAGGCAACACATAAATACAGAAAATACAATACTATCTAGGGTAAATTATTTGCTTTTCTTTCTTTTTTCTTTCTCCTTTTCATTATAATTTTTATTTATATGTTAGTTTAAACTTAATAATATTATGTAGCATTTAAAATCTAAATATCTAATTTAAAACTTTCACGTGTACTATGTCGCATTTATTACTTATAGATGATGTAAAGTCTACTATGAATGCTGTTGAAATATTTAATAAATATGAAATATGAAATAAGCTTTGGGGTTAAATTTTCAATACATCCTAAATTGGCGGCGATGCCAGATCACCGCCTTCCTAAAATTGTGTAAGTTAACAGAATATATTTACTCCTTAGAAAATGGGAGTAGCTCAGTGAGTATTGTAATATGGACATATCGTTAAGGTACGAAAACAGAAGTAGCTGGAGCTATAATAGGTTCCCTCGACGAAAGAAGACATACTCAGTTAAAGAGTCGTACTGGTTTATATAGAATACTGAACCATAGCTTGGAGGAAATAAACTGCTTTATCGAAAAAAAGAAACTATACCCCAAATATGTTTAGCCTTTAAAGTGTCAGATGAACAATTAAGGTAAATTTTAGACCACACATGAACGACTTGTCAGACCCGTGCAGGGACGGGTTAAGAATATCACTGCAGGAGCAGTGGAGCATGCACGTGTCAAACAACAAACACCATCGCAATATGGTAATATTGCAAAAACTGTATCATTATGATAATACTTGCTAAAGGAAAGGCACTACCACTGCTGTGCATGGTACTGATACTGGACCGAGCAGAAATGTTCGGGTCAGAGCTGTACGGATTCCGGGGCTAGCAAAATAATAAAAGAGTTTGGACGAAATTTGAGGGTCGCGAGTTGGAATGTTGGAAGCATGACCAGTCGAAGTTACGAGCTAGAAGAGATAATGAATAGAAGGCGGGTGGATATCTTGTGTATCCAAGAAACGAAATGGAAAAACACTGGAAATCGGGCGTGTTTCTTGGAAGTTAGGACAAAAGATTACAAGATGTTCTACTACGGAACGAAAAAGTCTAAGAACGGAACGGTATCATCCTTGCGGCAGAGCTACTTAGTAACGTCTTGAGTATTTCGAAGTCCAGCGACCGTTTGATGTCTCTCAAACTAGTAATACAAGGAGAGGTGTGGAATATTGTCAGTGCATATGCTGCCCAAAATGGGTGCGATCAGAGAGATAAAGGAGCACTTTGCGTAGATTTCCACAATCTCCTTAAGAACATCACAAAGAAGAGTTTCTGTTTGTTGGAGGATATTTGAATGTACATATCGGGAAGTCAAACGAAAACTATGAAGACTGCCATGGAGGAATGGGATACGGCACCAGGAACCTTCCTGGTGAAGACATCCTAAGTATATGCAAATCACATGGTCTTATCGAGTTGAATACCATGTTCATCAAACAAAGCCGATGCCTTATCATTTTCAGCAGTGGTGGAGATAAACCCAGATTGACTACCATTTGGTAGGCAGTTTCATGAAACCTCGGGTAAAAGATTGCAAAGTGATCCTGGGAGAGGCGATCGCTCGGCAACAAATTTTTATGAAAACACCAAAGAAAATCAAACAAACAAGGGTCTTTGGGAAAATCAAGTGGTACAATCTCGAAAAAGCAAAAGGTAAGGCTTTTATTTCGTGATGAAAAATTACCACTCTCACACCATCAACGAGGGCAGAGCACGAAATATCTGGGATCTATGATCAAGCAACCTGTGATGAAGACATCAATTATCGCGTAAGCGTAGGGTGGATGAAGTGGCGAAAAAATTCCGCTAATTTCTGTGACATAAGTTGAAAGGAAAGCTCTACACCGCAGTTGTGCATCCAGCGCTCACATACGGTTCACAATGTTGGACGATGTACAAAACGTATGAGAGTAAATTAACGGCAGCTGAGATGAAGATGTTTCGCATGACAGCAGGAGTGACAAATCATGATCAACTAAGAAGTTTGAAGATCCGTGGAAGCCTTCACGTCAAGGAAACTTCTTACAAAAGATAAAGCACGACCGGCTCAGCTGGTATTGCCACGTTCAAGGAAGAGATCATTTGAACCCTGTTAAAAAGGCAATATCAATGAACGTTCCAAAGACATCGCGATGCAGGAAAGGCAGGCCTATAAACGCCTGGATTACACAAATGCGACGACATCGGCATGTCATTGGCTTCAGTAACCGAGTGATCCAAAATCGGTAGGCCTGCCTATATTTTCTGAGGTTAAATAGGCGAACCCCACAGGTGGATCAGTAAAAGTGCAATCCTGCAGGAATAAAGGAGGAGGCTCTACTGTAATCAGCATGTGCTATCACTGGATGAAGTAGTTGAAATTCTAAAATACTCTTCTACTATATATCGGCGGTATTAGCTTACAGAAAGGAAATGATGGCTTATAAGTAATGGTTCATCGTATGTGTATTGTGTATTCAACTTCTCGTCTTTACTTACTTAGGTGGCGCTACAGTTCGGGGTGAACCTGGGCCTCAACCAACAAGCCTCTCCATTTAGTTCGGTCTTTAGCTAATTGCTTCCAGTTGCGCACTCCAAGTTGGCCGAGGTCCCCTTGAACTTGTGCGCGCCACCTACGACGATGATTCTCTCTACTGCGTCGTCGCTCGGGATTAGATTCGAAGACTCTGCGGGCCGGAGCGTTGGTGTCCATTTGCTCTTCATGTCATAGCCATCTCAGACGTCCAATACGCAGTTTTTTGACTAGGCCGATGTCGCTGTACAGCTCGTATAGTTCGTTATTGAATCTTCTCCTCCAAAACCCGTCAACGCAAACGGGACCGAAAATCTTACGAAGAATTTTTCCCTCCAAGCGACCAAGCATATCTTCTTCCTCTTTTAAAAATTTCCATGTTTCAGTACCGTAAAGCAGGACTGAGATGATCAGGGTCTTATACAGAGTCTCATTAGTTATTCGAGATAGCGCTTTACTGTTGAATTGCCTTATAAGCCCAAAAAAACAGCGATTGGCATGAGTTATTCTTCGCTTGATTTCTGCGCTGATGTTGTTCTCAGAGTTTATAGCAGAGCCAAGGTAGACAAAGTCTAGACAATAAATGCAGATGCTGCAAAAAGATTGACAGGGGTTATACATTTCACCAATTCGATATCTGCTCGTCAACGCTGGTCTAAAAGTCACAGCATAAGATCAACGATAATATCGCACGTATTTGAGGAATGTGGATTGCATAAAGCTCAAGATATTACAGGAGACTTGGAAAGAAGTAGAATGGAAAAAAGTTGCGTGCAGCTACAGAATTTTGTGCATTACATTAAACTAAATATAAATCCTTTTGCACCAGAACTGAGTAACGATTTTTTATATAACATTGCAACAGGACGAGCAGCACCAAACCCTATAGCAATACCCTGGAACAATATATAGATATTGCAAAAGTTTTATCGTATCCTTTGATGCCTGTTCCTTTATTAATGTGCCATTTAGGTGGAACAGTTTGTAAAACCGATAAATCTGTTCTCATGAAATTGTTGGAGGCAAAAGTTGATAGTCAGGCAGTACGCAATATTGATATTGTAATTATCGATGGCTTTTTCATGCTGCATCTCTTAAAGGAAGTTCCAAAAACATTCGGCAACATCTCAAAAAAAATATTGCAAGTGGCTACTAGGTATTCTGCATCCAGAATCGATATCATTTTGATCGTTATTTTTCACCATCTATCGAAGATAGCGAACATCTTCTGAGAGATAGCTTGGACAACCTCAACAAATTATGACTTGTGTTACTGTTTTAAAACTGACAATGGAAAAGTGAAAAAAACTGTGAAAGACAATTTCTCTTGTGAAAAACATGAAGAAGCTGACACCAAAATCGTCTACCATGTTTGCAACATCGATCAAGATGCAAATGTTTTAATAAAATGCTCAGATACAGACGTTATTGTGATTATGTTAGGTAACATGGAACATTTAAAGAGCTGTCTGAACATTTGGAAGGAGGTTGGCGTTGGAAATTCACGACGATTTGTAGATTTATCCAAATTGTTTAATGCTCTAGGAGAGTCTTTGTGTAATTCTTTACCAGGATTTCATGCAGCAACTGGTTGCGATTATTATGCTACATTGTACAGAAAAGGAAAACGAAGACCTTTTATACAATTTAATGAATCCCACAAATATCAAAAAGCATTTACTGATCTTGCTTGGTACTTTGAATGTACATGTATAAGGATCAAGGGAACAAGTTTTTGAAGTCTTAGAGGAGTTTGTATGTCGTTTGTATAATATCCGTAATACGAATGACGTCAATAAATCCAGATATGAGATATTTACAAAAACATATATTGCAATGAACATGAATGACGATTTCCATTAAAAATTTAAAAATGTTGACGCTGGAAATTTGCCACCGTGTAAATCAGAGCTGCGTCAACACTTCTTACGGGTTCATTATATTTCAAATATTTGGAGAAATGCACATTTAAAAAATTCAACTAATTTATCCCCAATTGAAAATGGATGGTTGGAATCTAATGGTGTATATGAGTTTCTTAGGTTCGACGGTGATCAATTACCTGCTTTAGTGAAAGACGTTGTAATCCAACCTCCTGATATTTATGATGAAAACCAGAGTTCAGGTACATACATTATGAACATTATAATGCATTATTTTTATTGCAATACTATTGCATATTGATTATTCCATACAAACTAAAAAACATTGTTAAATTCTTTAATTTATGTGATGATGGATCTGAACCTGACGACGAAGAAGACCATGATATACAAGATTAAAATACCGTAATACAGGAAAATATATTGTTCCAAATCATTTATATAACCCAATAAAAAAACCGAAAATTATTGAAAGCATGATTGTTTTGTTTTTCTCAGGTAGAACAGCCGAAGGGAGAAGACCTATGATGCATTTAGTAGGAAAATGATATCTTAATACGAAACAAATGGTTTCGTATCGCGGCTACTGACTCTTTTTAAAATATCTTCTGTTCTACTGGATATATGAAAATTTTGTGTATATACTATTTTATTTAGAATTTAATTTCCTATAAGACACACTTAGTAAGTTTTCAAATGCTTCAAAAGTTTCGATGAAAATCGGCTATTAGATACATTTGTCGCACATCGCTTTAGTAGCGACATTCAAACTTCGCTTGCGTCTGGCAGGATGTTAGACCCGGCCAAAATGTCTGGCAGTGGTAAAATATGTTATAGTAAGTAAGTAAGTAAGTTATTTTATTTTTCAAATTCATGTACAGATACATAGATCTTACAATATAAATTATACAAATAAATTAAATTTGGCCTTGGTTTGAAACCGTCTGCCAGAAAATATGTTATATAAACAAGTAAACTACTCATATACAAAAATTCAGCTTTGCTGAAATGACGTGACCGCATCCCTTTTTTCGACGTCTTTGGGGCCCAGCCCCCCCCAAACGCACCAACAGACAGCTGCCAGACGTTGATATTTGTGATCATTAGCTTAAGTTTAACAAAAAAAATGTATTTATTTCTTGTGCTAAAATGACGTTTCAAAAACGTTCACCAGCTCTTAGACTATATCGTCGGCGTATGCAAGCAGTTGTACAGACTTGTGATAGATTGTGCCTCCGGTGTTGGCTTATGAGTTCCGCACAATCCCTGCAAGTACAATATTAAAGAAGTCACATGACAGCGCGTCACCTTGTCTAAAGCCTTTTTTGACATCAAAGGTCTCGGTGAGGTCATTACCGACCTTGATGGAGCAGCGAGCATTCTCCATCGTCAGCCTGCACAGACGGACAAGTTTGGCAGGGATGTCAAAACTAGACATGGCTCTATAAAGCTCTTCTCTATAGATGCTGTCATAGGCGGCCTTGAAATCGATAAAGAGGTGGTGAGTATCGATTTGGAATTCTTGGGTTTTCTCCAGGATCTCCTGGCCTGAAACCGCACTGATAGGGTCCAATCAGGCTGTTGATAAAAGGTTTCAGGCGTTCACACAATATCGCAGAAAAGATCTTGTATGCGATGTTGAGGAGACTTATGCCTCTATAATTGGCGCAGTTGAGTGGGTCTCCTTTCTTGTGGATCGCACACCACAATGTGGTTTTTAGACAATGTAAACTTTTTTGATGACGTTCTCTATAGTTGTTGAGGCATCAGTAATGCATGTTCTATTTATTTACATAGCCATCGATACGAAAATGTTCTTGCCGTTTGAAAACTTTCCAGCATTGCTCTTGCACATGTTTCGCGCAAGAGATAGTCACTTTCGTTAAGACCCTCCACGATTTGCATCTTGTATGGGTGGAACTTTAATTTCTTTTTCAACATAACATGCACTGTAGACCTTTGAATTCTAGTAGCGGCCGCAACGCTGCTTATCGATTTACGAGGATTGGTGGAGGTAATTTCGTCTCGAGCCTCAGCCATATGTTCTGGTGTGGCTGCTGACGTAGATGTTCCCAGAGGAGTTCTGTTGACGATTGTCCCTTCTTGTCGAATGTCGAAGTGATTACAAAAACCGCGACGTGCACAAGCCAGAGATTCACCGCTCTTCAAATATTGCTCTACCAATCATGAACTTTTATTATTGCATTTCTGCAGAATACTAGTAAGACTTTGACATCTCCCAGCGGAATACTACCATTGCCGAAATGGCTAAGGCACTGTGTTCACCATTCGGTGATCGAGATACTAATCGCATTTTGGCGCATGCAAATTTGTTGTTTATTTTTCAATAATAAAAGTTGAGCTTACAACATAAACACAAGTTGGTGCAAAGTACTAGATTGTCACCCGTTGTCTATGACATACTTTATTCTCCCTTAGTTGAGAGCAAATACCACAATAAATGTGATGTTTGGAAATTGAGAAGAAAACATACAGCGATATCTCAGTGGTAGAGCATGCGTGGCAAAGGCCATAGCTAACCCACAGACTACGGCATGGCGAGCTTTCATGACAGTCTATTGAGACTTAATACATCACTAAGTAGTAGTAAAGTAAATTTTATTTTTTAAACTTCATATTAAACTTTTTACAATAATCTCTACATCTATAAAAGAGAACACATTTTTTCTGATTGTCCGCGAATTGGGAGCAGGTACGTAATGATACCTCAACAATATATATATATCAATCGATTTGTCTTGAGAAGAGGTAAAGTATAGGATTAAGTATCCTGAATCCGTTATCGGACTTTTGAACCCCTGTTATATGTTTTCTTAACTGACAAAAACCATTTTCCTATGCTTTACACACATATGTCTACAAAATGGCTGAACTGACTTAAAAGCTTGATTTCTCGAGAAGTACATTTCTTGCTGAAGAGATTGAGGTATAAATCATTATTCTGTGATTCTTATAACAGAAGTAATAAGCAAAAATATAATTATTTGAGATATAAAGATATCACAGATATGCGTGGGTCATTGCAATCAATGGCCCACCAGTGGAGTGCACGCATGTTCATGTTCATCAAACAAACTACATCGTAAATACAAAAGGAAGTCCCCAAAACGCTCTAATCTCGAGAACCACTGAAGGGGTTTGGATGCGGTTTTCACTGTTATGATCTGCATTTCTTGGGGAAGATTCTATTAGAAATTGCTCTACCACTTACAGGAACTGAGCATTCTAGGTTTAAGTGGCAGAAAGGGGGAAAATTAAATTCACACGGTCCTGACTCAACAATGGCTTATTGGATTTAAAAACAAAAGAAATGGTTTTTAGTAAATTCGTCTAAGATTAATTTGAGCTATACCATATTTCCTTTAGTGGAGACCACTGCCAGCAGCCATGCAGCAGAGGCTATCGCTGCAATAGTATGTGTATGTGACTATATGGGCGCGCTGTTTTGAACTTTTGTGTGCGATCTCTTCTGGAGTAAACATTGAAAAAAATTATTATCAGTGCCAATGTCAAACCTTCTTGTAATTAAGAGATACGCCACCATATGTAGATATAATACATATGCATGTACAGACAGAAAAATTGCAATATTTTTGCATTTTATTAGATGAGATGTTGTTGATCGTTGGATTTGTCCACGTTATTAGAATGTTTTAATAGATTTAAAATAAATTATTATCAGGGTGGCGTAGGCAGTATACTGCAAGTTGAATACTCATACTTTAAGTTCATTTTCCTACCTTTTAGACGGTGTTTTTCTAGAAATACTTCAGGTAATTATACGCGTTTTTCAAATGTTATAAACAATTTCATTGAAACGTGACTGCATATCTATAAATAAAATATTCTGGCAGACCGTCCGCCGAATCAGAAGAAGAAAGTTGAATATCGTGAAAAGAGTCAATACGAAAGACGGTACACTGCTTTCTAATGAGGGGTGGAGATGGAGCGAACACTTTTCAGAATTGCTTGGGGGTGGCGATGGTGTAGTGGTAACATCGTCAATTGCCACGCTAAAGGTTCATGGTTCAAGTTCAAATCCTGATGTCAGCAAGCATTTATTTATTTCTCATGAAATATACAAAGTCAGTCCGATCATTTGCGAAAGCTTGTGTGAACACTACTGCGAAGGCATAACACTGGCAGTAGGTTGGTCATGTGGCTGGAAAAATTGTTCGCTCTGTTGATGATGATTTGCCCTTGACATCGATTATTGGGAAAAAAGTACTGTGAATCAGAAGCAATGACAATAGTAACAAAAAAAAAAAAAAATCTCCCCAGTTATCTGGACGCCACCCCCGGAGAATAGCTGAAGCATAAACAACTGAGCTTCAAGAACCACTACACCAAAAAATCTTTCTCTCTCTCTCTCTATCAATCCTTTCCAACGCCCGCACTACGTGTAAACATGTTAAAGGTATTCATAACCCTTTGAGTGCGCGCAAATTATAAAAAAAAAAAAAAATAAAAATCCCGAACAAGCCATGTCATCAGGAAGATGACAAACCTATGCTCGAGACTTTGGCGCTAAAAGTTTGCGAATCTACCGATGTGGATGAAATCGGGCCAGAAATGCTAAATGCTTTTGGTAAAGAGTGAGTGCAATGGCTGTCACGTGTCATTAAAGTGGCATAGGAATGCAGTGAAACACCTGGTGATTGCCCCTCTTTGTAAAAGGGGAGCACAAGAGATTGAATCAACTAAAGGGGATATCTCTTTTAAGTCCCCGTGGAAACGTCTTTGCTAAGGTGCTAGAAATGCGTTCCAGAGCTCTGGTTGAGGATAGTTTGGCGGATAAGCAATGGTTTCGGTTTTCGGCCCGGTAGAAGCACAACCGACCAGTTATTCACTCTCAGAATGATTCTTGAGAAGGCCTGGGAGTATGCTGAACCTGTATACACCTGTTTTGTGTATTTGGCGAAAGCATGTGTTAGGGTTCCTCGAGGCAAACTCTGGAGTTCCTTATTAAGGGCAACGCAGTATTTATATACAAACTATAGAAGCTGTGTTCGAGTAAATGGCGGTAAATCAATATCCTTCACGGTGGGGGTTGGACTCTGCCAAGGGTGCCTTTCGTCACCTCGCCTCTTCATTGTATATATGGACTGAATGCTGCAGCTCAGCCATAGCAGAGAATATTACAAAGTGAGGGACTTAAGCATTGGTCATCCTCTCTTTGCGGATGATTTGATCATCCTTGGGTTCTCTTAAACCAAACTTCAGCGCGCACTCGAAAGGTTTGTAGCCGTTTGTGATGATGCTGAAATGAAAGTAAACGTGACCAAGACAGAAGTATTGGTTGTTTCCAGAACGCCTATTCAGTACAATATGGATATTTGTAGAGTCCCACTAAAGCAGGTGGATAAGTTTAAGTATCTCGGGGTCTTATTCGCGAGTGATGGAAAGAGCAATGTCGAGTTATTCTGTAGAAATGGTCGGGCTGGATCAATTTTGAGAGAGCTTGGTGAATCTGTTATAAGGAATGCCCAACATAGTGCTAAGTTATCGGTTTTTAACTCGGTATGTGTTCCAACTCTCACCTATAGTCGCGGATACAAGCTGCTAAAAAGGTTCCTTCGCGGCGTTGCTGAATTCACTGGTAGGGACCGAATGCGTATCACCAGAGTACGCGAGGCGTGCAATGTTGAGCAGCTACTTCTTCGAATGGAAGGATTTATGCTTTCACGGTTTGGTCACGTAGTGCGTATTTCCCCAGACCGGCTTCCAAGATGTGTCATGATTACCGTGCCATCAAGTTAGCGACCCCTCAGTAGGCCTAGAAATACAATATAGGGTTGGATCAAGTCCGACATCTCTCCTAGAGCCGTCTAGGAATTCCTCCTGATGAGTTAAAGTCGACGGCGACCCTCATAAAGGATTACCGGGTAAACTATTTCAATGACAAAACGGAGAGTGCTCTACAGAAGTGTACTTGGAATCGCATATTTAAAGACCCAGCGAAGCGGATACAACCAGCTAGTTTACAATAAAAGACCTTGGCCATTGCCGTCAGCCGAAGAAAAGAGAGAATTAGACTAAAGTTTTATGCAAATGTAGTGATTTAAAATCCTTCGTTCATTATTTGCTGCCGGTATTTTACCGGCACCATCTAGAGTTCTGATGAATTCAGCCATTGATAGCGCCTCTTTACCCCAGTACGCTCGTCTGATCTCTTTCAGTATTGCGCAAGCTCCAATAAAATGAAAAACGTCTTCCCTTGTTCGAAGATTGCATAGGCTGCATTCCTCACTCCCGTCGCTTATATGAGGCCTGAAGTTCAGCCGAAGTAGCTCGCCTATCGCCTTAAAGATGATAGAGATTAAATCAACGCTGAACCGATCGTGGAAATAATTTTTCGCAGCCAGATCACGATTGAGTAAGGGATACGTACACCTGGTCTCACTTTGTTGCGCTTTCAATCTAAACCTCGCACGGGTAGACCCTTCAATAAGCTGGTTCAGAGAACGTCGCCAAGATTCTGCATTATAGTGCGTTAGCTGCATACTATGTTCGCCGCTAAGCCTCGACCATTCGTTAAAAAATGAAAAACTGCGGCTATCAGGTCAAACTTGTGTAGCATAGCACATGACTGACCTTATAGCGGCTTCGAAAACCTTAAATTTGCTGCTCGATGGAACGTTTTTCCTAACAAGGAATCCCCGCCAACTGCAATTTATTGCCTTTTACGCCTTCTTTGATTTTTTCCCAGGTGGGCCTTGAAGGATACTTAGTTATGTCCTGTATCCCCTTGTGGGTCCTAGGGCCTCTACTACGCCTACGCGCCATCGTGTACGGTTTCTGGCAATGTGTCTGAGTTCTCCCCAACTTTTCCCTAACTGCCGTGCCTCCTTCTCGACTGTTCTGCGCCATGTTCTTCTCGGACCGCCAGGTCTTCTGCCATCCTGAGTTAGAGGGTTCCATTGCATAGCATGGTTCGCTATGGAGCTGTCACCCTTTCGGAACGTGTGACCAATCCACTGCCACTTCCGCCGTTGGATAGTTGTGCCTATTGGTTCCTGAGCCGTTCTCTCGTAAAGGTGTTCGTTAGAGATACGATTGGGCCAGAAAATCCTTAAGATATTGCGCAGACACCTATTAACAAACGTTTGCAGCTTTCTGGTGATAGTAGTGGTCACTCTCCACGTGCTGCAACCATATAGCAGCACGGATTCAACGTTGGAGCGGAACAGTCTTATTTTGGTGCTCAAACTGATTGCATTGCTTCGCCATATTTTGGACAACATCCCGAACGCGGACTTTGCTTTGGCGATCCTGTTGGCTATATCCAGTTCGGTTCCACCATCGGTCGAGACAATACTACCAAGATACTGGAAATCCTCTACTCTCTCTACCGGTTGTCCAGCAATGCATATTTGAGCTGATGAGTTTGTTCCAAGGCTGATAATTTTAGTTTTTGCCGTATTAATTTTCAGCCCGACGACACCTGCCTCCCTCTCCACATCTGCTGTCATTTGGTGGAGATCCATAATTCTGTGGGAGAGTAAGCATACATCGTCTGCGTAGTCAAGATGCTTCAGTTGAGATGTAAGAGTCCATCGAATTCCTCCGTTTCCCGTCGACAAAGCTGCATGAAGCACATCGCTAATCACCAATAGGAATAATATTGGTGAAAGGATACAGCCTTGTCTTACCCCACTTTGGATCTCAAATTCCTCAGACAACCTTCCCCTGTGCAGAACGTGACATTTGGAGCCTTCATATGTAGCTTTGATAATAACAATTAGTTTATCGGGGATGCCTCTCCTGCGTAAGGCACGCCAAATAAACTCCCTGTTGACACTATCGAACGCCTTCTCAAAATCGATGAACAGCAGGTGCAGTGGCGATCGATATTCAACACACTGTTCGATGATAATCCGCAGGGTGTTGATGTGGTCGGCACAGGAGGATCCAGAGCGGAAACCTGCTTGTTCGGCATCGAGTGTATCTTCGAGATGTTGTTTGATTCGCTCAAGGATGATTTTAGCTATTATCTTAGCTGCAGCAGGAAGCACGCAGATACCCCTCCAGTTTCCGCACTCCATTAAATTTCCTTTCTTAGGAAGCTTGACGATCATTCCCTTTTTCCACTCGTTAGGAAAGCTCTCAGCTTCCCAAGCTCTATATAAGTGGAAGCAGAAGCTGAGCCGATGTTGTGGGCGCTGCTCGTAAGAGCTCTGCTGGAATACCGTCAAGTCCTACCGCCTTGTTGGTTTTGAGTGCCTTGATCGCGGTAATAATCTCATCTTTACTGGGAGTCGTGGTGCGTATTCGGGTACTTCTCACCTCGGGCATCTCAGTCTGATTTGGGAGCATATCGCTAGCGAATACACGGTTTAAAACCGTAGCAAAATGCTCTTTCCATCTCTTGAGCTGGTCCTCATCCGAAATGAGCAAGGAGCCGTCTAGGCTTTTCACTGGGTGTTGGCTGGAGCTGCGACCACCTGTCAGCTCCTTCGTGATTCTGTAGACGGTCCTGCTGTCGCACCTCCGTGCAGCTTCTTCTGCTTCTGTAGCCAGCGCGTTGATGTAGTTGCGCTTGTCACGTCGTACGCTACGCTGAACTTCTCTCATCTTCATGCGATATAGGGACTCTAGCTCGCTTCTCCCTGCTGCTGGGGTAGCTGCAACGCGAGTTTTTAGCTGTTTTCGTTCGTCAATCCGTCTCCAGGTATCCTCGGAAAGCCACGCCCTATGTCTTCCCTGCGATCGACCGACAATTCTTTCAGCACCAGATGTAAAAACATTTTTCACAGCACACCAATGGTGTTGGATGGTTGCGGGCATTGAGCTGCTGATTGCTTCCACACCTTGCGAAAAGTGCTCCCTTAATTGTTGGCGCACTGAGGGATCACTAAGTCTATCGATGTTGAACCTGGGCATTCTTGTGTTGTCGTGAGATCTTCGAACTGCAGCAGTGCGTAGTTGGAGAGTAGCTATCATAAGATGGTGATCACGTACTATCCCCACATCTGCCCCTCGCCTGTTTCGGACGTCCAGGAGACTACTTCTAAAGCAGCGGCTGATAGCAAAATGGTCAATTTGGTTGGAGGTTGCTTGCCTATCATTGGAAACCCAGCTGACTTTGTGGCAGGTCTTGTGCTCAAACATGGTGCCACCTATCACAAGGCGGTTGGCATTGCAGAAATCCACAAACCTTTCGCCGTTGTCATTCCGGTTGCCTAGTCCATGCTTCCCGATTACATGTTTGAGCCCTTCGTTGTCGCTGCCTACCTTGGCATTCAAATCCCCCATCACTATGACAATGTCTCCATTTGGTGTTGTGTTGAAGACGGCGCTTAAGAGATTGTAGAAGCTCTCCTTTTCGTCCTCAGACGAACTATTCGTTGGTGCGTAACACTGTATGATGGTGACGCGTCGTACTCTAGTCCGGAATCTGGCCGTCAAAATCCTATCACCATGAGGCTGCCAGGAAATTAGGCCCTTGCGTGCTGTTGTTGTTAGCAGCAGTCCGACTCCATATTCCCGCGGGTTTCCGGATGGTCTTCCAGAATAGAGTAGTACAGTGTTACGCGTTGGAGACTGGTACTCGCCCGCTTCTAACCATCTTACTTCACTTACCCCCAAAATGTCCAGTTTATATCGCATGAATTCGTTTTCCAATTGGAGGAATCTGGCATTGTAAGGACCTTCTCTTCCCGAGTCGAGGAGCGTCTTTACATTCCAGAAACCTATCTTTGTCCGGGTACAATAGCCAAAAGTCGTCAACATGTGATCATTCCTTATCCGAGGCATAGTGTCGGTTTCCGTAGCGGGCAATATTCGGTAACGCAGGTTGCTGGCCCACGTTACCTAGCCTAGAATCAAGGCCCTAGACAACCCGCACTTACAATTTTGGCCTATACGTATAAGGGTTTATACGTATAGTTGCCCGGGGACCACCACTAGGAGGTAAAGTAAGCACTTCATCACGAACTTGATTGTTGCGCTACTGGCCCAAGCCAAGTTTTGGGCAGTCAGTAGTTTCCCGATCAATCGCAATGCAGGTCCCCCTAGGATACTTGAGATGTAATTAAAACTCCGAGATATCTATACTCCTTAACTGGTTTTTCCAAGTCCATCTTTCTTGCCTTGAGTATCGTCCAAACCCGTTTCCCAAAAACAGAAAAAAGAAACTCTCAGGTTCCATAAATTTTGGGGCTAATTTATCATCATCTGCAACATCATTAGAGTTTCTGATGGAATGACGATATCATCTGCGTATAAAAGCAGCTTTATTTGGAGTCCGTCGAACACAATTTCACTTGTTAAAAAGGTCACAAGATCATCCAGAAATATTGAAAATAGAAGTGGACTCATGAGACAACCTTGCTTCACTCCCATTTGAGACTTAAACCAGTTGGACAGGTTGTGTCCATCCCACAGTCCGCTACAGTTCGGGTTGAACCTGGGCCTCAACCAACAAGCCTCTCCATTTAGCTCGGTCTTTAGCTAACTGCCTCCAATTGCGCACTCCAAGTTGGTCGAGGTCCCCTTAAACTTGTGCGTGCCACCTACGGCGATGATTCCCTCTACTGTGTCGTCCCTCGGGGTTAGATTCGACAGCAAATATGAAAAAATCGGAGAGAAGAATGTGTCACAATCAATAAAAAATCATGATTTATTAATCAATCAATTCTGACACCCTTCAAGCTCCTCTCCGAAGCTGCGAATAGGATCTTCCCCAGAAGATCCCAATATTTTGCGCATTTATTCTTTGACAGAACTCTTTAAAGGTCAGTGGGTTGCTCCCATGAATATAAAATAAATATTTGAATAGGGAAATATTTAAAGACCTATAAATAGTACTACAGTATTTCCATCAATTAGTAAGATTAAAGAAAAATCCCGTGTTATTCCTGCGAGTGTAAAAATGACACGTTTCCCCATGGCATACTGAATATTCACTCTATTGGAGTGTCCCTTCCATCAGGTGCTGTCCAATCAATAAAGTATATAATAACCTACCTGTTGCTGTTTAAATAAAACCATTCCCGTTGCTATGTCAACATGCAAATCGCTGGGGGATTACACCGGCATAATTTTTAGTTTTCTGATGGGAAAACATGCTACTTGATTGCCGTACATTTCGTTTTATGATCACGAAATGACCCCCAGGTTCGGGGGCAGCACTTAAGCTGGCTTATAGTGGTGCAAACTTTTTATAGCGAATAACCCTCACACCCTTTCTATTCTCACATGCATTTCATTAATTAGCTCATACATGACGTAGTGAAATTTTCATAAAGAGGTTAACCACTTCGTTCGGGAATAGCGTCAGTATGTCCCAACTACTGTACAGTAAACGCGGCAGTCGAGTATACGCATATTATTATATTTGAATTAGTGTTTCGAGTGCCAAATAGAAATAAGTGGATGACTGTGGAAATAAAATTCTTCAGCAGAAGAAGAAAGGATACAGAATGGTCACAATCCGCTGGAAGGAATTGTATGATACCATATGACTCATATTAAAATCGGCTTTTAATAGAAATACTTACAATTAATCCTGAAGAAAGGAGACCCTCTGAACTGCACCAATTACAGAGGTATAAGTCTCCTCAACATCGCATATAAGATCCTGTCTGCCGTATTATGTGAACGCCTAAAACCAATCGTCAACAACCTGATAGGTCCTTATCAGTGCGGTTTCAGGCCGGGAAAGTCCACCATTGACCAAATATTCACACTACGGCAGATCTTGGAAAAAACCCATGAATATAAAATCGATACGCACCACCTCTTCATCGATTTCAAAGTTGCCTATGATAGCGTGTATAGGGACGAGTTATACAGAGCCATGTCTAGTCTTGGTATCCCTGCCAAGCTCGTCCGTTTATGCAGAATGACGATGAAGAACTCTCGCTGCTCCATCAAAGTCGGTATGAACATCACCGAACCGTTCGATGTCAGGAAAGATCTTAGACAAGATGACGCGCTAACATGCGTCCAAGAGCTGGTAGAAGTCATCCTCGGTGGCGTCGTCCTTCTCCTCGTGAGGGGCGTGAACGAATATTAAGCTAATGTTGGCAAATTTCGCCTTGATACGGATAGTCATAAGGCGCTCGTTCACATGCCGGAAACTCAAGACTTCTTGCCTAAGTCTGTCTCCAATTACAAATCCGCACCCGAATGACGCTGTCCTTTTTGTCTGTAGCAATCGCCGTAGTAGATGTTGCAGTTTTTCATACTCCTTTTGCCCGGCCCATCCCATCGCACTTCTTGGATGGCGGTAATGTCTGCTTTGAAACACTCTAGGGCCTTCGCAAGTTGTTCGGCTGCACGTGGTTTGTAGAGGGACCTAACATTCCACGTGCAGGCACGAAGATCGTTGTCCTTTTTACGTTTGCTTGGGCCGTCAACAGTAAAATCATCCGTATCCGAGGCTGTTGGTTGCTTCGTAACCGACGGCTTTTTACGTGGTAGGGAAGTTAATCCGACGGCACAGCCCCCAACCTGGAGGGCCAGATCCTTTTTTTTTACCCCTAGGACAAGAGGCCGGATACACCGATGCCAGTAACCCACTTCGGGGATATGAGCGCTGCCGTTGGCCCATTAAGGGTTCATCCGCCACCATCTCTTTTTCAATACCCTGACGTAGTATTGAAAATCCTTGCAGACCTCAGCTCCAAATTTATCCAGGTAGCTCAGGTAAGGTATCCGCTGGCCTATAGACGTCACCGATGATTCCATCGAGAGAATTCATCCGCCGCACGTCCTCCTTCTGAGGAGCTCTTGCTAGACTTCTGAGACGCATATTTCAGCCAATCAGGTCAACAAGAGATGCCTCGTCCGATTAAACATATGCGCGTTGAAGTTCACCCAGATGTGCTTACGCAAGTCTGAGTGTTCAGCCTCACATATATCGTTAGACTCAGCATACGCTCATCGTTAGTTCACTATAAGATAGCTATCCAGCGGGCACCGCGAGGAGGTGATGATGCGATTTTGTCACGCCATTTCGCCACGATTTTCGTTTACTGCGGCGATATTGTATTCCGTACGCACATTCCTTCAATGTGTTGAAGTTATTGCGTCATTAAGACAGTATGCTTGGTTCTTTGTAGACGGCGCGCGTAGTAAATTTTTTTCATCCAAAACTTGGAGGACTGTAATATTTACGTGACTTTCTAGTCGACCTTTATGCTTTTCGGGTAGTTTTTGATTTCGTCTTCGATTGTTTTAATGCCAAGATCTCTGTGGATTTCGCCATTTCTGATGTACCATGGCGCATTAACAATACCCCTTAGCATTTTGTTTTCAAAAGTTGATAAAATTTTAATATTACTTGTTTTGATGCAACCCCAGGGTTGTATACCATATGTCCATACACTTGCACTTGCTTATATAAAAGCAGTTTGTTCTCTATATTAAGCTTGGAATATTTTCCAAGTAACAAATACATTTCTCTATATTTATTATTTGGTTCTTTGCATTTTTTCTTTACTTGCGTTTTCCATTTCAGCTTTGCATCAAGTGTCATTCCAAGATACTTAGCCTCGTTTGCAAACGAAATTTGAACCGAGTTTGAAAAGATCGGCAAATTATTTACTCTCTTATAAGTAAAATTTACATGAACAGATTTGGTCTCGTTGAGTGCGATTCGAAAAACCTTTCTCCATTCATTTACTCTATCCAAAGCTTCTTACAGTTTTTCTGTGGTATCTTCGACCGTTTAACCTACTGCCAAGATAGCAGTGTCGTCGGCAAATGTAGCTAGCTCAGTGCCTTCTACTTGCGGTATATCACGAGTGTATAATATGTAGATATAAAACTTTACCAAGAACGCTTTCCTGTAGCACCCCAGCCATTATTTCCTTAAAATCTGAATATACGTTTCCACATTTGACGCGGAATAGTCTATTCGTAAGGTAGTTCTTCAAAGTATTATATAGTGCTCTGGCAGAACTCGTCGTTATTTAAACTTTAAGTCTTCATGCCAGACCTTGTCAAAGGCTTGAGAGACGTCAAGGAATACGCTTGAACAAATCCTTTTTTCTTCAAGAGATTTTTCGATAGCATGTGTTATTCTAAGACAGTATGTGCTACAAAATTTATCCACAGTTTAACGGGTGAGTTGTTCAGATAGACGACTATTTGCGCCATAAAAGTCGCTAAGTAAGTTCGACAAACTGGTAGCATTGTTCAAGTGTGAGTCTATTTATGATAATTTTTCAGACTATACCGAAAATAAAAGTCAAAAGAGACAACAGAGTGACAGCTCGATTTGACATTTGTTTCAATCGTAAGTTCAATCCCTGCGCAAAAAAGAAACAGTTACCAATTTCCTTTTACTCCAGCACTGGGTTTTTAAACTTTAAAAACGTTATTCTAAGAGCTAGCAGACATTGAAAAGTAAAATTAATAGACACAATATTATGTTATGAATTGTACTTCCATTGCGATTGTCCGATGTACCTTATGCAGACATAATAGTTAAAACTACGCGAAAACAAAAGCAAAATGCACACACAAAGCTAAATGGCATGAAGCGTTATTTAACTCGTTACTATTATATTATAAGTTTATCGTCAAGTTTATCGCTGACGCTCCTCTCAAAAATACCAAATTGGAAAAAAACATTGACGCACCATGCCCCTTACCGAGACTGATCCTACTCTCGACTGACTCAGTTAATTACTATCTGCTTAAACATGGTATTATGTCAAATCTGCATGTAATGATGAATTAGTGTTAGCGTTAAACATTTACGAACGGGGAAAGTCAGTCTGTCTGCTATGCAATTGGCTAAAATTATTATCACAACAACCTAAACAATATAGCACCGTCCGTAGTCGTCGTCCAAAATGGGTCAGATTACGTGAAAAGCGTTCGTTTACTGTGTGAATGCGAAGCGGCTTTGGTGCTGTGAAGTCTCAAACAACGCGGCGCGTAGGTTTTGGGTTAAAGCGGTTCACAATGAAACCGATCGGTTTAATGTCATTCGAAATTCGTAAGTGTTCCGGGACTCAATATTGAGTTGGTGTTACGCCAACGTAAATAAAAGATACAACTGCGGTGCAAGACAAAACACATACAACTATTGCCTGTCAATGAATTAATTGGCGTTGTCGATAGGTCATTTGTCGTCGCAGATACAAAGATACAAAGTTACACGTCAGATTTTGTTAATTGATTGGATATTATGTTGGATTGTGTTTAAATTGGCGTGTTAATTGCAACTCAAATAGATTTGTTTTGTTGGTGAGCTTTGCCGGCAGAGTATATGATATAGGATGGCTGTAGGCTTTAAGGTTAATGGAGGGCATGTCGATGTTTGCAGAGTTTGATAGATTTCGTTAGTGAATAGGAGGCACTGTCTATATTGTTTCAACGAAAATGGTTCGAACAAGGCAGTGTTAAAGTAGAAATTGAATTGATTAAGCAAGTAACAGGTAGCAATATGCTCATACCAAGCATATGGAGGGTAAGATATGTAAGTCAAAAGTCTCACAAGACTACCGTCTCAAGCTTTCGGCAACCTTTTCTGGGTTAAGAGAGTAGTCCATTTTTGTGACGTCGTTGCCTTACTACATGCCAACTGCTACGTCCGGGTCCAAAACACTAGTGGGTTCACATAAAGACTTATTCAAGTTGATATCCCAGTGATGTTTCGTAGGCAGCCTAGCCGGTAACCACGAATAGAAGGTCACGTTTGATATGATAGAAAATTAAATGCTTAGATTTAGAGCGATAACATTTCATGTAGTGGGAGATCACAGCCTCGAAGATAATGAAGCCAATAGAGCGGCTTGTGAATGTTATTTGAAACCACCCTGTGTGATTTGAATTTCAATTCGATCTTCACCAGCAGAGATCACTTAGTCAACAAGAAGCGATTTCAAAATACCACATTGACAATAGCGAAGAGGCTAAAATATCAGACGGAGCTTTAGAAGTTGTTGAATGAATTGAAAAATTGAACACAACCATTATAGAAGTTCGATATAGACTATTGCCTCCAGTCCGAGTTATTTGATTACCCTATATACTCGTAAGAAGTCGACGTCCATTGCACGGAAAAGGTATTCAAAGTAAATTAATATATCCTGGGCAGTGTCATATGTCATGTCCTGGGCAGAAGAAAGCAGTCAGAATAGTTCGAGATTCAAAGTAGAGTCAGGCAATATTGCATTCTATCGCCAGTATTATTTTTATTGGTAATTAGTGATTTGATTTGTTCTGCTTTATCGTTGAGAAGCGAAGGAATTCGAAGAGAGTGTTGCAAGTCAAATCGCTAAGGCGAAGTCAGTTTGGCTTAAGTATAAAGGTAATCATGTTCTGCTCCTGTGTTGAGTCCGGCTGTTGAATGGGTGCAACCATGAGAAGCGACCACCACTATTACGTTCGCTACGCAGAAGAAGACTTTCCGATAAACCAATTGCTATTATCAAAGATGAAGGTTGTCTGGGGAATTCGAAATCTAGAGTGAGGTAAGACAAGGCTACATTCTTTCACTAATACTACATATTCCTATTGGTGACTAGCGATGTAGTTCGTGCAGCTTTGTCGACGGGAAACAGAGAAATTCGATAGACTCTTACATCCCAACTGAAACATCTTGACCACGCTGACTATGTATGCTTACTCTCCCACTGCAAAAATTAAAATGATCTTACCTTAGAACAAACTTATCAGCTCGAATATGCATTACTGGAAAATCGGTAAAGAGAGTAGAGGGCTTCCAGTGTCTTGGGAGTAGCCAAAAGGATCGCTAAAGCAAGGTTACCGTTCGGGAAGTTGTCCGAAATATGGCGAAGCAATGCAATCAGTTTGAACACCAAGCTAAGACTCCTCCGCTCCAACGTTGAATCCGTGCTGTGCAGCACGTGCAGAGTGACCATTACTATCAGAAGAAAGCTCCAAATTTTCGTCAACAGGTGCCTTTACAACGTCTTTAGGCTTTCTGGTCCAAACAGATCTCTTTTAACACTTCTACCAAAGATCGGGTCAGGAACCAATAGGCAAAAACATTCAACGACGAAAATGGCAGTGGATTGTTCACATGTCCCGAAAAATGTGGCAGTTCCTTAGCTAACCATGCTGTGCAATGAAACCCTTTAACCCATGATCGTAGAATACCTGAAGGTCCGAACAGAACATGGCGCAGAAAAATCGAGAAGGAGGCACGGCAGTTGGCGAAAAGTCGGAAAATATTTCCTAATTTAAATTCTCAAGAAATATTTTGATCTTATCAGTTTTGGAGTACTCTCTAGTATAGGAACTTATTTATTCTCAAATCTGTTATAGGCTTCGTGTAATTATTAGTGGGATTAGATTGTGCTTCTGTTCAGAATTCGCATATGCTGATTTCTGGTATCTTATAAATTTGACTTCAACTATGTTCATCAGTATTTTTCGACTAATAGATGGTGCATGGAATTCTTCAGTTACTTCATTACCAACCATCAAACAGAGTTAGGTATATAATCTTTATAACATTCCTGGGTTGCACTATCCATGCTTACGTGCATGTTAACATGTTTGCGCTTCCGAACCCATAGAAAGAAAAAGGAATTGTGAATTGGATATAAATTTCTAAGCTCATTACTCTAGGGGTTTAAGTCCAAGATGAAATGCCTGCTCTTGCTGTTATGAAATAGTAGCCGTACTGAACTTCAACCATAATATTGTATACAGGGTGGGCTAACTACAAGTTTCTTTTCAAAAATGCAATAAAATGAACAAACTGAAATTTTTCCATGTATTATGGCTTTATTAGTAAGAGCAAATATTCCCATTAATTATGGAATACAACGTCGTTCAAGTGGCTGCCTCGGCTGGTCTCGCAGTAGCGCATTCTATAACTCCAATTTTCCAAGACCTTGTTGATGGTTTCGGGCTATAGCTCACGGATTGCTTGGATGATATTGGCCTTAAGTACTTGAATCGTTTTCGGATTGTTGGCATAACATCGGTCCTTCACAGTTCCCCACAAAAAAAAAAGTCCTAAGGGATCAAATCGCAGCTCCGAGGCGGCCAATTGACATCGCCAAGAAGGCTGATAACACGATTTGGGAATTTGGTGCGCAAAAGACCGATTGTGGCATAGGCTGTGTGGCATGACGCGCCATCCTGCATGAACCAGAGGTCGTCCAAATACATGTCTTCAATTTCAGTAAAAACAAAAGTCGTTAACATGGCTCTGTAACGCCCACCGTTGACCGAAACGTTGTTCCCAGCCTCATTTTCGAAGAAAAATGGTCCAATGATACCACCACTCCACAATCCGCACCAAAATGTCACTCTCTGTGTATGCATTGGCTTCTCGACAATAACGTGCGGGTTTTCCGAGCCCCAGATGCGGCAATTTTGTTTGTTAACGTAGCCGCCGAGATGAAAATGTGCCTCGTCAGAAAAGATGATTTTTCGCCCAAAATCGTTGTCCAATTCAAGCTATTCTAAGGCCCAAACTGCGAAGCGATAATGAAGCGGATGGTCATGCGCTTTCAATTGCTGAATCAATTGGACCTTCTTAGCGAATAATCCCAGATCTTTGTGCAGAATTCTCCTCAGGCTAGTGCGTGAAATGTTGAGCTGTTGAGATCGATGACGAGTTGATGTTCGTGAATTGAGTCTCACACTCTCGGCTACAGCAGCCACATTCTCGTCTGTGCGCACCATACGATAGCGGGGACCATGAGTGTTGTCCACTAGCATACCAGTCTCACGAACTTTTTGCACAAACTTGCGTACGGCAGGCGCGGTGGGTGCTTAATTTCGGCCAAAACTTCTTTTCAAAAAACGCACTGTTTGGGCTACACAGCACTCACTTTGGAAATAAGTTTTCAATATTTCCCAATGTTGTTCAAGCGTAAAGCGACTCATTTCGTTCCGCGGAGATATGATACTAACTTTCTGTCCAGATTTCGAGCAGGAAACAGCTGCCAGAGTCAAAATAACCTATGATTTAAAAAGAAATCACTAGATGGCCCACCCGTTATAACTAAACTTACCATCTTTTTTTGGCTGGAGAAAAGAAAAACTCCACTAAATTCGGCAATTTCGCATGATATTGAAATAAAAAAGAAAAGGATAATAAAAGGATATCAAATATAAAAAAAATGTCTGCCGTAAATTCATATTTTATTCGTCAAAAATACTTATACGCTTATGCCAATCAACCAACCAACATTGTTACAACTTCGTCGTCTTCATCGTCAATCGCACTCGCATTGGCATCCGTTTTGAAGGAATATTTCTCCTTTTTAGCAATTTGGAGGAGTAAATCTGGCTTTGTTTTCAAAAAGTGATAGAACTCTACGCATGGATATGTCAAATTGCATTTCAGCGTGAGAATCGCTTTCAATGTGTTGACTCTCACGAACTTTTGCGTTGAAGATGCATTTTCCTTTCGGTTTCGACGTTCTTTCGGCCGAATCCATTCACTCTTTCATACGAAAATCTAACAGTTGCACAGCTGTGAATGGCTATGAACCACACAATTGCTTCCGAACACATACGCCTATTACGGGCTACTTTTGCTATTGACAGTACTGAAGGAAACTTAACGCAGAATTATGAAATTCCGATTGCTTCCGACTATTATATTATAATTCAGCCATTACTCTTTCGCTGTGAATGTATACAATATTCGCCTGCTGTCATCGTTCAGTCTAACAGTCCAATGTTCGCCACATATCAAATTCAAAATATTATATACGTTAGGAATTTTGTATGAAAAAAAGCATTTAGAAAATTTTCGCGGGATAGGTTTTTGGGAGCTGAACAAAACGAGGATCCCACGAAAAAAAGGATAGATGGCAACTTTATATATAACCGATGATTGAAAAACTATCTGAGTGGTTCGAGGTTGGATTTGGGGTGAAACAAGGCTGTTTGCTCAGCCCCCTCCTGTTTGCCTTATTCTTAGATGATGTGCCGTCGTCATTGCCAGCTGGCATAATGGTGGAAAGTGTGAAGGTTACAGCGCTTCTCTTCGCGGACGACATATGTATGGTAGTTATGCCTGCCGAATCACCAAATTCGCTGCAGCTGATGATTAATAGCCTGCAAGCATACTGTGAGCTAAATAGTTAACGTATCAATACGAAAAAATCCAAGGTTTTAGTGTTTAAAAGGGGTAATGAACGGCTAGCGAGAAACGAGCGGTGGAGTTACGCTGGAGAGGATCTAGAGCCAGTTAAATTATACAAGTACCTACAAATACAAATTCAAATATTTGGGGCAACAGCTCTTTTAAAATGCCAGGGCCTAGCTTCTCGCAACCACTCATGTTATGTGCGTTATATTTTTCACACGAATGGAAGGGACCTACAGTTTAATGCCGAATCCGAACGGCGATTTGAAAAGCTTTTTCGTGACAATAATACTCGCGGATGTTTGTCAGACGCTCGCGAGAGGTGGGACCGTGAAAAAACTTTTTGGTATTTTCTGGGATTTGAACTTGGAACCTCATGCGTAGTGATCCGACAAACTAACCACTCACGCCGCGGCGCCCACCGCCCACCACCATACAAGTACCTAAGAGTAACTTTTTCGCATAACCTCTCGCTAAAAAAACACTTAGCGCTAAAACTTCCAGAACCAAAAAAAGCTATCAATAGCACTTGGTGAAATCTCTTATCCAAACCAAATGTTGCGATTCCTGCCAAACTATGTGTGTTTGATGCAGTGATGCGATACATGATGTGCTACGGAGCTCAAGTATGGGGGAGCAGAGAATATGATGATGTGGAAAAGCTGTTGAGATTTTTCTTAAAAAAGATTTTTCGGCTTCCGTCCAATACGCCCAACTATATGCTTAATATTGAAAGTGGTTGCTCTCAACTCTTCATATACACGCTGAAGATAAATATGGAATATATGTTAAAAATGATGAACGTAGAAGACAGCAGCCGCCTCACAAAATTGCTGGCTCTAAAAGCAGTTAGGAAGAAAACGCAGTTCTACAAGGATTGGGAAGAAGTTGCGTTGCAGTATAATGTGAACTTATACTTGATGAAATCAAACCTCACAGACTGGAGTAGGCATATAACTAAATTCATGAATCGCGTTGACCAAGCACAAAAAGCGAATTTCATAAACCAGGCCAGAAATTCTAACTCCCGTCAGATCTATAGACGTTTACAATTTGAACACCAGAATCTACTCGGATCTCATTTGGGGATACATACAATTTCAATCATATTGCGAACAAGAGGTGAACTTCTGAAGCTGAATTTTATGCCGCATCGCATCGACCTACCTACGCAATGTACATTTTATTGGTTCCTGTCCTGTGCTGAAGGAGATAAGAAGAGCTCATTTCGGGGAAACTCACTTAGAGCAGAAGTTGTACTGGATCTGCTAAATGGTGCTAACTGGCAGAGATTAGCTTCATACTGCAGAAAAGCCTACGACTACAGGTTGAGAATTGTTCAGGGAGATTTTTGATTTCGTTTGATGTATAACAGGTGGGCCGTCTAGTGATTTCTTTTTATATCATAGGTTATTTTGACACTGAGAGCTGCTTCCCGCTCGAAATCTTCACACAAAGTCAGTATCATACCTCCGCGGAGCGAAATGAGTCGCTTTACGATTCAACAACATTGGGAAATATTGAAAACTTATTTCCAAAGTGAGTGCTGTGTAGCCGAAACAGTGCGTTTTTTGAAAAGAAGTTTTGGCCGAAATGAAGCACCCACCGCGCCTGCCGTACGCTAGTTTGTGCAAAAAGTTCGTGAGACTGGTATGCTAGTGGACAACACTCATGGTCCCCGTCGTCGTACGGTACGCACATACGAGAATGTGGCTGCTGTAGCCGAGAGTGTGAGACTCAATTCACGAACATCAACTCGTCATCGATCTCAACAGCTCAACATTTCACGCACTAGCCTGAGGAGAATTCTGCACAAAGATCTGGGATTATTCGCTAACAAGGTGCAATTGATTCAGCAATTGAATGCGCATGACCGTCCGCTTCGTTATCGCTTCGCAGTTTGGGCCTTAGAGCAGCTTGAATTGGACAACTTTTCATCTTTTCTGACGAGGCACATTTTCATCCCGGCGGGTACGTTAACAAACAAAATTGCCGCATCTGGGGCTCGGAAAACCCGCACGTTATTGTCGAGAAGCCAATGCATACACAGAGAGTGACAGTTTGGTGCGGATTGTGGAGTGGTGGCATCATTGGACCATTTTTCTTCGAAAATGAGGTTGGGAACAACGTTTCGGTCAACGATGGGGGTTACAGAGCCATGTTAACTTTTTTTTTACTGAAATTGAAGACATGGATTTGGACGACCTCTGGTTCATGCAGGATGGAGCGCCATGCTGCACAGCCTATGCCACAATTTGTCTTTTGCGCACCAAATTCTCAAATCGTGTTATCAGCCGTCTTGGCGATGTCAATTGGCCGCCTCGGAGCTGCGATTTGACCCCATTGGACTTGCCAACAATCCGGAAACGATTCAAGCACTTAAGGCCAACATCATCCAAGCAATCCGTGAACTACAGCCCGAAACCATCAACAAGGTCTTGGAAAATTGGAGTGATAGCATGCGCTACTGCGTGCCAGCCGAGGCAGCCACTTGAACGACGTTGTATTCCATAATTAATGGGAATATTTGTTCTTACTAATAAAGGCATAATACATGAAAAAATTTCAGTTTGTTCATTTTATTGCATTTTTAAAAAGAAACTTGTAGTTAGCCCACCCTGTATAAGTATTAGAATATTAAATTAATAACTTTTCTAAAGTTAAAAACTTGTCAATCTACGGCAGACGGCAAAGCCATTGCTTAGATGGACCTGCAAAAACAACATTTATAATTATATTTTCTTTTTGAAATATAAAGTACACTTATTATTATATTATTATATTATATATAACCGATGAATAATGTATTGTAGACTAGCCGATCTACTTAATATAAACGCATTTCGGGCTTCTGCAGCGTAGATGGTCATCTGCAACAACTTTTCGTCATTTGTAGAGATTTTACCCCGGCGCGTATCCTTGTAGCCTTAGTACTTTTTTTTATTGCGTATAGTATTGCTTCATGGTCGCTATGGAAGTATTGAGCTTTAAGCTTCTAAACTGATCTCTATGCCATTGGGTTTTTTTTTTTTTATAATTTGCGCGCACTCAAGGGGTTATGAATACGCTTAACATGTTTACACACAGTGCGGGCATTGGAAAGGATAGACAGAGAGAGAGAAAGAGAGAGAAAAAGATTCAGTGTAGTGGTTTTTGAAGCTCAGTTATTTATGCTTCAGAGAATCTCTGGGAGTGGCGTCCACATAACTGGGGAGAATTTTGTTATATTTTGCCATTGCTTCTAATTCATAGAATTTTTTTTTACGATTACCGTCGTCATAGACAAGTCAATCATCTAACAGAGCCAACAATTTTTCCAGCCATATGACCTAGCTACTGCAAGTGTTATGCCTCACAGTAGTGTTCACACAAGCTTTCGCAATTGATCGGACTGCCTCTTTATTTTTTTTTTTTTTTTACATACATACATACATACATTTTCAACAGCCTGCTAATCCTTCATGAGGGTCGCGGGGGTAGAATGTTCAGGTGGACTCTACATCCTTCTCCATCCTCCGCCATTGACTCCAATTCATCAGGAGGAATCCCTAGGCGGCTTCAGGAGAGATGTCGGACTTGGTCCAACCATCTATTTCTAGGCCTTCCGCGAAGTCGCCTACCTGATGGGACGGCTATCATGGCGCGTCTATTCTTTCGGCCACTACCCAAATCTCACGACCATAGGTGAGAGTTGAAACATACACCGAGTTAAAAACCGATAGATTCAAGGTAAGAACACTAAGTTCGGCCTTCCTTATAACAGATTGGCCAAGCTCTCTCAAAGCTCATTTACGCCTTCGTACTGCATCCGTCAACAGCAACCGCTCAAACCTGCTTAACATCACCAGGTTTAATATCGACAGGCTCAAGGTTCCCCAAGTGCGCCAACAGTTCAGGGACCATCTTGCCTTAGAAGCAGAAGCAATCAGCAGCATAGAGAACATGGATGACCACTGGAGTGCTGTGAAAAATGCTTTTGCGACTGGGGCACGCACTTATGTCGGTAAAAAGCAGAAACACCACCGCACATGGCTTTCTACAGACACCTGGAGACGGATCGATGAGCGTACAGCAATCAAGGCTCGGATTGATGCGGCCTCAGCAGTAGAGAGAACCGAGCTTGAAGCCCAATACCGTGCGAAGAAGAAAGAAGTGCAGCATAGTGTGAGACGTGACAAGCGTCAACATGTCAACTCACTGGCCTCAAGGGCTGAAGAAGCAGCGAGTAGGTGCGACAGTAGGACTGTTTACAACATCACTAAGGAGCTCATTGGTGGTCGAAACTCCAAACAACATCCAGTGAAGAGTCTAGACGGTGACCTTCTGATTTCGGATGAGGATCAGCTCACTAGATGGAGAGAACATTTTGCTGCAGTGCTAAATCACTTAGACGACGGCGGTATGATCTTGAATTCGAATGAGCAGTTCGAAGCAACAAATTCCCGAATTCGCACCGTACCTCCCAGTAAAGCTAAAATAATAACAGCAATCAAGTCCCTCAAGAAAAACAAAGCGGTGGGTATTGATGGCATCCCTGCCGAGCTATTTCAAGCGGCGCCAAATACATCGGCAGATTTGCTGCATCCGCTAATACGGAGAGCTTGGGATAGTGAACAATTTCCACAGGAGTGGAAAAGGGGGATGATCATTAAGCTTCCAAAGAAGGGTAACTTGATGGAGTGCGGTAACTGGAGAGGTATATGTGTTCTTCCAGCTGTAGCCAAAATAATAGCTAGAATAATTCTAGAACGAATAAAGATCATTTAGATTCAACTCTCGATGTCGAACAGGCAGGCTTTCGCGCTGGATCCTCCTGCATCGACCACATAAACACCTTACGGATCATAATCGAACAATGCGTTGAGTATAGGTCTCCGCTACATTTACTGTTTATCGACTTCGAGAAGGCTTTCGACAGCTTGGATCGAGATGCTATCTGGCTGGCCTTGCGCAGGAGAGGCATTCCAGAAAAGCTTATAGCTATTATCAAGGCTACATATGAGGGCGGCAAGTGTCACGTCGTGCACAATGGTAAGGTGTCGGAGGACTTTGAAGTCCAAAGTGGAGTACGTCAAGGGTGCATACTGTCCCCACTATTGTTCTTGGTGGTTATCAGCGATGTACTCCGTGCAGCATTGACGGAAGCTAATTCTGGAATTCGTTGGACTATGACATCTTACCTTAAACACCTAGATTACGCTGACGATGTTTGTCTACTTTCACATCGGATAATGGATCTTCATTTGATGGCCCAAAATCTAAAAGCTGAGGCAAACAAAGTGGGGCTAAAAATAAACACAGCCAAAACAAAAGCCCTGAGTACTTCCAATACCCGCGCTCAACTTAACATTGCCGGAAAGCAAGTCGAGAAAGTTGATAACTTTCTATATTTAGGAAGTGTCGTCTCGGCTAATCGCGGTGGCACCGAACTAGATGTGTGCAGCAGAATCGGGAAGGCTAAAGCTGCGTTCGGAATGCTGTCCAAAATCTGGAGAAGCAATGTTATTAGCTTAAGAACCAAGCTACGACTGTTCCGCTCCAACGTAGAATCAGTGCTGCTTTATGGGTGCAGTACTTGGAAGGTGGACACCATTAACACACGCAAGCTGCAAGTCTTCGTAATCAAATGCTTAAGAATCATCTTGAGGATTTTTTGGCCGAACCGCATCTCCAACGAACAACTTTATCTGAGAACGGGCCAAGAACCTATAAGCATTACTATACGAAGAAGAAAGTGGCAATGGATTGGACACACCCTACGGCGCGAAGACAACTCCATTGCGAAATACACTATGCAGTGGAATTCGCTCACCCAGGCAGGCAGAATAGCGGGACGCCCTAGGCAAACGTGGCGCAGAACAGTTGAGGAGGAATCGAGCTCTTTAGGAATGAGTTGGAGGCAGCTCAAACGCGTTGCAGAACTCCGAACACGATGGCGCGCAGGCGTGGTTGACGCCCTATGCCCCCCGAGGGGTTAAAGGACATAAGTAAGTAAGTAGTAAGCTCTCTCAAAATTGATCCAAGCTGACCAATTCTACAGGATAACTCGGCATTGCTCTTCCCATCACTCGTGAATAAGACCCCGAGGTACTTAAACTTATCCACTTGCTTCAGTGGGACGCCACTAACTTGCAGAGTGCACTGAATGGGTTTTTTGGATACAACCATTACTTCCAATTTGTTCACATTGATATTCATTCCAGCATTATCACAAACGGCTACAAACCTTTCGAGTGCGCGCTGAAGTTCGGTTTGAGAGGACCCAAGGATGACCAAATCATCCGCAAAGAGCAGATGACTAATCCTTAGGTCTCGCACTTTGAAACATTCCCCGCCACGGCTGCGCTGCAAAATCCAATCCATATATACAATGAAGAGGAGAGGTGACAAAACGCACCCTTGGCGGAGTCCAACGCCCACAGTGAAAGGTATTGATTTAACACCGTTTATCCGAACACAGCTTCTACAGTCTGTATATAAAGACTGAATCGCTCTTAACAGGGAACCATCAATCCAACACTCCTGCAGAACACTCCAGAGTTTGCCTCGAGGAACCCTATCATATGCTTTTTCCAAATCCAAAAAACAAGTGTAGACAGGTTTGGCATACTCCCAGGCCTTCTCAAGAACAATTCTGAGAGTGAATAACTGGTCGGTTGTGCTTCTACCGGGACGAAAACCGCACTGCTCATCCCCCAAACTTACCTCAACCACAGCTCTGGAACGCTTTTCTAGCACCTTGGCGAAGACTTTTCCTGGGAGACTTAAAAGGGATATACCCCTATAGTTGGCGCAATCTATTTTGTCCCCTTTTTTAAAAAGAGGAACTATCACCCCCATTTGCCAATCACCAGGTGTTTCACCGCATTCCCAGGCCACTTTAATGACACGCGAGAGCCATTGCACTCCCTCTTTACCTAAAGCCTTGAGCATTTCTGGCCGAATTTCATCCACACCAGCAGATTTGCCAACCTTTAGCGCTTTGATCGCCAAAGTTACTTCCTCTACCGTAGGACTACTTTCCGCCCTACTCTCGACCATAGGTCTGTCATCTTTGGTGCCCTCTTCGGGATTGAGCAATTCTGAAAAGTGCTCGCTCCATCTGCGTAAGATGTCCTCCTCATTGGAAAGAAGTGTACCGTCTTTGGATTTGACTCCTTCAACGATATTCAACTTTTTTCCTCTGAGTCGGTGGACGGTCTGCCAGAACATCTTATTTGCAGATCTGTGGTCACGTTCTAATTTCTCGCCAAACTCCTTCCAAGACTGTTCTTTCGCTGTTTTCACAGCTAATTTGCAAGTTCTTCACGCCTCAGTGTACCGACATATCCACACCTTAAAAACTCTCTTCTTCTCTCTGATGGCTTCTTGAACTCCAGGCGTTTTAAACCAAGCAGTTCTTTTCTCACCACCAGCCGCCACACCAAGCCGCTTCACTCCACAAACATCTCCCGCAGAGGCAATAACCGCCGTTGAAAACAATTGCCAGTCTTCCTTCTTTTTTTTATAATTTGCGCGTGCCAAAGGGATTACTAATACCCTTATACTGGTTCTCAGGCTACGGGCGGAGAGAGAAATAAATAAATACTTGCTGACGTCAGGATTTAAACCATGAACCATTAGCGTGGCAATTGACGACGTTACAACTATACCATTGCCATACCCTGGATTCTTACCTGTTGCCCCTTTGTACTGAAAGCGTACTTATTACCATAGTTTACAAGCCTCTAGGGTTATTAAACATTCAATAGGATGCTTCTCTTTCTGCTTATTCTTCTATAGCCCCATTCTACGACAGCTGGTTTGTTACGTCTACCATCCATGGTATCCATGGCTTAGAAATTTAATTTTCAATAGCTAGGTAAAGTGAAGCAATCGTAGACGTAGAAGCCAGTATCTGGTCTCATTCAAATCCCATTCCAATCGGACTCGATATGGTCCATTGTATTTCAGATAGAAACCGTCATTAGTGTACTAGTTCAAAAAACATATCTTTCATTTTCTTATGCCTGATGGTTGCTGTTCACCGCGAAGCTTGAACTTGGGACACTTCGGGTCACCAGCAAGCACACTATCCACTGAGCTATTGCTACCCTTAGTTAATCCCGAATAGTCTTATCTGTGAAAAAAGGCTTTGGACGGGCTCACATTGTTACAACACATTGTTGTTACAACAAAAGTACCTTCCTTGCGTGTTGTGAAGATGGGTATTATCTTACCTTTTTTCGCTTATAACCTCGCCATGTGACCACTTTCAGTACATCACAAGGAATGCATTGATCAATCAAACTGTACACGCTTGTATCATTTAAGTGGAAAAAAAAATATTTTTAATGACAGTCCTTCAAACCAAGAACCCTGTCATACAAAATTATGCTATCACTAACCACCGAGCTCACGAGGGTCAGGCAAATTGGCACATGTCGCTTGAATGTCATGCTTTACCGGAAAGACTATGTTTTGTTTCCTTCATTTGTTCAAAATGGGTTACATATTCCCAAACGAATTTCCTGGCTAATTGCCTGTTTAAACTTCGTTCTCTTTAAACGAAGCCCATCGGGTTATTGCTCTATCCCACCGACAGCTTCAGCTGCCTTATAAAAAAGCAAATCAAAATAAATATTTTAATTCCAAAATGGTCATGTCACAAAATATTGGAATCAATGAAATATATTCGAATAATAAAACAAAATG
This sequence comes from Brachypalpus laphriformis, assembly GCA_945910035.1. Classification (NCBI taxonomy): domain Eukaryota; kingdom Metazoa; phylum Arthropoda; class Insecta; order Diptera; family Syrphidae; genus Brachypalpus; species Brachypalpus laphriformis. The sequence continues at coordinate 291,637,569 of OX246753.1, read as the reverse complement.
ATTGTAAATTATCAAAAGTTGTAAAAAGACAATCAAACTGCAAGCAGAAAACCCACCTACGCTGGCGGGGAGTTCAAGGTTTCCACTCTGGAACCAATCCAATTCGATATCTGTGACAGAATTATAAAGCATTTAATATTCCTTACACAGTGTGACTAATTTATGCCGCAAGGACTGTTCCATTGTCATCCCCTTGCTTGCATTGCATCAGAAACTTTGAACTTTAAGCACTGTTTGCAGACTAATTGACCAACTAACATAGTACCTTAATTAGGTATTTAAAAATTAAACGATTACATGCAACGTTCGATGTCTGATTACCTTTATGTTATACAATGTGGCTCATATCTTTGACTGCAATTTGAATGCAAATGCATTTTATTTTCAATATGGTATGCAAATCAACTCGTCAAACAAGTTCCAGCCACAAAAGTAGCTTCATCGCCCCCTCCCTTTGGTTCTGTGTCGTATTCTACGGCCGCCTTTACAGGCTGTCATACGAAAAATGTATCTCACAAATATTCGTGGGTATCTGACCACAATTTGTCATCGGTGAAAAATTCTTGAGCGCACACGATTCAATTAAAATTCAGATATAAACAAAAACCAAATGTTAGATACTAGTTCAATTTCTATACGTGGGTATGCATGATGTGTCGGTCTGGTTCAGATGAACCGATGAACGCACCTCCGCCGCCGCTGCCATTTAATATTCATCATGACGATTGTGAAGCTGACGATTGTGTAGTGTAGTATCGTCACCGGCTGGCGACTAACAATTTAATTTGCATTATTTGTATCTTGTGAGCGAGGTCTATCTGTGGGGCTTTGCAAAATGTTAAGTATTTATAGAAAGCAGATGATGTGCCTCCATTGGTGTTTGTGAATTATGATCGGGATTGCATAATTGAGACACCAGACGCAAACGTCTCTGTCTCATAATGGCCCACTTACAAGTGGAATATTGGAATTAAGTAGATTTGGATTGAATATTTATTATAATTGGGAAAGATACAGATACGCGCAAAAAAGTGTATTGTTTTAAACGAATTATAGTAAAAAGAAATTAGGCAGATCAGGTTTTGGCACAGTGAGGTCGAGGTGACCTTCGATTGGATAGTTTGGACGTGAGAAACATTTTTTTTTGTCGATTTACATAGGCATGTCATTGGAGAAAGGTTAAGGTTTGGGATTGTAAAAGATGACAAATCTATTCAATTCAACGTATGGGTCTCTTTGTGATTTCAACTGTAAACGCAGATAAGAAGTTGGAAAAATGTCTTCAGTTGGTACAAGTAAGCAAAATTTAATCAAAGTTAACTTCAAGAAAATCTATTCTAGGTGCAGCCTTATACACCAGCATTTTTTTTTTAGATATTCCTTTCACAACGAAAAAATCCATCAGGTCAGGTATTTTCGAAGAATCAGTTAGCCAGCTAGTCGGTTTGCCCGTCGAATGGAAATCACAACTATACTCCATACCTGCCCCATAGAGGAGTCTACCTTTTTTCGAGCTGTACCTTGAGCCCCAGAACGTATGTTTCGCACTAAAATCGCCGCCAATAATAAAATTACTTACTTACTTATTTACTTACTTAGGTGGCGCTACAGTTCGGGGTGAACCTGGGCCTCAACCAACAAGCCTCTCCATTTAGCTCGGTCTTTAGCTAATTGCCTCCAGTTGCGCACTCCAAGTTGGTCGAGGTCCCCTTGAACCTGTGCGCGCCACCTACGGCGATAATTCCCTCTACTGCGTCGTCCCTCGGGGTTAGATTCGAAGACTCTGCGGCCGGAGCGTTGTCCTAGCCATCTCAGACGTCCAATACGCAGTTTTTTGACTAGGTCGATGTCGCTGTACAGCTCGTATAGTTCGTGATTGAATCTTCTCCTCCAAAACCCGTCAACGCAAACGGGACCGAAAATCTTACGAAGAATTTTTCTCTCGAAGCGAGAGAGCAGCGCCGTAAAGCAGGACTGGGATGATCAAGGTCTTATATAGAGTCTCCTTAGTTGTTCGAGAGAGGGCTTTACTGTTGAGTTGCCTTATAAGCCCAAAAAAACAGCGATTGGCAAGAGTTATTCTTCGATTGATTTCTGCGCTGATTTTCTTTGCTGAATTTATAGCAGAGCCAAGGTAGACAAAGTCCCTTACTACCTCGAAGTTATAGCTGCCCACGGTGACGTTTTGTCCAATTCGTCGATGTTGGTTTTCCCTTCTAGTTGACAGCATATACTTGGTTTTGCCCTCGTTTATCGCCAAACCCATTTTGGCCGCTTCCGCCTCAATGCTTGCAAAAGCACCGGTGACAGCCCGCTGAGATCTTCCGATAATGTCTATATCGTCGGCGTATGCAAGCAGTTGTACAGACTTGTAATAGATTGTGCCTCCGGTGTTGGCTTGTGAGTTCCGCACAATCCGTTCAAGTACAATATTGAAGAAGTTACATGACAGCGCGTCACCTTGTCTAAAGCCTTTTTTGACATCAAAGGTCCTTGATGGAGCAGCGAGCGTTCTCCATCGTCAGCCTGCACAGACGGACAAGTTTGGCAGGGATGTCAAAACTAGACATGGCTCTATAAAGCTCTTCTCTACAGATGCTGTCATAGGCGGCCTTGAAATCGATAAAGAGGTGGTGAGTATCGATTTGGAATTCTTGGGTTTTCTCCAGGATCTGCCGAAGTGTGAAGATTTGATCGATGGTGGACTTTCCTGGCCTGAAACCGCACTGATAGGGTCCAATCAGGCTGTTGATAAAAGGTTTCAGGCGTTCACACAATATCGCAGAAAAGATCTTGTACGCGATGTTGAGGAGACTGATGCCTCTATAATTGGCGCAGTTGAGGGGGTCTCCTTTCTTGTGGATCGGGCAAACGATGCTGAGGTTCCATTCATCAGGCATACACTCGTCTGACCAAATATTAGAAATGAGTTGGTGTATGCACTCTACCAATTCATCCCCAGCTGCCTTGAAAAGTTCGGCCGGTAAACCGTCAGGTCCAGCAGCCTTGTTTGATTTTAGCTTGGATATTTCTATCCTCACTTCGTTTTGGTCAGGTGGACGGAAATTTTGACTATCATCGTCTATGTTGAATGGTTCATTCTGCCTGACAGCGGGATGTTGGTCTTCGTCGCCGTTATACAGTCTGCAGAAGTATTTTTTCCATATTCTCAGCACCGACTGTGATTCTACTACGAGGTTTCCATTCTCATCTCTACAGGTTTCTGTACGGGTATTACTTCTCTGACACGTTCTTTCTACCTTTTGGTAAAACTTCCGTACATTGTTCCTGGAGTATAGACTCTCGATATTCTCAAACGCGCGCTTCTCATGCTCTTTCTTCTTCTTTTGGAGAAGCCGATGTTCTTCCCGTCTCTTTTGCTCGTAGAGCTCACGAGCAGCTCTCGTCTTCCTTTGCAGCGCCGCTTTGTATGCCTCTTGTTTTGCTGCATGCACTCGCCGGCATTCTTCGTCAAACCAGGGGTTTCGCGGTGGTGGGCGAGCGAGACCCAGCACATCAGTCGCGGCGTTTCTGATGGCATGTTGGCAGCGTTGCCACTGGTCTTCCGTACTTGATGCTGGCGGTATAGGGGTGATTGAGAGATTTCGGGATACGCGTTCAGCGAAGAGTCTGGCGGTCTCTTGCGATTGTAGCTTTTCGACGTTAAATTTTCTCACAGTAATTCTTCTTTGTTGCTCAGATTGGGATATCCGCATTCGTACCTTGGCTACAACAAGGTAATGATTCGAGTCTATGTTGGCCGCTCGGAAGGTCCGGACATCCAGAATACTGGAGGCATGCCTTGCGTCGATCGCAATATGATCAATTTGGTTGATCGTGACATGATCATTGGACCGCCATGTCTGCTTATGAATATCGAGATGAGGAAACCATGTGCTTGCTATGGTGACATTTCGCTCCACAGCGAAATCAATTAGCCTTAGTCCGTTATCAGACGTGGTGTCGTGTAGGCTATGCTTACCGACTGCTCTACCGAAGACGTCCTCCTTTCCTATTTTGGCGTTAAAATCGCCCAATACGATCTTAACGTCGTTAAGGACATTGCTCGTATGTTTTGTCGAGGAGCTCGTAGAAACACTCTTTGGAGGCAGGGTCCTTTTCTTCTGTGGGGGCATGAACACATATTAGGCTTATGTTAGCGAATTTAGCCTTGATCCGGATAGTCATAATACGCTCGCTCACGTGTCGGAAGCTTAAGACTTCTTGCCTAAGTCAGCCGCGTATGACAAATCCGCATCCGAATAAGCGTTGCCTGTTGCCTCTGTAGCAATCACCGTAGTAGATGTCACAGTTTTTCATCCTCTTTTTGCCCGGCCCATCCCATCGCACTTCCTGGATGGCGGTAATATCTGCTTTATAGCAGTCTAGGGCCTCTGCTAGTTGTTCGGCTGCACGTGGTCTGTAAAGGGACAGAACATTCCACGCACAGATCCGAAGGTCGTTGTCCTTATTTCGTTTGCTGGGGTCGTCATTAGTTGAGTCATCCTTATCCGAGGCTTTTGCTTTTTTTTACGTGGTAGGGAAGTTACCCCGACGGCACAACCCCCAACCTGGAGGGCCAGTTCCTTAATTATTCCCCTAGGACGAGGGGCCGGGTACACCGGTGCCAGTAGTCCACTACGGAAGTATGAGCGCTGCCGTTGGCCCATTAAGGGCTCCTCCGCCACCATCTCTATTCCAATGTCCTGACCAACATTGGAAATTCCTTACCGACCTGTGATCCGAATACGTCGAAGCAGCTCGCGCAAGGTATTCACTAAGTTCAACCTAACTGGAACTATAGACGCCACCGTTGACTCCGTCTAGGGAATTCGTCCGCTGCCGCCTGGAGCAGGAAGAAGAAAAGCACTCTTCCCCCCCTCTCTCATCTGCTGCCACCAAGAATCCGCCAAACGGGGTTGGTTACCCATTTCTTGGATTAAGGTACTAGGCACCCGGCTGTCACCGCGTGGAGGTTGAGAGTAGGAGTTGGTAGGCCTCAGCTGAGTGAAAACGCTTGTTTTTTCATATGATCGCATGCACTACCGTTTGACTAGCCAAAAATAATAAAATTAGGTTTCAGCGATTCAAACAAGTAAGTAAAATCAGATTTTTCAAGCGCGGAACGCGGTGGACAGTAGATACATGAAATTTTAAGAGTACGCCGACTAATTTTAACTCGAATCGTGCACAGTTGCGAAGTTTCAAGCTCTATCTTTAGGTCTTCGGATTGTTCGATGCAGTCTTTAATAAACAAGGATGATCGGCCTCACGCTTTTCCCGAAGGGTGACAAGCGTGGTAATCATTATAGCCTTTTATTTTTAAATGCGATTCCTTTTTTACGTGGGTTTCAGAAATCTAGCAAATATCAATATCGTTTTCACGCATGAATATTTCCAATTCGTCGAGTTTTTGCAAAAGTCCGTTTGCATTCCAAGTACATACGTATTTTTAACATTCGTTTGTTATTCATGTTCTAGTTAAAGTACGCGATTTCTGAGAATTATTTTCAAGCTTAACCAGCCTATCGAGAAAAATTTTATTTATTTTGCTTTGTTCTTCAAATTTCTCGAGAATAACCGACAAAACATGAGAGACAGGGTCTGTCGAAATTTCAAGGTTTTTTTGGTTTTTCGGATGCCGCGGCCTGAGCGTAAGTCTGCACTCCTGCTGTCCGAGGGTCATTACCTGGCGGCTTTTTCGATGTTAACTTTTCAGTACCGTTTCTTTTAAGAACAGAGGTCGAGGAAAAGGGATATTTGGAAAGATATGAAAATCTGAACCACAAGGCACCACCTGTGAAAGTTAACCGCGAATATTAATATTCTTAGAGAGGTTATTTCTACCAATTTTACAGACTGAAATATGTTTGCTCTGAGTTTGGCTGCACATAAATGAAAAGAGAATTTAAAAACAATTTTAGTATGAAGCATTCCAACCCTTGACCAATGTTTTCTCGGTAGGAATGTTAATACCACCGCCTGCCGTGATTATAGATCTAATTTTACTTGGCTTGTACTTCTTCGTTTCTAGCAAAACAGTAAGCCTAAGACTTAAACAACAAAAAAATGATCCAATCCATCTTCTTGTAAAAGAAAAGCAAGACAAGAATTTCTGGTCTAAGGGGAAATTCTGTCCTAAAGGAAGTAAATCTTGTTGGTTCTTTGCCAAAAGAATAAAATACTTTGTCTCGTCTACCATCCCAACTTTTGTGCAGAAAGATAAGAATACCACGGAACTCAAAGAGAAAGCGAATCTGCTGACTGCAATGTTATCAGCAAATTCCACCTTGTCCTCTACCTGCATTGAATCTGATTCAGTATTTTTTTTTTTAAAAAAAATATATTTTTTCGAAACCAAAATTCGCAGGTCCAGATGAAATTTCACCCATTGTTTTAAAGAGGTGTTCTTCCACATTGGCTTAACATCTATGAAACTCATGAACGTGAGTTTGCCAATTCCCAAAAAGAACAATGCAAGATAGATATACATATATCTATGACACCACAGCAATGGCCCAAGTTTATGGAGTCTCAGCGACAGCGAATGACATTGAACTTATCATCAATAGAGCTGGCAAAAATTAAATTGTTCAAGTTCACCGCGCCAAAAATCCAGTACTGTCTCCTGTCTCTAAAGCGAAATACTGACGTGGTCTTTCCAATACTTTTTGTGCACGTTATATTATTGGTCCCTTACCTGACTGCACCGTGGCGTAAGTGGTTAGTGTGTCGGATCACTACGCGTGAGGTTCCGAGTTCGAATCCTACAAAACACCAAAAAGTTTTTTCACGGTCCCACCTCTCGCGAGCGTCTGACAAACATCCGAGAGTATTGTTGTCTCGAAAAAGCTTCTCAAATCGCCGTTCGGATTCGGCATTAAACTGTAGGTCCCTTCCATTCGTGTGAAAAATATAACGCACACAACATGAGTGGTTGCGAGAAGCTAGGCCCTGGCACTTAAAGAGCTGTTGCGCCAAATATTTATTTTTTTTTATTTACCTGACTGCACACCTCGCCGTGGTGTAGGGGCCTAGTAAAGGTCAAGGATTCTCGGGTACTTATCCCCAGATGAGACATGAAGACACTCTAAATAATAGCCCAGTCGCTAACGGAGTATCCGGATACCTGGCGACCTCCGGATTAGCCTGTCTTGCCTGCTCAATGCGGATCCCTGTGCAAGTCGAGTTTCCCATTCTCCGCCACTCATGGGTCCTAATATGAACAAAAATAAACATACAACCAAACAACCAAAACAATTTAAAAAACAACAAAGAAATCTTCAAAAAGAGTGCGGTCCTCTTGAAAAATGTCTTCCAGCCTCCTGGAAAGCACGCCTGCAAGCTCTGCTATTGCAACTCCTGCTAGGGCATTGGCTTTGGCGCCTAGCACTAGCTATGCGAGCAGCTGCAAGCGTCTGATACGCTGGCGGATAGGACAATGGTTTCAACACCTGGTCCCATCGTAAAGCCAGACCATGAAACGCGTGGGGTCAACCCAAATATTTTCTCTACATCTTCAGGGACAGCTAACTGTTCGGCCTCGAGCTTAAAGCACGCTGCTCCCCCCTCCTCGAAGGATTTACATCCCCTTCTTAAATCTCTCTCAGGGGCAACGGACAGCTCGGCTTCGAGCTTGCGGAACGTCACTCCCTCCAAGATCGATTACCAAGATCGACAGCTGGCCTACAAGCTAATTCGTCGCATTAAGGCCATCCCTGAATGAGAGAGAACGCAAAAACACAGAACCTCCTTAAGCTGGCCAACTAAACGTGTCCAGCTCCCCTCCGACTCATCCAACAAGGACTTATCGTCCAAACGTCAAAGATCTCAGGATGAGTCTCCCACTTTAGCAAAGAAAATCAAGGTAGTACTTTCCAACACTACCTCCAAGCCCTTCAACCAAGTGCTTAAGGCACACTTGGAGATCGCGGCCCTTGACCACCCCGACCCGGATGGCAACATCACGACTGACAATTGGAGAAAGCTGGAAAGCTCGCCACCAATTGTCTCCAAGTCTTACGTGACCATCCCGGCCCTGATGTTTCTTGCAGAGATGCTGGCTGGTATCAGGGGCACGTAAAAATCATTGCCTGTGCTGACCAAAGATCTAAGGATCTATACAAAATTGCTGTTTCCAGATTGGGGCAGGTTTGGCCAGGTGCAAAGTTGGAGGTCGTGGAAAAGACCAAATTCCTAACCGACCTTGGGCACGTGCTACCATTCCGGTCGAACCCTCAAATCCTAGGGTTATCCTGGATATCCTTAGGATCCCCAACTTTCCCTTACTGCTGTGCCTCCTTCTCGACTGTTCTGCGCCATGTTCTCCTTGGACCGGCAGGTCTTCTGCCATCCTGAGTTAGAGGGTTCCATTGCATAGCATGGTTCGCCACCGTTGGATGGTTGTGCCTATTGGTTCCTGAGCCGTTCTCTCGTAAAGGTGTTCGTTATAGATACGATTGGGCCAGAAAATCCTTAAGATATAACGCAGGCACCTATTAACAAACGTTTGCAGCACGGATTCAACGTTGAAGCGGAACAGTCTTAATTTGGTGCTCAAACTGATTGCATTGCTTCGCCATATTTTGGACAACATCCCGAACGCGGACTTTGCTTTGGCAATCCTGTTGGCTATATCCAGTTCGGTTCCACCATCGGTCGAGAAAATACTCCCAAGATACTGGAAATCCTCAACTTTCTCTACCGGTTGTCCAGCAATGCATATTTGAGCCGATAAGCTAGTTCCAAGGCTGATAATTTTAGTTTTTGCCGTATTAATTTTCAGCCCGACGACGCCTGCCTCCCTCTCCACATCTGCTGTCATTTGGTGGAGGTCCATAATTCTGTGAGAGAGTAAACATACATTGTCAGCGTAGTCAAGATGTTTCAGTTGAGATGTAAGAGTCCATCGAATTCCTCCGTTTCCTGTCGACAAAGCTGCATGAAGCACATCACTAATCACCAATAGGAATAATATTGGTGAAAGGATACAGCCTTGTCTTACCCCACTTTGGATCTCAAATTCCTCAGACAACCTTCCCCTGTGCAGAACGTGACATTTGGAGCCTTCATATGTAGCTTTGATAATAGCAATTTGTTTATCGGGAATACCTCTCCTGCGTAAGGCACACCAAATAAACTTCCTGTTGACACTATCGAACGCCTTCTCAAAATCGATGAACAGCAGGTGCAGTGGCGATCGATATTCAACACACTGTTCGACGATAATCCGCAGGGTGTTGATGTGGTCAGCACAGGAGGATCCAGAGCGGAAACCTGTTTGTTCGGCATCGAGTGTGTCTTCGAGATGTTGTTTGATGCGCTCCAGAATGATTTTAGCTATTATCTTAGCTACAGCAGGCAGCACGCAGATACCCCTCCAGTTTCCGCACTTCATTAAATTTTCTTTCTTAGGAAGCTTGACGATAATTCCCTTTTTCCACTCGCTAGGAAAGCTCTCAGCTTCCCAAGCTCTATATAAGTGGAAGCAGAAGCTGAGCCGATGTTGTGGGCGCTGCTCGTAAGAGCTCTGCTGGAATACCGTCAAGTCCTACCGCCTTGTTGGTTTTAAGTGCCTTGATCGCGGTAATGATCTCATCTTTACTGGGAGTCGTGGTGCGTATTCGGGAACTTCTCACCTCGGGCATCTCAGTCTGATTTGGGAGCATATCGCTAGCGAATACACGGTTCAAAACCGTAGCTAAATGCTCCTTCCATTTCTTGAGCTGGTCCTCATCTGAAATGAGCAAGGAGCCGTCTAGGTTTTTCACTGTGTATTGGCTGGAGCTGCGACCACCTGTCAGCTTTTTCGTGATTCTGTAGACGGTCCTGCTGCCGCACCTCCGTGCAGCTTCTTCTGCTTCTGTAGCCAGCGCGTTAATGTAGTTGCGCTTGTCACGTCGCACGTTACGCTGAACTTCTCTCATCTTCATGCGGTATAGGGACTCTAGCTCGCTTCTCTCTGCTGCTGGGGCAGCTGCAACGCGAGCTTTCAGCTGTTTTCGTTCGTCAATCCGTCTCCAGGTATCATCGGAAAGCCACGCCCTATGTCTTCCCTGCGATCGACCGACAATTCTTTCAGCACCAGATGTAAAAACATTTTTCACAGCACACCAATGGTGTTGGATGGTTGCGGGCATTGAGCTGCTGATTGCTTCCACACCTTGCGAAAAGTGCTCCCTTAATTGTTGGCGCACTGAGGGATCATTAAGTCTATCGATGTTGAACCTGGGCATTCTTATGTTGTCGTGGGATCTGCGAACTGCAGCAGTGCGTAGTTGGAGAGTAGCTATCATAAGATGGTGATCACGTACTATCCCCACATCTACCCGTCGCCTGTTTCGGACGTCCAGGAGACTACTTCTAAAGCGGGGGCTGATGGCAAAATGGTCAATTTGGTTGGAGGTTGCTTGCCTGTCATTGGAAACCCAGCTGACTTTGTGGCAGGTCTTGTGCTCAATCATGGTGCCACCTATCACAAGGCTGTTGGCATTGCAGAAATCCACAAACCTTTCGCCGTTGTCATTGCGGTTGCCTAGTTCATGCTTCCCGATTACATGTTTGAGCCCTTTGTTGTCGTTGCCTATCTTGGCATTCAAATCCTCCATCACTGTGACAATGTCTCCATTTGTTGTTGTATTGAAGACGACACTTAAGAGATTGTAGAAGCTCTCCTTTTCGTCCTCAGACGAACTATTCGTTGGGGCGTAGAACTGTATGATGGTCACGCGTCGTACTCTAGTCCGGAATCTGTCCGTCAAAATCCTATCACCATGAGGCTGCCCGGAAATTAGGCCCTTGCGCGCTATTGTTGTTAGCAGCAGTCCGACTCCATACTCCCGCGGTCTTCCGGATGGTCTTCCAGAATAGAGTAGTACAGTGTTACGCGTTGGGGACTGGTACTCGCCCGCTTCTAACCATCTTACTTCACTTACCACCAAAATGTCCAGTTTATATCGCATGAATTCGTTTTCCAATTGGAGGAATCTGGCATTGTGAGGCCCTTCTCTTCCCGAGTCGAGGAGCGTCTTTACATTCCAGAAACCTATCTTTGTCCGGATACAATAGCCGAAAGTCGTCAACATGATATCATTCCTTATCCGAGGCATAGTGTCGGTTTCTGTAGCGGGCAATACTCGGTAACGCAGGTTGCTGGCCCACGTTACCTAGCCTAGAATCAAGGCCCTAGACAACCCGCGCTTACAATTTTAGCCTATACGTATAAGAGTTTATACGTAGAGTTGCCCGAGGACCAGCACTAGTAGGTAAAGTAAGCCCTTCATCACGAACTTAATTGTTGCGCTACTGGCGCAAGTTTCTGGTCTAGAGTTGCCTTAAATATTTGGCTTCACTGGAAAAATGAAGTTGAACACCATTTAGTGTTAGTGTCTGAAAATTTAAATTTCTTCTCCTGGTGAATGGAATTGTGTGTTTTGATAGGGCATTTCAGTAATAATGGATGCTTGCTTATCTCTTATTATTATGACTAGGTTATCTGCATAACCTTGAGTTGGATGACCACTATTATTTAGGCCGTTTAGAAGTTGGTAAAGTAGAATTAAATAAAGAAGGAGACTCTCTTGAGGACAACCTTTAGTGCTTTTGATAGAAAGTGAGAATTGACCAAGCCTGGCAGAAACAATTTTGTTACGCAGCATGGAACAAATCCATTTGGTAGTGTGTTGGTCGATGCTTTTAGCATTACTTACTTACTTAGGTGGCGCTACAGTTCGGGGTGAACCTGGGCCTCAACCAACAAGCCTCTCCATTTAGCTCGGTCTTTAGCTAATTGCCTCCAGTTGCGCACTCCAAGTTGGTCGAGTTTTCGGCATTGGCTACCGTTTTTATAGAATGAAACGAGATGTTGTCAAAGGCTCCAGGGATGTCTAGAAAAGCACAAAGTATGATATCTTCGTTCAACAGCGATTTTTCAATCTTTTCAACCAAGTAGTGGCATAAGGCTGTTGTTGTTGATTTACCTGTTTGGTAAGCAAATTGGTATAGCCCTACTTAGTTTCTTACACGACATGTATAGTAAGAATTCAATTCTAACTATGAAATCTCTACTTCAGCCCAAATCTTCATTTACAACTAACATAGATCTAAGGCTTAACTTCATCAAACATCACACTACCCCTGTCACTTCCTTTTGTCTTCATATATTCCAAAGGTTGTTGCCATTAGTTGTAAATATTTCAAAGCATTCTTCCCTCTTGTCAATGCAACGATACATATCTTTTATCAAGATACCCACAGCGAATCTTTTTCTCAAAATAACAAACTAAAGCAACACACAAAGCATCTGACCTCTTTTCCGTAGAATAACAAAATTAAAAGAAAACGACTCCACACACACAAACAACACAGATACAGATGGTCAGATCCAGATGCAGATTCCGAATGCAAAAGAAAAAAAATAAAACTGCTCCAAGATTACTATCACATCAGGACGGTATCCAATTCAGCTTTTCCAATCCAGTTGAGGTAGGATTGTGTACTTCGGTTTCCATGTTCCCCTAGTATCTCCTTCTACTCTTTGTGAATTCATTCACACATTCCTCTTCTTGGCGAATACCACATCAAAACAAAGAAGCAAAATGAAAATGAGAATGGAAATGAAAATGAAAATTGTCTGCACAGAGAGTTACCACTGCTGCGGTCCAAGATGTGGTAATACCATCGCTCGCTTGTTGACAGCGCCTTACTCCAGCTGATCGTGACCGATCGCTCCAACTGTCGTAGATCGTAGTAGTAAATCCACCTCTCCAAAAAGGTGGTTTTTTGTAAAGCTGAAGCCTCTCACGACAACCAGTATCTGTGTGTATATTTTCGGATTGTGCTGTGGGCCAGTATTGGTTGATAACTTGGCCTTTGCAGTGAGCAGAAACTCTGCTACACTGGTAGTTGTAAGTTGTCTTCCCAATTCAGCTGGAATTGCAAACCAAAACAAATGAAGAAAATTCACAAAAAGCAGCAAAAAAAAATATGTTAACAATTTTTTTTTTGTTTAGTTAGTTAGGGGGGTCTCTGTGCCAGTGGCGGTCGTGTGGAATCGCAGTTCTTTTTCGTCGGTAGCGTCGGTTGGATCTATTGGTGCGCGTGCTCGCGATCGGTTTTCGAGTTTTCTTTTCACATCTCATGCAATATTTGAAACCAGTGTTAGGTTAGGTTTATTTTTTTTCTATTTTTAGGATTTGTTTTTCTTTTTTTCGAAACGTTTTCGTTATATTTGTTTATTTTTTTGAAATTTTTCCAGGCATCGATTGAAAACGATCGGTTGACAAAAATAGCAAACTCATCGATGATCGTCGCTTACGTTATCGCACAATCAAACATAATCAAACGCCTGCACATTGGAATATCGTATTCGATAACTTGTTGCAAAAAGAAAGAGAGAAACAGCGAAAGAAAGAAAAAGCAGAGAAAGAAGAAACGGTTCCTTTCGATTACTTTCCCACAAACAAAAGTGAAATTTTTGAACTTGAACGGGAGGGCTGCTGAACGGGTGTGAATGCGCGTATATTACGATATTGCCGATTGTATACGATATTTCATGTATTACAAATGATTATACTGTGCGTCGACTTAAATTTTAATTAATTCGTGAATATCTAATGCATCTACATATATGCAAGTTGCTTAATTTCCTAATTAGTTTTGAATCTAATCGGAAGGCTCCCTATTAATGTTAATGAGTTGCAATGAATGGTTAATTCTGTGAACAGGCAATAGAAAAAAAAGTGCACTTGGCCGGTTCGAGATTGGCTTGGAAAATTACTCAATTGTGCAGGAAGACGTGGAAGAAGAAGAAATTCATTTTTTATTTTTTTTATTTTTGTTGGATAGTTAGTTACTGTGGTGGACGGTTGCATAAGAGTGACTTCTTTTGGAATTTTTCCCGAAACTATAGTGTGTTATGTACGCGAATATTGTGTCCGAGTGGCAAGTTAGTAATTCAATTTGGCGGGTGGAAATCCGAAAAAAGTGTTGACGTGATTTAAAGACGCTCGTCGAGTGGGCTTCGTTTGACAACTGATTAGATTTAGCTGTGCGAAGCTTTGAAGAAATCAATTTAATTAGCTGAAGAGCATCAAATCGGATTACATTACACATACAAGTGATTAAAAGTGGATCATTGGTGAGTGGTTCTTTATTTTGGTGGTGGAAAGAGGACATACGGGTTAGGATAGTTTGGATGCAACGAACCCAGTTGCATGATGGTAACTAAAGAACAGTCCGGTTTCTTTTATAGATTTGACTAGATCTCTTAAAAACCATCACATTTTCACTAATGTCCTTGCTAAATGCATTTTGTTAAAGTCTATATCTGTAACGGAATTGAAAATGTTAGTTTTCTGTCGCAATATGTTGCGGAAACCAAAAATTACCGAAACTGATAAAGTTGAACGAATGCCTTGCAAATCCTTTCCTGAGTTACCTTTTGGCTTTTGTAATACATTTGTACCTACATTTTGATATACGTATCCTTTCCATATTCATGACGATTTCCAATAATTCAAAGTCTTAATGTTGCAATATTTTCCATCGAAGTGAATACGGCAAGTGGGTGGGAATTTCGCATTGGATAGTGTGTTTGCTTATTTGTTTGTGGCAGTACCATGGAGTATGAGTGCTCTGGGAAGTGGGTTTCCTTAAATCGGCAGACAAAGACATACGTACGTATGGAAAATTCAATATTTTTTGAAATTTGAATCTCTATTGGAAACTCGGGCTTGGGAACGTGCATCTAGGTTTCGTATAACTCGTAGACTGTTGGCTGTGTCTACTTCAAATAGATTTCTTATACTTCTTACATGTCCGCACGGCCAGATTTTTGTCTCGTATATACATACTAGCATGCTATACGTACGGTCATATTCTAACCATAGGGTCTGGAAGCCGGAAGGCGAACCCCACAGGCGGATCAGTAGAAATGCGGTGAAGTGGGAGGGTTCCGATCCTTTGCTTTCGGATCATAACCTCGCTGATAAAAGGAAGAAGAAGAAGAAGAAGAAGGGTCTGGAAGCCGTGGCACAGTGGTCACTGTCTCGAACCACTGCGCATGAGGCTCAATATACGAATCCCAAAAAACACCAAAAGTTTTTGCACGCTCCCACCTCTCGCGAACGTTTGACAAACATCCGAGGGTATTGTTGTCATGAAAAAGCTTTTATCAGAATAAAGGTTGCCCTTCGGATACAGCACAAGACTGTAGATCCCTTCTATTCGAGTGGAAACAATAACGCTCAAATAACGAATGATTGCTAGAAGCTAGGCCTAGGCCATCAATGGGCTTCTCTTTTTTTTGTAAGCGAGGGGGAAGCCTTTCATAAGCACCGCGTTCCAAGTTACCCCGTTGTGTCAAATTCTGACTGACTAAACCTTACCTCCGCTAGCTCAGACCTCGCCCCGTGGGACCACCATCAGGTATTACTTCCCAGGGAAGATTCTCCGCCGTCAATGTTTTTGTTTGCAGCACTCTTCTCTGATTTTCCGCCTGTCTGTGCTCGATTTGTTTTTTTGTTATTAATGTGCAGACTGCCTCCCAATTATCCACCGAGCTTAGCATCTCCGCCATTGTATTTGTTGCATCAAGTGTCGTATTTAATTCACTTTCCAGTCTCCGTTTTTTCTCGTGAAATCTTGGGCTCTTAAAAGGAACATATTCCAGGTCTTCGTCGCATCCAGGACATACTGGGCATTCTGGCGTAAGTGCAAAGCTGTAAAGGTATCGGCGATACCCGCCATGGCCTGATGGAAATTGCATCGGTTGGTAGTTTACCTTTCTATGGCATGGCCTCGGAATAATTCTGTATATCCATCTTCCCTTGTGTGAGGCGTCTCATCTTTGTTACTTACTTAGGTGCCGCTATAGTTCGGGGTGAACCTGGGCCTTAACCAACAAGCCTCTCCATTTAGCTCGGTCTTTAGCTAATTGCCTCCAGTTGCGCACTCCAAGTTGGTCGAATGGAATGATCAGGGTCTTATACAGAGTCTCCTTAGTTGTTCGAGATAGGGCTTTACTGTTGAATTGCCTTATAAGCCCAAAAAAACAGCGATTGGCAAGAGTTATTCTTCGATTGATTTCTGCGCTGATCTTGTTTGCAGAATTTATAGCAGAGCCAAGGTAGACAAAGTCCCTTACTACCTCGAAGTTATAGCTGCCCACTGTGACGTTCTGTCCAATTCGTCGGTGTTGGCTGTCCCTTCTTGTTGACAGCATATACTTCGTTTTGCCCTCGTTTATCGCTAAACCAATTTTGGCCGCTTGCAAACGCACCGGTGACAGCCCGCTGATTTCCTGCGATAATGTCTATATCGTCGACGTATGCAAGCAGTTGTACAGACTTGTAATAGATTGTGCCTCCGGTGTTGGCTTGTGAGTTCCGCACAATCCGTTCAAGTACAATATTGAAGAAGTCACATGACAGCGCGTCACCTTGTCTAAAGCCTTTTTTGACATCAAAGGTCTCGGTGAGGTCATTACCGACCTTGATGGAGCAGCGAGCGTTCTCCATCGTCATCTTGCACAGACGGACAAGTTTGGCAGGGATGTCAAAACTAGACATGGCTCTATAAAGCTCTTCTCTACTGATGCTGTCATAGGCGGCCTTGAAATCGATAAAGAGGTGGTGAGTATCGATTTGGAATTCTTGGGTTTTCTCCAGGATCTGTCGAAGTGTGAAGATTTGATCGATGGTGGACTTTCCTGGTCTGAAACCGCACTGATAGGGTCCAATCAGGCTGTTGATAAAAGGTTTCAGGCGTTCACACAATATCGCAGAAAAGATCTTGTATGCGATGTTGAGAAGACTGATGCCTCTATAATTGGCGCAGTTGAGGGGGTCTCCTTTCTTGTGGATCGGGCAAACGATGCTGAGATTCCATTCATCAGGCATACACTCGTCTGACCAAATATTAGAAATGAGTTGGTGTATGCACTCTACCAATTCATCCCCAGCTGCCTTGAAAAGTTCGGCCGGTAAGCCGTCAGGTCCAGCAGCCTTGTTCGATTTTAGCTTGGATATTGCTATCCTCAGTTCATTTTGGTCAGGTGGACGGAAATTTTGACTATCATCGTCTATGTTGAATGGTTCATTCTGCCTGACAGCGGGATGTTGGTCTTCGTCGCCGTTATACAGTCTGCAGAAGTAGTTTTTCCATATTCTCAACACCGACTGTGATTCTACTACGAGGTTTGCATTTTCATCTCTACAGGTTTCTTTACGGGTATTGCTTCTCTGACACGTTCTTTTTACCTTTTGGTAAAACTTCCGTACATTGTTCCTGGAGTATAGACTCTCGATGTTCTCAAACGCGCACTTCTCATGCTCTTTCTTCTTCTTTTGGAGAAGCCGATGTTCTTCCCGTCTCTTTTGCTCGTAGAGCTCACGAGCAGCTCTCGTCTTCCTTTGCAGCGCCGCTTTGTATGCCTCTTGTTTTGCTGCATGCACTCGCCGACATTCTTCGTCAAACCAGGGGTTTCGCGGTGGTGGGCGAGCGAGACCCAGCACATCAGTCGCGGCGTTTCTCATGGCATGTTGGCAGCGTTGCCACTGGTCTTCGGTACTTGATGCTGGCGGCAAAGGAGCGATTGAGAAATTTCGGGATACGCGTTCAGCGAAGAGTCTGGCGGTCTCTTGCGATTGTAGCTTTTCGACGTTAAATTTTCTCACATTAATTCTTCTTTGTTGCTCAGATTGGGATATCCGCATTCGTACCTTGGCTACAACAAGGTAATGATCCGAGTCTATGTTGGCCGCTCGGAAGGTCCGGACATCCAGAATACTGGAGGCATGCCTTGCGTCGATCGCAATATGATCAATTTGGTTGATCGTGACATGATCATTGGACCGCCATGTCTGCTTATGAATGTCGAGATGAGGAAACCATGTGCTTGCTATGGTGACATTTCGCTCCACAGCGAAATCAATTAGCCTTAGTCCGTTATCAGACGTGGTGTCGTGTAGGCTATGCTTACCGACTGCCCTACCAAAGACTTCCTCCTTTCCTATTTTGGCGTTAAAATCGCCCAATACGATTTTAACGTCGTATTTAGGACATTGCTCGTATGTTTTGTCGAGGAGCTCGTAGAAACACTCTTTGGTGGCAGGGTCCTTTTCTTCTGTGGGGGCATGAACACATATTAGGCTTATGTTAGCGAATTTAGCCTTGATCCGGATAGTCATAATACGCTCGCTCACGTGTCGGAAGCTTAAGACTTCTTGCCTAAGTCTGCCGCGTATGACAAATCCGCATCCGAATAAGCGTTGCCTGTTGCCTCTGTAGCAATCACCGTAGTAGATGTCACAGTTTTTCATCCTCTTTTTGCCCGGCCCATCCCATCGCACTTCCTGGATGGCGGTAATATCTGCTTTATAGCAGTCTAGGGCCTCTGCTAGTTGTTCGGCTGCACGTGGTCTGTAAAGGGACAGAACATTCCACGCACAGATCCGAAGGTCGTTGTCCTTATTTCGTTTGCTGGGGTCGTCATTAGTTGAGTCATCCTTATCCGAGGCTTTTGGTTATTTCGGAACCATGCGTTTTTTACGTGGTAGGGAAGTTACCCCGACGGCACAACCCCCAACCTGGAGGGCCAGTTCCTTAATTATTCCCCTAGGACGAGGGGCCGGGTACACCGGTGCCAGTAGTCCACTACGGGAGTATGAGCGCTGCCGTTGGCCCATTAAGGGCTCCTCCGCCACCATCTCTATTCCAATGTCCTGACCAACATTGGAAATTCCTTACCGACCTGTGATCCGAATACGTCGAAGCAGCTCGCGCAAGGTATTCACTTAGTTCAACCTAACTGGAACTATAGACGCCACCGTTGACTCCGTCTAGGGAATTCGTCCGCTGCCGCCTGGAACAGGAAGAAGTGCTCTAGTGAAAAAAGCACTCTTCCCCCCCTCTCTCATCTGCTGCCACCAAGAATCCGCCAAACGGGGTTGGTTACCCATCTCTTGGATTAAGGTACTAGGCACCCGGCTGTCACCGCGTGGAGGTTGAGAGTAGGAGTTGGTAGGCCTCAGCTGAGTGAAAACGCTTGTGTTTTCATATGATCGCATGCACTACCGTTTGACCAGCCTACACCTGAACCTGCTAATGAATATTTTCTTTAGAAACGGTGCTTTTGTGTGTTTAATTTTTTGGAACATAATTGGCAAAATTTCGTCATTACCGGAAGATTTGAATGACGAGAAAGGGTCAGTAGTCCATTAAATCTTGTCTTCAGTAGCGACTTCATTTGGAAGTTCTGCTTATGTCATTGATTGTTGCCTATTATCTGTACGTGTACTTTAATTTTGAGTTGGTATGCAACCAAAAAAGTGGGTATCTAGCAGGAGACACGTAGCGGTTCAGAAGAGAATTGTATCCAGTTTTAGGATAGCTCGTGTTTCAGCTATCCAGCGATAACTCGTTCCTTGGAAAGGATCGTATATGGTGTATACTACACTCGTACAGTTGGCGCCGTCGTTAGTGTGTCGGACCACGGCGCGTGTGGTTCTAATTTCGAATCCCAGAAAACATCAACAAGTTCTTTCCACGGTCCCACCTCTCGCGAACGTCTGACAAACATCCGAGAGTATTGTTGTCTCGAAAAAGCTTCTTAAAACAAATTGCCCTTCGGATACGACACTTAACTGTAGGTCCCTTCCATTCGTATGAAAAATATAACGCACACAACATGAGTAGTTGCAAGAAGCTAAGCCCAGGCCCTTGAACAGCTGTTGCGTCAAAATACTTTGTATACTCGTTCCAAGTTTTTGAATATTATAAGTATAATTGGCAAATGAACAGATATAGGTGCATACGTGCGATTCAGTAGTATACTTTATTTAAATATGATTTCTACTCCACTACACACTACTACAACACTTTACTCGTAAACCAGTGTTTCATTAATATCTAAACCAATACAATTCCGTATATGTTAAAAACTTATTTAGTTGTCATTTATCGAAATGCCAAACATCAACTAGTAGATATACCAGTACGGATCAAAAGTGGTAACAAATTTGGCCATCCCACTCATAGCCATTCGTATGCTTAGTTAACGTTCAACCGGTGTATTAGATACTTTTTAAGCTTAATTCAATCGTTTTCAAAAACAAGATCATTTGGAGAACAACATCATGTGTCTTTATTTTTTTAACGATTACAGACCCAAGCAAATATCAATAATTCAGTCATCCATAGAAATTGTTGCTAAAATTTCAACTTACATTCGGGCAGACTAGATTCTTCATTACAAAATTCTGGATAAATAATTAAAACGAATAAAACAGCAGGTGTTCGCTTGTGTCAGTTAAGCACATTAATCTCACAATGATCGGAGGGCTTGCCATTGTTAGTGATATAATTCGATTTCAAAAAGATGGATAGAATGGGCATGTAGCAAAAAACAGTAAAAACTCAGCCATACACCTACTGTTACTGAGTCTAGAACACAGTTTAAAATACAAAGTAACTTTTTTTTCATAGAATAATGGTGTTGATTAAGTGCTCTGACTACTACAAATTTCTTTTTAATTTTATGAGTGCTATAAAATCGTTTACCGCACTTTCGTGAGATGAATAATTCTATCGCACATACTCACACCCGTGTGTAGGACTTTGGCATTTTTGTTTGCATTTTAGGGGCCAAAACTGAATTTTTATGGAATTTACTTACCTCATTGCAATCATTCGGATTTAGCATAAAATTAATGTCTATACCTCTGCTGATGTCATGCTGATATTAGTTTTAATTTTTACATTAACAATGCCTGTGTGCAATATCTAATACATTATGGAGAAGCTTGCTCTTTAGTTAAATTCTAAAAATTATTTTAATGCTCGACGTACATAAATACAAATGGTGATGCGCAGAGCAACAAAAAGATCAAAATGTTCAATGCCGCATATAATTGTTTCCTGGTACAGAGTGCCTATGTTCGCATAAATTGTTAAGCATCTTTGGGGCAACCTATTTTATGTTTTAGTGTAAAAAAAAAGCCGGGATTGCATTGTTCACGCAGCATCTATTGAATGACTAGTTATAATACTAGGTGCTGATGTCAATCATTATGACGGTTCACGTGCTCCTTTTATACTTGTTTTTTTAGATACTCTTAAATTAAATTTATTTTTTTATTCGGCCAGAGGCACTTACACTTTCAAAATGTGTCACTGGTGGAATGCCGATAGGTGAATGTTTTATAGGACTTAGAATAGCATCTCTTAAGTGACAGAACTTGTTCCACTTTATTGCTAAGCTGATCTATTTGGAATTTCTTGATGACATAACGTCACAAGTTTCGGATTGAATTTAGGATCTAGGGTCATAAAAGAGTAAAAATAACTTTACGTCTTCTTTCCGAATTCCGGTTGGATTTATGATAAACAGATGTAAATCTTATCGAAATCGATCAGCATGCTTGTTCTTTGTAATATGCTTCCTGTTGATTATTATAAGGAGCCTGTACGTAGGTAGAAAGAAAAGTATTCCGTATATGATTCTTTTTTTTCTTTTTCCTTTTGTACAACCTATGCCCGCGTGGTAACGACACTGCGACCTGAAAGATCTATTGTATCGGAGGGTTGGAGTTAACCTAACAGACGTACTACCTCCCTTATGAAAGTGATTATGTCTTTAGTAGTGGAGCATTTCAGTTCCACTGAAGTGAGTATCTCCTTGAGGAAAATACATTTCCTTAACCAGTGTAGTGCCGGGCATTCACAAAGAATGTGTTCGGATGTTTCATCCTCCTCTAGGCATAGCCGACAGTCCTTCTCTTGGCACAGGTTCAACTTGTTAAGGTGGTATCTTAGGCCGCAATGGCCAGTTAGAAAGCTCACTAGCTTCCTAATGCTTCCCTATCTAAGTTAAGGATTTTCTTATAGGAGTAAGGCTTGCTTAAACGTTTGGATTGTCTTAAACCTGGCCCATTAGTCCAGTGATCTAGACGAAGTTTGTTCTCCCATTCGTTAATCAACGCTGTAGCTGTTGTCCAGTTGACGCTACAATAAGGTTCGGGACCTATAAACGCAGATTCTGAGCTGGCCCTAGAAAGCTCATCTGCAGATTCGTTGCCCACAATTCCCTGGTGTCCAGTGACCCAACCGAGCAACACACTCTGTTGTGTTTGGCAAGATTTTATAAAGCATCGTAGCAGCATTTTACAGTTATGGAGTCCATTTGGTTGGACGATAATGCCCTAAGTGCTGCCTGGCTATCTGAAAATATATGAATCCTAGCGACCTTGATTCTCTTACGGGGATTGTGTCTGGCGCAGATCTCAATGGAATGGATTTCAGCCTGAAACACAGTGGGAATCGTACCCATAGGTATCGAAATTTTTGTGTTCTTGTTTTGTGTTTTGTCCAACGACCCCGGCTCCAACTCCAGAATCCATTTTCGATCCGTCGGTGAACCAGACGAGACTTTTGGGGTCCAGTGTTGGAACACCATTGGACCAATTACCGCTGTCCAATATTTCTACCTCGAATAACCTTCCGCAGCAATGTTGCCTGACCATAATATCCGGTATAGTACAAAACATGTCTCTTTCAGGGATCGAGTTGAGTATCTTTAGATGCCCCACTAGGTCACCTGGCTTATACTCATAATCTAGCTGCAGCTTGATGGCATATCTGGCAGCCATCTTCCTAATGAAGATTGGTAAGGGTGTTAAGTGGGCGCCGTGGCGTAAGTGGTTAGTGTGTCGGATCACTACGCATGAGGTTTCAAGTTCGAATCCCAGAAAATACCAAAAAGTTTTTTCACGGTCCCATCTCTCGCGAGCGTCTGACAAACATCCGAGAGTATTGTTGTCACGAAAAAGCTTCTCAAATCGCCGTTCGGATTCGGCATTAAACTGTAGGTTCCTTCCATTCGTGTGAAAAATATAACGCACACAACATGAGTGGTTGCGAGAAGTTAGGCCCTGACACTTTAAAGAGCTGTTGCGCCAAATATTTATAAGGGTGTTAGCCCGACAATAGCTTCAAGAGCTGTCGTGCCGCAGGTGCGCATCGCACCTGTAATGCCGACACAGGCAGTTCTTTGCAACTTCTGCAACTTGTTTGCCGTTGTCTGCTGGAGGGTTTTTGGCCACCAGACGATAGCCGCATATGTGATAATGGGTCTTACCATCATTATGTACAACCAGTGTATCATTTTAGGAGAGAGACCCCAAGTTCTGCTGTATAGGCGTTTACTAGCCCAAGGTGCTCTCGTAGCACGTTCTGTGGCGGACTTGATATGTGAATTCCCGTTAAGTCGTTTGTCAAAAATTACACCAAGGTATTTGACCTGGGTGGAATAAACTATTGTGGTGCCTTTGATTGTGATGGGTTCAAGGTTGACCTGTGTCTTCCTTGTAAACGGCACCAGAACGGTTTTACTAGGATTGATGGATAATCCTTCTTTGTTACACCATTCTACAACTTGTAAGAGTTGAACACTTAGAACACTTTGCATGACGTTAGAGATTGTCGTGCCGTGTGTACCACTAATACAAACCGCCAAGTCATCAGCATAACCGACGGTGGGGTAGCCTGATCTGTGAAGATCTGCTAACAGGTTGTCGATGACTATTGACCATAACAGGGGGAGAGAACTCCTCCTTGAGGACAGCCTTTCGCTGCCGTTACAGACATCGACACTCCCCCGGAGGAGGAGTTAATGAATTGGCTTACCAGCATGACCCTAATCCATTGGTTGGTCGATTCTTCGATACCTCTGCTGCTAATCTCCCTTGCAGTCGAGTCGTAACCAGTGTTATCGAATGCACCCTCGATATCAAGAAATGCACACAAGGCTATTTCCTTAGAACCTTAGAATGAAGGGCACCTACTGTGGATTTGCTTTTTCTGTATTTGTACTGAATAAGTGCAGAGGGTTAGACATATCCAACCGGTCTCTGATGTGAATATCAATTAGTCTCTCCATTGTCTTGAGGACAAATGAAGTTAGACTTATAGGTCTATAGGATTTAGGCAGCTCGCTAGGCCTATTGCCTGGTTTGGGAATGAATACCACATTAACCTGTCTCCAGGTGGGTGGTATGTATCCCCAATTGTAGCTAGCTCTAAATAAAGCTATCAAACCCGGCTGGATGAGGTCGATTGACTTTTGTAGAAGTGACCTTCACTGCCGGGAGCTTTAAAGGTTTGAAGGTGCCCACTGCCCATTCAACTTTATCTGAACTAAATATTTTACCTGATAAACTGTTAACTCTACTTTCCACAAGAACCCTGTGGTCAAATGTGTTCCAGTACACATGAGATGTGTTTAGAGACGAACCTGGGAAATGTACCTGAACTAAGGTTCTAAGTGTATCCACACGGTCCGTCGTGTAGGTTCCGTCATTCTTCTTCAATAACCCTACACAGTTGACATGATCTTTAACAAGCGCTTTATGGATTCGTGCCGCTGTTGGCATAGCGGCAATGGATTCGCAACATTTTCTCCAAGCAGCTCATTTAGATCGTCCCAATACTAGATTGTATTCTATGAGAGCAGACCTATATTCGTCCCACCTCTTCGTTCGCTTTGCAGAGTTGAAGAGTTTTCTGACCTTCTTCCTAAGTTTCGCCAGTTGGTCATTCCACCAGGGCAATTTACGTTTGCTAACATTGGTTTTGGGGACGTAGCTGTCGTGGTAGGAATTAAGCAGTATATTGTTAAGCTGGTAAGCAGCTTCATCCAGGTCCGCTATGGACTCGATAGATGTGAGAAGCATATCTTTTCTTGAGAACACTAGTTCACGTTAGCGATGCCAATCCGTAGATTTGGGATGGTATCGGCTAGAGACATATGAGAGTTGACCGGGTATGTCAAACCTAATATGCTGATGGTCTGACAGTGAGGCCTCGTCTGATATGAGCCAGTTTTCAATAAAATTAGAGATAAATGGGCTAGCAAGAGTGAGGTCAAGTACCTCTTCGTGAATCGCATTTATGAAGGTGGGTTTAGAGCCTTTATTCAAAATATCTACTTGACTACTGACAAGATATTCTAAAAGACACTCACCCCTTCTGCTGATTTCACTACTAGTAGTAGTAGTATTCTGTATGTGATAGAGAAGGCGCTTCGATGAAAAATTTGTTATGTTGATCGGAAAGGGAAATATATTGAATGAGATGTCACAAAGTCCTGCATTTCTATTCATCCAATCACATTGGTTGCAGTCCAATGAGAATGGATAAATTGGAATATCACGCAGTGATTTCGTAACCACGATCGATGAGCGCTTGCCGACTTTTTACCATACCAATGCTCTGATTGATTGATTTTTAACTGCGAAATTCTGTTCACATCTAGTCAAATTCAGCAGAGAATCAGTGTCCAACGATCTTCCCAACTGAGGCTCCGTCGATGCGAGTGCTATTGATATCTTTACAAAGTTTGAAGATATCATGGAAATCAATCTTGTGCCTAGAAAAGAATTGGCAGGGATTCCAGACATCTCAATTAAAAGCGTATTGCAGATCTTGCACGAAAAATTGGGCACAAACAACTTCAATTACCTTTGAATCATTATAATGTTGATATTCGAAAACAATTACCAACGACTGGTGTTTGCGAATGAGTTTCTCGACGTGTGAAAGACTGATCCGAATAAAGTTTTCCACCGCACTGGATCCACCACTAAAACAAAACTACATGATATGAGTTATCAAGAAACAATACAGTGGTGCTGGGTACCAAGACATATGCGTATGCCAGTCAATGAATTTGCAATAAAGTGGTCGGCGTTACCTAATTCGCAGATTCTCCCCTTTCTGAAGGTCATCATTACTGGACACTATGCTATTGATATTCATGCCGAACGTCTGGGCATAACTTCACATCCTCATCCGAGTGGCTCTTATTCAGCGGTTCTCTCTTAACAGATTCTCGCAGTAATACGCAAAATGTACACAATGGAGCCAACTGATGGTCCACGTAAGCAGTGACTAACGTCACAGGGCACATTTTTTCCTATGTACCCAGCTACCTATGTATGTATGTACATGTAGTGGAAACGATCGGAACTCCATTGGGTTTAAGGCCCAAACCAATGCCGGGAAGATAATGTCCTCTATTTCCTGGGATACGGAGGAAATATTGCTGATTGATTATATGCCATATAAATCAAATATCACGGGCGTCTGTACTCCTTATCGTGGCAATGCAGATGTCCATGAGTCGCATTTCACACTGAGAGCACTGAAAGGCATTTCATTCCTGAAATGTTCCTACATGAAATAAATGCTCTAGTGGCTTTGGTTGCCACAGCTTCTTGTACTATATTGTCCGGCTAGGTGGCCAAACTCTAGACATTTGAAACATTTTTTAAGCGGGATCCGTTCGCGGATGCGACAGTTAACCCAGCTGATTTTTATTCTTCCGGCTTCTAAGAGCTTTCTCACGTCTTCCACGGGAAGACTGATCGTTGCTGTTTGAGTTCCTCCGTACGCCTTTCACAGGGATAAGATGTCTGCTGGTAAAACTTTCACTCCAAATTGCTTGTGTATGTTATCGATTATGTCATCCATTGTAGTGACCTCATCGATGTCCTTGACCTTTATGGTAGTACGATGCGTAAATGACCTTACAGTCGCTTGATCCACTAAAGTTTCGCTGATAACTCCTTTAAACTCAGTGGTATTGGTTCCCGTCGCCTTGAGTTGTATTAAAAGGTCTCCCTTCTGTGTCCTCCTGATTCTAGAGACCGCCCTTCCAACTGCTTCCAGTTTGGGATCTGCCTTTATCTTGCGTAGTATCTCCGCGTAAGAAAGAGTCCCCGTTGCTTTAATGACGATAGCGTCAGGTTTAGCTTTTGTGGTCTCTCGATGCTTCTTTTTGGTGACCTTCTTGTTGGTGGCGTTTAACCATTCGTTTTCTCCTGTCGCCCGTTGCTTGCTTGTGGTTGCGTTTGCCCGCTTATCTGTGGCCACTGGGGTCTCAACGCCAGCTGCAGCATCCTTTTGCTTGGTGTTTGCCAAAGATGGATGTTACTGTTTCCGCTTTGGCTCCGGACGTTTGCTGCCTATAGCACCATTTAATGGATGTATCTCCTTCCGCTTTGGCTCCGGGGTTTGCTGTCGACCACACCATTTGATGTGTATTCTGCTTCCGCTTTGGCTCCGGGGGTTCGCTGGCTGCAACCTGCCTTCGCTTGGGTTCTAAAGTTGACTTTAGCCAGGGCGAAGTTTGTGAGAAGTTGTTCTGACGAATCACCTCTTTTGCTCTCTCGTCGTGCAGTTGGATCGCCGAGAGCTCATAGAGAGCTCTGATGCTTTCAATGGCATCTCACATCGCTTGGTGAATCGAGCGCCTTTTTCCATTTTCCAGCATTTCTACCAGCCCCCTAATTTGCTCGCCTAGCTTGTGGAAATCAGATTGCTGGGCGGATGGTTCGACCGTCACGTTTCTTATTGCGGGTGACTCGTGTCGTTCCGTGCTTCTTTGTGCTGTTGCTACTTGGCCAACTGGTGACCTCAGCATCCTTGAGCCCCCCTTAAAGGGGTTTTCCTCGTTCTCCACTGTTTTTTCTCCTGTGTTTTTGTTTGCTTTGTTTGTAATGATTTCTATTAGGTCCCCACTCAAAGCCGCTATCAATGCTTCTTGTACTATATATACACAGCTATATGTACTTTCCAATGGAATTTTCTGTCTAGTGTTATACCTTCTACCTTCGCGTAGGATTGGTTGCACTTTAGCTGTCTTTTTTGGTGAAGGGTATCACAGTGGCTTTGGTAGGTTTCGCTGTAAGTCCTACCATCTCACACTACTTCTGTGTGATTCTTAGACCCCTTTGAATGATTTCACATAGCGTTTCTTCTAATTTTCCACTTGTGATAATGACTATATCCCCGGCGTACCCTTGGTACTTAATGCCGGCATCTGTCAGTTTGTGCATCTACTACTAGGCCCCACATCAATGGTGATAATACTCCTCCTTGTGAGCAGCCTCTAATGGTGCTCATTGCAATGATTTTTTTTTCCCTCCTCTATCTCAGCATCTCATACATCCAATTATTTGTGGTGTGATTTACTCCTTTTATTTCGAGATCCCTCCTAATTGCTTCATGGAAGGTGTTGTCAAAAGCTCCTTCGATGTCTAGAAAAGCACATACTGCCGTTTCCTTGCTCTCCAGTGCATCCTGAACCCAAGTTGTCAGCTGGTAGGGCGCGGTTTCGGTGGATCTTCCTGCTCTGTAGGCATGCTGATTGTGGTGAAAAGGTATTTATACCAGCACAGTCATCCTTAGGTGATTATCTATGAACTCTTCTTACGTCTTTAGCATGAATGAGGTCAGGCCAATGGGTCAAATGGATTTTGGTGAAGTGGTGTCTATTTTACCCACTTTCGAGATGAATAGAACATTTACCCATCTCCAGATTCTTGGTATATGCCCAAGTGCTATGCTGCTTCTCAATAGTCCTAGGAGATGTGGCATAGGGATTTCCTGACCTTTTTGTAATAGGGCAGGAAATATTTCGTCTGCTGTCGGTGCTTTAAACGGCTGAAAGGTGTTTAGAGCCCAGCTTAGCCTTTGTTCCGTGCAGATATTAGATGCAGTTGATAAATAAAATGGCCTCAATTGCTCTCTGTTCTCTTAACCCTGAATACAATCCTGAAAAATACTAATATATGAGTACAACATTTTCATTGTTTGTTTATGGATTTTAATAAACAAACGTGATGCAATTTTCTCATAAATAAAAATTTATAAACATTTCTCCTCCCCCATTTTTACTACTGCTCATCAATTTATTATAAATAAATGTATCTACTGCATCTAAATTTAGAATCTCATGGATATATTCTATAAAAAGTATAACTGACCGTGAAAATGAAAAATTTGTTTTAAATTCTTTTCCATATTCAAATGATTTCATAACTTTGCTATTTTTTTTTTTTTAACACAAAACAAAAATATTCCGTAAAGTTCTAGACAGATATTATAATGTTTATAAATGCGGTCAATATTTCCTTTCACTTTTTCAGAAAACAAAACAAATATAACTAGAATGATCAGTGAGCATAGTAACATGTTTTCAATTTGAGTTATCTAACTTGATTTCTTTTGTTCTAATTTGGTTAGATAGTTAATTAAATAATAGTGTAATTAATCACGTCTAAGTGGTGACTCAGATAGCAGCTGCTCTCTTTAGATGACCCTCGGAGAATACCAAATTTGACGTAATTTTGGACAGTTGATGCTAATTTTGTTGTAAATAGATTAAACATTCATCTGCATGAATTCGGAAGGTAGAACCGGAATTTATGTTCTGGAAGGCTTTTCTTCAACACATCTGTGGGTAATGTGAGAGCAATCACTGGCACCAAACGCACACATTTCGCAAAGCAATGTGCAGTTCATTGCATCGCAATCCACACACAACAACTTGAGTCAAGAGCCGCAATCTTTCAATCGCACTTAACAATATGCAATCATGACACATTTTTCAATGGAGTAATGGTTATTTTTCGTTTTCTTAACTATTATGTCAAATTGACATTTCCCCTTTTCAAAAGTCTCTCGTTGTGTTTATGCATAAATCAACATGTGATCGCTCATGTGTTCACGTCTGCGTGTGTCCACTCCTCCATACAAGTTCCCACAACCAGTATCCAACGGATTGTAGACACTTTGATTGCGAATTTCAAAAATCTGTCAGTTCCTGGCAACTTGCATACTTACTCGTACAACAAACATTCGACCAACTTAACCACTCTTGCGCGAAGCATACCAGTGCGCACGCTCGCGTTGCTAATGATCAATCTCAATTTGCGTAGAGCTGTTCTCACTCTTTGTGATCAATCACGCATAGCTAGGTACACCAAAAGCACAATCCATTCGAATTTGCTGCTCAGATGGTATGAATTAGATTACTGAGATACTTTCACTGGGGTGACCCTGGGCTATTAGGTGGTTATCTTAAGTCAAAGAGAATTGTACTGGAAACAAACAAAGTCTCTGTTTATTTGGACTGTGTCTGGTAATTTTGGCACAGCGCTTGAGTTTGCGTTTGCGTTTCCGGGTCGAGGCAGAGATAAATCTGCTGGCGATTAATTAAAGATTTGCCAAAAATATATAAAAAAGCGAAATGCGGAACACCCTAAAGCTTAGCTTAGAGGTTTGTCTAGAGGCGTTTGTCAATGTTAGTTATGCGGCAGTCCAAGGCTACACATAAGGGTTTGCGATGTATATGGATGTATTACATCAGTCATCACGTTTCTTATTGATGAATAAGGCTCGCATTATTCTAAGTCAGATTTGAGTGGAGCTTGTGGTTTTGGAACGAAGTCAAGTAAACTTAGATTGTAGATTGACTATAGAGGTGGGAACTGGTCTCCTGGTCACAAATGGATATATTGTGATTTCCTCAATTATAGCCAGGGATAAGTTCGACTGCGTTCTTGAGTGAACTAACAGATTCATGTATCTATCTTCTGCAGATAGCTAGGGGGTGATTAAGGTGCTGCACAGAATGTGTTCTGCTAATTCCTTGTGTTGAATGCATATTTAAAAATGTTTTCTTGCCTTGTACTAATCCCATAATCATTGAATAAATGAATAAATTGGGTGGGGCTAGACGTACCGCAACCTAAAAGATCTATTGCGCCCCTCCTGATACGAACTGATGGCATTCTGGAGCAGAAAGCTATTCTCCAGACGTCCCTTTTGCCAGATTATTCTAATAATATGCTTCTGGGCAATAAGCAGAGGTTGGATTTTATTACCATGAGCACCGCCCCAGCAAACCAAACCGTATTGTAACTTAGACTGTACTAGAGCATAATAAATTGTTTCTAGAAGCTTACGTGAACAGAATAATCTTAAATGGTACATTATGGACCTTGTTTTAAGCATAAACTTTTTAACTGAAGCAGTTTGCGCACCCCAATTCAGTCCGCTAACAATTTCAAGACCCAATTACTTAAAAACTAAAACTTTTTCAATAATAAGGCATTTGGGAGTGCAACTAACGTCCTTATTATACGGACTAGAACAATTATTTTTACCACAAGTAACCGGGCTTAATAGCATGTGGTGGCAATTAATACCATGGTATTTTAAATCCGGAAATAAGATGAGATTACTGGACAGGTTAAGATACATCAGTTTGGTCTTATCACTTATGACTAGTTTGTGCATTTTGAACCAATGTCGTAGATATTCTAAATCGTGAGGGATATTGGCAAACAGGTCTAAAGCAGAAAGTTAGAGTAAGAGCAAGCTATATCATCGGCAAACCCTGTCTTACTTCCTTTTAAGGCCAAACTGAAAATAGAATTGATATATATCAAGAAAAGTATGAGACCAATAACTAAACCTTGTGGTACTCCAATGCTAATATCTGTGCTTCGACTAAATATATCTCCAATCTTAACCACCTGTAATCGGTTGTTGAGATATGAAGAAAACCAATTAAGGATGAACCCTCTGAAACCAGCTTTATTTAACTTTGTTAGTAATATTTCACGGTCTACAGTGTCAAAAGCTTTAGTAATATCAATGAATAGAGCAGCAGTAAATTTTCTTGCATTCAAATTGTCGTAATTAAAGCTGCAAAACTCTAAGAGGGCATCTTCAGTTGATTTGCCTGATCTAAAGCCAAATTGATTCGGGCTAAAAAATGGATTTTTTCTAAGAAGGTGACAACTCTAGTTTTAATAGCTTTTTCAAAAATGTTAGAAAAGACAGGAAGAAGTGATATAGGTCTATAATTATTTAGATTTTTTCTATCCCATTTCTTCAGAATGGGTATAACCTCAGCGATTTTTAATGAGTCAGGGAATGTACATTTTATATATATAAAATGTATTAATATTATATCTTTAATTTATTCATATATTATTCGGTGGGCGCCGTGGCGTAAGTGGTTAGTGTGTCGTACTACTGCGCGTGAGGTTCCTAGTTCGAATCTCAGAAAACACCAACACGTTTTTTCATGGTCCTACCTCTCGCAAACGTCTGACAAACATCTGAGAGTATTGACATCTCAAGAAAGCTTCTCAAAACAAATTGCCCGATCAGGTTTCTTACGTATACATAGATCTATTGAACGCTTCATTGTTTTCAGCATAAAAGACAGCAGATTGATTGGTCTGAGGTCCTTTGTGTTTGTATGGCTTGCTTTTCCTACTTTTGGAATAAATACAACACTGGCTTAAGGCATCCTGTGAAAACTCGCTTGAGCCATGGAATGGCAGATTCTACTGACTCATGCAGCATCACAAGTCGAATGTTATCCATTCCTGGTGGTGCCTTGTATGGAGCAAATAATTTGATTGCCGAAGCTTACTTACTTAGGTGGCGCTACAGTTCGGGGTGAACCTGGGCCTCAACCAATAAGCCTCTCCATTTAGCTCGGTCTTTAGCTAGTTGCCTCCAGTTGCGCACTCCAAGTTGGTCGAGGTCCCCTTGAACTTGTGCGCGCCACCTACGGCGATGATTCAGTCTACTGCGTCGTCCCTCGGGGTTAAATTCGAAGACTCTGCGGGCCGAAGCGTTGGTGTCCATTCGCTCTACATGTCCTAGCCATCTCAGACGTCCAATATGCACTTTTTTGACTAGGTCGATGTCTCTGTACAGCTCGTATAGTTCGTGATTGAATCTTCTCCTCCAAAACCCGTCAACGCAAACGGGATCGAAAATCTTACGAAGAATTTTTCTCTCGAAGCGACCAAGGATATCTTCATCCTCTTTTAATAAAGTCCATGTTTCAGCGCCGTAAAGCAGGACTGGGATGATCAAGGTCTTATATAGAGTCTCCTTAGTAGATCGGGATAGGACTTTACTGTTGAATTGCCTTATAAGCCCAAAAAAACAGCGATTGGCAAGAGTTATTCTTCGATTGATTTCTGCACTGATTTTGTTAGAAGAATTTATAGCAGAGCCAAGGTAGACAAGGTTCCTTACTACCTCGAAGTTATAGATGCCCACTGTGACGTTCTGTCCAATTCGTCGGTGCTGGTTTTCCCTTCTTGTTGACAGCATATACTTGGTTTTGCTCTCGTTTATCGCTAAACCCATTTTGGCCGCTTCTGCCTCAATGCTTGCAAACGCACCGGTGACAGCCCGCTCAGTTCTTCTGATAATGTCTATATCGTCGGCGTATGCAAGCAGTTGTACAGACTTGTAATGGATTGTGCCTCCGGTGTTGGCTTGTGAGTTCCGCACAATCCGTTCAAGTATAATATTGAAGAAGTCACATGTCAGCGCGTCACCTTGTCTAAAGCCTATTTTGACATCAAGGGTCTCGGTGATGTCATTACCGACCTTGATGGAGCAGCGAACGTTCTCCATCGTCAGCCTGCACAGACGGACAAGTTTGGCAGGGATGTCAAAACTAGACATGGCTCTATAAAGCTCTTCTCTATAGATGCTGTCATAGGCGGCCTTGAAATCGATAAAGAGGTGGTGAGTATCGATTTGGAATTCTTGGGTTTTCTCCAGGATCTGTCGAAGTGTGAAGATTTGAACGATGGTGGACTTTCCTGGTCTGAAACCGCACTGATAGGGTCCAATCAGGCTGTTCATAAAAGGTTTCAGGCGTTCACACAATATCGCAGAAAAGATCTTGTATGCGATGTTGAGGAGACTGATGCCCTTATAATTGGCGCAGTTGAGGGGGTCTCCTTTCTTGTGGATCGGGCAAACGATGCTGGGGTTCCATTCTTCAGGCATACACTCGTCTGACCAAATCTTAGAGATGAGTTGGTGTATGCACTTTACCAATTCATCTGCAGCTGCCTTGAAAAGTTCGGCCGGTAAGCCGTCAGGTCCAGCAGCCTTGTTCGATTTTAGCTTGGATATTGCTATCCTCAGTTCATTTTGGTCAGGTGGACGGAAATTTTGACTATCATCGTCTATGTTGAATGGTTCATTCTGCCTGACAGCGGGATGTTGGTCTTCGTCGCCATTATACAGTCTGCAGAAGTAGTTTTTCCATATTCTCAACACCGACTGTGATTCTACTACGAGGTTTGCATTTTCATCTCTACAGGTTTCTTTACGGGTATTGCTTCTCTGACACGTTCTTTTTACCTTTTGGTAAAACTTCCGTACATTGTTCCTGGAGTATAGACTCTCGATATTCTCAAACGCGCGCTTCTTATGCTCTTTCTTCTCCTTTTGGAGAAGCCGATGTTCTTCCCGTCTCTTTTGCTCGTAGAGCTCACGAGCAGCTCTCGTCTTCCTTTGCAGCGCCGCTTTGTATGCCTTTTGTTTTGCTGCATGCACTCGCCGGCATTCTTCGTCAAACCAGGGGTTTCGCGGTGGTGGGCGAGCGAAACCCAGCACATCAGTCGCGGCGTTTCTGATGGCGTGTTGACAGCGTTGCCACTGGTCTTCGGCACTTAATGCTGGCGGTATAGGGGTGATTGAGAGATTTCGGGATACGCGTTCAGCGAAGATTCTGGCGGTCTCTTGCGATTGTAGCATTTCGACGTTAAATTTTCTCACATTAATTCTTCTTTGTTGCTCAGTTTCGGATATTCGCATTCGTACTTTGGCTACAACAAGGTATCCGAGTCTATGTTGGCTGCTCGGAAGGTCCGGACATCCAGAATACTGGAGGCATGCCTTGCGTCGAACGCAATATGATCAATTTGGTTGATCGTTACATGATCATTGGACCGCCATATCTGCTTATGAATATCGAGATGAGAAAACCATGTGCTTGCTATGGTGACATTTCGCTCCACAACAAAATCAATTAGCCTTAGTCCGTTATCGGATGTGGTGTCGTCCTTTCCTATTTTGGCGTTAAAATCGCCCAATACGATTTTAACGCTGTTTTTAGGGCATTGCTCGTATGTTTTGTCGAGGAGCTCGTAGAAACACTTTTCGGTGGCAGGGTCCTTTTCTTCCGTGGAGGCATGAACACATATTAGGCTTATGTTAGCGAATTTAGCCTTGATCCGGATAGTCATAATACGCTCGCTAACGTGTCGGAAGCTTAAGACTTCTTGCCTAAGTCTGCCGCGTATGACAAATCCGCATCCGAATAAGCGTTGTCTGTTGCCTCTGTAGCAATCACCGTAGTAGATGTCACAGTTTTTCATCCTCTTTTTGCCCGGCCCATCACATCGCACTTCCTAGATGGCGGTAATATCTGCTTTATAGCAGTCTAGGACCTCTGCTATTCGGCTGCACGTGGTCTGTAAAGGGACAGAACATTCCACGTACAGACCCGAAGGTCGTTGTCCTTATTTCGTTTGCTGGGGTCGTCATTAGTTGGGTCATCCTTATCCGAGGCTTTTGGTTGTTTCGGAACCATTGCCGAAGCTATCTTATATGTAATTCGTTTAATCTAAATAGGTTTGACAGACATGTTCTTTTTCTACGAAAATACAGTACGTATTGCAGCCCGTCTATGTCAAATAGACATCCCCCAGTCACCTTTCCCTGTGTGTTTGATTCTCCAGCCAAACCGCATTTAAAATTAAGCATTAGGTAATCGTTTTAATATCTAAACAATTTGGCTTTAATACCCACAACTTGCAAGGTTTTCCTTGGATAAATCTCTTTAACATTCCCGATTGTTCACATATTAAATACCCGAATATAAATTACAAACATGAAATTCTACTTATTAAGATATATTCACTAAAGCAGGTGAACCTTAAAAAATGCGGAAAAGCCTAATCCAAGAAGAATTAATTCCGCTCATTAAGTATTCAATTAAAATTCCGATTTTATTTTCCAAAAATTATTTATTAATTTTTAACAAAATAGCGTAACTTAATACAAGTATGTGTGTCTGACTTAACGGCAAGATGGAGAAACAAAAAAAAAATTTTCTCCTTCACAGCAATTAAATTATAATCAATCACCATGACGTCGTCGGTATCTCTGCGAATCGCTCAAAAACTACACAAAATACTTCAATCTAATTTGTATCTCACAGTTCTTATGCAAATGAGCACACGCAACTGTACTGAGGCCAGCATCGTCGCTATTGCTCTAGGAAGTTCAATACGTTGCTTTTGGGATGAGATTGAGTTTCTCGCGAAAAATATACTAATTTTGAATTTTTTTTATGAAAATCATGTTAGATAGCCAGAGGGCTCCAATGGCATCAGAGAATCCAAACCATGGACATGGTTCTATTGTATTTGCTCAGTGTACTGTGTACAGACAGGAATTTGTTATGCGATTCCGCAACAGAAGAGGATGGAGATTTTGTTTTCATTTCTTGTCTTAAGTAAGCACTTTGACAATTTGTCATTATGACATGGACACACAGTTTAACACAGAAGCGGCAGTGTAAATGTGAGGTTCGTTAACCCCAGGGTCAACTTATTGGATGTTGACATTAGTTTCATATTCAGTGACCGGCTTGTGAAATTGTGGGAAATTTTTTTATTAATAATAATTTTATGCAACTTGGAATTTGCAATTTTTTATGGGCAACATTTTGACATCGGAATCGTAACATTATTCATATTGCAACTAGTTTTTACTGGGGTCAGATTGTGAATGATCGAAAATTGAGTTTGAATAAAATTAAGCATTACCCGTCATAAGAGGACATCAAGAAACACTCTATTCCGTATAATTACATCGCAGAAATGGGTTTTATTTTTTGTATGAAAACTTCCGACATGTGTGTTGCAAGTTTCGTATTTCTGAGTATAAAAGATGCAATTCCTTTGTGATCGTTATAACAATTGGATGCATACAGGACTTGAGGCATTGGATAAAAATTGGTATTAGAAGAGCTTTCCTGAACACTTGTCATACGTATTATGTTACGACCTGTAACTCGCCTATTAGGCACTAGATAGATTTTAAAAATCGTTAAAACAAGATTTGAGCATCTTTTGTGGCACGAAAAAAATGCATACACATTTGTACGTTTTTTTCACTGGGAGGTGGGTAACCTTCAAAAGACTCTCTCCCGTCTCACGCTTTCTCTATTCACTAGGGGAGTTTTCTGATATACGCCTTTTTCTTTTTTTTTTGTCGGGATAGGCAACGGTCAACTGGAGCACTCAGACGCAACTGGTCCATTGTAATACCAGAGAGCAAACACTGATTTACCCATTTTATTGGAATTTTCTTGACTTTCGAAGAAAACCAAGCAAGTACTTCAGTGATGAGGAGCTTGCAGTACCAGCACTCACCACATCCGCACGGAAGATCTGCCACCTGATACGAGCAAAGGCCGGACACTCATAGAGATAATGTTCCACGGTGTTGCGCTCTCTCCACAAGCGTCGCAGATTGTAGTGTCACTTAAGCCCAACACATTTAGGTGCTTGGCGAAAGCAAAGTGGCCTGTCAAGACAACAATAAGTTGTCTACAGTCTTTTCTGCTGAGAGACAGCAAGAATGCCGCTGAATTCTTATAGACGTCCGGGAGCATGCGTTTAGTCAACCTGCATCCTGGAGAGTCATGCCACACGCAATTATGCTCGTGAGAGACCCAATCGTCAATGGAAGCCTTAACAGAGGACGCAGGGAGACCCAACGCGAGTTCGGGACCTGAGAAACCCTCCTCTGAGCCTTGTCTGGGAATCTCATCGGAGATCTCGTTCCCCAAGATCCCAGTGTGACCTGGGACTCAGATAAGAGACAGAGAATCCAGCCTTGCGACCGAGTTCAAAGATTTTTTGGTTTCACGAACTATTTTGGAAGTGGTTAAATGGTTAAGTAAGGCCTTGAGCGCAGCCTGACTGTCACTACAGACACAAAAGCTACGTCCCTTCCACCTTTCCGCTTGGAAAACAGACGCATATTTGCCTAGTGAGAAGTGAAGTTTAATGTTATCGACTTCTACGAAAACCCCAGCGCCAGACCCTTGATTGGTTTTGAAACCATCCGTGAAAATACGGCTACATTCCATTCCCGGCTCAGACTCTGGCCAAAGCCAGTCAGACACAAGGAAAGTCGACTCTGAATTTGCGCATTAGCTGGAGTTCTGGTGTCATTGCATCAGACGGCATATCCATAAGACAGGAGTCGTAAGATAAGTGTCGCACAAGTTCATCAAAATTCCATTGTGGCGTGTACCAAAAAGCGCCCCGCCTAAGACGATGGATCGCTTTGATAGTGCAACGCATGATATAAGTATCGAGGGGAGGTAAGTTCAGCAAAGTGTCTAGAGCAGAGCTAGGCGTACTCGGAAAAGCTCCCGTGCAGCCGAGACAAGCCGTTCTTGGAGTTTCGTGCAAAAGGCAACCACATATTTACGCGAGAGCCCCTTCCACCAAACAACTGACGCATATGCGAGGAATGGTCTTATCATAGCCGTGTAGATCCAGAGAACCTTATTCGGTGACAAGCCCCAAGTCTTGCCAAAAGCACCCTTGCACTGCCAGAAGACTGAGAGCGCCTTGGATGTTTTCGACTCGACGTGTTTAGACCAATGAAGTTTCTTATGTAAAATCACTCCCAGATATTTAGCTTCATTGGAAATGCGGATGGTGACGACTTTTATCACGCACTGGCTGAGTCAGACCGGTCAAAATCCTCCTTCTCGTAAAAAGGACAACCTCAGTCTTGAGAGGATTCACCGAAAGCCCACTCCTAACACACCATTCATCGATCATGTCCAGCGCCGCCTGCGCGTTAGCACACACCGTCGCCAGGCATGGCCTGACAGAAAGTGCAGCGACATCATCCGCACATGCCTGAGCGTAGACGTTAGAACTATTTAGAGTGTTCAACAGAGAGTCGACCACCATGCACCATAACAATGGAGACAGAACGCCACCTTGCGGACAGCCCCTGTTTACCCCTGTCATAACATATTGGCCACAATCCGCATCCACTACTAAAGTTCTATTCATTAGCATTGCTTTAATCCCGAACACTAATGTTTTATCTACGCCATGTTGTCTGGCCGAGTCGCACATGCAGTGAAAAGTCGCATTGTCAAAAGCACCCTCAATGTCGATGAAGATACCCATCGCGTATTCTTTCCTATCAAGCGCGCATTCAATTCTGGCCACTAAATTTTGAAGTGCGGTCTCGCAGGATTTCCCACGCTGATAGGCATGCTGCATCTCCGATAGTGGATGCAGTTTCAAAGCAACTTTGCGCACGTGAAATTCTACCAGTCTCTCCATACTTTTCAGTAAGAAGGATGTCAAACTTATATGTAGGTCTGAAACTCTTGGGGAGCAAATAGTCTTCCTTACCAATTTTCGGTATGAAAGCTACTCTGACTGTCCGCTAAGGTATAGGAATATATGCCAGCGCCAAGCCAGCGGTGAAAATTCTTTTCAGAGTTGGCAATAGCTGATCTATACCCTGTTGCAGCATAGCTGGATATATTCCATCGGTGCCAGGCGATTTGAAACCATCAAAAGATGCCACAGCATATTTGATAGCCCCATCTGTTACCACGGCTGATGCAATATACCACCTGCGCCGAATTTTCTGACTTAGGTCAAGCTCAAGCTGGGTAAGCGGACCAAGCTGCGACCTAGTGGTTATCTGATTGCCAGGAAAATGAGTCTCCAGCAGAAGACTAAAAGTTTCCGCTTTCGTCTCAGTAAACTTGCCATCAGACTTTCTCAATGACTCCGGTTTTGTCGGCTTGCCCCTTTTGAGGACCTTAACCAACCTGCAGGTTTCACCTGATATACGCATACTTGTCATTTGGATTCGTGTTAGTCTTGTTGGATTCCTTTCTCTCACGTTGCAGTACTCTTAATTTGCTAATGGTAGCCTTTGCATTTTCAGCTACTGCATCCCAAGCTTTTGAGCATCTCATCAACTATATTTTTTGGGGTTGGTGAGACAACTAGTTTTTTCCTCAATGTTTTTTCTATCTCGTCTTGAACCAACGAACCAACCAGCCAACGTATTAAGGACAGTAATGGCCATTACAGTGCTAAAGTTTATGCATGTATAATCGGAAGCACCTACACGGACGGATCGAAAATGGACTCCAGAGTTTTCTCTGATAAGCTGAACGCCTTGAAGTTCTTCCGCTTACCGAATTTCACCAGCGTTTTTCAAGCGGAGCTTCCCGCCATTCGTGAGCATAGCCGCATACTGAAACATTCACACACACTTCCAAAAGCTAGCTAACCATGAGTGGAAATTACTTCCTAGCTTCATTATATCAAGACGCCCAGGTATAACAAACTCAAATCAAATGAGCTACTTACCAGATATTGCCAGAATTATACCCATCAGTACAGGCCATTGGCCGATAGGAGACCATGCAGCCAAGCTTGGCATCCCCCATAATGTCATCTGCTATTGCTGCTGAAATACTAATGAAAGAGAATATCTTTTTCACTTTCTTTGCATATGCAAGGCCCTAGAGAGAACTAGACAGCGTACCCCAGGTAAACCCTTCTTCGACGATCTGCGAGATATATCTGACAAAAGGATGGGAGCCCTCATAATTTACCTTAACTCGACAGGCTGGGTTTAGCATATCCAGCTTCTTTAACATAATATTCCATCATACAACCAGGTGGTATCAAAATGGCACTATACCGTAAATTGGGTCGCTTTTTTGATCAGCCACCTCAACCAACCAACCAACCAAGCGGAAGCATCCATGACCTATCAACAACTGAGTTAATTGCAACTTTCTATTTTTGGCTGGATTTGTGGTATGCGCATGTGGGTCCACCTACCTTTTTCGGAGGAATTTCAGGGTTCTTGCCTCATTCCTGTGCTATGCATCCTTATGCTGGGTTTCGCCGATTAAAGATGTCCCTTGAAAATGAGTCTCGTATCTAGTACGGTTCCTAGGTATTTGACATAGACTTCGATGTTATTCTATGGCTGCTCACACCGTATTCTTCCTGCTACTTATAAGAACATCTTCTATTTGTGTTCTGCCAACTTGAAACCAGCCGAACTCAGCCATTTCCGTACGGTCCTTATTGTGGAGCTACTTATTTGTTTCACATCTTCCTGTAACTTGGTAGTCACAACGATTGGAATGCAGCCAGCGAAAACTATAACTTTTGTCTCCTCAAGTATTGGAAGACGTAAGCTCCGGCGTATATGACCTTCCCAGTGATCTTGTATAATTTGAGTACATTGTCTGTGTCCTAGGTTAGAACTCTAGACCTCAAGCAACTAATTGCTATTTTAATGATACACGCTGAATGCTGAATGCATTTTTGATATCGAGGGTGATACTAAGCAGTATTTCTTAATACACCCTTTCCACGTCTTGCCTTCTATCACTTTTTGTGTTGATTTAACCACCACACTGATTGCCACCTGCAGTTTCTATCGCTGTTTTCAATCTGTTGCAAATGATTTATTCAAGTCGTGCAAGTATCTGGCATTTATAGTGGGCGGTATGATCAGGGTTCTATTGGTGGTTATCCCCTTTGGGGAGTAAAACCACGATCTGTCTTTTCCATAGGTCTGGAAAACTTCTTCTTTCAAGCATGCATTGTACATTTCAATGAATATACCTGGACACGCTTTGAGTGCCGTCTTGAGATCTGTATTGGAGGTGCCGTCGAGTCCTGGTAACTACTTATACACAAATTTGTTACATATGTTTATCACTTTGTTTACAGTGACGAGAGGGATGTTCAATGTTTCTCCAGTTTATTTCTCCCCACAGTAATTTCCTGATATTGTTGAAACAGTCCTGTTACGATCATGAGCATGAATTTGGGGCATATCACTTGGTAAGCAATGCTCGGAGAATGAATACTGAAGATTGACTAGACATGCCCTCTTAATAAATCCTCAAAACTGACCAAGCAAATCTAGGGTTGACTGTGCTCCAGGTTTTAACTATAACAGCTGAGTATAAATTTTAGGCGAATAATAATTGTGAGTAGTTTGTTCTCAAAATGTTTATAAGGGAAAGTCATCGAACTTATCTTTGTTATGTTTTACTCTTTTGTAAAAACCTCCATGGCGCAGTAATTAATGCATGAAGCTACTGCTCGAATCCCACAAAATATCCCATAGCTTATTTACTGTCGCACCTCTCGTAAACACCTGACGACAGTATTACTGTCTTCAGAAATCTTTTCGATTCTGCCTTTCGTAAACGACATACGACTACCATTGTCACTTTCTTCTCGGTGTAGTGTTCCTAGATTCTTAAACCGTTCTTCAATAAAGCTTTTCATTTCAGATACGATTCCAGCAATAAATCCTTACGATGATAAACAGACATCTATGTCCGAAGGTGCAGCTTCCAGCTGGTTAGTAGCAATTATCGCCGTCCTAATACTACATCCATAAAGAATTACTGGTTTGACGTTAAAATGGAACAATTGCATCTTATGTCTTAGGGCGAGAATATTGTTTTTCCAAATCACGGTCGCATTCCGAATAAATCTTTCACATGTTTTAATGCTTTCCAGCGCCTGGTCAACCTCTTGGTTTTTTGAAACACATTCAGGCACATCATATACTTGTAATATCGATCAATTTATTAAGTCCCGTCAATCAATGGAGGGCATGTAGGCGAACCCCACAGGCGGATCAGTAGAAATGCGGTGAAGTGGGAGGGTTGTGATCCCTTATTTTCGGATCATTACCTCGCTGATAAAAGGAAGAAGAAGAAGAGAAGAAGAATCAATGGAGGACATAGGAGATCAAAAACGTTTGTGCTCCAAAGTCGTCTTCAATATCTGGACTACGCTGAAGATGTTGTTTCGCTTTTCCACACTTCTGGAAAACGTTCTCTTTCCCATGCGCTCTTAATGATTCCATGAAGGAGGTCTGTCAATGTACTTAGTACTGTTTAAGAAAGCTCTGTGGAAATGCCATCGAGTCCCAC
Source organism: Brachypalpus laphriformis (assembly GCA_945910035.1). Taxonomy (NCBI): domain Eukaryota; kingdom Metazoa; phylum Arthropoda; class Insecta; order Diptera; family Syrphidae; genus Brachypalpus; species Brachypalpus laphriformis. The sequence goes on along the minus strand of OX246753.1, from coordinate 291,594,845 downwards.
CGCCTTATTTTTATCTAGAGTGCTTTGATCGCGGTAAAGGGATCTCAGGGTCACTGTGAAATTGGGTATTCGTTGCTTCAGATACAAAGTTACAACACTTTTGTCTAAGTGGCTTAAGACTACCAAACGGCTTCCACATCCTAAGCTGATCCCCAACCGAGTCAGCAGCGAACTGCCTGCACTTTGACTTTTCACAGAGTGCAGCTCTGATCACCCAGCAAAATTCAATATTTTCGGTCCTACTAGCATTTATTTACAGCTGCTTCAGCTTGAAAGCCCATGGTATTGATGCTATTACACTTGTGGTGGCTCGTGAATCGCTGCACTTCTATATCCTTGTGTGAGTCCCCGCTCAACTTTCTCCACTGTATAGACAGTTGCGACTTGAGCCTTGAGTGAAATATGCTTCTCAATTCATTTCCAGGTCTCAGCAGATAGTGCTATGATGTTTCTGCCTTAAACCAACAAACCGTCCTTCTGCAGCTGCCAAAACGTTTTTCATAGCACTCCAGTGTTCCTTTTTGCTGCTGAGTTGAACAGCGAATGGTGTTGGCTCCTTCGGTGATATGGTGCCTAAATTGTGGACGAACTGCGAGATTCCATGGGTTGTCGGTATTGTACCTAGGCATGCGAAACACATTGGCGCCGTTATTTGAACAGATGCCTTATGTAGCTGAATCTAAGGGGTCATAAGTTGGTAATCACGTGCCATCCCGTTAACGGCACCGCGCTAATGTCGGACATCTAAAAGAAAACCTCAAAGCGCTAACGGATCGCCAAGTAATAAATCTGCTTGCAATGACAAGTTGCTTACCTTGGCACTTAAGTTCCCCGTTAGAATGATGATGTACCCATTGGGTATCAGATTGCAGACAGCATCCGTTTGACTGTAGAAGTCGTCTTTTTTTAGTTTACTGAATAATGCTAATACTTCTTACTCCGCTCCGAAATCTGTAGGTCAATATCCGGTCTCTGTGTTGTTCATTTTGCCGTCTTATTTGTTGTATATAGCTTGGCTAAATAAGCTACTAAGACTTAGAGGGAGGTATACCTCCGCCAGAAAGACAGTGGTACATTTTTTTCTTTTATAGGCTATGAATACCCCTAACATGTTTCGTACATGCTGGCGATGGAAAGGATAGAAAAAGAGAGAGAAAGATTTAGTGTAATTGTCTGAAGCTCAGTTTATGCTTCAGAGAAACTCCAGAGGTGCCGTCCAGATAACTCGGGAGATTTTTGTTATTTATTCTCTTTGCCTTTCATTCACAGTATTTTTTCGCGACTTCCGACGTCATAGGCAAGTCATCATCAACGGAGCGAACAATTTTTCCAGCCATATGACCAAGCTACTGCCAGTGTTATGCCTTCGCAGTAGTGTTCATACAAGCTTTCGCAATTGATCGGACTGACTTTATATATTTCATGAGAAATAAATTAATGCTTGCTGACGTCAGGATTTGAACCATGAACCATTAGCGTGGCAATTGACAACGACGACACTACACCATTACCACCCTCAAGTTTTCTCAAGGCGGCGGATTGTTTGATCCAAGCATCTGTAGAGTAGAGTCCGGCTCCAAAAATAAGGGAATCGCTTGTATATAGAACAACGTCACCTGGCTTAAAACCAATCCACTTTTACCGACTATGATGCTTCAGTCCGACAGAGTCGAAAGGAGTCAGCATAGATCATTGCTGGCCTGACTTTCTATGAAGTAATTCAAGGGATGAAGGGTCAGCAAGACTTCTATGACAGTAGTGGCATCTCCTCTCACCACCCCAGTGACATGTTAAGGCTTACGTGAGATGCTAAAGCTTACGCAGTTGACTCTTGAGATTACAAGCTTCCGGCTTCTAAATGACTGCTTGATATCTTAGATGCAATACGCTGTCTCTAGTTCCGTTGTAAACATCCTACGGCACTGTCATGAAATACTAGTGGCCTTAGAAGAAAGATAACTAGGTACTAAGGGTTTGACTGAAGCAGTCACCCTACCTAGCCAAACCATTTCCTAAAGTTCGACTGCATACTAGTACAAGATTGACTGCATCAGTCATCTCGCTTTCCACGGTCCACCTAGGTATAGGTTCAATTAAAACAATCGCCTTACCTAGTCCACACTTTATGCATAGCAGTACTTAGAATTCGATTGAATCAGTCACTCTATGTACGCTTATGCTCCTCTACACCTACACGGTCCACCTAGGTATGAAGGGTTGAATCCTTGGTCCACCTAGGTATGAAGGCTGAATCAGTCACCCCACCTAGTAAATACCATGCATAACAGCAATTAGAGTTAGACTGAATCAGTCACTCTACTATACCTATGCACCTCTACGCCTACACGGTTTATGGGACCTGTCAATATAACTTGCACACACAGTATGGGGGGTTCGATTGAATCAATCACCCCCATCACTTGTTGCACACTATACCTTCTCGGTACACTTTGACTTCAGGGTTGACTGAGTCAGTCACCCTCTCAAACCGTTTCAGTCAGCATTCTCAGCCAACACCCTCATGAGAAAGGTTAAGGTTCCCCCGGTAACCGGTGACTCGACTGGTCGCTACTCATGTGGTATCACAATGGGCCCAAGCGGTATAAGTGTTTCCTGACCCTATCAGGGAAGCCACCTTTACCTAACCTAACCTAACCTAGATGAAAGATTGGCGAATAATGCCTGGATTATGGTGAGCGCACTCAAAGAATTGGTAAGTTGCTCCCACTTACCATGGAGCACTTTTCAACTGCGTATTCTTCCATATAAGGTCGGTACTACTAGGCTCCAGAAAATCAAAGCATGTCCAGTGCATCCGTATTTCCTTTGCTGTCAAGGCGAATCCAATCTTTCGGAAGATGTGGTTGTCAAATAATCCCTCAGTGTCCATAAAAAGTCAAGAACATAGATTTTATTTTCGAGTGAACTTCGCACTCAACTCTATCAATGCCGTCTAACTAGATTTGTCTCTTCTTACTGCGTAGTGCCAGTTTTCAAGGCTGTCTTTCGCAGTTCATTGTGGTCCACAAAGGATTCATCTCGTCATCTACCAATTTCATTTAATACAAACAAAGTAGCGTCTTTAAAAGTCATTTGTTCCACATAATTATAATTATACTGGTGGTACAACTGTCAATACAACTTTCTCAACAAGTTGTCGAAATGATTCTGACTTTCGAAAATGTTAACCTAATCCACTGATCACCAATTAAATATAGAAAGCACTTTATACAGATTCAATTTCACGATTAATTGCTAAATTAATGCTAAATATTCGCTAATTTCACAAGAAAAAAAAAAACGTTTATCTGCCACCAACTGGTGTGTGCATCAGATTGTCAACATACCACCTGTGATTGATTCTCATCATCTCGGAGATACGTGATGCTGCTCACACAACAAACGTTCACTTGAACTAAGAATCCAGTTTTGGAAGATTAATTTCAGAACGAGATGGAGTAGTTTTCATTACATACCGCAAAGATATCAAGTTTATTTTGTATCCAAAATTTTGTATCCAACATTACTTATCCAAAATCTTAAAGATTTGTTCTAATTAACAAGGTATGCATTAATATTCATCGGTTTTTGGATATTCAACTTTAAATTTTCTACAAGCTTTTATTTCTATTTTTGGACGATCCTGTGGCAATAAAAATAAGACCATAGATAAATATAAAATGTCAACTAATAGATTTTAGTGACGGCGCCATAGCTGCTAAAAATGGATTTAAATATCTTCTTTAACAACTTGTTTGATCGATTAGTTTGGGATCTTTGTAGATAAAGTTAAATGGCTTGGAAGACCTGCATTTTATTCCCGCTCTACAACATCTATCATAGTGAACATTTGGGGTGATTGGATTCAGTGTTGCCGCTGGAAAATACAAAACAAACAAATGGCGTTAAGCATAAGAACGTGACGCTTTAATTGCCTTTCAAAATTGAATGAGTACTTGATATATAGTATTCCTAGGGATGTAAACCCGACGGCACAACTTTCAACCTGGAAAGCCTGTTTCTTTTGTTATGCCCCTAGGACGCGGGGCCAGGTACAGTATGAGCACTGCCGTTGGCCCATTAAAGCTCCTCTGCCATCATCTCTATTCCAAGGTAATGACTAACACCTTACATAAGCGTCCATTGTCTGGTGGACAAAAACTAAGGAGGTCACAACCATCAACAAATTCAATAAACTTCAAAGATTAGCCTGTCTCGGAATCACAAGTACTATGCATACCTGTCCTACAACAGCTATAGAAGCCATAATCGGACTTACTGCGATACATATTTTCATCAAAATAGTGGCAATTCGCAGTGGAGTTAGTCTTCGAAAGTCGGGTGTTAATGGTACATGGGATCATGTGGATCTCGTGGAGTTATTAACCGACTTCTCAGAGGTAGACATGCTCACCTCGGTTTCCGACTTTACACCTAAGTCAGTGTACTGTGGTAGAATAATAATGGCGGACTGCTGCTTGATCCCAAAGGAATCGTGTGGTATACCATTGGATCACAAATGGATTCAGGAGTTGACGCCGGTGTATATGAACCCAATTATAAAATTTCGAAATCACTTGGAAAAAGTCCTAGTGTTTTGCAGACCGAGCTCTACGGTATCGAGACGTGCGCTAGTATAAGCTTGCATTCAGGCATCAAAGATTCCGCTATCCACATATTCACCGACAGCCGAGCTGCACTTAAAATACTGATCTCCCACGTGATCAGTTCAAAATCAGTTCTGAGCTGCTTTAACAATTTACAAAACTTGACCCGATGCAATAAAGTAAAATTGTGGTGGGTACCAGGTCATCTAGGCGTTATCGGCAACGAAACTGCAGATGGGCTAGCCAGAAAAGGCTCCTCTGAGTTGTTCACTGGACCCGAACCCCAATAGATCTCTCTGGTCGCATTGCCTACACGTCATAAGGGCGTGGTCACGCAATTTGTTAAAAAAAAAAAAAAAAAACATTGGAAATTCCTTACCGACCTGTGATCCGAATATTTCGAAGCAGCTCGCGCAAGGTGTTCACTAAGATTAACCTAACTAGAGCCCTGACGCCACCGTTTTTTCTATTCTATTTCTATTTTCTAGGAAATATATCCGCTCCCGTCTGGGACATAAAGGAGTGCTGTGCTAAGAAAGCACTCTTCCCCCTTCCTTCGTCTGCTGCCGCCACGGCTCCTCCAAAGGGGTTGGTTACCAATTTCTCGGATCAAGGTACTAGGCCTCCAGTGGTTATCGCATCAAGATTCAGAGCAGGAGTTGGTAGGCTAGGCTAAGTAAAAACGCTTGTATTTTCATGTATTCGTATGTACTACTGTTTAACCGAAGGTGCTAAGTACTAAGGCGCATCGAACTAGAATGGAAATAGAGCGAGGAAAAATCAGGAGTGGTGAAAGGTACAGGAGGTACCTATTGCCTCCCCACGAAGAAATACAAAGACGACAGTATCGTGGAAAAGGGAAAGGGAAAAGAAATCGTTGAAAATCGAAAACTATTCTCGAATATCGAGGTCCCAAAGTTGAAGGAGACTTCTCTAAAATTGTATGAAAGGAAAAATCACAGTAAAATTTAAATGTGAAGACTAACGATAGATACCGAAAGAGACGTCATTCCAATGTTGGACTTTAATATTGTAGAATTTTCACCACAGGAATGCCCAGCTGAGAAGACTTGGTAATTGATAAAAATTTGATCCTGAGTAAATCCACAAAAGAGATTTATGATATCGTTATTTACACCGACAGGCAGGCTGCTATTAAGATACTGGAATGCAGCTATAAGAACAACACAAAATTACATCATTCTCAATACCCGGTCACATGGATATATATGCTGATAAATTGATCAGGCTAGGTTTACAAATGGAGTTCGTATTTATTTCAGGCGGTTTGTCTAAGCCAATAGAGGCAGCGAAACACAGTTTAAAATTAGACGCCAATGCCTTTGTATTATACCAAGAAAAATGTGTCCCATGTATAATGTAGAAGGTTTGAGCGACTAATTATGGCCAATAGATCGCACATAAGTACCCTCATAAAGATCCTTCTGGGACAATAAAGACCTCACTCGCACATTCTTAACCCTAGACCATCTCCACCGTCATCCTCGGTTGACAACCCAACCCACCCCACTAGCGCTTCCAACTCTATTAAAGCAGCTTCTTCCGATGCTCCATCTACCTTTTTGGATCCAATGCTTCCCCCTAAGGTTAAACTAACTATACAATTAGTTGATCAGAGCGATGATGGCCGTTACGTAATGTCTCGCTTGAGAGATCGTAAAATCTACGAGAATGTTAGTTTGTATCTTGCATACCTGCACATAAAAACCTGTTTCCATTTATATCGAGGGTAAAACAAAAACTAATGTAATGGTCTCAATCAATCAGGAAGGTTTTCCTACTAATCCTAAGGAGTTAAGGCAATTATTCATCCGTTTTCATGAGTGCTTCAACATCTCGCCCACAGATGTCTCTAACGATCTCTCTTCATTTGCTTCAAAATGTCTTTCCCATCTTCAGAGATCGCGTACTGACTTTAAAAACTACTACCGCTACTAACGACAAACGCATTTTCGCTCCAAATAGCTCAATGCTATGCCCTACTAGCGTAGATAATAGCACAGTTAAACACATATCCGTTTACTACCAGAACATATGCGGTTTACGCATCAAAACCTCCTCTGTCTTCCTTAATTCGCAAAAGTTGCCCTACGGTGTTTTCGCCCTTACTGAAACTAATCTCCCCCCCGCCTACAATAGTAATGGGTTATTTACCCCTGAATTTAACGTTTTCCGCGATGATGGTGTTGACAAAGACGATGATTCTACTGGCCGCGGTGCTCTCCTGGCTATACATAACCGCTATGACTCCGCACTTTACAAGTCGTCGCATACCGCTAATTTTGAGTTTATTTGCGCTAGAATTGCAGTCCTTAAAAGTAATCTGTATCTACTTTGCTGCTACATTCGCCCCTTTCAACCAATTCAAGGCTACCAACTTGCTATAGATGCTATAGACACTCTCCTTGATGCTACTGATCCCAACGATGATGTCATTATCTTAGGGGATTTCAATCTTCCATTTCTCCAATGGGTTCAGTCTGAGGATGAATCTCGTTTTGTCACTTCAAATGCAACCTCAGACAAAGAAGTCCTCTTCACAGATTGTCTCTCCAACTCTGGACTCCATCAAATCAGTGCCATAACCAACAGCCTTGGCAGACAACTTGACCTTATCTTTTCATCTGATGCTGATAATTGTATTGTTACAGCAAGCAACCATCTTCTGTCTACTCTAGACAGATACCATCCTTCCCTCTTTGTATCGTATACCTACGGTGACTTAAATTCTGGTATTCATTCTCAGAACTCATATAGCTTCAACTTTCGAAAAGCTGACTTCACCAAACTTAACATCCTGCTCAGTAATGCTAATTTTAACTACCGACGCGTTACTGTGGATGCTGCTCTTGCATCCTTCTACACTACAATGTTTGATTGTCTTCTGCAAGCTGTTCCTTTTCACTCCAAAAAAACAGTACTTCATCCCCACCATGGTGTATTAAACAATTGCTCATAACAAGAGGAATAAACTTTGGAGAGCATACTTAAAATCCCGTTCTGGCTATGACTACTCCATCTATCGGCACACACATACACACTTCGCCGAACTCTGCGAAGCTCTCTACCAGGATTATCTTGACCGAATGCAATCCAGTCTCATTACTGATCCTAAGCGTTTCTATCATTTCATAAATGCCGAACGAAAATCTGATAGTTATCCTTCTACGGTTAAACTCGCCAACACCTCTTCGTCCGACCGTAAAATTGTTGCAAACCTATTTGCTCACTTTTTTAGCCAATCGTTTACCGACCGCATCCTTGAGCCCGACCACGATTACTTCTCTTACATGGACAATTGCGCCATAATGTCATTAGTTTCGGTTTGCGTCACCTCGCTACTTGTCGCAGAGAAGATTAATAAACTTAAAGATGACTATTCTTCCGGTCCTGATGGGTTGCCCCCAATTGTTTTAAAAAAATGGGTGACCCACTTGGCCAAACCATTGACTTCTCATTTTCTTATGTCCATTTCCCAAGGTTTTTTCCCTATCATTTGGAAGAACTCATTTATTATCCCAATTCACAAGAAACGTCCTAAAAATGAAATATCTAACTACCGACCTATCACCAAACTATCATGCATACCCAAGCTCTTCGAGGGCATCGTTTACGACTCGATGTTTTTTCATTGCAAGCCCTTATTCTCTTCCAACCAACACGGGTTCCTTAAAGGTAGATCAACAATCATCAACTTAACTGAATTCATTTCTCAGGCGCTGTGTACATTTGAAGATGGCAGCAAAATCGATGTAATTGCCACCGACTTCAGTAAAGCGTTTGATAAAATCTTCCATGGAATTATTATTCTTAAGTTGAAAGCTCTTGGTTTTCAACCCGGTTTTTGCAATTGGATCAAATCCCACTTGGAAGGTCGGCAGTACGAGGTTATATTTAGATCTTCTATCTCTAACTCCATTAAGGCCACTTCGGGTGTCACTCAAGGCAGTCACATTGGGCCTTTAATTTTTGTCCTGACCACCAACGATGTCGACTGCATCATCAAAGATTCGGATCTCTCTGTCTATGCCGATGATATGAAAATATTTAGATACATATCTTCTCCCACTGATTCTCGCCCACTTCAAGATGACCTAAACAGATTTTCTCTGTGGTGCCAGAAAAATCATCTTGAACTTAAGCAAATGCCAATTCATCACCTAATCTCGTAAACGACTTCCATCAACCCATAGGACCTACTGCAACGAGCTTGTCCCACAAATTTCTTCTTTGTGTGATTTTGGTGTAATTTGCGATAGGGAACTTAACTTCCGTTCCCATATTGACCACATAATAAATAGAGCCAATTCTGCACTTGGCTTTGTAAAACGTTGGTCAAGGGAATTTTCGAACCCGTACGTCACCAAATCACTTTATATAACCTTCGTTAGACCTATCCTCGAATATGCTAGCCAAGCCTGGTCGCCACACTATGCTGTACACATCCGACGTATTGAAGACATCCAGCGCAGGTTTATCCGTTTCGCCCTACGTGGTCTCCCTTGGCTTGATAGATACGACTTGCCTCCCTACTCTGAACGCTTAAAACTCATCAATCTTCAGTCTCTCGAAACTTGCCGACTTACTCTTCCTCCATCAGCTAATTACTGGTCAAATTGATTGCCCCGCGCTTCTTGAATTAGTCTCATTTAACAACAATCCCCGTAACCTAAGGTCCATTCCCCTTTTCCGTCTCTCTTATCATCGCACCAATTATGCTTATAATGCACCACTGTCCAGAATGTTGCGCTTCACAAATTATATGGAAAACACATTTGGCTTCCACTGCAGCAGAACCACCCTTCGAAACGATCTTCAGTTCCGCCTCAATTGCACCTAGTCATGTCTTGATTTTGCCACCCCCACACCCAAATTGCTCCCCTCCCTCTCCCTTCTATTCCTAACTTTTCCATCCTCTGTTAGTTTTAAGTTAAGTTTTCTTTTAGATTGTTTAAGCTTGTGTGGGCCATTAGGGGCCCAACAACACAAAAAAAAAAACAATAATAATAATAATAATAGTTTTAAGTTTAGCGTTAAGTACCCTTTTTTGTTAGTTTTTAAATTTTAGCTTTAAGTACCTGCTTGTATTAAGCTTAGATAAAAAATAAATAAGACACTGCATAATCGGCAGACACGCTGAAAGGCTTGGATCCAATTTCGTACTTCATTTGCTTTTTTTTCGGGCTTGACAATAAAGAACATTCTACTATGGGCTTAGTTTCCTTCGCAAGAAGTTGCGAAGATCGATCCACTTAAGATTGAAACATTAACTTCCTTTACAAAATGATACAGACTGCCACGTTTCGACGGCCACATACACTTGGTTCTTAAACTTCCTATTAACTTCTAGAACCACAATGGTCCCTTCAGTGGCTTAAGTGCGCCCTACCGTTTCGGTGGGCATCCATCCAACCTAACCTAACCCATCTTGAATGTCAATCTGCATATTTTCCTACAAAAAATGAAACATGTCGCCGGTTAAAATGTTTGTCTTCCTCTTATGATAAAAAGCCCGCCAATACCATCATCAACATCAGAGAAACCGCAGAGTGCCAAACCCTCCCCGAGCTTGTCGGTAACCAACAGCCAATATCGAACAAGCGGTATGTAAATTTTTCCTTAAACCTAATCACTCTGGCCTTTTTGCAATTTCACAACTTTCGCTTTCACTACTCACCTCCCGGTATGTCGCCCAGCCTTAGCTGGGGAGAAACAGCAAAAACAAAAATAATTTGAATATGTCAGCAAAATCCCCGAGATACGAGTACAGCGTCACTATCATCTCAGTGATAATGAAGTTGCGCATCTGTAAAAATACACAAACATACCCACGATTCTGTGTGTGCATGGTTGCATCTTTTGTTGTCATCTCAACCGCAGACTATCTGCTGCCTGCCTGACCTGGTTTTATCAATGGGAAACAAATTTTTCTCCATGCGTTGTAGTTTTCTCAAATTGATTGCACAAAAAAGATACAACTTCGCGGATGCATAAGAGCAAGGGGAATGTTGGATATACTTTTTTTTTTATCAGAAGAAAGTTATTATTTGCTGACTTTAGTATGAGTATCTGCGAGTGCTTACATCCAACCGGTTGGGCATTTTTTATTTTTTATTTTTTTTTTTTCAATTTCTATCTAAACCAAACGAATGGTTAACCACACCTGTACGTGGTATCTGTGAGTGTACAACAAGCCGTTTACTCGAATTGGCATTGTTTGGTTGAAACATTTTAAGCCAGTAGGGCATCTCAGATGCAACGGATTCCAACGGGCCTTCGTACGCGCTGCCAACCATTGTTGCGGTGAGGTTAACTAAAGCGAACCGTGGGTACTCAGAGCATTATGTTGCAATTTGTTTTTTTTTTTTTTTGTTACTCAGATTTGTATCTTTTCTGATGAGCAAGCGACTTTTATAGGACACGGATGTTGTTATTGTGCGGGTTACGTAAGTGAGATTCGAGATTCGCTTTTGTTGTTGGAATGATGAATGACGAGAAAATGCCATCGATGACGGTGGCGGTGATATGAATCAAGTTCATTGTCTACATCATGCAATGTGTGCAGGTGGGAGAAAGCGAAAAGAACTCAGATGACGTCTTGGAAATTCCCATGACATGGTAAACTGGTTTCAATTGAAAATAAATCGAAGCGAATTGATTATATTTTGGAGATGATTTCTTGATTAATTCTTGACGTAGTCCAGTAGCTTATATAATGCAATCATTCTTTCCGATGCATTTTGAATGTTTCCGAGTTGGGGTTAGATACTTTTTATCACTAGCATCAGAAGTTTTATAGCAAATGTTGAGTAAGGTTAAATAAATGTGTAACATTTTACAAATAACCTTTTGTTGCTAGGGGTCGTAGGCCTATATAAACCGTCAGCTAGACTGGTAGCAACGCGCCAACTTACACTACGAGTATATACATCCCTTATACAAACGAATCTAGTCATGCCATCAAAGACATACTTTTGGCAGCTTAATGCCACTCTACATATTTTAGAAAATATGAGCATCTTTCGGGATAGCCATATTAAAGTGGAGTGGTTTTTAAACTACTAGAGCTGTGCAGTGCTAGGTGTATAGTAGAGAGATAGTCGAATGGCTGGGGTTACTCTAATTTGGTTCAATTAGTTTGTTAACCCATCTATGTATTCCCAATCTCATCCACAAGATTCTAAAGGCTTCCAGATACTGTTTGAATAAGTGTTTTTATACCCTATACCGTAGGCTATATTAAATTCGGCACATAGCTTGTAACATAAAAAAGTAATTAAGACAGATCAGACAGACAGTAGCAGTAGCCCAATTGATTGAGTCATGTTTGTCCATGCGTCTGTATAATTCACCAGTTCTTGGGCCTTAAATTTTCAATTAGGTTGATGAAATTAGCTATGCATTTAAAAATGTTAACACGCCCACTTTATAAATATTTCATGGGTTCTAATATATATAAATCAAAAAAAGTTTTGTTAAGAAAATTTATAACGATCGACTGTTGCTAGAATTCGTCTATACAATGTATATAGCTACCCCCACTTCTTCTTCTTCTTCCTTTTATCAGCGAGGCTATGATCCGAAAACAAGGGATCACAACTATCCCACTTCACCGCATTTCTACTGATCCGCCTGTGGGGTTCGCCTATTTGACCTCAGAAAATATCGGCAGGCTTGCCGATTTTGGATCACTCGGTTACTGAGGCCAATGAAATGCCGATGTCGTCGCATTTTCCTGATCCAGGCGTTTATAGGCCTGCCTTTCCTACATCGCGATGTCTTTGGAATGTGCATTGATATTTCCTTTTTAACAGGGTTCAAATGATCTCTTCTTTGAACGTGGCAATACCAACTGAGTCGGTCACGCTCTATTTTTTGTACGATGGTTTCCTTGATGTGAAAGCTTCCACGGATCTTTGAACTTCTTATTCGTATATAGCTACCCCCACTTGTTGGAAGCATTTATTCTTTAAAACCCAATTTGATGTTATTGTTGAAAAATTGTTTAAATCAGACTAAAGAATCGAGTTTTCATTTGAAAACGTCACGCCTACTTATTTCCGAAAGTACTGAGGAAGACAATCTGTTCCACATTCGTAAACGTAATATAATCTGTTCCTAAGAAACGATTTTCTGAACGTAACGACGCATTCTAAAGCTTGTTCTAAAGAGTAGCTTGCAAACATGCCGTAATTTTACGATTTGTTCATAAATTTAGGATGCTACATACATATCAACAATGCTTGAGTGTCATCTTGTTCGGAATTCTGTAATCCATTAAAACTCTCTTTAGCTATTTTGTGAAGACCTAGACCTGTCCTTCTGCCGGCGACCTCCTCTTCTTCCGGACTGACTGATTAGATTCCACTGCATGGTGTATTTCGCAATGAGTTATCGTCGAGCCGTAAAGTGTGGCCTACCTACCTTTGCCTTTGTGTTTTCAGTATGGTGATACATATACGTTCTTGAAAACTTTCTCAGATAAAACCGTTCATTTGAGCTACAAGCTGGCCGAAAGAACCTTGCAACTCACATTACACGTACTACGACCATAAAGAAGCACTTATTCAATGTAGGAACAGGATAGTCCCAATTTGGTTTTTATGCTGAAAACATTGCTTAGCTAGATTTCTGAAATAATTCGTTAAATAGCTTTCGCTATCGTGACCGCATTACACATAACCATTTTGGTACCAGCACCGACGGCCCAGGCCATCCTTTCCAGACACATTAAAACATGGTAGATGTATGCAGGGTGTGGATTAGTACGTAGGCGCATTCCTGGCGTCGATTATCGGGATTGCAAATCGTGTATGCTAGCAGTCCGGGTTACTGCTACTAGTATCTTTGGAAGATTACCACATCCTTTGGCGCAACAAAAAAGCAAAAAAAAGAAAAAATAAATAAAACCGCCAACTCTCTCGTCCGATAATCTTGAGTAAAGCGCAAGAGTTTGAAATATTCGGGGCTTTGACCTAGAGTAAAAGAATTGGGGGCCCTTAGTGCTGCCTAACTGGCTGAATATTTCACGGGTGGGCCATCTAGTGATTTCTTTTTAAATCATAGGTTATTTTGACACTGACAGCTGTTTTCCGCTCGAAATCTTGATCATACCTCCGCGGAACGAAATGAGTCGCTTTACGATTCAACAACATTGGGAAGTATTGAAAACTTATTTCCAAAGTGAGTACTGTGTAGCCCAGACAGTGCGTTCTTTGAAAATAAGTTTTGGCCGAAATGAAGCACCCACCGCGCCTGCCGTACGCAAGTTTGTGCAAAAAGTTCGTGAGACTGGTATGCTAGTGGACAACACTCATGGTCCCCGTCGTCGTACGGTGCGCACAGACGAGAATGTGGCTGCTGTAGCCGAGAGTGTGAGACTCAATTCACGAACATCAACTAGTCATCGATCTCAACAGCTCAACATTTCACGCACTAGCCTGAGGAGAATTCTGCACAAAGATCTCGGACTATTCGCTTACAAGGTCCAATTGATTCAGCAATTGAAAGCGCATGACCATCCGCTTCGTTATCGCTTCGCAGTTTGGGCCTTAGAGCAGCTTGAATTGGACAACTTTTCATCTTTTCTGACGAGGCACATTTTCATCTCGGCGGCTACGTAAACAAACGAAATTGCCGCATCTGGGGCTCGGAAACCCGCACGTTATTGTCGAGAAGCCAATGCATCCACAGAGAGTGACAGTTGGTGGTATCATTGGACCATTTTTCTTTGAAAATGAGGCTGGGAACAACGTTTCGGTCAATGGTGGGCGTCACAGAGCCATGTTAACGACTTTTTTTTTTACTGAAATTGAAGACATGGATTTGGACGACCTCTGGTTCATGCAGGATGGCGCGCCATGCCGCACAGCCTATGCCACAATCGGTCGTTTGCGCACCAAATTCCCAAATCGTGTTATCAGCCGTCTTGGCGATGTCAATTGGCCGCCTCGGAGCTGCGATTTGACCCCTTTGGACTTTTTTTTGTGGGGAACCGTGAAGGACCGAAGTTATGCCAACAATTCGGAAACGATTCAAGCACTTAAAGCCAATATCATCTAAGCAATCCGTGAGCTACAGCCCGAAATCATCAACAAAGCCTTGGAAAAATGGAGTGATAGAATGCGCTACTGTGAAGCCAACCGCCGAGGCAGCCACTTGAACGACGTTGTATTCCCTAATTAATGGGAATGTTTGCTCTTACTAATAAAGCCATAATACATGGAAAAATTTCATTTTGTTCATTTTATTGCATTTTTGAAAAGAAACTTGTAGTTGGCCCACCCTGCGTATCATGTTTCTCGGCAGGCATTCTCGAACGAATAGTTCTATCGCATGAACCTCTGCTTGTAAGAGGGTAGGTTTGTTTCCAAGCGTTATCGCACGCTGAAAGTTTGGACCATAGACCCCAGCTCCGGTATTACCATTTTCCAATTTAGAGCCACCTGCGTACATACCAGATTTGTGCGTTGGGTGGTGTACCGAGCACTTTCTTACTCCATTCTTGGCGGACAACAATGACAACGTCGAACTTCCTGGTGAGCGGAAATCTCTTGAGTATCGAAGTCGCGTGGGCGGCTTAACCACTCCGGAAAGTGGAGTCAAAATAAATGAATTACGCAAAGCGCCCCACTTACCTGTTGTTTGCCGGCACAAAACTGTTCTCAAATAGACTTAGCCCCAGACCGCTATTTTTTTTTTAAATAAAACAACTAGTTTTGATTTCAAAAAACGGTACCGTAAGAAACGGGATTATAAAAACGAGATTATAAATGCAGAATTATAAAAAGCGGGATATCGAACCCAACCCAACTGAAAGTTTTCGCTAAACTCGCATCCCGAAATCTCTCAATCAAATCACCTCTATGCTGCCAGCATCAAGTGTCGAACACCAATGGTAACATTGCCAACATGCCATCAAAAACGCCGCAACTGATTTGCTGGGTTTCGCCCGACCAACACCGCGAAACCACTGGTTTCAAAAAGAAGAATGTCAGCGAGTATATACAGGACAACAAGAGGCATATAAAGCAGCGTTTCAAAGAAGTCGAGCGCTGCACGTGAGCTCTACGAGCAAAAGAGACAGGAAGACCATCGGCTTCTCCAGAAGAAGAAGAAAGAGCATGAGAAGCGCGCGATCGAGAATATTGAGAGCTTCTTCACACTTCGACAGATCCTGGAGAAAACCTAAGAAATCCAAATCGATACTCATCATCGCTTCATCGATTTTGAGGCTGCCTATGACAATATCTATAGAGAAGAGCTAGATAGAACAATGTCCAGTTTAAACATCCTTGCCAAACTTCCGTCTGTTCAGGATGACGATGGAGAACACTCGCTGCTTCATCAAGGTCGATAATGACCTCACCGAGAACTTTGACATCAAAATAGGTTTAGAACAAGGTCACGAGCTGTCGCGGATTGTGCGGAACTCACAAGCCAACACCGGAGGCACAATCTATCAAAAGTTCCTACAACTGCTTGCATACGCCGCCGGTCCGTTTGCAGGCATTGAAGTAGAAGCGGTCAAAATGGGTAAAGCGATAAACGAGGGCAAAACCAAGTTTATGCTGTCAACAAGAAGGAACAATCAAAACCGAGGAATTGGACAAAACGTCACAGTGGGCAGCTATAACTTCGAGGTAGTAAGAGACTTTGTTTACCTTGGCTCTGCTATTTATTCTACAAACGACATCAGCGCAGAATTCAAGCGAGGAATAACTCTTGCCAATCGCATTTTTTTTTTTTTGTGCTAATAAGGCAATTAAAAGTAAAGCCCACAACTAAGGAGACTCTATATAAGACCCTGATCATACCAACCCTGCTTTACGGCGCTGAAACGTGGGCTTTATTGAAAGCGGAAGAAGATATCCTTAGTCGCTTCGAGGGAAAAAATCTTCATAATATATTCGGTCCCGTTTGCGTTGACGGATTTTGAAGGAGAAGATTCAATGACGAACTATGTAAACTGTATAGCGACATCGACCTAGTCAAAAAAACTGCGGATTGGACGTTAGAGATGGCTACGGCATGTAGAAGGAATGAACTCCAACGCTCCGGCCCACAGAGTCTTCGAATCTAACCCCGAGGGACGACGCAGTAGGGAGCAACCTCGTCGTAGGTGCCGCGCAAATTCAAGGGGACCTCGACTAACTTGAAGTGCGCAACTGGAGGCAATTAGCTAAAGACCGAGCTAAATTGTTTGTTGAGGCCCAGGTTCACCCCGAACTGTAGCGCCACCTAAGTAACTAAGTAAGAAACAACTGATATGCGTATGCTATATGGCGACCTGATGACCACGCTCTAAAGGAAAAGTTTTAAATACGAGAAGTTAAAAGGGTAGTACACCTCGAAAGACATGGAGCAAGACAATCAGAAATGCGTCAAGGGATGAAACGAGTATAGGAACAACTGGCACTTACGTACTCAGATAGCTGACTTCAAAAAGAAGAACAAAGGCCAAAAACTGCAACAAATCATAAGTAAACCCTACCTTTGTGCTATGGTCAGCCAAAATAACTCGTTTCACATTGACCTTAGTACGTCTATCACAAAAAGTACACGCAAAATGTTAATTATCTTTTTAATTGTTCATTCTGCATAAAAATAGCAGAACATTCATGTGAGTTATGTAACTATAGTGCGAATAACCTGAGAGATACGATTACGAAATACAGGTTCCCCATAATGCCCCCCATTAGGTTTAGCCTAATGTGGGATGCTTTTAATTCAATTCTATTATTCCTAAAACAATGTATAGATAATTATTATTTTATTGTGTGTCAATTCTGATATGAATTATGTAAATGCGAGATACCTGAAGAACTCGTTGTGTGTGGTTCGAAAGTAGTTTGACTAGTAAACCGGCCGCGGCGGCTCGGCTCGCAGATGGATGGTCCATATCGCGTTGCAGTACAATTTTTTTTTATTTTATTTTTAGAATAGAAGTTGTGTAAGCAGTGCTTTATAGCCGTCGTAATTAATCGGAAATAGATATTTTAAAATGTATCTGTTCAATTGACGTAAGGATATTAATAAATTATAGAATCCAAATGAACTTCATTTAAATCAGAATTAAGTAACTGAGAGAACTGGTATGAATGGATTCATTAAGAACTTAAGCCAAGAGAGTGGGAGTGTCAGGTATAATATAATTCATTTTTAAGTACTAAGTCGATTCAGTTAAGGCTAAATTATGTCTTGAGATTGAGAAAAAGATTCCATGGGAACTATAAGTGGATTGATACTTGGAATTAATAACAAGTTTCAAGCGCGTGCAGCTTCCATCCATGGGCTGTGGTGCTGAGAAAGGATACATAAATATTTATTAAGCGCGAGGGACTGCTAAATGGATTTTACTAAATAGATGCCAAGAGGCAAAACAGAAGTCATGGGGAGTTGGGATCACAATTTCTTATAGACGATAATCTGAAAGATAGATAATGGTCAGGCTGGGAAGGTTACGCCGTGTATAAAGGTGTGGTGGCAGCTCTACCGGTAGTTCTTTCTCCTCTAGTCTTTTAAGCCACCGTGCCTTTTTATATTTTAGTAATAACCCCACTCATTAAATTCTGTAAATCTAGATTAACGAGTGCTATAATAGTTGGAGTTATTTGTAGTCTGTCATGGCCTGTCCTGAACAAAACACTTATTATTATTGGAAGAACAATACTTCACAGACTAAGAGACGATAAGTAGCTTCTTCTGATATTCAAAAACATTATTTAAGTTCCGCAGAATATATATATACTCTTGGCGCAACAGCTCTTTAAGTGCCTAGGTCTAGCTTCTCGCAACCACTCGTGTTCTTGTGCTTTTTATTTATCGCACGAATGAAAGAGGCCTACAGTTTTGTACCGTATCCGAAGAGCAATTTTTTATTCTGTTTTTGAGAAGCTTTCTCGTGACAAATATACTGTCGGATATTCGTCAAACGTTCGCGAGAGGTGGGACTGTGCAAAAACTTGTTGGTGTTTTCTGGGATTCGAACTTGGAACCTCACGCGCACTGGTCCGTCACACTAACCCATAGAAGATCCACAGAAAATGCATATATTTTCAACAACTTCAAATGTAGCATGCGTGCGCCTGTATAATCTATTCTAATTTTGTATGTTTGCTATTCGTTAAATTTGAGGTGATGTGTGGATGACTTATCTGGAAGATTCGATCAAATTACGGCTTTTTTTTTGTCGGGATAGGAACGCTCAACTGGAGTACTCAGACGCAACTGGTCCATTGTACTACTAGAGAGCAAACCCTGATTTACCCATTTTATTGGAATTCCTTGTCTTTCCAAGAAAGCCAAGCAAGCACATCAGTGATGAGGAGCTTACAGCACCAGCACTCACCACATCCGCACCGAGGATCTGCCACCTGATACGAGCAAAGGCCGGACATTCATAGAGATAATGTTCCGCGGTGTCCTCGCTCTTTTTACAAGCGTCGCAGGTTGTAGTGTCACTTAAGCCCAACACGTTAAGGTGCTTGGCAAAAGCAAAGTGGCCTGCCAAGACGCCAATAAGTTGTCTACAGTCTTTCCTGCTGAGAAACAGCAAGAATGCCGCTGATTTCTTATAGACGTCCGGGAGTATGCGTTTAGTCAACCTGCATCCCGGAGAGTCATGCCACACACAATTGTACTCGTGAGAGACCCAATCGTCAATGGAAGCCCTAACCAAGGACGCAGGGAGACCCAGCGCGGGTTCAGGACTTGAGAAAGCCTTGTCTGAGCCTTGTCTGGCAATCTCATCGGAGATCTCGTTCCCCAAGATCCGAGTGTGACATGGGACCCAGATAAGAGACAGAGTATTCAGCCCTGTGACCGAATTCAAAGAGTTTTTGGTTTCACGAACTATTTTGGAAGTGGTTAAAGGGTTAAGCAAGGCCTTAAGCGCAGCCTGACTGTCACTACAGGCACAAATGCTACGTCCCTTCCACCTGGTCTTCACAACATACTTCGTGGCCATTAGGATTGCATAAGTTTCCGCTTGGAAAACAAGTGAAGTCTAATGTTGTCGACTTCCACGAAGACACCAGCGCCAGACCCTTGACTGGTTTGGAACCATCCGTGAAAATACCACTGCATTCCATTCCCGGCTCAGACTCTGACCTAAGCGAGGCCTGGACATAAGGAAAGTCGACTCTGAATTTGCGCATCAGCTGGAGTTCTGGTGTCGTTGCATCAGACGGCATATCCATAAGACAGGAGTCGTAAGATAAGTGTCGCGCAAGTTCATCAAAGTTACAGTGTGGAGTATACCAAAAACTGCCCCGCGTAAGACGATGAATGGCTTTGATAGTGCAACCCATGATATAAGTATCGAGGGGAGGTAAGTTCAGCAAAGAGTCTAGAGCAGTGCCAGGTGTACTCGGGAAAGCGCCCGTGCAGCCGAGACAAGCCGTTCTTTGGAATTCACAGGCAACCACATATTTACGCGAGAGCCCCTTCCACCAAACAACCGACGCATATGCGACGCATGGTCTTATCATAGCCGTGTAGATCCAGAGAACCTTATTCGGTTATAAGCCCCAAGTCTTGCCAAAAGCACTCTTAAACTGCCAGAAGACTGAGAGCGCCATGGATGTTTTCGACTCGACATGTTTAGACCAGTGAAGTTTCTTATCTAAAATCACTCCCAGATATTTGGCTTCATTGGAAATGCGAATGGTGAAGCCTTTTAGCATTGGCTGAGTCAGACCGGTCAAAATCCTCCTTCTCGTAAAAAGAACAACCTCAGTTTTAAGAGGATTCACCGAAAGCCCACTCCTAGTACACCATTCATCGATCATGTCCAGCGGCGCCTGCGCGTTAGCACAGACCGTCGCCAGGCATGGCCCGACAGAAAGTACGGCGACATCATCCGCATATGCCTGAGCGTAGACGTTAGAACTATTTAGAGTGTTCAACAGAGAGTCGACCACCATGCACCTGCTGGTTTCACCGAGTGTCTCGATCTTTTTACAAAAATCTGTATAAGAAGCACGACAACCGAATTAACTTCTTATAGTCTTTTTGCTTCGATCTAAAAAGATCACACTCACCTCCTAAATTTGTCTTGAGTGACATATTTAGAAGTTTTCTGGATTCTTTCCTAAGTCACTGCAATTCTGGGCTCCACCAGGGAACCGAAGTTCTGCAGGGGGTTTTTGTCAATGGGCACGCCAGTTCAAAACAGCTGGTAAGGACGCTAGTCAGGTTTTGAACAGCATCCTCAACCTTTCCTTTCGTTCTGTGTTTAGTTGGAGTTTTAATAGATCTGTCTAGCTCTTCCCTAAACCGCACCCAGTTGGTTTTCTTCGGATTCCTCCTCTCCTGCAAAGTTATGGCTTCGCATTCGATTTGGAAAACAATGCATCTATGGTCTGGCAAGGACACCTCCGGCAGTACCCTCCAGTTAGCAATTGACTTGAAATACCTATTAGATAAAGTAAAATCAATTACCTCCTGCCGGAGGCTTTATGAAACAAATGTAGAGGCATACTTACTTACTTACTTAGGTGGCGCTACAGTTCGGGGTGAACCTGGGCCTCAACCAACAAGCCTCTCCATTTAGCTCGGTCTTTAGCTAATTGCCTCCAGTTGCACACTCCAAGTTGGTCGAGGTCCCTTTGAACTTGTGCGCGCCACCTACGGCGATGATTCCCTCTACTGCGTCGTCCCTCGGGATTAGATTCGAAGACTCTGCGGGCCGGAGCGTTGGTGTCCATTCGCTCTACATGTCCTAGCCATCTCAGACGTCCAATACGCAGTTTTTTGACTAGGTCGATGTCGCTGTACAGCTCGTATAGTTCGTGATTGAATCTTCTCCTCCAAAACCCGTCAACGCAAACGGGACCGAAAATCTTACGAAGAATTTTTCTCTCGAAGCGACCAAGGATATCTTCATCCTCTTTTAATAAAGTCCATGTTTCAGCGCCGTAAAGTAGGACTGGGATGATCAAGGTCTTATATAGAGTCTCCTTAGTTGTTCGAGATAGGGCTTTACTGTTGAATTGCCTTATATGCCCAAAAAAACAGCGATTGGCAAGAGTTATTCTTCGATTGATTTCTGCACTGATTTTGTTCTCAGAGTTTATAGCAGAGCCAAGGTAGACAAAGTCCCTTACTACCTCGAAGTTATAGCTGCCCACGGTGACGTTTTGTCCAATTCGTCGGTGTTGGTTTTCCCTTCTAGTTGACAGCATATACTTGGTTTTGCCCTCGTTTATCGCCAAACCCATTTTGGTCGCTTCCGCCTCAATGCTTGCAAAAGCACCGGTGACAGCCCGCTGAGATCTTCCGATAATGTCTATATCGTCGGCGTACGCAAGCAGTTGTACAGACTTGTAATAGATTGTGCCTCCGGTGTTGGCTTGTGAGTTCCGCACAATCCGTTCAAGTACAATATTGAAGAAGTCACATGACAGCGCGTCACCTTGTCTAAAACCTTTTTTGACATCAAAGGTCTCGGTGAAGTCATTACCGACCTTGATGGAGCAGCGAGCGTTATCCATCGTCAGTCTGCACAGACGGACAAGTTTGGCAGGGATGTCAAAACTAGACATGGCTCTATAAAGCTCTTCTCTATAGATGCTGTCATAGGCGGCCTTGAAATCGATAAAGAGGTGGTGAGTATCGATTTGGAATTCTTGGGTTTTCTCCAGGATCTGGCGAAGTGTGAAGATTTGATCGATGGTGGACTTTCCTGGCCTGAAACCGCACTGATAGGGTCCAATCAGGCTGTTGATAAAAGGTTTCAGGCGTTCACACAATATCGCAGAAAAGATCTTATATGCGATGTTGAGGAGACTGATGCCTCTATAATTGGCGCAGTTGAGGGGGTCTCCTTTCTTGTAGAGGCATAACTGCAATGTTTTCAACAGCGGTCATTGCCTCTGCCAGAGACTGAGAGAAAGGACATTGAACATCGTTAAAAGTGTCAAATCCAAAGAAAGTATACTTCTTTTAATGAAGGGGACATCTTTTGGATATGGACCTATTAGTTTTCAGAGTTGGGAACTGAGAAAATGATCTCACTGTAAAAGAAGTCGCTTGGCAATCAAAACACTAAAAGTTGGCAAATCTGCTGGTGTAGATGATATCCAGCCAGAAATGTTCAAGGCTTTAGCAAAGGGGGAGAAGTCTCTCGCATGTTATTAAAGTGGCCTGGGAATGCTAAAAAAAACATCCAATGACTGGCAAATTGTTTTGATTGTCCCTCTTGTTAACAAGGGGGACAAAAGAAATTGCGCCAACTGTAAAAGTCTTTGCTGATGTATTAAAAACGCGTGTCAAAGCTGTGATTGCCACGTTCAAAGAAGAGTTCATTTGAGCCCTGTTAAAAAGGCAATATCAATGCACGTTCCAAAGACATCGCGATGTAGGAAAGGCAGGCCTATAAACGCCTGGATCAGACAAATGCGACGACACCGGCATTTCATTGGCCTGAGTAATTGAGTAATCCAAAGTCGGGAGGCCTGCTGATATTTTCTTAGGTCAAATAGGAGAACCCCACAGGTGGATCAGTAGAAATTTCAGTAGAAATGCGGTGAAGTGGGAGAGTTATGATCCCTTGTTTTCGGATCATAACCTCGCCGAAATAGGAAGAAGAAGAAGAAGTCAGAGCTGTGATTGAGTCTAGGTGAGAAAATAATCTATGGAGTTTTCGTCACAGCAGAAGTACTACCGACCAGTTGTTCGCTCTTAGAATAATGCTAGCGAAAGCCTGAGAGTATGCCGGATCTATTCTGCAGGAGTACGAGATTGATGGTTCCCTGTTAAGCGCCGTACGATCCTTATATTCAAACTGCAAACACATGGTTAGGGTAGACGGCGTTAAATCAATTGCTTTGGTTTAGACTCTAAACTCCGCCGGGGTACCTTCTCTCTTTATTATATACGAGTATATGGACTGGATATTACTGGATAGCATGGATAATGTTTCAGATTCTTCTTCAGTCCTCCCAAACTTAACTCGGAGGGTTGTGGCCTTTTGTGAATAAATCAGTGTTGGTTTCCAAAACGCCAATTTAGTGCACTCAGCATATTAGTGCAATTTCATTAAAACAGAAACAGACAGTTTAAGTATATCTGGGTCATATGCACGTTCCATAGATGGAACAGTGTTAAGTTGTTTTGAGAGAGCTTGGCAGATCTGCTATAAGGAAGGTCAAAACTAGGCTATCGGTCTTTAACTCAGCAGCAATTTCTTAGAATGTAACTATCTGTACTCCGCTGGTTTGACCATGTATCGCTTGTCTTCAAACCGGATGTCAAGACGAGCCATCAATGTCATGCCATCGGGTGAATGACTTTCTGTTAAGCCTAGGTTGAGATGGTTGGATGAAGCCCAGCTTATGTCAAGCTGGACATACATATGCCAACCGTCTTGTAGACATTTTTACTGCCGAACAGTACATATGTATTTAAGGATTTAGTTAGCGTAAACAATTAAAACCATCCGAATGGCATTTCGTTCTCTAACAAACTTTACTTTTATCGCGACTGTTTATGGAATTATATATGTGTGGTCTATGTAATTTCATATAATGCTTGACATGTCGTTAAAAGTTTCAAAGCGGTATTTTTTGACTTATAATCAAACAGACAACCATACTAATTTCCGCATAATAATAGGCTCCAAAGTATTTCTTTCAAATTTTCTTAATTATGATTTTCTTTTAAAAATAATTCGTACTAAATTTAATATATTTTTTCTTGTTTCATTACAGGTAAATGCAACCTAATATTGAATGATAATCTGATTGTGTACGTCCATTTAAGGTAAAATTTGAGCATAAGTCATCCCCAAACGTCTACGTGACATCTGAGACTTTTTTGATCTTGCCAACTCCTTCTGACCTGCTTTGATTGCTCTTGCAGCATTTGCCTAATGGAATCTATTCTTCTACCTGAATGGGTATGAAGATTCTGTTTCATGGTATATTTAAAAAGGAAATTCTCTTTACATCGTTTATTATTAGAAATCCATTTTATTTGTCGTATTATGATATCTATAGGTATCTAAACTGTCCTCGAAATAAGTAGACAATCCTTAAGATAAATCGGAAACGTCTATTATAGAAGGATATGCAGCTTAAGATTGAAAAGCATCAGCCTCGTCGGTGAAGATTGTTGATTCGAACTCATTTGTCAGTACGCTAGTTTCCCATTCTGCCCTGGTTGGGAATCTGCCCGTGACGTCATTTCTAAAGTTCACTGTGGGAGTTACATAGTCGGTCAGATTAGCTACCAGATCCCGCGGTAGCAGATTCACGATACTGCTGTGACCATACGGATTGGTGCACCAGCATCCCGTTTCCCTTAGCCTGACCGCACTACATGATAACTGATGCATAATTTGAAGATCGAGTGGTAAAAGGTGAAGAATAACGTTCAAGGCTTCGGTTGGACATGTCCTCATGGCACCCGTTGCGCCTATAGCCGCAGTTAATTGTACCATGTTGATAAGTTTGATGTTATAAGCTTTCCTTAACGCAAGCCACCAGACTAGCGATCCATAGGAAAGAATAGGACGCACCAAGGCAGTGTACATTCATAAGACCATCTTCGGGCGAAGGCCCCAATTCTTACGTCTTGCTCCAGGCATAGAAAGCCACACAGGCCTTCTTTACCCGTTGCTCAATATTAAGCTTTCAGGTTTTTTGGATCAAGTACCACACCTAGCTACTTGGCACTGGAGGATAGGGAGAGTAGATAATTGTTTAGCCGTGGAAGCGTAAACGTCGGTATTTTGGTTTTAGTAGTAAAGAGCATCAGTTCAGTTTTGCTTGGGTTGACGCTGACTACACATCCAGTGGCCCATGAGCTAATCTTGCTCAAGGCACCTTCCATAATCTCACAGATTATGGATGGAAACATCCCCGATACCAGTATTACCACGTTATCCGCATACACGAGAACCTTAGCTCCATCCCTATCAAGTCTACACAAAATTTTGTTGATGACCATAAGCCATAGAAGAGGATACATGACCCCATCTTAAGGAGTTCCTCTAACAACAGATATGGTAGAGCTGCTGTTGCCGAGAATCGATTGAATGATTCTCGATTTTAGGATTGTCAATATCCATTTGCTAATTAACTATTCCACACCCAGTTGCATCAGAGCTTCCTGAATCGATTCCGTACTGACGTTATTGAAGGCGCCTTCAACGTCTAGGAAGGTAGCAAGGGTATATTGTTTGTAGTGGATTGTCTTTCCTATCGTTCGCACAACTTCGTGAAGCGCCGGCTCTCTCGATCGCCCCTTAGTGTACGCATGTTGAGATTTGGATAGAAGGGATTTATCTAGGGTATTTCGAATATGTGTATCTAAGTTGCGTTCCAACGTCTTTAAACGAAAAGAGGATAAGCTGATGGGTCTAAAATCCTTTGCGGATCCATGATCCCGCTTCCCAGCTTTCGGGACAAACACAACACGAACACGTCTCCAGCTCAGGGGAACGTGGGTTAGGTGAATACAGCTTCTGTAGACCGATACTAGCCATGGGACCACCTGGTCCAATGTTTTTTGCAATAATAATAGGGAGAAAGCTGTCAAGGTCGACCGATTTATAGCGAGAGAAACTGTTAATAGCCCCGGAGGTATTAACTGCTGTAATCGTGTTTTAATGTCATTCCAGGAAGAAGATTGACCTGAGAAACTGGAGGGATAAGCGAACATAAAGGTCCACAAATTTATTTTTTTTTTTAAATACAATCTGGAGCTTACGGCTCAGTTAGTGGGCGCCGTGGTGTAGTGGTCAGTGTATCAGACAACTGCGAATGAGGTGAAATCACAGAAAACACGGACAGTTTTTTCACGGTCCCACCTCTCGCGAACGTTTGCGAACATCCGAGAATATTGTAGTCATAAGAAAAATGCAATAAAAAAATGTCCCTTCGGATACGGCACAAAACTGTACCATTCGTGCGAAAAATATAACACACACAACACGAGTGGTTGCAAGAAGCTAAGCCTTGGCACTTTATGGACTGTCGCGGCAAATATGTTTATGTATGACTCAACCAGTATTGCCATATTCGAAGAAAATATCATTTGAACCTTTTGAAAAAAGGCAATATCAATAAACGTTCCAAAGGTATCGCGAAAGAAAGGCAGGCCTAAAAAAATTCTGGATCACACAAATGTGAAAACACCAGCATTTGGTTTGCCTCAGTAACGAAGTGAACGAAAATCTGGAAGCCTGCCGATATTTTCCGAGCTCAAACAGGCGAACCGCACAAGTGGATCAGTAGAAACGCAGTGAAGTGGGAGGGTTATGATCCCTTGAGTTAAGATCATAACCTCGGAAGAAAAAGAAGACAATCTAATGTTAAATGTCCCTTCTGCGAGCAAAACGAGCGGATTGATTCATTGAGTATGTTGAGTTACTTCCACAACGGTCTTACACCAGTACCCTTTATGTCAGCCAAACAGAAATGAATATCGCAATCGATGAGATCCAAATCTATTATGATCTCGTTGCTATCTACATCGTAGCTCTTAACCCCACCAGTCCTGGGTGGGATTGTGCCCAGGATCATTCTGTCAAAGCGGAACCCTTGCATTTTTAACAAGAGTCCGGGCAAAATGATTCGCATTTGATCAAACTTGTTTTAACATTGTTGAAGTACGAGTACATTTAAGCCGACAATTCATCAATTGCTTCGAAAGATGCCTTGGCCAAATTTTTATTTCTATTTTTTTTCATAAAGAAAGGAAAGAGCACTCAGACTCTCTGATCCATTGTTATACCATACAGGACCTTTTTTTGGTGCAGTGGTTTTATACTCGGGTAGCTGATGGTTGCTATTCCCCGCTGGGGATTGCACTTGCACACACAGGTTAACGAGCAAACATACAACTTGGAAGTGCCATGATTCACCATAAATCATGGGTGCTTTAAGTCACATAAGTCCGACGTCGATGAGTGTTGAAAGTCATCCAAGTTCAAAGCAAAAACAAAAGTGACTTAAATCCTTAATATTTCAAAGGAATTCATATAGAAAACTGACCTGCCAGAGCCTGCAGTTGGCATTTGAAGAAATTTTCAGAGATTACCTCTTCGATGCCACTCTAGTGGTGTTTAACCTTAAATTTTAAATCGTACTCCTTGTTCACCACACGGAAATGAGGTAGGAGAAATAAGGTGTGTAAATGTAGATGACTGAAGCTCTAAGGGTCGTTTACAATTACAGCCCTTCGAAGAATAAGTGATTCATAGCTGACAGGTAGTTGTCCGCGTTTGGATGTAAATGTGGGAAACTGGGATTGTCGGAACGTTGGTATGATTTCTTCATCCGGACAACTTATCACCTAGGTGTTAGAATAGTGCACGACTTATGGTGCTATTTCTATGTTCACCATGTTCTTCATCACTTAAGACAGGCTGGACAAAACTTCGGATTTTATCTAAACAACATTATTGGTAGTAAGAGTAGAGGATAAAAAGGATTAAGAGGATTAACATTCCGAAGATCCAGCTAGAAATTTTATTGCAAATTGACCGACCACTAAGCAGTCTGAAAGAGGTTTCTCAAGGTAGTCTATTTATAGCGGGATGAGTGTTCGTCAGAAAGTGTTTGATACCACTTCTTATCAACGGCAAAAGTGCATGGGCCGTATTCAATCACAGTCCTTGTTTTTGTATGAGACTTATTGATTGACTTGGAATGAAGGAATGCATTTCGAGTAAATCTAGATCTACAATCATGTCAACAGAACGAATTAAGACTCGAATAAACATTCACTTATTGACGAATTATTCTTCGAGAGGCGAACCCTACAGGCGGATCAGTAGAAATGCGGTGAAGTGGGAGGGTTGTGATCCCTTGTTTTCGGATCATAGCCTCGCTGATAAAAAGAAAGAAGAAGAAGAAGACGATTTATTCTTCGAGAGTCTTTCTTGTTAATTGGATACAATTGTTACGTGCAAATTTCGCACGGAATCCCTGGTCCCCTCCATCCTACCAATTCTCAACCGTCCCCCATTTTTGGCCTTTCAACCTCATTTTTATTCCGTTGTCTTCAGGAAGCAGTGGTCTCGTTAAGCGTTCCTGGATGGTTCCGCCATTCTGTGCTTATACCTTTTCACACGCTTCAAGGGGGCAGCAAAAGCAGATACTCCGGGAAACAGAGCCCAACGGTCGGTTGGCAACACTCTGGTGCGGATGGACCGTCCGCCAACAGTGTAAACGGGTGACGACTGAGACGAGCGATGACGAAGAAGAGGGTGGACTGCCCTAGCAGGATGCCCACACCACCAGGGCACATATACCTATATCATGGATAACGAGTACACCACAAGATACAACATAAACATCACACATAAATACCCAAACATACCAACACTTGCACCACAATCAACACAATTTTTCATGACCATGAGCAGCAGTCAATAGACTGAGGAGATTAGTCCAAAATCAGCAACGGCCGAGAGTCCGACTTTTACATATAAATATTTGGGCGAAGTGGCACGTCATCGGCTAGTCCCTTTCCCCAGATCTACGTGGAATTCCACCGGGATAGATAGCTTTCGCGGATTTAACAACAAAATTATAACGAATACGAGTGGGTACTCAGGCTTCTTCCTCCTCAGGAGGGTCCTACGCAAGGCGTTGTTTGACACATTAATATTTTAGAGTCAATAACCTCTTTTCTTCCACGCTAGGTCCAACACTAAGCGTTGTTTGACAAATTTCCTTTTTCTTCTCATATTCCTTCTTCGCTTTTATATTTTTCGCCATATTGTTTTGAATATTTCATTTGCGTTCACTTGCGAGCGCTTGCTGTGAACGTGGCACCAGGGTAAAGAGCGAACCCACGAAATGCATAACCCGACCCTCTGAACTGCCAGAGGGTCGGGTCTCTCTCGGAGAGAGAGAGCCATTGGAAAACTGGAAAGAGCTGCTAGATAGCGGCGTTTGAACAGTTGCATGCTTCAGCAAAAGAGCGGAGTACTGCACATAAAGCCGTCCTTGAACTTTTAATGGCTGAATAAGCGGTAGGCCAATTTGCAGAGACAGGCTCTCGGTCGGTTAAGCAAAGTGCTGAGGAGAGTTCAGCACTTCTTGGTTAACCACAGGCGAGTGCGGATAAGCGCTAGTAATTGAGGAGTTTTGTGCGAGTTAGGGAACGAGTCAGTTCTATTTGAGTGAAAAGCCCAGAAGGGGCAGAAACAAATTGTAGAAGGGAAGCAGAGAAGATTCGAGGAGGATTAAAAGGAAGGTTTTTCAGGAGAAACATTACCGAAGCCAGGAGTAGGAAGCAGAGTACCACTTAGGAAAAAGCCAGATAAGTTGTTTAAATTATATTTCAAATTTTCTTTGTGCGATTAGTGTAGGATTTTGTGTGTGATAAATCCCATTAGGGTCTCATATCGTATATTTCCCGGTGAAAGCGGGACACGCGACCACTAGCGAAACGTATTCTTTTTCAACTGTGTTCGGGACCGGTGATTGCGGGCCACGCCCAACGGCTATTTACCTTTCGGTATTTTCGAACGGTTTTCCGTTTGCTATTTTCAACCCCTTTTGTTGATACAAAATCTATTCTAAATTAAATAAATTGGCCGTGCTCCGAATTATAGAGCATTTGTAACGCACGTTAGTTGTTTTTTTTTTTTCCTATTTACACAATTTCAGGATCCCCAACCCATTCAATTTATCTAAAAGGTTTCTAGATCCCTTTGAAAGATCTAGTGGCGCCCATTTTTATATCGTGTGTAAACACTCAATTCGCTATTCGAAGTGAACCCACCCCAGCTGAGTAACCGGGAGAGCAGCTTCCAACAGGCTGCAGTTGCACTTTCCCGATTCTCTTGCGCATTATCTGTGGCTATCTGTCATTTCCGATTTTACCTTTTCGCGTGCGCGGCCGACGTTTTTTTTTAGTGTGCAACACCGGGAATTGTGCAACACAATAGGAAGTACGAGAATTTACCTAACACTAGACAATGACCTTCCCAAGAGGAGCAGAAACTGAATTGTACTTTTTTTTTATTATTATTTGCGCGCACTCAAAGGGTTATGAATACCTTTAACATGCTTACACAGAGTGCGGGCGTTGGAAATGATAGAGAGAGAGAGAGAAAGATTTTGGTGTAGTAGTTCTTGAAGCTCAGTTGATTATGCTTCAAAGATTCTCCGGGGGTGGCGTCCAGATAACTGGGGAGAATTTTGTTATATTTTTGTCTTCGCTTCTGATTCACAGTACTTTTTCCCGATAACCGATGTCAAGGGCAAATCACTATAACAGAGCGAACAATTTTTCCAGCCATATGACCAGCTACTGCAGTAGTGTTCACACAAGCTTTCGCAAATGATCGGACTGACTTTATATATTTCATGAGAAATAACTAAATGATTGCTGACATCAGGATTTGAACGATGAACCACTATCGTGGGAATTGACGACGTTACCATTGCCACCCCCAATTGCCTGCGACTGCTTGTCCACGCTTTGTCCATGAGCTGAGTATTTTATTCAACTCAGTGACGAATCTTTGCATAGCTCTCCAGCTAGTCCTATAGATATTGACATCTCCCGCAACAGCGATCTTAGATGTGGGATAACTGGAGAGAAGTGATCTCCGATCTTCGTAGTTAAACCACATCCCTGCCAATATTTAAAAACAAATACAATTATACATCTTCTAATTCAGAACAAAGTAGAATATTCGAATAGCCATTGACCTTAGTACCATTATAAGTGATGAAGTTAAATGTGGGTGCACCCTTATGAAGCATAAGATTTCTTCCAGTCTATGAAGTAAACAAAGTCACAAAGGTTTACCTTCGACTTAGTTCCGGGTTATAGACGTTAAGTAATTATGCGGGAAAAATAAGTATAAAGAACAAAAGGGCACACCTTAAGAATCAAAACTATTTTTAGCATTTTATTCATTCAACTATTTTCATTCAACCCAAAGGGGTATTAGTTTCCAGCCAATTTTTTTTTTTTTTTTTCGAAACCTCATTAAACCTCTTAACGCCAACGTTAGCCCATACCAAAAGCGCACTATTGCGTGCACTAAAACCCCACATTTTTGTTGGACCCAAATTGTTGTCTGTTCATGACCTTGGAATCACCTGAGACTAAAACAAAAACCTAACTACCTACATGCCACATATCATTGAGCAAGGTCAGGCAATCGACAATCAACAAATCATTTATGGAAACCGTTGCGCAAACAAAAATCGTTGGATTATTAGCCTCTTCATTGGTTTTCTATGGTTAAAGACAAAGAGGGCGACCATCGGGTATATTGGTCACCTTTAATTGTTTCCGTGACAGCTTTTGAATCTCCCCCCACATGCACCGAGGGGAGGGAGTCTGCACGTTCAGTACTAACAAAGAAAATTATCAAGAGTGGTTGGTGTTCGATGTGTTGCACAACAATGAATGAGCACCATGTCCACGGTGTGAATTGATTCCAATCCATGTAGAGGGCCTAAGAGTACCTCATCAGCCCTAAATTGAAATATTTTTCAATTTATCTGTTATTTTTTACTCTCCAGGTAATTCCTCAATGTCAAATGGTCGGGCAAACAGCTGCAATGGGTACAGGTACCCACTTCAAAGGGTCTTTTGTTGCACACCTACTAGGTATAGGCCAAGACTTTTCGGCTTGTCTAAGGTCAACGGGGCATTTCTTTACATGACACAGATGGAGAGACTTTTATGCCCAAAGTGATTGTTGCTCACATCTGATGGAGCTTTGATGTTAATGAGTGTGTTAATTAAAATATCAAAAGATACTTGTATTGCAGTTGAATGTTTCAAAGGTTTTAGTGTGTTTTTCTTTGGAAGACTGTTTGCATATTCAAATGGTCAATTGTTGGTAGATGCGGTGTGGTAGCAACATTAAATGTGAGCATAGTGTGGCGGATATTTGAATGGGTTAGTGGTAGGGCCAATTTGTCACTGGGTCGAGATATACTATCCAAGTTATGCATGTTTTGCAATATTTGCAAAAAATATTAACAGCTTTTTGGGTTAAGCTGTGATAAGTGAGGTCATTGAAGGGGCTTGCTGAATAAAAAAAACTAATTTAAGATGGTGTTGGCTTAGCTTTAAATATTTCGTCAGATTAATTGAAAATGTTGGAGATCTATCGGAAAGGTTACGATGCATCCATTCAAGTCATAGGTCTGTAGTTCGCGGGGTAGAAGCAAGATGTCACTACAAACGAAAACCTGGTATAAGTTTCGAACCATGCAACCACGTCTTCTCTTTTAAGATTTCCTCAAGAGTGACCATGTGATGTAATGCAGTTAGACCAAAAGTATTTCAATAGCGGATTACACCACCTATTCCTGGAACCACTTTATAGATTGATTTTGATTAGGTTGGGTAGGTAGGTATATCTAGATAAGGATATGAATCTCATGAACTATCACAACGGGACGGGACCGATAGGTATAAAGGATTACACGCTATTGGGTCATGTTTCTCCATTTTTGGAATAGGCAGAAATGATTACTGAATAAGTTCAAGCATACTTACTTACGTCCTGTATCCCCTTGTGGGTCCTGGGGCCTCTACTACATCTCGCGCCATCGTGTACGGTTTCTGGCAATGAGTCTGAGTTCTCCCCAACTTTTCCCTGACTGCCGTGCCTCCTTCTCGACTGTTCTGCACCATGTCCTTCTCGGACCGCCAGGTCTTCTGCCATCCCCAGTTAAAGTGTTCCATTGCATAGCATGGTTCGCTATGGAACTGTCACCCTTACGGAAAGTGTGACCAGTCCACTGCCACTCCCGTCGTTGGATAGTTGTACCTATTGGTTCCTGACCCGTTCTCTCGTAAAGGTGTTCGTTAGAGATACGATTGGGCCAGAAAATCCTTAAGATATTACGCAGGCACCTATTAACGAACGTTTGCAGCTTTCTAGTGATATTAGTGGTCACTCTCCACGTGCTGCAACCATATAACAGCGCGGATTCAACGTTGGAGCGGAACAGTCTTATCTTGGTGTTCAAACTGATTCCATTGCTTCGCCATATTTTGGACAACATTGCGAACGCGGACTTTGCTCTGGCGATCCTGTTGGCTATATCCAGTTCGGTTCCACCATCGGTCGAGATAATATTCCCAAGATACTGGAAATCCTCTACTCTCTCTACCGGTTGTCCAGCAATGCATATTTGAGCCGATGAGTTAGTTTCAAGGCTGATCATTTTAGTTTTTGCCGTATTAATTTTCAGTCCGTCGACGCCTGCCTCCCTCTCTACATCTGTTGTCATTTGGTGGAGGTCCATAATTCTGTGGAAGAGTAAGCATACATCATCAACGTCAAGATGTTTCAGTTGAGATGTAAGAGTCCATCGAATTCCTCCGTTTCCTGTCGACAAAGCTGCACGATGCACATCGCTAATCACGGATAGGAATAATATTGGTGAAAGGATACAGCCTTGTCTTACCCCACTTTGGATCTCAAATTCCTCAGACAACCTCCCTCTGTGCACAACGTGACATTTGGAGCCTTCATATGTAGCTTTGATAATAGCAATTAGTTTATCGGGAATACAGTCCTGCGTAAGGCACGCCAATTAAACTCGCTGTTGACACTATCGAACGCCTTCTCAAAATCGATTAACAGCAGGTGCAGTGGCGATCGATATTCAACGCACTGTTCGATGATAATCCGCAGGGTGTTGATGTGGTCGACACAGGAGGAACCAGGGCGGAAACCTGCTGGTTCGGCATCGAGTGTGTCTTCGAGATTTTATTTGAGTCGCTCAAGGATGATTCAAGCTATTATCTTAGCTACAGCAGGCAGCACGCAGATACCCCTCCAGTTTCCGCAGTCCATTAAATTTCCTTTCTTAGGAAGCTTGACGATCATTCCCTTTTACCACTCGTTAGGAAAGCTCTCAGCTTCCCAAGCTCTATCTTTAAATGGAAGCAGAAGCTCAGCCGATGTTGTGGGCGCTGCTCGTAAGAGCTCTGCTGGAATACCGTCAAGTCCTACCGCCTTGTTGGTTTCGAGTGCCCTGATCGCGGTAGTAATCTCATCATTCCTGGAAGTCGTGGTGCGTATTCGGAAAATTCTTACCTCGGGCATCTCAGTCTGATTTGGGAGCATATCGCTAGCGAATACACGGTTCAAAACCGTAGAAAAATGCTCTTTCCATCTCTTGAGCTGGCCCACATCCGAAATGAGCAAGGAGCCGTCTAGACTTTTCACTGGGTGATGGCTGGAGCTGTGACCACCTGTCAGCTCTTTGGTGATTCTGTAGACGATCCTGCTGTCGCACTTCCGTGCAGATTCTTCGGCTTCTGTAGCCAGCGCGTTGATGTAGTTGCACTTGTCAAGTCGCACGCTACGCTGAACTTCTCTCATCTTCATGCGATATAGGGACTCTAGCTCACTTCTCCCTGCTGCTAGGGTAGCTGCAACGCGAGCTTTTAGCTGTTTTCGTTCGTCAATCCGTCTCCAGGTATCCTCGGAAAGTCACGCCCTTTGTCTTCCCTGCGATCGACCGACAATTCTTTCAGCACCAGATGTAAAAAACATTTTTCACAGCACACCAATGGTGTTGGATGGTTGCGGGCATTGAGCTGCTGATTGCTTCCACAAGTTGCAA
Source organism: Brachypalpus laphriformis (assembly GCA_945910035.1). Taxonomy (NCBI): domain Eukaryota; kingdom Metazoa; phylum Arthropoda; class Insecta; order Diptera; family Syrphidae; genus Brachypalpus; species Brachypalpus laphriformis. Next base: position 291,559,642 of record OX246753.1, on the reverse strand, counting down.
AAGTGCTCCCTTAATTGTTGGCGCACTGAGGGATCACTAAATCTATCGATGTTGAACCTGGGCATTCTTGTGCTGTCGTGGGATCTTCGAACTGCAGCAATGCATAGTTGGAGAGTAGCTATCATAAGATGGTGATCACGTACTATCCCCACATCTGCCCCTCGCCTGTTTTGGACGTCCAGGAGACTACTTCTAAAGCGGCGGCTGATGGCAAAATGGTCAATTTGGTTGGTTGGAGGTTGCTTGCCAAGTTCAAGCATGACATTTAGTTACATATTTGAGTCTAGAGATAAAGAGGAACCAAGACCAATTTTACAACATTCACCAGTAAAGGTATACATAGGAAGATCTTTGCAAAATAAAAAGGAAAGCACAAATTGAATTTCATACATGTACAAGTATGCTACCCATGATTAGATCTCAAAACGTGCATCGTTTGCACGCCGCCGATTTCCCATTCATATTGCACTCGCATTTCTTAAACATTATATCAAAAGTACTGGTAATAACAATCAAATTACAAGACCACATTAAAGCATTCCTAATCGTTCCCACGATTTCCCAGTCAGACATCTACGGATGCATACAGCACGCCATGACGACAGGTTTGCGCAGCATTTATCATTAACTTCTCCTCTCGCGAAACAAATGATGGCCAATGCGACTGTAACAATCGAACTATATTGTCAATTATTCCATCCAATCCCAACAATTCCAGGAAGTACTTCATCTAATGGAAAATTTCCTCACGAGCACTGGACACTTTTTTGTCTTTTTTGTCACAAGTGTACGTACTTTATGCTCGCCGATCATGATCACACAGCAAAGATACATAATCATCCTCATTTGTGTATGAATACAATTTTTCAATTCGACTCAAAGCGAAGAAGCAAAGTATCTAGCAGAGAAGATGGAGAGAGGTTGTGCAGATTTATTGTTCAAAGTGTCTCCAGTGAATAAAAGTTGAACTGCAAGTTGGTAAAACATGGCTTCGTCGCTGGCGGCGCTAGTGGTAGTGGTTCATTCACGATCCATCCGCCGCAAGGTTAATTACACTGCCCGACCGCATTGGTGACCTCTTCGGTGTCCAAATTTAAAAAAAATAAAAATGTTCATCAACTTTTGTGGACTTTTTGGTTTCAGGGGGAGGGAGGTATAAAGTAAAAAAAATTTGCATTTGAATGTAACCGGGGAGCTTCGGAATGAATGGTTTTATCTTTGAGTTTGTTGGATAAATAATGCCATTAAATCAAGGGCAAGGTTACGTAGCGCTGTTGTTAATAGACCTTTCAGAATGAATTATTCATCTAATAATCGACCGTCTTTGTTATATACATGTGTTAACAAGGGAGGTGACGAAATGATGCAGAGCGCCATTGTGGCATTGTTACGTTAATAATTATTCGCATGTATGGATCTGAGTGGGGTTTTGTATCCCAGAGAGTTGATAAAACAAAAAATGACGTCTGTTTGTTGATATTTGAAAGAAAATATGCGTGACGAATTTGGGCTAAAGATTTGGCCTAAACAGGTCTACAAACGAATTTCAGGTATGCGACTTATTGCCTTTCCGATGGATAAATCACCTTAAATCTATGTAATCGGACAATTATGGAGATAGATGGATATTCCGCTTTGTGAATGACTGAGCAGCTAATTAAGGTGTTGCCTTCGTTTAAGCCTGAAGTCATTCAATCTTTTCTTAATTATTTTCCCTTCTATTACGTGGTCGATGTGTTTCCCTTGATGAACATTTCATAGAGGAATATATTGAGACTACCTATGTATCTATAGACAGAGTTATGCAACGAGATTTTCGAGACAGGACAAATCTATTGGTAGGAAAACCATAAATGGACGAAAAGGAGATAGGAAGTAAGAGGAGTTAGCATTTTACCCCACAACCCTAACAAAGCCCCTATCGTCCTAACCTAATTATCAAGCGGCGTGATCATCCAATAGCTCGTATCAATCCTTAAAGCGTTCGTGCACTTATGTATGTTCCGCAAAACTGGAAAAAATAAAGGCTGATATCATACCCAAAGTGGTAAAGCTCAAACACATATCCCCAAGAGACTTTAGGACAATAAGCCTGACTTCACACCCTTTGGAAACATCAACAAATTATTGGACGTCTATATTCGCTTCGGACGAAAACCAGGCATCGCTTCACAAGCCTAACATATCTACATGAGGAATGGATAAAGAACAGTGCTAGGTAAAGATGTAGCAATTATCGGCTCACAAAAAGGGATTTATTCTAGTACCATCCTTGGCATTAAAGAAGTATTTAACAAAAATAAAGGCAAAATTATATAAAACGGGTCTGAACTAGTGATGTGTCAACTCGAGTTGATAAACCGGTTCAAACTGAGTTACAGCTAAACCGAGTTAAACCGAATTACATTAATTTCAAATCGAGTTTGCAAAACCGATGAAACAAACCGAATAAAAATGCCAAAACAGCATTAAACCGAGTTGAGTACACAATTCGGTTTGAGTTGGTTAGGATAAGTATACACAATCCACTAACACACTAATGTACCCGTTTATAAGTCGAGTTAGATAGCATTCTGTTGATTTTATACAAACAGAGTTGCACTGCCCGATTCCATACCTATTTGGAATTCAGTTTCGTTTCGGTAGGTAGGTAAGTAGGAGTGGTTGTGTCAGCAAACCATGGCGACACTTAATTAGCTCAGAAGCCCCGTTTTATTACCACAACTCAAGTGACCTAACGGATGTTAACTGCTAGGGGAAAGAAGAAGAAAAAGGGGGTAAGGATTATTCAAATCCATTCCGTTGCATTGAGGAAGCTGATAACATCCCCAATGCTAATCTCCGCTAGCTCTAAAAGGTTGTCGAAAGAGAGTTTACATAAGGTGCGCTGTCTGGCCTTGCCTAAAGCCGGACACTTGTAGAGGAAGTGTAAGAATGTTTCTATCTCGTCAGCAGTATTGCAGCTGCGACAGTGTGCATTAAATATAATCCCTATTCTGGCCGCATGAGCCCCGATGGGCCAGTGGGCAGTACTAACTGCCAGAATTCTTGCGATATCTGCACGATTTCTGTTAAGTAGATCTTGCGTTCTTTTCCGGGAGTATTTGGGCCACATCTGTCTGGAGATGACACAGTTCCGCACCCCCTGCCATCTACTATCCACCTTTAGCAGATAGTGCGCGAAGATGCCTCCCTTAAGGACCCCCAATGGGACGTTCACCTCCTTTGCAAGGAAAGCATCAAGGGCAGATCCTTGCCTCGCGAGTTCATCAGATCGCTCATTCCCCTCAATGTTGCTGTGACCCGGAACCCAAAGGAGGAAAATTCTTAGCCGGTGACCAAGCGAGGCGAGTCCTTTTTTGCACTGTTCTACTAGCCTGGGGGATGTAGTGGTAGATACTATAGCCTTGATAACCGCGTGGCTGTCAATGAGGATGGCAATGGTATTTAGAAGTATAGAGGTTTGCTTAAGTAGGCAGCAGGCCTCACATACAGCAAAAACTTCCGCCTGGAAGACACTGCACGAATCAGAGAATCAGAGAATATCCCCGCCCCTACCCCGCAGTCCATTTTTGAACCGTCGGTGAAAATTGTTGATTTGAACTCATTTATCAGTACGCCAGTTTCCCATTCCGCCCTGGTTGGGAATCTGACCGTGACGTCATTTCTAAAGTTTACTGTGGGAGTTATATAGTCGGTCAGATTAGCTACCAGATCCTGCGGAAGCAGATTCAGGATACTGCTGTGACCATACGGATTGGTGCACCAGCATCCTGTTTCCCTTAGCCTGACTACACTACAAGATGATAGCTGCATAATGTGAAGATCGAGTGGTAAAAGGTGGAGAATGACATGTCCTCATGGCACCCGTTGCGCCTATAGCCGCAGTTCTTTGTACCCTGTTGATAAGTTTGATGTTATAAGCTTTCCTTAACGCAGGCCACCAGACTAGCGATCCATAGGAAAGAATGGGACGCACCACAGCAGTGTACATCCATAAGACCATCATCGGACGAAGTCCCCAATTCTTGCCAAAGGTCTTGCTCCAGGCATAGAAAGCCATACAGGCCTTCTTTACCCGTTGCTCAATATTAAGCTTCCAGGTACTTTTGGATCAAGTACCACACCTAGGTACTTGGCACTGGAGAATAGGGAGAGTAGATGATTGTTTAGCCGTAGAAGCGTAAACGTCGGTGTTTTGGTCTTAATGGAAAAGAGCATCAGTTCAGTTTGCTTGAGTTAATGCTGAGTTCACATCCAGTGGCCCATGAGCTAATCTTGCCCAAGGCACCTTCCATAATCTCACTGATTACGGATAGAAATATCCCCGATACCAGTATTACCACGTCATCCGCATACGCGACAACCTTAACCCCATCCCTATCAAGTCTACACAAAATTTTATTGATGACCACAAGCCATAGAAGAGGAGATAAGACCCCGCCTTGAGGAGTTCCTCTAACAACAGATATGGATTAGCTGGTGTTGCCGAGATTCGATTGAATGATTCTGGTTTTTAGTATTGTCAATATCAATTTGCTAATAAACTCTTCTACACCCAGTTGGATCAGAGCTTCCTGAATCGATTCCGTACTGACGTTATTGAAGGCATCATCAATGTCTAAGAAGGTAGCAAGGGTATATTGTTTGAAATGGATTGTCTTTTCTATCGTTCGCACAACTTCGTGGAGCGCCGTCTCTGTCGATCGCGCTTAAGCGGATAGAAGGGATTCATCTAGGGTATTTCGGATATATATATCTAAGATGCGTTCCAACATCTTTAAAAGAAAAGAGGATAAGCTGATGGGTCTGAAATCCTTTGCGGATCCATGACCCCGCTTCCCAGATTTCGGGATAAACACAACACGAACACGTCTCCATCTCAGGGGAACGTGGTTTAGGAGAATACAGCTTCGGTAGACCGGAAGGCCGGCCGATTTATAGGGAGAGAAGTTGTTAATAGCCCAGGAGGTGTTAACTGCTGTAATTGTTGTCTTAATGTCATTCCAGGAAGAAGATTGCGCGACATGAGCTACTGGTGGGAGGGCAATCTCATTACTACATCCTGGAAAGTGTGTTTGCATTAAAAGTTCCAGTGACTCGCTACAGGAGTCCGTCCAAGTCCCATCCGGCCGTTTAATAAAGGACGGGCTAGAATGCTCCTTGGACAGAATTTTACTCAGCCTAGCAGAGTCTTTTATGGTCTCAATGGACTGACAGTAGTCTTTCTTTCTCATGAGACGGTGTCTCCTGTTTTCTCTCGTTGTTGGTTTTTTTTCACATTTTTGTGTCAGTATGCGCTGTTTTGGTGTGTGTTCATGAATTTAGATACTTTTCCCTTGGTCTGGTTGGAATGCATTTTCAAAACAAGAATTTTAATAAATTTTACAGTGAAGTATCGACTCATGACCGAGCCTTTCTATGGTCATGGAAAGCATTGACAGTCACCACCTTATGAGTTATACCGAAAGACATCGTCTTCTTAATGACTGTTGGTATGGTTTGTGACAACAGCAATTCACGAGTGATGTCTACCTGATGGAAAATTGGACGAAATACATTCACCATCACGCTCTTTTAAATGGGGTTGAAACTCAGAGTGACAGTTAGACTTTCTCAGAATGGATTGCGAATTCTTAAAGTACTCGATCAATACGAGTTGTTTTAGATGGATGTACTTCTAAACCATTCTCGATCAATGCTGGTGATCTTCAGGGCTCTATATCAACGACCTTCTATCAGCTACCCGATGGATAGATTGGATTCAGTCCTTCACGGATGACTCTTGACTTCGTCTACTCATTAATAACACCACGACGGGAGCCCCAAATTATGGAGTCCCAACTACAGCGACTGTCAGCAGAACTCAATTACCATTTCGATGCTATTATCAATTGGAGTCGCAAATACCGGGTTGCGTTTAACTCGTCAAAAACTCAGTACTGTCTCCTATCTCTGAAGCAGTACACTACCATAGCCAAAATAAATTCTAATGAAGCTGACATTAAAAAATTCTATGGTTTATCAATTCTCTGTATGCATATTAGCTCAGACCTTCGATGGCAATCAACGCATCCATAATATTTCAATCTCCGGCACTGTCATGTTTCTTTTATAAATGTATATCTACATTGTATTCGTTTAGTCAACCTACATCCTGGAGAATCATGCCCCACGCAATTGTATTCGTGAGAGACCCAATCGTCAATAGAAGCCCTAACTGAGGACGCAGGGAAACTCGGGTTTGGGACCCGAGAAGGTCTCCTCTGAGCCTTGCCTAATATCTCGTTAGAGATATTGTTCCTCAGGATCCCAGTTTGACCTGGAACCCAGATAAGAGACAGAAAATTCAGCCTTGAGACCGAGTTCAAAAAATTGTTGATTTCAGGAACCATTTTGGAAGCGGTTAAAAGGTTAAGCAAGGCCTTAAGCGTAGCTTTACTGTTCTTCACAACATAGTTCATGGCATAAGTTTTTGGTTGGAAAATAGAAGAATGTTTTCCTAACAAGGAAAGATGACTAATGTTGTCTTATGATAAGTGTCGCGAAAGAACATCAAAATTTCAGTGTGGAGTATACCAAAAACCACCCGCCTAAGGCGATGAATGAAGTGTGTAGTTATTCTCACCGTGCATTTTACTTTCGTTTTTACGTCATCGTATATACTCGTATTTTGTATCATTTTAACGTACGCTTCAGGTACTTTTTGTAATCCCAGCGCCGGCCGTCCATATGAAATCTCTCAGAACTTTGTTGAACCCTTTCTGCAGATTGACAACGAAGATGTGCAGATCTTTTGAGGTGTCACGGTATTTTTCCATTATTAAGCTTTGAAAAGCATCGAATATTTCAATTTCATCATTGGCTGCTTTTTGTGTCTCCTCATTTAGAAGGAAGATCCCTTTTTTTTAATTTTGGGGACAATCAGAAATTACAAGGCGCTAGATCTTTAGCATAAGCCTTGCTGGATCATTGATCCCTGAGAGCGCCAGAAAAATTCTCGTTTTTCTAGGTATGAGCAAGTGCATTATCGTACAAAAGTGGAGGCGAAGTTCTCCTTTTTTGAAAAGTTTTGGTATACTAATTGACAGTTACTGTCTGATTTGTTTCCAAAAGGAATAGGAATAAATAGTCGTTATTTTCGCTGACTTTTGTTGCCTTGCCTCAACAGGGGGACTTGCCTTGACTTGACTTATTTAGTTTCCGAGCCATACTTATAGAGCCATTATTCATCACCTGTTACGATTTTATTAAATTTTTCTAAAAAAATCTTTCTAAGGATACACGAACGCGTGCCTTTTTAGTCGCAATTCAAAATGGCTGGAACCTATCGAGCAGATTTCTTGGAGTAGTTCTGGTGATGACTTAACATTCATAACACTCATTTATGTCGAGTTCCTCACCTATCCTGCGTCGTCTTGGATCTTCACAAATTTTTGCCTTCACGAGGGCCACATTTGTGTCGTTGTCCGAAGATTTGTACCAACCTTCGCGAGGTTGTTCGTCCATAGAAAAAATACTGCCTGGAACCTTTTGAAACTACTTACAAATTGTCACAAGGAATGCTGCATTTAATGCAAATGCACCTTGACATTCATTTAAAATTTGTGCGGGCTTGAGTTGACGTCGTTATCTTACATTGTCTTACAATAATAATAAAAATGCTGTACAATCAGAGTACTCGTACAGCTTTAATTTTCGCAAGGCAGACTTCACAAAACTTAATAACCTTTTAAGCGCTATTAATTTCAACAGTATTTTTAACAGTACACATATTTCTGTCGATAATGTTCTTGGATTGTTTTACTCTGAAATGTTCAGCTGTTTTATGCAATCCGTCTCATATATGCCACAGAAGAATTTCTCGTCCTCTCCACCTTGGTATACTAAAGAATTACGTTCACTTCGTAACAGAAGAAATAAGCTCTGGCGCATCTACCTCGAATGTCGCTCTGATTTCAACTTCTCCAATTACTTTCTTATACATACGCATTTTTCCGAACTCTGTGATTTCCTTTATAACGCATATATTGACCGTATGCAATCTGACATTATCGCTGACCCCAAACGATTTTTTCATTTTATTAATACCAAAAAAAAAGTCAGACAGCTACCCTTCGACTCTGACATTCTCCAATACATCGTCGAGCGATCCTAAAATAATAGCAAATTTATTCGCTCACTTCTTTAGTCAATCGTTCTCCAACCACACATCAGAGCCCGACTATTCTTACTTCTCTTACATGAGAAATTGTCCCCAAACCTCTTTAACTTCAATTGACATAACAGTGGCTCTCGTGATAGAAAAGATCGAAAGACTTAAATGCGATTACTCCACCGGCCCGGACGGTATACCTGCCGTAGTTTTAAAAAAATGTGTTAACACCTTAGCTCTACCCCTTATGACTCTGTTCCAACTGTCTCTCTCTCAAAGCGTCTTTCCTATGCTTTGGAAAAGCTCTTATATTATTCGCCTTCATAAGAAAGGTCCAAAAAACGAAATCTCGAACTATCGTCCTATAGCTAAACTCTCCTGCATACCCAAACTATTCGAAAGTATTGTTTACGATGCAATGTTTTTCCATTGTAAATCTATATTTTCCCCTCACCAACATGGTTTTTTAAAGGGAAGGTCTACAACCACAAACCTAACCCAATTCGTATCCAGCACCCTGTGCGCATTGGAAGATGGCAAGGAAGTTGATGTCGTTGCTACCGATTTCAGCAAAGCCTTCGATAAAATTTCACACGCAATTGTATTTTTTAAACTCAAAGCTCTCGGCTTTCCGCCTGGGTATATCGCGTGGATCAAATCCTACCTTCATGAACGTAAATATGAAGTCCTTTTTAGATCATTTGTATCCGATCCATTTATGCCCCCCTCTGGAGTCCCCCAAGGTAGTCATCTTGGTCCCCTTATTTTCATTTTGTCAATTAATGATGTTGATGGCATAATTACATATTCCCGCCTATCAGTTTATGCGGACGACATGAACATTTTTACACATATCTCCACACCCACTGACTCCCGTGCTCTTCAAACTGACTTGAATAGCTTTTCTACTTGGTGTAATAAAAACGGTCTTGAGTTGAATGTCAACAAATGCCAAGCTATGTCTTATTCCCGGAAGCGTCTTCCGACAGACCCCAGAACGTATGCGATTTGCGACGAGCCTGTTCCCACTGTCACTTTTCTCCGTGATTTGGGCGTCATATGCGACAGTAAACTTAATTTTCGTAGCCATATTGACAATATTATTAGCAGGGCTAATTCTGCGCTAGGTTATGTGAAACGTTGGTCCAAGGAATTCTCCAATCCTTACGTCACGCAATCGCTGTACTTCACATTTCTAAGACCAATTCTTGAATATGCCAGTCAAGTCTGGTCTCCCTATCACGATACACATTCATATCGAATTGAGTGTGTCCAACGGAGGTTCATCCGTTTTGCTCTACGCGGACTCCCGTGGCCTGACAGATTCAACCTACCTCCTTATGAGCATCGGTTAAACTTGTTGAACATGCAGTCGCTTGAAAAGCGTAGAAAAGTTGCCGATATACTATTTGTACATCAACTATTAACAGGCAATATTGATTGTCCTATGCTGCTCCAAACCATTTCACTCAGCACCAACCCACGTTTTCTGAGATCGGTACCTCTCTTCTGCCTCAAGTTTCACCGTACAAACTACGGCTGTAATGAGCCTATGTCTCGAATGCTTCGTTCTGCTAATGACTGTCAGAACCTTTCTGATTTCCAGTGCAGTAAAAACACCCTTAGAAACTCCCTTTACTCCCCTTCCTCACTCAGGTCTTGATATTTGTAAATTTTAACTAGCTTTTAAGTATACATTGTAAATTAGATTTAAGTTCTTTACAGCTTGTATTAAGCTAATTAAATTAAATTAAATTAAATTAAATTAAGACAATGGCAAAATAAATTTCTTGTTGTGTTTGTGGCCGAATTTATTGTCTCCATACTAGCCGAATTTTCCGAAGTTCCAACTAACATATCGTCAACCAATAGGAAATAGACATCATTCGTATTGGAATTCCAAACATGTCTTTTCAAATTCATCATTTCGACTATACTTAGGTTGGAAAGCCTATCCTTTTGTCACCAAGAGCGTTAATCCAAATTTTGTTAATCTCATTCTTTCGGTCACTACCCAGATTTTATTACTATAGGTGTAAGGTGCAACTGTGCCTTCTATCACAATACAACCCCACCACCGATTTTAGCACCAAAATTCCACACCCCGAATTGGCACACACAAAATTAGGTTTATTTTGAACCGAACTTTGAATTTCTTAGAACAAACGGGTGTGAATCATATGCTAACAAAGCAAATATGGAGAAATAAAAGTTCACTGTCGTCACCACAAGAGGATACAACCCACAGCAGTTTCATGCAAAATAAATAGTGGGCGTGTTCATCAAGCTGTTACTATGTATTGCAGATTTCCGGTAGAAGTTCAAAAATCTCATAAGAATCATCTGAGATATTGGAGTATCCGTGGGAATCGATTTGTCATTACAGCGAAAGCTTCCAGTATTTATTTTTGACTCAATCACTTGACTGAAAGATGCGGATACCTTAAGTGCCATTTCACTCAGAAATGAATCTGTAATGAGATTACTCATCATTATTATGCCATGTCTGTAGGTTGATGAATGTGTCTACCTTAAAGTCAGTTTTTACTCAGAGACGAGTCTGTGAGGTGCGCTATTCTATCAACACTACAAAAGAAGAATTATGGGCTAGAATTCTTCATATAAAGAAAATTGTTTTGCGTATTGAGCAATACATGCATTATATTAAGATGTCCTTCACATTACATACCACCACTAAGTAGTTCGTATGCTCATCACGAGTTTATTTTCGGTCAATTGAATGAGCAGGAAAGGTTTTTTTTTTTAATCTTGCCTCGAAAGTGCTGAACCTGTAACGCTGGTCTGTACTCCGAGATACATGCAGATTTCTCTGGATTCTGCCGTAGAGGTTGATATTATATTAAAAATTTCTGCAAATACATCTCCTACGAGTCAGCTCCGTAGTGCGCTTTTTCTACGCACATTTCTTATGGTGTGCTCTCGTGGCCAGGTAGCACGTCTTATATCGGATTTCAGGACCCTCCCACTCCGACTTCGTGGTATTGAAATGCGTACTCAAGAGGCAACGTATTAAGCTCAGGGTCCATTGAATAATCAACAGAAAAGTATGTACGAGTATGAATAATTCACACAATTTGGTTTTATACTCGTAAAACTTGCGCTATTTCATTTTAATTTAAGCCCCGTGACTACGCTTACTGTCAACTTGTCAATTCTTTTGTATAATAGTAAGTAATAGTAATATTATAGTAAGTAGTACATTTTAATTACTAAACTTCAGATTTAACTTTTTACGATAATTTACAATAAAATTATATTCAGCCAAAGAAAAAAGAGAATTAGACAAAAGTTTTATATGAAAAATAGCTATTTAACCCTCGTGTCAATACGAAATTAATACACGGTTGATCAGCGCAACGGGCACCCGGGGTACCCCCCCTACATTTTGTATGAGCTGCGGCAAAAAGAGTAAGAATTATGAAGATAAGGTAATGGAAACCTACCATAGTCAATAGTAAATTCAACTCAGATCAGAAGCTTTTTTTTAATGTTTAATTTATACACTGTACAAAACCGTTTATGCATTTTTTGAGGAAGAATGACATTTATTGATAGTTGTACTATGCTGGTCGCAAATTGGCTTTTCACAAAAGCTGCAGCATTTTACGAATCAGTACAATATAAATAGGGGTACCTGGGTGTACTTTGCATATAACTCTGTATTAGAGTTGAAAAATGAATTTTATAAAATTTACAGATCGGATTTATTTCATCAAATGGAGTACACCATTCGAAGCAGAATTAAATATCAGGAAGGTACTAGGTTATAGATAACCTAGAGCCAGCGAGATTAACTGGTCGAACAAATAACTGGGAAGGCTTTAGGTACGAAATTGAAGATAATGTTGAACTGAGCGTTCCACTTACGACACCCTATGAACTTGAGATTGAAGTTGATCGCTTCGTTAAGATCGTACAGCTCGCCTCTTGGAAAAATACGCTCAATCCAAGGAGAACACCGGACAGATACGGTTTGCGATATCGTCCGGAAATAAAAGAATTGGTCAAGGCAAAAAGAAAAGCGCGTTAAAAATGGCAACAGAGTCGTGCTCCGCAGCATAAAGCAAATTTGAATCGTCTGTGCAATTTGTTGAAGAAGACTATTAAGGATTTTAAGAATCGTGCAATAGGATCTTACCTTGAAAGTTTAACAGCAAAAAAAAATTCCAATTATTCACTTTGGAAAGCTGTAAAAGGCACCAAAAGGCCCAAAGTCCCCGCGCCGCCAATCAAATTAAATCAAAATGAATGGGCGAGGGAAGATAAAGAAAAATCGGACATCTTTGCGGCCCACCTGGAAGAAACTTTTAAACCGTACGATGGTCAAGTGGTTTACGATAACCGCAATAGGCTAGATTTACCATTTGACGATTTGACGCTCGCAAGTGCAACGCTAAGGGAACTCAAACATGAAATCGAGAATCTAAAACATAAGAAATCTCCTGGTTATGATTTGATTACCGGAGAAATTCTCAAAGTTTTACCTAGAAAAGCATTGATGAAGCTTCTCCATATTGTAAATGCTGCACTTAGATTAAAACACGTGCCGAGCCAATGGAAACTTGCGGAAGTCATTATGGTTTTAAAACCAGGAAAACCGCCAAATGAAGTAAAATGGTATAAACCAATTTCGCTTCTTCCAATCATATCAAAAATTTTCGAGAGGATATAATTAAGGCCTCTCCAACCGGTTATAGAAGAAAATAATCTTATCCCTGACCACCAGTTTGGGTTCAGAAGCAAACATTCGACGACGGACTGGCGGATCGCCCTCAACGAATCTAAATCTGTTCACGTGAATTTCACTTACAAGAAAACTAATGACTTGCCAATTTTCCTAAACTCGGCCCGAATACCTTTTGCAAACGAGGCCAAATACCTGGGAATGACACTCGACGCAAGACTGAAATGGAATTCGCACGCGAAAATGAAACGAAAAAAACTCGAAATTAGAGAAATGTACTGGTTACTCGGAAAACATTTCCAGCTCAGTACTGAGAACAAACTGCTTTTATACAAGCAAGTGCTAAAGCCAGCGTGGACCCACGTAATACAGCTTTGGGGTTGTACCAAGAAAACAAATGCAAATATTTTACAAGCTTTTCAAAATAAAGTGCTAAGAGAAATTGTCCAAGCACCGTGGTATAGTAGAAACGACAATATCCACAGGGATCTCGGAATTCCGACAATCGAAGCTGAAACTAGAAGCTTCGCGAGAAAGCATAAAAACCGACTAATCGGACATGTCAACAATACAGTCCTACAAATTTTGGATGAGAGCAATTTATTGCGCCGACTACAGAGGACGAAACCTTTCGACTTGGCGAGATAATGATTAACCGCATCTAGATTGCAGAATATTCAGGATCTGTCAGTGGAAAGAAACCTGCCAAACGTTTTTATTCCATGATAGAAATATTGCTTGATAAGTTAATACTTAGTTGCGATATCTAACCAATTCATATCGAAGGGTGGTGTTTTTTTAGTCAGTAAGAATCTGACATAATATGGTATGAGCACGCGCTTGCTATTCTCAGTGTCAATGGAAGATTTTTCACCTAGCATCGGAAAAAAAAAGTATTAAAAATATCATTACGGGGTCCTATGGGCGAAATTAATTTTTTATTGGTTCAAAGGTTAAAAAGCTTCGTTCATTATTTTGCCGGTATTTTAATGTAGCTTTAAGATAGTGGCTAGTGGCACGCTTCACTCCTCACCATCTAGACTTCTTATGAATTCGGTCATTGAAAGCACCTCCTTACCCCAGTAGTCTAGTTTTTAACATCCTTGCCAAACTTGTTCGTCTGTGCAGGATGACGATGGAGAACGCTCGCTGCTCCATCAAGGTCGGTAATGACCTCACCGAGACCTTTGATGTCAAAAAAGGTTTTAAACAAGGTGACGCGCTGTCATGTGACTTCTTTAATATTGTACTTGAACGCATTGTGCGGAACTCACAAGCCAACCCCGAAGGAACAATCTATCACAAGTCTGTACAACTGCTTGCATACGCCGACGATATAGACATTATCGGAAAAACTCAGCGGGCTGTCACCGGTGCGTTTGCAAGCATTGAGGCGGAAGCGGCCAAAATGGGTATGGCGACAAACGAGGGCAAAACTAAGTATATGATGTCAACAAGAAGGGAAAGCCAACACCGACGCATTGGACAGAACGTTGCAGGGGCAGCTATAACTTCGAGGTAGTAAGGGACTTTGTCTACATTGGCTCTGCTACAAACTGGAAAAACAAGATCAGCGCAGAAATCAAGCGAAGAATAACTCTTACCAATCGCAATTCAACAGTAAAACCCTATCTTGAACAACTAAGGAGACTCTATATAAGACCCTGATTATCCCAGTCCTGCTTTACGGCGCTGAAACATGGACTTTATTAAAAGAGGATGAAGATATCCTTGATCGCTTCGAGAGAAAAATTCTTCGTAAGATATTCGATCCCGTTTGCGTTGACGGATTTCGGAGGAGAAGATTCAATCATGAATCATACGAGCTGTACAGCGACATCGACCTAGTCCAAAAACTGCGCATTGGACGTCTGAGATGGCTAGGTCATGTAGAGTGAATGGGCACCAACACTCCGGTCTGCAGACTCTTCCAAACTGACCCCGAGGGACGAGGCAGTAAAGGCCCTCCTCGCCGTAGGTGTCGCGCACAAGTTCAACTTGGAATGCGCAACTGGAGGCAATTAGCTAAAGACCGTGCTAAATGGAGAGGCTTGTTGGTTGAGGCCCAGGTACACCCCGAACTGTAGCGCCACCTAAGTAAGTAAGACGTCGGGATTTGAATCATGAACTATTAGCGTTGCAATTGACGACGTTAACTCTACACCATTGCCACCCCCAACTAGACTTTCTGTACCTCAAAACAACAAAGTGAACATGCATTCATTAACAAATAGGAAATTGAGGAATTTCCCACTTTCTGTAACTAAATACAACAATTATGGACGTGTTTTAGAAAACCATTGTTAAATTGTTGGCAAAATATAACGAATAAATTCGAAATTCTTAAATGGTTTGATCAAAAATTTCGAATATACTTTTATATTGTATTACCTTGGAGCGGAACTTCATACATAAATTTCGAGGAACAGACCTCTAATATTTGCACAAGAACTTTTTCAAAATGAGTCTAGGCTTGCAAATATAAATGCAGTCGCATATTAGAGAGACTTAAGTACTATACATACAAGTATGCTCTAGTAAGGTTATTGTTCCACTTGTTAATCGTAGTTAGGGTCACAATAAATTGCTTCGCGTGCTTTTTTTTGCGAAACAAAAATAACCACAATGTTTATTTTCGATTCATCTGTGAGGAATCAGATAAACCGCAAATCTATAAACCTTGGATTAATTTCGAAGTCGAAAAAGATTTATTTAAATGAATGTTTCGTATTCCTACTGTTGCAGTAGACTATCTCTCTGATAAACTAAGAAATAAATTGAAGGCATCGACAAACAGAAGCCAAGCATTGAGTGTGAATAATACCCAATAATTGCTTTAAAGCCTTTCCTGGTGATATCCAGCACGATAACAAGAAATGCTTTTTTGTGGTACAGAAATATATTTTACTTGTGAAACCTACATTTTTAACAAACGTCGGTTTTTATGTTAAATTGTTGTTTCGTGGTATAGGCCGCTGGTCTTATTTTGTTACGCTTTCAATCTAAGCTTCGCACGGGTAGACTCTTCAATATCGGATAGCAGCTCGTTCAGAGAATGTCGCCAAGATTCTGCATTATACAATAGTTCGTTAGCTGCATATATTATGTTCGCTGCTTAGCCTGGACCAATCGTTAAAGAATTGCAGCTTCCGCTGTACCAAAACAAGTATTTTGCGACAATGTGTGAAAATTTCGGAGTTCCATTACTTTCACAATGTAGAGAAAATGCAATCTTTATGTAAGGATGTGGAGGGAACATAAACTAGTTTCAAGGTGCAACATATATACCGTTGTGTTTTCGGGTAATCTTAACATTTTTTTAAGAAATATCTTAAAAGTCTTTCAACCTCTTAGTACTCGAATAACTCCAAACTTGTGCAGTATAGCACATGATTTACCTCATAGCCGCTTCAGAAACCTTAAATTTGCAGCTCGATGGAACGTCTTCCCTAGTTATTTCCATTACTTTTGGAACCATTTTGATTTTTGGATTAATTTCTTGGTGATGCTGATATCTAAATCGCCAATATCTGTAAGTTCCTCAAAGAAATATTCTCCTGGAGTCTGTTTTCTTGCAGTGAATAGTGTTGAACACCCACATAATAAGTGTTTCCTCCTCCCCTTTATCCATACAGAAATCATTGTCCGGAATTCTAAGCCTAGCAGCGTCCCTGCCTAAGTTACAATGACCAGTCTGCAACCCCACCAGGGTACCTATGCGTGGTCTGCTGATAAGTAGTAGACTTTTTGTTTTCCTACACTTTGTCAAAAATGGGTTTAGTAGTGAACGAGGGCAAAGGAAAGTACATGCTGTAAGCAACAAAGGACAGTCACAATAGACAGAATATCGAGGTACACATTTAAAACATTGAGGTAGTTAAGGACTTTGTATACCTAACCTCCGCCTTAAATTTGAGCTGTAGCACCAGCGCGAAAGTCAAATCCAAACAGCCAATCGCTGTCTCTTTGGGCTAAGAAAAGCAATTGAGTAGTAATGCCGATACTCGAACAACTAATGCCTGAAAATCTGTACAAGGCCCTAATCATCCCAGTCCCGCTATTCAGCGCAGAGTCATGGACGTAATGAAAAATGGATGACGATGAGTGTATGAGAAGAAGCAATGATAAACTGTGTTGTCAATACAGCGGCATCAACCTAGCTAGAGGAAAACTCAGACAGGGGGTGTGATGGATTAGACATCTAGAACAGCAGGACACCAACGGTCTGGCCCGGAATGTCATCAAATTCACTTTTAAGGCACGACGCAGTTGAAGAAGATATCACCTTAGATAGCGCGAACAAGTGCAAACAGACCTCAACTAACTTGGTGCATGTAATTGGTAACAACTGACAAAGGGGCTTGTTGGTTGGAGCTCAGATACATACCGGACTGCAGTGTCATCTAAGCAAGTCAGTAATAAATCATACAAAGCCATGCTAATGAACAGACCATGGGTTGTGAATCCGGAAGTTGACCGATATGTAATGGCAGGGATCAACGATGGCTATCTGTAAGGCACCGTTATGGTACATGGTGGTCAACTCTCTGTTGAACGCTCTAAATAGTTCTAAGGTCTAAGCTCAGGCATATGGATATGATGTTACCAAACTTTCTGTCGGACCATGCCTAGCGACTGCCTGTGCTAACGCGCGGATGGATGCATTAGGAATTGGTTTACTGTCAATCCTCTCAATCCTCTCTCTTTTCAAGGAAAGGAAGTCACTATCCATATTTTCAATCTGGGAGTGATTCTGGATAGGAAATTCTTTGGTCTAATCATGTCGACTAAAAGGCATCTAAGGCACTCTCAGTTTGCTGACAGTGTAAGGGTGTTTTTGGCAGGACGTGGGGCTTTTTAGAGAACAAGGTCCATTGCATCTATAAGATAAGTGATAAAACAATTCCTCGCGTATGGATCGATTGTTTGGTAGAAGAGGCTTTCTCGTAAATATGTGACAACCTTTTGCGCCAAACTTCAAAGAACAACTTGTTTCAGCTGCACGGGAGCTTTCCCGAGTACACCTGGCTCTACTCTGAATGTTTTTTTTTTTTTTAACTTACCTCCTCTTTACTATAAGACCAATCCATCACGCTATGCGGCTGTTGGCCAGATTCAATGTCGATTTTCTTTGTGTTTAAAACTGGATCCAGTCAGAGTCTGAGCCAGGAATAGAATTTAATCGACACGGATGGCTCCAAAATCAGTCACTGTCTTGGTGGAAGACGACGAAAATAAGTCTTAACTTCTCGTTCGGTAAACTTTGTCTGTTTTTTAAGCAGAAACTTACGCAACCGTAATGCCTATGAACTATATTATAATGATAAGAGTGTCTGCGTCTGATAGTCAGGCTGCGTTTAATGCTTTGGTCAATCCTTTGACCACTTCTAAAGTAGTTCGAAATCTTGAAGAATTAGATCTTCGATGAGACTGCTAGGCAAAGCTTAGGAAAGGGTTTCTCAGAACCTGAACCTGTGTTGGATCTTTTTGCGTCCTTAGTTAGAGCTTCCATTGCGGTTTCTCGCGAACACCATTGTGTGTAAAACGTCTAAGAAATCAGCAGCGTTCTTGCTATCTCTCAGCAGAAAATACTGCAGACTTGCTTGTTGACATCTCAACAAGGTATTCAGCTTTGCTAAGCATCTAATTGTGCTAGCTAGGCTTAATTGACACTATAATTCGCAATCTTATAGAGAGGACGACGACACTGCGGAACATTTCCACTGATTGATGTTGTGCTGCCTTTGCTCGTATGAGGCGGAAGATATTCGATGCTAATATGGTGAGTGCTGGCAATGCAAGCTCCTCCTCACTGATGCGCTTGCTAGGCTTTCTATGAAAGATAAGAAAATTTCAGTGAAATGGGTAAATCAGGGATCTGCTCACTCGTAGTACAATTCACCAGTTTGAAGCGTTTTCCATTCCAAAAATATAATTATTTGTTTCAACACAATTGTCATGTGTTATTGCATCCAACCTTGTCTTGAAAACTTTCTCTTTTCACCAAAAACCAAAGGCGAATCGCATAATATGATTACTTCCAACACAGTAGCAGTCGAGGCTTTCAATGTCATGAGAATAATGCACAAATCTTTATAATCCTTTTAGAAATTTATGGAAAGCAGATATGTCGGCAACTTATGTGTCGACGCCTAAAATAATAAACATCAATCTTTGCATCCTGAGGAGAAAGCATGAGAAACATAAATATAACGCCAACTATGTTCGCAGATTTATTAACCTCTGTTCCAATCTTAACTCAACTTTTTGTACAATATCACAATAAGGCTATCTATTCATCAATTTATGCTAATTTCACCACCTCAGCTATATTTAGCACAGATCTCATCAATTAATCATCCTCTATCCGTAAGCGTATGCAAAAGCGTGGATGGTTCAGCTTCCGGGCAGATTCCAAAGTATCCATCACGAATTCCAAGTTACGCCTGCGCACATTAGAATGCCACACGACTATTAACTGAAACCGCAAAGTCTCTGCCACCCAATAAATGACCGTAAAATATTTGCTCTTCCTCATTACAACACAAATAGATTAAACTTCGTAAATACACTCGTAGTAGTTTTCTTAAGGAAAAATCTGCATACTTATCCGAATTCCATTCCAATTTTACTGCCAATTATGCAAAAATTCCCCACGTTCCTTGTGAATTCTTTGATAAACATCGATCAAGCGCGGCGGAATCCATCAAACAAAGAATTTTAATTGATTTCAATCTATCCCAGACTGTATGTCACTGAAACAAATTAGCACGGTCATTAAAAAACCAAATAAACATTTAAATTGTTTAACTTTCGATTGGCCAAGCCGCAGTTGCAGCAGCGCGCTAATTACGAGGAGTTTTGTAAATTTGTTCATCAAAATACACACACACACACGCCCTCGAATTCCCTACCAGATTGCATGTGTAAATTAAAACTTTTGTCTAACAGATGACGGAACATGAATTGCTTTTTCATATGCCTGATGTGGTATCTACACCCCTATCGTTCTCATCAGATACTTCCTCATCGGATCGTTAAAGAATGAAAAAAAAAAGAAATAATCACGAAGATACTCGTATGGTACTCGTAAATACATCTTTTTTTTTGAATATTTATGACTTTATCTGTGTTGGATTGGCGTTGGATACCCATGTTGCACACGGTATGTAATTTATTGCAAAGATATCGCTCACAAAAGGTCTTACAGTTTGGGTGGACAGTGATTGATGATTGTATGCAATAAGGATGATTTCGGAAATCTACATCTTCCTTGGTTGTCTGGGAATTTGAACATTGATGATTGCTGATTGCTGATTGGTGTAATTTGTAAAGATTACTACATATTTGTAACACGTTTAATTTACAATTTACCATGACATATTGGCGTCAATAATCGTAAAAAAAAATATGCAAATGAATCTTTTTTTATGGCTCAAACATTAAATGGCAATCGATGGAGTTATACTTTGGTGTTTTAAAGACGAGACCATTAAATACATTGCTGATGTGTGAGCGATATGTATTCAAATTGGAATCAGTAATCAATTTTATCTTACTGTCAGTTTAGCGAACGGTAGTCATTCAACGAATGTAACACAACCACCCGGTTTCGATATTTTATGATTTTTTTTATTGGGACTAATTGTATTCATTTGTGGGACAATACATAAACATTTTTTAATATTGACCGGTCTAGATTTCATGTAGGGTATCTCAATTCAATAAGCAGAAAGTCCAGGGGGGCTATTAATTTATTTAAGACCAAAATTTTGTATGTTCGAGGTTGGAGAGTTTAATCACTTATCAGTTGTTCAGAAAACAGGATATGTCTTATATTCTAAATGAAATGAACCATACAATGGCACCAGGATACGATCGTATCTGGGGAAAAATGCTCAACGTACTCTCAAGTATAGCGATTGAGTACTTAATCCGTGTCTTCAACATGGTCCTCGAATTAGATCATTTCCCCCATTTATGAAAAACGCCATGAGCACCATGATCCTTAAGTCCGACAAGAACCCGACAAACGTCTCATCCTACAGGCCGGTAAGCCTACTACCTATGGTATTCTTATGATTTACTCGCGCTAAAGGGGTTATGACTACCCGTTTTATGCATTATACATAGCGTGATCGTTAAGGAAGAGGGGTTAGGGGGAAAGGAGGCACCGATGCACATTGGTCTTAAATGTCTTTAGGTTATAATGAAGAGAAAAAGCAGACTCGGGGAGAGCATTCCACAGACGTGTTGTGCGGTTCATAAAAGAATCCCTATATTTCACAGTACGTCCGAAGATAGGCTTAAGGGTGAACTGATGAGCATTCGAAGCATGGCGAGTATTGCGGTTAAGACGAAGAAGGGGAGGAATGCTATTGGCTATTTCAATTTAGCATTTTCTGTGGAAATATCGATAAAACAGGGATAGGCAGGAGACATTACGACGGTGTTCGAGCAAAGCAAAATTGCTTGTAATACTCGTGTCTCCTATAAGACTTATTGCGCGTTTTTGTATCCCATCTAGCAAGTGAAATATGGTTTTTGGTGCAACAGACCAGATGTGAGCGTTATACTCTAATTTAGGGCGAATATACGCCTTATAAATTGAAGCCAAATCAGAAGGGGTGAAATATATCTTACACCGCTTTAGGAAACCTAAATATTTCGCTGCGTTCTTGGCGATTTCGAATACATGGTCGTTCCAACAGAGTTTGTTGTTGACACACATACCGAGCATGGAAAGTTTTTCGGTTTCTACAATGCAAGTGCCATTCATGAATAATGGCTGATGAGTAGGATTTCGCTTTAATGACAGAAGACAGCATTGAGTCTTGGAAGCATTAAATCCCAGTCTATTGGTTAAACCCCATTTAAATATGCCGCCAAGGTCGGAATTTAGTGTGTTTAACATACTTTGTCGTTCTTCATCCATGGCCGAAGAGCGGGGTCGTGAGTTTGGGAACGGATATGAAAAACTGAGGATGCTGTCATCAGCGAAGGAATGGATTGGATTAGAAGTTGCAGACAGAAGATCATTTATGAAAATGAGAAAAAGAGCTGGAGACAAAACAGAGCCTTGGGGGACACCAGCATTTATTTGGTGAGGTTCAGACTTGAAACCGTCCAAAACAACTTGAATTGAACGGCCCGAAAGGTAGTTTCTAATCCATAGAAGAAGAGTATCATTAATCCCAAATGCACGCATTTTCGACAAAAGAGCTTGATGCCAAACTCTGTCAAATGCTTTTGAAATATCAAGCGCAATAATCTTGCCTTCACCAAAGTGGTGCAGCGATTCGTTCCACTTTTCGGTGAGATTTGACATCAAACCACAAGTGGACCTGTTGCCACGAAAGTCATACTGTCGGTCATTGAGGAGCTTTCGTGATTCAAGATATTTCATTAGCTAACGGTTTATCAGCGTTTCCATGACCTTGGAAAGAAGGGTTTGCCAGCGAAGAAGAACACCTCTTCAGAACAATAGGGGGTATACCATCTGGACCAGCGGATTTGCGTCTGTTAAGACATTTGAGTACTCCTGCAACTGTACGAGTGCGAAAGTGGACTTGTCCCATGGAAAATTCTACGACCTCAAGTACAAGTGGAGACAAAGCACTATCTGGCAGTGTGGAGTTTGCTGCAAAGTGAACAGGGAACAGATTAGCTTTGTCTAAGGAGCTGACAGTTGGTACGTCGTTATGAATGAGCGTTGGTATAGATGACGAGGCCGAATTCTTAATGTTTTTTACGAACGACCAAAAGTTTTTACTACCCTTGGGACAATGTAGTATTTTTTGCCTCAACTTTTGGTCGTGGGGGAATTTAACTCGGTTAATGAGGGTATTGCAGTCATTTCCAATTGGCTTTCTCGTATAGCCAAACTGTTCTTTTTGGAGTTTGTTCTTTAACTTTGTGGTTGGAGTACGAGAAATTGGCCGATATGACAGAGCGGTCTGATGAACCTAGAGACGATAATACATTTACCGTGTATTTATTAGGATCGGAACTAAGGAACCAGTCCAGAGTGTTGGCGGTATGACCAGTTATGCCCGGAACACGTGTTGACTCATTCACAAGCTGAGTTAGGTTGTTTACCTCAGAAAAAATGTCAACATACCTTCCTTCGGGTGTTGTCTGTCCAGAGTGGCGAAGACAATTAGAATTGTGGACATTGAAATCGCCCGCAATGGCGATTTCAGAATGTGGGTACAGGGATACAATTCTTAGGATGGAATCTGACAGCACATCAAACCCATTATAGGTTGAATTGCTGTCAATATTTGGACTTCTATATATGAAACAGTAGTGTATTAACTGCCTACGGACATGGAGTTGCAGCCACAAGAAATAAAATTCCGAATTGGAACATTGGCCGTATTTTGGGAGAATTTGGTAGGCTGCATCACTACGTATATAGACGACGAGACCGTGATGGTGGAAGAATAATGGCTCAATGCTATATCCAGGCAGATCGAATTCCGAAGGATCGGAATTTTGACCCACCTTTGTTTCACAAAGAGCCAAAACAGCTGGTCAATATTTTGCGGCGTGGACGTATACAAAAAAAAAATTCGATCTGAGCTCACGAATGTTGCAGGAAACTCTATATAATCCCAGTCCTGCTTTACGGATGAAGATATCCTTGCCCGCTTTTAGAGAAAAATTCTTCGTAAGTTATTCGGTCCTGTTTGTGTTGACGGATTTTGGAGGAGAAGATTCAATGACGAACTATACGAGATGTCCAGCGACATCGACCTAGTCAGAAAACTGCGCATTGGACGTTTGAGATGGCTAGGACATATAACGTGAACGGACACTAACGCCCCGACCTATAGACTTTTCGAATCCAACCCGGAGGAACTACACAATAGTGGGGCCCTCGCCGTAGGTTACGCACAAGTCCAAGGGGACCTCAACCAAATTGGAGTGCGCAACTGGAAGCAAGTAGCTAAATGGTGAGGCTTGTTGGATGAGGCGCAGGTTCAGCCCGCGCTATAGCGCCACCTTAGTAAGTAAGTAAGAAGCCCTTCAACCGGGACAATACTGGCGTTTAATAAGGTCTGGCGTCATGGACTTATTAAGACCTTTACATCACTGGACTATTCACTGTATTAGGACTGACGTTCCAAAAGGTAGTATTCTTAGCCCTTTTTTTTTAATTTATATCCTTTAACCCCTCGGGGGGCATAGGGCGTCAACCACTATCTGATGATAATGGATTACTGACTAAAGACCTGGATAATAAAGTCCTTCTCTACAACGTGATTATTAAACCAATCTGGACCTATGGTATCCAGACTTCTGTCTCAGCGTTTAACTCAAGCATTGAATTCCTTCTACAATGACAGTCCAGAATCCCCGATCGAACGATCACCGATCACCAATCACC
Organism: Brachypalpus laphriformis; assembly: GCA_945910035.1. Classification (NCBI taxonomy): domain Eukaryota; kingdom Metazoa; phylum Arthropoda; class Insecta; order Diptera; family Syrphidae; genus Brachypalpus; species Brachypalpus laphriformis. The sequence goes on along the minus strand of OX246753.1, from coordinate 291,535,390 downwards.
AGCACACCGATCAATTGTAAGGGACCTTCAAGTGTCTCATTATATAAGTCTTATGTCATGAGAAGTATCATCAACAAGGAAAAGAAAAACCAGAGTGTTCTTCAAGAAAGGCGACTCCTCAAGTTGGAACATCCGGAAACTTTTAAACGATATATCTAGAGCCAATGCTGTGACCCTCTGCTGGATAGCAGGGCATATGGATATCGAAGGAAACGAAAGGGCTAACGAACTTGCGATACACTTATCGCGGGCCCTCCCTTTTGTAGTAATCCCAATCAGTTCCTTGCGAGAAAATAGACGCTGGGTTCAACTGGAAACATATGCAACAGCCAACTGCTATGGTTGGTCTTCAGCAAGAAGAGATCAACTTCTCTGGTGAAACTTAGTCGTTATAACGCACAAGCCGTTTCTGGCATAATTACTGGCTATTGTGCCATTGGCGTTCATGGGGAGCGATTCGCTGTACTGCATACGACTATTAGAGAAGTTGCAGGTACGAAAAAAAAATTGGATCTCTTCGTCACCTGCTGTGTGATTGTCCTGCCCTGTCCGTCAGAAGAGTGAGGACTCTTGGTAGTTACTTCTTTTCGGAGCTGGAGCACTTAGGTAAAGTAGAGCTGTTGGACCTCCTGAAATTCATGTCACTATATGCGTGATTCTAACAGCGGACCATCTTTACAGTGTTTCCAGGGTTTAAATAATTGGGGACATTGGACGCGAACTCTTGTCATAAGTGAGCAGTGACTCTTTTGTCACAAGGCAACCATCTGCCTAACTTAACCCAAGAGCAGTACCACTGGCATTTTACTACACACGATTGGCGTTTTCAAAATTAACTACGGCAGTGTCCGACACTGTCAATTGTCTCCCAAAAATCCAATACTAAAACCAAGACCAAATACCATAGTCAAATATATTCTTTTATTTAAAGAAAAATCAAAAAGTATTCGCAAGAATATATTATCAACCAATATTGACCGCAGTGACATGCGCAGTGAATAAGAGCTCGTAACACTACGTGTTGAGTCATAATTTCTCACACGTTTCTCCATTTTTTCTTTTTTTAATAAAAAATATGTTAAGATATGTTTACTTTTCACAATAAAATAAGGGCATAGGCCTGCAATTGTAGGAGGCTTTCCCCACATGCTTGTACGTGACCCGTTTGATAATTGTCATGTTTTATTTTTACATTTTTGACGCGAAAATTACGTATATTATTGTAATAAAGCTATGAATTTGTTAACAATACAATTACAACATCTCTGTAAGAGGATTGTTTCGTGTTAATGTAAAGCAAGTTTGCAAAGAGGAAAGTTTACAAATTTTTTTGCAACTTGCTTTATGTTGTGTTGCTATAAATGAGGCTTAATAAGTTGCCAGTTATGGCATTACACAGTTTGGAATTAAATCAAGACAGTTATGACTAAAAGCTACGAGTAATTAATACTGAAAAATTATGTATTAACGTATGATTATACATATGTGTGTTTAAGAGACTATAGAGATAAGTTACATCAGATCCTATTAAGAACATCATAAGAAAATCATAAGCGATAGGATATCATTATGATCTATTTCAAACGAATTGTAACAATTCTGTATGCTTTTTATTCTGAATCTATTTTCTACAAAAAAAAACGTCATCTAATCCAGGAGGTAAATCTTTCATAATGGAGTTTAAACCATAATGAAGTTTACCTACCCACTGTCCATAAACAAAAATGAAAGTTTAACTTCTGGGAATCACATAACAAAAAGGTCACATGTTTATCCACAAATATCTGAAGACGAATCGAGGGACAGAAGATGCTTAAAGTTTGCATAGTAACCATTCATTCAGAAGGTAGAACGATCCTAGGCCTTGCCGTGAGAAGATGAGTAAGGTCTAGGTTAACGTGCGCCATGAATAAGCAGCGTAAGCAGCAAACTAATGCAACAAGAAAGCCGCATATAGAGTCACAAGGGAGCTGAGTATAGATCTCCACTATTTAACAGTGCATACGGAGAGTCAATATGGTGTGCCTTAGGCAGGAGAGGCAATCCGTATATGCTGGTGGCTATTACAAAGACAAGCTAAGAAAGTGCCACTCCCATGAGTTGCATCGGAGAAGCCTCTTGATACTTATATCATTGGCTGTAATATCAAAGCCATACATCGTCTTAGCCGAGGTGGTTTCTGGGATACTTCACTCTAGAATTTTGATGAACTTCCGCGACACTTATCGTACGACTCCGGTCTCATGGATATGTCGTCCGATACAATGACACGCGAACTTCAGCTTGTACGCAAAAACGGAGTCGACTTTCCTTGTGTTCAGAACTGACTTCGCCCAGAGTCTGAGTCAGGAGTGGAATGCATTGGTATTTTCATGGACGGCTCCAAAACCAGTCAAGAGTCTGACGCTAGTTCTTCGTGGCAAACTACAACATTAGACTTCTTTTCCCGTTAGGCAAATATGCGTCTTTTTTGCAAGCGGAAACTTATGCAAATCTAATGGTCATGAACTACGAATGTGGGTTGTAGTATTTGTGTATGTAGTGGCAGTCAGGTTGCGCCTAACCCTTTAGCCACTTCCAAAATAGTTCGTGAAACAAAAAACTCTTTGAACTCCGTCTCAAAGCTAGCTGAATTTTCCGTCTCTTATCTGGGTCCCAGGTAGACTGGGATCCTGGCGAACGAGTACTCCGATGAGATTGCTAGACAAGACTCAGAGGAGGCTTTTTGAGGTCCTAAACCCGCGTTGGGTCTCCCTGTGTCGTCGGCTAAGGCTTCCATTGACGATTGGGTTTCTCACGAACAATTGTGGGTGGAGCATGACTCTCCACGATGAAGGTTGACTAAACGAAGACTTCCAAGCATCTGTAATAAATCAATGGCATTCTTGCTGTCTCTCTACAGTAAAGACTGCAGACAACTTATTGGCATCTTGACCGATTACTTTGCTTTCGCCAAGCATCTTAATGTGCTGGGATTAAGTGACACTACAATCTGCGACCCTTGTGGAGAGAGCAACGACACTGCGGAACATTATCTCCATGAGTGTCCGGCCTTTACAAGCATCAGGTGGCAGATTCTCGGTGCTGATGTGGTGAGTATTGGTACTATAAGCTCCTCATCACTAAAATCCGTGCTTGGCTTTCTTAAAAAGACAAGGAAATTTCAATAGAATATGTAAGCCAGGGTTTGCTCTCTGGTAGTTCAATAGACCAGCTACGTCTGAGTGCTCCAGTCGATCGTTTTCCAAAAAAGCAAAAAAAGTTTTGTCGAAAGAATTTTAGATGGAGAGATATATCAAGATTCCAAGTTCGAATCCCAGAAAATACCAAAAAGGTTTTTTCACGGTCCCACCTCACGCGAGCGTCTGACAAACATCCGAGAGTATTGTTGTCACGCAAAAGCTTCTCAAATCGCCATTCGGATACGGCATTAAGCCGTAGGTATCTTCCATTCGTGTGAAATATATAACGCACACAACATGAGTGGTTGCGAGAAGCAACCTGGCACAAAGAGCTGTTGCGCCAAATTTTTTTTTTTTTTTTTTATGTATCAAAGTTGCATACCACCACCTTTACTCTTTCTGGTGGTTATTAATGCTATACTTCAGAGCGTTCTGTCGATACAAAGCTGTGGAATCCAATTTAGTCTTAACTTATCTCAAACAACTCGACTACGTCAACGGTTTTTACCTCCATTCGCATATAATTGTGGACGTGAATCAAATAGCCACGGGATAGGTGGCAGAAGGGAACTTGGTGGGACGAAGTATAAACTTCCCAAAAACCCAGATCCTTAGTATTTTTTACAACTTATAAACAGAATATACATACATGTATATCTCTGTTACCGGTAGTATAAAATTAGAAAAGTATATAGTCCGCCAAGCCAGCTAACACGTACAACGGGTCGCGCTAGTAAAACTCGGCACAGGTACTCGAAAAGGAGGCAGGGCTTCAAATACATACATACATTTTCAATGGCCCGCTGATCCTTCATAAGGGTCGTGAGCGTAGGATGCTCAGGTGGACTCTCCATCCTTCTCGATCCTCCGCCATTGACTCCAACTCATCAGGAAGAATCCCTAGACGGCTCCAGGAGAGATGTCGGACTTGGTACAACCATCTGTTTCTAGGCTTACAGCGGCGTCGCCTACCTGATGGCACGTCTTGGAAGCCGGTCTGGGGGCATACGCACTACGTGACCAAACCATCAAAGCATAGATCGTTCCGTTCGGAGAAGTAGCTGCTCAACATTGAGCGCCTCGCGTTCTTTGGTGTTCCGCACTCGATTCCTACGAGTTATTCCAGCAACACCGCGAAGGAACCTCATTTCGGCAGCTTGTACCCGCGATCTTATTCTTTCGGTCACTATCCAAATTTCATGACCATAGGTGAGAAACATACACCGAGTTAAAAACCGATAGCTTAGCTTGAACACTAAGTTCGGCCTTCCTTATAACAAGGAGGAATTATTTGGTTAATTCACATCGCCTGGAACCATACACGCAAGTACGTGGAAAATGTCCTAAGACTCAAGTTGACATAGCATTTGTAAGGAATGCCCTTAATATAGTTCTACGTGTATATTATATTTTAATTTATAAAACTCAACTGACTTGTAGATTAAGAATCGGCACATTTTCTAGAAATGTACCACTGTGAATCCTACCTGGAAGTAAAACCCTACCCAGGGGGAGTCCAATAAGTAAAATGAAAATCTTCAAAGTAGTGTATTTTTCACGGATGGGTTAACATATGGTAAAACAAAGCACATAATGCTAGTCATTCTCACATACTAAGTCGTCAACTTCAAAATTGGTCCATCTTAACCCACATTTTTTAGCACATCAAGCTAAGAACGTCATCACTTGGTATAATGCATATTACTGTGCTCATAATGCCCTAGTGATCTCTATTACCGACGTCCTTCTTGGAGAGGTATCCAGTTGATACCCAACTTTGGTAAAAATGCAAGATTAGCCAGCACACATTTCCAGCCCAATTAGGCACGGAAATTAACCATTTAAGGCTATACCCTGACTTCGACCTATATGTCAAAATTAAAATTTCTTAAAAGGGTGCAAGCATATGTTTAGAAGAATCCATCGTATTAAAACGTCCAGACACACATAAGCTTACATAAATGATAAAAATGCAGAGAAAATACAGACTCCTTAGATGGAGATCTACTAACATGCATTTCAAAGAAGCTATGGACACTGCAGAAAAAGATGCCAAATGTTAGGTCGAACTATACTATCATAACCACAACCTTATTAACAGATGCGATCGCTGCTGTTTTATTTGTCAACATCCCTGCTTCTAAAATACTTTGAAAGACTTCCAGAAGACGTTACCAAATCTACTCCAAATAACTTAAAGGATAATATCGCGTTATATCTACGTTTATTGCACGTATCTATATTTCTAATTCAAAATACTTTTAATGTCAGGAAAACGACACAGAGTACAAAAAAAACGAGTTCGTGCGTCAGCTCTTTTGTTTTGTAATCAATTTATTTTACAATATATCGCGTTGTTTTTATCGCCGGAAGAAGTAGATGAGAATGTCTCGCAATATAGAGACAAAATCTGGACTTGTGCAAAATGAATATATATAGTACATGTAGGCAAACCCCACAGGTGGATCAGTAGAAATACGGTGAAGTGGGATGGTTATGATCCCTTATTTTCGGATCATAACCTCGCTGATAAAAGGAAGAAGAAGATATAGTGCATGTAGAATGTAAATGCATCTCTGTTAAGATTCGGTTTCAGTTCAATCAACGATAAAAGGTGTACATCACCTTCTCCGATTGCGGCTGAACTTGATAATCTTATCGTATATGTTTTGATTCTCCTTATTTCAAGACAACGTAACTATGTACAAGAGGATGTGTCAATGCGGGATTTCTTTCGATTTCACTGTTGTTATATCAGAATGATATACTCAAACATTTACTAATATTTAATCAGGTGTAAATTTGCTACTTTATATTCTCCTATTGCTGTATTTAAGAATTATAGCATCTTTTCATGCGTAACATCCATCAAAAAGAGTTAGTTTCCAAAATTTCTCAATTTTCCCGACCAAACCCAAGCGAAAGTACCATTGATTGATTTGCTCTTATGCTTCGCAACTCGTACGAGTACCATTTTAACCCCGCAAATCCAGTATTTCTAGAACAATATGTGCTGTGCCACGCTGCATCCACCCCTCAGCGTTCGTAGTATGATTGACCTCAATCGCGATGCCTTTCGAAAGATTGTCCTCGTTCCCAAGCTCAAGGTGTTCGAACAAAAGTAGCACACGATTCTGCCACTGCTGAAGAAACTGCTTATAAAAATGGAGCACCAAAAGTCGGTGCAGCCGCTGGAGGTGCCTACTGAACATGGCAACTGCGCATATAGGGAGATCCTGCTTCACCCTGGCCCAGTGACTAGGTGGGAGTTGCTGTCAACCGAGCTAGCACAGTTTGGATTCAAGGAGAGCGACTTTTACTTCGGGTATCTGGAGCTGTCGTACGAAAATTAGCGCGCAGACAAAATCCTCAAGTGTGTACTCTCCGGCGTGGACGACGGCCTGACATCGTACTTACGCAACGGCCACATAAAAATAAATCAGTATTTGCGCAACAGCTCTTTAAGTGCCAGGGCCTAGCTTCTCGCAACCATTCATGTTGTGTGCGTTATATTTTTCACATGAATAGAAGGGACTTACAGTTTAGTGCCATTTCCGAAGGGCAATATGGTTTGAAAAGGTTTTCCGAGACAACAATACCCTCAGATGTTTGTCAGACGTTCGCAAAAGGTGGGGCCGTGAAAAACTTTTTGGTATTTTCTGGGATTCGAACTTGGAAATACAGGCTGCTCCATGTGACATCCAATGTCCAGTAAAAGAAAAAACCGCTTCGCTCTGTGTCTTCAGTACAAGTGAGTTTTTATTATATAATTAAATGTCAATCATACAGTTAATAATTGTGGACATAAGTGAGGAGACAGTAGCGTCGTAATTAAAAGAACACGACATATGAGTTACATATGCTACAGTGGTCCCACACACTAACCACTTACGCCACCGCCCACAACGCAACGTGCAATGGTCACATAGTGCACATCAATCTCCGAGACCACTTGCGGTCATTTTCAAAGCACCCATCGGTGACGTACTCAAGGACGAGGTTTCCCGCTGCAGAACTGTCGCCAAGGAGGTATCCACCGTCGACAACATTTACAGGAACTTCAAGCGACTTCAAGGTCCAGGTGAAGGAGAACAGCATAACCTTTCAGTTTGACTCGCGATGGTCTACTGGGACCCACGCCTCTCGACGGAGAGGATTGTGAATATGTGCTATACGATGTCTTTGCTGGAGTGGCACCATTCAGTGTGCTAGCGGTAAAGAAGCACTGCACTGGACGGGAATTCATCCTGAACGGCATAAGGAAGGATCTTGTTCATCGACTGAATGAAGTGTCTCATAGTGCAAGATCTACATGACCATGAAGCTTCCAGCAATATCAACATTCTTCAGTACCTTTCGAGACTTGATCTCTCTGGATAAAGTGGATTTTGATAGGAATGACCTGAACTACCCCCTCTTGCACTTGTACTCCTTCGTCAAGGGCAACAACACATAGGAGCTTAAGCAGCAGCTAACGGAGCACAATCTCGACCTGCGGCTCAGTTACATTCGTCCGCAACGCGGGGCCTAACAAGGGCATATACAGAGTCACGTTCTATCTCACCTGAGAGATTCTCACGACGCCGAAAATCCGAGGCGGCGGTCCCAAGCGGCATTCGGAGACGGTCGACGAGCCGTTCAGCCCAAAAACTTCCTGTAGATGTTAAATAGTCATAACATACATTTCTTAGTGAATAAAACAATTCCTTACCTACGCCTTCAAACTCATAATTGAACCTCTGGCTTTCAATTAAGCATATACTTGAGTTAAGACTGAAAGTAAAATTAGCATCTAAAACATTTTTAAGAAGACTTCATTTATCTACATTCATAAATCGGTTCGTCTTAAATGAGATCGTCAATTTGCTTTTGATTTACTTTACTTGAAAGGTTACTCGAGGGTATCAAAACACCCATATATTTTAAGGCTTATGTACCAGCCCATTGACCCTTCTTCTAATCGGCTTAGCAATCACCTGCTGATATCAATCAATAGTGTACCTTCTTCGCATTGAATTTCATTAATACAAAGAAAGGCGTTTGGCTTCTCTTATTGTCGGTGCTATCTTTCGATCCATGTTGAATCCATTAGCTACCAAAGTAATCCCATTTAAACACCTCTTCTTCTATGACGTACAACACACTTCTTTCTCGTACCACATGGTACCATCGTCGTCGCCACCTCTGACGTTACCAATTCAATGACCTTTATAGAATTCCAACGTCAAACGAATCTTTAACCGCTCTACTTCTAGAAAAAAAAATAAAAGCCGGTCCTAATCCAAACAATGTTGGCACCTCAACCGCAGCTCCAAATAGTCTCGCCACTTCTCTCATAAGATCTTAGATCATATCCATAAAAAGACAGCAAATATCTAAAGACACTTCTCAATCGAGGGGATACTCACTTTCATCTATTAATAATTACCCCGGGCTAGCAAAAAACAAAAAGAATCAAAAGCTAAACACCAACTAGTAGGTACATCTCATCAATGAAGTTGCTCTTACTCGTTAAGTTAAACATCTGTTTTTTGTGTTCGCTTTTGTATCTTATTGTTCAGTCCCATTTATTTTTAGATGTTTCGCAATGAAGTGTTGTTGTAGTTGTTATGGCACATTTTGTGCCATGGCCAAACGTGTCTCTCTAGAACTTGGCTATTGATCACACGAGATCGAAAGCAAAAAAAAAATAAAATCATAGCGAAACTAATCGCTTATTTTCTGGCAGATGATTAACTTATATCTTTTTCTGTTATTTCTTTAGATTAGGATTCGCTGCAGTGATTTCCGTTTAAGAATGTACAAACATAAATAACAAACTGCAATGTTAAAATCGTTAAGATACAGTAGCTAATGGATGAAGTGGAAGACAATATGGTATGGTGTTTGATTTGGCATTGCTCGTTGTGTGGCAATCAATTATTATGCAAAGTTCTATTGTTTCAGAAAAGCACTTGTACCGGGGAGCTCTTGAGAATGGCTAAAGATACGGATATTACTGCAATCGATAATCGCTAATGATATATTATCGTGCTTGATGGCGGTAACCAAGCAGAACGATTTAAAGTGATGAAAATCATATTTTGCAAATGCTATTAAAAGACAATCGATTTGGTTGACAAGTAGGTCAGCATGAAAGTTATTCGCATGATGAAACCATGCAGGAGTTATAGCCTCATTATTTTAAACTGACTCGGGGTCTTAAGTCTTGCATATATTCTAAAGCAAACGTATTGACATTAACGACTTTAAAGAATTTAATAATTTTGACGGTTTTTGATTTTCTAGGCCTAAAACCGTACTTACTTACTTACTTAGGTAACGCTACAGTTACCTCTCCATTAGCTCCGTTTTTAGCTAATTGCCTCCAGTTGCACACTCCAAGTTGGTCGAGGTCCCCTTGAACTTGTGCGCGCCACCTACGGTGAGGAGGTCCACTACTGCGTCGTCCCTCGGGGTTAGATTCGAAGACTCTGCGGGTCGGAGCGATGGTGTCTATTCGCTCTCTAAAACTGTACTGGTAGGAAGCAGTTAGTGTCGAATTGGGATTTGAAGCATTCATAGATCGCAACAGCATAGAATTTTGTAATCGAATTGAGGAGACTTATATTTCTTGCGGGTTGAGTAGATGGTGCTTGAAATCCAATCATCAGACATACTTCTTCCGACCATAACAAGTAAGTTGATGCATACTCCCATCAACTCGTGCCGCTTTAAATAGTTCGGTCTTTGGCCTATCTGGACCTGTGGCTTTATTTACCTTAAGCCTTGCTATAACCGCCATGATTTCCTTTCGGGTCGAAATGGTGACCGTCATTCTCCATATTTGCCATACCAATTTCAAAAATATTTAGATCTTTGTCCTCGGAAGCACTTGTTTGAGTAGCGATGCCTTGGGTTGCAATATTGGCACATTATAGATGCTGAGATGCTGCAAACCATCATGTTTAGCTCTACAGTAAAGTTGGCCAGCCTTAGACCATTTACAGAGGTTATATCGTCCAGGCTGTGCTTTGTGATAATACTCCAAAGATGTTTTCTTTTCTTATTTTGTCACTGAAGTTTCCAAGCAGAATTCTTATATAATATTGCGGACATTGCTTATACATATTCTGTCGTTGAGTACATAAAAATCGTCTTTGGTGCCATTGTTACTCTACTATGTGAGGAAATGTGTATAAATGAGGCTAATGTTGTGATATTTGCCATTGGTGCTGATCTTCATCATTCACTCGCGTAGATAGCGGAAGCTCAACACCTTTTACCGAAATCTGCCGACCATAGCCATATACGACAGCAGTTTCCACAGTAGATATTCCAGGTCTGAGTATGCCTGCCTGGTCTATCTCATCGCATTTCCCAGATAGTGGTTATTCACGTCTAGTGGCTTGAACCAATATCCCTTCAATTTCAATTTCAATTTCAATTTATTTTCAAGATAGGAATGTACATTAAGATTTAATTTTTTATAGTACGAATAACCAAGGTAGATATTTAGAATTCAGATTTTTAAATTATAAAAAATGGATTTAAGATGAATTGTATTATAAAAACCAATTGCATATGTACATTAAAAAACAAAATAAATAAAAATTAAATTAAACAAGAGATAGAGCAAAAAGTATTGAGAAAGTTAAAGTTCAGAAAAATAAGTTCAAGATTGCATCGAAAAATGTAGGAGAATTCCATTCTTAAAGTTTATTGCATTTGAAATACCCATTAAGTGGAAGGGCAGTGAATTCCATAATCTAGTGACGTGAACGAAAAATAGACGAGAGGAATTTAAATATTTAGAACGCGGTTGAATTAAGATTAAGGATCTGGCTGAACGGGCGAACTGTAGTTTGTCAAATAAATATGACGGAGATTTACTTTTAATGATTCTGTGTAAAAATATGCAGTTTCTATCGTTGATGTACTGTTTCCATAAACATATCGTACCGCATCGTTGTAAGCAACTTGCAGTTTGTTCTGAGACAATGAATCAAGGTTACCGTACACAACTTCAGCATAGGTTATGATTGGTGAGACCAGAGTTTTAATTAGTCTTCGCCTTGTCTCAGTTGGGGTAAAATTAGCACTCAACCCAAGTTTCCGTAGACATCCATAGACATGACCAATAACACTATTGATATGATTACATCCCGATACTTTCCGATTTATTCTAAATCAGAGGCTGCTAACAGATTCAGCATGCTGCAGTTTACTATGGGATAGCCATACGTCGGGCACAAGACCAAGGCTAAAAGTTTTGTTAGAAATGGATATAATTTGACATTTTGCGGGATTTAAGAGCAATCCATTTACCAGTGACCAGGTATGCACTTTATACAAGTCCTCGTTCAGCAAAGACGCAAGTTCCACTGTACTACTCAGAGGGCGGGCTAGGTATAGCTGAACGTCGTCCGCATATAGGTGTATGGAAGAATGTTTGCATACGGACGGCAAGTTATTAATAAATATACAAAACAAAATTGGCCCAAGAATTGTTCCCTGAGGCACACCTTGCTGAATAGGTCTTAGCGCCGGAAGAATTTTCACCTACAACAACTCTTTGTGACCTGTTGGAAAGAAAGCTTTTTAATAGCTTTACTGCTCTCTCACTGAAACCGAAAAAATTTTGTAGCTTCCAGCAGAGGATTTTATGATTGACTTTGTCAAGGGCCTTAGAGAAGTCAAGCAAGCAGAGAAGCGTGACATAACCTTTGTCATAAACTTGTCTTATTTCCTCTAATACGTTAACCATAGCTGTAGAACAGCTATGATTTGGTCTGAATCCAGATTGGAAGGGACTCAATAGGAGATTGAGAGACAAGTGCCTCAGTATCTGCTTAGCTATAATTTTCTCCAGGACCTTTGATAAGCACGGTAAAATGCTAATGGGCCTGAAGTCACTTACAGCAGTTGCATTCGGTTTCTTAGCAATGGGAATGACCCTTGCGATTTTCCAGGACTGTGGAAAAGTTGAGCTAATAATACAAAAATTTATAATATGGGTTAAGTGGCTGACGATTAGAGGTAATATTAGCTTAATAAAGCGAATTGGTACCCCATCCTCCCCAGCGGAATTTTACTTAATGCCTGCGACACAGCCAATAAGGTCGTTTTCCGTTACCACTTCAAAATCGGACAGTCTGGGTATAGATGACTCAGAAAATGCAGCGAAGTCAAAGCCATCCACTTCTGCAGTGGTACTCAAGAAATGCTTATTAAGATCATCCGGATCAGATTCGCACTTTCCATTGTTTTTCTTCTCAGAGATTCCAGTTTGACGCAAATTACTCCAAAGCTTCTTAGATGGTAGAGAAGCACTCAATTTCGGGGCGTAATAGTTCATTTTCGCAGAACGTATGTAAGATGTTGCAGTGTTTCGCGCCACTTTATAAGCACTCCAATTCGCATCTGATGGTCGATGCTTCCATTTGCTGTACAATTTATTCCGAGTTTTGATTTTGCCAATAACATCGGATGTAAACCAGGGACATCTGTTATTTTGAACGCATATAGTCTTGGTAGGAACGAATTGATTATATAAGTGGGAAACAAGACATTGAAAATTATCCAATTTCTGATTTGCATCAATACCAAGCCTACGGAGCTGAGACTGTCGCAAGTTGGAGAGCGTCATGGTCAATAGAGCAAAAATCCTTAAATGTGAATGAAATCGGGATAGCAGAATGAGAAAAATTAATATCGTACATACAGAAAAGCAGGTCGTGATCAGAGATGTAATCAAGTGAGAGCTGATCAAAGACTAAGACGGAAGAACGATCGGACACAACAGCAAGATCAAGAAGGCTAGGATTGCAGCCCTTGGCAAAGCGTGTTGGGTATCTGTTGATGATCTGACATGCTAATTACTTTGCTTGCTAATGTTTTTTTGCAATATATCGCAATACCTCCTCCTATGGTATTAGTTATTCTGTCATTTCTGTAGTTGAATATATCATAAGCGCTATTTCGCTATTTTGTACATTTTGTAGTGTTTAATATTAAAATCAGTCCATATATCCCAAGCTGTTGGATGTTTCATAATTCAGTTTTAACTCCTTCGCAGACGGTAGATGTAACTCACATGCGACGTGCATAGATCTCTAGCTGTTCTTCAGAGGCAGTTCTTTGCACAGTCCTGTATTTCCGGAGATAGAGGCCTCAGTTGTCACTAGTTCCTCATAAGTTCGCCTTACGGTCTATCTCGAGGACACCGCATGTACGTGACGATGAGAAAATATTATACAAAGTCTGTAAGGTTGGTTTATTACTGCCAAGGCTGCCAAGACGTTTGATAGATTGTGCCTCAGATCTCATCTTGTGGGTATCATAAAATCCCTTCAATCCTGGCTTGCCAGAGTGTTTCGATACTGTCAATATCGTCCGCTTATCCCAGCAGGTGAATGGATTTGTGAAAGATAATGCCTTCTATGTTTACACCCGTCCTACGCACTATCTAGTCCAGCATAATATTGAAGAAGTCACCTGACAGCACATCTGCTTGCCAGAATCCGGTGCATGTTTGGAAGAGTTCGGAAGAGCTGTTTCCAAGTTGCACAGAGCATCGCGTGCTTTCCAGCACTGCGCGACACATCTGGATAAGTTTTGACGGTATCCCAAATTGAACAATAGCTTGGCAAAATTCAGGATGTTGAATGCTGTCATAAGCGGCCTTAAAGTTGATGAAAAGGTTGTGAGTTTCGACTTGATATTCGTTGGTCTTTTCCAGGATTTGCTTTAGTGTGAAGATTTAGTTTATTGTTGATCTACTGGGCTCGAAGCCGCACTATTATATGCCTGCGTTGCAGAAAGATTTTAGGCGTTCAAGTAATACATTGGATAGGATCTTTTATGCGATATTGAGCAGGAATAGCTCCTTCAAGACGTAGGATCGCCTTTTCTGAAGATTGGGCATGTACACCTGATACTCCAGTCGTCGTTCATGCTTTCCTCCATCCATACTTGGCTGATGACTTGGTGTATGCGCCCTACCAAGACATCACCTCCGTATTTAAAAAGTTTAGATGGGAGGCCATCAGAAGCAGTGACTTTGTTGGTTTTCAGTTTTCTGATGGCTGCTCTAACTTCTTCAATAGGTCCGTCATTGACTGGAAGCGGGTTCTCTTCTTGCCCATTCATTCTCTCTGTTTCCTGCTCGTTAAGCAACTGTTGGAAATGTTGTTAAAGACATCAGTAATTTTCTGCATTTCAGTGACTAGGTTGCTCCCGCTGTTATAAAGAGCCTCCGTTCCGGGTTTGAAGCCAGCTGCTTGGCTTTTCGATGAAAATTCCGATGTTGTTGCGCTCGCGAGACTCTTCGATATCCTTGACTTGAGAAGCTGCGTTGAAACATTTCTTTGCAGCGCTTTCTTACCTTCACCTTCTTCCGGTGAACGCACTCATCATCATGCCAAGTGCTCTTTTTGGTGGTGGCTGGTAGCCAAGGGTGGTCACGGCCACGGGCCGCCTCCTTGATAACATTGTGGTATTTGGTTCACTGGTTGTTTGCGTGCGTGATTAGTGAATGCACTGCAGAGAGTTTCTCAGACAGGTGCCTTTTATAAGCTCTGGCTCCTTCTGATATGCTAAGGCGTCCAGCATTAAGCTTCTTTTCTAGACAGCTCGCAGCTTCTTCTCGTTGGACAGGCTGGCTCTGAATAAAACTGCAACAACGAAATGGTCAGAGTCGACGGTGGCCCCTCGAAAAATGCGCACATACAAGATGTTGGACGCGTGCCTCGCGTCCTCTTCGCGTCTTTAACCTCCGTAAAAATGTGCAAATTAAACTAGTCAAAGAAGATCTACAGCTAATCTCTCACCACAACAGTACAAAGCGACGACAACTGGTAGAAAATCGGAATCCAATCAGAAGACTGCAAAGAATGAATTAACTGAACCTAGCATTCAACTCATTTATGAACCGAACACAGATTTATCTATGTAAAATAAAAACTTATCTCTAGGGAATGGCCATTGGGATGCATCTCTCCAAAAAAAGGAAAAGTTATTACTCAGTGTAAAGTACTAAATAAAATTTAAATAATAAATAAAAAAAATTAACTTTAACTCCTAGTTGAAGAAGTCTTTTCAATGCTAACAATCTATGGATAGCAACGTTCTTAAGAGTTTTTACCTTAATATCATAAAGCCAAGTATACCAGTTGCTCCTTTAAACTACATGCCTTATTAAGTTCGCTTAAAAAGAAAAAAGATACCATATTTATAAATGAATCAACTAGCTACTGAAACCACTCAAACGTGGGTTCTTCTTCACCATACAATTTACACGGATCTAAGCAGACGACCTCCCCCATTGAAATCCCAAGTGAATACATCTTAATTGAGACACAAAATTTATGTCACTAACTCCCACAGTTTGCCCGATAATCATTCATGAATTCAAATTAATTCCAAAATTGTCACTTCTCTTTCCACTTAACCCCACAATCCAACTGAAGTAACCTTCTGGCAAACCCCCACTCCACTCGCGCACTCCACCATAGCTTCGCATAATCAAGCACCACACCACAATTAACATGATATACTGTGAGAATAACACACTCTGCTAGCACAGAGTGTTGATACCCACATTTATCTCAAGTTGACAGAATGCGAGCAGCCTACTGCGAGGTGTGTAATTAAAATCCACACTGTTGCAGCAGCTCTGCATAATGATTACCATAGTGGGTCTCCACTTAAAGATACTTTCGTTTTCAGCTATTAAATTACACTGGCGAACAAATTTTAACGAATTTTGATTTATCTTTTGCAGATTACGCTGATGCCAATGGTTGCACTTGCCCGGTAGTAAGATGCCAACATGCGATAGCAAAGCCAAGCCATCATCTTTAGGTAGTCTATCTGCGACCGAACTCGACCACCACGCCTCCGAGGCGGCCAAGGTCAAACGCACCAAAGAACAAGCCTATTTCAATTCCTATGACTTTGATGCAATCGAAGTACTGCCCTACGAGGAGGGCGACGAAGACCACTCACATTCGCTCCAGCATCAGCATCATCATCACCATGGAAGCCATTCCGGTCATCATCCCAAGTACACCGTTGGTGGATGCAAAGCCTGCCATCAGACATCTCAATCTGCATCAGTATCACCAGCACCCGGTATGAACGCTACAACACTGCCAACTGTCAGCCACAGCCATAGTCTAAATAGTCGACCACCTCATCACCATCAACAGCAGCAGTTGAAGAAGAAGAAAAAGGTCTTGTCCAGCAGCAGCAGTCACAGCTCCAGCACTAATAGTAGTCTCAGTTCCTTCTCACATCCCGATACCACAGCGGACTCAAAGAGAACGTATCTGAAGCGAATCGGTGCATTCTTTACATCGCATTCAATGGGAAAACGGTCCTCAATTGAGTCTCTGACGGATATCGAGAAGCAAACACAGCAGACAACGAATAGTAGTTCCGCATCATCAAGTCAAATCTCTTTGGATAGCAACATCAGATCGGTGGTGAAGCTCTACGATAGCAGCAGCGGCACTAACGGTGGCGGGGGGAATAACAAGCGAGATCATATGATAGATGACGCGGTAAATAGTAATTTCCTCCTGCCAAGGGCGATGCTGAAGTATCAGAGGTAAGTGTGATGAACAAAAGTATCTGAAAGTGGATAGCGAGCGGAAAACAAAGGAACTGCAGCCAAAGGAAATCAGATTCGATTTTGTGCATAGAGTAGAGGTAGTTTGCTTGAATGCAAATTACGGGGGTAAGGTTCATATAACATCCCGTGTGCGGATGAATTATTCATTGGCGCTTTGTTTCGGGATACATTGGGGAGATGCATTATAAATTACTTGGAAGCGTTCAAAGACTTGTGAATAGGAAGGGGTTTTCGCATAAAGAAGTGGAAATGTGTAAACTTGAGAAATTTTAGGAGTCATAAACCAAGCAGTGTTGCTTGCTCCAAGGACTTCGAAAGCACAAGTGAAACGACCTGAAATGTAGAATTTTAAGGAACTAGTTGCTTTTAGTTTTTGGATTGCCTAGAGAACTTGGAAGAAGTCACTGCTTGGCTTGGTGAACTTAAGTTGTGGGTATGTTACTATTTTTAGTTAACGCCTACCGTGAGCTATCACTGCAGCTTATGTCATTTACGTTTTTTTTTTTTAATGTGGGCACCGTTTACTGCTCTTTTCCTTCTGCCAATTATTGCATTGTCATGTACCAATTTCACCTCGTAGTAGGTTTTCTTCAGAGATTTAAAGTGTCGATGCGTTAGAGCCTTTCAGCAGAACCCTTGCCAGAGGAATCAATGAATTCTGAGTTGTGGTAGAAATACTGGAATACAGGTGAGTTTCATATGGACAGCCCATACCATATCCATATGACGCCGTTTAGGAACATCTAAAAGTTTTTGTAATGTAATGAGGCTTATAAATATGTGAGACCATGATAATCCAAGAAAAACCTGATAAACCAAACGATTTCGATGTGAGTTCTGTAAGACCAGCAGGAACAAAACCTCAGTAACGATATTGTAAACGCCCAGATTTAAGTTCAATCCAACAAAATAGTTTTCGAGCTTGTATCCAATGATTGCGATCAAAGCTAGTGCGTATAACGTCTTCGATACGGCCTCAGAGAAATCCAAATCAAAATTTGTGAGCGACATGGTTTTCCAAGTCTCTTGTTAAGATTTCGTTAGTCTGGAGCTAGGTTTTCTAAACATCGCTGCTAATTGCAGGTATTAAGGTTGGAGGCCTCAATGCAGGCATACTTACTTATGTCCTGTATCCTCTTGTGGGTCCTAGGGCCTCTACTACGCCTACGCTCCATCGTGTACGGTTTCTGGCAATGTGTCTGATTTCTCCCCAAATTTTCCCTGACTGCCGTGCGTCCTTCTCGACTGTTCTGCGCCATGTTCTCCTCGGACCGCCAGGTCTTTTGCCATCCCAAGTTAGAGGGTTCCATTGCATAGCATGGTTCGCTATGGAACTGTCACCCTTACGGAACGTGTGACCAATCCACTGCCACTTCCGCCGTTGGATGGTTGTGCCTATTGGTTCCTGACCCGTTCTCTCGTAAAGGTGTTCGTTAGAGATACGATTGGGCCGTCGGCAAAGCTGCATGAAGCACATCACTAATCACCAATAGGAATAATATTGGTGAAAGGATACAGCCTTGTCTTACCCCACTTTGGATCTCAAATTCCTCAGACAACCTTCCCCTGTGCAGAACGTGACATTTGGAGCCTTCATATGTAGCTTTGATAATAGCAACTAGTTTATCGGGAATACCTCTCTTGCGTAAGGCACGCCAAATAAACTCCCTGTTGACACTATCGAACGCCTTCTCAAAATTGAATAACAGCAGGTGCAGTGGCGATCGATACTCAACACACTGTTCGATAATAATCCGCAGGGTGTTGATGTGGTCGGCACAAAAGGATCCAGAGCGGAAACCTGATTGTTCGGCATCGAGTGTGTCTTCGAGATGTTGTTTGATTCGCTCCAGGGTGATTTTAGCTATTATCTTAGCTACAGCAGGCAGCACGCAGATACCCCTCCAGTTTCCGCACTCCATGAAATTTCCTTTCTTAGGAAGCTTGACGATCATTCCCTTTTTCCACTCGTTAGGAAAGCTCTCAGCTTCCCATGCTCTATTAAAAAGTGGAAGCAGAAGCTCAGCCGATGTTGTGGGCGCTGCTCGTAAGAGCTCTGCTGAAATACCGTCAAGTCCTACCGCCTTGTTGGTTTTGAGTGACTTGATCGCGGTAATGATCTCATCTTTACTGAGAGTCGTGGTGCATATTCGGGAAATTCTTACCTCGGGCATCTCAGTTCGATTTGGGAGTATATCGCTAACGAATACACGGTTTAAAACCATAGCAAAATGCTCTTTCTATCTCTTGAGCAGCTCCTCAGCCGAAATGAGCAAGGAACCGTCTAGGCTTTTCATTGGGTGTTGGCTGGAGCTGCGATCACCTGTCAGCTCTTTCTTGATTCTGTAGACAGTCCTGCTGTCGCACCTCCGTGCAGCTTCTTCTGCTTCTGTAGCCAGCGCGTTAATGTAGTTGCGCTTGTCACGTCGCACGCTACGCTGAACTTCTCTCATCTTCATGCGATATAGGGACTCTAGCTCGCTTCTCCCTACTTCTGGGGTAGCTGCAACGCGAGCTTTCAGCTGGTTTCGTTCGTCAATCCGTATCCAGGTATCCTCGGAAAGCCACGCCCTATGTCTTCCCTGCGATCGACCGACAATTCTTTCAGCACCAGATGTAAAAACATTTTTCACAGCACACCAATGATCTTGGATGGTTGCGCGCATTGAGCTGCTGATTGCTTCCACACCTTGCGAAAAGTGCACCCTTAATTGTTGGCGTACTGAGGGATCACTAAGTCTATCGACATCTATGAACCTGGGTATTCTTGTGTTGTCCTGGGATCTTCGAACTGCAGCAGTGCGTAGTTGGAGGGTAGCTATCATAAGATGGTGATCACGTACTATCCCCACATCTGCCCCTCGCCTGTTTCGGGCATCCAGGAGACTACTTCCAAAGCGGCGGCTGATGGCAAAATGGTCAATTTTATTTGAGGTTGCTTGCCTGTCATTGGAAATCCAGCTGACTTTGTGGCAGGTCTTGTGCCCAAACATGGTGCCACCTATCACAAGGTGGTTGGCATTGCAGAAATCCACAAACCTTTCGCCGTTGTCATTGCGGTTGCCTAGTCCATGCTTCCCGATTACATGTTTGAGCCCTTCGTTGTCGTTGCCTACCTTGGCATTCAAAACCCCCATCACTATGACAATGTCTCCATTTGGTGTTGTGTTGAAGACGGCACTTAAGAGGTTATAGAAGCTATCCTTTTCGTCCTCAGACGAACTATTTGTTGGGGCGTAACACTGTATGATGGCGAAGCGTAGTACTCTAGTCCGGAATCTGGCCGTCAAAATCCTATCACCATAAGGCTGCCAGGAAATTAGGCCCTTGCGTGCTGTTGTTGTAAGCAGTAGTCCGACTCCATATTCCCGCGGACTTCCGGATGGTCTTCCAGAATAGAGTAGTACAGTGTTACGCGTTGGGGACTGGCACTCGCCCGCTTCTAACCATCTTATTTCACTTACCCCCAAAATGTGCAGTTTATATCGCATGAATTCATTTTCCAGTTGGAGGAATCTGGCATTGTATGGACCTTCGCTTCCCGAGTCGAGGAGCGTCTTTACTTATATCCTTTAACCCCCCGGGGGGCATAGGGCGTCAACCACGCCTGCGCGCCATCGTGTTCGGAGTTCTGCAACGCGTTTGAGCTGCCTCCAACTCATTCCTAAAGTGCTCGATTCCTCCTCAACTGTTCTGCGCCACGTTTGCCTAGGGCGTCCCGCTATTCTGCCTGCCTGGGTGAGCGGATTCCATTGCATAACGTATTTTGCAATGGAGTTGTCTTCGCGCCGTAGGGTGTGTCCAATCCATTGCCACTTTCTTCTTCGTATAGTAATACTTATAGGTTCTTGGCCCGTTCTCAGATAAAGTTGTTCGTTGGAGATGCGGTTCGGCCAAAAAATCCCCAAGATGATTCTTAAGCATTTGTTTACGAAGACTTGCAGCTTACGTGTGTTAATGGTGTCCACCTTCCAGGTACTGCATCCATAAAGCAGCACTGATTCTACGTTGGAGCGGAACAGTCGTAGCTTGGTTCTTAAGCTAATAACATTGCTTCTCCAGATTTTAGACAGCATTCCGAACGCAGCTTTAGCCTTCCCGATTCTGCTGCACACATCCAGTTCGGTGCCACCGCGATTAGTCGAGACGACACTTCCTAAATATAGAAAGTTATTAACTTTCTCGACTTGCTTTCCGGCAATGTAAAGTTGAACGCGGGTATTAGAAGTACTCAGGGCTTTTGTTTTGGCCGTGTTTATTTTAAGCCCCAATTTGTTTGCCTCAGCTTCTAGATTTTGGGCCATCAAATGAAGATCCATTATCCGATGTGAAAGTAGACAAACATCGTCAGCGTAATCTAGGTGTTTAAGGTAAGATGTCATAGTCCAACGAATTCCAGAATTAGCTTCCGTCAATGCTGCACGGAGTACATCGCTGATAACCACCAAGAACAATAGTGGAGACAGTATGCACCCTTGACGTACTCCACTTTGGACTTCAAAATCCTCCGACACCTTACCATTGTGCACGGCGTGACACTTACCGCCCTCGTAAGTAGCCTTGATAATACTTACTTACTTAGGTGGCGCTACAGTTCGGGGTGAACCTGGGCCTCAACCAACAAGCCTCTCCATTCAGCTCGGTCTTTAGCTAATTGCCTCCAGTTGCGCACTCCAAGTTGGTCGAGGTCCCCTTGAACTTGTGCGCGCCACCTACGGCGATAATTCTCTCTACTGCGTCGTCCCTCGGGGTTAGATTCGAAGACTCTGCGGGCCGGAGCGTTGGTGTCCATTCGCTCTACATGTCCTAGCTATCTCAGACGTCCAATACGCAGTTTTTTGACTAGGTCGATGTGGCTGTACAGCTCGTATAGTTCGTGATTGAATCTTCTCCTCCAAAACCCGTCAACGCAAACGGGACCGAAAATCTTACGAAGAATTTTTCTCTCGAAGCGACCAAGGATATCTTCATCCTCTTTTAATAAAGTCCATGTTTCAGCGCCGTAAAGCAGGACTGGGATGATCAAGGTCTTATGTAGAGTCTTCTTAGTTGTTCGAGAAAGGGCTTTACTGTTGAATTGCCTTATAAGCCCAAAAAACAGCGATTGGCAAGAGTTATTCTTCGATTGATTTCTGCACTGATTTTGTTTGTAGAATTTATAGCAGAGCCAAGGTAGACAAAGTCCATTACTACCTCGAAGTTATAGCTGCCCACGGTGACGTTTTGTCCAATTCGTCGATGTTAGTTTTCCCTTCTAGTTGACAGCATATACTTGGTTTTGCCCTCGTTTATCGCTAAACCCATTTTGGCCGCTTCCGCCCCAATGCTTGCAAAGGCACCGGTGACAGCCCGCTGAGATCTTCCGATAATGTCTATATCGTCGGCGTATGCAAGCAGTTGTACAGACTTGTAATAGATTGTGCCTCCGATGATAATAGCTATAAGTTTTTCTGGAATGCCTCTCCTGCGCAAGGCCAACCAGATAGCATCTCGATTCAAGCTGTCGAAAGCCTTCTCGAAGTCGATAAACAGTAAATGTAGCGGAGACCTATACTCAACGCATTGTTCGATTATGATCCGTAAGGTGTTTATGTGGTCGATGCAGGAGGATCCAGCGCGAAAGCTTGCCTGTTCGACATCGAGAGTTGAATCTAAATGTTCTTTAATTCGTTCAAGAATTATTCTAGCTATTATTTTGGCTACAGCTGGAAGAACACATATACCTCTCCAGTTACCGCACTCCATCAAGTTACCCTTCTTTGGAAGCTTAATGATCATCCCCCTTTTCCACTCCTGTGGAAATTGTTCGCTATCCCAAGCTCTCCGTATTAGCGGATGCAGCATTTCTGCCGATACATTTGGCGCCGCTTGAAATAGCTCGGCAGGGATGCCATCAATGCCCACCGCTTTGTTTTTCTTGAGGGACTTGATTACTGTTATTATTTCAGTTTTACTGGGAGGTACGGTGCGAATTCGGGAATTAGTTGCTTCGAACTGCTCATTCGAATTCAAGATCATACCGCCGTCGTCTAAGTGATTTAGCACTGAAGCAAAATGTTCTCTCCATCTAGTGAGCTCATCCTCATCCGAAATCAGAAGGTTGCCGTCTAGACTCTTCACTGGATGTTGTTTGGAGTTTCGACCACCAATGAGCTCCTTAGTGATGCTGTAAACAGTCCTACTGTCGCACCTACTGGCTGCTTCTTCAGCCCTTGAGGCCAGTGAGTTGACATATTGACGTTTGTCACATCTCGCACTACGCTGCACTTCTTTCTTCTTCGCACGGTATTGGGCTTCAAGCTCGGTTCTTTCTACTTCTGAGGCCGCTGCAATCCGAGCCTTGATTGCTGTACGCTCATCGATCCGTCTCCAGGTGTCTGTAGAAAGCCATGTGCGGTGGTGTTTCTGCTTTTTACCGACATACGTGCGTGCCCCAGTCGCAAAAGCATTTTTCACAGCACACCAGTGGTCATCCATGTTCTCTATGCTGCTGATTGCTTCTGCTTCTAAGGCAAGATGGTCCCTGAACTGTTGGCGCACATGGGGAACCTTGAGCCTGTCGATATTAAACCTGGTGATGTTAAGTAGGTTTGAGCGGTTGCTGTTGATGGATGCAGTACGAAGGCGTAAATGAGCTACCATAAGATGGTGATCTCGTTCAAGTCCGACGTCAGCTCCACGTCTGCTTCGGACGTCCAGAAGACAATTTCTAAAGCGGCGACTGATCGCAATGTGGTCGATCTGATTGGATGTTCGTTGCCTGTCAGTAGAGACCTAACTGATCTTAAGGCAGGTGTTATGCTTAAACAGCGTACCTCCGATGACTAGGCGGTTGGTATTGCAGAAGTCCACAAACCGCTCACCATTGTCATTACGGTCTCCCACGCCGTGAACTCCTATCACGTGCTTAAACATGGTGTTGTCGCTACCCACCTTGGCATTGAGATCTCCTATCACCATTACGATGTCCCCATTAGGCGTTTGGTTGTAGGCAGCGCCTAAGTGGCTATAAAAATCGTCATTTTCATCCTCAGTCGCGTCTAGAGTCGGAGCATAACACTGTATGATGGTAATTTTTCTAACTCTACTCTGGAACCTAGCCGTCAATATCCGGTCACTATATGGTTTCCAGGATATGAGGCTACTACGTGCCGATGGAGTTAGCATGAGTCCTACGCCAGAACTCCGTGCACTTCCAGCTGGTTTACCAGAGTAGAGCATGACAGTGCTTTTTGTTGGGGAGATGTATTCCCCAGCTTCGTACCATCTTATCTCGCTCAGCCCTAAGATGTCGAATTTATACCGTGCGAATTCGCGCTCCAATTGGAGGAATCTGGCATTATAAGGCCCTTCCTTGAGTGAGTCCAGGAGGGTCTTAACGTTCCAGAATCCGATCGTTGTCCGTGTTCGATAGCCAAAGGTCGTCAACAAATTATCCAACCTTATCCGAGGCGATTGTTTCCGTTTCGGAGCAATAGTTTGTTTTACGGTTGCGGCTCGCTGAGCCACAGACCAACCGACACTTATCCTGTTTTTTGGCGCAGGAAGCTCGCCATTCGTCCTCTCCCGTTAGCAATTTCCGAAGAAATTCCCAGATGACACCACGAGGAGGTGGGAGTAGGGCTTACTAACAGAGCTGCTAGGTTTTCGGCTGCAGTGGCTCCTTCTCGTTACTTAGCGGACCAGCACCTATCGGGAGGTGCTGCCCCTACGAGGCCTTTGTTAGTCGTTTGCCATCCAAGAAACCATCCAGAAACCTATCTTTGTGCGGGTACAATAGCCAAATGTCGTCAACATGTGATCATTCCTTATCCGAGGCATAGTGTCGGTTTCTGTAGCGAGCAATTTTCGGTAACGCAGGTTGCTGGCCCACGTTACCTAGCCTATAATCAAGGCCCTAGACAACCCGCATTTACAATTTTAGCCTACACGTATAAGGGTTTATACGTATAGTTGCCCAGGGATCACCACTAGGAGGTAAAGTAAGCACTTCATCACGAACTTGATTATTGCGCTAATAGCCCAAGCCAAGTTTTGGGCAGTCAGTAATTTCCCGATCAATCGCAATGCAGGCCCCCAATGGAGGCATGCCACTTGGAGATATAATTTGCATATATAAACGAACGGACCAAAGTCAGATCTAGTACCTATTCGGGAATCGCGTTCATAACAATAGGAAATTTTCTCTTATTTATCACCACCATGTGTTTAGTACAAATAAATTCACAGGACACCCTTTTTTATTATTGATGTTCGTACTACACTCAGTTGTATGATGTACGTTGGCATCACAGCTTATGACAATACTCATTTTTCTCCTGCTATAGTACTGTGGTGTCGCCGGGAAAATAATTGGCAGCATTTGCTCTTGTTAGAGGCAGTTAGAGGCATATTTGCCACTATTGCCACCAGATCCTTTGAGAGGAATTCTGTAATGGGTAAAACATTACGGATATTTGTATCTGCTAAAGCTGTTCTAAGTTTAGTTTTTGAGCAATAGTAGATCAACTTAAAGTTATTTATTTGAAATTCTATGATTTGTCATCCTGAGGCCCAATGCTCTGGAATCAATGCTAGATTTATGTTTTTTTTGATAAACCCTTTATTCAGCGCGTGACAAATTAAGGCAACTTGATGAAGACACCTTAGCTGCCTTCTGATATGGTTTGGGAAACTCATCGTCGCCTTTCTTTTTCCCGTCGTATATTCGAGCGGGTTCCTATTTCCTATTTCCTAGGTCTTCCGCAGTCAGAGGGCAACCGAAATCCCGACCTGGTTTGGGTGGTTGGGTGTTGTTGTCGTTTTCCTTCATAGTAGGTTACAAATTTCTATTCGACCTCCTTGTACTAGCCATTTCATTCAGTCATCAGTTTCATTTTTATCTTGAAATCAAAGCTGCCACACTTAGCAGAATGAAGAATTTCTGTTAGAGCCCATAAATATCTTAACATATGTTTGTACTCCTTTTAAACTCTATTCGTTTGGTATGACACCCAATGCATTTGACAACTTTACAAGCACCTGAGTGCTCTATAAGTGTGTACAGTCAAGAACAATTTCTTCATCATCGGTTGCGAATGTCTGGTACCACCTTACCTTGAGAATGACTCAACAGATAAGATTCTAGACGATTTCTGCACTGCATCCTACCAAGCATACATTTCCTATTTTATGCCTTCCGATCGGGTTGCACATACTTTTGAGAAAGACCAGCAGCCATCCGAAAAATTTTCCATTCTAAGCAGAAATCGAATCTTTGAATGCTTCTAGCCATCCACCAGATGAAACAGGTTGCTCGGTGCGCGCATGCATTTCAGCATGCCTTCATACTGCAGCTCTCTGTGATACCTGAAGATAAATTCACTTTGCTCCAAATCAAGTCTTACGTTGCCACACCAGTGACAGGCTTCGCTGCAAATGTACGTGCTTCAAGCTTTTGGTCTGTCTTACTGTTCCAAATTAAAAGTCGGCTTCACACACACAGCACACCAGAGAATGCTCTGAGAAGTGAGATAAATTAAAAAAAAAAAAAAAATCATTTTGCTTTTAATAATTTTGAAAGGAAACAAAAACAAAATTCAAATGTGGGTGCAGAACTACAGGGCATGGTGTCTAAATCAGCTGCCATTTGAATTTGTTAAAAGAGAGTGGCTCTAAGGCGCATGTATCTCATGGCAGTTGCACCAGCAGCAGCTGCATTGGCAGCTCAGGTGAATAAATCCGCAGCCCAATCTGATAAATTCTATTTCATTATGGAAACCTGATATCTTTTGTGGTGACTTGAGGCCGGGTGATAAATTCTCTGCACCGCTACTTTGCTCTCGCATATTCTTGTTGCACCGCGCCGTCCAACTGGGGCGATGTCGTTACAGTGGTTTTCCATAATGTTGCAATTCGATTGTGACGATCGTAACTACGGGGCAAAGAAGTCAAGGAAGAGAAGGACAACTGCAGTTCAGGTGATGGCAAATTTTACAGAAATAAAATCTTGTCATTGGGGACTAGTGCTAAAACTAGTGTGTGCATGCTTCGCATGACATGACCTGCTACCAATCTTATAGCCAAGTATTTCTTTTCCTCGCGATGGTCTTTGGTAACCACTTCTTTAAGCCAAATAGCGCAAGGGCACAGCTGGACTATGAGCTGAGTCATCAAACCGACAGCGGGAGGAAAACATCTACAGTGCCCCTTATAAAATGTACTTTGACATATTCCAAGTTCAGGTCTGCAATGATGAGTTGGGATATTTAAAGGACATATCTAGATTAAGGGCTCGGAGCATAGTAAGACCATTATTATCATTATACAGGCTGGACTCGGTGACTCTTTACACTAAAATGTTCTGTGAAATGGAATGAATAAGAGAACTAGTTCGACTCTATACTTCACTTTAGTGCGTCGTCGATGGCGGATCCATTAGATACATAGACAGATTTGCTGATCCTGCGAACTTAACAGGTTTCTCTTACCCTCTTAGAATGGACAGAGCAGAGCAAGTGCAGAGAAGGTAGGTAACCGCCTACTTTAACCAGTTTCTGCGGAAATCATTATTGAAGGTTACTCTCATTCTTTTTTACAGTTAACCATCCCGTGGGGGCACTGATTTTAGGAATAAACCATTCACCTTACAGAAATAAGTCGAATTGCCTTTCTTTAGTCCTCGCTAGATTTATCTAAAAGAAATATAGATGCCATTGGACCATTGGAATTTAATCGAGTCAATAAAGGCAGATGGGACCTCCGTATTTTGATTGAGAACCTGACTGCTATCCGCTTTTGCTAGCTCATCCGATTTGAAGCTACCTTGAATATTCTTATAAGAGTATGTCTCATACAGATGATGCCTCATTAGGAGATCTGCGGCATAGCAGAACTAACTTGAATCTTATCATTATTGATTACGGACCATTATTTCCACCTAGCTATCTATGTATAATAGATAGTAAGGGTTAAACCCTCAGTTGGTCTTATGTACACCAACACACTCAGCCTTTTCTTCTAAATGGTAATGAAAGTAACTTGAGGCTTGATAACTACCCGTGGATGTAAAATAGTTAGGTTAGGTTAGGTTAGGATCGGCCCTCGATGAGGATGTACTTAGACCAGAAAGTAGGTCCATTGTACTGCCGATGTGTAAGGCGGGTGGATCACCCTCTTACTCTTGGAACTATTTGCTTCGTTGAATGAAGTCGTGAATTTTAGCCGTGCAGGCGTTGCCGAGATCATTAAGATCATTGTAGAAGTATTCAGCGCAGGACAGGTGCACAGGAGATGACAGATGGTCTCTTCTTCCTCTTCATCTCTGCAGCTTCTGCAGAAGTCATTATGAGGGATACCTAATCTTTGGGCATGTCTTCCTATGACACAGTGTCCAGTGAGGACATTTGTTATTTTTGAGAGGGTTCCTCTCTTGTGCTTCAAGAGTCCGATGGACCTGGATTTATTGAGTGTCGGCCAGAGCTGTCTGGCGGTATGACATTGATCTAGATGTTGCCATCGATGATTGGCTACTTCATCGGCATCAATTTGAATAAGGTACTTAACATAAGACGTTGGCGCTTCGATGTCGGTGATGCTTATGCTATCTATACCAGAGGAGCCTTGTCATGCTAGTTCGTCGGCTGCACAATTCCCCGGTATGTCACAGTGACCTGGTACCCAGCAAAGGGTGAGGTTGTACTGACCAGCTATCTCGTTAAGAGATATGCGACAGTCTTTCACTGCCTTAGATCTCGTAGTGCTGGATGCGAGGAATTTGATGGCTGCCAGACTGTCGACATAGATAACAATTTCAGGTATTGATAGTGTGCTAACCACCGCCAGCTAGTCAGCGGCTTTGCGGACTGCGGTGATTTCGGCTTGAAAAACGCTGCAGTGGTCTGGAAGGGTAAAGAAGAGGTGTATGTCCAGATCTTCTGAGAAAATTCCGGCACCGACTCCGTCCTTGGTTTTGGACCCGTCCGTGAAAATTGACAGCGATTCGTGGTAAAGGACATTGCGTTGCGTCCACTCACTTCTGTCCGGTATCGAGTGCGTGTAGCCCTTGTTAAAATCATATTCAGTGGGCAGATGGTCAGTGGAATTGGGAAGATGACGGTGCATCGAAAGTATATTGGCATGTCCCGTATGTGGCTCCTTCCACTGCTTGGAGCCTCTCAGTCTTATTGCCGAGCTAACAGCCAATTGCTTACTGACGATGTTAATCGGAAGCAGATGGAGCATGGTTTGGAGCGCCACTGTGGGAGAAGTTCTCAGTGCACCGGTAATGCTGCGACATGCAAGTCGCTGAGTTTTTTCCATTATGGATAGGTTGGATTTCTTCTCCAAGGCGGGCCACCATACCAATACTCCATACATGAGAATCGGTTTAATGACCGACGTGTATAGCCAGTGCATGATACTTGGTTTAAGGCCCCAGGTGGAGCCTGCTGCTTTCTTGCAGATGTTTAGGGCGGCCAGCGATTTCCTGGCCCGTTCGACGACATTCTCTTTCCAAATAAGCTTGCGGTCAAGCTTTAGGCCTAAATAGCTAGCACTATTTGAAAGCTTGAGGGTGGATCCCCTTATCTTGGGCGGAGTGAAGTCAGGTAGCTTGTGTTTTCTTGTGAATAGAACTAGCTCGGTCTTCGTCGGGTTAACGGAGAGGCCGCATTTATCGGTCCATCTGAGCAGTTCATTAAGAGCAGACTGCATGACATCGGCCAGCGTCTGCGGTTATTTGCCTGTTGTTAGAATGGCGACATCATCTGCATAGGCAATAACATTGCATCCAGTTTTTGCGATCTGTAGAAGGGCCTCGTTGAGCACCAAATTCCACAATAGTGGAGACAGTACACCCCCTTGAAGGGTGCCTCGATGTGCGTGTCGCTTGACAGTGATACTTCCTAAGGAAGAACACATTCTAATGAAGAGGGTGTTCATTAGAATGTGTTCTATGAAACAACAGATGGGTTCGCAGATGTTGAGCCTGCGTAAGGCACTGGTAATCGAATTTGTTTCAACGTTGTTGAAGGCTCCATCTATGTCTAGAAATGACACTAGGGTGATGATGAACGGTACTAGTTATCAAAAAGATGGAGTACCTACCAATATGTATATGACATGGGGACACAATTTATTATCTGGAATCTTTCTCGCCCATTAGAGAGCAGACAGAATGTTGCGGCACCTGTCGGGAGTATTAGCTATGGATCTTACTCGACTTCAATATCAAAGTCGTTAGGTTTTCACCAGAAAAGAATTTACACTTGCTTCGATTTTCATAGTTTCTTGGTTGTGGCCATTTTCAGAGCTCGTCACTGTAACGAGAAAAAAATGTCAATACAGTGAACATGGAGTAGTCAGTGACTTCAGAGAGAGGACGGGCGTAAAACTCTCCCCTTCAGGCGAAAATGCCAACCAGCTGGATCAACTGATCATAGCTAAAGAGCTACAAAACACTAGAATATCTATGATAAATCTGATTCTAAAAACCAGAACCTACGGTTCCAAGACCCGCAGGTCCTGTTCCAAGAATATAATAATATATCATAATATGCGAATATACATATTTCAATATTTATATACTCAGGTACCTGATGATAAACCAAACGACCAGAATACATTGCCAAAGCTTATGGGATTCCGACGCCGCAACAGGTTCTGGAGATTTTATATGCGCTCTTAGATAAACCTCATTCCCCTGGTATCGATAACACTATCTCTAAAAAGTTTACTAGTTTTTAAAACGTCGATCAGTAGAAGTTGGATGTGATGGGTGTATCATTATCAACTCATAGTGGGATTCTCAAGCGATTTGCTCCATCTACGACCCTGTTTCTGATTGATTCATATTACCAACTCTGCTAATTGCAATTCAATCACTCACTTTTTAAAGTGGGAGCCTACCGTATCCAACCTAGAAATGAAAGGAGCTGGTATTGAGAAATCTAGTTAATCTATGTTTGGCACGTATGTAGACCCCAACCTGCGCTTGGAATTAGTAGACTACTGACTTTGCAAAAGGTAGCACCTGATGCTTCAGCTTCCTCGAAAGATGCAAGGGTTTTTGATTCCTATAGCCTTTTATAAACTTTATATTCGTCCGAAACCTAAATAAAACTCGGATGTATAGGCAGGAGCTCTCATGTCAAACATTAAGGTCTGTACGCTGTCAAATTCCTTCTATTGACCCTTAATTCACTCCTTCATAGTATCGCGTTCACAAGCAAAGTTACCATAACATGAACCCCTGGACACGAAGATTTTGAGGGGAACGAACGAGCAGACTGTGCGGAGAGGAGAGGCGCTGGACGCTCACTCGTCGGCCCTGAACCGAACTTTGGGGTACCACCTAGTGGTATCAACTTAACAAGTACACAAGGGGAAGTTGATTCACTCGCCAAACACTGGGCCTAAGACAAACGGAAAAACTTCATGAACCCCGAGAAACATATAGCTAGCAAACTGCTTGAACTCAGCAAAGAGGATTTGCAAATTCTACTGGGCTACCTAAACGGACATTGTCCACTACCATCTGAATAAAATAAAACTATCAGATACAAACATCCGCAGACTCTGCGGTGAACAACGAAAAACAGCTCACGGGCCACAAAGAAATGGTTATTCCTTATAACGCGGGTCTCGATGGGACCAGCGGAAGCCTGGAACCTGAAATCCAACACATTATTAAGCTTTATCGAGGCTTCAATTTTACTTCCGATTAATCATTGGGCCAGCACAATAGATCTACAGGTCGCACTGCGCTTGGGCCCCAAACATCATATCGTAGCTGTATGTCATGTGACACCACATGTGTTAAAGGCCCAATCAATCCAATTCGGGCACTAAGAAGGTTTGCAATTTATCACGATAGCTATCACGAGTAATTGTTACAGCATTGCCTCTTGCGTCTTTAAAAAATGTGGCTCAAAGATGCCGTCGTCGGTACGAATGGTGATCTATACAGTAACTCTGCAAAGGTGTAAAGGTCGTTGGTGTATTAATTGTCCATTTTCAGTGCTCTAATAGCGGATATTATGTTCATTCATGACGTTGAGACGTTAGATGCTCTATAATATTTTGTTATCGACTGCTCTTCACGACCGTCAAATACCAAACTAAAATGGTGGCCAAACAACATCAACCGGGAACATAGAAAACACCCTTTTGTAGTATCAAATACATTTTTCCACCCCTCATTCATTGAAGTACACTAGTATGCACTACGAGAGGGTAGTTTTTCACATTCAGCATTTACCCGAATTCTGTAATTCCATTCCTTCCTAGAATTCACATTTTCTTCTTGCAGAAAATTTCACTTAGTCTCATCTATGTGGACAGGAAAGTATACTTACCTGGCGTAGGGGCTACCGTGATCATGAAGGCGGTTCCCCCGGAGTGAGGTCTGACCATTGCACAATACGGTTGGATTGACCTCCGCGATTGTTCCTAATGCGAGCAACTCGTGCGTGTAATTTTTGGTAGCCGGGAATGGCGTTCGCGCCGTCCCGACGTTAAATATAATATATTCGATTTCAATTTCAGGTATAAAATATTAAGGTTTAGAAAACATGGCGTAACCAATATTGTGTTGTGTTATATTTTTCCCACTAGTAGGAAAGAACAGTCAGTTTCAAAGCGGATTTGATAGATTCCACAATATTTCATATGATTTCACTAATCTAATCAATTTTTCTGTTCGCTGCTGCCTCCATTGTCTACTACTTGTCAGCCTTGTCGTGCGACAAATATTAAAACTTGACCAACTCACGCGACGACGACAGCGACTCATTGTATTCACTTCTATTTATTTGTGTGTATTCACACTTTTGACAGGACGTACGACAGCCACAGTGACACCATTGTGTTACCAAGTCCTTGTGGCGTTTGAGCACCGTTCTGAAAATGTTGGGCGTTAATTTTGACCTCTTGGGCACCAAAACTGTCATTTTCTCAAAAACATCTTCAAAGTACAATAAATTTAGGGTTTTCCAATAAGGGGTTTCATTTTGAATAGTGTGCTTAATAAACATGGAATGATACACACTTCAACGATGCATCAGAACTCTTAAAATTCGCTACAAATATGGCGAAAATTTCGATGAAAAGTTAAAAGTTTACTCGGTCGACGTGAAACACCTTCTCGCCCAGCAATTACAAAATTGATGAATTTATGATTCAAAGAACCAGAGTCGTGCCTATCGCGCAAGAACAACTGAGAATATTGCTTCTGCTCGGATGATGAGGATGATGAATGCTGTGAGTGTGGCCGATAACCCAGGTTTGTCGATTCCACGTCGATGTCAGGAATTTTGCTTAAAGGCTTGGATCATAAAGCCTTCGAGGTTCTTAAGACTGCCGATCATCAACAATGCCAATTGGGTATTGGAAATGCATGAAATTGATCAAGAATTTCGCCAAAAAATCATTCTGGCCGATGAGGCACATTTCCATCTTCTTGGCTTTGTTAATAAGCAGAATTGCCGCATTTGGGGCCTTGAAAATCCAAAAATGATTGTTGAGAACATATTAAACATGTTAGTGTTTGCGCGGTTCTTGGGCAGGAGGCATCATTGAGTCTTATTTCTTTGAAAATGATTTTTTTATGGCCGGATATTGAAGGTATGGATACGGACAATGTTTATTTCCAATAAGACGGCGCAATGTTACACACAAGTGGCGAAATCATTGG
Organism: Brachypalpus laphriformis; assembly: GCA_945910035.1. Taxonomy (NCBI): domain Eukaryota; kingdom Metazoa; phylum Arthropoda; class Insecta; order Diptera; family Syrphidae; genus Brachypalpus; species Brachypalpus laphriformis. The sequence goes on along the minus strand of OX246753.1, from coordinate 291,501,921 downwards.
TCCTTTCCGAGAAAAGTTTTCTGGCAGAGGCATTACTCAAAATGATGATCGAAATTGACCGCCGAACTCGTGCGATTTAACACCGTACTACTCTTTGGGGCCATATGAAAGAGAAGGTTTACGCCAATGCTCCCCAGCACTCAAAGCCAACATCTGTACCATTTTCGATGAAATAGATAGATCCAGTAATGTGCGAAAATGTGATGGAAAATTGTATCAAAAGAGCCTGGATGCGCAACTGAGGTCGTGGAGGTCATTTGGCTGATATTGTTTTTTTTTTTTTAATGCATTTTATTCCTTTAATTCATTATATCTTACATGCTAACAAAAACGCTTAAAACTAGCTTAATTAACTTATGTAACTATCTTATTCTAACTTACTGGCCCCTTGCGGGCGCTCTAAGCTAAACTTAACTCTTAACCTATGTCTTTCGACGTAACCTAACTTAATCTTCTTCTTCTTCCTTTTATCAGCGAGGCTATGATCCGAAAACAAGGGATCACAGCCCTCCCACTTCACTGCATTTCTACTGATCCGCCTGTGGGGTTCGCCTATTTGACCTCAGAAAATATCGGCAGGCCTGCCGATTTTGGATCACTCGGTTACTGAGGCCAATGAAATGCCGATGTCGTCGCATTTGTCTGATCCAGGCGTTTATAGGCCTGCCTTTCCTACATCGCGATGTCTTTGGAACGTGCGCAGATATTGCCTTTTTAACAGGGTTCAAATGATCTCTTCTTTGAACGTGGCAATACCAGCTGAGCCGGTCGCGCTCTAATTTGTGTACGATGGTTTCCTTGATGTGAAAGCTTCCACGGATCTTCGAACTTCTTATTCGATCAAGCTTGGTCACTCCTGCTGTCATGCGAAGCATCTCAGCTGTCGTTAATTTACTCTCATACTTTTTGTACATCGTCCAACATTGTGAACCGTATGTGAGCGCTGGACGTACAACTGCGGTGTAGAGCCTTCCTTTCAACTTAGGGGGCATTTTTCTGTCACGGAAGATAGCGGAATTTTCTCGCCACTTCATCCACCCTACGCTTACACGATGATTGATGTCGTCATCACAAGTTGCTTTGCTATTGATCATAGATCACAGATATTTGAACTTTTCGCACTTGGGAAGCACTGTTCCATTCAAATAAATGTCTGGAATAGGCCTGAGTGGATCAGAGAACGGGCAGCACAAGTACTCTGTCTTTTTTGAACTATTTCCCTTCAGAACGTCCACCCACACATCAAGTGCTCATTGCAGGGATGTAGGTTCCTCACTTATGATGGCTCCATCGTCAGCAAAGAATAACTGATCTACCTTGGAGTCCATGACTTTACCTTCAAGCAGATAATCAAGGACTGTAATAAAGAGCAAAGGACTTAAAACGCTTCCCTGGTGCACCCCGACTTTGATTGGGAACTCTTCGGTTACTCCAGCGGGACATCTTACTCTTGTCTTTGCTCTTTCGTACATGTCCATGATCATCTGCACATAGGTTTCTGGAACCCCTCGACGTCTTAGCGCCACCCATATCAGATCTCGTGGTTGTCTGTCGAATGCCTTTTCAAAGTCAACCAATACAGTATGCAAATCCCTTAAGGAATCACGATGTTTTTCCATTATGATCCTTATACTTTGGATTGCATCTGTGGTTGATTTACCCGAGACAAACCCGCACTGATCATCAGATAGCCGTATTATTTTTCGCAGTCGGCCACCTAATACCCGCTCAACGATAGTCGAATTATTTTTCGCAGCGGGCACCTAATACCCACTCAGCGTCTGAAATCAGCTTGATAGAGCGGTAGTTATCACAGTTTCGCGTATCACCCTTCCCTTTGTATACAGGGAGGAGGTAACTTTCCATCCATTGATTCGGCATTGGATCACCTATCACGAATTTGGAGATGAGAATTCTGAGCCATCTGAACCCGATGTCTCCCATCTTTTTCCAGAACTCAGAGGGTATTTCGTCTGGCCCAACCGCTTTTCGTTTTTTGGAGTATTTGACCGCCTCACTAACTTCTTCGACTGTAATGTCGGCTATTTCTTCACAGTTAGGGGTGGCTCTTGGAAAGTATAGCCGGGGAAACTGTTCATTTAAAAGCTCTTCACAATACTGTCGCCACCTCTGCAGAATTTTGTCGTCATCCACAAGAAGCTGGCCATGAGCATTGCTAATGAACTTTGGCGAACGAATCTCCTGAGCATTGTTCCTTCTTTGGGCGGCTATTTTGAAGATGTTTGCGCTCTTGTTCATATTGTGTCTTCGCAGCTCCTGGATAGCCTGGTTTGCATCAGCAACGGAGGAAAATATTTTCTCCAGCTCCCGATACAGGCCCTCCGTACTCTCTGCTTGAAGCTGGGCGCACTTCTTCTTCGCTTTTTTCTTGCAGCATCTGTATTCCATTTCGAGGCGAGCTTTTTCGTCATTATTATTAGAGGGGCACTTTGACCAAGCTTTGAAAGCCGCTTTCTTCTCATTTATCAGCATCTTAGCTTCATCACTCCACCACCATGTTTCTTTGGCGTGTTGATGGTGGCCTTTTGAAGCTCCTAGCAGTGATTTGGCCTTATTTAAGCAAGTTCGCTGTAGCGAATCCCACATATTTTGTGCTCTGCACTCTTCATCCTCAGCTCCGTTGATGGTGTGAGAGAGGTAATTTTTCATTACGAAAACAAAAGCTTCGCCTTTTTCTTTGTCCAGATTGTACCACTTGATTTTCTCAGAGACCCTTGTTTGTTTGCTTTTCTTTGGTGTTTTCATAAAAATTTCTGTTAGCAGGAGACGGTGTTGCCGAGCGATTGCCTCTCCCAGGATCACTTTGCAATCTTTTACCCGGGGCTTCATGAAACTGTCTACCAAATGGTAGTCAATCTGAGTTTCATCTCCACCACTGCTGTAAGTGATCAGGTGTCGGCTTTGTTTGATGAACATGGTATTTAACACGATAAGACCGTGTGATTTGCACATGCTTAGGATGTCTTCACCAGGAAGGTTCCTGGTGCCATATCCCAGTCCTCCATGGCAGTCTTCATAGTCTTCGTTTGATTTCCCGACATGTCCATTCAAATCTCCTCCAACAAACAGAAATTCTTCCTTTGGGATGTTCTTAAGGAGATTGTGGAAATCTAGCCAAAATGCATCTTTATCTCTCTGATTGTACCCATCGTGGGGAGCATATGCACTGACAATATTCCACACCTCTCCTTGTATTACTAGTTTGAGAGACATCGAACGGTCGCTGGACTTCGAAATGCTCAAGACGTTACCAAGTAGCTCTGCCGCAAGGATGATACCGATTCCGTTCTTAGACCTTTCCGTTCCGTAGTAGAACATCTTGTAATCTTTTGTCCTAACGTCCAAGAAACGCACCCGATTCCCGGTGTTTTTCCATTTCGTCTCTTGGACACACAAGATGTCCACCCGCCTTCTATTCATCATCTCTTCCAGATCGTAACTTCGACCGGTCATGCTTCCAACGTTCCAACTCGCGACCCTCAAATTGCGTCCAAACTGTTTCATTATTTTGCTAGCCCCCGGAATCCGTATAGCTCTGACCCGAACATTTCTGCTCGGTCCAGGATCAGTACCATGCACAGCAGTGGTAGTGCCTGGCGGGGTAGTGCCTTTCCTTTTTGCAAGTATTACCATAATGATACAGTTTTGCAATACAATTTTTTGCACCATATTGCGATGGTGTTTGTTGTTTGACACGTGCATGCTCCTGTTTTAGTATTGTTTGATCTTTCTTTTATGACACCGGTGATCTCCAGTCGTCTCAACCCACGGACTCACATGCACACTTGTGGGAGGGTTTTTAAGGTAGTATATGTGTCGCTAGGCTCACTTGGATGTTATATTGCCTAGATCTGATTTGTCCCCTTAGTCGCCTTTTACGACAAGCGCTGGTTGTTGGGGGGGGGGGGGGCTGCAGCGATATTCTTAACCCGTACCTGCACGGGGAGTAACCTAACTTAATGAATTTATTATATCTTAACTAATGATTAAATACTAAGAAAAATGGTTGGCTGATATTGTCTTTCATTATAAATGGATCTAACTATCGATTTAAATAAAAATCAAATCTTATTTCATAAAAACTACGGGTTTTCTTGATAAGCAAAATGAAACCTCTTATTGGAAAACTATTTAGTATCAATTTTGGAAAATACGTTTTCAGGAATGATATAGAAATTTTGAGCACTGAAATTAACGCTGAAAGCACTGATTTGGCAACTCTAGTTACGTGGCCAGTTCTGAAATGCAGTATGTGAACCGTTTTGGTATGACAGACGTACTCTTAGATCACTTGTCAGACACTCGGTTAATAAAATATGTAGTTGTGTTTTTTGGAACTCAAACTCAGACCTAGCGCATCCTAAATGATGCTAGTAATAATTTTATTGCGAAGCTTGCAACATACTCACAAAAATCGCTGGTCCATCGAAAGTTTAGGGACGGCTGCACATTTTTTTTTTGTAAGTAAGGGCTTCTTATCTATGTAATTATAAATAAAATTATAAACTGGTCAAGGTGGAGAACGTGGACACAAGAACATTATCAACATGGAGAGTTAGCTCTTCATTTACTCAAATCAATCAATAATTGATATCTTATAGAAATTCTCCGTTTTGGTCCATAATTTTCGTGCGATTCCGATAAAGATGAACAGCCATCTGGGAAGACATCAGGCAGATGTTCCACCAAATACCATAAAGATCAATACTCCGAGAGATTCCTGTGGCAAATGGACGAGACCAAAACGGAGCTTAAAATATATATCATGCAGATTATGTTTTCTGGAGCTGCGTACAGCTCATATGAAAACAAAACGCAATGAACTTCTTGGATAAGAATGAGGAGACGCGATTCTTCAGAACCACTAAATGGACGACTTTCTGGGATATTGTTGATCAGGAAAAAGAGGCAATCCAACCATTCAAATCACTGATATTCCCTACGTGCACCCACAAGGAATGAGGAGTTTTGTACTAGAGATCTTCAAGAGTTGTATGGTAATTTATTTTTTTGCATATTTGATATCACGGAAGTGCAAAATTGTCCTGATCTCGGCTTCAAACTGCAAACTAAGAGCAAGAGTATCACCGGATTCTAAAGATTCAATTTTTTTTTTTTTTGTAATCGTCTTAGTCTTCCACTAGGTCCTAGCATTCATCTCAAAGATCTGCTGCAGAACCCTTTCGTTGCTTATTACGTTCCTTCTCAACCACTTAGTCGCCCACTGCACTGCAAAACGACTACCTTGGTGGATCGCTTTTAGTCACTCTACCAGTGGTTTCCGAGATACTCTCTGGATTACTTTCGTTTTCTAGCCAGTGATGGCGCAATATCCCCCTTCTTTTGCTAGCTAGTACTACGATGCTGCTAGTATCTTTAAGGAAAAGTTTGCAAATATCATCATCCGGCTAACCCATCTTCCTCGAATGATATCCGAAATTGTCATGTCCTGTTACCAACGCTAATAAAGATTCGAATGCTCATCGTTCCATATTTAGAGCATTTCATTTAGTGCAGCCTTTCACATTTTAGTGCCATTTTGACTCGTCTACATCTGTACACAGTTGGCAATAGTTTTTTGTGTTCGGCAGAGACCCGTTTCAGAATTCATCTCATTAGCGTTCCTCTGCCTAGTACAGCAAACGGTTCGAAACCAAGAAATTCCAAAGATAACCCATACTTCGCCAGTTTGTCCGTCTTCTCAGTTCCTACAATCCCCCCATGTCCTTTTACCCAGGCCAATGTCAATTCGTTTTAATTTGCACACTCGTTGAGTTAGTTCCTGCACACTTTTCAAAACCAGAAAAGAGTTGATGTCTGTCTACTCTATGCGCCTGGTCACTTTCTGATTGCCCACCCGTAATAAGATGTCCTTCCTTATCACCTGACCCTCTTTTAAGTAATCCACCGCATGCAGCAGAGCAACCATCTTACCTTGATATACTGAGGTTCTTGTCCCCAGATACTGATGACAGTCCAGATTAGGTATTCCGAGAAGACGCCTACTCCAGCTGTTCCATCATAGATCCATCCGCAACGAGCGTGGTACACTTGTTTTTGTACAGAACTCATTCATGTGTACTGCAACGCATTAGCTTGCTTCGCAGATCATTAAGGTGACCTTCCCAGAGGAAATGATTATTATCAATAATGATGCCTAGATACTTGTATTATATCAACAACCTCAATGTCAAAATGTTTGCAGAGGAACGTATTGGCAGATATAAAAGTCTTCAGTGCAATTTATGATGCTGGGTACTAGGGTCACCAAATGTACATGAGTTTTGGCTATAAAATAAAAATTTAGAGAACCAAGTTTGGAATCATAGGGAATTCCATACTGCATTCTATTACATATTCACTTCTGCATATATAGATACACATATATTTGGCGCAACATCCCTTGAAGGGCATAGGCCTAGCTTCTCACAATCACTCGTGTTATGGGTGTTTTATTTTTCGCACGAATGGAAAGAACCTACAGTTTTTTCCGTATCCGAAGGGCAATTTTTTAATTCTGTTTTAAAGAAGCTTTCTTACTCACTTACTTAGGTGGCGCTACAGTTCAGGGTGAACACCTGGACCTCAACTAACAAGCATCTCCATTTAGCTAATTGCCTCCAGTTGCGCACTCCAAGTTGATCGAGGTCCCCTTGAACTTGTGCGCGCCACCTACGGCGATGATTCCCTCGGGATTAGATTCGAAGACTCTGCAGGCCGGAGCGTTAGTGTCCATTCGCTCTACATGTCCTAGCCATCTCAGACGTCCAATACGTAGTTTTTTGTCTAGGTCGATGTCGCTGTACACCTCGTATAGTTCGTGATTGAATCTTCTCCTCCGAAACCCGTCAACGCAAACGGGACCGAAAATCTTACGAAGAATTTTTCTCTCGAAGCGACCAAGGATATCTACATCCTGTTTTAATAAAGTCCATGTTTCAGCGCCGTAAAGCATGACTGGGATGGTCAAGGTCTTATATAGAGTCTCCTTAGTTGTTCAAGATAGGGCTTTACTGTTGACTTGCCTTATAAGCCCAAAAAAACAGCGATTGGCAAGAGTTATTCTTCGATTGATTTCCTCGCTGATCTTGTTTGTAGAAGCTTTCTCATGACAATAATACTCTCGAATGTCTGTCAAACGTTCGCGAGAGGTGGGACAGTAAAAAAGCATTTTGTGTTTTCTGAGATTCGAACATTGAACCTTACGCGGAGTGGTCCGACATACTAACCACTGCGCCACCTTAACTCTTACTCGATAAGTCTGTTAGCAAGTACGCCAGCATTGCCCTAATTTCTACTCCTTGGACTGCGTCGATGATTCCAAAATAGCAATTGGACGATAGTTCGCTGACAGTTTTCCTCATGTACTGGTCGAACGATCACATCCATCCAAATACAGATTTATCAAGTACAAGTACATACAGATTATTATAGAGGAAATGATATCGATATTTGGTTTTAAACCTATTGCTCATCCGCCCGAGGCGCCTTTTTCCCTTCTGGATATATCAATTGTTTAACTCCGCAAGTGGCATATAGAAGCTCCAGTCACCTGCTTTCTAAAATTCCTGCCAGGAAATGATCTGTGAAAGTTGTTATTAAAGTATTCATTTGGCAATCGCAGGATGGGTTGGTGCTGTGTGTCTGTACGTACTACTTCTTTGCCGTCAGTTTTGTCTAATCCCAAACTCCTATTCTAGACGAATCAACTCAAGCACCTAATTGCAACGACACTAGATAAATCCCAGTACTTACTCAACCTCTTACAAAATCGTTGCCCAACACCAGATTATACTGGCGAAGGTATTTCGGCCTTCAAAGTAAAGAATTGTTACACCATAGATGCCACATGGTGCAACTTCCCACCCTACCTCAACTACCAAGATTCTTAAATTTCCACTCTCAATTAACGGGCCATTACCAATAACCGTTGACTCGTAAGAGCTTTTTAGAAAAAAAAAATTTATTGCACGCTACTCGTATGCCATTAAGGTCCACCACCAAATACCAGCAGCCACTCCACATTTTTATGACCACAATTACAACGATTCCACCAAATTGCCCTGCGGCTCCTCGCGGCAATTACAATCCTCGCCGAGTAATTGAACAGCTATTTCATCACCCGATAAATAAATTGGCCATTCGACTGCACAGCGGATCACCTCTCGGCAACGAGATTCTAATACCCTTCGAGACGGTGCCGCGAAGCACTTGCAGCGCGTAACCAGTCCCGCTATCTGGTCAACCTTGCATTCCTTTGCAATGCAATGGTGAAATTAATACCATTGCCGGAGTTGCAAGCCGCAAAACTAAACTAAAGCCGTACATCAGAGAAGGTAGTTCATTCTCCAGCCGGCAAAGCTGGCGACCCCAAACAGACACTTTGTTGCTACTCTCCGAATACCTGCGCGAAGAGGAGCTCTCGTTTTGCGTCGAGAGTTAAAGAATTTCATCTTCAAATATCAGGCGCACACCACCACCACCACCACGATGTTGATCTCACATAGATTCCGACAGCAAAATTTATATTCACGCGTTTATATGCGCGGACTGCATCTCGATAAAGAGGTTAAGGCTTTAATCGGGCGCCTAGTCGGCGTGTGTCCGTCGCGCCAGTGTCAGCCACATGCACGGCCGGTTGTTGCATGTGGCTGATGCTTGTGCTAGTTGTTTTCGCATCGAAACTGACTGAAATATCTTCATTTCGTTTGGGGGCACCACATCAAAAGGAAGACGCCAACCATCAGCGGAACTAATATAGCATTCTTTTGGCACTCTCTAGATACATTGTTGCGCAATCCAACTCTTGCAATGGCTGTCTACAGCAACACGAAATGACATTAATTTGTCAATTACCATAGTCAATATCAATATCACTGTGATGGGTGGTAATGACACGAATCGTGACATTTATCGGACAAAGCTGATGTGCTCGTTTAACCCTCGCCCCCGGTGCGATACGGGTGAAGTTGTTGATTGCAGAGGAGGTTTCTTGTTTCTTCTCTGACAGACAACTCTTGGTCGGGTAATGACGGTGTGTGGTGATGTAGCCTTCTTCGTGTTGCAATTGAGGTCGAACCGGTGACGATTTCCAAAAAAACTTCAAGTATCTCGTCTGTTAAGCTAAAGTTGACATTTAATTAAGCGCTGACTTAGGGCTCGTATTTCACGATTTCGTGGGAGAAAAATATTTGGGGTAAAGTTCATTTGGATAGATTGCACGACAGAAAGTGTTCGGAGTAGTTGTCACTTTATTTTGAAATAGATTTGGTATTGAGCCTTTACGCGCTACAGAAGATGCTACAAAGTTGTATTTGGAGATACTTCTAATGGAGGTACGAGTACTATTGCTAAGCCACTAAGTGGACTAAGACACCAAGATACTTAGTTCAATATTTGGCAAATAGGAGGATGGATAGGTGCTGGACTGATTAATTGGGGGTGTCCCCTCTCCCCTGCATGAAAATATAACAGGAAAAAAAACCACCAGTTCCATTGGCCTATTAGGCCTAGTTACATTTTCTATTCCGATGGCAACAGCTAACCGGTTTTGTGGAAAGTATACATACGTGAAATAGGGAACATTTTCTACATGAATCTAATTGTTCTTCATTGAATGGATCTATTTTTTTATAATTTGCGTGCAATCAAGGGGTTATGAATACCCTTTAAATGTTTCTTGCAAAGTGCGGGGATTACAAAGGATAGAGAAAAAGATTGGTGTGGTGGTTTGAAACTCAGATTTTAGGTTTCAGAAAAATTCTGGGGGTGGCGCCCACATAACTGGGAGATTTGCTTTGTTATTTTATCACTGTTTCTGATTCACAGTATTTTTTCCCGACCACCATCGAACAATCTCGTATAGCCCTAAGATATCTATTTTATAGGGTGCGAATTCGCGTTCTATTTGAAGGAATCTGGGGTTATAAGGCCCTTTATGGAGTAAATCCAGGAGGGTCGTAACGTTCCAGAATCCGATCGTTGTCCGTGTTCGATAGCCAAAGGTCGTCATCAAATTATCCGTCCGTATCGGAGGCGTTAGTTTTCATTTCGGAGAAATATGATTTTTTTACGGTTGAGGCTCGTTGAGCCACAGACAAACCGATACTAATCCTGTTTTGTGGCACAGGAAGCTCGCCATTCGTCCTATTCCGTTAGCAATTTCCGAAGAAATTAGAACCGGCTGCAATTTCAGAAAACTTCATTCGGTATATATTGTACTATAATTTTTCAACGCTCAGTGCTTATTGTGTTGAACGTGAGGTTAAAAGTTAAAGTTTGTAGGTCCTTTTCGTTCGCGTAAAAAATATGCTGCGCAATATGATGCTTAACAACGAACAACACTTACTACGGCACTCTTTAGTAATATAAGTTTCACCTCGTTTAAATTATACGAGTAACTCATTTTGTTATTATCAATGCTTGGATAAACATCACCTTGCCAGGTAAAATCTGAAATTCTCGCAATTTTGAGAACCACGCCGTGACAAAGTATGATGATTCATCGTAAAAAATGAAAAGATATGTCATCGACTTTTCAGGATTCTGTGCCTTCGTACACCATAGTCAAAAAATGGACTAGCGATAGGGAACGAGTTGCACATCAGTACCGAAAATGCTCACAACGCGACGCTCGACAAGCAATGACGACTCGAGTGCTGCAAACATTTTTCAGAGTTACTTACTTACTTACTTACTTAGGTGGCGCTACAGTTCGGGGTGAACCTGGGCCTCAACCAACAAGCCTCTCCATTTAGCTCGGTCCTTAGCTAATTGCCTCCAATTGCGCACTCCAAGTTGGTCGAGGCCCCCTTGATTGTTTGCTTGCCACCTACGGCGAGGAGGTCCTTTACTGCGTCGTCCCTCGAGGTTAGATTCGAAGACTCTGCAGGCCGGAGCGTTGGTGTTCATTCGCTCTACGTGTCCTAGCCATCTCAGACATCCAATACGTAGTTTTCTGACTAGGTCGATGTCGCTGTACAGCTCGTATAGTTCGTGATTGAACCTTCTTCTCCAAAACCCGTCAACGCAAACGGGACCGAAAATCTTACGAAGAATTTTTCTCTCGAAGCGACCAAGGATATCTTCATCCTCTTTTAATAAAGTCCATGTTTCAGCGCCGTTAAGCAGGACTGGGATGATCAGGGTCTTATATAGAGTCTCCTTAGTTGTTCGAGATATGGGTTTACTGTTGAATTGCCTTATAAGCCCAAAAAATCAGCAATTGGCAATTGTTATTCCTCGCTTGATTTCTGAGCTGATGTTGTTTTTGGAATTAGTAGCAAAGCCAAGGTAGACAAAGTCCCTTACTACCTCGAAGTTAAAGCTGCCCATTGTGACGTTTTGTCCAATTCGTCGGTTTTGGTTTTCCCTTCTTGTTGACATCATATACTTGGTTTTGCCCTCGTTTATCGCTAAACCCATTTTGGCCGCTTCCGCCTCAATGCTGGCAAACGCACCGGTGAGTTCTTTCGATAATGTCTATATCGTCGGCGTATTCAAGCAGTTGTATAGACTTGTGATAGATTGTGCCTCCGGGGTTGGCTTTTGAGTTTCGCACAATCCGTTCAAGTACAATATTACAGAAACAAGACACATGACAGCGCGTCACCTTATCTAAAACCTTTTTTTTATATCAAAGGTCTCGGTGAGGTCATTACCGACCTTGATGGAGCAGCGAGCGTTCTCCATCGTCATCCTGCACAGATGAACAAGTTTGGCAGGGATGTCAAAACTAGACATGGCCCTACGAAGCTCTTCTCTATAGATGCTGTCATAGGCGGCCTTGAAATCGATAAAGAGGTGGTGAGTATCGATTTGGAATTCTTGGGTTTTCACCAGGATCTGCCGTAGTGTGAAGATTTGATCCAGGGTGGACTTTCGTGGCCTGAAGCCGCACTGATAGGGTCCAATCAGGCTGTTAATAAAAGGTTTCAGGCGTTCACGCAATATCGCAGAAAAGGTCTTGTATGCGATGTTGAGGGGACTGATGCCTCTATAATTGGCGCAGTTGAGGGGATCTCCTTTCTTATGGATCGGGCAAATAATGCTGAGATTCCATTCAACAGGCATTCACTCGTCTGACCAAATCTTAGAGATGAGTTGATGTATGCACTCTACCAATTCATCACCAGCTGCCTTGAAAAGTTCGGTCAGTAAGCCGTCAGTTCCAGCAGCCTTGTTGGATTTCAGCTTCGATATTGTTATCCTCACTTCGTTTTGGTCAGATGGCCGGAAAATTTGACTATCATCATCAGCGGGATGTTGGTCTTCGTCGCCGTTATATAGTCTGCAGAAGCATTATAATTTTTCCATATTCTCAGCACCGACTGTGATTCTACTACGAGGTGTCCATTTTCATCTCCACAGGTTTCTGTACGGGAAAGTGAAGTTGATAATTTTTAATAAATAAACAGTTCAAATACAAAAGAGGCGGTTTTATTATTACGAACCCGAGCGAAAATATTACACTATTTTACGACCGGCTCTTGAAAAAGTTGCCATTGATGCGCTAAGAACCATCCCTCCGCATACATAATGCTCCACCTATTGCCGCTAGTTACACTCCGCGACAACTGATTGAGACACCCCCTGATCTCAGTGTTCCTCTATTATTTTGTTCTGTATGTGCTGCATATATTGCTGTTAGGTAATCATTGGCAATTTCTAAGAAAATTCTTATCACCTTAATGGGCGCGACAAGTGGTTGAGACAAGGCATGAATACTTTGGAATTTCAGTTGCAAATTCCATTCGCAGTGTGAGTTGTTAGTCAGTTTTAGTGATTTAATTTAAAAGAAAGTATTTAAACACGTCTTAAGCTGGCTTTACACTTTTATTCTTCATTCATTGTATGCTGTTCGTTGTTTGTTTCTCGGTGTACGTACACCGAACAACGAACAACGAAGAAGCATTCACATTTTTTTTTTTTTTTTCCGAGAGTAGGTGAAAATCTTCAGCAAGACACTATGAGGATCGACAGCGCGTGCTCATAGTAGTGTCGGATTCTTACCCACTAAAAAACCTCCCTTCAAAACAGACTTGTTTTCATTTTTACTACAACTAAGTATTCGACTTATCAAGTAGTTTTCATTTCACGTAATAAGGACGTTTCGCAGGGACCTTCCCATTAGAAGTTCCTGCCAGCTCCGCAGTTTAGGCCTGGTTACTTATCGCGGTAAAAGTTTGGTTCTTTGTAGACGGCGCAGTAAATTTCTTTCATCCAAAACTTGGAGGACTGTAATATTTACGTGACTTTCTAGTCGACTTCTATGTTTTCTCGCGTAGGTTTGAATGTCGTCTTCGATTGTTTTAATGCCAAGATCTCTATGGATATCGCTATTTCTGATATACCATGGGGCATATTTCAACGTTGCTTATTTTGGTACAACCCCAGAGTTGTATACCATATATCCATACGGGCTTTAGCACTTGCTTATATAAAAGCAGTTTGTTATCTATATTAAACTTGGAATATTTTCCAAGTAACCAATACATTTCTCGATATTTATTATCTAGTTCTTTTCGTTTTTTCTTAACGTGCGTTTTCCATTTCAGCTTTGCATCAAGTGTCATTCCAAGATACTTAGCCTCGTTTGCAAATGGAATCTGAACCGAGTTTAAAAAAAATCGGCAAATTATTTATTTTCTTATAAGTAAAATTTACATGAACAGATTTGGTCTCGTCGAGTGCGATTCGCCAAACCTTTGTCCATTCATTTACTCTATCCAAAGCTTCTTGCAGTTTTTCTGTAGTATCTTCGACCGTTTTACCTACTGTCAAGATAGCAGTGTCGTCGGCAAATGTAGCTAGGTCAGTGCCTTCTACTTGCGGTATATCACGGGTGTATAATAGATACAAGACTGGACCAAGAACGCTTCCTTGCGGCACCCCAGCCATTATTTCCTTGAAATCTGAATATTCATTTCCACATTTGACGCGGAATAGTCTATTCGTAAGGTAGTTCTTCAAAATATTATATAGGTGCTCTGGCAGAATTTGTCGTAATTTAAACTTTAAGCCTTCGTGCCAGACCCTGTCAAAGGCTTGAGAGACGTCAAGGAATAAGCTTGAACAAATCTTTTTTTCTTCAAGTGACTTTTCGATTACATGTGTTATTCGATGTACTTGTTCAACTGTAGAATGCTTACTTCTGAATCCCAATTGATGATCCGGAATGAGATGAAAGGCTTCTATTACCGGCTGTATTCGCCTAATCGATATTCTCTCGAATACCTTAGATATAATTGGAAGAAGCGAAATCGGTCTATAAGACGTTTTTTCATTCGGCGGTTTTCCGGGCTTAAGGACCATTATGATTTCGGCGACTTTCCATTGACTGGGAACATATTCTAGTCTAAGTGCGGCGTTTATAATGAACAGAAGCTTAATTAGAGCTTTTCTTGGTAGGGCTTTAAGAACCTCTCCCGTAATTAAGTCGTATCCAGGAGCCTAGGTCTAAGAACTTAGGTCTAAGTTTTTTTATTTCTTCCTTAAGTTCGGTAAGTGTTGCATTTCTTATTACGCTATTGGCTATATAAGACGTATTTATATTTTGAATGAAATGAAAAGTGATTTGAAAGTTTCTTCCAGGTGGGTGGCAAAAACTTGCGCTTTCTCTTTATCATGCCTGGCCCATTCGCCTTGATTTTTCCTAATTGGCGCGGCTTGAATTTGAGGTTTTTTAATACCTTTTATAGCCTTCCAAAGCGAGTAATTAGAATCTTTTTCTGCCGTTAAGCTTTCTAGGTAAGTTTGCATTTCATTATTCTTAAGGTTTTTAATAGAACTTTTTAGTGAGTTGCACAAACGGTTAAGATGTGCTTTATGTTGCGGAGCCCGAGTTTGTTGACATTTTTTGCGTGCTTTTCTCTTCTCCTTAATCATCTCTTTTATTTCCTGCGGATAAGTTTGAATGTAGCTTGCCGGCGTTTTCTTTGGTTTGGGAGTATTCTTCCACGCGGCATTCTGTAGGATTTCGACGAAGCGATCAACTTCAACTTCAAGTTCGTATGGCGTTTTAAGTGATACGCTCAGCTCAGTATTTGCTTCAATATCTTTTTTAAAGCCATCCCAATTAGTTTTCGCGCTGGTTAATCTGACCGGTCCTACTATTTTAATCATAGCATCGCTTATCGTCATAATGATTGAAGAATGATCAGAGGAGAGATCAAAGCTTTCTTCAACTTGTATATAGTTGCCAGATATTCCTTTAACAACAAAGAAATCGATTAGATCTGGTATCTTATTTATTCACATTATACGGTTTCTTAATTCAGTACGCTCGTTGTATCAAAATGGATAACAACATATTGATGGCAGTGGCGGGGCTTTTAGTTATTCAGAAAAGAGAAAAAAATAAGAGATCCTGTTGAACCAAACGCTGGTTGTTAAAAAGAAAGCACTTATCACATATAAATGCGCTTAATGAATTGAGACTGCGCCCAAATGACTTCCCGAATTATTTAACAATGTCAGAAGTAATATTAAATCGAACTTCTTGATTTGGTCCCACTATTAATTGAGAAATCAAACACTCGGTTAGGAAAATCTATTTCACTGCTGTTTGCTACACTGCGATTTCTTGCGACAGGGGAAAATTTAGTGATTTAAAGCTCTTAACAATAATTTCTGCGTCATCCTTAAGTAATATTATTCCATACTTTATTTGCCACAAACATGGAAAACTTTTATGTAGTTCTATAAATTCCTCAAAAAATTCTTCTTAAATCACCCATTTTTATAAAGAAGAGAAACGGCACTGCACAAGAACGTACTATTAACGGTTAAGGTCATTTACGCACACATTGTCCGGTGTTTGGGTAAAATCGTACACCGAAAATTCCAACGAGCTTTGACTTTTTTTCGTACGTGTTCGTTGTTCATGCATTTTTCATTCGTTGTTCGGTTTTGTCATTTACACTTTCGTTGTTCCGCGTACGTTTACCAACGAACAACGTACACCGGATAAAAGAACCAAAGTGTAAGGCCGCGCTTAGAAGTAAAAAAGTTAAAAATGGGGTCTGGAAGGATGTTAAACCAAACGGAGGTCCAAAACACTGAAACATTGCGCCAAGAGGCATATTCTGTCAACAAAATTGCAAAACTTTTGAGACGCAGTCGTACAGTTGTTTTAAGCTATTTAAAGGAACCAGAAAACTATGGGAAAAGATGCGTACCTGGACAAAAATATAGCTTGATACCAACAGATCGTAGGTCCCTACTAAGAAAAGCGTAAAATTCTACGGGCAAATCGCGGTATTAGTATGGATTTCGAATGCGAAGAGGAAACAAAAGACTTACCAGCGTGTTTTTGCTGAAGAGGGACATCTTCAAAGAAAGCGTTTAAGAAGAAAACCCGCTCTACTACAACGTCAGCGAAACGCCGGTTTGACCTATGCCAAAAATCATTTAACATGGAAGAAGCGTTGAAGAGCTGTTATCTTCACCGATGAGAAACGCTTTCGCCTTGTTGGATCTGACGGATATCGTCATTACTTTCATGATTTGAAAAGTACAAGCTGTTTTTAAGAGGGGGAGATGGAGTCACGATTTGGAAAGATGACAAGTGACTACCCTCACATCTTAGTCGAAGAGATCGTGCATCATAACCAAGAAAAATTCGGCGAAAATTTCATTATGCAATAAGATAATGCAGCAATCCGCACAGCCCGGAAGGTAAAAGAGTACTTCGAGCGTAACAACGTTTCTGTTCTTGACTAGCCAGTATTGTCCCCAGACTTCAACATAATTGGGAATATATGAGGACATCGCTACCAAACCGGCCGACAATTCCATAACGTAGGACACCTTAACGACACCATTGAAACTGAATGAGACAAAATCCCACGAAAATTAGTCAAAAACTGTTTAAATCTCTTCCATCAAAAATGTTAGAAGTTTTAAGTAATGAGTGAGGAAGTACTCATTACTAAAAAATTAAAACCGTTGTAATAAATCTCCAAATTTTGTTTCTATTTCCAAAAAACCCAATCCAGTCTCAACCACTTGTCGCGGTCATTTAGGGACAAATTGCAAACTCCAAGAAAATTAAGGAAAAAATATGATTTGTGGTGATTAGAATTTTATTACAAATTGGTAATGATTACCTAACATCAATATTTGCAGCACATATGGAACAAAATTATCGAGAAACCCCGACATCAGGGGGGAGTCTCAACCAGTTGTCGCGGAGTGTATGTTCGGCTAATAAATAGCTGCTGGAGCGCCAGTCTACTGAGAGTACTGACTCTAGCTTCCAAGATAGCTACTCCTCGCGCCTAGATCTTCTAAACTTTGTTACTTTCGGTAACACCGAATACACCCCATCAAAACTTAGATACAAGTATCCCTGCCGGCAATTATTGGGAGACTGTCGCAATCTTTAGTAGTACTTTGGTTCACTTCTATACTACAAATCTAGAATCGGAAGTGGGTTTGGCAGTAATATCTTCTCCGAAAAACTAAACTTGAGCATCTCCTTTCGGCTCCCAGATTGCGATAACGTATTTCAAGCGGAAATAATAACAATTAAGGAAACCTTGTCCTGGCATGTGTTTCTAAGATGTAATGTAATATCTGTCATGGGTATTAGGATTTTCAGCGACAATTATGTCCTCCTCGAATTATGGTTAATCACTTCATAGTTCTAGGGATTACGTTCGCCTTTCATGGCGACAGCAAAGTAATTCAACATTCATTCGTACAGGCCGCAGAGATATTCCATGTAACTAGAAAGCTGACAAGCTCGTCGAACACGATATTACTCTAACAATCCTACCAGAACTGCAATATATAGATATGACTCAACATTCTACTTAAACTGGACGCAGTAAGCAAGGCAAATCGCAGATAGGAGGACGCACGAAGTGCCATAATATATAGATAAACATATCTGGCCTAGGCTGGATAAGATGCGATCTAACTGGCTGATTCAACGGGTTATCGGTGCCCTTACATAGTACTGTCCTATGGGTGCCTAAAGGCTGGCCTCTTTTCGAATGACTTCTGCTGAAGCTGCAGCTTACGAAGAGGAGAAAGAGCGACCCTCCATATTCTTTGTACCTGCCTCAAAGAGGATTGCTCCGTTAAGGGCTCTTGTCTTCAATGATGTTAGCGACCTAATGAGAAGCAGCTTTGCGATATGAGTAGTATGGCAAGCGAGTAACTTCGTCACATTTACGAAATCACGAGAGATCTGATGGGTCATAATAGCTTCAGCCAGCTTTCGCAAACGGTTTAAGGGGTCTCTGCTTCAAATGTGCATTCGTCAGTAACGTGCCACCAAATAAGACTAAGCTGACAACCACAACTTCTAGTAAGGATAAGATCATAACCTCGTTAAAAGCAGTAAAATGCATCAAACCTCTGGGACCTGTTATTTGCGGCTTTATGCTTTTTTGGGTTTTTGTGGCCTTTTACGTTCGTAAAGTATGATCGTTTTTTAATAGCTTCGTCTACGAACATCGGTTTCACACACATATATACAGATTTTATCCGGCATGAGGTAACTTTATTTAAATTGGTTGTTTTCCACGCATAAGTAGGAAGGAATATTGCTTAATCCAAAGTATAGGCTCAGAGGCTTAAATTCTTTAAAATCGGCTATAATTGGCCACGGAATAACGACGAAACAATTTTTTTCATTGGTGATGTTGCAAAGTATTATGCAATCCGATTGATTAGGATTCCATATGTGTTCTTATAGTAATTATCTTTAGTGACGCTGTCACACTATAATCTATGCACAATCGCATATGCCACCAGCCATATGAGACTAAATAGAAACACCCCTAAGCAAATTATACATGTTTGCAGAAAGGCACCAATCTAACAAAATGTTATACCATGAGGCATAATGATCAGAGACTATATAACGATCGCCTGGTCGTCAGTGCGCATATATCAAATATCATTTCACTAGAGCAGCAACGCACCAATATACAAGCGCGACTGCGGATTTGGTTCCGCTGTGTAGTACTGGGTCGTGGTATTTTGCGAAAGTCCACAGAAACCAGCAACAAAATCCCCATTAAGAACCACATTCACTAGTCGCGCGAAAATTGCATAGCGCCATTACAACCTCTCGCAAAGAGGTTGCACCACTTAAGCAATACTTTGGGCGGCTTGGGTTCGAAATTCCGTAGCAACAAGCCTCAAATTACCTGTAAATGGTATAGAGAAGAAAATTGCCTAAAACACCTGAAAGTGATGTTAATCGTCGTTTGCTACAATGTGCTAGTACGTGTTATGCCAGTGCAATTAGACGTTATTAGTATTTAAAATATTGTCCAATAAAATGTAAGTAGAAGTTGTGAAGAAACCCCTTGGAAGCTTTTAAGAATCCAGTAGTGTACTGAAGTTTCTAATCCTTGTGAGTTATGAAACCGATAATTGGTCTTACAAAAATGATCGGAAAGACTAGAAGGGCATTTAACACTTACTGGAGGGAACTGCTGCTTCACAATTGATTGCAATCTTAAGTTATGCGGAGATGTAGACAGTAATATGCTGCCTAAAGCTAGAGTTAACGCAGGATTGATTGATAACAAATCTGCAGTGAAAGGAGATCTACAGATTATGATACCAAACTTATCTGAACGCCACATTCATTTCAATAAATATACGTAAGTAAACTTTTGCGCAATAGAGGCACAGGCATCCTGATCTCCTGTATCACGCATGCTGTGGAGCGACTGGAAATATAAGTTTGCACCCACTTGGAATGAGTCTGATGGTTAGGCATGAATTTTACCAAAAGCATACATACTCGTACAAAAAAATATTTGGCGCAACAGCTCTTTAAGTGCCAGGGCCTAGCTTCTCGCAACCACTCATGTTGTGTGCGTTATATTTTTCACACAAATGGAAGGGACCTACAGTTCAGTGCTGAATCCGAACGGCGATTTGAGAAGCTTTTTCGTGACAACAATACTCTCGGATATTTGTCAGGCGCTCGCGAGAGGTGGGACCGTGAAAAAAAACTTTTTGGTGTTTTCTGGGATTCGAACTTGGAACCTTATGCACGTACAAAGGAAAACATAAAGAAAACCATTTAACATTAAGGTCTACATGCAGTATCTGATGCGAAAGCTATTAGGTGTTAGAGATAGTTGATCCTTCTAGATGCCAGCTTTAACCAGTAGCAGCCAATTGTTCAAAGAATGTTATGAAGCTAGTGTACTAGCTTAAGATTCTGAGAACTTATCAAAGAAACCAAGCGTTGAAACCAACCTTACGATTTGGGCTCCTCCTTCTTCTTCTTCTTCTTCTTCTTCGTCTTCTTCCTATTTCGACGAGGATATGATCTGAAAGCAAGGGATCATGACCCTCCCATTTCACAGCATTTCAATTGATCCACCTATAACTTTCGCCTATTTGACCTCAAAAAATATTGGCAGGCCTCCTGATTTTAGATCACTTCGTTACTGAGACAATTCAAATGCTGGTGTCGTTGCATTTGTGCGATCCTGGTGATTATAGGTCAGTGTCTCATATCTCGCGATGTCTTTGGAACGTTGATATTGCCTCATTAACATGGTTCAAATGATATCTTCTTTGAACGTTGTACTACCAGTTGAGCCGGTCGCGCTCTATCTTTCGTGAAATCGTTTCATTGACGTGAAGGCTTCCACGGATCTTCGAACTTCTTATTCGATCAAGCTTATTCACTCCTGCTGTCATGCGAAACATTTTCATCTCAGCTGCCATTAATTTACTCTCGTAGTTCTTTTACATTGTCCAACATTGTGAGTGCTGGACGCACAACTGCGATGTAGACTCTTCATTTCAACTTAGCGAGAATTTTTCGGTCGCAGAAGATAGCGGAGTTTTCTCGCTACTTCATCCAGCGTACGCCTACGCGATGATTGATGTCGTCATCAGAGGTTGCTTTGTTATTGATCAGAGATCCTAAATATTTGAACTTTTCTCGCTTGGGAAGCAATAGCTTGTTCTATTCAAATAAATGTCTGGAATAGACCTGAATCGATCAGGGAACAGGCAGCACCAGCACTCTGTCTTTTTTGAACTGATACGATTCACAGTTCACTCAAAAACGTCCACCCATACATCAAGTGCTTGTTGCAGGGACGTAGGATTCTCACTTATGATGGCGACATCGTCAGTAAGGAATAACTAATAACTGATCTACCTTAGGGTCCGTCACTTTACCTTCAAGCAGATAGTCAAAGACTGCAATAAAGAATAAAGGACTTAAGACACTTCCCTGTTACACCCCGACTTTGATTGGGGACTCTTCGGTTACTCTAGTGGGACATCTTACTCTTGTCTTTTGCTCATTCGTAGATGTCCATGATCATCTGTACATAGGTTTCTGGAACCCCTCGATGTCTCAGCGCCATCCATATCAGATCGCGTGGATGTCTGTCGAATGCCTTTTCAAAATCAACCAATAAAATATGCAAATCCTTTAAGGAGTCAAGATGTTTTTGCATGATGATCCTTATACTTTGGATTGCATCTGTGGTTGATTTTCCCGAGACAAACCAGCAGTGATCATCAGATAGTCGAATTATTTTTCGCAGCGGGCACCTAATACCCACTCAGCGTCTGAAATCAGCTTGATAGAGCGGTAGTTATCACAGTTTCGCGTATCACCCTTCTCTTTGTACACAGGGAGAAGGTAACTTTTCCTCCATTGATTCGGTATTGGATCACCTCTCATAAGTTTCCATCTTTCCCCCATCTTTTTCCAGAAACCTCATTTGGCCCAACCGCTTTTCGTTTTTTTTTTTGAGTATTTGACCACCTCACTAACTTCTTCGACTGTAATGTCGGGTATTTCTTCACAGTTAGGGGTGGCTCTTGGAAAGTATTGCCGGGGAAAGTGTTCGTTTAAAAGTCGTTCAAAATACTGCCGCCATCCACAAGAAGCTGGCCATGAGCATTGTTATTGAACTTTGGCGAATGAATCTCCTGAGCATTCCTCCTTCTTTGGGCGGCTATTTTGAAGATGGTTGCGCTCTTGTGCATATTGTGTCGTCCTAGCTCCTGGATAGCCTGATTTATATCAGCAACTGGAAATATATTTTCTCCAGCTCCCGAAACAGGCTCTCCGTACTCTCTGCTTGAAGCGGGGCGCACTTCTCCTTTTGCGTATCTATTATTAGAGGGACACTTTGACCAAGCTTTGAAAGCCGCTTTTCTTATGTATCACTTCTTTAGCTTCATCGCTCCACCACCATGTTTCTTTGGCGTGTTCGTGATGGCGTTTTGAAGCTCCTAGTAGCGATTTTGTCTTCTTTAAGCAAGTTCGATGTTGGGTGTCCCACATATTTTGTACTATGCACTCTTCATCCTCAGCCCCGTTGATGGTGTGAAAGATGTTATTTTTCATCACGAAAACGAAACATCCCCTTTGTTTGCTTTTCTTCGGTGTCTCCATAGGAAATTTCCGTTGGCACGGAATCGCAAAGCGATCGCCTCTGCCAAGATCACTTTGCAATCTTTAACGCGGAGCTTCTGAAACTGGTAGTTAATGGTAGTTAATTTTAGTTTCACTTGCATCACTGCTTTAAGTGATCAGGTGCCGGCTTTGTTTGATAAACATGGTATTTAACACGATAAGGGCCTGTGATCTGTACATGCTTAGAACGTCTTCCCCAGGAAGGTTCCTGGTTGAGTATCCCAGTTCTCGAGGGCAGTCTTTATAGTCTACATTTGAGTTTCTGATATGTCCATTCTATATTTGTTAACATGCCTATTCAGATGAAAGTGGGCTTTGTCAGTAAACGAAATACTGTCAAAGTTAGTGAAGCGCTCAAAAATTGTCTCAGCAAATAATTTACGTCGAATTTAATCATTTGGTCTCAGATTCTGCACCAATTGGATCTTATAGAAGTGTAGCTTGAAATCTACATTCAAAATTCGACTTAAACGGGTATATGGTATCGCCAAAGCCACCGAACGTCTGCGTGTTGACCAATCTGGTTTGTTTCGTACAGAAAGACTTACTGCCTGCACATTTCCCTTACTTCTCCAATACCGCGGCCGTCCTATGGGATTCAAATTTTTAGTAGATCCGGTTCGTTTTAATTTCTCGGCCCATAATTTAACTAAACAAACACCCGGGCACTCACAAATTGTGTGTAATCCACACATATTTAGCCACTAGATAAGAATTTATTGGTTATGTAAAATTATATTACACAGAACGCACGCTGTTCTCCCGGAAGCACTCCATGGTTGCTAAAATTTATCGAGTTGGCGCTTCGATAGATATAGTTTCCTCTTCCTCATCTGTGCAGTGCCTGCAAAAATGTTTAGAGAGAATGCCTTACCTTTGAGCCCGTCTACTAACCCTAGAATGTAGTTCGTCAGTGAGTGTTCCAGGTTATTAAGGAGTTTGATAATAACCATCACTCTACTGGATAAGTACTAGTATAACTATACACTTATCGAAAAGCTGATATACATGCTTTGTTTGTCAAGAATCAAGGATGCATCCTTGTAAAGTTTGTAGAGAATGTTATTATCGCTTGGCATATTATTATTTTGACAACTATATGTATATCGTCGTAATTGGTATAGATAATTTCTCGTTCGCATGAAATTTGTGCGTTATTCCAATATTGATTGCCTACGCCACGTCCTTTGGTTTTGTCCGTAGGGATTTTACAATGATTTCTTGATTTGACTAGCAGTAATGTGTTTCAATTACTGCTAGTGAAGTCAACTCGACGTTTTGTTCTCCCACTTATCACAAGTATTCATTTGCATCGACTTAGAGAAATGTATTGGCTAATTGGAAGATATTCCAAACTAAGCGTATATAACAAACTGCTTCTGTATAAGCAAGTGCTTAAACCCGTGTGGACGTACGGTATACAACTCTGGGGTTGTACTAAACCAAGCAATAGGAATCTCATACAATCATTGCAAAATAAAATTATAAGAATAATCGTGAACGCTCCCTGGTATATCAGAAACAATGATATCCACAGAGACTTGGGGATAGCTACCGTGGAGGACGTAATAAAAAACTTCGCTCGCAAGCTTCGTATTCGTCTTCATGGCCATTGCAACTGTGCCATACTCCAAACTTTGGATGTGACAAATCTTACGCGCCGACTTCAAAGAACGAAACCGTTCGAATTAGCGCTATAAGACAAAAAGCCGCATGTCATGACGGTTTCAGCAGGTGCTTTTATTGAAAATCTACCTGCCTCACGCGAATATAAATCTGAAGCTTAAACTACTTGATAAGGTCAAACTTAGTCGTAGTAAACAAAACGAAGGGAAGGGTGTTTTTAGTCAGTAGAAATCTGACACTACTATGAGTACACGGTCTCATAGTGTCTCATGAAGATTTTCACCTACCCACGAAAAAAAAAAAAAAAAAAAAAATTTGCATCCCGAGCCGCACTTAGCAAATATAATGAGTAAAGACTACTACCTCTTGTTCGTCACATGAATGAACGCTAAGACCAATTCAGATATGCTTACATAGACCAAGATAATCAACTGCTCATGTTGCTTAGAATCACTAAAGGCTTGTCCTTATTGTACTATCCAACAATATCTAAGAAATTGTCATGATGCAAAAAAAGACGTTTTCGTGTGTTGAAATTGCAATTATATCTGCTGAGTATTACTGCTGTTGTTATATGTGTGCTGAAGTTGATGTGATACTTGTTGAGAATAGCATTCAAGTCTGGAGGGGATGCGGGTGTTCCGCTGATGCACAGACACGCCGTCCTCTGCACACGGCCAAGTGCAGCTTTATCCAAAGCCGTCCACCAGGCGATCACGCCATACGTTAGTATGGGTCTGATTACAGAGCCAGTATGTAATTCGTGGCTGTAGTCCTCATTTATTTCCTATTACTTTCTTGCTGCACTACAGAGATGTAGTGGCTTTCTTCACTCGTTCTGGGATATTGGGTTTCCATCTAAGTTTTTTTGTCCAGAATGAGACCTAAATATTCGGCTTTGTCTGCAAGTGTCAAGCGACTCGTAGTGCAACATAGTATTGGAGGGTTAAATTGCAAAATTTGATATTTCCTTGTGAAGATGACCAGTTCTGTTTCTATTGTAATAGGTTGACACTAACCAACTTCATTAGTCCATTTTAAGAGCTTAGAGAGAGCGTTATGCAGAAGATCTCTAAGCTTATTAAGGTGTTTTTCCGAGACCGCTATAGCAACGTCTTCCGCGTACTACTTTACAACCTACTACTACTTTACAACCTTCCTCTTCCAGGATTCTAAGCAATTTGTTCACCGCTAGATTCCAAACAAGAGAAGAGAGCACCCTGGCGTACACAGTGCCCTTATTCACAAGCCTTCAAACTTAGCTTAGAGTTAATAACCCTATTTGAAACAACATGTCAAAACCCCGTCGAACTCCCCCGTCGGAATTTTCCTCCGTTGATGGAAATTTTCCTCCGGCGATGGCAATGAAAAGACAACAATGATATGTGCAGCACTACGACGACAATTCTGACATTATTCCCATTATGCACAGAGCGTCCCAGTTAAAGTTCGAGAACACAATAGAAGCCCGAGTCCATGACGGTGACATTAGCGTTACTATTCTATTGCTCCGTCGCCCACATCGAGCGTTTGAATAAGTTTGACAAACAAAGACAACAGAATTTACACGGGAAAGTGGTTAAGATTCCCATGACTATGCTCTCTGTGTTCCTAGATAAAAGGAACAATAGTCCAAAACATCGAATCATCAAGCGCAGCAGGAAATCCCATTGAGGTGGAAACTTTATGTGAGAACTTCCTAGTGACGTTGAGTCGTTTATTGTAATTCAAGTGATGTGCTTTGAAATGAATCTCATCTATATCTTCTACGTTGCCGAAAATCCGAAGATCATCCATCACAACGCCTTCTGACTAAACCATTCCCATGATGAGTAATTCGAAGCTATCTGTTTTTTTTTTTTTTAACAAAATTATGAAACCTTATGTCTGTGGGTAATTTTTTGTAACAGAAAGAGCCTTTGTTGAATTTGATTGTACTTAAGACTGTAGTCATCTCCTAGCGCGCAAGGCAAATGTTTAGGGACTTAGGCATTTATGTGGGGGCATGTTGCTCTGTCGACATGCGCTACCATTCTCAAAAGCTCGTTTTTTAATTTGATTAAAAAAAAAATGTGTATATAAATTTTGTCAGCAGATACTTCTTCTTACCACGTCCTGTGGTGGACTAAAAAATGGAAGAGCAGTTGGCCAATTAGCAGCCAGATCTTATCACCCAGCCCTTTCGAATTGTCTGTCCAATCCGTATAGGAATGCCCTTCATTGAATTACCTGTACAAATTGGTTGCGATTCGAATCTCAACATGAGTGCAAAATATCTTAACACACCAACCAGCCTCGTGGGTCCATGTACCTTGCAGTATAAATTAGGACAATCCATCTTAGCACTATCAGCATTATCTACAAACATGAAAGTGATCCCTCATTCAAGCACCTCAAGACATGACAATTCGCCAAATAAGCCAAATTAATGACAGTAACCTTTGCAACTCATGTCAATAACAGTACAAACAAAAAGCGAAGCACCACCACTTCTCAAAACACCTTCATCGAGACATTTCGAACTTTATTCGGCCACACTCTCCACAACATATGTAAACTAATTTTATTAATAGTAAAGTGTCGCAAGACACTTGTACTGTAAGCCATAAAATAAAAATTCACTGTCACTGTCACTGGCTGTTATGCAATGCGTCCGGCACACGGCCGCTTTCTTGAATGTTTTCAGCTTCTTAAGCTTTGTGTGACGCCGTACGAAGGTCAAATATTAATCAAAAAAAATGTTTGGTCGCTATTCAAGACAACGAAATTGAAATGCATACAAACGTCATGTGTTGGATAATGAAGAAGTCATGGTGATGGTGTTTAGTATGATCTGTGTGACCATCGTCGACCCGGTCAATTATGGATTCAAGTGATTATCGCTTCAATAGGACATGAGGTACAAGTTTTCGATTAAGTACGGTCATACGGTGCACTTTTATTTATAAACCAAAGACGTTGCCGGCTATGGATGCTCTGCCTCCCACCTTAGGAATTGGTATGGTGGATCATTAGTAGAAGGTAGGCACTGTATAGAGTGCAGCTTCAGTTTGAGTTTCAGCGCCATGAAGGTCATTTGAATGATGACTGTGAAGCAATTAATCAAAAAATATGTTGTTTTCGATTTTTTTGTGAAAATATTTTTAGGCCTTTATCCAATCGATTAACTTGTGCTGAAGGTTGGGTTTGTTTCTTAATTTGTCTTCATTTGTTGGATTTCACAAACATCATTGGCAGTGTCATACAGAACAACTCAATTAGGCTGTAGTCACCATTGGAGGGATTAATGCTGACCTTGACTGCGTTTCGGATGGCAGGTCGTCACTTTTAATTGTGGAATGCTGTGCAACCAATGTGCATGCAATTCTTTGTGTGGTCGTAAAAATGATGCTAATGCGCTTACGGATATTAAAATCGTTTACTGTTTTTGTGTTGACTATAAAACTACTTTGTTTGGAGTGAAAAAGCTTATTATGTGTGTATGTGTAAAGGCTGGCCATCAATTCTGCAGAGTATCCTCAAGGTATACCCATATGTACGACTATAAAGACCTTTCCGAAACCATAAATGCAATTTAAATCTTGCATTGACTTTTAGCAGCTTTATGGCACCAAATTCATCTTAATTCAAAGTATCCTTCTGTTTCCTGATTGCATCTCATACTCGGCAATATATTTCTGTGTCATACCGATCAGAGAAGTACACATTTTCGGCTTTGTCCTTGAAAGTGTGTCTATAGAAACCTGAGTAGCCTTTAGCATTTGGAAAATTTTTCCTCATTAGACAAATGCCTAGGAGTCTAACAAAGATGGATATTAGCATCAAGAAAACCAAAATTCTGTGCAGAAGAGCACTAGAAATAGAACTAAAATCTCTACACGAATGCAATGCTTTAAGTCGATCTATTCAGCAAAAAATAACTTTTCTTGTGTTATCACTCACCAACACAACTACATATAAGAGCAAAGATATTGTAATGAAAATGAACGAAATGGAAGAAGCATACAGATTCACATTCAAGCAATCTTTTTCTTTGTGAATGCCCCATGGCCGCAAGGAAACGATTTCTCCACCTCAGGCGGGCTTTACTGAGCCCCATCAGACTTTTGGAATATTGAGCTTGGAGCTTTGTTGAGGTTTATCAAGAGTCTTAACCCAGTTCTCGGCTAAATACCGGACTGGTATAATAGATCTCATAGGTCGCAGTGCATACAAGGCTCTAAAATAGTATAGTATAGTATGGTATAATTTTATGTCACACTCCTACATCGTGCAAAAAGGTGACGGAGTGAAAAGTCCACCCTCGATCAAATCTTCACAATTTGACAGATCCTGCAGAAAGCCCAAGAAGTCCAAAGAGATACTCACCATCTCCTTACCGATTTCAAGGCCGCCTATGACGCGTCTATAGAGAAGAGCTTTATAGTGCGATGTCTGGTTTTGACATCCCTGCCAAACTTGTTCATCTGTGCAGGATGACGATGGAGAATGCTCGCTGCTCCATCAAGGTCGGTAATGACCCCACCAAGACCTTTGATGTCGAAAAAGGTTTTAGACAAGGTGACGCGCTGTCACGTGACTTCTTTCTTTAATATTGTACTTGAACGGATTGTGCGGAACTCACAAGCCAACACTGGAGGCATATTCTATCACAAGTCCGTACAACTGCTTGAATACGCCAACGATATAGGCATTATCGGAAGAACTCACCAGTGCGTTTGCCAGCATTGAGGCGGAAGCGGCCAAAATGGGTTTAGCGATAAACGAGTGCAAAACAAAGTATATGATGTCAACAAGAAGGGAAAGCCAACACCGACGAATTGGACAGAACGTCACAGTGGGCAGCTATAACTTCGAGGTAATAAGGGACTTTGTCTACCTTGGCTCTGCTACTAATTCCAAAAACAACATCAGCTCAGAAATCAAGCGAAGAATAACAATTGCTAATTGCTGTTTTTTTGGGCTTATAAGGCAATTCAACAATAAAGCCCTATCTCGAGCAACTAAGAAGAATCTGTATAAGACCCTGATCATCCCAGTCCTGCTTTACGGCGCTGAAACATGGACTTAAAAGAGGATGAAGATATCCTTGGTCGCTTCGAGAGAAAAATTCTTCGTAAGATTTTCGGTCCCGTCTGCGTTGACGGGTTTTGGAGGAGAAGATTCAATCACGAACTATACGAGCTGTATAGCGACATCGACCTAGTCAAAAAACTGCGTATTGGACGTCTGAGATAGCTAGGACATTTAGAGCGAATGGACACTAACGCCCCGGCCCGCAGAGTCTTCGAATCTAACCCCGAGGGACGACGCAGTAGAAGACCTCCTCGCCGTAGGTGGCACGCACAAGTTCAAGGGGACATCGACCAACTTGGAGTGCGCAACTGGAGGCAATTAGCTAAAGACCGAGCTAAATGGAGATGCTTATTGGTTGAGCCCCAGGTTCACCCCGAACTGTAGCGCCACCTAAGCAAGTAAGTAAGGAAATAAGTATTCTCTTGATATGTACGGGTAGGGGGTTCCATAGGCTCATAGTGTGTATGAAAAATAACCGAGATGAATTTAAGCATTTAAACCTAGGCAGAAGCAAGTGTTGAGATCTTAGTGAACGTGTGAAAATAAATTTGTTGAATAAATATGTTGGTGCTTTGTTCTTCACGATGGTATGAAGAAAGATGAAGTTTCCCGCATTTACATATTATGTTAGTGAACACCCCAATAAACTCGGAGAGTAAGCTGAGATATGGTCAGACCTTCACAGACCATATACAAGTATATAACGGACAGCGTCATTAAATGCTAGTTTACGTTGGGACAACGAATCAAGACTACTGTAGACTACTTCTGCGTACGTAATTAGAGGTAAAATCAGAGCAATCACAAATCTTTTACGGGTTTCTACAGGAGTAAAATCAGCAGTTAGCCAAAGCTTCCTGAGACAACCATATGTTCTGCCAACAACATGATTTACGTGACTGTAACAGAAAAGGTTATGATTGATAATGAGCCCTAGGCTTGTTGCAAATTTCAGAAGCTGCAATTTAGAAGCAGATAGAGAGACATTAGGAATAACACTATCTATGATTAGTGTATTTGAAATAGGTATCACTTGAGATTTACTCGGATTAAGTAGGAGTCCGGTTTTGACTGACCATTCATAAATACCTTCCAGATCCTTATTAAGATTTAAAACGAGCTCATCAACTAAGCTGCATGGACGAGATAGATGCAGCTGTACATCGTCGGCGTAGGGATAAATTGAAGCATGCCTACACACAGACCGTAAATCATTAATAAATATGCTGAATAAGATCGGCGCCGTGGCGTAAGTGGTTAGTGTGTCGGATCACTACGCATGAGGTTCCAAGTTCGAATCCCAGAAAACACCAAACATTTTTTTCACAGTCCCACCTCTCGCGAGCGTCTGACAAACATCCGAGAGTATTGTTGTCACGAATAAGCTTCTCAAATCGCCGTTCGGAGTCGGCATTAAACTGTAGGTCCCTTCCATTCGTGTGAAAAATATAACGCGCACAACATGAGTGGTTGCGAGAAGCTAGGCCCTGGCACTTTAAAGAGCTGTTGCGCCAAATATTTGTATTTTTTTTTTTAGTTTTACCAAACAGCTACCAAAACGAAAGTATTACCTTAATTTCCAGCAGAGCATTTGGTGATTAACCTTATCGAAGGCCTTCGGAAAGTCGAGCAGACAAAGAGGGGATCGAAAACCCCTATCGAAAGGTTGCCTGATTTCTTCTAGTATGTTAACCAAAGCAGTAGAGCAGCTATGACCTGACCTGAAACCCGATTGACAAGGGTTGAGCACTTTTCTTCGAGGTAGGCTTTTATCTGCCCAGTTAGTAGCTTTTCGAAGACCTTTGATAAACAGGGCAAAATGCTTATAAGTCTGTAATCATTGGCTGAATTAGGATTATTATTCTTAGCAATAGGTAAAACTTTAGCGATTTTCCAACTCTGGGGAAAGGTGGAGGTCATAATGTAGAAAAGAATTTAGAATATGAGTAATCTGGGTTATAATGTATGGAAGTACCCTTTTAATAAATAGAAGCGGAACCCCATCGTCTCCAACCACGTTGGTTGTTTGCCAAGCTCTGCACAACATCCAAACATGTAAGTACATTAAAATCAAATTGAGGCTGGACGGCAATGGCGGAGTTTAAAGTAAAGTCAGCATTTACAATTTGCGTACAGCTCGACAAAAATGATGCTAATGTCAACTCTGACCATTTTCTTGTTGCCATAAAATTCAGAGCTCGACTGTCCTACAAGAAATGGCTGCGAATTGCTCAGAAGAAAAAAAAGCTTAACATTGGACGCCGTAGCATGCCTAAGTAGACAGAGTCTACAAAGAGCATCTGGCTAAGAAATTCTGTCCAGTCGATTCACCTGCCACAAACAACCAAAGGACCCAATATCCCATCATCATCAAAGAGGTATCCGAGCCCACTTTGGGCTAACAGTCACCAAACAAGCGCAACAAGAGAGGAATATCGAACAAGAAGAAGGGAAGAGCAGAAAATACTGCGCAGAAAGAAAAGAGCCCATGCAGCCTCCCAGCTCAAGGAAATCGAAGAGTCTTGTGGACGCAATAACATCCGGAACTTTCATCGAAAAGCCAGCAATTGGCAGCTGGATTTAAATCCGGAACAGCGAGGGTAAACTGGTCATCGAAGCGCCAGGAACTATAGATCTGTTTTTAGCAGCAGTTCCAGCATCAAATAGAGAGAGTTATAGGGCAAGAAGATCCTGTCTGCCGTACTATGTGAACGCCTAAAACCGATCGTCAACAACCTGATAGGTCCTTATCAGTGCGGTTTCAGGCCTGGAAAGTTCACCATTGACCAAATATTCACACTACGGCAGATCTTGAAAAAAACCCATGAATATAAAATCGATACGCACCACCTTTTCATCGATTTCAAAGTTGCCTATGATAGCGTGTATAGAGACGAGTTATACAGAGCCATGCCTAGTCTTGGCATCCCTGCCAAGCTCGTCCGTTTGTGCAGAATGACGATGGAGAACTCTCGCTGCTCCATCAAAGTCGGTAAGAACATCACCGAACCGTTCGATGTCAGGAAAGGTCTTAGACAAGGCGACGCGCTATCATGCGATCTCTTTAACATAGTACTTGAGAGAATTGTACGAAACTCACAAGCCAACCCCGGAGGTACAATCTTCTTCAAGTCTGTACAACTACTCGCTTATGCCGATGACATTGACATAATCGGAAGAACTTAGCGGGCCGTCAATGGGGCATTTACGAGTATTGAGATCGAGGCAGCAAAGATGGGTCTAGCGGTCAATGAAAGCAAAACAAAATATATGCTGTCTACAAAAAAGGACACCCAACATCGGCGTCTTGGGCAGAACGCCACAATAGACAGATACAATTTTGAGGTAGTAAAGGATTTTGTCTACCTAGGCTCTATGGTCAGCTCCGCAAATGACATGAGTGGAGAGATCACACGGAGAATTACTCTTGCCAATCGTTGTTTCTATGGGCTAAAACGGCAATTGAGTAGCAAAGCCCTATCTCGAACTACTAAGGTAACTCTTTATAAGACATTAATCATCCCAGTCCTGCTGTATGGCGCAGAGGCATGGGCTTTGAAAAAACCGGATGAGGATGCCCTTGGTTATTTCGAGAGAAAAGTTCTTCGAGCGATCTTTGGTCCCGTCTGCATAGACGGTGAGTGGAGGAGAAGGTACAATGCCGAACTATACGGCCTGTACAAGGACATCGACTTAGCCAGAAGAGTTCACATACAGCGACTAAGATGGCTGGGTCATTTAGAGCGGATGGAGCCCAACCTTCCCGCTAAGAAAGTCTTCGAATCCAACCCGGACGGACGGCGCAGTAGAGGACGACCTCGCGGTAGGTGGCGCAAACAAGTGGAGGGGGACCTCAACCAACTTGGCGTGCGCAACTGGAGGCAGCTGGCTCGTAACCGTGCTGGCTGGAGAGGTTTGTTGGTTGAGGCCCAGGTCCACCCCGGACTGTAGCGCCATCTAAGTAAGTAAGTATAGGGCAAGAAGAGAACTCACGTCCAGTCAATGTATGAATTGCAGAGTCTTGCAAGAATTGCAGAGGTATATCCCTGTTAAATGTCGCGTACAAGAACCTATTGAACGTACTGCATGAAGGTATAAAGCATTTCAACAACATAATACTCCGTACGAACCAGTGCGGCTTCCGGCCTGGCAGATCAACGGTAGACCAAATTTTCACATTAAAGTAAATCCTGAAAAATACCAATGAATTTTAAATCGAAACTCTTCAACTGTTTATCGACTTTAAGGCCGCATATGACAGCATTCGTCGTCCTGTGCTCCACGATGCAAACTGACATTTACGGCAACTGAAGATCAAGCGAGACGAGTCCTCGTCTTGAAGTCAATGAGGACAAAATCAAGTATATGTTATCAGGAAACGAAAATCTATGTGTCCGAAACGTAGGACGGAATGTCACTGTTGATAACTTTAACTTCGAGGTGGTCAATGAGTTAATTTACCTTGTAGTAAATATTATTCCCACAATCTATGAGCTGTGCTAAGATGTGGATGAAGTCCAAAAAGCTAAGATACGTCGACTAGATTGGCTTGGCCACGATGCAAACTGACATTTACGGCAACTGAAGATCAAGCGAGACGAGTCCTCGTCTTGAAGTCAATGAGGACAAAATCAAGTATATGTTATCAGGAAACGAAAATCTATGTGTCCGAAACGTAGGACGGAATGTCACTGTTGATAACTTTAACTTCGAGGTGGTCAATGAGTTAATTTACCTTGTAGTAAATATTATTCCCACAATCTATGAGCTGTGCTAAGATGTGGATGAAGTCCAAAAAGCTAAGATACGTCGACTAGATTGGCTTGGCCACATCGCCCGAATGGACAACAATGCTCCAGCCAAGAGTATCTTCAAATCACAGCCCCCAGGTTTGAGATGACGAAAACCACCGAACTTCCAGTATAAAGATCAAGTAATCGGATGCCAGAAAACTGAAACCAGCGCGCGTGCCCGGGATCGACAAATATGGAAAGATGCTGTGTCTCAGGCAGAGAAACTACATGGCTCGGGAGCCCATTAAGTAAGTAAATACATCGTTCGGAACAACATGAAAAGCACTCATACTGGGGCTCACAAATAGGTTTAAGATATGCAAAGGAATTTATAGATTTCTCCAGCAAAAGATCAAAAGACATTCTAGTAATTCCTTACTGACGATAGTTCTCTCCAATACCAGCTTACGAAAATAGGTGTTAGCCAATCAGACAGAAGCGGACGATGGCTTGAGGACACTGAAGCTGCCGACCACATTATTTGTGAATGTTCCACTATTGCTTGTAGCAGACTAAAACATTTTCATAAAGGGTTCAATACCTCATCTCATATAATCTCCTCCTCAGCCCAAGAAATCAGCAAGGACACAATTCACACAGCGCCTTTTTTAGGGGATAGTACAAAATATTACTGTGAAGGTCGCAGTAGAGCCCTGTTAGCACCCCACTCTTCACCTTAAAAAAAAAGTATAGCAACCAATAATCATCTCCGACTTACTCTTCAGCTCGTTTTTAATAAGACTTGATGGCATGGAGCTTATGTTATTAAGGATATAATGCTTAATAAGCCAGTAAAAGATTCATCGCAATAGAATAAGTACTTTTTGAATGAAACAGTAACAAACAAGAAAACTTTTACTCTCTCTAATAGTAATAGATATATGACATTGGAAAGATATATATATATATATATTTATTTGAGTGCACGGTACCCGCAAAAAAGTTTGTTATCATAATTGCTTATAGCTTCCGAAAAAAGTTTGTTCACGTATGTCAAGCGGTTCCAAAGTTACATTACGTGACGACTGACAGACAGAAAGACACCTTGTTGAATCTATAAGTGTTATGTTTCTACCTTTCATATCTGGACCTGACTTTCGATGAGAGTTTCTATTCGTAGAGCATTTCCTCTGGGGTCAAAGTATCAAATACCATAGGCCATGGATAATTAGGGTGGGTTGTAGTAAATAGTAAAGATGCCATCCCCTGTTCAGAATACATGTATCCTCACACACATGTACTATCAAAACCACCACTAAATTTTGTCCATTCGCACAGTTCACATTCACTTCATGCAGCAATTCGGTATGAATACCAGTGGGGTTGCTGGTAATCTGGACAATTTTAAAGGTAACCTCGCTCTTTGCGTTGGTTTACTACAGCAAAATCTCACTCCCATTCAGTGGGAGTGAGGTATAAAATATTTGGAATGGCCCTACAAAAGAGAATTAAATTTCCTCGAGGGCCAAATACTTATAACTTATTTATTTATTTTATTTATTTGGTTACAATTCATTAATCTTTTATAGTTTATTTTTAAATATGCGTGCAGTAACGAATAGAACGGCGAATCTGATTGTCTTTATGGAATTGCAGTCGGAATAACGCACACTGTGTGTGTCTTTTCAACGTTTAGAATAGGACTCAGTTTAAACTATTTTTGTTTTAATTCAATTTAAATCAACTTTAGCTAAGACTGAGTGTGACTAGGTTGAAACCCTGATTTTAAAGGTTTGATATTAACTGCTATGAAGTGGAGTGATGATGGAGTGACTCAGTTTAAACTATTTTTGTTTTAATTCAATTTAAATCAACTTTAGCTAAGACTGAGTGTGACTAGGTTGAAACCCTGATTTTAAAGGTTTGATATTAACTGCTATGAAGTGGAGTGATGAGGCTAAGAAGGTGATAAATGAGAAGAAAGCGGCTTTCAAAGCTTGGTCAAAGTGCCGCTCTAATAATAGTGACGAAAAAGTTCGCCTCGAAATGGAATACAGATGTTGCAAGAAAAAAGCGAAGAAGAAGTGCGCCCAGCTTCAAGCAGAGAGTACGGAGGGCCTGTATCGGGAGCTGGAGAAAATATCTTCCCCAGTTGCTGATGCAAACCAGGCTATCCAGGAGCTGCGAAGACACAATATGAACAAGAGCGCAAACATCTTCAAAATAGCCGCCCAAAGAAGGAGGAATGCTCAGGAGATTCGTTCGCCAAAGTTCATTAGCAATGCTCATGGCCAGCTTCTTGTGGATGACGACAAAATTTTGCAGGGTTTGCGGCGGTATTGTAAAGAACTTTTAAATGAACAGTTTCCCCGGCTATACTTTCCAAGAGCCACCCGTAACTGTGAAGAAATACCCGGCATCACAGTCGAAGAAGTTAGTGAGGCGGTCAAATACTCCAAAAAACGAAAAGCGGTTGGGTTGGGCCAGACGAGATGCCCTCTGAGTTCTCGAAAAAGATGGGAGACATCGGGTTCAGCTGGCTCAGAATTCTCATCTCCAAATTTGTGAGAGGTGATCCAATGCCGAATCAATGGAGGGAAAGTTACCTTCTCCCTGCATACAAAGGGAAGGGTGATACGCGAAACTGTGATAACTACCGTTCGATCAAGCTGATGTCACACGCCATGACGATCGTTGAGCGGGTATTAGGTGACCGACTGCGAAAAATAATACGGCTATCTGATGATCAGTGCGGGTTTGTCTCGGGTAAATCAACCACAGATGCAATCCAAAGTATAAGAATCATAATGGATTCCTTAAAGGATTTGCATATTGTATTGGGTGACTTTGAAAAGGCATTCGACAGACAACCACGAGATCTGATATGGGTGGCGCTCTGACATCGAGGGGTTCCAGAAACCTATGTACAGATGATCATGGACATGTACGAAGGAGCAAAGACAAGAGTAAGATGCCCCGCTGGAGTAACTGAGGAGTTCCCAATCAAAGTCGGGGTGCACCAGGGAAGCACCTTAAGCCCTTTGGTCTTTATTACAGTCCTTGATTATCTGGTTGAAAGTAAAGTGATGGACCACAAGGTACATCAGTTATTCTTTGCTGACGATGGAGCCATCATAAGTGAGGATCCCACATCCCTGCAACGAGCACTTGATGTGTGGGTGGACGCTCTGGAGGGAAATGGGTATCGCATTAGTTCAAAAAAGACAGAGTACTTGTGCTGCCCGTTCTCTAATCCACTCAGGCCTATTCCAGACATTTATTTGAATGGAACAGTGCTTCCCAATTGCGAAAAGTTCAAATATCTGGGATCTATGATCAACAACAAAGCAACTTGTGATGACGACATCAGTCATCGCGTAAGCGTAGGGTGGATGAAGTGGCGAGAAAATTCCGCTATCTCGTGTGACAGAAAAATGCCACCTAAGTTGAAGGGAAGGCTCTACACCGCTGTTGTGCGTCCAGCGCTCACATACGGTTCACAATGTTGGACGATGTACAAAACGTATGAGAGTAAATTAACGGCAGCTGAGATGAAGATGCTTCGCATGACAGCAGGAGTGACAAAGCTTGATCGAATAAGAAGTTCGAAGATCCGTGGAAGTGGAGCAAGCACTTCAGTGATGAGAAGCACTCCAGCACTCACCACATCCGCACCGAAGATCTGTCACCTGATACGAGCAAAGGCCGGACACTCACAAAGATAATGTTCCGCGGTGTCGTCGCTCTCTCCATAAGCGTCGCAGATTGTAGTGTCACTTAAGCCTAACACGCTAAGGTGCTTGGCAAAAGCAAAGTGGCCTGTCAAGACGCCAATAAGTTATCTACAGTCTTTTCTGCTGAGAGACAGCAAGAATGCCGCTGATTTCTTACAGACGTCCGGGAGCATGCGTTTAGTCAACCTGCATCCTGGAGAGTCATGCCACACACAATTGTGCTCGTGAGAAACCCAATCGTCAATGGAAGCCCTAACCGAGGACTAACTCTCTTTTAAGAGGATTCGCCGAAAGCCCACTCCTAGTACACCATTCATCGATCATGTCCAGCGCCGCCTGCGCACTAGCACAGACCGTCGCCAGGCATGGCCCGACAGAAAGTACGACGACATCATCCGCATATGCCTGAGCGTAGACGTTAGAACTATTTAGAGTGTCCACCACCATGCACCATAACAATGGAGACAGAACGCCCCCTTGCGGACAGCCCCTGTTTACCCCTGTCATAACATATTGGCCAAGTTAGCACACTGCATTCTGCACGCGCACTGAATAAATGCAATGTCAGCACACGCGCTGCAAAATGCAGACATTGATCGGGTGCATCGGCTGGGATAATATTTCGTCCGAAATACTTTCCCATGCATATTAAAAGCTGAGGTTGCAGGTTGAACTTATAAATAGTACTGTAAGGCAAAATTATATTTAGTTTTTTAAGTGGTGTCTAATAAAGAGGTTCTGACCTCCAAAAAAATATTTTTATTGTTTTATTGCCGATAAAATCGTTAACTGCCACAATCCGCATTTACTACTAAAGTTCTATTCATTAGCATTGCTTTAATCCACAAAACTAATGTTTCATCTACCCCGTGTGTGTCTGGCACAGTCGCACATGCAGTCAAAAGTCGCATTGTCAAAAGCACCCTCAATGTCGATGAAGATACCCATCGCGTATTCTTTCCTATCAAGCGCGCATTCAATGCTGGCCACTAGATTTTGAAGTGCGGTCTCACAGGATTTCCCACGCTGATAGGCATGCTGCATCTCCGATAGTGGATGCAGTTTCAAAGCAACTTTACGCAAGTGAAAATCGACCAGTCTCTCCATACTTTGCAGTAAGAAGGATGTCAAACTTATAGGTCTGAAACTCTTGTGGAGCGAATAGTCTTCCTTACCAATTTTCGGTATGAAAGCTACTCTGACTGTCCGCCAAGATGTAGGAATATATGCCAGTGCCAGAACAGCGGTGAAAATTATTTTCAGTGTTGGCAATAGCTGATCTATACCCTGTTGCAGCATAGCTGGATATATTCCATCGGTGGCAGGCGATTTGAAACCATCAAAAGATGCCACAGCATGTTTGATGGCCTCATCTGTTACCACGGCTGATGCAATATACCAGCTGCGCCAAGTTTTCTGACTTAGATCAAGCTCAGCCTGGGTAAGCGGGCCAAGCTGCGACCTAGTGATTATCTGATTGCCAGGAAAGTGAGTCTCCAGCAGAAGACTAAAAGTTTCCGCTTTCGTCTCAGTAAACTTGTCATCAGACCATCTGAGTGACTCCGGTTTGGTCGGCTTACCTCTTTGAGGACTTTAACCAACCTACTGGTTTCACCGAGTGTCTCGATCTTTCCACAAAAATCTCTATAAGAAGCACTTTTCGACAACCGAATTAACTTCTTATAGACTTTTTACTTCGATCTAAAGAGATCCCGGTCGCCTTCTAAATTTGTCTTAAGAGACCTATTCAGAAGTTTTCTGGATTCTTTCCTAAGCCGCTGCAGTTCCGGGCTCCACCAGGGAACCGGTGTTCTGCAGGAGTTTTTTGTCATTGGACACGCCAGTTCAAAACAGTTTGTAAGGACACTGGTCAGGTTTTGAACAGCATCCTCAACCTTTCGTTTCGTTCTGAGTTTAGTTGGAGTTTTGACAGATCTATCTAGCTCTTCCCTAAACCGCACCCAATTGGTTTTCCCCGGATTCCTCCTCTCCTGAAAAGTTAAAGCTTCGTTTTCGATTTGGAAAACGATGTATCTATGATCTGATAAGGACACTTCCGGCGGTACCCTCCAGTTAGTAATCGACTTGAAGTACCTATTAGATAAAGTCAAGTCAATTACCTCCTGCCTCCTTGCCGTAACAAAAGTTGGCTTGGAGCCAACATTGTTTATTGCCATACCAGATGATAGTATAAAGTCTAGGAGATGGTTTCCTCGTATGTTGCATTTGCTGCTGCCCCAAACTGTATTCTGAGCATTAGCATCGCAGCATATGACTAGTCCCGTCTCCCGAGTGTCACAATACTTTATGAGTTCGGCAACCGCCTTCAGTGGTGGAGGCATTACCGAATCATCAGGGAAATAAGCCGACGCAACGGCGAAGGTTTTCCAACTTCCGTTTATTTCGTTGCTTACAGCTGCAGCAACCAAGTCCTGACCACAAAATTGTCCAAGCTTGGTTACTGAGAGGAAATTCGGCACAATTAGACAAGCTCTCGGTCTTTCAGATCGCTCGTCACATAGCACCGTTACTCCACGAACACCCCCAAATCCACATATGCGCTTGTTCCGCACATATGGTTCCTGGATAGATGTTATGTGGGCTTAGCTTAGCACGTGATGTTTGAGAGAATTATAGATAAATATTCGTACACATATGTGCGAGTACGTATGGCGAAGTACACTTATTACGATTTCTGGTAAAATTATTGACTAAAAAGTACTTTTAAAAAATGGGCGTGTTTGTGGACAGATTTAAAAAAAGCTTACACCTGTACAATGTTGAACCTTCAAAGCCTAGTCCAAAACGTCGAGACCAATTCAGTTGGCGGAAATTGTCGGTTCCTCCAATCTACCGGCTATGTAGTTATACTCATCTGTTTTAGCACATACGTAAACCTTATCCGTGCCTTATCTTGTGCAAATTTGTGGTTGATAGAGGTAAATATGTATGTTGGCAGAAGGCACTATCTGTTTCATTTTTCAAAGTTAAAATATTTCTTCTGATTCGAAACCTAGCTCTTTCTCGTTATACTCGTACTCGTACAGTCGAGCTTGACAAAGCAGACTGATGCTTGTAAGGAAGAAGACATACGACAAAAGCGTATGGTACCATCCTGTTGATATATCTAAAGTATCACTTGTTGCGCGCTGTAATTATAGTCCCACTTCCCCATCGGAGAGGTGACGTATACATTATTAAGAAAGATAAAGAACTTCATAATTGTTTGTTCTATATTCTGTAAGAGAAAACCGCTTCTTAACTCTATTTGTCAACAAAAATCGAACAGACTTTCAATCTGGTACGACCCATTTTAATCAAGTCAATTACAGACCACTTTCAACAGGATCTCGTAGCCAACAATTACTCTTACTCTAATCCACTTTCAGCACTCACAGTTGGGGGACACAATCAGTCTTATCAAACCACTTTCAGTGCTTTTCACGATTTTTTTCCACTTTTCGACTTACAACAATAACTACAACTTTTTCTTCTCTCTCTACTTACAGTGGTGGCTTGGGAACTTCAATGCCACTGTCGATCATCTCTAATCTAGGCGGCTCATCTACCAGCCTCAAGAGTAATTCTATCAGCGGCCAACTAACTCAAGTCACCAACAACAGTAGCACCACCAGTAGCAGCAGCACGAATTCCAAATCACAACCAAGCACTCTGGAATCTTCAATCAGTACCAGCGATCCAGGCACCATCATCAATGGCAATCTGAAGAAACCATCAAATCTTATTGCCAACAAGTCCACGGCAGCAGCAGAGAATTCCGGTTTTATTTCATCATCATCATCGGCATCCTCATCGTCGCTGCTGGTCAAGTCTTCAGTAGCCACCAGCTCATTGTCCGCTGAATCATCAATTATTGGCGAATCGAGTGCAAATGTTGATGTCAGTAGAACTACAGCGCCAACTATTGCCGCCAGTGCCCCAGTCGCCGTGAAATCAATCACGAATCCAAACGTTGCTAGTTCAATTACCAGTGATCTTCAGAAGAGCTACAATGAGAAATTAGCTTCTTCATCGACGCCATCGTCCTCCTCAGCACCTGCTGTCGGTGGTGCTGCTGCTGTTAGTATGGGCAATGGTGGTGGTAAATCCAGTAGCAGCAATAGCATTACGATGGGTGGCAGTGGTGGAAATGCTGCCGCAGCTGGTAATAGTAGTACTACCAGAGGCGCTCGAGAGAGAACAAGTTCTCAATCACATTATTCGACCGATAAAAGTGGTTCATCGGGTTATTATAGCTCGAACGTGTGTTCGACGTATTCGGTGGAAGATCA
This sequence comes from Brachypalpus laphriformis, assembly GCA_945910035.1. Taxonomy (NCBI): domain Eukaryota; kingdom Metazoa; phylum Arthropoda; class Insecta; order Diptera; family Syrphidae; genus Brachypalpus; species Brachypalpus laphriformis. The sequence continues at coordinate 291,460,013 of OX246753.1, read as the reverse complement.
CATATACTGTGAGCCCGTTATCGATATCCTAGAGGTTAGTAAGTCCGCCACCCTTAAGTCAGCAAAATTGGGCCAACAAAGCAGCAAGAGTCCTCGCAAGATCATGATCGTGCACAACAGCGATGACGACGACGAGGATCATCATCATCATCGGCTGCAGCATGCCCATGAACAGCAGCGCTTGCAGCAGAACATGAAGCAAAATCTCCGTATCCTCGAAACCAGTATTGAGAACTTGGACAGGCATCTTAAGAACTATCCGAAACTGAGCGCGCAAGATCGAATAGCATCCTTTGTCCGGTCAAATCCACAGGCATTACCGACGAACTTCTTTCAGGTCCACAGTGCCAATGATGCAGCGAAAAACCGCTATGGTCACTTGCCGACGATAATGGAAGGTGGCACCAGCGATGGTGCAGCTACTCTGCAAAAATCCTGGCAGGAGGAGATCGCTGAAGACTCTCTGCTCGACATCGATCTAGACTCATTCCTTTTGGTAAGCGAGGGGAAGACTAAGAGTTCAGCAGTCAGCGGAATTGACAACCCTACCTTCGACAAGTCCGAGATCCTCCACGATGAGGACATGGAAAACAACTACAAATGCGCGAAATATATCAATTCCTGTCCCGAGGATGCCTACAGGTTGGAGAGCGAAGTGGGTAACTCTCTCGATCACTTTCTAAAGAAATACGAAGATCAGATACACTTTCAGAACACGCGGGAGCTTCTGGAAGACGTGCGCGATAAGATTCGTCTCCTGTCGGAATCGTCTGACGGGATCACCAGCACCACCACTGGCGCGGACAAAAATCTTCCCCAAGAGCTCGAGACCATGATAAAGGCACTCAAATCCGAACTTGAATCCTACCTCGAACGAATGAATCACCACAGTGAGATGGAGATTCGCCAGCTATGTACCGGGCTGGTGAAGAACCAAAACATAGTCAAGATGAAGAAAGCCTTCGAAAGGCGCAAATCGAACGCGAGCGAGTCGGATTACGATTTCGCGTACGAGGCGATTCGTGACGGTGGTACAATCGTCACAGTGCAGCACACGCGGCAACATATCGAAACGACGTCGATCCGGTGCACGAGCGATCCGAATTTCAAAATGAAACGCAAATCGTTGTGTGAAGTGTTTCCGGCCATGGACGCGGAATGTTATGTCGGTGCGTCTGGAACGGTTATGGTGGCGAGTGGTAGTTCTAGTGGTGGCGGTGGTGGTGCGGGTGCGGGTGCGGGTGTGGCAGATCAAGCGGGTTCGGTATTAAATGGTAGCGTATCAGCGGTGGCAACGAGGACACAACTGCAGAAGAATTTATCGTTTCACAAGCCAATTTTAAATAAGCTGAGCGGTGAAGCCGGTGGCGAAGGAGATAAAGACTCGATATTGGATTGGCATCGCAAGAAGCCAAGCATTTGGGAGATGTACTACGGAACGAATCGAATGAATCAAACTCTGCTTGGCAAGAGAGGAGTCATTACCAATGGAAACCAAGCGATTCTGTCCTATGTGAGTAGAAAATTGTTTTTTAAATTTATTTCTTAGAATTTAAATACGAAATTTTTTAATACAAGAAACAGTATGCTGCTCTAAAACTGATTACTTTTGCATAATTCTTTATAAGTTCTTTAGAAAGTTGTAAATTCTTGCGTTAACGCACCATTCTATACTCTCCAAACTGTGCTTAAAAATGTAAAATAACCTCGTGAACATAAATACTTACGTCCAGAACTTTTGACCAGGATTCTATTGATTCTAGTGAGTGATGTGCTTAAAATAATTCTGAAAATAAAGAGAAATTAACATTCCTTCGTTGGCTAAGGTGTGGTGAGGTAAGAGGGCGCCTGAAGTAGTTCCTTATGCATTCCAAGGTAAGATGATTTCTCGCTTAGTACGATCTGGCAAATTATCCGTACCTTTACATTTCCCAAATCACTATGGTATGTACCCAAAAAATGTTCAATTACAATTACCAGTCTGTGAAGAGACTTCTAGGAGTTTTTGCCTGGCCAGTTTCTCTAAGAAGAAACTCGAATCAGCGCCTTGTTTCATTTTGGATTCAGCTACATATATGTGGTTATAGGCCTTGGGGGTTGCCTGCATTTAGATACTCGTACATGCACATAGCTATTTCTAAAGCGCTCAACGCTTTTATTGCCAAGGCGACGAGGTCGTTAAAGAGAAGAATTTTTATGTGGAGCAATCTTCTTTTGGACAAAATCTGGACAAGTGCAAAAGAATTGTATCCAAGCGTGGGGGTAATTATTTCTTCCTCTTTGTCCCTGCAGATTCTGTGAAATCATTTAGCATTTATTCCTATCGCAAAGTAAGGACACTGATGATGGTTCTGAGTGACCCATTACAACGTTTCTGATATAACCTAGGTAAGTTTTGATAGAAAATTCTGCATATTGTTTCGGATTTCGTCCAGCTTGAGTTAAGGTTTAGAAGTAGCATAAGAAAATTCTATCAGCCCTGGAGTTTCTCGGAACGTCTCTGTGGCCCAGCACCCAACACAGCTGAATGCTAAAATGATCTGTCATCTAATTGAGATACGAATAGCAATCTAGACTGACCTTTGAAATAAGTGAGTCCAATTCCAAGGACTTTACTGTCGCAGGATTACACGTGAAAATGCTAATATCCTTGACAGACTACGCAGGTCAAGGCATCCTTAATAGCTACAATTTCCACCTGATATAATACATATGATACATATTATAGAGCGATCTGGGGGACGGGAGAAGATGCTCAAATAAAGCTTTTCGGAGAATGTACCACCCCAACCCAGTTTGGAAACCTTCATCCATTGATTGTGTTCTATTACAACACTCCTAGGTTGTATATCCCGGCTTCTGGTAGGATGTCTGTCTTGACAGGTGGATTTAAAGATGTACGATCGCCGATAGAATGTACATTCTCCACCTTTTCTAGATCAGTCTTTTCTCCGGCAGATTGTTAATTCAAATTACGATCAGACTAACAATCGACAAAAGCTCGGGTGCTGCTCAACCAAAAGTTTGGCGCACAGAGGCACACCCCAGAGAGGTGTTATTTCTCCGCTACTTTGGACATTTGCAGTGAATGAGCTACTCACTTCACTAGGAAATAAAGGCTACAAGGTCGTAGCATATGCTGACGATATTGCCATAGCAATTTCAGGTAAATTCCCCCAAACCCTAAGAGATCTAATGAACTCGGCGATAAATTTAGTAGCGAAATGGACGGACAGGTTGGGCTCAACGTAAGCCCGTCCAAAACTGAACTAGTACTTTTTACTAGGAAATACAAAATCCCGTTCATAGCCCCACCTAAGCTTAGAAACACGGACCTCAGCTTTACAAACAAAGCAAAATACTTAGGGTTGACCCTCGATAGTAAACTTAACTGGAAACAGAAACATTCTAGACCGAACCAAGAAAGCGAAAATCGCCATCTACACCTGTAAAAAGGCTATAGGTCCAAAATGGGGTCTTCAACCTAATATAGTCCACTGGTTGTACCTGCCGGTGGTCAGACCAATCCTGCTTTATGGCGTTCTCGTCTGGTGGCCTGCACTCGGAACAAGGTGGAACACAAACTCTATCGAAAGAGTACAACGATTAGCATGCAGATGCATCACAGGGAGTCTCAGGTCCACTCCCGCAGCTGCCTTAGAAACCCTACTTAGTATATATCCCATTGACATCTTTGGGAAAATGGTAGCATCTGAAGCAACCCTAAGACTTAGAGAATCTCTCCAGTGGTCAAGCTCACAAATCGGCCACATGAAAATCTTACAAAACTTCAATCCCAGAGTAACAGATTACATATCCCCATTTATTGATTTCAATATCAAATATAACACCACCATCCCTGACAGATCCGCATGGGATGAAGGTATCATTCTAAATGACGCCGCAATCGAAATCTATACAGATGGTTTCAAAACATCGGAGGGCACAGGATTAGGTATATTTTCCGAATCAGCTATGATAAACGTAGCTTTCCGACTTCCGGACCACTGTAGCATCTTTCAAGTGGAAATATCGGCTGTTCGTGAAGCAGCGCGTAGACCCTTTATGCACCCGATAGATGGTAAGCCTATCGTCCCTTACATAGACAGTCAGTCAGCGATTAAAGCTCTGGAAACGCCAACAATAAGATCTAAGTTGGTCAAAAATTGCCGCGAATCTCTTAACGAGATTGCGGACAGATGCAATATTACTCTTCGCTGGGTCCCGGGACACAGAGATATTCCAGGCAACTGTAAAGCAGATGAACAAGGCACCGTACTACCTCTAGATGTCCGGCACCGGATGACCGGCACCACCAATACAATTGATGAAACTCCGTATGATTAACGAAGCGCAAGCTATTGCAAACAATAGATGAAGTAATCTAGCTACGTGCGTATCGACCAGGAAGATCTGGTTTACTAGACGCAAAGAAAACCAAAAATCTCCTTTCATTAAATAGAAGGAATATAAGCCTCACAGTACGAATAATCACAGGATATTGCTTGTTAGGTAGACAAGCCACTAGAATGGGTGTCCCAGCAAACAATTTCTGTAGAAGCTGCAGAGATGAAGAGGAGGAGGAGAATAGTCTCCACCTCCTCGGCACATGCCCAGCGCTAGCCACACTAGGAAACTAAGTAACAGAGATTAATTGAGTCAATCAATCCCATGCACACCACCTATACGGTACTAAGGGATTGACTGAAGCAGTCACCCTACCTACCCAAACCATTTCCTAAAGTTCGACTGCATACTAGTGCAAGATTGACTCATCAGCATCAGTCATCTCGCTCTACTTTGCATTCCCCACTATTTCCACAGTCCACCTAGGTTTGTGTTCCATTGAAACAATCACCCTACCTAGTCCACACTTTATGCATAGCAGTACTTAGAGTTCGATTAAATCAGTCACTCTATGTACGCTTTTGCTCCTCTACACCTCCACGGTCCACCTAGGTATGAAGGGTTTGACCGAATCAGTCACCTCACCTAGTCAATACCATGCATAACAGCAATTAGAGCTAGACTGAATCAGTCACTGTACTATGCTTATGCACCTCTACGCCTACACGGTTTATGAGACCTGCCAATATAACTTGCACACACAGTATAGGGGGTTCGATTGAATCAATCACCCCCCATCACTTGTTGCACACTATACCTACTCGGTATACTTTGACTTCAGGGTTGACTGAGTCAGTCACCCTCTCTAACCTTTTCAGTCAGCATTCTCAGCCAACACCCTCATGAGAAAGGTTAAGGTTTCCCGGTAACCGGTGACTCGACCGGTCGCTACTCATGTGGTATCACAATGGACCAAAGCGGTCTAAGACGACAATTTTTATGAAGAAACTAAGGCATCCCAGAGATGGAGTGGGAGAGGAACGCCTCCCGGGCACGCAATTCTTAGTCATTTACACGAATGGTTCCAAGATGGATATCCGAATTGACTTTTTACCAAGTTAGAGTAAATCTGCCAAAACAATCAGACTTCTGGATCACACCAGCGATTTCAAGGAAATCCCAGCAGTGATAAAAGCCGCCTGTGATACTGCGATGAAGACAGTACCGCGAGAGGATATCACCTTGTTTATTGTCAGGCATATTGCTACTGAAATTAAGCCGGAGCTTGTTAATCGCTGTCAGAAAAAGCAGGAAACAGAAGGATTTTCGGAACATAGCATGAAGTAAAACTCTGCTAGGTATCTGAACATGAGGGCATTCTAAGAAACAGGAAGGCAGTTAATTGGCTAGAAAAGGATAGGCATGAACCAGGGTGAAGTTTATCAATCGGTGGATATCCCAGCACAAAGCAAGGAATATAACCCTTAGTAAGGCCTCTATACAACAAAGGTAGAACCTATGCACTTATTGTAAAAGAAAAGAGAGCATCATCTACCATTGTAGGTGACATGACAGGGCACTCTGCAGTACCACATGAGCACGTTCCAACTAATTCAAGAAGACCTCTGCAGAGGCTACGGTGACAAGGAAACCTATGGGGATACAATCCACTTTCTTTGCCGCTGTCCGCATGTCCTCCAGTTAAGACAAAAATTCCTTCGTAAATATTTCTTCAAGGACATAGAAAACATATCCGACCTGTCGATAAATGACATCGAAATATTACTTTGTACATATCAGCTATAGTTAATATCCACAATCTTTAGTGGAGTGCTGCTTTTAGCAGTTAAAAATCAAGTAAATCGTCGGTATTCACCGAGCAAGCAGTGGACCTAGATAGGATTTGGTCGTGTCTACTGACGAACCCAGCGACTATACCAGGACGAAACGCATTCTTTGAGTGGAGGCCACATATTTTTTTTTTCTTCTTAACTTGAAAAATTACATCTTACTTACTTACTTAGGTGGCGCTACAGTTCGGGGTGAACCTGGGCCTCAACCAACAAGCCTCTCCATTTAGCTCGGTCTTTAGCTAGTTGCCTCCAGTTGCGCACTCCAAGTTGGACGATGTCCCCTTGAACTTGTGCGCGCCACCTACGGCGATGATTCCCTCTACTGCGTCGTCCCTCGGGGTTAGATTCGAAGAATCTGCGGGCCGGAGCGTTGGTGTCCATTCGCTCTAAATGTCCTAACCATTTCAGACGTTCAATACGCAGTTTTTTGACTAGGTCGATGTCGCTGTACAGCTCATATAGTTCGTGATTGAATCTTCTCCTCCAAAACCCGTCTACGCAAACGGGACTGAAAATCTTACGATGAATTTTTCTCTCGAAGCGACCAAGCATATCTTCATCCTCTTTTAAGTCCTTGTTTCAGCCCCGTAAAGCAGGACTGGGATGATCAAGGTCTTATATAGAGTCTCCTTAGTTGTTCGAGAGAGGGCTTTACTGTTGAATTGCCTTATAAGCCCAAAAAAACAGCGATTGGCAAGAGTTATTCTTCGCCTAATTTCTGCAGTGATTTTGTTTGTAAAATTTATAGCAGAGCCAAGGTAGACAAAGTACCTTACTACCTCGAAGTTATAGCTGCCCACGGTGACGTTTTGTCCAATTCGTCCCCTTCCCTTCCCTTCTAGTTGACATCATATACTTGGTTTTGCCCTCGCTTATCGCTAAACCCATTTTGACCGCTTCCGCCCCAATGCTTGCAAACGCACCGGTGACAGCCCGCTGAGTTCTTCCGATAATGTCTATATCGTCGGCGTATGCAAGCAGTTGTACAGACTTGTAATAAATTGTGCCTCCGGTGTTGGCTTGTTAGTTCCGCACAATCTGTTCAAGTATAATATTGAAGACGTCACATGATAGCGCGTCACCTTGTCTAAAGCCTTTTTTGAGAGCAAAGGTCTCGGTGAGGTCATTACCGACCTTGATGGAGCAGCGAGCGTTCTCCATCGTCAGTCTGCACAGACGGACAAGTTTGGCAGGGATGTCAAAACTAGACATGGCTCTATAAAGCTCTTCTCTATAGATGCTGTCATAGGCGGCCTTGAAATCGATAAAGAAGGGTGAGTATCGATTTGGAATTCTTGGATTTTCTCCAGGATCTGCCGAAGTGTGAAGATTTGATCGATGGTGGACTTTCCTGGCCTGAAACCGCACTGATAGAGTCCAATCAGGCTGTTGATAAAAGGTTTCAGGCGTTCACACAATATCGCAGAAAAGATCTTGTATGCGATGTTGAGGAGACTGATGCCTCTATAATTGGCGCAGTTGAGGGGGTCTCCTTTCTTGTGAATCGGGCAAACGATGCTGAGATTCCATTCATCAGGCATACACTCGTCTGACCAAATATTAGAAATGAGTTGGTGTATGCACTTTACCAATTCATCCCCAGCTGCCTTAAAAAGTTCGGCCGGTAAGCCGTCAGGTCCAGCAGCCTTGTTCGATTTTAGCTTAGATATTGCTATCCTCACTTCGTTTTGGTCAGGTGGATGGAAATTTTGACTATCATCGTCTATGTTGAATGGTTCATTCTGCCTGACAGCGGGATGTTGGTCTTCGTCGCCGTTATGCAGTCTGCAGAAGTAGTTTTTCCATATTCTCAGCACCGACTGTGATTCTACTACGAGGTTTCCATTTTCATCTCTACAGGTTTCTGAACGGGTATTGCTCCTCTGACACGTTCTTTTTACCTTTTGGTAAAACTTCCGTACATTGTTCCTGGAGTATAGACTCTCGATATTCTCAAACGCTCGCTTCTTATGCTCTTTCTTCTTCTTTTGGAGAAGCCGATGTTCTTCCCGTCTCTTTTGCTCGTAGAGCTCACGAGCAGCTCTCGTCTTCCTTTGCAGCGCCGCTTTGTATGCCTCTTGTTTTGCTGCATGCACTCGCTGGCATTCTTCGTCAAACCAGGGGTTTCGCGGTGGTGGGCGAGCGAGACCCAGCACATCAGTCGCGGCGTTTCTGATGGCATGTTGGTAGCGTTGCCACTGGTCTTCGGTACTTGATGCTGGTGGCAAAAGGGTGATTGAGAGATTTCGGGATACGCGTTCAGCGAAGAGTCTGGCGGTCTCTTGCGATTGTAGCTTTTCGACGTTAAATTTTTCCACGGTGATTCTTCTTTGTTGCTCAGATTGGGATGTCCGCATTCGTACCTTGGCTACAACAAGGTAATAATCCGAGTCTATGTTGGCCGCTCGGAAGGTCCGGACATCCAGAATACTGGAGGCATGCCTTGCGTCGATCGCAATATGATCAATTTGGTTGATCGTTACATGATCATTGGACTGCCATGTTTGCTTATGAATATCGATATGAGGAAACCATGTGCTTGCTATGGTGACATTTCGCTCCACAGCGAAATCAATTAGCCTTAGTCCGTTATCAGACGTGGTGTCGTGAAGGCTATGCTTACCGACTGCCCTACCAAAGACGTCCTCCTTTCCTACTTTGGCGTTAAAATCGCCCAATACGATTTTAACGTCGTATTTAGGACATTGCTCGTATGTACGAGCTCACTGGTACGTAGCATGACCTTAAACAATGTTTAAAAATTTCCCTAAGCCTGTTTCTGACCTTGGCTGGAGCTTTTTGCAGCATAGCTGGCAAAATTCCATCAGGGCCTGGTGCTTTGAATAGTGCGAATGACATAATAGCCCATCGCAGATTCTTCCATGTAATGAGATTTTCTACATCGTCCCCTATTGACCTACCATTATACGAGTAGCTATGAGTAGTAGAATCCATTGGCGATCTACTTCCTGAGAAGTGAGCTTCAATTAACGTTTCTAAAACTTCTTCGCTACTTTCTGCCCACGAGCCGTCAAATTTGTTGATGAAGCTTGGGACAGAAGTGCCTTTAGCTAGCATCTTGCGAAGTCTGGAAGCTTCACTAGTGTCCGCAATGGACTGACAAAATTCCTTCCACGACTTTCTTTTTGATTGCCTAATTAAGTACTTAAACCCCCGTCCATATATTCATCCCATATAGAACCATCCCCTATTTCTTTGACCCTGTTGTAGAAATGCCTAACCTGTTTAAATAGATTTGTAAGTATATGTTATTCTTTTCGCCAAATCCTCCTTCCTAACTTAACCGGTAAAGTAATCCGTCTGGTCCGTGGAACTATGGGTTGGAACATAAATTAAAATACTAAACAGACGTCAAAAGTATTTAAATGAACAGAACTTTATCAGGGTGTATGTGCAATAAAGAGCTTCATACGTTTAGTATACTAGAAGGTTCCATAAACGTGGTCTCCATATTTTTACGAAAGAATTCTTGTCAATTCGAAAATCCGTGCGTACTTCTAGGCCGATTCTTAGCCTAGTATTAAAAGCAGACTGGCAGATTTGTTACTATCATTTGAGAAGCATTTAGTACTCACCCATTTCCACTGACTACATTCCTTACCTGTATTTTGAAGTCTGAAAATGGAAGCATTGGAATCACAATTCTGCATAACTTGCTTATTCTTTCAAACCAATACCATCCGTATATCGCGTGACAACTCCAAACTGAGTCTGTAAATGTCAGGCCTAGTAGTTGTCAAGAATTTAACAAATCATACTCGAGAGTAGGATTGAATAGAACATCACACTAAGCATATCTTCATCTCCAAGATATAACAGAGTGAAGACTTTAAATTGTCTTATTTAATTGCCCAGATAATGCAAAGAATGGCGTTGAGCTAAAGCGTTATGATTTTAGATCGTAGATTGTTGAAGAGGTGGGATTAGGTCACCTTATCACTGCGGCCACATTGGGCCTATTGTGATTTCCTCTGATCTTAAAGCTCACTCAATATGCCCGATTTAGTGATGAACTCTACTATGTTTTTGAGTGAGCTTGCAGATAGGTCTTCTGCTTCAATGTAGAATTTTCCTAAATAACGATGACGTGTTCTGATTAGAAGCTAAAGCGTTAAGAAGACTACAGCCAGACTACAAGCCTTGTATCCACACGTTAGTCCATAACTTTCCAATGACCTATCTGTTCGGAATACTTTGTTCAATGGCAACCACTTACAAGTACTCCTCGAACTGATAAAAGCTTGTCTGTGCCAAATGAAAACAGAATTTGGAGTGCTTAACTTAGACGGCTATGGAGCTCTTGCTCCTTGTTTTTTTCTGTCACTTACGCTTCCGTGCACATAAGTAGTCTTTCATAAACTTTTCTGGTCGTGGAGTAGAGTGGGATGACGTTCAGTGGATGGTAGTATTCGTCAGCTGCTCTACGAATAAGAACTCCAAATCGTTTACAACCCTTTCTACGCATTGTAATCCTGTTAATAATGAAGTGCTTCATTTATATCACCCTTAAGCACGCTGCATCGACACTCATTTCAAAAATAATTTTGAAATGCACCAAACTCCTCAAGAGGTAACATAAACGTTTACACAATAATCAAAATGGAATTTCTACAAGAATCAAGAAATGGAAGAGAACTCTGTATCCTGGTGGTAGTTTCTACTGCATGCATGTAGTTTAAAATACATTTTTCCACCCCTCATTCATTGAAGTACACTAATATGCACTACAAGAGGGTAGTCTTTCACACTCAGCATTTACCCTCATTCCGTAATTTCATTTCTTCGTAGAATTCACATCTTCTTCTTGCAGAAAATCTCACTTAGTCTCATGAATGTGGACGAAAGAGCATACTTACCTGGCGTAGGGGCTACCGTGATCATGAAGGCGGTTCCCCCGGAGTGAGGTCTGACCATTGCACAATACGGTTGGATTGACCTCCGCGATTGTTCCTAATGCGAGCAACTCGTGCGTGTAATTTTTGGTAGCCGGGAATGGCGTTCGCGCCGTCCCGACGTTAAATTTATTTCATTTAGTTCTAAACATAATTTAATAAGGGAAGGAAGTCGCAATAAATTATTCCGTTTTGATATTATAATACCTCCATTAGTTGTACAATATAACTTATGTGCGGTGAATGAATTTAGTACAGCGCTGTACTGTACCTGCCCGAAGTTTTTTGTGCATTGAGAGTTGGAAAACCTTCAAAAGGACAAAACTGACCCCGAATTCAGCAACAAGTGTGAGATTTTTCTTCTTCTTCTTCCTTTTATCAGCGAGGTTATGATCCGAAAATCTTTACTGCATTTCTGCTGATCCGCCTGTGGGGTTCGCCCACTATTCGGTGTGGGGTTCATACCCACTACATTATAACTTATTCTCCTGTCCCATTTATTTCCCCACGATACTTCCATCAAGTATTTAATCGTGGGTTTACTTCAGTTTTCGTTGCTTTCTGTCAATTTTACTCTACCTTCCGGCTCCTCCGCTACATTTACTGTTTATCGACTTCGAGAAGGCTTTCGACAGCTTGAATCGAGATGCTATCTGGCTGGCCTTGCGCAGGAGAGGCATTCCAGAAAAGCTTATAGCTATTATCAAGGCTACATATGAGGGCGGTAAGTGTCACGTCGTGCACAATGGTAAGGTGTCGGAGGACTTTGAAGTCCAAAGTGGAGTACGTCAAGGGTGCATACTGTCCCCACTATTGTTCTTGGTGGTTATCAGCGATGTACTCCGTGCAGCATTGACGGAAGCTAATTCTGGAATTCGTTGGACTATGACATCTTACCTTAAACACCTAGATTACGCTGACGATGTTTGTCTACTTTCACATCGGATAATGGATCTTCATTTGATGGCCCAAAATCTAGAAGCTGAGGCAAACAAAGTGGGGCTAAAAATAAACACAGCCAAAACAAAAGCCCTGAGTACTTCCAATACCCGCGCTCAACTTAACATTGCCGGAAAGCAAGTCGAGAAAGTTGATAACTTTCTATATTTAGGAAGTGTCGTCTCGGCTAATCGCGGTGGCACCTAACTGGATGTGTGCAGCAGAATCGGGAAGGCTAAAGCTGCGTTCGGAATGCTGTCCAAAATCTGGAGAAGCAATGTTATAAGCTTAAGAACCAAGCTACGACTGTTCCGCTCCAACGTAGAATCAGTGCTGCTTTATGGGTGCAGTACCTGGAAGGTGGACACCATTAACACACGCAAGCTGCAAGTCTTCGTAGACAAATGCTTAAGAATCATCTTGAGGATTTTTTGGCCGAACCGCATCTCCAACGAACAACTTTATCTGAGAACGGGCCAAGAACCTATAAGCATTACTATACGAAGAAGAAAGTGGCAATGGATTGGACACACCCTACGGCGCGAAGACAACTCCATTGCGAAATACGCTATGCAGTGGAATCCGCTCACCCAGGCAGGCAGAATAGCGGGACGCCCTAGGCAAACGTGGCGCAGAACAGTTGAGGAGGAATCGAGCTCTTTAGGAATGAGTTGGAGGCAGCTCAAACGCGTTGCAGAACTCCGAACACGATGGCGCGCAGGCGTGGTTGACGCCCTATGCCCCCCGAGGGGTTAAAGGACATAAGTAAGTAAGTTCCGGCTCCTCCAATCAACAAAGTCCTTTCAATATGGTTTCTGATGTTTCCTAGGGCAGCGGAGAAAAGTGGAGGAGTCATTGGTCAGAATCTGCAAATATCGATAGCTGCCCGACTGAGAAAGAAGTTGACTTTCACGTGGTGTAGGTTGGCCCATCAAGACGTGGGTCCATCTTCCCCTGTTGACTGGTTCCATCTCTATTACCATTCAGTCATACTTCGGATTCTTTCATCTTTCTTAGGTTCTGTAGTGAATGTGCGGGTCTCTGGTGTTATATATTCTCATTATTCGTCCGCCAGAATATCAAAATAAAAAAATAAAAATATTTGGCGCAACAGCTCTTTAAAGTGCCAGGGCCTAGCTTCTCGCAACCACTCATGTTGTGTGCGTTATATTTTTCACACGAATGGAAGGGGACCTACAGTTTAGTGCCGTATCCGAATGGCGATTTGAGAGAAGCTTTTCGTGACAACAATACTCTCGGATGTTTGTCAGACGCTCGCGAGAGGTGGGACCGTGAAAAAAACTTTTTGGTCTTTTCTGGGATTTGAACTTGGAACCTCATGCGTAGTGATCCGACACGCTAACCACTTACGCCACGGCGCCCACAGAATATCAACTGGAAACAAATTTGCGATAATGCAATCTTAGTGATTGCACTGGGCATTGATCAAACGCACAACACACTCTCAATCCGAATACACGGCATGCAGATGGGATCTAGTTTTCAGAATCCTTGTCCATACACTATGTGCCAAATGGAGGAATGCTTGGTAGTACCTGGTTTACTCATGCGGCCTTGTCACAGGCTCGTTTTAGATGTTCCTCGAAGTAAATCCTGGTGATCGGTTTTTATGTTATGTTGACCTTGCCTAATTCGATTTTTATTAACTCTTTTTTCTCTGCTGATGATTAACACTACCTCCGTCTTTTGTTCCGCCAGGCTAAGACTAACTGACGAGATCCAACGTCTGACTATTTGAATAGTTTTTTCGCAGATGTCTTCACAATGGCATTAGTTGGTAATACCAAGTCGCAAAATCTCGGCTGCACGGGAGCTTTTCCGAGTACTCCTGGCTCTGCTCTAGATGCTTTGCTGAACTTACCTCCTCTTGATACATATATCATGGGCTGCACTATCAAAACCATTCGTTTTTGGTATACTCCACACTGGAATTTTGATGAACTTGCGCGACACTTAACTTACGACTCCGGTCTTATGGATATGCCGTCTGATGCAATGACACCGGAACTTCAGCTGATGCGCAAATTCAGAATCGACTTTCCTTGTGTTCAGAACTGGCTAGAGTCTGAGCCAGGAATGGAATGCAGTTGTATTTTCATGGACGGTTCCAAAACCAGTCAAGGGTCTGGTGCTGGTGTCTTCGTGGAAGTCAACAACATTAGACTTCTTTTCTCGTTAGGCAAATATGTGTCTGTTTTGCAAGTGGAAGCTTATGCGATCCTAAAGGCCATGGTGAAGAACAGCTGCACAGGCCGTAGTATTTGCGTCTGTAGTGTCAGTCAGGCTGCGCTTAAGGCCTTCCTTAACCATTTAACCACTTCCAAAATAGTTCGTGAAACCAAAAACTCTTTGAACTCGGTCGCAAGACTGAATTCTCTGTCTCTTATCTGGGTCCCAGGTCACACTGGGATCTTGGGGAACGAGATCTCCGATGAGATGGCTAGCCAAAGCTCAGAGGAGGCTTTCTCAGGTCCCGAACCCGCGTTGGGTCTCCCTGCGCCCTCGGTTCGGGCTTCCATTGACGATTGGGTCTCTCACGAGCACAATTGTGTGTGAACGTATGCTCCCGGACGTCTGTAAGAAATCAGCGGCATTCTTGCTGTCTCTAAGCAGAAAAGACTTTAGATAACTTATTGGCGTCTTGACAGGCCACTTTGCTTTCGCCAATCACCTTAACGTGCTGGGGTTGAGTGACACTACAATCTGCGACGCTTGTGGAGAGAGCGACGACATCGCGGAAAATTATCTCTTTGAGTGTCCGGCTTTTGCTTGTATCAGGTGGCAGATCCTCAGTGCTGATGTAGTGAGTGCTGGTACTGTAAGCTCATCATCACTGAAGTGCTTGTTTGGCTTTCTTAAAAAGAAAAGGAAATTCCAATAAAATGGGTAAATCAATGTTTGCTTTCTGGTAGTACAATGGACCAGTAGCGTTTGAGTGATCCAGTCGAGCGATTCCTATCCCGACAAAAAAAAAACAGTCGCAAGATACTGTCATTCATTATACTCCATAAATTGGACCCCTGTATAGACCCTTATAGGACGCCACAAGATAAGAGGTACCCGAGTCTCAGTCTACTATAACTGCACCATTTTCTCGAAATAGTTGCAGAGAGTTTTTCGAAACTCATATACCTTCTTCAATCGCTTTTTCTGAACGATTGCGTGTAACTCGTTCTACTAGCATCTTGTCCAAGGTATGTAGGATGCAGATCTGATTGTACGATAATGATTCTTCTGGTGGCTTGTTGCCCTACGGTATTGGAACCAGAGATTGACTTTCTATTATGCTGGGAAAGTTCCTTCTTCTAGACATATGTTCTTCTTCTTCTTCTTCCTTTTATCAGCGAGGTTATGATCCGAAAATAAGGGATCATAACCCGCCCACTTCACCGCATTTAGGGTTCGCCTAAACATAGGTTATAGGCAAATATTTTCAGTTTAACATTGATGATTGATTTGAAGCTTTGTTTGGTACCGGCGTGCCTTGCTGTTGTAGAAGCTATTGTCGTCTGGCCGATAACCCGAAGTAATTTCAGTCTGGAGCCTATTATCTCTGGGTACTTGACTGCGCTTAGTCTTCATCTTTACATAAGCGTTCTTTACAGCTACCGAAGGCTTAGCCCTGGCAATTGAATTTTTACTCCACATTTTTAATATACGAAGTTGCAGAAGTGAAAAGTCCAATGTAAGGCCTCTTTGCACAACTGGACATCAAAGCTCTAGTTTGAGGTTTGTAAAATGCAAATGTAGGCATTTTTTTTATCCTGAACTGCAAACGATTCATGTTGTAAAAGGGCTGGCAAATCCAGCTACATGGAACGCTCATCTATCGAAGTGACCAAGGGGATTGACTACTTTCTAAGAACTTCCTAATCGTTGGTCAGTAGCATTTTGTTCTGTAGTTCCAAGATCCGCAGTATCTCGTCTACCCAGTTGGATTCGCCATAAAAGTACGCCCTAGATATGGAACACCATGATAACCTTCTACAATGGTTAGTATGGTGTTCCCCAATTGTTAACCACCACTTCTTCGTATTACCAACACTGAGAAATTATGGAGTTCTTGAAAGATGGCATTTTCCACAGCTTTTTGATAACACGTTCCCCATAAGTCCCCCAGTGTCTACCTTCATTTACCCGGTCATATCGGCAAAAAAGTGGACACTTATTTTGAATGGGTTCAGCAACGAAGTCACGTCTAGAGCGGGGCCTAAGTTGTTCCTGGAGAACATTCTTCAGATTGAACCAATTACTATACGAGGTGGGAGTCTTTAGTGGAAGGCATTGAGCTCTAGAGTCTCTAATTTAGTTGGTTTTGAGCATGCAAGTTGATTGGACCTTTTGACTGATTCCAAATCCATATCGCTTTCCGTCTTACGAATTTGGCATTGGCTTTATCGAGTGAGGTACATGTATGTAGACAGTTGTCTGACGGCGTTAGCACTCTACGTATTGCCAGCAATCAATGTAATGTCAATTTCTGTAAGCAGATAATCATCATCATCTGCTGGGAGTTACAAGTTCAGCTACGGCTGGCGGAAAACATTATTCAGAACTGAGTCCCTCGGGCTTCGGAATACGTTTTGCTTGAGCTTGAGATCTAGAAATGTCCAAAATCATACAAAAAATTATTATTGATGCTCTCGTCACTACGGTGTACTTCCTATACGTCTAGAATTATGCATTCATGGAACCTCAATCTACGGTGACAAGCGTAAAAAACACTGGCGCCGCCAAATATATCGACCGTGCTAATAGCCGCATAACTTACTGCCCTACAGCAAGGGCAAAAAGCCGACCAACAACAAAGCAATGTTAAGAGAAGATTCCCAGAATCAATCTCACCAGACGGTTCATTCACTCAAGAAATGCCTCAGTCAAGGTCCACTGGTATAGCAGGAATCATAACAGAGCAATTACGTATCGAGATATCAGAATGGGTCATGTTGTCGCAGCCCGGAAATAGTTGGGGGCCCATTGACCACTGACCAATGAGCAACCTGCTCCCTTAATCAATTTTAATCTAATTTGAGGTCAATAGTAAGCTGAACCCAACACCGATAGGTATGCAGATTGTGAAACAACTCAATCCAATAGAACACCTCTACGCTTCTAATTGTCTTCATTATTTTCGGTTTCGAAACACACTGACCAGCTCAAGCCTAATTCGTTTACCTTGCAATGTCTAGTTTTTTTTAATGAACCAATTAAAATACTGAATAATAATTTTCTGTTAAAATTGGAAAAAGATTAGTTGGCGCACGAAAGAATTTTTGTATACCCACCAAACAGATATAGATACTTTGCCCGCCAGCAGTACGTGTTGAATGTGGGAATGATTCAGAATCGTTGATCAGACATGGCTTTGCAGATGATGTGGCAATGAATTCTTTAGAATGTGAAAGGAAGATTGATACCGACCTAGACACTTAACAGTCACAGCTAGGCTGTGACTCTTGCACATAGCTCGTGCGAAGAAGAATTGAATTAAGTTTGAATGTTAATTGACCAAGCAATCTGTTGAGGTGAAGAAGTTAATTTATTTTTACGGTTTTTGGTTTTCGATCTTAAATCTGTTTCAGAGGGTACTGCATGCAGTCTTTTTCTCGTATTTCTAACTGACCTTGTCACTGGAGGAAACGAGAGGAGGAACAGTGGATGTATAGAATTGGCAGTGCAATTAATCAGCTTTTGTGCTATATGTCAAAATATGTACAAACAAACTTGTTGGCAATAAAAAAAAGTGACAGGGACCACTATTAATTGAATTGCTTCGTAATGGCTTCAATGGACATCACACTTATTTCGTAGCTAACAAACCGGGCAGCTTACCATAAATTTATGTGAGAAAATAAGCTTCGGCTAGGTACTTAGATTGTTTGGAAATCCGATGAGTATACGTTTAGATTTCAGCTGTGAAGAGTAGGTAGACAAAGGAATTTCTGTATACCACTTTATCGTTTGGCTGCTCTGTCCGAATGTCGTAGATTTTACTCCACTATTTCTTGTTACTTAAATTTGTACAAAAGTTTTTCCCCAAAGTTATATTTTCTGGTGCTATCGTCCCTAGGGACTGACAGAAGGGGAAGTTTTTTTAAAAGTGTATCGTGTTCCCTTAAACCAACGCATTTCTCCATTCCAATGCCTTTTTTTGTCATCCTTAGGATCGGGCGGTCGAGTATCTCGCACCTAGCGGGTTGCCCACAACCCTCAATTGTGGGATCGTCTGTAAGTGCCTTGAAGGGAGGCGCTTACATCTTTACGTCTCCATAAATAAATTGATTTTATATCCTTAGGATCGTCTGCTTTGCATTTTGGTTGACTACGAAATGGAGCGGTGTTAGCTCTATTTGGACATGTTCTCATGGCCCCAGGTGGTGGTACAACTCTATGTTGAATCCTCGGAATATTTGGACATAGTCTATCTTGCATCGTAAGTATTTGGAATAATTGTTTGTTGAACAGAAGAAAGTAAAATACAAATACAAATATTTGGCGCAACAGCTCTTTTTTTAAAGTGCCAGGGCCTAGCTTCTCGCAACCACTCATGTTGTGTACGTTATATTTTTCCCACGAATGCAAGGGACCCCACAGTTTAAGAGAGCTCTAGAGCATTTTATGAATTTTATGGCATGGGAACCAGGTCAGAGTGTTAGCTATGATGTCGTTTCGATTATTTGAGACCGCATGCTTTATATACATGCTGTGCTTTCCAAAAGTGCTACTGGTTCCTTGGTTTCTGTTGAAGCCGCCCAGGACAACTTTGACGTCATGCATATTTCATCACATCAAAATTTCAATTGAATATAATTTGTTTGGCAAAAAAGGCGGAATTGAGCGATTATTTTTGTTCTGCAATCCAAGATCTCGCTCTTTTCAACAAAGGCTCTAAACCTACCTTCATAAATGCGATTCGCAAGGAGGTACTTGACCTCACCCTCGCCAGTCCATTTATTTCTAATTTTATTGAAAATTGGCACGTATCAGATGAGGCCTCTCTGTCAGACCATCAGCACATCAGGTTTGACATACCTGGCCAACTCTCATACGTCTGTAATAGATACGATCCCAAATCTACGGATTGGCATCGCTATCGTGAACTAGTGTTCTCAAGAAAAGATATGCTTCTTACATCTATCGAGTCCATAGAAGACCTGGATGAAGCTGCATACCAGCTTAAAAATATACTGCTTGATTCCTACCACGACAGCTGTGTCCCAAAGACACATGTTAGCAAACGCAAAGTGCCTTGGTGGAATGACCAATTGGCGGAACTTAGGAAGAAAGTCAGAAAACCCTTCAACTCTGCAAAGCGAACGAAGAGGTGGGACGAATACAGGTTTGCTCTCACAGAATACAATCTAGTATTGAGACGATCTAAGCGAGCTGCTTGGAGGAAATGCTGCGAAACAATCGCTGACATGCCTATAGCGGCACGAATCCATAAATCGCTCGCAAACGAACATGTCAACTGCGTAGGCTTACTGAAGAAGAATGACGGAACCTACATGACGGACCGTGTGGATACACTTAGAACATTACTTCAGGTACATTTCCCAGGCTCATCTCTTAACACATCTCATGTGTACTCGAACACAGTTAACCACAGGGTTTATGTGTACAGTAGAGTTAATAGTTTAACTGAATAAATATTCAGTCCAGAGAAAGTTGAATGGGCGGTAGGCACATTGAAACCTTTTAAAGCCCCCGGCGGTGACGGTCTGTTTCCAGCACTTCTCCAAAAGTCAATTGACCTCATCCTGCTGGAGTTAACAGCTTTATTTGAAGCCAGCTACAATTGGGGATACATACCACCCACCTGGAGGTAGGTTAATGTGGTTTTCATCTCCAAGCCGTGCAATAGGCCTAGCGAGCTGCCTAAATCATACAGACCTAAAATCTATCATTCGTCCTTAAGACAATGGAGAGACTCATGGATATCCATATTAGAGACCGGTTAGATCTGTCTAACCCTCTGCACTCGAATCAGTACGCATACAGGCAAACCTACAGTAGGTGCCCTTCACTATCTCGTCAAAAAGATAGAGGAAACACTCAGTTCAAGGGAGATAGCTTTGTGTGCATTTCTTGACATCGAGGGCGCGTTCAATAACACTGGTTACGACTCGATCGCAAGGGCGATCAGTAGCAGAGGTGTCGAAGAATCAACCAACCAATAGATCAGGGCCATGCTGGTAAGTCGTTTCATTACTTCCTCCTCTGGGGGAGTGTCGGTGTCCATAACTGCAGCCAAAGCTGTCCTCAAGGAGGAGTTCTTTTCCCCCTGTTATGGTCTATAGTAATCGACAACTTGTTAGCAGATCTTCACAGATCAGGCTACACCACCGTCGGTTATGCTGATGACTTGGCGCTTTTTATCAGAGGTAAATACGGCACGACAATTTCAAACATCATGCAAAGTGTAATATCTCAAGTTGTAGATTGGTGTAACAAAGAAGGACTATCCATCAATCCTAGTAAAACCGTTCTGGTGCCGTTTACAAGAAGACACAGGTCAACCTTGAACCTATTACAATCAAAGGCACCACACTAGTTTATTCCACCGAAGTCAAATATCTTGGTGTAATTCTTGAAAAACGACTTAATTGGAATTCACATATCAAGTCCGCCACTGAGCGCGCTACTAGAGCACTGTTGGCCAGTAAACGCCTATACGGCAGAACTTGAGGTCTCTCTCCTAAGGTGATACATTGGTTGTACATAATGATGGTTAGACCCATTATACATACATACGCGGCCATCATCTGGTGGCCAAAAACTCTCCGGCAGACAACGGCAAAACAAGTTGCAGAAGTTGCAAAGAATTGTCTTGGCATTACACCTGCGCACCTGCCCTACGACAGCTCTGGAAGCTATTGTTGGGCTTACACCCTTACCAATCTTCATTAGGAAAATGGCTGCTAGATATGCCATCAGGCTGCAGCTAGATCACGAGTATAAACCAGGTGACCTTGCGGGACATTTAAGGATACTCAACTCAATCTCTAAAAGAGACATGTTCTGCACTTTACCAGATACTATGGTCAGGCAACACTGCTTTGGTAGGTTATTTTAGGTTAAAATATTGGACCGCGAAAACTAGTCCAATGGTGCTCCAACACTGGACCCTAGAAGTCTGGTCTGGTTCACCGACGGTTCGAAGATGGATTCTGGAGTTGGAGCTGGGGTTTTTGGACCCAACACAAAGATTTCGGTACCTATGGGTACGACTCCCACTGTGTTTCAGGCTGAAATCCATGCCATTGAGATTTGCGCCAGACACAATCTCCGCAAGGGGATCAAAGGCGCTTAAATACATATCTTCTCAGATAGCCAAGCAGCACTTGTGGCACCGTCGTCCAACCAAATGGACTCCAGAACCGTGAAATGCTGCTACGATGCATTACAAGACCTTGCCAAATACAACAGCGTAAAACTCGGTTGGGTACGTAGACACCAAAGGATTGTGGGCAACGAATCTGCAGACGAGCTTGCTAGGGCTAGCTCAGAATCTGTGTTCATAGGTCCTGAACCTTGTTGTGGCGTCAATTGGGCGACAGCTACAACGCTGATTAACGAATGGGAAAACAAACTTCGTCTAGACCACTGGGGTAGTGAGCTAGGTCTAAGACAATCCAAACGATAAATCAAGCCATACTCCTATAAGGAAATCCTTAACTTAGATAGGGAAAGCATTAAGAAGCTTGTGAGCTTTCTTACTGGCCATTGCGGCCTGAGATACCACCTTAACAAGATGAACCTGTGCCAAGAGAAGGACTGTGGGTTCTGTTTAGAGGAGGATGAAACTTCCGAACACATTCTTTATCAATGCCCGGCACTACACTGGTTAAGGAAACGTATTTTCCACAAGGAGATACTCACTTCAGTGGAACTGAAATGCTCCGCTACTAAAGACATACTCACTTTCATAAGGGAGGTAGTACGTCTGTTAAATTAACTCCAACCCTCCGATACAAAAGATCTTTCAGGTCGCAGTGTCGTTAAAAGAGGAAAAAAAAAAAAAAAGGATCTCGCTCATTATTGTTAATGTAGCTTTTTATAAAACGGTAACACTTCACTTGATCGGCGCACAACTGAAACAACTCAACGCAGCCGATTTATTCGGGTAGTGCGTCCGCAGTTGCAGATTTGTATGCGCGTTTCCGTCGATTTTATTACTTACTTACTTACTTAGGCGGCGCTACAGTTCGGGGAAAACCTGGACTTCAACCGACAAGCCCTCCGGGTCAGATTCGAAGACTTTGCGGGAACCAAGGAAGCCAGGCTACCGTCAAGACACTAAATTCACACGAGATCAGACCTAAATTAGTATGGGAATGCCTTACTAAGATTAACGGACTGTGCCATATATCCGTATAAGCGGAAGGAAAAGAAGCAGAAGATGCACGCAACTAACGGCTTAAAAACCAAGTTAGTCGGATCGGATCAATTCTGCGAGTTAAGCCCGCACGAAACACGGAAAGTGCTGAAAAGAGTAGTAAAAGGGCCAAGTTTTTGGATGATATACTCCATCTGAAACAGGCCAAAGAACTAGGGAATTACAACCAAAAGTCAGCATGAGCAAGAGCAAGAATCAACTTCGCATTTCGACAGGCATGTTAAGTCTTCACTTTCAACTTAAGAAACACCAACTTAAGGAGGTCCAGCAGAGGATGGACGATGGAAGATGCAATATTCAAAATAGACTGAACCACATCAAATCCTCCAGTTCATCAATGCAATCGAACTGGTGGAAGTGGTCTACGTCGAATAATTCATCGATTAGAACCCCAGTTCGGTGGCATAATAAATCTATTTAAGGCGCAATGCACCAGCATTTGAAAGAGTAATCTTCTAAAGTACCTATGTCCAACCTTTGAGCATATCTCCCTAGAACATAGTGTCCGGTATGTTAAGATATGCTGTCTCTACGCTGTCGCAACCAAACTTTAGTTCTACTTAGATCTCAAGTTGGCCAAAGAAGCCTAATAGTATCACAGTAGCTCGGATACATCCACTAGCCGAGTTCACTGCTTCGACATAAGTCAGGATATTAACAATGGCATTGTTGGATTTTTATTATTTAAGAGCTGGATATTTATATAGGATGAGCATTGCCTAGATAATCCATCAGCGGCACAATTTCCCGGAATATCGCAATGGCCAGGTACCCGGTAAAGAATGACGTTGAACTGTTTGATTTTCTAAGAGATTAGCGTACGAAAGGAAA
Source organism: Brachypalpus laphriformis (assembly GCA_945910035.1). NCBI lineage: Eukaryota > Metazoa > Arthropoda > Insecta > Diptera > Syrphidae > Brachypalpus > Brachypalpus laphriformis. The sequence continues at coordinate 291,436,710 of OX246753.1, read as the reverse complement.
AAGCGTAGAGACAGCGCAGCACTGTGTTGTCGGTTCAATAGAAAAATCACTGAAAAACAAAGAATATACACTAGCCGCTTTCCTAGACATTGAAGGAGCCTTTAACAATGTCACAACGGACGCAGTCAATAGAACTCTAACGAACCTTAATATTCACAATTTTGATAAAACGGATCGTCAATATGCTAAAGGAAAGACATATCAAAGTTGAACTCGGAGGTACAAAGCTTGAAGTCTATGCCTCAAAAGGCACCCCTCAAGGAGGGGTTATATCCCCACTGCTGTGGGTAATTGTCCTGAACGAAGTCCTTCTTAAACTGAGAAACAGCGGCGTCAAAGCCATAGCCTATGCGGACGATGTTGTGCTGCTAACAACAGGTAAATTTCTCCCGACCCTGAGCGAACAAATCGAAGGGGCGCTGGAAATCATTGACTCCTGGACGGAAAGATGTGGACTAGCGGTTAATCCCCAGAAAACAGAGTTAGTACTATTCACTAACAAAAGAATAATTCCACAATTCGTAACACCCTCCGTAAGGGGTACTCCCCTGAGTATCTCCAGTAGTGCGAGATACCTTGGCCTGGTGCTCGATAGGAAACTGAACTGGAGACTGAGCATTAACGAAAGAGTCAAAAAGCCACAATAGCTTTCTACTCGTGCAATAGAATATTTGGGAAGACTTGGGGACCGAATCATCAAAGTCATCCAATGAATGTATACAGCTATAGTAAGGCCAATACTAACGTATGGCAGCCTTGTATGGTGGCAAGCAGCCAGCAAAATAAACAACCTAGCTGCTATCACAAAAGTATAAAGACTAGCGTGCATCGCCACAACCAGTGATGAGAACGACACCTACAGCAGGACTCGAGGCCATTCTCAATCTGCTTCCGCTAGATATCTTTATACAAGTATCGGTGGCTCTTAGTGCCATAAGATTTAGCCAAACAGATAGATGGAGACCAAATGCAATGGGTCACACCACGATCCTGCAGAGATATCTAGGCAGTGTATGTAATACAAACTACTTAACGCCTTACCTAGACTTCACAAGACCATTTTCTAGCACCTATCCGAGCAGGGAAGACTGGAAAAATGACATAACGCCTAACGAGCGATCCTTAGCTGTATACACCGATGGATCCAAAATGGAAATAGGTGTAGGCGCGGGCATCTTCTCTGAAACGCTTGGTCTCTCCATGTCAGCTCGGCTTCCGAACTACAGTAGCGTTTTCCAGGCGGAGGTCCTAGCAGTTACAATAGCAGCTCGTGAGACTGCGATGAGGGCAATACCACGAGAGGATGTCACCTTTTTCATCGACAGCCAGGCGGCGATAAAAGCAATATCTGCTATAGAAATAAAATCGAAGCTTGTGAAGTGTTGTAGAGAAGAACTCAAGGTTCTTGGAACACAGCACGAGGTAAAGCTCTGCTGGGTCCCTGGTCATGAAGGCATACCAGGGAAGAAAGCCGATGAACTGGCTAGAGGAGGTTCAGCACTAAACTAGGACCAATCCTACCCCTCGGTGTACATCCCGCCTTGCGCCCTCAAGCTCGAAGCTGGAAACAAAGCCCTCACGGAGGCTAACAACAGGTGGGCCTCTTTAGATACTTGTGTCACCACGAGAAAGCTTTGGCCTGCATTTGACAGAATAAGAACCAATAGACTTATACAGAGGCATAGAAAATCCCTCTCTACTCTAATAGGAGTCACAGGTATCACATGAAAAAACTACGTGTTACTAACGAGGACCTTTGTAGAGGCTGCGGCGACGAGGAGGCTCAGGAGGACACCGCCCAGGCCTCTATCATTTGAGAAATAAGCTCCTTGGACAACACACCTTTGAGGATCTGGAAGAGTTGTTCTACAGACCAATAAATGACATCGCAAACTTCATCAAATCCTCTGGATGGTTTGTATCTCGGGCACAATAAGTACATTTAGTACTGTCTTTAGGATATGTACAAAGACGATATTTTTCCACGAGGAAGGGATTCTCTATTCTATCCCCTTTCCCCCCATGGGTATCACAATGGGTCTATATTGACCTGAGTGTGGTGTGGAGGTTTTCTATCCCCTACACCAGTCCACTTACCTAACCTAACCTAAGAGATTAGCGGCAATCATGCACTGCCCTAGACTTTACTGAGTGAAGGATATAATTGCTGCTTAGCTACCACGTTCTGTACGCGATATTGGCATGGGGGTTTGAAAGATAGGTGTAAGTCCACGTTCGCCGAGAAGACACAAGTACCATACCAACTCCCTCGTTTGTTTTAGAGACCTCTTTAAAAGTAGATACTGACTCATTGCTCTGTCCAACTATTGTCGACTATTTTTGTTTGTTTGTTTGATTAATCTTATAAGAATCTTTGTATATCTAAAATAATCTTCTTTCCATTGCCGCGATTTCCGCAGTCTTAGGCCGGAATTTGTGGCCAATTGAAACCCAAATGTGTCTACTAAGAGCAAACGAAGTGTGGCTTCTAAGCGCACCTGATATCCTGATGCATGCAACGCTTGGATTTTTTTCTAGTACCATCGGTTCTATGACGACGACGCGCTAGGTTCTTTGAAGGCACATTTATTTGAAAACGTTTGAGATTTAATTAAATTGTTTCCAGTTTGGTCTGTAACCCAATTTTTCAAAATTCATATCAAAATGTTAAGTTCTGACCTGGGATTGCTTCTAATGAAACTCTATTGCAGTCATTCCCTTTCATATCCATGGAATGAATGCGAATTAATTATAGCAAATTGCATGCAATTACCTTTTGAACTTTTCCGTTTGTTTGAAATATAGTTTTACCTCGAAACAAATGCCCTAACGAACTAGAATAATCGAAAACAGTAAAATACAGATTACCAAGTTGCTCCTAGTGCATATATTATTAAAAACTATGACTGGCCTCTTCTCGGAACAGCCCATTTGGGACACTCCTTATCCTCGAGAGCGCAATTATACTGCAATGAGGTTAACCCATTGCATTTCATTAGCAAAACTCTGAAAACTGAATTGTTTGGCCATTACGCGTGCAACAAGTGACCAAACTACCAGTGGGTCATATAGCCGGCCCAACCCTTTACCAGTTTCCAATATACCAAATGGGAATGGGTCTTTATGATCACTGACTGCTTAAGATAATTGGGCCCAATTCCGTTGATGGCATGGTGTATGGGTTTGCATTTCTGTTAATATTAAATTCAGTTTCATTTTCGTAATCTGCAGCAGACAATGATCATAAATTCGAGGCGCGCTCTGTACCCCGTTTCGTTGGCTTGTGGTCATGGTTGATAGTCTCCTATGGCACGAGTTCAGCTTTACCTTTATTTGGTCATAACGTGGAAAACCGGCTGCTGTTGCTGCTACTGCTGGCGCGGTGGCGGCGGTCTAGTGGACTGAGTGATCTTGTTATACGATCTAGTTTCAGCTGTTTTTAGCATTTTCCCGACAAGTTTTCAATTTTTCTTTGATTTTTATTGTTTTTGTTGTACTTATTGTTATTGTTGTTGCTGGTGGTGATGGTGAGTGGTGCTTGGTTATTGCGTATGTAATGGAATGGTGGACAGATGCAGTGGTTAATGTCTTCTCTTGCCCCAATCGGCATTACGAACGAGTTTTTTCAACGTAATCTGTGTTAGATTTTATGAAAATTGAAAAAGGGGCGTTAGGAGACTGGTGAAGTAGTGGTTCCACAATTAACCCTTTGTACCTTGTGGGCAAGAGTTAATGGTGTCCACGTTGTGTAATATGTTAACCAATTCAAGACAAAGTATAGATAGTGGAACTAAGTATGATCGTTGAGGTTCTGTGGCAGGTCATAGGCAAGACATTTTACGTTAAGATTCAGTAATTATATGAAAAGATAAGTGTGGCGAAGTTTTCTTTTATGGGTTCTCAACAAGAACGAGCAAGTTACATTTAAATTTACCTTTGTTACTTTAATGTTATGTGTTGCGTAAACCTTTTCAAGAATGATCTTGGGTCATGTATGCATAGACGGTAGGTGGAGGAGGCGATATAATGAGGAACCTTATGGGCTGCACGGGATATCAATCGAGCGTGAATACAAAGACTGGGATGACTGAGACTTGTAGAGTGACATCATTGGCATCAAATTTCCATCCCGTAGAACATACGAATCCACCCCGAAGTTGCTGTAGAGGATGACCTGAAAAAGATCTGTGTGATATACTTTAGAGTCAAATAGACTTAATGGTCTTCGCTGCACAAGCAGGAAACAATTCAATAAAGCCAAACGAACAAGGCTACCACTGGACTGGGAGATCTACAAAGAAAGTCTGAAGAACTTCAAAATAGAGGTTCGGAAAGCTAGACGCATATCCTGGCGCGGTTTTTGGCAGAGCATTGACAACACGTCTCAATCCTCTAGACTGCTCTCCAAAACACCAACTATACCTAGTGTCCTCATACAAAAAAACAAAAACAAGATTCAGACGGCCTTCAACATAGTATGGCAGTATCTTTCCTGCATTCTGAAGGCTTGTCTTGAGCTCGGAACAACACCAACTGCCTGGACCGAGGTAAGAGTGGTCTTTATACCCAAAGCGGGCAAGACATCGCACACCCTCCCAAAGGACATTAGACCTATTAGTCTAACGTCCTTCTTTCTCAAGATTCTGGAAAGTATCCTGGACCTACACATCAAGGCCACTATTGATAGCACCCTACTATCCACGTCACAGCACGCCTACCAAAAAGGTAAGTCTGTTGAAACGGCTTTGCACTCCATCATCCACCCTATCAAAAAATCACTCTCAATCAAAGAGTTCACCCTAGTGTCATTTCTAGACATAGAGGGAGCCTTCAACAACGTTGAAACAAATTCGATTACCAGTGCCTTACGCAGGCTCAACATCTGCGAACCCATCTGTTGTTTCATAGAACACATTCTAAAGAACAGGGTAATAACAGCATCCTTCGGAAGTAGCACTGTCAAGCGACATGCACATCGAGGCACCCCTTAAGGGGGTGTACTGTCTCCACTATTGTGGAATTTGGTGCTCAACGAGGCCCTTCTAAAGATCGAAAAAACTGGATGCAATGTTATTGCCTATGCAGACGATGTCGCCATTCTAATAACAGGCAACTACCCGCACACGCTGGCCGATATCATGCAGTCTGCTCTTAATGAACTGCTCAGATGGACCGATAAATGCGGCCTCTCCGTTAACCCGACGAAGACCGAGCTAGTTCTATTCACATAAGGGGATCCACCCTCAAGCTTTCAAATAGTGCTAGCTATTTAGGCCTAAAGCTTGACCGCAAGCTAATTTGGAAAGAGAATGTCGTCGAACGGGCCTGGAAATCGCTGGCCGCCCTATACATCTGCAAGAAAGCAGTAGGCTCCACCTGGGGCCTTAAACCAATCATGATACACTGGCTATACACTTCGGTCATTAAACCGATTCTCATGTATGGAGTATTGGTATGGTGGCCGCCTTGGAGAAGAAATCCAACCTATCCATAATGGAAAAAAACTCAGCGAGTTGCATGTCTCAGTATTACCAGTGCACTGAGAACTTCTCCCACAGCAGCGCTCCAAACCATGCTCCACCTGCTTCCGATTGACATCGTCAGTAAGCAATTGGCTGTCAGCTCGGCAATAAGACTGACAGGCTCCAAGCAGTGGAAGGAGCAACACACGGGACATGCCAATATAATTTCGATGCACCGTCATCTTCCCAATCTCACTGACCATCTGCCCACTGAATATGATTTTAACAAGGGCTACACGCACTCGATACCGGGCAGAATTGAGTGGACGCAACGCAATGTCCTTTACAACGAATCGCTGTCAATTTTCACGGACGGGTCCAAAGCCAAGGACGGAGTCGGTGCCGGAATTTCCTCGGAAGATCTGGACATACACCTCTCCTTTAACTTTCCAGACCACTGCAGCGTTTTTCAAGCCGAAATCACCGCAGTTCGCAAAGCCGCTAACTGGCTCTTGGCTAGCACTCTATCAACACCTGATATTGTTATTTATGTCGACAGTCAGGCAGCCATCAAATCCCTCGCATCCAGCACTACGAGATCTAAGGCCGTGAAAGACTGTCGCATATCTATTAACGAGATAGCTGGTCAGTACAACCTCACCCTTGTACCAGGTCACTGTGACATACCGGGGAATTGTGCACGAACTACAACAAGGCTCCTCTGGTACAGATAGCATAAGCATCACCGACATCGAAGCGCCAGCGTCTTATGTCTAGTACCTTATTCAAATTGACGCCGAGAAAGTAGGCAACATCTAGACCAATGTCATACCGCCAGACATCTCTGGCCGATACTCAATAAATCCAGGTCCATCGGACTCTTGAAGCACAAGAGGGGAACCCTCTCAAAAATAACAAATGTCCTCACTGGACACTGCGTCATAGGAAGACATGCCCAAAGATTAGGTATCCCTCATAATGACTTCTGCAGAAGCTGCAGAGATGAAGAGGAAGAAGAGACCATCAGTCAACTCCTGTGCGCCTGTCCTGCGCTCGCCAACATCAGGAAAGCCACTCTGGGTGAATACTTCTACAGTGATCTTAATGATCTCGGCAACGCCTGCACGGCTAATATTCACGACTTCATTCAACGAAGCAAATGGTTCCAAGAGTAAGAGGGTGATCCACCCGCCCTACACATCGGCAGTACAATGGACCTACTTTCTACTTTCTTTCTAAGTACATCCTCATCGAGGGCCGATCCTAACCAACCAAATAGCTAAACAATCAATCTAGCTAAAGAGACTTGCTAGTTAAGATGCAGATCCACCAGTCGGTCTTTCATAGTGCGATCTCATTTGTTATTGAAATTCATTGTTATTTTCCAACTAATTTTGCCTTAGGTGTAGAGTTCATTCAGCGGAGATTGCTCCGGGACTATCATCCCGATGTGCTGGTCTCTTAAAGCCATCCATTTTCATGGGCTTATGTTCCTTCGTCTTCACTTCTTCAATATAGGAGAGGACTCAGTTGCACTATTATTATTATTAATATTTGTGTAGGGTTATTTTGCACTGCGACCTAATGATCTATTGTGCCCTCTGCTATTACCTTGGAGAGGTTAGAGTTCACCTTGCAATGCAATTCCTTCGGAATTGTGTTTGAAGGTCATATGCTCTTACTTTGCCTCGGCGAGAATAGTTCACCTTATTGGTCTTTCTCCAGACCAGTTTCTTTTAAGAATCTGAGAATGAGAAGTGGGTCCATGGTTGGCATATCCTCTTCTGATACTTGGTATTTGCCCAAGTATTTCAATCTTTTGTGGGTCAGTGCCCCACAAGACTCCAGAAGGTGTTCCGGAGTCTCACATGACTCGTTGCAGAATCTGCAAAGGCCTTCGTTTGTATTACCTAGTTTCCGTAGATGCTCCCTGAGTTTGCAGTGCCCCGTTAGAAAGCCTGGAAGCTTTTACATCAAGGAAACCATCGTACAAAAAATAGAGCGCGACCGGCTCAGTTGGTATTGCCACGTTCAAAGAAGAGATCATTTGAACCCTGTTAAAAAGGCAATATCAATGCACGTTCCAAAGACATCGCGATGTAGGAAAGGCAGGCCTATAAACGCCTGGATCAGACAAATGCGACGACATCGGCATTTCATTGGCCTCAGTAACCGAGTGATCCAAATCGGCAGGCCTGCCGATATTTTCTGAGGTCAAATAGGCGAACCCCACAGGCGGATCAGTAGAAATGCGGTGAAGTGGGAGGGCTGTGATCCCTTGTTTTCGGATCATAGCCTCGCTGATAAAAGGAAGAAGAAGAAGGAAGCCTGTTAAGATCCGTAGGTTATTCTTGCTAAGGCAGATGCAGGCTTCGAATCTTTTCCGGTTGTAACATCCCAGTAGATTCTTAGCTTGCCTCAGGCCTGTGATGTTGTTCCAGGTTCTTACCCTGTCTTCTCTCTCCATTTTCCTGAATTTCCCGCGTATGGTGTGTTCCCCCAATCCACAGAATGGTTCAGGTTCAATGAAGGGTTCTGCAGCCCCTTGTCTTGCCAAGGCGTCTGCTGCTTCGTTACCTTTTATCCCGACATGACCGGGTATCCAGTAAAGCGTAACTTTATTGTTTCTGCCCAATTCATTAAGTTTGCATAGGCATTCCCACACAAGTTTTGACTTGATGACATAGGAGTCAAGTGCTTTGATAGCTGCTTGGCTGTCTGACAGTATTGCTGTGTCGCAGTTGCTGTATGTTCTTTCCAGATTGAAATGGATGCATCTGTCTATAGCGCATATTTCAGCTTGAAAGATGGTGGTACATTTGCCCATGGGTTCTGAGTGCTTGGTCCTTGGCCCACATACGCCCGCCCCTGTGCCCTCTCCAGTTCTCGAACCGTCTGTATACCACTTTATCGTGTGGTTGCCCAGTCCGTATATCGTGGATTCGTTGCTCCACTCATTCTTGTTAATTAACTTTGTACTAAAATTTTGCACTATTGTATGCCTTCCAACCTCCCAACCCTGGTGTGAGCTATGTCTTGAGGGGCGTCGCCATACTGCCAAGCTGAACTTCCTCCTTTTCCAATCCTGTGGAGAAAGTCGTTGAAGCACCCATGCCCGGTTCATAACTACGTGAGGGGGAGCCTGATCTCTTTCGGCTCCATTGTTCTTACCAGAGTAACATGGTGAGCTCCTTGGCTTCCGTATTTAAATTTATTTGCCACTTTTCCTCCCCTCATGTAGATGTACCTTCTCTCTGTTGCTAGAGGCTCGATGAGCATTACATCCTCAACTACAAAAGTGGCTAGCTCTGATGCTATTCGGTAAGAACTCGCCGCCCAAAGGATTTCTTCTCTCTATACAGATGCCATTTGCGCTCTATATACATATGCCTTAGCGCTTTAGACCGAATCTCACAGCCATACAGAAGAATATTTTGCGTAACCACCATGTGATGGATTTTGGACCTCTCCTATCGCAGAAATATTCCTTAGGTCGGGTTTCCTTCTTACGAAGCTCCTCCCTGGTATCATCGACCAACTCTCTTTCTGAGGTTGTGGGTAAAAATTCGCATATTTTTACCATATCGATTACCTTGTCATTGACCGCACCATGTTCGCCCATAAGACTTGTTGCAAAGCCTGGTTTCCGCTAATATACAGTGCGTTTCCAACCAAATCGATCGCAGTGAAAACCACTACGCCCTGGACAGAAGAGCTATTAAATCGCTATAAGCTGCCGAAACCGACTCTAAAAGACTATAGAAATCGTTAAAAAACGACAAAAGGTAAAAAAAATCCAATGAATGAGATTGATAGAAGGTCAGTAGAAGTCTAGAAGGCAACTGAGTCACTTTTTGCGTATCACGAGGCTGTATATCCATTTTATTTCGCTATCGGCGTTCGAAACTCACTAGTTCTAGATACAAAGTCAACACTACTTATGGCTATCTACAGATATCTACAAACGAATAGAAGAGAAGAAAGTTTGTATTGCAGCGACCTTGTCCAGGGAAGGAGTAATGTTGTGTAAGGTTAGGTTGTGGGGGTGCTTCTCTTTTATTTGCGATACCAGATCTAAATATGTTGTCGACGTTCTCCGTGAAACATATGTTACAAAGTAATGCACAAGGCCCTCTAGTTCATCGCATAGTCCGTTGTCTATGTAGCGGAAGCGAGCAGTTTGAAGAACAGAGCAAGTGTTTGATATTGTAGTTCCTATTTCTTCCGTATCCTTCCTGGCAGCCCCTTTTTTTTTTGAGGTAGATGGGGAGGAAGGCAGAGACTGGCCCCTGGAGCACTGCGACCTAAAAAGATCTTTTGTGCTATCCCCTGGTTAATTGATTTTGAATTTGTCAACTAGCTGAACTCTAGTTCATTAATGAAGCTAAGAATAGTTCGAGCTGAAGAAGAGGTGACGTCAGAAGGTGATGTAACGCCTTTATGAAAGTGCTTTAGCCTAAGTCTGGCTATGGCCGGGCAATCACAGAGTATGTGATGGGCTGTTTTGGTGTCTTCAAGACAGAGCCGACACGTATCCGATTGAACACGGCCCATTTTCTTGAGATGGTAGTTGAGAGAGCAATGTCCAGTTAGGAAGTCAGTAAGGATCTTAGCATTCTGTTCGCTCATTGATAGAATGTCTCTAGTTCTATTTTTTGATAAGTTAATAAATTTCTCTCGCTAACGACCTCAATGGATTCACAAAAGTGGCATAAGACTCTCTTTTAATCACATAAAGGCTTAGTTCGGATCTATAGGCAGTCCAGTCTTCTTCTACATTACTTAGTCCCCCTTTACTATGCAGGCTTCTCAATTCTACGTTTTCTAAGTTCTCTGGTCCAACTTGATGGACCTTATTAGGCTTGCAGTTATGAAAGATGAGACAGAATTTATTAAAGCTTTCATTAATTCTTCTTGTTATGAGATGGACAAATTGGTACATTGAGGCACGATGAACTTGCAAATTAGCTGTGAAAACAGTTTTGGAAGGAGTTTGGCGAAAAATTGGAACGTGACCACAGATCTGCAGATAAGATGTTCTGGCAGACCGTCCGCCGACTCAGTGGAGAAAAGTTGAATATCGTTGAAGGAGTCAAATCCAAAGACGGTACACTTCTTTCCAATGAGGAGGACATCTTACGCAGATGGAGCCAGCACTTTTCTCAATCCTGAACAGGGCGCCGAAGATGACAGACCTATTGTCGAGAGTTGGACGGGAAGTAGTCTTACGGTAAAGGAAGTAACTTTGGCGACCAAAGCGCTAAAGGCTGGCAAATCTGCTGGTATGGATGAAATTCGGCCGGAAATGCTCAAGGCTTTAGGTAAAGAGGAAGTGCAATGGCTCTCGCGTGTCATTAAAGTGGCCTGGGAATGCGGTGAAACACCTGGTCATTGGCAAATGGGGGTGATAGTTCCTCTTTTTTTAAAAATGGGGTCAAAAAGAGATTGCGTCAACTATAGGGGTATATCTCCTTTAAGTCTCCCTGGAAAAGTCTTCGCTAAGGTGCTAGAAACGCGTTCCAAGGCTGTAGTTGAGACACTTTGGGGGATGAGCAGTGCGGTTTTCGTCCCGGTAGAAGCACAACCGACCAGTTATTCACTCTAATACTGGTTCTTGAGAAGGCCTGGGAGTATGCTAAAAGTGTCTATACTTGTTTTGGGGATTTGAAAAAAGCATATGATAGGGTTCCTCGAGGCAAACTCTGGAGTGTTCTGCAGGAGTACGGGACTGATGGTTCCCTGTTAACGGCAATTCAGTCTTTATATACAAAGTGTAGAAGCTGTGTTCGGAAAAACGGTGTTAAATCAATACCTTTCACTGTATGCGTTGGACTCCGCCAGGGGTGCGTTTTGTCACCTCTCCTCTTCATTGTATATATGGATTGGATATTTCAGCGCAGCCGTGGCAGAGAATGTTTCAAAACGGGAGACCTAAGGATTAGTCATCTGCTCTTTGCGGATGATTTGGTCATCCTTGGGTGACCGAACTTCAGCGCGCACTCGAAAGGTTTGTAACCGTTTGTGATGATGCTGGAATGAAGATCAACGTGAACAAATCGGAAGTAATAATATTTGGCGCAACAGCTCTTTAAAATGCCAGGGCCTAGCTTCTCGCAACCACTCATGTTGTGTGCGTTATATTTTTCACACGAATGGAAGGGCCCTACAGCTTAATGCCGAATCCGAACGGCGATTTGAGAACCTTTTTTCGTGACAACAATACTTTCGGATGATTGTCAGACGCTCGCGAGAGGTGGGACCGTGAAAAAACTTTTTTTTGTGTTTTCTGGGATTCGAACTTGGAACCTCATGCGTAGTGATCCGACACACTAACCACTTACGCCACGGCGCCCACAATCGGAAAAATCGGAAGTAATGGTCGTATCCAAAAAACCCATTCAGTGCACTCTGCATGTTAGTGGAGTCCCACTGAAGCAGGTGGATAAGTTTAAGTACCTCGGGGTCTTATTCACGAGTGATGGGAGGAGCAATGCCGAGTTATCCTAAAGAATTGGTCAGGCTGGATCAATTTTGAGAGAGCTTGGCCAATCTGTTATAAGGAAGGCCGAACTTAGTGTTCAAGCTAAGCTATCGGTTTTTAACTCGGTGTATGTTCCAACTCTCACCTATGGTCATGAAATTTGGGTAGTAACCGAAAGAATAAGATCGCGGATACAAGCTGCCGAAATGAGGTTCCTTCGCGGTGTTGCTGGAATAACTCGTAGGGATCGAGTGCGCAATACCAGAGTACGCGAGGCGTTCAATGTTGAGCAGGTACTTCTCCGAACGGAATGATCTATGCTTCGATGGTTTGGTCACGTAGTGCGCATGCCCCCAGACCGGCTTCCAAGACGTACCATGGTGGCCATGCCATCAGGTAGGCCTAGAAACAGATGGTTGGACCAAGTCCGACATCTCTCCTGGAGCCGTCTAGGGATTCTTCCTGATGATTTGGAGTCAATGGCGTAGGATCGAGAAGGATGGAAAGTCCACCTGGGCATCCTAACCACGCGACCCTCATGAAGGATTAGTGGGCCATTGAAAATGTATGTATGTATGAGATGGACAGCAGAGTCAATGGATGTGCCATTTGAAAGAGTTTGATGACGAGGATGAGGTGTTCATCAGTTGGACCTTTTTTTTTATAGAATGATCTGAGAAAGAGTTTTTTATTAATATGAAGGTAAGCTCTGGAACCTCTTCTCTAATTTTGTTGTGAAAAGTAGGACTTTGACAACTTCTGTTGCGCAGAACAAGATTTGTTGAGACAATAAATCAAACAAAGATTATAGAAGTAGACTTGAGTCCCAATACAGGATAAAGATAAGAGCAGCCGAACGTAGTGTGCGTAACTGCAAATAAAGTTATATAAACGACCTAGCTGAAGAAGCAGAGGAAGCTATCGGTATATGCGAAAATGGAACCGTCTATAAGCTCGCTAAAGAACTGAAACTAGAGGTAAGTTCGAATGGACCGCTACTGGAAAGTTAAGACAGGGTTTGATGTAATGTTGAATATCTCCTATGAGCTTTAGATGCTAATTTGGCTGAATCTTTTGATTACCGTGCAAGTCAATATCATATTTACAGTAAAACTAAAATTATCAGTTGTAAAATTTGCAAACTGGATTAAGGTTAAAATAAAATCGGTACGATCCAGTAATACCTTGCATTATGGTAGCTCTTAAAGTAGTGGAAAGCTTGCTAGCTTACCCGGATTGTTTTTTTTATCCTCCATCCAATTATATACGATATTAGTCATTAACACTACTAGATTCGGGTATCTGGATAGCACCAGATACTTCTTATTTCTTTGAAAGTTAAAATACTTACATACGTTCAATTCACGTAATCAACTATAATACAAATTCATCTCTTACATAAATTAGCCTCTCGGTTGAGTTAAAATTGTTTCAGTTATAAATCTACACACGTCTTTTCTTGGAATTGCCTAATTTTTTTTGCCAATATCAGTCAGAAAGGCAGTGCAAAGTGGAACAATTAACAAAGTTTGCACTTTTAACTGTTCGCGAACGTACTCAGTGTGAAATGGAAACCCTGTTCAACGTACAATAAAAATAAATTGCAAATTACAATTTAGAGGACATTCAGATTCAGATTAGCATTTCAAGCGATAATCGGTCGCCGCTAAAGCAAACAACTGAGAAAAAACAATTATGTCTTTGGCCATAAACACCCTTGCCCACGCTGGTGGTGAGTGTAAGAATTATCTGTTAATTATCGCTCTGCTGGAACTTAATGGCTGTGTTTAAAATTGAATTTAAAAATAATAGGAACATTAAATTTAAAACTTTTACGAAGCAATTAAGACGACATGCAGTTAAAAGAGAACCAAGTTCCGGATATCATGCATTCAATGACGGAAAGGTGATGTATTTATTTATGGCATGCAAAATTTGAAAGCTCAACAAAAAGTCATTTTATGTTTCCTTCATTGGACTTATCATATAAGCAAAAACGTTTCTGTCTATCATAAAGGAATTTGAACACAAGCAGCAGAGGCGAGATGACGCATTCAATTTGATGTGGAAACTAGTATCTCAATAAACCTGGCTTATTGCTTTTAAAGAAAACATTGACTTATTGTCTACGGAGACAGTCCTTAATTGTATCACAAGAACTAGGCGATCTATTGTACTTCAAACCATAGAAAGAAAGCATATTGTCAAATTTGTACGTACTCTTAGTGGAATGCAAAATTTCGACGAAGATAACATGGCCCTAACATCAACACCCAAAGCACACAGTATCGTTCTTGCAAAACCGTGACACTGGTACAGAAAGTAACGTGCTGTATCCTCGCCTTTGAGAAATGAACACAGGGTCTGAATTGATTCCCATGTTAGTCATGTTTCTCTGAAGCATAAACAACTAAGCTTCAAACCACTACACCAAATCATTCTCTCTCTGTGTCTATCCTTTCCAACGCCCGCACTATGTAAACACATGTTAAGGGTATTCAAAACCCCTTGAGTACACGCAAATTATAAAATAAAATATGCATTGTGTCCCGTGATGAACCCAAGCATAGTTCTGCAAACATTCCCACTAAGATTGACAAGAAATTTTGCAGTATTTCTATCGCAAACCAGTCAAATATTTCATTGCCCATAATTGGGCTATAACCTGATATCCAGACCAGATGTACTCTATTCTATTTGAAAGGCTGTTTTGTCTGTTTATGCATTTGAGAGTTTCTCAAGTGCCTTAAGTGCAACCAAGCAACTCTTATTAATTATTCAGTTTGTCACTCCGGATATGGCAAAAACTTTCAACTGGAAGACAGACGCCATTCTGCCCAGAGCGCAGTAGAAGTTGATCCCATAATCCAAAGACCAGCTGGAGTTCCATTAGGTAGATAGGTAGAAGTGGTTATGTCAGCAAACCATGCCGACACTTAACTAGCGCAGAAGCCCCGTTTTCATACCACAACTCAAGTGACCTAACGGATGTAACAAGGACGTTAACTACTAGGGAAAAGAAGAAGAAAAAGGGGTAAGGATTATTCAAGTCCACCCTGTTACATTGAGGAAGCTGATAATATCCCCAATGCTAATCTCCGCTCTATAAGGTTGTCGAAAAAGAGTTTACCTAAGGTGCGCTGTCTGGCCTTGCCTAAAGCCGGACACTTGCGGAGGAAGTGTAAGATTATTTCTATCTGGTCAGCAGTATTGCAGCTGTGATAGTGTGCATAAAATATAATCCTTATTCTGGCCGTATGAACCTCGATGGGCCAGTGGCCAGTACTAACTGCAAGAACTCTTGCAATATCTGCACAATTTCTGTTTTGTAGATCTTGCGTTCTTTTCCGGGAGTATTTGGGCCACATCTGCTTGGAGATGACACAGTTCCGCACCCGCTGCCATCTACTATCAGCCTTTAGTAGATAGTGCGCGAAGATGCCTTTGCTAGGGAAGCATATCGGAAGGGCAGATCTTTGCCTCGCGAGTTCATCAGCTCGCTCATTCCCCTCAATGTTGCTGTGATCCGGAACCCAAAGAAGACAAATCCTTAGCCGGTGACCAACCGAGGCGAGTTCTTTTTTGCACTGTTCTACTAGCCTCGAGGATGTAGTGGCAGATACTATAGACTTGATAGCCGCCTGGCTTTCAATGAGAATGGCAATGGTATTTAGGGGTGTAGAGGTTTGCTTAATTAGGCGGCAGGCCTCACGTACAGCAAAAACTTCCGCCTGGAAGACACTGCACGAATCAGGAAGCCGGTAAGACCTGGAAATATTGAGGGAATCAGAGAATATCCCCACCCCTACCCCGCAGTCCATTTTTGAACCGTCGGTGAAAATTGTTGATTCGAACTCATTTGTCAGTACGCTAGTTTCCCATTCCGCCCTGGTTGGGAATCTGACCGTGGCGTCATTTCTAAAGTTCACTGTGGGAGTTATATAGTCGGTCAGATTAGCTACCAGATCCCGCGGTAGCAGATTCACGATACTGTTGTGACCATACGGATTGGTGCACCAGCACCCTGTTTTCCTTAGCCTGACCGCACTACATGATGATAGATGCATAATGTGAAGATAGAGTGGTAAAAGGTGGAGAATAACGTTGAAGGCTTTAATTTGGCATGTCCTCATGGCACCCGCTGCGCCTATAGCCGCAGTTCTTTGTACCCTGTTGATTAGTTTGATGTTATAAGCTTTCCTTAACGCAGGTCACCAGAATAGCGATCCAAAGGAAAGAATAGGATGCGCCACGGCAGGGTACATCCATAAGACCATACTCGGGCGAAGTCCCCACTTCTTACCAAAGGTCTTGCTCCAGGCATAGAAAGCCACACAGGCCTTCTTTACCCGTTGCTCAATATTAAGCTTCGAGCTTAGTTTTGGATCAAGTACCACACCTAGGTACTTGGCACTGGAGGATAGGGAGAGTAGATCATTGTTTATCCGTCAAAGCGTAAACGTCGGTATTTTGGTTTTAGTGGTAAAGAACATCAGTTCAGTTTTGCTTGGGTTAACGCTGAGTCCACATCCAGTGGCCCATGACCTAATCTTGTCCAAGGCACCTTCCATAATCTCACTGATTACGGATGGAAACATCCCCGATACCAGTATTACCACGTCATCTGCATACGCGACAACCTTAACTCCATCTCTATCAAGTCTACACTAAATTTTGTTGATGACCATAAGCCATAGAAGAGGAGATAGGAGCCCACCTTGAGGAGTTCCTCTAACAACAGATCGATTGAATGATTCTAGTTTTTAGCATTGTCAATATCCATTTGCTAATAAACTCTTCCACACTCAGTTGGATCAGAGCTTCCTGAATCGATTCCGTACTGACGTTATTGAAGGCGCCTTCAACGTCTAAGAAGGTAGCAGGGATATGTTTTTTGAAAAGGATTGTCCTTTCTATCGTCCGCACAACTTCATGGAGCGCCATCTCTGTCGGAATTCTGAAGAAGCTCATTTGGATTCATCCATTTGATCCTCTCGGGGAAATGCACTTCGTATTTTCACCGAACACGATGACTGGGGCCATATTACCTAGCTGCATATCGAATATCATGCCCTTCATACCAGGCCCGTTTTTCCTGAATCAACACATCGATTTGTTTGTCTCCTTTTGAATGATTTAGTTCAGCGGCAGCAAGTTGAGCAACGAGTTCAGAACGAAGCCAGAAGTACTGTGCATGGCGCCAGTAACTCCAAGGCAGACTTCTCTCTGCAGTTTGGAAATTACGAGTATAGAACTGGCAGATTTAACCAACGTCCTACCTCATTGTGCTGTTTGAAAATTAGTCTGATGATAGCTATGTACAACCAGTGTACCACAGTAGGCCTCAGGCCCCATGCCGTACCGAAAGCTCTTCGACACTGCCAGAATTCTCTGAGAGTTCGAATTTATTTCAGCTCAATGTGCATGCGCCAAGTGAGCAAGATTGAGAGTTACACTCTTGACCCTTCAACGTTGGTAACCCAACAGCATCACTCTTTTTTTACGAGTAAATAGAACCTGGTAGCCTCGTGAATCAATAATCGAGATTATCCAAGTTGATTCCCATGTTAGTCATGTTTCTCTGAAGCATAAACAACTAAGCTTCAAACCACTACACCAAATCATTCTCTCTCTGTGTCTATCCTTTCCAACGCCCGCACTATGTAAACACATGTTAAGGGTATTCAAAACCCCTTGAGTACACGCAAATTATAAAATAAAATATGCATTGTGTCCCGTGATGAACCCAAGCATAGTTCTGCAAACATTCCCACTAAGATTGACAAGAAATTTTGCAGTATTTCTATCGCAAACCAGTCAAATATTTCATTGCCCATAATTGGGCTATAACCTGATATCCAGACCAGATGTACTCTATTCTATTTGAAAGGCTGTTTTGTCTGTTTATGCATTTGAGAGTTTCTCAAGTGCCTTAAGTGCAACCAAGCAACTCTTATTAATTATTCAGTTTGTCACCCCGGATATGGCAAAAACTTTCAACTGGAAGACAGACGCCATTCTGCCCAGAGCGCAGTAGAAGTTGATCCCATAATCCAAAGACCAGCTGGAGTTCCATTAGGTAGATAGGTAGAAGTGGTTATGTCAGCAAACCATGCCGACACTTAACTAGCGCAGAAGCCCCGTTTTCATACCACAACTCAAGTGACCTAACGGATGTAACAAGGACGTTAACTACTAGGGAAAAGAAGAAGAAAAAGGGGTAAGGATTATTCAAGTCCACCCTGTTACATTGAGGAAGCTGATAATATCCCCAATGCTAATCTCCGCTCTATAAGGTTGTCGAAAAAGAGTTTACCTAAGGTGCGCTGTCTGGCCTTGCCTAAAGCCGGACACTTGCGGAGGAAGTGTAAGATTATTTCTATCTGGTCAGCAGTATTGCAGCTGTGATAGTGTGCATAAAATATAATCCTTATTCTGGCCGTATGAACCTCGATGGGCCAGTGGCCAGTACTAACTGCAAGAACTCTTGCAATATCTGCACAATTTCTGTTTTGTAGATCTTGCGTTCTTTTCCGGGAGTATTTGGGCCACATCTGCTTGGAGATGACACAGTTCCGCACCCGCTGCCATCTACTATCAGCCTTTAGTAGATAGTGCGCGAAGATGCCTTTGCTAGGGAAGCATATCGGAAGGGCAGATCTTTGCCTCGCGAGTTCATCAGCTCGCTCATTCCCCTCAATGTTGCTGTGATCCGGAACCCAAAGAAGACAAATCCTTAGCCGGTGACCAACCGAGGCGAGTTCTTTTTTGCACTGTTCTACTAGCCTCGAGGATGTAGTGGCAGATACTATAGACTTGATAGCCGCCTGGCTTTCAATGAGAATGGCAATGGTATTTAGGGGTGTAGAGGTTTGCTTAATTAGGCGGCAGGCCTCACGTACAGCAAAAACTTCCGCCTGGAAGACACTGCACGAATCAGGAAGCCGGTAAGACCTGGAAATATTGAGGGAATCAGAGAATATCCCCACCCCTACCCCGCAGTCCATTTTTGAACCGTCGGTGAAAATTGTTGATTCGAACTCATTTGTCAGTACGCTAGTTTCCCATTCCGCCCTGGTTGGGAATCTGACCGTGGCGTCATTTCTAAAGTTCACTGTGGGAGTTATATAGTCGGTCAGATTAGCTACCAGATCCCGCGGTAGCAGATTCACGATACTGTTGTGACCATACGGATTGGTGCACCAGCACCCTGTTTTCCTTAGCCTGACCGCACTACATGATGATAGATGCATAATGTGAAGATAGAGTGGTAAAAGGTGGAGAATAACGTTGAAGGCTTTAATTTGGCATGTCCTCATGGCACCCGCTGCGCCTATAGCCGCAGTTCTTTGTACCCTGTTGATTAGTTTGATGTTATAAGCTTTCCTTAACGCAGGTCACCAGAATAGCGATCCAAAGGAAAGAATAGGATGCGCCACGGCAGGGTACATCCATAAGACCATACTCGGGCGAAGTCCCCACTTCTTACCAAAGGTCTTGCTCCAGGCATAGAAAGCCACACAGGCCTTCTTTACCCGTTGCTCAATATTAAGCTTCGAGCTTAGTTTTGGATCAAGTACCACACCTAGGTACTTGGCACTGGAGGATAGGGAGAGTAGATCATTGTTTATCCGTCAAAGCGTAAACGTCGGTATTTTGGTTTTAGTGGTAAAGAACATCAGTTCAGTTTTGCTTGGGTTAACGCTGAGTCCACATCCAGTGGCCCATGACCTAATCTTGTCCAAGGCACCTTCCATAATCTCACTGATTACGGATGGAAACATCCCCGATACCAGTATTACCACGTCATCTGCATACGCGACAACCTTAACTCCATCTCTATCAAGTCTACACTAAATTTTGTTGATGACCATAAGCCATAGAAGAGGAGATAGGAGCCCACCTTGAGGAGTTCCTCTAACAACAGATCGATTGAATGATTCTAGTTTTTAGCATTGTCAATATCCATTTGCTAATAAACTCTTCCACACTCAGTTGGATCAGAGCTTCCTGAATCGATTCCGTACTGACGTTATTGAAGGCGCCTTCAACGTCTAAGAAGGTAGCAGGGATATGTTTTTTGAAAAGGATTGTCCTTTCTATCGTCCGCACAACTTCATGGAGCGCCATCTCTGTCGGAATTCTGAAGAAGCTCATTTGGATTCATCCATTTGATCCTCTCGGGGAAATGCACTTCGTATTTTCACCGAACACGATGACTGGGGCCATATTACCTAGCTGCATATCGAATATCATGCCCTTCATACCAGGCCCGTTTTTCCTGAATCAACACATCGATTTGTTTGTCTCCTTTTGAATGATTTAGTTCAGCGGCAGCAAGTTGAGCAACGAGTTCAGAACGAAGCCAGAAGTACTGTGCATGGCGCCAGTAACTCCAAGGCAGACTTCTCTCTGCAGTTTGGAAATTACGAGTATAGAACTGGCAGATTTAACCAACGTCCTACCTCATTGTGCTGTTTGAAAATTAGTCTGATGATAGCTATGTACAACCAGTGTACCACAGTAGGCCTCAGGCCCCATGCCGTACCGAAAGCTCTTCGACACTGCCAGAATTCTCTGAGAGTTCGAATTTATTTCAGCTCAATGTGCATGCGCCAAGTGAGCAAGATTGAGAGTTACACTCTTGACCCTTCAACGTTGGTAACCCAACAGCATCACTCTTTTTTTACGAGTAAATAGAACCTGGTAGCCTCGTGAATCAATAATCGAGATTATCCAAGTTATGCAGATTATGCAGACGGTGCTCAAAGATATTTCTGGTACCAGTATACAAATATCGTCAGCATAGGCCTGATTTCAGGATCCCAAATTATACGTTTCCGCAAAAAGCAAATCGCCTACAAAGTACTTAAGTAAAGGTGAAAGAACTGCACCTTACAGGCAGTCTCTTCGGCCACTATCTGGGAGGCTGCATTCCACACAAATCTTGTAATCTCAGGACCAGATTCAAAAGTTTCAGCCAACACGTTTTGTTCAATCGACACTACTTGTTAGCCTAGAAAATGTATCGCAGGCAAAACATCATTGGCCTCCTGTCTGGAACTTGTGTACCCCATCGGGCTTTCGAAGGATGTATTGACTTTCTGAAAGAAAGTCATTTCCATTAACTCTCCACAGAATGTCCTATATAATTCCAGTTTGACTGATAATAGCGTTCGGAAGGGAAACTCTAACTCCTTCTGCTCAATATGGCCAAGCGGACGTTCTCATATTATTCAAACAAAATCGAAATTATATGTAGCGATGATCCAAAAGAGTGACATCTCCCAGAACATGTCACTTTGTGATCGATTCAGATATCATTCTGTTAGAAAAGGAGAAAAAAGTCGGTTGGTTACCAACATTTTTTGATTTTTTGGTCAGAAGACATAATGAATTCCATCAACTTATCACCCCTGGAGTTACATTTAATGCTACCCCATAGCATATGATTAGCCCTAGATTCTTAGATTCTGCGTATCTATAGGCAATAACTCCCATCAGTTCCATAAAAGGAGGAAGTCCTCCTTCTTTAGGGTTTACGAATGAAGTCGTAAGGTAAAAACAAGGCCAAACAATTCCTTCAAAGTCCAAAAGCTGTCTCAATTTAATTTGTACGAACAAGGCCCACCATCATGTTTACTCCTTATCCCCATTCGCGTTCAACTATAGTTTACTTCCCTCATTTACACCTGCATAGTGCCACTGTTTAACTGCACATTTGACGACTCTGAAATTTTGGTGCCAGCAAATCGAAAGATATTGAGATTATCTTGAATATGAAATTGTCTGCGGCATAAACCGAAAAAATTTTTTGAAAAGATCCCCCTACCTCACACTCCGATCAACCCTAGCCACACCCAGCGCTTTTTCAACGCACCTATCTGCAGTACAAATTCACGTAAAAATGGAAACTGCATAGGCTTACACAAGCTTTTACATCTCAGCAACTTCGGCTCTGGACAACACCTTGATGGAAACGTCAGACAAAGCAAAAAAAAGCATAGTAGCATCCTTTCGTTAACATATTGAACCGGTTCAGTCGGTCAAATTACTTCAATATTTCTGATCTGGAGCAAAAAATCGCTCGGATGGTTGGCAAAAATGCAAACTCCTTCAATCTAAATAAGACATATTGGCACTTGTCCCTCATGAGCTCGTCCAAATTGTCACCACCCTCAAATTTCTACTGAAAAGACAAATTTTAGATAAACATCTCGCTACTTGGCAACATCTACTCAACTAGATGTAACTAGACAGACAACTACAGATGGCAGGGTCACACAACCTGTCAGATCTACAAGCAATCTAGCCTAAATTGGATCTTAAATGTTCGGACGAGTTCGCTTTGCTAAAGGGATTGCAGATCAGCAATGCTTTCTCTTGTGACTTCCTCAACGACGTAAGAATCCGGCTAAGCACTGGATCCATAAAAAGCTCCAGCTGGTTTAATAAGCCATTTAAATAGTTATAATAAGGACACCGTTTGATCCAGGTACAGACACAGCATCGCCTCACTCCAAAAAAGGTGGATAGACAGCGACTGCTTTGGATGACTCCAAGCTGAAGCACTGCTAGATCTATTGTTCCTACATGGTAACACTTTCAAAATACTTTGTAAAATTTCCTTACACTTTATCCATTTGAAGTGTTAGGGACTTTAAAACCACTCAGCTCCATACTCTGCAATCACAATGGTAATTATCACTTTTACCCCGAGTTCAACTTAGAGGTAAGTCGTTGCAATTCCCAAACACTTAAGAGCTGTTAAAACATAACACTTATCAACCTCTAGAGCCGGGGTACTTTACCTTGACTCCCATAGACCTTTTTCAACATATGATGCCTCAATTCTGAAGTACGAGTACTTGTACATTGATTGCTTTAAATCCAATAGAATACACACATTTCAACAGACAGATGCATCCATTAATTTACCATATAAATGCGTTCATGGTTATTAACTCTAATTGATGACTAGAGCCGTCTGGTAAAGAGCCGCACTATTCACTTATAAATGTATCCATTAGGCAATGGTAACCATAAAAATGTTACTCATGAAAGCTTTCAGATTCCTGAAAGAAAATATATGTGTTTGCACGTTGCAAGCCAATCGTTCCTCCTGAGTTTGAAAGCAATCACTAGCTACGAGTGCAAGAGATGAAACAGAAACTTAGAGGCCTACTTCCATTCCATGTCATGTAGGAGAAGCATGGGTTCCATGAGTTTAATCTTCTTGGAGCCGTTCCGTGCGTTAAGTGTAATAGAGATATGTATTGTGTGCGGAGAGAGGTCTAATCATAGCGCTACATGAATGAAGTGTTGCATAAGACGAATTGCAAATGGAAGATATTTAGTAATTTCTGGAAAGAATTTCATGCAATTTATAGTGCAAGTGCATTCTTCAAACAGACAAGTACACGGGTGATTAAGCGTGTGAAGATTGGGTTAAGATTGTTCAGTTAGTAGTGTAATGGCTGATTTTTTCAACTGTAAAATGTATATTTTCCTTTTTATCACATAAAAGCTCCTGATGGAGGTTTTTTTTTAATTGTGGCCACGCGAATTTGACGTAAAGACACAGGGCCAGGGGCCAACTTTAGGACGGCAGTAGTTCTACTCTCCTTATGAAAGCAATGATTACAGCTGCGGAGGAGTTCCTTAAGTCTATTGGAGATATAATCTCTTTAAGGAAAAAATGTCTCCCAAATCTGCACAGAGCTGGTAATTCGCATAGTATGTGTTCTGTGGTTTCATCCTCTTCTAGACAAATGGAGCAGGTGATATCCTCCGAGATTCTGAATTTGTTGAGGGGGTATCTTAGGAAACTCACAAGCCTTCTTATATCTTATATCAACTGCCTTTTTTTAGAAGGGTCGGGCCGCTCTTTTACCTTGTGTAAGACCTTGGGTGTTATTCCAGTGGGGAATTCACATGTTGCCTTTCCAACTGTTAAGGGTATATTTAAAAGCAGAATCAGATATTCCGCAAAAGGGTTCCGGTCCAATGAACAACTCGGAGGAGCCTTCTCTGGCGAGCAGATCCGCAGTTTTATTGCCATCAACGCCTACGTGGCCCGGTATCCACCACGGTTTTACTTTGTTGTATTGGACCAAGTTTTGTAAACTATCGAAATAGCTTAAAACTGATTTTGAACTGATCAAGTGGAAGATCAGTGTCTTGAGCGACGCTTGGCTGTCGGTGAGTATGTGGATGGTAGCACCTTTGATGCCTGAGTGCAGGTTTATACTAGCGCAGGTCTCTATAGCGTAAAACTCGGCCTGGAAAACACTGGGACTCTTTCCAAGTGGTTTCGAAACTTTATAATGGCCTGAATCTATTTTTGATCCGTCGGTATACCACACGATTACCTTTGGACCAAGCAGCGGTCCGCCAATATTTCACGTATCAAGGCTTGGGATCTCAATTTCAAACCTTCTGCCGAACTAGAGTGATTTGGACATAAAGCTAGAAACCATGCTGAGCATATCTAACTCGGGAAAGTTGGTTAATAAATCCATGAGATCCACGTTATCACATGTACTATGATTAGGACTTTTAAAGACTAACTGCACTGCGAGTTCTCACTTTCTTGATGAATATTTGTATGTAGCGGAGTGAATCTGATTACAGCCTCTATTGCTGTCGTGGTACAGGTATGCGTATGCATAGCACCTGGGATTCCAAGGCAAGCTAATCTTTGAAGTTTATTGAGTTTTTTTGATGGTTGTGACTTCCTTAGTTTTTGTCCATCAGACAATGGACGCATGCATTAGGATGGGTCTAACTACCATGGTATATAGCCCGAATGTGACCTTTGGGGTTAGACACCAGGTTTTGCCATACATACGGAGACAAACCTACATGGCAGTAGTTACCTTGGCAATTTTATGTTTAATATGGGAGTATGGAACTGGAGTTTCAGTTAAGTTTTTTTTTTTTGTCTAGAACAATTCTTAGATATTTTACCTCGTCGGAAAAACCAATGGTTGTATCATTTAGAGCTACTGTACCAAGGTTAAGCATTCTTCTTCTTGTGAATAGTGCAACGACTGCCTTGCTTGCGTTAGTTCAGAGGCCCTCCCCAGCACACCAGTCCGAGACTACAAGATTGCTGCCAGAGCAGCCATCCGTCTAAAAGCCTCATCACAGTGGTCTAGTTATCACATTGACCACTCCTCGATGCTTGATCTTCTCAAGTTCACACATGAAATCACGGATTGCACCCCAACGAAA
The DNA here is from genome assembly GCA_945910035.1 of Brachypalpus laphriformis. NCBI lineage: Eukaryota > Metazoa > Arthropoda > Insecta > Diptera > Syrphidae > Brachypalpus > Brachypalpus laphriformis. The sequence continues at coordinate 291,411,531 of OX246753.1, read as the reverse complement.
CTGAGATTTGACCGAAACTTCCGTACGAGTATCCCTGAACGGGATAAATGGGATAACTCTCCCCCTGATGATGGTAATTCGGTGTACTTCTACACAGATGGCTCTAAGACCGAAGGTGGGGTGGGCTGCGGTGTTTTCTCCGAAAAGCTCAACCTGAGCATCTCTTTCCACCTCCCTGATCATTGTAGCGTTTTTCAGGCAGAAATCATGGCGATTAAGGAAGCCCTGTCCTGGCTAAAATCTAATGTAAGTATTAACTGTCAGGGATATTAGCATTTTCACTGACAGTCAAACGGCAATCAAGTCCCTGGAATCGTGCTCTTTCACTTCAAAGGCCATCTTAGACTGCCTTTTGTCTCTCACGGAGATGGCAGAGCAACATTCACCTATGCTGGGTGCCAAGCCACAGAGACATTCCAGGAAACTGTAGGGTGGACGAGCTCGCCAGACAGGGTACTACTCTAAGGATTCTGACAGTTAGGCAAGTCTTTGGTACTGTATCAAGGCGAACCCCACAGGCGGATCAGTAGAAATGCAGTGAAGTGGGAGGATTATGATCCTTTATTTTCGAATCATAACCTCGCATATAAAAGGAAGAAGAAGGCAAGTCTTTGGTATGTGCCTCGCTACATGTAAGCATCTTTAAGAGCAAGACCAACCATAGGTGGGAAATTGGTTCAACGCGTCACATTTCGAGGCAGATCTGGCCTAAGCTGGACCAGAAACGTAGTGCCGAGCTGGTTAAACTAAAGCGATTACAGATCAGCTGCGTTATCGGTGTCATCACTGGACACTGTCTAATAGGCCAACATGCCAAAAGACTTGGCCTCTTTTCCAAGCTGTAGGGACGAGGAGGAGAAGGAAACCATCCTTCACCTCCTATGCACATGTTCTGCTCTATAACGTAAAAGAATGCTCCATCTAGGGGCTCCCTTCTTTGATAACCTCAACGATTTGTCGTCCTTAGGCGTCATGAGCATCCATCGCTTCATCAAAAGCTCCGGTTTGTTTTATTAGTTCCTGAGTGGTCTAATGGTAGATCCTTGGCATCACAAGCATCGTCGTGCAGACATCCAATCTAACCTAGCCTTACCTAACCTTGTAGTTTTGTTTCACATGCATATGTTTTCAAAGTAGTTTTCTCCATTTTTTCCTAGGAAAATCCTGCAATACGGCAATAGATTGGGAAATGCCAAGTGCAAATAAACGATTTTTATAGTACACAATAGAAAATTTTCGATATATCGATATTCCTTTTCGATATATCGATATTCCTTTTCGATAAATCAACCACCGATATTGATATTTTCCGATGATCCCAATACCACGTTCAGGTCCAAAATTAAACTTCGATGTGGCATTCGTCAGTTGGATTACTCTTCATCAACTTGAGTTCTAGAGAAGGCCTAGAAGATGCAATAAATATCGTAAGCGTTCTTACCTAGCACGAGTAGTATTCTAACTCCATCCCACCTGCTTCTGCAATAAATGTAAATAACACCTGCTGTAAGCTAATTTGATTAATAGCACTTGAATACGACATTAGCAGCACAGCACAAGATAAGGTATGCGGTCAAGGATGTAACGACTATTCGTTGCGCTCTGAATGACATGACTATCAAGTCAGTCAACAATTCTCAAACGAATCATTTCGAAGGTAAATCCAACTAAAGACACGAAGACACTCATATGCGTCAATGTAGATGATCGTGAATGTGCCAAACACCAGTCTTGAGCAATTATTTCCCTCCAAAACCGCATTAGAATGACACCAAACATGGCAGTCATCGGAACAGAGAATTCATTACAAACAACTTCCTTGACCAATCGTCAACATGTTGAACAACATCTCTGTTTGTCATACTAACAGAATTTCAGTTGTATATTTCTACAAATATGTGTATTAATTGCAGTACACCATCAGAAGAGACTTGATAATTACACATGAGTGTTATAATGAACTTTTTGCATGCACCGTCTTCAAGACTGTTGTCACGGGAGAGCTCTGTGCAACATTCGTGGTGTACTGTAAGACCGAGCGTGTCATACGGTCGTGTCTGACTAATGTCGCTGCCGACGAAGAGAGTTTATGGTTAAAATTACCTCCATAGATACATAGTTTAGATAGGCAACCGGTGAAAGATACAACAGTGGTGGTACTAACTCATGTACATTGGTAGCAAAAAAGGTCTTATTTTGGCACACATTTGGTAATGGGAAAGCAGTTCCTGGTACTTATCTATGAAATCATGGGGTATGCACGGCATGCCGGTGTTATTCAAGATAAACAGTCGAAAGAATCCAAAAAAAGAAAAGATTGACTCTTTCGCTAATGATTTATGCCCTGATGTAATGTCTAAGAGAGTTCCCTTTGTCTTGAGTTGATTGGTTTATGCAACAACAACAGTGAAATTAATTTTTAAGTGATATTATGAAGTGGCTGTAAAAATAGTTAGGGATTGATGTCGGGCATGCTTTGAAGGACGTGGTTTATGCTTCGGTTTTGCTATGCTGTTTAGCGTTTATGAGGAAAATCTATTAATACTCGTATAAAGACTCTGTTCAATGTGAAGTGGAGTCAGGGCTAATGCAGATGGTAGCAGTTGGAAGGGATTCATGAGCACTTTGTTTAATGATGAAAGTCATACCCAATTTAATTGAGTGGTGAAACAAAGAGCTGTGAAATGAAACGAACATGATTAGGTGGACATGATGCAATGCAAACGAGGATATGTCTTTTCTTTTGAAATAGGTTTCGGTTGAGCATTGAAATTCGAACAAAATGCGAACAATGTGAGTCGGACTTTGAACAAAGAATATCCTCGGAAAGATTCTTGTGAAAGTCGAAGTGCTTATTATTATGGATTAACCGGAGTGAAGAGATCAAAACAGACCTGTCTGACACTGCTTAAGAAACCGTTTTTATTATCCCCAGAATTCATACGCGATTGAGTGCATTTGTCGAGGAACTTCAAGCTATAAAAAACCGAATGACGGATTTTGCTGAATGGTTGGGGGTGTCGAACGAAAAGATGAGCCATCTACCGAAGTGTTTTATTATTTGTGTAGGGTTATTTTGCACTGTGACCTAATGGTCTATTGTGCCCTCTGCTAAACTTAGAGAGGTTTGTTCCCTCGTTAAAGTCCCCTTCGCAATTGCAATTCCTGAGGAATTGCGTTTGAAGGTCATATGCTCTTACTTTGCCTCGGCGAGAGTAGTTCGCCTTAGAGCTCTTTCTTCAGACCAGTTTCTATTAAGAATCTGAGAATGAGAAGTGGGTCCATGGTTGGCATATCCTCTTCTGATACTAGATATTTGCCCAAGTATTTCGATCGTTTGTGGGTCAGTGCCCCACAAGACTCCAGAAGGTGTTCCGGAGTCTTACATGACTCGTTGCAGAATCTGCAAAGGCCTTCATCTGCTATACCTAGTTTCCGTAGATGCTCCCTGAGTTTGCAGTGCCCCGTTAGGAAGCCTGTTAGGATCCGTAGGTTATTCTTGCTAAGGCAGATGCAGGCTTCGAATCTTTTCCGGTTGTAACATCACAGTAGTTTCTTAGCTTACGCTCAAAAGTATCAGTATACTTGTAATGAGAAACTTTTCCAAAAATATTGGCGATCAGATGCGGCCTGAAACTGTAGACCCCTTCCATTCGTATGTGGCTATGGACTGTTTGTATCTAAACCTTATTTTGAGTACAATTTTTTACAGTGACAGTCAAATCATTTAGACTTGAGTCCAGCTTTTTTGGAATTCGAATTAGAGAATACATATCTTTGTGATGATTTGGACTCTAGAATATAAAGGGTCATTCAATAGCTATGGTAGAACTTTGACAGTCGACTGATTTGAAAACATTTTTCTGTCATTCTGCTGACATTGTACTCTGTCATAGTCACCATTTTACATACCATCGAGCTCTACACGATACAACAATGCTTAGAAATTGTAAAAAATTATTATTAAAATTCGAGTTCTGTTCGCGGAACGTTCTGTGCATCACGTACGAATTACGACAGAGCTCATTATTCGGCGAATTATGAAAAAATTCGGGGAAAGTGCTTCAGTACCTGATCGAGCAGTTCCAGATGCGCGATCGACCAAAAATATTGCTGCAATGGCACAGAGTGTGCGCGAGAACCAAAACGTCTCAATTTCATTGAAAATTTACCTAACGTACGCTTCAATTTGGCTAATTTGTCGAAAAAACTTGGGCCTGTATCCGGTCCATCAAAATTCAAATTGATCAAGAACTGAAGCCTATTGACAATTCCATGCATCGCCCATTCACTGACTGGGCTCTGGAGCAGTTGGAAACCGATCCCAATTAAACAAAATTATCTTCAGCGACGAGGTGTATAATTGACTGAATGGCTGCGTAAACAAACAGAATTGTCGATTTTGGAGTAATGAAAATCCAATATCTTTGCATAACGAAAAACTCACTGTTTGCTGTGGATTATGGGCCAACGGCATAATCGGACCTTATTTTTTCAAAGATGCGCGTGGGCGGGCGCTGATTTTCAACAGGGAACAGTACCGGACCATGATAACCGAGTTTGTTTAGCCGAAAATTTATCGTTTGGTTTCAACAGGATGGTACAACGTGCCACACAACGAACGAAATATTATACTAGAGATATTGAAGGCGAAGTTCCGAGTCGTGTAATCTCAGTTGGCCGCCAAGATCGTGCGATTTGGTGCCCTTAGACCCTTTTCTTTGGCGTTACATTAAATTTCTGGTCTATACCAATAAGCCAGCAACAATTGCCGATCTTGAGGATAACGTTATTCGCGTCACTGGCGACATTGAGGCCAACTACTGTGCCCGCTCGGATGACCGCCGTCAAGCAAAGCCGTGGGGTCCATTTACACGACATTATTTTCAAAACATAATGGTATCGAATGTTCTTTTAATTTGAAATAAAAAGATCCGCTATACCTCAAATACAACTTGTTTTACTAAAATTCAAAGATGTATTGCGCTTCATGAATGACCCTTTATAACATCATAAGTTGATAAAGCAGTTAATGTTTTCTTCTTCCCTTAATCAGCGAGGTTATGATCCGAAAAAAAGCCATCACAACCCTCCCACTTCACCGCATTTCTACTGATCCGCCTGTGATGTTCGCCTGTTTGACCTCAGAAAATATCGGCAACCCTGCCGATTTTAAATCACTCGGTTACTGAGGCCAATAAAATGCCAATGTCGTCGCATTTGTGTGATCCAGGCGTTTATAGGCCTGCCTTTCCTACATAGCGATGTCTTTGGAACGTGCATTGATATTGCCTTTTTAACAGGGTTCAAATGATCTCTTATTTGAACGTGGCAATACCAGCTGAGCCGGTCGCGCTCTATTTTTTGTACGATAGTTTCCTTGATGTGAAAGCTTCCACGGATCTTCGAACTTCTTATTTGATCAAGCTTTGTCACTCCTGCTGTCATGCGAAGCATCCTCATCTCAGCTGTCGTTAATTTACTCTCATACGTTTTGTACTTCGTCCAACATTGTGAACCGTATGTGAGTGCTGGACGCACAACTGCGGTGTAGAGCCTTCCTTTCAACTTAGGTGGCATTTTTCTGTCACAGAAGATAGCGGAATTTTCTCGCCACTTCATCCACCCTACGCTTACGCGATTATTGATGTCGTCATCCCAAGTTGCTTTGCTATTGATCATAGATCCCAGATATTTGAACTTTTCGCACTTGGGAAGTACTGTTCGATTCAAATAAATGTCTGTAATAGGCCTGAGTGGATCAGAGAACGGGCAGCATAAGTACTCTGTCTTTTTTGAACTATTTCCCTTCAGAACGTCCACCCACACATCAAGTGCTCATTGCAGGGATGTAGGATCCTCACTTATGATGGCTCCATCGTCAGCAAAGAATAACTGATCTACCTTGGAGTCCATCACTTTACCTTCAAGCAGATAATCAAGGACTGTAATAAAGAGCAAAGGACTTAAGGCGCTTCCCTGGTGCACCCCGACTTTGATTGTGAACTCTTCGGTTACTCCAGTGGGGCATCTTACTCTTGTCTTTGCTCCTTCGTACATGTCCATGATCATCTGTACATAGGTTTCTCGAACCCCTCGATGTCTTAGCGCTACCCATATCAGATCTTGTGGTTGTCTGTCGAATGCCTTTTCAAAGTCAATAGAATAGCTTAAGCATAAACAACTGAGCTTCAATAACCACTACACCAAAATCTTTCTCTCTCTCTCTCTATCCATCCTTTCCAACGCCCGCACTGTGTGTAAACATGTTAAAAGGTATTCATAACCCTTTGAGTGCGCGCAAATTATACAAAAAAAAAAAAAAAAACAATACGCAAATCCTTTGAGGAATCACGATATTTTTCCATTCTTCTTCTTCCTTTTAACAGCGAGATTATGATCCGAAAACAAGGGATCATAACTCTCCCACTTCACCGCATTTCTACTGATCCGCCTGTAGAGTTCGATGTTTTTCCATTATGATCCTCGTACTTTGGATTGCATCTGTGGTTGATTTACTCGAGACAAACCCGCACTAATCATCAGATAGCCGTATTATTTTTCGCAGTCGGCCATGTAATACGCACTCAACGATCTTTATGGTGTGTGACATCAGCTTGATCGAACGTTAGCTATCGCAGTTTCGCGTATCACCCTTCCCTTTGTATACAGGCAGAAGGTAACTTTCCCTCCATTGATTCGGCATTGGATCACCTCTCACAAATTTGGAGATGAGAATTCTGAGCCATCTGAACTCGATGTCTCCCATCTTTTTCCAAAACTCAGAGGGCATCTCGTCTTGTCTGGCCCAAACGCTTTTCGTTTTTTGGAGTATTTGACCGACTCACTAACTTCTTCGACTGTAATGTTCGGGTATTTCTTCACAGTTAGGGGTGGCTCTTTAGCCGGGGAAACTGTTCATTTAAAAGTTGGTCACAATACTGCCGCCACCTCTGCAGAATTTTGTCGTCATCTACAAGAAGCTGGCCATGAGCATTGTTAATGAACTTTGGCGAACGAGTCTCCCGAGCATATCTCCTTCTTTGGGCGGCTATTTTGAAGATGTTTGCGCTCTTGTTTTTATTGTGTCTTCGCAGCTCCTGGATAGCCTGGTTTGCAAAGCAACCGGGGAAGATATTTTCTGCAGCTCTCGATACAGGCCCTCCGTACTCTCTGCTTGAAGCTGGGCGCACTTCTTCTTCTTTTTTTTTTTCTTGCAACATCTGTATTCCATTTCGAGGCGAGCTTTTTCGTCACTATTATTAGAGCGGCACTTTGACCAAGCTTTGAAAACCGCTTTCTTCTCATTTATCACCTTCTTAGCCTCATCACTCCACTTCATAGCAGTTAATGTCAAACATTTAAAATCAGGGTTTCAACCTAGTCACACTCAGTCTTAGCTAAAGTTGATTTAAATTGAATTAAAACAAAAATAGTTTAAACTGAGTCCTATTCTAAACGTTGAAAAGACTCACACAGTGTGCGTTATTCCGACTGCAATTCCATAAAGACAATCAGATTCTCTGTTCTATTCGTGATTGCACGCATGTTTAAAACTAAACTATAAAGGATTAATGAATTGTAACCAAATAAATAAAATAAATAAATAAGTTATAAGTATTTGGCCCCCGAGGAAATTTAATTCTCTTTTGTAGGGCCATTCCAAATATTTCATACCTCACTCCCACTGTGTGGGAGTGAGATTTTGCTGTAGTAAACCAACGCAAAAAGCGAGGTTACCTTTAAAATTGTGCAGATTATCAGCAACTCCACTGGTATTCATACCGAATTGCTGCAAGAAGTGAATGTGAACTGTGCGAATGGACAAAATTTAGTGGTGGTTTTGATAGTACATGTGTGTGAGGATACATGTATTCTGAACAGGGGATGGCATCTTTACTATTTACTATAACCCACCCTAATTATCCATGGCCTATGCTATTTGATACTTTGACCCCAGAGGAAATGCTCTACGAATAGAATCTCTCATCGAAAGTCAGGTCCAGATATGAAAGGTAGAAACATAACACTTATAGATTCAACAAGGTGTCTTTCTGTCTGTCAGTCGTCACGTAATGTAACTTTGGAACCGCTTAACATACGTGAACAAACATTTTTCGGAGGCTATAAGCAATTATGATAACAAACTTTTTTGCGGGTACCGTGCACCCAAATAAATATATATATATATATATCTTTCCAATGTCATATATTTATTACTATTAGAGAGAGTAAAAGTTTTCTTGTTTGTTACTGTTTCATTCAAAAAGTACTTATTCTATTGCAATGAATCTTTTACTGGCTTATTAAGCATTATATCCTTAATAACATAAGCTTCATGCCATCAAGTCTTATTAAAAACGAGCTGAAGAGTAAGTCGGAGATGATTATTGGTTGCTATACTTTTTTTTTAAGGTGAGGAGTGGGGTGCTAACAGGGCTCTACTGTGACCTTCACAGTAATATTTTGTACTATCCCCTAAAAAAGGCGCTGTGCGAATTGTGTCCTTGCTGATTTCTTGGGCTGAGCAGGAGATTATATGAGATGAGGTATTGAACCCTTTATGAAAATGTTTTAGTCTGCTACAAGCAATAGTGGAACATTCACAAATAATGTGGTCGGCAGCTCCAGTGTCCTCAAGCCATCGTCCGCTTCTGTCTGATTGGCTAACACCTATTTTCGTAAGGTGATATTGGAGAGAACTATGGTCAGTAAGGAATTGCTAGAATGTCTGAGTGCTTTTCATGTTGTTCCCAACGATGTATTTACTTACTTAATGGGCTCCCGAGCCATGTAGTTTCTCTGCCTGAGACACAGCATCTTTCCATATTTGTCGATCCCAGGCACGCGCGCTGCTTTCAGTTTTCTGGCATCCGATTACTTGATCTTTATACTGGAAGTTCGGTGGTTTTCGTCATCTCAAACCTGGGGGCTGTGATTTGAAGATACTCTTGGCTGGAGCATTGTTGTCCATTCGGGCGATGTGGCCAAGCCAATCTAGTGGACGTATCTTAGCTTTTTGGACTTCATCCACATCTTAGCACAGCTCATAGATTGTGGGAATAATATTTACTCCAAGGTAAGTTAACTCGTTGACCACCTTGAAGTTAAACTCATCAACAGTGACATTCTGTCCTACGTTTCGGACACATCAATTTTTGTTTCCTGATAACATATGGTATACTTGATTTTGTCCTCATTAACTTCAAGACGAAGACTCGTCTCGCTTGATCTTCAGTTGCTGTAAATGTCATTGTGCATCGTGGAGCACAGGACGACGAATGCTGTCATATGCGGCCTTAAAGTCGATAAACAGTTGAAGAGTTTCGATTTAAAGTTCATTGGTATTTTTCAGGATTTACTTTAATGTGAAAATTTGGTCTACCGTTGATCTGCCAGGCCGGAAGCCGCACTGGTTCGTACGGGGTATTGTGTTGTTGATATGCTTTATACGTTCATGCATTACGTTCAATAGGTTCTTGTTCGCGACATTTAACAGAGATATGCCTCTGCAATTCATACATTGACTGGAAGTGGGTTCTCTTCTTGCCCTATAACTCTCTCTATTTGATGCCCGTTAAGCAGCTGCTGGAACTGCTGCTAAAAACAGGTCTATACTTCCCTGCGCTTCGATGACCAATTTACCCTCTCTGTTCCGGATTTAAATCCAGCTGCCAATTGCTTGGCTTTTCGATAGAAGTTCCGGATGTTATTGCGTCCACAAGACTCTTCGATTGCCTTGATCTGAGAGGCTGCATGGGCTCTTTTCTTTCTGCGCTGGATTTTCTGCTCTTCCCTTCTTCTTGTTCGATATTCCTCTCTTGCTGCCCTTGTTTGGTGGCTGGTAGCCCAAAGTGGGCTCGGTTACCTCTTTGATGATGATGGGATATTGGATCCTTTGGTTGTTTGTGGTAGGTGAATCGACGGGAGAGAATTTCTCAGCCAGATGCTCTTTGTAGACTCTGCCTACTTTAGGCATGCTACGGCGCCCAATGTTAAGTTTTTTTCTTCTGAGCAATTTGCAGCCACTTCTTATAGGACAGTCGAGCTCTGAATTTTATGGCAACAAGTAAATGGTCAAAGTTGACATTAGCATCATTTTTTATCGAATTGTAAATACTGACTTTACTTTAAAATCCGCCATTGTCGTCCAGCCTCAATTTGATTTTAATGTACTTACATGTTTGGATGTTGTGCAGAGCTTGGAAAACAACCAACGCGGTTGGAGAAGATGGGGTTCCGCTTCTATTTATTAAAAATATACTTCCATACATTATAACCCACATTACTCATATTCTAAATTCTTGCATTGACCTCAACCTTTCCCGAGAGTTGGCAAATCGCTAAAGTTTTACCCATTGCTAAAAAGAATTGTTCTAATTCAACCAATGATTACAGACCTATTAGCATTTTTCTCTATTTATGAAAGGCCTTCGCTACTAACTGGGCAGATGAAAGCCTACCTCGAAGAAAAGTGTTTGCTCAACCCTTGTCAATCGTGTTGCAGGTCAGGTCATAGCTGCTCTACTGCTATGGTTAACATATTAGAAGAAATCAGGCAACCTTTCGATAGGGGTTTTCTAACCCTTCTTTGTCTGCTCGACTTTTCGAAGGCCTTTGATAAGGTTAATCACCAAATCCTCTGCTGGAAGTTAAGGAAACGCTTTCATTTTGGTAGCTGTGGGGTAAAACTAGTCAGCAGTTTTATATCCAATAGGTTTCAAAGACTTGTTGTAGGTGGCAAGCTCTCTACACTGAAACCTCCGACACAAGCAGTACCACAGGAATCAATTTTAGGGCCGATCTTATACTGCATATTTATTAATGATTTACCGTCTGTGTGTAGGCATGCTTCAATTCATCTCTACGCCGACGATGTACAGCTGCATCTATCTCGTCCATGCAGCTTAGTTGATGAGCTCGTTTTAAATCTTAATAAGGATCTGGAAGACATTTATGAATGGTCAGTCAAAAACGGACTCCCACTTAATCCGAGTAAATCTCAAGTGGTACCTATTTCAAATACACCAATCATAGATAGTGTTATCCCTAATGTCTCTCTATCTGCTTCTAAATTGCAGCTTCTGAAATCTGCAACAAGCCTAGGGTTCGTTATCAATCGTAACCTTTTCTGTTACTGTCACGTAAATCATGTTGTTGGCAGAATATACGGTTGTTTCAGGAAGCTTTGGCTAACTGCTGATTTTACCCCTGTAGAAACCCGTAAAAGATTTGTGATTGCTCTGATTTTACCTCGAATTACGAACGCAGAAGTAGTCTACAGTAGCCTTGATTCGTTGTCCCTGCTACAGGTAGCATTTAATGACGCTGTCCGTTATATATATATGGTCTGTGAAGGTCTGACCATATCGGGTTCACTAACGGAATATGTTTTTTTTTTTTTTTATAATTTGCGCGCACTCAAAGGGTTATGAATACCTTTAACATGTTTACACACTTTACACACAGTGCGGGGAAAGGATAGATAGTTGGAAAGGATAGATAGCGAGAGAGAGAGAGAAAGATTTTTGGTGTAGTGGTTCTTGAAGCTCAGTTGTTTATGCTTCAGAGACTCTCCGGGGGTGACGTCCAGATAACTGGGGAGATTTTTGTTATTTTTTGCCTTTGCTTCTGATTCACAGTACCTTTTTCCCGGTAACCGATGTCAATGGCAAATCACCATCAACAGAGCGAACAATTTTTCCAGCCACATGACCAACGGAATATGTAAACGCGAGAAACTGCATCTTTTTTCATACCATCTTGAAGAACAAAGCACCAACATATTCATTCAACAAATTAATTTCCACACGTTCACTAAGATCTCAACACGTGCTTCTGCCAAGGTTTAAATACTTAAATTCATCTCGGTTATTTTTCATACACACGATGAGCATATGGAACTCTCTACCTGTACATATCAAGACAATACTTAATTCTTTACTTAGGTGGCGCTACAATTCGGGGTGAACCTGGACCTCAACCAACAAGCATCTCCATTTAGCTCGGTCTTTAGCTAATTGCCTCCAGTTGCGCACTCCAAGTTGGTCGAGATCCGGTGGTACTGCGTCGTCCCTCCGGGTTAGATTCGAAGACTTTGTGGGCCGGAGAGTTTCTACCAACTACCAACTCCTACTCTCAAGCGTTAGTGTCCATTCGCTCTACATGTCCTAAACATCTCAGACGTCCAATACGCAGTTTTTTGACTGATCGATCTCACTGTACAGCTCGTATAGTTCGTGATTGAATCTTCTTCTCTAAAACCCGTCAACGCAGACGGGACCGAATATCTTACGAAGAATTTTTCTCTCGAAGCGACCAAGGATATCTTCATCCTCTTTTAATAAAGTCCATGTTTCAGCGCCGTAAATCAGGACTGGGATGATCAGAGTCTTATACAGAGTCTACATAAACAGTAACAAACGGTTGGGCGAGTTTTCGGACCTGTACGATGCCTTATTATAATTTGGACGAAACAATCTGATGGTGATAGGAGATTGTAACGCCAGAGTTGAAACTACACAACTATTACATCTAGAACCAGAATTTATAACCAGGACGGTGTGCCCTATAAGGAATGCAACTGACTCAAAAATTGACTGAAATGGGAGAAAATTTATCGAGATGTGCGAATCGGTTAACCACACGATGCTTAATGGGCGAACTGAAGGTGATGCGGAGGGCAACCTGACTTTCTTAAGAGGAACTTCCTGCTCAACGATCGACTACTGCTTAGCACGCGGAGACTGGCTTGGATGCATAGACAACCTAGAAGTTTGTGAGTTCGTCTTTTCTGACCACTTACCTCTAAATGTTCGAATAAAGTGGCGAACATGTCAGGAGTCTTCTTTACCAGAGATGTGCCTATTGCCAAAACTGCAATGGAAAGGCTCCCACTTAGAAAGTAACCAAAGAAACCTAGACTCCCTTCTTAATTCTGCAGATAATACTGAACTGCAGCCTGGCCAAGGAACAGATGCCCTAGTATCTTTCATCTTTGAGGCTGTAAACCCTCTTCAATCAACACGAAGACTGAGGTTAGGTTAGGATCGGCCCTCGATGAGGATGTACTTAGACCAGAGAGTAGGTCCATTGTACTGCCGATGTGTAAGGCGGGTGGATCACCCTCTTACTCTTGGAACTATTTACTTCGTTGAATGAAGTCGAGAATTTTAGCCGTGCAGGCGTTGCCGAGATCATTAAGATCATTGTAGAAGTACTCACCCAGAGTGGCCTTCCTGATGTTGGCGAGCGCAGGAGAGGCGCACAGGAGATGACTGATGGTCTCTTCTTCCTCTTCGTCTCTGCAGCTTCTGCAGAAGTCGTTATGAGGGATACCTAATCTTTGGGCATGTCTTCCTATGACGCAGTGTCCAGTGAGGACATTTGTTATTTTTGAGAGGGTTCCTCTCTTGTGCTTCAAGAGTCCGATGGACCTGGATTTATTAAGTATCGGCCAGAGCTGTCTGGCGGTATGACATTGGTCTAGATGTTGCCATCGATGATTGACTACTTTCTCGGCATCAATTTGAATAAGGTACTTAACATAAGACGCTGGCGCTTCGATGTCGGTGATGCTTATGCTATCTGTACCAAAGGAACCGTGTCGTGCTAGTTCGTCGGCTGCACAATTCCCCGGTATGTCACAGTGACCAAAGGGTGAGGTTGTACTGACCAGGCATCACGTTAAGAGATATGCGACAGTCTTTCACTGCCTTAGATCTTGTAGTGCTGGATGCGAGGGATTTGATGGCTGCCTGACTGTCGACGTAAATAACAATATCAGGTGTTGATAGTGTACTAGCTGCCAGCCAGTCAGCAGCTTTGCGAACTGCGGTGATTTCGGCTTAAAAAACGCTGCAGTAGTCTGGAAGGTTAAAGAAGGGGTGTATGTCCAGATCTTCCGAGAAAATTCCGGCACCGACTCCGTCCTTGGTTTTGGACCCGTCCGTGAAGATTGACAGCGATTCGTTGTAAAGGACATTGCGTTGCGTCCACTCACTTCTGTCCGGTATCGAGTGCGTGTAGCCCTTGTCAAAATCATATTCAGTGGGCAGATGGTCAGTGGAATTGGGAAGATGACGGTGCATCGAAAGTATATTGGCAAACACGAAGACTTAATAAGCGCCAAAAATGGTAATGGTATCTCCGAATGGTAAGACAATCCGGTACGCTATCTGCTAAAACATTATACCAGGAAACAAACAAACACTACAAAGCCATATGTAGGGAAAAACAGAAGACAGACACAACCCGTCTGATGCAGTCGCTGTCGGAAGTAAGAGATAGTCGGTCGTTTTGGAAATTGGATAGAACTTTAAACGATGCGCTATTTGCTCGGGCTACCCGAATCAAAGTCGACGTTTTGGCTGAGTACTTCAGGCAGCTGCTGAACTCATCGCATGGGTCTAGTCAAATTAGTTACGCTCTCCCACTTATAGAGAACACTGATCTGGATCGAACAATCTCAGTGGAAGAAGTCAAAAATGTCATAAACCGATGTCCGTCAAATAAAGCCCCTGGAGAAGATCAAGTGTCATATGAATTGTTCAAAAACGTCAGTGAACGATTTATATAAGAACTCAGAGAGGCGAATAGTTACATTTATAATACAGGTGAAGTTCCAGAAAGATTCAGAAAAAACATAATATTTCCTCTGTTTAAGAAAGGAGCACCAAGCGACCCCGCCAGCTACCGGGGTATCTCCTTCATGAATATCGATATGAAAATATTCACAGAAATCATTTTAGACCGTCTCTCCCAATGGATTTCGAGCCACAACTTACTCAGCAAATTCCAAGCTAGCTTTCGAAAGAATTACGCAACAGTCGATAATATTTTCACTCTAACAAGTATAGCAAGGTCTTATCTGGACAAAGGAAAAAAAGAAATTATACGAGTTATTTGTTCATTTCAAGGCTGCATTTGATTCAATTGATAGGAACGCCCTTTTCTATAAACTGAGCAATTTAGGACTGTCTGCCAAAATGCTTAAGGTAATTCGTAGCCTCTATGAGGAAAACAGAACAGCTGTTTGGGACTGTAGCAGATTATCTAACTGGTTTAGGTCAGAAATGGGAGTAAAGCAGGGATGCCTGCTAAGCCCACTTCTCTTCTCGATCTTGCCAGGTGGAATTACGTTTGCTAACCTCAATATTAGGCTCCTCATGTACGCAGATGATATAGTCTTATTTGCGGAAACCCCGAGCATGCTACAAATAATGATCAGTAAGTTGCATCAATATTGCCAAATTTGGAACCTAAAAGTTAACACAAGCAAATCCAAGATAATGATCTCTAGGAATGGTTCAGGACGTTACTCAAGGTAAGAAAAATGGACCTGGGGAAACGAAGAGCTGGAGAAAGTCAAGGAGTACAAATACCTTGGCATAATCATCACTCCAAGACATTCGCTTAAAAACCACCTCCAGTGGATTGGAAATGTATTTTGGGGAAGGGTAAAGTTGTTCTCAGCGTGAAACTTAAACTTTTTGAAGCGGTTATGAGAGCAATCATGTACTACGGTGCTCAAGTGTGGGGTATCTCTCAATTTTAAGAAGTCGAAAAACTCCTCAGATACTTCATTAAGAAAATATTTAGGCTACCGGAAAACACTCCAACCTATATGTTACATCTGCAAACAGATCTTCCACCACTGAACATGTTTATGCTGAAGATGCATTTTAATTATATCATGAAAGTAATGGCACTCCCTAATCACCGTCTTCCTCACTTAGTAGCAACTTGTCTTCTACAAAGTAAAACGCAGTTCTTCCGTGAATGGTCAAGTCTATGCGCGCAGCATAACGTCCAACTATATGAAGAGGACCCGTCATCAGGAAGGACCCCTCTACAAAAGATTTGGGAATCTAAGTTTGCTCTATTTAGAGATAGGGCGGAACGAAGTGAGACTAGGAGAACATATCGCATTCTACAGCACAATTTGGAGGAAAAAAACAATTTCACCGATAGCTTTAGCATCGAAACCATTTGCACTATTTTTAAAGTAAGGGGTAAACTCCTGCGCCTCAACTATATCCCTCATCGAAGCGATCGCAATGTGGAATGCACGCTTTGCAATCAAAGATCCGGAGAGGACATGTCACATTTCATAGGAGTATGTCATTTACACTTCTATAATATGCAGCATTAGAATCCCTCTTTCCCATCCCTATCCTTAAAGTATTTATTCTCTAATTGGGGTAATATTAATTCTATTATTTATTTGCCATAAAATCATGATCATAATTTAATGTTTTATATTCTCTCATAATAATGTCGCAATTTGTCGCAACAGCTCTTTAAGTACCAGGGCCTAGCTTCTCGCAACCACTCGTGTTGTGTGTGTTATATTTTTACGAATGGAAGGGACCTACAGTTTAGAGCCGTATCCGAATGGCAATTTGGTTTGAGAAGCTTTTCCGAGACAGCAATACTCTCGGATATTTGTCAGACACTCACGAGAGGTGGGACCGTGAAAAAACTTGTTGGTGTTTTCTCGGATTCGAACTTGGAACCTCACGCGCAGTGCTCCGACACATTAACCACTTACGCCACGGCGCCCACATTATAATAATGTAAATCTAAGCTTGAATTTAGTAATATAAAAGACCATGACTTAATGTACAATTCGAAATATTTGTAAATAAATTGAATTGAATTGAATCTGCAGGTACGCACATCTAAAATATTGGTAACATGCCTTACATTGATTAGCGATCCCAACCATCTAGCTCTATCTTGATTTCGCCAATATTTAGCGCAACAGCTCTTTAAGCCTAGCTTCTCGCAACCACACATGTTGTGTGCGTTATATTTTTCTCATGAATGGAAGGGACCTACAGTTTAGTGCCGTATCCGAAGTGCAAATTGTTTTGAGGAGCTTTCTCGAGACAAAAATACTATCGGATGTTTGTCAGACGTTGGCGAGAGGTGGGACCGTGCAAAAACTTGTTGGTGTTTTCTGGGTTTCGAACTTGGAACCTGACGCGCAGTGGTCCGACACACTAACCATTTATCCCACGGTACCCACAAAAGAGTTGAGCACCTTTGAGTTTGGACTGGGAGCCAGACAGTCCGGGAATATTCCTAGAAACACTGCTAATATCAAAATCCTACCGCCTTCCAGATCCGTCAAGGGCATTCCAGGAGGAATTACTGGTAATAAGTTGTCGGATACTGAAACACGCCCCTAAATCCACACAAAAAAGACAGTCCACTGGCCAGTAGGGAAGCATGCATCTAGACTGGGTATCCCCTTTAACACATAGTACTGCTGTTATACAAATGCAAACGAGAGGGAATCTCTGTTTCACTTCCTCTACGGATGTCTGGGTCCAAGCAAAGCTAGACATCGTATGTTAAACAATTCCTTCTTCGACGCCCTACAGCAAAGGTCAGATATAAAAGTTAGAGGGATTATTAGTATCTTAAAAGCCACAGGATGGATCCAAGAAATCAACAGTTTCCAAAATAGAGAACGCACTTTAGCAAGTAAGGTTACGGGTGTCGTAGGATTCAAAATGCCGCGTATACACTACTTGGGTTCGAGTATAGTGTTCTGTAACAAAAACTTTTACCAAAGAAGAGTTCCTTGTTTCAGAAATACCCCTTGACTTTCTGGTTTGCTGAGAGCACCAAGAACGACCATCCAAAAGCATTGGAACCCCATGTTCGGTATCGGGTGGGAGACTAACAGTTGATAGACAGACGATAATGTACCGATATTCGTATCCTCACAGATTAATTTACAATTTTCTACCAACACCAATATTTATATATATATTTTTATATTTTAATTTAACTATTTCTAGATTTTTAATTTAAAAGTAAAGCAGTTACTCTAAATCGAACAACCTCGTTTTGAATAAAATATTTAACTGTAACCTGTATCTATATAATTTATTCAAAACAAATAGTGGTCAATAAACAAACAAACAGTTGTAGCAGAAGCATATTTTATCAAAAATCTAGGCCACACCTCATAATAATGGGGCATCTAAAAATAAACCGGCATTCCTAAAATTTATCATTAAATTGTACACAAAACATAAAAACAAGTCATCAACCACCTTTAAGTGTGCTGAACATCATCATTGATCAAGCCCACCGATCAAATAGAGGCGGATGATCACGACTGGATGTGGATCGTACACAAGACCCGTCGAAGCCCCAAAATGTGCTTTACAATATCCAGCGTATCGTATACAAGCTACAGAAAAAGTGTAAAGTATCTTTCTTCACGTTCGGCTTGCAACGAATTCGAACGTCCTTAAAGGTCATCGCTTACACCGGCTTTCATTAATCGTTTTTTTTTTTTTTTTTTGCTTTTTGTACGAGTATCTATGTATCTTATTGCGAAATCGCTCACATTGAAGATGTCAGGTTTTGGTTATAACAGCATTTTAGTGACGCTACGCCTGCGCGCTGCAGTTGATTGAAACGCGTGGAATACACATATCTCGATACAGCGGCGGTGAGGTTCACTTTTGCGAATGGAATTTACCGGGCCAACGTGTTTTAGTTTTATTTTTATTTTTTTTTTTGGATTTCTCTTCTTTCAGAGGCGTGCTGCAGCAGCTCTGAGACTTTATCTGTAACGGAATTTTAAGGTCGAATTGTGGTTTGTTTTCAAGTAGCGATAGTGACTCGGCAATGCAAAATCAATTCAATCGAAGGGAAAAGGTGTTAACATTTTTTGGTAGTTAATGGCATATTTTTGAAGTTTTTTTTTTTTTGCGTGCGTTGCAAAACGACTTTTAAGGGAAGCTGCAGTTGAACTGTGGAATGTTGATAGGTCGGTTGTAAATAAAAGAGTGAAATACTTGTGCTGGGCGACTGGTTAATCCTGAATTAAGGCAGGTCCGAGAAGGGAAAAGTTTTCGGAATTTATTGGCAGTCGCACAGAAATACGAACGGACGTCTGCGGTCGCACAGAAATACGAACGGTCGTCTGCGACATATGGATGTATTATATTTATTTTGGGTGAAAAATAGCCAAACATTAGACATTTAGCTTGCTGAGCAATTCTTGTGCTCCGATCGGCCTAAATTTTTAGCCCAATTAATTTAAAATAACCAAAGCTATGTTCTCCATCAGGGTATGCATCTTGCACAAGGCTGGACATTGCGGGATCAACACTAGAATATTTTAACCAGTGATTATGTTTAGTTTAAACTTGGTCTTGAGCTTGTTTTTTTGTCTCGCCTTTTAATTTTTTTTTTTTGTCAGCACTTCCCGTACGCGAGTGGTACGAGTAGGTCTGACAGTCCTAGGTTGTTGGGTCTTTCACGTGTATTTGGGCTAAGCCTATGCAGAACCAGGATTACAGCCTCGGAAAACATTAATTCAGTAATTCGGGGGAGCTGTTAGAAAAGCCACTAAAGGCCATTCCAAAATTCATACTGGTCACGGGATGGTTCAGGGAAGCGGGGTAAATTGAAGTCATGAATGACTTACTGTTTCATCTTTCCTACTTTCCTCTAGTTTCAGAACAGACGTCTTACATTTGGGAACACAATGAATCCACGGAGATTCGAATGAAGGATATGAAAGCACAGCCATGCCTACAACCTACCTACCTACCTATCTGCCTACCTGCCTTTGATGCGAGTCCCTTACGACTGTACTGTTCCAAGCTTTAAGTAGTCTACTAGGTTTTCTTTCGACTGTTGTTATTCGCAGTATCTTTTTCATATGAAATATATGTGCCCGACCAGCGGAGGCGATTCTTTTAGATTTTGTCTTTTTTGGAACTTCCTCTGATATATAGGTATAATACTTTTTGTGCATAGTTACTCCGAAGCCCCATCTTTATATGCACATTTCCGCTGCATGTAACCTCCGCTTTGCAGCCCAGTGTTCAGAGGCATACAGCAATGATAGCTTTACAACAGCTTTAT
This sequence comes from Brachypalpus laphriformis, assembly GCA_945910035.1. Classification (NCBI taxonomy): domain Eukaryota; kingdom Metazoa; phylum Arthropoda; class Insecta; order Diptera; family Syrphidae; genus Brachypalpus; species Brachypalpus laphriformis. The sequence continues at coordinate 291,391,629 of OX246753.1, read as the reverse complement.
AAAGTTTGCCTTTGAACGCATGGGACATCGTCGGCAAAGATAAATTCAACGTTCTCTGCTCTGACTTATTCTCAGTCCATTTAATGCTAGCGCCCTAACCCAGGCAAGTAAGATAACATGTTTTTTTTTTTGGTTGCGCCTGGAGGTGCAGGAATCTTCAAAAGATACCAATGGCTCGTACCATTGGTTATGCCCGATTCATATATCTGACAATGCACTCAGTGCTAGTCAGTATATGCCTACGGACTAAACCTCACCCCTCAGAGAGTCACTATGAGAACCGGCTGCGTGTACTCATAATAGTAGGAAATTCGTCCCTCTCATTTTTTCATTTTTGTTATGACTACGACTAAGTTGCCTTAATAAGTAGTTTACGCTTTTGTAGTGTTAATCGCGTTAGGTACGTAGCTTTCCAAGGAAGGCACCTACTAATACCGTCATTACATGCGGTTTTTCCTTACGGCGCTAGGTCGAAAGGTCTTGTTCTTTGTAGTCGGCGCTCAAGGTTTGTCACGTCCATAGTACGGACTATTTCATTATTGCAGTGAACATGAAGACGGGTACGAAGTTTGCGAGCAAAGTTTGTTACTTCGTCCCTCACGGTAGCAATTCCTAGATCTCTGTGAATATCACTATTCCTTAGATACCAAGGAGCATTCACGATTGCTTTAAGTATTTTGTTTTGAAATGCTTACAGTAGAGCCATATTGCTTGGTTTGGTACAACCCCAAAGTTGTATACCATATGTCCAAGACGGGTTTAGCACTTGCTTATACAGAAGCAGTTTGTTGTATACGCTTAACTTCGAGTATCTTCCGAGTAGCCAATACATTTCTCTAAATCTGATTTCGAGCCTTTCGCGCTTCTTTTTAACGTGTGGTTTCCACTTAAGTTTTGCGTCTAGGGTCATTCCTAGATATTTTGCCTCGTTTGCGTACGGTATTTGCACCGAGTTAATGGATATAGGTAAGTTGTTTATCTTTCTTAACGTAAAATTGGCATGCGTTGATTTTGTCTCATTGAGAACTATTCGCCAGGTTTTTGTCCATTCGCATACTTTGTTTAAAGCTCGTTGGAGTTTTTCCGTTGATGATTCGACTGACTCATCCGTTACGAGGATAGCCGTGTCGTCTGCGAACGCTGCTACAACGGGCCCTTCATCTTGTGGTATATCTTTTGTGTAGAGCAGGAACAGGATTGGACCGAGAACACTTCCTTGTGGAACACCGGCGTAGATTTCTTTGGAATCCGAATATTCACTCCCATGTCTAACACGGAAAAGTCTGTTTTCAAGATAAGATTCCAATATTCTGTACAACTTTTCCGTTAAGATTACCCTTAACTTATACCTTAGGCCTTCGTGCAATACCTTGTCGAAGGCTTGCGATACGTCGAGAAAAGCGCTAGAGCATATTTTTTTCCCAATTTCGTTCGTTATTCGATACACCTGATCGGTTGTGAAATGTTTGACCCGAAAGCCGAATTGATAATCCGGGATCAAGTGTCTTTCTTCAATTACTGGTTACAATCGTTTCAGCAGAAGTTTCTCGAAGACCTTAGATATTATTGGTAGAAGAGAAATGGGTCGGAACCATAATAACTTCGGCGAATTTCCATTGCCTTGGAACATATCAGTTGTTATCTCCAGGATAACATGTAGAACTGCTGGATCGTCTGCCAAAAAGGGCACCGTATCGTTGGCCTGAAGCATTGTCTAATTTATGTCACCGTGGCTGACGTAGCAATGAACTTAAGATGAATCTTTGATGAATGTCAATTTTTTCTTCAAAAGTGTTAGCGAGACATTTAACTTGCATTTTGACTTGATGGTAAGTATCCATCACCAAATTAATTAAACGTTCTGACTCAGTCCTTTGGTACGCCGTCAAAAGCCTCCTTTAAGTCTATGTTCATGTTTTGTGCCTTTTTCGTATATTGGCGATGCTTTTCTGAACTCGAACTGATTTTCTTTTACACTAGCAATGCTTCTAATCCGCGAGTCTAGTACTCCCTCTCATAGTTGAAGGCAGTATGACATGAATAACGTTAATTGGTACAACATCTAGCATCGCCTACATTTTTAAAGAAAGGAACTAGCTAGCTATTTCGTCAGATTGCGAGCAATGAGTATCTTTCAATCACAGCAGCTTGAAAATATTCCAAGGAATTTTATCGCGCCTACAGTTTTGTTCGTTCTTCACTCTCAGTGAAATTGAAAATGGTATCCTACACTGTATCTAGTGGGGCTGTCGGTTTACGGGGGAAATCTTTGTAGAGCAATTCTTCATACTACTCCAACCGTGCTTCTTAATATTTGAACTCCTTGTCAGCATTTGGTTCTGCGACTTCATATACCATGATTTGGTCAGTTTAGATTTTTCTCTTTCGCCAGCTTATAAGGCTAACTTAGAGTAAAAGTCGTTAGTGGCTGATATTAGCCGGCTTTTTAGCTGCTTTAAATGCCAGTTGACTCTCATTTTGTTTTTTTCTTTTTGACTTGACATGTGTCGCCCTTGTTTTTGAAATTTCAATGAACCTTTAGATTCACCTATATGGTTGATTGCTTTGTCCAAGCAGTGGTGCTCAAAACTAGTCTTTTCAGAGTTTCAGCTTTTACCCTTAATTTCTTTCTTTATGGTATTTGGAATTCAATGAATTTGGCTGTAGGTTAAACGTCTCAGTTGCCAACTGACATATGAGTTAGTAACCTCGAATTGGGGCTTTCGATGCTGCCAAGTGCCTATGAAATCAACCGCATCCGATCTAAAGTGTTTGGCACAGTACAATCCAGTTTATGGTATACGATCATCCAAACAAACTAACATCATCGGCAGTTCTTCCCCGGCCATCTCTGTTGATTAATTTTGCTCCGAATCTGTCAGATAAGCTTCCCAACAGGGATCCGAAGGCAAGGGATCACAACCCTCCCACTTCATCGCATTTCTACTGATCCGCCTGTGGGGTTCGCCTGCCTGATACGAGCAAATGCCGGACACTCACAGAGATAATGTTCCACGATGTCGTCGCCCTCTCCACAAGCGTCGCAGATTGTAGTGTCACCCAAGCCCAGCACGTTAAGGTGATTGGCGAAAGCAAAGTGGCCTGTTAAGACGCCTATAAGTTGTCTGCAGTCTTTTCTGCTGAGAGACAGCAAGAATGCGTTGATTTCTTACAGACGTCCGGGAGCATACGATTAGTCAACCTGCATCCTGGAGAGTCATACCACACACAATTGTGCTCGTGAGAGACCCAATCGTCCATGGAAGCCCTAACCGGACGCAGGGAGACCCACCGCGGGTTCGGGGCCTGAGAAAGCCTGCTCTGAAGCTTGTCTAGCAATCTCATCGGAGATCTCGTTCCCTAAGATCCCAATGTGACCTGGGACTCAAATAAGGGACAAAGAATTCGGTCTTTCGACCGAGTTCAAACAGTTTTTGGTTTCACGAACTATTTTAGAAGTGGTTAAATGGTTAAGGAAGGCCCTAAGCGCAGCCTGACTGTCACTACAGACATCTTATCTCGTGATACTTTTTCGCAAATGCTCATGATGTTTCTTGCGAACTTCTTCATTGGATATTCTTAGACTCTTACTTCACTTATGTTCTGAATCCCCTTGTAGGTCCTAGGGCCTCTACATGTACGGTTTCTGGCAATGTGTGTGAGTTCTCCCCAACTTTTCCCTAACTGCCGTGCCTCCTTCTCGACTGTTCTGCGCCATGTTCTCCTCTGACCGCCAGGTCTTCTGCCATCCTGAGTTAAAGGGTTCAATTGCATAGCATGGTTCGCTATGGAACTGTTACCCTTTCGGAACGTGTGACCAATCCACTGCCACTTCCGTCGTTGGATGGTTGTGCCTATTGGTTCCTGACACGTTCTCTCGTAAAGATGTTCGTAAGAGATACGATTGGGCCAGAAAATCCTTAAAATATTGCGCAGGCACCTATTAACAAGCATTTGCAGCTTTCTGGTGATAGTAGTGGTCACTCTCCACGTGCTGCAACCATATAACAGCACGGATTCAACGTTGGAGCGGAACAGTCTTATTTTGGTGCTCAAACTGATTGCATTGCTTCGCCATATTTTGGACAACATCCCAAACGCGGACTTTGCTTTGGCGATCCTGTTGGCTATATCCAGTTCGGTTCCACCATCGGTCGAGACAATACTCCCAAGATAATGGAAATCCTCTATTCTCTCTACCGGTTGTCCAGCAATGCATATTTGAGCCGGTGAGTTAGTTCCAAGGCTGATCATTTTAGTTTTTGCCGTATTAATTTTCAGCCCGACGACGCCTGCCTCCCTCTCCACATCTGGTGGAGGTCCATTATTCTGTAGGAGAGTAAGCATACATCGTCAGCGTAGTCAAGATGTTTCAGTTGAGATGTAAGAGTCCATCGAATTCCTCCGTTTTCCGTTGACAAAGCTGCATGAAGCACATCGGTAATCACCTATAGGAATAATATTGGTGAAAGGATACAGCCTTGTCTTACCCCACTTTGGATCTCAAATTCCTCAGACAACCTCCCCCTGTGCAGAACGTGACATTTGGAGCCTTCATATGTAGCTTTGATAATAGCAGTTTAGTTTATCGGGAATACCGCTCCTACGTAAGGCACGCCAAATAAACTCCCTGTTGACGCTATCGAACGCCTTTTCAAAATCGATGAACAGCAGGTGGCGTGGCGATCGATATTCAACCCACTGTTCGATGATAATCCGCAGAGTGTTGATGTGGTCGACACAGGAGGATCCAGAGGAGAATCCAGAGCAAAATTCTTAGACTCCCATTCACACGAAAGAGTGACTTAAGTTGAAAAATTTGTTCGCTGGTCTTTTGATCAGTTGACTATCAAGTGCATTTTACCAAACTACTTGTATATCAGTCTATTTGCAAAACAACCTCGTGTTGGTTGTATTTTAAGGCTGCAGAAAAACAGGTTAGGCATTTCTACAATAGGGCCAAAGAAATAGGAGACGGTACCACATGGGATGAATATATGGACCGCAAGCGGGAGTTTAAGTACTTAATCAGGCAATCAAAAAGAAAGTCGTGGAAGGAATTTTGTCAGTCCATTGCGGATACTAGTGAAGCTTCCAGACTTCGCAAGATGCTAGCCAAAGACACTTCTGTCCCAAGCTTCATCAAAAAATCTGACGGCTCGTGGGCAGAAAGTAGCGAAGAAGTTTTAGAAACGTTAATTGAAGCTCACTTCCCAGGAAGTAGATCGCTAATGGATTCTACTACTAATAGCTACTCGTATAATTGTAGGTCAATAGGGGACGACGTAGAGAATCTCATTACATGGAAGAATCTGCGATGGGCCATTATGTCATTCGCACTATTCAAAGCACCAGGCCCGGATGGAATTTTGCCAGCTATGCTGCAAAAAGCTCCAGCCAAGGTCAGAAGCAGGCTTAGGGAAATGTTTAAACATTGTTTAAGGTCATGTTACGTACCAGTGGCATGGAGGGAAGTGAGGGTTATATTCATACCTAAAGCAGGTAAACCAAGCCACACTTCAGCGAAAGACTACAGACCCATAAGTCTCTCGTCATTCCTCCTCAAGACACTTGAAAGACTTCTTGATATTCACATCAGAAGTAAGTGTTGCAACGGGATTCTATGCAAAGCTCAGCACGCATATCTGAAGGGGAAATCGGTGGAAACAGCTTTACACGACGTAGTAGGGAAGATAGAGACTAGCCTTCACCATAAGGAATATGCACTAGCAGCCTTCCTAGATATAGAAGGTGCGTTCAATAACGTAGAAGAAAGGGCCATCAAACAGGCTCTGGAAACAATGAACGTCGAGCATAGCATTACCAATTGGCTCTGCAATATGCTGGGCACTAGAAACATTAACTCCACCATCGGAAACAGTTCAATAAGAAAATCCGTTACCAGGGGGACTCCCCAGGGAGGCATTATCTCACCCCTCCTCTGGGTTCTAGTCATCGATGAGATACTTAAAGAACTAAGCAACACAGGCATAAGCGTCACTGCTTACGCAGACGACGTGGTGATTTTCGTTCAGGGCAAGTTCCTTGACACATTAAGTGAAATTATAGAATCAGCTCTTAATAGTCTTGAAAAATGGGCTAGAGGGTGTGGACTACACGTCAACCCGGATAAAACCGAATTGGTACTCTTCAGCAAAAAATACAAGATATCACCCTTCAAACTGCCTAAGCTAGCAGGGGTGGAGCTTTCCCTTTCGGATCGCGCTAGATATCTTGGGATAATGCTAGATAGGAAACTAAATTGGAAACTTAACATACAGGAAAGGGTCCGCAAAGCTTATAATGCTCTTTTCATCTGTAAGCGGACCGCGGGGAAAAAATGGGGCCTCTAGCCCGCAATGATGCACTGGCTATACATCATGGTAGTCAGACCCATCCTCACGTATGGAGCTCTTGTGTGGTGGAAGGCAACGAATACGAAAAACACACGGGATATGTTGGCCATGGTACAAAGAACAGCTTGCATTGCCATCACGGGTGCTCTACGCACAACACCTACGGCTGCACTCGAAATCTTTCTGTATCTTTTACCATTAGACCTACAAATTAAATTTCAAGCGGGCAATAGTGCGCTTCGGCTCACTAACGTTGGTCTCTTCAGGACTAATAACATAGGACACAGCTCCATTCTCAAGGAATATTTTCCCGGAATCCCTGACGAATCGGACGATATACTTGGCACCTTAGACTTCGACACACCATACGAAGTACTGTATCCAATTAGAGAGGACTGGCGAAGGAAGACAGTCTCTGTCCATAACGAGATAGCAATATACACAGATGGTTCTAAGACCAACGAGGGCACGGGGTCAGGTATTTACTCGAGAGATACGAACCTACGGGTGGCCCTGAGACTTCCGGACACATGCAGTGTGTTCCAAGCAGAGGTTCTAGCTGTACTTAAAGCTGCGAAATTACTTGAGATGGGATCAATATCCGATAAGAATATCGCCTTCTACATTGACAGTCAGGCTGCGCTAAAGGCGCTAGAGTCTTACGTCACCAAATCTGAGATAATCAGGAATTGCCACACAATGCTTAGGGCATTATGTACGCAGAACCGAGTCAGATTATGTTGGGTACCTGGACACTGCAATATTGAAGGCAACGAGCAGGCCGACGTGCTGGCTAAAAGAGGAGCGGGGCTCCCACGTAGCGAAATAATTGGTAGTATTAAGCCACCAGGGTGAGTGGCCAAGGGAATTATTTGGGATAAAATCATTGACACGGCTAATCTAAGGTGGTCAAACATAGATGGTCACAGGGTGTCTAAGGCCTTGTGGCCTGTGCTAGATCGCAGAAAATCTGGGGAGATAATCAAGTTAGAAAGATCGAGGCTAAGTACAGTGATAGGAATACTCTCTGGCCACTGTCTCCTAAGGAGGCATGCCATGAGACTAGGGTTATCCGATACGGATGTTTGTATGTACTGCGACGACCTCAGACCTCTCAGAGGATATAACTCATATACTCTGTGAATGTCAAGGAATTGCCAGGACAGGGCTAAAGCATCTTGGAAGATACTTCTTCGATAACCTTGAAGAGGTGAGGTCCCTAAACCATAACAAGGATCTTTTCAGATTCTGTAGGGAGATTAATTGCTTGGGAGAATGGGTTTAGGTCTTCTGCCGTGAAGGTTCCCTAGGGATCGCGATGGGCCCACTTTGATGCCTAGTGTTTTATGATAACCTCATAACCCTACCTAACCTAACCTAACCTAACCTAAGGCTGCAGAACAATGACAACTCCATAACAATCTCAAGATGAAGTGATCTACTCTGAGGCTTCCTCAATTGTTTCGCAGACTGTGGTTCCAGTTCAACATGCGTAAACGGATCTGCTGTAGGAGACTCAAATTCGCGTTAAAATTGATTAACTTATCCTCGGCGCGCGTATAAAAGGGGATTATTTAGCATTAGCTCGGTCAAAATGCATTGAATTGAGAAGATAGAATAACAACATAGTTATTGAACAAGTAGATATATGTACTCGTAAATAACATACATGCTCAAGTTCATCCGCTTGTGGATGGACGGTGGCAATGATCCCCACTGACGCAACAAAACTGCGCGCTCTAGCCTTCACCGCCTGTGTTTCCAAAGCAGCCTACACAGCTGGCTTTGAAGCTGAGTTCACTCCTTGTGATCATTCGCCGCCGATGCTACTGAATACTTCCTACCTCGTAATGAAAACGAACCTTATAGACCAGTAAAACCCTCGCAACCAGGTATCATTTGTCAAACGTCATCGAAAGATCTAAGGCATTGCTACTCTGAAAGGTAACCCTTGTCACGCGGTTAATCTCCCACATTACAGGCAGGGTTTTTGTTTTTTTGTTGCGCCAAGTGATGTGGTAATCTTCTAAAGATATTAGTAGCCCGAACTGCTAGCATGCATGATTCGCAAACCCGAATAATCGATGCCAGGAATGCGCCGACGTACTTATCCAAACTCTGCGCACTTCTATCACTCTCCCTGTAGGACTACAGTTGGGTATTACTTCAAAGGGATGGTTTGCATATCATGATATTCGTCTTGTATGAGCTGTTGCTGCTTCTTCTGCTTTGCGAATTTTCTCGATTCTTCGCAGCTCAATTTGCACATTTGCTATGTATGCGCCAATCTCTGTCCAACTTTCTTCTGATAACAGCATGTGATGGAATGCAGACGATGGGCTATGTAATGCTGTTCTCCAATGTGAGAACCATCTGCAGTGAAATATTGCGTGCTCCGTTGTTTCTTCTTCTTCATCTGTGTGTTTGGACCTGACGGCAAGCTTCCCGGATAGCGAGTAATTCTGTCTAGTGTTATAGTTATCCGTATTCGCGAGTTCTCAAAACATCAATTCTCTGCTTGTAGGTGCTTCTGCCGTTTGTGGCACTGTCCCATCTGTTCTGCCAGCCAGCTGGTAACGTTGACCTTTCTTCTTCTTTTACTGTTCTCTCTGCAGCCACATCTTGCGGATCGGGAAGTCTCCTTATACAGATTCGCAGCATTTTATCTGCGAGAATGTCGATGAGGACCACTTCGGCTATGACAAATGCTGCTTCATTCGAGATTGCTCTAAATCCACTTATTGTTCTTAGAGCACAAAGTCTGTATACCGAAGTGAGTTTATTTCGTATGGCCTTTGTTGTCAATACCTTCGCCCACACAGCGGCCGCCTAAAGGAGGTCCGATCTGACTACTCTTGAGAGTAGAAGTCACCTGGCGTAAACGGGTCCCCCGATTTCGGATGCTTTTTTACTCATGGATTCTATGTACATAGCACTAATTATGGAACACTTTCCGTGATAATTCCTTTGGTTTGACGGCGAAGAGTGGAAATTCGTTGGAACTGATAGCCGAGTTATAGAAGCTGCTCTACCGAGGCAGTCAGACAGTCATTAAATATTTGGAAAATTAAATCAGCTTTATAAGAAAAAAATGTGATCTTGTTTTTTTTACTCTCTCCTTCGTTCCTGATTTTAGCTACATTTTCAATCCTCACATGAGGAGATTTAAATGCGAGCTTCCAAGGTTCCTTGTACATGTTGAGGACACTTCTTCACTTCGTTGCAATAAGCAAAAAGCTTTGCGTTTTCCGAACGTTTGTAAATATTGCCTTTTGCTGTTTCCTACCATTATCTGCTGAATGAACCCTAGTTTTGGACTACCCAAAAGCAGTAGTTCAAGCTGCGTTGGGAGCCCACAGTATCCCAAACCAAAGGAAACACCCCTAATATGTACACATATCTGGAGTTTTTCAGGGATGAATAGGAATAACTATCTGTCAGTAACATGATTTGAAATATAGAAAAGCCCTTAAGCTGTGCGCCCAAGAATATGATTTTATAGGGCCATGTAGATTATTCTCTGTATCGAAAGATATGGTAAAAGGTTACTTAGGTGACGCCACAGTTTGGCGTGAACCTGGGCCTCAGCATGGTAAAAGGTTGTTTAGTTCAATTCCTTAGAAATTTGTTGAATTCCAAATATCAAACCCATTTGAGTGCACGAAGTAAACAAACTTACACTTGTTCTTTTCCACTCTGAATTTCATTGGAATTCATAATTCTTGGAATTCATAATTCTTGGAATTATGTATTTATGTTCGACTACTCCGCATTGCAGAAGCATTAAATATTCTTTACTCGTCCAAAAACAACGCAGTTCATTGCCACTGCATTACAACATGTAACAAATACTCCTTATCAATCGACGGTTGTTACATCACGTATCTTTTAATTTTATTCCAAACTGTATGCATTTTTCATTGAATTCAAGAAAAATATTTTTTTTTTCACTTAACAATAAAGGGAGCCCGATAAAACAATCCTCGCGACAAGCAGAGATTACTCAATAAACAGTGGCGACGTGGTTACGTAGTGTGTATGCATTCGGCCCGCATTCGCATCTAAATTTCCAAACAGCAACAGATTACCAGTATGTTCTTGCAGCACTATTAAATAACACTTATAGCGCCGTTGTCTGCATGTAGGCTTTGCAGAGCCTTTGATGTATTGCAAAACAGAATAAAAAAACGTCATTGCCATCAGAATAAGCAACAGCACTGAATGGTAACAAAAGTACGTGACCAAGTTTAACAATCAGCGAACCGCCATGCAGCCACAAAAAGTCCGACACCGGGAGTTCATTGAATTGAATGTGATTTTGAAATACACCTGAAAGAATGAGTAATGTTTAAGCCAAGTACTCCGACGACATACATAAATAAATAATAACTTACTTGTCTAAGCACACACACACTGCCGCAGAGCATTACCATGGTGTACTGCAGACTGCAATCGATTTCTATGGCAAATATTTATACTGTGGACTTCTCTTTAGATAGATTCGTTTTCAATGCCAAATTTTGTTATCTTAACGGTGGAAATAATGTTTGAGTGCTACAAAGAAAAAGAAAATACAAGTATTGACAATAATTGGAAGATTCAGGTTCGAGAAATATTATTTATGAAAATATTTATGAGATACTTCAATGAGTGGTGGATATTTGTAATGTTTTTGTTACTAGTTGTGTTTGATAGTGAAATTCGGCAAAGGGATTATCTTCGGGTTTATGTGCAATATGTGCACGAGTATATATGTATGTTTTGTAAGAAATTTAAGACTTCTTTAACTGTTCACAACTACTTATTTAATTGAGGTATCTCAGTGTTTCGTGGTGTACAAGCAGTTGACTTCGTTAACTAGGTTGGGTTAGGTAAGTGGGCTAGCGTAGAGGCTAGAAATCATCTACACCACACTCAGGTCAACATAGACCCATTGGGATACCCATAGGGGACAAGAATGATAGATCGAGTCCCTTCCTCGTGAAAAAATATATGTATATGTTCATAGCCTAGTAGAAATCAGTTAATGCTTACTGTGCCCGAGATACAAACCATCCAGAGGATTTAAGAAAAGTTTGCGATGTCGTTTACCGGTCTGTTCGACTATTCTTCTAAATCCCTAAGGAAGCATTGTTCAAGGAACTTATTTCGTAGATGAGAAAGGCCTGGGCAGCGGCAAAGAAAGTGGGTAGTGTCCTCCTGAACCTCCTCGTCACCACCGCCCCCATGCAACATGTCATGTTCGTCACATGCAACTTTTTCATGTGGTATCGCATAGGTAGGTTAGGTGAGGTTGAAGTGGCTGCCAGCTGAGAATCGGCAAAACACTTAGAGCAATAATAGGTCCATTGTGATACCTCATGGATCATGGGAGAAATTTCTCCTACCTACTCGTTAAACCATTCTGAGCTTCTTATGAAGCGTAGGAGGCTTTTAATATCAATGTTTTTCAGGTCGCCTATGTCATTGTAATAGGGGGCTCCTAGGTGAAGCTTCGTTCTATGGGAGAGAGCTGGGCAGTGACAAAGAAGGTGAGGAATAGTTTCTTCCTCTTCTTCATCCATGCAGCTTCCACAAAAGTCGTTCGCAAAAACGCCTAGCCTTGTGGCATGCTTGCCTATTAGACAGTATCCAGTGATGACACCTATTAAAGCGCCGATATGCAATCTGTTGAGAGAAATCAAATTCTTAGAACGTTTTAGATCCAACTTCGGCCAAATTTGTTTTATCGCTAGACATGTGGGTCTACTTGTCTACCTAAGGTTCGTACTCTCGATAGCATCCAGCTTAAATTTGAGTTTGCAATTAGCGATTGGTATACCTAAGGAGCCTTTGTCCGGCAGGATGGGTACAGTTTTTTCTATTCTGGCGAGTTCGTCGGCCTTACAATTCCCTGGAATGTCCCTATGCCCCCGCACCCAACACAGGTGAATATTGAACTGCTCAGCCATCTCCACGAGAGACGAGCGGCGGTCTAGAGCTACTAAAGAATTTATAGAGGTCAATTCCAAGGATTTGATTGCTGCTTGGCTGTCTGAAAAAATACGGATATTTCTAGCAGATATCACGTTTTTCTTAAGCCAAGACAAGACTTCTTTAAACGCCAAAATTTCCGCCTGGAACACGCTACAATGATTTGGAAGACGGAAGGAGAGCTTAAGATTAAGCCTGTCAGAGAAAACACCTCCACCAACCCCGTCCTTGGATTTTGAGCCGTCAGTGTAGAAGTGGATTGACCCATCCTCTAAGAATGTATCATCATTCCAGAGTGATCTGGAGGAGATGGTGACGAGGAAGTTCTTGTCAAAATTTAGACGTGGGATGGTGTAGTCCCTGTTTTCGGGAGAGATTTTGAGTTTATTCAAAATGGAAGCGTGGCCAAAGTCTCTTCTTGACCACTGTTGGGTAGCTTCGAGGTGAACGGCTGCATTCGCTGCCATTTGCTTGCTAAATGTGTCAAGGGGTACTAGGTGAAACAAAATGTCCAGTGCCGCAGACGGGGTTGTACGTAGTGCTCCGCCTATGCACAGACAAGCTGTGCTCTGGACTTTACTTAGATAATCGCGATTTACAGCTTTTTCTAAGGCCGTCCACCAGACAATGACCCCGTATGTGAGTATCGGTCTAATGACAGAGATGTAGAGCCAGTGAGTGATTCGGGTTTGTAAACCCCATCTATTTCCAATAGCTTTTTTGCAAGAGAAAGTGCTACTGTAGCTTTCTTTACTCTTTCTTTAATATTAGGTTTCCAGCTTAATTTCTTATCCAGGATGAGACCCAAATATTTTGCTGTGTCAGAGAAAGTTAAAAGTGGTATCATATAGTGTTATGCCATGTCATGACTCCCATGAGAGTAGAAATGAATTTTCTATCCATCTGGAGGGGCCCACCTATTCCTCGCCTGCGTTAGAGCTTGGTTCCCTGCTTCGAGTTTGAGTGTGCAAGGCGGGATTGGTACGAGAACTAGCTGAGCCTCCTCTAGCCAGTTCATCGGCTTTCTGAATCCCTGGTATACCCTCATGCCCAGTGACCCAACAGAGCTTTACCCTGTGCTGTGTTCCAAGAAGCTTGAACACTTCTCTACATCACTTCACAAGCTACGATTTTAGATATTGCTTTTGTCACTACCAGGCTGTCAATAATGAATGTGATATTCTCCCGTCCTATTGCCCTCATCGCAGTCTCACTGGGTGCTATTGTCACTACTAAGACCTCTGCCGAACTGACGAGGATATGCCAAGCGGTGCAGAGAAGATACCTGCGCCTACACCATCCATCCATTTTAGATCCATCGGTGTACACAGCTATGGATTGTTCGTTAGATGCTCTATCGTTTTTCCATTCTTCTTTGTTCGGATAAGTGCTTAGAAATGATCTTGTGAAGTCTAGGTATGGCGTTGTATAGTCTATACCAGATATATTGCCTAAATAGCTCTGGAAGATCGTAGTATAATCCATAGCATTTGGTCACCAGCTAATTGTTTAACTTAATCTTATGACACTAATAGCCGCTGATGCTTGTAACTATAAAGATGTCTTGCGGAAGCAAGTTGAGAATGGCCTCGAGTCCTGCTGTAGGTGTCGTTCTCATTGCACTGGTGGTGCAATGCATGCTAGTCCTTGTACTTTTGTGATGGCAGTTAGGTCATTAGCTCAGCTGGCGGCTTGCCACAAGTTAGTATGACCTTACTATAGCCGTATACATCCACATGATGATTTTGGGGTTCGGTCCCCAAGTTTTCCCGAATATTCTGTTACACGAGTAGAAAGCTATTGTGAATTTTTTGACTCTGTCGTTAATGTTCAATTCGGAGTTGATTTTCCTATCGAGCACCAGGCCCAGGTATCTCGCACTGCTTCAGATACCTAGGGGAATATCCCTTACAGAAGGGGTTGCAAATTGTGGATTTATCCTTTTGTTAGTGAATAGTTCTAACTCTGTTTTCTGGGGATTTATTAACTTAATATTTATCTTTTTTTCTGTTGGTATTCACTTGAATATTCTTCAAGGTTTAGAAGTCCAATGATGGCGTGAAATCAAATAGTATAAGGAAGAGTTAAAGCTTGGAAGGATATAGAGTAAGATGAAGAAGCGCGTTACTTGTAAATCTTTGTCAATTACATATATGCACCCGTTAATACTGAGGGCAACAAACCCTGTCACGTTCGGGTTGATCAGCTAAAAAACGATTCTGAACTTGACGGTACAACCGAAATCAGGTTCTAAATTGAACGCATATACAGAAAGTGCTATACGAGTATTTCGATTGAACGGAAGAGACACAACTTTGTAAAGGTATATCCGAACGTTAGGGGAAGTACCTGTTAAAGAAAAGGAAGTATCCATCAAAGTTCACTCAAAAGAATTTGGCTACCAATAAACTGATCACCGATAGATTTAAAAGCTTGATGCTAAGCACTAGGGTGCGCCTTATTTGATCCAAAATAAATTTTTCTTGAATTTTGACCGTCCCAACCCGCCATTTTGTTCTTTCCCATGAAAAAAAAATTCTCTGAACATTTTGTACAAATCGGATAGTATTTAGGGGTCGCTACCGCCAACCAAACTTTGCAAGGTGCTCCAGTAAATAATGAATTAATGGATATAATTATAAAAAATTATAATTCAAATTTGGTTTATAAATTAGATTGTATTTATTGAAAAAACATAAATACAAGTAATAAATTAATGGATAAATATAAATTAAAATGATTACTTCACTGTTGATATCTTTCTGTCAGGATACTTCTTTCTATAGTCTTTAACTGCCAATAATAGAAACTGCTTCTGTTCTTCGTTATTAGTGTGTAGCTTGTTGTACTCATCCATAAGCTTTACTTCTCGCTCAGCTATGTCATTGACTACTCTCATGTTGCATACTCCATGTTTCACTTCATTGTATACCTTGTCCTTGGGCCACTCATCCACATCATTAGTCAAGAACTCTGACGAAAATCCTGTGATATTGAAAAATCGGCGGGTATTTGAACGCACGAAATCCTCCAAACCTTTTGATTGAATATTGGCGATGTCAACAGTTTTCGCTTTAAGAGGTTCTCTACTCCCTCAATTTCGAGGGCGCAAATCATCTTCTTTTTTGTTTCATTGGACACTCTATCATCACAAAACCCTAAAGCCACAAGTTCTTCCGACAAGTACACCTCTGGTACTTGTCGGAAGAACTTGTGGCCAAGGAACTTTTGAAGAGCAATTCTTGAAATAACATTATTTATTTTTTTGTAGTTGTCCAGGTTTTGGATCAGCTCAAGATCATTTCGTGGAGCTGACGTAGAATCGGGGGCAGTCATCCAGACCCTGATATACAGTCTAACAACAAAGAGGCAAATGTCAAGAATTCCATGTTCTTCTCTCTTTGTTAGCTTGAACTGACTACGGAACATCCATATCTTAAGGGAGTAGATAGCTTTGGATATCCATCTAGCATGGTGTAGTCCAGTCGGAGCTTTAAATAATACTCCTTTCAGAGGAACTCCTCCTAAGAATATTATTGTCAGTTCCAGAAGTTCTTTGTAGTCATCTCGAGGTTGGAACTCTTGCAGCTGAGATTCTGAAAAGGCAATCATTTCTTCCGAGACTTCAATAACTGCGGCTGAGGCAACTTCATTGGACAAGACTGTTTCGTAGTTTTTCCGATCGATGTTGGACCCGGATTTCTTAAAACGTTTAAAAATAAGAATGTCTGGACCTGTTGATGGCCCTAGTGCTGTCATAACTACTGATTCCAACATGACCTCGTATATGTAGTGGCGGCATGCCAACCACAGCATGTCTTTGTCCATTTTTTTGTTCCAAAAGAATGCACGCCCCATTCCTTCTTCCCATATCCACTGATGTAGTGTCAAATCCTAGACACTTTACTTTATCGCAGATTCCCCATTCTGCTGCTGCCTCATAGACTACTGTTGCTGCAGCCTCACCTGTGCCAGAACTTATCTTCGGGACTCCTAAAAGTTAATTTATTCCTTTTCCACTTACTAAAATAGGAAGGCGATCAACAATGTCACTTCCAACTATATCCTCCAGAAGTTTACCATCCCAGTGAATTGTCAATGGAACTTCTGGGGTAAATTCAACTTTTAAATTCTCAGCAATCTGTAAACGGTGCTTCGCACGTTCTCGGCGAATAGAGTTTGGATTCACATTGTATTCTGTGGGATCATGTCCGAGAAGTTTAAGCACAGGAGTTAGAACCAATGCTGTATTCCGATCACTTACCTTAGCAACGTCAAGACTAGCCGCCAAGTTTTCATCCAATATTTTCTTTCGACCTCTCTTTGAAGGCGGCACTCCGGATGGCGACTGAACTGGTTGATCAATTACCCGAAAATATTGAGAATCTACTTCCACCTCTGAATCAGATGATGAAGCAAAAATTACCCTCTCTTGGCAAGATTTTATTTGTTTCTCTTCTAGTTGCCTCCTTTTCTTTAAATTTTCTTTTTTTTTTCGCCAAGCACAATTCTTTTTTCGTCAGAGTTGTATCAACATTACCCATTTTCCCGCGACGCCCCTTTTCACGTTGTGCAACTAGAAACATTTTGTCCTCTTCAATTTTGATAATTTCTAATGCGTTAGCATACGCAATACCGAATAGATTACCTAGTTCTTCCGTCCAGTCATCCTCTTTTTTTTTGTAGTCCGTCTCAGCGCTTCGCCTTGTTGTCTTTATTTTTTTTTTTTAATTCCTCTCATTCTCTGAAAATGAGTTCCACTTTATCACACACATGATCATACCGTTTTGTTGGAATACGGGCCTTGTTCCAGATTTCTATTACATTTTTAGCAGTTGAACGCCATGCTTCTTTAATGTTTTGTTTTAACACTTGTTTGTTATGGAAGAACAATGAAATAACTCCCTTCTTCGAAGGTAACATTCTTCCACTAAGACTTGATGATATTTATCCGATTAACGGAAATTTTAAATTTAAAAAAAAATTAACTTTTTCTTGAATTTTGAAAAAAAACAGCTTTTGACTGATTTTGTGTGTTTTCAATGCTCGGTAGCGTCCCCTAAATGTTATCCGATTTGGATAATTTTTTTTGTGAATTTTTTTTCCATGAGTAAGAACCGATTAACGGGTTGGGAGAAGGTAAATTCATAAGTTTCAAAATAAGGCGCACCCTACTAAGCACCTTTAACTAAACTCAAGTACTTGGCGTTAGCCCCCAGCGCCATGAAGCTCACTTTCCAGGAAGAAGATCACCAATGGATTTTATTACAAATGTGTACTCATACACTGGAATGTCAATGGAGGACGAGGTAGCGAATCCCATTATATGGAAGAATCTGCGGTGGGCTATTTTGTCATTCGCACCGTTCAAAGCACCAAGCCCTGGTGGAAATTTACTAGCTATGCTGCAAAAGGCTCCAGCTAAGGTTAGAAATAGGCTTAGAGAAATTTTTAAACACTGTTTAGGGTCAGGCTATGTACCAGTGGCATGGGGGAAGTGCGAGTTATATTCATACCTAAAGAAGGTAAATCAAGCCACGTATCAGCGAAATCTATAGACTCATAAGTCTCTCGTCATTTCTGCTCACACTTGAAAGGATTTACGATATCCACATCAGAAGTAAGTGTTGCAACGGCACTCAATGCAAATCTCAACATGAATATTTAAAGGGAAAATCGGTGGCAACAGCTTTACACGAAGTGGTAGGGCAAATGGAAACAAGCATTCACCATGACGAATTTACATTAGCAGCATTCCTAGATGTAGAACGTGCTTTCAATAACGTAGAAGGGAGGGCCATCATACAGGCCCTGAAAACTATAAACATCGAGCATAGGATTACCAATATGCTAGGCAGTAGAAGCATTAATTCCACTATCGGAAATAGTAACTGGCACTTTCGCCAGTACAGGGAAAGCTTCGCCAGAAAATTTTCTAGGACAGATTGCAATGAGGGCGTATTAAACAAGCTTCTTCTGACCTCAGATCCATTTTTGAGTAGCATTGGGCATAATGTTAAAAGAAATAGACAACCAATTTCAAAGGAAGCTTTGGAATTTTTACAATCAACTGGGTCTGAGGAGAATGATGACGAATAAGTCTTCCAGACATCGCTTTCGTATTTTTTAATAAGAAAATCCGTTACCAGGGGAACTTCCCAGGGAGGCGTTATCTCACCCCTCCTCTGGGTTCTAGTCACCGATGGTATACTTAATGAACTAAGCAATACTGGCATAAACGTCACTGCTAACGCGGACGACGCGACGTTGTGATCTTAGTCCAGGGCAAATTCAAAGACACATTAAGTGAAATGATGAAATCAGTTCTTAGTAGTCTTGGGAAATGGGCTAGAGATTGTAGACTTCACGTCAACCTGTATAAAACAGGATTAGTACTTTTCAGCAGGGAATACAAGATACCACCCTTTAAACTGCCAAAGCTAGCAGGAGTGGAGCTTTCCCTTTCGGATCGCGCTAAAAATCTACGTATAATGCCAGACTGAAAAATTTAAATATACATATATGGTATAGATGGTTCTAAGACCAGAGAGAGTACGTGGGTCAGGTATCTACTCGAGAGATATTAACCTACAGGTGGCTCTGAGACTTCCTTGTTTTAGTGGCAGATTGGCAATGGGCCACTGACAGGAACGGTGGCCCTTTAGGAACTACTTTAACCCTGAAATACCCCATAAAAATAAAATGTTCTTCTATGAATGGGGCATAAAAGGGACCAATCGGAAATTTTGACAATAAGAATCATTTAAATATATGATTTACAGTTTTGCGATAGCTTGTGAAAAGCCTGTCAAAAAATATCCCCAAAATCCAAAAGATATAGCATTTGGGATTGGGCTTCTAAATATTATTTTTGAATCGTCAATTTGTAGAAAATCTAACACGAGGAAGCGCCTTACCTTCGCGGTTGACAAGCTATCACCACTTGAACGCTTTTTATGACACGCGAAAAATAATATCAATTAATTAATAATAACCATAAAACCCAACCACAAATGGTGCTAAAAAGTGAAAAGCAAGTGGGTGGTCGAACATAAAGTATTAAACACGCATAAAAGAAGGAAGTTTCCACTGCATTACCTTTTTTTCAAAGCGTCTTTATAGCCGGGTTTTATTGTTATTTTTAATTGATTTTATTGACAGCTTCATTTCTCCTTGGCGGATAGTGAAGCTTACGTTTTGATGTTTTAAAAAGTACAAAGCAGGCATTTTTTTATACATAGAGTGCATGACTTAATCGCTTATTGAATACTATTTAGTTATTAATTTCAAACAGTATAAAACAGTAAAACTCTCATGTTGACCGTCCCCGTATGCTGCATTCGAACACTCATAGAGCCGGACCGTTGATATCACTCTGCTCTCCATCAAAAAAACAAATAAAAACAAATATTTGGCGCAACAGCTCTTTAAAGTGCCAGGGCCTAGATTCTCGCAACCACTCATGTTGTGTGCGTTATATTTTTCACATGAATGGAAGGGACCTACAGTTTAATGCCGAATCCGAACGGCGATTTGAGAATCTTTTTCGTGACAACAATACTCTCGGAGGTTTGTCAGACGCTCACGAGGGATGGGACCGTGAAAAAACTTTTTGGTGTTTTCTGGGATTCGAAATTGGAACCTCATGCGTAGTGATCCGAGACACTAGCCACTTACGCCACGGTGCCCTAACCACTTACGCCCTCTGATCTGCTCTCCATCGGCTAGCCATTTAAGACGTTGACTGTAAATCTTTCTGCTTATCTTTGCTATAAATTCTTCGGCTAGGTGAATTTTTACCCACCCTTCTTTTATGTTTTTTTTTATAACTTACGCGCACTCAAGGGGTTATGAATACCCTTAACATGTTTACACACAGTGCGGGCGTTGGAAAGGATAGATAGAGAAAGAGAAAGATTTGGTGCAGTGGTTTAAAACTCAGTTGCCTATGCTTCAGAGAAACTCTGGGGGTGGCGTCCAGATAATTGAGAAGATTTTTGTTATTTTTTGTTTTTTGCTTCTGATTCGCAGTATTTTTTTCCCGATAACCGATGTCATAGTCAAATCAATCATCAACAGAGCGAACAATTTTTCCAGCCATATGACCAAGCTACTGCCAGTGTTAAGCCTTTGCAGTAGTGTTCACACAAGCTTTCGCAATTGTCCGGACTGACTTCTATATACATATTTCATAAGAAATAAATGAATGCTTGCTGACATCAGGATTTGAACCATGAACCATAAGCGTGGTAATTGACGACGTTACCACTACAGCATTGCCACGACCAGGTTCTTACTTCTATATAGTGGAGAAGGATAGGGAGAGCGATAGTCTTATAGAAAGAAAGAAAGAAATAAAGACTCCTTAGATCTTTCTGGTTATGTAAGATAAAAGAAAGTGTTACGCATTTGTAATTTTCCTGGGAGCTACTTATTTTATTTACTTTAAGTGGCGCCACCCTCATCAGATTTTTAAAAAGTACACGCCTCTGCGCTATACAGCAGGACTGGTATAATTAGTGTCTTATAAAGAGTTACCTTAGTAGTTCGAGGGCTTCGTTACTCAATTGCCTTCTAAGCTCATAAAAACACCGTCTGTTGTGGCGTTTTGTCCTGACGCCGATGGTGCGTGTCCTTTTTTGTAGACAGCATATATTTTGTTTTGCTTTCATTGACCTCTAAACGCATCTTCGCTGCCTAGATCTCAATACTCGCAAATGCTCCACTAAGCGAGTAGTTGTATGGACTGCTAAGAGATTGTACTTCCGGTGTTGGCTTGTAAGTCTCGTACAATTCTTTCAAGTATTATGTTAAATTAAAGCGATCACTTGACAGTGCGTCACCTTGTCTAAAACCTTTCCTGACAATAAGCGGTTGCGTAGTGGTCTTACCGAGCAGCGAGCGTTCTTTATCGTCAGCCTACATAGATGGATAAGCTTGGCAGGGATGCCGAGACTAGACATGGCTCTGTGTAACCCGTCTCTATATACACTATCATACGCAACTTTGAGATCGATGAAAAGTTGATACGTAACGATTTTCTATCTGCCGTAGTGTGAATATTTGGTTAATGGTGGCCTGAAACCACACTGATAAGGACCTATCAGGTTGCTGACGAACGGTTATGGGCTCTCACATTACACGGCAGACAGGATCTTATATGCGATGTTGAGGAGATTTATATGCGGTAGTTGGTGCAGTTCAGAGCGTCTCAGTTCTTCAGAATCGGCCAAACTATGCTGAGGTTCCATTCATCGGGCATACCTTGATATTTTACAGCTGAGTTGGTACATGCTCCATACCAACTCATCTCCTCCTAGCTTGAAATGTTCGATGGCAAGCCCGTCGGCTCCAGCAGCTTTTTGGATTTGAGTTTAGATATCGCTATCCTCACTTCATCGGTTTGACGGGAATCTTGACTATCATCATCACTGTTGAATAGCTCATTCTGCCTGACAGCGAAATATTGGCCACCGTCGCCCTTTAGAAGTCTGCAGGAGTGTTCCTTCCATATCCTCAGCACCGACTGCGATTCTACTATTATACTACCATTTTCGTCCCTGCAGCCTCCTGTTCTAGCTTTGAAACGAAGCTACTTGTTTGAGCTATTTAGTTGACTGTGGAACAGTCAATACACATGTGTCTTATTTTTCCGCACTAAGATGACACGGTCACGCCCAGTTAGTCTTAGTTTGCGTAGCTCATCCTGGGTCCAGGGAATGCTTGATTTCTAAGAAGAATTCAAATTCTAATGCACATCATCCATTATTCTATCACGCATATTTCCTCTCTTGCTGTAGTGGTTGGAGGAGGTTACTCATAGGTTAGGTTAAGTTGAGTAGGGTTATGAGGCTGTCACACAACACTAGGCGCCGCCATAGTGGGCCCATCGTGATCCGTAGTTAACCTTTACGGCAGAAAACGTAAGCTAATTCTCCCATGCACTTAATTTCCTTACGGAATTTAAACAAATCATTGTTGCAACTCAAAGACCCAACCTCTTTCAATATATTAAAAAAGTGTATTCCAAGGTGATTAAGTCAAGCCAAGCAATACCTTGGTATTCACGGAGTAGATCTATTATGCCAGCTGAGACCCGTAGGTCACTGCAGTACCTGTATACATCCGTATTCTTTAATCCTAATCACATAGCGTGCTTCCTCAGAGAGCAATGACCAGGGTGTATCATCATTGCTGTTCTAGACCGCGATCTGCCTGATTTTATTATTTCCCCAAATGTTTAACACCGGCCACAAAGTCTTAGAGACCCTATACCCCTCTATGTTGGACCATCTTAGGCCATCGCGGATAATTCTTTCAGCCACGCACATTGGTAGCCTTATGCCTACTATTATGTTACTTTATAGGAGCTCTGCTCCGTTTTTGGCCAGTGCATCAGAACTTTCGTTGCCCTCTATATCACAGTGTCCAGGTACCCAACATAAAAAGGAGACCCTCTCAACTACGCCAATAATAGAGGCATTAGTCTCCTCAACATTACATACAAGATCTTTTCTGCGATATTATGTGAACGCCTGAAACCTTTCATCAACAGGCCAATATTAGTGGGGGTTCAGGCCAGGAAATTCCACCATCGATCAAATCTTCACACTTCGAAGAATACTGGAGAAAACCCAAGAAGTCCAAATCGATACCCATCATCTCTTTAGCGATTTTAAGGCAGATATTTTTTTTTTTTTTTTTTATTTATTAAAACAATTTCTTTGTTATATGACACTACAACCAGTCAATAAGACTAACAAGCAGCTTGCATATGATTAAAGTTTAAGTACAATAGATAAATGATTGTACTCCGTAGTTGATGCCCATCGGATTCACTAGTTTGTCTATTGCATTACCAGTTCGTGCGGCTTCGTACGTTGGAGTCTTCTAACTTCTTCACTTTGGTTTAGGAGTTTAGATGCCTCTTCATTTGTGTGCTGTCTCAGTCTTTTCGCGTGAGCTGTTGCATACCTCTGAATCTTGCCAGATACGATCTACATCCTCAGATCACGATGTACTCGTATGTAGGTCTGTGTTACGAATGTACCATGGTGTATTAACAATGCGCCGCAATACTTTGTTTTGAAGTCTTTGAATGGTTTTGATGGTACAGTTGTTAGCACACCCCCATTTTTTTTTTTTTTTAATAAGTTGTGGTTGTGGCCACGCCCAAATGGTGTGTAGGCACTGCGACCAAGGAGATCTATTGTGCCATAGGCCACTTTTAGGGCACCAGTACTTCTACTCTCCTTATGAAAGCTATAATTACGGCTGCGGAGGAGTTCCTTAGATCTATTGGAGATATGATCTCTTTAAGGAAAAAAGCTTCTCCTGGTGCTACACAGAGCTACACACTCACATAGTATAGGTTCTGCGGTTTCGTCCTCTTCTAGCTAGAGGCGGCAGGTGATATCCTCCGAAATTCTCATTTTGTTAAGGTGGTAGAGAAGTTGATAGTGACCGATAAGGAAGCTCACAAGCCTTCTTATGTCATTTCTAACGTATTTAAGGATATCAACTGCCTGTCTTTGGAAGGGTTGGACAGCTCTTTTAGCCTGCCTGAGACCTTGGGAGTTATTCCAGTCGGAGATGCACATGTTGCGTTCCCAAATGTTTAGGGTAAGTTTGAAGGCGGAATCGGATATCCCGCAGAAGGGTTCAGGTCCAGTGAACAACTCAGAGGAGCCCTTCCTAGCTAGCAGGTCTGCAGTTTCGTTGCCGTCAACACCTACATGACCCGGTACCCACCACAATTTTACTTTATTGTGTCGGGCCAGATTTTGTAAGCTGTCGAAGCAGCTTAGAACTGATTTTGAACTGATCAAATGGGAGATCAGTGCTATGAGCGCCGCTTGGCTATCGGTGAGTATATGGATAGAGGCAGCTTTGATTCCTGAGTGCAGGTTAATGTCAGCACAAGTTTCAATGGCGTAAAGCTCGGCCTGGAAAACACTAGGACTCTTTCCGAGTGATTTCGAAATTTTATGGTTGGGTCCATACATACCGGCGCCAACTCCTGAATCCATTTTTGATCCATCGGTGTACCACACTATACCTTTTGGATCAAGCGACGGTCCGCCATTATTCCATATATCACAGCTTGGGATCACAATCTCAAACCTTCTACCAAAGTAGAGTGATGTAAGGGTAAAGTCGGAGACCGTGCTGAGCATGTCTAGCTCGGGGAAGTCGGACAATAGCTCCATGAGATCCACGTGATCCCGTGTACTATTAGCATCTGATTTTCTAGGACTAACTGCACTGCGGATTGCCACTTTTTTTTTATAAATATATGTAACGGAGTAAGTCCGATTATGGCTTCAATGGCTGTTGTGGGACAAGTGTGCATAGTACCTGTGATGCCGAGGCAAGCTAGCCTTTGAAATTTTGTGAGTTTATTAATGGTTGTGACCTCTTTGGTTTTCGTCCACCAGACTACGGGCGCGTATGTCAGAATGGGTCTTACAACCGTGGTGTATAGCCAGAAAATGACCTTTGGAGACAGGCCCCAGGTCTTGCCGTACATACGGCGACAGGCCCACAAGGCAGTAATCGCCTTGGCATTGGGAGTTCCAGTTAAGCCTCTTATCCAGGACAATTCCTAGATATTTGACCTCATCGGAAAAATTGATTGTTGTGCCGTTTAGAGTCACTGAGCCAATATTCAGCGTTCTTCTTCTTGTAAACGGTACAACGACTGCCTTGATGGGGTTAATCGATAGGCCCTCCCCAGCACACCAGTCTGAGACTACAAGGAGTGCATTATGCATGAGTTGACACACATTGTCTTCATGTTTGCCTTTAATGATGATCACCAGATCATCTGCATAGCCGATGGTTGTGAAACCTGAACTATTAAGTGTGTTCAATAAGTCATCCACCACGAATGACCATAAGAGAGGCGAGAGGACGCCGCCTTGGGGGCAGCCTTTGGCCGCGGAGACCGTCACAGAGACCTCTCCAGACGAAGATGTTATTATGCGGCTATCGAGCACGTTCGTAACCCATCTGGTAGTAGGTTCGTCTATTCCCCTGCGTCTCATAGCACTTGTGATGGATTCATAACCAGTGTTATCAAAAGCACCTTCTATGTCAAGGAATGCACAAAGGGCAATTTCTTTGGAGCGGTAGGCAGCTTTAATCTCTGTGACGAGATAGTGAAGGGCGCCTTCCGTAGATCGACCTTTCCTGTATGCAAATTGACTAGAGTGCAGAGGTATAGTATTTTCAAGAATGCCTCTAATGTGTAAGTCTAGCAGTCTTTCCATGGTTTTCAAGTAGGGTGTGGGTAGCTCGCTGGGTTTGTTACCTAGCTTAGGGACAAGCACCAAATTTACCTCCCGCCAAGTTAGTGGAATGTATCCCAGGTTGAAGCTTGTTCAAAATAGAGCTACCAAGGCGGGCAAGATGTAATTCAGACCTTTCTGTATGAGAGCTGGAAAAATACCATCACTGACAGGTGCCTTAAAGGGTTTAAATGAACCGATTGCCCACTTAATTTTTTCTTGACTGAACAGATTTCCAGACAAGCTGTTGACTCTTCTGGAGCCTTCAGGAGCAACAAGTACGTGGTCGCTTAAAATTGTTGAGCCAGGGAAGTGAACCTCGCCAGAGTTTCCAGGGTTTTCCTTCGACTGGCGGTGTAGAAGCCATCAGGTTTGATGAACAATCCCACCCCATTGGAATGATCCTTTGAGAGAGCCTTTTGGAGACGGGCTGCTACTGAAAGGGACTCGATATTTTCACAGTTCTTTCTCCATGCTGTTCTCTTGGATTTCCTCAACTCTATGTTGAATTTAGTCAAAGCGGACCTATATTCG
The DNA here is from genome assembly GCA_945910035.1 of Brachypalpus laphriformis. Classification (NCBI taxonomy): domain Eukaryota; kingdom Metazoa; phylum Arthropoda; class Insecta; order Diptera; family Syrphidae; genus Brachypalpus; species Brachypalpus laphriformis. Next base: position 291,365,477 of record OX246753.1, on the reverse strand, counting down.
TCCCAATTTTTATTTCGTTTTGCGGTGTTGAAAAGTTTTCTCACACTTTTGCGGAGTATCTCTAGCTGGTCATTACACCACGGTACGCTCCGTTTACCTGTATTGTCATTTTTCGGGACATTTATTGGCAGGCTGCCACATCAACATCACATTTAGATCTTAAAGATGTGAGCAGCATGTCATCCATGACGGCGAGATTTTCGCGAAAAAGTGCCCAATTAGTTCGTTTCGGTACATAATGCGTTTGATTATTATGTTTAACCCCACCCGAGATGTTAAATCTGATATGCTGATGATCAGATAGTGAGGGTTCATTTGACACATGCCAATTGACAACAGCACACCCCCCATAATTGGATACCATAGGTCCATACGGGTTTTAGCACTTATTTGTAGAGCAAATGTTTGTTTTCCAATGAGCCAGTCCATTTTGTTTAGCTTTAGGTTGATGTCGTCTCTTTTTTTCTTGACATGCTCTTTCCAGCGATGTTTTCATCTAAGGTTATTTCTAGGTATTTGGCGGTGTTGGCATAAAGAATTTGGGAATTGTTGATAAATATCGGAATTTCCCTTATTCTTTTGTATGTAAAGCACAGACTTAGCGTCGTTTATTTGTATACGCCATTTTTAAGTCCAACATTCAATGTTGTTCATCGCTGTTTGTAGCTTTCTCGCTCATTCTTCCGCTATTTTGCCAACTCCCAGAACCGCTATATCATCAGCGAATGTCGCTATTATGCTCTCTGGTGGGGTTGGTAAATCATTGGTGAACAAAAGGTAAAGTGTTGGACCCAAGATGCTGCCCTGAGGAACTCCCGCTTTTTTAAGGCCTCATATGACAGAATCTTTACAGCTATATATAGGCAGAGCTATGTGCAGTTTTAACATCCCTGCATAACTTGGTCGCATCTGCAGGATGACGATGGAGAACGTTCGCTGCTCCATCAAGGTCGGTAATGACCTCACCGAGAACTTTGATGTCAAAAAAGGTTTTAGACAAGGTGACGGTTGTTATGTGGCTTTAGGGTTGAGTTAGAGTACTAAAAGTATGGTGTCATTCAATACTTTTTTCTGTTTTTACTTTGCAAATGGAGTTTTCAAAAAGACGCTCACAAAATTGAACGTTGTGAACTTGACATAGTTGCCAACAGCTTAAACCCCTGTGCTACCTACTGTCAATTGTACATGTACTCATATCTTTCTTTTTTGGCAAAACTATTATCTTATTTTATATAAAATAGAATCACGTATTGACATTGAACTGATTGACTAATCGAAAACAGAAGCTCTCATTGAAGAAGCTTCGCACCGCAATTAATTAAAAATTCTAAAGACGTCTTGCTTTGCGTGAACCACCTTCAATGTGTCACAAACGTTTTGCATGCGTAATTCAAAACCCGCTGTGCACATGACATTAACCAGATGTCAGAAGTAAGCGCCTCCACTTAATATTAATTGCATTCCAAACAACAAAATAACATTTGTATAAATTATCACAATTAATGTATCTTGGCGATAAATCGCATGTTCAAGCGCGCTGATTGCAAATTAAATGTCAGAATTTATCGTCGATGATGTTTAGCATCTGTCAGTTAGGTGTCATAAATGTCATAAATTTGAATATTTCATAATATTTTGCCATGCAGATATGCAGTGCAATAGGGTGAATGCCCATCATGCTCTGATGCTTGGTGGGCATGTACTTCAAGTGCACCATCTCTCCAAAGCCGGATGGCATTAACTTTCAACCATACTATACATATATCTATAATATGTACTTCTCCATGTACATACATATGTACATTTCTGCTGTCAAGTGGGTGCACTGAAGTCGTAGTGGCTGGGTAGGGCTTTACATGTTGTACTCCAAGTGCCAATATTTGATGAACTTTCTCCCAAAGTGCGTAGGTTCGTAAGGTTAAGAGCTATCTGTTTGCTATTCAATGAACGTACATACCTACTGTAGAACTGAGAAAACCAATTTACACTTCGGCAGCGTGACTCACGTGTACTGTGTGTGTCTGTCGCCGCCGCATGAAGGGCAGGCACATGAAGCCCTGTTCGTGAGATACAACTTGTAACTAAACCCTGCGGTTAATCTCGTTAGACAGTAGCATGTGGTTTTTGTATGTTTTTTTGGACTTCTTTTGATTTGTTGACCGGATTACGAACTGATTATTGAATTAGGGCGATTATGTGTGTCTTCTGACGGAACTCACCAAAATTGCGTAATTACTATTTTTGGCAATAAGCCAGCAAGTGTGTGTGGCAGCATATTTGGCGGCATGGGAATTATTCAAGTATCTATTTGATGGGCAAACATTCCTCAAGATGGCAATGCAAAGTTTGTGTAACTTTTTAACCATTTTAAGAACGTGTTACATGGAGGAGTTAATTGTGTCTTGTCCAAGTGGATGTTATTGTGGTGAAGTCATAACTCGTAGTGGGACAAGTGTATACTGGAATACTAATCGCACAGAAGTATGATGCAAGTTTATTTGCTTTGGGATTCCTAATGACCGATTTAATGTTCATTATCGGAACCTTTTAATCACTTGTGGCATATAGACGGATATTCAAATGGACTTGGGTTTTTGGGATACAGATTTAAATTCATGTCAGGATCAAGTTGTTTGCGGTTAAATGATTCCTGAATTTCCCAGGTGACGTTATCCCATGCGGTCTGGTCAAGCTGATCTATGATGTTATTGTCACGGCTAAATGTGGGGCCTGCTTCATTCTATTTCATTCGTGTCACGCCGTCTTTCATGCCTTCATTGTCAATTCTGATCATCGGTGTTATACTGTGTTTGAGTTTTGTCAGTTGTTATTCAGTGCCATTTTGGACGAGAACTTCTTATCCATGATCAAGGATCCTTTTGTGCCGGTATTATCGTGAGTTGGGAATATCATTAGTAAAGCTTGCAACCGTAGGGCTAAAAGAAGAGAACAATTATGAACTTTTCACCCACAATCTGACACATGGGAGCTGAAACTCAAGTAAGTAACTTTTAAACGCTTTTATTCCGTTTTATTACGCTTGCTGACCATCAGAGTGTCCCTACTTTCTCCGTGGTTTTGATGATAATTTACTTAGATGGCGCTACAGTTCCGGGTGAACCTGCGCCTCAACCAACAAGCCTCTTCATTTTGCTAGATCTTTAGCTAATTAACTTCAGTTGCGCACTCCAAGTTGGTCGAAGTCCCCTTGGTCTTATGCGCGCCATCTACGCCTCTACTGCGTCGTCCTCTGAATTAGATTCGAAAACTCTGCGTTGGTGTTCATCCGCTCCATATGTCCTAACCAGCTCAAATGCCCAATACGCAGTTTTCGGACTAGGTCAATGTCGCTGTTCAGCTCGTATAGTTCGTCGTTGAATATTCTCCTCCAAAATCCGTCAACGCAAACGGGACCGAATATCTTATGAAGAATTTTTCTCTGGAAGCAACCAAGGATATCTTCATCCTCTTTTAATAAAGTCCATGTTTCAGCACCGTAAAGCAGGACTGGGATGATCAGTGTCTTATATAGAGTCTCCTGAGTTGCTCGGGATAGGGCTTTACTGTTGAATTGTCTTATTAGCCCAAAAAACAGCGATTGGCAAGAGTTATTCTTCGTTTGATTTCTGCGTTGGTGTAATTTTCAGAATTAATAGCAGAACTAAGGTAGACAAAGTTCCTTACTACAAGAAATTGTAGCTGCCCACTATAACGTTATGTCCAATTCGTTGGTGTTGATTGTTTCTTCCTGTTGAATGCATGTACTTGCTATTGCCCTCGTTTATCGCTAATTTTAGCTGCTTTTATTTCAATGCCTGCAAACGCACCGGTGACATTCCTTCGAGTTCTTCCAATTATGTCAATATCGTCGGCGTATGCAGCAGCTGTAAGGATTTTTGATAGATTGTGTCTCTGGTGTTGGCTTGTGAGTTCCGCACAATCCGTTCAAGTACAATATTCAAGAAGTCACATGACAGCGCGTCACCTTGTCTAAAACCTTTTTAACATCAAAGGTCTCGATGCGGTCATTACCGACTTTTATGAAACAGCGAGCGTTCTCTATCGTCATCCTGTACAGACGGACAAATTTAACAGGCATATCAAAACTAGACATAGCTCTATATAGGCATCCTCTCTATAGATGCTGTCATAAGGGGCCTTGAAATCGATTAAGAGATGGTGAGTATCGGTTTGGACTTCTTGGGTTTTCTCCAGGATCTGTCGAAGTATGATGAATTGATCGATGGAGGACTTTCCTAGCCTGAAACCGCATTGTTAGGAGTCAATCAGGCTGTTGATGAAAAGTTTCAGGCGTTCACACAATGTGGTAGAAAAGATCTTGTATGTGATGTTGAGGATTAGTCTCCTCTATAATTGGCGCAGCTGAGGAGGTCTCCTTTCGCAACTCAATTTGCGCATGCGCTATGTATGCGCCAGTTTCTGTCCAATTCTCTTCTGATAACAGCATGTAATCGATTATAGGTGATGGGATATGTAATGCTGTTCTCCTGTGGGAGAAATGCGTGCTCCATTGTTTCTTCTTCTTCTGGACATTCGGGGCAAAGCGGTGAGGTATTGTGTCCAAATATGTACAAGTACTTGTGATATCTCCAGATCCCTCCGCGGCTTGTTAAAACATCGATTTTTTGGTACAAGTTTGTAGTTCCATCTGCCTTTTGTGACACTGTCCCATCTGTTCTGCCAGCTGGCTAGTTATAGTGACCTTTCTTCTTCTTCTTCTTCCTTTTATCAGCGAGGTTATGATCCGAAAACAAGGGATCATAGCCCTCTCACTTCACCGCATTTCTACTGATCCGCCTGTGGGGTTCGCCTATTTGACCTCAGAAAATATCGATTTTGGATCACTCGGTTACTAAGGCCAATGAAATGCCGATGTTATCACATTTGTCTGATCCAAGCGTTTATAGGCCTGCCTTTCCTACATCGCGATGTCTTTGGAACGTGCATGGATATTGCCTTTTTAGCAGGGTTCAAATGATCTCTTCTTTGAACGTGGCAATACCAGCTGAGCCGGTCGCGCTCTATTTTTTGTACGATGGTTTCCTTGATGTGAAAGCTTCCACGGATCTTCGAACTTCTTATTCGATCAAGCTTTGTCACTCCTGCTGTCATGCGAAACATCTTCATATCAGCTGCCGTTAATTTACTCTCATACTTTTTGTACATCGTCCAACATTGTGAACCGTATGTGAGCGCTGGGCGCACGACTGCGGTGTAGAGCCTTCCTTTCAACTTAGGTGGCATTTTTCTGTCACAGAAGTTAGCGGAATTTTCTCGCCGCTTCATCCACCCTACGCTTACGCGATGATTGATGTCGTCATCACAAGTTGCTTTGCTATTGATCATAGATCCCAGATATTTGAACTTTTCACACTTGGGAAGCACTGTTCCATTCAAATAAATGTCTGGAATAGGCCTGAGTGGATCAGAGAACGTGCAGCACAAGAGGTCTTTTTTGAACTAATGCGATACCCATTTCCCTCCAAAAACATCCACCCACACATCAAGTGCTCGTTGCAGGGATGTAGGATCCTTACTTATGATGGCTCCATCGTCAGCAAAGAATAACTGATGTACCTTGGGATCCATCACTTTACCTAGTTATGTTGACCTTTCTTTTTCTTTAATTGTTCTCACTGCAATCGCATCTTGCTGATTGGGGAGTCTTATTATATAGATTCACAGCATCTCATCAAAATGTTGATGGCGCTGTGACAAACGCCTTCGTCCGAGATTGTTTTAAATCCACTTATGGTTCTTAGAGCACAAAGTCTGTACAAGTGAGATTATTTCGTATCGCCTTTGTTGTGAATGCATTCATCCTCATCGGAGCCGTATAAGAGGACCGAGCTAAGGACTCTTGAGAGCAGAATTCGCCTAGCGTAACCCGGTCCCCCGATATTTGGGAGGATTCTACATGGCTCTTAAATATCAGCCAATTGTCTAGCCTTACACCAAGATATTTGTTGGCGTCTTTGGAATTGAGTTTGCTAGTTCCAACCTGGATGTTGACATAGTCTGAGACTTTTTTACTGTTTATAAGGATGGCGTCTATTCTATGGTCAGCCAGTTCCAGACCAGCTGTCACTAACCAATTTTTATTGTGGCATATTGGTTCATTTGTGATTGTCTTTATCTCGTGGGTATATTTCGCAACGGTAACTACAGCAATATCATCAGCGAATCCAATAATTTTTACTCCTTGTGGCAGAGATAGTCGCAGAACTCGATCGTATATGATGTTCCACAGAAGGGGACCGAGTACGGAACCTTGTGGAACTCCCGCAAATACATTGTAATATGTCAAGTCCTCGTCGGTTTCATACCTTAGCTTTCTATTAGTCAGATAGTTTGCAACTATTTTTGCAGGTAGTATGGCGTGCCCATTCTGATTAATGTTCTCCTTATAAACTACCAGTCTCCCGACTTGAACGCATTTTGTATGTCCAACGTGACTACCGCACAGTATTTCTGAGTTCCAAAACGCCATCTTTCTCCTTGTATCCTTTCGGCTGCGATGTCAACTACCATTTTAATACCGTTTACCATTAAGCGAGATTTCCTTAATCTGATCTGAAGGTCGGACAGTGCATCTTTCTCTTCTACTACCACAAGAAGTCTCTCGTAGATGATGCGCTCCAGGATTTTTCCCATTGTATCCAGGAGACATATTGGGCGATATGAGGATGGTTCTCTGGGTAGCTTCTTTCCTTTAGGCAGTAGAACCAGGTGTTGAAATTTCGAAGGGCTGGGGAAAACTCCTTCCTCCAGACAATTTTGAAACGTTGCTCTAAAAATGTCTGGCCTCTTTTGGAGAGTTGTTTTTATTGCAATATTTGGCATGCCATCAGGTCCAGGCTCTTTTCTGTCACCTACTTTTCTGCATGCTCGGAATAGTCCTCCGCTGCATTTGCTGATATCTCCTCCGCTGTACTTTCTCTAATAATTGTTTTGCACGTACTAGAGGGATTTCGGGGGAAGGCCATCCAGTGTACCTCGTCTTTGCTATTGCTTGGTAGACATGAGCACATCCAACTCTCTCTCAAAATCCTTTTCATTCACAATAGCAAACAATATCCCACGTGTACATGCACTTCATCTACTTCCAGGTCACGGTGGCTTAAAAATATTGTACAACTAAAATAAATCGAGATAATTTCATTTACATTATGTCGCTTTGTATATTGAGTTCAACTAGTTGAATGGCGGCAGTCCGACGCGACGGCCAGTCATTCAAAATTTTGTATCATTATACGAATAGCATTATAGCACTCGAGTGCTAATTTGACGCGAATAACAACAACTACAATCGGTTTAAGTCCAATTATGATGGTTTGCGTAATGAAGCGTAGTTTCGGTGCTGTATATGCTCTTTTTTTTATTTCTGTTACTTAATAATCACGTCTCATAACTTTATTTGAACGACAAGGCGGTGATAATGTTATTACTTAATAGCAGGTGATTAGTAAGTTTTACTGCAAGTAATTTGAACTATTGTGTGGAAACTTTTCGTTAAAGAAATTCATTAGGAAGTGGAATTTTTCATACTATGAAAATTGATTGGAACGAAGGTCGAGGCGAGGGATGGTCTATAGGTTAGGTGAGTTCTCAAGTTAAAGTGGAAAGTACCAGTTAGAGATGAGCAAAAAATCACAACCTATGAATTATTTACTGTGAATGACAATGATTAAAACGTGAATAAGAAATTCTTTTTAAAATCACATTTCTGTATTCGGAACAAACAATTCACAGATAACGTCGTGAAGTGCGAGGCAGCGAATGATAGAGCAAGGCAAAACATGGTGAACGAAATGCCTTGGGTACACAAACAACACGTACTCGTATGTACATTATGGGCTGCGTTACATCCAAAGCTCAAATTACACATCTCTTTTTTTTGTTTATTTATTTTTTTTTTTTTATACTCAGGTAGGGGTAAAAAATCCTTTATGCCTGACTCCTGCATGGTTACTTTCTAAACAAAACCCCTCCTGTTTCCCTGTCCAGTTGTTCCCCTGCGGCACTGCCAGTCAAGGCATTTCTTCGCAGGGGCAGGTTTGACATTTCATCACTACTTTTTTAGCTGCCAGAGTTCGCAGGATCTTCGATTCTCGCGTTTCTCGTTGCTCGTTCCTTTATATGCAGTTGCTGCATCATACTCGTGATTACTTCGTTTGCAGTCTCCCAGCCTTCGGTTCTCGTCAACATAAATGAAATCAGGCTTCTTGGGGTCACTTGGCCGCCAATTGCTCTTTCTATGATGTTCCTAGCCCTTATGTTATTTTAGTACAGAGCAGAGTACATACTCTGCGTTCTGCACTTTTCCTTCAAGTGCTGCCAGAATGGTTCGTCTACGTGCTAGTACTTGTAGAGATACTCCCGGAAGCATCCATGCCACGATAGAAATTGTGTTAGTTAGTAGTTTACCTTCCCGTGCTTTCTGCTAATCCATTCATGAACTTCGGGGATCAATTTGTATGTCCACCGCATTTTGGCTGTGATGTTCCACCTATGTTGCAATTTTACTTTTATAGCTTCTACAGTTGCTTTTCTGTCTTCGTCCTCGTTTTCACGTAGTGCCGCGGTCTTCTTCGTTTCTCAATCAATAGGCATTCTGCCTGATATTACACTTATCGCATCCGTTGACAAAGTTCTAAGGGCGCAGCACACCATTAAAGATGCGATTCTATGCGCCGAGTTCATCGTTCTAATGTACGACTTACGATGCGTCGCTGATGCCCAAATGGGGGCCGCATACAGAAGTATTAACTTACTCACGGTCACGATTGGCTGCCTTGACCCACCAATATTTGGCATTAGTCTGCATAGTGCCGCTACTGCCGAGAGGTCTTTTCGCCTGCGTAAGTTGGGTGGTCCCTGAAGCTGTGTCTGTGGTCCATCAACACTCCCAGGTACTCATTGTAAGGCTTCGACCCGACGATTTGCTCACCAACCTGTATGCTAAGGTGTTCCACATTTTTTATGGCTGGTTATGAGAACGGCTTTGGTTTTGTGGCCCGCTGGTTCTAAACCTAATGTCTGTAGCCATATCTTTACGTCTGAAGTCAACAGGCGTGAACGGTAGTACACCAGTCCCACTGCAGGAATTGCAAGAAAAATTGCTCCAATGTAGTGTAGGACAAGGTAGTGGAGAAGGGGGAAGATTGTGTTCTTTTCAAAAGTAGGGAAAAAGACCTAAGAGGGACGACATCATATGGACTCAGCCAAACATCACTTCTTCTCAGAAAAATGGAAAGTGGTGGAAAGTCATCTTATAATGGAGGTACTAAATATATCCCCCCTTCGCTAGCACAAACATATGTACATACAGAGCGGGTAGATCCACTGAAACTTGTCTGTACCAGTTTAAACAAACTAAAGAGACATACAAGGAATACCTAAAGAAGTCCCTTGCAAATTCTGCAATGAGCCCAGTGAGCATTTGCAATAGATTATTGAATCATATGGGGCCTTGACCCATAAAAAACTGAAATATTTGGGCAAATTCAAATACCAGATAAAGATAAGCAGATCATGGACCCGCTTCTTATTCTCAGTTCCTCGAAGAAACTAAAATAAAGCTGATGCTCTAGTGAGTGAACTATTCTTGTCAAAGCTAAGTCAGAGTACTTTCAAATACAATTCCGGGTAAAATTTTAGAGCGAAGGAAACGCTAATAAGGGAATCAAATATATCCAAATTACTAGTAGGGAGTACAGGAGATCACAAGGTCACAGTGGTAGCATTCCCATAAATAATATTTGCTAATAATAAATTGTCGACCCTAACGAAGGATATCTGCCTTAAGACACAGCTTTCCTCCTTCTTTCACTATCCAGTACACATACTCGATACTGTATCGTGACAGTATTAGCTGGCAATGCCAACCCAGAATCTATAATGTGCAGCAGGCAGTACCTTGGATGTAGTATAAATGCAAAATATTTCCTGGTTTGTTATGGAGTTTCTCAGAATCCCACTATTGGCAAAATGGGTTCCATTTCATGACCTGCTAGACTATGCTCTCCTTTCGCAAGGAATATCAAATTGCCACTTTCTATGTACCCACATCTATATGTTTTGGATTGGTTTGATCAGAATACCTACAGTATATTTTTGAGACATCGGTTGAAAAAGTCGAAAGCTTTCTATTGATTTTTTTTCCTTCGAAAATCGTCAACGCAAATGGGTCCGAATATCTTATGAAAAATTTTTCTCTCGAAGCGACCAAGGATAACTTCATCAGCTTTCAATAAAGTCCATGTTTCAGCGCCGTAAAGCAGGACTGGGATTATCAGGGTATTTTGTAGGTTTTCCTTAATTGTTCGAGATAGGGCTTTACTGTTGAATTGTCTTCCTAGCTCAAAAAACAGAGATTGGCAAGAGCTATTCTTCGCTTGCTTTCTGCGCTGGTGTCATTTTTAGAATTAATAGGAGAGCCAAGGTAGTCAAAGTTCCTTAGTACCTCGAAGTTGTAGGTGCCCACTGTGACGTTATGTCCAATTCATCGGTGTTGATTGTCCCTTCTTGTTGACAGCATATACTTGGTTTTGCCCTCGTTTATCAATAAACCCATTTTGGCCGTTTCTGCCTCAATGCTTGCAAGCGCACCGGTGACAGCCCGCTGAGTTCTGCCGATAATGTCTACATCGTAGGCGTATGCAAGCAGTTGTACAGATTTGTGATAGATTGTGCCTCCGGTGTTGGCTTGTGAGTTCCGCACAATCCGTTCTAGTACAATATTAAAGAAGCCACATGACAGCGTGTCACCTTGTCTAAAACCTTTTTTGACATTAAAGGTCTCGGTGAGGTCATTACCGACCTTGATGGAGCACCGAGCGTTCTCCATCGTCATCCCGCACAGACGGACAAGTTTGGTAGTGATATCCAAACTAGACATGGCTCCATAAAGCTCTTCTCTATAAATGCTGTCATAGGCGGCCTTGAAATCGATAAAGAGGTGATGAGTGTCGATTTGAAATTCTTGGGTTTTCTCCAGGATCTGCCGAAGTGTGAAGATTTGATCGATGGTGGACTTTCCTGGCCTGAAACCGCACTGATAGGGTCCAATCAGGCTGTTGATAAAAGGTTTCAGGCGTTCACACAATATCGCAGAAAAGATCTTGTATGCGATATTGAGGAGACTAATGCCACTATAATTGGCGCAGTTGAGGAGGTCTCCTTTCTTGTGGATAGGGCAAACGATGCTGAGATTCCATTCATCAGGCATACATTCGTCTGACTAAATCTTAGAGATGAGTTGGTGTATGCACTCTATGTATGTTATACTGTCTGCAGAAGTAGTTTTTCTATATTCTCAGCACTGACCGCGATTCCACTTCGTAGTTTCCATTTTCATCTCTACAATTTTCTGTACGGGCATTGCTCCTCTGATACGTTCTTTTTACCTTTTGGTAAAACTTCCGTACATTGTTCCTGGAGTATAAACTCTCGATATCCTCGAACGCGCTTCTCATGCTCTTTCTTCTTCTTTTGGAGAAGCCGAAGTTCTTCCCGTCTCTTTTGCTCGTAGAGCTCACGAGCAGCTTTCGTCTTCCTTTGCATCGCCGCTTTACATGCCTCTTGTTTTGCTGCATGCACTCGCCGGCATTTTTCGTCAAACCAGGGGTTTCGTGGCGGCGTTTCTGATGGCATGTTGGCAGCGTTGCCACTGGTCTTCGGCACTTTATGCTGGCGGCATAGGGGTGATTGAGAGATTTCGGGATACGCGTTCAGCGAAGAGACTGGCGTTCTCTTGCGATTGTAGCTTTTCAACGTTAAATTTTCTCACAGCGATTTTTCTTTGTTGCTGAGATGGGGATATCCGCATTCGTACCTTGGCTACAACAAGGTAATGATCCGAGTCTATGTTGACCGCTCGGAAGGTCCGGACATCCAGAATACTGGAGGCATGCCTTGCGTCGATCGCAATATGATTAACTTGGTTGATAGTTGCATGATCATTGGACCGCCATGTCTGCTTATGAATATCGAGATGAGGAAACCATGTGCTTGCTATGGTGAAATTTCGCTCCACAGCGAAACCAATTAGCCTTAGTCCAATATCAGACGTGGTGTCGTGTAGGCTATGCTTACCGACTGCCCTATCAAAAACGTCCTCCTTTCCTATTTTGGCGTTAAAATCGCCCAATATGATTTTAACGTCATATTTAGGACATTACTCATATGTCTTGTCGAGGAGCTCGTAGAAACACTCTTTGGTGGCAGGGTCCTTTTCTTCCGTGGGTGCATGAACACATATTAGGCTTATGTTAGCGAATTTAGCCTTGATTCGGATAGTCATATTACGCTCGCTCACGTGTCGGAAGCTTAAGACTTCTTGCCTAAGTCTTCCGAGTATGACAAATCCGCATCCGAATAAGTGTTGCCTGTTGCCTCTGTAGCAATCACCGTAGTAGATGTCACAGTTTTTCATCCTCTTTTTGCCCGGCCTATCCCATCGCACTTCCTGGATGGCGGTAATATCTGCTTTATAGCAGTCTAGGGCCCCTGCTAGTTGTTCGGCTGAACGTGGTCTGTAAAGGACAGAACATTCCATTCTGAAGGTCGTTGTCCTTATTTCGTTTGCTGGGGTCGTCGTCAGTTGAGTCATCCTTATCCGAGGTTTTGGTTGTTTTGGAACCAATTTTGCGTGGTAGGGAAGTTACCCGGACGGCACAACCCCCAACCTGGAGGGCCAGTTCCTTAATGATTCCCCTAGGACGAGGGGCGTGGTACACCGGTGCCAGTAGTCCACTACGGGAGTATGAGCGCTGCCGTTGGCCCAGGGGCTCCTCCGCCACCATCTCTATTCCAAGGTCGTGACCAACATTGGAAATTCCTTACCGACCTGTGATCCGAATACGTCGAAGCAGCTCGCGCAAGGTATTCACTAAGTTTAACCTAGCTGGAACTATAGACGCCCCCGTTGACTCCGTCTAGGGAATTCGTCCACTGCCGCCTGGAACAGGAAGAAGTGCTCTAGTGAGAAAGCACTCTTCCCCCCTCTCTCATCTGCTGCTGTCAAGAATCATCCAAATGGGGTAACTGTAATATTGACAAAAGTTCTAAAATCATAGGTGTCCAATATTTTTTAAACAAACCAAATTTGTTTAGGGTCCATTTGACTTAGCAAACAAAAATTTAAAGAACAACTATCATGACGTTGTTTTGTCTGGTGATAGCGTCAAGCGACTTGGCACCATCCAAATTGACATATTGCTGTCATTTCAGCTCTATTAGCATTCATTTGCACTTCCTAATACCAAATTAAAGACGTGTGGATCAAACTCTATCCACACATCAGCTGAGTGGGCTTTTCGTAACATGACCAAATTTCATATACCTAGGTCGTCGGGAAACACCATACTTAGTTAATATCGCGGGAAATCCAAACTTGGATTTGCAATTTTATTTTCATATTTCAGCCTATTGTGAGACACAGGCTCTGCAGCAGTATGAAATTGTTTCTCATTTGAGTTGAGCGCTTTCAACCGCTGAGTAATGTTACAAACTTGAAACGAAACTTCACACCTCTTGCCACAATTCCAGTTTTGCACATTTATTCGAAACGAGCGAGTTGCCAGCTAAATTCCTTCGTGATATTAATTTTGTTTTTCCAAAAAGTTAGACAAGTAAATAGTGTGTTTGGTTCGGTTTGGTGCGGTACAAGTGCGGTTGGTGTTTTGCGAACATCTTGCAGCGATGAACCCAATACCAGTGAGTGACATAAGTTTAAGAAATGAAAAGTATTATGTATCCACGCTATAAACAAAATAGTTAATGTTTATTTACCAGGTAGAATAATACGGACAAAAGACAATCATAAAGCAATTTGTGAATTATCTATACGTCAGAAATTGAGCTTTTCTAAGTCTAAATTTTCCATTATTTCTTAGCTATTTATTGAATGACTTACGTAATCCACTCAGTCGAAACAGAAGCCTACAAAATGATTTTTCATTTTTGTTAGTAATCTTAATTTCACAGAATAATTAAAGTTATTATTATCTGCGTTAAGTGGGGTATCACTGCTATGAATTCGGCATCTGGTGGAATTAATAGACTGAAGTATTCCAAAGTCCAATTAGTGTGAAGGCAACAAAGCACAATAACTGACGCCTGTCCTGTTACCATAAGACAGTGAGCACCGTGGCTCAGTGGTTAGTTTGTCGAACCACTGCGCATGAGGTTCAGTGCTCGAATCCCAGAAAATACCAAATGTTTTTTCCAAGGTCCCACCTCTTCGCGAATGTCTGACAAACATACTTATGTCCTGTATCCCCTTGTGGGTCCTAGGGCCTCTACTACGCCTACGCGCCATCGTGTATAGTTTCTGGCAATGTGTTTGAGTTCTCCCCAACTTTTCCCCAACTGCCGTGCCTCCTTCTCGACTGTTCTGCACCATGTTTTCCTTGGACCGGCAGGTCTTCTGCCATCCCGGGTTAAAGGGTTCCATTGCATAGCATGGTTCGCTATGGAACTGTCACCCTTACGGAACGTGTGACCAATCCACTGCCGCTTCCATCGTTGGATGGCTGTGCCTATTGGTTCCTGTCCCATTCTCTCGTAAAGGTGTTCGTTAGAGATACGATTGGGCCAGAAAATTCTTAAGATATTGCGCAGGCACCTATTAACAAACGTTTGCAGCTTTCTGGTGATAGTAGTGGTCACTCTCCACGTGCTGTAACCATATAACAACACGGATTCAACGTTGGAGCGGAACAGTCTTATCTTGGTGCTCAAACTGATGGCATTGCTTCGCCATATTTTGGACAGCATCCCAAACGCGGACTTTGCTTTGGGGATCCTGTTGGCTATATCCAGTTCGGTTCCACCATCGGTCGAGACAATATTCCCAAGATAGTGGAAATCCTCTACTCTCTCTACCGGTTGTCCAGCAATGCATATTTGAGACGATGAGTTTGTTCCAAGGCTGATAATTTTAGTTCTTGCCGTATTAGTTTTCAGCCCGACGACGCCTGCCTCCCTCTCCACATCTGCTGTCATTTGGTGGATGTCCATAATTCTGTGGGAGAGTAAGCATACATCGTCAGCGTATTCAAGATGTTTCAGTTGAGACGCAAGAGTCCATCGAATTCCTCCGTTTCCCGTTGACAAAGCTGCATGAAGCACATCGCTAACCACCTATAGGAATAATATTGGTGAAAGGATACAGCCTTGTCTTACCCCACTTTGGATCTCAAATTCCTCAGACAACCTTCCCTTGTGCAGAACGTGACATTTGGAGCCTTCATATGTAGCTTTGATAATAGCAATTAGTTTATCGGGGATACCTTTTCTGCGTAAGGCACGCCAAATAAACTCCCTGTTAACACTATCGGATGCCTTCTCAAAATCGATGAACAGCAGGTGGAGTGGCGATCGATATTCAATACACTGTTCGATGATAATCCGCGGGGTGTTAATGTGGTCGACACAGGACGATCCAGAGCGGCATTGAGTGTGTCTTCGAGATGTTGTTTAATTCGCTCCAGGATAATTTTAGCTATTATCTTAGCTACAGCAGGCAGAACGCAGATACCCCTCCAGTTACCGCACTTCATTAAATTTCCTTTCTTAGGAAGCTTGACGATCATTCCCTTTTTCCACTCGTTAGGAAAGCTCTCAGCTTCCCAAGCTATATCTATAAGTAGAAGCAGAAGCTCAACCGATGTTGTTGGTGCTGCTCGTAAGAGCTCTGCTGGAATGCCGTCAAGTCCTACCGCCTTGTTGGTTTTGAGTGCCTTGGTCGCGGTAGTAATCTCATCATTACTGGGAGTCGTGGTGCGTATTCGGGAACTTCTCACTTTGACACCATAACTGGTTTTTACCATGGTATCACATGACATGCCAAGTTTTTGGCTAATAGAAAACAGCATTAACGAAATACAATAAAAGGTAGCGCAAAAGTCTTCACTCGATTTCCTAAGGCATTAAAAAAACAATTATTTCTAAAAAAAAAGAATTGGTTCTGTTTATTGATTATGTTTACAAATACAAATATTTGGCGCAGCAGCTCTTTAAAGTGTCAGGGCCTAACTTCTCGCAACCACTCATGTTGTGTGCGTTATATTTTTCACACGAATGGAAGGGACCTACAGTTTAATGCCGAATCCGAACGGCGCGATTTGAGAAGCTTTTTCGTGACAACAATACTCTCGGATGTTTGTCAGACGCTCGCTAGATTTTGTTTATCTAGACGTTTAAATTTTGTTCATTATCGCATATATAATATCGGTCAAGTGGCCGCCGCCAGGGTTGATGTACATTTGGACTCATTCCATAGCATTTTCGATGACTTTTCTCTAAATTTCTGGTGATGGATTCTCCATTTCCTGTCGGATGTTCTCCGCCAAGAGCCACCAAAGTCTATAGCTAGTTCGGGTAGACCCATGACTTCAAAAAACACTGGATAAAGACGTCTGGAATGTTCAAATCGGGCGATGTTGCGGGTCAGTCGGAAAAGCCTGCTGCAGCTGCTCGTGCTGTATGTGCGATTGCACCGTCCTGTTGGAACCACATGTTCTTCAAACCCAATTCATTAATTTGCGCCGTCCTCGAAAAAATATGGGGCAATCCGCTTTCCGCCGTAAACGCCGCATCAAACAGTGAATTTGAGAAGACTTCATGCATTACACGCGGATTTTTAGTCCCTCGGAAGTGAGAATTTTGCTAATTTAATACGTATCCATCCACATGGGTCGAAATACGCCTCGGGCTTGGCTGTAATTTACACACACCACAAATCTCCTACAAAAACAAGACGGCAGTTTTACACAAGGATACTACGAAACATTAGGTCTTCTTCTGCAGACCCACTTCTCTGACTCACTAATTACTGACCCTCACACATCTCTTCTGCATGAAGACATGCCACTCCCTCCTAATCGACGCACTAGGACTCTAGCCAAGAAAATCTTCACCCTCGATTCCATAAGATGGGCCATCTCCACGCAAAAACCTTACAAAGCTCCCGGTGGAGATGGAATTTTCCCCGACCTCTTACATCATGGAATCGACACTCTCATTGAATCCTTAGTGCCCATCTTCAGATCCAGCTATGAACTCAGCTACATCCCATCAATATCGAGAAAAGTTAATGTAGTGTTCTAGGAATGAAATGAAGCCGGCGCCAGGTCACAATCAGACCCAAAGGCCTTTAGGCCAATCAGTCTCACCTCTGTGTTTCTTAAGGCAATGGAAAAAATCTTCGATCTTCACATAAGAAATTCCGCCCTTATAGAACACCCCCGAGAACTACTAAGGGTTGTCTGCGAGGGGGTGTCCTATCTCCTCTTTTATGGTCCATTGTAGTGGACAATATCATAAATGACCTCAATAGTTCTGGATTTCTCACCCAGGGCTACGTTGACAACGTAGTCATTATAGCTAAGGGCAAGGATGAATCCAGCATTTCCGAACAAAAGCAACATGCCCTAAATAAAGTAAATAACTGGTGCCAGTCAGAAGGTCTAACGGTTAACCCTGCAAAAACCGTAATCATTCCCTTCACCAGGAGGAGAAGCTTAAGCCTTCAAGCACTATCACTAAACAATACTCAAATTGAGTTTTCAAAAGAAACAAAATATCTTGGGATTACTCTAGACCACAAATTAAATTGGAAACCTCATATCAACAGAACCACTGAGAAGGCGACTAAAGCCTTCTGGGCCTGCTCTAGGTTTTTCGGCAAAAAATGGGGATTAAATCCAAAAATGATCCACTGGACCTATACCACAATCATCGTTCCGATAATAACTTATGCTTCGCTAGTTTGGTGGGATAAAGTTAATCAAACCGTTACCCGCTCCGCCCTCCAGAAGGTGCAGAGACTAGCATGTGTAGGTATTACGGGCGCAATGCGCACCTGCCCAACAGCTGCGCTGGAAGTTCTCTAAACATTCCACCCCTACACATAAATATTATGAAGACTGCGGCTGCCAGTGCTCTAAACCTTGACCTTTTATGCAACAATACAAATTCCGAATTAGTTGCCCACATGAAGATCCTTGAGAAAATTCCGCTACTTACTTGTCCAGCAGTATGCATCTCAGACTTCATGCCCATAAGAATCAATCACCCCTTCACAGTAAACATACCTGACCGCAGCTACTGGGACTATCCTCAAATCCCCCAATCAAGATCTCAAATCAATTGGTACACTGATGGTTCAAAAATGTGAAATAGGGTTGGAGCTGGTATCTTTGGCCCCAACTAAAAACTCTTTACACCACTGGGTCAATCCACTACTATCTTCCAAGCAAAGGTCTATGCCATCGAGATCTGCGCCAGAGAATGCATAAGACGAAACCTCCGAAGATCACATATTAATATAATGTCAGATAGCCAAGCAGCACTCAAGGCGCTCACGTCCTTTGACTATAAGTCTAAGCTGGTTTGGAACTGTCTCCAGACGCTTTTGCAGCTTGCTGCACACAATAATATCACACTAATGTGGGTCCCCGGTCACAAAGGTATCCCTGGTAATGAAGTGGCAGATAACCTTGCCAGACTAGGTGCCCAATCACCTTATATTGGACCTGAACCCTTCTGCGGCTTACCCACAAGCCAGATTAAAATAGAGCTACTCCGCTGGGAACGCGAACAAATGCTCAACCCGACCTAAGGCATTCCAAGAAATTTATTAACTTCTCAAAAAATAGAACTAGAGACATTCTATCAATGAGCAAACAGAATGCTAAGATCCTTACTGACCTCCTAACTGGACATTGCTCTCTCAACTACCATCTCAAGAAAATGGGCCGTGTTCAATCGGATACGTGCCGTCTCTGTCTTGAAGACACCGAAACAACCCATCACATACTCTGTGATTGCCTGGCCATAGCCAGACTTAGGCTAAAGCACTTTAATAAAGGCGTTACATCACCTTCTGACGTCACCTCTTCTTCAGCTCGAACTATTCTTAGCTTCATTAATGAACTAGAGTTCAGCTAGTTGACAAATTCAAAATCAATTAACCAGGGGATAGCTTAAAAGATCTTTTTAGGTCGCAGTGCTCCAGGAGTCAGTCTCTGCCTTCCTCCCCTTCTACCTAAAAAAAAAAAAAATGTACACGCAATTGGCGGCCTACAGGAAAAAGTTGATGCACTGTTTGCACTTTGTACGGGGACATCTTCAAGTCTTTCATCAAAATTCGCTATAAACACCCTCTATTGATACTATTCGATTGATGTTTGAGGGTCGTCTAGGAGATCTGCAGCCACAGCAGCGATATTCTGAATCGAACGGCGGCTCCGATGCTGACCACGTCTGCTACTGTACCGTGTTGAGTGAATCTCCTCTCGGCGAGCGGCTAAATGCCGCAGTGTTTGCTCAGTTTGTGGCACACGACCAGAAAATTGATGACGAAATTCACATTGAGCCAAAACCACTGACTGAGTATTTGTCAAAGTAATATTTACACAATTATTCCGCCTTCTTGAAGTGCATAACAATGCAATGGTTTGTTTACGTTTACTCTGCTATGTGTACTCTGTTACTTCACAAGTGTCAAAGTCGCGATGACATAAGACTCCATTTGCCAAAATGAGAGCATCTTTCGATAGGGTGATGACTTTCGCGCCACATTCTATGTAGACATCCTTTATAATCTATCTAAACATTAGGTACTTAAAGCTGCACCCATTTAAGCTCTACGCTGGCACTGCCGTATTGGGTGCAGACAGTCTTTCTTGTACGTACTGTGTCTCATGTGCAGCCTAAAAACTGCGGTCTAGGCTTTAAGTAGTAGCCATTTATATATCGGTGCACAGCTAGCAAAACTTAAGAAAAGTGGGTCCCGCAATTCTGTCTGTCCGACTGTCTGTGTATACCACGTATTATGAATTCCTACAACGATTCTGCGCACCCATTATGTTGACATCGAAGAGGGTTTAAGCAGCGTCTTTATGGTTTTACATTTATAATCCCTCCTCAAGCTGAGCCCAAAAAACGCGTTGGGTTTCCAATGTGTTAATCTAAAATATGTATGTTGAATCCCTACTACATCTCAGCACACCCACTTGAATTGGACTTTATTTCCCATTCAAAAGTGCAATAAAGTCGAAATCGAAAATGCAATAACACCTAAACAACAAATACATATATGTATATCTAATGGTGCCGTGAAATAAAGTTGATTGAATGGACAGTAAAAGTCTGAAAGGGCAGTTCACTTCATTGTGTGCTGACATGCAAGAGGGTTTCCAAATGAAAATAAATATTTAAACAATTGAAACCCTCCTCGAGCTCAGCGCAGAAATCGATTAGGGTTTATGAGTATGGTGTCAACACAAAGGGTGTGCTGAGTAATAGTAGGAATTCGCATTACATGTCTTTACATCGATCTTGAACTGGCGATTTCAAGGCAAATTCTAACCAAAATGAAATCAACCTAAAAACAGCTCCAACGAATATTTGTATTAATTTCAAAATGCGACATCAGATGGTGTTCTTGGTCTCTGACAAACAAAATTGTGAACGGCGCCTTACTTATTAGTCAGTTCTATAAAAAAAAATGACAGTATGCCTGGTAGTTCAATAAGCTGAGCGGTTCAGTGGGATGTTTCCGACAAGAAAAGCCTCGGTCGGGCACCAACTTTGGGTCACAACTCAAAGTTTATTATCAACAATTTGTCGTCCCAATACAAATGCTTCTAAAATTGTTGATGAAAACGAGAAAAACTTATTTTACCAGTCTCTCTCGTCACATTGTTTCGGCCAATTTCCTTAATCACCTTTATCTGATGGAAATGCTCTCACAAATTACATCTGGACCTACTCGTACTTATGCATTACTCCCACCTGCATATTTTACCGAGACTAAGTAAACAAACATAAATGCTTCCGTTTCATATAGCCGTTTCGATTAGCTTTATTTCTCTTCATGCAAGACTGGAACCGTGAAGCTCCAGACTGGCGCTGCACTAGGCGTTGGTGCATTTCCTTTATCATTTTGCTCTGCTTGAATGCACCAACAGCAGGAGGGCGGCGTGGAAGCCTAACCAATCGACCAACTTCCACAAACAAAGTCCCGGCCATTGTATGTTGCATAATGACCCAATAGCCTGTCATTGTCTCGCGAATGTGTGGTAAATTTTTGAGCGCGCCTCAGCAACGATCAGTTGACAGCTTGTTGGTAGTGGACGGTGGCACGACCACATAAATCCATGAAAAGATTCAAAAATTGAAAGGAAAGAAGGAGGTTGGCGCTGATGTTGCACTCGTTTCGCAGCGGTTCTGCACATTGGTTTCTAGAGTTACATTGTTGATTGTATTATGTAACCACATCGCTAGATTAGACAGGTGGGCACCAGACGAACACTTGTTCACAAGGATGATGGGGCTGTTGACCGCCGTCGATGTATAATAGAATTGTTCAATATACCCACATGTATAACAGTAGCGCGACTAATTACTGACGGAGAAGTGTTTGTTATACTACGTGATTATGTATGCTAATTAAGTGTTTGAAACACTATAGTGGATGACTTGTTAAGTGCACTTTGCTTGCACTCTGTGGCATAAAAGTGCTCATCATGATTTGCTGTAATGACAGAGCAAGGTTTTTTTTTTAATTTTAAACACTTTAATGTGTTTTGAAACTTCTTTCTGGCTAGTTAATTTGTTGCTATAATACCGAGCAGTCACGATAACTAGATGACGTCGGTTCGCGAAAGTTGTAAGGAGTTGTAAGGTTATGAAGCTGGGATACCACAAGATATGAATCACGTTTCCTTAAGATTAGATTAGACTAGGTTAAATGACTGCCCAAACTATGGCCAACACGTTCTTTTAAAGGGATCAGATTAGGTGCCCTTAACCTGTGTCAAATCTGTAAGATTATAGAATAAAGTAAGGTGGCTATTGGTTCGTCATTTGTGGAGCCATTTAGACCCAGTAAAAATCTGAGAATTTTGCAGATATAATAAGTACTTACTCAGGGTTTTCCTTCTTTGAATAGATAGGGCAGGATAACTGCAGAGAAGGTGAGTAACCATCTGTTCCTGTAGTACAATGGACCTACTTTCTGGTCTAAGTACATCCTCATCGAGGGCCGATCCTAAACCAAACCATCTGTTCCTCCTTCTCGTCTCTATGGCTTCTGCAGAAATCGTTGGACAGTACTCTCATTCTTCTTGCAAGTAATTCCAAAGTGTAGTTGACCTTTTTCATATTGACCATACCAATCTAGAAAAAGGACGTACATAATATAGATATCTGCTAACTGAAATTACGACACCCTATGAACTTGAGGTTGAAGTCGATTGCTTCGTTGAGATCATACAGTTCGCCTCTTGGAATAATACGCCCAATCCAAGGGAAACACCGAACAAATACGGTAAAAACTGGCAACAAAGTCGTGTTCCGCAACATAAAACACACTTGAATCATCTGTGCAATTCGTTGAAGAAGACTATTAAGGATTTTAAGAATCGTGTGATAGGCTCTTACCTTGAAAGTTTAACAGCGAAAAAAGATTTCAATTATTCACTTTGGGAAGCTGTAAAAGGCACCAAAAGGCCCAAAGTCCCCGCCCCGCCAATTAAATTAAATCAAAATGAATGGCCAATGGAAGATGAAGAAAAAGCGGACATCTTTGCGGCCCATCTGTAAGAAGCCTTTAAACCGTATGATTGTCAAGTGGTTTACGACAACATCAATAGGCCGGATTTACCGTCTAAAGATTTAACACTCACAAGTGCAACGCTAAGGGAACTCAAACATGAGATCGAGAATCTAAAATCTAAGAAAGCTCCTGGTTATGATTTGCATTTATTAAGCTTCTCCATATTGTATATGCAGCGCTCAGATTAAAATACGTGCCGAGCCAATGGAAAATTGCGGAAGTCATAATGGTTTTAAAACCAGGAAAACCGCCAAATGAGGTAAAATCGTATAGACCAATTTCGCTTCTTCCAGTCATAGCCAAAATGTTCGAGAGGATATTACTAAGGTTTCCGCAACCGGTTATAGAAGAAAATAATACTATCCCTGACAACCAGTTTGAGTTCAGAAGTAAGCATTCGACGATTAATCAGGTGCATAGAATTACTGACGTAATCGAGAAAGCGCTTGAACAAAAGAAAAAGATATGCTCAAGCGTATTTCTTAACGTCTCGCAAGCCTTTGATAATGTGTGGCATGGTGGCTTGAAATGCAAATTACGACAAGTTCTCCCTGTATGCTTATCCGATATTCTAGAATCATATCTCGGGAATAGACTCTTCCGTGTTAGACATGGAAACGAATACTCGGAGCTAAAAGAAATTTCGGCCGGCATACTGCAAGGAAGCGTTCTTGGGCCGCTTCTCTATCTGTTATATACTCCTGATATACCGAAAGAAGATGGCACTATCCTTGCTAAGTTTGCCGATGACAACGCTTCGGCTAAGATTTGGCGTCTATAAGACATTGCAGTACTGTAGAAATTATATATAAGGTTAATATCACCTCCGCAGTTAAGGATTTCAAATACTTCCGCCTCAGTTTTTGAATCACTGCCGAGAAAGGCTCTTCTAATCTCTTTTAGGATTGGACATTTCCCAATGAAATGAACGACATTTTCCCTCTCAGACAGATTACAAAGATTGCAATAAATACCCAAATCCTCGCGATGTGGGATAAAGTTCAATTGTATCAGCTCACCCCTCATTTTAAATATAGCAGAAATTGCCTTTTGGTTATTATTGCTGTGGAAGTAGTTCCGTTCACATAAGTTGTGTTGCAGATGGCTGTAAATTGCTCTGTGGACAGAGGACCTTGCTTCATTAATACAGTCCAATCTATACCTCTCATCAACTTCCAAGATAAGATTGTACAGCGCATCTCTGACATACCCTCCATTATTCACTTCCAGGTTTAAGTCGAAATTAAGGCCACAATAGTCCGCAAGCTCCTTCAATTTTGCAAGCCATAAATTCCTCCTCTCCATTGCATATTTTGCTATGATTTTCGGCAATCTTTCGTTTGGCATATCAAAGACTTTCAGTAAATAGTCCACGTGTAGCTTGAGGGTCTTAGTAAAAAGTGGTGATAATCCTGTTTCAATGGTTATCATGTAGTTAGGTGCGGTTTTAGGTAGCTGAAAACATCTTTTTATATAATACCTCAGCAGTTCTTCTACAGTTGCATACTTTTCATATCCCCACGTTTGCGCTGCGTACATCATCACCGATTCAGCCACTGATACGAAAACTTTGTATTTTATGCTGTTTGATACCAGTTTGTTTGAGAAGCACTTCTTCCAAGTTGCACTTATCGCACTTTTGGCTTTTATGAGTTTATCCCTAAGGTGGCTTTCCATATTCAGATTGCTGGTTATCGTGACACCAAGGTACTTATAAGCTCTCACTATCTCGATCGGCTCTCTGTCGAAATACCATTTCTCCCTTCTCGATGTTCTACCAGACCCTTTATTAAAGATCATTACTTTTGCCTTGCTCAGATTCACCGTCAAATTCCACAAACGGCTGTACTCCTCAAGTCGATTTAACATAAGTTGCAATGTTTCGGGTGAATATGCAAAAATGATGACATCGTCAGCAAAAAGAATGGCTTTAATCAAGGTTCTGGCAAATTCTATTTCGCCTGGTAGA
Organism: Brachypalpus laphriformis; assembly: GCA_945910035.1. NCBI lineage: Eukaryota > Metazoa > Arthropoda > Insecta > Diptera > Syrphidae > Brachypalpus > Brachypalpus laphriformis. The sequence continues at coordinate 291,340,857 of OX246753.1, read as the reverse complement.
TAGTCTATCAGATCGTCGATAAAGAAAGCAAAAAGATATGGACTTAGCAGGCATTCTTGTTTTACTCCCATATTTGTTTCAAACCATTCTGAAATTTCAGCTCCGTTCCATACGGCTGATCGATTGTCCTCATAGATACTCTCCAAAACCTTTCCAAATTTGGACGTCATTCCAGTGTTGTATAGTTTATAAAATAAAGCTCTTCTGTCAACTGTATCGAAGGCTGCTTGAAGTCGACAAAAAATACATATAGTTTCCTTTTGTGATCAAGGATTGTCCCAGCGATACTCTGTAGGATAAAAATATTATCAATAGTTAAATATTCGCTTCGAAATCCGGCCTGGAATTCTTTGAGCTTCTTGCTATAAGAATGGGAATTATAGGGAATGACAGTCGACGCAAGGCTGAAATGGAATTCGCACGTGAAAATGAAACGTAAAGAACTTGAAACCAAATATAGAGAAATGAACTGGTTACTCGAAAAACATTCCCAGCTCAGTACTGAGGACAAACTGCTTTTATACAAGCACGTGCTAGAGCCGATGTGGGCCTAGGGTATATAACTTTGGGGTTGTACCAAGAAAACAAATGCCAATATTTTACAAACTTTTCAAAATAAAGTGCTAAGAGGAATCGTCCAAACACCATGGTATAGTAGTAATGACGATATACACGGGGATCTCGGAATTCCGGACCAACAATACGGTCCTACAAATTTTGGATGAGAGCAATTTATTGCGCCGAATACAAAGGATGAAACCTTTCAACTTGGCGAGATAACGATTAGCCGCGTCTAGATTGCGGAACAAGCCAGATCTTTCAGTGGAAAGTTATCTTCCAAACGTTTTTATTTCGTGATAGAAAAATTGCTTGATAAGTTATTACTTAGTTACAATATCTTACAAATTTATATCGAAGGGCGGTGTTTTTTGGTCAGTAAGAATCTGACACTACTATGAGTACGCGCTTGCTATTCTCATACTTACTTATGTCCTGTATCCCCTTGTGGGTCCTAGGGCCTCTACTATGCCTACGCGCCATCGTGTATAGTTTCTGGAAATGTATCTGAGTTCTCCCCAACTATTCCCTAACGGCCGTGCCTCCTTCTCGACTGTTCTGTGCCATGTTCACCTCGGACCGCCAGGTCTTCTGCCATCCTGAATTAAAGGGTTCCATTACATAGCATGGTTCGCTATGGAACTGTCACCCTTTCGGAACGTGTGACCAATCCACTGCCACTTCCGTCGTTGGATGGTTGTGCCTATTGGTTCCAGACCCGTTCTCTTGTAAAGGTGTTCGTTAGAGATACGATTGGGTCAGAAAATCCTTAAGATATTGCGCAGGCAGCTTTTAGCGAACGTTTGCAGCTTTCTGGTGATAGTAGTGCTCACTCTCCACGTGCTGCATCCATATAACAGCACGGATTCAACGTTGAAGCGAAACAGTATTAACTTGGTGTTAAAACTGCTATTCTCATAGTTTTTATAGAAGATTTTCACCCACCCTCGAAAAAAAAAAAAAAACCTTCAATATCCAACGACCAAACCATAGTGAATTTCCTATTCCCAACAGATCGCTCTATGGTTTTCACCAGTGAGTGGAAGCAGTTTCTATGGATTAACCTTATGCTGAAAATACGATATAAGATTACTACTCATCAGTAGAGCATCAGTATATGGGTATTAATAATATCTTCGGCGCGCGCAAATTACAAAAAAAAAAAAATATAGAATAGACTGTTTGGTCAGCAGTCTGGAAGAAGAGTAAGTGAGCCTACTATATTTCGGTGTAAATTCTCTCCTTAATTTCCCTTTAAGATGTTGAAATATAGTTTAAGTGAAGGCGGTCACTGGAGCCGCGGGAATAGTATAACAAAATTCTGTTGAAGTTATATTGCCAATTAAACCATCTTATCCGGGGAATAAGCTGTATTCTGCCCGAACCAGAGCTGAAACCTTAACACTTCCTTGAAGCACTTTATCTCCGTACTTACATTAACTTCTTTGTTGTGGTAGGATGTTCAAGTGATATACGAGTATGAACGATATCCTTCCCTAAGTATAGGTCTATTGATACATACAAGCTTGTCTATAAATCCAAGTCTCAAAGCCTGCTTTCTCAAAATGCAGTGAAGATTGCCTAAATATACCTTGTGTTGTCGTTCTTAACAGCTGAATCTATCATATCAATAGTCTCGTCGTACATGAATACTTTTCAAGAATCGTACCGCTGCTATTTATTTGCGAATTTTGTAAAGTCGTGGTGTTAAAGAAATCACGTGATAGCATATTATCAGAAGAGAGTTAACTTGTGTCATCAAAAGCTTATAGTTTCATTACCGATCTTGATGAAGCAGAGTGCGTTTTCCGTCATCATTTTGCACAAATGCACAAGTTCGGCAGGGATGCTACAACTAGACATGGCCGTACAATTCATCTGAATAGGCGCTATCATAGAGGACTTGACAATCGATGCAAAGTTGGTGGGTATCAATTTGAAACTCCTAGGTTTTCTTTACCTATGGTACACTTTCCTGGTTTAAAGCTACATTGATACGGACCAATCAGATTATTGGCAAATGTTTCAGAAAGATGTCCACTGGTCATCTGCAATTGATACCAGCAACATTGTTACTCTTTCGGAGGTTCAGAAGCACTCAATCGTTAAGGCTTCTATCAGTTTCTTTCAACTAGTACCTTGTTGCCACCAACGATGTGGTTTTAGTCCAAATCGATGCTGTCCGTTCAGATGCAAATATTAGTGAAATACAGTCTTATCAATCTGGCTTGTAGTTTTTGAAAAGTCTTCATTGCCATACTGTTATTTTTTTTTTATAAGAGACGCTGGACTGGTCCATTGTACTACCAGAGAGCAAAAGCCTGGATTAGCCATTTTATTGAGATTTCGTTATCTTTCTAGGAAAGCCAAACAAACACTTTAGTGATGAGGAACTTACAGTACCAGCACTCACCGCATCGGCACCGAAAATATGTCACCTGATACAAGCAAAGGCAGGGCACTCGCACAGGTAGTGTTCCGCAGCGTCATTGTCCTCTCAACAAGTGTCGCACACTGCAGTGTCCTGTTAAGACACCAATAAGTTGTCTGCAGCCTTTTCTACTAAGAAACAGCGGGAATGTCGCTAACGCTAGCGCATCCTGACTGTCACTACATACGCAAATACTTCGACCCTTCCACATGTTCGCCCAAGTTTCCGCTTGGAAAGCATACGCATATTTGCCTAACGATAAATGAAGCCGAATGTTTTCATCACAGTTTGTCAGCTTAGTCATCTGAGATTGGCTTCTAGAAAGAAAGTTGAGGTGATTTTTGCCTTGAATGCCCCAAGCGGAGCAGTGTACTGTTTCTGCAAGTGAGCAGGAGTTACCTTGAATGGGCCACCTAGACAGGCTTGCTAATTTCTATTACAATACAAGTTCTTTTCTCGTACTATTGAAAAGTAGTGTTTGAAGGTTGTGGTGACCGAAATAATGGCTTTGATAGTGACTGGCTACCAATGAATATGGCAACAATTTGCCTTGGTATTGTATTCTTTTGTAGTTTGACCTGACGTCAAGCTTCTCGAATTGTCAAAATCTCCGCCTGGAATACACTAGTAGTATTCGGATTTTGAGATGTGTAAAGATTCGTAAGAATATATGATAGTACTTGGAACTATATCTTCAAAAAAGGCGATGATATAACTCTCTTTCAATATTCAATTGAGAACGCATTCATAGTATCTGGAGCCGATGAAATTTCTAAGAAATTCTATTCGTTACCTTGTCAACTTTGCGACGAAGAAAACCCCTTCCTTATTTTCCTACGCAAATAAACAAAATATTTTTTTTATTATGTATTCTCTACTTGAAAATCATCAGCGGCTTAAAAGATTTTCTAATGAACTTAAAGGCGGAAATCAAACGATCAAAATTCATTTCAAAGATGAGCTACGGAAGCAAACGGTCAAGTGTTTTGAACAATGCCCCCTACACTTGAGACCTTGGAACTTTGTGACTACAACACTTAAACCGTTTCAATTTTTATTTTTTTTTATTTTTCAGTTTAAAGTTTACCCTTTCAAAATAGTGTTACCCCTCTGTCACAACCCACGACAGATAGAGTGCTAATTTGTTTGAATCGTAACACGCATTAGTTTGGTGCTACTGACACTATCCTAACCTTGAAATATTTAACTCACTTTCTTTCTCACGTTTATTTTGTGTTTTTTTTTTTTTTTTTTTTTTTGTATAACATGACACAGAAATGCGTTCGTTCATCCATTGCCCTCGGGGTAGCCGGCTTTTGGTCTAAAAACCCACTCACGTCTGTTTAAAGTCGAATTTTGTAGTTTTTCTGCGTACTAAAGTGTTACTTCATAGTAAAGATACCATTCGTGTCTCTTGCCTGCTGCGTGTGTCTCTTGTATCTTTGCACTTGTTTGTATTTAAGGTATGTGGGCAGTCGTTTTTGGATCTAAGGCACCAGATCCAAGCAAAAAACAAGTTCGAACAAAATTGTACAGCCCCCTCCCTGGAATAGATAAAGTGCAATATTTGATTTATAAATTATCACTCGGGTGTTGAACTTTAAAAAAAAAAAATCAAAATTATTGCATTACACCGAAGTAATAAGGAAGGAATTGTGTCGATATTTTTGTTATTTGCTTCGGTTATTTATTTTCTTTCTTCTTTTGTAGATTTATTTTCTGCATTGGCTTTCGTTTGTATTTTCCTTTTATTGACTTTTGTAGTTGTGGCTATTATTCACTGTACTGACGTGGGGGTAGTGTGATAGTTTCTTACGTAACACTGCATACATGATTTATGCAAGGTGTCCGAAGTGGAGCTGCATTTGGTCAGATAATTTAAATTTTAAGCTTTTTTTGACAGAATCCAATGTGTATTAGTATTCTTTGAGTGACTCTGTGGCGTTTTCAGTTGTAGTAAAAAAGAATGGTTCGGGAAGGTTACGGTCCTGTCCGACAGCACTGAAAACACCTGACTCTAAACAAACCTTTTTTTTCTTTCGGAATGTGGATATCTTTTAAATACGAAACTGAGCCCGTACTCAGTGAAAGTGTGGGATTTTCACCCACTAAACTCACCTTCCCTACCACCCCTGGTCCTTGCTGCACTGCCGTCAAGCATTCCCTGCTTACGCTGCTCCTTCATATGGTTGCTACAGTGTCGCTTACTGCTTCCCAAGCATCTTCCCTGCTCATCATCTGTCTCGTAATATTGTTTGGAGTCTCAACCAGTTTGTTCACCAGAAGGTGTTATTTTTCACTGTATCGTGGACAATGGAACATGATGTATTCCGGATCCTTGACTGCTTCCGTACACGTTGGACAATAGAGATTGTCGTCTAGTCCAAACCTGTTGAGGTAGGCTCTGAAGCCACCCGTGGTTAGTGAGCAACTGGGTCAGGTAGAAATTCAGCTTCCCATGCTTCCTACCTATTGATCCAAGCGTTTATATTGGAGATCAATCTTTGCGTTCGCCTGCCTTTATCGGAGTGTCTCCTGCCATTCATCCAGACTTGTCTTCGGGTGTGCCTCAGTGACACTTCGACTCATCGCAGTTGGTGCCGCTGACCGGCTGGCACGATATTTCCAATGGGCTTCTTTAGCCATAAGGTCTATTGATACCATACCAGCCACTACACATGCTGCGTCGTAGAAGGTTGTTCGGAAGGCGCTGTATGCTCTCAACTCATTGATTCTGTAAGCTATCCCCATTTTCCTTCTGTATGACTTTATCTTCATGGCACAAGCCCATATTTAAGAGGCGTAGAGCATTATCGATGCCGTAACTCGTGCTAGGATAAATCTCCTCTTGTGCTTTGGTCCGCCGATATTTGACATGATCCTTACTAGGGCACCCGAGATCTAAGGCAGTGAAAGACTGTCGCATATTTCTTAACAAGATAGCTGGTCAGTACAACCTCACCCTTTGCTGGGTACCAGGTCACTGTGACATACCGGGGAATTGTGCAGCCGACGAACTAGCACGACAAGGCTCCTCTGGTACAGATAGCATAAGCATTACCGACATCGAAGCGCCAGCGTCTTATGTTAAGTACCTTATTCAAATTGATGCCGAGAAAATAGCCAATCATCGATGGCAACATCTAGACCAATGTCATACCGCCAGACAGCTCTGGCCGATACTCAATACATCCAGGTCCATCGGACTCTTGAAGCATAAGAGAGGAACCCTCTCAAAAATAACAAATGTCCTCACTGGACACTGCGTCATAGGAAGACATGCCCAACGATTAGGTATCCCTCATAATGACTTCTGCAGTAGCTGCAGAGATGAAGAGGAAGAAGAGACCATCAGTCATCTCCTGCGCGCCTGTCCTGCGCTCGCCAACATCAGGAAGGCCACTCTGGGTGAATACTTCTACAATGATCTTAATAATCTTGGCAACGCCTGCACGGCTAAGATTCACGACTTCATTCAACGAAGCAAATAGTTCCAAGAGTAAGAGGGTGATCCACCTGCCTTACACATCGGCAGTACAATTGACCTACTTTCTGGTCTAAGTACATTCTCATCATGGGCCGATCCTAACCTAACCTAACCTACTAGGGCACCCGTTGCGTTTGCTGCCCTCTCAGCTGCATATTGCAGATGTTACTTAGTAATGCCAAGGTACTTCAGCTCTGGTTTCGAAACTACCAGCCTGCTGCTTATGAGCACTACTTTTGTCTTTTGCTCTGCAAGTTGTAGGCTCATGTGTACAAGCCAGTCCTGAACAATCCCGATAGCTTCATTGCAGTTTTGTTTCAATTCCTCATGGAGTTTGGTCACTACAACGATTGCTATGTCTTCAGCGAAGCCTATTATTTTCGAAGACCTCGAGATTTTAGGTCCGAGAACGTCATCATCAAGTGGTTAGTGTGTCGGATCACTACGCATGAGGTTCCAAGTTCGAATCTCAGAAAATACCAAAAAGTTTTTTCACGGTCCCACCTCTCGCGAGCGTCTGACAAACATCCGAGAATATTGTTGTCACGAAAAAAGCTTCTCAAAATCGCCGTTCGGATTCGGCATTAAACTGTAGGTCCCTTCCATTCGTGTGAAAAATATAACGCACACAACATGAGTGGTTGCGAGAAGCTAGGCCCTGGCACTTTAAAGAGCTGTTGCGCCAAATATTTTTGTAACGTCATCATACATTAGGTTTGACAGTAGCGGACGTAGTACGGAGCCTTGGGGCAACCTCCCTTGGCCTTATACTGCCTCGTTCCATCATCGGTGTCGTAGTGCAGTATCCTATTTCTGAAATAGTCTGTCATTATCTTCTACAGGTAGTCTGGTACTCTCTTTGCGGTAAGTGGTCGCAGGATATTTCTCCACTCTGTGGTATTGAAGGCGTTCTTCACATCCAGCGTGATGATTGCGCGATACTGTTTACTTCTGCCTTTCCATCGTCTTCCTTCGATGGCTTTTTCCGTCGTATTGATAACTTCATTGATGGTATCGACTGTAAAACGTGCCTTATGGAACCCATACTGGGGTTCTGCGAGGCCACCTGTCTCCTCGATTGCACTCTCCAATCCATCACTTATGATGCGCTCCAGTTATTTTCACACGGAGTGTAACATGCATAGAGGCCTATATGATGAGAGATCCTACAGTAGTTTATTACCTTTTGGTAGGAGGAACAGTCTTTGTTTGTTCCACTGGTCGGGGAATAATCTTTCCTTTAGGTAAGTAATGTATACGTATACTTCTACAAAGATGTGTGTGGGCGATTGGGGACCCCATCGATACTAAGCGCGTTTTGATCCTTGATTTTGGTGCATACTTGCAGGACAGCGGTGATGAGGCGTATTACGAATGCCTCCGTCGTATTGCCACTCTCTATTTGTTCCTCTGTTCCCTGTTGTTGTGGAAAATGTACTGCGAACAAGTTTTCGGAAAACACTGTGGATGTGGTCGAGGGTTTTCGACCACCCTTCAACTTCATCATAACCAGTGTTAGTCTTTCCCCCGTGGATTTTGATCGGCTTCGTTGCATAGTTCAACGACGCTTCTCTTTTTCCTGTCTTTGAACTCTAGACAAATCTGACGCACTTTTTTCGGTGGCGTATGTTTAACTTTTTTTTAGTTATAATTAAATCATATGTTACTTAAATTAGAACGCTTTTTGCGACTTGAATTAAGTATTCAAATTTATGACCTTGTCGAGTACTTACAGAGAGTAACATCTTCAAAATGTTTCACTCTAGACTTCCAAGCTATCAAACCATAAATAATATAATCCGTTAACTGTATTTCTTTGAATTTAGCACTTTATTTAGAGCTCTGTCTCTAAGCTAAAGATTCGATTTTTCATGAATGTTGATGGAATTTTTTAAGCATTCCGAGACGCCTGCTATTAAATAGCTGGAGTGTATCTTCTTATACTCGTAGTGCTCTCTAACGAAAGGAATTCACAAAGAATAAGGTCCTTTTGTTTATTTCATAAGTGGCTAGTATATATCTTCAAGTCCAAAGACAAAAGTTGTAGCAAAATAATAATTTTTATTCTTTCGCCAGCGTTTTAATTTTTAACTAGCGCTCTAGTGGCCTGCCTGGTAGAACGATGAAAATTTTCTAGTGATCATTCTGTTGAGATCTTCCGAACATCTGCCATGGTAATATTTATAGAACAGGCATAAGTCTGCTACTTGCCTTCGATGAGCCAACTATTGAAGGCTGGGCGTTAATGCTGCATCTTCTATTAAGCGAACTCCTCGCCTTCGGATGCTGCCAAGAAAATTTAGATAGTGTTTTGTATAAAAAAAAATAAATTGCGGTGCCGTTAAGCACTTCTTTGCTCTGAAAACATAACTGACCATGCCATGTTGCTCCAGAGTTTACTGCGACACCCAGTAAATGCATAGTCTCCTTGGGTTCGTCGATTACTTGGATATCCATTTGAAGCTGGGGTACAGTAGATGTATTCTTCCTTGGAAAGGTGATACATTGTGTTTTCTTCGCGTTAAAATTTACAAGATTTGCTTTCCCCATTGGAATATTTTCTGTATATCTTCGTTAATTGAGCAGATTTGTTCGCATCTCTGACTATGTGAGGTATTGACACTCATGATCATGTAGTTTGAGCAAGATCCTACTAGAGTACTGTCATCGGCGAAACTAAAAATCGTATTATTTGTCGAGCTTAGTAGATCGTTAATCTTCTTCTTCTTCTTCCTTTTATCAGCGAGGTTATGATCCGAAAATGAGGGATCATAACCCTCCCACTTCACCGCATTTCTACTGATCCGCCTAGTAGATCGTTAATATGGATTAAAAATAATGTTAGAGAAAGAATGGATCCCTGAGGTACACCAGCATTAATAGCAAATGTATTGGAAAACACACCGCCGATAATAACCAGAATTGATCCGTTCTGAAGAACAATTTCCATCCATCCGCAGAGTTGTTATGGTAGTCCGTAGGAAGCGAGTCTCCATAATAGAGCCATATACCAGACTAGATCAAACTCTTTTGAGATGTCTAGTGCAACGGCTCTTTATTCTCAAGTTGTTCAATAAATGAATTTTATAGATGGGTTACTTATTTTTGTATTTTAGTATTACCAAGATCATCTCCACGTTACTTAACTGTGTAGGTCTCCTGTTGAACGGCATCTACAAAAACTATACTGCCGGTCAGTCATTAGTCCATAATCCTCGAATAATATCGGTGTCAGGCTTATTTTCAAAGAGGGAATAATGTCATTTTCTTCGTAAGAGTTCCGTCTGGTTCAATAAGCCCTAAAGATAGTTATTTACCTTATCTACATACTTTAAGTACCTCATGCCTAACTACGAGGACCGGCTGATAAGTTCGCGACCTGAGATACTCAACAATGAGTCATTTTCTCATTAGTCATAGCACTAACTGCGGCATTCTTTAGTAGTATAAATATCACCTCATTTCAATAATGATCTTATTTTTTTATTATCTGTGGTTAGATAAACATCACCATGTCAGGCGAATTCGAAATTCTCGCAATTTTGAGCACGGCGCGTGATCACCTGGTGAAAAAATGGAAAATCGCCTAAAGAAACACTGGAAAATCTCAACTAATCGACTCTTCAAGATTCTACGCCTTCGTATACCATGGTCAAAAAATAGGCTCGCTTATTTCAACAAGGGCGAGAGAGTTGTGAAGACAACTCCCGCCCAGATCGTCCTGTATCAATGGTCACTGAAGAAAACGTCGGAAAAGTCGAAAAATTTGTTCTGGCCGATTGAAGAATAAAAATGTGGCAGATAGCAAATGAGTTGCACAACAGCAAGAATGGATTGGAGAGATTTTGCACGAGCATTTAAACATGAAAATAATGTGTGTGTGCTGGATACCGAAAATGCTCACACCGTTCGACAAGCACCGACGACTCAAGTGCTGCAAAGATTTTTTAGAATTAGCCGGGGACAATCTCGACAAAATTTGCAACCGAATCGTAGCTTGGGTTCGTCAATACGATCCGGAATCTAAACAAGAGTCTATAGAGTCGATTGAACAAGCGGATAGGCCACCAAACAAATTCAAGATCGACTTCGAAGCTTAAAGCCACTGGTTCTTGGAGGAGGGAAGGTGTTTTTCTGATTGAGTACTTGCCAAAGGGGACTACGATGAATGGTCTCTCAAGCACGTGTGACTGTCTTACGGAAGCGACATGGGAAACTCAGGCACGGAGTGTTGGTTTTGCAGGATAACGCGACAGTTCACATGGCGCGGGTTTCGAGACAGGCCTTAGAAGATAAAGATTTTTTAAGGATATACCACCCACTCTACAGTTCAGACTTGGCCCCAAGCGACTTTTTTCTTTTCTCCAATTTAAAAAAGAAACTACGAGGTCGGAGATTTGCAGATGAGATTGAGATCAAGGTGGCCGTAGAAAGTAAAAATAAAAGGCAAAGGAAAGAAATATTTTTTCGGTGGTATTAAAGCACAGGTGCTCTACGCACAACACCTACGGCTGCACTCGAGATCTTCCTGTATCTCTTACCATTAGACCTACAAATTAAATTTCAAGCGGGCAACAGTGCGCTTCGGCTCACTAACGTTGGTCTCTTCAGGACTATTAACATACGACACGGCTCCATTCTCAAGGAATCTTTTCCCAGAATCCCTGACGAATCGGACGATATACTTGGCACCTTAGACTTCGACACACCATACGAAGTACTGTATCCTATTAGAGAGGACAGTCAGCAAAGGAAGACAGTCTCTGTCCACAACGAGATTGCAATATACACAGATGGTTCTAAGACCAGTGAGGGCACGGGGTCAGGTATTTACTCGATAGATAGGAACCTACAGGTGCCCCTGAGACTTCCGGACACATGCAGTGTGTTCCAAGCAGCGGCTCTAGCTGTACTTAAAGCTGCGGAATTACTTGAGATGGGATCAATATCCGATAAGAATATCGCCTTCTACATTGACAGTCAGGCTGCGCTAAAGGCGCTAGAGTCTTACGTCACCAAATCTGAGTTAATCAGGAATTGCCGCACAATGCTTAGGGCATTATGTACGCAGAACCGAGTCAGATTATGTTGGGTACCTGGACACTGCGATATCGAAGGCAACGAGCAAGCCGATGCGCTGGCTAAAAGGGGATCGGGGCTCCCACGTAGCGATAAAATTGGTAGTATTAAACCACCAGGGTGCGTGGCTAAGGGAATTATCCGGGATGAAATCATTGACACGGCTAATCTAAGATGGTCAAACTTAGATGGTCACAGGGTGTCTAAGACCTTGTGGCCTGTGTTAGATCGCACAAAATCTGGGGAGATAATTAAGTTAGATAGATCGAGGCTAAGAACAGCGATAGGAATACTCTCTGGCCACTGAGACTAGGATTATTCGATACGGATGTTTGTAGGTACTGCGATGACCTACATGTCTCAGAGGCTATAACTCATATACTCTGTGAATGTCAAGGAATTGCCAGGATAAGGCTAAAGTACCTGGGTAGATACTTCTACCCTACTACTTCGATAACTTGGAGGAGGTAAGGTCCTTGAACCATAACAAGGATCTCTTCAGATTTTGTAGGGAGAATAATTGCTTGGAGGATTGGGTTTAGGTCTTTTTCCGTGAAGGTTTCCTAGGGATCGCGATGGGCCCACTCTTATGACAACCTCATAACCCTACCTAACCTAACCTGACCTAACCTAAAGCACTGTATGCTGGATGTGAGAAATGCATTTCACTCGAGAGAGATTATGTTGAGAAATAAATTTTTTTAATCGAATCTCTTGTTTCACTTAATGCCTTAGGCGGCGAACTTAGCAGCCGTCCCTCGTACACTCAGTTGCCCTAGCCTAAAGGCAGCAAACTGACTGAGTATCACCTTTGATGGCAAATTTGGTTTTACCACCACCACCCGCTTTATTCCTGTTCTACGGTGATGTAATCTAAGACAATACCGACACGGAACACTCAAATTAATGCCATGATGTTCTCATACTATTGTACATCCAAACAATTTTTATTTTTTTTTATTAAAAATGGCGCTATTCAGAGTTGTTTTTATTTCTTATTAATATGTTATTTTAAATGTTTTGCGGCCAAGGAATTCAAGCGGTAAAAGACCTGGAAACAAGCTTAACTTTCGGGGCGTTACTGTCAGTTTAATAAAATTAGTAAATAATTACAAAAAGGAAAACAATTTGAATCCAATATAACGCCCCTGAGTTAAATTTTATCTATACCGGTTTTGAAAAGAATCTACTCAAGTTATTCTTGAAAAAATCCCAAAATCTCGAAAATAATAAGATTAATAAAATCATAAATTAATCGATAGTAAACTTCCGTTTTGATGGCATAAAATATGATTTTGATTATCATAGAAGCTACTATTAGCCAAAACCGTTGACTTTTATGACTTAGGATTGTCCTCAATGAAACAGGTTATAGTTAATTCTAGAATATGATCAATTCCTAGTGAATTACGCAAACGATTTAATAAATAATTGATTAAGTTTAATTTTGAAATTGATCTACACTTCCTAATAGTTATCTCCTAAGATTATGGCACTCAATAAATTCAACGGTGCGCTTTGAGTATCAATTATTAAATCTTTTTTTTAAGTTATGCGCTAATTTATAATTTATTCGAATACTGCCGATGGCAATCAATTTTAAAATTTTTAAATGTTTATCCGATCACTTTCAATTAACTGACAGAATATATTTGAGCTTTTCGATCTATCGGGTAACAAGGGTAACAAGGCATTTTGACACTTATGAGTTATGATACTTTCGAATCTTTTTAAGAAAAGAAAATGTCAATCATCTGAAATTGGTGTTGATTACTCTTGTGTGTATAGTTTTGAAGTAGATAAATATTATTAAACAAGTGACAAGTGATGGTAACTAATGATTTAGTAATTAAAACTTAATTGTTTGTACTTAACCGAAATAAACTATTAAAAGTGACCTATGTATCACCGTGCCAAGGTCATTATATACTCGTACATAGGAAGGCGCAAAGATCCACTAAGTGGAATTTCGGGGGCATTGCTTCCAAGTTCCAAACCTGGTACACTTTTCGAATGCATCGACACTTATGCAACTCAGATAAAATACTCACTTTGAAACTCATTGTCCTGCTCTTTGAAGTGCTTCTGATCATAACCATGCTAGTCCTGACAATGCTGGTATATTCATATCCTTCTTCAATCAATTTTTTTCATTCAAAAATGAAAAACCACTAACCGGCTTTTGATCGAATTTTCACTGCCCTGCAATAAAGTATCTCTATACAACTTCTACAGGTAGTCTTCTTCTTCCTTTTATCAGCGAGGCTATGATCCGAAAACAAGGGATCATAACCCTCCCACTTCACCGCATTTCTATTGATCCGCCAGTGGGGTTCGCCTATTTGACCTCAGAAAATATCGGCAGGCCTGCCGATTTTGGATCACTCGGTTACTGAGGCCAATGAAATGCCGATGTTGTCGCATTTATGTGGTCCAGGCGTTTATAGGCCTGCCTTTCCTACATCGCGATGTCTTTGGAACGTGCATTGATATTGCCTTTTTAACGGGGTTCAAATGATCTCTTCTTTAAACGTGGCAATACCATCTCAGCCGGTCGCGCTCTATTTTTTGTTCGATGGTTTCCTTGTTGTGAAAGCTTCCACGGATCTTCGAACTTCTTATTCGATCAAGCTTGTCACTCCTGCTGTCATGCGAAGCATCTTCATATCAGCTGCCGTTAATTTTCTCTCATACGTTTTGTACATCGTCCAACATTGTGAACCGTATGTGAGCGCTGGAGGCACAACTGCGGTGTAGAGCCTTCCCTTCAACTTAGGTGGCATTTTCCTGTCACAGAAGATAGCGGAATTTTCTCGCCACTTCATCCACCCTACGCTTACGCGATGATTTATGTCGTCATCACAAGTTGCTTTGCTATTGATCATAGATCCCAGATATTTGAACTTTTCGCACTTTCAAATAAATATCTGGTATAGGACTGAGTGGATCAGAGAACGGGCAGCACAAGCACTCTGTCTTTTTTGAACTAATGCGATACCCATTTCCCTCCAGAGCGTTCACCCACACATCAAGTGCTCGCTGTAGGGATGTAAGATCCTCACTTATGAAGGCTCCATCGTCAGCAAAGAATAACTGATGTACCTTAGGGTCCATCACTTTACCTTCAAGTAGATAATCAAGGACTGTAATAAAGAGCAAATGACTTAAGACGCTTCCTTGGTACACCCCGACTTTGATTGGAAACTCTTCGGTTACTCCAGCGGGGCATCTTACTCTTGTCTTTGCTCCTTCGTGCATGTCCATGATCATCTGTACATAGGTTTCTGTAACCCCTCGATGTCTTAGCGCCACCCATATCAGATCTCGTGGTTGTCTGTCGAATGCCTTTTCAAAGTCAACCAATACAATATACAAATCCCTTAAGGTATCACGTTGTTTTTCCATTATGATCCTTATACTTTGGATTGCATCTGTGATTGATTTATCCGAGACAAACCCACACTGATCATCAGATAGCCGTATTATTTTTCGCAGTCGGCCACCTAATACCCGCTCAACGATCTTCATGTGTGTGACATCAGCTTGATCGAACGGTAGTTATCACAGTTTCGCGTATCACCCTTCCCTTTGTATACAGGGAGAAGGTAACTTTTTGTAATATCTCTATACAACATAAGGAAGTTAACGTCAGAATGGGTTCACCAATTTCAATGCAATCAATTTCATTGGTTAGAGTATTTATCGCCAAAGATTCAAAGCCATTGACAATTTTCTTACGTTGTTCTGAAGCTGGTTGATAATTATATGGGTGCCTTGAGACATAGTCACTGATCACTTAGCCCAACTGTAGAGTCCATCGTGCCCATTTTGATTTACCCGGGTAACTTACAAAGAAGGAACCACTAATTGAAAATCACTCAGATAATGATATGAATTTCAAAAGATTTTTTAACTCAATATTACATAAGTCCTCCAACTCCGTGAAGAAGTAGCTACTAAGAGTCCTCATTTATCTGTTAGTGAGAGCAGGGCAATAATACAGCAGGTAACGCACAGATTCAGCTTCTTCTTCGTCCCTGCAACTTCTATAGTAGTAGTTGTAAGGCACCCCAAGATGCTCTCCATAAATGCCAATAGCATAGTGCTCACTGAGACGAACAGCGCGTTTAAGTCACACCAGTGAAAGGAGTCTCTTTTTGTAATAGATCGACCATAGGCCTCTAGCTGCATGAGTTCAGATGATTCAACAGCTGTTGGCTTTACTAATAGCTGCATCTTCATTTGACCTTTTTCCGAACTAATATAGACTTTCACAAAGGGGATAAAGGCTTGCAAAATATGCAACAAGTTCATTTGAATATGGTACCCAACCATGAATCACCGTATTGACTCTGGATATCGCATTTACGAGTAGATTTCGTTTTATACGGTCACCACTTTTCCGAAGATATTGTCTTGGATGATTGTATTTGCAGTGCTGTTTCAAAGTGACGATAGAAACTTATCCCGAAATTGTCCTGCCTGAAGCTGACAAATAATAAATGATGCAAAGACAGATACAGATACCAAACCTCGGTACCGATCGGCTTGAAACTGCTCTAAAAGCAATTTTGGAATATAAATGGGATGTCTGTCGTCCATAATGCATTGGCTATAGCAGTGTGACCGATACGAGAGTTGCCATTGAAACCAATGTTTCGGCCTAAGGTGTATGCCGAACAAACTTTACTTAAGGGTTAAAAGGACAATGTCGTAGTCCAACTGAATAAAAACTCTCGAACTCACTTTACGTTACAAACTTTATTGAAAACTAATCGCCCTGATGATAACGGCTAAAGTCGCATTTTGTAACGAGTCTGGACTTGGTGTGCTCTCCTGGTGGGACTCACAGAACCAAGCAGATGAGGGCAATGACGACGCCGACGGAAATGAGGAATATAATGACGACGACGGCGATGAGGAATGACGATTATTTCGTTTTGGAAATATGTACAACTATTCAGAGATTTTGTATTGACAAAGGTTAAAGGTTTTGGCTGCAATGAGGCTATAAGACAACTTGTTGAATTTGAAACTTTCTAAGAAATGTTGCTACCTCTTTCGATTTTTCAGTCAACAAGCCAACGAAGCCAAATGTATAGAGATATATTTTCTTACCACATAAATCGGTCATTTCTATTACTCTTGGAACCACTTTGAATTTTCAATTAATTTCCGGATTGTATTGATATCGGAGTCCGCAATATTAGTTAGTTACTCGAAGATGTGTTCATTACAAATCTGCTTTCTTGCTTAGGATAGTGGTGACGGACTACATAGTAAATAATAATCTGGTTCCTCCTCCTTGGTATGGAGGAATACCATGCAGACAAAAGCCATTGACCAAAATTTCTAGTCTCACAGCATTTCTATCTAGTGCGCAATTGCCAGTTAGTATCCCGACCACGGTGCCTATATGTGCTTTGCTAATCCGTAAAAAGCTTTTAGCCTTGCTCCGATTTAGCTGGGGTCTGTCTTGCATTATTAAAGGTATCAATAGCACACCATAACGTATAAGCCTGTTGTAGTACTAGTGTAGAAATCCTTAATGTTATCGTTTCTATCGGTAAATAAAAACCCCTTGTCTCATTCCGTAGTCGCTTCTCTTTTATGCCATTTTTGCCCAATTCGTCTGTCTTGCGTTACCTGAAATGTGAGAATGTCCAAATGCATGGAAATAAAGGCAATGTCGAGGCAGACAAATTGTTCAGAAGCTACACTAAACAGGAGCCCTTTACTACGAAATTTGCGAAACCACTTACAGATAGTGGTGTCTCCATGACACTAATTGGGATTCCTATCGGATCGAAATCATGCTTCGAATCATATACATACCATTCCAGAGTTGGAATTCGAGGCAGAACACCTTCGAAAAACCATTTCCGTCGCTTACGAAGGCAGTTATGATGAAACACAGAAAAAAACCAACCGCGATGCCCGCTGGTGGAATAAGCGTTTTGAGTCACTTAGGCGTGAAACTAGGAAGCTATTCAATAGAGCTAAAATAATTGGAACTCACTGCGAATGTATTGAAAGCTTCCTCGCCGCGTCTCGCCTTCAAAGGCCCTAGCCCAGAGTCACTCCAAGCACCTTGGCTCCCTAAAGAAACAAAATGGGGAATTCACCAGCAGTGCGGAGGAAACCTGTCAAGCTTTACTTGATACCCACTTTCCAGGCTGTATATCCGATTGTGCTGTCTCTCCAGAACACCTGAGGTACGGCGTTCTCATTGCTTCTACACGAGACTATAGCCTATCTGGCAAAATCTTTACTGCCAGCCATATTAGATGGGCTCTATCTACCTTTAGGCCATTTAAATCACCAGGTGGCATATTTCCCTGCCTACTACAACAAGGAGCAAACCTTTTAATTTCGTTCCTTATAAGAATTTTCAGATCCAGCTTTACACTACGCAGCATACCAAAAAGTTGGAAGGAGGTTAAGGTGGTCTTCATCCTAAAGACGGCAAAGCAGGCGGAGCTATCGCTTAAATCATTTCGACCCATTAGCTCTTTTTCCGGTCATTATATAAGGGAAAAGTTCCTTATATGTACATGATCCTCTGCAAGCAAACCAATTTGCCTATCAACCTGAGAAGTCTACGGAAAGAGCCATTCACAGCTTAACGCTATTGACTGACAAATCATTAGCTGCTAAAGAAACAGCCATATGTTCCTTCATAGATATACAGGGAGCATTCGACAACACTTCCTATGAGGCTATCAAAAAGGCTATGATTAGGAAAAAGATCGCCCCTCTGATCATAAACTGGATCTTAACCATGCTATATAGCAGGCAAATAAGAATCGAGTGCAGAGGCTCACATAAAACTATAAGGAGAGGGAGGAGTCCTCTCTCCCCTCCTCTGGACCTTAGTTATTGACGAACTCCTAGAGCTGAAAAAAAATCGGCTTACAAATTACAAGGATATGCAGACGACATTGTCATCAGCGTCAGAGGCAAATTTGAGGACATAATTTCCCAACTAATGCAAGGTGCCCTCAATTTAACTTCCGAATGCTGCAGGACAAAGGGACTTGCCATCAACCCTGGAAAAACTATACTTGTCCCCTTTTCCAGGAAAAGAAATCATACTCTTAAACGAATTACACTGGAATACGTCCCAATCGACATATCCAAGGAAGCGAAATACCTAGGAGTTATACTTGAGAAGACGCTCACCTGGAATTCACACCTGAACAAGGTTACCGAGAAAGCGACAAGAGCAGTGTTTATGTGCCAGCGCCTACATGGTGAAACTTGGGGGCTTAAACCCAAGATAATATATTGGACGTATAGCGCCATGATCACCTATGCATCGTCGACTTGGTAGCTAAAAGCCTTACAGGCCAAGACTCAGGAACAGTTGAATAAATTCCATCGTCTAGCCTGTCTGTGTATCATAGGAGCAATGAGAACGTGCCCCACGGCAGCAATGGGGGCAATGTTTAGCCTCACACCGTTGCACCTTGCCGTACAAAAGCAGCTATGCTGAATGCTCTTAGGCTGCCCAAGATCTCGGACCCTAAAATCGACAGCTTTACAGGCCATCTGAAGATTCTAGAGTATATTCCAAATGACCCTATTCTCAAAATCCCAGATACCACGCTCAAGAAATATCGGTCCTCCAGGAAATTCAATGTGGTCATAGGTGACCGCCACACATGGAGGAATGAAGGGCTTGTAGTCTTACCAAACTTTCAAACTTGGTACACAGATGGTTCCAAATTGGAAATTGGTAGCACTGACGCAGGGGTTTATGGACACAGGTTCCAACGTGCAGCAGCGCTTGGCAAATCACTAACATTATTTCAGGCGGAAGTCCATGCAATCGAGCTCTGTGTACGAGAATGTCTGCGAAGAAGGGTCGAGGGTACTCGTATCCTCTCGGACACCCAGGCAGCAATTATGGGTCTGAAATCGTACACGGTAGATTCAAAACTTGTATGCGGCTGTCTAAACCTATTCGAGCTTAGGAAAGCAGACTTAAGAACCTTAACAGGCTACTTGGCTGGTCATTGCCCACTGAGGTACCATCTGCACAAGATAGGAGTAGCAAATACAGACGAATGCCGGCTATGTGGAGAGCAAAAAGAGACGGCAGAACATATTCTTCGTGAATGCCCTATGGCCGCAAGAAAAAGACGTCTCCATCTCTGGAGAGCTTTATTGAGTCACTCTGACTTCTGGAACATTGAGCCTGGAGCTTTGTTGAGGTTTATCAAGAGCCTTAACCAAGTTCTCAGCTAAACACCGGGCTGGAACAAAAGATCTTATAGGTCGTAGTGCGTACAAAGGGCCTAGTGTAGTATAGTATAGTACGGATAGAAACGGTTAGATACAAAATCTCTACGTTATGAACTCAACAAACTAATGAAAGAGGCCGCAATCTTGTGCAAGGCAGGCGTATCCCCAGTTAAGTAGACAAAGAAAAAAGCAAAGGTTAGGTACCTGAATCAGCTGCATAAATGAAGAGGAGGAGGAATCACCCTTTCACCTCATTTTTCCTCCGCAGGAAAGCAGATTCTAGCTGAATACTGGTTCAGACATCAATAGAATCTGGAATGTGGTCCAAAAATCATAATAGTTCCAAGAATAACGGATGTAAGTGGCTTACCAAATGCAAGGTGCCCCAAAAACACTCACCCGATATTGTTTCCCTATATCTTTAAAATGGAACGATATAAATTCATAATATTTTTTTTTATGTTTATTTGGACCTTTATGTTTTTCTTTTATTACTTTTTGAAGATAATGAGTGGTCGCTGCCATTGTTGATGACCATTTGAACTCTTTTTACCGCATTTTCAATCGTTTTGGCGAGAATTTCGGGCGATAAGTTCTCGCACTCTTGTCGGATATTCTCTTTGAGAGTTTGAGAGCTTCCAGAGTCTGTAGCTTGTTCTTATAGACCCGTTACTTCAAAAAACCCCAAAGAGAGAAGTTTGGAGCGGTCGAATCGGTCGATCTTGCCGCCCAGTGCAAATCGCCAAATCGAGACATTAGACGACCCGGAAACGCATCCTTCAAAATGTCCATTGTCGCGCCAGCTGTAGGTGTATATGGGTGCGCCGTCCTGTTGGAACCACATATCCTCCAGTCCCAATTCATCAGTGTGCAGCAATAAAAATTCTTTGATCATGGTTCTATGTATATCGCTAACCAGTCACACTCACCGTCTTACCCACGGCGTCCTCGAAAAAATGAGGACCGATGACACTCTGCTATAAATGATATGTACAAACAAGATCAGCGCAGAAATCAATCGAAGAACAACTCTTGCCAATCGCTGTTTTTTTTGGCTTATAGGGCAATTCAACAGTAAAGCCCTATCTCGAACAACTAAGGAAACTCTATATAAGACCTTGATCATCCCAGTCCTGCTTTACGGCGCTGAAACATGGACTTTATTAAAAGAGGATGAAGATATCCTTGGTCGCTTCGAGAGAAAAATTCTTCGTAAGATTTTCGATCCCGTTTGCGTGGACGGGTTTTGGAGGAGAAGATTCAATTCCGAACTAGACGAGCTGTACAGCGACATCGACCTAGTCAAAAAACTGCGTATTGGACGTCTGAGATGGCTAGGACATTTAGCGCGAATGGACACCAACGCTCCGGCCCGCAGAGTCTTCGAATCTAATCCCGAGGGACGACGCAGTAGAGGGAATCATCGCCGTAGTCGGCGTGCACAAGTTCAAGGGGACCTCGACCAGCTTGGAGTGTGCAACTGGAGGCAGTTAGCTAAAGACCGAGGTAAATAGAGAGGCTTGTTGGTTGAGGCCCAGGTTCACCCCAAACTGTAGCTCCACCTAAGTAAGTAAGTAAGATGACACTTCCGGTGTAAATGGCGCACCATACAGTGACTTTGAGTGGATGTAATAACTCTTCGTGAGTAACACGTGGATTCTCAGGGCCCCAGAAGTGCAAATTTTGTGTCTTTAGATATCCGTTCAAATGTAAATGGGCCTCGTTGCTAATGATAAATTTCGACCGAAAATCATCCACTACATCACTGAGGTTCAGGAGAGCGCGAGCGTAGCTTAGACGCGTTTGGGGGTCTGCAGGTAGAAGCTAATGGACTGTCTAAAGGAGCTCTGTTATAAAGGGGCATCTTCAACTCTTTCACTAAAATGCGCTGCAGAGACAAACGTGTAATGGCCAATTGTGTGGTACGTCGTCTGGTCGACGTTGACGGCTCCGCGACATCTTGAGCCACAGCAGCGATATTTCTCGTTGAAACGAGCACTACGAGGCCTTCCGTCGCCTCTTGTATCACGGGTTGTTCCAGTCTCTTCGAGGCGAGCGGCTAAACGCCTTAATGTTTGACCAGTTGGCGTAGGACGACCGGGAAATCTGCGCCGAAAATCACTTTGCGCCAAAATCACTGAAGAATTATTTCTTTAAATAAATAGTCACGAGTATTCTGCGATCTTGAGGAGTATAGCATTCCATGGCTTCTCGACGTATATTCTGCGTCTGTTTACTTCACAAATATCAAACCAAAACTGATAGTTACCGCCATTTGCAAAAGTTGTAGCATCTTCCATTTACATACATTTTGAGGCACCTTGTACAATGGATATCCACTTGTTCAAGTGAATTGTACCGATGATAAAGAATAGCCGCCTTACTAACCGATTCCAGAAGACTTTTCTGAAAATATTTGGCTTGTTTGTCATTATACATCAAAAATTGTTCTATTACCTTTATTTATTTATCAATTGGTCCAGTACTTTCGAAGATAGAAGGGGGAGGTACATTATTTTCCCAATATTCTTTCACTGTCGGCACTGTTACGCGGTGGTTAGTGTTTCGGATCACCGCGCGTGAAGTTCTGTATTCGAATCCCAGAAAACACCACCTCTCACGAACGCCTGACGAACGTATTGTTGTCATGAGAGAAAGCTTCTCAAAAACAAAATAAAAACTACTCTTCGGATACGGCACAAAACTGTAGGTCCTTTCCTTTCGTGTGAAAAATAGAACACACACAATACGAGTGGTTGCGAGAAGCTAGGCCCTTCAAGGGCTGTTTGCGCCAAATATGTATGTATGTATGCGAGCGCATATTTGGGACCATAAGTATTAATAAAAAAAAATATTTTTGGATTGTGTTCGAAGAGACTTTTTTTAACGATACGAGTAAATCACCATATGAACAGACAAACGTACGAGTGAGCAAAAGCAATAGAGTTTCCGTAGCAGCACAGAAGATGCATGTCCAGGTAAATCCCTGAGCTGAGGTAAAAATGTTGAGCTATTGCGATTCGCTCTAGCATGCTCCGTTGGTGAAGAATATATTCCAAAATCATTGTCATTTTTTTGCAAAATGGCCTCAATTTTTTTTTTTTTTATTTATTTATAAGGTACTGGAACGCACACATTATGCACATTATGCTTCAATCCTCAATCTAGCCTTTCTTTGTGTTGCACTGGGCTTCTATAGAACATGTGTTTCGATCCACCTCCAACAAAAACGCCGACTGGTTTCCAAGTTCCAATTTTTATTTAAATTATCGTGATCCTACTCTCATTTCCGGAATAACTCATTTTGGTAGCTTAATTGATTGGTCCACATAATAGCTAAACGTGTAGACGACATTTAAGCACTAGGCATTCGTATAATTTATCCACAGGTAACTGACCTACAGAACATTATAATGACATAATCAAGACTCAGCTCACCGCCATTAAAGCGGTTCGATTCAGTGTATGTGCCATGATACCGGAGTCCGGAATCTTGATTCCAAGAGTCAGTAACGCCCATCATTTTGTGTGGGTATGCACATGTTTATGTATATCCAAAGTAGCATAGTGGCGTGTGGAGTGAAAGTAGTTTTAACAGCGAAACGGTCAAGCGTGCTGATCGATCGCACCGGTCTTTAGTGGAGATGGTGGCGCGCGTAAATATATCCATGACCTTGGAGCAATGTAAACACAAATTTTGTGATCATCACGCGGAGGAAGGGGTGTCCACAATTTGCGTAGGCACGTTGTACCATAAAAATTCGGGGCAAATTCCATTAAAGACAAAAAAAATATGTATATTATAAATTACTGCGATGACAGAGGTGGCACAGTGAAGAAGAAGTCCAAGCAGTTCCTCCGCAATTGACACTGGTAAGTGCATGAGTAGGCTTGTAGGTGCAGCTTGAAATGATATCCACTATGAAATGCAGTTTTTAATTTGCATTTCGTTAACTACGCGGAGGAGGAACATGTTTGTGAGATGGTTATTCAAGTTTTCAAAGATAAGTCAACGTACATACATATGAATGATACATGAACATATAGTGTATCTAAAGGTGATTCAAATGGTATTTAACTTTAAGACCGCATCTATTTGATTGATATCTTTAAATGCTTAAGGTTTTGAGCGATTTTCATGACACCTTGCAATCTTATGTCTTCTTCTTCTTCCTTTTATCAGCGAGGTTATAATCCGAAAACAAGGGATCACAACCCTCCCACTTCACCGCATTTCTACTGATCCGCCTGTGGGGTTCGCCTGACTCAACTTTGCAATTTTATGTAAGAAAAATAATTGTAATTCTAAAGGTTGTATTAAGTAGATCATTTGATAGTCACAATAATACTCATAGAGATCGATTGATAAATATCAACTGCCAATAGCCGTGTTTTTTTTAAACCTAGCCAGCCAGTAGTTGCTAGTAAAGTTAAATTTTACACACAAAACAAATACAAACACCGGCTGGCTACTACTCTTGATTTAATCCCCAGCAAAAAGTTGTTGGCTGGGAATTTTGTGATGCCTAATTTCAGGCGGCGCAAAAACGAATGTTTTTTAGTTATTTGTTGTTGCTGTCACTGCGAAGTTGCTTGTTTCCTAGAGATATGTTCGTATGAAATCGGCTAACTTTGGCTGGCTGGCAAATCGTTTAAATGAACGACTGGCTGGCTAGGTTTCAAAAAAACACTACTAATGACAGATGTTCGTATTTGTTTAGCCATTTTGTAGACCAAATTAAAGACGTTGCTTCTCTTCTGGAAATCTTCCAAGGATATATATAAAGGGTTATTCAGTAGCTATGGTAAACTTTGACAGCCGACGGCGGCCATATTTGAAAATATTTTCCTGTTATTCTGCTGTCATTATGTTTTGCAATAGTCAGCATTATGCCATGGAGTGCTACACGATTTAATAATGCATCGGAATTGGAAAAATTTATTATCAAAATTCGAGTTCTGTTCGCGGAAGGTTCCGCGCATTACTTACGATTACCGGTCGTAATGAACGTCCTTCCAAGCTCACCATTCGGCGAATTATGAAGAAATTCGAAGAAAGTGCTGATCGAGTAGTCCCAGTACGTCAACTAAACGTGCGATCGACCGAAAATACTGCTGTGGTGGCACAGAGTGTGCACGAAAATCAAAACGTCTCAATTTCGCGTCGTTCTCAAGAATTTGACTTTTCGTACGCTTCAACTTGGCGAATTTTGCAGGAAGATTTCAGCCTGTATCCGTACAAAATTCAAATAGTTCAAGAACTGGAGCCTACTGACCATTCCATTCGTCGCGCATTCGCTGATTGGATAGTTGGAAACCGATTCCAATTTTCGCCAAAAATCATTCATTCAGCCCCCCTGGCAGCTGACCTCCTCGTGGTGGGGGGCGAGCAACGTGACTGGGATGTGTGGATGGGGCAACTTAAATATTTATTCCCATCCATACAATCCAGTCACGGCTAACAAAGCGCACACCCCATGATGACAAGACGACGTAAACGGGCCTCGGATATTGCCAAACCTGGTAAGCCAGGGCATCCTTTGGAGCCAGGTCTGAAGGGTGTCAGTATGCGAGCGTCTGGTGGTCGGCCTGTCCCGCTCGGCAGTCGGCCGGGTCAAATCCGAAATGGCTACGAGCTTCCTGTCAATGGTCTCGCGAACCATTACGGGGGACAAGGAGTGAACGCGCTGTGCACCGACAGGGGCACAGATGGACTCTCTGAGATTCGACAACGGCATCGACTTAGGATAGGCACATGGAACGTCTCATCGCTCACAGGGAAGCCCTGTGAGCTTGTAGGGGAGGCTGTTAAAAGTCGACTAGATATAGTTGGCGTCTCTTCAACAACGCAGAGAGGTTCTAAAACTGTGGAACTTTTGGATGGGTGGAAGCTCTTCCTGTCAGGAGTCGCACCCTCAATGTCTGCTCAGGCGGGAGTGGGGATACTCACTAGTCCCAGGTTGACAGACAGAGTATTGGAGTGGATACCATTAGGAGGGAGAGTTGCGATCTTAAAGCTCAAGCTTGAAAGAGCAACTCTGGCATTGGTGCAGGTGTATGCATAGAACTTTCAGTCAGAGTATGCAGCTTTCATAGATGAAGTTGATGTTGCCCTTGAAAAGGTTTGCAGATATGGATTATTTTGTCCCGATGGGTGACTTCAATGCTTATGTGGGTGTAGATGTTATGACATGGGGGAGTGTGATTGGGAGGAACGGTGATCATGATCTAAACGCGAACGGAGAGAAGTTATTGGATTTTTGTTGTGAAAATGGCTTATCCATCACGAACACTATCTTTCCACACAAAGCAATTCACAAATACACATGGTACCGTCAGTGTCTTCAGCAGAAGTCGCTGATTGATTTCTTTGTGGTACCATCGTGTCTGAAGAGAATGGTTTGTGATGTTCTCGTATTGAGAGGGGCCGAACTGTCAACTGATCATCACTTAGTGCTGTGCAAATTGTATCTTAGCGAGAGAGTGCCTCCCCTACCAAAGCGTAAACCAAGGATGGTTACACGCATACGATGGGAGAGGTTACAGGACGATGAGATACGAGAGACATTTGCGGGGCAAATATCTGAGAGGTTTGAAAGAATTCCAACTGTTCCACCAAATGTAAAGGAAGAATGGCAACTGTTTTCAACAGCGGTTATTGCCTCTGCGGGAGATGTTTGTGGAGTGAAACGGCTTGGTGTGGCGGCTGGTGGTGAGAAAAGAACTGCTTGGTTTAAAACGCCCGGAGTTCAAGAAGCCATCAGAGAGAAAAAGAGACCCTTTAAGGTGCGGATTCACTGTGGGAACTCCGATTCTCGAAATCGGTACACTGAGGCGCGAAGAACTTGCAAATTAGCTGTGAAAACAGCGAAAGAACAGTCTTGGAAGGAGTTTGGCGAGAAATTGGAGCGTGATCACAGATCTGCAAATAACATGTTCTGGCAGACCGTCCGCCGACTCATAGGAAAAAAGTTGAATATCGTTGAAGGAGTCAAATCCAAAGACGGTACACTTCTTTCCAATGAGGAGGACATCTTACGCAGATGGAGCGAGCAATTTTCAGAATTGCTCAATCCTGAACAGGGTACCGAAGATGACAGACCTATGGTCGAGAGTAGGGCGATCAAATCGCTAAAAGTTGGCAAATCCGCTGGTGTGGATGAAATTCGGCCAGAAATGCTCAAGGCTTTAGGTAAAAAGGGAGTGCAATGGCTCTCGCGTGTCATTAAAGTGGCCTGGGAATGCGGTGAAACACCTGGTGATTGGCAAACGGGGGTGATAGATAAAAAAGGGGACAAAAGAGATTGCGCCAACTATAGGGGTATATCCCTTTTAAGTCTCCCTGGAAAAGCCTTCGCTAAGGTGCTAGAAACGCGTTCCAGAGCTGTGGTTGAGGACAGTTTGGGGGATGAGCAGTGCGGTTTTCGTCCCGGTAGAAGCACAACTGACTAGTTGTTCACTCTCAGAATGGTTGTTGAGAAGGCCGGGGAGTATGCTAAACCTACCTACACTTGTTTTTTGGATTTGGAAAAAGCATATGATAGCCATATGATAGCATATGATCCTAGAGGCAAACTCTGGAGTGTTCTGCAGGAGTATGGAATTGATGGTTCCCTGTTAAGGGCGATTCAGTCTTTATATTCAAACTATAACTAGAAGCCGTGTTCGGATAAACGGCGTTAAATCAATACCTTTCACTGTGGGCGTTGGACTCCGCCAGGGCTGCGTTTTGTCACCTCTCCTCTTCATTGTATATATGGATTGGATGTTGCAGCGCGGCCGTGGCGGGGAATTTTTCGAAGTGGGAGACCTAAGTATTAGTCATCTGCTCTTTGCGGATGATTTGGTCATCCTTTGGTCCTCTCAAACCGAACTTCAGCGCGCACTTGAAAGGTTTGTAGCCGTTTGTGATGATGCTGGGATGAAGATCAACGTGAACAAGTCAGAAGTAATGGTCGTTTCCAAAAAACCCATTCAGTGCACTCTGCATGTTAGTGGAGTTCCACTGAAGCAGGTGGATAAGTTTAAGTACCTTGGGGTCTTATTCACGAGTGATGGGAAGAGCAATGCCGAGTTATCCTGTAGAATTTGTCAGGCTGGATCAATTTTGAGAGAGATTGGCCAATCTGTTGTAAGGAAGGCTGAACTTAGTGTTCAAGCTAAGCTATCGGTTTTTAACTCGGTGTATGTTCCAACTCTCACCTATGGTCATGAAATTTGGGTAGTGACCGAAAGAATAAGATCGTGGATACAAGCTGCAGAAATGAGGTTCCTTCGCGGTGTTGCTGGAATAACTCGTAGGGATCGAGTGCGCAACACCAGAGTACGCTCAATGTTGAGCAGCTACTTCTCCGAACGGAACGATCTATGCTTCGATGGTTTGGTCACGTAGTGCGTATGCCCCCAGACCGGCTTCCACGACGTGCCATGGTGGCCGTGGCATCAGGTAGGCCTAGAAATAGATGGTTGGACCAAGTCCAGCATCTCTCCTGGAGCCGTCTAGGTATTCCTCCTGATGAGTTGGGCTCAATGGCGGAGGATCGAGAAGGATGGAGAGTCCACCTGAGCATCCTACACCCGCGACCCTCATGAAGGATTAGTGGGCCATTGAAAATGTATGTATGTATGTATGTATGTATGTATGAGAAGCTCACCTCTAGCCTTGAAAATTAATTTTTTTCCCCAAGTTCATATTCAAGGGTTCGGTACGTGTTCCTGGTAAGGCTTTGCTACACTCTTTCTCTAAAAGTGACACGGGTAGATAACTCGATCTTCATCAACAGCTCCTGAATAGATTCTTTCCACGATACTACATTGTAGTCTATCCGATGAATATCGTGTTCACTGCACAGCCTAAACCATTCACTGAAGAATTGTAATTTCCCTCATAGTATGTGCATTGCAACTATATGCGGAAGGCGTTGACTCGGGAGTGACATTACTTTTAAAATATAGAGGAAGTGTAGCCTTATTGTAAAAACATACAGTGGTGGCAAATCCATTTCCAACTGAAGCATATAGTTTGGCGTATTTTCTAGTAATCTGAAAATTTTTTTTATAAAATATCTCAGCAATTTTTCAGCTTCTTCATACTGAAAAAAATCTCAATGTTCTATGTCTTCACTACTAATGGGAACAGAAAGTCAACTGATGTTGCGGATGAAGCTTTATAGAACTCTGCGTGAATGCCGTAAAGCCATGTCCCCTTGTTTGTTTTGAGAGTTTTTTTTTCGCAGCAATGGTTATCCTTACTGGGAGCTGCGATACATATTCTAGAATTTTACTCATTGGATAGGCTGTCCTTATTTTGGGGCAAACCTTCATCCACAGTGTTGTGGTGAACAAATGTTCCATTCTTCGAGAGACCCGTCCAAACTCTTCACTGGGTGTTGATTCAAGCTGAGACTATCTATCAGCTTCTTGGTCATTCTGAATACGGTTCTATAATATCATCTGTCTGCTGCTTCTTCGGCTTGTACAAACAGATAATTACATACTCGTACATAGTATACTTGTAGGTGACTCCACAGAAACATGTTAATCTAGAGGTGTACTCTACCTATCCATGTACTTTCATATTTTATTCGTACAGTGGAACATTTTGAGACTACATTTAACATACCATATTCCAGAAATTTCAAACATTTATTTAGAAAGTACATACATACGAGTACATATATACAAGTATGTGGATGATCAGCACTACATTTAGTCTCTGCAAACGGCAAAAGCAAATCACTCGCTATTAAATAAACACTCAAAAAGATTCCAACGTAAACCTTTAATTGACTTCAATTAAGTGCCTCATGTTCCAAATCAAATAAAGAATATTTATTTTAACACTTTTACTTACATACAGACATATATCCGATGAATTTTTCTTTTCTGTTTAGCTTTCATTGGTATCACTATTTACTCAAAATTATCTCTTTTCTTTTTTCTTTTACTGCAGCCATCATCACGTCCCGAATCCGACTTCACCTTGGATCTTCCCCGAGCCGAACAGTTACGCATCAAAATGGAGAAGGAAAAGAAATTTCGACGTAGATGCCGCTACCTAACAACATTTCTAAGTTTGGTATTCTTTCTGCTGACAGTAATGGTAGTTAGTCTGGTACTAACTCGAGGCAAAAGAATGTTTGGCAGTATGATCTAAAAATATTTAACTCACTTGCAACTTAAAAATAAAGAAAATTACAAAACGAAAAATATATATCCTTCTTACGAACAGACATCCATTTTCGGATCACCCTATAATAGCAAATAATATCAATTGTCTTAGTTAATAGTTAAGAAAAACACACTCAACTAGTTAAATTATATTATGTACAACGAATCAGTGCCGTAAACAAAAGTAACTACAATAAGATACACCAAATTTCAGCAATTCAGCATAAAATTAATATTTTTTTTTTCACACTGAATCCTTGGGAATGAGGTTAGGGAGTCATTGACACTTAAAGAAAATTTTAGAAATAACGATATCAACAAGAAAATGTTCAGTTATACTATTATTTAGTTATTTTGTTTTAATTTTTTGTTTCTTTTTAATTTTTTTTTTATTTTTTTTTCCTGTTGCATATACATATTGTGAATATATTAAAAACAGTATTGTTAATAAATTATTTTGTGATGTTAGTCCTTAAGTGAACATTTTTATTATTGACTGTAGGAGAAAATTATTCTAATTATTATAAAATGATTTTAAAAGTTGTATTAGAAATTGACAATAACAAACTTTAATAAAAATATTTTATAAATAAATATTAATTTGTTTTTTAGATCTTTGCTTTCAATAATTTTTAGGCCGGTCAAACGGTAATGCATGCGATCATTTGAAAACACAAGCATTTTCACTCAGCTGAGACCTACCAATTCCTACTCTCAACCTCCACGCGGTGACAGCCGGGTGCCTAGTACCTTAATCCAAGAAATGGGTAACCAACCCCGTTTGGCGGATTCTTGGTGGCAGCAGATGAGAGAGGGGGGGAAGAGTGTTTTCTCACTAGAGCACTTCTTCCTGTTCCCTAGACGGAGTCAACGGTGGCGTCTATAGTTCCAGTTAGGTTGAACTTAGTGAATACCTTGCGCGAGTTGCTTCGACGTATTCGGATCACAGGTCGGTAAGGAATTTCCAATGTTGGTCAGGACATTGGAATAGAGATGGTGGCGGAGGAACCCTTAATGGGCCAACGGCAGTGCTCCATAAATTCGCTAACATAAGCCTAATATGTGTTCATGCCCCCACGGAAGAAAAGGACCCTGCCACCAAAGAGTGTTACTACGAGCTCCTCGACAAAACATACGAGCAATGTCCTTAATACGACGTTAAAATCGTATTGGGCGATTTTAACGCCAAAATAAGAAAGGAGGACGTCTTTGGTAGGGCAGTCGGTAAGCATAGCCTACTCGACACCAGGTCTGATAACGGACTAAGGCTAATTGATTTCGCTGTGGAGCGAAATGTCACCATAGCAAGCACATGGTTTCCTCATCTCGATATTCATAAGCAGACATGGCGGTCCAATGATCATGTAACTATCAACCAAGTTGATCATATTGCGATCGACGCAAGGCATGCCACCAGTATTCTGGATGTCCGGACCTTCCGAGCGGCCAACATAGACTCGGATCATTACCTTGTTGTAGCCAAGGTACGAATGCGGATTTCCCAATCTGAGCAACAAAGAAGAATCACCGTGGGAAAATTTAACGTCGAAAAGCTACAATCGTAAGAGACCGCCAGACTCTTCGCTGAACGTGTATCCCGAAATCTCTCAATTACCCCTATGCCACCAGCATCAAGTGCCGTAGACCAGTGGCAACGCTGCCAACATGCCATCAGAAACGCCGCGATTGGTGTGCTGGGTCTCGCTCGCCCACCACCGCGAAACCCCTGGTTTGACGAAGAATGCAAACGAGTGCATGCAGCAAAACAAACGGCGTACAAAGAGGCGCTGCAAAGGAAGACGAGAGCTGCTCGTGAGCTCTACGAGCAAAAGAGATGGGAGAAACATCGGCTTCTCCAAACAAAGAAGAAAGAGCGTTTATACTCCAGAAACAATGTACGAAAGTTTTACCAAAAGGTAAAAAGAACGTGTCAGAGGAGCAACACCCGTACAGAAACCTGTAGAGATGAAAATGGAAACCTCGTAGTAGAATCACAGTCGGTGCTGAGAATATGGAAAAACTATTTCTGCAGACTGTATAACGGCGACGAAGACCAACATCCCGCTGTCAGGCAGAATGAACCATTCAACATGGACGATGATAGTCAAAATTTCCGTCCACCTGACCAAAACGAAGTGAGGATAGCAATATCCAAGCTGAAATCCAACAGGCTGCTGGACCTGACGGCTTACAGGCCGAACTTTTCAAGGCAGCTGGGGATGAACTGGTAGAGTGCATACACCAACCCATCTCTAAGATTTGGTCGGACGAGTGTATGCCTGATCGTTTGCCCGATCCACAAGAAACTAGACCCCTTTTAACTGCGCCAAATATAGAGGCATCAGTCTCCTCAACACCGCATACAAGATCTTTTCCGCGATATTGTGTGAACGCCTGAAACCTTTTATGAACAGCCTGATTGGACCCTATCAGTGTGGTTTCAGGCCAGGAAAGTCAACCATCGATCAAATCTTCACACTTCGGCAGATCCTGGAAAAACCCAAGAATTCCAAATCGATACTCACCACCTCTTTATCGATGTCAAGGCCGCCTATGACAGCATCTATAGAGAAGAGCTTTATAGAGCCATGTCTAATTTTGACATCCCTGCCAAACTTGTCCGCCTGTGCAGGCTGACGATGAAGAACGCTCGCTGCTCCATCAAGGTCAGTAATGACCTCACCGAGACCTTTGATGTCAAAAAGGTTTTAGACAAGGTGATGCGCTATCATGTGACTTCTTTCTTTAATATTGTACTTGAACAGATTGTGCAGAACTCACAAGCCAACACCGGAGGCACAATCTATTACAAGTCTGTACAACTGCATGCATACGCCGACGATATATACATTATCGGAAAAACTCAGCGGGCTGTCACCGGTGCGTTTGCAAGCATTGAGGCGGAAGTGGCCAAAATGGGTTTATTGATAAACGAGGGCAAAACCAAGTATATGCTATCAACAAGAAGGGAAAGCCAACACCGACGAATTGGACAGAATGTCACAGTGGGCAGTTATAACTTCGAGGTAGTAAGGGACTTTGTCTACCTTGGCTCTGCTATAAACTCTGAGAACAACATCAGTGCAGAAATCAAGCGAAGAATAGCTCTTGCCAATCGCTGTTTTTTTGGGCTTATAAGGCAATTCAACAGTAAAGCCCTATCTCGAACAATTAAGGAGACTCTGTATAAGACCCTGATCATCCCAATCCTGCTTAACGGCGCTGAAACATGGACTTTATTAAAAGGGGAT
Organism: Brachypalpus laphriformis; assembly: GCA_945910035.1. Classification (NCBI taxonomy): domain Eukaryota; kingdom Metazoa; phylum Arthropoda; class Insecta; order Diptera; family Syrphidae; genus Brachypalpus; species Brachypalpus laphriformis. The sequence goes on along the minus strand of OX246753.1, from coordinate 291,307,634 downwards.
GAAGATATCCTTGGTCGCTTCGAGAGAAAAATTCTTCGTAGGATTTTCGGTCCCGTTTGCGTTGATGGGTTTTGGAGAAGAAGATTCAATCACGAACTATACGAACTGTACAGCGACATTGACCTAGTGAAAAAAGTGCGTATTGGACATCTGAGATGGTTAGGACATGTAGAGCGAATGGACACCAACGCTCCGGCCCGCAGAGTCTTCGAATCTAATCCCGAGGGACGACGCAGTAGAGGGAATCATAGCCGTAGGTGGCGCGCACAAGTTCAAAGGGACCTCGACCAACTGGAGGCAATTAGCTAAAGACCGAGCTAAATGGAGAGGCTTGTTGGTTGAGGCCCAGGTTCACCTCGAACTGTAGCGCCACCTAAGTAAGTAAGTAATGAATGAATCTGATTGAGGTAGGAAAATATAAATGCTTATCAAATTGAATACTATTTTCTGCATTAAACGTAGACGAATACTGTCTTACTGCTGAATGAAACTATTGCATTACACTAACAGCACCCATGCGAAGCCGGGGCAAGTCACTAGTAGTAGGAGGGGAGGTGGAGTACCCCCTCACCTAACTTTTTTTATTACATATTATAATAGTGTCTATAATCTCAGTTTGATTGCCTGACATTGAATACCCCACATACGACTACAAGTTTGTAGAGAGCAAAATGCCCTATCAAAAATAAAGTTTTGGTGTCATGCAAATGCATTAAAATGTGATCCATCAAAAACTGTCACCATTCCATTCACCAGGAGAGGAAATTTAAATCTCCAGACGCTAACGCTAAAGGGTGTCCAAGCTAATTTTTCCAGTGAAGCCAAATGTCTATACCAAAAACTCACTTGGAAGCCACATCTAGATAAAATTATATCGAAGGCGACTTCTGGCCTGCTATAGACTCTTGGACAAACAATGGGGTCTCGAGCCCAAAAGGTTTCACTGGACCTACTTTACCATCGTTATTCGAATAGTAAAATATGCCTCACTAATATGGTGGGAAACAATCGAACAAGTCCACGCTCGGACTACCATTCAAAAAGTACAAAGTAGGTATTGCGCCTGCGTAGGTATCACGATAAGTGTACATGCCCAACAGCGGCACCGGAAGCCCTTTTGGACTTCCCACCTTTATACACAAAAGTTAATAAGACTACTATCGCCAGCGCTGAAGCTGCAGACTTCATCTTCTTTATAATTAGAAGGACTCTGATTTAACAGGATATAGCAAGATTCTAAACAAAATTCCGCTGCTAACCTTACCAGCAGTATGTGCATCTGGCCTCATGCCCAGACCAATAAACCTGAATCATTCCTTTAAAATCAACATCCCAGATCGAAAATATTGGGAAAACCCCCAGCTCCCTCAGATGTATCGACAAATCAATTGGTACGCCGTTGGCTCGAAAATGGCAAATGGTGTGGGTGCCAGATTTTGTGGTCCCAATTTCAAATTTGCTGTACCATTAGGTCAAAACGCTTCTATCTTCCAAGCAGAGGTATACTCGTATGCTATAGAGCTTTGTGCCAGAGAATGCGTTGAAAGAGGTCTCCGAAGATCACAAATAAACATTCAATCAGATAGCCAAGCAGTTCTAAAAGCGCTAGAATCTTTCAGCTTTGAGTCGAAATTGGTTTGGAACTGTCTTATTACCCTCAACCAACTTGCTGCACACAACACTCTCTCACTCACTTGGGTCCCTGACCACAAGGGCATCGCAGGCAATAACTGCTGATGAACTAGCCAGTTCTGGCTCCCAACTCAAATTCATTGATCCAGAACCTTTTTGCGGCCTCCCTATAAGCCAAATCAAAATTGAGCTAGATCGCTGGAAACAACGCTATAGCGATTACACTGGGACTCACAAGTAGGTCTATGACCCGCAAAGAGATTTTTTAATCTCTCGAAAGAAATTCTAGCAATGAACAAACATATTCGTAATACAAAGTTTTTAACAGGCTTCCTTACTGGTCATTGCTCTCTCAACTTAAGAAAATTGGGATTAGTCAATCTGACACTTGCAGGCAATGTCTTGAAACTGCTGAGCACATTATGTGTGAATGTCCCGCCATCGCTCGCAGTAAACAAAAAATGTTTCATAAAGAGTTCATCACCCCATCTGACATAATCTCTTCCTCAACCCAAACTATCACAAGCTTCCTCCGAGAACATGATTTCACCTAGGACACCATTGCAACATGCCTTCCTTCAGGAGTTAGTTGTTGTAACGAAAATTATTTCGAGAATCAAGTTCTTTTTGACATAACAAGTACTCGTATCTGAAATGAAAAATCGGATTATTTTTGTTGCGTTTATATAATTTGTAGGCTTTGTTCGTACGATTTTTAGAGTTTGATAATCTTTTATTAAACCAAGGGGGATTAGAGTTTTTCTTAATCGTCTTTTTGTAACAAATTACTCCAGGGCGTCTTTGAAATGATAAAAAAAAATTCATAATAAGCGTGATTGTACAATGTATAATACATTGCACATACATTTATTTCATATAGCATACACTCTAATAAAATCAATATGAAGACCAATATCTACTTCATTCCAAGTTTTAATCCAATTATTTTTATCTTTCCAAAAGTTACTCTCCGCCTTTGGATCGTAGTTCTTCCAGGGCTTCTCTCGCAAATCGGCTCCATTTCGACATCCGTCAGGAAAATATTCGTGACCACCAATTGATAATCCAAGTGTCAAAAAGAACTGAAAGAAATAGTTTTAATATAATACGGAGTGGGCCATAGTGGAGTTTCAAAATTTGATGACTTATTCCTTTATAGATCTTTTTTTAATTTTATTTCCTAAATTGTATGAACAACATCTGAAGGAAAGACAATGGAGCATTCGAAACTGAATAGGGGACTAGAATAATAGAATTGAAAAAAGAAAGGGAAATAGTTTTATTCAAAATCTGATCATGAGCGATAAAGCCCATTTTCACCTCTTTATCGATTTCAAGGCCGCCTATGACAGCATCTATAGAGAAGAGCTTTATAGAGCCATGTCTAGTTTTGACATCCCTGCCAAACGTGTCCGCCTGTGCAGGCTGACGATGGAGAACGCTCGCTGCTCCATCAAGGTCGGTAATGACCTCACCGAGACCTTTGATGTCAAAAAAGGCTTTAGACAAGGTGACGCGTTGTCATGTGACTTCTTCAATATTGTACTTGAACGGATTGTGCGGAACTCACAAGCCAACACCGGAGGCACAATCTATTACAAGTCTGTACAACTGCTTGCATACGCCGACGATATAGACATTATCGGAAGATCTCAGCGGGCTGTCACCGGTGCTTTTGCAAGCATTGAGGCGGAAGCGGCCAAAATGGGTTTAGCGATAAACGAGGGCAAAACCAAGTATATGCTGTCAACTAGAAGGGAAAACCAACATCGACGAATTGGACAAAACGTCACCGTGGGCAGCTATAACTTCGAGGTAGTAAGGGACTTTGTCTACCTTGGCTCTGCTATAAATTCAGCAAACAAAAGCAGTGCAGAAATCAATCGAAAAATAACTCTTGCCAATCGCTGTTTTTTTGGGCTTATAAGGCAATTCAACAGTAAAGCCCTTTCTCGAACAACTAAGAAGACTCTATATAAGACCTTGATCATCCCAGTCCTGCTTTACGGCGCTGAAACATGGACTTTATTAAAAGAGGATGAAGATATCTTTGGTCGCTTCGAGAGAAAAATTCTTCGTAAGATTTTCGGTCCCGTTTGCGTTGACGGGTTTTGGAGGAGAAGATTCAATCACGAACTATACGAGCTGTACAGCGACATCGACCTAGTCAAAAAACTGCGTATTGGACGTCTGAGATGGCTAGGACATGTAGAGCGAATGGACACCAACGCTCCGGCCCGCAGAGTCTTCGAATCTAACCCCGAGGGACGACGCAGTAGAGGGAATTATCGCCGTAGGTGGCGCGCACAAGTTCAAGGGGACCTCGACCAACTTGGAGTGCGCAACTGGAGGCAATTAGCTAAAGACCGAGCTAAATGGAGAGGCTTGTTGGTTGAGGCCCAGGTTCGCCCTGATACATGCGAAGTTGAGGTCGACTTCACTACAAATAGAATTATATAACGTTAGGGACCGAGTTACTGGTTTATTAAGACCATAATTAGTTCTATGAGTGGGAACATAGAATAGGTCATTTCTATTCCTAAGATTTCTTTCCGGAACGTACCAAAAAACTAACGCGAGTAGCTCCTCAGATTTAATATTAAAATTTAAAATATCTTTTATAAAAATAACGCATTGGGCTTGTCTGCGGCTTTCTAGAGTTTTTAAATCTACTAGCGCACATCTTGAAGGATAATCAGGCATTTCATGGGACCATCTCAGATTTCTTAATGCCAAACGCGTAAATCTTTTTTGTATTCTTTCTATTCTGATAATAGAATTTTCATAAAATGGGGACCAAACGACACAGCAATATTCTAGGACAGGCAGTACCAGGGACAGAAAAATTGTCATTGTATACACGTCCTTAAAAACCGCTGAAGTTCGTTTAAGGAAACCTAATAAAGAACTCGCTTTCGATATAATAAAATCGATATGCGCCGTCAAAGTTAGTTTGGAGTCAAAGATAACACCGAGATCGTTGACCTCACTGACTTTTGAAAGTGGTTCATTCCCAAACCTATAAACAAAAGTTACGGGTGACAACGACCTGCAGGCACTAAAGATTTTACATTTAGAAATGTTTAGTTCAAGATGGTTGTAATGACACCAATTTAAAAATAAATCAATATCGTTTTGAAATTTGAGACAGTCGTTATGTGAAGATACTGAGCTAAATAATTTAACGTCGTCCGCAAACATCAGTCAATCCGAGAATTTAAGGACGTCAGGAATATCATTCACGAACAAAAGTGGTCCCAAGTGACTACCTTGTGGAAGACCTGACTCCACCTTAATGAAAAATGATTGGAAACCATCGATCTGAACAATTTGTTTTCGGTTAGATAAGTACGACCTCAACCATTTCAATAAATTTAAATTTAGTCCTAACTTATGGAGTTTTTGTAATAACAGGCCATGGTGAATTCTGTTAAAGGCCTTAACAAAATCTTGCATTTTATTTTCCATAGATTTTAAATAAAAATGTGAAAAAAGGCACAAATTAGTGGCAGTTGAACGGCCGCTAACAAACCCTTGTTGTTTTGGCGTTATCGATTCTTTGACTGAAAAGTATAGTCTCTGAGTTACTAGTTTTTCGAAGAGCTTCGCTGCTGCAGAGAGTTTTGATATTGGCCTGTAATTTTTTACGTGGTGCTTTAGGCCACTTTTATAAATTGGATTTACGAAAGATATTTTCCAATCATCGATCCTCCAAAATCACCAGTTGCTAAAGATTTATTAAAAATAATTTTTAATGCGCTGCAGAGTGACGAGGCACATTTCAACAGTAAGAGTGGGGGAATAGCATCCACTCCAGCCTTTTTAGTTGAATCGAGTTCAATTAAACCGTCAAGGACTTCTGTAATGGGTGCTATGTCTGAATACAAATCGTTTATATTAGAAATAACATCCGTGTTATAATTCGATTGAAAGCACTTTGCAAAGAGATTGCAGGGCGATTTTATATCGTTCGATTTTCCACCTTCAAGTTCCATTGGTGATGGGAGAAAAGAACTTTGCCGTTTAGAATTCAAGAATACCCAAAAAGATTTACTATTCTTTTTAATATTTGTTTCAGCAACACTTATGTGCTGATGGTATAGAAATTTGTACAAAAAATCGAACTCTCTCCGAAGTTGAAGAAAACGAGCTCGATCCTTAGGATTAGCTGATTTTTTCGATTTTCTCAATGTCTTATTTTTAACGTTTTCTAAATTTTTCAATCTTTTATTGAACCATGGGAGCTTAAAAAAAGATCGTTTGTTAAAAACAGGGACAAACGGATCAACGCCATTAAAAATTTAATCTTTCATTTCATTAAGAGATTTATTACAAAATCTAAGTTCCCAGTCAATTGAGCTATAATTGAAATGAAATTGTTTAATGCCATGAAGTCGACCTTTCTGAAGTTATAGTTAAAACAATTTTCAGTTAAGCATTCAGAATTAAATTTATAAAATTGAAAAATTACATAAACTGCTTTATGATGAAATTGGTTATTGACTAACGGAAAATCAGATTCATATAAATAATACTTCATATCATTAGCACAAAAAACAAGATCTAATGTTCGACCTAAACAATTTTTGGAGTGATTTATTTGAAATAAACCTAGCGAGGCTAGAGAGTCGACAACTTCAGTTTCTATGTCTGTTGTGACATTAAATGGGATAAGAATTTGTTCTTCATTCAAGAACACCAGTCCACGTCAGCAATATTGAAGTCACCTAGCACAAATGGAAACTGTTAGATGGATCTATGTTAGATACTCGTATAAGTTGAGCATAAAGCTGAAAACTACTATGCGGCCTAATATAACTCACAATAAAACGAATTTCATTTTTACTAGAGCTGACGTGCACACAGAGTTGCTCGAAAAGTAAAGAATGGGTTGGTAAATCGCACTGCTGCCTCACAAGAGTGTTGGTTGAAGCTGCGACCACCTGTCAGCTAATTGGTGATTCTGTAGACAGTCCTGCTGTCACACCTCTTTCCAGCTTCTTCTGCTTATATTACCAGCGCGTTGGTGTAGTTATGCCTGTCACGTCGCACGCTACACTGAACTTCTCTCATTTTCATGCGATAAAGGGACTCTAGCTCACTTTTCCTGCTGTTAGAGTAGCTGCAATACGAGCTTTCAGCTGCTGTCGTTCGTCAATTCGTCTCCAGGTATCCTCGATAAACCACGTCCTATGTCATTCCTGCGATCGACGGACAATTCTTTCAGCACCAGATGTAAAAACATTTTTCATAGCACACCAATGGTCTCGGATGGTTGCGGGCAGTGAGCTGCTGATTACTTCCACACCTTTCGAAAAGTGCTCCCTTAATTGTTGGTGCACTGAGGATCACCAAGTCTGTCGATGTTGAACCTGATGATCATTGGGCCTTACTTCTTCGAAAATGAAGATGAAAGTACCTGAAGTCACGGTTACTGGTGATCAGTATGGGTTCATGACTGGATTCTTCTTACATCATCTAGGTGAAAACAGACCTGAAATGTGGTTTTAGCAGAATGGAGCCAATGTTCATACTGCCAGAACCACAATGGAAATTTTAAGGCATATTTTGGAAAAAATAATTATTCAAATACCAGCGTAGCGGGTACCTGGCGAGCGTTGCTGCGCCTAACAAAAAAAAAACAACTGTCAGACAGTCGCCTGGGGCTAAGTCTATTAGAGAAGAGTTTTGTGCCGGGCAACAGTGGGTAAGTGGTCCAACCTTAAATACATATATCAAAATATTTTTAGTACTAAAGTACTATAATACTAAAGTAGTGGGCAAACTACTGGACCGATAGTACCCGGCGTGCTTTGCTGCGACTAACAAAAGCGAATTTTTGTTAGTCTTAAAGTACGATAATACTAAAGTAGTATACCAATTTTGACCGAACTTCACAGAAACACTCTCGGGCCAATACCGAAGATTGCCTGAAAATTTGAGCTCAATCGGTTACGTGGTTTCAGAGTACATAGCACACAAACATAGGTACACACATTTTTTTCCCATGGAAAAAAGCACTTTCATTTTTTCCGAATTTTCAATTTTAGGGGCAACTTTTCCAATTTCCGTAAAAACCTTATTCGGACTATTACGAACATTTTAAAAGAAAAATGAGCCAAATCGGACCAGCCGTTCTCAAGTGATGCGATGACCAACGAACAGCATTTCATTTTTATTTATATAAGAAAGAAGATGTAAAGAAAGATGTTATTAAATTTGTAAGCTCTGATGTTGACTTATATAGGTATATATAAAATGGTTGAGAATCGGTAGAAGTGTGACCGAAAGAATAAAATCGGGGATATAAGCTACCGAATGAGATTATATCTTTGTATTTCTGCATAGGATAACACCATTAGATCAAGTATTATATCTCTCCTGGATTCACCTGGGAATTCCTCCTGAAGAATTGGAGTCATTGGCGAAGAATTGAGAAGGATGAGGAGTTCACCTGAGGATCCTACCACATGACTCTTTTTTTTGTATAATTTGCGCGCACTCAAGGGATAATGAATACACTTAACATGCTTACACACAGTGCGGGCGTTCAAAAGGATAGATAGAGAGAGAGAAAGATTTGGTGTAGTGGTTTGAAGCTCTCTTGTTTATGCGTCCAGATAACTGGGGAGATTGTTTTGTTATTTTTGTTTTTGCCTCTGATTCACAGTATTTTTTTTCCCGATAACCGATGTCATAGGCAATTCATTATCAACAGAGAAAACAAATTTTTCCAGTCATACGACCAAGCTACTGTCAGTGTTCACACAAGCTTTCGCAATTGATCCGACTGACTTTATATATTTCATGAGAAATAAATGAATGCTTGCTGGCATTAGGATTTAAACCATGAACCATTAACGTGGCAATTAACGACGTTACCACTACACCATTGCCACCCCCAAACTTTCGTGAAAGAAAGCGAAACATTGCAAATGTATATATGTATGTATGTATGTAAAAAAAATGGTATGCAACAAACCTCTCTGTCAAATGGAGCCATAGCACGACCATTATTCCAACGTCTAGCATGTGGTAGCTTATAATCGCTACCAATTTCTGAAAAGTTTTGCATTATAATCTCATTCACAGCCAATTTGTCATCAATTTCGATTTTCATAAACGTCTCTGTCCATGTGAATGAATAGGTATGAAAGTCATTGAAATCATAATCTTCATGAAAATATTCCTGCAGTAAATGATCATTTAATGGACTTCGAGTTGATAGCAAAGGTCCACCACGCATCCTTTTCCTTGAAATATCTGTACCATTGTTATTACGAAGCAATTCATTACCAAACACATAAACGAGTCTCCATTGTCCCGATGCATAACCTGTATATCCATAGTAGTTCTCCAAAGGATCCAATAATATCACTGAAATGAGTCATTTAACTGTCAGAAATCTTACAAGAGAATTGCTACGAAATCAAAACTAACATGGGACCACCCAATCACCCTTGGGCATCCTGGCACGAATCACAATCCGTCCATAACGAAAACTGAATGAGTCCTTCGTGTGAATCTTAGCCGATACAATGGGTGGAAGAATTTGTGCAAATTGTGCTTTCCTTTCGCACTCTTTTGAATCGTCATCAATCGGTGTACAACTAAAATATCATTGCAGTTGAATTAATTACAGAGACATTTAAAGGACTTACTCCGGCAGCTGCAGACTACCAGTGCGAATCATTGATTCATTGAATCCTGGAACATCGGACAACAATGTCGGAATAATATGTAATTGACCTTTGTCGACATAGCAGTTTTCTGATCGACCTGAATATGAGACAAATGGTGAACCCTCATTTCCAAATGGAATTCTAACTTCTTTTTTCCACATAGTCAGGTTGAGAATGTTAAAATTCTCTTCAAAAATTAGTGCGCCCTTGCATACTGGTTTTCTATTGACTGTAGTCACAGAATGTATACAATTGGTCTGGCGTGCAACAAAGTCTTCACACATTTCCTTATTTAAGAGGACAATAGTGTCTTCAGAAAGAACTGCACTTCTTAACCGACCATATGCGGCTCTTGCTCTACCAAAACTCGGATCTGTCCCAAGAAAATAATATATCGTTGTACCAACTTGAACACGGCTATTAATATTGTCATACACCCAGTGTCCATCTGTGGTTTCTTTAATTGTGGCCGTAAAGTCAGGTCCCTGACTGCTTGTTCCCATTGGTCGATCAACATTGACATAGAACTGAACAAAAGTCACATCAAATGGTTTTTCATCTGCAATTAAACAAATTAAGAGATACAGGTGAACAAGCTCGTATTGTAAGCTGCGTGTAATAGATAGACATATGTTTCAAAAAGAACTTTAATTATTGTCTGATACATTCGCCTCTTGTCACCTAACAACTGAGTGTATCTTAAATCATTTTTCGGCAAAAAGATTGCGGCAATCCCTCCAAAAGCCTCCTCGCAATGGTCCAGCTATCCCAGTCCTCGATCCTTGATCCTCTCAACTTCGTTCATGAAAATACGGACCATACACCGCCGAAACTGAGATTTGGCCGAAACTTCCGTACGAGTATTCCTGGACGCGATGAATGAGATGAGACAACTCTCCCCCTGTAGATGGTAGTTCGTTCCGCTGCTTTACAGGTGGCTCTAAGATTGAAGGTGGGGTGGGTTGTGGTGTTTTCTCCGAAAAGCTTAACCTGGGAATCTCTTGCCACCCCCAGATCGTTCTAGCATTTTTCAGGAGGAAATCTTGGGTATTAAGGAAGCCCTGTCCTGGCTAAAATGTAATGTATTATCTGTCAGGGATATTGGCATTTTCACTGACAGTTTAGCAATCAAGTCCCTGGAATCGTGTTCCTTCACTTCAAAGGCCGCCTAAAGCTGCCGTTTATCTCTTACGGAGATGACAGAGCAGTTCAGCATTCACCTAAGCTGGGTGCCAGGCCACAGTGACTTCCGGGAAACTGCAGGGCGGACGAGCGCGCCAGACAGGGTAAACCTCTAAGGATTCTGCCTAATAGGCAATCCCTGGGTATGCCCCTCGCTACATGGAAGCATCTACTAAGGCTGGATGCTATTAGGAAGACTAACCACAGATTGGAGAACGGCTCAACGTGCCATATCTCGAGACAGTATCTGGCCTAAGCTAGACTAGAAATGTAGCGTGGAGTTGGTTAAGCTAAACCGATCACAAATTAGCTGCGCTATCGGTATCCTCACTGGATACTGCCTTATAGGCCAACATGCTAAAAGACTTGGCCTCTTTTCTAACGACTTCTGGAGGAGCTGTAACGACGAGGAGGAGGAAACTGTCCTACGTATACACCTTCTATACACATGTCCAGCTCTATCACGTAAAAGAATGCTCCATCTAGTGGCGTAAGTTCCAATCCCCTTTTTCATAACATATGTTATCTAGGATTCAATACCTGATATGTTAGTAAAGCTCCATTGCAATTGAAAAAGTGGTTTTTGAGAGAAATAATCACCAACAAACAAACAAACGCCTACACTCCTCTTTATAATAGTAATAAATAATTGGTCTGCAATATTTTCTTTAGTCACAGACTGAAGGCGTTCGGCGACACTTTGTTACGTAGCAACTTAGTACAAACGCCGTAGCAGCGTGCAACTTTACAACCCAAAGTGGCGGCGGAAAGATAGAAGAAAGAATTATTGAAAGTTTTCTAGTACTATATGTAGCTATATAATCCGCTTGCATATAAGGCATTACTTCAACATCATTCACTTTCAATTGTTCGTTCGGCGATATGCTACGCCGTAGCAAGATACTGCCGAACGCATCCAATTTGTTTAGCTACAGATTACAAATACAAATACAAATATTTGGCGCAACAGCTCTTTAAAGTGCCAGGGCCTAGCTTTCTCGCAACCACTCATGTTGTGTGCGTTATACTTTTCACACGAATGGAAGGGACCTACAGTTTAGTGCCGGATCCGAACGGCGATTTGAGAAGCTTTTTCGTGACAACAATACTCTCGGATGTTTGTCAGACGCTCGCGAGGGGTGGGACCGTGAAAACACTTTTTGGTGTTTTCTGGGATTCGAACTTGGAACCTCATGCGTAGTGATCCAACACACTAACCACTTACGCCACGGCGCCCACTACAGATTACAGATCTGTAGCAAAACAGATACAAGGTGGCACAAAACGTATCACCCTTTCAGAACTTGGTCTCATTTTTGGAAGTGCCGTCTTTTGTGATCGCGACTTTGGCATGTCTGAAGTAAATAGAAACAGAATACACCTAGACAAACCATGGATTGCTCTCTCTTACTTTTTACTCTTCAAGAACGCGTAATTGTGTCAATATTTTTGACAATGATCGGTCGGTGGTTTTCACTCAACGTGAACTTCGTCGTCGATTCCCTGATCCTGTGACACGGTCGCCTCGAGGAGACTGGCTGAATACGGGCCATAAGCAAACGAGTCTGGCCTCAAAGCAGCCTTTCAGTCAAGAATATAGCTGCTGTGGCTGCAGATGTCCAAGAGGATCCTCCAACATCAACCAGACGACGGATCACGCAATTGGGCATCAATAGACGGTCTTTACAGCGAATTTTCGTAAAAGACTCGAAGATGTACCCGTATAAAGTGCAAACAGTGATCAGCTAAACGTCAATCGCGTGTAAATTACAGACAAGCCCTCTTAAGCCTAGACCAAGATCAGAATGTTTTTTCATTAAAAATCATCATGAGCGACAAGGCGCATTTCCACCTATGTGGATACATAAATAAGCAAAATTATCGCTAATGGACCACTAAAAATCCGCATACAATGCACGAAAAGCCATTATATCCTCTCAAAGTCATTGTTTGATGCGCGTGGCGTTAAGGGAAGGTGACCAGCAAGACTATGCAACCGTACACACAGCACGAGCGATAGTGAACATTCTGCAGCTAACGTTACCCAAACGCTTAATCTCTCGTTTTGGCGATTTTTACTGGACCGCAAGATCGTCCGATTTCACCGTTCCGTACATCTTTCTTTGGGGGTTTTTTAAGTTACGGGTCTATACGAACAAGCCACACACCTCGGTGGGCCTAAAGGAGAACATCCGACAGGAATTAGAGAATTTGAGAAAGTCATAGAAAATGATGTGATGTCCGAATGTGCATCAACTCTGACGCCACCCAATCGACTGATACAAGTATTATCTTTGGAAAAAAATCAAAACGCCTAGGTAAACATAATCAACAAACAGAACCAAAATTAACATGGTACACGCAGGTCACGTCGTATAAGCGTGATAGCGTATCATTGCAGATTCGCTGATTCAGGTTATTCATTTAGCTGACTCAGCAGTCTGGAGCTGGGATACCGAAACCCAGGCAAATGAGGATGAACTTGCTTAACGTTAAGCTAGTCTTAAGTTTGACTTGATTAGAGGCAAAATATAGAATTAATTAGTAAAATCATCTCGTACTTTATTAACGGTCCGAGAAAAGGTAACCTTAACTTCAATTCTTTTTATTCACAAAGTTACTGCCTTAGAAAATCGAGTGAGGACTTTTGTGCCACCTTGTATTTGCACTGTCCGTCGCAAGGTGCATTGTCTAAATAATACTCAGAAGCTTTAATGTGGAATACATCCTTTTGCGATTCGTCGGAAAGTACAGCCTGTCTACAGACTGCTTAGAGGTAATGGAACTAGCGAACAAATCGAGCATGTGCTAGTGGACGAAAGACACATTTTACATGTGCGAACTTCCAAGTGGTAAGTATCATTCTTGAAAGGGTCTCTACTCACAGCCTGACGGCCAAATGAAGGTAACTGTATTCTTCAATCTTAAAAAGAAAATCAATATGAAACTTCCAACCTTACCTAACTTGGGGACCTGCATTGCGATTGATCGGGAAACTACTGACTGCCCAAAACTTGGCGTGGGCCAGTAGCGCAACAATCAAGTTCGTGATGAAGTGCTTACTTTACATCCTAGTGGTGGTCCCCGGGCAACAATACGTATAAACCCTTATACGTGTAGGCTAAAATTGTAAGTGCGGGTTATCTAGGGCCTTGATTCTAGGCTAGGTAACGTGGGCCAGCAACCTGCGTTACCGATAATTGCTCGCTACAGAAACCGACACTATGCCTCGGATAAGGAATGATCACATGTTGACGACTTTTGGCTATTGTACTCGGACAAAGATATGTTTCTGGAATGTAAAGACACTCCTCGACTCGGGAAGCGAAGGTCCTTACAATGCCAGATTCCTCCAACTGGAAAAGGAATTCATGCGATATAAACTAGACATTTTGGGGGTAATTGAAGTAAGATGGTTAGAAGCGAGCGAGTACCAGTCCCCAACACGTAACACTGTACTACTCTATTCTGGAAGACCATCCGGAAGTCCGCGGGAATATCGAGTCGGACTACTGCTAACAACAACAGCACACAGCACACAGCCTAATTTCCTGGCAGCCTCATGGTGATAGGATTTTGACGGCCAGATTCCGAACTAGAGTACGACGCGTCACCATCATACAGTGTTACGCCCCAACGAACAGTTCGTCTAAGGATGAAAAGGAGAGCTTCTACAATCTCTTAAGTGCCATCTTCAACACAACACCAAATGGAGGCATTGTCATAGTGATGGGGGATTTGAATGCGAAGGTAGGCAACGACAACGAAGGGCTCAAACATGTAATCGGGAAGCATGGACTAGGCAACCGTAATGACAACGGCGAAAAGTTTGTGGATTTCTGCAATGCCAACCGCCTTGTGATAGGTGGCACCATGTTTGAGCACAAGACCTGCCACAAAGTCAAGTGGGTTTCCAACGACAGGCAAGCAACCTCATACCAAATTGACCATTTTGCCATTAGCCGCCGCTTTAGAAGTAGTCTCCTGGATGTCCGAAACAGGCGAGGGGCAGATGTGGGGATAGTACGTGATCACCATCTTATGATAGCTACTCTCCAACTACACACTGCTGCGAAGATCCCATGACAACACAAGAATGCCCAGGTTCAACGTCGATAGACTTAGTGATCCCTCAGTGCGCCAACAATTAAGGGTGCACTTTTCGCAGGGTGTGGAAGCAATCAGCAGCTCAATGCCCGCTGTGAAAAATGTTTTTACATCTGGTGCTGAAAGAATTGTCGGTCGATCGCAGGGAAGACATAGGGTGTGGCTTTCCGAGGATGCCTGGAGACGGATTGACGAACGAAAACAGCTGAAAGCTCGCGTTGCAGCTACCCCAGCAGCAGGGAGAAGCGAGCTAGAGTCCCTTTATCGCATGAAGATGAGAGAAGTTCAGCCTAGCGTGCGACGTAACAAGCGCAACTACATCAACGCGCTGGCTACAGAAGCAGAAGAAGCAGCACGGAGGTGCGACAGCAGGACTGTCTACAGAATCACGAAAGAGCTGACAGGTGGTCGCAGCTCCAGCCAACACCCAGTGGAAAGCCTAGACGGTTCCTTGCTCATTTCGGATGAGGACCAGCTCAAGAGATGGAAAGAGCATTTTGCTACGGTCTTAAACCGTGTATTTGCTAGCGATATGCTCCCAAATGAAACTGAGATGCCCGAGGTGAGAAATTCCCGAATACGCACCACGACTCCCAGTAAAGATGAGATCATTACCGCGATCAAGGCACTCAAAACCATCAAAGCGGTAGGGCTTGACGGTATTCCAGCAGAGCTCTTACGAGCAGCACTAACAACATCGGCTGAGCTTCTGCTTCCACTTATAGAGGGAGCTTGGGAAGCTGAGAGCTTTTCTAACGAGTGGAAAAAGGGAATGAGCGTCAAGCTTCCTAAGAAAGGAAATTTAATGGAGTGCGGAAACTGGAAGTGTATCTGCGTGCTGCCTGCTGTAGCTAAGATAATAGCTAAAATCATCCTGGACGAATCAAACAACATCTCGAAGACACACTCGATGCCGAACAAGCAGGTTTCCGCTCTGCGCTTTTTTTTTTGTGCTTGTGGTCCTGTGCCGACCACATCAACAACCTGCGGATTATCATCGAACAGTGTGTTGAATATCAATCGCCACTGCACCTGCTGTTCATCGATAGTGTCAACAGGGAGTTTATTTGGCGTGCCTTACGCAGGAGAGGTATTCCCGATAAACTCATTGCTATTATCAAAGCTACATATGAAGGCTCCAAATGTCACGTTCTGCACAGAGGGAGGTTGTCTGACGAATTTGAGATCCAAGTGGGGTAAGACAAGGCTGTATCCTTTCACCAATATTATTCCTATTGGTGATTAGTGATGTGCTTCATGCAGCTTTGTCGACGGGAAACGGAGGAATTCGATGGACTCTTTCATCTCAACTGAAACATCTTGACTACGCTGACGATGTATGCTTACTCTCCCACAGAATTATGGACATCCACCAAATGACAGCAGATGTGGGGAGGGAGACAGGCGTTGTCGGGCTGAAAACTAATACGGCAAGAACTAAAATTATCAGCCTTGGAACTAACTCATCAGCTCAAATATGCATTGCTGGACAACCGGTAGAGAGAGTAGAGGATTTCCCGTATCTTGGGAGTATTGTCTCGACCGGTGGTGGAACCGAACTGAAAATAGCCAACAGGATCGCCAAAGCAAAGTCCGCGTTCGGTATGTTGTCCAAAATATGGAGAAGCAATGCAATCAGTTTGAGCACGAAGATAAGACTGTTCCGCTCCATCGTTGAATCCGTGCTGTTATATGGTTGCAGCACGTGGAGAGTGACCACTACTATCACCAAAAAGCTGCAAACGTTTGTTAATAGGTGCCTGCTCAATATCTTAAGGATTTTCTGGCCCAATCGTATCTCTAACGAACACCTTTACGAGATAACGGGTCAAGAACCAATAGGCACAACCATCCAACGGCGGAAGTGGCAGTGGATTGGTCACACGTTCCGTAAGAGTGACAGTTCCATAGCGAACCAAACTATGCAATGGAACCCTCTAACTCAGGATGGCAGAAGACCTGGCGGTCCAACGAGAACGTGGCGCAGAACAGTTGAGAAGGAGGCACGGCAGTTAGGGAAAAGTTGGGGAGAGCTCAGACACATTGCCAGAAACTGTACACGATGGCGCGTAGGCGTAGTAGAGGCTCTAGGACTCACAAGGGGATACAGGGCATAAGTAAGTAAGTAAGTAACCTTACCTAACTTTGCAGAAAGCTTCGACACTCCGAAGGCAACGATCAGTGGTACCTACGTCCCATTTTGTATTACCAGCCGCGAGAGATATAGATTTAATAAAAGGATCTAATTTTGGGACCAAGATACTGCCACTGTTCCGAACCATGGGACTAATTAGTCTCATGAAGGATTATTTTTTCTTGAAAACTATCATTCCAAATTCGAAATATCGTTAAAAAGTTGTTCTAAAAATGCACTCACAAGGTATTGATATTCGAAAGCCTTTTGGATAAATTCTCTGCACCTTTTCACTCGTAATATTAATCGTTTTAACATCCTCGATAAGAAAATGAAGTAAAAGTAGATATGGATAAATGCGGCAGTACTTCATTCGAATATTGTGCCTTAAAATTTTGAGAACTAGAAATTGTATGTATAGTACTTAGCTCGACAGCTTTCGAACTATACCGCAAACTGCACTTTACTGATGACATCAGTATAAAGTAGCAAGAAATACTTTTGAATTTCTAGAGCTGCTATCAGCTCACCCTTATCTTTTGAATTAAAAAAGCAAAAAAAAAACTCAAATATTAAACAGTATCGATCAATACTTGGTCATTGAAATGATCAGGGTTATGACACGTTGTATGCATACATATGTATGTATTGTAATATAAGAAATCATTTATGTCTGAAAAAGTATTGTAATATTCTTGCTGGGGTTCGTTAAAATAAAACCGTCTTTTGTGTATTTCACTGTTTATTTATTATCAAACACCAACTTTACTTCAACTCAATATTCAATCACTTTATTCTTTATTTATTTCAAATAATGTCGCTTATTTTCACCACTGGTCTAATCTTCCTCTTGTAATCGCTGTATGCACTTATAAACAACTGTGTCCACGGTGGTTATGGTATGGGTATTTATAGGAAAATGCAAGGGGTTCTAGAACATGCTAGATGTTTCTCCGGGTGAATCGAGGATCCTGGAATATTGGGATATTGTGTGGAACAATTGTGGAACGTAAGCACATCAGGTTGGAATATTTACTGCTAACAGGTTTTGCAATAGATGTCGTTGCTACAGTTTGAGATACAGTGCTTTAGTTTTTGGTACACAAACCATCCTGTAGTCAATGCTACAGTATTTTATTTGTGTAACATGCGTGTAGAAATCGAAAATGTATCAGTACTAGTTTGGTCCATTACCAAAATTCTTAGATCCGTATTCAAAATAGTGGAATAATTCGTAAAGCGGATTCGAAGACTCTGCGGACTGGAGCGTTGGTGTCCGCTCTACATGACCTAGCCATCTCAGATGTCCAATGCGCAGTTCTTTGACTAGATCGATGTCGCAGTACAGCTCGTATAGTTCGTCGTTGAATCTTCTCCTCTAAAACCCGTCGACGCAAACGGTACCGAATATCTTACGAAACATTTTTCTCTCGAAGCGATCAAGAATATATTCATCCGCGTTCAATAGTCCATGTTTCAGCGCCGTAAAGCAGGACTGGGATGATCTGAGCCTTATATAGAGTCTCCTTAGTTATACAAGATAGGGCTTTACTATTGAATTGCCTTATTAGGCTAAAAAAACAGCGATTGGCAAGAGTTATCCTTCGCTTGAATTCTGCGCTGGTATCATTGTCAGAATTAATAGCAGAACCAAGGAAGACAAAGTCCCTTACTACCTCGAAGTTGTCCACATCTTGAAATCAATTAATTCCCAAATTGTGATTTCAACAAGTCGATGGTATCGGTCCCTGTATGGCAGTTGACGCCGTCCTGTTGAAGGAATGTCATCCGTATTTTCAAAAAAACATTCATTGGTCATAGTACGGTAACGACCTTCATTGATTGTAACGCGAGACCGTATCATTTTTACAGAAATAAGGTCCGATGATGCAACGGCGCGCGTGATAGCCGCACCAAACGCCGCAATTGTCTGGATGTAATGGAGTCTTTCTTTTTTTGATAGTAGTAGCCTGAGGAACAAGTATGCACGATTTTTAAGCACAAATAATCGATGGCAGGCATACGCCTACGTACTAAACCATACCATGCACTCTTTAACCACTCTCTTATGCTTCCGATGCTTCTATCGATCTTCTTAGCTTTTCTATTCTCTGCAGCTCATTTTAAAGAGATGGTTCGAAATTACATATTTCCATCTAATTCTCTTCCGACCACAATATACAAGTACGGTCGAAAGTAATGACGGACTGGGCAGAGTAACTGCCTAAACACAGTGCAATGTCGCTGTGGCGGTAGTAACTGTAGTACGAGCTGTCAAATGAAGTGGCGCTACACTAACAAAAGTCACCAACGGGTGTAGCGCGGTTACGTCAAATAAAGCCAACTGATTGAAATTGTGTTAATGTTTTTATTGATAACAATTTTTTTTTGTTAAATATCGTTTTGTTTATTAAACCTAATATTATACAGACAATTTAAAAAAAAAATGGATGTTGTTGGCTCAAGACTCTTTTATACACCCTGAACATTGCATCTGCGAGGATATTATTCCAACTATAACAAACCCGACCTCGTCTGAGATGTTTCGAAAGCCGCTAATTTGACCGCATCGCACGGTCTGTCTGTTGACAACAGTCTCCTTTTACCTTAGTGCCTGCGCCCAGACTGGGGCGGCATATGACGGAACTGAGGTGATTACTCTGGAGAGTAGAATCCTTCTAGCATGTCCAGGCGCACCGATGTAATGGGGTCTTAATATGTTTTTTACACAGTGTGGCATTGGAAAGGATATATAGAGAGAGAGCAAGGAAGATTTGGTGTAGTGGTTTGAAGCTCAGTTGTTTATGCTTCAGAGTAACTCCGGGGGTAGCGTCCAGATAACTGGGAAGATTTTTGTCATTTTTTGCTTCTGATTCACAGCATTTCTTTCGCGACCACCAATGTCATAGGCATATCAATCATCCAAGAGAGCGAACAATTTTTCCAACCATATGACCAAGCTACTGCCAGTGTTATGCCTTTGCAATAGCCTTTGCAAACCTGTGCAAGCTGACTTTATACATATATGTACATATTTCATGAAAAATAAATAAATGCTTGCTGACGTCTGTAGAGTCTCTTCTGTGTTGGTCACATTCCATAAGCGACAATTCTGCTTATTAGCAAATCCGTTAAGCAAAAAAAAAAAAGTGCGCCATCAACACAATATTGTGATAAAATAACGGGTCAGCTTGTAACTGCTCTAGAGCCAAATTAGCGAAAAAGCGGCGCAAATGATGGTCTCGTCGCCTTAATTTCTGCACCAGCTGGATCTTATATGGGTTTAGGCCATGATATTTGCTTACAATTTTGAATTTGCTAAATTTCACCAAATTTCATTCTCTTATTTCTGAAGTTTTTAATAATAACGGTGGTGAGAATGTTAGGGCTTAAAATTCCTAGCATTGACATAATTCAAGGCAGATAACTTTGCCATAAGAAAGTATGTTTTTACGACCCGCTACCGAAGAATTTCACGGAATGGCACAATGAACGATTACTCCACAACTGCTTCTTAACTTCGTTCCAACTGAATACCTCCGTTTGCTCTTCAAAATTGACGATCCATTTTTTTTTAATTTCTTGTCGACCATCCCCGCTGAAAGGTTTTATTACCGATTCGAACAACGTTGCACATAGCTGACTATCTACCTTATCGATAACCAAGGCATTTGTATTGAACTGATGACCCGACCGCGCGTAACTGTTCCTTTTATTACGCCCACCCATTTAGGGAATATTTAGCAAATACTCTCCGAAGACACCGAAAAGGATCTCTTACCACGCAATGCTCACAGCCTTTGGTTGCAGCATACACTTTCGTTTAGTTTAGACACACGGAAAAGCGCCATCAAATAAAGTCACTACTTCCGGCTCGAAAAATCTTAGGCACTAACCACGACTCCGAAAATGCTCCACTGTTCTACCGTTCTACTGTGTGCTTGTACCTTGTTCACCAACCACACACTGCACAGTTTGGCGAATACTAGTTTGACAATTCACCTCGTTCACCAACCACACGCTGCACAGTTTAGCGATGACTAGTTTAACCCAACTTGTTCACGAACCACACACTGCACAGTTTGGTGATCACTCGTTTGACCTTCTATTGGGCAATACGAAAGAATGCTTACACATTTTTTTATCTCGCACGAAACCATTAACGCGAAGTCTGATTCCGATTTAACGAAGCTTAAGCGCACCATACACACTTCAACTCAATTGTAAACTGAATCAAATCAAATCAAAATCAAAGCCACACATGGCGTAGTCATTTGATCGATTTGACGATTTCGAAGTTGGTTGGAAAAAAATCAAAAGATTTTGATTTTCCCAAGTTGAATGAAAAGTCCTTCAACTGAGTTGAATCGTGTGTGGGCGAATTGCTTGATTTGCTGTCAAATTAAATGCCAGTTGTGTTTGAGCTGTGGTAATGAATGATTTTAATAGTCTTGGCTGTTAAGAAAATAATTAGAGAAAAAAAGCATGACTTTAAATTCGAATAGACTGTTTAGAAGCGTAATTTTTTTTTTTTTTTGCGGGAAGCAAATTATACTTTTGACAGTTTTGACAAGCAAAGTCTTCCAATTCAGTTGATTTAGTGTGTGGTCAAGTATAAAATCAGTTTACAACTCAGTTTACAATTGAATTGAATGGTGTATGGGCTGCTTTACCTAGGGGATCTCATAAGTACTGTAGGATAGACGCACACTACTGCATGGTTTGTGTACCAAACAGATGTGAGTACAGATCCTCAGACTCAACCTCAGTGGAAGACTATTTGGCGCTTTGACTGGGCGCTTCAGCTGAGTAAAATTAAGAAGGCTGAACATCACAACTTTGCTCGTGTGCACATGGGCACAGAGCTCAACAATGCTCTGAAAACACTTGTAAGTCCAAAAACGCCCGATGAGTTGTCATACCATGAAATCAAAAGCACACTCATTGGACATTTCGATGTTGTCAAAAACGAATATGCTGAAAGTATCAAATTTAGGCAAATCATACAGAACGACGGTGAACCAATTGCAGGTTCCGCCCTACGTCTCAGACAAGGAGCTGTGCACTGCAACTATGGCAGTTTTCTCGACCGAATGCTGACAGAACAATTACTCTATGGACTAGGCTTCCGTGACGTTTGCAATGAAATCCTTTCAAAAAAACCGAAAACATTTAGTATCGCCTACGAACTGGCACACTCATCGGAAGCGACACGTAACACGGCAGTGGAGCTAAAGGCATCTTTCTCGCTACCACCACCAAGTGAATTGACAAACAAACTTGGGTTCGCACCACCCAAAGTCAAGTACAACAGAAACACAAGGCAACATGTGTCCGTTCCACTTTGAGCTGACCAACGTGCTTATCAGCCAGTCGACCGGCAAAGGCTTTCAACGTGACTGCTTCAATCTGGTCAATGTCTCATTCGAGCGGGATACAAAGCCCCTGAGCATAGCTACCGCGTCACCACCAACTGCCTTGTCTTTGAACACAGAGTCGTCATACCAGAAGCGCTTCGCAGCAAAATTCTTAAGGACCTTCATACAGCGCATCTAGGTATGGTGAAAATGAAGAGTCTTGCGCGATCATTTGTCTATTGGCCTGGAATCGATGCCGATATCGAAGAGATTGCAAGAACATGTAACAGTTGTGCCACACATGCGCATGCTCCACCGAAATTTCGCGAACACCATTAGGAGTACCCTAAGGGACCATGGGAACGTATCCACATAGATTACGCTGGGCCGTGCACTGGAAAGATGCTTTTCATTATCTCAGATGCTTATAGCAAGTGGCTTGAGGTTAAGATCACCGCCACAATGACGACCAGCGCCACAATCGCAATGCACTACGAACTGTTTGCTGCTTATGGCATCTCGGTAACCGTGGTCTCGGATAATGGATCCAATTTCACGTCGACCGAGTTTAGAACATACTTGCAGAATATAGGCGTGAAGTTCCACAAGTATACAGCACTATATCATCCATCAACAAATGACCAGGCGGAACGCAGCGTCCAGACTGTGAAAGACGCTCTGAGAGCTATGGGAACTACAACGGGTTCCCTACAGAAAAACCTAAATGAATTCCTTAGGCAGTATAGGAAAGCACCGCATTCAACCACAGGTCAGTTACCGTCGCAACTGTTCTTAGGTCGGTCACTACGTACCCAATTGGGTCTCGTGAGGCCTGTGGATGTACATACCAGAATTACGGAAAGACAGCCTGCATCTTTCAACCCAACATTCAGTACGCTCGAGCCAAGACAATCAGTATACTTCATCTCAGGTACCAGCCGCCTGGACAAATGGATACCAGGAACGATCGTTTCTAAACTTGGAGACCTGCATTATGAAATCGACTACTTTGGCAAACGCCTTAAGAGACACATCGACCAAATCCGAATCCACAAAAACAGCATTCCAACAGCACCAACGAGGTCTTCGAGTCGATTGCATATACATGGGAACCCAGCCACTCCAACAGCATCAGAAGAGCAGACCTTGCTGCCAGCCACTACAACAACAGAAGGAGCTAGCGACGTGGGTTTTTCCAAAACCAGCCCCCTCTCTACGCCAACTCCACCCAGGCAAAGTGCAACACTCCCGCATGCATCCAACGAGTTATCGCGAGCGGGGGAGTCTGCAGCCCCGGCGCGAATCCTACGAAGATCAGAAAGGAAAAGGAAGCTCCGTATACTCTTCTCACCGTAGTGATACCGACTATGGACTCTGAGACAACGAGAGGGGAGAAGAAATGTTGTGTCTATAGCCTTAAACAGACACGCACATGTACACGCAGCTTTAAACGAAACACACTACGATGACATCACTAGCTATCTCGCTCGCATATATTCATTCGGTTTTTATCTTTTGTATTCGCCGGCTGTTGCGCTTTTGATATTCAGCCTAGTTAAGTCGCCATTTCTCTAATCTTTAAATTAATAAAGTATTGACAGTATAATTTGCATTTGAACAAGTGTTTCATTGCTACATATACAACACTATTTCAGATAAAATGCGTAGTCTTTTCTCCAACTCCAACCTTCCTAACCTACTCTCTTTCCCTTCTGAAACAAATGTTAAGAAAGTATATATCCTCTTGTCATCTGTAAATCTTGAAAGTAGTATATAAAACCCCCTACTTAATTTAAAACTGGCCGAAAGCGCTGGTAACTAGTGCTAAGTTTTTGTGCTATTAATATTTTAATTTATTGTAATATTCTTGCTGGGGTTCGTTTTAAATAAAACCGTCTTTTGTGTATTTTAATCGTTTATTTATTATCAAATACCAACTTCACTTTAACACAATATTCAATCACTTTATTATTTCAAATCAAACGGTCGCTACAGACTTATTTTCACAATGTCGCTTGCTTTCACCACTGGTCGAATATCTCTTGTAATCGCTGTATTCACTTATGAACAACTCTATCTCGATGCTTGTGGTATGGGTATTTATAGGAAATCGCTAGGGGTTCTAGAACATACTTGATGTTTCTCCGGGTGAATTGAGGATCATGGAATATTGGGATATTGTGTGGAACAATTGTGGAACGTAAGCACATCAGGTTGGAATATTTACTGCTAGAATGTTTTGCAATAGTTGCTACAGTTTGAGATACCGTGTTTCAGTTTTTGGTACACAAACCATCCTGCAGTCAATGCTACACTGCCCCCCTCTTAAACTTGTTCGTCCCGAACAAGATCATCTGGATTACTGCCATGGTAACGATGAAGACGATCCAGGTGGACAATTTTCATCTTGCCTCTTACTCCACGCTGGATCCGGAAGACGACGTCATTGATGCGTGTGACCACTTTATAAGGGCCCTCCCAGTCTTGCTGCAGCTTGGGTGACCTCCCCTTTTGCCGGTGTGGGTTGTACAGCCATACTAGGTCTCCCTCGTGGAAGCTGGACGTTGTTGCCTTTGTGTCGTACCTGGTTTTCATGCGGTCACTCGCTACCCTTATCCTCGTCCTGGTCCTCTGATGTATGTCTCGGATCCTTTCCCTGAGGTCTGCCACGTAATCCTCTTCACTCTTGGGCTCATCGTTAGGGGATCCAAACTTCACCTCACTAGGTAGCCGAACTGCTCGACCAAACAAGACTTCGGATGGAGTATGTCCAGTAGTACTGTGCACTGCATTTCGGTAGGCCATCAAGAAAAGAGGAATTTGTCGATCCCAATCGCGCTGGTGGTCTTCTACGACCTTGGAGAGATGTTCGTTTAAGGTTCTGTTGAAGCGCTCTACCATCCCGTCGGATTGCGGATGAAGCGCGGTAGTTCTCGTCTTTTTGATTCCTAGTTGTTGACATACCTCTTGGAATATCTTTGATTCGAAGTTTCGTCCCTGGTCAGAATGCAGTTCCATAGGCACGCCGAATCTGCTCACCCAGTTGTTGACGATCTGTTCCACGATGGTCTTTGCTTCCTGGTTAGGGATGGCGAACGCTTCCGGCCATTTGCTGAAGTAGTCCATGACGACTAGGATGTAACGGTTACCATTGTCGGTTTCGGGAAATGGACCAGCGATGTCAGCGGCAATCCGTTCAAAGGGTGCGCCCACGTTGTACTGTTGCATCTTGCCTCGCGTTTTCGTTCTGGGTCCCTTGCTGGCGGCACACACGACGCATTTTCGGCACCAACTCTCTACGTCTACCCTTGCGCTGAGCCAATAGAAACGTTCTCGCACCTTCTCCAGGGACTTGTTTGCACCCAAATGACCTCCGGATGCTCCATCATGCATCTCCCGTAGCACCTCGTGTACTTTTGATCGCGGCAAGATAACCTGCATTATGAAATCTTTCCCGTCCGGCCTTTCCCATTTCCTTTTCAGTACACCATCTTGCACATGAAGGGAGTCCCACTGAGCCCAGTATGCCTTGAGAGTGGGGCTCCTGTCCGAGATATCTTGTCCGGTTGGCTTTTCCATAAACTCCTTCCACGCTAATATCGGCTCGATGTCCGGGTCTTCTTTTTGAGCGTTGCGGATTTCTTCTGCACTCCAACCAGCGATAGGCTCAGCTCTTACCCTTTGGACGGAAAGAAGGTTCTTCTCTTCCTGCCGCACACAATGCTTGCAGTCGCTTTTACATGGTCGCCGGGATAAGGCATCCGCATTAGAATGAAGTTTCCCCTTACGATGCTGTATTTCATAATCGTACATCTGCAGCCGTTCAATCCATCTTGCGACCTGGCCCTCTGGATTCTTGAACTGCAGCAGCCATTTTAGAGCCGCGTGGTCTGTGCGCAAAAGGAACTTTTGGCCGTAGAGGTATTTATGGAAGTGTTTTGTCGCCAGAAGCAGCGCCAAAAGTTCTCGCCTGGTCACGCAGTAGTTTCTTTCCGGCTTGGAGAGCACTTTGCTGAAATATGCGACTACCTTCTCTTGGCCGTTGTGTACCTGCGAAAGAACCGCTCCGACACCGACGTTACTTGCATCTGCATCCACGATGAACATTTCTCCGGGAATGGGATATGCTAGTGTTGGTGCTTCGCATAGTTGGTGCTTAAGGTTCTTGAAGCTTTTGTCGCACTCACCTGACCACTTGAATTGCCTTCCTTTTTCTGTCAGTTGGTGCAGGCTCTTCGCGATTCCGGCAAAGTCCTTTACGAATCGTCGATAGTACGTGGCGAGACCCAAAAAGCTCCTGAGTTGGTGTTTGTCTTTTGGAACTGGCCAGTTTTTCACAGCTTCCACCTTGTCTGGATCTGTTCGCACTCCTTCTGATGAGATAACGTGGCCCAGGTACTTGACTTCGGATCTGAAGAGGTCACATTTCTTTGGGTTTAGCTTCAGGTGAGCGCTTCGAAGCCGTTCTAACACATTCTTCAGGTTGTAGTGATGTTCCTCGAATGTTTTTCCTATCACGATCACATCGTCCAGATACACCAAGCAAGTTTTCCAGGTCAATCCACGCAGGACGTGTTCCATTAGGCGCTCAAAAGTTGCCGGAGCGTTGCACAATCCAAATGGCATTACTGTAAACTGCCACAGCCCATTTCCTGCAGTGAACGCAGTTTTCTCTCGGTCCTTTGGATCGATCTGTACCTGCCAATAACCGCTCTTTAAATCAAGGGTGGAAAACCATCGAGCTCCTGAGAGTGTGTCCAATGTGTCATCGATCCGTGGCAGAGGGTAGCTGTCCTTTTTGGTGACGTCATTAAGTCTGCGATAGTCCACGCAGAATCGAGTGCTGCCGTCTTTCTTCTTAACCAGTACAACAGGTGAGGCCCACGGACTCTTAGAACTTTCGATGAGCCCTTCCTTCTCCATCGTTGACACCATATCTGCAACCTCTGTCTGTTTTGCCAATGGTAGTCGTCTGGCAGGCTGGCGAATTGGTCTGGCGTCCCCAGTGTCTATGCGATGTTGCACCAGATGTGTTCGTTCATACTCTCCATCCTGTGAGGCAAATATATCAGCGTACTCACCGATTAGATTTTCTGCCATGGCTTGCTGATCCTGATCCAGTTCGCAATGCTTGAGGATCATGTCCCTTACTTCGGCCAACCTGGCTGATGAAACGGGCTTCGCAGATTCCTTTTCGGTTATTGTTGAAATTGAACATATCGGCGCACATTTACCAATAACCTCCCCTTGTTTTAGTTTGACGCTATGGCTCTTTAAGTTCATGAGCCTTACTGGGACCAGGCTGTTCTTTGGCTCCACTAAAACTTTCCCCACGATGTAGTTTGGGGAATTCCTTCCTAAATCCGGCTCCAATAGGTAGAATCGGTGGCTCCCAGGATCACCCTCTAGTTTTGTCCAAATGATAGTCTCGGAAGATGGTGGTAAGACTTCGTCCTTGCTGAGTATTGTCCTTAAATGTGCTGCATTCTCGTTCCCGTACACCATTGGAATCTCTACGTTCCTGTACCGCAGAACTTGCATCCCGATGTCGATGATTACGTCATGTTCTTTCATAAAGTCCACTCCGATGATGCATTCATCACATACGTCGGCTACCAGGAACGCATGAGAAAAGGCCAACCCTGCTAGTTGTAACGTGAGGCGAACTTCTCCGTATACTTTCGCCGCTTCCCCTGTCGCAGTTCTAAGACAGTAGCAGCTGGTGTTGTGCAGCCAAGACTTCCGGACGAGATCTCTTCTTACAATGGAAGCCGTGGCGCCGGTATCGATAGTAGCCACGCACTTGTTTTTGCCGATGAATGCTTCCACTGTGAGACTCTTGTTGCATCGTTTGGTTTGGGAGACCTGGATGGTGGTCTTGGGGGCGTCGATTCCATTAGCCAACTTTTGCCCCGCAAAGCTGGCTCTTAGGCGTTTCCCGACTCCTGGTTTCGAGGAGCCTGGCCAACAGGATGGATGTTGTCCCTGTTGGATGGTTCTTCGTTGCGTCGCCTGTTCGCGCAATGTGGACAGTTTCCATGTCTGGGTGGATTTCTGCATTGCCGTTGTAGGTGTCCCATTTTGTTGCAGTTCCAGCAACGAATTTGTCCTCCGCGAGCGTTGTTTCGGTCTTCGACGTCCATCCTCTGGGAAGAGCATTCGGTAGCGGCTACTTCCCTCACACGGTGTATTCCCTGACAGGCCTGGTCTGCGGCCTCCATTGTCAGAGCAAACGCCAAAGCTTCGGCGAGCGTTTTCTTTGAAGCCATTCTTACCGCCATTTGTAGTTTCGAATCAGCTATGGCATGGGTGAACGCTTCGGTTGCCATCTCGTTAATGATCTCCTCGCCGGCGTTTGGATAGGACAAATGTGCCAGCCGCTCGATGTCTGCTTGCAACTGCTGGAGCGTCTCACCCTTCATCTGGGACCTTCTGCGCAACTGGACCCTATATACTTGCTGCATGTGGTCGTCCCCAAATCGCATCTCAATGGCTTTCACCAGACTGTCGTAGTTGCGTTGTTTGTCCTCGGGAATAGTTTGTAGTAGCTCTGCAGCTGATCCTCTAAGCGCAAGCGTGAGGGCAATGGACCTCTCTTCATCGTCCCAGTTGTTCGTCATTGCCGCAGCTTCGAACTGCCTCTTATATATTGGCCATGATGTCTGTCCATCGAAGACGGGAGGCTGCATCTCTTTCCTTCTCGGGCAGTCGGTTGAATACTCCCGAACTTTCTGTTTCTTCACGCATTCGAGTTCCTTTGCCAAATTCTCGAATCTTCCTTCAACAGCCTCGAATTTTGTTTGAACGTTCTCGAATTTTGTTTCAAATGTCTCAATTTTGGTCTCTACATTTCCAATTTTCTCATCGATTGTCCCGAATCTGGTTTCCAAACTTTTATTTTGTTCATCGAATTTACTTTCGAGAACACTCCTTTGATCGAATAGCTGATGTTCCAGAGAGTTCTTTTGTTCGTCAAGCTTAGCATCTAGAGAATTCTTCTGCTCAGCCAAAGAATTTTCTAGTATCTCGAACTTCTTGTTTTGCACATCCAGCTTAGCATCTAGAGAATTCTCAAATAGTTTGTTCTGTTCATCGAGCTTGGCGTCTAGAGAATTCTTTTGTTCAGTAAAGGAATTTTCTAGCTTCTCGAATTTTTCATTTTGAGAATTCTTTTGTTCGTCGAATTTCTCAGATAGCAATTTCATTAAAGCCGACATGTCACTCGTCGTACTTACTTGTTCTTCTTCGACGTCAAACAAAGCTGTTTCAGGATCTGCACCCTCGTCCGTCACTATTTTCCGCAACTTAATAATC
Source organism: Brachypalpus laphriformis (assembly GCA_945910035.1). Classification (NCBI taxonomy): domain Eukaryota; kingdom Metazoa; phylum Arthropoda; class Insecta; order Diptera; family Syrphidae; genus Brachypalpus; species Brachypalpus laphriformis. The sequence goes on along the minus strand of OX246753.1, from coordinate 291,278,226 downwards.
AATTCTCTTTTTGTACCAGTCGTAGGTTGCTCCCGCTGGCTCAGTACTTCCTTTAGTTGCGGCAATGACAAATCTTCTAGCAATTTCCGAACCATTTTTATTTTTAACTTACACAAAACGCAATACACAAAATTTGTTTTATTCCACTTTTCTGACACCAATGTAATATTCTTGCTGGGGTTCGTTTTAAATAAAACCGTCTTTTGTGTATTTTAATCGTTTATTTATTATCAAATACCAACTTCACTTTAACACAATATTCAATCACTTTATTATTTCAAATCAAACGGTCGCTACAGACTTATTTTCACAATGTCGCTTGCTTTCACCACTGGTCGAATATCTCTTGTAATCGCTGTATTCACTTATGAACAACTCTATCTCGATGCTTGTGGTATGGGTATTTATAGGAAATCGCTAGGGGTTCTAGAACATACTTGATGTTTCTCCGGGTGAATTGAGGATCATGGAATATTGGGATATTGTGTGGAACAATTGTGGAACGTAAGCACATCAGGTTGGAATATTTACTGCTAGAATGTTTCGCAATAGTTGCTACAGTTTGAGATACCGTGTTTCAGTTTTTGGTACACAAACCATCCTGCAGTCAATGCTACATTATTATATGTTAATAAAGTTTCATAATAATAATAATAATAATATATTGAACTTCTTGATTTGGTCACACCATTAATTGAGAAATCAAACACTCGGTTAAGAAAATCTATTTCTTAACTTTTGTATAGTTCTATAAATTCCTTAAGAATTCTCTTGGCAGACTTTTTAAATCACCCATTTTTAAAGAAAAGAGAAACGACACTGCAAAAGGACGTACGATTAACGATTATTGTCATTTACACACTCGTTGTTGAGTGTTTGAATAAAACCGTACACCGAAAATTCCAACCAGCTTTGACTTTTTTTTCGTACGTGTTCGTTGTTCATTCGTTCTTCGTTCGTTTTTCATTCGTTTTTCGGTTTTGCCATTCACACTTTCGTTGTTCCGCGTACGTTCAACAACGAACAACGAACACCGGGTAAAAGAACGCAAGTGTAAATCCACACTTATATTGGATTTTGTGTATGAGCAGGTAAGATAGTTATTATTATTAGTTTGGTCAAAGAAAAAGCTGGTCTGCATGAAGCGAAGACGTTATTTTTGTAACTAGTTTTTAAACTAGTTGTATTTTTTTTAAAAACTTTTTTACTTTTTTGTTTCATTAACAGAAATTACCAAAACGACCCACCTCTACTACATTACTGCATACCCAATCATTTAGTCGCACAACACAGCAAATGAGGAAAAGGTTCCCGAGCCCTGCGGTTAAACCGCACCTATGCTCACGTGAGAGTTTCTCTGATTTACCGTCAAGTGAAAACCTAGCGCTGTAACTATCTCTATTTGACATTTACCAGCTGCCAAATATTTTATTCCAAGTTTGACAAGGAAACTTATTTCCCTGAGAGCATAACTTGTCCCGAAACAACATAGAAATACTTATCCCGAAATGGCTGCAGCCCTTGCGCACGCAATTCGTCGTCACATCGCTACATCCGTAGCCAGGCCATCTGGAACTGCAGCTACCGCTGGAGATCACTCAGGTAATTGCGCAGAAACACCCAAAAAATTTTCTGCGAAACCAAATTTATCTTAGGTTAAGAGGTTATGTAATGCTAACTTGGTATTGAGACTGAATCGATTTTTTTTCTTCTGTGTCTTCCCCAGGTGGTTATTTGCTATGGAAACGGCTCAGCATCTTCGTCGCACTCCCATCAATCGGCCTTTGCATGCTGAACGCTTACCTTAAGCACCAGGAACACGCCCACCATCCACGCCCAGAGTTCATCAAGTACGAATACTTGCGTATCCGCAACAAGCGTTTCCCATGGGGTGAAGGCAACAAGAGCCTCTTCCACAACCCCCATGTTAACCCGTTGCCCGATGGCTATGAGGCCTAAGCAGCCCCCTTCAGTACGACTAAGACTACACCGACGCAGCACATTCGCTCCATGTAATTACCGAAGATAATACTTTAGAAATACATTCGTGTCTTTGTGAATTACAAATTGTCTTGAGTTTTAATTTGTTGACCTTGGGCGCAGTGTACCGATTCTTGGAGCAAAAGGAACTGATGGATGATTTGGGTATGGTATGGTATAAAGTAAATGCAACTAAGAGGCTGCTTGCGCGGGGTCCTTTTGTGTGATTCCCTATAATTTATGGTACCATCTCTAATTTGGTTACTATTGGAGACAAACATGTTCCATGTGGAAACACTGCGCAGTTTTTTAACGTTTTTGAATTTACCCAATCTTACTAGGAAGATTGTAGCACCCATGCGTACGAAAAAGCACGCATGGGTGCTACAATCTTCCTAGGTGTATAACCATTGATTGAAATACTTATACAGGGTCATCCAGCAAGAGATGTCATTTTAAATGTCGAGCCATTGCTGATCTGTTAACATTTAACTATCATTGCGATGACTTTTGGTAAGTAAAAACTAGAGGGTGTGTCCATTTCGAGACGATCACAGGAATTGAGCATATCCGCAACCACTTTGCACCGCATTTTGCATAAAGATCTTGCCCTACTGGACCTTACAGTTGGCAAGGGAATTGAAGCCAGTAGACGACGCACAACGCCGTACTTTCGCTGATTGGGTGCTGGAAATGAATGCACAAGATCCTAGTTTTGTCTTGGTACGTAAACAAACAAAACTGTCGCATCTGGGGCTCCGAAAACTCAAGAGAAATAGTGGAACAACCTCTCCATTCACGAGTGACAGTTTGGTGCAGTTTTTGGGCTAGCGGTGTCATTGGGCCATATTTTTACGAAAATGATGCTGGTGCGACCGTTTCAGTGAATGAATTGCGTTACCGAACGATGTTGACTAAATTTCTCTTGGCTCAAATTGATGCTATGATATGAACGTAGACGACGTTTATTTTCAGCAGAACGGCGCCACATGCCACACAGAGAGTGAAACAATAGCTATATTGCGTTACAAATTTCCTGGACATGTGATTTCTCGAAATGGAGACTTCAATTGACCGCCGAGATCGTGCAATTAAACACCATTAGACTTTTTTCCTTAGGGCTATGTTAAAGATAAAGTCTACACCAATGCTCCACCAACGATTTATGCACTAAAAGAAAATCATGCCGATTATTGAATTCGGCGGATTGATTGCGGAGGGATCTCATTCGATCCGCACCTATTCCCCATCATTGAAAACTTCGGCTAGCAAGTGAACGGATGTCGGTAAGGAAGTGACAGAAAGTAAGCATTATTGAAACCGCAAATGACTCGCACTCCATAAAAAGTCAGACGTTTTCAAAACGCATCAGAATAGTTGCAGATTACGGTAACATATAGTAATTTTTCTATTCGAAATGATGATAAGCAATAAAAAGTATCACCCTTACCCCTGGTCTCCACTGGCAATTAATTCATTCCAAGAAATATTTTATGCAATCGAAATTTCCAATGGAGACCGCAAATTTCTTGAAATGACTCATTTCAAGAAATCGATTTCCGCTTTCATTTCTTGCCATCTCTGTGGAAATAAACCCTGAAATAAATTTGACAGGGGGTGTAAATTTGAGTTTTACTACGAAGAAAACATGGCTGATTGGTACCTGACATGAAGTCTGAAATAAATGTCTCGTGGAGACTCGGTGCCAAGCAAGAATTGGTCGTTGCTTGCTCTTACGTGATATGGTTGAAAATGAAATTTCTTGACATAATTTGCCCACCGTATGAAAAAATAAAAATTTCTAACATGATGTCTGACATAATGTTTGAAATAAATATGTCTCGTGGAGACTCGGCGTTATTACGGTTGTCACAGATCAATAATTGATAAACGATAAAATTTATCAATCGATCGAAAGTTTGGTATTACGATTGTCAATTGATAAATGCTTCTTCTATTGTGAATAAAATGCGTTTGTGAATGGGTATCCGATTTGACATTTGAGTTTTCGCATTCTTTTTGTAGGTTGTGTTTTTTGTCTTTTGTTTGTTGTTTTCTTTTTTCGTTTAATTTTTGCCTTAAAATGTGTATTTTGAATAAAATAAATTTGATAAATATTTCCACAGTTCTATTGTGGACATTTCGTTCTTCTTCGTTTCAAATGAAAACAACGAATAGGATCTATTTGTCAACGAGAAATTTGTGATTGACTGAAAAATTGATAGATATCAATATTTTTGACAACGATAATACCAAGTTTATCAATAGAACTATTCACAATGGATGTACAATTCACTATAAATTCACAGCTGATTAAAAATTTTGTCAATTGATCACGATAATACATATTAAACAAATTATTGGATAATTGAAAATTATGGTATTGATATTTGACAACCGTAATAAGGTTGTATGTTTTAATATACATATGAAGATAAATACGTATCTGAATTTAGGTTTGGGCGAACTACAAGTCATCCTTACGAAAGAAATTGGCCCATGATAACGTAAGTTGAAAGCTACAGGTGCTGGGAAAAACAATGAAGTTCATTTCACTCCTTTCGAGGGCAATGTAATTAAACTCATGTGCTTGAAAGACTGCACGGAGGGTTTGCTTGAGACAAAGAGTTATGGTACACCAATAAAAACCATTGCCTCTACCTGTAGTATGCCACAAGATATGGAAATGTATGTATCTTGAAAGTGAAATGAACTTGCTAACTGAAACATCTTATGACAAAAGCAATACGTCCATAGGCTTAGGAACCGTCGCGAAAAAAAACAAATGTATGAAAAAATATCCGAACTGCTTTTAACTGTTAGAGAACAATCCGGGGAAACAAATTCTTGTTTGAAAAAAGTCTACCGGTCAATAGATCGACTGAGTGACTACCAAATAAAAGAGAATGCAATCCACCAGTCACTGCTTGAAGAAATAAAAAGGCACAATGAACGCATGAAATAACTCGCAGTAGAAAAAAATTAATTAAAAAGAGATATCCTTCAACTTGAGTTAATGATTTCCATTATTTTCAAAATATCTCACCTGTTTGGAATATTTGTTGAGGAATATTTTCATTTGACAGAAAAAGGGCTGAATTCGAAGTTCTTAATAATGTGTTTTTGCGAACCGATAATGTAGTTCATCCTGCGGATTCTATAAAGGTCCATTCACAGCTCGGCGAATTGCGATTGCCCAAACTGCGAACAAACAGTTTTTAGCACATTTGTAAGCACGCCCTTGCCAATTTTATTATTCTAAAGGAACCGAGCTTAATTTATCTATTGATTAATATATAAAAAGTTGAATTGTAATTAGTTTCTGCGAAGAAATTAACAATTCGCCGATTTTTCCACGAATAAGCGAATGATTTCTGCGAACTGTCAACTTTTATTCACATTCCACACATGTAGGACGCAATCCACATTCCCGCGACCAAAACATTCGCGAGAGTTTAACCTCACAATTCGTTTGCTTTGTTCTTGGTGTGTAAGATCGTGGTTGAATTTATCGAAAGAATGTAGGATATTACCTTCTGAATGAAAGCTACGCTATGTATTTATGCATTTTTCATGTTTAGGCAATTAGTTATAAAATGAATGACAACACAAATTCGCGGATTGCCGCGACCACAAAAAAAGCAGCAGTGAAAGAAATGTCAAAATTTGCGAATATTCGCTTATTCGCATTCGCAGGTCGCTGGGCTGTGAATCGACCTTAACGGGATTTGTAGGCAGTAAAGCGAAAAGTGAGAAAATTTAACGTCAAAAAGCTACAATCGCAAGAGACCACCAGACTCTTCACTGAACGCGTATCCCGAAATCTCTCAATCACCACTATGCCGCCAGCATCAAGTGCCGAAGACTAGTGGGAACGCTGCCAACGTGCCATCAGAAACGCCGCGACTGATGTGCTGGGTCTCGCTCGCCCACCACCGCAAACCCCTGGATTGACGAAGAATGCCGGCGAGTGCATGCAGCAAAACAAGAGGCATACAAAGCGGTGCTGCAAAGGAAGACGAGAGCTGCTCGTGAGCTCTACGAGCAAAGGAGACGGGAAGAACATCGACTTCTCCAAAAGAAAAAGAAAGAGCATGAGAAGCGCGCGTTTGAGAATATCGAGAGTTTATACTCCAGGAACAATGTACGGATGTTTTACCAGAAGGTAAAAAGAACGTGTCAGAGGAGCAATACCCATACAGAAACCTGTAGAGATGAAAATGGAAACCTCGAAGTAGAATCACAGTCGGCGCTGAGTACATGGAAAAACTACTTCTGCAGACTGTATAACGGCGACGAAGACCAACATCCCGCTGTCAGGCAGAATGAACCATTCAACATAGACGATGATAGTCAAAATTTCCGTCCACCTGACCAAAACGAAGTGAGGATAGCAATATCCAAGCTAAAATCCAACAAGGCTGCTGGACCTGACGGCTTACCGGCCGAACTTTTCAAGGCAGCTGGGGATGAATTGGTAGAGTGCATACACCAACTCATCTCTAAGATTTGGTCAGACTAGTGTATGCCTGATGAATGGAATCTCAGCATCGTTTGCCCGATCCACAAGAAAGGAGACCCCCTCAACTGCGCCAATTATAGAGGCATTAGTCTCCTCAACATCGCATACAAGATCTTTTCTGCGATATTGTGTGAACGCCTGAGACCTTTTATGAACAGCTTGATTGGACCCTATCCACCATCGATCAAATCTTTACACTTCGGCAGATCCTGGAGAAAACCCAAGAATTCCAAATCGATACTCACCATCTCTTTATTGATTTCAAGGCCGCATATGACAGCATCTATAGAGAAGAGCTTTATAGAGCCATGTCTAGTTTTGACATCCCTGCCAAACTTGTCCGATGAGGAGCGCTCGCCGCTTCATCAAGGTCGGTATTGACCTCATCGAGACCTTTGATGTCAAAAAAGGTTTTAGACAAGGTGACGCGCTGTCATGTGTTTTCTTTAACATTGTACTTACAGGGATTGTGCGGAACTCACAAGCCAACACCGGAGGCACAATCTATTACAAGTCTGTACAACTGACATTATCGGAAGAATTCAGCGGGCTGTCACCGGTGCGTTTGCAAGCATTGAAGCGGAAGCGGCCAAAATGGGTTTAGCGATAAGCGAGGGCAAAACCAAGTATATGCTGCCAACAAGAAGGGAAAACCAACACAGACGAGTTGGACAAAACGTCATAGTGGGCAGCTATAACTTCGAGGTAGTAAGGGACTTTGTCTACCTTGGCTCTGCTATAAATTCCACAAACAAGATCAGCGCAGAAATCAATGGAAGAATAACTCTTGCCAATCGCTGTTTTTTTGGGCTTATAAGGCAATTCAACAGTAAAGCCCTATATCAAACAACTAAGGAGACTCTATATAAGACCTTGATCATCCCAGTCCTGCTTTACGACGCTGATACATCGACTTTATTGAAAGGGGATGAAGATATCCTTGGTCGCTTCGAGAGAAAAATTCTTCGTAAGATTTTCGGTCCCGTTTGCGTTGACGGGTTATGGAGGTGAAGATTCAATCACGAACTATACGAGCTGTACAGCGACATTGACCTAGTCAAAAAACTGCGTATTGAACGTCTGAGATGGCTAGGACATGTAGAGCGAATGGACACCAACGCTCCGGCCCGCAGAGTCTTCGAATCTAACCCCGAGGGACGACGTAGTAGAGGGAATCATCGCCGTAGGTGGTGCGCACAAGTTCAAGGGGACCTCGACCAACTTGGAGTGCGCAACTGGAGGCAATTAGCTAAAGACCGAGCTAAATGGAGAGACTTGTTGGTTGAGGCCCAGTAAGTAAGTAAGTAAAGCGAAGTAAAGTAAACCACATTTAAAAAAAACGATCCGCAGCTGCCAGATTTTCTATATTTTAAAATTTCCAATTTCCTTATAAAAAAAACACCAGACCTACCGATATTTCTGTCTTTCAGTTAAAAAATAGACGTACGTAAATAAAAAAATTCAAAATCTTTCTTTGCCAACTTGGATGAACGAAATAATTGAACTCGCAATCGAGTCTCGAAAAATTATCTACACTTGAATCCGGCTGCGGAACTTATTGGCAGTCATTGGCAGTGGGATATTATAGTAGATTTACATACAAAATCCTACTTTTACCCCGTTTATATGCAGAGTCGGAACTGGTTCCAAACTGGTTCCAAATGCATATAAACGCCTTTCGAGTCCAAATGGTTTCGACTGGACTCGACTTAGCTAACAGAGCTGGGTCGAGTCCGAAAAATGCATGTATACCTGGGTCGAGTGGTTGAACTGACATGTTGTCTCTGTGTGTGAGATTTCTTTCTTGTTTTTTATTTTTTTTGTTCAGGGTGGGAAATCGCTTTGTTTTGATTGAGTTCATGGTTAGCTGCGGTAAGGTTGTCTGTTCAGTTATTTCATATTTATTAAATCCAAAAAATAGAACTAAACAGAACACTAACACAATTAAAACCAGTGGGTCTGCTATACTCATCTGTCAGATCGACCACATTTGGACGTTTGGACCATTCGACTCGGTGTGTAGAAATACTTAGATCGAAATCTGGACTCGAACCTGACTCGACTATTCGACTCTGCATATAAACGGGGTATTTAATTCACTTCGATGTGCCAAAAAAAACAGGGGTAGTGAATAGGTGCGGATCGGATGAGATCCCTCTGCAATTGTATTCCATTACTAACCTCAGAGTTTGTACTTTAGATTAAAATATCACATTTCATAAAATGTTGCGTTTTTCTCTTGTTGGATAACCCTTTCAATTTGTATGACGCATGGCAAATAATCAGGTTTGCTGGAATTTTTCTTAAGGCAATATGTTCCTATGTACTTACGCACATAAGGACTTAGTATTGCATCGCTAGTGAACGAAGTCAGGCAACAAAAACCAAAAGTAATGTGAAGTTTGGCAAAGGTCTATGTGAAATATTCCATACTTCTTGCTCGGCTTTAATTTTGATAGAATTTTGTATCGGGCTAGCTTTCAACACCACTTAAGTAAATACCATAGCTCCACGAAGAAATGCAGTACTTACTCAACTTGATGAAATGTGTGCCTCTACGAAAAGAGTGGAAACGCTTTTCGTCTACATATTATCTGCCTGACCATTACGTCCCACCCGAATGTACCCATACACATTGTCTAGAGATGAACATATCAATCTTTCGAAGTCATGTTGGGCAGAACTACCGATTGCGTGAATTTCCGCACAGCACTGGTGTTCTGCAACTGCAATCCCCTCCATCTGTACAAGTATACCACTGCGGTATGCTCTTTAGAGATAAAATCTTTTTACAAACTCGGTCTTCCTAATTTTATCTTATTTTGCATCAATCCGACTGATTGGTTAGAAGATGAAGTATATAGAGCCCTTCTTGTAGAAGCTAAAATACCTGATCTTCACCTTCAATGCTGTTGGCGTTTTTCGCTTTTCGACGATTGTCGTTTTATTCTTCAGATGTACCACTAATTAATTTTCATAACTTTTACAATGTGAAAGAGTTTGTAACACACGACAAAAAAATTGTTTCGTAACGTTTAACGGTCAGCTGGTCGAAGTTATAAATAAAACGACAATCGTCGAAAATCGTAAAACGGCAACGGCAATCGGGGTAATTACAAAGTTTTTATCACTAAACCTGAAGCAGTTCCATTTCTTTGACAGCTACAGTAAGTGTGCTGTTGAATTTGAACTAACTTCGATTTGTGATTGTCATTATGAATTGTTTACCAACGATGGAAACACCTAGCTCAAATCGACTAAGCATTGATAACACTATTTGCAGAATACTACCGTCACGTTCGATTTGAGCGCTTTCAGATTTATGTGTATATTTCGTAATTGCTCCAACTAACGTTCAACAATCTATTATCTAAAAGCACTTATTTTCTTAGTGTGAGGATTCGTTGAGTAAATCTACATCCCCGTTTCAAGTTACTAGACTAGAGACTTTCGAAGCAACAGACTATTTTTTTTAGTATAGTATAATTTATACTATATACTATTTTTATGTACGTTAACACATTTTATTGGTTTAAAACATTACATAAGGTAAAGATAAGATTTGTTTGTATCATACCATACTACACCCTTACTCTAAGTTTTGCTCTTTTTAAGAATCATTGTCCCTTGTTTCATTTCAATGCGACCCTCACGTGCCATTGCCGCGGCTTGCGCTTTCGACATTGTGATTCGCTGAACCTTAACTTTTTTGTCCCCGATCATCATCTCAACAATTTTCTTATCTCCTATTACACTTCCGGATCCTGGTGTTTTTTTCACCGCCGATGATGAAGACTTCTTTATTTCCTCTAAACTTTGACTAGCACTCGCCGTCGACGACTTAGTATTTGGAGAGGTTTCAGAACGTTGGCGCAGCATGCGCGAGTTCGTCTGTGACAATTGCTTGTTAGTATCTGCTTCAGATTCCAATGCTGCCATCACTTTAGGAGATGCCATTTTGACTGATGACTTGTTCAACAGTGTCGATGTCTTGTTCAATAGCGTCGATGGCTTGTTGAACAGCGCCGCAATTGGTTTATTGCCTTGAGTAAGTTTAGATTCCACTGGCTGTGCCTGTGGTGTAGCATGTCTTCCCACCTTTTTAACAGACACTGACTTTGGTAATCCTTGCAAGGTTGCTTGAATGGTTGGCAGTCGAATCTCGGAATCTGGCGATGCAGCAAGTTGTACCTCGTTCTTTGCCCCTTCTTTTGTACCTTGTTTCGTTTTTTGCAAAGGTTCCTTGTTCTCCTTCGGTGAAGATGAATTCGAATGCAATGAAGGAGCCTTCATTGGTATTTTGTGACGAAGAAGCGATGTAGGAGCAGGTTTTTTCGCAAATTTCGCTACATTAATTTTTTCATTGACTTTGGATACTTTAGCTGGAGGCTCGTCTGTTGCATCACTTTCCTCTATAAGATTCATGTAATCCATGGATTCATCACCATTACTGGTGGCGCCGTCGTCTTCATGGGCATCGTACTCATTCAAGCCTGCTGTCTGAGAGTCATTAAGGGATTCCATCTCTGAAAAGAAAAGTTAAAGAAAGTTATGTTAGGGTTGAATAATACTGGCAATAGATATTGAAAAGGTAAGATGAAGAGGTTCTAATATCAAGTCTTCAGACAGACAGCCCTTTTGTCACTTAAATTACCCTCTGTAACCAATAAGAGGATGACGTTTAGTTCACCGTGTTAAGAGGCGAAGATACTTGCAGACACTTTCGGCCATTCGCTACGATCCCTCGATCACTTCGGCAAAAAAAAACTACCTACCAAAGTGTCTGGACTTTATGCTTTGTCCTCAGTGAGACATGCAGCATTGAATGGTCGTGATGAAAAACAACACCTTTCCTGTTGTGGATCTTTGAATTGGTCGCTGTATAGATATGCTTTGACCCATTTGATCGAAAAAAAAATCCCGCTTCGCCAGCCGATAAGCAGCATCCATTTTTTTAGGACACTGAAGTTGTGGGACCGGTTGTTGGAAGATGTGCTTTCTTACAACATTGTTGCAGACGGTCCATTTCGCATTACTAATTACCGACCAAGGCACAAAAAAAAAAAAAACGCTCGACAGGGGTATAGTAGCGCGGGTCACCTCATCACAAGAAGGTTGTCCTTGCGAATCATACCACTCATCACCTACTCAACAAAAATTGTAATTTTATCATCTTTTATGAAATTATTATTTCAAGTAAACCTTAAACAAATCTAACCAACCGAAGAAGAGGAAGTTAACTTAATCAGATTGCGGACGGGATTGAAATGTCCAAGGACCTGTGGCTATACTCGGTAGCAGAGAGTGCGAATAAGAGGGCAAAAACTAAAAGGATTAATGCAAAATTAACAAACAAATCTACTTACGCCATCCAGTCTCCTCCTTAACAACAATGCTGGACGCTGTGTCCCCGTTACCATCGGCACCCGTATCTGAGAACTCTTCAATCAGGAACTCCTCAATAACCTCGTCAATTTCTCGATTAGCACCATCTGTCGATTTGGCTGTATTCTCCTCCTGATTTTTCTCAGCCGCAGCGCTCGCCTGTTGCTGCTCGTCCTCATTGTATGCAACCATTTCATCGACGTGTTCAACATCTGTGTGCTCCTGTAGTCGATCGGCAGTCATGAAAATCAAATCGCAAAATTCGCATGCAAATGCTTCTCCTTCGGCGTGTTGCTTCACATGATCAGTCACCGTTTCGATGTCATCGAATGCATCCTTACATAGCGGACAGACCAATGTTTGTGTGGCGTGCACTGCCGAATGATAAATCAAGTCATCTCGAGTACTGAATGTTTTGTCGCAATCATTGCACTTGTACGACCCAGTGCCGTTCTTATGCGAACGCATGTGCCTCGTCAGATGGTGGCTCAGCAGATAGGCTTTGGGACACAGCTTGCATGGATAGGGGCGAGCACCAGCATGAGCAGTTAAGTGTCTAGACAATTTACTGGGTGTGGAGAAACTGTGCTCACAGTACTGACACTGATATGGCTGGAAGCGACAGTGCACAACCTCGTGCCGCTCCAATCCCTGCTTAAAGGCGAATGACTTGTGGCAAATCTTGCATGAGAACGGTCGATTCTTACGATGTCGCTCAGTGTGCTTCTCCATCTCCTCCTGGGAGATGAATGGCTTCTCACAGAATACACAAATGTACTTGGGAATGTCCGTGTGAGTCTTTTCGTGGCGATGCAACAGCGTAGAGCGTGTAAACCCTCTACCGCAGACAACACACTTGAACGGTTTCTCACCTGTATGCACCAAGATGTGTTTCTGCAGATCATACTTGCTAAAGAAACTCTTGTCGCAATCACTACAGTTGAAGCTTCGCTCGCGATTGTGATTAACCATGTGAATTTCCAGCAACTGACGCAGAGGGAACGAACGTTCACAATGCGGACACGGGAACACATTGGTCTCTATTACCGTCGCATTCACCGGATCTTGTGCTTCGACGACCATATCGTTGGGGTCCAAGATTTGAGTGATCACCGCTATGTTCCCCTCATCGTCACGTTTCATAATCGGTTTTGACATTCTCGGCTCGATCGTATGCATGGCCTCTTTGTTAAGAATACGAATCGCAGATTTGTTCAACAGCTTATGACTTGGTTTGTCTGTTGATTGTGTTAGAAGAGAACTTCGTTTTGGACGCGTCTTTGGTGCCCGCTCTTCTTCGGTTTCTGATTGCGGCTCTAGTTGTGATTCTTGCTGCTGGGGATCAGTCACCATAGTCAATATGGCTTCTCCACTCTCATCATCGAATTCGATTTTGTCCAAAATTGAAGATTCTGACTTAAGTTTGTTGGCTTGTAATGCGTTTAGATTTCTTGGTTCTAACTTCACGGATGCATTGACTTGAGATGAATCCACCGTCGACAACGCAATTTTACTTTTTGGTTTAATTAACACTTTTTTCGTAAGTTCCAAAGGAATTTTTGGTTTTTCCATTGGACAGGTCCATACACCTGTCAGTGGAAATTGTCGAAGACATGTGTCTGCCCTCTTGCACATCTGCTTGAAGCGATAGCAGTAGTCGAATATCAGCCGACACTCATTACACACATAACTGGGCATGCTATCATTCGAAAAAACCTGCAAGCAAAGACAAGTGTAATTTATTTTTCAATTACTGCTAAATACATATAAAATAAGTAAAAGTTATTTTATAATAGTTTTACATGAGACCAAGACACAAACGTTTTATTCATGAATTATACCAATTTTTTATCTAGTATCTATCTAAGGCCTTTTCACTAGTCTTAAAAATGTTTCCTCAAGACCTTAAAAAAAACGTTTATTCGTCGAATATCTCTGTGTCCTGAAATATTTTTTTGTTAGGTTGTGGAACAAATGACAGTCACACGGAGCCAGTTTAGGCAAATGGGTAGGATACGGTCTGATTGGACCCTATCAGTGCGGTTTCAGGCCAGGAATGTCCACCATCGATCAAATCTTCACACTTCGGCAGATCCTGGAGAAAACCCAAGAATTCCAAATCGATACTCACCATCTCTTTATCGATTTCAAGGCCGCCTATGACAGCATCTATAGAGAAGAGCTTTATAGAGCCATGTCTAGTTTTGACATCCCTGCCAAACTTGTCCGTCTGTGCAGGCTGACGATGGAGAACGCTCGCTGCTCCATCAAGGCCGGTGATGACCTCACCGAGACCTTTGATGTCAAAAAAGGCTTTAGACAAGGTGACTTGCTGTCATGTGACTTCTTTAATATTGTACTTGAACGGATTGTGCGGAACTCACAGGCCAACACCGGAGGCACAATCTATTACAAATCTGTACAACTGCTTGCATACGCCGACGATATAGACATTATCGGAAGAACTCAGCGGGCTGTCACCGGTGCGTTTGCAAGCATTGAGGCGGAAGCGGCCAAAATGGGTTTAGCGATAAACGAGGGCAAAACCAAGTATATGCTGTCAACAAGAAGGGAAAGCTAACACCGCCGTATTGGACAAAACGTCATAGTGGGCAGCTATAACTTCGAGGTAGTAAGGGACTTTGTCTACCTTGGCTCTGCTATAAACTCTGAGAACAAGATCAGCGCAGAAATCAATCGAAGAATAACTCTTGCCAATCGCTGCTTATTGGGCAATTCAACAGTAAATCCCTATATCGAACAACTAAGGAGACTCTGTACAAGACCCTGATCATCCCAGTCCTGCTTTACGGCGCTGAAACATGGACTTTATTATCAGAGGATGAAGATATCCTTGGTCGCTTCGAGAGAAAAATTCTTCGTAAGATTTTCGGTCCCGTTTGTGTTGACGGGTTTTGGAGGAGAAGATTCAATCACGAACTATACGAGTTGTACAGAGACATCGACCTAGTCAAAAAACTGCGTATTGGACGTCTGAGGTGGCTAGGACATGTAGAGCGAATGGACACCAACGCTCCGGCCCGCAGAGTCTTCGAATCTAACCCCGAGGGACGACGCAGTAGAGGGAATCATCGCCGTAGGTGGCGCGCACAAGTTCAAGGGGACCTCGACCAACTTGGATTGCGCAACTGGAGGTAATTAGCTAAAGGCCGAGCTAAATGGAGAGGCTTGTTGATTGAGGCCCAGGTTCACCCCGAACTGTAGCGCCACCTAAGTAAGTAAGTAGGTAAGTAGGATGCGGTAGTAATTCAAATCCAAGTTTTGGATCTAAGCCATGGTTTGAGGTGACGTGTGCAGGCATGCATTGTGGTGTAACAAAACTTTTTTATTTAGCATTCCTGGAAGCTTTTTCTTTATTTCCTCTCGCAGATGACGCAAAAGAACGCAGTAGAAATCGAGGTTTATTGTTAGACCCTTGACCCATCGGAACCCATCTTGCAGAAAGTTTAGAGAACCCAAGTTCGTTTTGAATGATGTTTTGGGACCGTTCATACAAGATGCCGACGATCTCAGCTATCTCCCTTGTCTACAAACTGCAGTCTCTCATAATCATTTTATAAATATTTTCCCCTTGGTTGTTTTGGTCTTTCATAGCGTGGGTCGATTCCAAAGTCCATGTTTGAATTCGGCTACACACTTTTTAACCGTTTTTTTTTCGATGGGACAGATTTCCCAAACGTTACCACCATATCTGCATGGATCTGTTTCGGATTAAAAAATAAGAAGCTCCTGCCAATTTACTCTATTCTGATAAAAACGAATCCCAGAAAGTTTCTATCACCACCTCTCGCAAACGTCTGACAAACATGCGAGATTATTGCTGTCACAAGAAAGCTTCTCAAGAACAAAATTGCCTTTTGGATACGGCACAAAGCTGTAGGCCCCGTCCATTCGTGCGAAGAATATAACGCACACAACACGAGTAGTCGCGAGTAGCTAGGCCTAGGCACTCAATGAGCTGTTGCGCCAAATTTGTATACATACAAATTTGATTTGACGGACAACTTTGGTGACCATCGAATGTCGGTTAAAAATTACAATTTTGCACACGATAAATTCGATTGTGTGAGTCAATGTCTGTCTGACGGTCGTATCGCACTTGGCAAATACTGGTGTTGTCCGTGTTCGATAGCCAACGGACAACGATCGGATTCTGGAACGTTAAGACCCTCCTGGACTCACTCAAGGAAGGGCCTTATAACGCCAGATTCCGCCAATTAGAGCGCGAATTCGCGCGGTATAAAATAGACATCTTAGGGCTGAGCGAGATAAGATGGTTCGATGCTGGGGAATTCATCTCCCCAACAAAAAGCACAGTCATACTCTACTCTGGTAAACCAGCTGGAAGTGCACGGAATTCCGGCGTAGGACTCATGCTAACTCCAGCAGCACGTAGTAGCCTCATATCCTGGAAACTCCATAGTGACCGTATATTGACGGCTAGGTTCCAGAGTAGAGTTAGAAATTAGCGACAACACCATGATTAAGCACGTGATGGGAGTTCACGGCGTGGGAGACCGTAATGACAATGGTGAGCGGTTTGTGGACTTCTGCAATACCAACCGCCTAGTCATCGGGGGTACGCTGTTTAAGCATAACATCTGCCATAAGATCAGTTGGGTCTCTACTGATAGGCAACGAACATCCAACCAGATCGACCACATTGCGATCAGTCGCCGCTTTAGAAATTGTCTCCTGGACGTCCGAAACAGACGTGGAGCTGACGTCGGACAAGAACGAGATCATCATCTTATGGTAGCTCATTTACGCCTTCGTACTGCATCCGTCAAAAGCAACCGCTCAAACCTACTTAACATCATCAGGTTTAATATCGACAGACTCAAGGTTCCCCAAGTGCGCCAACAGTTCAGGGATCATCTGGCCTTAGAAGCAGAAGCAATCAGCAGCAGATTGCAAGAGAACATGGATGACCACTGGGGTGCTGTGAAAAATGCTTTTGCGACTGGGGCACGCACGTATGTCGGTAAAAAGCAGAAACACCACCGCACATGGCTTTCTACAGACACCTGGAGACGGATCGATGAGCGTAAAGCAATCAAGGCTCGGATTGCAGCGGCCTCAGCAGTAGAGAGAACCGAGCTTGAAACCCAATACCGTGCGAAGAAGAAAGAAGAAAGAAGTGCAGCGTAGCGAGTAGGTGCGACAGTAGGACTGTTTACAGCATCACTAAGGAGCTCATCGGTGGTCGAAACTCCAAACAACATCCAGTGAAGAGTCTAGACGGTAACCTTCTGGAGGATCAGCTCCCTAGATGGAGAGAACATTTTGCTACAGTGCTAAATCACTTAGACGATGGCGGTATGATCTCGAATTCGAATGAGCAGTTCGAAGCAACAAATTCCCGAATTTGCACCGCACCTCCCAGTAAAACCGAGATAGTAACAGCAATCAAGTCCCTCAAGAAGAACAAGGCGGTGGGTATTGATGGCATCCCTGCCGAGCTATTTCAAGCGGCGCCAAATACATCGGCAGATTTGCTGCATCCGCTAATACGGAGAGCTTGGGATAGCGAACAATTTCCACAGGAGTGGAAAAGGGGGGAAGGGAAAGAAGGGAAACTTGATGGATTGCGGTAACTGGAGAGGTATATGCGTTCTTCCAGTCGTGGCCAAACTAATAGCTAAAATAATTCTAGAACGAATTAAAGAACATTTAGATTCAACTCTCGATGTCGAACTGGCAGGCTTTCGCGCTGGATCCTCCTGCATCGACCACATAAACACCTTACGGATCATTATCGAGCAATGCGTTGAGTATAGGTCTCCGCTACATTTAATGTTTATCCACTTCGAGAAAGCTTTCGACAGATTTAATCGAGATGCTATCTGGATGGCCTTGCGCAGGAGAGGCATCCCAGAAAAACTTATAGCTACATACGAGGGCGGTAAGTGTCACGTCGTGCACAATGGTAAGGTGTCGGAGGATTTTGAAGTCCAAAGTGAAGTACGTCAAGGGTGCATACTGTCCCCACTATTGTTTTTGGTGGTTATCAGCGATGTACTCCGTGCAGCATTGACGGAAGCTAATTCTGGAATTCGTTGGACTATGACATCTTACCTTAAACACCTAGATTACGCTGACGATGTTTGTCTACTTTCACATCGGATAATGGATCTTCATTTGATGGCCCAAAATCTAGAAGCTGAGGCAAACAAAGTGGGACTAAAAATAAACACAGCCAAAACAATAGCCCTGAGTACTTCCAATACCAGCGCTCAACTTAACATTGCCGGAAAGCAAGTCGAGAAGTTGATAACTTTCTATATTTAGGAAGTGTCGTCTCGGCTAATCGCGGTGGCACCGAACTGGATGTGTGCAGCAGAATCGGGAAGGCTAAAGCTGCGTTCGGAATGCTGTCCAAAATCTGGAGAAGCAATGTTATTAGCTTAAGAACCAAGCTACGACTGTTCCGCTCCAACGTAGAATCAGTGCTGCTTTATGGGTGCAGTACCTGGAAGGTGGACACCATTAACACACGCAAGCTGCAAGTCTTCGTAAACAAATGCTCAAGAATCATCTTGAGGATTTTTTGGCCGAACCGCATCTCCAACGAACAACTTTATCTGAGAACGGGCCAAGAACCTATAAGCATTACTATACGAAGAAAGTGGCAATGGATTGGACACACCATACGGCGCGAAGACAACTCCATTGCGAAATACGCCATGCAGTGGAATCCGCTCACCCAGGCAGGCAGAATAGCGGGACGCCCTAGGCAAACGTGGCGCAGAACAGTTGAGAAGGAATAGAGCTCTTTAGGAATGAGTTGGAAGCAGCTCAAACTCGTTGCAGAACTTCGAACAAGATGGCGCGCAGGCGTGGTTGGTGCCCTATGCCCCCCGAAGGGTTAAAGGATCTAAGTAAAGTAAGTCACCAGATGGCATTTAATAGATCAATTTAGAAAACAGGTCCGGAAACATTTGATCATTCAATCACCTCTTTTTGCGCAATAAGTGAAATTTCTGAAAAAATTCGATAAATTTTGAAATTTTACTTCGAAAAAGGCGCCTAGAAATGTATACCTCACAGATGGACTCGGCTCTGGTCGACCAACGACTGAAAAAGTCGATGAAATCTTGAAAAAAGTGGAAGATGACCGGCATATAAGCAGTCGTGACGTCGCTTCGTAACTAAACATCAGCCACACAACTGTTGTAAATCATTTGGAGATGGCTGGTTGGTTAAGAAAAAGACTGAACAATTTTCCTGGCAAGAATTTCAATTTGTTAATCGCTGGTGAATCGAAACGAAATCGAGCCATTCTTGAAAAGATTGATTGCATGTGACGAAAAGTGGATCACGGACCACAATGCGGTGTAAATGAAATAAAAGTGGTTAGAGAAAGGTGAAGTTTCCAAACTGCAAAGCCGGAACTGACGCCAAGGAAAGTGATGCTGAGTATTTGTTAGGGTTGGTAGGGACCCATGCATTGAGCTGCTGCCACCTGGCCAAACGATTAATTCTGAGCTCTACTCTCAGCAGCTAACAAAATTAAATAAAGCGGTTCGGGAAAAGTGGCCAGAGTTGATCAACAGAAAGACTGTTGTCTTCCATCACAACAATGCCATCGTTCGTTTTTCGTCAAAAAAAATCCCGGAAGTCCTATACCCTCATAGAACTTGTCAAAGTGGCAATATTTTTTTTAATAAAATGTTAAAATGTAAAAAAAAAAATATTTTAACTTTCACTACAAAAGGCTCAATACTTTCTTTCCAATCCAATATTCAAAAACGCCCTGGGGGAACAGGCTATTTCGATCCTGTGTCCGAGTTAACAAAGAAAATCAAAATATAATCGAATTTCCGAAAAAAATTCTAAAATGTTTGTTCAGCGATAGTCAACAACCAAATGTGCATAAACTTAGAACATTTAAAAAAAAAAAAAAAAACAAGTTTGTGCTCACTTTACATCAATTCCCATCGAATCAACTGAAATTTCAGAGACGAAATATCAAAGAATCATCTCAACCCCACATTCGAACCCATATTGTGGACAAAACGACAACCAAACCCAGTACAGTCGGCCAGACGTTGTACTAATTTTACCTACTTTTGTCGTGTAGTTGTGCGTCTTGGGGTTCCTTATACAATTCTTATTCAGAAACAAACCATTTTCATTTGCCGTGGTTGGTGTCACATCCACGATTTGTAAACAAAAACATTTTTATTAAATAATTGCAAATAGTTATAAATTACCTCAATTGAGACGGTGGCCATCACCTGCAACGGCAGTGGTGCTGTCTTCATGCGATTCTCCCGTGAGTAGATGTTGGTCAAATCATCTTGCGAAAGGCAGAAGCGGCAGACTTTTCTTCTTTTCAGTTGTTGCTGACGACTTTCCATGAAGTCCCCCATTCTGCTAATGGCACTAGTTAATACGACCAAGCGGTAGATCTGGTGTTTGATTTGTTATTGAGTTAATAGACGATTGTGTAGTGTTGGAATATTTAATAAAATACAGAGTTAAACACTAAAAAGTCACTTGCTTATTCAGGACCGCCGAACTAGATATGTAGAGGAAAAAATCTGCACTACGACAAGATGGTGGATGTGGGCTTGGATGTTGAAACTTGGTGCTGAATGAATGGATTGCTGAATATTGGGCTAAAATCGATTTGACTACGGCATATCCACTTTCAAATGTAGATGGGGGTGTTTTAATTGGCGAAAATATCAGTGTGAGTGTATAATTAAGATAAAATACAATTTAATGAATGAATTTATTCTTTAATATGAACGAGAAAATCATTTCAATACGATTGTAGAAGTTACAGACGCAATTCTTAACCATCTAAGTTAGGTACTGTACCCAATCACTGGTTGAAATACAGATGGCTCAGGTATACGTTGAGAGAATTGCGTTAGTAAAGTGAACAACCATTCTTAAGTGTGTTTCGAAACTATGTAAACTGAAATAAAAAAAACTGTTATAAAATGGAGCACCTTTTTGTGGATTTGTTGTTTGATAAATAGAAAAGTTCGTTTAACAGCAATTTTAATTGTATTTAATTGTATACTAGAAGTTTTTTACTTGCACTTTAATACCTATAGGCAATTGGTTTCGTGATAATCTTCGATTGTTATGAATCTTGGTAGTTGTCGGGTGTATGCAAAAACCAGGATTGTGCTTTATCGTAATTTTAAGTTGAATACCTAGACTTATCCACAGCGGAAGGATTCAATGAACTTTTTCAAACCTCCTTTCTGGGACTTATCGGATCACAATTCCAGGCGAAATCGAAAATTTCATTATACTTTATTTTATTTTTTTTTTTATTTATTGAATACTAGCTTACAATGAACATTATAAGATAGAATGAAGCAGTAGCAACTAAGGTCTTCAGCTTATTTATTGTAGTGAGTGATTAGAGTGGTTGATTGGTAGGATACTGTTGTGTTTTTTTTTTTTAAATTGAGTTGTATATGCCGGATTGTTTAAGAAATTTGGTAATAGTGTTGATGTTCTTGATGTTCGGTTCACAGAGTAGATTCGTTGGGTTTACGTCGCGGAAAAGTTGTTTTCTTATAGTTTGAAAGTGGAGGCAGTTGTTAAGGATGTGAGGAATGCTAATAGATACTTGATTACAATAAGGACACTGGGAAGAATTGTTTTTATTGAGATAGTGTTGGTGTGAAAGTTTAGTGTGCCCCAGCCGGAGGCGGATGATCTTGGAGAGGTTTGTTTTGTTATCCGAACTAATTTTGTTGATATTTAAGTAGTCCTTTATGTGAATT
Source organism: Brachypalpus laphriformis (assembly GCA_945910035.1). Taxonomy (NCBI): domain Eukaryota; kingdom Metazoa; phylum Arthropoda; class Insecta; order Diptera; family Syrphidae; genus Brachypalpus; species Brachypalpus laphriformis. The sequence continues at coordinate 291,256,563 of OX246753.1, read as the reverse complement.
TTGTGTTTGTTTGATTCCTTGTACCACTCTGATGATTTGGTCCATTGGTCTTGCTGCTTAATTTTCATTTGGAGGCGAAGAAAAGCGTTGATGTCCTGGTGGTTGTTGTTGGGTGTAAAAATTAAGGGCGATTTGGAAGCGTCCTTAGCCACAAGATCGGCGAAGTCGTTTCCAGGAATTTGCACATGTCATGGGGTCCAGATTAATTTTATATTTGGAGAACGGTCAGATAGAACGTTCCTTATGAGGTTGGGGTAGTAGTCGGAGTTGGAGCAGTTGGCTATTGCATCTATGGAGGATAAGGAGTCAGTGCAGATTGCGTATTTTTTATTGAGGTTCTTCGTATGGCCGAGAGCAGCTGTTATTGCAATTACGAAAATTTCATTATAATCCCAAAACTAACGGCATAGTTAGAACTTGCGAATTGTGAACTCAATAATTCGACATTCAATGTTCTTTACTTGAATTTTCGCACGAAGTATAATGTTCTGCATATTGTTTTGCAAATATTTCTTGTTGCCATCATGCTTGTGAAATAAATTTGTAAAATTTATTTGACCAAAAACGTTTGTGTTCAACCACAGATGTCACCGATTTTTTGAGAAAAAATGGTATTTTTTTTTTTTTGAGCTCTTATATGGCTCTGATGCGATTTGTTTTAGGCGCATTGCCCTGCAATCCCTTCGACGTTAAGCCAGTGGTCAAATCGCGTCCTTCGTCAACGGATCGGAAATTTTAGAAAAAAAAATTCCATCATACGTCATACAAACGATTGTATCGGGATTATATCCTACGAAAGCAGTCGGAACGTAATTTCTAATTGAATTGTAAATGCTTAAACTTCAAACACCCGTCATTTAGCAGTAAAATTCGACAAAATAAAATAATTTTATCTTAGAGAGACGGATCCGGTGTTATTGCTATATCTTAATTCCTCAAATAAAAGTGAAATAGATGAAAAAATAGTTCGACGACAGCTAAGGGATAGCAGTTGTCATTTGTCCTTACCAAACAAAACGTAAAAAAAATTTCGAACTACTTTTTAGAACTCACTGCCTACATGGCATTATTAGCCGCGTTTTGTTATCCTCGTGAGCTGAACTAGTTCATCTCAAAATAAAAAAACGCTCCTGGTTCACATGGAAATTTCATTTTCTCAAGTTGGTAGCAGCAGCTACACACTGACGTTTCATATGGACTAAAAATGGCGAGAAAATGGCAATCGAAGTGAGAAAAGTGCTTAATATTTTTATATTTGTTTAATAATTAAGTATTTTTAGATACTTATGTCAGAAAGTGAGGATACAACAAATAACTATGATTTACTTCTGCCATTCAGCAAAGCTGCCAAACTTTACATATATTTTTTTTGTGGAAAGCCATCTAGTGGTGAGATATTTGTTTAGAAATTATGGTTCACGAAAATTGAACCAGCTCAAGTGCTGGTTCAATTGTTGTTTTTGCATCCTGTGTAAAAATATGAACTGAACCAGTTCACAGGGAAAACAAAACGCAGCTATTATTTACAGATTTATTAAAAATGTTCCGCTTGAATAAGAAGGCTTTCCAATATGTTTTTTCGAAAAAAAAAACTTCAGTGCCCAATTGTTCTCTGCAGTACCTCTTGGGTTGCACACCACTCTTTCACTTTTAGGAAGTGAAGGGTATCAACACTCCATCGGCTGTGACTACCTAATTGGAATGTGTCAAAAAAGCGTTTTAAAACAAACTTGTGACGTACTACAAGAAGTGTAGTTATGTTTATAATATTCAGTACTTATAATTTTTCGTTTATTTATAATGGTTTAACTTACATTATAAATAAACGACACAAATTACGACCGGTGGAGGTCAATCGAATGACTCTTGGATTGAACTAGCATGTTCATGTACTTGTTGACGGAAGTGGTGATACCAAATTACGTTAAAGTGCATACGTTCAGGGACGTCGCGATCCCAAATACCCACATTCCGTTCCGAGAATACGATTTGACACGTTTTTTCTTGGGCACAGAAAGTGGAGCTGTCAAGTCGATATTTGACATTTGTGACTATCATCTACTTCACATATCACGAAAGTAACAGAATTATGAATTAAGGTGTCCCCAAACCATCGCGATTAATCGCTGTCGCCGATCGGCGATTATTTCGAAGTGACAGCGGCAGAGAAATTCGCAAATATAGGGGGAAATACACGATACAACCGTCGTACCGACATCGACCCAATTGTTGTATGCAGAACACACATTATACAATCTGCGACGATCTACGCACATCCAGACATTTTATTCCGTCATCTTACACATACACACCACATAATTTCCATCAATCTGTGCATGTGACAGCGGTTGTACAGTCAAGACCATGCGACCATACGATATCGGTACAACAGTCCGTTGTGTGGATACACCCCATACAATTATCGTATACAACAGCAAAGCTTTCTTTCAAACGGTTGTATCGTGTATTTCCTACTTTATTTTGTCACCTATGACATGACTATCAGACACGAATAGCACGATACAATCTGTCGTGCGACTGCCTTACTCGAAAGCCTAGCAAACAAACCAACGGTCGTTATTTTTAAATATAATTCATTTGCTTTTCACAGCGGACACCACAAACAGGTCTAGAAATAAACTGTCAAACATGCGCGGCTATTTGAGAAACATAAAGAGATTCGCTATATTCCGCCACGAATTTTTGTATTCTTCTCCGTTCACTGAAGATTATCCAATGAGAACTCATGTAATTTCACAACATAATTCAATTCAAAGAAATTAGCTTATCATTTCCTTTAGCTTCAAGCACAGAAGGCGTTGACGCCTCAAGAATCCGGCAAATTCATCGTCCAAAATGCGAAATACATCAGCACCCACCAAACTGGGATCGACAGGTTGGCCAAGGAAATCATCAAAGGCCTCCAATCGAAAGAAATCGACATCAACAACTTTTCCCAGCACGAGCTGCATCCCAAGGCGACTGAACCTGATGCCGTCGAATGGATTTGCTTGGTTGACACTCTAAACTTTTGCTTCTGGACTCCAAGTAAGTCTTGAGATTTCATCATTCAATTCCATTGCATGACTCCTATTTTAGCCAATTACACCAAGTACAAGGTGAATGGGTACACCGGTTACTTTGCCCTCTGCGCGGCTGTTAATCGCGCTCTGAGTGAGGGAATACCGTTGACAGATGCGAGCTACTACTCCAACATTGACGAAGCGACTTTAGCTCGTATACTGAGGTCTGACGACGGTGAGACTAAGGTCCCACTGCTGAAGGAGCGAGTGGAGTGCCTGCAGGAGGTTGGCAGAGTACTAGTCGCCTGCTATGGGGGAAAATTCCGAAACATGGTGATCAAGGCGGAGAAGTCTGCAGAGAATCTGTTGGCAATGATTGTCGGGGAATTCATTCTTTTCCGTGATACGGCCCCCTTCGAGGGGAAGTATGTTGCCCTCTACAAGAGAGCTCAGATCCTGGTAGGAGACGTTTGGGCATGTTTCCGCGGGAAGGGACTGGGCGAGTTCCGTGACATCGATAAGATCACAATGTTTGCTGATTACCGCATCCCCCAAGTACTGATGCACTTTGGAGCTCTGGAATACAACGAAGAACTGCTGGAGGTACTCAAGAAGGACACCATATTGGAAAATGGCGACCGAATGGAGGTGGAAATCCGAGGAGCTTCAATCTACATTGTCGAGAGAGTAAAGGAAGAAGTGCTTCTGGAGCTGGAGAAGAACCACCCAGGCATCTCGAAGGACAACGTCAACTCTATACTCATCGATCACTTCCTATGGGACTACAGACGTCGACACGCAGAGGAGCTAGAGTCAATCCCGTTTCACAAAGTTTTAAGCGTTTACTATTGAAAAAAGTTGATCAAATAAAGTTAACCACACAATTTAAAAAAAAGAAGGGTTTTCCATCTTTATTCATCACAACACACACCCCTTACAGTTTCACTGGCTTTGGTTTGCCAGCGTGAGCAGCAGTGCGCTCCTCGAAGCGCTTCTTCGACTCAGTGGCGGACAGGTTGCCCTTTCGACAGAACTTTTGGTTGGTCAGGAACTTCTGATCCATCTGGGAGGGAGAATACGTACATCTTGGTTTCTGCATATGTTTAAACACAATTGATACTTACACCCAAGGTAGACTCATGACGGAAACGAGTAGGCCTCTTAATACCGTTGCGGTGAGCCTTGCGGTTTTGGTTGTGGTTTGTATGATTCTTGGACTTGGCCATTTTTCTATTCTATCAAAATCCTGTAAGAGGCGCAAAATTTGTGAAAGATTAGTGCGTATGTTCACTTGGAATGTTTCAGATTCACATTTCTACATGAAAATTCATAAACTATTTGCGATTGAAACGTAATTTATAGATTTGTTTAATTTATATAGGAAAACATCAACCTACGTTTTTGACAGTTTGGCGGAAAAAGAAACGAGAGAATACATTTTTCGAACATGTCATTCAGTCAAATTTGATAGTTCGAGTTGTGAAGAGACTCGATTCGAAGTAAAGGAGCATGTTCGCATGTAGTATTACAACTTTTACTTGTGTTGTTGGTGGAAGACGTGTAAATGTTGTGTAGTGATAAAATTGAATAGTTTAATTAAATTTCAAGTTCTTTAAGCTAAAACTGATGTTTTTCTTGTACGGTTTTGTTCTCCACTTGTCAGTTTTGACTTTTAAAATTCATGACTCCATTTCCAGGTTTCTCACTCGTACGTATAGTATGTTTTTATAAATATTTGATATAATGTAACATGCATATGCAAATCGGAGAACAAGAGCTTTCACGTCAGCCGACGTGCAAGCGCAATGCACTGTTCACTCCCGCTAATAGATTGCAAAATTAATAAAAATTTGATTTGAAATTCGCCGTCGTCATAACGTGTTATTGTATGGCGTTTCCTCCACAGGTTTACCAGAAAAATGAAACGTAGAACTCAATTTAACCAAACTTTCGCTTTTGCTTTCGAACTTGCTAAAAAAAAGTCTGGGATCTTGAACTTATAAAGAAGTATAAATTATTTTTTAAATGCACTTCAGCGAGACTGTTTTTAATTTGTTCCTTTATGCAGCGGTGGGAGAAGTTTTCGTATCTTTGAAGTTAGGACGAAGTGTCAGAACGTATCGAGATATAATGAAGAATAGTTATGTTTTTTATGCTATGTTTCTGCAGCAGCGTATAAAAGGGAATCATTTCTTGGAATTGTGCTGTTAAAATAAAACCTAATCGGATCCAATATGACAAGTCTGTTTTTGATTCATGCAACAACAAAAATGCATACATACATACATATTTGGCACAAACAGCCCATAAAGGGCATTGCACTCATTTTCCTTGCCAGTACATTACCTCTGTTTTTTTGCGTTTATAAACAGTGAAGTGAAGTGAACTAAACTACATGTTCAACAAACGATCCGCAGCTGCCAGATTTCCTATATTTTAAAATTTCCTATTTCCCAATAAAAAAAACACCAGGCCTACAGATATTTCTGTCGTTCAATTAAAAAATAGACTTACGTAAATAAAAGTATACAAAATCTTTATCTTTGCCAACTTGGATGAACGAAATAATTGAACTCGCAATCGAATATCGAAAAATGATCTCACTTGGATCCGGCTGCCGAACTTATTGGTAGTCATTACCGCTGTTCTATTTGCACATCGAAGTGAAGTGAAGTAGGATTTTGTATGTAAATCTACTAAAATATCCCACTGCCAATAACTACCAATATGTTCCGCAGCCGGATTCAAGTGTAGATAATTTTTCGAGACTCGATTGCGAGTTCATTTATTTCGTTCATCCAAGTTGGCAAAGATAAAGATTTTGAATTTTTTTATTTACGTACGTCTATTTTTTAATTGAAAGATAGAATCGGTAGGTCTGGTGTTTTTTTTTATAAGGAAATAAGAAATTTTGAAATATAGAAAATCTGGCAGCTGCGGATCGTTTTTTTAAATGTGGTTTACTTTACTTCGCTTCACTGCTTACACACCCCAAAAAAACAGGGGTATTGGCAGTGGGATATTGTGCCAAAAAAAACAGAGGTATTGTTTCTCTACAAGTTTACATGATGTCTTTACAAATTCTATCGGTTTGCGATTTTGTGTACTACTTGCGCAGCAAATTTTCAAATTCGCAAAAGCCCAGTGAAATCTACTACGTTCTACTAGGGCAATCGCCTTCTTCAAATTCAAATTCTGATCGAGTATCGATATTCAAGATTAAAATTGTTGACATTTACCGTACGGCGGAACTCATGCAAAGTGTTTTGGCGGCATTGACGAAACGTAGTTTATTTAATTATTACCGTCGTTGTCGCTAATTACTCGCGGGAAATGTTGAACCTTAATTGTGTTATTTGCGCCGAACTGTTCGGTCAGACGGATGATGTTTATGTCACAAAATGTGGTCATATGTTCCACTACGCCTGCCTTTGTCAATGGATGGAGCGGTAAGATCGCATTTATGAGCCTGCCTCTTCAAAAGTAAACCCAATATTGATTTCAGTTCGAAAACCTGTCCTCAATGTCGTAACAAATGTACTGATGCTAATGTCCATCGGGTGTACTTTAACTTTGCCAACTTGGATACGAGTAAGATTGATATTGGAACCCTTCAAGAGCAACTGGAGAATGCCAACCTCAAGGTAAAAGTCAGCGAGAAAGACCTCCGGAAGGCGGAGGAGCAGATTAAGAGCCTCAAGCAGACGCAAAAGAAATGCATGTGAGTGAACGAATAGGTTCACCTTTTCAGGTTTATAGTAATATCGATGACTTTCAGGAAGACGATTTCTGGTCTGGAGCAGAAGCTGCAGAAGGTTGATTTCGTTATTTTATCTTACACAGAACAGGTAGGTAATTGCAATAACCCTTGTAGATTGGTTGTTTAGCTGTTGGTTCTGTATTCTGTGGCGACACTCATAGATGGTTCTATTATTTCTTCGCAGAGATAAGATTATGTCCTGTTTCCTCGTCTACATTTTACTCCTGTTTTCCAAGTACAAGTACATACAAGGTACTGGGTAATAGACTGGTACTTAGAAGTTTACAGGTCTGCATTAGGTGGTGGTTGGTGGCTTCCAAACTGGTTGGAGAGAAAGCATTTTTTTGGTTTTACAGTATTTATTTCGAGCGTTAGATTACTCGGTGTTTAATGGCCGTATTATGTTTGTATTTTAACCCACAACGTTCGTAGAATAATCGAACACATTGCCAGTAAACCATGCCACTACGCTAAGTTACGAAGCATCGTGTACTTAGCTACGGAACTCTCCTCGCCTTTTCGAAATTTATGACCAATCCATTGCCACTTTCGTCGTTGAATGGTTGCGCCTATTCCCGACCCATTTTCTGGTAAAGATGATAGAGGTTGCATTATATTCTTATATTTTGAACAGCATTTAAAACGGAGTCCTTGCATTGCCGATACGACTAGCTATATCCTGTTCGCTTCTACTATTGGTTGGAACAACACCCCAAAATACTGGAAACTCTACTCCTATCGATTGTTCAGCAATACATTATTTTTTTTGTTTTATAAAGGAAGCCCACCAGCCACCCGCTCAGCAATACATGCTTGAGCTGATGAGTTTTTTCCGAGGCATAATTGTAGTTTTTGCTGTGTTAAATTTAATTCGCAATATGCCCACCTCTCTCTCCGCATATGTCGTCATGCGTAACTTTGATAAAAGAGCTCATCTATTAAGCATTCCACAACAAGACGAATGCGAGCACAAACACGCACAAGGCTTGAATTCTAGAAAACACCAACAAAGATTATTTCACCGTCCCTTCTTCAAGAGTAAAACTCTTATGCGAAAGCTTCTCAGTACCGCTTAAAGCTTTGTCCGGTGTTCCTCAAGGCAGCCATTTTGGACCAATGATATTTGTCTTAATAATAAACGATGTTGGTTTCATCCTAAAGGATTCTGATTTAGCCTTGAAATCATTAAAATAATTTCTTCTCCATCAGATTCTCTCTCACTGCATAGCGACCTATGTTAAGAACGTGTCGTTCTTTACATGGTGAAAATACAATTTCTAACAGCTAAATGTTAGAGTACGTGTAAAGTCATCACCATCTCCCGATAGCGTCTTCCCAGATATATATAGCTTGCCTCTATACGTAGGTCGACTACAACTGCAGTTCAGTTTGCCATCTCCAGAAAAACGACGTCAAGTTGCTGACATACTCTTCGTGCAGCAGAAATTAGCCGGCACAATTGATTTCCCAGCTCTGCTGCAAACGATCTACTTGAACACTAACCCTCGCAACCTTCGGTATAAACCATTCCTTCGTTTTTTTCTTCACCGCCACTAATTACGGTCACTTTGAACCTATGTCCAAATCTTTTCTTATGGTCGATAACATAACACTGTAGACTTTCATCTTTACAGATCCACCCTTTATACCGTCTCTTAACTTTTCCCCGAAGACTTGGTTATTGTTTTAGTTTTAAGTAAGTTTTTAAATTAAGATTAGCTTTAAGTTGTGGGCGCCGTGGCGTAAGTGGTTAGTGAGTCGGATCACTGCGCGGGAAGTTCCATGTTCGTATCCCAGAAAACACAGAAGTTTTTTCACGGTCCCACCTCTCGCGTACGTCTGACAAACATTCGAGAGTATTGTTATCTCGAGAAAGCTTCTCAAAACAAATTGCCCTTCGGATACGGCACTAACGTGTAGGTCCCTTCCATTCGTGTGAAAAATATAACGCACACAACATGAGTGGTTGCGAGAAGTTAGGCCCTGCCGCTTAAAGAGCTGTGCGCCAAATATTTATTATTATTTTTTTTAAGTTGTTGCTTGTATTAAGCTTAAATAAATAATTATTGCTTTCTGTCTAGTTGAAAATGGCAAAGCTACAGGCAAAAGAAGCTGATGAGCTAAGAAAAGAGGTTAAACGGTTAAAGGAACAAATCGAAATGATGGAGAATGTATCTTCGATTTTAGTTTCAACAACACAAGATGCCGAAAAACTGCTAAAAGAGGAGAGCAACCCAACGACACTGGCTGTTTGGGTATCGGCTCTAAAGAGGTAACCAAACGCGATATATAATAAAGAACCTCAAATAATAGCAATTTTTAGGGAGCTACGGACATGTGAAAGCAAGAGAACTGACTTAAGAAACGTCCTCAAAGTGGTGCAAAGTGATTTGCGAAAAGAAACCGAAATGAGGAAGTAGGTTGCATGAAATATTTTTTCGATTTCTGATTAACATTTCATTTTTAAATAGAAATCGAGAGGAACGAATGTTGCAGTTGGAGAGTGATAATTACAATTTAACTCAAAAGGTACTGACTTTATTGTATGCAGCACTATTTAGTGTTAAAGAAATTTTTTATTTCTTCCAGTTAAATAAATTAGAATCTGAGAAGTCTGAGCGAGAGAAAGATAAACTGAACACGGCCTACATAAGTGATTCCCCGTCAACTTCCATTGCCGAGCACAGTAGAGTAGCAAGTCTTCAACAAGAGGCTAAGCGGTTAAGTATTTCGCCAAGCATAGTAAGAAAATTTCATTTTACAGATGTGAGTGGTGGTAAGTTTGAATTTCTCTTTGCAGTCAGAAAAAGTGAAGAGGATTGAAGAATCTAATTCTCCCTACCTGAACATCAAAGCAAGTGGGGTTCCATTTAACTTGCTAAAAATAGGTGTCATGAGGGGAGATAATAACGAGAATTTTATGAATAAGGGATTACCAAACGGATTGGCGGATAAGGTAGGTATATATGTATATATTTTAAATGGCATTCCAGCGCGATCCTTAGTTATTTATTTTGTTCTTTGAACACATGCTTATTGGTGTCTCTCTTTAATTAGAGGTTGAATCTTTAAGAATCTTTTTTTTTATCGTAGCAAATATTTATTTTCTCTTTTCTCACTTAACACTTTGACTGCCATGTCATACGTTTTCGTGCGACACTCAATATTTCCTCTGGGCCACGTCGCACATTTTCGTGCGACACCTAGTACTTCAGCTCAGGCCATGTCATACGGTTTTGTGCGACAGTATATGGGATTTTGTATGGGTTTCGTGTGACATGGCCTCAGAAAAAGAAATTCTCTGGGGCCATGTCGCATGAAAACGTGCGACACAGAAAAACCGTTATAATTTTACAATAATGACGATAAGCAACTGGGAATTGGTTGGGAACTACTTTTTAGGTACTAATATACAAAAAATTAAAAAAAAAAATAATACTTTAGCCTGGGCCGAACCGAAATGTCAAAACAGCTTGGCAGTCAAAGTGTTAAAAGCACTAATCTCTCTGTAGTTGGTGCATTATCAAACCATATTTTACAGATGAGCTGGTGATAACCTAATTATTCCTTGCTGTTTTATATATGTAGCTCAGAAGTTAGGCCATCGGATCTGGCAGCAAAGTTGTATTTTAGTTCACATATTCAGGGCTATCGTGAATAAAATTCCCCCCGAGATGTTTCCCTTTTTCGAAAAATAGGTATCGGCAATTTCGAACGAGTGAAAAAGTTTCGCCCGGAAAAAATTTGTATCGTGAACAAAATTTCCCTCGGAATTTCAACGCGATTTCCCCCGGAGTTTTTCCTCATCAATTTGCTGGAGGAATCCAAAACAAAAGCGGCAATTCATGGATAGCGTTACCTTTTTCTGCCAATTTTGTTGTTTTTTTAAGCGGAAAATGAAAATACAGGCGTCACGGATTTGATGTGCACCAACCGCAATGGACGGGCCATTTTAAAAGTATTATACAAAATTTGATTGCTTTTATTTAGAAATACTAAAATAAACATTTACTTCTTTGAATTAAGTTTAACTTAACTATTCCTAAAACGAAAATAGAAAACACTAAAATGGTACTGGAGGAGGCTATTTCAGGGAATACAGAATTTCCTATTTGGAAGAAAGCATAATTGGGATATGCATGAGTGAATCAGTGAAATGTTTACCAAATAAAATAGGTCACGATGGATGATCCGATAATTGAGGGGGCACTTAACGTCTTCTGGTAGTGTAATGAAGCGATATTGAACCTTCCAAAGATCCATCCCAACTGAAAGTACACATAATAAGGAGTGTATGCCAACCATTCTAAAAGCATAATCTCGCCCAGGGGTGGAGCTACAGACGTTGCAATAACGTCACAGCTCCTTGGTTGTTCTTGCAGCGCCTGTGATAGCTTCAAAGCATTGGACTTGTCTATTTAACTCCTGGTTATGAATCTTTGTTCATTTTTATCTCATTATTCAAGGCTATGCATTTTATACACGTATTTTGTTTTAATCTGGAATAAATCGAACACTTTCAATACCAAACTAACGATAAATAAAATCCGCGTCTTAGTACTTACCAAAATAAACACAATTTTCTCACGGAAAACAGATACTTGCACAAATATTTCAAATGTGTGATTTAAAAAAAAAAATAAAAACAGCCGTGGTTGGCAATTGTCGAAACATTCGAACGAAACTTCGAAAATATTTTGCTGATTCCGGGGGAAATAAATTCCGATGGAAATTCACGATAGGAGGAATATTTTCCAGGGAACAAAAATGTTCGGGCGAAATTTTGTTTCCCCCGGAATTGCCGATAGCCCTAATTATTTTATAATTTACCCGACGACATCATCCGATTTAAAAGTATAATTTTTGCTCTGTGACTAGCGAAGTTTTTAGTCCTTATCATCGTATAACATTCTGCAGAATGTATATTAGTATTTTCATATTCTCAGCACCGATTGTGACTCCGTACGTAATGTGCCAACATCTAAAGTATTGGCTAAGTGCCTCAATGCAATAAATCCCGTGAACTGTTTGTTGATCAACAGATCGTCAAGTCCTCTTATGAACATTGAGACATGGGATCGTGTCTACCTACGGCGATGTTTCGACCCACCGCAAAATCGATAACCTCAAATTGTAGGTCTTGCCGCCGAGCTCATAAACACTTATTTGGCGGTGTTAGTGAGTTTACCTATCACCAAGCATTCGTTTACATGCCTGAACCTCTTGCATATATGTGTTTTAGGTTTGTTAATCAGGAGATCAATTAATATGGTCAGACAGGCACTGTTCGACTCCATTCCTTTTAGTCTTTTGTAATCTTTACATTAAAATTCCCTTTATTTTTCTTTACAGTTTACGATATTCAAGAAACCCCGTCTTATGATACCACCAACTGGAGTGAACCCATTAAAACCTGGTCTAACATATAATGGCTTTGGAGGCTCAGAAATGACGCGCGATGATGAGGACCGACCGAGATTTATTGCTAAGAAGACCTCAGCGCAAAGTTTAAGCAACCGCTTGAAAGCTGGAAAACTGCGTAAATTTCCCTCAGCTGGATCTGAGACCATGGAAAAATTCCTAAACAAAAGTTGAACTACCCAAGCAACCCTCTATAAATGCCACGTTTTTTGTGGTGAGTGAATGCGTTGTCCGTTGAGTTTTGTAATTTATTGTTTGCAATTTTTCATTTATTAATAGCATATAAAAATATTACAATAATACATTACATTTAATTAAGTTCTAATGTTAATTGAGTGTTACAGTTTATTTTGCCTTAATCGATTGTTTAGTCTCTCTGGTGTTGCGGATATTAAGTGCGTTGCGCTTATTCGCTATGCAATGATTGTTTAAATGAAACATTTTTTTTATATTAAATCTTTTTGTTTAAGAATGGTTAATGCACAATAAATAAAAAAAAAATACAAAGTCTCAAAAATCTCTAGTAATGTGTTTCTCCGCTTTGCCGGTCCATTCTTCTTTGAGTTCTACTTTACAGCCTAAATCACGAAGAGCTGCTTTGATGTCTTGACGAACTGAAGGATGTTCTAACATTGCGGCATTGAGAAGATCTTCAACGCCGAACGAAAGAAAGCTATCACATTGGTCACGAGATCTGGATACCATGTTACGTATGGCCCATGCACCGTTTCTCTATTAAGATTTAGTATTATTCTCTTGAAGGCTACGGGTGATTCACTCAACTTACCTGCACCATTTTATTTTTTGGATGCAACCGAAGAGTTTCTACAATCGCTTCTGCGATACCAGTTTCATAAAATGCAATGCTGTTCTCTTTCACTCTAAGCGTTAACGTTGAAATGCATGCCAAGGCTACCACAGCGATTCCTTCGTTATCCTAAAAAGCGATACTGACGAAGTTAATTGAAATTTACTCATGAAACAGACTTACCATATTGGTTTGGAGGAGCTCTTTGATAATAGGCGCAGCACCTTGTTGAATGATATGGGCTTTTGTTGTGTCGTTACCAGCCAAAGCACGAAGAAGTTTTAGGGCTTCGCGGTGTAACTTTAAGGCAGTTGGGTTTTTAATCTGAAAAATAAATGCGCTTAGTAGTCATAAACAAAAGCGTGTGAAAATTAAATATCTAAAATAAATTTAATTTAAATGTAGTAAATTTTGTGTTGAATCTTGCAACATCATAGAGGCGATTAAAGTCATAGTGGTGTAAGTCATTTCTCAAAAATGTTGGTGTAAGTCCAGAAATGATACAACACATGCCAAACTGTAGCATGAAAATATGAAGTAAGTTAAAATTTCACTACTCCGTCGACAGATGGTAGCACAAGTTTTATAGATAAAAGGAACAGCACTTATGTTGTCTTGTAAGTTATAGTGATGCAAATTTCAAGCTCTTAACATGAGCTAAATATGTATGACTTTAACTCCTCATATATAGATACTCGTACATAATCACCCTGATTGTCGTTGGCGTTTGTCGCTTCTCGACGATTGCCGTTTTATTCATAGCTACGACCTGCTGACCGGTAAACTTTAATAAGCAATTTATTTGTCGTGTAGAATACTATTACAACTCTTTTGAATTGAAAAAGTTATGAAAATGGATTCGTGCTACTTCTGAAGAATAAAACGATAATTGTCGAAAAGCCACAAACGCCAACGACAATCAGGGTGAATAAGAAGTGAACCTGCGCCTCATTCAATAATCTTCAGCTGAAGCCTTAGCTAAGTTGATCGATTTTCAGTTTGATATTTGTCTGTCGGGGAGTAGACTTGCTATAGGTACATAGATCTGAAGTCACACCGACAAATCGAAAGGGCAAAAGATGTATTAAATGGGATGGGATCTGGTTTGGTTGTAACTCGTTTCTTCCCAATGCACTCTTCTTATTTCCTTTGGATATATTTCGTTGAAGTAATGTATGTATGTCTTCCCTAACTCGCAGATTACACAAACAGCTTTCCTGATTGCGTTCAGATCTACTCGTATAAGACTTGTAGTTTAAATGTAAAAGTTCGCTCCTAGCCTTTGTACAAATTATATCTACACTGTTTTTGGTTGTTGAAACAATTTTTCTCCACCAAGTCGTGTAGCATTGGCTTAACTTGGATTAGCTTTGTAATCGTCACTGATGGATAGTTTTTATTTTATGAGCAGCCCTGTAGGCTTTCTCTGCAAGATGCCGCATTATTTTTCACAAGAGAGATGTCATGTTCTGCTTTATGATCTAAGCCAATTGCAATTGAATGCCGTTTTAGTTTCTCTTCCATATGCCCTTTTAGTTTCTCTTAAATGTCAGTCGAGGTGTTAAGATGTTTATAGTCTTAAGTGCGGCGAGCTCGTCTCGTGGTAAAAATGTTGGTAGATCGTCTACGAATAATGAAAACAGTAACAACTCAAATGCTGCTTTAAGGTCCGCAAAGTCCGCAAAGAACGCATACAGCTTTTTTTTTTCTTTTTCTTGTCTAAATAAAGCTGTTAAGTGTGCAAAAATCTTCGCAGCACTGAATAGATGAAAGATCTCCATTGCGATGTGCAGATTACTGATAATGTCTTGCTATTGTCAGGTATTTGCTTTTCGAGGCCCAGATAGCTAGATAGAAAGTGGTTCGCGATTATGCATTTAGATCAACAAAGGCCCATTGTGATACCACTATGAAGCAGGGATTGCGATCCCTATCTACTCCTGAAACTATCTACTCCTTTTTGATAAAGCCATTTATTTTGGGCGTATTGTCTTCAGATCGCTTGGATCATTAAAAAACTATCTTCTAACTAACTATATCTTCTAGAGTATTCTTCTTCTTCTTCTTCCTTTTTCAGCGAGGTTATGATCCGAAAATAAGGGATCACAACCCTCCCACTTCACCCCATTTCTACTGATCCGCTTGTGGGGTTCGCCTATTTGACCTCAGAAAAATACCTGCCGATTTTGAATCACTCGGTTACTGAGGCCAATGAAATGGCGATGTCGTCGCATTTGTCTGATTCAGGCGTTTATACGCCTGCCTTTCCTACATCGCGATGTCTTTGGAACGTGCATTGATATTGCCTTTTTATCAGGGTTCAAATGATCTCTTCTTTGAACGTGGCAATACCAGCTGAGCCGGTCGCGCTCTAAGAAGGACATTTGCAAAGAAAGAAAGAAACAATGGTTTCTTCCTTTTTCTCTTCTATGTAGCTTCTGTAAAAAAAAAGTCATTGCTAACTATGCCCAATCTCTGAGCATGTCTACCGAGGACACAGTGCCCGGTGAGTTAAGATATGCTATCTCTAGGGTGTCGCAGCAGGATTTTAGTTTTACTGAGGTCAAAGAAGCCTATCAGTATCGCAGTCGCTTAGATGCATTGACATATGAATAGCTTTACTCACTGCTTCGGCCTGAGTCAGGCTCTTGACATTGGTGCATTGACATTGTTTAAGTGCCGGTAGTTTATACCGTATGAGCCTTGTCTAGCTAATGCAGCAGCCGCACAATTTCCCAAAATATTGCAAATGGCCAGGTACTCAGCGAAGAACGATGTTAAACTATTTAGCTATTACGTTAACAGATAAGCGGTAGTCTTGCACAGACCGAGATTTTACTGAGTGAGCCCCGAGAGATCTGATTGTTGCTTGATTTTCACTGACCCGGCCTGAAAAACCCTGCAATGGCAGTGGTAGGTAGGGGGAGGATAGATGTAAATAAGATGTAAGATGTCGAGTTATCCGTAAAGATCGACATTGAATCATTGTGTAGGACGTTTTGGTGTTTCTACGTTTTTATGTCCGATATAAGGTACTTGAAGCCCATGTTGAAGTCAATTATTGTGGGCAGCAGATCTGTGGTATTAGAGAGATTGTGATGTAGTGTAAGAATCTTGGCATTCCCAAATGCTGGAGTGGAATCCTCTTAGGTGATAGTTGATTGTTGACGATCACAATCATCCCTTTTGCTCTCTCTAAGGTGACCATCAGCGTGATCATCACCTTTTTGCGATCGTTTTTGTGTGGCTTTGCGATCGTTTTACGGAGAGCTAACAAAGTGTGATCATCAATTTTGACTGTCAAAAGTGTGACTATCAACTATCACCTTAGAGGATTCCACTCCTGTTCTTTCCAGTTCCGTGATTCCAGTCTTAGGGCCAAATAGAACCCTAGTCAAATTTAGTTCTGACATGCTTTTACATTATTTTACGTTACAAAGGTTATTACTTCTAGGAAATATCACAGTAATACACTGACTGGGTATGTCATACGAGAAGTATTCCGATACGTCTTATATACATTTTTGGAATGTTTTATTTGTTGACAATTGATTTGCACGTATAATTCCGTTCGGCTGAAGGATTGGATGTCTATTAACATTGAAATAGTTGGAATGTTGATTAAATTGAATAACTAAGCAAAATAAGATTAAAGTGTGAAATTTAGTATTGCTCACAACATATTTTTCTGAGTTATTTCTCTCTATCAATCAATCAATCACAAGCATCGTGCTAATAAACCACTACAATGAGAAGATTGTTGTCAGTGCCATTGTACACATATTGTACGTGGTAATCTAGGATGTAAGACTGATTTCTTTGCTTTCATTTGTGAAGCAAGGGATAGTCCAGTTATTTTAGGTTTTTATTACGAAATTATTCAAATGAATAAATTGTTTGCTCTTGAATTCTAGTTCTATCTTTGACAAGATTTATTCAGAAACAAGGTACAAAATGCTATTCTTGTAAGCCAATTCAATTGAAACCTTAAGCGGTTAATAAGTACAAAACAAACACAAGCCAAGGTTTGTTCTCGTATTAAAATTTCGTAGAATTTTGCATTCAATTACGTTTTTCACAATAATTTGTGCATTGGTTACGAAATCAATTGTTATTTAGCAGAAAAAAATGAATTCTTTACCAACGAGAGGGAAGACGATGAATAGCGAAACTCATATTATAGAATAATGTTCAGCTACTATTTATAGTGTTTTGGGTGCCAATATATACTTACTTACTTACTTAATTCCATTATTACATCTTAATCTGACCACAGTCAATTAAATGCAAAAGGATAAAAAAAAATGTTTCATATGAACTCACCAATATATCGAAGACCAATTTAAGCCCTCCAGCGTCTTCAATGACAACGCAAAATTCATTTCGCACAGCTAAAGTTCCGATAGTCAAAATTATATCCGCCAGCAAGTTAACATCTTCGAATTCTGCAAATACAAATAATTTAATGGCAATTGCCTAACCAACAGCATATTACTCTTCACCTGCTAGCCGTTTGGTCAAGTCGACGACCACCTCGGAGGCAATCAAACGTGCATGTTCGTGTGCTTTTCCGAATTCAACTCGAATGTCATCGTCCAGCACCATATACCGCAGCACAGTACATACATCCTTCATGACACTAGGATTGGTTACGAACACCAGTGGTTTCAGCTGTTTCATTATATCCGCATTCACGATATTCTGTCGATTGGTTTCGTGCATTATGCACGCTTTTCCCAGCCACTGTAGGGTGCCACTTAACAGTTCGTCGTTTGGTTTTGTGCTCAGAAGTTTTATCACCATTGCCAGAGCTTCTGCATCAAAGAGATCCGGTTGTTTGTTAGTCAACGATATCGCTGCATTTACACATCTGATAAGGACTTCCTCATTCGGGCTAGGCGAGGAGAGTTCTTGTTCGAGCAATGTAATAATTATATCATGGGCACCGTTCTTTCCAGCCAAGACCCGATGTGGAATAGACTAAGAGAATGAACACATGCAATTACGAGTATATACCACGGTTTAACTCAATTTCTTCAAATATCCTTATAAGCATATGGCAAACGGTACATCGACATAGACGGCCCTCTGAGAATACTACTTCAATGACTTGGGCGAATAGTCAACAAAACTTCCAAGCGCCATTCTAAAATTCATACTGGACTCGGAATGGCAAGACAAGTGACGTAATCAAGGAAAAGGTAATCATTTGTAGCCCTTTTCTTATTTGTCAGAACTGACATCCCACAACTGGGAAACACAATGGATTCAGTGAAGGATGTATCCGACATTATACAGCCTCCCTAACAACCCACCCACGTATAAATTACGCACATTTCCCTATTTTTTAAATAACAAGGTAGCTGTACAACTTTGCATTCTCTTATTTGGCGAACTAAAGGTACCTGCTACTGCCTATTAAGACATAATTTTGGGTATATTTGAAGAAAAAGAAGGGCGCTATTCTGTTGGAAGCGACCGTATAAAGGAAAACAAGTCACACCCACCTTATTACACTCGTCATCCAAAACAGTCAAGTACTCGATCAGTTCACGGGTATTTGTGGACTTTTCACCGATGTGGGTCTTCATTTTTTCGATTATTTCATTCAGAACTGGAATACCTGTTTCCTTGTTGATGGCCAGATCCTTAATTATGTTCGCCAAGTTGATGCCCTAATAACGAGAAAGTGATTTTAAACGAAAAAAAAAACCCACAGACGGCCTGCCACTTGCCTGAGCCTCGAATTGTTTAATCGTCTCCTCCTTGGCCTCGTCGGGATTCATAGAAAAATCAACAATATTCTCCTTGACCACGTCGTCAAAGGTTTCTTGCGAAATTACCTTGGCCATGTTTTCCGTTGCTCTGCACTGCAATCGGTAATGATTCAACCAAAAATCTTCCCGAGTGGTTAGCTTACCTTATATGGAAACTTGTGTGACTGTCGTCTGGCTGTTGAGGACTTTCAATATGTGGGGGTACTTGGAGGTTTCTTTGTTTTTTTTCTTTTTTGGGACAATGTAATTCAATTAGCTGAGGAGAAAATCACTTTCAACAGCGAAAAATGTTGAAGATGTGGGCAGATTTGTGTGTAGAGGTAGGAATTTGAATGGGGAGCAATTATTTGGGTGAATTTCAATCTTGTTTATTTATTTCTGATCAGATATTTGAGAAAACTTCGTTTTTGGAAATGTGGTGACAAATCGCTCAGCTGCTGGGAGTGCAACAAAAATCATAACAACTAGTTGTGTTCGATTTTGGATGCAGTCATCAGTTTGGAATTGAGGTTTGGGGGGGTTCTGGACTTGAAAACTACGTTCAGAAATGAAACCTATTCTGAAATATTTTCTATAATCTTAAAATACGGTAGGTGGGTTGGGAAATAAGTAAGCCATATAAAATATGCTTAGCATGCACAAAAGATTTCATTTTCGGTTGCACTGCGAAAGCTGCACTTCCAATCACAAAGTAATTAAGCCAGTTATTGGGTGAAGTTTCGTATTTTGGTAATTATTTAGAAAATGATATCCAATCTCGATTTTAATAAAATTTTGAAATGTGAAAGAAGTCTATTTTTAAGAACTTTGACATACATATCTAAGGTCGGACATGTCTAGTTACGAAGATATAAGCCCTCTCTTTGCAATTAACATTTAGTTTGGAAATAAGCAATCATGTTTTTAAATAAAAACTTAAAGCTACGCTCTTTAATCCTAACAGTATGCAAGAATTAGTGGGGTTCAACAGTGAGTAAGTGGTGCGTCTCACGCGATGAATTAAATAAACTCCGCTTTCTGTGGTAGTTTGACCACTCACGCGAGGATATGTCAACAACTGTCAGGCAGGCGCCTGAAGCTAAAGTCATTAAATCTATCATCTCCTAGGTGTATCTTAAAAATTCGATATCATTTTTGATCGTTAGTAAATGTCTTCAAAATAGTTAAAATCCGATTCTTGCATACTGTTAGGGGTTAAATAAATTAGCTTACAGTAAACAATTTTTTTTTATTTAGGCCTGTATTCACCGACCAATCTTAAACTCAGAGCTTCATAAACCTATTCACCAACCAATAATAGTGCAGGTTTATTAGCGCTCATAAGACTTAAGAGTGGTCCAACTCACTCTTAAGTTATGAGTGCTTATAACTTAGGAATTTCGAAAATTTTCGAAATCAGCTGTGAACTGTCACTCAGACCAAACAAAGGGAAAGCTGCATTGGCGAAATGCAAAAGAAGAAATGCCGACAAATTTAATGCCAGCATTTCCGTCAAAAGAACTGCCAACCAAATAAAAAATAAAATGTGCCGTTATTAATTCTGACTAAAATCAGGAAAATATAATGTTTTCTTTTTCATTGGCATTTCTCCCAGTTCGAAAGAGAGTTCGGAAACTCATTTTAGAACGCGTTTGGTAATCCGAAAATGTATTTTTCGCATATTCGAATTAGCACGGGCGCAAACCTATTAGTGCTTGGGGAATAGGGAGCAAAAATTTAAAACTAAGAGCTTCATAAAATTAAAATCGATTTAGGAGCGCTTGACAATTACCGGCCTTAATAATATGATTGCTTATTTCCAGGCGAAATTATAACTGCAACAAGTTGCATTTTGTGTGTATATCTTCGAAACTAGACAAGTCCGATATTAAACATGTATCTCTATATCAAATAAGATTTGCGATCACCATTTTCCCGTATTATCTAAACTGAGTTCCACTTTAGGACTTTGAATTGTATATATAATACATGTGCCATTTCTAAGAAGTATTCAAATTCGTAGAATGTGCTCTTTTCTGCATACCTACGTCCTTTTCGCCTCCAACCATTTCTGTTCTATATCTCTAGAGTCCGCTCTTTTCTCAAATCTGTCAAAACTAAACTGTCAGCGAAAGTCAAGAAGACGTCAACTCGCTTTTCGACTAATCACTCGTTTTTTGTTTTTTTGTTACTATCCCCGCGAAAAGTCAATTATGCAAATGAAAACAATAAATTTCACATAAAAAATTATCTCAAAATTTCGTTAAATTACTTGATAACCCCAGCATACCAAGACAAACGGACTGTCTCCACTGCAGAACAAAATAAACTTCATGCCATCGAGTAGCTGCTCTAAACTGCGACACAATTTTCTTAGTCTGCCCTAGTTACTAATTATACCCCCGGAGTGTCGGAGTGCATCCATCCTTAGTGTTCCTTACGCCAGTAAAAAATCAATTTCATATTCAAACTTAAATGTATGGGTTGCCGTTTAACAAAAGATGAACAAAACTGCACGTCGAACATACGAGAGACCTCCCACCCCCCAGCCCTTGACATGCAGTCCAAAAGTGAATACAAATCTCGCCTCGAGCGCAAGATGTGCCTGGTAAGTGTGTTAGTCAAATGTCACAGGGCCTACCCCCTCGGGGCATTAGTCATAGAACAATTAATCATTAACGTTGAAAGCGTGCACTTAAACACTCCCGTCCTCGTAAGGGGGAATCGTGGTAATAATAGATTTGTTTATTGAAGCTCTTCCGAACAGTCCAGAATAGAAAATTACAGGTTTGTGCGTCCAGTAACGTCGTCCAAAAGCGTTTGCGTTTATGTTCAGCGACTCTGTTCCGTGCAGGCGCCCTACTCTGTATTTTCATTCGAAAGTCATTACATACGGATTCGAATGATTAGCACTGTGATCCGTTGTTCGGATTTGCCATGCAGCAGAATCTTACTTGGTACGAATACCTATATTTTCCAAACGCAAGTCACTTGAGTATTCGATTTTCGAACAATCGCATAATTTTATTCAGCCCATTGGTTTGTTGGGTTGCTGCAATTGTATGCTAAATGGCATGTATTGTTTATGTTGTTGTTGTAGCAGCTGTTAAGCTGAAATTGACGATCCTTGGTTGAGGTGTTGTCCTCGATATGCTCCGGTGCGTAGAACCGATCGTCGTGAGAGCTCGTTGTTGTAGTGATTGGAAAAACTTCGATGTTATTTTCTTTTTATACTCGGGTGGCTGATGTTTTCTATTTCCCGCTAGCGCTTGAACTTTCACACCTCGCTCAACGAGCAAACACACTATCCACTGCACCATTGCCACCCTTGTGTCTAGGTACACGGTAACCAGTTAATCCTAAAGCGACATAGTTATGCATACACACATATGTACGTACATTCTCAATGGTCCGCTAATCCTTCATGAGGGTCGCGGGGGTAGGATGCTCAGGTGGACTCTCCATCCTTCTCCATCATGAGGAATCCTTAGACGGCTCCAGGAGAGAAGTCGGACTTGATCCAGCCATCTATTTCTAGTCCTGATTGCACGGCATGGTGCTTGACTTGGAAGTCGAAGTGACCAAATCATCAAAGCATAGATCGTTCCGTTAGGAGAAGTAGCTGCTCAACATTGAGTGCTTCGCGTACTCTGGTGTTGGGCACTAGATCCCTACGAGTTATTCCTGTTTATAAGAGCCAGATGACTTTGAATTTGATTTTTTTTTTTCATAAAGTTTGCACATTTGCCAAGGTTTCTCATAATCATGCATAATCTATTGATGAATTGTTCATTACACTCAAAAATAGAAAGCTTAAGTGTAAAATGATCGTACGATTTCATTCATAAAATTCCAACAGAATAGTCGAAACTGTACGCTCACTTGTTTTGCTTACCTAGCATCGTATGCTATTGCGACTAAAAACGACAAAAGTCGTACGACTTACGTATTACAAATTCGAGTTTGAGACCGATACCCGAAAACTTTCCTTTCATTGATATTTTTTATTTATTTTTCAATCTATAATCAACCATAAAATCAAACATGCCTATATAATTAATAGATTTTATTTATTACGTAAGAAGAAAACATTTTTATTAACATGTTTTAGCCACCAACCGAGCTATCTGTGGATATTCTAATATATCAACTTAAGATCATTAGATTGAATTGGAAAAAATGTTTTTTTTTTTTATGTACGAGTATAAGATGGGAATTCAATTACTATTTTTCAAGAATTACATTCGATTCCACTTTCCATAATCTCCCCCATTGCAGAGAGCTCATTTTTATTGCCTAGTTAGTTATTGACTATTTATTTCATAAAAAATATTAATTACAATACATATTTGCGTTTCCTTGGTTTCGTCTACTTAGTTTGGGTTAAGGCTGTTTGCCAGATTAACATCAAGTTATACAATAGTTTTCTTACTTATTAGAAAATTACTTAAAATAAAATCATCGTTTTTTTTTTAATCTTCTAAGAGCATTCGTTGTATGTTTGTATAGTGTATCCCAGTCTGTAAAACCGTTTAGTATATTCATCACTTTCTCTTGCTCTATTATGTTCGACGCATAGATTTTAATTGCAATTTATAGTGCTTTCAACATTTTCTAAGCATTGCCTTCTGTTGCTTAAATATTTGTTTTTAAATATTTCTTTCTACTCGTCAAATAGTAATTAAATTAAGAATTAGCAGCACTTAACAAACTAACCGAGTATGGTTCCTATCAGACTTTATACGCTAAGGTATTTTTATATTTAAATGACTCTTCGGGCTCCCAAAGGCACTTTTGCACAGAGAAGAGTTAGCTACATTTTCTTTTCCATGTTTGGGCTTATATGTTTCATCGATTTACTAGTTTGTTTGAAAGCGAACCATCGCGTGTTTTGAAATCAAGCAGTTCGGTGCTTGGTTGGGCACCTAGTTTCCACGTCCAGTCTTATGGAATTTAAAAACCGTCTGTACCTTGGACTGCAGCTTCAACGGCTGGACGTTGAACGGAGTTGAAATTGAAATTTTCATTTTAGCCCCAACATTAGCGCTTCTTTACTTAGCGCTTAGGGATTTTGTTCATAATTTATAGTCATATTATTATTTATTATTTGCGTAGGATTACCTTGCACTGCGACCCAATAGTCTATTGTGCCCCCTGGTAGTACCCTGGAGAGGTTTATTTCCCCGTTTGAGTTCCTCTCGCATTATAATTGCTTTGCCTTGGCGAAAATAGTTCACCCTAGAGTTCTCTCTCTCTCTCTAAACCAGTTTCTTTTAGGAATCTGAAAATGAGAAAGCGATCCATGGTTGTCATATCCTAATTTGATATTTGGTACAGATGCAGGCCTCGAATCTTTTCCAGTTGTAACTTCCCAGTAGTTTCTTAGCTTGCCTCAGATCTGTAGTATTATTCCAGGTTCTAGCCCTGTCTTCTTTTTCTATTTTGCTGAATTCTTCGCGTATGGTATGTTCTCCTATTCCGCAGAATAGTTTAGGTCCAATGAAGGGTTCTGCAGCAGCTCCCTGTCTTGTCAAGGAGTTTGCTGCTTCATTACCTTTTATCCCGACATGACCG
Organism: Brachypalpus laphriformis; assembly: GCA_945910035.1. Taxonomy (NCBI): domain Eukaryota; kingdom Metazoa; phylum Arthropoda; class Insecta; order Diptera; family Syrphidae; genus Brachypalpus; species Brachypalpus laphriformis. The sequence continues at coordinate 291,232,221 of OX246753.1, read as the reverse complement.
GGTATCCACTAGAGCGTTACTATGTTGTTTCTATCCAATTCATTAAGTTTGTGTAGGCATTCTCACACAAGTTTTGACGTAATGACATAAAAGTCGAGTGCTTTGATAGCTGCTTGACTGTTTGAGAGTATTGTTATGTCGCAGTTGCGACAATCTTCTTTCAAGATTGAGTTGGATACATCTATCTATACCACATATTTCAGCTTGAAAGATGCTGGTACTCTTGCCCATGGGTTCTGAGTGCTTCGTCCTTGGCCCAAACACGCTGGCCTCGGTTCCTGTTCCTTCCTCAGTTCTCGAACCGCCTGTATACCACTTTATCGTGTGGTTGCCCAGTCCGTATATTATAGATTCATTGCTCCACTCTTTCTTTGCACAAAAGTTTTTCTCAAAGTTAAATTTTCTGATACGGTCGTCCCTGGGGAATGCCAGAAGGGGAAGTTTCTTAAGAAGTGCATCGTATTCTTTCAAACTAACACATTTCTCCTTTCCATTTTGCTCCTACGAGATGAAGCGGATTTAGCTCTAGGAGTACTTCCATGGCTGCAGTTGGACATGTTTTCATGGCCCCGGTGATGCAGAGGCACGCGAGTTTTTGCACTTTTGTGAGTGTCTCCCTTGTTGTGACTAGACTAGTTCGTTTTGCCCATGCATAGTCATATTAGATGGCGAAGATGGTATAGCAAATATTATTATTTTTTTGTATTTTCCAATTACATGAATGCGAAAATGTGGAATAGGGAAACAAGATATGAGAAAAGATATAAATTGCCTATCAGTGAAAATGTTTTTTTTTTTTTTTTTCGATTATTCATTTGAACGACAATTTTAAGTAAAATGGAGTAATATCCTTATCAATAACTATGTTAACTATGTACGTTAAGGTTTGTTAATTCTGTTGTTGAACATTCAACACACAAGGCTGTACTTTTCTGATACAAATGGTTCCGAGAGTTTTATGCAACTTTTCCTTCATTAACAGACCTAATAGCTTTATTTTGTTTCATTGTAGGCAAAGGAAACCCCCGAATCAGATTTCGATTTATCCGATTGCAATTTGAAGGAAATCCCTGGAGGTGTATTCATCTACTGCCGTGTTTTACGCAAAGAGATTTTAAATCTAAGCAAAAATCATTTGACAACAATGGTCAACTGCAATAACAACAACAGCATTGGTTTGCTAAGTGATCTTCAACTGCTGCGTATACTCGACTTGAGATTCAATAGAATCAAACAACTGCCAGAGGAAATTTACAAATTAGAAAATCTCAGGGTAAGTCGGTCATTAGCTTTGAGGTACTAATTGAGATATCTGTTTTTTTTTTTATTTATTTGTTGTTGCAGGAACTTTTAATATCGAACAATCAACTTGCGAAACTACCACATGCGATAAATCAGCTCAGGTACCTCGAGCATATCGATGTATCCCACAATAATTTACAATCAATTAGTGAACTAAGCTGCATGCCTAATTTACGGATTCTGAATGTAAGCGGGAATCCTAGACTGCGTCAGCTTCCGACCACACTGGCAACTTGTGATACTCTTTGTGATTTGATATTGGACCAAGAGACTGTGGAATGGCCTACGCTAGAAATACTCGTTGGTGGCACAGCGAGTATTCTTCGATTTTTAGCCACAGGTGAGGTGTCAATAGAGGTTGCAGATGGGATTATCAGACGACCAAGTGAGCCAGAAGATGTAAGTTAGTTGTAATTGGTTATATTTTTACAGTAGATAATTCTAGATTAGTCCTCTTCTCCATAAAGATGATCCGGTTTTTTCGCATTAAAGATGATTTTGGCAATGTCATCCATGAACTTGTCTCTTACCAAAATTTTCATAACATCCGCAAATAATGGTAAGAGGCACGTTCCACGAATATGTAGATGTCGATTTACTCAAGTCTGTAAAAAAGAGAGTTCACAGTTACATATGTATTTTCCGATGAATGGGTGTTCCCAGCGGACCCGGCCCACAGGTCTGAAACTCACTTCTGAATATTAACACCACTATTATGGTTAGCGAATCGTACGTTCGACTCAAGTCGAACTGTCAGCGAATTGCTTCTGTCGTGGTATTGCTGTTAGCAAACATTTTCATTCGAATAAAGAATAAGTGCTGACACAAGAAAAAACAATTAAATGTCATCTGTGAAGTGTAAAAAGCGACAGAAGTAATTCGCCGGGAGGTTCGACTTGAGTCGAACGTTCGATTCGCTAACCATAATAGGGGTGAAATATTCCTGTTGTTCAACATATTGCCTACTTCGCCTACAATTGACGGGTTAACCCTGCGTTTCTTCCAACTAAGCTTTGAAGCACATTTCGTCGAAGACATTATGGTCCACAACAATCCTGTCCGAAGTTCTGAAGGACATCGCCCCTTATAATAATTTTTCACCAATTTAGGTTAAAGCACAGGGCTTGTCTTTGTTACCGGTATATGTATATGCCAGGCGGGCAAAGTATATTCTCCTAGGTCTTGTCGTAATGATTTTTATTCCCGAATGTACCATCCGATCCTGCAGTTTTATAAGGGGAAACTACTTTCAGCATCGCTATCTTTTCGCTTTTGTGTTGTCCATCCCTTAGAACTTAGGTTTGATCTTTATAGCTTTTCAGAAAATGCATCTTCAACAGGATCTCATTCCTTACTTTTCTCCAAAGTTTCAAACATATACCGTCGCCGTCACGGATAAATGCGATTTTAAAAACTGGATTATTAGAAACTATTTTCTGAAATACTTCTCACTCTCGGGCATAAGCCCCTTAAGTTTATCCCATCGTCATTCTTTCGTTTTTTCCTAGTAATATTTGAATATTTGAAAATCTGAAGGGGTGGACATTTCATTGTTATCTTATGTGAGCTTGAGGCTATTTGTCTGGCATTCTTTAAATAATTTAATGAAACCTTCTACCATCATAGGCCTTAATAGCTCAAATCGAAGAGTTTAATCACAATGCGATGAGTCTAGCGAACCAGTTGAATAACCGGCCCATCGATGAAAGTGGTTACGGTAATGAAAACGTAAGTGTTAAAGAATAACTTAAACAAATAAAGAATAAGTAGAAAAAAAACGTATCCACTACCTGATCTCTTCACAGGCACTTTTGGAGCAGTTTCAACGAAGGCAACAGCAACAAAAGCAAGAGGTATTCGTAAGTCAACATAACTAAATCCATTTTCAAATGATTGTTTTTTTTTTAGATTTTAAAAGCAGTCCTACTGCAACAAAACGAGACAGAGGACTTAGTTAATAGATTACAACAACAAAAAGACAACGAACGCAATCAACTGATAAAAGACATATTATACGGTAAGTAGACACGATTTAAAAAAGTTTGTGTACTTGTATAACCTCTCTTTCTCTGTTCACATTGCAGCGGAACAAAACGCTAACATAGTTATAGACAACTTCTTAGCTGCAAAAAATAAAGCTGATAACCAACTGTTAGAGAAGGAGCTCATCGAAGAGCAACGACTTCTCGAAAACGTACGTAGATCAGTGTATCTTTGTTTTTTTTATAAATTTCAATTGATATGTTATTGCAGCATCACTTGGAACATTCTGAATTGCGCAAACAAGAAATTCTCTCTACAATGATGGAATCATTGCGTGAGGAAGAGACGAAAATTGAATCTTATCAACGAGAACGTGACGCCACATCAGTGAATATATTAGAACAAGAGAACGCCAATTCGGCTCAACTTAGTCAATTCTATCGAAACTATGAGAAGAATCGCAATGAAATTGTCGGTAGAATCTGTGAAGATGAAGAGCTTCAAAAGCAAGCAGTAGTCGCGCTTATGGCACAAAATGATGCCCGTTCTTGGGGTCTCGTTGAACAGCTGCGCATAGTGGAAGTACAATTGGCCAGCATGACTCAATTCGAAATCGAACGAAAAAAATACTTCAACACTGAGCAAATAAATGAGTTGGCCGATAAGCGAATGCGTCTAACATACATTTTAACAGATCTACTCGAGCAGCAAGAAATGCGTCGTGCTAAACTCTGCGATACACTCAAATCAATGGAAGCACAAAAGTCCAATGAACAACAGGACTACTGGTTGTTGCAGTATCAGAGATTGTTAGATTCGCGTCCAGTAGAATTCTCATCGAAAGCGGCCAATATTGATCCAATGCTTGGGTATAATTTCCTCGTCAACGGAGTTATACATTGCTTACCATTCCTGCAGCAACTGCTGCTCAACTATGATGTGTTCTTGGAGAAAATTTCAGATGAAGATCTTAGAGAAGCTGGCATTCGAGAGGAGCGAGATCGACGCCTGATATTGCAATCAATTGAGGAGTATATCCGTGAGAGTTACGTTGCCGAGTGTAGTGGCGATCGACATGCCACAGCACCGCCAACAGAGCAAGCGCAGGAAGCAGAGGAAAAAGAAGATGCTGCATCAACTTCGAGAACCTCTGGCAAGGTTCGTGAATCTTCAACGGAATCTGATGCGTTGTTAAACGCATCGGAATGTGTCATTTGCATGGAGGAATATGTAAGTTTTAAGCTGTTGTGGGTGTGTTCAAAATCTACAGAGTCGTACTCGACATTAACGAAAGGCAGAGGTGGCGATGAGCGGTTGTATTCTCATTGGCTTTGCTCTACGTCAATGCCCCGCTACGACTCTATAGTTTTTGAGATCACCCTCACTTTTCTTTTCTTTTTCGAATGACCACTCTCTCATTTATTTTGTTTTCCAGGTTCGTATAATATTCCTACCATGTGGCCATATGTGTTGTTGCCTTAATTGTCATCTAAAAGTTGACATCTGCCCCATGTGTCGGGCTGAAATCGAGCGCAAAGTCAAAGTTGTCCAACCATAACAATAGCCGCCAGATAATAAAAACGCTCACATCAAAGGTTTTCTTCCTCTTTCAATCAATCAAATCAGCATTTCTTCTTCTCTTTTCTATTATATAGCATCTCTATTTCTGTCACATTTTCACTTATAAAACAGCGTAGTAACGAAATATTAACCAAAGCAAATAACGGAATTCGAGATCGAAATTACAAATTTTATCTAAAAAAAATATTTATATACGGTTTATTAAACATACAAAAACAAAACGCAATAATTAAAATTTACAGTTTATATTAATGTAAGCACATTTCTAATTCAATATAGTTAGTATAATATTCGCATGGAACAACAGCAAGGGTGTGCTACTGAAGTTTTATATATTTAAAAAAAAATATATATATATATACATATGTATATATATCTAAGAAAATAATTATCTTTTAGAAGTTGTTATGAACAAATTTTTTTGAATTCTTGTGATTTAAATGCCAAACCAAATAATACTGAACATACTCTTAAAGCTTTTTTTTCATAATAATTATTATTTCGCAACTAATGGCCTTGCATTTGTGTTTTGCTTTGCCTTAAAAATTACCTAGAGCTTTAAACTAATCAAGCAATGAATAATAATTAACGTTACGATGGCAGCTAAATAGGAATACAGTTTTTGCTATAATAACAATTTTTTAATTTATTTTTAAAAGAACTTAATTCATGGATGAATTTTTTTTTAAGGTTACACAGTAGTGCTTTATAGTTAACAAAAAAATAATATATTTATTCTACCTATTGTACCAGAAAACACGAAGCGTTTTTGTCACGGTCCCACCTCGTCTGACAAACATCTGAGAGTATTGTCATGAGAAGAGCTTCTGAAAAAAATAAATTGCCCTCCGGACACGGAATAAGACTGTAGTTCCCTTCCATTCGTGCGAAAAAATATAACGTATACAACACGAGTGGTTGCAAGAAGCTAGGTCCAGACCATTCGTGAACAGTTTGTACCAAAATATTATTATTATAACCAACATTACAAGTTATACCATAATACACCAAGGTCAGTGGGCTTGGCATAAGAAAAAACTCTTAATGGTATTTGTTCAAGTTCATTGTATTTGGCAAGCCTTTAATTAAATTGACCATTACCGAATTCAATACCCAAACAACTGAGTAGACATCAACCCAACCAACCAACCAGTCAGCCAGTTTTTCCAGACAGACTCGTCTCTTAACCAATAATTGTTTCCAAGTTTTGCACAGCAAATTGGTTAGGATTCACTATCGCCTTACCTTATTTGGGTTCTTACTTTCTTCTTTAGCATTTTCCCTTTTTTTTGTATGCATTCAAACACTCTTAGGTCTTAGGTTTGATTTCCATTGGCCCTTAATCATCTTATATAATAAATCCAAACCTTTAAGAAAGTCAATGAAGTTGTATAATTATTTTTGTACAATTCGTTCACATTCAAGAAGACCTTGCTATTAAAGTACATACCTAGTTTCGATACAGAGCTTCATGGCAATTTATCTGTCACCATGCCCACTTGTGGATCCACTTATCGCACCGTCATCGATAAAGTCTGTGATGTGATTTCCCACGAGGGTGTCTGCAGCAAACTTTTCCATCCAACTTGGATTGAACTGTGTAGAAATGGGAGATATCGTAACACATTTTTGCAAAAGAATACAAAATAATTACACTTTTCCACATCATGCTTGCTATTAAATCTGACACGATCCCTTACCTAAAATCAATCTAAAATACGGAACAGCAACAACAAAATCAACGACGTTCTTACTGAATAGTGGAAAGTTCTGCAGATAGAGAGTAGCAATGGTGTAGTGGTTACTTCGTCAATTGCCACGCTAATTGTTCATGGTTCAAATCCTGATGTCAGCAAGCATTTATTTATTTCTCATGAAATATATAAAAGTCAGTCCGATCAATTGCGAAAGCTTATGTGAACACTACTGCGAAGGCATAACACTGGCATTAGCTTGGTTATATGTTTGCTCTGTTGACGATGATTTGCTCATGACTTCGGCTATCGGGAAAAACATACTGTGAATCAGAAGCAAAGACGAAAAATAACAAAAATCTCCCCAGTTATCTGGACGCCACCCCAGGAGTTTTTCTGAAGCATAAACAACTGAGCTTCAAAAAACCACTATACCAAAATCTTTCTCTCTCTCTTTCTCTCTCTATCTATCCTTTCCAACGCCCGCACTGTGTGTAAACATGTTGAGGGTATCCATAACCCCTTGATTGTACGCAAATTATAAAAAAAAAAAGATTACAGATCGTCTCCAAAATAGAAATCAGAATCAACAGCACGGTGCCGTCGAGTATAGAAGAACACATAAAGCACTATGAAAAATCTGTTTATGTTTCGTTTTGTAAAAAGAAGTCAAAGGTGGGAGAGCATGTGGTTAATTTTTCTTGCCTAAAATTACACTAGAGCTGGTTGTAAAAATTATTATTATTATTATTATTATTATCTTCTCTCTTGCAGTTCGCGTAGTAGATGAGAAGACACACGCTCAAAGCATCAAAGCCGTCAGTTTAAGCAACCTTTTTGAATTTTAATATGGCTATCTTTATCTTGAAAAATCTGCGTCTATGTTCTACATGACGAAATGATTGGTCAACTCATCCTTTTCTTGAACTCCACATGTTCAAAACGGTCCATCATAACGCTAATTGGATTTATTTTTAAGAAACCACCACTTTTACCTACCTACCTACTTTTTTTTTTTCCAAGGGTAGGTGAAAAATCTTCCATAGACACTATGAGAATAGCAAGCGCGTGCTCATAGTAGTGTCAGATTCTTACTGACTAAAAAAACACCACCCTTCGATATAAATTTGTTAGATATCTCAACTAAGTATTTACTTATCAAGCTATTTTTCTATCATGAAATAAAAACGTTTGGCAGGTTTCTTTCCACTGAAAGATCCTGCATATTCCGCAATCTAGACGCGGTTAATCATTATCTCGCCAAGTCGAAGGTTTGGTTTGTCCTTTGTAGTGGGCGCAATAAATTGCTCTCATCCAAAATTTGTAGGACTGTATTGTTGACATGTCCGATTAGTCGGTTTCTATGCTTTCTCGCGAAGCTTCTAGTTCCAGCTTCGATTGTCGGAATTCCGAGATCCCTGTGGATATCGTCGTTTCTACTATACCACGGTGCTTGGACAATTTCTCTTAGCACTTTATTTTGAAAGGCTTGTAAAATATTTGAATTTGTTTTCTTGATACAACCCCAAAGTTGTATACCGAAGGTCCACACCGGCTTTAGCACTTGCTTGTATAAAAGCAGTTTGTTCTCAGTACTGAGCTGGGAATCCGAGTAACCAGTACATTTCTCAATATTTGATTTCGAGTTATTTTCGTTTCATTTTCACGTGCGAATTCCATTTCAGTCTTGCGTCGAGTGTCGTTTCCAGGTATTTGGCCTCGTTTGCAAAAGGTATTCGGGCCGAGTTTAGGAAAATTGGCAAGTCATTAGTTTTCTTGTAAGTGAAATTCACGTGAACAGATTTAGATTCGTTGAGGGCGATCCGCCAGTCCCTCGTCCATTCATTTACATTATTCAGTGCGTTTTGCAGTTTTGCAGTCGTTTCTTCGATTGTTTTACCTACTGCTAGGATAGCGATGTCATCGGCAAACCTACCTACATATGTTCTACATTGCATGCTCGATCATTTTCATGTCTTTGGAATTCACTTTAAAGTATTTCGGATTCATTTTTAAACTTTCGAAAAGTTCTGTGAATTAATTTTTAGGCTGATTGCCAAAATGTCTTTTTAACTAAACCCATTACCATCGAAAAAAACGAAGGTGTGAAATCAGGGTGAATATATTACATAATCCTCTATCGCTGAATTCAAAAAAACAAATACAAATATTTGGCGCAACAGCTCTTTAAAGTGTCAGGGCCTAGCTTCTCGCAACCACTCATGTTGTGTGCGTTATATTTTTCACACGAATATTTTTCACAGTTCAATGCCGAATCCGAACGGCGATTTGAGAAGCTTTTTCGTGACAACAATACTCTCGGATGTTTGTCAGACGCTCGCGAGAGGTGGGACCGTGAAAAAACTTTTTGGTATTTTCTGGGATTCGAACTTGGAACCTCATGCATAGTGATCCGACACACTAACCACTTACGCCCACGGCGCTGAATTCGTCATAGCGGAAATCCCGCTAATGACTTTCTCAAGTGCTATCACAGAATCCGTCATTAATTTACGAATTTTGAAACTCGTAAAATTTCAGCTGTGCTTTCCATTATACCTACTCGCAAAAAAAAAAAATAATGTTTTCAATACAGATTTGTCAATTAAATACGAAAATAAAAATCATTTGACAAGGGAAAAAAAAAATATTAACAGAGTCCTAAACAATAAAGTTGTTCACCATGCGCATGAAGTCTACTTATTTTTGACAGATAAACATTACTAAATGGATGGTTTACCTTCCTTTATGTTAAATAATATCATTTATAGTTCTGAAAAAACAAGTTTAAGGAAAGTAAAATAACCTGCAATTGACACTTCTAAGTACACATCAGAAAGCATGCCTCAATAGAAAAGATGTTCGCCTCCTAAAAGCATGCGAAATTTCCGCTGCGACGAATTCTATGATAGGGGGGATAAAACAACTTTTTGACTGAACTCAATATGTTTTGTTGCTAACACTAAACTAATGTTCAACTTAAAACATTCAGATATAACAAAAAGTTTCATAAACGACTATTGTTAGGTTATTAAGTTTGGCTTTTTTAATTAATGCACTTTTAGTACGCACAGTAACCTTTTTTTGATAAAGAAAGTCTCTCCACATTTACCCCAGAATTCATTTGGCAACTGCCCACCGACGAAATTAAATTCTTTGCATTCCATTTAAGTACTGGTAACTTTTTAAGTACGATAGCCTTCAATATCGAAACTACAATTATTGCATTCGCACATGTTTTCCAAACACCTTTATGCTTTTCCGATGTACTCGTAAATTTTAGTTGCATTACCTGTATTCACGTTTGTTTTGCTCATTGTTCCTGTTAGTCATTAAAGAGTGTTCTGTTTTTGTTTTCATATAGCGATTTGTCAATTTATATAATTGCATTATATACATATATTTACATTACTTGTATGTTTTAAAGCATTATATTTACAATCTTATGATATCTATCCTTTAAGAATCTTTAACAATATTTATAAAACCTATTATATTTGAATTTTATTTATGAAAAATAAATCGAACATCTTTAAAGTTTATGCTTTTTTGTTTTGTGTGTTGAAAACTATTGAGAATAATACGACAAACGTAGGAAAGCGAAAACACCAACGGTAATGGGAGTTATTATCTAAAACCGTCCAAAACGCGCATAGACACTGGAGGGTATTTCTTTTATTAGATTGTCCTACTTTTCCAATAAGGGACGCAGAACAGTCGAGAAGGAGGCACGGCAGTTAGGGAAAAGTTGGGGAGAACACAGACACATTGCCAGAAACCGTACACAATGGCGCGTAGGCGTAGTAGAGGCCCTAGGACCCACAAGGGGATACAGGACATAAGTAAGTAAGTAATAAGGGACAAACTGTCAAATGTGGGTAATTTTTTGCTTTCAATATACATTTACATAGTATACTCTGGTAAATCATTGAAAATAAAAATATTCTGGCAACTACTCGTAATAATGAACTAGATCACTAGTGAATCAAATACCTGTAGTTGTCTTGAGTGGAAACATTTGCCGTGTTTTTTTGAAACCTACCCAGCCAGTCGTTCATTTAAACGATTTGCCAGCCAGCCAAAGCCAGGCGATTTTATACGAACATATCTCTAGGAACCAAGCAACCTCACAGTGACAGGGACAAAAAATAACTTAAACACATTCGTTTTCGCGCCGTCTGAAATTAGGCATCACGAAATTCCCAGCCAGTAACTTTTTGCTGGGGATAAAATCAAGAGTAGTAGCCAGCCGGTTGTTGTATTTGTTTTATGTGTAAAATTTTACTTTACTAGCAACTACTGGCTGGCTAGGTTTAAAAAAAAACACGGCTATTGTAAGCAACTTGTATCAAATTGAGGCAGTTAATATACATTTTTTATTTGCAACCAAACTACAACCGAAGTTGTCTTCTGTAAGTGGGGCCTAAGATTCAATTGAACCTAGAGCTAAGTCTATCGTTAAGCCCGGAATTGTATAGAGGCTATAATTCTAAAGTTCTCAGATGTTTCTAAGAACTATTCCTATTATTGGTTATGGTAGGTCTTATTAAACGTAATTCTAATGAATTTTTAACAAGATTCCTTATTAAGTATTGCTCTATTATTTGGGATCCCTTTTATAAACTTGCAGTTGGCGGAATCGAAAGGATACGGTGCACTAGATTTATAATCTCTAAATTGGATTGGGAATTTCTTCTTATTTCGGCGAGGTTATAATCCCAAAACATGGGATCATAACCCTCCCACTTCACCGCATTTCTACTGATCCGCCTGTGGGGTTCGCCTATTTGACCTCAGAAAATATCGACAGGCTTCCCGATCTTCGATCACCTGGTTACTTAAGCCAATCAAATGCTGGTGTCGTTGCATTTGTGTGATCCAGGCGTTTATAGGCCTACCTCTCCTGCCTCGCGATGTATTTGGAATGTCTCTTCTTTGAACGTGGCAATACCAACTTTGCCGGTCGCGGTCTATATTTCGTAAGATGGTTTCTTTGACGTGAAGGCTTCCACTGATCTTCGAACTTCTTATTCGATCAAGCTTTTGTCACTCCTGCTGTCATGCGAAGCATCTTCATCTCAGCTGCCGTTAATTTGCTCTCATACTTTTTGTACATTGTCCAACATTGTGAACTGTACGCACAACTGCGGTGTAGAGCCTTCCTTTCAACTTAGGGGCAATTTTCACAGAAGGTAGTGGAGTTTTCTCGCCACTTCATCCACCCTACGCCTTCGCGATGATTTAATTATCGCTTAAATGAGCCTATTGCTAGATATGTGCGCTTATATAAGATGGCTAGCAAGTCACTTGACTTTAATGCTAGTAGATCTACAATTATGTTTTTTTTTTCAATCTGAATTTATAATTAAAACTTAAACTGATAATTTAATTTTATTCATATATATAATTATACTAGATATATGTATATAAAAATGTTAAGAAATCTGTAAGAGTACTACTCCGTAGATGAAATAAATAAATAAATTTTGAATGTTGGGGACCCAAGCATGAAGCTTATTAGATTTCACCATAATATATTGTAAATCAGGCAAATTCAACGTCAAATGCGAACGCGCCAAGCCGGATACCACGAGAGAATGAAACAGGTTAATGTCATACAAACTAGAAGACTTAACAAGATCAGGAAATTATCATCATCAAGATCGCATCGCCACGGGAAAATTTAAATTAATTGGTTTCAGTGAATAACGCAACACGGCCAAAGAACACCTACTTTTGAAATTTTAACAGATCTAAAGGAGATCCAACTGTCCTTCGTGATTTTCATATTGGGGGGAATTAGAATATGGCAAAAACTTATTGGCGTATTCGTAAACAGTAAAATTAGTAAAATTAGTACATTATGATTGAAAAAATGTCAAACTAATAAGACCAACGAAAATGCCTATGATATTAACGGACAGACACTCCCTGCGTTAAAAGACTTAACATCGCCGAATCTGAGGGCTCAACATTTCTCAAGACCACAGAGAGGAATACCAATGAACTACTTCTGGTCGCTTAAAAGAATAATTTTTAAAATCACCACAAATTCGATGAAGATAGATCCAAATAAGATAATGATATAAAAAAAAAAAAAAAAACGTTAAAACCGTTATAATCCGATAACTGTAAGAAATCAGAGAAAAGGTTAACAAGAGTTTTTTTTTACCTTTTAAACATTCCGAATCATCCAGTATACACTAGTGCGTGTAGTATTAGCTATTAGATATGTATTTAATAAGTTAAGTTTTGCCAAAATTAGTTCGGACTAGAGGATACCCCCCAGTTCATAGATACATCATCACTTTAGCAGTAAGAATCGAAAATAAAAAAAAAAAAAATTAAAAATCTGCCTATAAATATAGTAAATACAATACATAGTTGTAAAGTTTTTATACCTATCAATTGCACCACAAACACAAATAAATATTGGATTTTGTTCAATTTCAAACCACAGCATCCGTTATTGTTGCTACTGTATGTCTACCAACAAATAACATGACGATCAAGGTACAGAGTGATCAATTGAAGTATATTCAAATATTTTCAGGGTTAATCTGTATAATTGAAAGGATAACCTATTCTATAGGAAAAATAATTTTAAAATCTAATAAACAGAATTCGGCAAAGTACAATTGAGCACTGATGCAACCCTGTTGAGCCCAACGTCTGGTACATAAAACTAAAATCGCAGAAAAACGACAAACGACAATAGTAATCAAGGTGATAATTACTTGAACTCAAATTTCGCTTACGGATAAGTTATGTTATTATTATTATAATAGTATTTAATGAATCTCTCCATGGGGGTTGAACTTTGTTTACTGCGTTGTCAGAATGCTCGTTGCTTTTGATACAGGTATTTCCTGGAACGCACAGTAAAATAATAGAACTCTGATATAGGGTCAGTTTATCACGGATAGATACTATCATATCTATATTATTAATTATGTTTCTAACAGGAGCAATCCGTATGAACGTTTTCCTATTATTTACAAGTTTAATTGCTTAAGTATGCTTTACAGATAAAAATAGCTGTAAAATGGCTCTCTAGCTAAATAAACTGAAACTAACTTGAAAAAAATACTTTTGGAAATGTCTTCTCTAGTTGCGTTGACAATCGCTAAGGATGTTCCATCATCAGATTTATAGGTGTACGTAAAATCGAATACCACCCCAGCCTCTTGTGTTCATTCACGATCGCTACGAATACTTTTCGGCTTTTGATACTCCGAAGGGGTACAGGCTGATCACTATTGCGCAAGCACCCTTCTCTATCCATAAACCTAAATGGGCAAGTGCCGGTCTTAAATAAAAGCCAGCTCGTCTATCGAAGTGTATTATTTATTTAAATAACGACAGTACATGTGAATACATTTTTAAAATATCAAAACACATTAATAAATCCTATCACGTTGCGAAACTACTGTTTATGGCTTGCTAAGAACAGACCGACCTATTGATTATGTAGAAGTTTTGTGAAATCTGTGTACGCCGACTCTAAATCGAAAAGAAATTGCCGCACCTGACTGTCAGTCAGCTCATCCGAAGCCTGCATATCATTCAGCGTGGACAGCCAACCCTCCACCTTCGCCTTTGCTTCGAAATCAGCGGGAATCAACGACAAACGATTCATGGTGTCCACCAAGTCCTTCAGCTCAAAGTGTAGCTCGTCCATAGTCTTGATTTTCAGTCGCAGCTTATCCATAATTGTAATGAACAGCGATACAATATCGGCGATGCATTTGCTTGTGTTGCCTTTGTCGTCCTTTATCGTAATCGGACGGTCCTCCTTGATGCGTTCCAGCGCGGCCGGGCAGTCGAGGCGGAACTTTTTCACGAAAGTGTCCACCGTGGGGAACTCATCACCTTGGACCTGCTTGAAGGCGACTTTGTACTGGACCAAGAACTTTGAACACGCTGCCGTGTACTCCTGCGGGGTGATGCAGTCCCGAATGTAGGCCTTCTCCAGGTTCTGGAGAGTGTTGATGATCGCGTACAAGTCTGCCATGTTGTCGTACTTCTCTCGCTCTCGGGCATTGCGGAATATCTTCACCTCTTCGTAGAGCTCCGGGTTTTCTTGCATTTTTTGCGATACGCGAAGGAATAGGAGCACTGTTTTGGGGTGAACTTAAGAACTTTAGATTTTAATTAATTTTCTTTCTTAAAGGGGATGACGCATTTTTTGACATATTTCCCTTGTCAAACAGACAGCTAAGGAGAAATGTAGTGGAAATTTTGGTATAAGATAAAATGTACTAAACGTCTTACTGACTGCGTTCAGACAGCTACAGAACTTAGAAGCATTAATGCAATATTTCACCGAAGCACACTCTTTTGTAACCTGTCAGGGGCTGGCGAACCTAAAACGCGAATCGAGATGCTAAACGATATTTGTTGATTAAAAAACAAAAGTAATTTCGATAGAGAATTATTTGGGCGGTTACCAGGTGAACTGTAACAGGGTTCAAGTATCTTGAATATAGGGACCATTCTTCGAACATCCTTTATATTAGTATCTGTAATACAGTCACAAAGAGACAAGGTTGGAGATTGGATGTTAGTGTAGCATTTTTTACTAGGTGGAGTTCTCGACCCAGGGTACTGTCGACTAGATGTAGGGTATGTTTTGGAGCCGAAATCCAAATAATATTGAAGTACTCAGTGGTTACATAGTGCGTGCAAAGAAATTTAGCGAGCATGGAGAATAAAGGTACTTGAAAAATTATTTTGCTTGATCGGAGAGTGATAAAAATCTATTTAAGTTATTTTGAGAGTACTCTCCGAAAATCTCAAAACCTTATATAAAAAAAAAACGAACTTCAAATCTTCGATAAGTAGATATTAGACGAAATTTCTAATTTATTCAATCATTCGGGTACAATCATGACAGGCATTCTACCTTCTTGATAATTCAGTTGCTCAAAAGATTGAAAGGAATTTCGGTACACACCTTCGTTTTTTTTTAATCTATTCGTTGTGTGCCGATAAATGAGAAAAAGGTCGGTTTGAATTTCAAATGCCAATGATTTTTCCACAATTTACAAATTTTGTTTCAATTTACACATTCAGAATTTACACTTTCATTGACCCTACCTAGACGATTACTCATAACGCTGTTATGTCCATGATTTGTAGGTGAGAAAAGTTAAGGGTAAAGAGAGGGGGGCAATCACGAACATAATATAAAAATCGGGGTGAACAGTCTAGAACCATGTTTTGGTAGTTACTTATAACGCTGCTATGTCAATAGTTTTTTTAGTGAGAAGAGTGAGGGGTAAAGAGAGGGAAGCAGTAAAGTAGCAAAGTTCAGGAGTGAGTACTACAGAGTGTACTCACGACATGACTGCCCACTACGTAGTGGAGAGTAACCATCTAAACACGGCCTTTGTCACTTTAATGGGTGGACATTTAAGCTCAGTTATGTATTTTTTTTTTAACTAATTGTGTGTAGTGTACTTTGTTTTACATACATATTTCATTTTCATTTCCTTATTAGCCACTAGTGAAAGCAACAAAAATCCGAATGTCATTTGAAAAAAATTAGGAAAATAGCATCCGTGAGGTAAATAAAAGCGAAGTGGTGATAGCGAGTTCGATTTATAACAATATTTATCCACCCAAATTAGTCTGGACTACATTTCTCGTAACCGTAAACTAAATTCTAAGGTAAAAGCAATTAAACAGTGGCCACGTTTTTGTTTATTTGTTCATATATCTGTGTCTTTCATTTTTCTGATTTGACAATCGGCTAAGAAAAAATCGGTCTGCATTTGATTGAAGTCAAATATAAAACAATACCAGCAAATACACCTGATAAATGAAGTTCAATCTGCTGAACTTCTTTTCGGTTGATTTTACATGAAAAGCATTGTTTTTTTTTTCCTTCGTAAATAGGAAAAAGTTTAACATTTGCCTGGCTGACCTTCCATATTTTGCTCTTAGAAATCTGAGCAGACAGGGAAGTCGAAACTGGAACTTGGCAGTTATTAAGATCATATAAAACAAAGCTGTAATGCATAATGCCTGCAACTTACATTGTTATCCAAAAAAAATCTCTTCAAGCACTGAATCCCATTAATTCAATTTCTTATGCTTAAGTGGGAAATACACCATACAATCATTGTACTGACTTGTGTTGTACTGACATCGGCCCAACTGTTGTATGCAGTATACACATTACACAATCTGCGTAGGATTTACGTACAACCAGACATTTTATTCAGTCATTTTACAGATACACACCATATAATTTCCATACAATCTGTTTTTTTTTTATGCTCCAAGGGGTGTGGTAATCTTCTAAAGATACTAGTAGCCCGGGCTGCTAGCATGCACAATTCACAAGCCTGAATAATCGATGCCAGGAGTGCGCCTACGTAATAATCCACTTCCTGCACACTACTACTATTCTCCCCGCGGGACTGCCGTTAGGTATTACTTCGCGGGGGCTGGTTAGCATATCATGCTATTTATCTTGCATGAGCTGTTGCTGCTTCTTCTGCTTATGCTACTCAAATGCGCCAGTTTCTGTTACAGAGTGTGTTCATATGTCAATATATGTCTGTTTGTGAGTTTCTACTTTATTAAGTATTTGTGCATAGTTAACATACCATCCTTTTGTTTTCTCAGCTTCAATCTGTGCATATCGTGCATATGTGCATATCGGTACAACGGTCGGTTGTGTGGATACACACGATACAATTATCATATATAACGCTGTTTATACAACAGTTGTATCGTGTATATCACACTTAACATCGAATGACATCGCATCTCTCCATTATCTGAACAGACTCATCACTAAACAACAAACCCCTAGTGCAGTTTCACCTGACAGCAATATCTAATTTGCCGTCGGAAACATGAGTGAAATTGATACAATTTGGTCGAAAACCCACGAAATATTTCCAATTTTAAATAAATCCGTAAGTATAGAACCCTTGACAACTATCTATAAAACTGTTACAAAGAACTCTCCACGATTTAAGCTACAATGCAACCCCATAATCAACGACGACTTCGAGTTCGTGATTGGAAAGCTCAGCCAACTTGAAATCACCGACTGTGTTTACGAATCGATTCTAATCGAAATCAACTCGATCCTTCGTGGGAAAATTGTCCCCGAATTCTGGGCACAATTCCAGACTACCCGCGAAGAGGAGGCGAACCAATATTTGTTGTTCATAAAGTTCCAAAAAGCGATCATAAAGCTGGAGGAGGACTATCGTAATCTTCAAGAAATCATAAGGAGGGTAGAGGTGCTCAAGAAAATGTGTCGATTTGAGAATCCAGAGAACAAGAAACGGGACGACAGTGAAGAGGTCAACAACATGCTAAGGAGTGTGCTTCTGTCCCAGTTGCCGGCTAACTTCAACACGGTTGTGTACGCGTTCTATAATGTTTCGTTCAAGGTCTTTGCAAACAGTCATCAGACTGGGGAAGGTGAGTGTAGAGGTTTCTGAAGATATAGGGAGTGTTCACTTTTGTTTCTTCATTAGATGATGATATGGGCGATATTGATGAAATCAAATGCAGTGGATGTGAGCGGGAAACAGATGTGTGTCGATGTCAGAATCTCGTTTGTTCGTTCAACAAAACGAATGAAAACCTGACGAATCTGGGACTGCTGGATCGCATTGCTGGGCATACACTGACTATGCTCATTCAGCAACGTATTGCAACTCACGTGCGGGACACTTGCCTGGGGATCTTCGATAAATGCCATCTGAAGGGATTGGAGAAGGTAAATACTAGTTCTTAAAATACTTCGCGGAACCACCATTAGGTATTACTTCATGAAAGTGGATGTAAAGCAGTCAGTATTTCGCTACTGAGATTCGCGTTACGTATGCGTTCTTGGCGTCTAAGATCGCGAAGTAGTCGCCGAGTCGCTTACAGCATTCAAGTTTTCTTCACAGGAGATCATAGCTAACTATATTTTCTGCAGTCGGTCATTCACCAAATTTGTTCGTACGTCGCGGACATTAAAAAAAATGCGTGTTCCACATTCTTCGAAACATCACAGGGAGGGCAATAAGGAGCAGTATAATGGTTACGTTTAAGGAGATACTCCCTGTAGCAGCCATTAAAAACTGTTAGTTGAAATTTTATTTATTAAGATGTTTGTTTCTCCATGCTCCCGATGCGTCCATCTTTCTTTGTGGTTTTCTATGTCGATCTCCTAGTGTCTTTGGGTGCACGGTGTTTTTTTTTTTTGCACAGTTAAACAGATGGAGATTTGTCTTCGGTGGGAGAATTGAGACGGTGCATGAAGCCGTTTAGGGAGCGGTACCATCTTGAACGCAGTCGAGCTAGGATGGCTCTTGTCTTACGTGCGAAACTACTTTCTTCGTCAGCGATGGGAGGTGGGCGACCATCGAGGACTATTACGTGGGTCAAAGTCAGGTGGTGTATGCTGTTTAAGGCGTCTTTATATATCTGATAATCAAACGTAGGGCCCTGCGTATATGCATCAATATTATTTTGGTAATAGAAGAGTCATTTGCGAATGGAACAAGGTGACTGCGGCACCGTTGTCAGCGAATGATTAGGGGATCTTGTAGGTGGCATACTAAAAAAAAACTGCTTGGAGAGCATGGTGTTGTGGTCACTTACTGACACCATATTCGTCTCGGGGCTTGGATGTGATCTTTGAAAATAATAATTTTACTTGAATCATCTAACGTTGTTTTATTTACTTTACAGTGGCTCGAAGTGATCGTCCTGAATTGGCTAACGAGAATCTTCAATCGTGGACACCTTAAAATAGATGTAAACGACACGAAAACGCAATCGGTAATCCAGGATTTCAAAGTGAAACTCACATACTTCCTGTACGAAACCTATGCCAACATCATCATTGACCAGTTCTTCAGCATTATCATTGGTTAGTTATTGAAAAGACATCTGTCTTCTCTCATGATCTTCATCTCTCTCCACAGACTATCCTGATTCAATTCCTGCAATTGATGATCTCAAAATATGTCTGGAAAAGATTGATCTGCGCAAGCATCTCATCAAGTCACTGAAAGAATCGCTGGAGGCGCGAATACTGCATCCGGGCGTCAATACAATGGACATTCTCACGGGCTATGTTGCGGCGATAAAAACCATTCGTCATTTGGATAGCAGCGGAGTGATACTGGAAACAGTCACCGAACCGGTAAAGGAATATTTAAGAAAACGAAGTGATACAGTCAGAAGGGTTGTCACGGGCTTAACGGAGGAAGGCCCAACGGACTTGGCCGAGGAGTTGGCTAAAAGCGAGGCCTTGAAAGAGAATGTAGATGCAGCTGGAAAGGACGAAATGGCGAATTGGGAAAACTGGCAGCCGGATCCTGTGGACGCTACACCGGGTGAGTTAAGTTTTGTTAAATTGTTAGCAGTTTAGAGGAGCAATTTATGATTTTTTTTTCAGCTCCATTCACTCAAAATCCGCGAAGCAATCGGTCTGCGGATATTATATCAATGGTAGTCGACATTTATGGTAGTAAGGAACTATTTGTGAATGAGTATCGCAACTTATTAGCCGATAGATTGCTCTCGAGCCTCGACTTTAATCCCGACAGAGAAATTAGAAATCTAGAGTTGCTTAAGCTTAGATTTGGCGAAACCCTACTGCATAGTTGTGAGGTTATGCTAAAGGATATCAGTGATTCCAAGCGGATAAATGGCCACATCCAAGGGGATATAAGCTACAATGAGAGTAGGTTTCAGTTTAATTGTACTGATAGAGATTTTTTTAATGATCTTTCGCAAATTAGGTAGGAAATTCGACTTGAAATCTCTAATAATTTCATCCCAGTTCTGGCCGGCATTCAATAAAGAGACCCTTGAGCTGCCTGAAGAGATCGAAGAGGAATTTAAGAAGTTCACGAAGTCGTACGAGGCTTACAAAGGGAATAGGACACTGTGTTGGCGCAATGTGACGGGTAGAGTGGAGCTTGAAATTGAACTGGGGAATCGAACGTTAGAAATAACTGCAGCCCCCACGCAGGCCATCATCATCTACCACTTTCAAACGAAAAGTAAAATATTCTTTGGTTACAAGACTAGATACTAATTTGTAGAATCCTTCCTTAGATCAGTGGTCGCTAGACGAACTAAGCGCGATAATGAAGATTCCTCCATCGGTACTACGACGTAGAATAGGTTTCTGGCAAACCCAGGGCCTGCTTAGGGAGACCCAACCAGATACTTACGTTCTAGTAGACGAAAGTGCCGGCACTGGGATCGAGGACATGCAAACGACTGACATTGCAGAGGATGACGAAAGTGAGAGTGCCATGGCATCGGCCAGTGATCAACGCGAGGAGGAACTTCAGGTAACAAGCACACATTTACTTGTTTATTCTTCCAGAATTCATTAGTTTCATGTTAAGGTGTTCTGGTCGTACATCGTTGGTATGCTGACAAATCTTGATTCTCTACCGATTGAACGGATACATCAAATGCTGAAAATGTTCGCCTCCCATGGGCCGGGTGTTGAATTCTCTCAAGAAGAGTTAAAGAACTTCTTACAGCGCAAAGTGCGTGAGCATAAGCTCATCTTTAGCGGTGGTGTGTACCAACTGGCAAAATAAATAAAGGAAGCGAAATTATTACTTTTCTTTGATTAATGAATAAAATAAGCGTATAGCTAACCTAAGAACTAGCTATTAAAAAATGGAGTAGTTCATAGAACGATGGCGACTGCGTATTTTGACAAGCGATCGCAAGTGGATGGAACAACCATGTATGCCATTCGTAGGTCTGTCTATCTAAAGCTATCCCACAATGTAGGGTGCGTAGTGTTATACTACTTTCCAATAAAAGTCTTAGTAGGAGTCTTACGTTTTTAACATTTTCTTCAGATGCTTCTAACAAGATTTATTTATTTTTTTTTGTGGGTAGGTGAAAATCTTCAACAAGACACTATGCGGATCGCCAGCCCGTGCGCATAGTAGTGTGGGATTCTTACCCACTAAAAAACCTCCCTTCAAAACAGACTTTTTTTTTTATTTTTACTACAACTCGACTTATCAAGTAGTTTTCATTTCACGAAATAAGGACGTACAGGTACCTTCCCATTAGAGTTTCTGCTAGCTCCGCAGTTTAGACGCGATTACTTATCGCGCTAAGTCTAAGGGTTTGACACTTTGTAGACGGCGTAGTAAATTTCTTTCATCCAAAACTTGGAGGACTGTAATATTTACGTGACTTTCTAGTCGACTTTTATGCCTTCTCGCGTATTTTTTGATTTCATTTTCTATTGTTTTAATGCCGAGATCTCTGGATATCGCTATTTCTGATATACCATGGCGCATTAACAATACTTCTTAACACTTTGTTTTCAAAAGTTTGTAAAATAATAATGTTACTTATTTTGGTACCACCCCAGAGGTGTATACCATATGTATGTCCACATTGGCTTTAGCACTTGCTTATATAAGAGCAATTTGTTCTCTATATTATGCTTGCAATATTTTCCAAGTAACCAATACATTTCTCTATATTTATTATCTAGTTCTTTGTGTTTTTTCTTTAAATGCGTTTTTCATTTCAGCTTTGTATCAAGTGTCATTCCAAGATACTTAGCCTCGTTTGTAAACGGGCTTTGAACCGAGTTTGAAAAGATCGGCAAATTATTTATTTTTTTATAAGTAAAATTTACATGAACAGATTTGGTCTCGTTGAGTGCGATTCACTAAACCTTTGTCCATTCATTTACTCTATCCAAAGCTTCTTGCAGTTTTTCTGCAGTATCTTCGACCGTTTTACCTACTGCCAAGATAGCAGTGTCTTCGGCAAATGTAACTAGCTCAGTGCCTTCTACTTGCGGTATATCACGAGTGTATTGTAGATATAAAACTCGACCAAGAACACTTCCTTGCGGCACCCCAGCCATTATTTCCTTAAAATCTGAATATTCGTTTCCACATTTGCCGCGGAATAATCTATTCGTAAGGTAGTTCTTCAAAATATTATATATGTGCTCTGGTAGAACTTGTCGTAATTTAAACTTTAAGCCTTCATGCCAGACCTTGTCAAAGGCTTGAGAGACGTCAAGGAATACGCTTGAACAAATCCTTTATTTCTTCAAGAGATTTTTCGATTACATGTGTTATTCGATGCACTTGATCAACTGTAGAATGCTTATCTCTGAATCCGAATTGATGATCCGGAATCAGATGCCTTTCTTCTATAACTGGCTGTATTCGCCTAATCAATATTCTCTCGAAGACTTTGGATATAATTGGAAGGAGCAAAATTGGTCTATAAGACGTTTTTTCATTCGGCGGTTCTCCGAACAAGATGTTCAACAGATTTTTATTAAATTATTGCATACATTGCTTGCTTATGTGAACAGAGAGGCAAAATGTTTGGTGGTTAACATATGCTTGCTAGGCATATATGATGTTTAAGAAATAAGGGATGCTCGGACTCCAAGCCCCAAACAATGCCCGACGACTACGTGAACATTAAAGATTGCCTTGCGATTAGGTAATATGTATCCCTAAGTATGAGCCTGGAATCCTAACGCACACATAGCTTCGAGTTTTTTGTGTATGTCCAAGGCGAAATCTTACAAAACACTTTCCCATATTAGATTTAGTGCTTATCGTAGATACTTATAGTTTTCTCCAATTTTGTTGATAAAACGAGTCCATTTCCAGATATGAGTACTTCTCTGAGATATTTTGCAGGATCGCTGAAGATTCTGTGAAGAATATTGAGAAATAACTTGGAACCGTATCAGCTGATAAAACATCGCCTTTTAAACTAACTGTTGCGAATCTATAATGCCATCCTTGTTCTTAGAACCGTCTGAACAATATTGATGCCCTAATAGGAGTCGCCGTTATGGGTGGTCCTTATTTCTATAAATAATTATAAATATTTAACCTTAGGTTTGTATGGTCTTTGTTAAGTTTTTAAAGCTGATGGTAGTCCTATGCCCTCTGCATCAAGGTCAAGGCACTATGTGTTTCAAGGGTATTTGGTGCTTTAGTGAACAACATTTTTATTGGTGTAGCTCTTAAGGCTTTTATGTTTGTTCCATGTCCATGCTGCCGCATGGCCTGCGAGACGTTATCCACCAACCATTTGTGGAGGACTAAGTGGACGACCTGTACCTGTTCTGGTGTGCGATTCTAGACAGTGCTAATAATGAGGGCGGTCAATTGCCTGAAGACAGCCTCCTCAGTCTATCCGGACTAACGTTCTTGCAGGGTTTTTAATCCCTGGGTCAGGACGAGAGCGACATCTTCTTCGATGAGCTCGTCAGTCTCGCCAAAGATTTGGCGGCTTTCCGCCGAATGTGCTAAGGTGACCCAATCAACGGCAACGTCCTTCAGCATGACTGGGTCAATCTCACTCCTTGGATCTTGTGCGAATTCTGTCTATCACGTAGTTGGGCACTCAATGACTACCGATGACCATCTCGCTGTTGGAGTCAAGAGAACTGGTAACCAGTGTCATGTCGATTTAATGCTTTTTCTCACGAAACTCAAGAAAGACCGAAACGGAATCTAAGTGGCGGCCTGGCGTACCAACTAGCAAAACAAACAAAAGCGCAGTTTTTTCCGTTTTTTATTAACAAAAAATATAAAAATCCGACCATTTCGGGCTACTCGTCTTCAACCACTTCCTCGGTATCTGCTGCGGCATCTTCCTTGGAGCTCTTCGCCTTCGAGTCCTTTTTCTCTTTAATCATTTTCCGGTACGCTTCGAGGTCTTCCTTCAGCGGATCGATAAATCCATCGAAGTCGAGTTCTTCCAGCGCTTCTAGTATGTTGTTGGCGGTGATGGTCTTGTGATTTTGCTTCTTGGCCAAAGCAGTGGATGACGACGTGAGGAATATGACGAATACGGAGGCGGCTCGGGCGATTGCCGCACGAGCCTCTTTGCTGACAATGGCATTATCGGGAAGTGCCTCTTTGATGAGCCGAGCGACGACAGACGTTGGCAGGTTCAAGTCCTCTATCCTTTCAACCATCTTAACTCTGTTTTGGTGTTCTTTATGAAATGTTTTGTTCTAATCCAAAATTCAATAAAATAGAATGTTTTGGCGGAAAGCTCGCAATATTATGCCGGGGCAACGTTAGTGTGAAAACACTTGTGACATGCGATGACATGCGTTACAATCGATAACAATGCTCAAAACGATAACAAATTGGAATTACTAAGATAGGGACGTTCACATGTCCAACATATCTGACAGACCGATGGATGACGGACAGACCGATGCTGTTATCGTTCACATTGTCAAACATATCTTTTCAAGTGAATTTCAATTGTGGACGTACTGGTTGATAGCAGCACTTGTGACAGATAGAATTTTAAAGAATTTTATACTTTTCATTTTTTATCTTCCAAGTCCCCGGTACACTTCCACGAAGTGAAGGCGAAACTCATTCTAGAGTAGTTGCCACTTTATTCATCCTTTTGATACAATGAAGCGCTAAATATAAATTGATGGATATTAACTACCAATAATTAGTTATTCATATAACGTTTTATTCTAAGTATTCTGTATATTCCAAAAAATTCTTTCCAGAATTTTACATTTTCGCAAACAACCATTTTTTAAGTCACTTCAGTTTTCCGCGAACAACCACACAGCTTGAATATCTCTCGGAAATGAAATTTCCTCCATGTCGGACAAACACTCGTTCACACTATCCGAAAAGTCTGTCCAACCACAAAAATATCAAAAATGTTTGTATAACATGCAGCATGTTCGACAGACCGTCGTTTCTTGTGTTCGATCAGATTTGAGTCAGTCAGAACATGTCTGCCAGTTATGTTGGACCGTGTGAACTCCCTTAATTGCATATTAGTTATATTCGCTTGGTATCGTATACACGCTTGAAAAAGAAGTATCAAGAAACGCCTATCCCCGCTAGCGAATATCGATATAAAAACTTCGCAGCACATACATCTCACTGGTACTTAGCTGTTTTTTAAAATAGAAAATAAAGTACATATATATGTATAAACTTATATAAATATTTTTTTTTTCTCTATAGAATCATGATCGGTCATTATTTTATTTCGTTCGCCAGTAATTAATGGAGCTGTTGAGAATTGATAATGTATACATTTGTGACGTTGCCTTGTAAGTTAATTTAATATGGCTATACTTTTCCAGGATGCCAAATTACCGAAAGAATGTGTGGCCTATTCCCCCAAATATGCCCGTTAGAGGCAAATTTTGCAGGCATTTTTCTTTGGAGTTATCTTCAAGAGCTCGCGTATTTGATCAAGCCCGAGACAATCACGGAGCTCAAGGACAACATTGAGACAAAAATTCAAGCGCTGCAGCTAGAAATTTTGAAAAATTTTAAAAAAATCAGATGATTAAAGAAATTTGTTTGTATATTTTATGTACCCATATATAACAAAATATATACCTATATATCTACACATAAACAAAAAAAAAAATTAAGTTTTTAAGCAACATGGTGACTTATGGCCCACCCTTTATATACTTACAGTGAACTCTCGATTTTTGAAACTAATGAAAACACGACCGTGATGCCAAAATCGAAAAAGTTGCTTTAATCGAACAGAAAATTAAAACACTTTAAAAAGGCTTACACAATATACTCTGTGATGTATAAATAAAACTAAATATGTAAATTACATTTAAGAATTTAAATTTTATTAAAAAACAATCTAGACGCCTCGTAGTAACGGCACTGTGTCTAGACGATTTATGAATTTATCAAAAGTTTGCTCTTGACTGCAGCATTGCATAGTAAAGCGTACACACACTTCTGAATGCCTGCATTTTGGGTCGTACTCTTTCAAAATTGCGAATAGAGAACTTTTTTTTGTGTTCGTTGCTAAAATCGAAAAATGTAAATTCACTACGTAGGTTGCAAATATCGAGGCTTGCAATCACTGCCCGAACACAATGATGTAGCTGAAGCTGAAGTACATCGCGCTGTCATAGTTAAATACACACACATCCAATACTGCGAGCACTATGTGAAGCTGAAGCTTGCCGCTGAAGTAGAAGTGGGGTTAACTTCAGCTTCACTGCAACGCGGTTTTTTGACATTTCCATACATAACAAAAAAAAAAACAAAAACAAAAAGATAGGCACATCAGTAAACAGAAAAATTAATCCATCTAGTAAAAAGAAACAATATACTATGCGATTTGAGTAATCCTCACAATAAAAATATAACAAAAAAGCCAAGGTGTGAAAAAAAAAATTCCGAAGCATTTGGATTATCAACAACAAACACCCGTGCACCGCTTCACCATTGTGTTCATACTCAGCTTCATCAGTGTGAAATTTTTTGACAGCGCTAGAGGTAGTAATGTCAAATAATGTCATCTGATTAAAATTGCGTTTTTCTTTTTGAGTGTTATGGAGATTTGATTATTTTTGTGAGATTATTTTGCTATAATAATAATATATATTGTAATACAATAGAAATAATAAGAAATGGATAAATTTACTTTCCTTTCACAAGCAAAATACATTTTCCACGGCGTGCTCTTTCATTTTGACTGTAACGAATATTTTAAATTTATTGCGCTACTGCTGAACTCAGTTCAAAAATCCACCACGAAAACATCGTATAGAAAACCAAAACAGTCTTCAACAGTCGTCGATTTCTCTGTCTGTCACTTGTAGCGCTGCACAAGTTAAAAGTAAACCAACTTCGTACTACACTACTGCTACTGCTACGCCGCAGCTACCTCATTGTGGGCGCACTACTAAGTTCCCACATATTCTTACCTTGTGAGACGTCGTACTACACTACTGCTACGCCGCAGCGGCATGCATTGTGTTCAACTAGTAAATGTATGAACAGCTAATGAAATTTCACTTTCAGACTATGTCTGAAAAAAAAAAAAGTTTCAACATCACTAGCTCCTTTGTTTCAAAGCGGTATTGAACAGAAATAAAATATCCGCAAGCATAGATGTCTGCTTCGAAGTGAAAAAATTTCAGAATTTAATTCAGTCGTTGCAAGAAACTCATCAAAACAAGTCGTGCTTAGGAAATTATCACTTCTTTTTTGGAGTTTTTTTTTTTTTTTAAATAAATTGATTTTCTCCAAATTGCGTGTGCACTGGCATTTCTTTAATTGATAGCGAGGCGGCGTTCAGAGCGCCGTCGATCCGCTACATTTGGTGACCTCAACGTGATGCCAGTGCGCAATAATTTCTCGGAGCTGTGCCGGACGAATCACTACAGCACCAGCAACCGCTGAATGGACCAACGCCGCAGAACCAGTACCGCTGAAGCAACCGGCCGGACTAACACCTACATCAGCAAAACAAGCAACCACGGCTGGACCAACGCCTGTGGAGGCAGCAACCGCTTAACCGACCACGGCCGGACGAACAACGTAAGAACCAACAACCACTGAAGCGACCTGCCGAACCAACACCAAGAGCTTCAGAGCTAGCAAGAGCTGGTACCGACCGAGTATGGACCAACGCCTGCAGGGCCAGCAACCTCTGAGCCGACCACGTGTGGACCGACGCCTGCAAGTCCAACAACCGCTGGATGGAACACGGCTGGACCTGACGCTTGTAGAGCCAGCACGGCCAACGAGGCCAAGCACGCTCACACTTTAGCAGGGCTCAACATGCTGCAGCACGGCCAACTAGGCCCAACACGCTCCAGCATGGCCCAATACACTTTAGCGTGGGCAACGAGTTTCAACACGCTCCAGCACGGCCAACTATGTCCAGCGCTGCTCAACATACTGCAGAATGGTCAACTAGGCCCAACACGCTCTAGCATGGCACAGCGCGCTTCGGCTCCAGCCCGTCCAACGAAGGCAAGCACATTCCCGCTTCAGCAGGGCTCAACATGTTGTAGCACGGCCAACTAGGCCCAACACGCTCCAGCATGTCCCACGCTTTAGCGCGGCCAACTAGGCCCAGCACGCTTCCACTCCCAGCATAGCCAACGCGGCCCAACACGCTCCAACATGGCCAGCTAGGCTCAGCATGCTCCGGCATGGCCAACTAAGCTCAGCACGACAGGCCAGGTCCCGCACGCTTCCGCTCTAACACAACCAACGCGGCCCAGCACGCCTGCAACATGCTCAACACGGCCAACGTGACCCTATTACACCACAGCAACGAATATTGAAACTATTTAAATGTTAGCGGTTTTTTTTACAGCCAGTACACTTGAACAAACACAGATGGCGCAAGTTTCTATGGCGAATATTTTGTTTCTGTTTAATACCACACTGAAACAATGGCGCTGGGGATGCTGGAACACATTTTTCTGCAGACATAGCACCTACATAGGTATGAAAGTGACATCTCACTAGCACTCCATATAATAATACGTCAATGTTCGAATCAGTGCGTAGAAATACTCAGATTGAAATCTCAACTCCATCCATCGACTCGTCATATAAACTTAGTATAAAGTGGGAAATAGACTATACAACCTTCGTACTGACTTGAGTTACCGACATCGGCCCAACTGTTGTATGCAGCACACACATTATACAATCTGCGTACGACTTACGTACAACCAAACATATTATTCAGTCATTTTACACATACACACCATATAATTTCCATACAATCTGCGCAAGTGGCGGCAGTTGTACAGTCTAGACCTGTGACCATACGATATCGATACAACAATCGGTTGTGTGGATGCACGATAGAATTATTTCATACAACACTAAAGCTATCAAACCGTTGTATCATTTATTTCCCATACTATTAACACGGGTGTACCCGTCCACGCGTACTAGAAGTATAACAAAAGGAGCTGGGCCTCCAGGTTGGGGGCAGACTTGGCCAAAGTAAAATGGGCAGACTCCTGGCATAAGTACGGGTATAAATCAGCTGCTTTGAGCAACTAAAGTCATGCATTACATCGCTATTCATAGAGTAGTGCAAGATCAGTGCGTCTAGACAAGACTAAATGGGCGCCTATTGACGAGCTCAGCCGCGAAATCAAAGCGAAACTCATTCTGGAGTTGTGGCCGCATTTCGTTCATCCTTTTGATATAATGTAGCGCTGAACGTAAATTGATAGATATTAACTACTAATAGTTAGTTATTCATACAACGTTTTATTCTAAGTATAACCTGTAATTAACAATTCTTCGAACCGATTTTATTGCCATCAAAGTAGTCACGCAAAAAAACGATTCGAAAATAATTGTGTCCTTTTCCAATATCAGAGGACACTGTAATTAAAATCCAAAATTAAACTAAGGAAACGGCTGTTATAATTTCCACTCTCTGCGATATAAGAACTTACCCATCCTGTTAGGTTGCTTTGGAAATCAGCCAAAAGTAAGCAAATAAATACTATTTCCAATAAAGTGACGCAATAGAAGTCTCACCCCTGCAAAACGTTTAACATGGGTGCCAGCATTCGTTTCAATAAATAACCTTGAATGACTGTAATAGTGTCCCCCCGAAGTCATATAAGAGTTCATAATGCACTCATACTGCGTTATGTAAGCCAGCAAACAATCCAAACAGTCTCAATCGATGACAACCAAATCGTGATAACGAAAAGTATCTCCTTACGTCACAAGCTGAAAAACAAATGCAAATATGCTCCCGGCTGATTATCAGCCACAGAGGTGACGAACAGAATGCTAAGATTAGAAGCTACGACCAACAGAAAGCTAGTTCTTTTAAGTTTTTTGTTTCTTTATTGCTCGACCAATAATTTTGTTCCCGTTATTATATGGTAGAAAGTTGGAAATGCTTTACGATTTTCTGCTTAATACTAAGAACGACGACGAATCCGACGACAGAAGGATATTTTATTCGTAGACCCAGTTCTCGGCGGCTGGGGTCCATGAGACCAATTCCTTCTCATTGAACCACAAAGCGATTTCCTTGTTGGCCGATTCAACAGCATCGGAACCGTGAAGGATATTGCGTCCGACTTGGATGCAGAAGTCGCCACGGATGGTTCCTGGTAGCGAGTCAGCTGGGTTGGTGGCGCCCAACATCTGGCGGCCGGTTTTGACCACATTCAAGCCTTCCCACACCATTGGAACCACTGGACCTGAGTTCATGTAATTGACCAAACCGGGGAAGAAAGGGCGGCTAGACAGGTCAGCGTAATGCTTCTCCAGCAGCTCCTTGGACGCCTGTGGGTGAGAAAATGTTAACGAAAGTGAAATTGATGACGTAGCATAGGTCACAGGATGTCAATTCTTTTGAGGTTATGTAGCCACACGCGGTGAAATCGTTTTCGCGACCAAATTGTAAATTATGCGTCTTTTCTCAGTTTTAAACGTTCCACACGCGATTACACAATTCAAACTTTGATTCCAGCGAGCGACAAGCAATTATCTCTGAACGAGACCACGCACGGAGGTGCATACAAATGGCGACCAACGGGTGGAAGATTGATTTTTATTTCTTTTTTTTTTCGGGAGGGAAATGGGGTGGAATATACGTACCCAAGTGAATTTCATGGCAACCAGCTTGAAGCCCTTCTGCTCAAAACGTTCGATGATCTTGCCGACGAGTCCACGCTGGACTCCGTCGGGCTTGACCATGATAAAAGTACGTTCCTTGTTTGCTGCCATTGCTGCTGAGAACAACGAGAAGAATGCCAAAATTGAGGCGATCATCAAAATGCCGGAGCCGAGAAGCCTACGTCGCTGTTGGCAGCTGGTGTGTTCAAAAAACGTCATTTAGAGCGGTAAGGTGGTGGAATCGGTAGGTGGATTTTCCTATGTGCGAAAGAAAGAAAGGAATATTTAATTGGATTAGAGTTGCCAGTAGATGGGAACCGGTGGATATCAAGGTCAAAATCGATAGATTTTTGAAAAGACGGGGCAAGATAAATGTCAGCGAATTGAGATAAGCGAGGGCTGTGTTCGAATGGTGGCATCAATTTAGTGAAACGTAATGTAAGAAGAAGGTTAAAACGTAAAGGCAAAGAAGGTTAACTACAGAAATCTTAATTAAGCTTAAAAAAAAATATTTGACGCAGCACAAACAGCTCTTTAAGTGCCTGGACTTAGCTTCTCACAACCACTCGTGTTGTGTGCGTTATATTTGTTCACACGAATGGAAGAGACCTTCAATTTAGTGCAGTATCCGAAAGGCAATTTATTCGAGCTTTCTCGTGGCAATACTCTCGGATGTTTGTCAGACGTTCGCGAGAGTTGGGACCGTGAAAGCACACAGACACGTTAACCGGTTGCGCCACGACACCCACTTAAGTTTATCCCATGTTATTATCAGTTGTAATCGACGTTTTTTAATCACTTGATAGGTACTTTAATTTTATTTTAAAAACAAATAATTTTTGTCAAGCAGGAATGACTCGAGTCTTTTAGCTCAGTTTTCAGAATAAATTTCGATATACATCCGATTAATGTATTCGCTGCTTAGTCTGCTATTACACGATGACTTTTGGGGCATGAGCCTTTTCTCTGTTCTATTTTGAACTTTTATTCTGCAAGGCTCGCGCTATTAAGCTTTAGAAAATATTCCGAAGAGAATAATTAACAGATATAATATAATTTGTACAATATTTGCAGCACGGGATGATATAATCTGCATTCGTTGCAAGAACGTAGCATGCACTTTGACCAGCTTTGATAATATGTCTGTTTTGGTGAGAATTATGCAAAGCAAACTATTTACCCTGATTACCGTAATCGTAACGGTCAGCAGGTCATAACTATGAATAAAACGAAAATCGTCGAAAAGCGTAAAACGCAAACGGTAATCTGGGTGATTAGCTTTTCAGCAAAACGAACTCAGTCAATCTGGATTCAATCTTTTTTTATATTTGAAGATTGATTACCATCTGCCATAAGCTGTCAAAATAATCGCAAGAAAAAAAATAATAAAACCAATTTTGGCTGAAACTAAAGAAAGTTCATTTTTACTTATTATTATTATCCGCCTGCGGTGCTGAAACTCTTGCTTGGAGTTATATAATTCTAAGAGAGCGACTGTTTCCCCTCTATTGCAATTTGTCTTTACTCTAAGTCCTTAGGCAATTCAGGTTTTGTAAATAAAAAAACTATTTACATTGTTCATCTTATTTATCTTTTTTCCTCACCCTACATTTTCTTCCAGAGGAATATAAGAAATGCCAAACTACCGAAGAAGTACGAAAATCGTAAAATAAAAAAATAAAAATAAAAAAAAACATGGTTCTGCCACCTCTAGAACTGAGTATTCTGAAATATTCATCGGGAGTAATTTTTCACTCTAGAACTCAAGTAGTTATGAGTGAAAATCATTGTTGTTCTGAGTGCTAAATTTTACTTCACTGGCAACCACTGAGTTGCGATAACTCACCAAAACAGGGTTTTTGCTTCAGATAACTAATGCCTGAAACACATTAGCTGCGTTTTTTTTTCCCCCGTGAACTGGTTCAGTTCATATTTTTACGCAGGATGCAAAAACAACAATTGAACCAGCACTTGAGCTGGTTCAATTTTCGTAAACCAGAATTTCAATCCCATACCTCACCACTAGATGGCTTTTCACAAAAAAAAATTGTATGTAAAGCTTGGTAGCTTTCCTGAATGGCAGAAATAAATCATAGTTATTTGTTGTATCCTCACTTTCTGACATAAGTATCTAAAAACACTTAATTATTAAACAAATATAAAAATATTAAACACTTTTCTCACTTCAATTGCTATTTTTCCGCCATTTTTAATCCATATTAAACGTCAGTGTGTAGTTGCTGCTACCAACTTGTGAAAATGAAATTTCTAGGTGAACCAGGAGGGTTTTTTTATTTTGAGATGAACTAGTTCAGTTCACGGGGAAAACAAAACGCGGCTAATATCACCTCGACCTCGGTTTTTCTCCCGTTACGTCTCATCCACCTCGAGAGCGCGTTGAATGTATGTTTACATTTTTTTCCTTTGTTCCACAGCTGTTAGATGTCGAAGCAAAGCAAAAGTTCAGCTCATCTCAACTTCTGCCTTGGGTTAGTGTCGTTACGTAGCATTACGTTTTTCTTTACGAATGGAAAACGTGAGGTCGGGGTGCAAGCGACATTGTGATAGGATACATTGATTCCCTATAGTTAAACTCATAGACGTCAGGCGAAACCGAGGTCGAGGCGCTATTGTGTTTCAGGCATAAAAGCAAAGCAACATTTACAGCCAACTAATAGAAGGGCGAGCAACAGTACATACCTGACAAAAGTGTTCCGTCAGTGCTTGGGAAATATTATTGTTTTTTTTTTTTTTTTATGTTTGACTTCTGTTTGTTTTTTCGTTGGTTGGTTCCTTCTTAAATACATAAAATATACCATAGATTATAAAAACTGTTGCAAACTGTTGTTCCTCTGACCCATTCATGTTATATGTAATATTGCTTTACCAATAATCAAAGGTCTGATGAAGGACGTCTGCATATCCGAAACGCCATAATGAAATAAACATTTTATTTGACCTAAAATTGACCATTAGGTAAAATCAGAAATGAAGACACCTATGTAATGTTACGAAAAATTGCGGATATAATTAAACTGTACGAAATCCGTACTTTTTTTTTCTATAATTTGCGTGTACTCAAAGGGCTATGAATACCTTTAACATGTTTACACACAGTGCGGGCGTTGGAAATGATGGATTGAGAGAGAGAGAGAAAGATTTTGGTGTAGTGGTTCATGAAGCTCAGTTTTTTATGCTTCAGCTATTCTCCGGGGTTGGCGTCCAGATAACTGGGGATTTTTTTTCTTATTATTGTCATTGCTTCTGATTCACAGTACTTTTTTCCCGATAATCGATGTCAAGCGCAAATCATCATCAATAAAGCGAACAATTTTTCAGCCACGTGACCAAGCTACTACCAGTGTTATGCCTTCG
This sequence comes from Brachypalpus laphriformis, assembly GCA_945910035.1. NCBI lineage: Eukaryota > Metazoa > Arthropoda > Insecta > Diptera > Syrphidae > Brachypalpus > Brachypalpus laphriformis. The sequence continues at coordinate 291,197,849 of OX246753.1, read as the reverse complement.
CAGTAGTGTTCACAGAGGATTATATTTACTAAAATAAATTTAAAAAGCGATGTGCGATTAATGAAAATGCAAGAATTTAAATTTTTATAGTTTAATCGTTAGAAGACATCTTTTCAAATACAAAAAAATTCAGAACAAATGAAACTATTGAAAAATGCCAAAGCAGTTCAAAATATTTTTAAAACATCTTGAAAACATTTGAGAAATTCGAAAAAAAGGCAAAGGTCTGCAAAGGCATAACACTGGCAGTAGCTTGGTCATATGACTGGAAAAAATATTCGGTCTGTTGGATGACTGATATGCCTATGACATCGGTGGTCGCGAAAATAATAATGTAAATCAGAAGCAAAGAAAAAAATAACAAAAACCTCCCCAGTTATCTGGACGTCACCCCCGGAGTTTCTCTGAAGCATAAACAACAGAGTTTCAAACCCTTACACTAAATCCTTCAGCATCTTTGTTGCAGTTGAAATGGATATGGGGTATACTGAGAGGTTAATTGTATTTGTGCAAAAATACCTACTTTTATAGGATATATTTAACGAAAATTATAAAAACGTGAGGACGAAGGATAAAGTGTAGAAGGCAAGAAATAAAAGCGTTTCTTCTCCGTCTAATGAGGAGTACATTTTTGCAAACACCGTGACTAAACTGTCGCCCTGGTGTGGACACACTCACGAGTTTCTTTGTCGCTGTTGCTGAGAAATCACAAATTTTGGCTTTGCAGTGTGAGCACACGTACCCCAGATATAAAGTTGATATAAATCGAAAAATCAAAACAAATCAAAAATGTTCGATCACAGAGTTTGGTTGTTTTATTCATCTTCATCATTCCTTTTTGATTACATTTTTGTAACTGGTATCACTCAAATTCTACATAATTTATTTATTTCACACAGCTTCAATAAACTACAATATCCATTGTGCAGACTGACATGATGTGAAGTCTAGTGTCACTTAGCACGTAGTTCAATACGCGGGAATAACCCCGAACATATTAACCCATTCATAGTAACAGCCCATGCTGACACTTCACAACACGGGAATAACCCCGAGCATTAACCCATTTATAACAACAGCCAATGCTGACACTACAAAACACCCAATGCACGGGAATAAACCCGAGCATTAACCCATCCATAGCAACAGACAATGCTGACACTACACCACATCAAATGCACGGGAGTAACCCCAAGCATAAATATAAAACACTAACCAAATTACATAAGATTTGCTGGTACAACTGCTCGACACCTAGCCAATGACCTGGAATAATTTATAATGAAGATATGCAATTAATGGAATGCTAGCAATGCATATTCGTAAGAATGAAGCAATGCAATAAGCTAGTAACATATAAATAGGTTTAAGTTTTTCAAATTGTTTTGTAGTCGAAGAAACAAAGTGCTCTCTTCACTATCACGTTGGTTTTTTACTCTGCCAAGTAAAACAAGAGGGTTAGTTATGTTTGAACAGGACTTAAGTTAGTTAATATTTAAACATCCATATTTAACGTATGTAGGTATCAATGTCAACACTATGGTTTTCCTCATTTCCCCAGTGCAGGCAATCCCTTACTCGAATATTCCAACCAAACAACCCTGGCCCGTAGTCAAAATCGACCGTCATAATAGAGCGAGACAACACTACCCAACCACCTTTCAGACATTTTCTTATTATTGAATTTTTTCCCCCAGACAAGATTAGAGTGTAATTTTTAAATTTCGGTGAAAATATTGGTTTGCCTGTAATTTCCGAAACAAAAAAAAACTTTCAATTAACTCTACATGCAATTTCAAACATCCAGTGCATATTACATTGTCAATTCCTCCATCGGTACACCCTGAAATTCGCCACAAAAAAAGTGTTGCACCCGTAGTGCTCTATACTCAGTGTAGCAAGTTTATGGAAAATTTCAAAAATACAAGTTTACCCACAATACCAGGGCGCAGCCCATTAAAATATTGAATTTTACGAAAATAGCCATCACAGAAAAACAAGTGAAAAAGCAACAACAAGCCCCCTAGAACCAAAAAAAAAACGAAAACTCGCCGCAGACAAATGTTTGATGGTGGATGTTTCGTAATTTTCCATTCATCGACTTTTATGTGAAGTGACACGGCACACGGGCATTACCAACACCACTACCAACAAACCCAAGAAAATTTGAAGCGTTGTTACACATTGATTTTCTATCCAACTCAACACTCTTCCGCACTCCGTCTTCCGCCGCCGGAAAGTAGCAAAGAAATTGCAAATTTTCTCAAAAAAGAAAAATCGATCGATTCTCATCGAGTAGGTACCACCTACTCGCCAGAAGCAGGAGTAGAATCTCTTGTAATGCAGTCCCAACAGCAGAGCCTCAGTCACGGCCAGCAGCAACAGCAGTCTCAAGCTCAGCAGCAGCAGCAACTCCTCCAACAACAACAGCAGCAGCAGGCGGCCGTCGCAGCAGCAGTCGCAAATAGTGCAGGTCCAGCTAAAATGAACGACAATCAGCCATTGTCCTCTGTGGGTAAGTACTTCAGCAGAAAATTTGTAGTTTTAGAGCTGCAAACCACTCTGGGGGTCGTTTTTTTTTTTTTAATTTCAACTGTGTGGAGAAGTTCAAGGTCGTTTGGGTAGAAAATACGCATTATTTCTAGTTACGTGAGCTGTATTTTTAGGTTTCTGATGATTAAATTGTTATAATACGTATAGTTTTGTAGCATACATATATACACACAACATTGTAGGAATTAGTAGATAACAATGGAGGAGGAAGTGCTGTGGCCCTCTGAGTGCAAAAAAGACCAACAATGCAACGCATTGCTCGAAAAAGAGACTTATCGCCGTGTGACAGGGGTTGCTTATATTTGCACACGAGTGCATAGTGTCCATATATACTTTTTGCTGTGAAATTAAAGTCGCACGTACATATGTATATTTAAGTGGCGAATTCTAGTGAACGTATGCATATCACATGTGGTTTTTTAATCGGAGAAAAACTGTCATATACATATGTACATAGAAAGGGAGAACAAAAATAATTATATTTTCCTTTAGTTTTAACATTTTGTTTGTTTCATTTTGGACGAAAATGTATGATGGCGAAAGCTGCTTATCTAGTTTTTATTTTATTTTTTATTTTTGCATTTGCTGCGACCAAGCAAAAGTAAAACAACAACAAGAGTAGAGAAAAACAACCCCCAGTAGCTTGTTCGTGGTATGTGTGCAAGAGGAATGAATAAATCAATGCACAGGTTGTCTCGTCATGAATTCTGTAGGTAGTCACAGCTTCTAGGAAGCATTTCCTCTTAACAAATTAATTATTGGTAAGAACTTATTTCGTTAGTTTAAATTTTTAAAGCCTTGTATGAGTAATAAATCTCTTAAAACCATATGATACCTTACAATCCGTCTGGAACGGATCATGCGACAAACTATCCTTCATTTTTTAGCCCAGGCCCTTAAAAATGGGAGTGGTATAGTTTTTTTTTTTTAATTCCTGTTTTTGTTTTTAAGCAGACGCCCTCAAAAATTGGGCGGTATAGAGATGGTCATGGTCTCCACATTATAGTAAGGATATATTCTAGTAAAAATATTGAAGGACATTTTTCAAATGTTTCAAAATTACACCTGGACCGCTCGTGTCCATAAAAGCTCATGAACCAGATTACAACTCTCTAAGTCAATATTCGGCACCTTAAAACTAGGGACAGACAATCGGACGAACGGACATTACTCAAATGCCTCGACTGTTTGTGCTGATGATTCACATACATACATAATAGGTACGAGTATGTACACACACATTTTGAGGGTTCCAACTTCAATATTTCTCTAGGCTACAAATTGTGTGTCAAACTTAATACTATGGTATATGCTATATATACCTATACTATAGGGTATCTATCTATCTTCTCTCTATCTACATACATATGTATATCTATATATCTATATCTATGTACCTACTTATATCTATAAATACATAATAAAGTGATAACTTTGGGCAAACTAATTGACAGATTTTAGTAAAACTGTCATTCTATACTTTAGATAGAGGCTTGGTCCCAATCTCCATATAGAATGATCACGATATTCCTCAACGGGATTAAAAGATACGAGTATTAAAATAAATGATCGCAGAGATAAAAAAAACAGACATAACCAGGCATTATAAAATTATACATTCGAAAAGTTTGAGAAGTACTGATTTTTTGTGCACTTTTATAACTACTCGTACATGTGTTTTTGACGCAGGCGATAACTGGTATTTGATGTTTTCCTTCTCTTAGCAAAACCTAGGACAAATTCGTGGTTTGGCCAGAGCTGCAAAGAGGCTATCAGGTTGGAAGAAGTAAATTTTCCGTCTTATATATGTACAATGTCCGAAAGGCAGTAAAAATGTTTGGTCATTCGTCGAAAATATTAAAAATTCTGCCTCGTCTGCTATCCCAACGCTCATTTACAATGACATGTTGTTGTTGTTGTTGTTGTTGTTGTTGTTGTTGTTGTTGTTGTTGTAGCAGTTACATATTTGTGTTGTTGGTTTGCCGGTCAGTGGTTTCTAGGCCCAGGAAGAGAGCCACGTCGATGGGACGGTTCCACAGCGCTTCCGGTCGTAAGGTGGTGGGTTTGGCCGGACAGTTGAAGAGGTGTTGTGTGTTGTGCGTGTTGTACCGTGTTGTACCGTTCGAACAGTCTGGACATCTGTTTTCGATGCTGGGGTCAAGACGTGATTGGTAGCTATTAAGTAGTCGGCACCAACCCGAGCGTAGTTGGGCTAAGGTTGCCCTAGTCTGGCGAGGTAAGTGACGGTCCTCATTGGCTATTGGTGGAGGGCGACCACCTAATACAATATTCGGGTGATGGTTACGTACTGCATTAGCTACCGCCGCGTTGTGAATGCTCTTGATGGCATCCTTGTAGCGCTGGGGGTCGAGGTGCGGGAGTTGAGTGTAGGCGTCGATTTCTCTTTGGAACATTGTCAGGTTTTTGCGGATATGCCGAGGTGGGTGCTAAAGCGTTGTTAGAGAGCAGCTGGGATGCTCTTGTAGGTGGCAGGCCAGGAGGAACTGTTGGGAGAGCATGGTGTTGTGCTCTTTGATGGACATCTTTTTGGTTTCTGCGTGGAGGTGGTCCTCATGTGCAATCAAGTGGCAACCGGTGATAACTCGCATGGCTGAGTTTTGGGGTGCTTGAAGATTCCGCCAGTTTGAGTTGCTCAGCTGTGGAGTCCAGATGGGAGCGGCGTAATTCATGATGGATCGACTGATCGCTTTATAGGTGGCTAGCAACGTTTCTTTATCTTTGCCCCAGGAACTGCCAGCAAGGGATTTTAGAACATTGTTGCGGGAGCTGAGGCGGCTGCGGATGTTTGATGCGTGTGCGGAGAAAGTTAGCATGCTGTCAAAGGTGACACCCAAAAGTTTTGGCTGTGTGACTGTGGGTATGCGTCGATCTGCGACTACTATATCGAGCTGTAACTTCGCTGCCTTTATGCAGGGCGTGAACAGTGTGGCAGTGGATCTTTCCGGCTGATAGCTGTAGATTGCGGCTGCTAAAGAACTGTTCTAGGACAGCTAAGTAGTTGTTTATGGTCATGCACAGCTCAGGCACGTTTGGACCCGAGGCGAGGATCGTACAGTCGTCCGCATATGACACAAGCGTAATGCCGTAAGGTCGAGGGGACAACTTGGAAATGTAGAAGTTGAACAGGATGGGGGACAGGTCACCACCCTGTGGTACGCCTTCTTTGACTTTCCTATATTGCGATCTCGTGTTCCGGAATTCCACGTAGGTTTATCGGCCGCATAGATAATTGGCTAACCAACGTTTGTAGGAGTTAGGCAGCGTGGACTCCTGATTGTCGTTGAGCATCGTAGCGTGTTCCACTGTGTCAAATGCTTTTGACAGGTCCAGGGCAACCGCGACTGTTCTGTGGCATGGTTGTCTTTGGTTCAAGCTATTACTGACTTGATTCGCTATGATGTTAAGAGCCGAGGTGGTGCTGTGGCGTTTACGAAAACCATGTTGATGTTGTGCTAGATTTAAGTGCTCAACAAGTGTTGGAAGAAGGAGTGCCTCCATGATCTTGACGGCCGGCGACAGGAGCGAGATTGGGCGGTAAGATTTGTTCTGATCCATCGATTTTCCTGGTTTGGGTAGGGATCACTCGATCGACTTTCCATACTTCTGGGATAAGTAGGGATTGTATGGAGAGATTTAGCACTGATGTTAGGTACTCCAGACCTGGTGTGCCGAGTTTTTTGAGCATCATCATCGATAACCCGTCCGGCCCAAGAGCCTTGGATGGTTTGGCTTTAAGTATGGCGGCTGCTACTTGGTCCGAGCTAAAAGTTTGGCGTTCAAGGTCCCGTGGTAGTTGGTGTAGCTTCCTGATTGTTGTTCTTTTGAGACGACTTGCCCCGGTAGGATGTTCAACAAATTGTTGGTTGAACGGTTTGCAGCATTTCTTCGGGTAGTTTTCTGGCTTTCCATTAAACGTGATCGTAATATTATCATTCCGCTAAGTTGGGTTTGCCAATGCCTTTACTGTCCACCAGAGCTGTTTGGTTCCCGTGCCGAGGTTGCATTTCCCCAGATGTTCTGCCCACTTTCTTCTGCGATGTTCATCGGTCAGACGTCGAATCTCGGAGTTAAGTTGATTAATTCTGGGGTTGGAGGGGTCTGCTGATCTGATGGAGCCGCGTTCGTCAGCAAGTAATGCTGCGGATGCTGGAAAGTTGGGGTGGACTTTGGGGATCCTGCCTGCTGGGATGAAACGCGTTGCTGCTTTTGTGATTATTTTGCGGAAGATCTTCTCTCCAACGAACGTACTTGTGGGCGGTGGTAGTATACTGAAGCAGTTGTTCGTGTACCTGGCCTTGTACTCGGCCTTGTTAAAGTTCATGAACGTTCTTTTCTCGGCAACTTGAAAATCTCTGGTACGTTCGATGGTAATGGTAATGGGTGGGTGGTCTGAGTCAAGAGAGACTTCTGCATTCCACGTGGTGTTGGTAAGTAGCGATGGACTGGCTAGGCTTATGTCTGGAGAGCTCTGGCAGTTGCGGGCAAGTCTGGTTGGAACTTCGTCGTTTAGTACACCAAAATCTGAGTTATCAATCTGTTCAGCAACATAAGTACCTCTTTGGTCGTTTCCTAGGGATGAGTGCAAAGATTCGTGATGGGCGTTAATGTCGCCTAAGATGATGCGATCTTTTCCATCTAGTAGATGTTCGATAGATGGAAGGGAACCTGAAGCACAGCTGCTGGTGGGTGGAATGTATATGTTGAAGATTTCGATTTCGATGGTACCAGATGTAATGGCGATGCCTTGCTGTTCAAGGAATGTGTCGGTTGTTGGTTGTGCCGGTGGTGTAATGGGTCTGTATTTGACCGCATTGTTTATTAGAAAAGCCAGACCTCCGCTGTTTCTAGCTCTGTCTTGTCGTAGGATGTTGTAATTTCCTGAGTTTAGTAGTTTGGACTTAGCGGTCAGTTTAGTCTCTTGGATTGCAGCTACCAAGATGTTATTGCGGTCCATGTAGTTTGTTAGTTCGCTTAACTTTCTTTAGATCCCATTGCAGTTCAGTTGCAGCACTTTTAGAACTGTTGGTTGCTGTTGTTGTTGTCTGCTGTTGTCTCCGAGAAAGCAGCTGCAGGTGAAATTGATGTTCGATTCCCAGTGGTTGTTCAGGCCCGAGCAATTACGAAGGTGGTACCATTCTGTGCAGGAATTGCACTTCACTGAGGTGGCGTTGCGATGTATAGGTTTGCGGCAGACTGAGCATAGCCATATCTGCGGTCCAGGGTTGGGCTCGATTCCGGCGCATAGAAGAATTAGTAGGAGTAGCCAGGCCGGCGTTGACTGCTCCATTGTTATAAAAACGATTTGGATAAATATGTAACTGGGGTTGACGATCCTTGGTCGAAAAACTGATGGTGTTGTCTTCGAGTTGCTCTGGTACGTAGAACCGATCGTCGTGAGAGTAATTTACAATGACATTTCAGCTGTCAGCTCCTTAGACAAAGCCAATCTGCTTGCTGCTCAGCATTTGTTCAGCCCGTTTCTAAAAAAGGCGAAATTTCCCCACTGTCCAATTACCGATCCATTGCACTTACGTCCCTTCTTTCCAGGGTCATGGTCAATAATCTGATAAATCGTCAGCTTATGAAATATCTTGATTCACTAAAACTCCTTTATGACCGGCAGTACGGTTTTCGTAGCAACAGGTCTACTGGCGATTTGATGGCATATCTCACCGAGAAGTGAAACCAATCTCTCCATCACTTTGGTGAAACAAAGATGGTTGCACTCGATATTTCTAAGGCATTTGACAGAGTTTACCATCAGGTTCTTTTGTCGAAAATGCGTGCACATGGAATCGTTGAGTCTATTCTTCAATGGATAAGAAACTACTTTTTGGGTCGTTAAGTTGTTTTGGACGCCTTCAAGTCTGCAAATTCACCATATAAATGCTGGTGTTTCCTAGGGCTCCGTTTTGTCTCTGACTCTCTTTCTCATTTTTATCAATGACCTCTTGTCTGCAACTTCCAATCCAATACATTCCTTCGCTAATGATAGCACCCTCAGTTTCTTATATTACATTGCCTAACTCACGCCCCTGCTCTTCGGCCGTAGAAAAGGAACGTCAGCGTATGTTAAACACATTAAATTCCGACCTGGGCAGCATCTTCTTCCTATTTCGGCGAGGTTATGATCCGAAAACAAGGGATCATAACCCTCCCACTTAACCGCATTTCTACTGATCCACCTGTGGGGTTCGCCTATTTGACCTCAGAAAATATCGGCAGGTCTCCCGATATTGGATCCCTCGGCCAATGAAGTGCCGATGTCGTCGCATTTGTGTGATCCAGGCATTTATAGGCCTGCCTCTCCTGCCTCGCGATGTCTTTGGAACGTTCATTGATATTGCCTTTTTAACAGGGTTCAAATTATCTCTTCTTTGAACGTGGCAATACCAGCTGAGCCGGTCCTAGACCGACCTGGACAGCATAACCATAACCAAATGGGGTTCAACCAATAGAGTGGAATATAATGCATCCAAAATACAACGCTGTTTTCTGTCTCTCAAGCGAAACCAAGACCCTCAACCATTATACCATTACCCTTTAATGGTACTTGCATCGCTGAATCTGGGAGGCATGTCATTACCGGTGTGTGCATCAATAACCATCTTCGATGGAACAATATTCGAGGTCGTCAAAAATGCTGCAAAATGTCTAGGATTCCTTAAACGGTGCAATAAATATTTTACCCCTTCTGATCTGACCTCGATCTATAAAGCATTCATACACCCAAAGCTGGAATATAACGCCCATATCTGGTCTGGTGCACCCAAGACCCTTCTGCGCATTCTAGATAGGGTACAGAATGACGCGTTAAAACTTATAGGTGATATAGACAATATTGTGAATTTCATAGTCTTACTTGAACATCGTGGAAATGTCTCGTGTCTCCCTTTTTTATCGCTTTTTTTTCTTTTTTTATAAAAAAATGTCCAGCGAAATAGCCAGTTGCATTCTTCCACTTCAAAACTTCACCCGCAATATGCCCGTGGCCTGAGAATCAGTATAAGGGTATTTGACGCCCACAAATTATATAAAAAAAAAAACATACATAGTTAATATTATTGTAGACCACGCAGACAAAGTCCCGGGTATCTGCTAGTAAGCAATATATCTAGTTTAACATGAGATGGTCTAACTCGAAACATCAGTGCACTCAAATTAAACCTTGCCATGCTTAGCGAGTGAGGTACGGGTTTGGGGATAAAAAGTCAGTTACCCGCAATAACAGAACCTCTTAGCACTGACTCACATTCGGTCTATTTTTCTTATTTTTATTGGTGATCTCTTGTCTGTTACTTCTAATGCAATATATCCCTTTGCTGGCGACCGTACTCTCAGCTTCTCATATTCGTTTCCAGATTCACGTCCCATAGAACTGGAGCGGCAGCGTATGTTAAGCTTATTAAATTCCGATCTTGACAGCATAATTAAATGGGGTGCAGAGAATAGAGTGGAATTTAACGCTTTGAAGACACGATGCTGTCTTCTGTCGCTCAAGCGACGTGTAGAACGTACAGAGGAATGCGTATTATACATATTTTATACATAAGAACAGAAAATATTCCACAATTTTTCTGTGTTAAGTCAGATATCAATGTCTAAGTTGCGTAGCCATTCCACTATTCCTCGGGTCACTTCGTTAAAATCTGTGAGATTGCCTTGATATGCCCGGTTGCTAAATTCTTCGCCAATTGAGTTAAGAACACAGCGAAATGTCTAGGATTCCTTAAACGGTGCAAGAAGTATTTTACCTCCTGTGATCTGGCTCCGATATACGAGTATATGGCATACATCCGCCCAAAGCTCGAATATAGCGCCCATGTCTGGTCCAGTGTATCTAAAATCGGCTTCAAAACCGTGCTTTAAAACTAATGGGGACAAAAGCATTACGGAGTCAATAGACTCGCGCTTAAACACCGAAGAAATGTTTCTTAGCTCTCATTATAACATTATATAGTGATACTATACATAACCCCTTAAGAGCGCACAGATTATTAAAAAAAAAATTTGTTGTTAGAAGTACTAGGTAATGAGTACTTTTTGCAGCAATTGTGTCACGGATAAAAGGGAATTAAATAAAAAAATATTATGTGGATTCATTAATTCATTTAAAATTAAAAAAAAAATTTTTGGGAAGATACTCGTAGCTCAAAAAATCAGTTTTTCTAAATATTTACTGCTGAACCTAACCAATCGCTACAAATACAATATTTCGTTTCATACTGGTTCACATACTGGTTGTTTTGTTGTGCGAATGAGACGACAATAGCACACACGTGGTGCAAATGTACATACACTACCGGCCACTTGATTATCCTCGTTTAAATCTTCAACCTTAATCATAATGCAGGGATAATTTCCATCCGATAGATTTTTAAAACTTTTATTTTCACATGTTCTCTGCTACCGGATGACATAGGTATGTACATATTTAAAAAAAATGAATGAAGCAATAGGGAAAGTCTCCTTTTCAGTTTTTTGTCTACTTCAACAAAGACATTTGATTACCCTCATCTGTAAAAATAAAATAAAAACAAATTATTTATTTATTTTTATTTTATTCATTTTTATAAATGGGACGCTTTCACATTAAGAAGAAGTTCTTATAAGATTGTGAAGCCTTTACATACATATATACATTTTCAATGGCCCGCTAATCCTTCATGAGGGTCGCGGGGGTAGGATGCTCAGGTGGACTCTCCATCCTTCTCGATCCTCCGCCATTGACTCCAATTCATCAGGAGGAACTACCCAAATTTCATGACCATAGGTGAGAGTTGAAACATACACCGAGTTAAAAACCGATAGCTTAGCTTGAATACTAAGTTCAGCCTTCCTTATAACAGATTGGCCAAGCTCTCTCAAAATTGATCCAGCCTGACCAATTCTACAGGATAACTCGTGAATAAGACCCCGATGTACTTAAACTTATCCACCTGCTTCAGTGGGACTCCACTAACATGCAGAGTGCACTGAATGGGTTTTTTGGATACGACTATTACTTCCGATTTGTTCACGTTGATCTTCATTCCAGCATCATCACAAACGGCTACAAACCTTTCGAGTGCGCGCTGAAGTTCGATTTGAGAGGACCCAAGGTTGACCAAATTATTACATTTTAAATTAATCAAGAAAAAAAAGAAAAACAAAAATAATAAACATATATATACATATTCATATTTATACATGCAAAATAAAATGAGTAAAGAGTGATAAGAATTAATAGTTTTTTATCAAAATTTAAAGAATTTATATAAAAAAGAAACTTACTCAAATAAAAGAAGAAATTTACTGAGCAGAAAGAAATTCTTTGAGTGCATTTTGGAACCCATTAATACATACTAAACTTCTCAACCGATTTGATAAAGAATTCCACAAGCGGACGGTATGGATGAGAAACTGCCACTCAGATGTTCTGCAGGCAAAAGTAGGATTAATTATTACATTCGTTCGGTTTGATATCGAAAATCGCAGTCCGCCATAAAGATAACCTGGCTGGTGTGACTGAATTATATTAAATAATAAAACGAGTGCCCGATATTGAAGAAGTTTGTTAAATGGCATATTGTATAAGCTTTCTGCATATCCTGATATGTGATCGTACCTTCTCAAGCCATAAATATAACGCACGGTACTATTAAAAGCAACGTTTAGCTTCCTTTTACAAGCAGCGTTACCACCATCACCATAGATTTCACACCCGTATATTAGCAATGAAACGACCAGTGTCTTAGCCAGCATTTTTCTTGTAAATAAAGGAATAAAATGTTGTGTAGCCCACAACATTCGAAGTGTCCCATAAACTTAACCTCGATAATGTGAACTCATAAATTTATACATTACTATCTTTATAATGTGAACCTTGAAATTTTCTCACCTCTATAATGTGAAATTTTCCTCAATATTGCGCATTCTTCTTTTGTTATTCTTTGATATTTGGAGTTATTTGTTTAGACATGTTTTTCCATGTTGTATCATGGTTGCTGTTATTTTTTGGGGGAATAACCTTTTTTATCTTATATGGTCATTCGTTTTTCGAAATTCTCTTATTTTTAGTTGAAAAAAAATGTTCCGATAATGTGAACCCCTCCAAAATGTGAACAGGCCCTTGTTTTAAATAGTTCACATTATCGATGTGGTACTGTAATAATGTTATTAATATTTTGTACGTCCTCCGTTTTTGCATACAACTTGAAAAGGTGTATTTTCTAAGGATCGATACACATTTTTTATTAATTTAATGGAATTTACCCAAAAGCGTCTTCGATGGCTTTGATAAGACTTTCTCTATTTTCAAATTATCTTCCTTCTGCGTAAACTTTCGCAATAGCTATGCCTTAACATTTTCAATTAGATTTCCATTTTTTAATACGTCATATAAAAGCCTATTAAAACTTATACGAGCAGTTTACAAGTTATAGCAGTTAGGTCAAAATTAATAGCTAAAGATTAAAAAAAGTTTGAAATTTTGCATCGGTTCTTCGCAATGTTTATTGCGCTTTGTGTTTTTCTAGCTATAACCATTTTATTTAAGCTTTTATTAGCTTAAACGACATTTGTAGTGTTTCAGAAAAGAGTTTATATAATACGTAGTAAAAATTCAGTTTATTATGAATTTGCCAGGAAAAAAATACCTTGAACGTGATAAAAACTTAGGAAAATAAAAATAAAAATGCTTGTATCAAATTTGCAAATAAATTATTGGTCATAATTAATAAATAAGATAATAAATTAAACATAATACATAGGCGAACCCCACAGGCGGATCTGTAGCAATGCGGTGAAGTGGGAGGGTTGTGATCCCTTGTTTTCGGATCATAACCTCGCTGATAAAAGGAAGAAGAAGAAGAATAAATTAAACATAATATATTATGTACATATATAAGTTACAGTGATAAAATATTTTTTTTTCGTTTTAGTACAATTAATAAAAAAATAAAAGCTTTTAAGAGCTAAAAAGCTCAATAAAAACTTTTATTAAGAAATCTTTTTTTTTTCACATATGCAGCCGAATCTCGGAAAGATGAACGAACAAAACGCAGGGCTTGTTCATCTTTTCGAAATGTTCATATTTTTGGGTATCAAATTTTGGTTAAGGGAGAAGATCTAGCTAAGACTTACAAATTGCAAAGACATTAAACACAACAGAACAAACATTTTTTAAACATAAACAAACAACAAAATATGGGAAAAAACAAAGTTATAGAAGAAGGTTTGCCGCCCAGAAAAAAGTTGCCTTTTCCCTTAAGTTTCTCAAGCTTGAATATGTTTAAACATCGGCCTCACATTGCTCTGCAAATTTCAGACAAATGTTGATGGCTGAAATGGCCTGTGCCGGTTTGACGGCGCAGCTGTCTAAAGATACAAGGTCATCTTTAACATCTGAAGAAAGGAAGATCACATCTTCATTCCTTTCCCCTAAATCATCAAACGTGCTTTGAACCTTTGAACGAAATTTGAATATAAACGCGGGATTTGTATAAAAAATGGTTGACTTACTCGTACATATCTTCTAAAAAAATTCACCTCACATAAATGCAAAAACAAGCAAAAAAGTATCGCTTTCATAACTGAATATCGTTCATATGAATTTACTTATTGAATTTACTTTACTTAACTTAATAAGATAGAAAAAAGAAAATTGAGTAGAGCGTCCATCTTTTCGAGCATCCAAAATTCAATCCGTTTTTTTTGGAACACTAATGCTGGAAATATTTCGTTTATCTTTTTAGGTAGTTCATCTTATAGAATTTTATTTTTTATTTTTTCGAGATTCCACTGCAATTTTATGTTCAAATTTCTAGTAACTTCTTAACCTATTCATTACCGTATTCTATTCGTCAAGCCCTCTGATACTCATGTCAATGGCGTTGGGAAGGAAAAGGTAATCCGTCATCTTGGGGCGTCCGCCATTTAGGTTGGGAATAACGTCACATAAGTTATCGTATTCTACTCGTCAAACCTTTTCATTTGAATCCGCCATATTGGGACACCCGCCATTTTAAATTTGGAACTATATTAGATATACTATATTGTATTTTCATCGGACTTAAACAAGTGTGCAAAATCTCAAATGCTTCGCATGTACAGGGCCAACTCTTATTATTGTGGATTTACGAGTATACCAGTTTTTCGATCGGCTCTATCGTATACAAATGTCAACCAATTTTAGTGGCTTATTTCTAATTCTAACATAAGATTTCTAGAACTAAAATCTTAGAAAATCCATTGCTTATTATTGTCTGGTAAATTGGGGATGAAGGCAATTTTTTTTTACTTTGATCGTAATTAAATCTACTTTGAGATACAGTAATAAAAATCAGTGAAGACGTGAGTTGATCTAGATCATATTTTGCCTGCGGGACGTGGAATTTCAAAAACATCCGTGCATTTGTGCGAATTAAGGACAATATGTTGACAAAATTTAGAGCTTTTGGCTTTTGGTTTTCGAGAAATTAGATGCCACTTGTGCGATCATTTTGAGGGTGCGGGGACCAAGCCGGAAGAGGTATACCACTTTTAAAGTATTCATGCCCCTATTTTTGGAAAGATCTATCATCTTGTAAAATTTTAGCTCAAAGACCTTATAGTTCTTGAAATATTTTTGGCTGGACATCGGACAGCGGACACTCACTAACAACTATTATATACCGTATGTAGTTTAATAACTCAAAAGTGTCGCCATGCGTCTTAACCTGAATAAGTAAAATGGCGCAAACTTTTAAAAACATTACGGAAAACATAAATTCTTATATTGAAAGTGAATGGGTCGGACAGATCTTGTCGTCCAAGTAATGGTACTCGTATTTCTCCAATCCCTTATAAAGTTTGAAATTATATTAGCTGTCCGAATCATGTATGGTAAAGTCTTCCAATGATTTTGTCATGTCGATCTGGTCATGAAATAAATCTAAAATTGTTTTGAAATTACTCAAAATTAAACATTTTTCACGTATTTATTTGTGTTGTTGAAGACCGAGGTAAACAAAAATAAAAGTAATATGTATGTATATTCTCAATTTTTTATTGCGCATCAAACAAAAAACAAAAACAAAATTCATACAAAACGGACAAAAATTGAAATTTAAACCAAAGAATGTCTGTATGTATTATATGACATGTAATGCCGTGTAGCTTAGTAAGAGACATTATGTGAAATGTTCATTCCAAGTTAATTGAAAAAAATTGCATTCCCCAATTATTTTTGCTTAATGTGTTTTATTTTTCTTCGTTCATCCAAAAAATAATTTGTGAGAAAATAAAGAAAAAAAAACTGAAAAGCATTGATGTCCGACTTTGAAATTTCCACTTGATTTTTGGGTTTCAGATCGCAATAGTTTGGAAAATAATGGCGACTGGTGATTATCGAATTAAAAACGAAATTTGTCGATAGTTAATTGTTGATTTTATTAGTTTAGTGAATGCTGGTTTTGGCGGACATTTGTCTATTTCACATTCTATTATTGTCTATTGCACTTTTTTCATCGACTGATACAATCACAAAAAAATAATGCTTTCTAACATATAAGTTCTTTATTATAATAATCTTAGACATAAGGTGGAGCTAAAGAAGAAATACAGGTATTGCTAACCATCTGTATCGAGCGAAGAAACTCTTTTAGGACTTTTTTCTATTACTACTAATTAAGAAAGGACTGACTGAACGAATAATCCAAAGGATTCAAATCTGGGTTGCCTGAAGGCTAATCCTCGGATACAATAAAAGCAGGTATACTGATTCAAAGCCACTGCTGAGTTGTTTTGGCTTTATGTGCCGGAGCAAAGTCGTGTTGGAAAATCTTGCTCCATTAAAAAGGCTGTTCGTTAATCCTTTAACGACGCCTTCTAGGACATTTTCTTGGCACACCTTTGCACTGGTTTTGACTTATTTTTCATAAAAATGAAGATCATTAATTCCTCGATGGAAAACCCCCCACCAAACCATTACCGAAGCAGGATGATGACCCCGCTGACCTTTGGAACTATGTATATATTTTGGTTTTTTTAGATGCCCTTGCAGATTTTTCATAGCCCCAACATAACCATATTTCCGCACTTATGCTATGACAGCAAACGTTTTTCTATCATACCCCACTTCATGATAACCAATCAATAGCTGAAACCAAACTGGGTGATATTTATTGCGTTTTGTAGTATGTGTTCTGAAAAAAAGGTAACGGTAATGTTCCGAATGCTACGAGTATCTTTATGCAGTGCAAAATATTTATTTTAAATGGCATTAAGCAACGGAATAGGGATAGTAAGTGTGAGCTTGAATGAAGAAACAGTCGAGCAAGTAAAAAATTACAAATGTCTAGGAAGCTGTATTGATTGGGTTGGCGATGGTTCACGGTTTAAGTCCTGTTGTCAGTAAGCATTTATTTATTTTTTATCAAATGTATAAAGTCAGTCCTATCAATTGCGAAAGCTTATGTCAACACTAGCCGTGTTTTTTTGAAACCTAGCCAGCCAGTAGTTGCTAGTAAAGTAAAATTTTACACATAAAATAAATAAAACAACCGGCTGGCTACTACTCTTGATTTTATCCCCGGCAAAAAGTTACTGGCTGGGAATTTCGTGATGCCTAATTTCAGGCGGCGCAAAAACGAATGGTTTTTAGTTAATTGTTGTTGCTGTCATTGTGAGGTTGCTTGGTTCCTAGAGATATGTTCGTATGAAATCGGCTGGCAAATCGTTTAAATGAACTACTGGCTGGCTAGGTTAAAAAAAAACACGGCAACTATTTGCAAAGGCCTAACGCTAACACTGGCAGTAGGTTGGTCATATGGTTGGAAAAGATTGTTCGCTCTGTTGGATGATTGATATGGGCCCAATTCAAAAATGCAGTGTTGCGGCAGTGTTGCAGCAACATTAAAGCAACAAGTTCAAAAAAGCAACATTTTGGCAGTGTTGCTCAAATCAAGAGTTGTTTTTTGCAACATCTGCGCAACCAAACGTAAAAAAAAAGCGAACAGCGCAACAATTGTTTTGCTGTTGCTTTCCTTTTTTTTGAGTTCTTGTTTGTTTTTTCCAAGTGAGAAATGGATGAAAGGTAAACGCTTAACAATGTTAATGTTCTTTTTATATAATGTATGTAAATATTTTTACTACATTCTCCAATTTCTCCTATTATACATACCATTACAACACAATCGTTCATAAATGTCAAAATAAATTGCGCGGGGCAACAGCAACAGAAATCCTGTTCTGTTGCCGCAACACTGCACAGTTTTTTGACGTTTTTGAATTCACCCATGCCTATGACATCAGGTGGTTGGAAAAAAATACTGTGAATCAGAAGCAAATACAAAATAACAGCCAGTCAGCTGGACACTACATTCGAAGGGTATTCATAAACCCTTGAGTGCGTGCAAATTAAAAAAAAAATTAATAGTCCGGAAACAGAATTTAAACGACAAATAGATTAAACGCGCTGCAGAAAAAAATCCTAGATCATAAAGAAATAACTTGGATCACAAAAAAATCCATTTATAAGTCTAAGTACCTTCCAGTACTACGAGTAGTGTACGAAAGAGAAAACTGGACGTAACAGAAAGGCAAGAAAAGCAAATCCAAGTGATGGAAATGAAGCTCTAAAAAAGTGCGCTAAGTGTAATAGAATAGAAAAGAAAGGAAACGAAGATATACGAGTAAGAATGGAGCTAGAAGTGGAATCGGCGAAGAAAATACTTGAAGATAAAGAGCTTAGATGGTTTGTTCATTTAGTACGGATAGAAGAAAACAGGAGAGCAGGAAAGCAAGATCCAGGATAACTTGGAACAGCTCAATTGCAAACGTTATAAAAGATGCTGATGAAAGCTGAAACTCGGTCAAAGAATTTGCTAAAGATAAAAATAAGTGAAGGAAGTTTCTGAAGAAACCAGGAATTGAACTTCGGCACCGTAGAAATGGGTATTTTATAGGTTTAAATGAACAATCTCATTCCGCACACTTTTATTTTATAAGATCATTTGTACATAATCTTAAGTTAATTGGTGCTAAGAACGCATGACTTTCTTTTCTTACTGACTGCGATAAGCAGAAGTTTTTAAGAAAACTGCTGCACACAATGGGTACCCTACTTCTGATAATGTCCAAGAAATAATTATAAATGACTTCATATTCTGAGTTATTGAACCATAACACAATTTACCTCTTTTGATTAATTTATATGATACTATCTGACATGTGCTCGCTTCGCTTCGCCCGCCTATGTTATGCAAATTGCATGGAACATTATTAACAGAAAAGAACACTTCTTCTGATAAAAATGAGTCAGTTATTTATTTCAGAAGTAATGGTTTTTTGTGTTATGAATGCTTAGTACATTTTACTGAGAAGGTTCTTTTTGTTTTTATAGTTTTCTTATTGCTTCCAAACGTGGGGACGAATGGAATAATTGTGCTTTATTCAATAATTTATGTGACCATAAAAGTCGAAGAAGAAAGAACCATCGCTTGTATATCATATATTATACAAATTGGTCAAGTTCTTTTGCAAAATACCAAAGCAAATCGATGGAATCGACATTTATCGAGTCGATTGGTGGCCGACAATCGCAATAGGGGCCAATATTCGGTAATGGTTTCATGTATTTTTGTTTGTCGCCTAAATGCTTCTCAAACACTTGATTCAAGTACTATTTTATGGATTTTTGGTAATTTTGATTTGTAAGGAGGGACTCGAATTATTTCTATTTTAAATCGAAAAAGTGCAGTGGAAGATGTAGTTTTATAGTTAAAGTACTAGGTTAGTATAAATATCTATTGACTCCTCTTATGCGTCTTAAATTATTTTTATTTATTTTATTGAGGACACAGAAGTTATAGATTGGTGCAGTTTCGAGGGCAGGTTTTTTTGTTTTTCATTTACGAGTATTTCCTTTTACATTTCATATATTCAAGTATAGTTAACATACACCGCCAATAGAAGTTAATGCAAGCAGTTGTTTCGAGATTTGTAATTCTGCTACTTGAGTTAAGCAGTTACAAGCTTCTTGACCTGACTTGTAGTAATATTAGTGTCTATGACTCTGGTCTTGTCTGCTAAGTTGTACATCACCACTCAAGTTTATGTAGTTTCTTCTCAGACCTTTAGAAATAGAAAGCGGACTGTTTAACTATCAAACAGGAAAATCTTCTTTTTTTTATATATAATTAGTGCGCACTGAAGTGGTTATGAATACCCTTAAAATGTTTAAAACATTGCGGGCGTTGGAAAGAGAGAGAAAGACTTGTCTGGATAAATTCAATTGTTACATTATTTATCTTGAGTAAGTTTTCTCTAGTGGGCGCCGTGTCGTAAGTGGTTAGTGTGTCGGATCACTACGCGTGAGGTTCCAAGTTCGAATCCCAGAAAACACCAAAAAGTTTTTTCACGGTCCCACCTCTCACGAACGTCTGACAAATATCCGAGAGTATTGTTGTCTCGAAAAAGCTTCTCAAAACAAATTGCCCTTCGGATACGGCACTAAACTGTATGTATTCCTTCCATTCGTTTGAAAAATATAACGCATACAACATGAGTGGTTGCGAGAAGCTAGGCCTTTAAAGAGCTGTTGCGCCAAATATTGATTTATTTTAAGTTTTCTCTAAGATCAAATATCGCGTTGGATGATTACTTCCACTTTTACATTGAGAGTGGTAAGGTATGGTATGGTATGGTATGGTATGGTATGGTATGAAAGAAATGCACCTTAGAGGGTGGTTGCACAGTGGCCTTTTGTTCCATTGTGATTCCCTATGTATTGTGTTTCCATCTCTAATTTGGTTGCCTCTCGGTTGGTCTTGAATCAAACCAACCTGTACTCCTGACGAAACATATGTTCCCGAGTGGGAATTGCGTTAGATCTTCAAGTTTTTTTTTTTTTTAATTCTATTTCCTATATAGCGGAAGTGGCAATTTTGAAAATTGGGACAATCACATAGCAAGTGTTTGATAGTTTCGATTTCTAATGTAACATGACAGCTCCTGCAGTAATCAGGTGGGTTGATGCTCAATTTGGCGGCCATTGCACCTATCGGGCACTGTCCAGTTAGTACATCTACCATGATACTGATTTCTTTTTTGTGTATTGACAAAAGGCTTTTGGTCCTTTTTTGGTCATAAGCTGCGAGATGCATATGATACAATTACCTCTGGCTGCCAAGGAGGTGTTGATCTTTTCTCTTGCATTAATGTCTATTTTCATTTTCAGTACACCAGAAAGCTACCGATACATGAGTGAATTCCGCATTTAATGCTGACCTTTACGTGTTACTTTAGCTGCTGCTTCGTTTCCTTCTATATTACTATGTCCGTGAACCCAGCAGAGAGTAACTTCATGAGTGTTGCATATTCTGTTTATAGTTTGTCGGCATGCGGTGACTAATTTCGATCTGATTAGAACACTTTCTAGTGCCTTGAGTGTAGCTTAACTATCCACCCTAAGTGGGTTTGCGTATACAGTATGTGCTCTTCTTTCAATGGCGAAGACTTCGGGTTGGAAGATACTGCAGTCACCCGAGAGTTTGGATGAATCGTTGATTTTGACTGATTCACAGAAAACTCCAGCGTCGGTTCCTATGCCCATTTTAGACCCGTCAGTGTAGAGCTGAAAGTCCTGTGCACTTGTTAATACGTTTAATTCCCATCCTGCCTACCGGACAAACAAAATGGAGTATTTCTTGTGAAAGTCTATTTAAGGTACGACATAGTCTGTTGTTCTATTGAGAACGATTGATCTGTTTTTCTCCTTTTAGTGTGCAGAACTAGTTAGGTTTTTGTTGGATTTAATCCTAGACCATTTAGTTCCTCACATGAGGATGATTCTTTCAGTGCAGATTCCATAATGTTGCTGATTATAGGAGTAAGCAAGATAACGAACAATTGGCTTAGCTTTAATCTGTTTCCTTTTTGATTTTGTTTTGGGTATTTTTTTTTCAATTCGACTTAAGAAATGTAAGTATTGCAGTTTGTTTTGTGTTTGTAGAAAGTAATTATTACTCAAAAGTACATCATGACATCAACAAATTACAGTAGATAGATAAATAGTGCAACACGTAGTAGTTTCTTTTTATACAAACCCATAAGTTTTCATATTCCTTCTACTATCATGTCATGAAAAGATAAACAGATATACTTACACAACAACGATTACAATAATTCTATTATGTAGAAAAGTATTGTAATTCAATGAAATGTAGAAATAAAATTTCAGGGTTTCGCTAAAAGTCTGGGTAAGTCTAAACAAAATTTCATCATTAACACAAAATATAATCAATTACTTCTTCACTAATCCCACGTACCAAATGATATACGCATTTTTTTTATACAAAAAAAAAACAGTATATCGCATTTGGCAATCTCCGAATATTTAGTTTCTCTTTATTTTTTTTTAAGATAATGCCGACAATATAAAACAATTTCGCCGAATATCTTCGTAAGTTTTATTTTTTTTTTATTTACTATATACCTTATGCATTTTTACATTTTCAATTTACATTTACGTGTTCGATTTAAAAAAAAAAAATAATTAATGTAAATTTGTTTTGTTTTGTACTACTTTCAGTTTTGGCTAAACGGTACTTTCAACCACGTAAGTATAGTTGATGAACACATGTATGCTTTCTATTGTGATGTCTGCGTTAAATATTTTTTTTTTTCAGGAAAAATTCTTTGATCATAAGGCACCCATATTTGTATTAAAGGATTGAAAAAAAAAGAAGTCTCGAAAAGCAAACAACAAGGGTTTGATGTGTTTGAGAATATTTGCATCAAACTCAACAAGCTGTGGTTTACTTTTTTGTAGATATTTTTTTCCAGTTAAAGAAGAGGAGCTTACTTTGACTTATTTTACTTAAAGGGGCTGCCAACGAGATACCGTAGCTCTGTCCATGCTGGCGGTTCGCTTTCTATTTGTTAGGCCAAGCTTCTTGGCATCCTTCGCTTAATTTCTCTTTGAAAAGGAGTGTCGGTGTTCCTTGTATCATTTTCGCTCGTAGTAACCGACTCCATGTAGTTGACGTGGTTTGGTTGACTTTGCGGACTCAATCCACATATTGATTTTTTTTTTCCTCTTTTGTACAACCCATGCCCGCGTGGCAACGACACTGCGACCTGAAAGATCTATTGTATCGGAGGGTTGGAGTTAATCTAACAGACGTACTACCTCCCTTATGAAAGTGAGAATGTGTTCGGAAGTTTCATCCTTCTCTAAACAGAACCGACATTCCTTCTCTTGGCACAGGTTCATCTTATTAAGGTGGTATCTCAGGCCGCAATGGCCAGTAAGAAAGCTCATAAGCTTCTTAATGCTTTCCCTATCTAAGTTAAGGATTTTCTTATAGGAGTAACGTTTGATTAATCGTTTGGATTGTCTTAGACCTGGCCCACTAGTCCAGTGGTCTAGACGAAGTTTGTTTTCCCATTCGTTAATCAGCGTTGTAGCTGTCGCCCAATTGACGCCACAATAAGGTTCAGGACCTATGAACACAGATTCTGAGCCAGCCCTAGCAAGCTCATCTACAGATTCGTTGCCCACAATCCCTTGGTGTCCAGGTACCCAACCGAGTTTTACCCGCATCGTAGCAGCATTTCACGGTTCTGAAGTCCATTTGGTTGGACGACAGTGCCATAAGTGCTGCTTGGGTATCTGAGAAGATATGTATTCTAGCGCCTTTGATCCCCTTGCGGAGATTGTGTCTGGCGCAAATCTCAATGGCATGGATTTCACCCTGAAACACAGTGGAGTCGTACCCATATGAAATCTTTGTGTTGGGTCCAAAAACTCCAACTCCAGAATCCATATTCGAACCGTAGGTGAACCAGACCAGACTTCTAGGGTCTAGTGTTGGAGCACCATTGGACTAGTTTTCGTGGTCCAATATTTCAACCTCGTATAACCTACCAAAGCAATGTTGCCTGACCATAATATCTGGTAAAGTGCAGAACATGTCTCTTAGGGATTGAGTGGAGTATCTTTAAATGTCCCACAAGGTCACCTGGTTTATACTCGTGATCTAGCTGCAGCCTGATGGCATATCTAGCAGCCATCTTCCTAATGAAGATTGGTAAGGGTGCAAGCCCAACAATAGCTTCCAGAGATATCGTAGGGCAGGTGCGCATCGCACCTGTAATGCCAAGACAGACAATTCTTTGCAACTTCTGCAACTTGTTTGCCGTTGTCTGCTGGAGAGTTTTTGGCCACCAGACGATGGCCGCATATGTGATAATGGGTCTAACCATCATTATGTACAACCAATGTATCATCTTAAGAGAGAGACCCCAAGTTCTGCCGTATAGGCGTTTACTGGCCCACAATGCTCTAGTAGCGCGCTCAGTGGCGGACTTGATATGTGAATTCCAATTAAGTCGTTTGTCAAGAAATATTGATACAGCTCATATAGTTCGCGGTTGTATCTTTTCTTTCTTTCTCTGCTGTCTTCGCAAATAGGATCGAGTGTGCGTCGGAGAGAATCAACGCTCTGTAGAACATGTTCATATAAATATGCTAGTAAGTGATTCGTTCACTCTGTGCATTTGATGTAAGGAGAGATTTTTGCAGTATTCCTCCTGACGTTTACTGTACATACGCATATTAGAAGATAAAAAGGTAAAAAGGTAAAACAGTTTAATATGAATGAATGAATCTTATAATTCAAGAAGGTTAAGGGGGTGGCCATGGTGTAGTGGTAACTTCATCGATTGCCACGCTAATGGTTATGGATCAAATCCTGAAGTCAGCAAGCATTTATTTATTTATTTCTCATGAAATATATGATATAAAGAGTTAGTCCGATCAATTACAAAAGATTGTGTCAATACTCGTACTATTGCGAACAGATATGGGTGGGAAAATTTTTCGCTATGTTGGGTGATTGATATACATAAGTGTGACATCAGGTCGTCGGTAAAAAAAATACTGCAAATCAAAAGCAAAAACAAAATAACAAAACAAATCTTCCCATTTATCTGGACACCGCCTTGCAGTTTTTCTAAAACCTAATATCTTAGTTTCAAATCACTACACAATATGGCCTGATTTCGGCGTTATTTTGAATAAAATTAGCAACTAAGCCGAAATTGTGCTTCGCGCGTAGTCTTGTCCTATAATATTGAATTGCTCATAAAAAGATTTTATGGATTTTTTTTTTGTTCAGATTAGAGCCTGAGTGGTCAAAAAAAAAAACTTCGCAACTTGTGATTCAACTTTAACTCAGAGACTAGAGTTTAAAAATCGTGTTTCTTTTCTTGATCATAGCATTATTGCAGTGGGCTCTGCGGGTTCTGAATGAATTGGCTAACAGTGTGAAAAATTATTTTGAAAATAAATCTCAATCTTTAATAAACAAATCTGGCGATTTCGACACCTTCAATTCAGAACATTCTCGACGTTCAAGAGCTCTGTTCAGTGCTCTGCTCAGTGCTCCTCTGTTCATCTATTGCTTACTCTTATTTTACTGTCCCGCTGCTGTTACTTTATGGTTGTTTCCGAGCATCAAAATTCGCTTCGTAAACTGTGAATAACATTGTACGGCGTTATTACCTAATTAATATTGGAAAATTTAAGCGCGCGAAAAATTCCTGTTCGATTATATTGCTAATAGTTATAATGAATCGAATTTATTACTATCGATCGTATTTTATAGCACCTATAATACTTGTATGTCTCACACATTGCGATATGTGAGAATGTGTGCTTAAGTTATATTTCGCACTTCTTCCTTCTTGCTCTACCTTTGACGATTTTTTGTTGAATGTTTGTGCACATTTCTTGTTTCTTTTCCAGCAGTAGTCAATATCTATTTTCCGGTTTTTATTTGCAGCTGGGAATGAAGTTAGTCTACATTCAGCTTCTAGGTTTGGGCTTTTGTTTTAGCTACGAGTATTCCCATAGTTTCGAATTTTGTTTTCATAAGTTTATAACTATTGGTTTCTGAGTTTTTGTATGCAAAATTTTTTTTTTTTAAATAAATTTTTGCAAGTATTAGTAGCTAGTTCTATTAAATTTTCTATTTTCTTTAACCATTTATGGCTTCACAATAACACAATAAAATAAAATAAATAAAATAAACAAAAACTACTGTAGAAGAAAGCAAGTTAATTTTTTCTTCACAATCTTGCTCGATTTGTTTTTAATGCTTTTGACAAAATATTATAGTTATCCTGGTGTAGAATAGGAAAATATTTCATTTCAGCAATAAAATGGGGAAGTATCAATAAATATTTTGTAAACATTTTAAAAGGGGTACCATACACAAGTCAGTACAACTCAAAGGAGTTAATATAGTAGGCTATATTATAATTTAATTTTTTTTAAGTCTTAGTTTGGGTGTATAAGGAAAAAGAACTTCTCCACACAATAAACGACCGAAATCGAAACTAATATGATTGTATTTACTAATTAAAAATATAAATCCCCTAACACTATTTCAAATAGTATTTAATCCTCTATCAGGTTTACTTGAGTTGGCCCACCGAGAGTACCAGGCTGTGGACTATGAGAATGCGGAGAAACATTGTATGCAACTCTGGAGGCAAGATAGTACCAATACTGGAGTTTTATTGCTACTTTCATCAATTCATTTTCAATGTCGACGACTGGATAAGTCAGCTCAATTTTCAACGCTGGCCATTAAGCAAAATCCTCTTTTAGCCGAGGCTTATAGGTACATAATAAAAAAATTAATTGGTCAATTTTACAAGCTGAAAATCACAAATTAATTTGTCGGTTATTCAACGTACTTGGAATTTTGTTCGCCCTTAACATTAATTGCTTACAATATAAAGAAATAAATAAATTTGTATTATTTTTTTTTAGTAATCTTGGCAACGTTTATAAGGAACGTGGACAACTGCAAGAAGCTCTCGACAATTATCGTCGTGCTGTACGATTGAAGCCTGACTTTATTGATGGGTATATTAATTTGGCCGCCGCATTGGTAGCCGCACGTGACATGGAGTCTGCGGTTCAAGCATATGTAACTGCGTTGCAATACAATCCAGTAAGTAAACAATATGTATTAAGAAAAGAATTAAATGCTGTGAAAATTATTAAGGATATATCATATGTATAGGGAATTCTTATGAGATGATTTTTTTGGCGGACCAGCTCAAGTTGTACGAGCATAGCACCTGCAGAGACTTAATCGGTAAAATTACCAAGGGGTTTTCACTTCTTGGTAGGAAAACCAATGTTCTATTGTGCGTGTGCGCCAAATAAAAATTAACTTGTTTTTGGCAACTTTATGGAACAAAAATGGCGAGAATTTAAATCTTTACGATGTAAGTTTTCTTAGAGCCAGGTAGCAGATCTTCCGTGCTGATGTGATGAGTACTGGTACTGTTAGCTACTCATCACTGAAGGGCTTGCTTGACTTTCTACAAAAGACGAGAAAATTCAAATAAAATGTGTAAATCAGGGTTTTGCTCCCTGTTAGTATAATGGACCAGTTGCGTTTAAATGCTCCAGTGAAACCTTTCCTATCCTGACATAAAAAAACCTTATTCGAAACATAGCTATAACTTAGTTATGTCCTATTTCCCCTTAAGGGTCTTCAGGATCTATTTTGCCAATGTGCCATCGAGTGCAGTTTATGGCAATATACTTGAGCTCTCTCTAATCTTTCCCCAGTTGCCGTGATTCTCCCTTAGCTGTTCTGCACTTCTTCTCCGATGGTCGAATCTTCTGCAATCGTGACAATGCATTTATTCCCCTTTTGAGAAGTGACCTGCCACTTTTGTCGTTGGATGGTGATGTTTATTGATTCCTGACCTTCATAAGAAACACATAAAGAAGGCCAGAACACATTAAAATATTTAATATTCCTTTTTTTTATAAAAACTTCGTGCAACTACCCTTGAGTGGGAAACCGCTGACAGCATAGAAGAAAGTTCGAGTCACTTCTATACAGACGGACAAAACTGGAAGTCCATCTTAGCATCTCCTTCTGCTTCCCAAATCTTACTTATTTACTTAGGTGGCGCTACAGTTCGGTGTGAACCTAGGCCTCAACCAACAAGCCTCTCCATTTAGCTCGGTCTTTAGCTAATTGCCTCCAGTTGCGCACTCCAAGTTAGTCGAGGTCCCCTTAAACTTGTGCGCGCCACCTACGGCGATGATTCCCTCTACTGCGTCGTCCCTCGGGGTTAGATTCGAAGACTCTGCGGGCCGGATCGTTGGTGTCCATTCGCTCTACATGTCCTAGCCATCTCAGACGTCCAATACACAGTTTTTCGACTAGGCCGATGTCGCTGTACAGCTCGTATAGTGATTGAATCTTCTTCTCCAAAACCCGTCAACGCAAACGGGACCGAATATCTTACGAAGAATTCTTCTCTCGAAGCGACTAAGGATATCTTCATCCGCTTTCAATAAATTTCAAAGGACTGGGATGATCAGGGTCTTGTACAGAATCTCCTTAGTTGTTCGAGATAGAGCGTTACTGTTGAATTGCCTTATAAGCCAAAAAAAACAAAAACAGCGAATGGCAAGAGTTATTCTTCGATTGATTTCTGCGCTGATCTCGTTTTTCGAGTTTATAGCAGAGCCAAGGTAGACAAAGTCCCTTACTACCTCGAAGTTATAGCTGCCCACTGTGACGTTCTGTCCAATTCGTCGGTGTTGATTGTCTCTTCTTGTTGACAGCATATACTTGGTTTTGCCCTCATTTATCGCTAAACCTATTTTGGCCGTGTCCGTCCCAGTGCTTGCAAACGCACCAGTGGCAGCTGGTTCTTCCAATAATGTCAATATCGTCGGCGTATGCAAGCAGTTGTACAGACTTGTAATAGATTGTGCCTCCGATGTTGGCTTGTGAGTTCCGCACAATCCGTTCAAGTACAATATTAAAGAAGTCACATGACAGCGCGTCACCTTGTCTAAAACCTTTTTTGACATCAAAGGTCTCGGTGACGGAGCAGCGAGCGTTCTCCATCGTCATCCTGCACAGACGAACAAGTTTGGTAGAGATGTCAAAACTAGACATGGCTCTATATAGCTCTTCTCTATAGATGCTGTCATAGGCGGCCTTGAAATCGGTAAAAAGATTATGAATATCGATTTGGACTTCTTGGGTTTTCTCCAGGATCTGCCGAAGTGTGAAGATTTGATCGATGGTGGACTTTCCTGGCCTGAAACCGCACTCTTTGTTGCTCAGTTTGGGATATCCGCATTCGTACCTTGGCTACAACAAAGTAATGATCCGAGTCTATGTTGGTCGCTCGGAAGGTCAGGACATGTCTGCTTATGAATATTGAGATGAGGAAACCATATGCTTGCTATAGTGACATTAGGCTGTGCTTACCGACTGCCCTAACAAAGACGTCCTCCTTTCTCATTTTGGCGCTAAAATCGCCCAATACGATTTTAACGTCGTATTTAGGACATTGCTCATATGTTTTGTCGAGGAGCTCGTAGAAACACTCCTTGGTGGCATGGTTCTTTTCTTCCGTGGGGGCATGAACACATATTAGGCTTATGTTAGCGAATTTAGCCTTGATCCGGATAGTCATAATACGCTTGCTCACGTGTCGGAGGGCCTAAGACTTCTTGCCTAAGTCTGCCGCGTATAACAAATCCGCATCCGAATAAGCCTGTTGCCTCTGTAGCAATCACCGTAGTAGTTGTCACAGTTTTTCATCCTCTTTTTGCCCGGCTCATCCCATCGCACTTCCTGAATGGCGGTAATATCTGCCTTACAGCAGTCTAGGGCCTCTGCTGGGACAGAACATTCCACATACAGATCCGAAAGTCGGTGTACTTATTTCGTTTGCTGGGGTCGTCGTCAGTTGAGTCGTCCTTATCCGAGGCTTTTGGTTGTTTCGGAATAGGTTTTTTACGTGGTAGGGAAGTTACCCTGACGGCACAACCCCCAACCTGGAGCGACAGTTCCTTTAGTTATTCCTTTAGGACGCGGGTCCACTACGGGAGTATGAGCGCTATCGTTGGCCATTAAGGGCTCCTCCGACACCATCTCTATTCCAAGGTCCTGACCAACATTGGAAATTCCTTACCGACCTGTGATCCGAATACGTCGAAGCAGCTCGCGTAAAGTATTCACTAAGTTCAATCCTAACTGGAACTATAGACGCCACTCTTGACTCCGTCTAGGGAATTCGTCCGTTGCCGCCTGGAACAGGAAGAAGTGCTCTAGTGAGAAAGCACTCAGGAGTGGCGATGGTATAGTGGTAATGCCATCGATTGCCACGCTTATGGTTCATGGTTTAATTCCTGGGGTCGAATCGCGTCCTCCGTCAACCGATGACTGGTAATGTAATTTATATTGTATTGTTAATAGATCTAGCAACAACTTACTTACTTACTTACTTAGATGGCGCTACAGTACGGGGTGGACCTGGGCCTCAACCAACAAACCTCTCCAGCCAGCGCGGTTACGAGCCAGCTGCCTCCAGTTGCGCACGCCAAGTTGGTTGAGGTGCCCCTCTACTTGTTTGCGCCATCTACCGCGAGGTCGTCCTCTACTGCGTCGTCCATCCGGGGTGGATTCGAAGACTTTCTTAGCGGGAACGTTGGGCTCCGTCCGCTCTAAATGACACAGCCATCTTAGTCGCTGTATGTGAACTCTTCTGGCTAAGTCGATGTCCTTGTACCGGCCGTATAGTACCTTCTCCTCCACTCACCGTCTGTGCAGACGGGATCAAAGATCGCTCGAAGCACTTTTCTCTTCTTACCGGCTTTGATGGAGCAGCGAGACTTCTCCGTCGTCATTCTGCACAAACGGACAAGCTTGGCAGGGATGCTAAGACTAGACATGGCTCTGTATACCTCGTCTCTATACACGCTATCATAGGCAACTTTGAAATCGATGAAGAGGTGATGCGTATCGATTTTATATTTTTGTAAATATTTGGTCAATGGTGGATTTCCCGGCCTGAAACCGCACTGATAAGGACCTATCAGGTTGTTGACGATCGGTTTTAGGCGTTCACATAATACGGCAGACAGGATCTTATGCGATGTTGAGGAGACTTAAACCTCTGTAATTGGCGAAGTTTAGGGGGTCTCCTTTCTTCAGATCGGGCAGACGATGTTGAGGTTCCATTCATCAGGCATACTTTCGTCCGACCAGATTTTACAGATGAGCTGGTGCATGCGCCTTACCAACTCATCTCCTGCCTTGAAAAGTTCAGCGGCAAGGCCTTCGGCTCCAGCAGCTTTGTTGGATTTGAGTTTAGATATCGCTATCCTCACTTCATTCTGATTGGGTTGACGGGAATCTTGACTGCCATCGTCACTGTTGAATGGCTATTCTGCCTGACAGCGGAATATTGATCATCATCGCCGTTTAACAGTCTGCAGAAGTGTTCCTTCAATATCCTCAGCACCGACTGCGATTCTACTACTATATTACCATTTTCGTCCCTGCAGGCTTCTGTTCTGGCTTTGAAACCCTGGCATGTTCTTTTTACCTTTTGGTAAAATTTTCGAACATAAAGTCTCTCAATTTCCTCGATCGAGCGCTTCTCATGCTCTTTTTTCTTCTTTCTGAGAAGTCGATGTTCCTCTTTTCTTCTGCTCACGCAAAGCTCGTAAGCAGCTCCTTCTATGCAGCGCCGCTTTGTACGCCTCTTGTTTAGCTGCATGTGCTTGCCGGCATTCCTCATCAAACCAGGGGTTTCGTTGTGGTGGCCGAGAAAAACCCAGTACATCAGAGGCGGCATCTCTGATGGCTTGTTGGCAACGCTGCCACTGGTCTTCCGCATTTGCTGCTGGCGGCATACGACTTTGATTAAGATTAAGAGAAACACGATCGGCAAAGGCTCTGGCGGTCTCTTGCGATTGTAGCCGCCCGACGTCAAATTTCCTCACAGTATTTCGTTGATTTCGCTCCGTTCTGGATATCCGCATCCGTACCTTGGCTACATCTAGGTAGTGATCCGAGTCCACATTGGCTCTTCGGAAAGTCCGGACACCCAGAATACTGGAAGAGTGCCTTGCGTCGATCGCAATGTGGTCGATTTGGTTGACAGTTTTTCGATCAAAGGAGAGCCCTGTTCCTTTGTGAATGTCGAGACGTGGGAACCACGTACTAATTACGACAAAGTTTCGCCCCGCCGCAAAGTCGATTAGCCTGAGTCCGTTGTCGGATGTGATGTCGTGCAGGCTGTGC
The DNA here is from genome assembly GCA_945910035.1 of Brachypalpus laphriformis. Classification (NCBI taxonomy): domain Eukaryota; kingdom Metazoa; phylum Arthropoda; class Insecta; order Diptera; family Syrphidae; genus Brachypalpus; species Brachypalpus laphriformis. The sequence goes on along the minus strand of OX246753.1, from coordinate 291,166,161 downwards.
TTTCCGACAACGCTACTAAAGACGTCCTCTCTTCCTAGCTTTGCGTAAAAATCACCTAGGATCATTTTAACGTCGTGGCAAGGGCATTGGTCATACGTCTTGTCCAAGAGCTGGTAGATCTAGCAACAACATACATACAAATTACGTGACGAGTTATCCATTCACGGAGGACGCGATTCGACCCCTGACGTCAGTAAGCATTTATTTTTTTATTTTTCATGAAATATACAAAAGCCAGTTCGATTACATGTGAAAGCTTGTGTCAACACTATTGCGAAGGCATAACACTGGCAGTAGATTAGTTATGACTGGAAAATTCGTTTACTCCATTGGATGATTGATATGCCTATGATATCAGGTGGTCGGGAAAAAAATGCTGTGAATCAGAAGCACATGCAAAATAACAAAACAAATCTCCCCAGCTATGTGGTGTCTGGGGAGTTTTTCTGAAACCTAACATCTGAGTTTCAAACCACTACACCAATCTTTCTTCCTCTCTAAATCTTTTCCAGCGCCCCCACTGTGTAAAACATTTTAAGGGTATTCATAAGCCCTTAAGTGCACGCAAATTATAAAAAAAAGAAGCAATCTGCTTGTCCCAAGTAATTTGCACAGCACTGTATCTTATGTAATTATAATTTTTGAAAACAATGAACATTTTCACTGCATTAATATTTTGTATAAAAGAATTCCCTTAAAAAAATATTCTTTTCTTTTACAGGATTTGTATTGTGTTCGCAGTGACTTAGGAAATTTATTAAAAGCTCTTGGTAGACTAGAAGAGGCAAAGGTATGAAATAATTATTCAAAAAACTATATTACCTATAAAATGTGAAAAAAAATAATATACACCACACAATCGCGCAATATATTTTATTTAGTTTTCAGAGTGAATGTCGTAAAGCTTTTGCTTATTTATTAATCAAATTATTTTCAAATAGAAACAAAAAGCAAAGGGAAGAGGTAGATTTCCCATAAAAAAGCATTAAATTTTCCTTCGCGTTATTCCATTTGGATTCAAATATTCGCTATAACTAAACCACAAACTAAATAACTTTGAATTCATTTCCAGTTTAATATGTTCTATATTGTGTGTATCCTTAATTAACCAAATAACAATTACATTATAATCAAATATTTGCGACGCTTTGTTTTCATTTGAAAAGAATAAAAATCTTTTTTATGAAAACGAGCTCCAGAAAAAATAAAAATAAAATAAAAATACAAATACTTCCTTTTCAGTTAGATCTTCCTCTCAACAAAATTGAAAATTGAAAAAAGAAAAACCATACAATTTCAATTCAATTGGTATTTTATTTCATTTTATTATTTTGTTTTTCATAATTTTTCCATGGTTACTATTATCGGACAGGTTTTGATTTTGTTTGCCTTTTATACTTCATCATCATTGATTAGGATATAGAGCATGGAAGGGAGCTGGAATAAGATGTTGTTAGGAGAATGGATGATGCAATAGGAAAAAGTGCACCTTGCATCTTTAGGCCCATGCGATGTTGTTGTGTGTATGCTCATAACCCTTGGCGTAGATTTGCGTAATTTGTTAATTTTTTTTTTTTGTATATTAAAATTATTTTAGCAATTTTTTATGCGTAAATTTTGAAGAAAATGGCCTCTGTTGGTAGGTTAAGCGTTTCGATTTTTTTTTAATGGTAAATAACTATAAATGGCGGAGTTTATTTAAGAATATCAACAAGGGGTTTGAAATTTTTGGCATAAGTATTAAAATAAATGATAAAGCGAAAAATTAGCCATCGGTTGGTATTGTTAAATGGATCTCAAAATAAATATCATTCATTCAATTTAAATGAATTCAAAGTGAAGTACTTTTCAATGGGAAATTTAGTGTATCACAAAAGAATACTGTCGCGATTTTTGGTAAAGTTAAACTCAACAAGAGGAGGCAATAAGAGGAACAATTTTACATTACATAATTTACATCTTGAGCTTATACCTCAGTTGGGTATTCAGGAAAATGGTTATTAAATTTCAAAGAAAATAGTCCAATACGTTCCGTCGTTAATCGTTCACCTCAGTCTATTAATTTCCTTATAAATAGTTATGTATGAATACGGGTTGTTCTTACTGTTTTTAACAAACGCCACTAATATAGCTGACATTCTGGAAGCATAAGCTCTTAAATGAGCGCTTAATCATTATTCCTTTGAAAATGATGGTGTATGAATACAGATCGTTCTTACTGTATTCAAAAAAAGTCATTCATTTTACAAATATATTGAAAACCTAGGCTTTAACCCTGCAGTGCACACGTGGGGCCCAAGTGAAAATTAAAATACGTATAAAATTGAAACTATCCTTGGAAATAAAATAATCTTTCATCTACCTTCCTATATCGTCGAAATGTATCCTCGAACATAAAAATAACTGTAATAAGTTCCGTAAATTTTCGCTAAATAGAGCTTCGGGCCTAATAGGCCTAAGGTATACATCTACGTTACAATTATTTTTACGTGTGCACTGATGGATTAAAATGAGCGGCCAGTTAATAAAATCGATACGGTGATTTTGTCCCAATTGTCACAGTACAAGGGGTTCGATTGCATCAGGTACCCCTAATACTCTTACGCACCCTTCTTACTAACGGTCCACCTCAGGGTTCGATTGAATTAGTCACCCTACTCAGCTACATCAGGTACATTGAAATCCTCAGTCCGCATCCCACTTGAAATGTTTAAAGTTCCCCAAGGAACCCGATAAATTCCGGTTCTTAAAACATGTGGTATCAAAATGCACTTAACTTTGATCTAAAGGTCCATTCACAGCTCAGCGACCTGCGAATGCGAACGAGCGAATATTCGCCAATTTTGACATTTCATTCACAGCCGCTTCTTTATCTGGTCGCGACAATCCGCGAATTTCAGTTGTCATTCATTTTGTAACTAATTGCCTTAACGTGAAAAATGCATTAAAACATAGCGTAGCTTTTATTCAGAAGGTAATATCTTACCTTCATTGGATAAATTCAACCACGATCTTACCCACCAAGAATAAAACAAAAGAATTGTGAGGTTAAACTCTCGCGAATGTTTTGGTCGCGGGAATGTGGATTGCGTCCTACATGTGTGGAATGTAAATAAAAGTTGACAGTTCGCAAAAATCATTCGCTTATTCGCGGAAAAATCGGCGAATTGTTAATTTCTTCGCAGAAACTAATTACAATTTATTTTTGTATATATTAATCGATAGATAAATTAAGCTCCGTTCTTTTGGAATAGTAAAATTGCCCATGGCGTGTTTATAAATGTGCTTAAACCGGTTTGTTCGCAGTTTGGGCATTCGCAGGTCGCTGAGCTGTGAATGGAACTTAAGTGTGTCCTCACTCTACCAGGACAGCCATCTCACCTAACCTAACTTAAGCTTGTTCTTCTAAAAAGAAAAAGACACTTGTATCTGAAGTCTGTTTTTCACCACGAGTTCATCCGTTAAGTAATTGTCTTCTGGTGGGCTTCTGGGTCCTTTTCAATATGAACGCGTATTACCTCATGCATAGCCATATCTAGATCGCTTATTCATTCACAATGTGCAAGAAGATGAGTCTAAAATATTTATCATGTCCTAAAATATTATACATGTGTTAACTTATACTTAAAAAGTTGTTTTATTTAATTTAAATGTATCCACAATCGGGAAAAAACCAATTGGAATACTGGTAACAACGTTGTCCTGAAGGTCGGAAATTGTTGCTGGTTTATTGGCATAGACCAGAGATTTAATGTAAACCCAAAGAAAAAATGTGTAAGGGCATCAAATCACACGATCTTGTCGGCCAATTGACGTCGGCTCTTCGTGGGATTACGCGACCCCGAAACTGCGCCTTCCTTCAATGTCTCCAGTATTTCGTTCGATGTGTGGCACGTCGCACCGCTCTGTTGAAATCATCTGTGGCCAATACCCAAACGATCAATTTCCGCCCATACGTGGTTATCATGGCCCGATGCCACTCCGCGTTGATAGTCAGCGCCCGCCCACGCTCATCTTTGAAACAATAAGGTCCGATTATGCCGTTCGTCCATAATCCACACCAAACAGTGAGTCTTTCGGTATGCAAATGTGTTGGTATAATCTCTTGGATTTTAATTGCTCCAAATTCGACAATTTTGTTTGTTCACAAAGCCATTCAGCCAGCGAGCGGAACATTCCGCGAGCAGAACTCGAATTTTTATAATACATTTTTACGATTTCGATGCGTTGTTGAATCGTGTAGTGCTTCATGGTAAAATGGTAACTATGACAGAACACAATGACAGCAAAATATTTTCAAATATGGCCGCAGTCGGCTGTCAAAGTTCTATCATAACTACTGAATGACCCTTTAGAACGCGGGGCTCAGAACGATTTCGTTTGACGGAACTTTGAAGATTGTAGGTCTGTTCGCGTACTTTCTGCACCAAAATTCGCAGTTTGTCAAATTTCCACTAGTGGGGGTAAAATTCTCTCAGAGAGAGAGGTAAAATTACGAAAAAGTAAACGAACGCGTTGAACAACAAAAGTTGCCCACTTTTTAAACGTCAAACCTCAAACCCAAGCGAAAGAAAGAAAGAGAAGGAACATCCTACAAAAAATCACATATACAGCGATTTAACAGATTTGACAAACTAGCACACAGAAATTTCTTGCACTAAAATTCGTAGCATGGGGAAATTTCTTACTCTCTCGAGAGCGCTCTCTTCTGTCAAAAACTACGAAAATTCTCAGTACTCGAACAGGTTTTCGTAAAAATTCGTAACTTTTCATAAAAATGCGCTGTTTTGGGAGGGTACGCGAACAGACCTTGTGTGAGTTGCAAACTAACAGATGTAGATGAAAGTAAAGGGTGTTTTTTTTTAAGCCAGTACTAACGTTGATTTTGAACAAAACGCATGAAATTTCATTAAATAACCATTTATTTGTGAGAATTTATCGAGAGAATACATTCTGCAATTAATTTTTAAACACAACTTCGGGCATATGCCCACCACGGCTGGATCTAATGAATGTCAACGAGAGACAAAGTTTTGAACCACTTTTTCAAGCATTTGGGGCCGTATATTCTCAATAACACAAATAATGTTGGCTTCCAATGCGTTGATTGTTGTTGGTTTGTTGTCTTGCACAAGCTGGATCTGGTAAGCCTTCAAACCAATATCAGCGTAAATTCCATAAAGTGGACGGACAAAGACCAAGCTGTTGTGAACGACGCCAAGTCGATAAATTTGGATCTTCTTCAACACTCCTGAACAGATGCAATATTCTCTTCAGTACGCACTCTTTTTATACGTCTCGGTGCCACTGCATCTTGCAAAGAAGATGTTGTGCGAAAACGGTCAACAATACGGCGAATAGCGGTCTCTAATGGTCGATTATGTCGGGTGTACTATGGTGCAAGTGCTCTATAAGTTAGATGCACAGAACCATCATCTTAAATCGATTTTAACTTTATGAAGCTCTTAGTTTTAAATTTTTGCTGCGTCTTCACCAAGCACTAATACGTTTGTGTCCATGCTAATTCGAATATGCGAAAAAATAATTTTCGGATTTGGAAGAAATGTCAGAGAAAAAGAAAACATTGTATTTTCCTGATTTTAGTCAGAATTAATCAAGGCACATTTTATTTTTTATTTGGTTGGCAGTTCTTTTGACGGAAATGCTGGAGGCATTTAATTCGTCGGCCTTTCTTCTTTTGCATTACGCCAATGCAGCCTGTCCTTTGTTTGGTCTGAGTAACAGATCACAGCTGATTTCGCAAATTTTCGAAATTCCTAAGTTATGAGCGCTCTTAACTTAAGAGTGGTTGGGACCATTCATACGTCTTATGACCGCTAATAAATCTGCACTAATATTGGTTGGTGAATAGGTTTATGAAGCTCTTAGTTTAAGATTGGTCGGTGAATACCGGCCTAAATGTTGGTAACGTTTTTGAAGTGTGTATGTCATCACGATAAAATTGCAAAGACTACTGAATAAAAATGACACTGACAGTTTGCAATCTGACAATTGGTTTGACAGATATAACTGTTTGAAGTTAGTAGTGGGGTAAAAAAACAACCTCTATGTACGAGTACGACTCAGTCACCGTGTCTTTTATTTAAATAAAAGTTAAAGATACTTGCCGTGTTTTTTTGAAACCTAGCCAACCAGTCGTTCATTTAAACGATTTGCCAGCCAGCCAAAGCCAGCCGATTTGATACGAACATATCTCTAGGAACCAAGCAACATCGCAGTGACAGCAACAACAAATAACTAAAAAACATTCGTTTTTGCGCCGCCTGAAATTAGGCATCACGAAATTCCCACCCAGTAAGTTTTTGCTGGGAATAAAATCAAGAGTAGTAGCCAGCCGCTTGTTGTATTTGTTTTATGTGTAAAATTTTACTTTACTAGCAACTACTGGCTGGCTAGGTTTAAAAAAAAACACGGCTACTGTCATCTTAAAAACGTAGTTTTTTCACGAGATGTTTTTTTTTTAATAAAGGAAAACTGACCCTCGGTAAGTAAGCTTAAAAAAATGCTCGAACTTAGCAGAAAAAAATAAAAAACTTACACCGATTACACAATTGAATTGTGAATCGATGGTAGTCTCATAAACACTTTCAGTTATGCCAAGGTTGAGTGAGAGTTTCAGTGGAATGCAGCACTTGTTCTGTCTTATTTGCCTGTCTTGTTGAATCCAATAACATAAAAAAAGGAATAAAAATATATACATGATATATAAACGCTTCCCTATGCTTTTTGATTACATTAGTGCTTGTGCTGTAGATTTTTGAATGCATGGAAAAGAATATATATACATTAGTGTGAGAAAACACAAAAACGCAAAATGAAAAATAAACTAAATTTTTTTTTTTAAACAAACAACAAAATTTATATAAGAAAGACAAAAATAAATGCCATTTTATCAAGAAGTTCATTTCTAATTTACATTTTTTTTATTTCTCACCTAATCGATTTCAGTGTAACTCTCGATTTCGTCATATAAAATATAATTCACACACAGTGTTCAGTGTTCAAATAGCAATGATGTAAAAAATATAAAAAAAGAGAAAATTAAAGGTTACCATTGTGTATAGAAATGTCGCCTTCTACGATAAAGAATCACACAGGCGAATATTTTCTTCTTGGTGTTAAATAAAAAAAAAACATATATCTAGTATTTAAAAAAAAAAAATTCAAACTATAAATGTGTATGTAGTTCTTTTGCTTTTGTATTGTTTTATATGTTTTTTTTTTATTTTTCAACTGGAAGAGAAAGTTTAATATTATAATTTGATGGACAACAAATATTTTACAAACAAATAGAATAGAAAAAAATAACTTCTTCTACGTTATGGGTTCCTCCTACACACACTTCCTGGCTCTCTCAATACAGTGTGGTATACAGTACAGTGTTTGAAATACCAAATGCCTGATTGATTCAACAAACAGGTAAAGTACAGTGCTTCATGATGACGACAAGATAAAAAAAAAGAAGAAAGTTACAAAAAAAAAAAAAAAAAACATTATATCCCAAAATCATGATCCCTTCCCAAAAACTATTCTTCCCACCCTTTAAAAAAAGAATATCCCACCCTTTGAACTCATTTCATAAAAAAAAAAAAAAAATAAAAATACAAGAGAGTATCAAACGAATCATTCAGAGAATTTATTTGTTGAGGGTCTCAGTTTTACAGATGAACACTTGCACTATTTCAAGTTTATTTCATTGTTTTCTATATTTCTCTGATGTCACCGTTACCTACAACAGAATTATTGTCTTATCGTCAAACAAGAAATGCTTTGGAATATTTACCTGGCTTTTCGTGTCGGCGTTGTTGTTGTCATTTTGCGTAGTTGCAGTCGTAGATCAAATTCTTAGAAAGGAACTTTAAAGAAAAAAGTATATATATATATATTTTTATTTCCGGTAAATAGTGGCTCTTTCATATAAACATTAAATTTTGGTTGAGGTTTTTTTTTAAAGATTTATTTTTAAAGATTTGATCAACGACTGTAATTCTTCCCTTCCAACTTTTATTATATTTATTACTAATCTTGTTATATTTCAAAGCATGCACATCTTGATCGAATTGATATTATTCCTATTATCATTCGCGAATTGAATTGAAATTCTAGCGAATTAGACTACTCGGTATTATGGTTTAAATATCGAACATATCGCATTCGCCTATTTCAGGTGAATACACATTTTCAGTGACAGATTTGGCTAACTGGTTACTTTGATCTGCGATTTTGTGGTTCGCCAATCATAATACTAAGCACCATGTAGCTATTGAATGAATTTCACGTGACCCGGGAATGATAATAGGCTTGAATATATGGATTTCTGTGAAGGTCTAAGAGATATAATAAAGTATCTTGAGCTTCCCTCACACAAGTTTCTAGTAAAAAAGGACTAAAAGGAAAAATGTGAAAGCAAAATTAAGTCTGACATTGAAGGATGGTTTCTTAAACATTCGTGTGTAATTTATTTTATTTTATTTAATGCTTGACCAAGACTGATTTGAAGTTCTTCTAGCTGTGTCTTTTTATCGAGTACAGGTTCTAGCTATGCGACTTAATTGTATGTATTCAACTACTCCCCAATCATCATAAATTATTCCATTATTCTGATCCACCGGTTTGTCCTTGTGTTGGGTTTTAAAAAAGTGCGAGAATCAACTCCCATTTGTCTCGTTAAGAGTTTTTCGATAGACGTGCATTGAGGAAAGAATATATTTTTTTTTATCCTGCCGTGGAAATAACAAAAAAATGTAATTGAGAAGAGCGATGAATATTTTTTGCTTCCCTTTGTTCGTCTCCTTGCACGTGGAATGAATTGCCATTCCACCGGGAGCCATCTTTTCTTTATTTTCAGCATTGCCAAATTAACATTTTTCTTATGCTATTACAAAAAGACCACAGAGGGCATACAATCATTAAGTAAAGATCTATTACAATTTATTATTTTTAGATTTCTATTCGCAAATGTTTTTAATGGTAATGGCATTGTCTGTCAATCAAATGCGACCTAAGTCAACTCGACTTTTTCGTAAGTGGTTAGTGTGTCGGATGACTGCGTGTGAGGTTCCAAGTTCGAATCCCAGAAAACACCAACAAGTTTTTTCACTGTCCTTCCTCTCGCGAGCGTCTGACAAACATCCGAGAGTATTGCTGTCTCGAAAAAGCTTCTCAAAACAAATTGCACTTCGAATACGGCACTAAACTGTAGGTCCCTTCCATTCGTGTGAAAAATATAACGCACACAACATGAGTAGTTGCCGAGAAGCTAGGCCCTGGCACTTAAAGAGCTGCTGCGCCAAATATTTATTTTTATTTCTTAATTCGACCTTTAACACATCTCCCATTCCTGCTACTTACCTATTTCATTCTATAAAACTCCTGATGATTTTGTTGCCAAACACATGAAAGAGTCGACAGGAGTTCTATCAAGTTCTCTCATTCCGTTGCCTTCGAGTACCTTAATCATAGTAGTGATCTCTTTACTGAAAATTGTGATACAGATTCAGGCTTGTGAGTATGGGTATATTACACATACAGGAGGCAATGCGAATGTCCATTAAAAATTGTCCCATCCCAAGAAGAAATAAAATAAAAATCTATGTCATCTCACAATTCCTTAGATAACACATATTTTGAACAAAACCTTCTATTTCCTTACTTTCCGTGTCTCATACACTTGGTTGCTAAATAGAAAGGGACACATCCCAAATGTTCTCACGGTAACCTCTTGAACACAAGCACACAATACAATGCACTTCAACGGTTGTGCGGCAGTTGTATTATGTATTCCTAGCTTTACGTCGGTGATGATTCAATTCATTAGAGGAGAGCACAATGATTAAACTTATGTTGAAATGTTGTGGAAGTATGAACAATTTCATGAAGGCTACGATATCGAACATATGCGCTGTTCTCTTGAGGCGAACACAATTTTCTAACTCATTTGAAGAGACTGTAATAGAACATGTCCATTGAGGTCCCACCTCAGACCCATTAACATGTTCTAAAATGAGCACTTGATAAAAACGTTTGAAATATTTACTCTACTCAATAATCCTTGCCTTTCGGATGCTCAAAATAACTTCCGGCTTAATATTCATTGCTTCTGACATTCAACTAACTTTGTGAATTTTAAGCTCTTTCTCGTATAAGATTCGGACTTCCACTGTTCAATATGGGCCTACGAGTACATGCTTACCTTTATACTATGGTCGACTCGACTTTCAACCTGGGCAAGGCTTCTTATAACTACATTACATTCCCGCTGCCATCGTATCACTCCTTTATTAGTTCCACATGTGAAATTGTTTGTGTTTTAAGGAGATCGATGATGACCACTTTAAGTCAGCCACTTCAAGTAGAATTAGTCTTATTTCACACACCTTAACACCTACTTATGTTTAATGTCAGACAAAACGATTTTTCATTTTTCCTTTCCATTGGTATATAGTATGTGCTAACTTCCTTCAAAATTAATTCTAAAAATGTATCAATATCAATTATATTTAACAAGATGTGAATGTAGCGTAAAGCGTAATGCATCCCCTTGGCGTAGTTGCTCGAAACAGCCTACCATTGCTATTTCTCGGATATGCGTATATCATCGATTTTTTTTCACTTATTTGTATAAGCATACAAATAATTATTGTGCGTAGCGAAAGTTTTATTATTTTTTTTATTGCGTATAATATTTTAGGTTCGGCGTAAATGTCGTGTCCTTGCATAATACACGCGAATTCCACCCTTACAAAAATAAACGTGTCTAACAATTTTTACAACATAGCAATTAATAAAAAAAAAAAAAAACAAAAAACTACAAATTTGCTATGTTTTTTGGGAAGTCCTCAACAATTTGGAGAAATTGCCAACTACACTTTTTTATATTTTATTTACTTTACTAAAAAAAAAAATAATAATAAAAAAAAATAAAACAAGGATTCAGAGTGGAGAAACGTGCGATGGAAAAATTGCAATATACATATATACATATTTTTACAATTTGGCTTCAAAATAAATAAAGAAAAACCCTTTTCGTAATTTTTTCCATCATATTCTCCGCACAAAAAGATGAATTCTGTTTTATTATATTTAATTTCCGCTTACAAGAGTAATTGCTGTAGGAAAATTGTTCTAATCTTAATTTTTTTTCTTTTTATTTCATTTAAAAAAAAAATCGAAATTTGTAAAAAAAAACAAATTCGAAAAATTCATATAAAAAAAAAAAAAAAAATTAGGCTTGCTATTTGAAAGCAATTGAGACTTGTCCAGGATTTGCTGTCGCATGGAGCAACTTGGGATGTGTCTTCAATGCTCAAGGAGAAATCTGGCTGGCCATACATCATTTTGAAAAGGCGGTCACACTTGATCCTAACTTTTTGGATGCATACATCAATTTGGGCAATGTCCTAAAGGAGGCGAGAATTTTTGATCGGTAAGTGAAGAAATTTATTATTAGTTTTCTATATATAATCTGTCTGAAACTGAACCATAATAAACTTAACTATTGGGGATATGTATGTATACATAACACATTATATAAAAGTATACAGTGTACTATAGCTTGGATAAAAACGCAGATATTTCTTTGAATTAGTATTAGTATCGCGAGTGGTCGAAATTCGTCCGAGGGTAAATAAACAAACAGCGATAGAAAGAACACTATGTATTTGTTTACATAACTTTTTTTTTAAATATTCTCCTGTGCAAGAAGGGATCTAAGCTCATACAGCCATGAACGTACTTACTTTACTTATGTCCTGTATCCCCTTGTGGGTCCTAGGGCCTCCACTACGCCTACGCGCCATCGTGTACGGTTACTGGCAATGGGCAATGTGTCTGAGTTCTCCCCAACTTTTCCCTAACTGCCGTGCCTCCTTCTCGACTGTTCTGCGCCATGTTTTCCTCGGACCGCTAGGTCTTCTGCCATCCTGAGTTAGAGGGTTCCATTGCATAGCATGGTTCGCTATGGAGCTGTCACCCTTTCGAAACGTGTGACCAATCCACTGCCACTTCCGTCGTTGGATGGTTGTGCCTATTGGTTCCTGACCCGTTCTCTCGTAAAGGTGTTCGTTAGAGATACGATTGGGCCAGAAAATCCTTAAGATATTGGGCAGACACATATTAACGAACGTTTGCAGCTTTCTGGTGATAGTAGTGGTCACTCTCCACGTGCTGCAACCATATAGCAGCACGGATTCAACGTTGGAGCGGAACAGTCTTATTTTGGTGCTCAAACTGATTGCATTGCTTCGCCATATTTTGGACAACATCCCGAACGCGGACTTTGCTTTGGCGATCCTGTTCGGTTCCACCATCGGTCGAGGCAATACTCCCAAGTATGGGGGAATAATGTGTGTATATTCACTTTATTTTACCTGACTTAGCGGTAACGTACGCACATGTTTTTTTTTTCTGCACATCTATGGCACAGTACCTTTCGAATGATATAAGTTTCATCCCCCTCATTTTAAATTAAATACTAAAAAAACGTACGAAAAATTTCGTGTTCACGTATCAATATATGTACGAGGGCAAGGTGAAAAGTTCTCGGCCTGACGCAGAGATAGCGTTCCAATCAGCAAAAAACTATGTTTTCTGCCTGGGTGCACTTCTCATTAGTTCGTATGACAAGTTTCAACTTGTTCTCTCAAGTAGTTTGTTTACACGAATTGCAGTAGACGTCTTGCGTGTTTTTCGTTAAAATGGATAAACTTGAATATCGTGTGATCATAAAATTCTTCGTTTTGGATGGGTTAACCCCTAAGGAGATTCATCCAAAGTTGACAAAAGTTTACGGGGACTCTGCTCCTTCCATGTCAACCGTTAAAAAGTGGGCAGCTGAATTTAAACGTGGTCGCACGTCCCTCGAAGATGACCCATGTGAAGGACGGCCAAAAACCGCAACCAACCCGAAACCATCGAAAAAGTGCCTGATATCGTGTTGGACGATAGGCGAGTGAAGGTGAGTGAGATAGCTGAGGCTGTGTGTATATCGGAAAAGAGGGTGCGAAACATTTTGCACAAAAACTTAGGGATGCGAAAACTCTGCGCAAGATTTGTGCCGCATTTGCTGAATGCCGATCAAAAGCAAATGCGCAAATGATTTTCCCGGCAATCTTTGGACCGATTCAATAGGAATCCGACCGATTTTGTGCGGCAATTTGTCACCATGGATGAGAAAATGGGTCCACCACTACACGCCAGAAACGAAACAGCAGTCGAAGCAGTAGGTGGAAGCCGGTGGTTCAGCGCCAAAGAAAGCGAAGTCGATCGCATCTGCCGGAAAGGTCATGGCCAGTGTGTGTTTGGGATGCGAAAGGGATCCTGCTAATTAATTACCTTGAGAAAGGCAGAACAATTACGGGCGAATATTACTCCAACCTTCTTGACCAGCTGGATGCCGAAATTCGCGAGAAGAGGCCTGGCTTGAAGAAGAAAAAAATCATCTTTCGCCAGGACAATGCACCTGTACACAAGTGTGCGTTGGCGTTGGGAAAACTGCGGGATTTGGGGTACGATTTGCTCGGCCATCCCCCCTATTCACCTGATTTGGCACCCTCAGACTTCCATCTGTTCCCAAACTTGAAGAAATTTGTTTCTTGGAAGCGCTTGTTGAGAGGGCCATAGATGAATATTTTCACAGCCTTCCAGACTCTCACTTCCGAGAAGGAATACTGATGTTGGAGAAACGCTGGACCTAGCGTGTTGAAGTCAAGGGAGATTATGTAGAGAAATAAAATAATTTTTTAACTGAAAATCGCAGTCTTTCATTGTCAGGCCGAGAACTTTTCTTGCCCTCGTATAAGAAGATAAAGATTGGATTCCGGTATTGTGAAACGTACTTTAATGGATGTAAACGTTTTTTAACTCAAACTGTATTTTTATATTCGACTATAGGGACAACGGGGGTAATAGTAAACGATTTTCACAATTTCGTTTTCCTCTTATATTCAAGTGCTTCCTTAAACAAAACTTTCCAACTTTGTGTATTTTTTTCAGCTATACTTATATTTGGGATCTGCTTGTTGTTGGAAAATTATTATTATGTGTTCATAGATTTTCTTTTTTTTTTTATAAAATTAGATGTTTACATTTGCCCCAGACCGCTTTTAAAAAAATATAAAAACTGGGGTAAATGAAAACGGCGCACCTAGGCTCTAGAGGATGTACATTAAAAACAACTGGGGCAAATGTGAATTAAATTACTCGTAACAAAAGATTTAATGTATAAACGATTAAAAAATGATCATGTAAACGTGATTGCCTTCTGTTCTTCAGTTGTCTTCTGTTCTTCAGTTGTCTTCTGTTTTTCAGTTGTCTTCTGTTCTTCAGTTGTCCTCTGTTCTTCAGTTGTCTTCTGTTCTTCAGTTGTCTTCGGTTCTTCATAAGCTACACACGTGCGTTAATAATTGCATAATGAGCTCTGACTGCTGTAAGTGTGCCGAGATACTAACTGATATTGATGCCGCCTCGTGCGGTATCTATGGTATTTTATTTCATGTGGGGTGCATAAGTTAAAGAATATTGAAAGCAAAGCATTAAAAACATGAAAAGCGAATGATTGCATTTTCTGGAAGTGTGAAAACTGTATAAACATTTGGTTCTACTCTTGCTTAAGTAAAATCAAAGAGCTCTTCCAGCTCTTACAAGAGAATGTTAATGAGCTGAACTCTTTTATTTCTGTTCGGAACAAAAATTATAATACATACATACATACATACATACATTGGAAACCGGTCTGGGGCATACGCACTACGTGACCACCAAACCATCGAAGCATAGATCGTTCCGTTCGGAGAAGTAGCTGCTCAACATTGAGCGCTTCGCGTACTCTTCTGTTGCGCACTCGATCCCTACGAGTTATTCCAGCAGCACCGCGAAGGAACCTTCTTTCGGTCACTACCCAAATTTCATGACCATAGGTGAGAGTTGGAACATACACCGAGTTAAAAACCGATAGCTTAGCTTGAACCCTAAGTTCGGCCTTCCTTATAACAGATTGGCGAAGCTCTCTCAAAATTGATCCAGCCTGACCAATTCTACAGGACAACTCGGCATTGCTCCTCCCATCACTCGTGAATAAAACCCCGAGGTACTTAAACTTATCCACCCGCTTTAGTGGGACTCCACTAACATGCAGAGTGCACTGAATGGGTTTTTTGGATGCGACTTCCGATTTGTTCACGTTGATCTTCATTCCAGCATCATCACAAACGGCTACAAACTTTTCGAGTGCGCGCTGAAGTTCGGTTTGAGGGGACCCAAGGATGACCAAATCATCCGCAAAGAGCAGACAAAAAGGTGACAAAATGCACCCTTGGCGGAGTCCAATGCCCACAGTGAAAGGTATTGATTTAACACCGTTTATCCGAACACAGCTTCTACAGTTTGTATATAAAGACAAAATCGCCCTTAACAGGGAACCATAAATCCCATACTCCTGCAGAGCACTCCAGAGTTTGCCCGAGGAACCCTATCATATGCTTTTTCCAAATCTACAAAACAAGTGTAGACAGGTTTAGCATACTCCCAGGCCTTCTCAAGAACAATTCTGAGAGTGAACAACTGGTCGGTTGTGCTTCTACCGGAACGAAAACCGCACTGCTCATCCCCCAAACTGTTCTCAACCACAGCTCTGGAACGCGTTTCTAGCACCTTAGCGAAGAGACTTTTCCAGGGAGACTTAAAAGGGATATACTCCTATAGTTGGCGCAATCTCTTTTGTCCCCTTTTTTAAAAAGAGAAACTATCACCCCCATTTGCCAATCACCAGGTGTTTCACCGCATTCCCAGGCCACTTTAGTGACACGCGAAAGCCATTGCACTCCCTCTTTACCTAAAGCCTTGAGCATTTCTGGCCGAATTTCATCCACACCAGCAGATTTGCCAACTTTTAGCGCTTTGATCGCCAAAGTTACTTTCTCTACCGTAGGACTACTTTCCGCCCTACTCTCGACCATAGGTCTGTCATCTTCTGTGCCCTGTTCGGGATTGAGCAATTCTGAAAAGTGCTCGCTCCATCTGCGTAAGATGTCCTCCTCATTGGAAAGAAGTGTACCGTCGACTCCTTCAACGATATTAAACTTCTTTCCTCTGAGTCGGCGGACGGTCTGCCAGAACATCTTATTTGCAGATCTGTGGTCACGTTCCAATTTCTCGTCAAACTCCTTCCAAGACTGTTGTTTCGCTGTTTTCACAGCTAATTTGCAAGTTCTTCGCGCCTCAGTCTACCGATTTCGAGAATCGGAGTTCCCCAAGTGAATCCACACCTTAAAGAATCTTCTCTCTGATGGCTTCTTGAACTCCGGGCGTTTTAAACCAAGCAGTTTTTTTCTCACCACCAGCCGCTTCACTCCACAAACATCTCCCGCAGAGGCAATAACCGCTGTTGAAAACAGTTGCCATTCTTCCTCTACATTTGATGGAACAGTTGGAATTCGTTCAAACCTCTCAGATATTTGCCGCGCAAATGTCTCCCGTATCACATCGTCCTGTAACCTCTCCCATCGTATGCGTGTAATCATCTTTGGTTTACGTTTTGGTAGGGGAGGCACTCTCTCGCTAAGATACAATTTGCACAGCACTAAGTGATGATCAGTTGACAGTTCGGCCCCTCACAATACGCGAACATCACAAACCATTCTCTTTAGACACGATGGTATCACAAAGAAATCGATCAGCGACTTCTGCTGAAGACTCTGACGGTACCACGTGTATTTGTGAAAAGATAGTGTTCATGATAGATAAGCCATTTTCACAACAAAAATCCAACAACCTCTCTCCGTTCGCGTTTTGATCAGGATCACCGTTCCTTCCAATCATACTCCCCCATGTCATAACATCTACACCCACATGAGCATTGAAGTAACCCATCAGGACAAAAGAATCCATATCTGCAACCTTTTCAAGGGCAGCATCAACTTCATCAAATTATAATAGAGATTTTAAAAAAATTTCTGATAATAATAAATCGGTTATCAATAGAGAAGTCTACGCAACTAAACTCAATTAAGCAAAAACAAAGGTCGGTAAATGTATTGCTCAGTCTCTTAAAGCGAACATTATTTTCTCGTCCCCTGCTTTGGGTCGCGTTTCGTTGAAAAGTGGCAAACGCTCTTTATCTCCATTCAATACATCTTGAAACAGTGCAAATAAATTAAGAGCAAGTTGATCCGAAAAACCAAATTGCCTACCAATGACATTTACATCATCATCGAATTCTTACTCTAAACAGAGTAAGCAAACTTCGAAAATGATTGGTGTAGGCCAAGGCAAAGAAGCTGTAGATGTTGCTGTTACCGTTGCTGTTGTTGATTCTCTTTCTCAATCTGCTCTATCGGATAACGTTGATAAGAGAAAGTTTTATATCACTGACAGGCTGACCGATACCTTTCACGGCTGCCACTGCTACTACCGCTACTGCTGCTACTGCTGCTCCTAATAATGACAACAGTAGAGTTACTTCTAATACTGTTGTTGAAGACGTTGTCTTCGCTCCCACTGGTGATGACGATTTAGATACCGGCAAAGATAGTTTTTGTGATGCGTTCGTCGTTTCTGATGTCTTTCCGAATAACCAATCTGCTGCTGCGGAATGTGATTTGCACTCCAATATCATGTTGAGGGATGGTTTATCGACGAATGAAAAGAGGAATTATTGATAAAAAAACGTCCCCCTAAAACACCTTAAATTATTGCATGTCGAGGAGCTAAATGTTTTTCGTAAGATGAAATGGTTTCACCTATCTGTTTTGACCCTAGTACTACATCTGAAACTATAACTAAAGCGTCCGCAAGTTGTTCGGCTGCACGCGGCTTGTAGAAGGACCTTACATTCCATGTGCAGACTGAAAGATCATTGTCCTTTTCCCGTTTGCCAGGGTCGTCAAAAGTTAAATCGTTCTTGAATTTGACTCATTGTATAAAATAGTAGGGAATCTTAAGTAACTAAACTTATTTGTGTATCACTTTTAAAGTTCAGTTCCATCTAATCCCCATAAATTCCTATACGAAAATCCTAAAAAAAACCGAATCTACAAACTTTTCAGATTTACTGAATCTAATGGACAATTTTGAAAGTTATCTACTATTCCCGAAGAATTCTCATTATTTCCGGTCAATAAATTCCTTCAACACCATTCATATGCTATGAATCTGAACATCCCTTACAAAAATCTTCATAAAAGCCAACGTGTAATAGATTTTTCAATATCCCTTCCTGTGGTGAAAAGTTCCAAGAATAACTTTCACCTTCCCCTCAACAACAACAAATAAAAGCTATCTCGTTGGCATGGAATTCTTATCAAAAACAGCTGATATATGAATTTCTCTCTGTTTCTCTCTTAGAAAATATTCCGGCTCACATCCACACAAAGAAATTTGTGATAAGAATATTAACATTCAGAGAGCAAAAGAGAGCAGAGCCTCCTACATCTGCTCCAGCTCTGTCGGAATCTATACCATCAAAACTCCACCCGCCTCCATCACTGCGATGGGTGTGTTTGTATATATTAACTTATATAGCACAGTAGTCAACTGTCAGGTGGCGCTAGTGTTTTCGTTTGTACGAGCATATCTTATCGGGAAATAGCCTAGGAATAGGGCACCAATAAAAGAGAGCAACTGAGAGAGTAGGAAACCCATGCGACTCCCTCAATAAAATAATCCTTGTGCTTGCTCTCTATCTATCACTCTCTGCGTTTCAGTCCTGTTTTCTGACAGAAGGACCTATTCAATTTTTTCCACCATTCATATACCAATAGTTGTCTTGCGGGCGTTAAGCAGCAGAAACACGAAAAAGGATAACGTCGCGAGACTTTGAAAAAACTATAATTTTTGTTCATCTTTCACTTTTTTAAATGATTATTCTTTTCGATTTCCGTTTCCACTAAATTATTCGCCTTTTTGCCTATCACTACTGTTGCTTCAGATGATTTCTATATAATATGTATTACTACGTGATGCTGCTCCTTGGCGTGTGAATTGTTGTTAATTATTTCGCTTTCGCTTTTATACTCTCTTTCTATATGTGTCGTCGTGTTGAACTTAAATCGTGAATAATACGTGAAAGATAAATCAGAAAGTCACTTCCGTTTAAAGTTACAGAGATACAAAATATAAATTCTTCCTCTCGCTATTAGAACATTTTTCCTATAAATTGTTGTTTATTTATCGCGTGTAATTCGCTGTATAAGTGTTTGTGTCTCTCTGTGTGCCCTTATATATATATACGTAGATTAATAAAAAAAAAAATAAAAAATGTGTCAATTTCTGTAAAGACAGTTACAACCGCCAAAAAAAATACGGAAATTTGAAAATTTTACATCACACTTTCACTCAGTATTTGTATTTTTAATGTGTGACCATTTCCTCCTTGTGGTAAATAGAATAACAGTATATAGAATAAATTTCTTTCCTCCCACACCCTCATCCATCATATCCTCATCTAGTGAAGAAAGTAAACAGAAGGGAATCCTCTAAGTTGAAACTCTATGTTGGGTTCTTTTTCGGCGCCTAATATCGCAGACATGTGGTTGAAAGTATTCATTCTTTATGTTGTCCTATCTTTCCATTCACATTCTTTTTGCCTTTTCATTGACAACAGTAGTTCTCGTCCTAGAAGGATGTACGAGATGTAATAATTTATTGGATGCCTAACGAAAAATAATGAAAGGCAGGAAATTGAAGATTCGTGGAATGAAAGTCTGTGCTTTTAGGGTTTGGAGGTTAACAACTTACAGTTTTTTAGAACATTTGTCAGACATAGGAGAGAAAGGAGGAAGAAAAAGCCTAGAGCTATGTCGCCTCAAATAAAAGTAGGACGGAAGTAAGGGTGGGGATATTTTATTTTGTTTGCTGTAATGATGGTGATGCTTGTTTCCTGTTTTTCTGTTTCTTGTGCAAATAAATTTTAATGGTGAAGTATCTTCACGAGGGCGGTGGATGGTGATCGCTTTATTATAATTATTTTTAATTAAAGTCTTACTGCAGTAAAATAATAAAATGATGGAGAAGTCCATTTGAGGTTTCTTCGTAAAAGTTCGCATAAAGTGCATTCGAGGGAGGGCGTGTGTGGAACTTTTTTTTCATGAAATTTCACAAAATCCAAACGGATTGTTGGTTGATTCATCTTAAGTGTTGAGAACTTTGCTTGGTAATTAGAAGATAATAAGGATGTTCGAGATGAAAATGAAGCGTTTGCTATCAACCAGGTGGCTCATTACCCTGCATGGACAGGTTAGTGTTTGCAGTTTGGGTGGCGTTAACTGATAAATGAGAACATCAGGGCGAATTTTTAAAGTAAGAAATCTTTATCAGGTAGAGTAAATATGAGGACATTTTTAACAAACATTCACAGATAGGGCCACTTCTCTAGAAATTACTTTTTCCCTACATGTTAACTAGAGATCAGAAGTACTGTTCTTTGCCAACAATATAGATCATTTTTCTACAATCCCCTCAAACAGTATGTATGGCCATGCTCACTTTTTGGGAGTGTACTCCTCAGGAAAAAAAACATGAACCCCTTGATGCTTCGGGTATCTGCTTTCAGTGATAGTGCAATAGTGGAATTACCAGTCGTCTGGGGCCCTATTTTGTATTGCGTTTCTATAGCAAATGTATACAAACTCAATTTCCAAGTAACTCAAGTGACGTTTGATAGATGTTTTGACAATCTAACTTTCGGAAATATTTGATTTTGAGTTGGAAGCACGTATGTACATCCAATCCGAGAACCATACAAAATACCAATTCATTTTAGAATCGGATTACATTTCCGAATGGCAATCCGAATCCGAAAGCACTACAAAATAAGGCCCCTGTATTTGTGGTAAGTGGTAGTACATTGAATAGCTTTACTCTTAGGGCATTGCATCCAACGTTCGATTTTCATTCGATCGGGTCTTACCTTCTGTTTAGCACTCCTAAGTTGAGCTCCGGAAACTGAGAGGCTCAAGGCATTTGTCTTTGCTAAGCTGAGTAACTGTATATGTTTGTCAGGGAGTTGGTTAGATGATCCAATTCAACGTGACGAGTGTCTATCCATAGTTACATTTTCGACATTAGTCAGCGGGTCCCCCAACGGTTGTCAGCGCCCAGATTAGTTTGCTCCTAATCATTGTGGGTACCGTGGCGTAAGTGGTTAGTGTGTCGGACCGCTGCGCGTGAGGTTCCAAGTTCGAATCTCAGAAAACACCAACAAGTTTTTTCACGGCCCCACCTCTCGCGAACGTCTGACAAACATCCGAGAGTATTGTTGTCTCGAGAAAGCTTCTCAAAACAAATTGTCCTTCCGATACGGCACTAAACTGTAGGTCCCTTCCATTCGTGTGAAAAACATAATGCACACAACATGAGTGGTTGTGAGAAGTTAGGCCCTTGGCACTTAAAGAGCTGTTGCGCCAAATATTTTTATTTTAAATCACTGTTATTCGTGCAGCATTGGTATTGTTTAACTGCCATGACGACAGTTTTGTTCTGTTTTAATTAATCCTCATGCGTATGGGCTTTCACCTCAGTTAAGTCCTCAAAATGAACACCACGTAAAGGTTCCTTCCGTTCTGGATATAGATGATAATCATTCAGCGCTATATCAGACGAAAAAGGTGGATGTGATAGTAATTTCCAGCGCAAATCAATCAAAGCAAGTCTGCTTTTCAAGCAGTGCTGGGTCCTACATTTTATTGTTGTAGCAATGGTCACGCATGCAGCTTTCCCGGCGGCTTTTTTTTTTTTTTTATTAAAGCTTGGCGTAACATTTCAACACATTAAAGTAATATTCTACGTTTATTTTTGCACTTTTTGGCAGTTAGTCTATCAGCATTAGTTTTCCATAGAAGCGATATATATTTCGTTAATAGATGTGTTAAAGCGTCCGCTACGGGAATCGTCTCGAGCGAGAGTTCTTTCAGTCTTAAAACGATCAACCTAACGGTATGCTCTATTTTTGGATTCTGCAAAATCACCAAACTCATTTGTTTAAATGAGAGCACGATTCTCAGAACAATTCGAACAATGAAGGCCGTGTCTTACGAATAACCCGAACCTTGTAGGCTCCAAAGCATGAATCCAGCCCCACAGGAAATGATTGAAAGGTGTCAAATCGCACGATTTTGGTGGCCAATTAACAGGTCCATTTCCATTGATCTATTAGCCAATGGTTTCGGTCGAAGTATGATAGTAGCGCCATTCCGTTGAAACCGCATCTCGTTCGAATCAATGTCATCCATATTTTCGAAAAAATATTGATTGATTATAGTCCGGTATTGACTGTAATGTGAGCTCTGGCCTCATTTTGGAAGAAAAGTCTGATGATGCCACCAGCGTGCAAACTGCATTTTTCTGGATGTAATGTGGTCTGTAGGGTTTCTTCTAGATTAGTCTCATTTCCTATGCAACATTCCGATTTTGCTTGATAACAATCTCGTTAAGCCATAAATGAGCTTCATCGCTGAACACAATTTTGCGATGAAACAACGGGTCAGCTTGCAACTGTTCCAGATAGCAAATGTTAGTCTCGTGGCTTTAATTACTGCGCCAACTGGATCTTATATGGGTGTGGACTCCGATTTTTCCGCACGTAGTGGAAGTTTTTTTTTTTTTTTTTTTGGAAAGGTGAAAAGTTGCATTCCACTTTGCCCTGCACTCTAGCATATACGCTATTAGATTTTCTGGTGCTGGTGTTCCTTCTAGTTCTCCAATCAACATCTTCCGTAGAGTGTGGAACCGCGGGCACTCGAAGAACAAATGCTTCACATTTTCCACTGTATCTGTGCACTACTGGCACATTGCGGAGTGCTTGAACCGATAGAGATATGATCGGAAACAGCCATGTCCTGTTAAAATCTGCGTTACGTAAAAGTCTATTTCTCCATGTTTGCGTCTTATCCAAGTTTCGATGACACGGGTAAGACGATATGCTCTTCGCCCTTTGCTTTTGGTCGACAAGCTCCAACGCTGCTGCCATTCTCTCAAGCTCCTCGTTGCGTATCCGTCATTCACTACTTGGTTCACGTTCACTACTCCTTGGCCAGCACGTCTATTAGTGTTATTCCTGCAATGACACAGACCGCATAACTCGAAGTTGTGCGAAAGCGCTGCTGACTTTTAATGCGCATATCCTATTTATTGCTCCAATTTAGCGACTATTAGACATTATGTTCATGGCTCCCGCCCATACTGGTGATCCATACAGTATTACAGACGTAACAACTCAAGCTAATAGTAGTCTACGACTGTGTCTTGGCCCTCAGATGCTTGGCATAATTCGTGCGAGAGCGTTTCACTAATAAAACCTTTTTACTGGCGTACACCAGATGCTCCTTAAAGGAGACTCTCGAGTCAATCATAACCCCTAGGTATTTGATGGCCGATTTAGATGTTATCTCATGCCCACCTACCATAAGTCTAATAACACAAGGCTTGCTCAGAAGAACGATTATGTACGAGTATGTCATAAAAATTACGAAGTTTTCTATAAGTTTCGTGGATCGGACACCGATTTTCAAAGCAAATTTGGATAATTTAATAGCGTTGTTTATGCTTGATTCTGTTCATGATGATTTGCCAGACTATACTGAACATAAATATTAAAAAAAGCGGACGGACAGAATGACACTTCAGTTTGACAGTTATCAGTATCGTTAGTTCTATGAGTAATTTCCTGTCAAATCAAAAATATGGGTAAATCTTATGAGTTACGGATACAAAATTCTTCTGAGTTTTATCTTCTATCGGTTATTCAAGAATTCTCAGTATTAATCAATTTTGAGAAACCACTTCGTATATGAAATATGTACAAAAAAAAAAAAAAAAAAAAACGCTTTCTCTTAAAATTATTATTTTATCTGAGTGGAATACATGAATATCTCTGTGACAAATTCTAAGGAATACTGATTTCTTGAGCTATTGTCGACTAGCATTTTATTATTATTATGGTACTTCAGGATATAAAACAGGTTTTTTTTTGTATTTCATAATGAGCGAACCTATGTACTTTTGCTTTATTTCACCCATCAATAAACTGGTCAAGACTCTGACTATTATTTCGTTCTGCGAATAGATACATTCAGAGTCAGTTTCTGCCTTTTATTTGAGTACATTTTCTTTAATGAATGCATTTAATTTAACTTTACGCTTATGATAACTGTCTGACTACAACGATTTAAATTTACCTGAATGTGTCCCAAAGCAATATGCTGATGAAAACTTGACGCGCTTAGGAGCGGGGAACACAGAGGAAGTATGACTTCCATGACCTTGTGCCATCTGTGCTGTCTAAATATTAAATGTCATCATATGGGGGGCGACAATTACTGGAAAAAGTGTTTATCTAATGGCCTGGGTGGAAATAAAAGTTATGTGTCCATTTCAAGTAACTACACATGCATATGTGGTCTGGTCTTTATTTTATGTTCGCCCACATTAAACACATTCATGTGTACTTTGAGGTAATATTAAGAAGACTATGATACTATGTAATCCTAATGGTTTCTTTTTATAGTTCATAGTGCGAGTATGAACTTATACTCTTTGTTGGTTTAAAATAAATTTGGATATTTCGGCCAAAACGCCTTCTAACTTTTCGGATCATAATTAAAAATTGCTTTGGTTTGTTTGTGGGATTTTGGATTTCGGGCATTTGAAATGTAGTATTACAGTCCGTTGTGAACCTGAGTTCAACCAGCAAGTCTCTCAAGATCGCTTACTTATTATGCTCCAGTTGCGCACACCAAGTTGGTTGCAGTTCCTTTCCAATTGTTTGCGCCAATTAAGGTGAAGCCTTCCTCTACGATATCATCTGTCCGGACTGCATTCGAACATCCATTTTACGTGCCGAAACTATCTCAATCACTGCATATGCACTCTTATGTCGCTGTACAGGTCATACATTTAATAATTGTATCTTCGCCTTCATTCAAAGTAACTAAGGACATCCTCTTCCGCTTTGAATGAGGTCCATGCCCCTGTGAGGTATAGCAGAAATGGGGTCATTAAATTCCTGTACATTGCTACCATAGTTGTTTGAGATAATGCTTTGTTACTCATTTGGTTTCGTAGCCCAAAGAAACGCTTAGTTTTGGCTCCAGTGTCATTAGTCTAGTTGGCAGCGGAACCTAGGTAGACAAAGTTCCTAACTATCTGAAAGTTGTAGCTGCCTACTGTGATATTCTGCTCATGGGACTGTCTGTTTTTTTTGTTGACAGCATATGCATATCCATTTATCCTATTTAACCTCCCAATGACAACTAGGGTGCTCTACCACCCCAGGCAATTTCATTTTAACTGTAATTTTGATTTGGCTTCATTTCTCTTTCTGCCGTTCTATGTATTTGTCATATAATATCTCAGGTGTCAGTTGCGATAGTCTGTAGTAGTTTTTGATTACGAGGACATACGGTATGCACTGGGGTTGTATAGCACCCCATGTTGTTTTCCTGGCTGGGGTGTTCTACCACCCCTGTTGTTGTGTATGTATATTTTAAATGTGTTGTTATCGGAAGGTTAAGCACGCCTCCTAAAAAATGCCCGTCAACCGATTCAGACGCTCAATAGCGTTTGGAAAGGAAAAAAAAAATAAAAATATTTATTTGGCAATTACATATGTTACTTGAAATAGCAAGGTGTGTGCCGCGATTTATTAGTTGAAGCTCAGACATTAGACTACTAAAGCTCACTTTATTCCTGGTTTTCGGAAAGTTCACTACAGACATTCGGAGTGTGTAAAGTGTGTTTCCTAATTTCAGATTATTAGATGATATTTGCATCGAAGGTTAAACGTTTTCCATGCAATCAGACTTATGTGCACGTTTGGTAACAGAAGCACACCTACATCAGACTCGTGTTGGACGGTCTCACCTAATAAAGTGCGGGCCATCTGTTGGTTTCTTTTTTTTTTTGAAATTTCTATTAAGACCTCAATATTTTTCAATGATTATTGCTTTGTTGAAGAGAGTACATCTTCCGATTGTTTATGGAAAATAGTTTTATTCAAATAGCTGCCGCGGCTGGTTTGGCAATATTCCATCCTGTGGCAATATTTCGTTATATTTTTCTTAAATGGTAAATTTTGTTGGAATAACAACGGTCGTTAACAATTCCCCATAGAAGCCGTCAATTGGCGTCAAATCGCAGCTGTGTGGACCTCCGAGATGACGATGAGTTTTGTCTGAAAAGATGATTTTGCAACCAAAATCTACGTCATTTTCCAACTCATTTAAAGCCCACACAGAGGTCTGGGTGGTCATTTTGCTTCAGCCCTTGAGTGAGTTGCACCTTGTAAGGAAGTGATCCGAGGTCTTTAAGCAATATTCTCCTGAGATAAGTGTGACTGGTGTTCAGTTGTTGAGCTCTATGACCAGTTGAGGTGAGTTTTCACGCACACTTTAGGCAACAGCAGCAATTCTTTCGTCTATGCACCCCAGATGAGCACTCGAATAGCTCTTGGTGTTCACAAACAAGTATGCCAGTTTTACGAACTTTCTTTATGAATTTGGTAACACAGGGTAACATAGCTGAAATGACCTGCTGGAAGGGCTTCATTTCAGTAAAAATTCTTTTAAAATTTCGCACAGTTTGTACAAAACAGCACTCTCATTAGAAATAATTTCTCAGTATTTACCAGCGTTGTTCAAGCGTAAAACGATTCATATCTTATCGCGGATGTTTGACACTACGTATCTCTTAATATTTCAAGCGTGTTAGTTAGTTCCTCTATTCAGTCCCAAAAAGTCCAGTTTATACCGCAAATAGGCTTTGTGGTTTGTGTGCCCGATCCCTGATCAATAGGTTGAAGGTTTAAATCCCGGAAAACGCCAAGCTAAACTTTTACTGTCCCAAATCGACCGCGAGTAAAACTTTCATAGGGAAGTATTGCAAGTAAAACTTTCTCAGCAACCACCATTTGGATACGGCGTAAAACTGCAGGTCCATTTTGTTCATGGGTCTTAACCATTTGTCAATTAATAGGTCTGGCCAGACGTTTTCCATTTTCAAAACCATTTTTTCCTAATTAATGGAGTAGCTATCTACCAAATTTCATGACTTTGTCAGCGTACTTACTTTTCATGATTTAGTGTGGACAAACAAATGTAGATGTAAGTGCGTGCGAAAGAAAAAAAAGGTTTTTGTAAAACAAACTCTAGAGTCAATGGAATAGGTCTGGCTAAACCTTGCTACATATTGTATGGAGAAACGTATTTATTTCAGATTTCTAAGTCTTTTTTACCTATAATTTGGAAATCTGTTACTGAAGAAGAACTACGAGTATATGTATGCCTATTTTGGTCTTTGTCTGGTGTAAATCATGCAAACATGCAGCATTACTGCATACAGAAGGACTGTGGAAAACCAACAGGGAACCCGTATTCAGAGCAACGATGTCGCTAAATCGATTTTGGGCTATAAATCGGCTTATAAGATTTGACGACCAAAGGACTCGTATAGAGCGGCAAAGGGCAGATCGGCTCCCATTCGGAACATGGGGACAATGCGGAATCATCTTTTGGAAACTGTGTATACACCAACAGCAGTTTTAAACGTTGACGAAGAACTATTCCCATACAGAGAAAACACAAGATTCTATATACCATCGAAACCTGCGAAATACGGTGTAAACGTATGTTGAATTTCTGATTACAGCAACGGATGCGAAGGAATTCTGTATACAGGTAAAGAGGATGGACATCAGATAGCTGTAAATTTGGGTGAGAAGCTGGTGATTGAACTAACAACGAAGTACAAGCCAGCGGGAGGACTGTTGTTGCTGACAACTTCTTTATAAGTTTTGAAGGTGTGGAAAAACTTCGGGAATCTGGGCCGCTTTTTGTTGGAACAATTCGACGGATTAAGAAATGCATTCCCAAAGAAATCCTTCTGAATCGTAGTCGCTTAACATAATCCACTATCTTTGGATTTACGGATAATATCGCAGCAGTGTCTCATGTGCCATAAATCAAAGACAGTCATTTTGTTTGTCAATACTTCAGTATTACACCGAATTAGTTGGAGAAGCAAGAAAGCTACAAGCTATTCTGTCGTATAACAAACACAATATAGGCACGAACGTCATGGACAAAGTGTTGGAAAAATGTACATGCAAATGACAGACGAAGCAATGGCTATTAACTTTTTCTACAACATGTTGGATGTCGTAGAATTGGCATCTTTCATAATTAATAAAGAAGTAAATAATATGAGTGCAACAAAACAAATGCACGTCGACAATTTCTGCATTCTTTGATTGAGCAGTTAGTGACCCCTCAGATCGAAGCAAGGATGAACAATCCAATGGTAATAGGAGTGTTTTCCGTTCGAATTGGCATAGAATCTATCTTCGGAGCACCATTACAATATAGCCCAGCAGTAGACAAACATTAACGGGCCTGAAAAAGTTGCGCAGATAAACGGCAAAACGCCAAGGAAAACCAGATTTGCATGCACTCTCTGCGAAGAGCCTGTGTGTTTATTCAACACACAGTATTCAGTTACATAAATGCTGTGTAAATCAAGAAAATAATTTCTAATATCACTATATCTAAAATAAACTTTAAATTACTAACACTGATAATAACATGTCGAAAATAACAAAAAAACTTCAACTTCAACTTTCAACTTCATTGGTTTGTTT
The DNA here is from genome assembly GCA_945910035.1 of Brachypalpus laphriformis. Taxonomy (NCBI): domain Eukaryota; kingdom Metazoa; phylum Arthropoda; class Insecta; order Diptera; family Syrphidae; genus Brachypalpus; species Brachypalpus laphriformis. The sequence goes on along the minus strand of OX246753.1, from coordinate 291,137,519 downwards.
TGTAAACATTTTTTGGTTGCTACTTAACTTTTGTTTTTATCTCGCTTTAGGGGGTTTACACTTGTATCGATCCCATAATTAAGGAATGCGGTCAACCTATGAGGTGTGAGATATCAGACCGCCCAATTTGCATACAAGGTGTACGAAGTCCCAGCTAGACCTATTCCATTAATGGGAAGGTCTTAAAACATCCATTGCCAGAAGGGTTAAGCTATTGCTTATTAGGTTAGGTTAAAGGGGTTACTGCACCGCATGGGTATAACCTGCACTCGGATCACAAAAGTATCCATTGTGCTCTCCTGATGTGGAATTTCCTGGTTGAAACAGGAGTTCTGTGGTGTAGAAGCGGCCTCTTCGAAACCATCCTGAAAAAGTTATGAATTTCAGGATGGTGGTTGGTGGCTTTTCAGACAAGTCGCCCAGATGATTGAAGAAATACTCTCCGAGGTCATTTGCATAAGAAGTGGTCCGTATCTTCTTCAGCGTCTGTGTTGCCACAGTCTCTCCAAAGTTCACCTGTACTTAGTGGTGGGTAATCAATAGTTTGTGGCAGTTAAGGATTCCTATGAAAAGCGCAAAGTTTTGTCTGCTTTGAGTGAGGATGAGCTTGGTTTTCACCTTGACGTGTTTTGTCCAGATGCTTCTGGAGACGCGGCTGGATGGAAGCTCTCTATCTTTCGTCTGCTTGTCGTTTGAAGTCAAGTGCTATGCTAGATTTAATAAATCTTAGGGGAGGAAGGACCGAGTTTTGAACCATTGACAGGTCTCGGTCTGATCCCTTCCTTGCCAGTTCATCTGCCATACCGTTCCCTGGAATCCCTTTGTGTCCTGTTACCCACCAAGTGTTACATGGTGGCTATGGGTGAGCGTTTGAAGATCCTCGCGGCAGCGTTTTACTAGCTTCGATTTTATTACCGCGGATGAACTGGCTCTTATAGCAGCTTGACTATATTATACAAGTATCTTCTTCTTCCTTTTTCAGCGAGGTTATGATCCGAAAATAAGGGATTATAACCCTCCCACTTCATTGCAGTTCTACTGATCCGCCTGTGGGGTTCGCCTATTTGACCAGAAAATATCGGCAGGCCTGCCGATTTTGGATCACTCGGTTACTGAGGCCAATGAAATGCCGATCTTCTTCTTCTTCTTCTTCTTCTTCCTTTTATCAGCGAGGCTATGATCCGAAAACAAGGGATCACAATCCTCCCACTTCACCGCATTTCTACTGATCCGCCTGTTCGCCAATGCCGATGTCGTCGCATTTGTGTGATCCAGGCGTTTATAGGCCTGCCTTTCCTACATCGCAATGTCTTGGGGACGTGCATTGACATTGCCTTTTCAACAGGGTTCAAATGATCTCTTCTTTGAACGTGGCAATACCAACTGAGTCGGTCGTGCTCTATCTTTTGTACGATGGTTTCTTTGACGTGCATGCTTCCACGGATCTTCGAACTTCTTATTCGATCAAGCTCTGTCACTTCTGCTGTCATGCGAAGCATCTTCATCTCAGCTGCCGTTAACTTACTCTCATACTTTTTGTACATCGTCCAACATTGTGAACCGTATGTAAGCGCTGGACGCACGACTGCGATGTAGAGCCTTTCTTTCAACTTAGGGGGCATTTTTCTGTCACAGAAGATAGCGGAATTTTTTCGCCACTTCATCGATGTCTTCATCACAGGTTGCTTTGCTATTGATCATAGATCCCAGATAATTGAACTTTTCACACTTGGGAAGCACTGTTCCATTCAAATAAATGTCTGGAATAGGCCTGAGTGGATCAGAGAACGGGCAGCACAAGTACTCTGTCTTTTTTTAACTAATGCGATACCCATTTCCCTCCAAAACGTCCACCCACACATCAAGTGCTCGTTGCAGGGATGCAGGATCCTCACTTATGATGGCTCCATCGTCAGCAAAAAATAACTGATGTACCTTGGGGTCCGTCACTTTACCTTCAAGCAGATAATCAAGGACTGTAATAAAGAGCAAAGGACTTAAGACGCTTCCCTGGCGCACCCCGACTTTGATTGGGAACTCTTCGATTACTCCAGCGGGGCATCTTACTCTTGTCGTTGCTCCTTCGTACATGTCCATGATCAGCTGTACATAGGTTTCTGGAACCCCTCGATGTCTTAGCGCCACCCATATCAGATCTCGTGGTTGTCTGTCGAATGCCTTTTCAAAGTCAACCAATACAACATGCAAATCCTTTAAGGAATCGGGATGTTTTTCCATTATGATCCTTATACTTTGGATTGCATCTGTGGTTGATTTACCCGAGACAAACCCGCACTGATCATCAGATCAGTATATTATACAAGTATGTAAAGTTCAATCTCTTTGCTAGTAACAAGCTTCATGGATAGTTCTTGTACCGCCTTTTCTATCGCTAGGACTTCAGCTTGGAACACACTGCCGTGGTTCGGAAGTCTTAGTGATATTGCAATATCGTCTTCTGCTTAGTAGATACCCGAATCCATTCCTTCGTTTGTTTTGAACCCGTGAGTGAAGACTGAAGTACTATGCGGGTTGATGGCAACAGCGTCTGCCCAGTGTTCCCTTGATGGGATGACCGTTCTGACGTTATTAAATAGTTGTTGTTGCACTGGCCCTGGCCAAATCCAAGTTCTTAGGTTTTTTTTTTTTTTAAAGGATTTGAAATAAATAAATTAAAAGCTCCTTACGAATGTTTCACACAAATAGAGTTTGTCTATGACCTACTAGGACCCTAATACTCCACTTGATTGGTCCGAAGTCTAGGGTTCTGTTTCTTAGGGGAAACTGACTGTTCCTGTCAGTACTAGGGAAACTATATTGCACTCGCTCACTTATCCGTCCGTCTGTCTATCTGCCTGTAACCATCTTCTAGTTTTTAAACTGTGCACGCTGCATGTATGATTTTTACACAGAATGTTTAGAATGAATACCGAATGGAGGTTCATTAAACCCGTTTCCCTGTTTGTGGCCAGATACTACTGCAATTTTAATCAGTCTAAAAACTAAATTAAAGTTGGTAGGGAGTTTGACTTTACCTAAAACTACGTAGAATTCCCTTTGGGGCTAACAGCTTAGCAGCATTTGATTTAATAAAGTTTAACTACAAACTTTACGTTTTCAAAGGAAGCAGTGTTAATCGCATGAAACTTTTCAATTCAATTAATTAAATTAAAACAAACACTGCTTCATGGTTTATCTGGTTTCAACAGAAATTCGAATTTGCTGGTATTCATAGACCGGATATACACACATAGACCATCCTCGCTCAATCAATATTTATTTATAATCGTTTGTTTATTTAGAACTCAGTGTATCTTAACAAATATTTACTTTAATTAAAAATGTATTGCGCATTCGAGCATATTGAACGTTTTCCATGAAATGTCTCATAATATATTTATCACAAAAGGTTACTTGATAAGTACGGTGGGGTTGGATCAAAACACTTAGCCAAATCCAACTTCGACCTTTTTTTCGGTCGAATCCCCAAAATACACGTAATAAGCAAGAGGAAAGGTCATGAACGCCCGTGATTTACTATAATCTTTACCCCAATAAATCCTGCCTCATATAAAATTATGACAAATGTCCTTGCCATAAACACATTCGTTCTATTTTCCTCCCCGGACCGGAATTCAATGAATTCGTGTAACGATAACACTCTATTAAAAATCCGATTAATCTACATATCCCTTTCCCTTGAAAAACATGTAATCCCGATTGGTATGATGTTACAGTGTGCAGATAAAAAAATGGAATCACAATTTTCAATAAATGTTGGACAGAGAGACGTAAAAAGAGGGCACTGCAAAGCAGGAAAAAGGATAACATGATGTTTGATATATTTGATTGGTTTCATCTATTCACAGTCCAATGATATAATCTTATCAATATCTGCCTTTAAATCAAATGGAGTGGGCGACCAACAGGAACGAGTGGGTTTTGAAAAAAAGGGGAAGCGCATTGAAATGACAGTATTGTCGTCGAAAAGGATGTGTGATAATCACTTGAGATGAAAGTGCTTTTGTTCAGTTTTTAAAGATATCAATTTGTGTCGCACGAGCAGTGGGTGAGGAAAAGGAGTGCTTTGTTTTCGAAACGCTCAAGTGTAGCGAAGATACTTTGCGGAAATTAAAAAAAGAAAATAAAAGGATATCAATAATTTTATCTAAACCGATTAAAAGATGAGGAAATTCGATTTAAATCCATTAGTGGTACAGTAGACCCACGAAATGAAGAACAGTATTTTATATGAATATTATAATCGGGTGTTGAAATTTATTAACATAAGTGTACTGTTCGGCGTTTTTGAGAGCTTCTGAAACAGGCAATTGAATTGAAATCCTTTTGATATACGTAGAATAAATTAATAAATAGGTTGCCTCTTAGCAACTGTAGCATCTCGGTTTATTTTAGAAACCTATTTAGGTGTCAAATAGCAACGGAGAGTCAATGTGTCAGAATCGGTGTAAAAACGCTCAGAAAAACATATATCTCATCAACAGTTGACTAGTGGCAATGGTGCAGTGGGTTGTGTGTTTGCTCGTTAACCGATGTGTGCACAGTTCAAGCCCCATCGGGAACAGCCATCATCAGCCACACGAGTATAAAGAAAAACGAGTTACATCGAAGTTTTTCCAACCACTGCACAAAAAGGTCCCTGCCTAGTAGTACAATGGACCGGCGAGTGCTAAGTATTGAGTGCTCTGGGATTTGGATTTCCTTTAAAAAAAAAAAAAAAAAAAAAAAAACAGTTGACCTGGTAGAAGTCCATTTCTCCATGTCATTGCTTTATTCACTCGTGTACACTTTGGAACATCCTACAGGTACATTGACATTTTGATGAGAGGTTCCATCTACCTTGGCATTCAGTCATACTTTGCTCCTCTTGCACTTCGCCATTTTCTAGAGGGAGTTTCTACTATCATTCTCTTTCAAACTTCTTGAATATCCGTCTAACCTCGTAAAACTTTGTGTAACAAATCGCGAAGCATCGCGGACTTATATCTAATAATTGAAGATAAAGCTATCGCTTTATCTAAAAAATGTCTAGCAATTGCTGTAGTTAGATAGATAGATAGATAGATGTAAATATTGTGAGGTGCAAGTGCACTGCGACCTTTAGCAGATCTATTGTGCCCCTCAAACTGAGGCTCTAGTCGATGATATACTCGGTCTAGAGTACTTCCCCCAGTCCAGCTGCTGCTATGAACCGGAGTATCTTGAGTGGATCTAGCGAGGGTAGATCCACTTCTGATAGGATGTATGCACCTAAGTGATTTCTTCTTTTGTGGATCAGTGCTTCGCATTCCATAAGAAGGTGTGCTGGTGTTTTTGCGAAGTCCCTGCAAAAGGAGGAACGAATTGGCGAGATAAGGCGGACTAAGTAGTGGATATGAAAACCCTTTCGTGTATAGCAAAGGGTACTGTTTTGAATAAAGTCATCAAATCAGCTGGTCTAAGATGGAATAGAAATTCTTTCTCGTTAGATGCCATGAGATTATGACTTTCAAATACTTTTACGACTTATGTGGTGTTCAGGATATGCCACTTATTCTAGCCCGAGGAGGAGGATGTAAGTTTAATCAATAACAACATAATATTTAAATTTAGCAGGAAGATCAAGTGTTTTGGTGGAATTGTTTAGTTTTCTGCACCTTTTATGACGTCTCTCCAGATATCGGTGCCAAGTGCTTTATAATACGCAACCTAACTTAAGCTAGCTCACATAACCATATTCACTAACCCGCTAAATACATAGAAGAGTACGATTCATATATGAGTAAAACTGACTGCTAACATCCACCGACTAATTATTTCCTTATCTAGATGTCTCAACTTCGTATGTCATATATTTTTGTTTACCCTCTCTTTGCAAATACATACATCTTATTGCACTGTAATGTTTACTTTATCGCGACCCTACTGTCAGTGGAAGAAAAACTCATTTTCCTGCTTCTCAACACAATCAGGGTTGGTGCACGGGTGTTGGCTCTCTTCCACGCCTTAAGCCATTCCTTACACCATCAGCGATAAACATACTCGTATATCAATTTTCTCCCCTTTCTTCCTTTCCTTCCTTTTTTGTTTCCTTAACACATTCCCTCCGTGATGAAAATGTTTCTCTACGTTTGGTTTTGCTTAGCAAGGTCTTTCCTCTCGTCCTGACATTGCATGCTTGGTTGGGTTATTGCTTATTGCCTGCAAGAGACGACGACTGGGATGGCGATGACAAGGACTACGACCAGGGTCTGATTAAAATTCAATTGGATAATTGCAGGTTATGAGTTATGACGTTTAAATTGTCGTAAAGCATTTATTTGCGGCTAACGGTCGTATAACGCGACATCCAATGTAGCAGGAGCAAGTCCTGTGAGAAATTTATTTTTAAACCGCACGTTGTGACTGTAACTGTCGATTGGCGTGACGGTATTTTGTTTATTTTTCAAATTCAAACAAAAACTAGTTATATTGTTCTTGGATTTTTTTTTAATATTCAACAGGAGTAGCATGGGGGGCATTTAGTTGGAGTGACATTGATAAATGATTAATGTGTAATCGTCTGTTGAATGTGTTCTTTCCTCCACTAAAGTGGTTTGTGTTTGTTTTTTAATCCGTTCTGGAATGTGTGAAAGTTTAAACTCTTTTTTGTGCGTTCATCCCCACCATTCATTTGTAACTGTCTCGGCTTACAAGATTGAATTTGGAATTCTTAAGCAAAATATCATTCATCAATTTATTTGACATGTCATCAAGTGGATTGGCAGTCATCGAATCTATTACTTTTTTTTTTGGTCTTTTCTTCAGACGGGAATGGGGGTGTATTTCTGTTTTTGAAGTTGACAGGCATTTGAGATAAAATTGTTGTTTGCGTTGGTTTATTAGCTTTTTTCGTGTCGGCAAAATGTTGATCATCGCAATTTATTAATTTTGATTGAATTGTCATTGTATTTCATGGAAGTTATCGTTTCACAGATGAGGGGTATAAATGTTCTCAGAATTTATCTAAGTAAATATGTATGCCCTCACAGTTAATGATATCTTGAACTGTATGATGAACATTATCGAGTTTTCCGCAGTTGTTAAGCCAGCAAGAGTTTTGGTCAATATTTGGCAGTCAATTCCACTTTTAGGTGCCTTCGTACATACGAATTTCGTAAAATATGAGGACCGGACGTTTTTATTTTGATATTAAGTTACTCCTAAGAGCATGACACGTTTAATGCAAATGAGTACATTTATGTACGGCGTTAGTTGGAAATTTAAGAGAAGAAATAGGAAAGAAGTGTCTGTTCTTTCTCTCTCTTCATGGGTGGTATCCGAGCTAAGTCGGAGAGAATTTTGGTAAGTTTTGCATTCAGTTTTGATTCGTGGTACTTTTCGTTTTGTACTCTCTTCTTCTTCCTTTATCAGCGAGGTTATGATCCGAAAACAAGGGATCACAACCCTCCCACTTCACCGCATTTCTACTGAACCGCCTGTGGTTTTCGTTTTGTACTCTATTCGGTGTATTACAATGATTGCGTATGATTATGGTTGCGTTTTGTACCAATAACCGTCCAATCAATAACCGCCACCCACAATACCCAATCACTAGAAAAAAGGTATAATTCAGTTAACTTTCTAAATTTTCATTTGAAACTAAGAAAGTAGGTACTACAATTGATTTGATTTCAAAAACAAAACTCATTGTTTTAGGTATGTATTGTAACTGTTTTTGACCTGTTAAATGATTGTGTTGATGTACAAAGCGGTATCTTGGCTTTGGGAAATGGTTAACGATCAGCTCAGAACCGTGATAGCTGTTCGAGTACCTAGTGATTATAGTCTTTACAGTGCCAGCGTTCAAGTCGCTTCCTATCGTATTTAACCAATTGGTTCCTAGTCACAAATTTCATAGTTTATCACTGCTCACGAGACCATTAAGACCCATTGTGCACGTTTTTCATTAACCTGAGAACTTGAGAGGAAAAACATACTGAAAGGTTACCGTCCATCTGAAATGAATTGTACATATGAGACCCTTTTTTTGTGTTCTCAATTACTGCGTCTTACAGAGCATTTTGGCTACCACGCAGGCTGCATCGCCAAAGGTAGTGGGAAGTAGCGCAGCCTTAAGCTTTCATTTTCATGACCCCGGCTCAAATCGGTGCTGCGTAAAGGGTGATCGACATAACCATTCTCGCCAACAGCAACATATGTAATGTCTTGGCCTCCCTATGTGCTATGCGCTAGTGCAGCACTCGCGCTCGCATCTTTCCGGCTTACATATTCAAGATGATCTTTAAACAAGAGTTTCGTATCTATCATGACGCCTAGGTATTTGTGCTGTCATATCCTCAGACTAACACCCCTATTATGGTTAGCAAATCGAACGTTCGACTCAAGTCGAACCTCCCGGCGAATTACTTCTGTCGCTTTATAGACTTTACAGATGACATTTAATTGTTTTTTCTTTTGTTAGCACTTATTCCTTATCCGAATGAAAATGTTTGCTAACAGCAATACCACGTCAGAAGCAATTCGCTGACAGTTCGATTCGCTAACCTTAATACTTACTTATATCCTTTAACCCCTCGGGGGGCATAGGGCGTCAACCACGCCTGCGCGCCATCGTGTTCGGAGTTCTGCAACGCGTTTAAGCTGCCTCCAACTCATTCCTAAAGAGCTCGATTCCTCCTCAACTGTTCTGCGCCACGTTTGCCTAGGGCGTCCCGCTATTCTGCCTGCCTGGGTGAGCGGATTCCACTGCATAGCGTATTTCGCAATGGAGTTGTCGTCGCGCCGTAGGGTGTGTCCAATCCATTGCCACTTTCTTCTTCGTATAGTAATGCTTATAGGTTCTTGGCCCGTTCTCAGATAAAGTTGTTCGTTGGAGATGCGGTTCGGCCAAAAAATCCTCAAGATGATTCTTAAGCATTTGTTTACGAAGACTTGCAGCTTGCGTGTGTTAATGGTGTCCACCTTCCAGGTACTGCACCCATAAAGCAGCACTGATTCTACGTTGGATCGGAACAGTCGTAGCTTGGTTCTTAAGCTAAAAACATTGCTTCTCCAGATTTTGGACAGCATTCCGAACGCAGCTTTAGCCTTCCCGATTCTGCTGCACACATCCAGTTCGGTGCCACCGCGATTAGCCGAGACGACACTTCCTAAATATAGAAAGGTATCAACTTTCTCGACTTGCTTTCCGGCAATGTTAAGTTGAGCGCTGGTATTGGAAGTACTCAGGGCTTTTGTTTTGGCTGTGTTTATTTTTAGCCCCACTTTGTTTGCCTCAGCTTCTAGATTTTGGGCCATCAAATGAAGATCCATTATCCGATGTGAAAGTAGACAAACATCGTCAGCGTAATCTAGGTGTTTAAGGTAAGATGTCATAGTCCAACGAATTCCAGAATTAGCTTCCGTCAATGCTGCACGGAGTACATCGCTGATAACCACCAAGAACAATAGTGGGGACAGTATGCACCCTTGACGTACTCCACTTTGGACTTCAAAGTCCTCCGACACCTTACCATTGTGCACGACGTGACACTTGCCGCCCTCATATGTAGCCTTGATAATAGCTATAAGCTTTTCTGGAATGCCTCTCCTGCGCAAGGCCAACCAGATAACTTAATAGGGGTGTAAAAATGGCTAGTCTAACAGAGATAACCCATTTTCGTACTATCCTTATTGTCGCATTATTTATCTGTTCCACCTCCTCCTACAGTTTAGCAGCGACCTGGTACCCAGTAAAGAGTGAGGCTATACTGACTAGCTATCTGTTACGAGTTTTACTGGCACCTCCAATGCGTTGTTCTCTCTATTGCTTGTAGTCTATCAGTCTTATTTCTAAGTTCGTGTCCAGTTGTTTGCTGACTATATCCATAGGGTAAAGGTACAGCATAGTCTGGAGGGCTATTGCGGGAGAAGTTCTTAGTGCACCAGAAATGTTGAGATACGAGTATGTTACTCGCTGATTTTTTTTCCGGTAGTCTTTGGTTGGAATTTCTTTCCAAGGAGGGCCACCACATAACTATACCTACCGACGCGGACGACCAATGCATAATGGTTGGTTGTAGATCCCAGTACGTTCACCTTTTTACAGGCATACAATGCAACCAGGGATTCTCTGGCAATTTCAGTGACATTCGCCCTGCAAATTACTTCGGAGAAATAAAAGAAGACATAAAAACTTATTTGTGGTGTATTTTGTTAAGCACTACTATGCATTTGTATATCTGTTGCAGTTCTTAATTAAGAACTACTACTGCAGCACAAATATTGGTAATACGAGTAGAAGTAATATAAAAATACCTTGACTTCCTGTAAGTAGTCTCTAAGGTTCTCATTATTATAATCAAAACCAAAGTATCCTCTCCAACCAAAGCTAATTACACCAGAAAAGTTATCAACTCTCAGCTTGTATTATCCTATATCCTGCTATGCCTAAGTAAGAAAAGCAAAATCATCAATTCGATGAAATAAATTAAATAATGATGTCGCAATGTCTCATCTTTAACCGAACTGACTCAGATGTTGTCCCTCTGGCGTAACACATAATACTTTCCTTCCATCTTCTCGCAATGGTCGTTACGGAAAATACAATTCTGGCTAATGGAAGTAGGAAGTAGGAGCCTAGGGGGATGGACTTTCTGCAAAGTTGATGGTATTGGAATCTATGTATAGTTATGTAAATGACGACGGAGGTTCTTTTCTTTTTCCTTCCCTTTCTGTTTTGTAGTTCTTAGGCTTTTGGACTGATGGGCTTTAAATTGAAACTACGGCGATTTGGGAGTAAAATACAAACATATGCACCGTAAAGAATTATGTAAATTGACGAGATCCTTTCTCTGGTCTATTTTTACTCAATATACTTTTCTTGTCTTAGCTTTCCTGGAAAAGGGTTGAGGCTATTTATACAATTATTAAGAAAAAATATTTTTATTAAAAATAAATAAGGATGACAACGAGTCAGTGGGGCTGTTGCCCACATAGTCGATGGATTTTCATATGGATGTCTTTGGATTTACTCTGTTGTCCATTTTTTTAGACTGCCAACGTTCTCTCATTGGCGAACATGTATCTAAAGCATTATTTGCGTCCATATCGAAATTAACTTCAACTTAAGGGCTAGGCGGTGGTCAAAGTGTCAGATGTTTGAGGCAAATAGTTTTATTGGTTTACGTTCAAAAGCTTCGACATATACCCCCGGGTGGCAGTCATCATGGGTGGGGATTGTGTGTATTTTCATATGGTACCCTGAAGAATCTTTGAATCAATTTAGCTATTAGTCCTCCAGCTATTTTGGTAGTCATTGTAAGTCAAATTGTGGTTTAAAAAAAGCCGCTTGCTTCAATTGGGTTGGTAGAGAGGCTAAGTGTGATATGCTTTATTTCCACTAAACACTCGCAATGTGAAAGTAAGATAAACATTCAAACGTATGCTGCGAGTATATGCAAGCGCATGCCAATACCTTGTAGTGGTCTGGATTATGAGCGATCTGACTTAGTACGTTGAACTTCTGAATGTGAGATGGAAAATTGGAATCCTAGAAAATACCAAACGATTTTTCACGGTTCCACCTTTCGCAAACGACTTACAAGAAATCTTCTAAAGTTCGCCCTCCTGATACGGCATACAACTGTAGGTTCGTTCCATTCATGCAGAATGTATGACATGTATGGTTGTAAGAAGCTGTACCCTGATCTCTGTTCATTACTACTTTCCTTCAGTTTTATTCGTTGTGCATATTTTATTTTCTGCAAAAAGTTTTTTTCTAAGCCCGATAGAACATTAAATTCAAAAAAAGAAACAAAAAATTAACTTTCACTCAAAAATCCTTTCTTATTCAGATCTTTCTTATAAAGATCGCATGGCGCTCACATAATAAAATTATTTTGGGCATATGGCCACCGCGGCTGTTCTTGACGAAATGTATTCTGTCCGTCGAATTTTGGGTCACTTTTTCGAGTAATGGTGCCGGTATGTCACGAATAACACAAACAATGTAGCCTTCCAAGGTGTGAATTGTTGCTGATTTATTAGCATAAACCAGTGAATTCACATAGCCTCAAAGGAATTAATCGAGAGATGACAAATCGCACGATCTTGCATTGCCAAATTATGATTTGTAAGTAAGTCGATCTTAAGGAAATATAAAATTCTATTCATCGATCCTCCCTTTCTTAATGGTATCAGCCTAACCTTCTCTGATAAAGCGAAATATTTGGATCTTATCCTGGATAGGAAACTAAGCTGGAAAGCTAACATTCAAGAAAGAGTCAAGAAAGCTACAGTAGCACTTTTCTCTTGCAAAAAAGCTATTGGAAATAAATGGGGTTTACAGCCTCGAATAACTTACTGGCTATACATCTCGGTCATTAGACCGATACTCACATACGGGGTGATTGTTTGGTGGACATCCTCAGAAAAAGCTATAAATCGTGACTATCTAAGCAAAGTCCAGCGTATAGCTTGTCTGTGCATAAGCGGAGCACTGCGTACAACTCCCTCTGCGGCACTAGATATTATGCTTCATTTGTTACCCCTTGATATATTTAGCAAGCAAATGGCAGCGAATGCAGCCGTTCGCCTTGAAGCTACCCAACAGTGGTCAAGGAAAGAATTTGGCCACGTCTCCATTCTGAATAAATTCACAATCTCTCCCCAAAACACGGACTACACCATCCCTCGTCTAAACTTTGACAAGAACTTCCTTGTCACCATCCCTTTCAGATCACTCTGGAATGAAGAAGCTTTCATAGAAGACGACTAGATCCACTTCTACACCGACGGCTCGAAAACGAAAGACGGTGTTGGTGGAGGTGTTTTCTCTGACAGGCTTAAACTTGAGCTCTCCTTCCGCCTACCAGATTATTGTAGCGTGTTCCAGGCGGAACTAACGGCGATTAAGGAGGTCTTATCTTGGCTAAAGAAAAACGTGATATCCGCCAAGGACATCCGTATCTTTTCAGATAGCTAAGCTGCAATCAAATCCTTGAAATCGATCTCTATAAATTCAGTAGTAGCCCTAGACTGCCATTCGTCTCTTATGGAGATGTCGGAGTAGTTTAACATTCACCTCTGTTGGGTGCCGGGGATATTCCGGGGAATTGTAAGGCTGACGAACTCGCCAAATTAGGAACAACTGTACCTGTCCTTCCAGATAAGGATAATTTAGGTATATCAATCGCTACTTGAAAACTTAAATTCAAGCTAGATGCAATCGAAAGAACAAATCTTAGGTGGACAAGTGGTACAACATGTCTAGCGACTAAGCAGATTTGGCACAAGTTGGATCTGAAACGCTCTAAGAAATTGATCTCTCTCAATCGATTGCATATTGGTATATTATAAGTGTAATTACAGGACAGGTCTAATAGGCAAGCATGCAACAAGGCTTGGCGTATTTTCAAATGATTTTTGCAGAAGCTTGCATGGATGAAGAAGAGGAGGAAACCATTACTCATCTTCTTTGTGCATGTCCAGCTCTCCCATAGAAGGAAGCTTCACCTAGGAGCTTTCTACTTTAACGATTTAGGCGATCTGATAAATTTAGATATCAGGAGCCTCCTTCTCTTCAACAGAAGCTCTAATTGGTTTTAACGAGTAGGCTGGGATTACATGATCCTCGTGGTACCACAACGGACCTTTCTTGGTCTATGTATGTTGGCGTAAGCTGGCAGCCACTTCAGCCTAACCTAACCTAAGTAAGTCGATGATTTCGGTCAACTTATGGTACGTAGCGCCATCCTGTTGAAACCACATCTCGTGCGGATCGATATCATCCATGTTTTCAAAGAAATATTGGTTTGGTCCGATAACGATCTCCATTAGCCGTAATGCGAGCGCCGCCCGGGCTCATTTTTGAAGAAATACGATCCAATGCTTCAAAAAAATGAACCTCATCGCTGAAGACAATTTTGCGATAAAATAACGGGTCAGCTTACAACTGCTCTAGAGCCCAATCAGCAAAAAAAAGGCCAAAATAATGATCCTGAGGCTTTAATTCTTGCACCAGCTGGATCTTATTCTGGTGCAGGCTAAAATCGTTGCGCGATATTTTCCACGTACTGGACGAACAGAGCCCCAAATGGACGACGAATCCATCCATATTTGGATCCTCTTGCACACTTTCGTTTACAGCGGCGATATTTTCTTCAGTACGCACATTCCTTTGACGTGTTGGTATGATAAGTTATTGTGCCGCCATGCATGGTGCCACAATGAGCTTTTGATGAGAAAAGCAAGTCTACGCCAGAGTTTATCCGTACGAGTATTACCCACAACAATGATTGGAACTCAAGTTCGAACTAAGAAGTTCGAAGATCCGTGGAAGCTTTCACATCAAGGAAACCATCGTACACAAATTAGAACGCGACCGGCTCAGCTGGTATTGCCACGTTCAAAGAAGAGATCATTTGAACCCTGTTAAAAAGGCAATATCTATGCACGTTCCAAAGACATCGCGATGTAGGAAAGGCAGGCCTATAAACGCCTGGATCAGACAAATGCGACGAAATCGGCATTTCATTGGCCTCAGTAACCGAGTGATCCAAAATCGGCAGGCCTGCCGATATTTTCTGAGGTCAAATAGGCGAACCCCACAGGCGGATCAGTAGAAATGCGGTGAAGTGGGAGGGCTGTGATCCCTTGTTTTCGGATCATAGCCTCGCTGATAAAAGGAAGAAGAAGAATGATTGGAACTCATCTGTTTATAACACATAAACTTGCTCTTATGTTTGAGATATCTGCCATTTGGTCGATGCAGGCTTTTGCGTTCCAGAAACCGATCCTAGTCAAGGTACGGTAGCCGGCTATAACCTCTTTGTATTTGTATGGAACATGTGTATCAAGGCACGTAAATTCTATTATTTTTTTAGACACCGCATGCTTCTGAGTGATTTAAAAACTTAATCAAAACCATATAAGTAGTTTTCACATGCTAATTTCTTACCCAACCACTCATTAAAATCCCACCAGACATCTCCTACGCATATTTATTCCAGAAAAGAATACAAATTTGTTTAAAATTTCATTCATCTTTCCGCACGAGACGCATGATCAAAAAAAAAGCAAGATGTCCGTCTTTACGGCTCGACACCGATGTTCACGATTATTAATACGAGTTTTCAAAGTTCAAAAAAACGTATCACCGTGCAGTCAATAAATTCTAGTGTCTGCCTATCTAGTTTTCTGTGAATCGTACTGTTTACACTTACCACCAATTACTTGTAGTTTTGTATACAAATCCTTTTCATTCCATTCGAAAGGTGAACAAGTACAACCACCTCATGTCTCTTGTGCCAAAATAAATAAATCAAATTTAACGATTTGTTGCTACAACTTGATAGGAAATACATTTTGAAGGTTAATTAGTTTTTTTTTATTGTTTTTGTAGTTTACTTGCTGACTAATTGGTTATTTTTTCTTTGAATTCGCTCACGTTTTTCACCCACGAACCACCTTCGGCAGCACCATTTTATACACAATGGCAGCCTTTGCCAAAATAAAAAAGAAATACCTACTTTCAATGACTTTAGAGCAATCTGTCTGGCACTCGAGTAGGAAACGATTTCTCCTTCAATTCAGTTTTAATTACTCGATAAAAACAGTTCAAGATCAGGAATTTTACAATTCAATTGCAGAAAATTACTTCTAGAGATTCTGTGCCCAATCTAATTGTGCAGCAATCTGTGCAGGCTTTTATTTACAAAGATACACAACAACAAAAAAAAAAAATATATTCCGTCAGCTGGGGGAAATATTTTTAGATTTTCCTCGAAATGAGTGAAAAATTAAGGAAAAATCATTCAAAAGTTTTACGCTTAAGTCTGACGATCGACCTTTTTTTTTTTTTTTTTAAATGATACAAAAAAGATCATTAACACAACATGTGTGTATCTAAAAGCTTTTGGATTACGTAAATCTGACGTTTTGGCTGCTCGTAATAATTTATATTTATCTATTTTTAATTGAATTTAAAACGTTTTTGCGAAGAAAAAAAAAGAGAATATGCTCTTTGATCAGTGGAATTCCGCTTGCGTGCGAGATTGACATCAAATTGAGAGGTTTTTTTTCTGAGACTGTCGATTCAAAATTAATTGCTTTTCTGACATCATTTTGGTTGAGTGCCTCAGATTAAGATTGTATTTTAAAGAACGAAGATACAGTTGCAGGTTTAACGATGATACTGGGTTTTTGCTGTGTTTATAATTTTTATGTTGGATTGTTCAAACATTTTCTGAGTGTACCGTTGAGGACAATTTTATTTTATTCCAGGAGAGAGCGTTATTCTCTGCATTGTTATAAGAAATTGTTTTGACAAAGATGTTTTCAGAAATTAATATTTTTTTGAAAATGGATGGGAAAAAAGTACATTTTAGGTATACAGCAGAATCTCGGAAAGATAAACGAATAAAAAACAGGACTCGTTCATCTTTTCGAAATGTTCATCTTTTTGAGCATCAAATTTTGGTTGAGAAAGAAGAACTAGTTAAGACTTTTAAAGTATTATTAAAATATTAAATACAACAGAACAACAATTAATTTTTTTTAAACACAAGCAAACAAAAAAAAATAAATGGCAAAAAACAAAGTTATGTAGGAAATTTAACCCTTTCAGACCTAACGGGACGCATATGTCCCACGAGCTGCATTCATATGACTAAATTGCAATTTTCCCTTATAAATCCTATTTGTTTTAGTCCCATCAGTAAATTCCATACTACTGCTAAGAGAAATGCATGTTTGTGGTGAAAAAAACTGTGCTCAACAATCTCAATTCCTCAGGTAGTTATCTGTTGTGATCGTTTCTTTGCAACTGTTAACATGGCTCAAACTCTCAAATATGGACTCGTGGGCACAATTATGAGAAACTGCGAGCCAACCAAATCTCGACGGTCAAAAATTGGAAAGAGGCCAGTACATAATCAAATATAATGACAATGGTTGCCTTGTTTGTAAATGGCAAGGTACTAAAGACGTAGTTTTGATAAGCAGCTGTCATACCGATGCAGTCACAACTGTAAAAAGAACCAATAAAAAGGGATATAGCACCGATGTTCCATGTCCAGAAGTCATTGGGTTTTATAATAAGTACATGGGCGGTGTGAATTTGTCCGACCAATTGTCATCATTTTATGATCCCGATCGAAAATCAGGCAAGTGGTGGAAAAAAGTTTTCCAAAAGCTACTAATGGTAACTGCGGCTAATGCTTGGATTATTTTCAAAGCGAAA
This sequence comes from Brachypalpus laphriformis, assembly GCA_945910035.1. Taxonomy (NCBI): domain Eukaryota; kingdom Metazoa; phylum Arthropoda; class Insecta; order Diptera; family Syrphidae; genus Brachypalpus; species Brachypalpus laphriformis. The sequence goes on along the minus strand of OX246753.1, from coordinate 291,120,295 downwards.
CACAAGAAAGTTGCGTTGATTGACTTTTTGGAAGCACTAGCAGAACAACTCATAACATATGGCAAAGAAAGGTCGAATGTAAAAAGAAGTATCAAATCTGGAAGACCGTCGGAAAGAAAAAAAGCAATGACCGGTGTTGGAGAGCACTTACCTATTGAAGGCGATACACACCGCCGATGTCGCAGTTGCGCTAATATTTTCTAAAAAATAAACACTTTGAATCAACATTTAGTTTTGGCTTATTTAGTAACTGGTGGGACTTATTTGTCCCAGTAGTGATTACTGTTGGGATACACCCTGTCCCAGGACATTTCCTCTGCAAAAGGATATCCTATCACCAAACTTGCAATTTCTCAAATTATTGATTTCATAACGATAACAAATCAATAACTACTTCATAATTATGTTTAAAAAATAGATCCGGGCTGAAGAGTGTTATTAATCAGACGTGTTCTTAAAAAATGATCGTTGTTTGCCGCCCAGAAGAAAGTTGCTTGATCTTAGCCTTCTCTCTATGTTTCTCAAGCTAAAAATTGTGGAAACGTGGGCCTCACATACATACATATATTTTCAATGGTCCGCTAATCCTTCATGAGGATCGCGGGGGTAGGATGCTCAGGATTCTCGATCCTCCGCCATTGACTCCAACTCATCGGGAGAAATCCCTAGACGGCTCCCGGAGAGATGGACTTGATCCAACCATCTATTTCTAGGCCTATCGGGGAGTCGCCTACCTGAGGGCACGGCAATTATGGCAATTATGGAAGCCGGTCTGGGGGCATACGCACTACGTGACCAAACCATTGAAGCATAGATCGTTCCGTTCGGAGAAGTAGCTCCGGATTGGCCTTACATTGCTCTGCAAATTTCAGACAGATGTTGATGGCTTAAATGGCTTGTGCTGGTCTGACGACATCGACAACCGTGTTTTCTACTGAACTGCTCTCTGAAAATGTAAGGTCAAGGGGGGGTCTATTCTCACCACATTTCAAGTTATAGCCCATCAAAGTGGGTGACCTCTTATTTGGAGGTGTAACCACTTTAAACGCTATAGCTTCTAAACTATTATAGGTACAAAAATAATTTTATACATTTTGGAAAGACATTGGGTACAGCTGTGCAGCTACAAAAAAGGTATGGCTCCTTAAACTCAACATAATGAAAATTTGTTGTTCCATTTTTTCACTTAAAATGCATTTTTCTCAAAATTTTTACTTAATATTTTTTTTTTATGAAATTTGTATCCCTAAAAAATTTCCTTAAAATTATGTTAAGCAACATTTTTACGTACGATCAACAGAAGTACGATCAAAAAGAAGTGTAGGTACCTACTGAATTAGTCTTAAAACAGAACAGTTTATGGAATGTTTATAGCAATTGTTCGAAGTGCCTTCCTTCCATTTGAATACACTTTCGGGCGCGTTTAAGCATTTCGGATGGCAGATTAACGAACAGCAAACTTCTTCTCATCTCTTCTGAAACGGCACTAATTTTTTCTTGGAGCTCTTTCAGACTTGACATTTCTCTAAAATAAACTTTTTCTTTCATAGCACCCCAGAAGAAGAAATCCATGGGTGTTAGATCAGGAGATCTGGGTGGCCAAGGGTTGGGGCCAAATCGACCAATCCATTGTTCGTTAAAAGTATGGTTGAGGAACGAAGTTACTCCGCTGCTACTGTGACAGGTGCTCCATCTTGTTGAAAGAACATCGCCCTTCTCTGAACAAGAGGAACATCAAGAGGAACATCAAGGAGCTCCGGTAATCGTTGTCCAAGAAATTCCAAGTAGTAATGGGAATTAACTCTTCGTGGAAGAACGTGCGGGCCTACTAAAGTGTTTCCTATTAATCCAGCCCAAACATTTACGCTTTAAAATAAGCAACACATTTTGAAGAAGTTGTTCACAATAATTAAATTCTTACCTTTGAAAGGATGTTGTGCGTATTAAATGGGGATTGGAGTCTGACCAATGGTGCAAATTATGGTGGTTTGTTATCCCATCTCTTGTGAATTGGGGTTCGTCAGTCCACAGAATGTTATTGAGGAAGTGCCCGTTTTCTGCTTGTTTGCGCAGAAGCCATTGGCAAAATTCCACTCTTCTTTGCGCATCTCCTGGTAGTAAATCCTGTACCGGTGTTAAATGGAAAGGGTGTAATCTATTATTCTGTAGAGTTCTGTGAATCCTGGTTCTGGGAAGTTCCAACTGCACAGCTAGTCTGCGGACGCTGACTGAAGGCTGAACTTCCACAGCACGCAAAAGCACACTCTCAACTTCTGTCGCCGCTGCGTCTGAATGACCTTCCCTTTTATTTGGTGCTGCTGACCCAGTATCAATAAGGCGCTGATACGCATCAGCGAACATCCGACTACATGGTGTTCTACGATTTGGGTATCGTCGTTGGTACTCCAATCTTGCCACGGAAGTGTTTTCATTGCAGAACCCGTATACAAACACTATTTCCGCGTATTCACGTTTTGAATACATTTTGTGGGGATCGGCTGTTACCTTCAGAGCAAAATGTCGATTGTAAATCAGTTGAAACAAAATTACGGTACATTTGCAAATCTGTGATAATTCTTTGTTACCCTTTTTTTTCCTATTCGAAAATTAACTGTTAACTGCATTGCTCATAGGTACGTTACAATGGACAGTTCATCTTTCCGAGATTCTACTGTATTTTGCTTTTTTTTTTTAAATGTGTAACGAGTACGGAGATTCGGCTATAAGTGCTTTTGTTTTGGAAATATAGACCTTGCCGATGCTGTTCACCCCGTCCACCCGTCTCAGAGGACGATCAAATCCTGGCTGCAGTTAGGGTTGACAGGCATTTGACGACACGGGAGATCGCTAAGCGGTTTAGCATCGCCTATACAACCATTTCGTAGCAACTAAAAAGGCTTGGAATGTTGATAAAGCTGAATGTTTGGGTTCATTACGAACCAGTGAAAGAAAACTTTTTGGATCTTGTAACTCGCTTGAGATTTTCCTAAGAAGAGCGGTCACGGGAGACGAAAAATGGATGGTTTACAACAATATTCGACGTAAGAGGTTATGATGAGTTCCTGGTAAATCATCGTAATCGGTCGGTAAACCAGATATACGCTTGCGGTCACTTGATAACCCTCGTTTCAAATTTCGGCCTATGTCATAATGCAGCGGTAATATGATGACAAACTCTAAAAAAATTTAATGAAGCAAAACGGAAACTCCCCATTTTCGATTTGTTGCCTACTTTAACAGGGACACTTGATTACCCTCATCAGACTATTTACTTCCGTCCAAAAATACGATTTTAGGTTTGGAGAAATGATGTGGTGCTGGCATTAGTTGAGACTAGGATTGTTGTAATGATTCCTTACTTAACAACTTGCGCTTTTTTTGATGCACTATCGCTGGTATTATGAGTACGCGTTTTGCTTCAAGGTATCGAACGTTTTTGGAACTATTTCACATTCACCATGATGATGAATTCAATGATTAAATTTGTATCTTTCGAGATTATTCATGAGATGGTTATTGGTAATACCTCCCATATCGTTGGGAGGTAATGTTGTATCTATATGTCTGCAGTTTATCACGTTTTTGTTTAATATCGTGAAAACTGCTATAGTTTTAATCTTCTGGGAAAATGGATACAAAATGTCACGGACATAACGTAGTTTGATCAGAATAGGACAACGCCTTTTTAGAACAATAAAGAAATTCCATCTAGACCGAAAGATTTGTCCAGTAAAAAGCTCTTAAATAACGAACTGAGAATTCGCCAATCTATTTGTCAACCAAATGCAGACGCGAGTGTGAGAATTCAGCTCACAGCTTAACCTTCTAAACGAGACAGAAACTTTAAGAAAATACGTAGATTTAGATTAGATAGATTGTTTATTTCTTCAAAACTATAAAAAGTTGTATAGTGCTTGTGTATCATACAATAGTTTAGAGTATAACCTTGACTGTCACCTCGGATGGCAATTAAATCAAATTTAAAGAAAAGTGGGTTGAGAAGATGACTAAAATTTAACGAAAATGACTAAAATTCTTCAGCTATTATTTTGGATCTATAGCCAGCTGCTTCTTTGCAGTGTGTCGATTCCCAGTCTTCACATCTATTCAGGACGCTTGTCGTTTTCTCTAGGTCATTTCCGGCTATCGAAATATACTTTAAGAGAATACATTTATATGGATGATAGATTCTAGGTGGAGCCTGCGCTCCATCATATTCGGACTTTTGCAAGCATACCCACTCGACTTATATTTCTGCCATATTGGGTAATTACATTCCACTGACTGGTTTTGTAGGATTGAGAAGCTTCTTATATAAACGAGGTGGAGTCCTCGAAAAAATAAAGTTAGTTTTTGGGGATAAGTAGCAGTTTCCTATTCATTGGTATCTGAAGAAATGCTGGGTGTATTTTGAGATGGACGACAACGCAATATTTGAGCACTTCATCTTCTTCTTTTTGTTCATTTCTCCCTACAGTATGAGAAACTGAGGCCTTAATAGTTAAGACCTCATGAATTGATCTAATAGGTGTAAGTTCTACCAGTAACGATTTATCCTTAAAATGAAAAATGTTCTTTCGAATCATTATTCTATAGATATTTGAACTCAATTCATACGTGTGTATATATACATATATGTGTATATGCATATGTGTATAAAATTAGAAATCTTTGCTCCCCATGTATCCTTCGTTTACCCCAGTTTGTCCCCAACCTTCGTCTGACGTGTTTTAATTGAACGTGTCGCCCAAAGTAAACTTTGGTTATTTAAGAGTGACAATTCCTCACGCCCAAGTCTTCTGAATAAAAACTATAAAAACCACATAGTCAGTGACTGATTCCTCCCTTTGGCAGGCCTTCCAGACATTTACATGCCTATGTAGTGCAAAATCCAATTAACATTTTCCTGATAAAGATTAGTGGTACTGCTAATGTAATTCAACATAAAAAAAAATAGGAACACAATTTGATCTATCGATTTACAAGGCTCAAAAGTTTCCAGTCAGGTACTTTTTTTTCGGCATAAATTGACAGACAAAAAGTTCAAACCCTTAACCATGGCATTCACCACTTCCGTGTCCTTCAATAATGAGGATAAAGAATTTAAAATTCAAACCTAAATCCATCCCTTATTTGAATTCAATAGACCATAATTCGTTTAGCCGTACCTCTTCCAGCTAAAAATTCAAGGAAACAAAAAACCTACTGCTACCCCCAATTTTCTATTCTCAAAACAGAAGCCCTGAAGAAAAATGTCCGTCATATTTTATCATCCCCAAAAGTGCCCCCTCCACCCCAAAGGGCACTCCAAATTCTTTTAATTTGCCGAATTTCAGTTGAAATTGATTGCTGCCACAATGTGATTAATGGTCTCCCTCTGTGCGTAAGCTCCCCAACCCTCATCCCTCCTTAGACAGCTAATTGTTGTCTATTAATTTCAATGAGAACAAAAACATGCTCATTGTATTAACACCAATTTAACACAATAACCAGTATCTCTAGGCCAATTTTCCTTAAAAAAAAGAACTCAATTGGCGGCAAAATATATATATATATGTATATAACAAAACCGTATGGCCAGTATAAACTATTTATTAAGTAATTAAAGTCCTCGTATCTGAGTAACTATGAGGTGAACAAAATAAATACCTGCCCACATCACCTTGCACATCCTTTCATCGGGTGTTCTTTTCTTCTGTTTGCTTGTTGCTTTTAATACCACTAATGGGCCTCGAATACACTCGACAATATAGACTGACAGCATGCCGGGACTAGCCTACAAGTATATTCCCATAGCTGATTCGAAATACATCGCCGCCCCCCTTTAAGAGCACGAACTACGAAAACACACCTAATCAGTATGTGTTCGCACTTGTATCGTGCCAAAAGCACGAACGTTTTTATTTGAATTCCATTTCGATATTGTCGTGTGATGTATCTTAATTCCTTAATATTGTCGTGCGTGTATTTTGTATCCATTCAGATATTTGTGTCCGATGTTTTGACGTTTTCAACTTTTACAACATTAAGAAAACTTTAAAAACCCCCACACATAGTTATATATCTTTTGCTATAAATTTAAAATTAATTTATTAATTTACAAGAAATTCATTGTAAATTTTGGCAATGGTCTGTGTCGCTCTACAAAATTTTTACAATCCATGAAATGGCTTTTCTGACGAGCAGAACGAACGGAAGTTACAAAATTCTGTTGAAATTGGACATTTTTTTCTTCTTTCTAGATACATTTATAGTTGGTTATATGGTTTTAAAATTTTATTTGAAAATTATTCAAATGTAGTGAAATTAGTTTGGAGAGTAAATTCACTTTGGATTGGTGTGTACGCCCTGCGGGTTTTAGTGTACTTTTCAAACAAATTCGAATAAAGTGAGAATTGTGGTTTTTAAATGAAATTTCGTGGGTTGTTTATGAGGAGGAGTTTGAGTGACATTTTTAGTGGGAAACTATATATTTCCAAAGTTTTAGTTATTGGCTTTGAGTTCGTATCCGTTGTATTCAGAGGATATTTTTGCATTTTTGGTTGAACGTTGTGGTTTTCGGAAGAATTTCTCGAAATATCCTCGATGGACAATTTAATTGTCAGTCGTATGTTAAAGTTTTGTGTAAATTTATTTTCGTTACAGCCATTAGAAGTTAAGTTTTAAATTGAATGCACTAGAACAGTTTTTTTTTTAAATGTTTTACTCGTATAATTGACTGCAAATAGTAATTCGTTATATTGATGAAATATTCAAAAGCACTCTTAAAATTTATGCTCTGATTTCAATGAATTAAATGCAACATGTTTTGGAGCTATTCGATTCCTAAAATTTTTAAATACTGCGCCATGACTGTATGGACACCTTTTTCTAGCAGATTTAAAGAAGCTTCCTTCGTCTCGTTAGTTGTGATGGATTCATCTCATGTAAGTTCCTTCCTTCCTTTCCTGGATTGAAATGTCCATAGGTTTGTTTTAAATTGTCTCTCAGGAGAGGCGAACCAATTGTATTGTGACAGCGCCCGAGATATCTGCAGATGCCTGTTGACCCTGTTCTAAAATAGCTGCAGATTTAAGGCTTCTGAAGATATTATTCCAGGCATGCTTGTTCCACAAAAAAAGGAATTTTCATAGAGAGATGTTCATGTGGTGAACGTGGGGTTGTAGGCCCTTTATTTGCTCGTCACCAAATTCTCTCTAAGGCAAGGAATCTACCGTTTCTATTTAGAATATTGCTAGGAAGCAGTTGATCTGCTCTGGAACTGTGGCCTGTGTCAGAGGAATGTATTGGATATTCTGTAGGGATGTTTAGAGAGGTCTTATTAGTCTCTAGGTACAGTCTATAGGGTAGTGGATTGTGACACTATTGAGTTGCTGGGGATGCCCTTTTGTTAGGCAGTGGTCACTGATAACATCTGTTAGGGTTCTTGAATCGCTGTTGCTCAGATTCGCAAGAGCAATTGAGATTAGACATGATAGAGCAGAGAGAAAGTTCTCGAGCTTTGTTTTTTCCGCGTTAAGGGAAGATGGGCATGCAAAGCATGGAATTACAAAATCCGAGATGGTGGTGTTCCTCAATTTTCGCTGGTTCATCCACTGATCATCTCCATCACGTTTCAAGTTCGAGATAAAAAAAAAAGAAAAAATTCGAACGCTCCTGCAATATTCTTGGTGTGATTTTTGCAGAATCCTCTGCTTACACCATTAAAAGCGACCAAGGTACAGTTCAGTTCATATTCCATTTTGTAACCTAATACACAGTTTCTACCGCAGATGCGGCTACGGATCCGAAGTGTTTAGTTAGATCTTGTGTTGGTGTGGTCTATATGCGGTTTCAAGAGCAATGACATCAAGGTACTTTGCCTTTTCGGGATAATATGCGTGATTGGACCGTCTCTTACGTGCGGTTTGAATTCATTGGGCTTCTCCGTTACGTCACATCTCTTTAGTCCAAGATACATGCTTCTGAGCCCTTGATTCATAGTGGACACATCGTTCACTTTTGTGTAAGTGCCAGCTTTCACAAACCTTCTTTCTAATAACACTTTAACTACTTTGGAGTGTTTTTTTTTTCGTAATTTTCCATTGGTGTTACTTTTATTGGTCCTCCAGAACTTCTCTTCTTCCAGTCTGAAGATAGCACTAACTTGTGGTTTGCTCATTAATTCTGCATAACTGCGAATACGAGGATACGTATGATGAGATTTATTCATTTATTCAATTCGCGAAATTACATTACTTTGCTCGAATTACTCATTGCATTGAGTTAGCATTTAATGGGTTCCATGTGGTATTCTAGATTGTATCGTAAAATCGGTACACCATAAACACCAGATTATAGTGCTCTCTTACTCGCCGTTAAGTTTATATGGGTATATAATATTGCGAAAGGTGACTGCACCATTCTTTAATATATTCCCAGAGGAATTTTAACAAAACTTCACTCTATTTCTGATTATGAATTGTACTTAAATTTAATGTCTAGTGCAAGACTCAGGCGGAACTTGAATATATAATATAATTACAAACAGAATTTCTCTCTCGTGTTTGTGTTGGTTGTATGTTCATGATATGAAAGGCTTTCCCAAGACTTACCTATAATATGATACTTCATCATCGTCATTGGGACTGCTCTTCTATCGTTTACGTTGTACCCACACAATTAATCCATCAATCGATTAGCAGATGTAGTGTCAAGCACGTGTTATTGATGATTTGTTACAGAAGGAAGAACTTCCATATTCTTAAATACGAAGGGGGAATACAGGTGTAAGATTGTACGAGTATTTCATTAGTTTCACAACACTATATCAGTCAATATACACACGTATAAACTGCTTCAAGAAAAGGAAAAAAAAAAAAAACTGGACAACTGTAAAAATATTCTGGAGAACTTTTCCTGTTGTTAACACCAGTTGATGTGATGATTTATAGGAGATATTTGTTGAATTTTCTGTGAGAAATTGTCACTTGGAACTGTCTCCGTCAATCTTTAATACTTAACCTATGTATTAAAAAAAAAGAAAAGACAATTGACGATTGATTGTATTTCATTGTCCCGTTGATCGATGATTTCTTTTTCACTCACATAGAGCACTAGTTGATACCTCGCAATATGTTGAGAAAGAGTCAAAGCAGTCGAAGATTTTACACCTCGGTTAATAAATTCTATTCTCACCTCATATCTGAGAATTTATTAAAAAATTTCGTAGAGAAAAAATACTTTTTATTTCATTCTGGGAGTAAGGGCCTTCAAACCACCATAAGATGTTAAGACGTCATAAGTGCCATTCTTGAGTAGGAAGCATGCCTTGTTTTACTTTTGAAAACCACCCAGAAGGCTCTTGATTTACGTGGGAGAACTGTTGCTGTAGACACCAGCAAAAGGCTTTTTACTGTGGATTTTCGTGTCTAGATTTCACGGTCCCACTCGCGAACGCCGGACAAACATACGAGAGTATTTTTGTCACGAAAAAGCTTCTCAAAAACAAACATAAAAATTGCACTTCGGATACGGCATAAAACTGTAGGTCCCTTCCATTCGTACGAAATGGGGTGGCAATGGTGTAGTGGTAACGTCGTCAATTGCCACGCTAATGGTTCATGGTTCAAATCCTGATGTCAGCAAGCATTTATTTATTTCTCATGAAATATATGAAGTCAATCCGATCAATTGCGAAAATTTGTGTGAATACTAATGAAGTGAAGGCATAACACTGGCAGTAGCTTCGTCATATGGTTGGAAAAATAGTTCGGTCTGTTGATGATGATTTGCCATCGGGTGATGACTGTGTTGGTTTCAGTTTTCTTCCTTCTACTGGTTTCGTTTATTGCTCCGCCTGTTTGTCGGCCAATATGTAACAAATCGAATGGTTTCGTTGCCGAATTACTCAACCTCTTCCAGTAGCTTAGTCTCATAATATTTACCTTCTCCGGGATCTCGAGTCTCCATACATCATCATACATTACGTTCCACAAAAAGCGACCCAAGACTCAACCTTGTTGAACCCCGCCCGTAATCGCGTATTGTTTTTTCCCGTCGTCGATATCGTACAGTAGGACCCTATTTTCGAAACAGCTCCACACTATTTTAATAAGGTGCTCCAGTACTGTTTTGACACTAAGAGCTGCTATTATATGCTTCCATTTTGCAGCTTCCATCTTCTTTCTGCTTGCAAGCACTATATTGAGGGCTATGAACCAGCTCAATAGAGCATTATACTTTAACACATCTTCATGCATCGCAGATGTCAGATGACTTATCCATTGCTAACTATACTGATAGAGGTTAGATTCTTGGCTGTTTCTGTTCCAAGACATGCTTCTGCAATTACTTTATGGTAGTGTTCAGATCTATACGTCGTACTTCTTGCAAATGTATGGTAAACCTTTTCCTTTGGCGGGAGCTTGAACTAAGTCTTTGCTTGATTCAGTGAACTCCTCGTGTTTTAAAGGTTTCCTCTTTAATTTTCGTGATCATTTTTCGCCAAGATAATTTTTCGCCTATGGTCGCATCCATTCGATCTTTTGTGGCTCTAATTAACAGTGCGGTTACTGAGTTTATTGGAGCCAACCTTGTTGTAGTGAGTATCTGCTTGGTGTTTGGACTGTGTTTTCTTCATAATTGACCGTTTAGATCTCCCTGCTTTTAGGAGTCACCGTCGGTAAGTTGTTACACCCCCTCGTCTATCTTCATCTTCATCAACAGATTTCTTATGTGTTACCTTATTTTCAAAATAAGTATGCAAACCAGTCTATTATGACTCTAACTTTTGAACTACAACTGACATGTGAGACTACATCATTCGCCCCACAAACTGCCTAAAAAAGCTTTGATTTCGGTTATTGTTGTTGTGTTCTTTATCTTCTTTCTCTCCGAATTTTGCTCTTTTCAAAACACCCTGCCTGCAAAAACATAACCCAAATTTATCAAATAATAAATAACTCCAATCGAATCTACTACAAAGAAAGTATCTAACACATTATTTAAGATACCTAAGCACCAAACATTAACTTGTAAAGTCCCTCGGCCTGTCATCTAAATCACAAAGGATAAACCAAGAGATGCGGTAAACTCTAAAGTATCTAGATATCCCAATGCCCCACAACAAACATTTGTAAAGAAAATAAAAAAAAAAGTAGATATTTTTCTGCTTTCTCACACTTTGACCTCTCGAAATTGGACGCCTTAAGCACACCATGTGAAACGAGATACGAATTAAAAAACGAAAAGCAACGTCTAGATAATTTGTTTTTGCTGAATGCTCGAGATATGAAATATGATTTGTTAGGTAGAACCGTAAAAAAAAAGAGAATATTCTCTCTTCCCCCGAGAAGTTTAATTCCTCTGATGGATGAAACCTTACGAAATTAGAACGAAATATATTTTGCTCCTGGCATCCAAATGATGTTGAAAAGCAACGTATCCGCCATGACAATTGGATATGAGATACAGAATGTAATTGAAAAATACATAAAAATCTGCATGAGTTTTGCATTTCCATTTTACAAAAGATTGGTTTAATGCCATCCAAGGACTATGTACATTCGCCAAAGAAAAGCGAGTCCGTGCGGTAGCACTGTTTTTCAAATGACAGACTATTGAATGCTTTTATTGAAAATTCTGAAAGCGTTTGAACTTCTTTATGTATTCACATTCCATTCAATAACTTAAAAGATTTTTTTCTTTAAACAAACAGAATTCATTTTACACAAAGAATTGCAACTGACGACTACTTTGTGAAACTTTTTAAGGACGAATGCAGTTTGATTTGTGTCTCTTTAAAAGTTTCCTTTATGCATCACACGTATTCATCCGAAAAGTATTATTTTCAGTCCGTAAATAAGGTCGGAAATGGGTATTGCAAAACTTTTAATATTTTGAAAAATTCACTTTTAGTCGGGGGGATTTTTCGAAACTACTTAGACTAAATAAAGCCATAAATCACGTGAAAAGAAGAAGAAAATAAACATAATCCCAGTGGGATATGGGATACGTACATAAATAATTTTTAAATGTTTACGAAAGTAATTTCGATTGCAATGTGGTGCAGACGGCCACAAGTAGGTCGTTAATAGTTTTACACCGTTGTTGGGGTTATTTTTAAAATTTAAGTGTTTTTAAAGAAAGGGGGAATCCTATTAATACGGGGAAGTTTGAAGCGCTAGAACAAAGAAATTCTTTTATTTGTAAGGACAGGGTACTATTCGCATGCAACTAGGATCGGGGTTGAAATACGAGCCATTTTTGATTTGTAGATAACTGAAAAGACAGACACATGTTCAAATAACCTTTTACAATATTTGGAATATCCCTGTCTGCCGTTTTCTTTTTATTATTGCTAAAAGGTCCTTGAATTTGGAATATAGCTTCTTCACGTCCTCTGATTTTGCTTGAAATTGGTGGCAGCAAAATTTTGTTTGAATTTAAATGACCCTGCTTGGGTAATACTCGTAAAATTAAGAATTTTCACGCGCCTGTACATTGGCAAAATTATTCATAATTAATCCGTGCGATGTGTCTGTGTTTGCATTTTTATAAAGCACAATTCGAAACAATAAGCAGTGACAAATGGGACAATTATTCTGGACATCGTATTTGCATTCAAATTTCTTTTCGGAGTTTATGGGGCTGTGCTGGTTTTTGAAAAAAGTTTGTTAAGTAGATTTCACTAAATTTCACCGAATTTTTGGAATTCGGAATTTCCCGACCTTGACCTTCAAGCTGCAGACAACAAACGGCAGTCGAAATCTCAAATCTAACTCTTCTAATTCATTCAATGCGTTCAATCTCTGAAATGTCCAGTCGATCCCAAAAATAAGTCTCGCCTTCAAAATACCGCTCCGTAAATTGAATCTTCATGCTTAGCAACGTCATGAACAGCGTTTCTACCTAATGAAATACTTATTATTGTAGTTGAAGAGTAGTTTATCCGCTCTGGCATAATCCCTTCTCAAAGAGGCGTATTGTAATTTGTTCTAGAGAAAATTATTTACGTTAGATTGGTCTATTCTTGAGTAGGGCTCAAAATAATCTCGGGAGGCAAAAATAAGAACAATGGGGAGAAAACGAGGCGGATTGAGAGGCTTCAAAAAGAGAAGAAACAAAATAAAATTAGTAGACAAATACCAGCTATGCCCAATCAACTCCATAAACAAAAAGTAACTCAAAAAATCCCGGACTCAAAATGTAGGCACATACGAGTAAAAACCACAAAAAGCTCAAATTAGCTAACCGAAAAGGACGGACAAGAAAAATATTCACATTTTTCATTTTCCTTGCGCGTTCCACTAGAGTTTATTTGAGCGAGGAAAAAGCAAGGACAAACGTTATTCTTTTAGTTATAAACGAGTTTTCTTGCGAGCCGAGGAAAAAATGAAAATAAGGGAAAGATCTTGCTCAATATGGTGCTTCAAAATACACACTCTTTCTCGCAAGGTGAATCCCCTAGCGCGGAAAATTTTTTAAACCAAGCAGAGGTTAACAGGAAGGCCATTAACTCACAGTGTATACGCTGCTTAGTGTCCTATTTCGTACGTCACATTTTATGGTTTGTATGTAGACAGGCAATGGAATCTGATGACATTGGTTAAAGTTTTTTTAGGTTGTTCCTGTCAAGTTCACAAGAGAACTATATACGGAGGGTCGTTTTTAAGTTCGCGGAATGAGCATGTAGGTCATTAGTGAGGGTAGTTTATTGAGACGTAACAAGTTCAGTGACTCATTATTAGAATAAACAGCAAGTTTTATTTTAATCGAGCCATTCGTTTTTGAACTATCGTCGACCAAGCAACTCAATCCCGAAGAAAGTGTAGAATATGGAGAAAATGGAGTAAATTATGGCGAGTTCTTGGACCTCTGTAGTGAAGGCAAGGATGGAATATTGAGTCGAATTGTTACTGAGGGCGAAACTTGGGTTCATCATTATGAGCCTGAATCCAAATAAGACTCTATGCACAAGGCACACCACCATCCAAGAAGTTTAAGGTGACACAGTCTGCTAGAAAAATCATGGCGACCATTTTTGGGGACTTAGAAGTGATCCTGTTGATAGATTATAAAAACAGGGGCGTCTCCATAACCGGAGAATACTACGCTTCAATCCTAGAGCGGTTGAAAGAAGCCATCAAAGGAAAAAAAAAGGGGGAAACTAACCAAAGGTGTCCTACTTCTGCACGACACAAGAGTCGTGTTGCGTTTGCTACCCTGCGTAAGTTGGGCTTCGATATTTTGGATCATTCACCCCAAGAGCCCTGCCCTGGCTCCCAGCGATTATTATCTTTTCCCAAAATTGAAAAAGAAACTTCGTGGGAAGAAGTTTAGTCTTACTTTTCCGACAAAGGCAAAACATTTTTTTTAGAAGGTATACCTAAACTAATTGAAAGATCAAAAAAATTTATAAGGCTAGCAGGTGAATACAGTGTGGGCCAACTACAAGTTTCTTTTTAAAAATGCAATAAAATAAACAAAATGAATTTCTTTCCATGTATTATGGCTTTATTAGTAAGAGCAAACATTCCCATTAATTATGGAACACAACGTCGTTCAAGTGGCTGCCTCGGCTGGCCTCGCAGTAGCGCATTCTATCACTCCAATTTTTCAAGACCTTGTTGATGGTTTCGGGCTGTAGCTTACGGATTGCTTGGATGATATTGGCCTTAAGTGCTTGAATCGTTTCCGGATAGTTGGCATAACATCGGTCCTTCACGGTTCCCCACAAAAAAAGTCCAAAGGGGTCAAATCGCAGCTCCGAGGCGGCCAATTGACATCGCCAAGGCGGATGATAACACGATTTGGGAATTTGGTGCGCAAAAGACCGATTGTGGCATGGGCTGTGTGGCATGGCGCTCCATCCTACATGAACCAGAGGTCAGTAAAAAAAAAAAGTCGTTAACATGGCTCTGTATCGCCCACCGTCGACCGAAACGTTGTTCCCAGCCTCATTTTCGAAGAAAAATGGTCCAATGATGCCACCACTCCACAATCTGCACCAAACTGTCACTCTCTGTGGATACATTGGCTTCTCGACAATAACGTGCGGGTTTTCCGAGCCCCAGATTTGGCAATTTTGTTTGTTAACGTAGCCGCCGAGATGAAAATGTGCCTCGTCAGAAAAGATGATTTTTTGCCCAAAATCGTTGTCCAATTCAAGCCCAAACTGCGAAGCGATAACGAAGCGGATGGTCGTGCGCTTTCAATTGCTGAATCAATTAGACCTTGTAAGCGAATAATCCGAAATCTTTGTGCAGAATTTTCCTCACGCTAGTGCGTGAAATGTTGAGCTGTTGAGATCGATGACGAGTTGATGTTCGTGAATTGAGTCTCACACTCTCGGCTACAGCAGCCACATTCTCGTCTGTGCGCACCGTACGACGACGGGGACCATGAGTGTTGTCCACTAGCATACCAGTCTCACGAACTTTTTGCACAAACTTGCGTACATCAGGCGCGATGGGTGCTTAATTTCGACCAAAACTTCTTTTCAAAAAACGTACTGTTTGGGCTACACAGCACTCACTTTGGAAATAAGTTTTCAATATTTCCCAATGTTGTTCAAGCGTAAAGCGACTCATTTCGTTCCGCGGAGATATGATACTGACTTTGTGTCAAGATTTCGAGCGGGAAACAGCTGTCAGTGTCAAAATAACCTATGATTTAAAAAGAAATCACTAGATGGCCCACCCGTTATATTGAAAAAGAAAAATAAATTTGCATTTATATTTTCACTTCTTACCCCCCATTCTGCGAACTTAAGCGAAATTCGTTTCGAATTGATCTCGATGTTTTCCAATCCCGTCCTCTGATTGGACTACATTGCTCTAGCTGGGGTTCTAATTCAGGAGGCTCGCTTAACTATGATAGAACCTAGGAATTGGCACTAAGCAAGTATTGACGAATCATAAATTCAAAAATGTTGGTGTTCTGAAGTGATACTACACATGCCAAACTGTTGCATGAAAATGCGAAAAAAAAAATACAAATATTTGGCGCAACAGCTCTTTTAAAGTGCCAGGGCCTAGCTTATCGCAACCACTCATGTTGTGTGCGTTATACTTTTCATACGAATGGAAGGGACCTACAGTTTAATGCCGAATCCGAACGGCGATTTGACAAGCTTTTTCGTGACAACAATACTCGGATGTTTGTCAGACGCTCGCGAGAGGTGGGACCGTGAAAAAACTTTTTGGTGTTTTCAGGGATTCGAACTTGGAACCTCATGCGTAGTGATCCGACACACTAACCACTTACGCCACGGCGCCCACCATCAGTTCAAATTTCACTACTCCGTTGACAGATGGTAGCACAAGTTTGATAGATAAAAGCAAGAGTTGATATGTTGTAAGTTACAGCGATTCAAATCGCAAGTTTTTAACATGAGCTAAATATGATTTACACTAGTATGGCTTTAACCGCCCTAATGTATCAATATACCAAAGATAGACGTTAGTTCCCTATAAGTGTTCCATATGTTTGTAGATGTATACGTGCAAGGAGGTCTAAAAAAGAGTGACGTCTGGCGGAACAAGCTGTCTTTCTTATAGGCAAACGAGCTTGGCAGGGTTACCAAAATTAGATGACTGTCATGGGCAGCTTTAAAATCGTTGAACATGTTATGAGTATCGATCTGAAATTATTTTCTTTTTCTCTAATGGTTAAAACCGAACTGATATCGGCCATTCAAGTTCGTAATCGTCTCGAACATAGACGTTGGGCTTAAAAAATCGGCTTTAGTTGGTGCGTCGTTCTCCATTCGTTTGATGGAAGTAAAGTAATTCACATCTTAGTACAAGTGTTGTATCTTTTTCTCCATTCGCCATCCTAGCAATATATAAATGTGACGAATGATGCTATCATTTGTAAAGTCTTTGTATACTGTAGACTAGATAGTCAACTTCGAAGGGCTTTTAGAGGGTATAGACGCTCGTTATGGGGAGTGTTATTGCGATTGCACAGTACCCAACTTCACACGGATTTGCTATTTGCGTCATTGAATTTCACGTGGAATTGGTACATTTGGTGCCTAGTGTTTTATGATAACCTCATAACCCTACCTAACCTAACCTAACCTAACTTCACATTTTTGACAGCCATGGTAAAACAACGGTCACACGTATTCACAGACAGGAAAATTGTGAGAATATTAGGCTCTGGTAATTTGCGGGTGTCAGCGAGTGTTGGGTTGCAAGTTGCCCGTCTCATACACCTAATTCGCAACCCAGGATTCATGCCTGAAATCATAAATGTAGACTAAATCATTGGTGTACGCTACAAAGATTTAGAAAGTTTCAAAACCAATTCTTATGATCATTTCACTCTTTTTCCATCCCCGTCCAATATTTTTTTTTTTTACGCTGGGATGTGGTAATCAGAAACCCGTCCAATATTTAAAATTATTTCATTTTCATCCCATATCGCTGGGTTTTTAAAAAAGTTTAAAGACAGACTCCTAAGTGATGGAGAGTTTTATGAAGGAGCTTCCCAATTTAAAGGCTTTTAGACCTCCGTTTGTTTCAACAGTTTTGAGGTCTTCGTTTATGTCAAGAACGACCGCAATATGGTTTTCTCTAAACTCCATGATCGTTTCTCGAAAAAATTCGTTTAGGGGTGTGCGCTGCAGATGTTTCGACAGATGAGCCTTCCTCTGATATGCATGATGAGTTTTCTAAAGAAATAACAATGAACATGTTGACAATAGTCTTTTGTGATCAAAACCGCTGTAACCTCTGATACTGCGAAACCGCAGAGTAAAATTGCTACATTTTGAGGACTACGCAAAATATTTTTGAATAATTTCTCTGCTTTATGTTTTGCCGTTTTTATCGATGGAAACACTTTTCATTGTACGCCGATTAAACCTTAAAAAAAGTACCATGACAATGGAAATATCATTGGTCTTCATTGTCGCACCCCCATGATTCAAAATCGTGTGCGGTTTCTCTTATATTTGAATCGGAAAATACTCTACTACGACATTGTATGGAAACAGCTTTAAGTCTCCATGTCTCTACTCTTTTTTATATCAACAATTTGCAAGTGTTCATTAGGACAATTGTTTGCGACTCTTTTCTGGCTGGGTTTTTTTTTTTATTCCTTTTCTCCTCCTGCCCAACAAGATAAACAAAATAAATTCATATTGTTTGGGAACAATCCTTTTATATGTTATATAAACTCGTGGGCTGCTGTTCTTAGTTACTTTAATGAAGTATTGTTCACCGTATACATCATGTTTCTCTTGTGCGTCAATAAATATGCCTGTTATGTTTATTGTCGGAAAAATATATTTATTGACATGTGTCGCTGGAATTGCCCCGCGTGGGGGATGAAATCCCTGTCATGGGTATAATCTACAGAACCCCATGGTGGTGTATAAGCCTTTCATTGGAAAGGTAGAAAATTGTCTATTTTTTTGTTTTAAGAACTGGTGGAGCTAGTATCATTGTACAGGATATACTGACTGAAAAAATCGTACCCGGTTTAAAGTTGATTCTGCTACTTTTCATTGACACACGAGACACACACGAAGAGTGCTAGTTGAGTTGACAGTTTGATAAGATCCTTGCACGAACTTGGCACCATTTGTTATGCTTCGATGTACCTATTCTTGTGACGTGTCGATGGAGTTGTTTGATACCATGTCAGGGAATAAATTTAAATCTTACATTTTTGTAAAACTTTTTCTAAAGACGATGGAATAGACCAAACCCCAGAGGATGTAATGCATAGTAAATTGAAAATAAACATGTCATTGGTATTGAATGTATTCTCGGGATTGTTGTTCTTCCCAAGTATCGTAAATTGCTTTACATGCTTTAAGCGTATGGGGATGTGTTTTCATGATGTTTCCTAGAAGTCTTCTACATCTGAATTTGACTGAGTTGGGAATGCTTACCTGTAAATTCCGAAAGGTTGTGTGGGATATCATTGTCAGTTGTGTTAAAGCAGAAAAAAGAATAGAGAGGGCTTAACTCGTTTGTGTAAGGGTATATCCAATACGATGTTTCTACCAGCAGTATGTTTGCCGCTAGTTTTACTAAGAATCTTGAAGACTTACTTGGGTATTTAGTAGTCTCATATACACCCGCTATTGCCAACTACTTACTTACTTAGATTCTTTAACCCCTCGGGGGGCTCATTCCTAAAGAGCTCGATTCCTCCTCAACTGTTCTGCGCCACGTTTGCCTAGGGCGCCCCGCTATTCTGCCTGCCTGGGTGAGCGGATTCCACTGCATGGCGTATTTCGCAATGGAATTGTCTTCGCGCCGTAGGGTGTGTCCAATCCATTGCCACTTTCTTCTACGTATAGTAATGCTTATAGGTTGGTGGCCCGTTCTCAGATAAAGTTGTTCATTGGAGATGCGGTTTGGCCAAAAAATCCTCAAGATGATTCTTAAGTATTTGTTTACGAAGGCTTGCAGCTTGTGTGTGTTAATGGTGTCCACCTTCCAAGTACTGCACCCATAAAGCAGCACTGATTCTACGTTGGAGCGGAACAGTCGTAGCTTGGTTCTTAAGCTGATAACATTGCTTCTCCAGATTTTGGATAGCATTCCGAACGCAGCTTTACCCTTCCCGATTCTGCTGCACACATCCAGTTCGGTGCCACCGCGATTAGCCGAGACGAGACTTCCTAAATATAGAAAGTTATCAACTTTCTCGACTTCCTGTCCGACAATGTTAAGTTGAGCGCGGGTATTAGAAGTGCTCAGGGCTTTTGTTTTGGCTGTGTTTATTTTTAGCCCCACTTTGTTTGCCTCAGCTTTTAGATTTTGGGCCATCAAATGAAGATCCATTATCCGATGTGAAAGTAGACAAACATCGTCAGCGTAATCTAGGTGTTTAAGGTAAGATGTTATCGTCCAACGAATTCCATAATTAGCTTCGGTCAATGCTGCACGGAGTACATCGCTGATAACCACAAAGAACAATAGTGGGGACAGTATGTACCCTTGACGTACTCTACTTTGGACTTCAAAATCCTCCGACACCTTACCATTGTGCACGACGTGACACTTACCGCCCTCGTATGTAGCTTTGATAATAGTTATAAGTTTTTCTGGAATGCATCTCCTGCGCAAGGCCAACCAGATAGCATCTCGATTCAATCTGTCGAAAGCCTTCTCGAAGTCGATAAACAGTAAATGTAGCGGAGACCTATACTCAACGCATTGCTCAATTATGATCCGTAAGGTGTTTATGTGGTCGATGCAGGAGGATCCAGCGCGAAAGCCTGCCTGTTCGAAATCGAGAGTTGAATCTAAATGTTCTTTAATTCGTTCTAGAATTATTCTAGCTATTATTTTGGCTACAGCTGGAAGAACGCATATACCTCTCCAGTTACCGCACTCCATCAAGTTTCCCTTCTTTGGAAGCTTAATGATCATCCCCCTTTTCCACTCCTGTGGAAATTGTTCACTATCCCAAGCTCTCCGTATTAGCGGATGCAGCAAACCTGCCGATGTATTTGGCGCCGCTTGAAATAGCTCGGCAGGGATGCCATCAATACCCACCGCTTTGTTCTTCTGGTGGGACTTGGTTGCTGTTATTATTTCGGTTTTACTGTGAGGTATGGTGCGAATTCGGGAATTTGTTTCTTCGAACTGCTCATTCGAATTAAAGATCATACCGCCATCGTCTAAGTGATTTAGCACTGCAGCAAAGTGTTCCCTCCATCTAGTGAGCTGATCCTCATCCGAAATCAGAAGGTTACCGTCTAGACTCTTCACTGGGTGTTGTTTGGAGTTCCGACCACCAATGAGCTCCTTAGTGATGTTCTGAACAGTCCTACTGTCGCATCTAATCGCTGCTTCTTTAGTCCTTGAGGCCAGTGAGTTGACATACTTATTGGCGTTTGTCACGTCTCACACCACGCTGCACTTCTTTCATCTTCGCACGGTATTGGGCTTCAAGCTCGGTTATCTCTACTACTGAGGCCGCTGCAATCCGAACTTTGATTGCTGTATGCTCATCGATCCGTCTCCAGGTGTCTGTAGAAAGCCATGTGCGGTGGTGTTTCTGCTTTTTACAGACATACGTGCGTGTCCCAGTCGCAAAAGCATTTTTCACCGCACTCCAGTGGTCATCCATGTTCTCTATGCTGCTGATTGCTTCTGCTTCTAAGGCAAGATGGTCCCTGAACTGTTGGCGCACTTGGGGAACCTTGAGCCTGTCGATATTAAACCTGGTGGTGTTAAGTAGGTTTGAGCGGTTGCTGTTGACGGATGCAGTACGAAGGCCTAAATGAGCTACTATAAGATGGTGACCACGTTCTTGTCCGACGTCAGCTCCACGTCTGTTTCGGACGTCCAGGAGACAATTTCTAAAGCGGCGACTGATCGCAATGTGGTCGATCTGGTTGGATGTTCGTTGCCTATCAGTAGAGATCCAACTGATCTTATGGCAGGTGTTGTGCTTAAACAGCGTACATCCGATGACTAGATGGTTGGTATTGCAGAAGTCCACAAACCGCTCACCGTTGTCATTACGGTCTCCCACCCCGTGAACTCCCATCACATGCTTAAGCATGGTGTTGTCGCTACCCACCTTGGCATTGAGATCTCCCATCACCATTACGATGTCCCCATTAAGCGTTTGGTTGTAGGCGGCGCCTAAGTGGCTATAAAAATCATCCTTTTCATCCTCAGTCGCGTCTAGAGTCGGGGCATAACACTGTATGATGGTAATTTTTCTAACTCTACTCTGGAACCTAGCCGTCAATATCCGGGCACTATGGGGTTTCCAGGATATGAGGCTACTATGTGCTGCTGGAGTTAGCATGAGTCCTACGCCGGAACTCCGTGCACTTCCAGCTGGTTTGCCAGAGTAGACCATGACAGTGCTTTTTGTTGGGGAGATGTATTCCCCATCATCGTATCATCTTATCTCGCTCAGCCCTAAGATGTCGATTTTATACCGTGCGAATTCGTGCTCTAACTTAGTCGTTTGCCACCCAAACTAACCCTTCCTTAATTGCTAAGATAGCTTTTCGACTACCAATTGTGTTTTTAAGTGTGTTATCAAGTGCTTTCTCATGTGCAGCTGACATATTAGTGCATACTTTGAGAGAAGGTACATTGATCGATACGGAACTTTGTATTAAGTAGTCAAAGTAAAACTTTTTTGAGTGAAGCCGACTATGGGTGGCTATGGGTGGTTCAGCCCTTAGGTACTTCTGTTGGGTAGAAATTCTGCAGATGTTATGTTTTTTAGTCCAGCTGCTGGAGAGTTTTTAATTAAAGAACAACTGTGGATACCATCAGAAAAAAATACAATAGGTCTGAGCTGTTGATCTGAGTCGAGGTGTGCTTCACTCTCTCTATTTATTCATGAGCTTTTGCCGAGATATAAAAGTTTAAAAATTAGCTTAACTTTGCTCTAAATTTAATAATTTCTATTTATTTTCTATTCGAGTGTACCTAGCGTGCCTTGTTCATTTAGCATTTTGTGTTTTAATTAAAAGTTTTAGCCTACCTCTAGGAAGAGTATATTAACAACAGTCTCAACCACAATTTTTAATTACCTTCACGTTTCCACATTTTGTGACATTAATTGTACCGTAATCCTCAAATAATAACCTCACTCTTTATTCGTAAATTTCCTGAACAAACACACAAACACACACACAATTGTCATATAGTGTTCTGCTCTTGTACATGTTTAGTTGGGAAAATGTAATAAAGTCATTAGAAGAATAAAAATTATCATATTTCGTTTGGGGGTGCCTAGGGTGATGGTAAATTACCATAAAAGCGTTTTTATACTTAATACTAGCACCCCTTGCCTTGACTTCCGTTCATAGTGCAAATGCTCCCTTTTTTTACTACCAATTGTGCCACACCCCAATGATGTTTGCTCGACATGCGTCTCCATCATTCGCACAATCAAAACAAAAACGGATCGGGGGTTGGAACGATACGGATAAGGAAGCAAGTGTTGTTCCGCTGTAATAAAATGGAATTACAATGTAATATTCTATTTTTATTTGAAATTCAAAAATTCTTTTATTGGGTTTCTGATTGGGAAGAGGACGGGTGGGTGTTTGTCTAGGAAAGGGATGAGTTAAAATGACGTTAAAAGTTATAGGCCGTTGAATAGGCTTTTTTTACGAGGGGTTTATCTGGACATATATGCAGTTTATCTTTACACGTGGAGTGTGTCGTGACGTTAGATCATTAATCGTTTCTGTGGGAGGGTTTTATTTGCCATAAATAGTCAGAGTTTATAATTTTTTTAACAGAATTTTGAGGATTCCATTGGAGGTCTAATATGCCAGGATAAGAATAGAGTTATGAAGCATGTGAACTATTTATAGATTTGGAAACGGGCGGCTTAAGAAAATTGGTTTGGCTTAATGCACAAAAACTCAATAAACGTTTGCTGAACGACAATTATTTTTAACCAGATTAACTAGATAGGTGGAAATGTCAGGTGAACTATTTGAGCGAACTTGGTAGAAGTTAAGTTACCATTTCTTTCAGTTCATTCTGGTAAGATGATGTACTCGTATTTTATAAGATAGACCGATTTAATTCTACACCGACGGATCAAAAATTAACGACGGAGTAGGTGGAGGAGTTTTCTCTAATAGGCTTATACTTAGCCTCTCTTCCCGTCTTCCAAATCATTGTAGCGTAGACGGTTAAAGAACTCTTACCTTGGCTAAAGAAAAAGGTGATATTTGCTATCGATATCTATACCTTTTCGGACAGCCAAACAATAATTAAGTCCTTGGAATCATGTTCTCTAAACTGAACAGCAGCTTCAGATTCACGAAATGCTGGATCTGAAATGCTTTAAGAATTTGATTTCTCTTAACAGATTGCACATTAGCGCAACAATAGGTGTCATCATTGGTCTAAGAGGCAAGCATGCAACAAGACTTGGCGTATACTCAAATGATTTCTGTAGAAGCTGCATGAACGAAGTAAAGAGGAAACTATTCTCCATTTTCCTTGTAACTGCCCAGCTCTCTTCCATAAAACAAAACTTCACTTAGGAGCTTTTTACTACAGCGAACTGCGCGATCTGATAATTATTGATATTAGAAGCCTCTTACGGCTCATTAAAAGCTCCAATTGGTTCGACGAGTTGGTAAGGGAAATTTTTCAAATATCCAAGTCAGCTTTAGCTGGCAGCCACTTTAACCTAACCTAACCTAACTATAGGCTAGATTAAGTTA
The DNA here is from genome assembly GCA_945910035.1 of Brachypalpus laphriformis. Classification (NCBI taxonomy): domain Eukaryota; kingdom Metazoa; phylum Arthropoda; class Insecta; order Diptera; family Syrphidae; genus Brachypalpus; species Brachypalpus laphriformis. Next base: position 291,096,120 of record OX246753.1, on the reverse strand, counting down.
AGTTGCAGGAGTGGAGCTATTTCCGTTTATTGCTGGTAGAACCCCTGAAGCATACCGAGTTCATAATGAATTTTAGAATGGTTTTCCTTGGCTTGGATGACTACTCGCCCGAATCGTTGAAATATATTATCCGAGTGCCACCTTTCTTGTTCTGCTGAGGCTTGGGCATTGATGTAGACTTTGAAGAGTATCCTCTGCATCTACTGCACATATGTATATCATCAGCAAGCTTTTCGAAACCCAAGGCGATTCTGAATTTTAGAAGTTCTACGGGAGGTCAGGACTGAGTGATCGATAATTCTTTGTTCCAGTTCCGAACATTATAGGCGTTGTGTGTTCCATAGACACCTATATGTAATGGAACCTGACAGAATGTGACGTTGTGGCTCAGAGAATTATTCTCGTTGGTGTGCAATCGCTCTACATGCCCGGATCATATCAGACGTCCAATTCGTAGGCTTTCGACTAGGTCTGTATCGCTCGTATAACTCGTTATCGAATCTTCTTCTTCAAAGCCCATCAGCGCAAACGGGATCGAATATCTTATGAAGCATTTTTCTCTCGAAACGACTAACGATATCTTCATCCGCTTTCAGTAAATTTCATGCTTCAGCGGCATAAAGTATGACTTGGATGATTAGGGTGATATATTGGTGTTTCGTGGTAATGATAGAGCGAAGCCAATCACATCAGTTGCGTCGTTTCTGATGGCTTTTTGGCAGCGTTGCCATGGACCTTCGGCATTTGATGCTCGTGGCATGATTGATTTCGGGACTGGATTCTGGTTAAGACTCGGCTGTCTCTTACGATTGTAGCGTTTCCATGTTAAATTTTCTCGCAGTTATTCTTCTTTGTAGTGACGTTTGAGATTTCAGTAATCATTCCTTAACTGCGATCTAAGTCGATGTTGGACACTCGGAAGGATATATACCTTGCATTAATCGCAATGTGATCAATTTGGTTGACGGTCACATGATCAAAGGACCACCGTGTCTAGTTGGGAATAGTAATATGAAGAAACCGTGTGCTTACTGTACTGACATTCTGCCCCACAGCGAAGTCAATTAGTTTAAGTCCGTTTCCAGACGACTATTCTTAGTAGCTGTCCTACACTACCGAAGACGTCCTTCTTTCCTATTTGAGCGTTAAAACGCCCAATATGATTTTGATGTCGTATCTAGGACATTGCTCATATATCTTGTCGAGGAGCTCCTAGAAACAGTTTTTGAGGGCTTTGTACTTGTGTTTTTGGAGGCATGAGCACTTATCAGGTAGATGTTAGCGAATTTTTGATGCGGATTTTCATAATACGTTCGCTCACGTGTCGGAAGCTTAAGACATCTTGTCTAAGTTTGCCGGCTTATAGCAAATCCGCATCCGAGTAAGCGCTGTGTCTGCTCCTTGTAGGAATTATCGTATTTCCTGGATGGTAGCGATATCAGCATTATTGTTGTCTAGAGCCTCTGGTTTCTTCGTAATTGTTTTTTTTTTACCCTTAACCTGGGGGGCAGATTTCTAGTTATAACCGCTAGCGTAAAGGCGCCTGATAAACTGATGCCAGTTAACCACTTCGGGTATGCGAGCGCTGCCATTGGTCCATTGGATTCATCCGCCACCATCTCTTTTTCAACACCTTGACTGTGCTGAAAAACCTTTCTAGACCTCCTTATAGGCATTCAGTCATTCATCTCATTCTCCTAATCGTGAATGTGGTAAAATATATAGTATTTGCAATTACTCGTTAATTTTTTGACTGCATATTCCACTGTTTGCGCAGAGATCTTATGTCCCTAAAGAATATCTCCGCCCTTACTCTACGTTAATTCTTAATAACGATACATTGCTCAACTGTAAGTCGTTTAGTTTCCAGTAATAGTCAGATTGTATTTTGTTATCAGGCACTTTTCAGCTGGCAAAGAAAAATAGTCCTCAGTGCAGTAGAACCCTAGCTCCTATAGATACAGAGATATGATGTCGAAGCTAAGTCTGTAGGTGTCTTGCATAATAACCCGCTAGATGGCTTCCATAAAAACGGATACATTCCAGTACATGAATCCTACTTTCAAGAATATTTTCACCTCAAAACCCCCGAAATTCCATTCCTTTCAACATTCATAAATATTTTTAAAAATTGAAAAGAAATTTATTCGAATATTTCTAAATAAAAAAATTCTTATGCATTCAACACGTAGCTCCTTTACAATCAAATATACTTTATAAACAATCCGTGTATGTTTACAACATGAATTCCTCCCAACTGTGCATTTGGAGAACCTCATCGTCATTAAAAAGAATCACACTCGTGGCCAAATAAAATACTGCAAACAGAAAGCTAACACCGTCCAAAAGTATTTTACACTTAAAAAAATAAAAAAATAAAATAAGAATAACATTTATAAAAAGCAAAAACATTTATTATACGTAACTATATAATCTTAAATAAATATTTTAATAAAAAAAAAATCGCTGTGCTGCTGGTTGTGTAAATTAAGGAAAAAAAAAAAACAATAAGTTTAGAAAAATGTGCTAACAATTTTATACAACTTTAAAAAAAAACCAAAAATTTTTTTATAAAATTTATTCCCCCATCCATATGTGTAACATAACGTGTACTTAATGCAGTCGGTAATCCGTAATCTTAGTGCTCATCGTCCAGTATCCTCAGCCATCTTCACCGTCATTGTCGCCGTCGTAATTTACGTAATTTGTATATTTGTAAATTTAGTAAAATTTTGTATTGTTAATCGTTGTGATATTCGTTATAATCGTCGTAATCTTAAATATTTATTAATACAAATAACAGTAACAAGAAAAATGGACTATCAATGTATTGTTGTGTATACTATCGTTCGTATAAGTCCCTTTTATCCGGCGGTGACGGCAGATAGTGATTTCTTTACAACGCCAGGAAGACAAAAAGGATGCTTGGATTGGGTGAAAGGACAAATTAAAAGGTATGGTTGGTGTATGTGGCTGCTAGATGTATACCTATGTAACCAAGAACCATTCCACTTAAGTATGAAGAGTGTTTTCCCTTTTTCTTGAACAAAAGCAAAAAAGGGATACGAGACAACGCAATTTTCCTTTATTTAGGACTCAGTCATCCCTTGACCCCCCCTTTTCCCATGTTTTGTTCGCTTAAGTATCCGGTCATTTTTTGGTGGGGGGTGGGTCAACAAGGGACGTATCTTGTTATCTTTAGTAGGTGTTAAAATTAATACTGAGATTTTATTCACTAGCTCGATTGCTATGCTTTTTGTGGGTGTTTCTTCCTTATTTTTTGGTTCTATAAATTTCAAGAGCTTTGACTTGAGTTTGCTCTTTAATCGTTTGTTAGTTTAGGATCGGCAGTGGCATCTTTGAATTTCAATTGCTTTCAAGTTGATTGAGATACTTAATATTCATGTATTCTACTTCTATTTTGGAGCTGTTTGTTGGAATTCGATAAATTTTCATGACTAGGAAAGTATTATGAGGATTAAGGATGTCATACTTGAACTATGAATTGTTTCCTTGTAGAGATGGATTTTCTACAATGCGAAAGTCAACATTTCAGAAATTTGTGTGTTTTCTAGAATTATTGAGTCCTCGAAAAATATTCAATTTGGAAGGAACTAGCCTGCTATATGCGTTTGCTCTTTTCGTTTTGAATTGTTATAGAACTGAAGGATGTTTCAATTTTAAGATGATATAAGGACCTAATTTTGAACTGCACTTTCCGGGAATTGTGAAGGATATGTTACTTTTATTTTTCTTCGTACAAGTCCTTGTACTGTCTATACTTCATTTAAAATTCTTTTAAATTTTTCGTTAATCCCTTATTTGTTAAAGGCAGGAGTGTTCTCTCGTCCTTTGTCCTTTTCTTAGGCAGTGCCTATGTCAATATTATTTTTGGCGCATGTTATGGAGTCCCTCTTTATTTCGATGAGTACAGCTGGCTTTATTGCTGCGAGACCCCTGGGAATGAGTTCAACTTTCAGGAACTTTTCGTTTTTACTTAAAAAAGAAAAATTATGTACTCCAAGGCACTTTCCATGTGCGGATTTGTCTGTTACCTATGAATGAATTACTTAGGTGGGGTAGGATGTACTTCGACCTAAATGACTTATTGTGCCCCCTCCCGGTTCCATCTGAGGCCATATTCGATCTTAATCACCTATTTCAGTTTAAATTCGCTAAGAAACGTAAGAGTTTGTATTGAGGCAAACCGCTTGTTCTGTTGCGCGCTCAATTCCTTAAAATGTGGCCCGGAGTGTATTCTGTTTCATTGAAGAATCCGCACATCCCGTTGCTTTCTGAGTCCATTTTTCTAAGTTGTTTCCGTAAGTATTCGAAGTTTATTTCTGTTTCAGACAATGCAAGTCTTAGATTTTCTTCTATTAAACTTTCCTTTGAGTGCCTTACATTTTCCTGCAGCCTTTTTATAGTTCCATCGAATTTTCGACTTTTCAGAGAAATCCCTTTCATTCTCAAAATTTTTTTTGTTAAGTTTTCTACTAAAAATTAAATAGACGCATTAGATTAAATTCGATTTAAAAAATTAACGGTATTTCAGTACTTCGCTTGGAATATTCTGAAACATTAAAGCTGTATGCTGACTTTTATGACTATGGGATTTCCGTGCTTAGCTTCATCTTCTCTTCTGATGAATATCGACTTCTGCTAACCAGATATGCCTAAGATGAGACAAATGTTATTTTCTAGAGAACTGTATCACAGTGGTCTTGGTTGGATTCCTAAACATAAGTCCACCGTGATGTATCTTTTACCTGTAATTGATAAACATATTTTATTAATAAGCTCAGAAATTCTACAGTATCAATTTTATTTTAGACTTTCTATAAAAAACAAATACAGTGGTTCAAATGAAACTAAAATGATCATTATGTAAGGAACATTGTATACCGTAAGATTCAGACAGATTATATTATATCAACATAATATTAGTTTTGAAACAAAATATTTTTAAATTCCAAACTAATTTTCAATGTTTTTTTCTTTCAGGTAAGTGTATTGAACTTTAAAAAGTCGTAAGTACATCAATTTTTAATGTGCACATTTATTTTCCATTTGCAATTTATGTGTCGATTATTTCTTAACAATTTTAGACATAAAACTCGGTCTCGAGCTATAAAAAGTTAGGTATTGAATCATCATATTATTCGAAAAGATAGTACTTTTCAGAAGTGTATAGCCTTTTGAGAAAAAAACTGGGAATGTATCTGTCAGGTTATACAATTTAGGTCAAACTTAAGTTACTGTAGTATCCACAGAAAGTACTTTTCGCACTGCATTGTCAACGAGCGTGGTGTGGCAACCATAATGCACATGCGTGCACATCAGTTATTTCCACATTCTTCAATTTACCCCTACTGACATCTTGCATGTTCGAAAATATTCTAGAAGTTCTTGTATTTGGTATAAAACACCAACAACCAGTACAGTCGACATAGTCGTTAGAGGTGAAAATAGCGACGAACAAGTGCGATTACTGTGAGAGTTAATTATTCGAAAATTGGTCTTGAGTCAAGAATAAACGGTATTGTGATAAAAAGTGGATTTGTAGAGCCAGTTTAAGTTGAGATTAATAAAGAATAAAGTGATTTGATTATTTTGAAGTATAACGAAATTAAATTTGATAGTTGTTTAGTAGTTTAAATACACAGAAGACGGTTCTATAATTACGAACCCCAGCGAGAATATTACATTACGATAATACTAGGTTATTGAATAGTCATTTATGAAATAAGGATTGCGGACACTTCACTGGGATCAAATCTGGGCTATAAATTGGATGATCAATTTGTAAGAATCCACATTTGCGCCTGTGCATTAGTAGCGCTGTGAACGGGTGCATTGTCGGGCTTGCCATTTTTCCGTGTCTTTTTCCTATAATAGCCATCCGAAGTTTATGTAGCAATGAAGCATAATATTCACCACTGTATTGCGCTATTTAAAATCAATCTTACGGATTCTTTCACAGTCCCAAACAATGGTCGCCATCACCTTTTTGACGCTTTTCAAAACATTTATTTTTTTTTTTGGACGCTGCTCATCAGGACTGCGCCATACCATCGAATTCATTTTTGTTGTCGGATCAAAATAAAGCACCATTGCTTCGTCTCCAGTCCGATTTTTCCACTTTGGTCTTCACCACAGTGCTCCAAAAATCGCTTGCAGTTAGCTGTTTTTGAACCGCATAAAGGCACCCATCTTGCGCTGATCTTGTTTATAGAAATACGATCATGTAGGATCCTGCGAACCGTTGATTGTGTTTCAATTTCTTTACATTTCAGTCTTCGATCACTCAGTTGGGCGCCGTGGCGTAAGTGGTTAGTGTGTCGGATCACTACGCATGAGGTTCCAAGTTCGAATCCAGAAAATACCAAAAAGTTTTTTCACGGTCCCACCTCTCGCGAGCGTCTGACAAACATCCGAGAGTATTGTTGTCACGAAAAAGTTTCTCAAATCGCCGTTCGGATTCGGCATTAAACTGTAGGTCCCTTCCATTCGTGTGAAAAATATAACGCACACAACATGCGAGAAGCTAGGCCCTGGCACTTTAAAGAGCTGTTGCGCCAAATATTTGTATATATTTTTTTTTTTGATCACTCAGAACAAACTTGTTTTATAAATTCCACATTTTCTTCTGTGACCGCAGTTGTTGGTCCACCTGAACGAGGTTCATCTTCAAGGGACTTCTGTCCCCAACTAAAGCACTTAGACCAGGCCTTAATGACTGTATGCTCTATGGGGCAGGTATGGAGTACAGTTGTGATTTCCATTCGACGGGCAAACCGACTTACTGGCCAACTGATACTTCGAAAATACCTGACCTGGTCGATTTTTTCGTAGTGAAAGGAACCACATAAAAGTCAAAGAGAGCTTTGATCTGTCGTCTGATCATTCCCCGGTTATTTTAACAATCAGCGAAAAACTAGTCTATAACAACTAACAACTAACTGGGAAGGTTTTAGGAACGAAATTAAAGATAATGTTGAACTAAGCGTTCCACTTACGACACCCTATGAACTTGAGGTTGAAGTTGATCGCTTCGTTGAGATCGTACAGCTCGCCTCTTGGAATAATACGCCCAATCGAAGAAAAACGCCGGATAAATACGGTTAACGACATCCTACGGAAATAAAAGAATTGGTCAAGGGAAAAAGAAAAGCGTGTAAAAAACGGCAACAGAGTCGTGCTCCATAGCACAAAGCACACTTGAATCGTCTGTGCAATTTGCTGAAGATGACTATTAAGGATTCTAAGAATCATGCAATAGGCTCTTACCGAAAAAGGATTCCAATTATTCACTTTGGAAAGCTGTAAAAGGCACCAAAAAGCCCAAAGTCCCCGCGGCGCCAATCAAATTAAATCAAAATGAATGGGCGAGGGAGGATAAAGAAAAATCGGACGTCTTTGCGGCCCACCTGGAAGAAACATTTAAACCGTACGTGGTTTACGACAGCCGCAATAGGCTTAATTTACCATGTGATGATTTGACGCTCACAAGTGCAACGCTAAGGGAATTCACACATGAGATCGAGAATCTAAAACCTAAAAAGTCTCCTGCTTATGATTTGATTACCGGAGAAATTCTCAAAGTTTTACCTAGAAAAGCATTGACTAAGCTTCTCCATATTGTATATGCAGCGCTCAGATTTAAACACGTGCCGAGCCCATGGAAAGTTGCGGAAGTCATAATGGTTTTAAAACCAGGAAAACCGCAAAATAAAGTAAAATCGTATAGACCAATTTCGCTTCTTCCAATCATATCGAAAATTTTCGAGAGGATATTATTAAGGCGTCTCCAACCGGTTATAGAAGAAAATAATTTTATCCCTGACCACCAGTTTGGGTTCAAAAGTAAGCATTCGACGATTGACCAGGTGCATAAAATTCCTGACGTAATCGAGAAAGCACTTGAAGAAAAAAAGATTTGCTCAAGCGTATTTCTTGACGTCTCGCAAGCCTTTGACAAGGTGTGGCATGATGGCTTGAAATGCAAACTACGACAAGTTCTGCCTGTATGCTTATACTCTTTCGTGTTAGACACGGGGTCTAATACTCCGAGCTCAAGGAAATTTCGGCCGGCGTACCGCAAGGAAATGTTCTTGGGCCGCTTCTCTATTTGCTATATACTCGTTATATACCGAACGAAGATGGCACTCTCCTTGCTACGTTTGCCGATGACACCGCCATCCTAGCAGTAGGTAAAACAATCGAGGAAACGACTGCAAAACTGCAAAACGCACTGAATAATGTAAATGAATGGACGAGGGACTGACGGATCGCCCTAAACGAATCTAAATCTGTGCACGTGAATTTCACTTACAAGAAAACTAATGACTTGCCACTTTTCCTAAACTCGGCCCGAATACCTTTTGCAAACGAGGCCAAAAACATGGGAATGACACTCGATGCAAGACTGAAATGGAATTCGCACGTGAAAATGAAACGTAAAGAACTCGAAATCAAATATAGAGAAATGTACTGGTTACTCGGAAAACATTCCCCGCTCAGTACTGAGAACAAGCTGCCTTTATACAAGCAAGTGCTAAAGCCGGTGTGGACCTACGGTATACAACTTTGGGGTTGTACCAAGAAAACAAATGCAAATATTTTACAAGCTTTTCAAAATAAAGTGCTAAGAGAAATTGTCCAAGCACCGTGGTATAGTAGAAACGACGATATCCACAGGGATCTCGGAATTCCGACAATCGAAACTGAAACTAGAAGCTTCGCGAGAAAGCATAGAAACCGACTAATCGGACATGTCAACAATACAGTCCTACAAATTTTGGATGAGAGCAATTTATTGCGCCGACTACAAAGGACGAAACCTTTCGACTTGGCGAGATAATGATTAACCGCGTCTAGATTGCGGAATATGCAGAATCTTTCAGTGGAATGTAACCTGCCAAACGTTTTTATTTCGTGATAGTAAAATTGCTTGATAAGTTTATACTTAGTTGCGATATCTAACAAATTTATATAAAAAATGACTGTATACGTTGGTGAAAATTCTCCATAAACAGAATCCAGTTCGTCCTTTATTTTTTTCGGAGTAAATCCCTTGTTGTCAAGAATTTTACTACCGCACGATATTCAATCTTATCCTTTTTTAAAGCTATCCAAAAACTGCACTATTGACGAGTAACTATTATAATGAACCTGGACTAAATTCTTCACAATTTTTCAAGGAATAATGAACATTTGTCGAAGTGCGGTAGGTCGGGAGTACTTAGACCTTACTACGTATGTTGTACCTGAATTCATTCTAATTCAGGCATTACTAAGTCGGGAAGTAGGCTTTGAAATGACCCTTGACATTACGTCTGGCTATTAACATACTGTCGGCAGGATCTTTCCTGAAATACTTGAAACATACACATATTCTTGGCGCAATAGCCAATGAGGGGCCTATGCCTAGCTTCTCGCAAGCCCTCTCGCTGTATGTGTTATATTCTTCGCACAAATGGAAGGGCCGAATCCGAAGGGGACATTTTTTTTTATTTTTGAGAAGCCTTCTCGTGACAACAATATTCTCGGATGCGTTCACGAGAGGTGGGTCGTGAAAAAGCATTTTGATGTTTTCTGGGATTCGCACATTGAACCTCACGCGTGTAGTGGTCCAGCACACCAACCACTGCGTCACGGCACCAACTTCATAAATAGGTAAAAATTCAAACTTAGAGTCAAACCAAGCTTGGTAGGCTTAAGCAACTTTACTCCTCTTCTAAGCGTAGGCGGTACTCTACTTCTATTTAGTTTCCTTAAGTTCTATATCAGATACTTGTTGGCGAAGCTGATGTTCTCAATTGTTAAAGCTTCAGCAAAGCAACACTTGATCACCTTGGAGTCCTTTGAATCAGTCCTTTAAATGCTGCTTGACTATCAAAAAAAGAAAATTCTTGCACATCTAAAGACTAAACCTAGCGCGTGCTTAGATGGAATTGCATCAAGAGTTTGGTGTTGGGTCTAAAGACTGCAGATGATATTTCCGTTCCATCAGGACTGGTAGACTTCTACCTCTAATAATCTTAAATAGCACTCCCTGATCATCATGTCACCGACAGTAAAATAAATATATTTGGGAGTTCAGTAACGTATTAAATAGCACATCAAGCAGTCGCCTTCTTAAGATTTGTAAAAGTGAAACCCAACAACATCTACTAACGCTGCTGTGGGGTGGTGGTGTGGTCAGATAGACAATTCATTGGAGATACTCAACCTTAATTGCCGTAGTATGTTCGAGTATTAAGGTCGCATACGTATCAATGGAACTATAGTCGTCAATAGCACAAACCTTGGCTTTGTTCTAAAATATATTTTTAGAAAAATGCGCATCTCATACATCAATGTGGACAGACATCTTTATTGCTCTTAATTTGAATCCTCTAATTGGACATGGACTTGATCGAGATAAAACATGAAAAGCTACTAAAGCAAAGCAAAACTGAATGAACTTGTCCAATAACGATACAATCAATCACATATTTCATGCCGACACCCTCCACATTATGTGTTTCCTCTCTAACTTGCTGCTGTATGGGCATTGTCACAATCGAAGCAAAACCAAACAAATAATCACTTGCACTCAGTGTTTACACTCACCCTGTGACTGACACTACACGCCCACCATCACTGCTATGAACTTAAATGTCTATCTTTTCAAGGATATTTCTGACGTCGCGTCGTCCTGTATTTAATGTTTGTAGCCAGCTAAAAAGATGTTCCTCTGTCGCCCTGGCTGTCTCTGTGTTTGATTTGTGTAAAGTGCACAAAAGTGCTTCAACACTAGCTCATGCAATTATTAATTGCAAATGTGCAGTAAATTTAATGGGGGTGGGCTTTAGGAGGACAGATCACGTCCAAACACTATCCAATTAAGAGCTCCATCACTTATATGCGGGTGTGTCTCAGTGATGAGAATTTCTCATAAAATCATTTGAGGGGGTTGTTGGGCACAAGGGTGGATAGATGGCATTGTGTTAGGAGTAAAGTGTTCGGTACACGTACCGATTTATTGACATTTATCGATAGTGTCTGACACAGGCGCGACAATGGAGATGCCTTAACGGGGGCGAAATTGATTGACGGGGGGAATTGTTATCAGGTGAAGACAATGGTAGATTGTTTTGGTAAAGAAGGAATTCAATTACGGTGGTATTATGTATCTATATGATTGGATGTTGAGCGAAGACAAACACATTTAGAGCATGTCACTATTGGTTGAACACAGTAACTTGTTGACTGAAAAAATTAAGAAAACGAAAATACCTATTGTACGTAGACTAATACCTGAGGTCACTGGGCTCATTGATCTGACATCTCGCAATGCAAAGCACGTTTCTACTTATCTCTCGAACATATGAATATTTCTTTTGGGTTATATGAACAGAATGCAAGGCATCTGAGGCGGCGTATTCTGCTCAGAGAATTCCTCACTCTTGTAGAGAACTTTCAGATGGTGAATGTTAAATTCAAGTTATGTATCTGGAGCTTAGGCAATATGTTGTGACTCAAGAGATGCGGATCTTTCTTCTCAATGACTCTTTTTTGAGTTGGCATCTTGACATTTAATTTTTTTACGTTTGACTTTAATTTATCATTCATACCGTGATGGTATTTTTCCTCGAAGGATGATGTTTGCTCGCCGGTTCCAGGGTTAACCCAAAGAAATACCCTAAACTTTGGGAAGGAGATACTTTATTTTCATTGATGTGATACAATATTTTCCGTTAAGCATCCAAAGAGTTGATTACTAACAATTTCTATACTTCACAATTTGATATATACCTTAAGCTACTTTTATTCTAAACCTGGTCGTCCTCAGGTCGGAACTCGATAACTGGTTCTGGTACGGATCGGGGGAGTACGGATTTGCTGTACGGATCGGCTGGTAGTCTGCCGGCTTGAAGTGTTCCATTCCGCTTTATGAACAGGCTCGGAAAGCAGTCCCCTTTCGGGGCAGGCTTGTAAGGATCCAGTCCGATTTCTGGGCATGCTTCGAAAGGCAGCACATCCGCAACGATATCAACTACATTGCTTCTCCCAGACGGGGGAAACCTATCGGACGACGTGCCGGCTATGGTCGGTAGCAGAGTCATAATAAATCGCCCAATCACCGAAGTGAAGGCGTCAAAAGTAATTTATCGGAAACCGAGTTCCCAGAGAGCCTGTCAATAGTACACTTGGTTGAAGAAGAGGAAGAAACCATTCCTCGGCTTCTTTGTGCGTGCCCAGCTCGCTCCCATAGAAGAAAGCTTCATTTAAGGGATTTCTATTATAACGATTTAGGCGATCCTAATAGACTCACAAATTAGGAGACTCCTACACTTCATTAGAAGCTTAAAGTGGTTCTAACAAGTAGGCAGGGATTACATAATCTTTCGCGGTACCACAACGGACCTTCCTTGGTCTATACGTTTTGGCGTAAGCTGCCAGTTACCTCAAACTAACCTAACCTATAACTTTAAATTTGACTTAAATACCTAGGACTCGATTGTAACTATTTTTCTAGATTAAAGTTGACATTTACGGTCTTTTATAGTTTATTTCTATAATTTATGAGTTATAGGTAACCTTAAGTCAAAAGGCCTGTTTCACAGATTGTAACAATGTTCCACTCTGTGATTTTGAATCAGCATCAATCCTAGCTTCAACTTTAATTGTAACTATGCATGTCACGTTCACATAGAATGTATATTTAGGTCTCAAAATTTCAACTCAGGAGTAATAAATGTCACAGATACTTACTAGAAGATTGGCAACTCAATTTCCCCCCTCCACTAAAGACATGGATTATTTTCGAAAATCTATCTCAAAACTGATAGTACACCTCTATATATTATAGAAAGTCCTTCCTGCCGAAGGTGAAGAAGATGAATATGTGATGATGACAACATGCTTCACTTAACATTTCCACTTCATTAGACCGACCCTCAATCGACAGACGTTGACAACGACACAGAGGGTGAGTGTCAACCGATGACGAATTTGATTGAATTTTCTAAAAATACCCAAAAGGTAGGTATCTAAGCAAAATAAAAGTCTGTTTGTCAAATTGTTAATTTCCTTTTATGCAAGATCTGGTGTATGGCATGTGTATGCCGAATACGTGTGGATTTTAAACTTCATTTCATCAAGTCAATGTCGTCGTTCCGCACAAATGACGTGACAGTCTTCAAAGTCCTTTTCTTCTTTTTGGAATCACATTTATTTTATTTTTTTTTTGGCTCTAGTTGCTATTATACTTGTATGTTATTGTTGCTGGGTGAAATATGCGCGTGTTTTCTTAGGGGATATTGTCAAAAAATTCAATTTACTTTCACCTCACACAGCTGGACAGGTTGAGAAATGATTTCATATGAGTCTCATATTGATGTGAGTTCCTATTTAGCTGACAGTTCAATTTGTTGTGAAATGACTTTTGACATAGCAGGGGTGTGCTCTAGTTTTCTTCATGAGTATGATAGTATACCCTTAAGTCTTCATGGTGGTTCTTATTAACAGCATTTGTAGGGCATCGTGTCCAGGTTATGTAATGCAAAGCCTCGTGTAAAAGGGAAGTCATTGTTTGAATTTTTGTAGACATCCGCAGTACTGTATTAATAAATCTACATAAATTCTTTTTCGGTCCCTTGTGGGATGTGAATACCTAAAAAGAAAAGAGCAGAAATCTTGGAAAATCTTAAGAATGAGTTTCAGATCGGGCTTCGGTGAGCTTATTGATCTATGGAAAAGTATTCTCTGAAGAATATTCAATCGATCTTGCTATTGTTGTGTAAAGCGACTGCCTAATTTTGCGAAAAATAATACGGCTATCTGATGACCAGTGCGGGTTTGTCGCGGGTAAATCAACCACATATGCAATCCAAAGAATAAGGGTCATAATGTAAAATCATCGTGATTCCTTAAATGATTTGTATATTGTATTGGTTGACTTTGAAAAGGCATTCGACAGACAACCACGAGATCTGATATGGGTGGCGCTAAGACATCGTAAGCATAAGTACATATGTACGTACATATGTACAGATGATCATGGACATGTAAGAGGGAGCAACGACAAGAGTAAGATACCTCGCTGCAGTAACCGAAGAGTTCTCAATTAAAGTCGGGTTGCACCAGGGAAGCGTCTTCGGTCTTACTTACTTACTTAGGTGGCGCCACATTTCGGGGAGAACCTGGGCATCAACCCACAAGCCTCTCCGTTTAGCTCGGTCTTTAGCTAATTACCTCTAGTTGCGCACTCTAAGTTGGTATAGGTCGCCTTGAATTTCTGCGCGCCACCTACGAGGAGGAGGCCCTCTACTGCATCGTCCATATGGATTAGATTCGAAGTGTTCTTAAGTCCTTTGCCTTTTATTGCAGTCCTTGACTATCTGCTTGAAGTTAAGGTGAAGGATCCCAAAGATCAGCAGTTATTCTTTGCTTACAATGGAGCCATAAGTGAGGATCGTACGTCCCTACAACGAGTACTTTACGTACATGTGAATGTTTTGGTGGAAAATGGGTATCGTGTTAGTCCAAAACAGATCGAGTATTTGTGATCCTTTTTCTTACTTTCATCACTTCTCTGATCCACTCAAGTCTATTCCAAATATTTATTTGAATAGAGCAGTGCTCCCCAAGGAGAAAAGTTCAAATATCTAGGATCTATGATAAAAAGCGAAGCAACCTGTGATGACGACATTAACCATCGCGTAAGCGTAGGGTGAATGAAGTGGCGAGAAAACAGCCCGTGAACTGCCCCCTAAGCCGAAAGGAAGGCTCTACACCGCAATCACATGCGGTTCAGGTTCCCAATGGACAATGCACAAAACGTATGAGATTAAACTAACGGCAGCTGAGATGAAGATGCTTCGCATGACTGCTGTAGTGACAAAGATTTGTCGAAAAAGAAGCTCGAAGATCCGTGGAAGACTTCACGGCAAAGAAACTAAATATTTCACGGGAAAAAGAAAGCGACCGACTCAGCTGGCATTGCCATATTTAAAGAAGAGATCATTTTAACCGACGTTGAAAAGGCAATATATATGAACGTTTCAAAGATATCGTGAAAGAAAGGCAGGCCTATAAACTTCTGGATCACACAATTACAACAACACCAGCACTTGCTTTGCCTAAGTAACGAAGTGATTCAAAATCGGGAGGCCTGTTGAATTTTTGGCGGTCAAACATTCGAACCCAATGGGCGGATCAGTAGAAATGCAGTGAATTGGGAGGGTTATGAACCCTTGCGTTCAGGTCATAACCACGACCAAATAGGAAGAAGAAGAAGCCATTATGTAATTTTTGTGTGTCGGCTCCAGTTTTGACGAAGACTTTAAGAGTCACGTACTTTCTTCGTCGTTTGGAGATAGATGGAATTGAGACTTATACTTCGATACCAATTTGACAGTTCTGCATTTTGCTGAGTTAAACGCATTTTTGAGATCGAATGTTATTTGCCCCGAATGTCATCGTCCTATGTTGTAATTACCTCCTTATATTATCTACGGTAGAACAAGCTTTTCGGAATCCATATTGTTGGGTTGAGAGTCCGTCCAGCTTCATTAATTGCCACCTCCAGTCAGTTGCAATGTTTCGTTCGAGTATTTTATCCATTGTGTCCAATAAGCATATGGGACGGTATGACAAAGGCTCATCTAGTGTTTTATTCCCTTTAGTGTGCAGCACTAGACATTTTATCCATTGGTCTGGAATAACTCAAGGATTTATGTCTACTTTCTCGCAGAGATTCTTAAAGCTGTTGTTCTTGCTTCTCCAGATGATAAGTTTTAGGTCCCTACGGCTATTTTTGTATTGTAACTGCGGATCATGTTGGGAGGGTGATCCGCTGGGTTGTTCTAACAATCCTCTCGCTCTACAGCACTTGCTGCGTACTTACTTACTTAAATGGCGCTACAGTCCGGGGTGGACCTGGGCCTCAACCAATAAACCTCTTCAGCTAACTCGGTTACGAGCCAGCTGCCTCCAGTTACGCACGCCAAGTTGGTTGAGGTCCCACTCCACTTGTTTGCGCCACCTACCACGAGGTCGTCCTCTACTGCGCCGTCCATCCGGGGTGGATTCGAAGACTTTCTTAGCGGGAACGTTGGGCTCCATCCGCTTTAAATGACCCAGCCATCTTAGTCGCTGTATGTGAACTCTTCTGGCTAAGTCGATGTCCTTGTACAGGCCGTATAGTTCGGCATTGTACCTTCTCCTCCATTCACCGTCTATGCAGACGGGAGCAAAGATCGCTTGAAGAACTTTTCTCTCGAAATAACCAAGGGCATCCTCATCCGGTTTTGTCAAAGCCCATGCCTCTGCGCCATACAGCAGGACTGGGATGATTAATGTCTTATAAAGAGTTACCTTAGTAGTTCGAGATAGGGCTTTGCTACTCAATTGCCGTTTTAGTCCATAGAAATAACGATTGGCAAGAGTAATTCTCCGTGTGATCTCACTACTGATGTCATTTGCGGAGCTGACCATAGAGCCTAGGTAGACAAAATCCTTTACTACCTCAAAATTGTATCTGTCTATTGTGGCGTTCTGTCCAAGACGCCGATGTTGGGTGTCCTTTTTTGTAGACAGCATATATTTTGTTTTGCTGCCTCGGTCTCAATACTCGTAAATGCCCCATTGACGACCCGCTGAGTTCTTCCGATTATGTCAATGTCATCGGTATAAGCGAGTAGTTGTGTAGACTTGAAGAAGATTGTACCTCCGGTGTTGGCTTGTGAGTTTCGTACAATTCTCTCAAGTACTATGTTAAAGAGATCGCATGATAGCGCGTCAAATTGTATAAGACCTTTCTTGACATGGAACGGTTCGGTGATGTTCTTACCGACTTTGATGGAGCAGCGAGAGATCCCCATCGTCATTCTGCACAAACGCACGAGCTTGGCAGGGATGCCAAGACTAGACATGGCTCTGTATACCTCGTCCCTATACCCGCTATCATAGGCAACTTTGAAATCGATAAAGAGGTGATGCGTATCGATTTTATATTCATGGGTTTTTTCCAAGATCTGCCGTAGTGTGAATATTTGGTCAATGGTGGACTTTCCTGGCCTGAAACCGCATTGATAAGGACCTATCAGGTTGTTGACGATCGGTTTTAGGCGTTCACATAGTACGGCAGACAGGATCTTATATGCGATATTTAGGAGACTTATACCTCTGTAGTTGGCGCAGTTCAGAGGGTCTCCTTTCTTCAGGATCGGGCAAACGATGCTGAGGTTCCATTCATCGCATGCATGCTCCTTACCAACTCATCTCCTCCTGCCTTGAAAGTTCAGCAGCAAGGCCGTCGGCTCCAGCAGCTTTGTTGGATTTGAGTTTAGATATCGCTATCCTCACTTTATTCTGATCGGGTTGACGAGAATCTTGACTGTCATCGTCACTGTTGAATGGCTCATTCTGCCTGACAGCGGAATATTGGTCATCATCGCCGTTTAACAGTCTGCAGAAGTGTTCCTTTCTTCTACTATATTGCCATTTTCGTCCCTGCAGGCTTCTGTCCTGGCTTTGAAGCCCTGGCATGTTCTTTTTATCTTTTGGTAAAATGTTCGAACATCATTCCTGCAATAAAGTCTCTCAATCTCCTCGATCGAGCGCTTCTCATGCTCCTTTTTCTTGTTTCTGAGAAGTCGCTGTTCCTCTTTTCTTCTGCTCACGTAAGCAGCTCTAGTCCTTCTATGCAGCGCCGCTTTGTACGCCTCTTGGTTTGCTGCATGTGCTTGCCGGTATTCCTCATCAAACCAGGGGTTTCGTTGTGGTGGCCGAGAGAAACCCAGTACATCAGAGGCGGCATCTCTGATGGCTTGTTGGCAACGCTGCCACTGGTCTTCCGCATTTGCTGCTGGCGGCATAGGACTTAGAATAAGATTAGAAGAAACTCGATCGGCAAAGGTTCTGGCGGTCCCTTGCGATTGTAGCCGCCCGACGTCAAATTTCCTCACAGTATTTCGTTGATCCGCATCCGTACCTTGGCTACAACTAGGTAGTGATCCGAGTCCACGTTGGCTCCTCAGAAAGTCCGGACACCCAGAATACTGGAAGAGTGCCTTGCGTCGATCGCAATGTGATCGATTTGGTTGACAGTTTCTCGATCAAAGGAGAGCCATGTTCCTTTTTGAATATCGAGACGTGGGAACCGTGTGCTAGCTACGGCAAAGTTTGCTGCGTAGCTCTGCTATTTTATGGTTCCACCAGTATGCTGGTGGTTGGGGATTTGTTGACGTCTTCCGCACCGTGCATCGCAAGTTCTAATTACTTGTTTACTAAAGTCAGCAGCCATAGCATTTGCTATTCTTCCGCAAAAACCAGGGCAAAGATGTCTTCTTCGAGTGTATTTTTTTCCCATCCCATTTTCTGTGTCCTCAGGATGGCCAGGTGGTTGCTGTGTGTATGTTGGTTACTGATTCTTCACTTGGCGCCTCTAACTGGGAATCTAGTCACGAAAATGATGTCAACCACGGAGCCTATGCCAGCCATTTCTGCTAAGCAGTATTACGTCTAGTGAATAAATGGTTTCTTGCAGAGCCTCGCCTCGTCCCAAACAGTGGCTCATGCGCTGAAGTCCACAGCCATAGTTATTGAGCTACGCCCTCTAGCATCTTCCATGCGACTGTCCCACATGGCCAAATGGCAGCTCTTTTTTAGTGATGCGCTGCTCAAACTTTTCCGTCGAGATTCTTTTACTACTTGCAACTCATAACCGGCTTGTGGCTGTTTGTTGGTTTGTTTTGTAAGCATTTTTGGGTTGCTACTTAACTTTTGTTTTACCTCGCTTTAGGGGCTTACACTTGTATCGATCGCACAATTAAGGAATGCGGTCAACCTATGAGGTATGAGATATTAGACCGCCCGACCAGACCGAACAGCTTGTGTGAGGAGGTCCTATGCCGTTTCGCAGTGTTCTATGTTATGCTGTAGCGCTTTCATATTCTTCTTGCGGCTTTTTTTAGTTTTCTTGTACATTAGGTATACTGCGCGTCTTGCCGCGTGTTTGGTGTTGCTACTTCGCTTTTCTAAACAAAGCGCGCACATTGAATCGTTGTTGCAGTTCATGGGTACATACACTTCTCGACCACTCTTCCAACCGCCTCAGATAGTCTTTAATGTATCCCGAGTTCACTCTTCAACTCATCTCGACCGCCATTCGACCCCTAACGACATACCAGTCATTTGACTCTCTTCGATCACCCTTAGATTAACGCATTTTAAACTAGGCTCCATTTTAAAGTCTAATTAAGACTCATTTTCAAAAGCAATACGAACAAACAAGACAAATATTTGGGCGCAACAGCTCTTTAAAGTGCCAGGGCCTAGCTTCTCGCAACCACTCATGTTGTGTGCGTTATATTCTTCACACGAATGGAAGGGACCTACAGTTTAATGCCGAATCCGAACGGCGATTTGAGAAGCTTTTTCGAGACAACAATACTCTCGGATGTTTGTCAGACGCTCGCGAGAGGTGGGACCGTAAAAAACTTTTTGGTGTTTTGTGGGATTCGAACTTGGAACCTCATGCGTAGTGATCCGACACATTAACCACTTACGCCACGGCGCCCACAAAAGCAATACGCCTTTGACTCAATTCAATAGTTTGTCGATGTAATAATCAGTCTCATCACTTTCCTAGTAAGCCTCTGTATTTCAAGTGTTTACCCACATAGGTTCTGTCGCTAAGTACAATTTGAAAGGAAGCTGAGTGCACTCGTCGTCCTTTCATTAATCCCACCCTCGATAGAATGGATTCTTCCAGCTAAGCTGCACTTTTGTTGAAATGTAACTATAAATTACCAGAGTCTGTAATAGGAAGTAGGCGAATCAAAAAGGATTAACTACACTCTTCGTGTGTTACTGCTGTTCTGGGAATCCTTTTGCAAAATTTTAACTTGAGCCAACTCAATTCCCTTTTGTCACGTAAAATAAATTGCTGTGGGCAACTGTATTCTTGAAAGAGTCTTTGCCTAGGCGACGCACATACATATCTGTGGAAGTACACTGGGTATTACTATTGTACCCAAGGAGCAGCCTATCAGCTACCGTAGCTCATTACCTGAAGAATGTCTATAACAGTGGCAACTTCAACACTTACGCTTTGAAGTCAATTCCTTGAAACAAAAAAAAAACTCTCCTGACTATTTTGTTTTTTCCTTTCAAGTTATCCTTTTTTTTTTTTGTTCGTGCGATTGTTTACAAAGGAAAAACACACCAAAGTATCTGAACAGTTTTCTGCTTCGTTTGGCTCATTCGGCTTAACGATGATTTCGAAACACAAAATTCAATTGAAGTGGAAGGATACTTGGCGCTCATTGGAGAAATTAATTTTATATTTTTCAGGACATTGTCGATGCGCAGTTAAACGACAACGGACGGGGAGAGGGAATTCAATTCCTTTGAATTGTTCAGATCTAAAATAGTTAAAGTATCTTTTGCGGAAATTACTGGAAGGATAAAGTTTTTTTTTTTGCTTGTTTTTTTCTTTCTCCTAGTTGGCTCAGACTCATTGGGGATGTAGTCGTAGTAGGAGTCAGTTATAATTTTATTGGTGGCGCCAATTTGTAATTCCAGTGATATGAAATCAAAATGGAAAAGGGTCGGCGCTGCGGGGTTTAACTTTGTAGACAGAATTATGGAACTATTTGGACTGGGTTTTAGATTGTAGTGGCAATTTTCAGTTCCGTTTTTTGTCTACGAAAGTGGTTGAAGATCTGATAAGGGTTGGTCAATGCGAAATTGTTTTCCAAGATTTGCTGATTCGGCATCATGGATGTGGTGTATCTGACCAGAAACCTGAATTGTTATTGCTTTTCTTTTTCGTAGGGAATAAATAAATAAATTAATGTTGCGAACTGTCAATTGAAAATTGAAAGGTTTTTGTTGCAATTAAAAAAGATTCTAGTGTTTTGAAAACAAGTCAATGTTACTTGTCAATTTGTTTACGAGATATCAATCTATTATTTGCTTGAAAGTGAATAGTAACTTCATCACACATATAGTGTACATATATGTATGACTCTTGGTTCTTAAATGATAATAATCCGTGTTGGCTGTTTTTTCTTCTTATTTGTGAGCTTTCCCCTTTTAAGAGTTCTTTAAGTAGTTGCCCACGCTTTGCTCCTTATTTCCTTTGCATTACCAGCTGATGGCTTAAGGCTGACCAACTCTTCTATCGAAATGAGTAAGCGGATTCTACTGCATCTCGTACATAATTGCAATACCCTTTATAGTTTGAAGTGACAAGTCATTCCTTCTGTCCTTCGTATTAGAGTTTGTGATCCATTTTCCTCCTTTGAAGATACAGTTTTTCCAAGGTTAGGTCAGCATGGCAGGCTGCATTGGCTGTAGCCACACTTAGTTCAGGAAAGGTCCATTGTAGTACCACATGAATCTATGATCCCCAAGAACAACTACCCTTAAAACTGGAGCTTGTTCTAAAGCGCCGCAGGCTGCTGATGCTGGCGTTAGCCAGTTTGCCTATATTGTCGAAGACGAAGGCCCCGAAGTGCAATCTTCTACAAGCGGAAAGGGCCTGGCATGTACAAATGAGATATAGTATGGTTTCCTCATTTTTCCATACAGATTCCACAAAGGTTATTTGCGAAGAGTCTTAGCCTAATGACACGCCTGCCAATGATGCAGTCCCCCATAATGACACCTACTATAACACCAATGAGCAACCATTTCTGTCTAATAATGCAGTTGGAGCGTTTCTGATCCAGCTAAGGCCAGATCTAGTAATGAGGCACGTCTGTTCATTAATGGTTACATTAATTGCATTGAGCTTAAGCAGCAATTTCATTGCAGCGAGATGGATACTTAGATTCACCTTGTTCTGTGAAATCGGTAGGCAACTGCCCTGCCTCGCGAGTTAGTTGGCCATGCAATCCCCTGGAATGTCTTGGTATCCCGGCACCTAAGTGAGCTGAATATTGAATTGTTTAGCCATCTCGTTAAGAGACATGCGACAATTTAGGGCAGTTCTTGAGTTGAAGGTGACAGATTCCAGGGATTTGATCGGAGCTTGACTGTCAGATATCCTGATTAGATATGACATTGTACCTTAGCCACAACAAGGCTTCCTTTGTCGCCATAAAATCCGCCTGGAAGACACTGCAGTGATTGGGAAGGCAGGAAGATGCTTGTGTTTAGATCGTTGAAGAAGACACATTGCTAGTAAGCTAGCTCCTAATGGATGGAAAACTTTCTTAGGAACCGATTTTTTTAAGTACATCTTCCGTTGATTTGTATCTTTGCCAACGACAGCACCCTAACAGTTCGAATAATATGCTCGGCACACAGTGGCACAATAATCCCTAGAAATATGATATTTGGACGTCCTATCAGGCAAGCCACCAGGGTATACCTCAAAATTTATCAAACTCTTTTGTTACAGAAGAAGCAACTTTTGGATCTCAAGCATATCTCCAGGCTTTTAGCTCACTATTATAAGCTGACTTCTCCGAAAAGGAGGTTGTAGGAAAAATTCAACACGAAATTTGTGAATCTTGACGTATAAGCATCTGTAATAGACTGATAAAGATCTTGTATAGACTCTTTCCCAGCCTTAGAAGGTGCCGTAGCTCACTTTCAATCACTTCGGGTTACATCTCAAGTTTTTCGAGATTAAATTTTGAACCCAGTAGCCATCTAATGTTAAACACTTCCACCAGCAAATATTCTCCTCAATAGAGGGTCGTTAACTCATGTGACTGTCGTAGAGTGCAAACAAGCCTTGATAACGAACGACTTTCTTCTCTTCCGCTGCCACTTTTCCTTCATAGAGTCTCTTGTTCGCGTTAATCTTGTACTCAATTGAAACATCCTAACTATGGCAACATTCTGGCAAATGATTTTCATTCTATACTCCATTAACCTCGAATACTCCTTGATTCACTCTATGAAAGTAGTATCCCTTTTGTACCCATTTACCGACCAAAAAATAAATAAAATTCATCCGTAATTCACGTCAACTAAGCTGCAATAACCATAACGAATAAATAAAAGAGGATTACTTGGCAATTCAGGAAGTTTCGCCCCCCTTTTCGCTAATCTCATAACTGGTAATTGTGAATGAGCATCATTTGTGGTTGCACTTACAATACTTCACCTGTCTGCGAGGGATGAAAATGAAAATCATATTTCTTTCAACCTTCATTTGCCATACAAATCCAGTATCATACCCGTAATCTTGTTGGATCCTTACGATGTGTACCTGACTGCGTGATTCAGCTCAATATTTTCTTCTTCTTTCATCACCGGGGAGAATTTGAATTTTATTTTTATTTTCTCCACTACATCACACACCCCCTGCTAATTATAACTCAAGCACAGTCACCAGCTCGTGATGGGAAGTTGCAAGTGTTCCTTATGGGAACTGGGAAATTATTATTATCCCTCTTCACCTGTGAAACTTGGCAAAATAAATCGCATACCAACTTCCTGTTCAAGTAGCTTTCCTATTTTATTCTCGACAACAAGGACTTTTCTTTCTTCCCACACTCTGTAGTTTTTCTTCCCCAAGAGTATGGACGGCCTTATAGCATTTTGGAAAAAAATTCACAAAAGTACAAGAATCACAAAAATAAAATAAAAATTCTTATGGAGTATTTTGTTATCTTGTTACCCCAGGCGTAGTTTTTAAGGACTCTCGGGAGCACGTAAACTACCATGGCTTGGTGGTGCTTTATGACTTTGGTTTATTTTTTAAAATTCTACTTGCTCCTGTGTCTGACTGTTGTGTACTTTATGTTAACGACCTAATAACAGCGGCGGAACATTAAAAATCTCGTAAAAGAATCCTTTTTATGTGTTTTTCGTACGTAGTGAAATTTATCAATTATTCAGTGACCGGGAGTAGGTAAGGCGATTTATACACCCAGCGACGTTTTTGGCTATAACAAGCACGTAACTGTTTGTAAGTTGTGAGATCATAATGGAACATGATTCGATTTGTTGAATATTTAAGGAGGAATGCTTTAAAGTAAAAACGGTTTGAGTCTCAAAATTAATTCATTCATCACTTGGGGTCATTATATTCATTCCCCCCAATCACAGAATCCATCACAGCGGAAATTGCATTACAAACTCCTGAATTGCTTTCCCGGATTCCCGTTGTTTTACGAATTTCAAATTTATGAAATTTATGGCTTTCATTGCCTCATAGTTAAGTCCAGCTCCAAAGCAGGTTTCTCTGTACAGTCTGGTAAGTATAGAACAAGCAGATTTAAGCAACGTCCTAGCTTGATGATAGCTACGTATGTAGTATGTACAACCAGTGCACCATGACAGGGCTCAGACCCCACGTCTCATCGAAAGCTTCTCGAGACTGCCAGAAAATACTGAGAGCTCCAGTCAATTTTATCTCAAAGTGCTTGTGCTCGTTATAACGTAGCTTACTCCTAGAAATTTCACATCAGTAGCAAGTTGGAGAGTTACATCCTTTAACTATAGGTATGCCTAGTCCTGCCAATCGTGCAAAACTTCCGCTAGGAACAGAACCCTTATTTTTAAAATTTCATGCATTGTTCAGTAAACAATAGAAGTCAATTTGGTTTCAGCTCCCGATTTATTCACATGGAGTGGGGTGTTAAAGAAAATTGGATCGCGGTAATAGTGTTACATAAGTGCGGAAAGAGTGCTGGCCAGATTTTTGAATTATTAAAACCACTCGGGGTATCAAAAATGTTCGTTTATCGGGCTATTGGTCGCTTCGGTGAATCGTCCGAATTAGAGTACGGTCCAAGACGTGGTCGTCCGCGCATCGCCCGTACGAGTGCGGTAGTAAAAGCAGTGCGAATTCGCAGAAAACCTCTTTGGAAACAGAAAATTATGTTCAGGGAATTAATATATCAGCCAGAACCATGTCTAGGCTGCTTCGAGATGATCTGCACATGAAAGCCTATCTTCAGTCGACGGGACATTTTTTTAACTGCTCAACTGAAGAAAATTAGGCTCGAAAGATGCAAGCGGCCTTTGCAGTGGCACGCGGAAAATGGCCATGAAAGCACTCTGTGTACGGATGACAAAATGTTCACCGTGGAACAAGTTTTCAACAAACAAAATGACAAAATGTATGCTACATCGTCAAAGGAAGCGAAAAAAGTAATTCTAAGAGTGTAACGTGGCCATCATCCCGCTTCATTAATGATTTCGTAGAGAGTCTCTCACTAAGGTATCACATTCCTCCACTTCTGCGAAAAAGGTGTGAAAATGGATGCAAGGGTTTATCAAGAAGATGGGTGTTGTGAAGGGTTTAACTTCTTCTTCTCCCTTTTTTCAGCGAGGTTATGATCTGAAAATAAGGGATCACAGCCCTCCCACTTTACCGCATTTCTACTGATCCGCCTGCGGGGTTCGCCTATTTGACCTCAGAAAATATCGGCAGGCTTGCCGATTTGGGATCACTCGGTCACTGAGGCCAATGAAATGCCGATGTCGTCGCATTTGTCTGATCCAGGCGTTTATAGGCCTGCCTTTTCTACATCGCGATGTCTTTGCAACGTGCATTGATATTGCCTTTTTAACAGGGTTCAAATGATCTCTTCTTTGAACGTGCCAATACCAGCTGAGCCGGTCGCGCTCTATCTTTTGTACGATGGTTTCCTTGATGTGAAAGCTTCTACGGATCTTCGAACTTCTTATTCGATCAAGCTTTGTCACTCCTGCTGTCATGCGAAGCATCTTCATCTCAGCTGCCATTAATTTACTTTCATACTTTTTGTACATCGTCCAACATTGTGAACCGTATGTGAGCGCTGGACGCACAACTGCGGTGTAGAGCCTTCCTTTCAACTTAGGGGGCATTTTTCTGTCACAGAAGATAGCAGAATTTTCTCGCCACTTCATCGATGTCTCCATCACAGGTTTCTTTGCTATTGATCAAAGATCCCAGATATTTGATCTTTTCGCACTTGGGAAGCACTGTTCCATTCAAATAAATGTCCGGAATAGGCCTGAGTGGATCAGAGAACGGTCAGCACAAGTACTCTGTCTTTTTTTTAACTAATGCGATACCCATTTTCCTTCAAAACGTTCACCCACACATCAAGTGCTCATTGCAGGGATGTAGGATCCTCACTTATGATGGCTCCATTGACAGCAAAAAAATAACTGATTTACCTTGGGGTCCGTCACTTTACCTTCAAGCGGATAATCAAGGACTGTAAAAAAGAGCAAAGGACTTAAAACGCTTCCCTGGTGCACCCCGTCTTTGATTGGGAACTCTTCGGTTACTCCAGCGGGGCATCTTACTCTTGTCTTTGCTCCTTCGTACATGTCCATGATCATCTGTACATAGGTTTCTGGAACCCCTCGATGTCTCCTTACAGAAATGTGGAAAGCATCAAAAATCATTAATCACAGCAGCGTCAGAAATGTCCATGGAAACCGTGCGTGACGCTATAACCCAAGTGCCACAAGGTTTGAAAGTCTGTGTTGGGATTAAAGGCAGTCATTTCGAGTGACATCATTTTTTTCTAATAACTAATATCAGTTTTATAAATGAAACAAATTTTAATACAAAATGCTTACATACCACCTTAATCAAAAAGTTCCCGGAATTTATTCAGAAAATTAAAAATACAAGTTTATTCATCTAAATCTATATTGTCCCCTTCAAAGTAATCCCCATCGACTGCAACACACTTATGCCAGCGCTTGATCCAATCTTCGAAACATATTTTTATATTCGGTTTTCGGTATGTCCATCAGTGCTTCCTGCGATTTTTCCATTACTTCCTCTCGGCTGCTGAAACGCGTTCCCCGTAATGGTTTTTTAACTCGATTGAACAGAAAGAAGTCACAGGGAGCCAAATCAGGTGAATTCGGTGGCTGTTGGATGGTATTTGTTGCATTTCTCGTCAAACAATTACGAATAATGATGGCACTGTGCGACGGTACGTTATCATGGTGCAAAATCCACGAGTTTTCTGCCCACAATTCTGGTCTGGTAAAAGATCGCCAACACACACAGAGATAGATGTACTCTTGGCTACGTAACTTTTGCAAATGTCAAGCTATGACGCTAAGATTTAGAGGGAATATCAACAACAGATGCACCAACTTAACAAAGAAAACAGAATGGGATGGGTGCGCCACACGGTTTTTATTCCGGGAACTTTTTGATCAAGGTGGTACTCTTTTTTTTTTTTTTTATGGCGTTTTATACATGCAACAGGATTTATGGACTACGTACATATATGTGCAGGGTTTTTCAATTGGGACGCCCCATTTGTCCAATAAGGTTTCTGAAGTTAGGTGCCGGTTTGTTTGACGTTTTACTTCGTTTTTTACTTGCCATTAAATCATGGAAAAGTAGGCTTCAACAATGTTTGCAAATTATCAACATTTTTTTTTCACGTTCGGTTGCAACAACTTTACGTGCGCTAACTCAAATTTCCTCATTCTCGGCGATAAAGGCTTCGCTAATAAGCAAAATTGTCACATATATCCGTAGGCACGTCAGCAATCCGAATCCATTCACGAAATGCAATTACACCCACAAAAATTGATTGTTTCGTGCGGGTCTCATGCTGGAGGGCTAATTGTCCCATAATTCTTCTTTAATTATACAGGTAACGCAGTCACAGTCAATGAAAATCGCTACCGGACCACTGAGTGACTATTTTTGGGATGAATATGGAGAGGGTGACTTGGAGCAAGTGTGGTTTCAACAAAACGGCGCCACATGCCACACAGCTGGCATTGAGGAATTGGAGTTGAAGTTCGATGACCGGGTTATCTCCAGAAATCGACCAGTCAGTTGGCCGCCTTTGGACTTTATTCTTTGGGGCTATATAAAGTTCATAGTCTATGCCAATAAGCCAGATACTTGAGACGGCCTCAAGAACAACATCGAACGCAAAATTGCCGGCATATGGCCGGATTACTGCGAAAAAGTAATGAAAAATTGGGTTCAGTATATTTACTCGTGCAAGCGCTTTCGCGGAGGACATTAATGGCATCGTCGGTGGTACTTTAACTCGACCTTTTTTTTTTTTTTATATACAGTAAAATCTCCCATTGCGGACAGTTCTCTTAGACGGACAGCTCCTTGAACGGACATATTTTCTTATCCAAACGTTTTTTTTTTGTCTTTTAGATTGCATACATTTTACGTTTCCTTGGACGGACAACTCCCTTGCGCGGACAAAAATGTTGGCACCGTCGCTGTCCGCCTAAGTAAAGTATCTCAAACACAAGCTGTTTTATTAAAAAGAAACCCTATATATCATAACACCAGATCTGTTTTACTCGGATTGACGGATAGCCCGTGCCGCCTACACGAATCATCGAGCTTATCCGAGGTAGTTTGCATTTGATTGCTGACCTCGCTCAAAGATATTCCTGACTTGCAACCCTCATCTGCTCTAAGTATTTTCCTTTTCATATAATTTTTCGTTTCCAAGTAGTTAAAAAATAAATCAATTGGAAACTTGTCTTTATTTGCCCTTTAACCCGTTTTTTTGTTTCGGCTAATTCTGGCGAGTGATTATTATTGGTAGACTTTAATATCGGTCTCAATGATGGTGGGGCTAGTCAATAAAAATGGTATGCCCGCTTTTAAATTTTCATCGCCTTTGTCTCAACCGAAATGTGACCGTAATTTAATACCGAAAAAAAGAAAAAGTATGTACTCGTAGTTGAGCACAGTAAAACTTTAACAATTTCAATGCCATTAAACATTGTTTGTGGGAAAAGACTTTTCAACTCACTTTCAAAGCAGCTTTATATAGGTACTTCCACAGCCTTGGAAAGTTTCTTGCACCACAGTTGGTGCCGGCTTAACTTCGCCGGAACTTCCTAAAGAAATGAATTGCTTTGTTGTGGGTGGATGCGCTTTATGAAGCACGTGAAGTGAAAGCAATATATCTTGCAATAGTTTTTCAACTCTGAGAACATTTAATTGGTATGGCAAAAGCAACCGCAATGCTAAGGGGCTGTGATATTTTTGCCTGACAGCTGCGATGGGGGTAATAATGCATTGGATTCAAGGACTGGAAGAAATAAAGTCTCATAAAAAATGTGAGCTCTTAACAGTAAAAACAGTGTCTGCCACCCAAGACGACACCCTGAAATAGAATCCAGGTAGTTTGTGAACATTTGAAGAGACTGGGCAGGAGTATTCGGAAC
Organism: Brachypalpus laphriformis; assembly: GCA_945910035.1. Lineage (NCBI taxonomy): Eukaryota > Metazoa > Arthropoda > Insecta > Diptera > Syrphidae > Brachypalpus > Brachypalpus laphriformis. Next base: position 291,066,978 of record OX246753.1, on the reverse strand, counting down.
AAGAACTAAACAGCTCCTATAAAGCACTTTTAAAATAGAATAAGAGTGCCATAAGAAACATAATAACCTGGGCAAGATAAACGAGTTATCTTATAATGGATATGAGTCAAAGTAAATGGGTGCTGACAGGTTGATGAGAGAGGAGGAAGCAAAGCATTTTGCGGACTCATCATCATCCGAAATGTTTCCGAAGAGAGATTTCAAAACTAACTTATGAAAAGGCAATCTTAGACTATAAGTATGTATTTATATTTGATAAATAAATTTACCACGTATACTAATCAGATCCTTACATTAGTTTATTTGTTCTTATAACGTTTATACGAGTATGATATATTACGCCAGACCCAAATGAATCATTTCGGCAAAGAAATCACAAACAGGGAAATTATGTACGCCATTCCAAAGACATCATCACATTTCCAGCAAATATTCGTACATAAGTACAAAACAAACTTGGACATCTTATGCACTTCGATAGCACTAGCACACTTTTAACCAGTATTCTGACTCATTTTTTCAACTAGAATGACAAGGTTTGCCGCTAACGAATCTAGCACTGGTTAACTGAAAAACTGTCATTCTGGCACAAATGTGTTTCTACCGCTGGCGTCTCATTTATTGTAGATCTCAACTCTGTTTGTAAACCTTATATATTTGCTATTTAAGTTGTCACAAGATGTATAGATGTGGGTTTATCAATAGATTTTATTCCCCATCCAATTTTAACGTATCGGAGTCTTGCCTTGACACTTTATTTTATGATCAGGAGATGGGTTTCTTGTATACGAAAATCGTTTAAAGACGAAACAGTGTGGGGTTTCCATCCACTAAAACCATCTCCCTTCTCAAAATCACTGATTCCATCTTCCCCGCGGAACTACTGTTTGGCATTTGCTGTATCTCGGCCAGCTATTTCCGTCATGGATTTCGTTGAAAGCCCATCTGCTTCCTTCATAACATTCGCTAGCTTGCTTGCGACTGCGCCTGTGCTGTGTTGAAAGCATACTGGCTATAATGATTTTCACGCTTGTTTCATGCTTGTTTGCGAATCTGGAGCAATGGGAAAAGGCATACTTTGCATTTTCTATTTTCTGGCTCTTCAATACTCGTATAACACTGACATAGCGGATAGTCATTAGGTTAGGTTAGGTTAGATTGGCTGTCTGCACCACGATGCAGACAGACTTAGACCAGTAAAGGTCCATTGTGATGCCAAGGATCTACCATTAGACCACTCAGGGACTAATAAAACCAACCGGAGCTTTTGATGAAGCGATGGATGTTCGTAACGTCTAAGGACGCCAAATCGCCGAGGTCGTCGAGGAAGGGAGCTCCTAGATGGAGCATTCTTTTGCGTGATAGAGCAGGACATGTGCATATGAAGTGAAGAATGGTTTCCTCCTCCTCCTCGTCCCTACAGCTCCTGCAGAAGTCATTGGAATAGAGACCAAGTCTTTTGGCATGTTGGCCGATTAGACAGTGTCCGGTGATGACACCGATAACGCAGCTGATCTGTAATCACTTTAGTTTAACCAACTCGGCACTACGTTTCTGGTCCAGCTTAGGCCAGATCTGCATCGAAATGTGACACGTAGAGCCACTATCCCACCTAAAGTTGGTCTTGCTAATAGCGTTCAGCTTCAGTAGATGCTTACATGTAGCGAGGGGCATACCCAGGGCTTGCCTATCTGGCAGAATCCTTAGAGTAGCACCCTGTCTAGCGAGTTCATCCGCCCTACAGTTTCCTGGAATGTCTCTGTGACCTGGCACCCAGCATGGGTGAATTTGAACTGCTCTGCCATCTCTGTAAGAGATGAACGGCAGTCTAAGACGGTCTTTGAAGTAAAGGAGCACGATTCCAGGGACTTGATAGCCGCTTGACTGTCAGTGAAAATGCTAATATCGCTGACAGATAATACATTATATTTCAGCCAAGACAGGGCTTCCTTAATCGCCATGATTTCCGCCTGAAAAACGCTACAATGATCAGTGAGGCGGAACGAGATGCTCAGGTTGAGCTTATCGGAGAAAACACCACAGCCCACCCCACCTTCGGTCTTAGAGCCATCTGTGTAGAAGTGCACCGAATTTCCATCATCAGGGGGAGAGCCATCCCACGCATCCCGTTCAGGGATACTCGTACGGAAGTGTCGGTCAAATCTCAGTTTCGGTGGGGTGTAGTCCGTGTTTTCATGTGTGAAGTTGAGAAGATCAAGGATCGAGGAGTGGCCAATGTGATAACTAGACCACTGAGAGCAGGCTTTAAGACGAATAGCCGCACTGGCAGCAGTCTGTCTGCCGAGGATATCCAGGGGTAACAGGTTGAACATAATGTTCAGTGCCGCAGAGGGGGTAGTTCTTAGTGCACCACTGATGCACATGCAAGCGGATCTGCACTTTAGCTACCTGAGAGAGGTGAACAACCCTGTCAAGGGCAGGCCACCAAACGATCACGCCATAGAGTAGTATGGGCTTGACAACAGACACGTAAAGCCAGCGAGTGATTTCAGGTTTCATACCCCAGCTCCTACCTATAGCCTTTTTACAGAAATAGAGAGCTGCATTGGCTTTCCTTACGCGTTCTAGTAGATTGGCTTTCCAGTTCAGTTTTCTGTCCAGAATAAGACCCAGGTATTTTGCATTAACAGTGAAGGTGAGACTGGTGCCATTAATCATAGGAGGGTCTACGTGGGGAACTTTATATTTCCTTGTGAAGAGAATAAGTTCTGTTTTATGAGGGTTAACCCCCAATTCACAATTGGAGGCCCACCTAGTGAGCCGAGAGAGAGCATATTGGAGGATTTCTTTGAGAGTGCCTGGGTGCTTGCCAGACGCAGCAATCGCAATGTCATCAGCATAGGCAAGGATAGTCATTGCGCACATAACTATGTGCATACGGTAGTTTGCTTCGGCAGAAGTCACTTCACGGAACGTACTGCACTGAAACAACATAGAAAGTTTATCTTTCTCACGTTTGTCTTTTTTTTGAGTGCTTCCATCCATATTAGCACTGCATATGGGTAGAAGCACTCGTGGCGCTTTTGTGGCTTTCCTGCATGGCCACTGCAGGTGTTATTTGCATGACATTTTTGAATCATTGCGCCTAGGTACTTGATGGCGGGTTGGGAACCTATACTATCGTTGCCGACTCTAAGAGTCACATCTTATCTGATTTTTATGCTGCTGACTAGAGCCGCTTCTGTTTTATAGTCAGTCAGAACTAGCACGACGGATCTTAACAATGTTTTGACAATGTGTGTAGTCTCGTTGCAGATCTACACTAATTTATCGAGAATGATCTTGGTTAGAATAGCTACAATATTTTGAGCTTCAAAACGTCATTATACTATACATAATACTCTCGCGAGCGTCTGACAAACATCCGAGAGTATTGTTGTCACGAAAAAGCTTCTTAAATCGTCGTTCGGATACGGCACTAAACTGTATGTCCCTTCCATTCGTGTGAAAAATATAACGCACACAACATGAGTGATCGCGAGAAGCTAGACCCTTGCACTTAAAGAGCTGTTGCGGGTATGTAAGTATACCATTATGGGACTCCTCCCGTCACGACATATTTCAGCAGTCCACCGTCGGTGTCATATAGAATCCGCCTTTTAAATAATCTTTCACTATATCAACCAAGTAGACAGGTACACACATCTTCCTGAACGATTCAAAGATATGGCCCCAGTTCAAAGTGTTCTTAATATCTACATAAATAAGGTCACAATCCCGCAGTCATTTTTGACTCATTTCTTCCATCTTTTTCCTTAGTTAGGACTCTGGACCATAGGTCTTATCGTATTAATAGCATCAACCGTTGAACGTGTTTAGCAAAAACCGTATTGATGCTCTTTAAGACGTCCTTCTTTACCAATAGCTGCCTCCAATTCATTGTATATGAAGCGTTCTATGACTTTTCCTATTGTATCGAGCATACATACGAGTAGTGGACGACTAGCCGACGAGTCTTTGATTGGTTTACTTCGTTTTGGTAGTAATACGAACCTTTGTAGTTTCCTCAGCTTTGGGATAGTTATTTCCCTTAAACAAGAGCTATAGACTCTGGCAATTAACTGGAGCCAGTTGTAGAGCCCCGACGACTTCTTAGCCCTTTGGGTTCTCTGAGCAGGATCATTTCTCGCTGAGAATGGATTACGGTTGATAACATTTTCCCCCTTCGGGTAGGGGACAGAATATACCCGAGGTAGGCATGCCTGTCGTAAGAGGCGACTAAAATCCACCCTTCGTATACCGGGGATAAAATGTATACATAATATGCAATGAGTAAAACAAATAGATATAGTACCCCAGGTGGCAGTCCAGGTTCTCTGGAAAATCCACCCTCTTCGGAGGTAGGCTCTACGGATTCTGGGGAGAGCCAATTGTTGCATTTAATAAACCCCTTTTTGAGAAATTCAAGGGTAACTCGGTCTCCACCATCAAGACCGAATGTCTCCGGAAAAAGAAGTCCGCCGGAAGCGCAAGCGCAAGAGAAACGGGACTCAGTGAAATGTAATAGCTTTGAGGAAGAAAACAATGAACTCCGTATTAAGCTAAATAAAATGGATCTACTCTACCAAGAGCTTAAGAGAGAGGTAGAATCACTAAAAGAGGAAAACAAGGCGTTAAAGAATTCACTTTTGCAAAGAGAACGCGAAATTACCCCACCCCGTGCAGCTAGTCCCAAATATCACACGGATGAAGAAGAGCTAGCACGCGAAACAAATGGGGTCTCAAAGAAAAGACCCAGCAAAAAACGAAGAGCCGGTTCTTCACCTGAAGTCGAGCCACGAAAACAAGACAAAGAAAAAGACTTGAAACAGAAACAAACTCACGACAAATTACGTCCCCCGCCTGCAATAAACGTCGTCGGCTTTACGGACTACAATAAATTGCATTGCCTTCTTAAGGGAACTGTGACATCGGAATTTAAAGTAACGTCATTCCGAAACAATGATTGGAAAATTAATGTAGTTGACTCTGACGGCTACCGAGCAATATCGAAAAAACTAAACGCGGAAAAGATCCAGTGGTTCACCTACGAAAATAAATCAGAAAGACCACTCCGTGTTATAGCAAGGGGTCTCCACCCCTCATGCACTAAAGATGACATTATAAATGACCTTAAAGGAAAAGGCTTGAAAATTATCGACGCAATTAATATCTTAAAGAAGATAAAGCAGAAAACGGAACAAGGCAATGAAATCTTGGTCAAGCATGGACTTCCGCTCTTTATGCTAACCTTCGATAGAAGCGAAAATATAGACGATATTTATAACGTAAAAAGTATTTTGAATATCGTAGTTAAAATCGAGCCTATGCGTACGAATACACGATCGATACCTCAGTGCAAACGCTGTCAAGGTTTCAATCACACCCAGTCGTATTGCCAAAAAGAACCGAAATGTGTAAAATGTGCCGGGAACCACTTATCAGAAAGGTGTGACTTAAATAAGCAGGCTCCGGCGACCTGCATAAACTGTAAAGGCAAGCACCCAGCAAACTATCGAGGTTGTGAAGTAGCAAAGGAGCTTCAAAAAAGGCGAGAAACCGATACACCCGAACCCAAGCTTAAGAGATCGTAAAACCGATAAGCCCAAGACCGCTAAGCCAGTCAAAACGAAGCGACCGATAAAGGGAAATAAAAAAATTGCGCAAGAGAACGTCGCTGGTCCAAGTGCAGCGGAAAAACCGCCACAGGTTGACGCGAGATCGTACGCGCAAGTCGCGTCAAACGAAAACAAATTAAGATCAGCTACAACAGATCCGGTTAACCAAATATTTACCATTATATTGGAAAAATTTGAGGAGCAAACCAAAGTTAATAAAATTATACTTGACAAATTGAGCAAGCTCGAGTTCAAACCTCGCAAGACAATCAAAAAAACATGAATATGAAACAGCTACTTAAGATACTAACGTGGAACGCAAACGGCCTTCTGAAAAAAATCGACGAGTTAGAAGTGTTTCTACGGAAAAATAACATTGACATATGTTTGGTATCGGAAACGCACTTAAAAAAGGGACTTAGACCCAAAATAAAAGGCTACAGCGATTACCATGCGAATCATCCTTCGGAAAATGCGAGAGGCGGGTCCTCTCTTTACATCAAAGACTGTATTAAGCACTCCGAAAACATAGAAATAGAATTTGATTCTATGCAAATAAGCTCAGTCTCCGTAAAAATAAACCACTTAGACTACAACATCGGATCTAGTTACTTCCCTCCGGGATATAAGCTAGTAGAAGACGACCTCGTTCGTCTCTTTGACTCACTCGGACCTAATTTTGTCTTAGGTGGTGACTTTAACGCGAAACACACTTTCTGGGGATCCAGATGCAATTCGACAAAAGGCAGATTATTGTACAAAGCCAGCATGAAACGTGGGGTGAACTTTTTTTCGACAGGAAAGCCAACTTATTGGCCAACTGACAAAAATAAAATCCCTGACCTCGTCGACTTCTTTATCGTAAAAGGGTTAACTAAAAATTTGACGGAAATCGAAGAATGCTATGATCTATGCTCAGATCACTCGGCAGTCACTCTGAAAATAGGTGGAAGTCTAGTAAAAAAAGAAGGACCGCCTAGGTTAACTAGTAACAAAACTAACTGGGACGCTTTCAGAAGAGACTGCAAGGAAAATGTTGCTTTAAATGTACCGCTAAAGACACCGTTCGAAATAGAAGAAGAAATCGACAAACTCGTCGAAGCCATTCAGAGCTCAGCGTGGAAAAACACTCCTTTGCGAAAGACAGAAGCGCGGAACAATAAAGTCAAATACCAGCCTGAAATCGAAGACCTCATACGAGAAAAGAGGAGAGCGCGCAAGAGATGGCAACAATCCCGCGCGCCACCGGATAAAACTTATCTGAACCATCTTTGTAACAAGCTTAAAAAAGTGCTGCAGGACCTAAAAAATCACGAGACTTCTACTTACCTCGAGGGTTTGACCGCTGATAAGTATTCAAACTACTCTCTATGGAAAGCCTTGAAGTCCATAAGGAAACCTGTAATGCACTCGCCGCCAATTAGGAAAGCTAACGGGGAATGGGCAAAAGAAGATAAAGAGAAAGCAGAATTATTTGCCGATCACTTAGAGGAAACGTTCAAGCCGTTCGATGGACAACCGTTGATCGAAGATCCGAATGATAATATGGCACCCGACAACTTTAGAGTAAAAACCGTATCTCTGTCCGAACTTCGAATGACAATACAAAAATTGAAAAATAACAAGGCTCCGGGATATGATTTAATCACTGGCGAAATTTTGAAAGAGCTACCGAAAAAAGTGCTGGTTAAGTTGCTCTACATTATAAATGCTTCCTTAAGACTATTATATGTCCCAAGGCAATGGAAAGTCGCCGAAGTTATTATGGTTCCGAAACCGGGGAAATGTGCAAATGACAAGAAATCATATAGACCCATTTCACTTCTGCCAATAATATCTAAGGTCTTCGAGAAACTTCTGCTGAAACGATTGCAACCAGTAATTGAAGAAAGACACTTGATCCCGGATCATCAATTCGGGTTTCGGGTCAAACATTCCACAATCGATCAGGTGTATCGAATAACGAACGTGATTGAAAAAGCTCTAGAAGGGAAAAAAATATGCTCTAGCGCTTTTCTCGACGTATCGCAAGCCTTCGACAAGGTATGGCACGAAGGCCTAAGGTATAAACTAAGGGTAATCTTACCGGAAAAGTTGTACAGAATATTGGAATCTTATCTTGAAAACAGACTTTTTCGTGTTAGACACGGGAGTGAATATTCGGATTTCAAAGATATCTACGCCGGTGTTCCACAAGGAAGTGTTCTCGGTCCAATCCTGTTCTTGCTCTACACAAGAGATATACCACAAGATGAAGGGACCGTTGTAGCAACGTTCGCAGACGACACGGCTATCCTCGTAACGGATGAGTCAGTCGAATCATCAACGGGAAAACTCCAACGAGCTTTGAACAATGTATGCGAATGGACAAAAACCTGGCGAATGGTCCTCAATGAGACAAAATCAACGCATGTCAATTTTACGTTGAGAAAGATAAACAACTTACCTATATCCATTAACTCGGTACAAATACCTTACGCAAACGAGGCAAAATATTTAGGAATGACCCTAGACGCAAAACTTAAGTGGAAACCACACGTTAAAAAGAAGCGCGAAGAGCTCGAAATCAGATTTAGAGAAATGTATTGGCTACTCGGAAGATACTCGAAGTTAAGCGTATACAACAAACTGCTTCTGTATAAGCAAGTGCTAAAACCGTCTTGGACATATGGTATACAACTTTGGGGTTGTACCAAACCAAGCAATATGGCTCTACTGCAAGCATTTCAAAATAAAATGCTAAGAGCAATCGTGAATGCTCCTTGGTATATAAGGAATAGTGATATTCACAGAGATCTAGGAATTGCTACCGTGAGGGACGAAGTAACAAACTTTGCTCGCAAACTTCGTACCCGTCTTCGTGTTCATTGCAATAATGAAATAATCCGTACTATGGACGTGACAAGCCTTGAGCGCCGACTACAAAGAACAAGACCTTTCGACCTAGCGCCGTAAGGAAAAACCGCATGTAATGACGGTATTAGTAGGTGCCTTCACTGGAAAGCTACCTACCTAACGCGATTAACACTACAGAAGCGTAAACTACTCGTTAAGGCAACTTAGTCGTAGTCATCACAAAAAATGAAAAAATGAGAGGAACGAATTTCCTACTACTATGAGTACGCGCAGCCGGTTCTCATAGTGCCTCTCTGAGGGGGTGAGGTTTAGCCCGTAGGCATATACTGACTAGCACTGATGGCATTGTCAGATATATGAATCGGGCATAACCAATGGTACGGACCATTGGTATCTTTTGAAGATTCCTGCACCTCCAGGCGCAACCAAAAAAAAAAAAAAAAATTAGAATACGACAGGTCGGAATATGACAGGTTTCGGTTATTTAAGACAGGCGCTAGAATATGGTAGATGGAACCAGGTATAGTTCCTGAGAAAGCCTGGGAGTAAGTACGGATAAACTGCTTTAAATCAATACTTTTCACTGTGGACGTTGGACTCCACCAAGGGTGTGTTTTGTCACTTCTCCTCTTCATTGTATATATGGACTGAATGTCAGCGCTGCCGTGGCGGTGAATTTTTTCAAAGTGGGGGACTTAAAGATTAGTCATCTGCTCTTTGCGGATGATTTGGCCATCCTTGGGTCTGGAATAAAGCTAAACGTGAACAAATCTCTCCCACTGAAGCAGGTGGATTAGTTTAAGTGCCTCAGGTGATGGAAAGAGCAATGCCCAGATATCCTGTAGAATTGCTCAGGCTGAAACAATTTTGAGAGAGCTTGGTCAATCTGTTATAAGGAAGGCCGAACTTAGTGTTCAAGCTAAACTATCGGTTTTTAACTCGGTGTATGTTCCAACTCTCTCTTATGGTCATGAAGTTTGGGTAGTGACCGAACGAATAAGATCGCGAGTACAAGCTGCCGAAATGAGGTTTCTTCGCGGTGTTGCTGGAATCACTCGTAGGGATCGAGTGCGCAACACCAGAGTACGCAAGGTGGTCAATGTTGAGCAGCTACTTCTCCGAACAGAATGATCTATGCTTCGTTGGTTTGGTCACGTATGGCGTATGGTCTCAGACCGGCTTCCAAGACGTGCCATGATTGCCGTGCCATAAGGTAGGCGACCCCTCGGTAGGAATAAAAATAGATGGTTGGATCAAGTCCGACATCTCTCCTGGAGCCGTCTAGGGATTCCCGCTGATGAGTTGGAGTCAATGGCGGAGGATCGAAAAGGATGGATAGTCTACCTGATCATCCTACTCCGCGACCCTCATAAAGAATTAGCGGACCATTAAAAATGTATGTATTTCTGAAACCTATGCATTGCATGACATAATGGAGTACAATGGAATACGAAATTTCTAAAAATTGTAACTGCCTTTTAATGACTTTTTTAAAAATTGATTTCAACGAATTTGCTTAAATTTCAACTATTTATCCCATGCGGGTGTAAATATTTACATCTAAGGCATGTCCTTTAATTCCATTATACTGTCATTCAACAAAAGAAAAATGATATTCAGCACAAAGAACTGTCGCAGACTGTACAACGCAGATTCAGTTTTATTCTCTTCGTTTTTATTGTTTTCAATTCAATCAACCGCTTAAGTTAGCAAAAGATAAATTTTATATCAACAACATAATAACAAGCATATTGGGATGATGGTTTGCGGGCTGTTAGGAATACCAAAAGAATGCTGCTTGCTGCTGGCTGTCTACAAAAAGGTATCAGAATAGGTGGAAAGTTTTACAACTTCCAACCACCAATGCCACACCCCTATTTCTTCCCTTGAGTTGTGTTGTGCATGAAGAAAAGTTGATAAGCTTAGTTAATGTATCCTCCTTTCGACTTGTTTTGTTTTCTTTTGTTTAAAGTTTTGTCTTTTTCCTTTCTGAGGGAATTCACTACCGACCAGCAGTTCCTAATTGCTGTGATGTTGATGAAAATATATTGTTTGTGTTCCTTTTGCGTTGTATTTTTCAAAATGGTATATACTCGCAGGGTTCCCGGAGCTTGTGGAGAGTTGTTAAACTTTTTATTTGTTTATTTTTTTATTTTTTAATGTGATGAGGATTACAAACAAAAGTTTGTATGGAAATTAGTTTGGAAAAGAATACTTGTATCATAATAAAGAAAATAATTAATGACTTTATGGGGGTTGTCATTAGGGGATGACTGCGAGAGTGTTATACAATAAGCTTTAAATGAAGAGTCGTGTTGAGCCTAATTACACTAAGTGCCGGGAAGTTGAGGATTTGTAGAGGAAGATTTTTTTTCCCTTTCACTGCCCTCCAGTGATTTGTTGGTTGTTATACAAGCCTTGTGTCTGTAAGTTAATGTTTTTGTGGGTTTGACAGTACTGTATAAATGTAAAATTTTGTAAGGGTGTAAATTAAGTCCCACTTGGAGGACTGTAGGGAGAGATCTAAATTTCCGCGATAACATAGTAATCAATTTATGGAGACGTAATGTATGTTCTTGTATTAAACTAAATCAAACGTGAGTTGCTCACTTTTCTCGTTTCAGTTTTGAACGGTAAAGGAACGAAGCCAAAAATGCTAAACTTATTACTTAGGTGGCGCTACAGTTCGGGGTGAACCTGGGCCTCAATCAACAAGCCTCTCCATTTAGCTCGTTCTTTAGCTAATTGCCTCCAGTTGCGTACTTCAAGTTGGTTGAGGTCCCCCTGAACTTGTGCACGCCACCTACGACGAGGAGGGCTTCTACTGCGTCATCCCTCTGGGTTTGACTCGAAAACTCTGCGGGTCGGAGCGTTTGTGTTCATTCACTTAACATATCCTAGCCATTTCAAACGTACATTACGCAGTTTTTAACTAGGTCGATGTCGCTGTACAGCTCGTATAGTTCGTCATTGAACCTTCTTCTCCAAAACCCGTCAACGCAAATGGGACCGAAAATCTTACGAAGAATTTTTCTCTCGAAGCGACCAAGGATATCTTCATCTGCTTTCAATAAAGTTCATGTTTCAGCACCGTAAAGCAGGACTGGGATGATCTGCATCTTATTGTCTTATTAGCTTATAAAAAAAAAAAAAGCAGCGATTGGCAAGAGAAGAATTAATCGCAGAGCCAAGGTACTACCTCGAAGTTGTACAATAGCCGCCCTATGAGACGTTCTGTACGATTTGTCGATGTCACTTTTGTTGACAGTTTGGTTTTGCCCTCGAGTCATCTTTGTCCCTTCTGCTTCAAAGGTTGCAAACGCAACGTTGACAGCCCGCTGAGTTCTTCCAATAATGTCAATATCGTCAGCGTATGCAAGCAGTTGTACGGACTTTTGATAAATTGTGCCTCTGGTGTTAGCTTGTGAATTCCGCACAATCTGTTCAAATATGCTATTCAAGAAGTCACATGACAGCACGTCAACTTGTCTAAAATTTTTTTTCACATCGAAGGTCTCGGTGAGGTCATTACCTACCTTGATGGAGCAGCGAGCGTTCTCCATCGTCATCTTGCAGACAAGTTTGGCAAGCATGTAAAAACTAGACATGTCTCTATAGAGCTCTTTCTATAGATGTTGTCGCAGGCGGCCTTGAAATCGATAAAGAGATGATGAGTATCGATTTGGACTTGAGTTTTCTCCAGGATCTGCCGAAGTGTAAAGGTTTGGATGATGGTAGACTTTCGTGACCTGAAACCGCATCGATAGGGGCCAATCGGGCTGGTGATAAAAGGATTCAGGCGTTCTCGTAATATCACAGAAAATATCTTGTATGCAATATTGAGGACACTGATGCCTTTATAATAGGCGCAATTGAGGGGGTCTTTTTTCTTGTAGATCGGGCAAAGGATGCTGAGATTCCATTCATCTCTGACCAAGTTTTAGAGCTGAGTTGGTGTATATGCCAGGCTGCCATCAAGGCCATTGATGCGGTCTGCATCTCTTTAAAACTGGTAGAGCAATGCCGGTTTGAATTGAATCAACAAAGCACTCACTCGAGAATCACTCTCATCTGGGTCCCAGGGCACAGCAACCATGAGGGAAATGAGCGTGCTGATGAGCTGGCCAGGCGAGGGTCGGCCCTTAACGGCTCTCTAGCAGAAAGAGTCGACATTCCGCTTGGTGCTGTTAAGGGCTATATTCACCTTCACTTCCTCCAGCTAGCCAATCGCGGGTGGAACAACCTCATATGTGTCATATCTAGGAAGACGTGGCCCAGTTTCAACAAACCCAGGTCAAAAGAGTTACTAGGCAAACCAAGACCAGCTATTGCCAAAATCGTAGCTATTATCACAGGCCACTGGCCAGTTGGAGACCATGCGGCCAAGCTTGGTATCCCCCACAACACCTTTTGTAGGAGCTGCAAGGATATTAATGAGAAAGAATCTCTATGTCATTTCCTTTGCAGATGTCCGGCCCTGACGAGGATCAGACAACAAACTCTTGGCAAACCCTTCTTTGAGGATCTGAGAGAGATAGCGGACAAGAGGATGGGAGAACTAATCCTCTTCCTGAACTCCACGGGTTGGGTTTAAACTTAACATCCCTTTTTTTAACTAACCACTACAACAGGTAGACACGAGTCCGTGGTAACAAAGCGGCGCACTTTAAGCGCTAATTGGGTTCTTTTTGGACCGCCACTTTACCTACCTACCTACCTGGTGTATATGCTCTCTACCAATTCCATCATCAGCTGCCTTGAAAATTCGGCCGGTAAGCTGTCAGGTCCAACAGCCTTGTTAGATTTCAGCTTGGATATTGTTATCCTTACTTCGCTTTGGTCAGGTGGACGAAAATGCTGACTATTATCGCCTATGTCGAATGGTTCATTCTGCCATTATACAGTCTGCAGAAGTAGTTTTTCCATATTCTTAGCACCGACTGTGATTCTACTACGAGGTTTGCTTCTTCATCTCTACATGTTTCTGTACGGGTTAGCTCTTTAGACACGTTCTTTTTACCTTCTGATAAAACTTCCGTACATTGTTCCTGGGGTATAAGCTCTCCCTATCCCCGACTGCGTGCTTCTCTTTTCGAAACATTGTTCTGATGGCATGTTGGTAACCAAAAATTCGATTTTTCTGATTAACTTCCTTAAAATCTTCAAAATATATGTATATTACCTCTAACTAAGCATGTTAATGCTCAAAAAGCACTCAGGCATTTTGAAAGAGAGAATGTTCAATATTAGGTTAGGTTAGGTATGTGGGCTGGCAGGAAGGGACGCTCTCTGCCACACTCAGGTCAGCGTTGACTCATTATGGTACCCATGGGGGAAAAAGTAATACCTTACCCAAATGAAACTAAAAACTACTAACTCAGTCACTTCATTTCTACATACAAACCACCCTGATGATTTGATCAAGCTCAACATCTTTTCTGTTGAAACACCGGAGAGTTCCTCGAGATCTTGGACGAAATATTTACCAAGGAACTTTTTCCTGGAGTGTTGAAGACTCGGACAGTGGCACAGGAAGTGGGTTGTGTCCTCAAAAACTTCCTCGTCACCACAGCCTCTACAGAGTTCCTCCTCCGTCAGGCGTACTTTCTTCAAGTGGTGTGCCCCGTGATGATGCCCACGAGGGTGGAAAGGGATTTCCTATCTTTACGGATGATTCTCTCGGTCTTTGCTTTGTCGAAAGATGGCCATAGCTTCCTAGTGATGGCGCAAGTTTCCATGGAGTTCCATCTTGTGTTCGCCTCCTCAGTGGCTTTATTCCCTGCAGCGAGCTTGAGTGTGCAAGGCGGGATACACACAGGGGGGTCAACTTGTTCTGTTGGGGCTGCTGAGCCGATTCTCGCCAGCTCGTCGGCTTTCTCATTGCCTGTGATACCCTCGTGTCCAGCGACCCAACAGAGCGTTACCTTGTGCTGTGTTCCAAGAACCCTGAGCTTTTCTCGACAACACTTCACAAGCTTCGATATAATTTCTATGGCAATAATCGCTTTTATAGCTGCCTGGCTGTCGATAAAGATGGTGATACCTTCTGGCGGTATTGCCCTTACCGCAGACTCACGGGCGGCTGTTGCTACTGCTAAGACCTCTGCTTGGAAAACACTGCTGTGGTCTGGAAGTCGTATGGATTTTGATACAGCTAGAGGGTCGGAGAAGATACCTGATCCTACACCAGTGCTCATTTTTAAACCATCTGTGTAGATGGCTATAGATTCGGCATTAGGTATATGACCGCTTTTCCAATCTTCCCTGCTAGGGTAGGCGGTAGAGAAAGGCCTTGTAAAGTCTAAATATGGCGTCATGTAATCCGTTACGGGCATGAGGCCAAAGTAATCGAGTAGGATCATCGAGTGACCTGTTCTGCTTGGTTTCCAGTTCGCTGACTGAATCATTCTCTTAGCATTAATGGCTGCTGATGTTCAACCCCAACCGAGGTTGAGAATAGCCTCGAGTCCTGCGGTTGGGGTTATCCTCATTGCACTGGTGATGCCAATGCACGCTAGTCTTTGAACTTTGGTGATTGCCTTTAAGTTGGTGGATTTGTTGACAGCTGGCCACCATACTAGATTGCCGTAAGTCAGTATGGATCTAACTATAGCCGTATACATCCATAGTATGATTTTGGAGGAGGGTCCTCAGGTTCTACCAAAAATTCTACTACGTGAGTAAAAGGCTATTGTTGCTTTCTTAATTCTATCCTCTCCAATTGAGCTTTTTGTCAAGTACAAGGGCCAGGTATTTTGCGCTATCGGACAATCTGAGTGGGATACCATCAACAGAAGGTGTACTAAACTCCGGTATTTTCCTCTTATTCGTAAAAGAGTTCGGTTTTTTAGGGATTAACCTTTAGACCGCAGCTCCTGGCCCATATGCTAAGAATATTTAGAGCTCCGTCAAGTTGTTCGCTAAGGGTAGGCAGGAATTTACCTGTTGCAAGCAGCACGACGTCATCCGCGTACGCTGTAGCTCTGACCCCACTGTACCTTAGTTGTTGTAGTATCTCATTAAGAACAATGACCCAAAGCAGTGGGGAGATTACCCCGCCTTGAGGGGTACCCTCGAAGCGTATGCTTCGAGCTTTGAACCCTTAAGTTCGGTGGTTATATGTCGTTCCTCGAGCATGCTAACAATCCAGTTAATTAGACTGATGTCGAGGTCTATGTTTCTTAGGGTTCTTTTAACCACTTCGGTATTTACATTATTGAAGACTCCTTCAATGTCCAAAAAAGCAGCTAGTGTGAACTCTTTATCCTTAAGTGATTTTTCTATAGAGCCGACAACATGATGTAGGACAGTTTCCACACATTTACCCTTCGTGTATGCGTGTTGGGCTGGGGATAAGTCCCCCGGGCGCATTCTACTACGTATGTAAATGTCGACCAATCTTTCAAAAGTTTTCAGGATGAAAGAGGTAAGGCTTATTGGTCTGAAGTCCTTCGCGGTGGTGTGACTAGCCTTGCCCGCCTTGGGTAAAAAAACCACCTTTACCTCCCTCCATGTTCTTGGTATATGACATTGTTTAAGACTACTGGCAAATGGCTTTTTGAGATCTGGGATAATGATTGGTGCAGTTTTTTGCAGCATGATCGGTATAATCCCATCAAGTCCTGGGGATTTAATATGTTCAATATTAGAATGAGATCTAGTGAGTCTTGGAATGAGTTAGCGATAAATGCTCGAACTTGAACATGCTCTATTCAGTTGTTATTATTTTTTGTTTGTACGAGCTTCTTTGTAGATCTCGTACAAAATTTCGACATGTCGTTTACTTCTATCGTCGCTAAGCCAGGCTTCTCTAATCCATTAGCAATCTCTTTTTTAAATTTTTGCTGGTGCTCAGTCCCCTGAAAACCAAATGCAATTATATGTTGCCGTTGACCACCCAAACAGAATACTCTAAAAATCAGGAACGACAAAGTCGAATTGGTTTCGTAGATTTCGAAGTTATTGCGAACAAGTCCGCACGGAACATTTTGTTGTAATTGCAAAGAAAAGAGTAGAACATTTTTAATATATTTTTTGAAGATTATCTCTATAAAGCAGATATTTTATTTAAAGCGAAATATGTTTGAATATAAATCTAATTATTCTTTTCTTCCTTTTTTTTCAGGTAAGTCTATTGAATTTCGAAAAAAAATCGTAAGTAGAGTAATTTTTAACAGTGAGACAGCGAAATCAAATTCGAAACAAAGTAATAAGGGGTGGCGATGGTTCCACGCTAATGGTTTATGTTTTAAATCCTGACGACAGGAAAAATGTATTTATCTATAAATATAAAACTCAATGTACATACCTATCATTGTATGTGTGCTATTGACTTCGAAACCACCGAACTGGTTGAGGTCAAATTTTCAGGCAATCTTTGGTATTGCCCTGAGAGTGTTTGATCTAAATCGGTTTAGCAGTTTGCCCACAACTGCATTTTGAATGAGACAAGATGCAGCAGCGCATGCCAGGTACCCGCTAGTTTCTGATAAAAACATATCAATTGCGATTAGTTTTGAAAGGTTGTGTCGACACTATTGCGAAAGCATAAGATTAACGGTAGGTCATGGTCATATTGGTTATATGGGGGTGGCAATAGTGTTGTGGTAACGTCGTCAATCGCCACGCTAATGGTTCATGGTTCAAATCCTGATGTCAGCAACCATTTATTTATTTATCATGAAATATATAAAGTCAGTCCGATCAATTGCGAAAGCTTGTGTGAACACTGCTGCAAAGGCATAACACTGGCAGTAGTTTGGTCATATGGCTGGAAAAATTAGTCGCGCTGTTGGATGATTGATATACGAGGGCAAGATGAAAAGTTCTCGGCCTGACAATGAAAGACTGCGATTTTCAGTTAAAAAATCATTTTATTTTTCTACATAATCTCCCTTGACTTCAACACACTTAGTCCAGCGTTTCTCCAACATCAGTATTCCTTCCCGGAAGTGAGAGTCTGGAAGGCCGTGAAAATATTCATCTACGGCCCTCTCAACTTCTGCATTGGATGCGAAGCGCTTCCCAGAAACAAATTTCTTCAAGTTTGGGAACAGATGGACGTCTGAGGGTGCCAAATCAGGTGAGTAGGGGGGATGGCGGAGCAAATCGTACCCCAAATCCCGCAGTTTTCCCATCGCCAACGTACACTTGTGTACAGGTACATTGTCCTGGTGAAAGATGATTTTTTTCTTCTTCAAGTTAGGATTCTTCTCGCGAATTTCGGCATCCAGCTGGTCAAGAAGGTTGGAGTAATATTCGCCTGTAATTGTTCTGCCTTTCTCAAGGTAACCAATTAACAGGATCCCTTTCGCATACCAAAACACACTGACCATGACCTTTCCGGCAGATGCGATCGACTCCCCTTTCTTTGGCGCTGAACCACAGGCTTCCACCCACTGCTTCGACTGCTGTTTCGTTTCTGGCGTATAGTGGTGGACCCATGTCTCATCCATGGTGACAAATCGTCGCACAAAATCGGTCGGATCACTATTGAATCGGTCCAAAGATTGCCGCGAAAATCGTTTGCGCATTTGCTTTAGATCGGCATTCAGCAAATGCGGCACCCTAAGTTTTTATGCAAGATGTTTCGCACCCTCTCTTCCGATATACACACAGCCTCAGCTATTTCACTCACTTTCACTCGCATATCGTCCAACACGATATCTTGCACTTTCGGGTGTGGTTGCGGTTTTTGTCCGTCCTTCACGTGGGTCATCTTCGAGGGACGTGCGACCACGTTAAAATTCAGCTGCCCACTTTTTAACGGTTGACATGGAAGGAGCAAACTTTTGTGAACTTTGGATGAATTTCTTTAGGGGTTAACCCATCCAAAACGAAGAATTTTATGACCGCACGATATTCAAGTTTATCCATTTTAACGAAAAACATGCAAGACGTCTACTGCAAAAATTCGTGTAAACAAACTACTTGAGAGAACAAGTTGAAACTTGTCATACGAACTAATGAGAAGTGCACCTAGACAGGAAACATCATTTTTGCTGATTGGAACGCTATCTTTGCGTCAGGCCGAGAACTTTTCACCTTGCCCTCGTACTTATGATATCTGGACGCCACCCTCGGAGTTTCTCTGAAGCATAAACAACTGAGCTTCAAACCACTACGCCAAATCTTTCTCTCTCTCTATCTATCCTTTCCAACGCCCGCACTGTGTGTAAACATGTTAAGGGTATTCATAACCCCTTGGGTGCGTGCAAATTAAAAAAAAAAATTGCGAAAAAAATTGTTTGCTGTTTAATGATTGATGTGAATGACATCAGGTGGCCGGGGAAAACAATACTGTGAATCATAAGCAAGGACAAAATTACAAACAATTCTTCTCAGATAACTGGACACGACCCCCGGAATTTTTCTTGAAACCTAATATCACCTGAGTTTCAAACCACTGCACCAATCTTTCTCCCTCTGTCTATCCTTTCTAACTTATACGTCTTGCAATCATATAAGTGGGATTTAAGGGATTATCCCTAGACGTAACTTATGTAATAAAAAGAAAAAAAGAAAATAAATTAAATTAGCCGGAAATTGTGCATGATTATGATATTGTAACAGAAAGGGAAATTATATTTTACGAAACTTTAAGGAAGACATTCCCTACTCAGAAGTATCGTCTATAAATTAATTTTTCGTTCTCCATCATTTTTATCGAAAAGTGGGGACATCTTCTCATGAATGATTTGATTTATTGAAATAATTTTTTTCTTTATTTGGTTCAAAATATATGTACAACTAATTTCAAAGTTATAAAATCAGTTACATATGGCTCTGCCGTCTGCTAAATATAATAAAATATAAATGTTCACATAATTTGTTCTGAGAAATGTGCATGCTTTTGTGAATAAGGTGCCCGTAAAATTTTCTCATTATGGATTGCAAGTTTCTTAAGTAATTGGTCAGTACAAATCGTATTAGATGGATGTACTTTTAACCTCTTCTCGTATAATGCTGGTATACCAAAGGGAACAACCCTCCCTCCGACTCTGTTCCATTCTTTCCCGGACGACATTCGTTTTGATTTCGCTTTTTCTTTAACGGCTCCAAGGTAAGAGTTCCAACGACAAGGGTGCCAAAAACTGAGTTCTTTCTTCTGAGGCAGGACACAAGTGTAGGCTTGTTAATGTCCAATCAGCAGATTACGGATGTTACTAAAGTTAGTGGTGGGTGTTATGGTTTCCTCGAAAGATGCAAATGATCTTTCACTCATAAGGACTTCTTAGGCCTTGTCACTTCTCATGGGACATATCATAAGTATCTCATGGGTACCCCTGCCCAATTGAACATTTTCTTCGCACTGCAAGGTATGTCCAATCCACCGCAATTTAATACGTCGTATGGTGATGTCAAAAGGTTCCTAGCCCGTTCTTATAAAAGCTGTTGGTTTGAGATGCGATTAGTTAACATTATGGTAAACATCTATTCACAAAAGATTTTAGCTCATGAATGGCAGTGACACATATCTTCGATTTTCCATATCATTACAAATACAAATATTTGGCGCAATAACTCTTTAAAGTGCCAGGGCCTAGCTTCTCGCAACCACTCATGTTGTGTGCGTTATATTTTTCACACGAATGGAAGGGACCTACAGTTTAATGCCGAATCCGAACGGCGATTTGAGAAGCTCTTTCGTGACAACAATACTCTCGGATGTTTGTCAGACGCTCGCGAGAGGTGGGATCGTGAAAAAACTTCTTGGTATTTTCTGGGATTCGAACTTGGAACCTCATGTATAGTGATCCGACACACTAACCACTTACGCCACGGCGCCCACATATCCATATTCCGAACGCAATTTTCAGACTGTGAATCATTTGATGCAGATCCATTATTCTATCTGAGAGCAAACAAACGTTATCAGCGTACTCTATGTGTTTAAGGCACGATGTCATTATCCACTGTATGTCGCTGTTCGGGCAGGAGATCCCGCACCACATTTGAGCCATGTTCAATATGAAGTGTGCAAATTAATCCGTAATTTACTATGTGCAACACTGTCAGAATGTTGGATACTTAGCCCTTCTCTACCGGTACTTCCACCATAATTGCTCGGATGAATCCTATAGTTGTGCCTTGCTTGTCCGTGAGTTCAATAGACGTCTTCCGCGCATTATTACGTCTTAAAGACTGTTAAAAGGACGTAGTCCGAAGAGGTGTAAAGTATTTTAAAAAATACGGAAGTCGATAAATTCAATTCCTTCTTATCACTTAGTCAATGCAAACGAATTTGAAAATCACTCGAAGAATTGTTCTCGATATAATTGAGATACCATTGATACCTACTCAATATTGTCTTCTTCTTCTTCCTTTTATCAGAGAGGTTATGATCCGAAAATAAGGGATCACAACCCTCCCACTTCACCGCATTTCTACTGATCCGCCTGTGGGGTTCGCCTCAATATTGTCTTATCAGTTCAATGAAGTAGCGTTTGACAGCCAGTCCTAAATCTCATTTTGAAACTAGCTTTTTGCCAACCATATTTACAGCAAGGTTCGCAATACCGCTGTTGAAGTACACATGCGTTTGAAGCTAGACTATCGAAGGTCATGACCATATATTGCAGCCAATATTGCATATTCGTTCAAAAAAGATTCCTGAAAGAGTCCACTTTTAAAGAAAGCACTGATCGTCTATTCTTGATTTAAAGATTTTGATGACTATACGCAGTAACTCTCACACTCATACGTCCCTAGTGTACTTGTCTTTGCTAGTATTTCTAGAATTTCGAGTCAAAAAACCTAAACAAACCGTTTAACACAGCTCTTAACGCTAAGACTATTTGTTAAAAAAATAAAATGTTGCATCATAGAGCTTTCAGTGTGATCTACTTTTTACAAGTATCTGAAGGATAGGTTTGATAAGCTTTTTCATGACAGTTATACTCCCGGATCTTTGTCAAACGTTCGTAAAAGCTGACACCACACAAAACCTGGTTGATGTTTTATTTTGGGTTTTTGAACCACACCCTCAGTTGTCCTCACTGTCAGAAACCTTTGAAGTATTCAAGAAATATTGCAGTTGGCAGAACTTATTCTCGTCTGTCTTAGAATGCTCTGCCCCTTTAGATTCACACCACAGTCACACCGACAGACTGTGAAAAAACCTCAAAGTGTACTTCTGTTGCTGGTTTGACACACCCATACTTTCTAAACAAATCCGTTTTCGTATTTTCTCCTACAGCTCCATTTAATGCTATCATGCGTTTTAAATTACACCCTGAAAGGGTAACCATCTGAACATTCTCGGAAAGCACCACATTATACAAACCACAAACGTATCCTATTCAAACATGAAAGGAATTCCATTCCATACCATCAAGTGAACTTCAACATAGTGCGCACATTGAAGCAGTTGTACCCTGCTAACTCGCCCCATAGGGACTACACTTTTCCTACATAAATTAAAATTCAACAAGAACGCAAAAAAAAAAAAAATCACTCATACGCCATACACCATGACGGCATATAAAACTAATTCGTGCTGGGAATTTGTAATTGAATGCAAAAGTTACGCCAAAAAAGAAAGAGCATCAACAATCGTTAACACCAATTGTACTCTCAAAGGACATTTTGTATATCTTTACACATCATCCCCTGAAATAGAATATGTTCTCATTTTGTATAAATGCGTGTCGCTATGCATTGTCCAATGGAATGTGAATTTCCCTCCACGCATATACGTACCTACATGTCCTGAAGTTCTATTTCGAGTTGAAAATGTTAGGCATTTATGTTTATTATTGGCCAGGATATTGTATCCTTGCTTTGTACTGAATTAATGTGTATGCCCGAGAGGAAAACACTCGAGGAATTTGCATATGAATTGGATGAGGAGGAATTTGATTTAGGTTTTGAATTTTAATTTACGTTGAATTCCACGAAGCCGCCTTTTCCAAGGAATGCCAACGGAATTGATGTTAAAAATGCTAATTGGGGCAGACACTTGAATGTGCTTCCTGCGGGAAAGATAATTTCGTTTCGCCTTTTTTTTTTTCTTCGAAATGAATTTTGCAAATCATATACAAAGCCCAACGAAAATGACAATCATCCTGATAAGAATTTACATTTTAATGTTATCGTTTAGGGAAGAAATGTGATTTAATTGAGGATGCTTAAGTTCGCAGGAGCGCAAGGACATTTCATGTGTCACCTTCATATCTGTAGATTTGTCTATTTAGGATCTTCCAATCAATAAAACTTTAAGCACTATCAATTAGCACTGGCTTGTAATTAATACTGCCCAGGAGGTTCACACGTGTCCTTAAGAGTTCATAAAATACTGAGCGATTAGTTTAATTAGTTTTATTGATTTAAATTAAAACTCAAATCCAATAACAAAAGTACTGTATAAAGAGCTTTCGAAAGGATTATCCATCCTAGCGGGATGTGCTAAGCAATTTACTAATTGGTATTGGTGAAATGATTAATGACATGGTTCACGTTTACCCTTATTCCTTGAAGAGGATTATAAAGCAATGGATCAAGTACTCAGTGATTATGAAGAGGCATTTTTGAACAGAAAAGTGAGAATCCTTCATCTGAGTTCTGCAGGAGTGCCAATCACCTGCTAAGGCGAGACATAAACTTTTTTAAATGGAATTTAAGTTTGCCTAAAAGTTAACCCAGTAGTACGTGACAGGTCAAGGTTAAGTGATGGAAGGAGGTGGATGATGAACTTTTATTTCATTAGCTTCATGGATTTTCAAATAAATTGGGGAAGAGTTTGATTTGATTTTTTTCTCTGGCTTTCTATTTTTTTTTTAAGTCATTTATGTAAACAGGAAGTTGGATGAATTCCAAATATTGCAAGATATGATATTTTGAGTTGATAGAAATGCCATTCGTGTGCGTTAATTGGAAAATTATATATTTGTAATTTAATGCATAACAGCAGTAAAAAGTGTATTCAAACGAATTGAAGCATTAAAAGACAATCTTCGAAATGAAATTGGTACTTGAAATCAGTATCCTGTACCATCCACAGAAAATTCATCTCTCATTTCTTTGCATACTCTTCACAGACACTCTTCTCTAACACGCTGTCTTCAACTACTTTGACTGCACTACTAACTAGTGCTTCGTTTTGCATCAGAATTCATAGCTGGAAAATTTCCCTGCACTGCTTTTGATTTTCCTTACTTATGATAGAATAGATTCGAAGTTGAATTTTTGTTTTTTACCGTATTTTTACTTTCATCCTTTTTGGTTGGAATTTTCGGGGAATTCTTTTGCTTGCGTCAGCTCACTCTCAGCTCTCGAGGTTAAGTTTGGGTACAACAAATACCACTGTCATATCATTTAAAACATTTGGTTCATGGCGCCAATCGTCCACTGAGCACAACCGAATACTTGAAATGACTGCAATAACGTCTTACAACATGCCAAATTACTACGAAACCACCAAGAAGTGATTTGAAAAATACTGCGATATCCTATATATATAGGATAGTTAATCTTTTTCGTTAAAAGAATATTATAAAAAGTTGGAAACGAACAAGGTCCTACGCTATGTGTGTACTGCATTGTGCTATCGTAAACAATCTGCTAGCTTATAATGTTGGTGAGAATTTCTCAACATGGATTGCAATACAAGTGTTATTAAATGGATCTACTTTCACTTCATTTTCGTCGAATGATGGTGTTCCACAGGGGTAACTCTTCTCTTAGAATCTGTTTCTAGACTCACACCCCTATTATGATTAGCGAATCAAACGTTCGACTCAAGTCGAACTGTCAGCGAATTTCTTCTGTCGTGGTATCGCTGTTAGCAAACATTTTCATTCGATTAAAAAATAAGTGCTGACAAAAGAAGAAACAATTAAATGTCATCTGTGAAGTATATAAAGCGACAGAAGTAATTCGCCGGGAGGTTCGACTTGAGTCGAACGTTCGATTCGCTAACCATAATAGGGGTGTAAGATTTAGATTCGATTTTTTAGATTATATTCGATTTTTAATTATGTATTGTACTTCAAAATAGATTATGAAAAAAATATTTTTTTTAATCCTAAGCCTAATCACTGAACACAATTTTGCGATAAAACAACGGGTCAATTTGCTACTATGTATTCTAGAACCCAATCGGCGAGAAAATGACGCAAATGATGATCTCGTGGCTTTAATACATGCACCAGCTGGATCTAAAAAACTTTCTTGACAGACAACTTGACCTGGTTTCCTATACAAATTCGAGCAGTTGTATTGTGGAACCTAGTTCCACTACACTTTATTCTTTCTCATGACGACGTGGTTGATGATAATTTTGAAAATCTTACGCTTGAATTTGATTTTAAGAAATCAGACTTTAATTTACTAAATGAACTAATATCTAACATTGGCTTTGTAGGACTTTTCAACAGCAATGTTAATATTGAACAAATGACTGAAAACTTTTACATACGTATATTTGATAGTTTTATCTCGTCCATACCTGTAAGAATCTGTCTACAACTGCTCCTTTTTTTGGAAATTTGTAAGCAGTAAAAAAAAAACGGATGGGTATCCTGCTAATGTGTCTTACTTAAGCGAAGCAGCCAGCAACCCTCTTGTAGTCTGCAATATGTTCTCTTCATTCTTTGGTCTATCTTTCTGTTCCGACACCTATTCACCTACCCAAAGCAATTTTGTCCACCTTGAAGGTTTCTCTAAGAGCTCAATGAGCCAGATTTCAATAATTGATGAAGACGTGAGAGAGCATTTAGCTTTACTTAGTAGCGATACTACCTGTGGCCCTGATGGCATTCCTCCGATTGTGCTAAAATATTGTTGCAATACCTTGGCATCACCCTTGGCGGACCTATTTCGGGAATCATTAAAGCAAAGCATTTTCCCTAAAATTTGGAAAACCTCTTTTATCATTCCAATAAACGAAAAGGGAAACCGAGGTGAAATATCTAATTATAGACCTATTGCCAAGCTATCATGTCTGCCAAAACTGTTCGAGGCTATAGTTTGTAAGGGCTTTTATTTTGCTTGCATACCATTTCTATCAACCAAGCAGCATGGGTTTATGAATAGAAAATCCACTGTACCAACCTCTTGGAATTTACATCTTTTACAAACAAATCTGTCGAAGACGGTGGTCAGGTCGACTGTATTTATACAGATATTAGCAAGGCCTTTGACAAACTTTCTCACAGCTTAATTTGTTTAAAATGACGTCTTTAGGTTTTCCAAATCATTTCGTTCGATGGTTAGTTCTTGTCTTGAAGAACGAACTTATCAAGTTTTATTTCGGGGAATAACATCCGAACCAATCCTCGCTACATCCGGTGTACCCCAAGGAAGTCACTTAGGTCCTCTTTTATTTATAATTGCGATCAACGAAGTGGTGGCAATACTTAAGAGTTCTCGAATCTTAATCTATGCTGACGACATAAAAATCTTTAGACTTGTACGCAGTCAGTCTGATTGTGTTGGTATGCAGAATGATTTAGATACGTTCGCCGAGTGGTGCTGTAATAACAATTTATTTTTGAATGTATCTAAATGCCAGTCGATGATCATTTGAAGAAAACGTCATTTAATAAGTTATGATTACAATCTCAATGAATCTGTACTTAACAAAGTCACATCAATATGTGATTTAGGAGTGCATTTTTCTCAAAATATCGACTTCGATTTTCACATTGAACAGATTGTCAATAAAGCAAATTCAATGCTTGGCTTTATAAAACGTTGGAGTAAAGAATTCAAATGTCCTCTTATAACATCCAAGCTTTATAATACCCTTTGTTCGTCCGCAGTTAGAGTATGTATCTAACATTTGGTCTCCAATGTATGCAGTACACATTAACCGTATTGAATCGGTACAGCGTAGATTTGTCCGATTTACACTTCGCCATTTAAACTGGAATGACCCTACACGTCTTCCACCATACTGCGACCGGCTTCTTCTCTTAAATCTTCATTCTTTCGAGAAACGTAGGGAAGTATGTGATGTAGTATTTTTACACCAACTGGTAAATGGTTTTATTGACTCGCCGGATCTTCTAAATGAAGTCAGTTTAAACGTAAAATCCTACAACTCCAGAAATACCGCGATATTCCGCGTAAATTTCCACTGAACTAACTACGGTTCTAATGAGCCTCTTACGCGTATGGCGAAGGAAGTAAATAGTAACCGCGAAAAATTTGATTACAACTATAGCAAATTAAATCTAAAACATAAATTATACGAACGATACTTACTTCTTGATGTCGTAAGTGTTTAGTGTAATGTTTGACTTATGCGTGGCATATCAATTTTTAGTTCATACTTTTGTTTAGTATGCAATCTGTTTTTCTATGTATAATACTTGTGCAGTCTTTTTGTGTAAGGTGTTAGGCTTTATAAATATAACAATACTAACAACTAACACCACACTAAATGATGACTGTGACAAGCTGGATATTACTTAGTGGCTGATTTGAATTTTTATCTCAGTTCAAAGTAATATTCGTCACAAAATGCTTGCCCTTAAGCAGTACTGATAGCGTAAAAAAGAAAAAAGAAAACACCAAACGTTTTTTCACGTTCCCACCTCTCGCGAACGTTTGACAAACATCCAAGACCATTGCTGTCACAAGATATCTTCTCAAAAACAAAATAAAAAAAATTGTCCTTCGGAGACGGCACAAAACTGTAGATCCCTTCCATTCGTGCTAAGAATTTAACCCACACAACACGAGCGAAATGTCACCATAGCAAGCACATGGTTTCCTCATCTCGATATTCATAAGCAGACATGGCGGTCCAATGATCATGTCACGATCAACCAAATTGATCATATTGCGATCGACGCAAGGCATGCCTCCAGTATTCTGGATGTCCGGACCTTCCGAGCGGCCAACATAGACTCGGATCATTACCTTGTTGTAGCCAAGGTACGAATGCGGATATCCCAATCTGAGCAACAAAGAAGAATTACTGTGAGAAAATTTAACGTCGAAAAGCTACAATCGCAAGAGACCGCCAGACTCTTCGCTGAACGCGTATCCCGAAATCTCTCAATCACCGCCAGCATCAAGTGCCGAAGACCAGTGGCAACGCTGCCAACATGCCATCAGAAATGCCGCGACTGATGTGCTGGGTCTCGCTTGCCCATCACCGCGAAACACCTGGTTTGACGAAGAATGCCGGCGAGTGCATGCAGCAAAACAAGAGGCATACAAAGCGGAGCAAAGGAAGACGAGAGCTGCTCGTGAGCTCTACGAGCAAAAGAGACGGGAAGAACATCGGCTTCTCCAAAAGAAGAAGAAAGAGCATGAGAAGCGCGCGTTTGAGAATATCGAGAGTCTATACTCCAGGAACAATGTACGGAAGTTTTACCAAAAGGTAAAAAGAACGTGTCAGAGAAGTAATACCCGTACAGAAACCTGTAGAGATGAGAATGGAAACCTCGTAGTAGAATCACAGTCGGTGCTGAGAATATGGAAAAACTACTTCTGCAGACTGTATAACGGCGACGAAGACCAACATCCCGCTGTCAGGCAGAATGAACCATTCAACATGGACGATGATAGTCAAAATTTCCGTCCACCTGACCAAAACGAAGTGAGGATAGCAATATCCAAGCTAAAATCGAACAAAGCTGCTGGACCTGACGGTTTACCGGCCGAACTTTTCAAGGCAGCGGGGGATGAATTGGTAGAGTGCATACACCAACTCATTTCTAATATTTGGTCAGAGGAGTGTATGCCTGATGAATGGAATCTCAGCATCGTTTGCCCGATCCACAAGAAAGAAGACCCCCTCAACTGCGCCAATTATAGAGGCATCAGTCTCCTCAACATCGCGTACAAGATCTTTTCTGCGATATTGTGTGAACGCCTGAAACCTTTTATCAACAGCCTGATTGGACCCTATCAATGCGGTTTCAGGCCAGGAAAGTCCACCATCGATCAAATCTTCACACTTCGGCAGATCCTGGAGAAAACCCAAGAATTCCAAATCGATACTCACCACCTCTTTATCGATTTCAAGGCCGCCTATGACAGCATCTATAGAGAAGAGCTTTATAGAGCCATGTCTAGTTTTGACATCCCTGCCAAACTTGTCCGCCTGTGCAGGCTGACGATGGAGAACGCTCGCTGCTCCATCAAGGTCGGTAATGACCTCACCGAGACCTTTGATGTCAAAAAAGGCTTTAGACAAGGTGACGCGCTGTCATGTGACTTCTTCAATACTGTACTTGAACGGATTGTGCGGAACTCACAAGCCAACACCGGAGGCACAATCTATTACAAGTCTGTACAACTGCTTGCATACGCCGACGATATCGACATTATCGGAAGATCTCAGCGGGCTGTCACCGGTGCTTTTGCAAGCATTGACGCGGAAGCGGCCAAAATGGGTTTGGCGATAAACGAGGGCAAAACCAAGTATATGCTGTCAACTAGAAGGGAAAACCAACATCGACGAATTGGACAAAACGTCACCGTGGGCAACTATAACTTCGAGGTAGTAAGGGACTTTGTCTACCTTGGCTCTGCTATAAATTCAGCAAACAAAATCAGCGCAGAAATCAATCGAAGAATAACTCTTGCCAATCGCTGTTTTTTTGGGCTTATAAGGCAATTCAACAGTAAAGCCCTCTCTCGAACAACTAAGGAGACTCTATATAAGACCTTGATCATCCCAGTCCTGCTTTACGGCGGTGAAACATGGACTTTATTAAAAGAGGATGAAGATATCCTTGGTCGCTTCGAGAGAAAAATTCTTCGTAAGATTTTCGGTCCCGTTTGCGTTGACGGGTTTTGGAGCAGAAGATTCAATCACGAACTATACGAGCTGTACAGCGACATCGACCTAGTCAAAAAATTGCGTATTGGACGTCTGAGATGGCTAGGACATGTAGAGCGAATGGACACCAACGCTCCGGCCCGCAGAGTCTTCGAATCTAACCCCGAGGGACGACGCAGTAGAGGGAATTACCGCCGTAGGTGGCGTGCACAAGTTCAAGGGGACCTCGACCAACTTGGAGTGCGCAACTGGAGGCAATTAGCTAAAGACCGAGCTAAATGGAGAGGCTTGTTGGTAGCGCCACCTAAGTAAGTAAGTAACACGAGTGATGGCGAGAAGCTAGGCCTAGGCTTTTCACGAGACTATATAAAAACCCTCATTATTCCAATTATGTAATATAGCACTGAAACTCGACGTCGAATTAAAGTGCACTTTTTTTTTTTTTTTTTATCATGCATGATATATTTTTAACGACTGTACAACAATGTTTCCGGGAGCTGGCGGCTGTCCGCGATTTTTTCTTAGAGAGAAATTCTCTTACGCTGACGAATCTTGCGCTTGCATCGCTTTTCTATGAATCATTCCAGCGATCTTGCCATTCTTTAGTGTTTCGAATTCTTATACGATTATACCAGTTTTCATCGTGCACGTTTTTTTTGTTCTTCCTCATTTTGTTTGGTGTAGTACTGACGTTCATCTGCTAATACATCTAAAGCAGCATTCATATAATAATTCAATACAATTCATATAAGCTACTCCAGTTCGATCCGTATAAAATTTCTAGGATTTCATTCCTAGTGCGTGTGGTTTTATTAACCCATTTTCAACCGGTGTTCGATTAATCGAACGTGAAATTTGTCCCTTTTTACTAATTTTTTTCATTGTGAAGGTAAATAATATCAGTAATATGTTAATATCATATATTACTGTGATCATTGGTTTTTAAAAAAAATAATATTTACAACCCCCCTGCCCCCACCCGTAATTGCGGGGGGTTGCTTGATAAATACCTTAGCCATAAGCCTTTCTAGTAAATTATATTAAAAATATATAATTACAGAAAAAAGAAAGTAATGATGAGGTTTTATAGCCAAAGGGTAAAGCTATCTTTTGCAATCAAAAAATCAACACCAGACACCACCTGAATAGCACAGGTATGAAGCAAAATTAGTGTTCGATTAATCGAACGTTGGCGCTTATCCCATATACCAAAATCCCATACAAATGAATGAATCGTAATATAAGTGAATAGACAAGATTATTTAAGTAGAAAGAATATTGTTTATTGATTTTTTGTATTTATTGATGATTAAGAGAAAAATAATGATAAGAAAATAAAAAATAAAAAAATCATTTTGCATGGAATGCTTTGGAACAATGCACGTGCATATGCTTGGCACATTTCGCGCACATGCAAATCGTAGGTTTGCCACACCCTTTCAACTGGCATCGACGATATTTTCCTCCCGGCTGACGGACAATGAGGTGTTTACCAACCACGTTTGGTAAATTGCGTGGTTTCTGGAAATTAAGGTTATTATCCACTTCCATACCTTCTTCATCATCGGTCAATAAAAGAGACTCAGTGACGGACAACTTGAATTGTTTTTGACTCATTTGCTTCTCGTTTTTATATTTCGCAACCATTCAGTGAAGTTTCCAAGCGTTCGCAGATGAAGAATTAAGGGTGTTTACCCAAAGTGGCCAGTACCATTTCTTTCCACGGCTGTTGACTCGATAATTTTGAATGGCGTTATCGTGAAGATCAACGCCACCCATCCCATTGTTATATCTGCGAAGCACAGCAGGCTGATCGACGTTGACAAATTTTCAATCTTCTGCCGGCCCTTTCTTAAAAGCTTTATTTGCTTTTTTCCAACGTCGAGCAGGGTGGAGTGGCAGAATCTGATCGTAATTTGTAGCAATGGTAACTTCCTTATTATCTTGCCAGCGACAAAGAGTGATCTGGTTCTTAGAATCATACATAAAATCATAAGCGCCGCAAGGTAAATTTTTTCCGGTCTTCATATTAGCAGCACCACCAGCTACACGATTACAGCGAACAGTTCCAGTGGCACAGAATCCCTTTTCTGATAGCAAGCACAGAAGATGATAGGATGTGAAGGAATTGTCGAAAAATACTACGTGTCGCATGGGGGTTTCGACGTTGCTAGGTAACGGAGAACGACATCACCTCCAAGACCAACCTCTTTGTTATATTCATCGGATTGTCCACACTAAGGGATAAATGAGAATAAATAACCGGTTGAAGAACAGAGCCACCAAAGTTTATATCCGAAACGAATCCGTTTTCCATAAATAAATAAACATTTTGCAACTGTGACGGCTGAAATAGGGCACCATCTGTTCGTCTATGGACAAAAATTCTGCCCAAATGCCAAACTGCCTAAACCTTTTGTTTATAATGTCGAAGAATGGACGAAGCTGAAATCAACAAAATACAAATAAGGAAACTTTAATCACAATAAAGAAATAAAAATTGTCGTATGTACCTTGGCCATCTTGTCATTACGATCTAATTCAAAATTATTGGCGAAATGGGTGAATTTCTTGATGTTCGTGAACGTGTTTCTCGACATTGCCTGCTTTACCATATAGGAATTCCCATTGACAGCTTCGAAGACCAATAATCCTCAACAGAAGGCAAAGTGTGGTAGCCCGATAGCAGTAAAATCCCCACGAATCCTCTTCAGTAAGACCATATCCAAATGAAAATCGGTATTTTTCTGAGCTGCGAATCGGTTGGTCTCAGTTATAATGTGATCCAAGACCTCCCCATCGTAAAACTTTGAAAACAACTGAATTGGCAAAAGACCCTTTAGTTCTTCGCACAACTCTTTTTGCATATCGGTCAATGGAGCTGCATCAGGCGATAAATCGTAATGTTACTGCTTCTTTCCTTTGTTCCTGGACCATTTTGGAGTTCCAAATGAAGTCAATGGTTTGTAGCTGACGCTCGGTTTCTTTCGAGGTGAGGCAGTCAATTAAGCATCCGATTTAGAAGTTGACGGTCCAGCCTCCGGCTCAGTTTCAACAATCACTTCATAACCAATATCCTCATGAATGTTTCGCTCAGTCTCTATTTCCACATAGCCGGCAACCTCAGACAAAGCACTTGGGTCCGAATTGATTGCAATTATATCCTCGTCGATCAATTCTTCATCTGATTGTTCGTCTACTTCGGGTGGGAGTATGTTGACAGACTGAACGGGATTTTCGTCATCGCTCCAACTCGCTAAAATTTCTTCAAACTCCTTCATCGTTATTTTCCTTGAACGTGGCATTTTGCAATTTAGGAATCAAAGAATACACTTTTTCAAACAGTCGGAATAACACATCAAATGAATCGATGTATATTCTACTAGTTTTATCACTTACTTATGAAATAAAGGCTTAAAAGCCGTCAAAATGTAAAAATATTAGAAACCCGCACAAAGCAAATTCACTACTGTTGAAAACACAATAGAAATGGGAAGCACGTTGTTACTTGGTGGGAAAATTTCGCATGGTATGGGATAAGCTCCAACGTTCGATTAATCGAACATTTGATTTTTGGACATAACTCTGTAACGGGGAGAGTAAACATTTTTTTGATAACAAATTTGGAATCAGGGGGCACCAATTACTAAAAAAATATACTAGATGGTGGCTATTTGTTCTGTAGTATAATCACTTCTGAAATAGTTTCTTAATTATAATTCAGTTGACTGTACGTTTGTCTATGCGTTGATGCTCTCGTGTTTTCCATGTAGTGCTCTCGGATGTGTTCGTCCAATTTTTGTAGTAGACGGTCCAGTTGTGGTTTCCAACTTTGTAGGTTATTCGCTGAAATATCGACTGTTACACGTGCTTGTTTTGCTTGTTTGCCCCATTTCTCAAACCAAAGGATCTTTCTCTGTAGAGCGTGTATAGCTGTGCGCTTTGGAATTCGGGTATCTTCCACTGCCGTTACCTTCAGTGTAGTCTACATGCAGCTGCAGCGTGGTGATACAGAATGGTGGTAGTCCTGTCTCTAAGTGGCACATGTAGTTTGGAGTGTTATGTGGTAGCCAGAAGAGTCTCTTTAGATAAAACCGTAACAACTTTTCCACCGTATCGCACCTTCTCCACCTCCACACCTAAGCCGCGTAGCACATGACATTTTGCGATGGTGGCAGAAATACTTTATATTTCATTTCCGCTGCTATGTATGGCACATCAAAAATATTTTTCCACATCATATTAGTTGCCTTTTTCCAAGCAGCTAACTTTTCTTCCAGGTGTTTTTTAATATTTAGATTACTAGTAATGAGATAGCCCAGATACTTGTATTTCTTAACAATCTCGATACCTTCTCCCCTGTGCGACCACCTTTTGTTGTGAGTGTGTCTTCCACCACCTGCTCTGAATATCATTATTTTGAATATTTCGGTGTTGACTGTCAAGTTCCAGGTACCTCTATTCCAGCAACTGTTATTCCGCCCTAAAGGAATTCGGTAATGTCTTCTTAGAAGATTGCAAAGATGGATGGGCTTAAATTACAGCCCTGTTTCAATCTCATCTTTGTTGCACACCTATCCGATAATTGTTTTGTATACCGCACCGTAGCTTTTGTATCTCTGTACAGATCTTCCAGTATTTGCCCGAATTTAAGAGATAACCCCGGTCTATACAACTTCTAGAACATTGCATTTCGATCAATAGTATCAAAAGCAGCCTTGAAATCTATAAAAAAAAGTATGTAATTTTTTTCTTCGTCTGCTGTAGATTTGTGCGATTGATGTCAGTGTAAAAATGTGATGTACTATGGAGTAACTGGGTCGAAATCCAGCTTGGTATCATTTATTTATTAGATTCCGTGATTGAATCCAATGTTCCAAACGTTTATGAAGTCAGCTTTTAAATAGTTTCATGGTGGTATTTAGAAACGAAATGCCGCGGTAGTTCCCTGGGTCGTTAATACTTCCTTTTTTTTTTTGTGAATTGGGAAAATAATTGCCTGTCTGAAGATGTTCGGTACCTTTCCAGTTTCGTATATACATACTTACAGTTAAATTCATCCATCAAAAGCGCTACAAACTCCGAGGTGCAATTTTTATAAAACTCGAAACGTATCCGGTCCGTTTCTGTTGCTTTCTTATTTTTCGAGTGTGTTATAGCCTTCTCCACTTCAGATATGGTTATTGGCCGATTGAGAGCGACATTCGTAGCATGTGGTCTGGCATATTGCATGGATCCTGATACTATCTGTGGACTGGTTGTACTCACATGATCTCGCATGTACTCGTACTCGTATTTTCTCTGTATCTGTTTCTATCCGCATCTCGCTAAATTAGCTTTCGTAATAGCTTCAAATATTCCACTTCTGCATTTATGGGGCTAGATAATTGAAAGGTAATAAAATTAATATCGGAAGGTGATCTGCAGAGCATTCCGGTTCTACTTTAAAATTGGTGATGATTTCTCGCCAGTCTTCTGATGCTAAACAATAATCTATTACCCAATTATCCTTGTGCTCCTACAAAGATAAATTCACCCATAATGTTGCTTCGTGTTGTGGCAAAGGAATTGCAGAACTCCACTTCTACCCTTCTGATCGCATATTTTATCTTTTTATTCCGTCTTCTTTTGTGATCTCTGAGAACTTTGCTGCTTCCGCACTAATTACAGAAAATGCCGCCATTCGTCCCTATACTTTTAGCATGCTTTTGTACTTTCTGTTTTGAACTGTGGTGACGATCGGAAACCATTGATGAGCAGCGCGGAACTTTTTACTTCAATTTGCTTTTGCCAGGTGTGATTTGGGTCAGCTAACTTATCTTTTGCTAAAAAAAAATATTTGGAGTCATTATCGTCATTATTTAAGCGAAACGAAGTATATGAATATGTCAGCAACAACCATTTTTTCTTCTTCCTATTTTGGCGAGGTTATGATCCGAAAACAAGGGATCATAACCCTCCCACTTCGCTGCATTTCTACTGATCCGTCTGTCTAGTTTGCGTCAACAACCACTCAATTATCGTAATCTCCAATTTGCGAAAGTTGTCATTTACTTTCGTAATTCAATTGCAATCCAATCGTTTTAGAAATAATTGACAGAACTGTCTATTCATTGAATAGGGCAACATTGCCTATTAGAAAGTAATAAAAATTCCATCGTCAGCTTAAGATCAATAAAAAATAATTACATTCCAAGTGGAAATCAAACAGAAAGGCTCAACGCATCCCATCACATTTCGTTTTATTAATAAACGTTTCTTCCGTTTCTTGTCTAACACATAACCACACTCAAGCAATAAAAACTAGATGGGAGCATCCCACATCCCAGTATGTACATAGAACAAAACATCTCATTAAAAGCGTAATAAATTCCACACACATGCCATACGAGGAACTCCCTCTACTCTGTTTGTCTATCTAAACAAACAAAGCTCAAAAGCCATCTGAAATCTCAACTAGTCACGTAATTATAGAGAAAATACGATTTCATCTTATCTCATCAATTCAGCTAACTATAGCGCCACGGCGGCAGCGTTGTACAGAATGATGTCGCCTTCTTCTCCCCCTTCGGCATTATGTCTATTAATATGAAGCCGTCGAAGGATATTCCATTAATCCCGAGTGGAGGCGTTCAATCGAGCTTCACTTCCCACCCTCCGTCAAACATTAATGCATAGTGCGTGGATACCCTTAACGTCATAATTTAGTGCGTTAATGACGATGCTGAATAACAACAGAATAGGCCGTTGAATAGCTGAATGCCAGCTGAATCATGCTTTAGCCTGGCGATAAATCACGCCTCATCACACGCATTTTTTTGTTGTACGAAACTCGACACAATTGCTGGGATTAGAAAGCTCACTGCTGCCGTTTTGCTCCTGTAATCAAATACTGTCTCCTTTATCGTCCTTTTGATGTTCGCCTCAGCCCGCTCTATTTATGACGAGGGGTAATGGCACGGGTGGATTAAAGGAGAAATGGGAGTAAAATTACAACACTGTTTTTTTGATGTTTGATAGTGTTGTGATGGGGTCCTGCTACCACCCTGGGACAGGACATGACGCCTGGTCATTGTATTCAAAGGCAGAAATCAGATCTGTTGTGATAATAAAAAGGAAACCACGATTCGGGCTAATTTCAACGAATAATAAGTGTGGTGATGGTGGTGGTCATTTTCTCTAGTGATTAGGGAAATCCTTGATACAACCGCAATGTGTTCGGCTTGATTAGTCTATTGACGTAGACAGTTTTGCCTATTACCACGGCCGGCACTGAAGAGAAGAACGATTTCCTAATCAATATTTATATCAATAAGTCGACTGTGAGGGGAGAATACTAATAAGAATGTTGGCTTAGTCGCAGGAAAACTGATATTACCTTGTCTACAGCAGGGAAGGCTGAAGCTAGTGGGTAGCTTTGCCGCAGCAATGCTAATGAAATGATGAGTCTGAATGTATTAATCAGCAACACAATGCCACACGTTTTGAATTCCTATGAGGTATGCTTATGTGTGATGAAATGATAATTTCATAGCCAGGATGATGATTAATTTAAGTAGAAATACTGTGCTCTGTGCCGGGCTCATTACTATTCCTAAAGAATCTTAATGATCATTTTTTACGTGCTATCTATTGCATCTTGATGACTGAGTTGTCCACAGTGTAGATTCGAATCTTCTAGTCCAGTAATAGATAAATGGATGGATAGATAAGTTGCAGTGTTTTTTCTTTTTTTTTTTGCGTAGGAAGGTGACCTGAGTCCTTATTCCATTTACGAGTATTTCTTATTTATTTCTCATTTATTTCCCCACGGTACCACCACAAAGTATTTCATCGTGGGGTAGGATTCACCTTTCATTGATTTTTCTCAGGTTTGAATTACTCTGCTTCTTGTCCTTCGACGGAGTTCTTTCGAAATAGTTGTTGTAGGTTCTTTCACTACATCCCATGTCCTTTGATCCCACCATGTATCTTACGATATTTTCGGGCCTTGTTGCTTCTCCCACTGTATCGTCTAGGCTTCAATGGTCCGCGCTAAATTGCTGGCATTGACAGAATACTCGCTCTACATCTTCTGGGTCCTCTCAGTATTTTAGACATGGAGGAAAGTCTTCGTATCCGAATCTATGAAGATAGTATCGATAGCAGCCGTACTCTATTTGTAGCTAAGAAAGTAGTCGACTTTTCCGTGGTGTCGGTTTGTCCAGGTTGTCACATATGTCCGGTATCAATCGGTTGTGGCATCTTCCTTATTTGTACTTTTTTCCATTTCTGTTGCCATTCAGTTATTCTTCGGATCTTTCATCTTTCTTGTTTCCTCTAAAATATATTCGAGTGCTCGAGGCATCGCACTTTTTTTTTGTCGCTCCCTAATCTAAAGTATATGGTTGACTCCTTTCCTTTCAAGGCTTGTCCTTATTGCCTCATGATAGGTGTTGTTAAAGGCTCCATCATGTATTACGGGCTAGACAATGTGAAAATTATTTGGTTCACGACGTTAAAGATGTAGTTAGTTCTTGCACATAAGCTAATGGTCAACTTTTTATAAAGGCTGACTGTAAAGTTTTCACGTTTTCTTCCTCAAAAAACTTGGAGCTAGCCTGTCTCTATTATGGAGCCACCTCTATATCAGGCAATATCGTTCTGCAGTTGGTGTCGAATTTGTTCTAAGACCTTATTGCTTTAAGGAGGATCGTACGACCTCAGTGTCGAAAGTTAGAGTTGGGTCCATTTGTATGGAACATCCAATGGACGCTTAATCTAGCTTCCATTTCGATTCGGAAGATAAGCCCAAGGTAACATTCAAGCTTTGCTGGATGGTGCGCATGTGGCCTGGTAAGCAGGTTTCTAATCTAAGCTTTATACTCGTTCTAGTTTCCTATCTGTGGTGACTTCCATCTGACAGCGAGCGTAAAAAAACAATATATCAATTTTGCATCAAGTCCGGGGCCGGAATTTATTCTTCACTTTCAAAGACGAAGCCATACAGATGCCATGACTGGTGCAGGTTAATCTGTATAAATCGCGAGGCACTTATAGGTGCCTTCACCATGATGATGCTAACTTCCTCCCAGAGTGCTACCAAAATAACTCTTACCTTCCATCTTCTATAAAGCCGTCGTCCACCTCTCACGAGATCTAAGATAGTCAGCAGAATGAAATGTGTGCTTTGACAAAGAAAACGATATCGCAGGAGTTCGAGTTCGGTCGAACCATCTCCACAGCTGCAGAAGACAAATCTCTTGCCAGTGTGTAGCTTGCTGTAGAAATGGAAAGCAGTACACGGGAAACAGCCATTTTTAAATTTTATATACACGTAATGAGGAGATCGGTACGAAGCTTATATCACTCAACTTTACATTTTTGAAATAGCGAATTGACCGACAGAATTAAAAGATATAATCTTGTCTTGTGAAACGTTGATCAGACGATTAGATTATCAGTATCCTATCAGACTGATGATCCGCAGAACTTTCAACACTACGATCCTGTGTCCCATTTTTCTTTTATGATCTACACGATCGAAAGTTCGGCGGTTGTCCAGTAAGGAGTTCCTCGGGTCTGGTGACCTCAAGCTGCGTGCTCACTTTAGCAATGTATAAGGGTCTACAGGGGAACACCCCAAGGTGGAGTCTTGTCCCCGCTAATATGGCTCCTTGTGGTGGATGAGATCTTGGTAATACTGAAGGAAAACGGCTCCAACGTGACGGCCTATGCGGACGATGTCGTTATCCTGGTTTCGGGAAAATATCCTCCAGTCCTAAGTGAAAGGCTCAATTTCGCGCTACAACTAGTGGATAACTGAGTCAACAGCAAACGGCTGGGAGTGAATCCTTCAAAGACGGAGGTAGTTCTCTTCACTAAGAGGAGATCAATCCCTACCTTCAGACCCCCAAATATTGGTGGCACTAAACTAAGTATCTCAAGTTCAGCTCGGTATCTGGGCGTAGTTCTAGATTCCAAACTTAACTGGAAGGAAAATATCGCCGAACGCGTTGAAAAAGCAAGCGTAGCTTTCTACTCCTGCAAAAAGGCTTTCAGCAATACGTGGGGCTTCAAACCGGCTGCGGTGTACTGGATATACACGGCGGTTGTAAGACCCATTCTCACATATGGTTCACTAGTATGGTGGACGGCACTTGAGAAGCAATACCTGCTTTCAAACCTCACCAAAATCCAGAGTGCGGCGTGCATCGGTGTCATGGGATCAAGAAGAACAACACCAACAGCGGCAATGGAAACCATGCTTAGTTTCATTCCGCTTGACATATACTGCAGCAGTCTGGCAGCTAAAACCGCTGTAAGACTGAGAGAAGGCCGGTTGTGGTCATCAAGCCTTTACGGCCATGCCTCCATTCTGTCCCGTTGGGGGATCACCAGCGGATTGACGGGAACTGATCACATGAACCCGACGCTACCATTCGAAAGGAGATTCACTACAAGAATTCCCGATAGAATATACTGGAGGAATCGAAGAACCATGAAGAAAAAGGAGTTGGCTTTCTATACCGACGGTTCTAAGATGGACGTTGGCACGGGAGCCGGAGTTTATTGTGAGGCCCTAGGAATAAACCGCTCCTTTAGAATAAGTGACGACTGCAGCGTCTTCCAGGCCGAGGTCGCAGCCATTATACAGGCTGCTGAAATTATACGCGAGAGTAATATCGTTGGCAAAACGATCACTGTCTATATAGACAGCCAGGCAGCCGTTAAGGCTCTGGACTCTGCCGTAGTTAGGTCGAGGCTCGTGAGAAGCTGTAAATCACTCTTAAACGAGATATCTAGAGCCAATGCCGTGACCCTCTGCTGGGTACCAGGGCATATGGATATCGAAGGTAACGAAAGGGCTGACGAGCTTGCTAGAAAAGGGTCGGCGCTGCACTTATCGCGGGCCCTCCCCTCTGTAGCAACCCCAATCAGTTCCTTGCGGGAAAAAATAGAGGATGAAGCCACCGGTCGAACAAACAGACGCTGGGCTCATCTGAAAATATTCGCAACGGCCAGGGCGCTGTAGCCGGCCTACAGCAAAAAGAGATCAACCTCTCTTGTAAAACTTAGTTTTTATAACGCACGGGTCATTTCTGGCATGATTACCGGACATTGTGCCATTGGCGTTCACGCGGAGCGACTCGGTGTGCTGCATAATGACTATTGCAAAAGTTGCAGGGACGAAGAAGAAATGGAATCTTGGTAGTTACTTCTTCTCGGAGCTGGGGGACTTGGGTATTTTTGAGATAGCGGACCTCCTGAGATTCATATCACTTTCTGGGTGGTTCTAACGGCGGATTTTCTTTACAGCGTTAAATGATTGGGCAGAATGTACCCGTACTGTTGGTCTGAGTGACCAGTGACTCCTTGTCACAAGGCACCCATCTACCTAACCTAACCTTAGCAATGTATATTTTGTAGAAAACCACGATGTTCAACGACATGTTAAGATAACTGATTGCCAGCCTACCTTTACTTTCCTTCATCTTTCAATAAAGTCGTTTAGAACCGCATTGTTCTTTCTTTTGTGCTTGTCCCTGAAGTTGTAATCACTTGGGCTATAAAATATGCATGAGCCCGTTAGGATGCAGATTGGTTCGCAGATGTAGATGGTCTTAGTGGGCCTCTTGTAGAATGATAATAACGCTCTTTTGACCCTTAAACTGTCGTTTGAATTACTATTCGTTTCCTAGTTTCCCTCAAAGTAACTCAAGGCCATTCTATGGGCCAACGTTGGGCGCCAAACAAATTTTCTAACTACGTATTGTAGGATTTTCAACAATAAAATTACACAAAATTACAATTGAACCAACGCACTAATTATATCAGGCCATTACCTACAATAGGGCTCTTGTATAATTTCAATGAAATTATTATGACTGCATATGCAAAAGCTTCCACTTATAGAAAATTGTGTCCGTCATGCTTAATAGTTCATGTACAATGTGGCATATCCTTTCATCATTAGTTTTCCATTAACCCTCATGAAAACCGATTGTCCACCCTTTCTACGTGATGAAGCAGAATATGCTTTCGTGCATTTTTCGATGAATTATTAATGAAATAATCGCGGAGCTCGCAAAACGATTGAAAAGGCCGCAATATGATTGCGTGCAAATTTACAATGTGCAACCGTGGTCGAATTAAAGTGCACACTTCTACAGATACATTGTACCAGTGTGCTGGTTTTGTTTTTTTTTTATAAAGCAAAATTACTGTACTATGAGGGTAGTCAGATTAATGGCAGTGATATGCTTGTCGAGCATGTTCTCTTTACTTGAGTTCATGATGACAATTACGAGTATTTATCACGTCTTGTATGGAGTAATCCTTGTGGGTTAAGAGATTTTTCAACCACGAAAGCAGCCAATTTTACACATTGTTGGACGTCACATAAAATGATATAATCTTCATAGCGTAAGATGAAGAAAAATGTTGACATTTTGTCATATGGTATAACTGATGATGTCCTTGTATGAGATTGCTTTCAAATTTTCAACTCATTTCAATTTTAAACCAGCAAACAAGTTGAATGAAATCCCAAAATTCGTCATTTTAATCAAAGGTCATCAATTCGCCCTTAAAAACTACAACCTCAATATATATCCTTTTCAGTACATAACCTCTGAATTTTATTTCACATGTCTGTGCAAAATCCCAATCACGTTTTCCAATTCATGACGATAACCGTCTAATGCGCTGTGATATCCTTCAGCAGACGCTAGAAGAAAAGAGGAGATGAACAAAAGTAGAAAAATTCTTCCAAACCAGTGCATCGGGTTATTCAAATTGTAATTTCTTTTACTCTTTTTTCCTCCATCACCATCATCATCTGTCTATCGTTCTTTTTCAAGCCATGAATACCTACGAAGGCAGAAAATTCAAATCTATTCGGTGGAACAAACCTAAGGAAAAGAATCACGAAGGGAAAAAGTGAGAAGTGATTTACATAATCCCAAGTTCATAGCGAATAATATCTTGAGATTATGTCCTCACACACGCACACATTCTTGCGAAAAAAAGTCGCGGTACAAATTGTTATAATAACCGTACCATTTGAAATTGATTTAAATCGCTTCGGCGAGTTAACTAATATTTATTTATTTTATCAACGCTTGCGTGTGCATACCCTTGCGGTGGGATTTATTTCTGTAATTTGAAAGCAAGTAGAAAGTTAAAGGGCATTGCTGCTGGATATTACTTACTTTTCAGTGGATTTTCCAATTTTGCAATAAATTTTCCAAATAATTGGTATATTTGTTTAAAGTGCTTAAAAATGTTGGCATGGCGTAGTGTTAATGTTTTCGGTTCAAGTTGAATATATGTAATTAAATAATGTGTTGCTTAACACTTAGAATAATCTAAAAAGTACTAGAAGAAAAAAAAAAGAAAAAAAAAACCGAATCGAAATCGAATACAAAGTCGCCTTCTCCATGACTAGTCCTACCAACATTTTTGGGCGAAAAAGGATATGCGCTGTCTCGCCCTTTTCCGATGTGCATTCTAACAATTTTACATGTATTCCCTCAGTCGGGATGAAATATCGAACCATTACTGGCATCATTTTAACGTTGGCGCGATTCGATGCATCAGCTGAAACTGAAACGAAATTTCTTTTCGACAGCTCATTTTGCAGAGCACCTTTGGCATACGGAGCGAAAACGTTTGATACGATAACTTGACGTTTTGTGCGAACACAATGGAATTTCTGGATTGCAAAGCATGTTCTGAACAATTCTGACTCGCAGTCGGCCGACGCAGTACTATGATTTGATTTTTTTTGTTATTTTTTTTTTTTTTTATAATTTGCTCGCACTCAAAGGGTTATGAATACCTTTAACATGTTTACACACAGTGCTTGCGTTGGAAAGGATGGATAGAGAGAGAGAGAGAAAGATTTTGGTGTAGTGTTTTTTTTTGGTTATTGAAGCTCAGTTGTTTTATGCTTCAGCTATTCTCCAAGTAACAGTATGGTACGCCCAAACGCCCTCGCATGCCGCTGTCGAAAGTTCTTTGGTCGGCGAAAAATAATTTGAAACACAGTGCTTTCACGTGTTTCTCCGTTTTGATATGTTGTTCAATGCCGGATTTTTCATTGTTGGAGACACTAAAAAGTGCGCTGCATGTTTTGCACTCAACTTCACTACTGCTCCTCCCTTCTGCTTTCTTATTAAACTGACATTTTGATGCCAATATTGTCATCAAAAGAAAAGTGAATGTCAAACACGTGACAGAAGTCGTTTATAGTGCATGGATGCGTTTGATGTAGACGATACGTACGGTTCGAGTTGTTATATACATTATTTTTCTTGATTTCGGGCCAAAAAAAAGGACCGAAAAATTACAAAATAAAGGAGTGAAATCAAAAAGGATCTGGATCCAAAAAAAGAAGTACATACATACATACATATATTTTCAAATGGCCCGCTAATCCTTCATGAGGGTCGCGGGGGTAGGGTGCTCAGGTGGACTCTCCATCATTCTCGATCCTCCGCCATAGACTCCAACTCATCAGGAGGAATCCTTAGACGGCTCCAGGAGAGATGTCGGACTTGGTCCAACCATCTATTTCTAGGCCTACCGCGGTGTCGCCTACCTGGCACAGCCACCATGGCTGTATGCCGGTCTGGGGGCATACGCACTACGTGACCAAACCATCGAAGCATAGATCGTTCCGTTCGGAGAAGTAGCTGCTCAACGTTGAGCGCCTCGCGTACTCTGGTGTTGCGCACTTGATCCCTACGAGTTATTCCAACAACACCGCGAAGGAACCTCATTTCGGCAGCTTGTATCCGCGATCTTATTCTTTCGGTCACTACCCAAATTTCATGACCATAGGTGAGAGTTG
The DNA here is from genome assembly GCA_945910035.1 of Brachypalpus laphriformis. Classification (NCBI taxonomy): domain Eukaryota; kingdom Metazoa; phylum Arthropoda; class Insecta; order Diptera; family Syrphidae; genus Brachypalpus; species Brachypalpus laphriformis. The sequence continues at coordinate 291,022,928 of OX246753.1, read as the reverse complement.
GAACATACCATACACAGAGTTAAAAACCGATAGCTTAGCTTGAACACTAAGTTCGGCCTTCCTTATAACAGATTGGCCAAGCTCTCTCAAAATTGATCCAGCCTGACCAATTCTACAGGATAACTCGGCATTGCTCCTCCCATCACTCGTAAATAAAACCCCGAGGTACTTAAACTTCTCTACCTGCTTCAGTGGGACTCCACTAACATGCAGAGTGCACTGACTCGGTTTTTTGGAAACGACCATTACTTCCGATTTGTTCACGTTGATCTTCATTCCAGCATCATCACAAACGGCTACAAACCTTTCGAGTGCGCGGTGAAGTTCAGTTTGAGAGGACCCAAGGATGACCAAATCATCCGCAAAGAACAGATGACTAATCCTTAGGTCTTCCACTTTGAAACATTCCCCGCCACGGCTGCGCTGTAAGATCCAATCCATATATGCAATGAGGAGGCGAGGTAACAAAACGCACCCATGCCGGAGTCCAACGCCCACAGGGAAATGTATTGACTTAACACCGTTTATCCGAACACAGCTTCTACAGTTTGTATATAAAGACTGAATCGCCCTTAACAGGGAACCATCAATCCCATACTCCTGCAGAATATTCCAGAGTTTGCTTCGAGGAACCCTATCATATGCTTTTTCCAAATCCACAAAACAAGTATAGACAGGTTTAGCATACTCCCAGGCCTTCTCAAGAACCATTCTGAGAGTGAACAACTGGTCGGTTGTGCTTCTACCGGGACGAAAACCGCACTGCTCATCCCCCAAACTGTCCTCAACCACAGCTCTGGAAGGCTTTTCTAGCACTTCTAGCACGAGGGCACTTCAGTTTACTAAAATAAATTTAACCTTAAGAATAAGGCGATGTTCTTCCCGTCCCGTCATTGTTAGGCAATGACCGATTTATCACATTTACCAGCTCCTGGAATGCATATTACTGAGTCAGAATACAAAATGATGAAAATGCTTTTTGGGATTGAACAAAATTGAGCCTCTCTACACTGCACTAGCTGTGAAATATTTTGAAAACCTTACCATTACAAGGGTATTTCTTGATTTCCTGTCTTTTCTTAGACCCCGCTCTTATTAACTATATCTATCTTACGAGTATCTATCCTGTCTAACTATCCATTGCCGCAGGAACTACTTGCTTTGCTTTCAAACTACGTATAGCCTTTATTATATTTTTCGTTTAGCCCTAAAGTAGTGCATGTTGTCTGCAAATTTTCAATTTAAAATTTTCCACTTCACTTGAAAAAAAATTTCACATTTCATTGCGTTTCATTGCGTTTCATTGGATTCTGAGGCGGGTTCTCATTGAACATTTGCATTGAAGAAATTCTACCTAAGGCATGCATAAATAAATATTTGGCGCAACAGCTCTTTAAGTGCCAGGGCCTAGCTTCTCGCAACCACTCATGTTGTGTGCGTTATATTTTTCACACGAATGGAAGGGACCTACAGTTTAGTGCCGTATCCGAACGGCGATTTTGAGAAGCTTTTTCGAGACAACAATACTCTCGGATGTTTGTCAGACGCTCGCGAGAGGTGGGACCGTGAAAAAACTTGTTGGTGTTTTGTAGGATTCGAACTTGGAACCTCATGCGTAGTGATCCGACACACTAACCACTTACGCCACGGCGCCCATGCAAGGCATGCATAAATATTATTGAAAAAAAAAAAAAAAAAACAATTTATAAGTTTTTATTTTTCGATATTATTTCACGACTCACTGAGCGGGATATACATATACATTCGTTGGACTTTTATGTCATTCACTCGGACTGTCATAACTTTATTAAGTATAAATATTTTAAAATCGTCTATAAACACAGAAAATTCCAAAGAAACTTTAACAATTCATGCGCTGAATTAATTAGTTTTTGAACTATTCTTGAAAAGTTAAGCAAAGTAATTGAATCGAAAATTGGTTCAGTGCCCTCCTAGACTGTGTGTTTATCTCTGTAAGTTGCTTTTATTTCTTATTATATTATTAATACAAAAGTCTACCATTTACAGAACATTTCGTGGGGGAATAGAACGGCATAACTTTATAGATCTATTAAAGCAATGATAATAACAATTATTATTAAGTGTGGAACTGCAATTCGGCTTCCATTGATTTAATATCGAACAAATTGTATAAAGAAATGTTTAATTTACTACTTCTGAACGTATTTACTGAAAATTTAATCAGAACGTCTTTTGTTTTATTCTACACTAAAAGTTACAGACAATTTTTTTTCTTTAAAATGTTTGATTATTATTGATCTATCTATCTATCTACCTATCTACCATATTATTCTTTCGAAAGGATTTGTTTACTTTTAAGCAAATTTAGGAAAAATAAAGTTAACAATTTCTAGAATTATAAATTAGAATAAAATGCAACCGAAAGGTACATGACATAAAACTGCAACTACATGCATTAAAAAATACAGACTATGACAGTAAACGTCGTACTCATGGTTGCTACTTAAATTATTATTATTATTTCTTTATTATTAAGTAATTAAATTACAAAAATAATACAAAGGTATATAGCACTAGCTACCAGGGCTATCGGCTAGTTTTAAAGGTATATGAATAATTTTAAATACATTTATTAATTTTTAAATTTACTAATATCTACTTAAATTATTTTTATAATAATTTAAAAATCTTCTTAACGATTTTTAATTAAAATCTTCAGATATTCTAAAGCAGTTTTTATATGTTTAATCAAATGTTTCCAATCTGTATCTATATATGTATCTGATCATTCAGTATTTGGATGATTTTATTTTTTTGAGGTAGGGGTAAAAATCTTTTATGAATACTTGTAACCCGTGCTACGAGTTATGCCCGACTGCATGCTCTTGCATGGTTACGTGCTAAAAAAAACTCATACCATATTTCTCTGTCCTGTTGTTCCCCTGCGGCACCGCTAGTCAAGGCAGTCCTTCGCAGGGGCAAGTTTGACATTTCGTCACTTCTTTCGTTTCTCCTTGCCCGTTTCTTTATACGCAGTTGCTGCATCATACTCCTGATTACTTCGTTTGCAGTTTCCCAGCCTTCGCTCCTCGCCAACATAAATGATATCAGGCTTCTTGGAGCCAGTTGGCCGCCAATTGCTCTTTCTAGGATGTTCCTAGCACTTGTGTAATTTTGGCATTCCATCAGTACATGCTCTGCGCTCTGCACTTTTCCTGCACAGTGCTGGCATACTTCCGGAAGCATCCATACCCCGTTAGAAATTGTGTTAGGTAGTAGTTTACCTCCCCGTGCCTTCTGCTAAACCATTCATCAACTTCGGGAATCAATTTGTATGTCGATCGCCCTTTGCTTAATGTTCCACCTATGTTGCCATTCTGCTTTTATAGCTTCTTCAGTTGTCGTTCTGTCATCGTGCTCGTTTTCACGTAGTGCCGTGATCTTCTTCGCGTTTCGGCATTCGGCTTGATATTACACTAATCGCATCCGCTGACACAGTTCTAAAGGCGCAGCATACCCTTAAATATGCGATTCTATGTGCCGAGTTCATCATTCTAATGTACGAGTTAGGGTGCGTCGCTAATACCCATATTGGGGCCTCATTCAGGAGTATTGACTTTTTTTTTTTTTTTTTTCAAGGTAGGAGGGGAGGAAGGCAGAGACTGACCCCATGGAGTATTGACTTACTTACGGTCGTAAGAAGATTTCTGATTGGCTGCCTTTGTCCCCCAAATTAGGCATTAGTCTACATAGTGCCGCTATTGCCCAATAGGCCTTCTCGTCTGTGTACGTAAGGTGATCCCTGAAGCTGAGTCTGTGGTCCAGAAACACTCCCAGGTACTTGATGTACGACTTCGACTCGATGATTTGCTCACCGACCTGTATGGTAAGGTGTTCCACATTTTTACGTCTGCTTATGAGAACAGCTTCGGCTTTGTGGTCCGCTAGTTCTAAACCTGATGTCTGTAGCCATTGCTTCACATTTATGATTGTCTGATTGCAGTTTTGCCTAACTTCCTCTAATGTTTATGCCACTACTACAACTGAAATGGCGTCGACATAACCGATAAAGTCTAGTCCATTCGGCCTTTGTGTTCTTAGAATGCCATCGTACATTATTATCCATAGAATTCTTCCCAGGACCGACCCTTGTGGAACTCCTCCCGTGATCTTGTACCTCTTTGGTCCGTCTTCCGTGTCACAGTAGAGGATGCTGTCTTCGAAGTAGTTCACAATTATCCACAGTAGGTAGTTTGGTACCTGCAGGTCGGTCAGTGCTTTTTGTATACACCTCCAGTCGGCTGAATTGAACGCGTTCTTAACGTCAAGTGTCACGACAGCACAGTACTTTTTTGTCGCTCCGAGCCATCTTTCTCCCGCAATTGCTTCACGTGCTATATCGCACACATTTTGTATTGAATGGATGGTACCTCGTTTCTTTCTAAATCCAAACTGTCGGTTACAAAACATCGAGCCTCCTTCCGCGTATTGCTCTAGTCTTGTCCGTATAAATTTCTCGCGCACTTTCCGTAGCATATCTAGCATGCACAACGGCCTGAAAAACGATGATTGCTCAGGTGGTTTGTCAAAATGTATGTGGTTTTATGGCCAAGAAATCGTATAACGGTATTTTACTCAATAATCAATTTTCGAATATCAGGTAATTTACATCTGTCTGTTACATCGATATTTAACCTATTTGCATGTGCAAGGACATGACATAAAAAGTTTTCGAGAAGAAAATATATTGAGGATTTTTCCTAGAGTAGTACGCGAATTTTCGACCCAGTCACCAATCTTGTTTAGTTTGGCTACGTTCATATCCTACTTCAGGAGACACTGAGTTTCTTTACGCTTTGAACTCATTGTTAGGAACGAGTATCATTCCGATATAAAAATAAATAAATAAATAAATAAATAAAGGCATGTTGAGTAAATATGACAACGCATCACAGCAGTTGTGATGCAGCCATCAAGATTTAATCCTCAAGGATATGCGAAACATTCTATGATATAACGTTAGGGCAAGAAGGAAACCATTACTGTATAGTACTAAGAAGTCCTCGCAAGCTAACTTGATAGTCGCCACATTTCTGTCTTGGATGGATTGACGAACAATTTCCGATATCATGACCCGCGCAAAAAACATTCGCTTACATTGTTAGTAAGATGGTAAGTTGCTCTCGTTGACAATAAAATATTCATCATTAGTAAACCCAATAGAGGGATGCCAGTGCATGGTCAATCTTTTTAAATGTTACAGCAGATTCAATTATGTTAAAAGTTAAGGATGTGGTGTAGCGGATAGTGTATTCGCTTGTAGCCCGACATGTAGGGGTTCGAGTCCCAGCTCGGAGCAGCAACTAACAATCACTTTTGAACTGATACAGCCAAAGAAGCGTTTCTGTCTGGAAGTCAGTCTGATTACTCTAGGATTTAGATTTCCCTTTAAAAAAAATATTAAATGTATTCCTTGCATTCTAGCAGGGCGCCCAAAAGATGTACGACTCCTCTTAACAGTAATGATGGAATGCTAATACTCCTAGTATTTCATCAGTTCTTGAACTGGGATTTATAAAAATGGGCATAAACGCCATTTAAAACGAAAACCAAGTGGATTTTAATGACGTTGGAACTTTTACACGAAGGGACACACGTCGAAGTGGTAAATTTTAAAATCTATTTGGCAGTAGTGCATCCAAATACACTCACGTTAATGTAAAATCTGTTAAAATCCATTTTCAATTTAATCACTAAACCCTATTTCAGGATACCCTATATTTTAAGGTAAATGATGGTTGGAAACATTGCGGCATCTCGCCGCAAACAATAATTAAATAACAAGATGAGTGAACTGAACCATAAAATTGCATTTTAAAATGCCCACGGTGTGGTTGAATGTAAGGAGAACCCTTTCATTTAGCTCTGTCGTCCTCCACAGAGAAACGGAGTCCCTTCAATGGTAGTGGTTCTGAGGTTGACCATGAGTATAAAAATTAATTACAATATTAACTTGGTGCTGAAGTTTGTGTTCGCCACAGAAGGGACACGAATAATTCAATTAAATATTGTATTTCTGTTGGTAGGTGTATCCTTCATAATGAAGGGACACTAATGGGAATAAATGTGTGCGTCTCGGCGAGACCCATAGGCGACTAGAAGAAACCAGAATGAGATGAATATTTCTGTCAGGATAATTAATAAGACTACTACTAAAGAATGCGGCATAGAAGGACATGACTAAGGTCCATAAGAAGTTTTTCTTTTCTCCTTTTCCCCAAATATGTCATTTCAAGTTGATGCGACCTAATCTACTGGGAGATACATTTTTTTGTTTTATTGTGTGTCATGTGGAGTATTAAAGGCATTCCTTCTTGCGATGATCCTTTTCCTTTTCGATATCATCAACAATGTTATCCAATTCCATGTGTAAGTGTGCGATAGGACTACGTCCAGTACGTATTTTGCTTCTATTGTATTTTTCGAAGATATTAGGCAATAGAAGCTAAATAGAGCAATAGGACTATTAAGTGTTGTCGCATACTTCATAGTGTAATTGCATTTGGAATACCCCAGAGGGCAATGACAGCCGGAGATGAAAGAAGATTGTCGTTTAATTATTCACTTTAATTTCTGGTTAAAGCGCTTCGTAAATGGAATTTATAGATTCCATTTAGATGCAAAGATGGGTTGGGTGTTTCTCAAGATGGGGATTAAGTGATAACCAGTGCCATTTGGGAGGGAAATATACATAGAATGGACGGATAAGGTAAACTCAACTGCTTATGAGGTGCGAACAGAGCTCCATTGAATGTGGTTTTAAGACTTAAAATGGAAAGCAGAATGACTCCTTCTACCACTTGTTCTGGAGAAATGAGCATTTAGTTGGCACAAATCATCGGTATACTAGCTTCAACTGTTGGCTACATACAGTGACTGTGCCTTGACTGGAGATTAAGTTTAAACTTCTTAGAAAAACCGCTTACATCACTTCAACGAGCACTTCTGTGGAGGCAGGCCGCATGGATGTTCTGGGAAACTGTAAAGCAAGCTAGAATCCAATTCTTCATTTATTTAAATTAAATTTAAGTATACCTCTCGCTGAACACTTTTACTTAGACCACGGGTGGTATCAAATGCCCGAGTTGGTCTAAGATAGAGCAGGAGACCTCCAATGAAGTATTCGTTTTGCTAAAGTTTCCTTGCGATACACCAATCGATAGAACTGCACGCCTAAGGGTTGTAAAGGTTATAGGTACTGATCTCGTGGTATTAGAGACTCATTTGCTCTAAGTGTGTCAGTGCTCAGGTACCTTAAGATAACGTAGTCGACTAGAAGTACATATGATCACTATAAAGTCTTTTCAAGCCTTGCGGCTGGGGTTTGAAGCTGGAGGATCGTCTTCCATTCACTCGATGTACCGAGCCAATATAATCGTCGAGATTTCACCTTTCGGAATAAATCCACATATACGAGTAGGCTCATAGAGATCGTGGATATATAATATATTCCCCTTCATTTGCCTTCTTCGCAAATAGGATCAAATATACGTCGAATGGCCTTTCTTTCAAATAACCAAACTACTAACGTACCTAAAAGATCACCTTTGTCTTTCTGACAAAACTACTTTAACACATGCGGGAACTCACTCAGCAGTTTCCCAAACGCGGAAGTACTGCGGTAGTTGTGGTAACTGTTTGAGACTTAGAGACTACTGGTGCAGTTGGAGGCATCTACTAATGGATTCGGGGCGTCTATTGTTGGCTTTAAAACAACTATTGATGGCGTTAATGCATCAATGGTTTGAGTTAGCTTTGTGTGGTTTATAACTTTGAATCGATAGACCCACTGTCCAGTGCCTTCTTTAACATCATACTTAAGTGGATTATGTGAAACTTACAAGCCAACACCAGAGGCCCAATCTATCAAAAGCCTGTACTTGCGTACGCCGACAATATTAACATCATTGGCATAATTTACCGGGCTGTAACCAGTACGTTTGCAAGCATTGAAGCAGAAGCTGTAAAAATGGGTTTAATGATGAATGGCGGCAAGACAAAGTATACTTATGCTGTCAAGAAGAAGTGACACTCTACATCGACAAATCGTACAGAACGTGGGAAGCTACAACTTCGAGGGAGTATGGGACTATCATAGCTCCCTTATTACGAGTACCTCTGAAAATGAAGTCAGCGTAAAAACCAAACAAAGAACAACTGTTGCCAATCGTTGTTGCTTTGGGCTGCAAATGCAATGGTAGTAAAGCTCTGTCCTCAACAACTAAGGAGACTATATAAGTCCTTAATCTTACTTTAAGATGCTGAGGCATGGACTTTATTGAAGGCGGATGAAGACATCCTTGGTTGTTTCGAGATTTCGTAAGATATTCCCATTTACGTTGATGGGCTTTGAATGAGAAGATTCTATGACGAGTTATACAACGATATAAACATAGTCAAGAAAAAGCGTTCTCGATGTCTGAGATGGACACCAATGCTTCAGCGCGCAAATTCTTCGAATCTAACCTAGAGGGACAACGCCTCTTTACCATAAGTAGCGCGCACTGGAGTGCACAAATGGAATGCGTAGCTGGAGGCAATTAGCTAAACATCGAGCTAAATGGAGAGGCTTATTGATTGCGTTCCAAGTTCACCTTGAACTGTACCACCCCTTTTTTTTTTTTTTTTTACAACCCATGCGCGCGTGGCAACGACACTACGACCTGAAAGATCTATTGTATCGGAGGGTTGGAGTTAATCTAACAGACGTACTACCTCCCTTATGAAAGTGAGTATGTCTGTGGTAGCGGAGCATTTCAGTTCCGCTAAAGTAAGTATCTCCTTGTGGAGAATACGTTTCCTTAACCAGTTCAGTGCCGGGCATTCACAAAGAATGTGTTCGGAAGTTTCATCCTCCTCTAAACAGAACCGACAGTCTTCTCTTGGCACAGGTTTATCTTGTTAAGGTGGTATCTCAAGCCGCAATGGCCAGTAAGAAAGCTCACAAGCTTCTTAATGCTTTCCCTATCTAAGTTAAGGATCCTTATGGGAGTAAGGCTTGATTTATCGTTTGGATTGTCTTAGACCTGGCCCACTAGTCCAGTGGTCTAGACGAAATTTGTTTTCCCATTCGTTAATCAGCGTTGTAGGACCGATGAAGACAGATTCTGAGCCAGCCCTAGCAAGCTCATCTGCAAATTCGTTGCCCACAATCCCTTGGTGTCCAGGTACCCAACCGAGTACGACCACTTAAAGTAAGGCTACTTCCCATGCAATTCTGTCTTAACTTGGCTTAAGGAATCATATTCCGACCGATGGCTTGACGGCTCGTAGTACTGCATTTATTTCTACGATAAGATACCATTTAGAGAAGAAAAATCTTACGATTTTGAGGAAAAGACTATAACAACACTGACTATAATAATGCCTAAAAAAGAAATAAATATCAGCACAAATTGAAGACTTAAATAAGTCAGCAATTTGTGTCTCATTTTGCTATGTACATATTCGTACCTATTACCTTACAAACGTCTCAGATTACATCGTTTCAAACTGCCAGTCCTGCTCTCCTCTGACAATGTGCTCATTATCATTCAATTACGTGGATTCTTTTTGGGCTTCGCTTCAGTCATTTATTTGGGAACATTTTTTTATATTTTTTTCCACCCTGGTACAAGCAGAGTTTACACTTGTTTTTAATAATTAGCTTTAATGAAAAATAGACGCCAGGAACTCTGCCGCCTACATCCGAATAGTTGTGGGTTTGAACTTTTCGACAAAACACATACAATCTTAACTATAATTCATTACACACTAGTTATACATTTTTGGAAATATGCTTACGTTTTTGTGTTCTTTTACTTTTTTCAGAGCTGTTGCCGCTTACCTCCGTGCCCTAAACCTATCGCCTAACAATGCTGTTGTCCATGGTAATCTTGCGTGTGTCTATTATGAGCAAGGACTCATCGATTTGGCCATTGACACTTATCGGCGAGCAATCGAATTGCAGCCAAACTTCCCAGACGCCTACTGCAATTTGGCAAATGCACTCAAAGAAAAGGGACAGGTAAGTGTGTTTTTACTCGTAATACGTTTGGTTGGCATTCAGGGGTTGCAAATTGTGGTATTGATTAAGGTCTTTGTATGGGTTTGCGACTTTAAACCATATTAAAGAAACATGAATCTATTTGTATGATTGTAATGAAAAACAAAATAAAACATAATCGAAACCAAATTCAAAAATTGAAAAAAAAATTCGCAAAGGACGCTGACAACTATTGTTCATTTTTTTTTTTTTAAAGACATTCCCTTCTCATTTAGTTTATGGATATCATTGCATGAAATTATCTTCGTATTACAATGATTGAATGATCGCATTTTTCATCAAACTTGGATGTCTATTAGTTTCAGAGGCGTTCCGATGCGTTCAAAAATCCTCAAGGTACTCTGAAGACATCTTTGTAAACAAGAAAAGCTAATAGAGCTTGTTTCTCCGTTTATCGCAGTAGAAGTCATGAGCCCAAAAAATAATTAAAATTTGAAAGTATAGGCCACAATAGAAAGCATAAAAGTGAAATAAAAATAGCAATCAACATAACACCGAGCAGTTAAATCAATTTTGAAAATTTGCAGGTTTTAGTCCCTAACACTTCCCGACCAAATCAAATGAATGTGGATTCTGGTATCCCCTCTGAGTTATCTGTCATTGACTTGTCTGATTTACTAAGGGCAGCTAAAATACAAATATTTGGCGCAACAGCTCTTTAAAGTGCCAGGGTCTAGCTTCTCGCAACCACTCATGTTGTGTGCGTTATATTTTTCACACGAATGGAAGGGACCTACAGTTTTAAGGCCGAGTCCGAACGGCAATTTGAGAAGCTTTTTCGTGACAACAATACTCTCGGATGTTTGTCAGACGCTCGCGAGAGGTGGGACCGTAAAAAAACTTTTTTGGTGTTTTCTGGGATTCGAACTTGGAACCTCATGCGTAGTAATCCGACACACTAACCACTTACGCCACGGCGCTCTTAAAGTAATTTTTGAAGTCAAATGCACCTTTTCCCGGCGATTAGTGTTCTAACCTCTGATGACAATTGGGTGCTTTTCGAAAAACAAAAAATACATTTTAGGTGCCATTTTCCAAGGTGGCAGCCTGAGCACGACTTTATTTGGGTGAATATAAAGGTATATTCTAACTCCTTTGATTGTACGAAATATTCTTGAAAAGCAGCCTTTTTGGCGGTATCTGTAGTGTGTACCATCTGCAGTTACCATGAAGAATAGATTTTTTTTTTACAGAGACGCGAAATACGAAAAATGTGCCGACACGTTCTAGACTAGCGCCCATTAAAATGTATGCACTCGGTATGCTTTAGGTATAGAGGATACCAAGGATATAGTTCCTGCCTATGAGCTTCTCCTAAAAGTCATAACTTTTAGTTTGGTAACCTTGGAAGATGAAGAATAAGCAGGGACAGAGACTCTGTGACTGTCGCTTTTACCTTAACGAAAAATTCATATGTATCTATCTGTATCTGTCGAATATACTGACAACACTGGCAGTATACTTTACTTACTTTTTACTTATGTCCTGTATCCCCTTGTGGGTCCTAGGGCCTCTACTACGCCTACGCGCCATCGTGTACGGTTTCTGGCAATGTGTCTGAGTTCTCCCCAACTTTTTCCTAACTGCCGTGCCTCCTTCTCGACTGTTCTGCGCCATGTTCTCCTCGGGCCGCCAGGTCTTCTGCCATCCTGAGTTAGAGGGTTCCATTGCATAGCATGGTTCGCTATGGAACTGTCACCCTTTCGAAACGTGTGACCAATCCACTGCCACTTCCGCCGTTGGATGATTGTGCCTATTGGTTCCTGACCCGTTCTCTCGTAAAGGTGTTCGTTAGAGATACGATTGGGCCAGAAAATCCTTAAGATATTGCGCAGGCACCTATTAACAAACGTTTGCAGTTTTCTGGTGATAGTAGTGGTCACTCTCCATGTGCTGCAACCATATAGCAGCAGGGATTCAGCGTTGGAGCGGAACAGTCTTATTTGGTGCTCAAACTGATTGCATGGCTTCGCCATATTTTGGACAACTTCCCGAGCGCGGACTTTGCTTTAGCGATCCTGTTGGCTATATCCAGTTCGGTTCCACCATCGGTCGAGACAATACTCCCAAGATACTGGAAATCCTCTACTCTCTCTACCGGTTGTCCAGCAATGCATATTTGAGCTGATGAGTTAGTTCCAAGGCTGATAATTTTAGTTTTTGCCGTATTAATTTTCAGCCCGACGACACCTGCCTCCCTCTCCACATCTGCTGTCATTTGGTGGAGGTCCATAATTCTGTGGGAGAGTAAGCATACATCGTCTGCGTAGTCAAGATGTTTCAGTTGAGATGTAAGAGTCCATCGAATTCCTCCGTTTCCCGTCGACAAAGTTGCATGAAGCACATCGCTAATCACCAATAGGAATAATATTGGTGAAAGGATACAGCCTTGTCTTACCCCACTTTGGATCTCAAATTCTTCAGACAACCTTCCCCTGTGCAGAACGTGACATTTGGAGCCTTCGTATGTAGCTTTGATAATAGCAATTAGTTTATCGGGAATACCTCTCCTACATAAGGCACGCCAAATAAACTCGCTGTTGACACTACCGAACGCCTTCTTAAAATCGATGAACAGCAGGTGCAGTGTCGATCGATATTCAACACACTATTCGATGATAACCCGCAGGCTGTTGATGTGGTCGGCACAGGAGGATCCAGAGCGGAAACCTATTTGTTCGGCATCGAGTTTGTCTTCGAGATGTTGTTTGATTCGCTCAAGGATGATTTTAGCTATTATCTTAGCTACAGTAGGCAGCACGCAGATACCCCTCCAGTTTCCGCACTCCATTAAATTTCCTTTCTTAGGAAGCTTGACGATCATTCCCTTTTTCCACTCGTTAGGAAAGCTCTCTCTATAAGTGGCAGCAGAAGCTCAGCCGATGTTGTTGGTGCTGCTCGTAAGAGCTCTGCTGGAATACCGTCAAGTCCTACCGCCTTGTTGGTTTTGAGTGCCTTGATCGCGGTAATGATCTCATCTTTACTGGGAGTCGTGGTGCGTATTCGGGAGCTTCTCGCCTCGGGCATCTCAGTCTGATTTGAGAGCATATCGCTAGTGAATACACGGTTCAAAACCATAGCAAAATGCTCTTTCCATCTCTTGAGCTGGTCCTCATCCGAAATGAGCGAGGAGCCGTCTAGGCTTTTCACTAGGTGTTGGCTGGAGCTGCGACCACCTGTCAGCTCTTTCGTGATTCTGTAGACGATTCTGCTGTCGCACCTCCGTGCAGCTTCTTCTGCTTCTGTAGCCAACGCGTTGATGTAGTTGCGCTTGTCACGTCGTACGCTACGCTGAACTTCTCTCATCTTCATGCGATATAGGGACTCTAGCTCGCTTCTCCCTGCTGCTGGGGTAGCTGCAACGCGAGCTTTCAGCTGTTTTCGTTCGTCAATCCGTCTCCAGGTATCCTCGGAAAGCCACGCCTTATGTCTACCCTGCGATCGACCGACAATTCTTTCAGCACCAGATGTAAAAACATTTTTCACAGCACAAAATTGATCTTGGATGGTTGCGGGCATAGAGCTGCTGATTGCTTCGACACCTTGCGAAAAGTACTCCCTTAATTGTTGGCGCACTGAAGGATCACTAAGTCTATCGATGTTGAACCTGGGCATTCTTGTGTTGTCGTGGGATCTTCGAACTGCAGCAGTGCATAGTTGGAGAGTAGCTCTTATAAGATGGTGATCACGTACTATCCCCACATCGGCCCTCGCCTGTTTCGGACGTCCAGGAGACTACTTCTAAAGCGGCGGCTGATGGCAAAATGGTCAATTTGGTTGGAGGTTGCTTGCCTGTCATTGGAAACCCAGCTGACTTTGTGGCAGGTCTTGTGCTGAAACATGGTGCCACCTATCACAAGGCGGTTGGCATTGCAGAAATCCACAAACTTTTCGCCGTTGTCATTGCGGTTGCCTAGTCCATGCTTCCCGATTACATGTTTGAGCCCTTCGTTGTCGTTGCCTACCTTGGCATTCAAATCCCCCATCACTATGACAATGTCTCCATTTGGTGTTGTATTGAAGACGGCGCTTAAGAAGCTCTCCTTTTCGTCCCCAGGCGAACTATTCGTTGGGGCGTAACGCTGTATGATGATGGTGACGCGTCGTACTCTAGTCCGGAATCTGGCCGTCAAAATCCTATCATCATGAGGCTGCCAGGAAATTAGGCCCTTGCGTGCTGTTGTTGTTAGCAGTAGTCCGACTCCATATTCCCGCGGACTTCCGGATGGTCTTCCAGAACAGAGTAGTACAGTGTTACACGTTGGAGACTGGTACTTGCCCGCTTCTAACCATCTTACTTCACTTAACCCCAAAATGTCCAGTTTATATCGCATGAATTCGTTTTTCAATTGGAGGAATCTGGCATTGTAAGGACCTTCGCTTCCCGAGTCGAGGAGCGTCTTTACATTCCAGAAACCTATATTTGTCCGGGTACAATAGCCAAAAGTCGTCAACATGTGATCATTCCTTATCCAAGGCATAGTGTCAGTTTCTATAGCGAGCAATTTTCGGTAACGCAGGTTGCTGGCCCACGTTACCTAGCCTAGAATCAAGGCCCTAGACAACCCGCACTTACAATTTTAGCCTACACGTATAAGGGTTTATACGTATAGTTGCCCGGGGACCACCACTAGGAGGTAAAGTAAGCACTTCATCACGAACTTGATTGTTGCGCTACTGGCCCAAGCCAAGTTTTGGGCAGTCAGTAGTTTCCCGATCAATCACAATGCAGGTCCCCAGTATAAGTTCAACCAGTCCCCAGGATGAGTTTAACCAGTAGCCCCTATTTGCCACAAGAGACTAATTTTCGCGTGAACACCACACCATAACTATTTGATTCCAAGATATTATTCTATTCCTTTTGTTTGCTTCATCACGAATTGATATTGATAGAGGATGGTTGGCGTTATTGGTTTCTAAAGCTATTCTTGCCTCATGTGTCTCAAATTTATTAAAATCGTCTTTAATGTCCAGAAATTCTTCGAGGATATACACTTTCAGAGATTTTTCTATCGTCCTCACGACAAAATGCATTTCCATTTGAACATCCTTACCCTTCGTAAACCCTTAAAAAAAATAATAAAAAAATTGCAGAAAAAATCATCTGATACAGTCCTTAAGACTGCGAGCGTCGGCACAAAGAGCCCCACGCATCACATCCTAAGCCAAAAGAAAGGTCAGAATTCCAAATAGGTTTCATAGAAAAATATGTTTACCGATGTATACTTGATTGCCTCCTTCAAGGAGTGTATTTGATAGCTTCTCACGTCAGGCTCGCCTTGGGCGCATTGTGCACTTTATAGCATTTGCCATGTCCCATAATTGGAACTACCTTCTCTATTCATTTTTCGATCGATAGCCAACAATTTCATTAAAATGTCACAGTATAGACTTTCACTCTTTAATTGCCCACTTTGTTCATACCTCTAGGTCAACCGAAATACAATTAATATCCGTACAGCGTCTATCAAGGACTCTACTGAAATTACTTTCCCTTCACATTAAAGGCGAAATTTGTAGTAAATTCATTTGTTACATGTTTCTCTGTCCCAATACAAAATAATTGTTTTTTAATGAATATACGAAACGTAAAAACGAGACAAAAAAATACCCCATAAACGCAAAGAAAAAGGACACCTTGGCAAATTGTGATTGCGTGCGCGACAAACAGCGTTCGCCACCCACATCAGGCGAATTCACATCACCTTTGCCATACAAAGAAATTGAGATAAATGTGCCTCCACTTGAAATTCCAAGAAATCTAACAATTAATTACCGTTGCCTTACATAAGGAGCAAGAGACCCTGTTTTAATTAAATCTGTCTTCGGTTCGATTGAATCCTTGTGTACATTTTTGTTCTAAGGCGTAGAACGTTCTCTAAATATTTGTACGACTAATTTCAGCAAACAATGAAAAAAAAAAAAAAAAAACAACAACCACAAGCCACTGAAGCCCCCACAAGGAAAGATTTTAAATGTGATACCTTGCAGGAGGTTGTGGGAGGACCAACAAGGACATCAACTCAAGGATTTCATTTAATAGCATACAATTTACAACAGTCAGTGTGATGAAGGGTGGCATGCAGAATAGACCCATTAGCAGGTGTCCTGTGTGAGTTAATTGCAGTCGGATGCAATTTCCTTAAGAGTAGTTATCCTAGTTTGGCCATAGAAATGTGTTCATCTCCATCAAGTTTAAGGAGCACAGTAAAGGCTGCTTTTTCGAAGTGATTTAATTACAGTAACGTTTCTGATTTCCCATGGTTTTGAATATTCTTTGCACAGCGAGAATCAGGGGGGAGAAAATAAAATTTAACGACACTGAAGATACGCATCGTCAGGCATTAATTCGATGGTATGGAGTGACGCCGGTGTGCCACGCACGAGTGAATAAGTCAGATAGAATCTCGAGGTAAACCATAAATGAAGGAATCAAATCATTTTGGGTAAACATGGCACAAGCCGAGATATGAATACTAATGGTATGGAATAGTTGGTAACGTCGGAGATGACGACGGTCAGGATGAATTTGGATTTTTGTCCTCAATTGAGTGTAAGTTTAGAGAGGCTCTAAATCTTAGATTGATATTATTAAATTTTTGTTTGCGTAAGTGGTTTTGAGTAACATTAATCCAGGACGGGACTTTTCAGCTCAATATGTCCAATTAGTTCCTGAAGATGGATTTTAAATGTTCTAAACACAAAGATTTCTAATCAATAAATTGCAAGAAAAATTTTGTCATGCGATTTCTGGCACTAAACTTACTTAGGTGGCGCTACAGTTCGGGGTGAACCTGGGCCTCAACCAACAAGCCTCTCCATTTAGCTCGGTCTTTAGCTAATTGTCTCCAGTTGCGCACTCCAAGTTGGTCGAGGTCCCCTTGAACTTGTGCGCGCCACCTGCGGCGATGATTCACTCTACTGCGACGTCCCTCGGGGTTAGATTCGAAGACTCTGCGGGCTGGAGCGTTGGTGTCCATTCGCTCTACATGTCCTAGCCATCTCAGACGTCCAATACGCCGTTTTTTGACTAGGTCGATGTCGCTGTACAGCTCGTATAATTCGTGATTGAATCTTCTCCTCCAAAACCCGTCAACGCAAACGGGACCGAAAATCTTACGAAGAATTCTTCATCCTCTTTTAATAAAGTCCGTGTTTCAGCGACGTAAAGCAGGACTGGGATGATCCAGGTCTTATATAGAGTCTCCTGAGTTGTTCGAGATAAGGCTTTACTGTTGAATTGCCTTATAAGCCCAAAAAAACAGCGATTGGCAAGAGTTATTTTTCGCTTGATTTCTGCGCTGATGTTGTTTGTAGAATTTATAGCAGAGCCAAGGTAGACAAAGTCCCTTACTACCTCGAAGTTATAGCTGCCCACTGTGACGTTTTGTCCAATGCGTCAGTGTTGGCTTTCCCTTCTTGTTGACAACATATACTTGGTTTTGCCCTCGTTTATCGCCAAACCCATTTTGGCCGCTTCCGCCTCAGTGCTTGCAAACGCACCGGTGACAGCCCGCTGAGTTCTTCCGATAATGTCTATATCGTCGGCGTATGCAAGCAGTTGTACAGACTTGTAACAGATTATGCCTCCGATGTTGGCTTGTGAGTTCCGCACAATCCGTTCAAGTACAATATTAAAGAAGTCACATGACAGCGCGTCACCTTGTCTAAAGCCTTTTTTGATATCAAAGGTCTCGGTGAGGTCATTACCGACCTTGATGGAGCAGCGAGCGTTCTCCATCGTCAGCCTGCACAGACGGACAAGTTTGGCAGGGATGTCAAAACTAGACATGGCTCTATAAAGCTCTTCTCTATAGATGCTGTCATAGGCGGCCTTGAAATCGATAAAGAGGTGGTGAGTATCGATTTGGAATTCTTGGGTTTTCTCCAGGATCTGCCGAAGTGTGAAGATTTGATCGATGGTGGATGGCGGATGGCGTTCACACAATATCGCAGAAAAGATCTTGTGTACGATGTTGAGGAGACTGATGCCTCTATAATTGGCGCAGTTGAAGGGGTCTCCTTTCTTGTGGATCGTGCAAACGATGCTGGGATTCCATTCATCAGGCATACACTCGTCTGACCAAATCTTAGAAATGAGTCGGTGTATGCACTCTACCAATTCATCCCCAGCTGCCTTGAAAAGTTCGGCCGGTAAGCCGTCAGGTCCAGCAGCCTTGTTGGATTTTAGCTTAGATATTGCTATCCTCACTTCGTTTTGGTCAGGTGGACGGAAATTTTGACTATCATCGTCTATGTTGAATGGTTCATTCTGCCTGACAGCGGGATGTTGGTCTTCGTCGCCGTTATACAGTCTGCAGTAGTAGTTTTTCCATATTCTCAGCACCGACTCTGATTCTACTACGAGGTTTCCATTTTCATCTCTACAGGTTGCTGTACGGGTATTGCTTCTCTGACACGTTCTTTTTACCTTTTGGTAAAACTTCCGTACATTGTTCCTGGAGTATAAGCTCTCGATATTCTCAAACGCGCGCTTCTCATGCTCTTTCTTCTTCTTTTGGAGAAGCCGATGTTCTTCCCGTCTCTTTTGCTCGTAGAGCTCACGAGCAGCTCTCGTCTTCCTTTGCAGCGCCGCTTTGTATGCTTCTTGTTTTGCTGCATGCACTCGCCGGCATTCTTCGTCAAACCAGGGGTTTCGCGGTGGTGGTCGAGCGAGACCCAGCACATCAGTCGCGGCGGTTCTGATGGCATGTTGGCAGCGTTGCCACTGGTCTTCGGTTCTTGATGCTGGCGGCAAAGGGGTGGTTGAGAGATTTCGGGATACGCGTTCAGCGAAGAGTCTGGCGGTCTTTTGCGATTGTAGATTTTCGACGTTAAATTTTCTTACAGTAATTCTTCTTTGTTGCTCAGATTGGGATATCCGCATTCGTACCTTGGCTACAACAAGGTAATGATCCGAGTCTATGTTGGCTGCTCGGAAGGTCCGGACATGCAGAATACCGGCGGCATGCCTTGCGTCGATCGCAATATGATCAATTTGGTTGATCGTTACATGATCATTGGACCGCCATGTCTGCTTATGAATATCGAGATGAGGAAACCATGTGCTTGCTATGGTGACATTCCGCTCCACAGCGAAATCAATTAGCCTTAGTCCGTTATCAGACGTGGTGTCGTATAGGCTATGCTTACCGACTGCCCTACTTTGGCGTTAAAATCGCCCAATACGATTTTAACGTCGTATTTAGGACATTGCTCGTATGTTTTGTCGAGGAGCTCGTAGAAACACTCTGGTGGCAGGTTCCTTTTCTTCCGTGGGGGCATGAACACATATTAGGCTTATGTTAGCGAATTTAGCCTTGATCCGGATAGTCATAATACGCTCGCTCACGTGTCGGAAGCTTAAGACTTCTTGCCTAAGTCTGCCGCGTATGACAAATTCGCATCCGAATAAGCGTTGCCTGTTGCCTCTGTAGCAATCACCGTAGTAGATGTCACAGTTTTTCATCCTCTTTTTGCCCGGCCCATCCCATCGCACTTCCTGGATGGTGGTAATATCTGCTTTATAGCAGTCTAGGGCCTCTGCTAGTTGTTCGGCTGCACGTGGTCTGTAAAGGGACAGAACATTCCACGTACAGATCCGAAGGTCGTTGTCCTTATTTCGTTTGCTGGGGTCGTCATTAGTTGAGTCATCCTTATCCGAGGTTGTTTCGGAACCATGAGTTTTTTACGTGGTAGGGAAGTTACCCCGACTGCACAACCCCGAACCTGGAGGGCCAGTTCCTTAATTATTCCCCTAGGACGAGGGGCCGGGTACACCAGTGCCAGTAGTCCACTACGGGAGTATGAGCGCTGCCGTTGGCCCATTAAGGGCTCCTCCGCCACCATCTCTATTCCAATGTCCTGACCAACATTGGAAATTCCTTACCGACCTGTGATCCGAATACGTCGAAGCAGCTCGCGCAAAGTATTCACTAAGTTCAACCTAACTGGAACTATAGACGCCACCGTTGACTCCGTCTAGGGAATTCGTCCGCTGCCGCCTGGAACAGGAAGAAGTGCTCTAGTGGGAAAGCACTCCCACTCCCCCCCTCTCTCATCTGCTGCCACCAAGAATCCGCCAAACGGTGTTGGTTACCCACTTCTTGGATTAAGGTACTAGGCACCCGGCTGTCACCGCGTGGAGGTTGAGAGTAGGAGTTGGTAGGCCTCAGCTGAGTGAAAACGCTTGTGTTTTCATATGATCGCATGCACTACCGTTTGACAAGCCTCAGTAAATGTTTAATTACTCGTAATCTAAAGTTAGTATGGAGGCATGCTACAAAATGACATACCAGGAAATGTAAGCATTCAATGGTACTTTCGAAATTCCGATGTACGTCAGAATATGGCTCAGCAGATTTTAAGCAAGCTTGGTATATGGTATTAGTTAGTTTAGATGTATATGATGATAAGAAGTTAGGTTAGACTAAGTAAGAGTGGCTGTCTTAACTATAATACAGGCACACTTAGACCAGAAGAGGTTCGATGTGATACCACTGGATCTAACACTGATTGGCTACGCAAGGACAAATTCAGAAAATCAGCCGAAGGTTTTTATAAAGCGAATGATGCTTCTGACGTCTATTTCCGCCAGGTCGCCGAGGTCATTGAAAAAAAAATTAAAAGATGGACTAGTCTTCTTTTGCGCAAGGCTGGAAAAGTGCAGAGGAAATGGAGGACGGTCTCTTCATTCCTGCAGAAATCGTTTGAAAAGAGGCCTAACATTTTGGTGTGTAGTCTTATTAGACAGAGTCCTGTGAGGACACCGATAATGGAGCTAATATCTGATCGCTTAAGCAAGATCAAGCCATTCGAGCGTTTCAAGGCCAGATCTGTCTTGACGTCGTGTCAATTTCCACCAGTAAAACGCTACAGTGATCTGGGAGGCGGAAGGAAATGCTCAAGCCGAGCTTTTTGGAAAAGACACTGCCACCACTTCCGGTCTTATATCCTTCTGAACCGAACTTCTTTCTAGTCTATAGTGGCAGCATTCTTTCATTCATTATGGAGTGTAGTCAGTGTTTTCAGATGCTAAACCACTGGGAGGACACTTCCAGACAATTAGCCGTTCTAGCCTCAAGATGAGAATTTCCACCAATTTGTTTTAAATAACTTGGGGCTCTGCAAACGTACGCTAATTGTATTGCCTTGGCTGAGGGTGGAACCGAAAAGATGTCATTCAGAGAATCGTCAAATAAAAGACAAAAACGTTTTACTAGAATGGCTCAAAAGTTAATAGTTACCACAATTCAAAAACATCAAATCACAGGGCAGTCTTCTATAAAACATCCTCAAGTTTGAACAAGACTAGATGTGTGTCTTTCGAAGTAACTGGCTTACAAAATACAATAGACCTTGTGGTTCCTCTTTGTCTAATACAACACACAGCTAAGACTATATTTTTTTATGGCACGGACAAGTTTTTTTTCTGAAAGGATCCATCCAACCCCTATAAGATTCAGAATATAATCCGCCTACAAGAGAGCTTTAAATCGAAAATTCTGTTTCTTTTTTATTCTTTATTTCTAAAGAATAAATGCATAAATTTCTTGTCAGCTCATGGCGTCTTCCATGTTAAGTCCCAAATACCAGGATCTATTTCCGTTTCCATATTTCATGAGTTTGGCTTCGATTGACTAGGGTGCAGGATCCAATATTGCGAGGATGTTAACGACATGCGGCACCAGTAAATTCAATGCATAAAGTTTCGCCTAGACTAGTAAACAGAATTATGCAATAACTTCGTCAATCGCACACGGGAACAATGGACATTCGAGGTGCTATAAATAGAACGTCGGCGCCATAGAATTGCAAACAGAACCACTTAACCAGAATCCTACGTCTTTTACTCGTACTCCTTTTCTCTCTTCAATTTCAAAATCTAATTCAATTTCGGGAATTTACTGTCATCGCCTTTCAACACATCTATCTCGCCTTTAACACCCTCATATGCGAATAAGTGTTGGGCGCCAGTTAACTCCCAGCCCACCTTTTACGAGCATATGCACATCCTTATTACTTATCCTTGTGGCATTTGTGACTTATTTCCCGCGTAATAATAAAGAAGCGCCACCATTCACACGATTGAAGTAAACAAATGGGTTTCTTGCACGCGATACTGATATACACATTGTGATTCGATTTATTTTTCAATAACTCAAACAGTCCAACGCAGATAAGAGTGTGGTAGGGTAGGGAAAACCTAAAGAAAACATAAACAAATTGAAGTATGAGAAAATGATGATGCTGAAGTGGAAAGCGAAGAAAAGAAATGATAAATAAATTTCACTTCCTTTTGCGCGATTATGTGTTTAGGGGGGTTGACGCCAAACACCAAGAGCGGGACAATTTGTGAGTCCTTTGTGGTTCAATCTAATTTTTTTTGATGGGCATCCACTCCACACAGGCTTACTTTTATTCTTTCGTTTGTCATTTGGTGAATGGGATGGGTTTTCTCATTTAATGATGTTTATTATAATGAAATGGTTGATAGATAAAAAAAAAGAAAGGAAGGGACGAAATTTTATTTATGAGGGTTCGGGCTAACTGGACGTGACACAGAAAAACCTAGTCAGACAATTAGCGAAGTTTCTTTTGTGGGTAATTAAGGGGTTGTGATAGGGGATAACTTTACAGCCTGAAGGGATTGTTTTCAAAATTGAAGTGTAATCCAATTTACTGTTGAACAAGTTAGTTGAGGGTTGTTCGGGGATAGAGCTTAGAAGAAATTAACTTAAGTTTTTATGTATTTTTTGTAGACTCAATTTTGCTTGGATATTAAGTATTGTGTATGAGCGTTCGTATTGGCTTCAACATTTTACTTTTTTGTCATTAATTGACGAAGAATAGCTCATTTTCCAAAACCCATCCTGATTTTTGTTGTTGAATGAATGCTAGTTATTATACTTAAGTCATCTGTTGAACACTCTAAATAGTTCTAACGTCTACGCTCAGGCATATGCGGATGATGTCGCCGTACTTTCTGTCGGGCCATGCCTGGCGACGGTCTGTGCTAACGCGCAGGCGGCGCTGGACATGATCGATGAATGGTGTACTAGGAGTGGGCTTTCGGTGAATTCTCTTAAAACTGAGGTTGTTGTTTTTACAAGAAGGAGGATTTTGACCGGTCTGACTCAGCCAGTGCTAAAAGGTGTCACCATTCGCATTTCCAATGAAGCCAAATATCTGGGAGTGATTCATTGGTCTAAACACGTCGAGTCGAAAACATCCAAGGCGATCTCAGTCTTCTGGCAGTGTAAGGGTGCTTTTGGCAAGACTTGCGGCTTATCACCGAATAAGGTTCTCTGGATCTACACGGCTATGATAAGACCATTCCTCGCATATGCGTCGGTTGTTTGGTGGAAGGTGCTCTCGCGTAAATATGTGGTTGCGTTTTGCGCAAAACTCCAATGAACGGCTTGTCTCGGCTGCACGGGAGCTTTCCCGAGTACGCCTGGCTCTGCTCTAGACGCTTTGCTGAACTTACCTCCCATTGATACTTATATCATGGTTTGCACTATCAAAGCCATCCATCGTCTTAGGCGGGGCGGTTTTTGGTATACTCCACACTGGAACTTTGATGAACTTGTGCGACACATATCTTATGACTTCAGCTGATGCGCAAATTCAGAGTCGACTTTCCTTGTGTCCAGGACTGGCTTCGGTCAGAGTCTGAGCCGAGAATGGAATGTAGTCGTTTTTTCACGGATGGTTTCAAAACCAGTCAAGGGTCTGGCGCTGGTGTCTTCGTGGAAGTCGACAACATTAGACTTCACTTCTTGTTAGGCAAATATGCGTTTGTTTTCCAAGCGGAAACTTACGCAATCCTAATGGCCATGAACTATGTTGTGAAGAACAGGTGGAAGGGACGTAGCATTTGTGTCTGTAGTGACAGTCAGGCTGCGCTTAAGGTATTGCTTAACCCTTTAACCACTTCCAAAATAGTTCGTGAAACCAAAAACTCTTTGAACTCAGTCAAAAATATTTGGCGCAACAGCTCTTTAAAGTGCCGGGGCCTAGCTTCTCGCAACCACTCATGTTGTGTGCGTTATATTTTTCACACCAATGGAAGGGACCTACAGTTTAATGCCGAATCCGAACGGCGATTTGAGAAGCTCTTTCGACAACAATACTCTAGGATGTTTGTCAGACGCTCGCGAGAGGTGGGACCGTGAAAAAACTTCTTGGTATTTTCTGGGATTCGAACTTGGAACCTCATGCGTAATGATCCGGCACACTAACCACTTACGCCACGGCGCCCACAGTCGCAAGGCTGAATTATCTGTCTCTTATCTGGGTCCCAGGTCACACTGGGATCTTGGGGAACGAGATCTCCGATGAGATTGCTAGACACGGCTCAGAGGAGGCTTTCTCAGGTCCCGAACCCGCGTTGGGTCTCCCAGCACCCACGGTTAGGGCTTCCATTGACTATTAGGTCTCTCACAAGCACAACTGTGTATGGCACGACTCTCCAGGATGCAGGTTGACTGAACGCATGCTCCCGGACGTCTGTAAGAAATCAGCTGCATTCTTGCTGTCTCAGAGCAGAAAAGACTGTAGACAACTTATTGGCGTCTTGACAGGCCACTTTGCTTTCGCCAAGCACCCTAACGTGTTAGGCTTAAGAGACACTACAACCTGCGACGCTTGTGGAGAGAGCGACGACACCGCGGAACATTATCTCTGTGATTGTCCGGCCTTTGCTCGTATCAGGTGGCAGATCTTCGGTGCGGATGTGGTGAGTGCTGGTACTGTAAGCTCCTCATCACTGAAGTGCTTGCTTGGCTTTCTTTGAAAGTAAAATGGGTAAATCAGGGTTTGCTCTCCGGCAGCACAATGGACCAGTTGCGTCTGACTGCTCCATTCGAGTGTTTCCTATCCCGACTACAAAAAAAAAAAATATACTTAAGTCATGTTGCTTCTTGTGGAGCATAGAGAGCTAACAAAGCCTTTGCTGTCAAACTTCAGATCATTCTGAAAGACCTGGCTTCCTTCTTGACGATTCAGTGCATTTTTGCTTTGGGCGACTCAGTCTTTTGTCAGATTGTGCAAGATTCCTCGTGGCCATTGTAGTGGGATAGTATTGTGGCGTCTATAAGTTCTTGATCCGTTCTCGTTTGAAGCTTTTCGTTCGATACATGGTTAAGCCAGAAGATCCTTAAGACTACTTACATTGGCAGTCATCTTCAAAGTACTATGTTGGTACAAGTACTATGTCTAAGTCTGAATTAGAATGGAAACAGTTTCTAAAAAATTACGGTTTTGACGCTGCATTCGACGTTTTTACCAACCAATACTGTACGAAGAAAATAATTCCAAGCGATAAAAATGGTGTCAATCGGCTTTTCAGGTTCGCTAGAAGTCTCGGCTCAAGCTATCGTAAGCCTTCTTAAAGTCGATAAAGAACAAATGAAGCGGGGCTTTGCATATACTCGACGCATTGGCCTATGATGATCCGGAGTATACTGACAGGAACCCTTACTGAATACATACAAATTCCTCTTCAGTTTCCTCACCTTTAGTGAGCTTGATGACTATCCTTCTTTTTAATTTCCAGTGGATGACTTTTATTTTCTCATAGTTAGAGCAGGTCAGCCTATGCTAGGTGGAGGTTTTGAATTTTTGGCTAAAATGTCGTCAAGTCGTCCTACTCTTTGTTCTCTTGATTAATTTTCTTGTTGAGAGAGCCGCTTTGAATTCGGGACTTTATTGCTATGGATTCGAGTTGTCTATTGAACTGACCGTCATCCTAGATCGGCAACAAAGCATATATACTCTTCAGATGGTTTTTTTTTTTTTAGAGATTTGGCCACCTATCAGCTCATTGGTAATCTTGTAGACGATTCCGCTCTCGCACTGCCTTCTTGACTTTGATGCAAGGGCATTGATGTAGTTACGCTTTTCTTCTCTTACACTACGCCGCACTCCTTCCCTCTTCACTTGTTACTGGGACTATTTACTGGTGAAGCTCTTTTGATTCGAGCTTTTATTGAAATACCTTTTTCGAAGCTTTTCTAGATCTCTGCTGATTTTCACTGCCTGTTGGTTGATATCCATCTGATCTTGTGGCATGTTTTATGCCCAAATAAGGCGACACCAATGACACGACGATTGACATTGCACAAGTTCACAACATCGCCATTTCTATTGCGCTCCTCGAGGCAATGTTGTCGATAACTTGATTGTATGTACTCATCTTCAATTCGAAGAACAATTTTTCCAGTCATATGACCCATGCTTGCAACAGTTGAGGTTCCCTTAACAAGGCTGAAGAAAAAGGAAACCTGGAGTATATTTTATCATCTAGCAATTTAATCCAATGGTTTTGCAATTATCATTAAATTACAATTGAAAATCACATAATACTATGTGGGGACTCATGTAAAAAAAAAAGGTCTATTTCAAATGGATCATACGAGTAACTTTGTTGATCCTTTTCTCGCCCACATGAAAAGTTCATTTCAAACTTGACTATAACGAGATTTTAAAATCCTAAATACACACGCTTTCCTATTGTATCTCGAGGACTGTATTTAAATATTAACTTCTCTGCAATAGCCGAAGACCAGCAACACACAAAAGTGGGTTTATTGATTTTAATATTTAAATTAAATAAGCAACCCTGTTAGCCTAATTACTACGCAGTTTTGATTTTCTCTTTTTGTTAGACAGGGTAGGTAACCGAGTGGCAGTGGGCACCGGCTTAAAATAGAAATATCACGTTTAATTATCTTCTTAAAACTCAAAATAGCAGAAAACTCATAGACAGAACTAAAAATAAAAAACACACATTACCTCTCGCAGTTTTTAGAATGCGGAGGCGAACGAATTTACCTCTAGTCAATGGTTTGGGGGTTGTAAATTTGTAAGGATACTCCCCTGAGTATTGTGCTTATTTAAAGAGTTTCTTGAAATAGGAAGTAATAACAAGTATTTCTCATTTAAGTTTGGAACGCTCAATTGTTTTTTTTTAAACTAAAAGACTTAAGGTAATAGAGAGGAGGTATGCCATAAAGGAAAGAAGCAAATTCTACGTTGGGCATCAATTAAGGAACAAATTACTTCAATTTAGTTTCAAGCATTTATTTATTTCAAAGCATTCTTACAATAGTACGGTTAAACTTATAAGGATTGGCATGACTTAAAATGGAGAACAGTTATAAAAATATAGTTAAAAATGAATCAGTACGACAGAACTCAATTGAATAGAACCGGTTTATGTTTCTATGATAGGTAGACCTACTCAGAGACCAAATATTTAAAAAAGTTATTTTAAATTCATTACTTGGTAAGGTCTTGTTTCCCCTAGTGGGTTTTAGGGCCTCGATTACGCCCACGCGCCATCATGTGCGGTTTCTGGCAACATATCTTACCTCACTCCAACTCTTTCCCAATTACGGTTTTTTTTTTTTTTTGGATTGCGCCAGGGATGTGTAATCTTCATAGATACTAATAGCCCGAGTGCTACTAGCATGCACGATTCGCAAACCTGAGTAATCGATGCCAGGAATACGCCTGCGTACTAAACACACACCCTACACACTTCAACCACTCTCCCCGCGGGACTGCCGTTAGGTATTACTTCGCGGGGCTGGTTAGCAATTTATGCTATGCTTCTTGTGTCACCTTCTTCCGCTGCTCTTCTTAGCTTTTCTATTCTCCGCAGCCAATTACCTTGGTTCCTCCTCAATGGTTCTGCGCTATGTACTTCTTGGGTGGCCAGGTCTTCTGCCTTGCCTGTGTTAACGGGTTCCATTACATCGCGAATCTTGGTATGAGAGAATCGTCTTTTCATAGCGTGCGAATGATCCACTGCCACTTAGGTCTCTATATGGTGGTGCCTTTAGGTTCCTACAATTTCAACGTGAGGTTCTAAATTCGAATCCCAGAAAACACCAAAAAGTTTTTTCACGATCCCACCTCTCGCGAGCGTCTGACAAACATCCGGGAGTATTGTTGTCTCGAAAAAGCTTTTCAAAACAAATTGCCCTTCGGATACGGCACTAAACTGTAGGTCCCTTCCATTCGTGTGAAAAATATAACGCACACAACATGAGTGGTTGCGAGAAGCTAGGCCCTTGCACTTAAAGAGCTGTTGCGCCAAATATTTATTTATTTACAATATTTTTTTTTTTCAAACGCAAACTTCGCTTTGACAATTCTACTGTGATATCCTGTTTGGTTCCACCATCGCGTCGGTCGGTCGGCTGAGAAAATAGAATAACATTAATAAGATAATGGAAACTCTCTGTTCTCTCCAGCGGTTACTAGCAATGCTTACTTGAGCTGATGAGTTCATGAGTAGGCATACATCTTCAGCATAGTCAAGGTGTTTGAATTGGGCTATAAGACTCCCTAAAATTCCTCCGTTTCCCGTCGACAAAGCAGCACAAAGTACATCGCTAATCACAAATAAAAATAGTATTGACGAGATTAAATAGTATTTTCTTACCCCACATTGGATCTCGAATTCTTCAGACAACCTTCCTCTGTGAAGAACGTGTTATTTGGATCCATCATGTAGCCTTAATAGCTATTCATTTATCTAGAACACCTCTCCTCTCCAGCCAAATAAATTTCCTGTTGACACTGTCAAACGCTTTTTCAAAATTTTGAACAGCGGTTGAATTGGCGCTCGGTATTTAACGTACGGCTCAATGGTGTATCTTCCCGATTCTCACGACAATTGGGTCTACGTCCCGGAATCGACCCACGATTTTCCTGGCTAAAGATTTTCTACACTCAACTACAACATTCTTATGATGTATTTTCCAGATAGTCATTAATTTGCTCCAGGATTATCTTAGCTACATCAGATATCCCTCCAGTTTTCGCACTGTATAAGATTTCCTTTCCTAGGGAGTTCGACGGATCTAAACCTTCACAAGCATTCCATTTTAAATTTCCAGCTCCCGATTCTTGAATCAATCGTCGGTAATTTATATCACAAACAAAGTTAGGTTAGCTTAGTGGGTTAGCGTAGGGGGTAGAAATCCTCTACATCACACTCAGGTCAATATAGACCCATTATGATACCCATGGGGGGAAAGAAAGATAGAACGAATCCTTTCCTCGTAAAAAATATAGTTTCCACTAGGCTATGTACATATACGTACAATCTTAATTAAAACCATCCAGAGGATTTAATTAAGTTTGCGATGTCCTTTACCAGTCTGTTGGACAATTCTTTTAAATCCTTAAAGAATTATTGCCCGAGGAACTTGTTTCTTAGATGGTAAAGGCCTGGGCTGTGGCAAAGAAAGCGGATAGTGTCCTCCTGAACCTTCTCGTCACCACAACCCCTACAAAGGTCTTCGTTCGTCACCTGTAACTTTTTCATATGGTATTGCATAGTGTTATGACTCCTATGAGAGTAGAGACGGATTTTCTATTCCTCTGCATAAGTCTATTGGTTCTTGTTCTGTCGAATATAGGCCATAGTTTCCTAGTAGTGATTGAAGTATCTAAAGAGGTCCATCTATATTGTTCGCCTCCGTTAGAGCTTTGTTTCCTGCTTCCGAGTTCGATTGTACAAGGCGGGATGTACACTGAGTGATCGGATTGGTCCGAGTTTAATGCTGAGCCTCCTCTAGTCAGTTCGTCGGGTTTCTCATTCCTTAGTATGCCCTCATGTACAGGGACCCAGCAGAGCTTGAGCTCTTCTCTACAACATTTCATAAGCTTTCGATTTTATTTCTGAACAGGTATTTTTTTTTTTTTTTTTCCGAGGGTTGGTGAAAAATCTTAAACAGGTATTGCGCTGCCTGGCTGTCGATAAAAAATGTGATATCCTCCCGTGATATTGCCCTCGCATTCTCACAGGCTGCTATTATCACTGCTAGGACATCTGCCTGGAAAACGATGCTGGAGTTCGGAAGCTGAACTGACAAGGAGATACCAAGCGGTTCAGAGAAAATACCTACACTTATTTCCATTTTGGATCGATCGGTTTACACATCTATCGTTGTTCCATTCTTCTCCGCACGGATAGGTACTTAGAAATGGTATAGGTATGGCGTCTGTACTAGATACATTGTCTAGATATCTCTGTTGGATCGTAGTATGACCCATTGCATTTGGTATCCAGCTATCTGTGTGGCTTAATCTTACAGCACTAATAGCCGCTGATGCTTGTATAAATATGTCTAGCGGAAGCAGGTTAAGAATGGCCTGGAGTGAAATCCTCTAAGATGATAGTTGATAGTCACACTTTTGACAGTCAAAATTGATGATCACACTTTGTTAGCTCTCCGTAAAACGATCGCAAAGCTACACAAAAACGATTGCAACAAGGTGATGATCAAGCTGATGGTCACCTTAGAGAGAGCAAAAGGGATGATTGTGGTCGTCAACAATCAACTATCACCTTAGAGGATTCCACTCCTGGACTGCTGCTGTAGGTGTCGTTCTTATTGCACTGGTGGTACCAATGAACGTTAGTCTTTCTACTTTTGTGATGGCAGTTAGGTTGTTAGTTCCAAGTTTGTCCCAAACAAACAATCATGGCAGTAAACAAGGGCGAATTATTCAAATGAGCAAATGATTGCAACATTAAAGCAATGACCTCCTAAATGGATGCCATCCACATAATAGTCGATTTGATCTTTTCAAATAATTTACTTTGTATTAATTTTTTGTTTCTTTCTCTTTTTAAGGTCAAAGAGGCAGAAGAATGTTACAATACGGCCCTTCGTCTCTGTCCCAGCCATGCGGATTCTCTGAACAATCTGGCCAACATTAAACGCGAACAAGGTTACATTGAAGAAGCCACTCGTCTATACCTTAAGGCACTGGAAGTATTTCCAGAATTCGCTGCTGCACATTCCAACTTGGCATCAGTATTACAGCAACAAGGCAAACTAAATGAAGCTCTAATGCATTATAAGGAAGCGATTCGCATTCAACCAACATTCGCCGATGCGTACTCGAATATGGGTAATACCTTGAAGGAGTTACAGGATGTTCCCGGGGCACTTCAATGCTATACCCGGGCCATACAAATAAATCCGGCCTTCGCCGATGCACACAGTAACTTGGCGAGCATTCACAAGGACTCTGGCAATATCCCGGACGCCATTCAATCGTATCGTACGGCACTTAAACTGAAGCCCGACTTTCCCGATGCATACTGTAATCTGGCACATTGCCTACAGATTGTTTGCGATTGGACAGACTATGAGGCACGCATGAAAAAATTAGTCAGCATTGTAGCCGAACAATTGGAGAAGAATCGTTTGCCATCGGTACATCCGCACCATTCGATGTTGTATCCGTTGACACATGAATTCCGCAGAGCTATTGCAGCCCGGCATGCTAACTTGTGCCTTGAAAAGGTCCATGTGCTTCACAAGCCGCCGTATAAATTCCCCAGAGAGGCGCATGGTCGACTAAAAGTTGGCTACGTAAGCAGCGACTTTGGCAATCATCCAACTTCGCATTTGATGCAATCGGTACCCGGTTTGCATGATCGTACACACGTTGAGATCTTCTGCTATGCCCTTAGTGTAGATGACGGAACAGCATTCCGGGCTAAGATCTCACGCGAAGCAGAGCATTTCATCGACCTTTCGGCGGTTGCATGCAATGGCAAGGCTGCCGATCGCATTTACGCCGACGGTATTCATATTTTGGTCAACATGAACGGATATACCAAGGGTGCACGCAACGAGATCTTTGCTTTGCGTCCAGCTCCAGTACAGGTGATGTGGCTGGGATATCCCGGAACTAGTGGTGCCTCTTTCATGGATTATATTATCACAGATTCTGTGACCAGTCCAATGAAATTGGCCGGCCAGTATAGTGAGAAATTGGCTTACATGCCATACACATACTTCATTGGTGACCACAAACAGATGTTCCCCCATTTGAAGGAGCGTTTGATTTTGAGCGATAAGCAGGCAGGATCTGGCGCTGGAGTCGCTGACAACGTTGCCGTAATTAATGCAACCGATTTGTCCCCCTTGGTAGAAAATACTGATGTCAAGGAAATTCGTGAAATCATCAATTCACAGAAACCAATGGAAATTTCAATGAAAGTAGCTGAATTGCCAAATACTACACAAATTGTGTCAATGATTGCCCAGGGCCAAGTGCAGACTTCATTGAATGGAGTTGTTGTACAAAATGGATTGGTCGCTACACAGGCGAATAATAAGGCGGCAACCGGGGAGGAGGTGCCACAGAATATTGTTATAACAACCAGACGCCAATATTACCTACCCGACGAAGCCATCGTTTATTGCAATTTCAATCAGTTGTACAAGGTTGATCCGCTGACATTACAATCGTGGGTATACGTTCTAAAGCATGTGCCGAATTCAGTGTTGTGGCTGTTGCGCTTCCCAGCAGTCGGAGAGCAGAACATTAAGAAGACAGTCGAAGATCTAGGTATGTACGCTTTCTTTTTCAATCGAATTTTTACTATTTCTTTTGCTTTTGTATGGTGATGAGGCTGTTTCTCTATCAGGCATAAGTTCTAAATATTTCTCGATTAAGACTTCCTAAAAAGATGGTATTAGTTTCAGTTCACTGGTAATGGGAATGAATTTTTAGTTACATAGATGTCTCAACCATTCGGTTTTCTTTCCGGTTACCTAAGAAGCACAGTGTATGTATCTTCATCAATCATCATACATTGCTCGCATGTACCTGTACGAACTTCGAAAGATCAGTTTATCTATTTCATAATAGATATATATAGAATAGTTTCCCATTTGTGCTATTTATTCTATCCTATTTACCATTTCTTTAACGAATAACTTATTCTTTCCAGGAGTGTCTTCCGATCGAGTTATCTTCTCAAACGTAGCAGCTAAGGAGGAGCACGTTCGACGTGGCCAACTGGCCGATGTTTGTCTTGACACACCACTTTGCAATGGACACACCACATCTATGGATGTCCTCTGGACGGGAACACCGGTCGTGACACTCCCTGGAGAAACACTGGCTTCAAGGTATGCAATAACAGACACCCCGTCCCCCGTTCTACTGTACATTAAAACAACCTTCTTTTACAGAGTGGCAGCTTCACAATTAGCAACCCTCGGTTGCCCCGAACTAATTGCTCGCACACGTCAAGAATATCAAGAGATTGCAATCCGTCTTGGCACTGATCGTGAATATCTTAAAACAATGCGTGCCAAAGTGTGGAAGGCGCGTGTGGAGAGTCCGTTATTCGATTGCTCGCAATATGCGAAAGGTTTAGAGATGCTCTTCTCACGGATGTGGGAACGTTTTTCAATCGGCGAAGAAGCTGATCATATTTCCGCCATTGATATTAAATAAACAGATTCCATCTACCAAAACCGACCGACACAATCGTGCGAAAATTTACAAAAACAAATTGTTAGTTATTCACGACCTCCCCGTTCCATCATCATCGTCATGCAGGTCATCATTGTCATCATAATCCCGTATCGTCACGAATTCTATTTTCTAGATACAGCCAGTTAAGCAGAGTAGAACTGTACTTCAGTGAGTTGCAACCTTTTTTTTTTTTATTTTAATTTTTGATATTATATGAACTTTAAAAAAAAAGCTTTTTGAATTTCTATCTTAAAAAATGAACATCCAAATAAAATTCAAATTTAATTTAGTTTAAGAGCGTAGATTTTAGGTTTGTTTTAGTTATTTTTTGCCAACCCTTATCCGTTCATACACCCTTGCATAATGATGAAGCTTCCATAAACACACACTTACACAAGACAAAGCTTATTTGAATTAAAAATCGCTAAACAGGAGACGAATAATTTTAGTAATGCTTGTTACAATATTAAATAATCTTGTAAGTTCTTCTTTGAGTATTGTATCTCTTAAATAAAGAACAGAAATACATAATATACAACCATCATCTATTTTTTTAAAAGAAAAGTTTTCAATTTAATAATCAATTATGTTCATAAGTTAGCACTTTTTGTATATATATACGAGTTTTTTTTTCACTTTTTATCTTGGCATTCAAAAGAATTTCCACATGAAATGAAAGAATTATAGCAAAATCTGCAAAGAATATAGATATTTTCTAAAACAAAAAACAAAAGCTATCGAAAAGATATATGTAGGTGGTAATATTTAACGCAGTTGAATTGTATATTTAACCTTAGTTGTATTCCTATCGAGTTCTTTTTTTTTATTCTTTTAATTTTTAGGTATCTCTTTTCGTTTTGATTTCCTTTGGAAATGTTCGTTTGTTTGAGGTATACCTATTGAGTAAACAATTTGTAAACGGATATGAGTGACAATTATATTTATTAGAAATATTATACATATACTTATATTGTAAATGTTAATTTGATGAAATGAAAACAAAACAAAAATATACACTATACAGAAAAAGAATTGTGTTTTATTTAAATTTATAAATTTCCTTCCCCGATTTGCAGGTCGTGAACCGCTGATTGAACCGTCATTTATACATACATACATACATTTTCAATGGCCCGCTAATCTTTCATGAGTGTCGCGGGGGTAGGATGCTCAGGTGGACTCTCCA
The DNA here is from genome assembly GCA_945910035.1 of Brachypalpus laphriformis. Lineage (NCBI taxonomy): Eukaryota > Metazoa > Arthropoda > Insecta > Diptera > Syrphidae > Brachypalpus > Brachypalpus laphriformis. The sequence goes on along the minus strand of OX246753.1, from coordinate 290,988,348 downwards.
TCCTTCTCGATCCTCCGCCATTGACTCCAACTCATCAGGAGGAATCCCTAGAGGGCTCCAGGAGAGATGCCGGACTTGGTCCAACCATCTATTTCTAGGCCTACCTGATGCCACGGCCACCATGGCACGTCTTGGAAACGGGCCTGGGGGCATACGAACTACGTGTCCAAACCATCGAAGCATAGATCGTTCCGTTCGGAGAAGTAGCTGCTCAACATTGAGCGCCTCGCGTACTCTGGTGTTGCGCACTCGATCCCTACGAGTTATTCTAACAACACCGCGAAGGAACCTCATTTCGGCAGCTTGTATCCGCGATCTTATTCTTTCGGTCACTACCCAAATTTCATGACCATAGGTGAGAGTTGGAACATACACCGAGTTAAAAACCGATAGCTTAGCTTGAACACTAAGTTCGGCCTTCCTTACAACAGATTGGCCAAGCTCTTTCAAAATTGATCCAGCCTGACCACTTCTACAGGATAACTCGGCATTGCTCTTCCCATCACTCGTGAATAGGACCCCGAGGTATTTAAACTTATCCACCTGCTTCAGTGGAACTCCACTAATATGCAGAGTGCACTGAATGGGTTTTTTGGAAACGACCATTACTTCTGACTTTTTCACGTTGATCTTCAGTCCAGCATCATCACAAACGGCTACAAACCTTTGGAGTGGGTGCTGAAGTTCAGTTTGAGAGGATCCAAGGATGACCAAATCATCCGCAAAGAGCAGATGACTAATTCTTAGGTCTCCCACTTCGAAAACTTCCCCGCCACGGCTGCGCTGCAACATCCAATCCATATATACAATGAAGAGGAGAGGTGACAAAACGCACCCCTGGCGGAGTCCAACGCCCACAGTGAAATGTATTGATTTAACACCGTTTATCCGAACACAGCTTCTACAGTTTGTATATAAAGACTGAATCGCCTTTAACAGAGAACCATCATTTCCATACTTCTGCAGAACACTCCAGAGTTTGCCTCGAGGAACCCTATCATATGCTTTTTCCAAATCTACAAAGCAAGTGTGGACAGGTTTGGCATACTCCCAGGCCTTCTCAAGAACCATTCTGAGAGTGAATAACTGGTCCGTTGTGCTTCTACCGGGACGAAAACCGCACTGCTCATCCCCCAAACTGTCCTCAACCACAGCTCTGGAACGCGTTTCTAGCACCTTAGCGAAGACTTTTCCAGGGAGACTTAAAAGAGATATACCCCTATAGTTGGTGCAATCTCTTTTGTCCCCTTTTTTAAAAAGAGGAACTATCACCCCCATTTGGCAATCACCAGGTGTTTCACCGCATTCCCAGGCCACTTTAATGACACGCGAGAGCCATTGCACTCCCTCTTTACCTAAAGCCTTGAGCATTTGTGGCCGAATTTCATCCACACCAGCAGATTTGCCAACCTTCAGCGCTTTGATCGCCAAAGTTACTTCCTCTACCGTAGGACTACTTTCCGCTCAACTCTCCACAATAGATCTGTCATCTTCGGTGCCCTGTGCGGGATTGAGCTCGCTCCATCTGCGTAAGATGACTTTCTCATTGGAAAGAAGTGTACCGTCTTTGGATTTAACTCCTTCAACGATATTCGACTTTTTCCCTCTGAGTCGGCGGACGGTCTGCCAGAACATCTTATTTGCAGATCTGTGGTCACGTTCCAATTTTTCGCCAAACTCCTTCCAAGACTGTTCATCCGCTGTTTTAACAGCTAATTTGCAAGTTCTTCGCGCCTCAGTGTACCGACTTCGAGAATCGGAGTTCCCCAAGTGAATCCGCACCTTAAAGGCTCTCTTCTTCTCTCTGATGGCTTCTTGAACTCCGGGCGTTTTAAACCGTCATTTATATTTTCATTTATTTTTACGTCTATGGAGCAATCTATTGAATGCAATGACATGATTGCACGGCATCCATACATTGAAAAGGATAAACAGAGAGAAGGATTGGTGATATTAGGATTTAGAAAAACTCCGGAGGGGGCGTCCAGATAATTTGGAGAGAATTGTTTTGTTATTTTGTCCTTGCTTATGATTCAAAGTATTTTTCCCGATCACCTGATGTCATTCACGTCGATTATGAAACAGTACGAACAAATTTTCTGGCCATATGGCCAACCTATCGCCGGTCGGTGCGGTAGGCTAACATAAGCTAACATAACATTAAAATTAAACAAAACATTTTGGATTAGTATTCATACAATAAAATTTATTTGGTAGTAGTTAGCATTTTGAAAAAATACGGTAAACACCTACATAGCTCTTCAATATAAAAAAAGATGCAACACCCAAAGAAATTCACAATTTCTTAAGGAAATTATGAGGAACTCACCCCAATTCTTCAACTCGTATACGACAGTCGAGTCTGACCATGGTCGCATTTAGTTATTACAAATTCATATTTTAAGAACACACTCGTACATAATTGTGGACAGGAGTTGTATGCGTCGCGATGCATACAATGGATTCGACTCTCGCATGCGAGTTGAAAAATTTTTTTTTTTTTATTGTTAAGGTTGTAAAGAAGTTGACAGTGACCGGTAAGGAAGCTCACAAGCCTTCTTATGTCATTTCCGCCGTATTTTAGGATACCAACTGCCTGTCTTTGGAAGGGTTGGACAGCTCTTTTAGCCTGCCTGAGGCCTTGGGAGTTATTCCAGTGGGAGATGCACATCTTGCGTTCCCAAATGCTTAGGGTAAGTTTAAAGACGGAATCAGTTCTCACACAGAAGGGTTCAGGTCCAGTGAACAACTCAGAGGAGCTCTTCCTAGCTAGCAGATCTGCAGTTTCGTTGCCGTCAACGCCTACATGACCCGGTACCCACCACAATTTTACTTTATTGTGTCGGGCCAGATTTTGTAAGCTGTCGAAGCAGCTTAGAACTAATTTTGGACTGATCAAATGGGAGATCAGTGCTTTGAGCGCCGCTTGGCTATCGGTGAGTATATGGATAGAGGCACCTTTGATGCCTGAGTGCAGGTTAATGTTAGCACAAGTTTCAATGGCGTAAAGCTCGGCCTGGAAAACACTAGGACTCTTTCCGAGTGATTTCGAAATTTTATGGTTGGGTCCATACACACCGGCGCCAACTCCTGAATCCATTTTTGAACCATCGGTTCACGGCTTGGGATCACAATCTCAAACCTTCTACCAAAGTAGAGTGATTTGGGCGTAAAGTCGGAGACCATGCTGAGCATGTCTAGCTCGGGGAAGTCGGACAATAGCTCCATAGTTGAAGAATTAAGATGAATACTGCACAAACTTGTGGGATAGATTATATACACAGTTCCAAGAGCAAAACTGGCACTGGCTACGCGACAGTCTCGGCAAACGGCGAGGTACTATGTAGTGAGAGAATACCAAACTACTTATCTATATTCTCAACAGAAGCCTTAGCAATTTTTAAAGCTACAGAACTGCCAAAAACATCTCGTAAAAATTCAATCATATATACTGACAGCTTCCCTATTGTGAATGCTATTCGAATGATTACAAACACGCAACAATCATTAATGGAATCTGAAACAACATCATCAACAGAAGAACTTCATTGATAATCTTCTGCGTCCCATGCCATTTCAGTATCAGAGGAAGCGAACTTGCAGACAGTGTAGCTCGCATCGTTTTAACAGAACTAAACATCATACCCTACACACCACCCAAAAAAGATTCCACCATCACATAAACTTGCACTTGAAACAAAAAAAAGAAAACAATAATGGTTGGTTGAGGTCCCCTTAAACTTGTGCATGCCGCCTACGATGAGGAAGTTTCTACAACATGGTCCCTCTTGGTTAAATTCTAAGACTTGGCGTAAAGCGGGACTGGGATGATCAGGGTCTTATATATATATATAGTCTCCTTAATTGTTCGAGATAGGGCTTTACTGTTGAATTGCCTTATTAGCCAAAAAAAAAAAAAAAACTGCGATTGGCAAGAGTTATTCTCGCTTGATGTCGTTTTCAGATAGCCAAGGTAGACAAAGTCCCTTACTACGTCGAACTTATTGATGCCCACTGTGACGTTCTGTCCAATTCGTCGGTGTTGATTGTCTCTTCTTGTTGACAGCACATACTTGGTTTTGTCCCTGTTTACCGCTGAACCCATTTTGGCCGCTTCTGCTTTAATGCTTGCAAACGCACCGGTGACAGCCCGCTGAGTTCTTCAAATAATGTCAATATCGTCGGCGTGTGCTTGCACGGACTTTTGATAAATTGTACCTCTGGTGTTGTGAACTCTGTGAGTTCCGCACAATCCGTTCAAGTACAATATTAAAAAAGTCACATGACAGAGTGTCACCTTCAGGGTTATCGTGAATAAATGTTCCCTCGAACCAAAATTAGGTATCTTAAAAAAAATATTAAATAATTCCGTGGAATGAAATAGGTATCACGAATGATAATTCAGGAGAATTTTCAACGCAATCGCGATATTTAATTTTTTTCCTGATAAATTTTTTCACAATTTGAATATACCTAATTTTTGTTCGGGAAAAAAATCCGAGAGAAAATGTATTCACGATAACCCTGCTTGCCTAATACCTTTTTTGACATCAAACGTCCGGGTGAGATCATAAGCGCCTTATTCCGGATGTCGCCTGTCGAAAGCGACAGCAGCGGATTGGACAATACCAATAAATCGAACGACTCTGTGTTGCACGAAACAATTTAATTTTTGTTTCCCGCAACACTAAAGCTTTTTGCTATACACATGCATAGTCAGACTTAACATATGTGTATAGTGAATTTGAATATCGGATTAAGAAGTATTATATTAACCATTCAATTCCGAATGATTCGATTTTCGACTTGAAATCTGCTGGAGACTCACTTTCCAGGTTATCAGATAACCATTAGGTCAGATAAGCCTTGTCCGCTTACCCAGGCTGAGCTTGATCTAAGACAGAAAACTCGACGCAGCTGGTAAATGACATCAGCCGTGGTAACAGTTCTTCTTCCTTTTATCAGCGAGGTTAGGATCCGAAAACAAGGGATCGTAACCCTTCACCGCATTTCTACTGATCCGCCTGTGGGGTTCGCCTATTTGACCTCAGAAAATATCCACCACAATTCTTCAACTCGTATACGACAGTCGTATTCGACCATGGTCGCATTTAGGTACGACAAAGTCGTATTTTTTGTTCGTAAAATACGACTTAAGTAATAACTAAATGCGACCATGGTCGGATTCGACTGTCGCATACGAGTTGAAGAATTGGGCCCATCGACAGACCCGCCAATTTTGAATCACTCGGTTACTGAGGCCATTGAAATGCCGATGTCGTTGCATTTGTCTGATCCAGGCGTTTATAGGCCTGCCTTTCCTACATCGCGATGTCTTTGGAACGTGCATTGATATTGACTTTTTAACAGGGTTCAGATGATCTCTTCTTTGAACGTGGCAATACCAGCTGAGCCGGTCGCGCTCTATTTTTTGTACGATAGTTTCCTTGATGTGAAAGCTTCCACGGATCTTCGAACTTCTTATTCGATCAAGCTTTGTCACTCCTGCTGTCATGCGAAGCATCTTCATCTTAGCTGCCGTTAATTTACTCTCATACGTTTTGTACATCGTCCAACATTGTGAACCGTATGTGAGCGCTGGGCGCACAACTGCGGTGTAGAGCCTTCCTTTCATCTTAGGTGGCATTTTTCTGTCACAGAAGATAGCGGAATTTTCTCGTCACTTCATCCACCCTTTGCTTACGTGATGATTGATGTCGTCATCACAAGTTGCTTTGCTATTGATCATAGATCCCAGATATTTGAACCTTTCGCACTTGGAAAGCACTGTTCCATTCAAATAAATGTCTGGAATAGGCCTGAGTGGATCAGAGAACGGGCAGCACAAGTACTCTGTCTTTTTTTTAACTAATGCGATACCTATTTCCCTCCAAAACGTCCACCCACACATCAAGTGCTCGTTGCAGGGATGTAGGATCCTCACTTATGATGGCTCCATCGTCAGCAAAGAATAACTGATCTACCTTGGGGTCTATCACTTTACCTTCAGCCGTGGTAACAGTTGAAGTCATCAAATATGCAGTGGCATCGTTTGATGGTTTCAAATCGCCAGGCACCGATGGAATATACCCAGCTATGCTGCAACAGGATATAGATCAGCTGCTACCAAATCTGGAAAGATTTTTCTCCGCTGGCTTGGCGCTGGGATATACTTGTATTCTTACACCTTGGCGGACAGTCAGAAAAGCTTTCCTACCGAAATTTGGTAAGAAGGACCAGTCGCTCCCCAAGAGTTTCAGGCACAAGTCTGGCCTCCTTATTACTAAAATGTATGGAGAGACTGATGAAATTCCACGTGCACAAAGTTGCTTTGAGGTTGCATCCACTATCAAAGATGCAGCATGTTTATCTGCATGGAAAATCCTGCGAAAGTGCACTCAAAAATTGAGTGGCCAGAATTGAATGCGCGCTTGATAGGAAAGAATACGCGATGGGTATTTTCATCGAGGGTGCTTTTGACTGCATGTGCGACTCGCCCAGACAACACGGGGTAGATGAAACATTAGTGTTTTGGATTAAAGCATAGAACTTTGGTAGTGGATGCGGATTGTGGTCAATAATGTTATGGCAAGGGTAAAACAGGGGCTGTCCGCAAGGTGTTCTATCTCCACTGCTATGGTGGATCAAATCTCTGTTGAGTACTCTTAAACAGCTCTAGCGACTACGCTCAGGCATATGAAATACAAATATCTAGGAGTGATTTTGGATAAGAAACTTTTTTGGTCTAAACATGTTGAGTCGAAAACATCCAAGGCGCTCTCAGTTTTCTGTCAGTGTAGGTATGCTTTTCGGAAGACAAGGGGCGTTTCACCGAATAAGGTCCTCTGAATCCTGGATCTGGATTCCTCCCATATACGTAGGCTATTCGGTGGAAGGGGCTTTCGCGTAAACACGGGACTGCCTTTTGCGCCAAACTCCAAAGAACGGCTTGTCTCGGCTACACGGGCGTTTTTTCGAGTACGCCTTGCTCTGCTCTAGATGTTTTGCTTACCTTAACTCCTCTTGATACTTATCACCCCTATTATGGTTAGCGAATCGAACGTTCGACTCAAGTCGAACTGCCAGGCGAATTGCTTCTGTCGCTTTTGACACTTCACAGATGACACTTAATTTGTTTTTGCTTTGTCAGCACTGATTCTTTACTCGAATAATAATGTTCGCTAACAGCAATTCCACGACAGAAGTAATTCGCCTGGCAGTTCGACTTGATTCGAACGTTCGATTCGCTAACCATATTAGGGGTGTATATCATGAACTGCACTATCAAAGACATTCATCGCCTTATGCGGGGTGGTTTTTGGTATACTCCACCCTGGAATTTTGATGAACTTGCGGTACACTTATCTTACGGTTACGACTCCGGTCTCATGGATGTGCCGTCTAATGCAATGACACCAGAACTTCAGCTGATACGCAAATTCAGAGTCGAGCTTCCTTGTGTTCAGGCACTTCGCCGCGAATCGTATAATTTGCGATTCATTCAGTTCGCATCGCGACGATGATGGCAACTATGCACATTGATCGCTTGGAATATCGACTTTCCAATAGATTTTCATATTTCCCGTCACATTTCCACAAACATTTCCATTCATCTGTCAAAGTGTCATGGGAAGAATATACTTTGTTTGAAAATTTTACTAAAACACCAGTGAATAATTAGAACAATATTTTCATAAGTACGGCCCAATTCAAAAATGCAGTGTTGCAGCAACATTAAAGCAACAAGTTCAAAAAAGCAACATTTTGGCAGTGTTGCTCAAATCAAGAGTTTTTTTTGCAACATCTGCGCAACTAAACGTCAAAAAAGAGCAACCTGCGCAACAATTGTTTTGCTGTTGCTTTCTTTTGTTTTGAGCTCTTGTTTGTTTGGGCTCCTGCGGAATGAGATCTCCGATAAGATTGCTAGACAAGGCTCAGAGAAGAAAACCCGTGTTGGGTCTCCCTGCGTCCTCGGTTAGGGCTTCCATTCACGATAGCATCTCTCATGAACCCAATTGTGCGTGTCATGTCTCTCCAGGATGTAGGTTGACTTAACGAATGCTCGCGGACGTCTGTAAGAAATCAGCGGCATTCTTGCTCTCTCAGCAGAAAAGACTGCGGACAACTTATTGGCGTCTTGACAGGCCAATTCGCTTTCGCCAAGCACCTTAACACTCCGGAACATTATGGGTGAATTCCTAAATGTAGTACTGCCTACGTTGTGCATCTGCAAACATTCTTTAATGCAAACACAGGGGCCTCACTCTGTATTGCTAGTCTAAAGTCAAATCATTCGAATCCGCAGAATTGTCACTCTGTAATTCGAATCGGAAATCCAAATTTATGAAAATCGAACAAACTTTTGTTGCCAACTTCAATGTCAATTTCTTAATCGCAAATCTGGCACTATGTATTGCTAAACGAAATGTCAAAGTAACTCGAATTCGCATCATTTTGTTCTACTGCTATTTGGTTTGCGGATGTTGAAGTAAGCAATTGAGTTTCTTTTAAAATGTAAGTATTTTATGACATAAAATGTTATTTTTAACATAAAATACAATGAAAGTTATATACATAAACTAATTTAGTGAAATTACTTGATTAAAACGTGTTTTAAAACATGAAGGCAGTCCACCAAAAGTCAAATGTAAATGCTCCACCTATGGTCATGAAATTTGGGTAGTGACCGAAAGAATAAGATCGCGGATACAAGCTGCCGAAATGAGGTTCCTTTGCGGTGTTGCTGCAATAACTCGTAGGGTTCGAGTGCGCAACACCAGAGTACGCGAGGCGCTCAATGTTGAGCAGCTACTTCTCCGAACGGAACGATCTATGCTTCGATGGTTTGGACACGTAGTGCGTATGCCCCCAGACCGGCTTCCAAGACGTGCCATGGTGGCCTTGGCATCAGGTAGGCGACCCCCGGTAGGCCTAGAAACAGATGGTTGGACCAAGTCCGGCATCTCTCCTGGAGCCGTCTAGGGATTCCTCCTGATGAGTTGGAGTCAATGGCGGAGGATCGAGAAGGATGGAGAGTCGACCTGAACATCCTACCCCCGCGACCCTCATGAAGGATTAGCGGGCCATTGAAAATGTATGTATGTTGTATGTACATATGTATGCTCCACCTTAACTTCTCTTGAAGGTAGCAGCGGATAGAATGAGTAAAGTGGGAAATACTCTATACAACTTTTGTACCAACGGTTTGACAGCTTTGGTGTTGCATACGATAATTGTGTCGTGTGTATTCACACAACCGACCGTTGTATCGATATCGTATGGTCTCGACTGTACAACAACTGTAACATACACAAATTGTATGGAAACTATATGGTGTGTATGTGTAAAATGGCTGAATAAAATGTCTGGTTGTACGCAAGTCGTATACAAATTGTATGTGTGTGCTGCATACAACAGTATGCCGATGTCGGTACGACTGTTGTATCGTGTATTTCTCACTTGATACTCCCAGTTTCGGGTTGAAGCGACCACTGCTATACTTTTCTTCTACTTTTTATCACTTAGCACCTATTTCTAATTCGCCTGCGTTCTATTCTTTCTCCTTGTATGTCATCTTGATGGAACCACAATTCGACAGCATCCAATTCCATTTCTATAACATATATTTAACTTTCTTTCTCAAATATAAATAAAACACAAAATTCTTTGGAACGAAATTTGCTTCAGTGACATTTCAGCGTTCGATACTCGAAATTAGATTCGCACATTTCATAGCCCCAGTTGGCAATACTTCCATTCGATTCTGTTTTTTTACAGAGTGCCGGCTAACATTAGAATCGCAAAGCACTTTCGCAAAAATTTGACTTTCGATTAGCAATACAGAGTGAGGCCCAAGTAAATTCCAATAAAATAGGTAAGTTTGCTCTCTAGTAGTACAACAGAGCAGATGCGTCTGAGTGCTCCAGTCGAGTGTTTCCTATCCCGACAGAAATAAAAAAAACACAAGTTCTCATTTTATGCCATTAAATGTTCTTTTTATATTTTGTTTCTGTATCCATTATAAATATACTCTTAGTAATTTGTTTTCTTAAACTTTTTTCATCTTCTTGTTGTGTTGTGTAATGTCTTTGAAAAGTAGCTCTCTCTTATATTTTTGTTAAATTCTCACATTGAAACTAGTTTAAAAAAAAAGAAAAACGAAAACAAAATACTAATTTTGTATGCATTCAAAAAGTACAAACTACGTTCATCCTTTTTATCGTTTTCTTCAATTTAATTCAAGTTACTCTTTGTTTTAATTTTTTTTTTCTATATAAACAATTTTATTTTAAACTAAGCAACTCTTATTCTACACGAAGAGCTCTTTTTTTTACTTTTCTCCGATCATCATAAATATTTTTTATTTTTTTTTTTGTATTATTTGTGTTTCCCTTTGTTTATAAAATTGATTTTTTTTTTTCTTACTTTCGTCAAAAAAAAGAATTATTCACGATAAAGCTATAAATATATATTTTGTTTAAATATAAGATGTGGATATATAAAAAAAGAAATGAGTGTTTTTTTTTCTGTTTGTTTTTATTTAAATATATAAATATATATTTATTTTTTTCATTTTATCTTGGTATTTATAATAATGTTTCTATATAATCTTTTTTTTGTATTATTATTTTTTTTTTATTAAGTTACAAAAAAAAGTTTAAAAAAAAAAAAAAATATATAAGAAAAAATGAGATACTATGAAATGAAAAAATAAGTATTTCTTCTCATTGATTTTTCTTCCTACAATAAGTCTAAAACTGAAACGCATTGTTCTCTCATTAATTTTTAATATTAGGTAATATTATTTATAAGTTTTGTAATTTCTATCTGTAATGACAAATTTTGTTGTTTTAATGTATTTTACTTTTTCTATCGGCAATTTAAGAAGACATCTATTAAACATGGATCTTTGTGTGTGTTAGTATAGGAGGGGTGGTGGTGGTGGTGTATATGTTTGGTGTGAACCTTTTGCAACATTTAAAAAAACTCACATATATATGTTTTTCGTTTTTGCTTAAGGAGAAGAAAACGGGTATTTTATTCATTACAACTACACACAAATAGTTTCTGAATTGGGTTTGTTTTACTTATTACATTTATTATCTACTAGAAAACAATAATTAAAAAATAAAATAATTATATGTTGGTAACAAAGAAAGTACACATCGTCATCGTCATCCATTGCAAACAACACTTTGCTTCGTAAAAAAAAAAAAGACAAGAGGAGAAGTTCTTATGTGGCCTATTTATTTAAAGTTTTTAATATAGATATATTCAAAAATGTTTACAACATCTAAAAATATACATTTATATTTATGTGTGGTTCATCAATTATATATTTCGCGTTATAATTTCTTTCGGTAACACTTCGCACATACGATTGGATTTGCATATTTGGTTGGCTTATTTTATTCTTTTTTTTTTTTGTAAATGTAAATTTAATCGTGAATTTTACAATGTAGTGATTGGTAGCTGCTATCAATCGAAGATAGCTATGTACCAAATGTTTAGGGCATCGATTGGATACATCAACAGTGTTACTTGAAACTGTATTGCACATTAAAATGCAGAAAATTCAGATTTTAATACAAAGAGGTTAAGGTGCCAAGATATTAGAGGGATAGCAAACTTTCGTTGATGTATCTCGCAGGAGGTTGTGCTCTGTTTGTAACGGTAAGAGTATGTTACATTTTAAAATATTTGTTTGAGTGTAAATATGTCAATTGTTTTTGTTTTAGATACATTTTTTTTAAAACTTTTCTCTTCTTGCTTTAAGTGTATAGAAGTGTGTTTTTTTTTTCTGTAATAGATACATATTATTAAATATATATATATATTTATATTCCATATATACTAGCATTAAAAGACGTGTTACTAATTTAATTAATAATTATTATATTTATGTATTAATTTATATTTATTTATATATATTAAAAAGTTAAACATTTAAAAGAAACAATATCCAGTTTTATTTGCTGTGTATGTGTGATTGAGGGTTTCACGTGTTATTTATATATATGTATATATATATGTATAGATTCATCGAATTAAGTTGTTTTCTTTTTAGCAAGAGCGCACATCGATAAATTGATGTACAAAGAGAACGTTTTTTTTTTGTTTTTAAATTACTTTGCTGTTACTAGGACAGCAATACTATTACTAAAAAAAATCTGTCTGTTGGTTAATTTGTTTAAAAAGTATATATTTTGTTTTGTTTCATTTGTATTTTTGTTTTTTTAAATAGATAAATTATAATCGGATTTGTAGAGGGTTAATGCAAACTTTTCTTGTTGTTTTTGTTGATTTTTTTTTTATATTTCTGGAGTAAAACAGTGTGTGTGGGGTGGTGGTGGTGTGGGTGTAAACATTTTCGGCTTTCGGTTTTAGACGGTGTCGCCTCTATGGAGGAGAGAGACAACTTTCAGCAATATGTGCTGCGTTTAGTTTTGTCCTGCCCAATAGGATGGTGAGTAGCCCTGTTTGGTAGCCGATTTTGTTTGGTTGCTCGACTGTTGACGTTGCCCAGTACTGTTTGAATCCTGTGGAATATTGTTTGTTTGTTTTTTTTATTAAATATTTCTATAGTTAAAGTGAAAGGAGTTACATTGTTTAATTAATTGTTCTTTTAGTTGCATGGTATATGTATAGAAAATTTTAATGGTGTTAGCGTAATTAGTCTTAGAAAATTTTTATTTTTTTTTAACGAAGAAATAAAGTTTTATTATGATATGAAGATATTTCTTTTATTTTATGAATATATGATGGAAAAATGGCGACTTTAATTGGCTTTTAATATTTATATAGAATAGCTTAGTTGTATAGAAATGAATTGTTGAAAATGTTCTATTTAACTTCTTGCGAATGGTGGGTAACACGACGTCTGCATTCCACAATATTTATGGCAATGGTGTAACTTGAAGAATTCAAAAGAAAGACTCATTAGTGAATGAATTTTTTTTTATGAAATTCAAGAAAATACTTGCTTGTACGCATTTGGTATTAAACAAAACAAAAAGAAGCAAAGCTATGTTGATTGCAATACTGCAATGCAGCAGAAAGCATATTAGATCAGCAAGAAATAAATAACAATAAAAAGTATGTACCTTGCGACAGCATTACATACAATTATCTTCGGTAATACATTATCATGATCTGTGCTATATTGTGTTGTCGTACAAAAAAGAGAAGTACCACAATTAATACCCCCATGGCCAAGAAGTTTTGTGCGGCCAAAAATCGGGAAGTAATTGTAGTGGAGATCCGAATTATGACGACCTGTTACATATACCACAGAGATTTCTCTCTGCTTCTTTGTGAATTGAAGAAGTAAAGGGATAAAGGTGTAAAGTCGCATTGCAAAAATTGCGAACACAATTATCTTTCCGGTTATTACAAAATTTGAGCTTCAAATTTATTTTAACTATACGGTTCGACAGTTCAGTTTTTGAGTAGCCTAGGGCCTAGCTTATCGCAATCATGTGCGCACAAATGAACGGGACATTGAAAAATATTCAATGTTTCTTGGGTTGGCAGACGTTGTTTTCACTGGTATAGATTCATTCAGCTCAATAAAAAAACATTTGTTTTTCTTTTTTAAGATTTGAGTTCGACCGGCGGGTCTAAATCTAACCTAATACACCGATTACCCGATAGATTAGTTGGCCCAGATGCCATGGCAAACACATCGATCACTTGATTAGTTTTTTTTTCTAACGGATATGAAATAAAGAAAGAAATGAAGTATGCTATCGAAGTGGTGGGAATTAACCGACGTTGAAAAGAGGGCGATTAGAACACAACAGAGAAACGATCTTAGCGAGTCGGAGAATATTCAATGCTTCTTGAGATTCGAGCGTTGTATCACTGGGTCAATAGTATAACACAGAAATACACAAAAAAAAAAAAGAAGTAAATCACGCGTCTAAGAAAAATGTGGTGGCTTTTTGGAGGCAAATTCTTCAGTAATTTGTAATTATTGGCACTCCACTTAAACAGTTTACTGTTCAACTAGTCACAGTTGATAAGTTAACAAATTTTCTCTTTTTTTAAACAAAATATGCAATTCATACAACCGCAGAGGTTGTCTGAAGGAATTTTTTTTATAATTTTGCGCGCACTCAAAGGCGTATTAATACCTTTAACATGTTTACACACAGTGCGGGCGTTGGAAAGGATGGATAGAGAGAAAGAGAGAGAAAGATTTTACAAATACAAATATTTGGCGCAACAGCTCTTTAAAGTGCCAGGGCCTAGCTTCTCGCAACCACTCATGTGTGCGTTATATTTTTTCACACGAATGGAAGGGACCTACAGTTTAATGCCGAATCCGAACAGCGATTTGAGAAGCTTTTTCGTGACAGCAATACTCTCGGATGTTTGTCAGACGCTCGCGAGAGGTGGGACCGTGAAAAAACTGTTTGGTATTTTTTGGGATTCGAACTTGGAACCTCATGCGTAGTAATCCGACACACTAACCACTTACGCCACGGCGAAAGATTTTGGTGTAGTGGTTCTTGAAGCTCAGTTGTTTATGCTTCAGCTATTCTCCGGGGGTGGCGTCCAGATAACTGGAGAGATTTTTGTTATTATTGCCTTTGCTTCTGATGCACAGTACTTTTTTCCCGATAACCGATGTCAAGGGCAAATTATCATCAACAGAGCGAACAATTTTTCCAGCCACATGAATATTAGTATGAGCAGGGCGATAAATTTTGAAGAAAAGGAAGGGTGTGCCATTTAAAAACAGAAATAAAACCCACTATCAGAACAAAGCAAATAAGGCGAGTTTATTTTCACTAGGCTCCGCGCACTCGGGGAAATTGGAGTGAAATACGTACTGCAAGGAAAAAAATGTGTATTTCCTCTTCTGTATCTCTTTAACCAAAAGTATATTTTTTCCTTGTTTTTTTTTTTCGCCCGAGTATTTTGAACTCTGGTAGATGCAAAGTTACAGCCCTACATATATCATCTCGTAAAATAGTAATAGTGAAAGATTATAGGGGAATGCCACGTTTTCTAGCTGTAAAGAATCACGCAGCACAGAATTCAGCTTGCAGAATATTGAGAAAAATCTCGGGCGGGATTAGTAACACGTCCTAAGCACCCGTATGCGCGGCCGAAGGCCGTCTGGTGTATGAGTTGAAGAATGTCCCATAGTGGGAAATCTTTCTAACCCAACAAGCGGGCCACCCCCCTTGAATTTTAATTTATTCGACTTTTGCACATATTTTATTCTTCATTTCACCAAATTGAAAAATAAAAGTACTCCAACTCAAATTTTTGTTATTTAGAAACAAAATAACGATATTGCACTTCCCATGATCAAAGCCTGAAACAAATGTGCAGCAATATCCGTGCAGCAAAATTAGATAACATGGCTTTATATGTAAGAGGACACATGTGTTTGCTGCACGGCTATGCATTGCTGCAAGATGTCTCTATTTTCAATTTTGAGGCAAGCCTCCAGTACATAGGAGGGCAAGGTGAAAAGTTCTCGGTCTGACGCAGAGATAGCGTTCCAATCAGCAAGAATTTATGTATCCTGCCTGGGTGCACTTCTCATTAGTTCATATGGCAAGTTTCAACTTGTTCTCTCAAGTAGTTTGTTTACACAAATTTTTGCAGTAGACGTCTTGCGTGTTTTTCGTTAAGATGGATAAACTTGAATATCGTGCGGTCATAAAATTCTTCGTTTTGGATGGGTTAACCCCTAAAGAAATTCATCCAAAGTTGACAAAAGTTTACGGGGACTCTGCTCCTTCCATGTCAACCGTAAAAAGTGAGCAGCTGTATTTAAACGTGGTCGCACGTCCCTCGAAGATGACCCACGTGAAGGACGGCCAAAAACCGCAAAACCATCGAAAAAGTGCATGGTATCGTGATGGACGATAGGCGAGTGAAAGTGAGTGAGATAGCTGAGGCTATGTGTATATCGGAAGAGAGGGTGCGAAACATCTTGCACAAACATTTTGGGATACGAAAGCTCTGCGCAAGATGGGTGCCGCATATGCTGAATGCCGATCAAAAGCAAATGCGCAAACGACTTTCGCGGCAATCTTTGG
Organism: Brachypalpus laphriformis; assembly: GCA_945910035.1. NCBI lineage: Eukaryota > Metazoa > Arthropoda > Insecta > Diptera > Syrphidae > Brachypalpus > Brachypalpus laphriformis. Next base: position 290,972,287 of record OX246753.1, on the reverse strand, counting down.
ACCGATTCAATAGGGATCCGACCGATTTTGTGCGGCGATTTGTCACCATGGATGAGACATGGGTCCACCACTACACGCCAGAAACGAAACAGCAGTCGAAGCAGTGGGTGGAAGCCGGTGGTTCAGCGCCAAAGAAAGCGAAGTCGATCGCGTCTGCCGGAAAGGTCATGGCCAGTGTGCTTTGGGAAGCGAAAGGGATCCTGTTAATTGATTACCTTGATAAAGGCAGAACAATTACAGGCGAATATTACTTCAACCTTCTTGACCAGCTGGATGCCGAAATTCGCGAGAAGAGGCCTGGCTTGAAGAAGAAAAGGACAATGCACCTGTACACAAGTGTGCATTGGCGATGGAAAAATTGCCGGATTTGGGGTACGATTTGCTCGGCCATCCCCCTATTCATCTGATTTGTCACCCTCAGACTTCCATCTGTTCCCAAACTTGAAGAGATTTGTTTCTGGGAAGCGCATCGCATCCAATGCAGAAGTTGCGAGGGCCGTAGATGAATATTTTCAAGCCTTCCAGACTCTCACTTCCGAGAAGGAATACTGATGTTGAAGAAACGCTAGACTAAGTGTGTTGAAGTCAAGGGAGATTATGTAGAAAAATAAAATCATTTTTTAACTGAAAGTCGCAGTCTTTCATTGTCAGGCCGAGAACTTTTCACCTTGCCCTCGTAGAAGAACAAGATAGTACAATTTTTGTGATTTGACGTTTCATGTAAGTGAGAATGACAGCAAACAAATGCGTTGCTGCATGTATCACTGCAAGCAGTTTTGCTGCGCATCTGTTTCAAGCATAAGGGTAGGTATACGTTCTACTTACTCATATACATGAATAACCTTCCCCTCTGTGTCTATAACATGTTAGATGTTTTCAGATACTTATGCGCGCACGCAATAATATTATGCGGTATTTTGTGCGTCAGTATTTTGTGATGTGGGAGTTGTCTCAGAGTTGAGTTGACTTCAAGACAACACAATTTAGTTGAGTTGGGTCTTACAATAGGGGGATAGATGAGTTTGGGTTGTGTGCATGATCGCTCCATTCATGTTCGCTTTTTCGATAGGTTCGTTCGGCGGTATCCTTGACATGTTTTACTCTTTATTCTCTACCCAGCTCGACTGAACACTGAATTCAAATGCAATGCAATAGCACCCAGTTAAAGTTGAAATACGAGGGTCATTTGAAAAGTTTCCATAGCCTTTTCAAGAAAAACAGATATTTAACAGAACGTAATCTCCTTGTAAATCGATACATTTGATCAAACGTTCCTCTTAACCCTTCAAGCCGTCAGAAAAAAATTCTGTGTTTACCTAAAAAACGCGCTTTTGGTCAGGTCAATTGTCAACAAACGCGGCACCCAGCGTGCGGATAATTTTCGCATACACAAATCTTCGTGTAAAATCTTGTGCACCCGTTCATCTGATATCCCACAAACCGCAGCAATCTCTAAAACGGTCAGTTCGCGATCTTCCATCCCAGTTCCATGCACTAAATCGACAAATTCGTCAGTTGAAACAGTTTGTGGCGCTCAGAACGTTCATCCTCAAAAATGCTGGTATGGCCACGTTTGTACTCAGCTATCCAATGTTTGACGATTGTATATGAAGGGAGCACACTTCACCATATATTGAGTCCAACTCGTCTTTTATTTTCTGATTTTTTCCTTTTAAATAGAGGAAATTTATCCATTGCTGACAAAAACGTTACCTATTAACTTTATGAGGGTGCCATGAGCAAGGCATTGATTGGAATGACTTGAAATTTTATGGGATCAACGCCATATATCGGACGTTGGCAAGAATTAAATTCTATCATGACTGTTTGTCTATAAGACCGGAAACTTTCTAAATGACCCTCGTACTAAATCAATCAATTTAGAGATTAGAAGTGAACTATTTTATTAGTTTTAGTCAAAATACTTTGGTTGATTTTACTTTTATAAAAATGCACCAGGGACATTCATTCAATTCTTAGTAAATTGCGTTTCAACAAAATTACAGATTATTAAATATTAGTTATTCAACAATGGTTTCAATACCAATAAGGAAAACAAAAATGTTATGGACTATTTAAATACAAGTAATTTCAAGCACACATAAGTATGTTTTATAAAAAAAAAAAAAAAAACATATATTCGTTAACAGAAAATTCGTAAAGCTGATTGTATCTGCTTTGCATTTTTTTGATTAATATTTAAACTTGCTCAACTTAATGGAATTTAAACAAGAAATTAAAAAAAAAAAATAAAATAATAATAAAGCAATGGCAAGAAAAAGAAAAACACAAATATAATTAACTAACTTACCCGACGGGATGAGTTATGAATTCTGCCGTCCATCTAATGACGAACCATAAAAAACCAAAAAATAATAATAAAAATAATAAATCATGCAAGAAATAAATCTTTGTTTTCAATACTTAATTTCTCTAAAGTATGAATTTGTTTGTATGAAGTAAAAGAGAAGACACCTGTTATTTAAGAAAAATTAAGCCATTTAGGACGATTAATGGACACAATACTCATATGTCACAAGAGGAACGTTTTGTTAAAATTTGGTATTAATAGTTATGTATGTATTATGGTATAAAATGAATTTAGTAAAAATAAACTAGTAACACATTAGGGGTATTCACGCTTCGTTGTATCTGATCTTGTATCATTGTTAAGTGTATAATTATCTTACAATACAACAACAAAATACAATGGCTGTCATTTTGTTACACTTTAGCAATGCTCCAACCCTATTGTTGCGGAGAGTGTAAAAGTGTAGCATTGAATTCAGTACATATTTTTGACAACTGGCTGTTGTCGTTTGGTTCTCTCAATTCATAAAATCTCTTTGAGGAACGTGGTGATAAATAGAAAGCGCCGAAGGGAAAGGCATTGTGTATTTATCTTAGCAAATTGTGATTTTAAAAACTAAAATCAGTTGATTTTGACATAACCTTTAGTGTTGCTACAAATACGAAAGAGTGCGTTCACTCTTTGGTGTAAAAAAAATACACTTATACACTTTTACAAGACCAGATACAACGAAGCGTGAATTGAAAGATCGTCTTTCGTTTCGTATTAATCAACTACTAAATAGATGTTGCAGTATGAAATGATGGAAATGCTTGCTAAGCTACGACCAATGTTATGTTCCTTAGTGGTGTTTATTTATTTAAGACAAGAATTCCCACTCGATCTTCAACATTGATGATCATTTCACATTTGAATCATGATCATTTTCACAAGGCAAAAAGTATAGTGCTTCAATGTGAGATTTACGCTGTATAATGGAAAACTATAAGCTATATTCCTTTACAGACTATGGTTATTGGGATATAGCATGCTCTATGTCAGTGCCGGTTCTTGAATTTCGGAGGCCCTGAAGCAAAATTTTGTTGGGGACCCCTACTCTTACTGTTCAATTTTAATGAACGAATGTTATTCAAGTGTAAAATCAACCATCTCTTTTCTTTGGCTTTTTTGGCAATTTTTAAAATTTTTTTCGTTTTTCACAACTTTTTTTTTGGAGGGGCCTCCGGAATCGGGGGGCGCCTGGAGGTGGGGGCCCTGACGCAATTGCCTTACTTGCCTCCAGGTAAAAGTGGCCCTGCTCTATGTATCAACCAGCAAATTCCCGCGCCTTTGACTGCGTTTGCTTGTTTATTGGCCATATGTGCATACATATTTCATGCGAAATGGTTCCCCATGAGGACACCAAGACCCAATGATAAATCTTTGTAGAAATGTATCAAAGAGCCCATATGAATTATAAACTTCACTAGACAGTTGGAGCAGCTGTAGTTGCAGCTTGCTCTTCCTTGATACGATCCTTCTTGAGTGGTCCCATGAATGCCAGCTTGTCGGCAGCAGACTGGAAGCGACCATGACCCACATATACGAGTATACGTATGTATTTAGCTAACAGAAAGAATACATCAAACGCTACCGTTACCGCCTGCGTCAAAATACACATGTAGCTATAAATTTGCACCTCTTAGGTAGACAAGGAAATAGATCCATGTGTTTATTTATTTTATACTGCGCCCAAACTTTTTAAATGTACTTTTATAATGCCTGGTTTTCTCTTATTTTTTAATCTCGGTTTATTTATTTTCATACTCTATCCCCTTGAGAAATACCGTTATAGTTCTAATTGGAGAGTTTAACCTCACAATTCTTCTGTTTTGCTCTTGTGGGTAAGATCGTGGTTGAATTTATCGAGAATAAGGTAAGATATAGACCATATAAACTACAAATTAAAGTTGTGTTATATATTCATATGTGAATGGTGGTTACAGGCGAACCCCACAGGCGGATCAGTAGAAATGCGGTGAAGTGGGAGGGTTATGATCCCTTGTTTTCGGATCATAACCTCGCTGATAAAAGGAAGAAGAAGAAGAATGGTGGTCACGGGAGTGCATCCCTGCCAAGGTTGTCCGTTTGTGCAGGATGGCGGTGGAGAACTTTCGCTGCTCCATCAAAGTAGGAAAAAACACCACCGAACTTTTCGATGTCAGGAAAGGTCGTAGATAAGGTGGCGCGCTATCATGCGATCTCTTTAACATAAAACTTGAAAGAATTGTACGAAACTCACAAGCCAACACCGGTGGTACAATCTTTTACAAGTCTGCACAGCTACTCGCTTACGCCGATGACATTGACATAGTCGGAAGAACTCAGCGAGCCGTCAGTGGGGCGGTTTCGATCAGTGAGATCGAGGCAGCGAAGATGGGTTTAGCGGTCAATGAAAACAAAACAAAATATATGCCGTCTACAATGATCTGCCATTAGACCACTCAGGGACTAATAAAACCAACCGGAGCTTTTGATGAAGCGATGGATGTTCATGACGTCTAAGGACGCCAAATCGCTGAGGTCGTCAAGGAAGGGAGCTCCTAGATGGAGCATTCTTTTGCATGATAGAGCTGGACATGTGCATAGGAAGTGAAGAATGGTTTCCTCCTCCTCCTCGTCCCTACAGCTCCTGCAGAAGTCATTGGAAAAGAGGCCAAGTCTTTTGGCATGTTGGCCGATTAGACAGTGTCCGGTGATGACACCGATAACGCAGCTACTCTGTAATCCCTTTAGTTTAACCAACTCGGCACTACGTTTCTGGTCCAGCTTAGGCCAGATCTGCCTCGAAATGTGACACGTATAGCCACTATCCCACCTAAGGTTGGTCTTGCTAATAGTGTTCAGCTTCAGCAGATGCTTACATGTAGCGAGGGGCGTACCAAGGGCTTGCCTATCCTTAGAGTAGTACCCTGTCTAGCGAGTTCATCCGCCCTACAGTTTCCTGGAATGTCTCTGTGACCTAGCACCCAGCATAGGCCATTGAGTAACAAAGCCCTATCTTGAACTACTAAAGTAACTCTTTATAAAACACTAATCATCCCAGTCCTGCTGTATGGCGCAGAGGCATGGGCTTTATCAAAATCGGATGAGGATGCCTTTGGTTACTTTGAGAGAAAAGTTCTATGAGTGATATTTGGTCCCATCTGCATGGATGGCGAGTTGAGCAGAAGGTACAATGCCGAGCTACACGGGCTATACTTAGCCAAAAGAGTTCACATACAGCGACTAAGATGGCTGGGTCATGTAGAGCGGATGGAGCCCAACGTTCCAGCACGGCAAGTCTTCGAATCCACCCCCGATGGACGGCGCAGTAGAGGACGACCTCGCGGTAGGTGGCGCAACTAAGTGGGTGGGGACCTCAACCAACTTGGCGTGCACAAGCGGATGGGGACCTCAACCAACTTGGCGTGCGAAACTGGAGGCAGCTGGCTCGTAACCGGGCTGGCTGGAGAGGTCTGTTGGTTGAGGGCCCAGGTGCATTGTAGCGGGTCGACGGAGCTCTGAACACCGCACGCCAAACCACCCCGGATTATAGTGTTACAGAAGTAAGTATGTATTCATGTATTTTTTATATCTAGACAATTAGTTACAAAATGAATGACAACTTAAATTCGCGGATTGCCGCGACGAGATTCAAAATTTGCTATATGAATGAAATGCCAAAATTGGCGGATATTCGCTAATTCGTATTTGCAGGTCGCTGAGCTGTAAATGGACCTTAGAAGTGACGAACTGTGAATAGCAAAGTATCGTCTTTTATTTATTCATTATTATGTATAAACAATTTCAAATAGACTTTGTTTTGAATAGTAACTTAGTCTATGAATAAGAAGTTCGAAGATCCGTGGAAGCTTTCACATCAAGGAAACCATCGTACAAAAAATAGAGCGCGACCGGCTCAGCTGGTATTGCCACGTTCAAAGAAGAGATCATTTGAACCCCGTTAAAAAGGCAATATCAATGCACGTTGCAAAGACATCGCGATGTAGGAAAAGCAGGCCTATAAGCGGCTGGATCAGACAAAGGCGACGACATCGGCATTTCATTGGCCTCAGTAACTGAATGATCCAAAATCGGCAGGCCTGCCGATATTTTCTGAGGTCAAATAGGCGAACCCCACAGGCGGGTCAGTAGAAATGCAGTGAAGTACGAGGGTTATGATCCCTTATTTTCGGATCATAACCTCGCTGATAAAAGGAAGAAGAAGAAGAAGTAACTTAGTCTATGAGTTTAACCCTTCTAATACAATTATTTGAAGATGAATTTTCGCAGTGGATTACCAATACAATGAGAAAACAAAACTGTTTGAAATGGGTCTGAACACAAACAAAAGATTAAGTAACGAATGAATATAGTAAATTGCATTATTATCAAGTAATGTTTTCATTCTATCTGGGCGTGTTAATTCTATACGATTGGTAAGATTCGTCGTCGATGTCGCTCATGTTTCTAATAATTTACTAGTCTCTAGTATTTAAATTGTGATTGCCCAACATATTTATTCCGCATTAGTGACATTTATTCTAATTAACAATGAGTACTGTTTTTGTATACCAGTATGATTAGTCACCGATTTATTATTTTTTTGTTTTAACTTATAATGAAATTATCACGATACAACACATGCAACTAGCAGATTTAACTTTTGTTTGGTTTATGGACAGACCAGACGCGATTGATACGAGAATAGTGTACGAATGTGTTTAGTGTTTCAGATTAAGACAACTCACCTGGTGAATGGGTTGATGGATCATGTTATGATGTCCTGTTGGCATCGGCTGAAGGTACATTCCATAGGGTTGAGCTGATGTTCCACCAGCAGTCTGTGTGTTCGGCATATTAAATGGGGGTGGGGTACCAGAGTGAAAATTTTGCTTTTCATATGACTGCAAGGAGACAGATGAAATTAGTTAGCACACATTTATTTTTGTCCATTGTTCTTGTACTTACATTGACTTTGTTTAATGCTACATGACCCTTTCCATACATTGAAGATGTAATATCGGAACCAGTTCCAGCTTGTGGTGGATTTGTTACATTTTGTGATTTAGTCTGTTGATTCACACTGGATGGGTACGCTCCCTTGGTGTAGTCCTGTGTGGCCTGTGTTAGGGCATCGTAACTGGTTGAGCCATATCCAGTATTGTAGGACGGTTTGGGGAATTGACCACCAGATGCTGTGTTGGCAGCTGGAATTTGCTGCTGCAAATGCCAATAGTATATGGTAAATATTCACTTAAAGCAAGAAGAATTACAAGTACGTACCGGATAGATTGCCGGTGTACCATATTGGAAACCACCAGGCATCATGTTACCTCCATAAAAATATGCATAAGGAACGTTAAGCATTGGACCGCTAGATCCCGCCTGTTGCGACATCGTACTAGATACCTATTATCATTTATTTTCACCTTAGCACTTGCTAATTGCAAACTGAATAGGTGTATTCTCTTAATCGTGCCATCGTGCTGAACTACACACTGAATTTTGTTTTTTTAGTTACTTCTGACAAAATTGTACAATTTTAGTATGATCACCCTGCTAAAATCGAGTGTTTCGTCTCTGCCTGGTTGACACGATTTAGGGAATACGACATTTACTTACATTACTAACGGGGCTAGAGTTATTGTCAGTTCTGGTGAAGCGACCATCAGTCATTGTTGAATACGCAACAGAGCCTAAATTATCACGCACACCGGCAGCGCCCAAGCTTGTTGGCGTGTAATTCAGATCGTAGTACCCCTGCTAATACAAAACAAAATAAAAATACAAAATTAAAATGTTATCAATATCCGGCTTTCTATTAAAAATGAGAATGCGTTCGTTAAGATGTTAAAGCGAAAGGTTCGGGCTTAAACACTAAAACAAACAAACAACATGGACCAATTGTTAGGTTCAGGATACAAAGATAATTAAATTATTATTTTAATTTTTTTTTTTTTTTTGTCGAAACTTGTGTTAGGAGAAGGGGACTCGTTGGTTGTTATTTATGATTTTCTGCTGATGAAAAAGAGGTTAAGTTATGATTTTGTTTCTTGTTTGATTTTTTTTCTTTTTTTTTTTTTTTCGTTTTAGACAAAAAAAATTTTGAGACGAAAATGAGTGAAATAGTGACGTGCATTATGTGTGAATTTGTGTGTTTTTTAATGTGTGTGTTGTCATTTGCATTTTAGCAGCAGGAACTCACCACATGTGGCACTCTCTGTTGCATCATTTGTAAATCCTCGTAAGAATATACTGGTTGCTGATAGTAGGGCAATCCAGTCTGAATATATTGACTAACCATTTGGATGTTGGGCACCATTCCAGCACTGTTCTTGTTGGCGTTGGTGGCTGAGTTTGTTACTTTTGTATTTGTCAAACCTAACGACGGTGAGCTCATACTGTTTGTAGTCGCTGTTGAACTGGGAACTGAACTTACGGTGCTACTAACAACGCTGCTCGATGTTACACTTGAAACGCTATAAATAAATATTGATTCATATGATTAAATTTGATAATTTATTTAAATTATTTCAAATGTTGCCATTTGTCCTTGAAAGGAGAATTAATAAAAATAATTTGATGAAAAAACTAAACTACTAGCCACAGAGCTACTATACAAATTATGTACAATGCGCACATCTTTTCAACTACGAAGCTGCTCAAGCTAAGTTCCAGTAAAGCGTATACATATAGGTACTTACCTCGCCTACTTTATGCTGGATTTCATTAAAAAAAAAAAGATACTTATCTCAGATGGTTACAGCCTTTTACAACTTAAGAGCAGATTACTAGAACATACTATTATTAGTGTCATCCACATACCGAGTAAGATCAGGGTACGTCATCGTGCCAACACACCTACACTACACTACACAGCACGAGATAGTTGCAATAATAGACAAGACTATGAACTACAAGGAATAAACGCTAACAGCGTTTCAATGATGTCAATTGAAACTATAATAAAGGCATTTTGGGAAGTGGCAAAGCAAAGGCTACGCCGCTCTTTACTAGTTGGTCACTATCAAAATATTATCACTCGATCCATATCCTCAAGACGGAGGAATTGGAATCAAACATCGTCGTCTTAAGCTCAGAGATCTCAATATAAACGCATGGAACGAAAATGGAGTCACTATTGCTGTTGCCTTTTCTGAGAAACTAGACAGTTTCATACTCCTTTACCTTCCAAATCCGTACAATGTCTTCTTCAAAGCGAACATTTTAACTATTTTAGAAGCTGCTTTCCCAAGGAGGAGAATTCCTTTACGTAGGCTACTAAGCTACCGTTAAGCCTCTAAAAACAGAAGTTCTCATAGCGAAAGTAGTTCAATTCTGTTGCACATAACTTGGGCTCTAGACAGGCAGAATAAGATTACAATTATTTGGGTAGACGGGCCCGAGGAAAGGACATTACAAGCAGAAGCAAGGCTCAATGTAAATACTCATCGCTTGAAAGTGAAGTGTTTACCCAGAGTTGGAAGAACGCCGACATTATTCCTATAAATATGTTGCCCACAATCCTAGGGTCCGTAGTGTGTCAACAGCTAACCAGTGTTGTTGAAGGATGTCCACTTTTAGGCCAAGAAAAATTAAGATGCTGGGGCCTTATTTTGTATTGCGTTTCTTTAGCAAATGTATACAAACTTAATTTCTAAGTAATTTAAGTGACGTTTGATAGATGTTTTGACAATCTAACTTTCGGAAATGTTTGATTTTGAGTTGAGGGCCTGGCACGTACAAAGAAGGTGAAAAGGAAATGCTACGGACGCAAATTTCTTGGACATTAAACGGGCATTCAAAACCATTGTGGCACTTTAGTTAAAAAACTTTATAAATATGTTATTCAGGCGAACCCGACAGGCGGATCAGTATAAATGCGGTGAAGTGGGAGGGTTATGATCCCTTATTTTCGGATCATAACCTCGCTGATAAAAGAAAGAAGAAGAAGAAGAAGTTATTCATGGAAAATAACTAAATTGGTTTACAAGCTATTTGTGTAACAGGACCCAGAGGGTAAATGTGAATAATACATATTCAAGTGCATGGCAAATACCTATCGGTATGCCTCGAGGTTCCATATTGGAAGTTTTACTTTTTTTGTTAAACCTTCATGATTGTGGATACTCCTTGCAAAGCTAGAAAATTTGTCTGTTCGCGGATGAGCATTTTTTTTATAGCAGGAGCAATATAAATATCTGAGAATCTGTTCTACAGCGAAAATTGAAAGTGATGTTTGATTGACTTAATGTATGTGGAGATGTGAACGCGAAAGTGGAAATAAACGGTGAAACAGTAGTATGTTAAAGAAATTAAATACTTAGGTGTGCTCATTGACAATAAATTTAAATTTAATTTCCACATTAGCAAACTGTGCCTCAAAATATCGAAACAAATTGGGTTTCTTAGTAGAATCTGTCGAAATCTATCAACAAACTGTACATTGACTATTTATAATATACGTAAGCGGGTCATTTGAAAAGTTTGCGGCCTTATAGACAGACAAAAGTCATGATACAATTAATACTTGCCAAATTATCCGAATTTTTTTCTGACGGCTTGAAGGGTTGGGAGAAATGTTTGATCAAATGCATCAAGTAACAAGATGAGAAATAAAATTTTGTTTCCCTTCAAATATGCGTTTTTCTTGAAAAGTGCGGCGGAAACTTTCCAAATAACGATCGTACGATCATTTTTCTAAATTTGAACTATTGCTCCTCGTTTTATTCATGGGTAACCAACAGAATTCAACTTATCCAGAATAGAGCTATGAGTTTAATTTTAAAATGCGATATGATACAAACGCTACAATGCCTAAATGCTACCCAACGCTTGAAAGTCAACATTCTATCATAGTTATGGTATATACGAGTACATAAAATAAAATAAAACTTATATCTGTGTATTTACAGAATAATGTCGAGTGCATATCGATTCCCGGCTACCCTTATACTTAATCCTGCCATAATTTCTGTTACAAAATTTTGGGCGCACATCTTTTAAAATTTCCGCTAGGAACAGAACCGTTATTTTTTTTTTTTTTTTCAGATATGCATTATTCATATCAGACATCACGAGGCAGGTCTATAAACGCCTGGATCACATAAATGCAACGACACCAGCATTTGATTGGCCTCGGTAACCAGAAGTAGACAAAAAATTACAAAAAATTTCCCCAGTTATCTGGACGCCACCCCCCGGAGTTTCTCTGAAGCATAAACAACTGAACTTCAAAACCACTACACCAAATCGTTCTCTTTCTCTGTAACTATCCATTTCAACATTTCAACGCCCGCACTGTGTGTAAACATGTTAAGGGTATTCATAACCCCTTAAGTGCGCACAAATTTAAAGAAAAAAAAAAAAAAAAAAAAAAAAAACGTGAACGCCTATCGTCAGTCGACGGGCCATCTTTTCACTGCTCAACTGAAGAAAATTAGACTCGAAAGATGCAAGCGGCTTTGGCAGTAGCGCGCGAGAAATTACCATAAAAACACTATTTTCTGATGAGAAAGTGTTTATCGTGGAACAGGTTTTTAATAAACAAAATAATTGGCCGTCGGGAAACAAATTTGAACACAAAATGTTTACATGTTCGTTTTTTATGGCGTTTTATATATGTAACAGAATTTATTGCCGGATTGTGTACAGTAGAGCTTACTCTCAAAATAATTTGCTTTCCAGCTGTTCAACAATCTTCCCACAAATTTTAAAAACTTGCAAATCTTAAATTCATTTAACACCCCTATTATGGTTAGTGAATCGAACGTTCGACTCAAGTCGAACCTCCCGTCGAATTACTTCTGTCGCTTTATACACTTCACAGATGATATTTAATTGTTTCTTCCTTTGTCAGCACTTATTCTTTAATCGAATGAAAATGTTTGCTAACAGCAATACCACGACAGAAGCAATTCGCTGACAGCTCGACTTGAGTCGAACGTTCGATTCGCTAACCATAATTGGGGTGTAAATCTAGACTGACTTTCTTATTAAAAAATAATTCTTTGTAAATATTTGTTTAAAAATAAATAAATAAGTTATTATTATCATTAAGAGTTTCTTTAAACAGATAATAAAAAAACAATTCAAGTATATAAACTTAAAAATAACGACTTTAAAGTTCTTAATATTCATTATGACTAGGGATAACACACCACAACCTGTTAACTAATGGTCATCACGCCACCAAGGTTGGCGCCCTTGAAGTGAAGGCAGATATATTTCAATTCTTGTATCAATGCCATAGCCGTGCATAAGTAGATTTAACTTTAGGAGCAACGGATGAAATCACACTTTTTAGACCCAATTTGTTTCATTTAAATAGAAGCAGATAATTGTATTGCCTGTGGGTTTGTATAATATGCAACTACTATAGATTTTCAATCGTTGTTTCGCAACTTACAGTCTTTAACGTTTGAAATATGTATATTTGAGAGGTAAAACATGAATAAAATGCAATACAAACCAAAAAGAAGTATCATGCATGCTATAGAACACACAATAATAAAAATTAAACAGAGATAAAATATTTCTTAAATCACTCTTTGTAACTTTTATACAAGTAAATATGATTTAAATTAACAAAACACAGTACAACACATGCAGCTGATCGGAATTTTCATTCCATAACTCTTACCTTTCATAATGAGAACTAGACGATGTAGTGGAGGTATCCTTCAGTTTAGCACTACTAAAGTTACTGTACTGAGATGATGAAGTGCTTGTGCTACCAGTGAACCTATATGTGATGCGATTTGATTTTAGTAAGTTAATTGGGTCACACAATTAAGAAAATAGAATGTAAATTAAATTTAGAATAAAAGAGAGAGAGAGAGAGAGAGGGAGAGAGACAGACAGACAGACTGAGAGAAAAAGGAAAATAAAAACAATATTTTGCTTGAGGAGATGAGTTCCAACCAACGGTGACTACATGGATATGGCTAAGTTAAAATAAAAACAAACGAAATGGAAAACATAACATATTGTGTGCAGTGGAGGGAAGAATTGAGGAATGACATTATGGGTTTACAATCAAAAACAAGGAAGGATGTACATCGTCTTGCTAGCGGCGTAAGTTCCCGTATAAAATATGGAAGATAAGGTAACAAATGTTCATTATACGTTCCCGAGAAGCATTAAATGTCTCGTGAGAAAAAAAGAATTTGGAGCAATAGGAAAACACCTCCTTGCTACATCTTTTTCTTCCTGTTGAAAGCCTAGTTTGCTATTCCAAGTAAAACTATTACAAAATATCTCCTTTACGAAATGACAAGCGGTGGGTATTGATGGCATCCCTACCGTACCGTAAGCACCGCCAAACACATCGGCTGAACTACAACACCCGCTCATACGGAGAGCGTGGGAAAATTAACAATTTCTCGAGTGGAAAAGAGGGATGTTTATCAAGCTTTCGAAAAGGGAAATCTGATGGACTGTGGAAACTGGAGAGGTATATGCGTTCTACCGGCCGTAGCCTAGATAAAAGCTAGAATCATATTAGAACGCATTAAGAAACATTTATATTCAACTCTCGAAGTCGAAAAGGCAGGCATGCAGGATCTTCCTACATCGACCACATAAACACCTAACTGATCATAATAGAGCAATGCGTCGAGTATAGGACTCCGCTATATCTATTGTTTGGGCAGCTTGAATCGAGATGCTATCTGGTTGGCCTTGCGCAGGAGAGGTATCCCAGGAAAACTCATAGCTATTATCAAGGCTATACACGAGGGAAGTCTTACACAATGGTAATGTGACGGAAGATTTTGAAGTCCAAAGTGGAGTATGTCAGGGGTGCGTACTGTCACCACTGGTGCCTCTATATTAATTTCGTCGAGTGTATATAAAATAACTTCCTTAGGACCTTAAATTGTATTAAGGACGTTCTATCACTTACTTCAACCAAATTCAATTAGTAAAATGTTTACAGTCATTAAAGCAAGTTAACCCAAAATAATAGTTGATGCCAATGGAGATGATATGAAAGACCATGAAAATATGATATTCAAACTTACTTCCAATTATTGTGTTCCATACATCAAATTACAAATAAATGTATGTAAACACAATTTGTGCTTCCAGCTAAATGATACTGATGCAATTGTTAGCACACTCGGAAACAATTAAAATGGTAAGCAATTTTTTTTTTATATGAAAATTAAAAGCAATAAAGACATACACATGTACGTACACATAAATAAAAGCATACAAGGGTGTAGGTAGTGGTAGTGTATAACATAAAACAAAACTTATAAAAATAATTATATAGTAGTGAGTAATAAATTAGTAAAATTGTGTAATGTGTAGGAGCATACATACCCTGTATTGTTCGAAAGACCAGTACCACCGTAAACACTTTGGCTATTTTGGTACGCACTTTGCTGTGATGGATAAGCCGATGTTGTCTGATTGCTTTGGTACTGGCTGGATAAATATCCGGCATTGGAATTTGCACTGTTAATTGTTTAGGGAAAGAAGAACAAAGTTTTGGGATATTCTAGTCAACTTGTTAAGATATTAATTAAAAAAAAAAAAAAAACCAAAGATAAATAATAGTTCAAAACACGCACTATTTTTTTTTTAATTAGCAAGGTTAATTAATATTAATGTTGTGTAAGATAATGCGAAGACTGTTTATAAAGTTAAACGTACAAAAATGTATAGTTCTCCAAATCATCTCAAAATGTAAATCAACTGAATGAAAAAAAAAAGAAGACTCGCCCTGAAATTGGCGTAAGCTGCTGTAAGATTATAAATCATGCTTCAGTTTAAAGTTTTTTTATGGACTCGGACCGTGGTGCCCCTTAGAGTTATATACGCAGTGATTGGGTGCAAAGGAAGAAAGATGAGAGTTAAAGGAGGTAGAGAGAGGTGTCGATGCGTCCTAGTTTTGAATTTTTGTATATTTAGATTCCTGGAAATACTGAACCTAAGAGTACTACCACACACACCACATTCGTTTTGCATTAAAAAAAAACTTTTATACTTCACGGTGCAACCGAAAACGACTGTAAGACGGAGGATGGTCTGTTAAAAATGCAGAGATCGAACTGACGAACAGGCGGGATGTTAACCACCTTAAGTCAAATTACTATACATATATTCCATCCGAACAATTGTGGTGGAAGTATCCATACAGGAGCCCTAGGCTCCTCACATTTAGGCGATGTTTGGTTGTATGACTGATCACCAATCAAACATGCTGAACACGATCACTAGAACTTAAATATGTTGCAGGAGCTTGTGCATAAACATGCCAGTTGTATTCAAGTTTCGGTGTATATGTATCTAACTTATAATATAGTGGAAGATCTTCTTCTTCCTTTTCTCAGCGAGGCTATGTTCCAAAAACAAGGGATCACAACCCTCCCGCTTTACCGCATTTCTACTGATCCGTCTGTGGGGTTCGCCTATAATATAGTGGACGATGACATAATTAAATGTAAAAAAGTTGGCATCCATGTCTTATAATACAACATTACACCGTAGGTAGTTTGCATGTACTTCTTAGGGTAGTGAAATATTTCTTACACCGCTTTAGGAAACCTAAACATTTCGCTGCATTCTTGGCGATTTCGAATACATGGTCGTTCCAACAGAGTTTGTTGTTGACACACATACCGAGCATGGAAAGTTTTTCGGTTTCTACAATGCAAGTGCCATTCATGGATAATGGCTGATGAGTAGGGTTTCGCTTTAATGACAGAAGACAGCATTGAGTCTTGGAAGCATTAAATTCCACTCTATTGGTTAAGCCCCATTTAAATATGCCGTCAAGGTAGGAATTTAATGTGTTTAACATACGTTGTCGTTCTTCACCCACGGCCGAAGAGCAGGGTCGTGAGTTTGGGATCGAATATGAAAAGCTGAGGGTGCTGTCATCAGCAAAGGAATGGATTGGATTAGAAGTTGCAGACAGAAGATCATTTATGAAAATGAGAAAAAGAGTCGGAGACAAAACAGAGCCTTGGGGGACACCAGCATTTATTTGGTGAGATTCAGACTTGAAGCCGTCCAAAATAACTTGAATTTAACGGCCCGAAAGGTAGTTTCTAATCCATAGAAGAAGAGTATCATCGATTCCAAATGCACGCATTTTCGACAAAAGAGTTTGATGCCAAACTCTGTCAAATGCTTTTGAAATATCAAGCGCAATAATCTTGCTTTCACCAGAGTGGTGCAGAGATTCGTTCCACTTATCGGTGAAATATGACATCAAATCACCAGTGGACCTGTTGCCACGAAAGCCATACTGTCGGTCATTGAGGAGCTTTCGTGATTCAAGATATTTCATTAGCTAACGGTTTATCAGCGTTCCCATGACCTTGGAAAGAAGGGACGTAAGTGCAATGGGTCGGTAGTTGGAGAGAGAAGAAGAATCGTCTTTTTTAGGTGCGGGCTGGACAAATGCTGTTTTCCACTTACTCGGAAAGAGACCTGAAGAGTAGGATCGGTGGAAAAGCTTATGCAGTGGTTTTGCCAGCGAAGAAGAAACCTTTTCAGAAGAATAGGGGGTATACCATCTGGACCAGCGGATTTGTGTATGTTAAGACATTTGAGTACTCCTGCAAATGTACGAGTGCGAAAGTGGACTTGTCCCATGGAAAATTCTACGACCTCAAGTACAGGTGGAGACAAAGCACTATCTGGCAGTGTGGAGTTTGCTGCAAAGTGAGCAGCGAACAGATTAGCTTTGTCTAAGGGGAAGCTTATTGCTCAAAACAATACTGATAGAAATTGCAAAATACTTTTTTACACTTAGCTTTGCGTCACTATTACGAGATAACGTTCATCACCCCTACCGATCTATATTTATTTTAATGGGAACTTTTGAAACGAGAAGAAAAATCGATGGTGTTGTGTTTTTCATGATTTATTATGTGCCAGGGTTGGTTAGTGGCATAAATTTATATACTCCTTCTCAGGCGCTCAGACAAATTATCTCTTTACTTAAAGTCCCTACACATTCAACGGTATACGGTCTACGAGTGCATACATATTTAAGGCTAAGGGTTAAAAATGATTTAACTTAGAGGTTTGTGCGCCCAAAAATCTATTTAAGTCATCATCTATTTTTTTTTACATAATTTGCGCGCACTTAATGGATTATGAATACCCTTAACATGTTTTTACACAATGCGGGCGTTGGAAATGATAGATAGAGAGAGGGAGAAAGATTTGGTGTAGTGGTTTGAAGCTCTGTTGTTTATGCGTCAGAGAAACACCGGGGGTGGTGTCCAGATAGCTGCAGATTTTTGTTATTTTTTTGTTTTTGCTTCTGATTCACAGTATTTTTTTCCCGATAACCGATGTCATAGGCAAATTACCATCAACAGAGCGAACAATTTTTCCGGCCATATGACCAAGCTACTGCCAGTTTTATGCCCTCGCAATTGATCGGACTGTCCATATGTATTTCATGAGAAATAAATAAATGCTTGCCGACGTCCGGATTACTTTGAACCATGAACCATTAGCGTTGTAATTGACGACGTTACCACTACATCATTGCCGCCCCCAATGTCAATGATTGAATGTACTCGTATACTTATTTTGAATTACTAAAACTACTGAATTTTTCCAAGCCTTTTGATTGTGAAAATCAGGAAAATATTCAAGGTATTTCAATTAAAGTGTAACTAACTTCAGATTGCTGTATCTTTGGAATCGAAATGTCAACCGCTTTTCAACGTTGATTTGTACAAGTAATTCAATTGTCTGTGCAATGCAAATAACCTTTTAAGAAAAAACACCACCAACAGACGGGATGGACTTACAAACGAAACGTGATTCATTGATTGCACTTTATTTGGGAAAGAAATCGACTTTAGCGATAATTCGTGAATTGCGGCATCTAAACGTGAATCGTATCTTCCTCTATTGGATCATAAAACGATATCAGAACACCGATTTAGTAAATAAAAAAAAAATACGGTGCCGGTCGTCGACTGACTGCAACGTTAACTGCGAACGTAAAGAAGGTAAGAAGCAAATTGGCGCGAAATCCATGTTGCAACAGAAACGCGATGCCAAAAGAGTTGGTGTGTCTGCCGCAAGCATGCATCGTATTTTACGGAATAAGCTGATAGTCTAGCCTTTTAAAATACAAAATGTACCTTACAGTTGCCCGAAAGCAATGGAGCTCCAAAAATCGAAGGCGTTGAAGTAGCGGCTCGTTTGTGGCGGCTTGAAAAATTTCGTGTTCACTGATAAGACGTTTACTGTGCAGCAATTCGCAAACAAAGCGATAGTTTGGTTGGCTGAACGCTATACTATGAATTTGGATCAATTGCGGGTATTTCGTCGTCAAAACAAGCGTCCGTGACGGTTTGGGCTGGAGTAACCGAGAATGCATGCGCTCCGATCAGTTTTGTGCTGGCGGGAGTGAAAATTAACGCCGGAGTTTAAAAAGAAGTAGTGTTGGAAGGTTGGGTAAGACCATGGCCAGACAAACATAAAAAAAAGAGCCGCTGGATTTTCCAACAGAACTCTGTACCCGGTCAGCCAACACAGCTCACGCTTGGTTTCGAGAAAACGTCCCTGACTTCATTTCAACGGCAAATTGGCCTTCGTCCTCGCCCGACCTCAAGCCAATGGACTTCGTCACATGGGAGATTTTGAAGAGCAAAGTCAGCAACAAAAAATATGAAAGCGTTGAAACCTTAAAACGTGCAGTAGTCAGTTAATGGAACGAAATTCCACAGTGCCATTCGAGACTCATGCAATGCATTCTGTTACATTTCAATTGAAATACCCTGTAATTAACAAATATGGAATTGAGACCTCTAATAAAGAGTACCGTCAAAAATGTAGTATTCTTGGAATTACTCTTCATAACCAATATCTTGCGAGATGCTTATTCAACCAATCAATTTAATACATAATTTTCTACTTTTGTTTAAATTCATAAGCAGCTTCTCATTATCGTTTTAGAAAAAATGTAAAAACAAACCTCAAAGTAAACCAAAAGATGTAAAAAAAAAAATAACAAAATTGAACACAAAAACAAAATCGAATCGAACTAAAAGGAAAAATCATAAACCCTCTACTTACCTCGGATTATTCACGGTACTGCTACTGCTTCCGCCCACGGGAATGTTTTGCGTTGAGCCACTACTATTCACGGCATTACCAGCAACAGAATTCGATGAACTATTTACAGAAGATACATTTGCCTGTTGCTGATAAGAATTCACAGAATTCTGATTATACGAATTGTAGTTATTCGACGGTGGTTGGTAGGTACTGGCCGACGAAGCCTAAAATTTGATTAACGAATAAAATTACGGAAAAATTAAAGAATTACCACGATAAGATATTCGCAATTTACTTGTACGTTAGCATAACTGGCACTATTGTAGGCCTGACCAGTTGCTGTCGGTTGGTATGATGATGATTTGTTTGCTGATGAACTTGAATTGTACGAGCTTTGGTAACCAGTTGTACTTGATGTATTCGACTGATTGTAAGGATCATTTTTGGACAACTGATCCAAAGAACTATTGGTTTGGGCATTCATTGAACCCACACCGCTTGTATTTTGCTGCTGCTGGACATTAGATGAATTGCGCTGAGAATAGCCCGATGTAAGACTATCCGACTGTAAAAAGAAATTGTTTAATTGTCCAACGAAATGTACTTGGTGGTATTCTTACGATTTGCGAATTCTGCAATCCAGCTGAAAGTACAGCTTGTTGTTGCGAGCTTGACTTTGTTTGGTAGTCATTCGGAACAACCTCTTGCGACTGAACAATCTGCTGATTATCAATTGTTGCTGCGGAATTGAACTTCTCAGGCAATGCATCAAATGTATCCTCTGTACCAAAATCTAGACCACCGAATTGCACATCCAAATAACCAATGTTATTAAGGGTGTCTCCAGGCATTTCCACTGCAGTTGCTGGAATCTATTAAATATAAAATTATTATATTATTGTTGCGATATCAGATAATGTATTAACCCCAATGCACGTTGCAAGCACAGTATTGACATAGTTTCGAAGACGAGCGTATGCAGCTTTCATTGTGCTAACGAGAGGGGTTCGGGTCAGAGTCGAAATTAAAATCTATTTACGGCAAAGCTGATGTCTTTATTTTTTTAGAATAAGCTCTGGATAGGTTGACGAGAATAGCCTTGGAATGGAGGCCGAAATCAAATAGGGCGTATAAGAAAAACTTCAAGTCCTAGAGTATGGAGATGATGCTTATCATTTAAGCCACAGGCTCGGCAATATTCTAAGCAAGCGATTCAGAACTTTTCATGTAGGATACTACTGATTTTGCTTAAGCCAAGAGTTAAAACTGTTTATTATTAGAAATTTGTAGAATTTTTTGAGAGCATAATTTTGTTCGATTTGTTTGATCCAAAAATAGAAGTATACTGATTTAATGTATTTCAATAGAAATCAATCATTTTATTTTAATCAAGGGTAAAGTATAGAGCTTAAAACATACTTATACATTATATGAAACACGCTTCAGTGTTGTCAGTAAGGGCCATTATAAATTTCAAGATAATGATATCTGGTGACTCAAATGTACCCAGATACATTAGACAAATCCTTTTATTTCGTTGATGAAGAAGGAAAAGATGTATCAAACAGAAATAGGAGAGTATCTTAAATGTTCGTTAAAGCTAGGTACACTTAAACTGATTGTTAAATAATGAATATTTGTCCATCGAAGTATCGATATAACGAGCCAATATTTCAAATTCCAAAAATTCTATATATTGTACAATAATTGAAATTCGACTACTCGATATTTTTGTTGTACAAAAGCGAGTTTTACGCTCGTAATTTAGTTAAAGAAAAAATTGTTTTTCAGTTTCAGTTAACGAGGAGGCCTGTGTCCTGTTTCTGTTCTCCTTTTTGTGGGGAAATCTCTGATCGTCTGTTGATGACAGTGTCTGGAGATAACATTACGGTGTCACAGTAGAACCGTGACCTAAAGAAGCCAAGTAGTAGTAGTATCGCAGTAGTTTTGATGCATCTACCTATTATTAGCTTTAATCACTGCTCCGGCATGAGTCAGGCTCTTAACAAATGACATTGATGAACAGACACTGTTAAGTGCTGGTTGTTTCTATCGAATGAGCCTTGTCTAGCTAATTAATCAGCCACAAGGGATGACGTTAAGCTGTTTGAATACCTTATTAAGAGATGAGCGACAGTCTTGCACTGCCATAGATTTTACTGAGTAAGTCGCGAAAGATAGATCTAAATCCTGTTTGACTATCAATGTAGATTTCAATTTCTGTACGCGATGTTGGATTAATTGAAAGTCAAATGACAATCAATCAAATGGAAAATACTGCGATGGCTCGGTAGATTGAAGGATAGGTGAAATCTAGAGCCACCGGTAAAGATAGATATTGAATCATTGTGAAGGACGTTTTTCTGTCCGGTATTAGTACTTGAAGCCCATGCTCAAGTCAACCATCGGAAAGAGCAAGAGGCGGATCATCCTTGTTTATAAAAGAATGTATCGAATACTCAGCGGAAGTAAAGATTGAATTAGAAGCAATGCAAGTAAGCACGGTACGTGTTAGAAATAGACATTTTGCCTTCAACATTTCGTCTATATATTGTCCACTGCGATGTAAACTTGAAGAAAGTGATTTCACAAACATCTTCAACTCCCTTAAACCAAATTTTATTATTGGTGGCGACTTCAACGCGAAACACCCATTCTGGGGTTCAAGGTACGCCTCTCAGAAAGGTAGAAAGCTTTATAATGCGGGTATGCAATACAGTTGTGATTTTCACTCGACGGGTAAACCAACATATTGGCCGACTGATAGAAATAAGTTACCAGATCTGATCGATTTCTTTGTTGTTAAAGGAATATCTGGCAACTGTATACAAGTTGAAGAAAGCTTTGATCTCTCCTCTGATCATTCTCCAATCATTATGACGATAAGCGATGCTCTGATTAAAAAAGTAGGACCGGTCAGATTAACCAGCACGAAAACTAATTGGGATGGCTTTAAAAAAGTTATTGAAGCAAATACTGAGCTGAGCGTATCACTTAAAACGCCATATGAACTTGAACTTGAAGTTGATCGCTTCGTCGAAATCCTACAGAATGCCGCGTGGAAGAATACTCCCAAACCAAAGAAAACGCCGGCAAGCTACATTCAAACTTATCCGCAGGAAATAAAAGATGATTAAGGAGAAGAGAAAAGCACGCAAAACTCGGGCTCCGCAACATAAAGCACATCTTAACCGTTTATGCAACTCACTAAAAAGTTCTATTAAAAACCTTAAGAATAATGAAATGCAAACTTACCTAGAAAGCTTAACGGCAGAAAAAGATTCTAATTACTCGCTTTGGAAGGCTATAAAAGGTATTAAAAAACCTCAAATTCAAGCCGTCCCAATTGGGAAAAATCAAGGCTAATGAGCCAGGCATGATAAAGAGAAAGCGCAAGTTTTTGCCACCCACCTGGAAGAAACTTTCAAACCGTTTGATGGACAAGCTCTTATTGAAAATATATATACGTCTTATATAGCCAATAGCGTAATAAGAAATGCAACACTTACCGAACTTAAGGAAGAAATAAAGAAACTTAGACCTAAGAAGGCTCCTGGATACGACCTAATTACGGGAGAAGTTCTTAAAGCACTACCAAGAAAAGCTCTAATTAAGCTTCTGTTCATTATAAACGCCGCACTTAGACTAGAATATGTTCTCAGTCAATGGAAAGTCGGCGAAGTTATAATGGTCCTTAAACCCGGAAAACCGCCGAATGAAAAAAACGTCTTAAAGACCGATTTCGCTTTTTCCAATTATATCCAAAGTATTCGAGAGAATATTGATTAGGCGAATACAGCCGGTAATAGAAGAAAGGCATCTCATTCCGGATCATCAATTCGGATTCAGAAGTAAGCATTCTACAGTTGAACAAGTACATCGAATAACACATGTAATCGAAAAGTTACTTGAAGAAAAAAAGATTTGTTCAAGCGTATTCCTTGACGTCTCTCAAGCCTTTGACAAGGTCTGGCACGAAGGCTTAAAGTTTAAATTACGACAAGTTCTGCCAGAGCACCTATATAATATTTCGAAGAACTACCTTACGAATAGACTATTCCGCGTCATATGTGGAAATGAATATTCAGATTTCGAGGAAATAATGGCTGGGGTGCCGCAAGGAAGCGTTCTTGGTCCAGTCTTGTATCTATTATACACCCGTGTTATACCGCAAGTAGAAGGCACTGAGCTAGCTACATTTGCCGACGACACTGCTATCTTGACAGTAGGTAAAACGGTCGAAGAGACTACAGAAAAACTGCAAGAAGCTTTGGATAGAGTAAATGAATGGACAAAGGTTTGGCGAATCGCACTTAACGAGACCAAATCTGTTCATGTAAATTTTACTTATAAGAAAATAAATAATTTGCCGATCTTTTCAAACTCGGTTCAAATTCCGTTTGCAAACGAGGCTAAGTATCTTGGCATGACACTTGATGCAGAGCTGAAATGGAAAACGCACGTTAAGAAAAAACGCAAAGAACTAGATAATAAATATCGAGAAATGTATTGGTTACTTGGAAAATATTCCAAGATTAATATAGAGAACAAACTGCTTTTATATAAGCAAGTGCTAAAGCCCGTATGGACAGACATATGGTATACAACTCTGGGGTTGTACCAAAATAAGTAATATTCAAATTTTACAAACTTTTGAAAACAAAGTGCTAAGAGGTATTGTTAATGCGCCATGGTATATCAGAAATAGCGATATCCATAGAGATCTTGGCATTAAAACTATAGAAGACAAAATTCGAACCTACGCGAGAAAGCATAGAAGTCGACTAGGAAGTCACGTAAATATTACAGTCCTCCAAGTTTTGGAAGAAAGAAATTTACTGCGCCGTCTACAAAGAACCAAACTTTTAGACTTAGCGCGATAAGTAACCGCGTCTAAACTGCGGAGCTGGCAGGAACTTCTAATGGGAAGGTCCCTGCAAAACCTTATTACGTGAAATGAAAACTACTTGATAAGTCGAATACTTAGTTGTAGTAAAAATGAAAACAAGCCTGTTTTGAAGGGAGGTTATTTAGTGGGTAAGAATCCCACACTATGAGCACGCGCTGTCGATCCTCATAGAGTCTTGTTAAAGATTTTCACCTACCCTCGGAAAAAAAAAAAAAAAAAAAAATGTTTTAAATCAAATAAAAGGATACTTCGAGTACTAGGGAGCTTAGTTCAAGAAATAACTTCATACAATCCACAACTATGGGTAAAGGAAAGACATTAACCAAGGAGGAAATAGGCCAAATTCGAGCTTACCGGGAACAAGGAAAATCCATCCGTTTCATAGCCAGCAAGATTGGAAGAGGCGCCACTGTTGTACCCAGCTTTATTTAGGACCTGGAGAAGTATGGAAAAAACCGCAAATGAAGAGTCAGCAAAGCAACAACATGTCAGGAAATGCGAGCGATACTGAGAGCTGCTTCAAATTCAAGGCTCTCCGTAAGTAAAATTAAGGCAGAAACTGGAGTTACAGCTAGCAGACCGACTGTTCATCGCGTGATACAGAAGGCCAGCCATATTCGCCATGAATAAATGAAGAGGAAACCATTGAATGCGGCACGTAAAATCCAGCGACTTGAATTTGCAACAAGTCACATTAGGTGGAATCGAGAGTGGCAGACCGTCGTCTTTTCTGAAGAAAAAAAATTTAATTTGGACGGACCTGATGGATACAGCTGTTATTTCCATGATTTGAGAAAAGAAGAAATGCATCTTCAAAGGCGGCACAGCAAATGAGGTGGTGAAATGGTATGGGGAGCAATAAGCTATTACGGAACTGTGGAGCTGGATTTCCGAACCTCCAAAATGACGGCAATCACTTACAAATCGATCCTGGAAAGAGCTTTTCCGCAGTTCTCGGATATGTTTGGTGGACAGCGATGGACTTTCCAACAAGCCAATGCACCGATACATACCGCACGGACAACAAAAGCCTGGATTCAGAACCAAAATGTAAATGAATGGCCGCCATATTCACCCGACCTGAACATCATGGAAAACATGTGGGGTTGGCTTTCAAGAAGAGTCTACGAAGGAGGAAGGCAATATGATGAAACGGGAGAGATTTTGAAGCAATAAAACGAGCCTGGTCCGAAATTTCGCTAGAGTTCGTAATCTAGTGAGACGGAGTGTATTGCAGGCTGCATAATATAAGAATTTTGGTACGCCCAAAATGCAGGTCTATTGTCAGGACTCCCGGAGTCTTAAGGTCGAATTTGTAGCTAGTTCAAAGCCAAATATGTCTATTGAAAGTAAGTGAAGTATGGTTCTTCCTGTAGTGCGAGAGGTTCTCAGCGCACCTTTAGTCCCCATCTAGGGCCTACAGCTTTTCTTGCACAAATATTAAGTAACTATAGCCTTCCTTCCAAATTAAATGTCTAGCTTTTGTTCTTGATAGCTAGCACTTCCTGAAATATTTAGATTAGTGCATTTAAGCTTTCGGGGTGTTTTCGCTTAGAAATTTATAGTTGTTTGTGAATAGAATAGTGTTAGCCGGATTTACATTTAGTCCAGCGAGCAGCTTTGTAAAAACGAACGGAAAATATAAGCGAGTGTCTGTGGGTGTTTACCTGACACTGACATAGCAACATCGTGTGCACATGCAACCACTTTACATCCCATATTCTCTATGGAAAGGAGTTCATATAGAATCAGGTTCCATAGAAATGGAGACAGTATACCTTCTTGTTTGTGTTCTATATCCATAATTAGAAAAGTGAAGTAGTCGTAAATGGTTCTCGTATCTTTAATTGAAATACGATTTGGGTGAAGTCTTGCCCAAAGACAGGAGGATTATGGTTAAGAATTAAAATATGGGCTTGCTTTTCCTGCATAATTTGTCAAGTTTTGCGTAGTCTATGATAACAACATCCTCTAAGTATTCCTTGCTATTTTATTGTAATGAATGACCGATTCGTTCAGAGGCAAAAGAGCTGTTCGCCCAAAGGGTATGCAAACAAATGAAAGAAGAATGTTGCCAGCAACCGTACTCGGGACCGTGTTCAATTAAAACAAGAGACTCTTTTAATTTGTTAAGCAACAGTTTAAAGCTAAGCTATTACCTGGAATCGAAGTACCTAATACATATTGAAAGTTCATATAAAATCAAAAAAATAAATCTTTAGATTACATACCTTCGACGGTGGAGGCACTTTGGCTCTCGCTCTGCGCACAGCTGGCTGCGACGAAACATTCTGATCCCCAAATACTGTTGCATATGACGGCGGATATTGCACAGACGAATTTTGATACGAATTAACCGCCTGCTGAGAAACGACGGCTGCTGCTGCGGCCGCTGCTGCTGCTGCAGCCGCTGCATTCTGCGATGTCAACGAATTGAAATACTGAGATTGTTCCGCCGACAGAGTCGATGAACTCTTCAATTGCTGTGCATCCAAGCCACTCAGTCGCATATTATGACCAGCATTCGACGAATGAATGTCGGGGAACTGAGCTGGATTAAGAGTACCAGCTCCAGACACCGCTACACTCGAATTATTATTCACCACCGCACTACTATACTGCTGTACCAGATCGTCATTGCTCAGATGGGACGATTGCTGCTGCGATGGCTGTTGTTGCTGCTGCTGCTGAGTACCAGCAAGATGCAGCTCCAAACCAGGCGGTGCTGACAATTCAGCACTACCACCGCCGCCAACCCCACCAACAGCTGGTTGTTGGCTCTGCTGCAGATTACTCGGTGTAAACACTTTACTATCCTTCAGTGATCCAACATATTCCTCATTGTCCCAATCGCCCCAAGCATCGTCTTGTTGCTGCTGTTGTTGTTGTTGTTGCTGTTGTTTCTCAGCATTTGTGGCAATTGTATTGTCCCACAATTCGACCTCTTGATGGTCTTGATCCTGATGACGTGAGTAATTACTACGACCGCCTTGATCTCGTCCCATGCCCCGTTGACCAAGGCGACCACCACGAGCACCTCGTCCAACATAACCACCACCACGACTGGAGCCCCGGCCGCGATTGCCGCTACGGTACCCGCCATCGCCGCCACCACGACCAGAAGAGTCTGCAAGATTCCTCTCGTTTTCTCGAGCCTCTCTGCCACGCCCTAGAAAAATAAAAAACAGAAACAGTTATTTTAAAAATGTTTTCTTCCGTAAAAAAAAGATTTACTTACAGCCGCGACTGTCGTTGCCACCCCGCCCCCCGCGTGTGCTACTCCTATTGCGGGACTTCTCTCGTTTATCCGTGTTAGCGTTTGCATCAGTCCATTCACCATCGCCAGCATTCTCACTTGATGAATTTGCGGGGCGACTTTTCTTCTTCCTTAACGTCTCAAATGCTCCCTACAATTAATTCACAATTTAAAAGATAAATAATCCAATTGGCTTAGACATTGCTATTAACTTACCACTGGAAGTGTTTCTAATAAGAATACAACAGCTCGCTCCAAATTATTATCGCACTCATACAGTGCACAACAGACTTCCTCTTCAGACCTCTGAGTCATTTCAATCAATGTTGCGACTTTCTCAGGCATTTTTGGATCTTCAGCGACACTATTGATCTCTGCGGCCTGGGCAATACGAATCTGATCTAATGTGGGCTACAAAAAACAAAAACAAAAAAAAAGGGAGAATTTCATTATGCGCTCCAAGGATGTGTAAAGTGTTGTCATAGTTAACCTTTAGTACCTTTGGTTGTGATTTCTCTTTCTCTGTTTTGCCTACATCACCTTTTTTATTAGATGTATCGCCACCACCAGAATTTGATTTTTTCTGGTTGCGACCACCGCCGCTGGATCGATTTTGTGTGCTCATGTCTATGTACACTGTATTTACAAATTAGCTGTAATAGAAATTAAAAAAATATATATATAGCTGCATTGATTCACATAGTGCTGCTCTCTTATACTCGCAAACCATATTCAAGTATTCACAGTGGGATAATTTGAGAACTTTAGAAAATTGCGAAATATTGCAAAACCTCGGGGAATACAAATTCTTCGATGTCGATAGAAAGAGAACTTCGGTATACAAAAGTAGAGAATGCTGCTGGAATATAGGAATTTTCCAGAACAGTATGTACACTGCCGTCCATAAGTTTCCGGACAAATCATCAATCAAAATTATCTATCTGTGCAGGGCTCCAATGAACAAAATTCATTCAAACCCTGTTAGGGTTGATAATAGACATTCAACCTGATTGTCGTTGGCGTTTGTCGTTTTTCGACGATTGTCGTTTTATTCTTCTGATGTAGCACGAATCCATTTTCATAACTTTTTCACTGTCAAAGAGTTGTAATAGTGTTCCGCACGACAAACAAATTGTTAGTAATGTTTAACGGTCAGCAGGTCGTAGCTATGAATAAAACGACAATCGTCGAAAAGCGACAAACGCCAACGACAATCAGGGTAATTATTACATCTCGAAACAGGCAAAGAAAGGGTTTTATGAAAAAGGAGCGGAAAAGAGCAATTAAACAAAACTGCAAATGTTATTAACGTGCCATAAAAACAAAAAACCTACCATAAAACGAAAATAATTTAGTTTTTTGTATAAAGTTTGCCAAAAAAACTGCAATTCAGATACTTTTTGGGAGAACTAGGTTTATTTTATAACTGTAAAACAAACCTATTCTTCCGGCGCCAGTTAGTTTTAAAACTTCAATACTTAAAGTTAACCGATAAATCAGTCCAGAAAAAAAACATCAAATGGGAAAAAATAAGGAAAAAAGTTAAGCAGAACGTTCTGGCACTATAACATTGCATAAAGAAGGGACTACAGTGCGTGCTATTGCAGAGAAGCTCAAAATATGGAAGTCAACAGTGCACGATATCATACGTCGCTTAAAAGAATCATCGACTCTTTAACATCAAAGCAGGAGGACCAGACTATAAAAATAATAAGAGTGATCGACGGCTTACAGCTCCAGAAATCTGTGCAGAGTTCAACCATTCGCACTCAAAGTAGATATCAGTAACACCGACAAAAGCTACCGCAGGTCTTCAAGGTAGAGTAGCACTTAGAAAACCATTGGTATGACGTCAAAACAAATTCAAGGGTCTAAATTGGGGAAGAAAGCCCCAGGATTGGACATTAACCGACTGCTCGAAAGTCTTACGGACGAATGAGTCCAAATTTTAAGTTTTTGGGCAAAAAAGTAGTCTACGTTCGGCAGTCTGCTGAAAAGAAAATACTCCCAAGCTGTGTGGTCCCAACAATCAAGCATGGCGGTGGTTCAATAATGGTTTGGAGATGTTTCTCTTACGCTGGTGTTGGAGACGTCCGTACCGTATCGATGGAATTATGAATAAGGAGAAGTACAGACAAATGCTAGAAGAACACACCATACCATCGGGTTTGTGATTAATAGGTCCTGGATTCTTCCAAGCTTTGCCGAGGATACATAGACCAAGAAGAACAAAAAGAAACACTGACAAATATGAAATAGCCTGCCCCATCAGCCGACCGCAACCCAATAGAGCTGCTTTGGGATGAACTTGACAGAGATATTCGAACACAGTGACCAACATCGAAAGACAAGCTTTGCGAGATCCTTCAAATAGCCTGGAGATCAATAACAAAGGAAACCATTGAGAAGTTGATCGATAGAATGCCTACATTGACAGCCACAGTGGTGCAAGTACGAGGCGGATTTGTCGACGAAATAGAGGTTTAACTCTATTTTATTATATAAGGGCCGGTCTGTTCACTTTCGGTTAACTTTAACCAGTGGTTATTCCAGCTTTTTATTTGTTACTTTCGATCATTTTTTTCATTTGACTACATAAATATAATATTGATGAAGCTATTTACAATAAATTTTGATTATTAAAATTAATAATGGACGGCAGTACACATAGTAAAAATGATTGTAAGCGCTGCCGAAAAATTAATTTTAAATATTTCTCCATTGCAGAAAGACTGTATATTTTTGTATTGTGAGGTTGTAGTAGCGAAAATATTTTAAGCCAATCAATTCAAATCGACCCTAAGCTCTACCTGTGAGGTACTTTTTTTATGGGAAAGATAAACCCAATGACCAATAAAACAATTTTTATTGTTTTCCATCCAGAACGATCTAGATCGAATTCTAGAATCTCTTCACCATTGGACTCGGAATGCGCTATGAGAAGTTCAAAGACCAAAACAAATAAGCAAGAACACTTTCAGATTAAGAAGTATGGATAGTCGTAATCAGAAATGGAAAGCTAGTTATCGCTAATATGGATGTGAGTCATCGAGGCAATAAAAACAGGTATGTATGTACGTACGAGAGATTGAAACGAGTCGAGCACATTGAACGAACATCGAGTACTCGATCGAAAAAAGGGATCACAAACGAACCGAGTGTGCACACAACACAAACTCGTAAGTACATCTCATTTGTGAGTTGCATAAATCGTGATTCATAGCCGAGTTCGAATAAATATGCAACCAAACGGATACAACCGATTTCAAATCAAATCGAGTCTTGGTAATCATCATCAGTACAATGATTCACGAGGAGCCGGAATGCACATGAACATCTCATTTGTTTGTGAGCGTGTGGTTTTTAGGGAAGGGATATTGGCAATGGATGTTTCTTTAATTTTTTTTTAATCGTTTATGTTTCCACTCATACATTAATATAATTCATAGTTCAAATAAACTCAGAACTACACTATTATAATGCCTTAAAGTTACTGACCGGAAGGGTGCTCAATACTTGTATTATAATTTTTAGAAAACTTAATTTTAGTGCTTTAATGGCAATGAATGTCGTACGCTGTACGTATGTATGTACATCGAATGAGGGTTGGATGAGTATTGAAAAAAAAAGACAACATCTATATATATATCTATATGCAAATCTGCAATTTTTTTTAGAAATTAATAGAGAAAAATCCCATCGAATCAATGGAAAACAGCCTACTGATCCTAATTACAACAGAATAAAAATGCTCGAACAGAGGACCATCCAAAATCAACAGAAGACAGCCCACCAACCCTATTGTAATTCATTTTGGAAATGGAAACAAAAGACCCATTTTGTTTACGAGTACTAAGAGGGTAATTTGAAAAGTTTCCAGCTTTTTCAAGACAAAAAAAAATATATATATATATATTTCTTAACGTAATCTCCTTGTAACACGATACATTTGATCAAACATTTCTCCCAACCCTTTAAGCTATCAGAAAAAAAAAAATTCGTTGTGTAGACCTGAAAAATACCGGTCTACAGTTTTCCAATAACGCGGCACCCAGCGTGCGGATAATTTTGCATACGCAAATCTTCGTGTAAAATCTTGTCCACCCAGTCACCTGATATCTCACAAGCCTCAGCAAGCTCCTAAACGGTCAGTCGACGATCTTCCATTACAATTCCATGCACCAAACCGACAATTTTTGAGCGCCCAGAGAGTTGATCATCAAAAATACTGGTACGGCCACGTTTGTACTCAGCCACCCAATGTTTGACGGTTGTATATGACGAGGACACTTCATCGTATACTGAGTCAAACTCGTCTTTTATTTTCTAAGATTTTTTTCTTTTTTTAAATACTTTAGGAACTTTATTGCCCACCATACTTGATTTTCTCCATTGTTGACAGAAAGCGTCCCGTGTCAAGTTCATGAGAGTGCCATGAGCAAAGTACTAATCGTACTGAATTGAATTTTTGATGGGATACATGTATCAACGCCATCTATCGGACGGTGGCAAGAATTAAATTTGATCATGACTGTCTATAAGGCCGGCAACTTTTCAAATGACCCTCGTGTTTTTGAAAGCGACTTCATAGATGTTCGAAATTTGTAATTCATATTATGAATCACGAGTATAGAAAGAAAACGATCGAGTTCAGGTAAATAAAGGAAAATGTGTTGTTCTTGTGCAGCTGAGATTGAAGATACTTGATCGAGGTGTTGTCCATAAGTTATTCCTGGCGCTTAAACTTCGGTTAACGAGCAAACAAGAGTATAGTTGTCATGAAAAGCTTTTCAAAAACAAAATAAAAATTGCTCTTCGGATATGGCACAAAACGGTAGGCACCCTTCCATTCGTACGAAAAATATAACGCACACAACACGAATGGTTGTAAAAAGCTAGGCCCTTCATGGGCTGTTGCGCCAAATAACGAGTGGGCCAACTACAAGTTTCTTTTTAAATCATAGGTTATTTTGACACTGACAGCTGTTTCCCACTCGAAATCTTGACAGAAAGTCAGTATCATAGTGAGTCGCTTTACGCTTGAACAACATTGGGAAATATTGAAAACTTATTTCCAAAGTGAGTGCTGTGCGCCTGCTGTACGTAAGTTTGTGCAAAAAGTTCGTGAGACTGGTATCTGGGGCTCGGAAAACCCGCACGCTATTGTCGAGAAGCCAATGCATCCACAGAGAGTGACAGTTTGGTGCGGATTGTGGAGTGGTGGCATCATTGGACCATCTTTCTTCGAAAATGAGGCTGGGAACAACGTTTCGGTCAACGGTGGGCGTTACAGAGCCATGTTAACGACTTTTTTTTTTTTACTAAAATTGAAGACATGGATTTGGACGACCTCTGGTTCATGCAGGATGGCGCACCATGCCACAATCGGTCTTTTGCGCACCAAATTCCCAAATCGTGTTATCAGCCGTCTTGGCGATGTCAATTGGCCGCCTCGGAGCTGCGATTTTACCCCTTTCGACTTTTTTTTGTGGGGAACCGTGAAGGACCGATGTTATGCCAACAATCCGGAAACGATTCAAGCACTAAAGGCCAATAACATCCAAACAATCCGTGAGCTCCAGCCCGAAGCCATCAACAAGGTCTTGGAAAATTGGAGTGATAGAATGCGCTACTGCGAGGCCAGCCGAGGCAGCCACTTGAACGACGTTGTGTTCCATAATTAATGGGAATGTTTGCTCTTACTAATAAAGCCATAATACATGGAAAAAATTTCCTTTTTGTTCTTTTTACTGCATTTTTAAAAAGAAACTTGTAGTTGGACCACCCTGTACATATATTTTTAGAAGTGGCATTTATTTATTTATTGTTTTGTGCTAGACGCTTGTTTAAAATAAACGTGACTTTAAATTCATTCACTTTTAAGGCCCAGGGAACTAAAGATTAGCCACAGAATTATTTTAAGACAGAAAATAAGTGCACAACTCCGTGCGTACATACTTGCACTTAAGCTTCACTACTCGTTTGCAAATTATTCAGGACCGACATTTTAGTAAAAACATTAAAATGGTAATTTTATGAAGGTGTCGGTGTAGGCGAAGAAAAACACTTCTTTTTTCTAAACTTGGTACATCATATACAAGTACTTGCATGTCATATACAGGTAATGTCTTTTTATTCATTTTAAGCGAAAGCGACTAAAGAATAGTCGAGAAATCCAAGTTAGCGTTTTTCGCTTTTCGATGATTCTCGTTTAATTTTTCAGATATACAACGAATCCATTTTCATACGTTTCCAATGTGAAAAAGTTTTAATAGTATTCTACACGATAGGTCGTACCTATGAATAAAAAACGACAATCATCGTAAAGCGAAAAACGCCAATGGTAATTGACAATTTTCGAAAATAAGCCAATAAGCTATCTACGACATATGGTAGCATGTATTTAAGTTAGTCCAAATACTAAATTTAAACGAAATCGTTTTCCAGAAAACCTGGGGTTAAATCGCCGTACCCGTGAACGGATGACTCGTCACGTAATTTGTATGTACACATACTGTTGCTAGATCTACCAACAATACAATACAAATTACGTGACCAGTCATCCGTTCACAGATACGACGATTCGACCCCTTGTTTTTGTTAATTTTTAGGTTAGAATGAAAATACCGATTTCGTCTCCAATCCTATATGAAGCAAAGCGATCCAGTCGTTTAGGCCGTAGTCGAGCATACAGACCTTCTTTTTCGAGTTTCTGTGTAATCATAATACTAGTTTGGACTAAAATCTTGAGATTCATCTTTTTTTTTAGTTAACGTGTACACAACTTTGGAAGATCCTTGAAACTGCTTATCACCAAATATTTTTTTGTGAATTGTGACACTTTGTTATTCGTTGGACAAAATTAAGCGCAAAATTGATAATGAAATTAACACCCCTATTACGGTTAGCGAATCGAACGTTCGACTCAAGTCGAACCTCCCGGCGAATTACTTCTGTCGCTTTATACTCTTCACAGATGACATTTAATGGTTTTTCCTTTGTCAGCACCTATTCTTTATTCGAATGAAAATGTTTGCTAACTGCAATACCACGACAGAAGCAATTCCATAATAGCGGTGTAAGATTTTATCAGAATAGTTTATATTTACTTGGAAATCAGTGAAAACTACTAACACATTTTTATTTACTGTATAACGCGCACTAGGCATTCAGACGGTTTTTGGAATTAAGATTTGTTTTAACTAGATTCTCTCATATGGCGCCCTAATCAACGGAAATCAAAAAGCGAAAAGTACAGTAAAACTTCTCTAATTTGAACCTTTCTTAACTTGAAAGTAAGTATGTAACGTGAACTTTTGCATAAATTCAACCAATTATTTAGTTCGAGTATTTTTGGAAAGAAATGCAAAGAAAAAACTTTGCGTCACACACTGATTTTCCTCTAAATTTCTTAAAACTAGAGTTTTAAACAATCTGTATCCACAATTTAGACTTTACTAATTTGGGACACTGTAGACCCCAGCACCGGGACGGCTATCGACAAAAGGAAACCGAAAGCTGTAGAACTCCGTGAAGCCACTGATATGATGTGATAGGACACATGATTTGCTGCATGGCAATGCATTGCGGTAAGACGTCTCTATTTCAAATTTGGATGTAAACCTGCAGTACTGCCGTGTTAAGTTCAAACGACGTATCTACATTTTTGGCGTTTAGGAGTTAGGGCTACTTTTGGCATCTTTGGGATGGTTATTATTTTTTTCTTATTCAAAAAATAATAACTACTTTTACTACTTATGAAAGACGTTGGTCAAGACATAAAAAAGTTGCAAATAAAAACAGAAAACCGCATTTATCTCAAAATGGCCAAAATGCAGATACGTCAATTCAACTTAACACGGCAGAATAGGGGTGTAGTGGTGAATCTTGGCTTTACAAGTACGACCCGGAAACTAAACAGCAGTCCATGGTATGGAGCCCAGAAGGTGCAAATCCTCCAGTAAAGGCCAAACAACAAAAGTCGGCGACAAAAGTTATGATGTCGATGTACTTCACCAGGGCGAAAATGGTCGCCGTCATCCCGCTTAAAATTGGTCAGACAGTGACTGCTAATGCATGCCTCCAGTATTCTGGATGTCCGGACCATCCGAGCGACCAACATAAACTCGGATCATTACCTTGTTGTAGCCAAGGTACGAATGCGGATATCCCAATCTGAGCAACAAAGAAGAACTACTGTGAGAAAATTTAACGTCGAAAAGCTACAATCGCAGGAGACCGCCAGACTCTTCGCTGAACGCGTATCCCGAAATCTCTCAATCACCCCTATGCCGCCAGCATTAAGTGCCGAAGACCAGTGGCAACGCTGCCAACATGCCATCAGAAACGCCGCGACTGATGTGCTGGGTCTCGCTCGCCCACAACCGCGAAACCTCTGGTTTGACGAAGAATGCCGGCGAGCGCATGCAGCAAAACAAGAGGCATACAAAGCGGAGCAAAGGAAGACGAGAGCTGCTCGTGAGCTCTACGAGCAAAGGAGACGAGAAGAGCATCGGCTTCTCCAAAAGAAGAAGAAAGAGCGAGCATGAGAAGCGCGCGTTTGAGAATATCGAGAGTTTATACTCCAGGAACAATGTACGGAAGTTTTACCAAAAGGTAAAAAGAACGTGTCAGAGGAGCAATACCCGTACAGAAATCTGTAGAGATGAAAATGGAAACCTAGTAGTAGAATCGCAGTCGGTGCTGAGAATATGGAAAAACTACTTCTGCCGACTGGATAACGGCGACAAAGACCAACATCCCGCTGTCAGGCAGAATGAACCATTCAACATAGACGATGATAGTCAAAATTTCCGTCCACCTGACCAAAACGAAGTGAGGATAGCAATATCCAAGCTAAAATCCAACAAGGCTGCTGGACCTGACGGTTCAAGGCACCTGGGGATGAATTGGTAGAGTGCACACATTAACTCATCTCTAAGATTTGGTCAGACGAGTGTATGCCTGATGAATGGAACCTCAGCATCGTTTGTCCGATCCACAAGAAAGGAGACCCCCTTAACTACGCCAATTATAGAGGCATCAGTCTCCTCAACATCGCATACAAGATCTTTTCTGCGATATTGTGTGAACGCCTGAAACATTTTATCAACAGCTTAATTGGACCCTATCAGTGCGGTTTCAGGCCAGGAAAGTCCACCATCGATCAAATCCTCACACTTCGGCAGATCCTGGAGAAAACCCAAGAATTCCAAATCGATACTCACCAACTCTTTATCGATTTCAAGGCCGCCTATGACAGCATCTATAGAGAAGAGCTTTATAGAGCCATGTCTAGTTTTGACATCCCTGCCAAACTTGTCCGTCTGTACAGGCTGACAATGGAGAACGCTCGCTGCTCCATCAAGGTCGGTAATGACCTCACCGACCTTTGATGTTAAAAGACTTTAGACAAGGTGACGCGCTGTCATGTGACTTCTTTAATATTGCACTTGAACGGATTGTGCGGAACTCACAAGCCAACACCGGAGGCACAATCTATCACAAGTCTGTACAACTGCTTGCATACGCCGACGTGTCCCATACATGCCGGTTAGGGATGCTCGTACGGAAGTTACGGTTAAATCTCAGTTTCAGCCGGGTGTAGTTCGTGTTTTCGTGTTTGAAGTTGAGAAGATCAAGGATCGAGGAGTGGCCTAAGCGATAGCTAGTCCACTGAGAGGAGGTTTTCAGGCGCACTGGCAGCCATCTGTTTGCCGAAAATATCTAAAGGTAGCAGGTTGAACAAGATGTCCAGTGCCGCAGAGGGAGTAGTTCTCAGTGCACCGCGGATGCAGATGCATGCAGATCTTTGCACCTTAGCTAGTTGAGTGAGGTGGACCGCCCTGTCAAGAGCAGGCCACCATACGATCACGCCATATAGTAGTATAGACCTGATAACGGACACGCATAGCCAATGAGTGATTTGAAGTTGAATACCCCAGCTCTTATCTATAGCCTTTTTTACAGGAATAGAGAACTACATTAGATTTCTTGACGCGCTCTAGTAGATTGGCCTTCCAGTTTAATTTCCTATCCAAAATAAGACCCAGATATTTTGCGTTTTCAGAGAAGGTGAGACTGGTGCCATTTATCATAGGAGGGTCTATGAGAGGAATTTTATATTTCCTCGTGAAGAGAACGAGTTCCGTTTTATGGGGGTTAACCCCCAGTCCACATTTGGAGGCCCATTTGGTGAGCCAAAGGAAGGCATATTGGAGGATTTCCCTGAGAGTGTCCGGGTGTTTACCGGAGGCAGCAATGTCATCAGCATAGGCGATCACTCTACAGCCTGACGTATCCAGGTCCATCAGTAGTTCATTAACTACCAGGTTCCACAGAAAAGGTGAAAAGACTCCACCTTGAGGTGTACCGCAGCGAGCAATTCTTCTGGCCGATGCTCCGCCCAGCTGTGCGTTAATAATCCTGCATGTAAGCAATTGATTGATCAACACTCCGAGCGAAGTATTCACTTTCAGATTTACAAGTGCGTCGGTAATCGCCTTTGGTTTGACATTGTTAAAAGCTCCCTCAATGTCAAGGAAAGCCACCATGGTGTATTCTTTGATGCTCAATGATTTTTCGATGGTCCGCACAAGCGAATGTAAGGCTGTCTCAACCGATTTGCCTTTGCAGTACGCATGTTGGGACGGCGAAAGCAGAGCTGGGCTAATACTTTGTCGAAGATGGATATCAATTAACCTTTCTAAAGTTTTAAGCAGAAAGGACGATCGACTGATAGGTCGGGTGGTATAGGTTATACGGCTTAAAGCTCAACACCGACAAGTGTAATGCTATGCCATTTTATTGGTTTAGTACCCAAATTCTTTTTCAGTATAAAGTAGATTTTGGGAGACTTAATTAAGTAAAGGATCTGGGTATCATTTTTGACTGATCTTTAACCATTTCCTCACATATAACCGTAAGAGCGTAAGCAAGTGGTTTCATCAGGCGCAACACTACAAATACAAATATTTGGCGCAACAGCTCTTTAAAGTGCCAGGGCCTAGCTTCTCGCAACCACTCATGTTGTGTGCGTTATATTTTTCACACGAATGGAAGGGACCTACAGTTTAATGCCGAATCCGAACGGCGATTTGAGAAGCTTTTTCGTGACAACAATACTCTCGGATGTTTGTCAAACGCTCGCGAGAGGTGGGACCGTGAAAAAACTCTTTGGTATTTTCTGGGATTCGAACTTGGAACCTCATGCGTAGTGATCCGACACACTAACCACTTACGCCACGGCGCCCACTAGGCACAACACTCGTCATTTTTAATTCGATTAGAAAGAATTCAAAGGAGGGTCACTAGGTTCATCTTTCATCAGATGGAGATTTATGCCAATTTACATTGCTTTAGAGACAAATTCACAACGTAATGTTTGTTAGAGATAAAACTGTGTAACAGAATCGACCTTCGCTTTGCTTCCGTTACGTCCCATCCACTTCGAGAGCGCGTTGAATGTTTGTTTACATTTTTTCCTTTGCTCCACAGCTGTTGGTTGTCAATAGGCAAGCAAAAGTTCAGCTCATCTCAACTTCTGTTTTAAAAATTGCTTAAACAGAATTTTATAAAATGTTTGTATAGTTATGATATTAAGTATTTAATTAAATAATATTGTCAGCATATTGTGTAATATTACTTATAGATGAAATTGAAGAAAATAAATAAAAAATAAAATTAATTTAGGTTATGTTGAGTAGGGTTATGGGGCTATCATAAAAACACTAGACACCAAGGTCCATCGCGATCCCTAGGAAAAATCTTATGTAAATTGAAACAAAATTTAATATAAGTTTGTATTCTGCGCTTCTGAATCTCAATCCTTGGCGGCAACATATCATACTCAACGCGGACGGGGATATTTAATCCGAATGTTTTTTGTCGTTTGCCGACGATTTTTGTTTCATTCTTCATCAGGTGATTTCTGAATAAAATTCATTTTTTGTCAGCGACAGAGTTGCAATACTACAGATTGATGCTATACTGTTTTCAAAATGTGGTTCGATAACACAATAAATCACCCTGATTGTCGTTTTATCCATAGCTACGACCTGCTGACCGTTAAACATTACTAAGCAATGTTTGTCGTGTAGAATACTATAACAACACTTTCGCAGTAAAAAACTTATGAAAATGAGTTCATTCTACTTCTGAAGAATAAAACGACAATCGTCGAAAAGCGACAAACGCCAACGACAATCAGGGTGAATAAAAAGACAACGGTAATCGGGTAGATTACAAACAAGTTACGGTCAATCTCTGTTCGAATGGGATGTAATCAGCGTCTTGAGGTGCGGAATATCTAAGAACTTCAATTTATCGAAGCGGCAAGAGACACACACGTACTGTTAAGAAACATACATCACAACGTGACGGTGAAAGTGCAAATAAACTGGTATGGATGCACTTGCCCCAGCAAACTAAAAAGTAGGTCGGTAGCATCATTGTACGAAGCATGCGACATGGTCGTGTTAGATAGGTATTTGTGAATGAATATGGAATGGCAGAAGCATGTCAATGAACTTACGAGGACCAAGAATGGACATGGATTTTTTTTTTTTTTAAGAATCAATTCCTGTTGACGACCTAACAAACTCGAAAGGCAAAATCGTGTAATATTGAACTTTGGATTGAAAAACCAGAATGACATCAGAGTTCAGAAGACACGTACTACATCAGCGAGGGTTCACCATTTCCTTCTTCTATCCGGATATGTCGCAAAGGTATTGGCTGATAGAGCTAAAGAAAAACAAATGACTAGTCGATAAGATGCGACATGCACCGCTTGTATTGATTTTATCCATTCTCATTTGAATTTTACTTCAATTTTTCCCTTCAATCAAATGATTGTGCAATGCCTCAACATATCCCGACGCTGAAATAACAAATAATTTTCCTTCAGATAACCAAACGAAATAAATTCTCGTGGGACAATAAAAAGAAAAAAAAATTTCAACCGGTTGCCATTTCGTTAACCCTAAAAAGAGGTGTGAACCACCATGAACAAAACACGACGACGACAAAGCCGATGAATCAGCGTGTGTACATTGGCCGACTTGGGCTGATGCAAATAATGCAAGTGAACACAATAACAAATCAACAATGGAAAACGAGAGAAACTACAGATTATAAAGATTTCATTTTTCTTTTGTTGTGGGTGAAAATTGAGAAAAATAAGACTTGTTCTGCGGAAATTTCCCTGCTCGCACACTCCTCCAAGCCAGCGAATTAGCGCACACAAAGTAAAGAAAAAAAAAATTCAGACTTTTCACTTTTTCGACCCGGAAAACATAGAAATTCTTCAAGATTTATGTAACATGTTCTACAGTTAATGGAAATTTTCTTAAAATATTGCATACACAAGACGAAAAATTGATTTCAAAAGGAAAATACTTTTTTTTTTTGTATCCGAATCGCGTTCGTGAACCTCTTCTTCTCTTTACTCCTTTTTCAGGTTTTGCTTACTCCCTCTTTCGCGGTTGGTAGTGGTTCTTCTTTCAACTTGTGCGCTGTTTTGTCCCGTTTGGCGGCGTCAGATTGGTAAACCTGTCGTTTGTCGGCATTTGGTTTTCTGGCAAATCTATTGATCTCGCTCTATTCACTTGCTAAGGCAAGTGACACAGAGCGAGAGGCACAGAGAGTTGCGGGTCAGATTGAAAACTAACGCACAGAAATGGAATAAAAAAAACGAAGGCCGTAGACAAAATGGGGGGTAAATCTCTGAGATGAAAGGGGCAGAGCAGAACAGAGAGGAAAAAAGAAATCCATAAACTAAATTTCCATTTCGTGGTGTCATTATTTTTTCCAGGAATA
This sequence comes from Brachypalpus laphriformis, assembly GCA_945910035.1. Classification (NCBI taxonomy): domain Eukaryota; kingdom Metazoa; phylum Arthropoda; class Insecta; order Diptera; family Syrphidae; genus Brachypalpus; species Brachypalpus laphriformis. The sequence goes on along the minus strand of OX246753.1, from coordinate 290,930,926 downwards.
TCCGAGGATATTTGAGTTGTCGGCCAAGTATTTGCTCGAACTGGGAATCATATCCTATTTCGTCTTTTACTTGATTTACCCCCGACGAGTTGGTTAAATTAATTATGGCCATGTGCCCACGGAGTATACACAGATAGACGCCATTGCTTGGAGAATCTTTTTTTTTTTTCTGGGACAAATTAGCGGAACGTAATGGCAACTTTCCACACTAGCGGTTCGACAGACGATGTTGGTGAATTTTCTTGATATTTTGCACAAATTATATTGTATTGATTGACATAGATTATGCACTAAATTGTTGTTTAAGATTAAAACTATAATTTACCACAATTGCTTGGATTATAGGCGAATTAATTATAAGAAAACTAAGTAAAATTTTAGAGAGCGACACAAACCGTACCTGCAAATGCGCCGAGAAAACGCACTTCAATATGGAGGTCACGTGACCCGGGGGATGTGTTCAGCGATGTAAGCAAATGCTTCTTGGCACTTGAGTGGTATAAATTACGTAGTGATTATACTAGTTGGCGTTGGAGTATATAATGATTTAAAGAAAACCTATCTTAATTTCGGAAAGTTTAAAAGTACCTAAAAACAGTTTTCACATTTATAAGTCTTCCAAAGGCAATCTGTAGCGCATTTTGTCCAAGTAAAGCGTTGAACAAAATGGATCTGATTCGGGAGCCGTGCCCTCAAAGTGCTGCGTTATTTAAAGAAGCCAGCGAAAAATTTTAGCTAAAATGAATTTTATAGATTCCTCCAATCGCATAGCATATGTGTATTTACGTCGTACTCAAAGTTATCTATTCAGTTCGTTATGTGGTTCTTTCCAGAAAGCTGAGCTAACCAAATTAGCTGTTGAAATTGCAACTTGATGGAAGCGTTAGCCCTTGAGTAAATTTGTATAACTGAATATAAACACAGAAACATATTTTAAGGACTAAATATGAAAGATTTCTATTTGTCACGTTGCTATTTTCTAACAGGGGATCTGCGTAGGTCCTGATATTCCTGATAGCTATGACAAGAAGTAGATAGGGCGTTTAACATAATGCTAAAGATCACGTGGATAGTTTTAGGCGTGTTGTCTGTGCTATTTTTTTTTAAATAACCGAACATAAAGCATGAGTTAAGTAAAAAACGTAGAAGTGATGTAACGCTGCCTAGTGAGCTAAAAATAATTTCTTATCAATTTGAATTTGTTCCTTCTCTATCCCATGACTGAATTATTAAAATGTTTTTTTTGTTATAAATTGAAGAAGTAGAGATTTGGGAATTCAGCCACAATGAAACGCAAATTGAACCTGCAAACATAACTTTAAGAAAAAAATAGAACACACAGGTAGAGCACTTATTCTTCTTTTGAAACTGAGATGAAAAGGTCTCAATTGTTATGTGAAATCAAAAAATGTATATCCTCTTCTTATGCTGATCATTAACACTGTAGCACTACAATCTATTCGAATCAAACGAATAGGGGTATATTATATGTGCCCTTATATATGTATGTATGCACAACATATATGCTGAGTTGTTTTAAAGATTTCGTGACCTATTCCGGTTAACTCCCACTCTGGCAATGGAATGCATCTTGTTTTCAAATGCACGTGTTTGCACTTATCAACTGCGAAAATTGATTATTTTATACTCTAAATAAATAGATTGGGAAACAAGTCTGCATTGACAGGCTTCAGTATTTAAAGTTGGGGTTAATTGATGATCATGCTCAGGAATTAAGAATCTATGACATTTTCGAGCACTCTTGGATCAAGTGAACATAACTCAGCATTAGCGCAACAGAAAGCAAACTCGTTAATTAAGGTATTGTAAGAATACATACATTTAATACTGAAATATGCAGACTTTAAAAATACACATGAAAAGTTTTCTGCCAAATGGCGTAAAATAATTTAGGTTCGATTTTGCTCTAGAATTTTTGTTTTTTTTTTTTTTGCGAAATCATAATTAATGAAGTTGAATATAGCATAACTTAGATACCATTCTATGCGGTTTTAGCCGCGTTTTGTTTTCCCCGTGAACTGGTTCAGTTCATATTTTTACACAGGATGCAAAAACAACAATTGAACCAGCACTTGAGCTGGAGCGTTTTTTTTTATTTTGAGATGAACTAGTTCAGTTCACGGGGTAAACGAAACGCGGCTTTTGATTCAATCTTTAGTTGACTAGATCTTTCATAGATCCAGGAATAAGATCTAGCTATGAAAGGAACGGAAAAACTGATAGAGTAAACATTTTAGCAATAAAGATCTATTCACAGCTCAGCGACCTGTGAATGCGAACGAGAGAATATTTACCAACTTTGACATTTCATTCACAGTTGTTTTTTTTTCTGGTCGTGGCAATCCGCTTTCATTTCTGACTTATTGGCTTAACGTAAAAATACATAAATACTTAAGGTCGATTCACAGCTCAGCGACCTGCGAATGCGAATGAGCGAATATTCGCAAATTTTGACATTTCATTCACAGCTGCTTTTTTATGGTCGCGGCAATTCGCGAATTTGAGTTGTCATTCATTTTATAACTAATTGCCTAAACGTGAAAAATGCATAAATATACAGCGTAACTTTCATTCAAAAGGTAATATCCTACATTCTTTCGATAAATTCAGCCACGATCTTACCGACCAAGAACAAAGCAAACGAATTGTGAGGTTAAACTCTCGCGAAGTTTCTGGTCGCGGGAATGTGGATTGCGTCCTACATGTGTGGAATGTGAATAAAAGTTGACAGTTCGTAGAAATCATTCGCTTATTCGCGGAAAAATCGGCGAATTGTCAATTTCTTCGCAGAAACTAATTACAATTTAATTTTTTATATATTAATCAATAGATAAATTAAGCTCCGTTCTTTTGAAATAATAAAATTGCCAAGGGCGTGCTTATAAATGTGCTAAAAACTATTTGTTCGCAATTTGGGCATTCGCAGTTCGCTGAGCTGTGAATGGACCTTTAACATCTCTTTCATTTCTATTTCATATGATCTATATTATCTTACCTTTCTTTCCATAAATTTAGTCACGATCTAATCCATGAAGAGCGCGACCAACTCTCGCGAATATTTTGGTCGCGCGAATGTGGATTGCGTCCTACATATGTGGAACGTGAATAAAAGTACACAATTCTCAAGAAGTATTCGTTTATTCGCGGTAAAATCGGCGAATTGTTAATTTCTTCGCAGAAACTAATTACAATTAAACTCTTTTTTTTTATATTAATCGATAGATAAATTAAGCTCTGTTCTTTTGGAATAGTAGAATTGCCAATGGCGTGCTTATAAATGTGCTAAAAATGGTTTGTTCACAGTTCGGGCATTCGCAGGTCGCTGAGCTGTGAATGGACCCTAACGGCCATATTATTCACTTCGGGTGTAAAGCAGGTTAAAGTGAATTTTAAACGCGACCATTTAATTCGCATTTTTTTAACCCGAAAATTTAAACCTATGTTCATAATAATCACTCAAAAACATGCAATAAACCCGGTGGATTAAAGTTGCATTTAACCGGATTTAAAACAGTTTAAACACGTTTTTAAACCGTTTTAAACCTACGTATTGCCACATTTTGACAGCAATAGGGTATCACCTCCAGTTGATGAGACGACATCAACGTCAACAACAAGTTAGACATCAAATTTATTTGAAGATGTGTCTCCTATATTGTCGACCCCTGCCCTAACAGTGGTTGCAGTGGCAACAACGGACCAATGGCCAATGGCCAGAGGGTGGTTTTGCCATCTGCTGTTCTATCAGGTCTTTCAGAAATTCGTCTTCTGACGATGAACACATCAACATTTCATCAATTTCACGAAATAAATCCATTAGGTAGGTAAAGTGGCGGTCCAAAAAGAACCCAATTAGCGCTTAAAGTGCGCCGTTTTGTTACCACGGACTCGTGTCTACCTGTTGTAGTGGCTAGTTGAAAATGATATTAAGTTTAAACCCAGCCCGTGGAGTTCAGAAAGAGGATTAGTTCTCCAATCCTCTTGTCCGCTATCTCTCTCAGATCCTCGAAGAAGGGTTTGCCAAGAGTTTGCTGTCTGATCCTCGCCAGGGCCGGACATCTGCAAAGGAAATGACATAGAGATTCTTTCTCATTAATATCCCTGCAGCTCCTACAAAAGGTGTTGTGGGGGATTCCAAGCTTGGCCGCATGGTCTCCAACTGGCCAGTGGCCTGTTATAATAGCTACGATTTTGGCAATAACTGGTCTTGGTTTGCCTAGTAACTCTTTTGACCTGGGTTTGTTGAAACTGGGCCACGTCTTCCTAGATGTGACACGGCTTGTGAGGTTGTTTCACCTGCGATTGGCTAGCTGGAGGAAGTGGAGGTGAATACAGCCCTTAACGGCACCAAGTGTTTAAGTTCGGGTTTAACGAGTGAATATTATGGACTTGGGTTTAATTTTCGGGTTGAACTCTTTTTTTCTTTGAACTTTAATTCGGATGTAAATTTTAACCCGGTTTAAAGTGAGTAAATAATATGGCGGTAAGGTTATGAATAAAACTGCTTCCAAATTTGTCTTGAAAACTCGTCCACAGTAAACCTTTCGATTTCTCAAAATATCTTGGACTGGACTTAGTTCATTTTTGCTCTGACCCACTCATTGAGTCGTACTGGCTGATCACAATTCATGCCGCTGCGGCGTAGCGGTAGCATAGTACGTAGAGCTGTCATATGATTTGGCGCTACACTCGCAAAATTCGCAAATTCACCCACAATGGTGTAGCGCGTAGTATTGTCAAAAAATGTGAGCTGATTAAAATTGTGTTTTTTTTTGAGTCTTATTGAGATTTGATTATTTTTGTGAGGTTATTGTACTATAATAATACAATAAAAATAATACGAAACGGATAAATTTATTTTCCTTTCACTAGCAAACTAAATTTTTCCACGGCGTTTGCTTCCATTTTGACTGTAACGGATATTTCAAATTGATTGCACTACTGCTGAACTCAGTGCAAGAATCCACCACGAAAACATCGTATAGAAAACCAAAACAGTATTCAACAATCGCCAATTTCTCTATCTGTCACTTGTGGCGCTGCACAAGTTAAAAGTAAACCAACTTCGTACTACACCACTGTTACTGCTACGCCGCAGCTACCTCATTGTGGGCGCTCTACTGAGTTCCCATATATTTTAACTTCGTGACAGGTCGCTACCGCTGCGCCGCAGCGGCATGCCTTGTGTTCAGCCAGGTAAGTAATATGCGCTGACCCAGATAGTGGAGTACCAAATAAGTTTAATACTAATAAATGGTATAAATAGTATTCTTTCATAACACATATACTTTAGAATAAGGCGTTCATAAATATTTTCGAAAACTGAAAAGTTGTGATCTAAACCGAACACATTGAACAGACTCGAAGATATCAGCCCATGTAAATGTCAAATACTGACAGCGCACGAGTTGTGTTGTCAACTTTTTCTTGTGGCCGGGTGAAATTCTGAAAATTTATAAACGAAAAAATTAATAAATAAAAGCAATGTCGCTCTCACCGGCAAGTGGAATTGGACGTTTTTACAAACGCTCCGCCAAAATAATAAGATGCGTGCGTTGGGGATGCACGAACCGACCCTTCTATCACATCGTTGTTATGGAGGTAATAACCATTCCTTAAATCCCCAATAAAACGATTCCTATCCATTGTCATTCACTTTAAGAGAAGGAAAAATCAACATCAGCCTGTTATCGAACAAGTCGGCACCTATGATCCCCTGGTCAATGAGCACAACGAGCGGTTGGTGTCATTCAACTTTGAACGCGTGCGCCATTGGTTAGGTAATGGTGCACACTTGTCCAAACCCGCCGCTGAACTACTAGGCATTGCTGGCTTCACACCAATTCATCCGAGAACTTACATGACTGCATGGAGGAATAGGCAGCGTGCTGCCGATGAAGCAGCTAAGAGCGAGGCCGAGGGTAAAACGAATAAAGAATGAGTCTGTTGCGAATAAAACCATAAAAATGAGTTGGCTTTTGAATTTGTTTAAATCTAAGTATTTTCAGGGATTTCGTAAATACATACATATACTACAGCAATCCTATTAGTCCTCTCGCTGGACTGTCCTTCACTTTGTCGGTCGGTGTCTTTCCACTGAGCAACTGCCACTGTGACCTGGATGATATTTAACCGTTTTGATAGATATGTATATCTTTGAGGTCGAATAGTATACGTTGATCTGGTGCTCGCTAGGGGCGGATATCTGCAAGGAAAATTAATTAGAGATTCCTTCTTGTTATTGATTGTCCTTGCAACGACGGCAGAAAGTGTTCTGAGGGATACAACATGGTCCCCTTTTGGCCAGTAGCCTGTGCTTATAGCTACAATTCTTGCGGTATCTGGTCTTGGTCTGCTTAGTAGCTCGTTTGTTTTTGGTATAATATAACTAGGCCATGTCCTTGTTGATATGCCGCCGTAAGTAAGCCTTTCCATCCGAGGATATAAAAATAAATAAACATTTGGCGCAACAGCTCTTTAAGTGCCTGGGCCCAGCTTATATAAGCCCTTAACGTTTCCTATCGGAATATACACTTTTATCGACAAAGGGCTGCCAAGGGCTGATTCTCGCCTTGCCTACTCGCCCACTAGTTCGCTTTCCTCAAAATTACTGTGCACTGGGACACAGATGAGATTAACTCTCGATTGAGAACGTAGTTGGTTAAATTCATCCTGGCATTGTCTACCAGTTTAAATGATATAGTAGCCGAATCAATGCCATTGTGATTGTCTAAAAGAATACCTGTCCTGACTCCGCAGCCCATTTTTGAGTCGTCCGTATAAAGCATATGGATTTTCGGTTCAGCACACAGATTTTTTAAAGCAGATTGTGGTGCAAATGTATTTAACCGTATGTATTTACCACTCTTCAAGCCCAGCGGGGTACAGCAATCACCAGCCACCCGAGTATAAAATGGAAAAAAATACCATCGAAGTTTTTCCAACCACTGCACCAACGAGCTCTCACGACGATCGGTTCTACGTACGTACGTACGTCCCGGAGCGACTCGAGGACAATACCTCGACCAAGGATCGTCAACCTCAGCTACACAGCTGCTACAACAACAACAACCACTCTTTGCTTACTTAAGTGGCGTTACAGTTAGGGGTGAACCTGGCCCCCAACCAACAAGCCTTCCCCCTTAGCATGGTCTTTAGCTATTTACCTCCAGTTGGCACTCCAGGTTGGTTGAGGTCCTCTTGCACTTGTGCGCGCCAACTACGGCGGTCCTCTACTGCGTCGTCCCTTTGGGTTTGATTCGAAGAATCCGCCAGTCGGATCGTTGGTGTTCATTCGCTCTACATGTCTTGGCCATCTTAAATGTCCAATACGCAGTTTTTTCACTAAGTCGATGTCGCTGTACTGTACAGCTTGTATAGTTCGTCATTGAATCTTCTCCTCCAAAACCCGTCAACGCTAACGGGATCGAATATCTTGCGAAGGATTTTTATCTCAAAGCGACAAAGTATATCTTCATCCGTTTTCAATAAAGTAAAACTGTGAGGATCAGGGTCTTAAACACAGTCTCCTTAGTTGTTTGAGATGTCACATACCAAGAACATGAAGGGAGGTAAAGGTGGTTTTTATACCCAAGGCGGGCAATGCTAGTCACACCACCGCAAAGGACTTCTGACCAATAAGCCTTACCTCTTTCATCCTGAAAACACTTGAAAGATTGCTCGACATTTACATACGTAGTAGAATACGCCCGGGGGACTTATCCCCAGCCCAACACGCATACACGAAGGGTAAATGTGTGGAAACTGCCCTACATCATGTTGTCGGCTCTATAGAAAAATCACTTAAGGATAAAGAGTTCACACTAGCTGCTTTTTTTGGACATCGAAGGAGCCTTCAATAATGTAAATACCGAACCCTAAGAAACCTAGACATCGACATCAGTCCAATTAACTGGATTGTTAGCATGCTCGAGGAAAGACATATAACCACCGAACTTAAGGGTTCAAAGCTCGAAGCATACGCCTCGAGGGGTACCCCTCAGGGCGGGGTAATCTCCCCACTGCTTTGGGTCATTGTTCTTAATGAGGTACAGTGGGGTCAGAGCTACAGCGTACGCGGATGACGTTGTGCTGCTTGCAACAGGTAAATTCCTGCCTACCCTTAGCAAAGGTTAATCCCCAAAAAACCGAACTAGTACTTCTTACGAATAAGAGGAAAATACCAGAGTTTGGAACACCTTCTGTTGATGGTATCCCACTCAGATTGTCCGATAGCGCAAAATACCTGGGCCTTGTACTTGACAAAGGAAAGAATTAAGAAAGCAACAATAGCCTTTTACTCCTGTAGTAGAATTTTTGGTAGAACCTGGGGACCCTCCCCCAAAATCATACTACGGATGTATACGGTATAGTTAGACCCATCCCATCCATCATGTGGCTGGAAAAATTATTCGCTCTGTTGATGATGATTTGCCCTTGACATCGGTTATTGGGAAAAAGGAAAGTGAATCAGAAGCAAAGACAATAATAAGAAAAATCTCCCCAGTTATCTGGACGCCCCTTCCGGAGAATAGCTGAAGCATACACAACTGAGCTTCAAGAACCACTACACCAAAATCTTTCTCTCTCTCTCTCTCTCTCTCTATACATCCTTTTCAACGCCCGCACTGTGTGTCTTCATCTTCTTCATTTTATCAGCGAGGTTATGATCCGAAAACAAGGGATCATAACCCTCCTACTTCACCGCATTTCTACTGATCCGCCTGTGGGGTTCGCCTATTTGACCTCAGAAAATATCGACAGGCCCGCCGATTTTGGATCACTCGGTTACTGAGGCCAATGAAATGCCGATGTCGTCGCATTTGTCTGATCCAGGCGTTTATAGGCCTGTCTTTCCTATATCGCGATGTCTTTGGAAAGTGCATTGATATTGCCTATTTAACAGAGTTCAGATGATCTCTTCTTTGAACGTGGCAATACCAGCCGAGTCGGTCGCGCTCTATTTTTTGTACGATGGTTTCTTTGATGTGAAAGCATTCACGGATTTTCGAACTTCTTATTCGATCAAGCTTTGTCACTCCTGCTGTCATGCGAAGCATCTTCATCTCAGCTGCCGTTAATTTACTCATACGTTTTGTACATCGTCCAACATTGTGAACCATATGTGAGCGCTGGACGCACAACTGCGGTGCAGAGCCCTCCCTTCAACTTAGGTGGCATTTTTATGTCACAAAAGATAGCGGAATTTTCTCGCCACTCCATCCACCCTACGCTTACGCGATGATTGATGTCGTCATCACAAGTTGCTTTGCTATTGATCATAGATTCCAAATATTTGAATTTTTCGCACTTGGGAAGCACTGTTCCATTCAAATAAATGTCTGGAATAGGCCTGAGTGGATCAGAGAACGGGCAGCACAAGTACTCTGTCTTTTTTGAACTAATGCGATACCCATTTCCCTCAAGGAGTCCACCCACACATCAAGTGCTCGTTGCAGAGATGTAGGATCCTTACTTATGATGGCTCCATCGTCAGCAAAGAATAACTGATGTATCTTGGGGTCCATCACTTTACCTTCAAGCAGATAATCAAGGACTGTAATAAAGAGCAAAGGACTTAAAACGCTTCCCTGGTGCACCCCGACTTTGATTGGGAACTCTTCGGTTACTCCAGCGGGGCATCTTACTCTTGTCTTTGCTCCTTCGTACATGTCCATGATCATCTGTACATAGGTTTCTGGAACCCCTCGATGTCTTAGCGCCATCCATATCAGATCTCGTGGTTGTCTGTCGAATGCCTTTTTAAAGTCAACCAATACAATGTGCAAATCCCTTAAGGAATCACGATGTTTTTCCATTATGATCCTTATACTTTGAATTGCATCTGTGGTTGATTTACCCGGGACAAATCCGCACTGATCATCAGATAGCCGTATTATTTCTCGCAGTCGGCCACCTAATACCCGCTCAACGATCTTCATGGTGTGTGAGATCAGCTTGATCGGACGGTAGTTATCACAGTGTCGCGTATCACCCTTCCCTTTGTATACAGGGAAAAGGTAACTTTCCCTCCATTGATTCCGCATTGGGTCACGTCTCCCGAATTTGGAGATGAGAATTCTGAGCTATCTGAACCCGATGTCTCCCATCTTTTTCCAGAACTCGGAGGTCATCTCGTCTGGCCCAACCGCTTTTCGTTTTTTGGAGTATTTGACCGCCTCACTAACTACTTCGACTGTGATGTCGGGTATTTCTTCACAGTAAGGGGTGGCTCTTGGAAAGTATAGCCGGGGAAACTGTTCATTTAAAAGTTCTTCACAATACTGCCGCCACCTCTGCAGAATTTTGTCGTCATCCACAAGATGGTGGCCATGAGCATTGTTAATGAACTTTGGCGAACGAATCTCCTGAGCATTCTTCCTTCTTTGGGCGGCTATTTTGAAGATGGTTGCGCTTTTGTTCATATTGTGTCTTCGCAGCTCCTGGATAGCCTGGTTTGCATCAACAACCGGGGAAGATATTTTCTCCAGCTCCCGATCCAGGTCCTCCGTACTCTCTGCTTGAAGCTGGGCTCACTTTTTCTTCGCTTTTTTCTTGCAACATCTGTATTCCACTTCGAGGCGAGCTTTTTAGTCACTATTATTAGAGGGGCACTTTGACCAAGCTTTAAAAGCCGCTTTCTTCTCATTTATCACCTTCTTAGCTTCATCGCTCCACCACCATGTTTCTTTGGCGTGTTGATGGTGTTCTTTTGAAGCGCCTAGCAGTGATTTGGCCTTCTTTAAGCAAGTTCGCTGTAGGGAATCCCACATATTTTGTGCTCTGCACTCTTCATCCTCAGCTCCGTTGATGGTGTGAGAGGTAATTTTTCATTACGAAAACAAAAGCCTCGTCTTTTTCTTTGTCCAGATTGTACTACCATCTTTTACCCGAGGCTTCATGAAACTGGCTACCAAATGGTAGCATAGCATCATCAGTCATACGCTCGTCTGACCAAATCTCAGAGATGATACACTACCGGTACTTGCATAAAACTACTACCCTATTATTATATGACCCAGCCAGTTTTACAAAGAATTATCTTTAACATCAACATCTTAATATTGTCAGAAAGTGGACTTAGCAGCTTAACCGACGATAAGTCTTTTTTGTTGCGAGTAAAACAATACAAATAAATTGTCTTTCAAATTTCTTTATTTAAAACTAAAGTAGATTTTCAATTTTTATATATTTTCACAATCGTATTCGTAAGAAAAGCATAATTATTATTATTATTTTCTTTTTGTTAAAAAGGCATATTCCAATAATAATTATGTAACTCCGTTGGATGACTCACTTCTTGGAGGTGATTTACAAAAATTCAGATGTCCACACCAAACCAATTTTTAAAATTTTCTTATGCAAAATTATATAGAGAAATATTACACCGCAAAATTATAGACTGTGCGACGGAGAAGAGATTCCATCGAAGATAGAGATGAAAAAGCATCACGAAACCGATGAATAGATGAAAATGTTGAAAGAAATACCTACAAATACCATACAGTGATGTAGTTTCTTTTTAGCTTCTTTTTTTTTTGTGTATAACATTTGTGGTGGATCTAATCACTTTTGTAGATATTCTCTATGGATTTCTTCGCTTTGTCGACCATGTCATCCATTAATTTATCGGCGGCTATAAAGAGAAAACAAGTGTTATTGGGAGGCAGAAAGAATGTAGCGTTTATTACTGACTTTTGTGATGCTTCAGGAAATATGGGCGGACTACACGCTGGTAGATGACTTGTGAACCATTGTTCTCAATCGGCAACATACACCAGACTAGGAAAATGCACTGAAAATGAGAGCAGAGATGTTAAAGAAACGCTGGTAGAAATAAAAGTTCAAGATATTCTGTATAAATAGAAAGAGGAATCTGGGATAAAATTCTTCGAGAAATTACAACTGTTCGCAATATGGCATAGGTAAGCGGGTGAATAATTACGTTCATGACCACTTGTTTGCTTTACCTCTTCGTGGCCGTTATTCGTTAATTCCCGGAATAAACTTTTAAACAAGTACTTTAGAATTGCCAGAACTCAATCGATACGGTCCATTGTACTCCAAGCAGAAATACTACTCTGTTGTAGCGCTTCGATATAGTTGTGGATGAATCTTCATTGGCAAAGCGTGCATTCCCGAAAAATGTTACTGAAACTCGACCCATTCTGTTCAAAATGTAACGAAAATGGACCAGCCTCTCTAGGTTGGGGGCTGCACGTTTGATTAACAGGTTAAGTTTGCTTTAAAAAAAAAAAACTTGTTGTGAGAGAGACGCCTTAGACCTTGAATTGAAGGATTGCTCTTAAAATGTACGCCTTTATATACTCCGGCGGTGGGCGCCGTGACGTAAGTGGTTAGTGTGTCGGATCACTACGCATGAGGTTCCAAGTTCGAATCCCAGAAAACACCAACAAGTTTATTCACGGTCCCACCTCTCGCGAGCGTCTGACAAACATCCGAGAGTATTGTTGTCACGAAAAAAGCTTCTCATATCGCCGTTCGGATTCGGCTTTAAACTGTAGGTCCCTTCCATTCGTGTGAAAAATATAACGCACACAACATGAGTGGTTGCGAGAAGCTAGGCCCTGGCACTTTAAAAGAGCTGTTGCGCCAAATATTTGTTTGTTTTTTATATACTCCGGGGGCAACTAAAACACTGGAGTCTGGCCACTGCGATTCAGGAGATACGATAGGTAAGACCTGGAATGCTGCTGCGACATTTATTACAGCTGACACAACAGGTCTCACACGACATTTTACAACACAAGTCTTATAAGTATTCACGACGCTATCAAGCAGAATTTGTATGACTTTTAAGACGAAGCATGCGTGGATTATGATGTAAAAGTCATTTATTATTATTATTATTATAATTTATTAGCAAGTAATTAAAATTACATGTTAATATAAACAAAATGAGCCTAGCTGCGGAGACTATTGGCTCTATGATAGTCTAGTATTATACAATTATATTAGCATTTATTAGGAAATTATTGATTTGGTCGATATTAACAGGATTGGGATTCTTAAGTATTTCAAAAATTGATGTATCCTTAAAAATATTCTTAATTATAGGAGTTAGCTTAGTGCAGTTTACTAGTATATGGGGTATATCTATGGTAACGTTACATGAGGGGCAAACTGGGGGGTTGTTTTTTGTTGAGCAGGTGCTGATGAGTAGCCGAAGTGTGACCCAGCTGCAATCGAACGAAGTTGGATATTTTAGCTTTTGAGATGGTTGTGGGGTAAATGGGGTGGGAGGATCTGTCGGAGTTCACTTTCTTGTAATGGTGGTGATATACGCTCCAGTCGTTTAGTTGGTTTCTCGTTAGTATTTTCTGAACGGCTTTTTTCAGATCTGATTTGCTGAAAATATCATACTTAGCGATTTCAATTGCAAAATCGGCAAACTATAACCTAGAACCAGCAAGATTAATTGGTCGAACAACCAACTGGGAAGGCTTTAGGAACGAAATTGAAGACAATATAGAACTGAGCGTTCCACTTAAGACACCCTATGAACTTGAAGTTGAAGTTGATCGCTTCGTTGAGATCGTACAGCTCGCCTCTTGGAATAACACACCCAATCCAAGGAAAACGCCGGACAGATATGGTTTGCGATATCCTCCGGAAATAAAAGAATTGGTCAAGGGAAAAAGAAAAGCGCGTAAAAAATGGCAACATAGTCGTGCTCCGCAGCATAAAGCACACTTGAATCGTCTGTGCAATTTGTTGAAGAAGTCTATTAAGGATTTTAAGAATCGTGCAATAGGCTCTTACCTTGAAAGTTTAACAGCGAAAAAAGATTCCAATTATTCACTTTGGAAAGCTGTAAAAGGCACCAAAAGGCCCAAAGTCCCCGCGCCGCCAATCAAATTAAATCAAAATGAATGGGCGAGGGAAGATAAAGAAAAAGCGGACGTCTTTGCGGCGCACTTAGAAGAAACCTTTAAACCGTACGATGGTCAAGTAGTTTACGACAACCGCAATAGGTTGGATTTACCATCTGACGATTTGACGCTCACAAGTGCAACGCTAAGGGAACTCAAACATGAGATCGAGAATCTAAAACCTAAGAAATCTCTTGGTTATGATTTGATTACCGTAGAAATTCTCAAAGTTTTACCTAGAAAAGCATTGATTAAGCTTCTCCATATTGTAAATGCTGCACTTATATTAAAACACGTGCCGAGCCAATGGAAAGTTGCGAAAGTTTTAATGATTTTAAAACCAGGAAAACCGCCAAATGAGGTAAACTCGTATAGACCAATTTCGCTTCTTCCAATCAGATCAAACATTTTCGAGAGGATATTATTAAGGCGTCTCCAACCGGTTATAGAAGAAAATAATTTTATCCCTCACCACCAGTTTGGGCTCAGAAGCAAGCATTCGACGATTGACCAGGTGGAAGAATTACTGACGTAATCGAGAAAGCACTTGAAGAAAAAAAAGATTTGCTCAAGCGTATTTCTTGACGTCTCGCAAGCCTTTGACTTTGAGGTGTGGCATGATGGCTTGAAATCAAAACTACGACAAGTTCTCTCTGTATGCTTATACGATATTCTAGAATCATATCTTGGGAATAGAATCTTTCGTGTTAGACATGGAGTCGAATACTCCGAGCTTAAAGAAATTTCGGCCGGCGTACCACAAGGAAGCGTTCTTGGACCGCTTCTCTATTTGCTATATACTCGTGATATACCGAACGAAGATGGCACTATCCTTGCTACGTTTGCCGATGACACCGCTATCCTAGCAGTAGGTAAAACAATCGAAGAAACGACTGCAAAACTGCAAAACGCACTGAATAAAGTAAATGAATGGACGAGAGACTGGTGGATCGCCCTCAACGAATCTAAATCTGTTCACGTGAATTTCACTTACAAGAAAAGACTTGCCAATTTTCCTAAACTCGGCCCGAATACCTTTTGTAATCGAGGCCTAATACCCGGGAATGACACTCGATGCAAGGCTGAAATGGAACTCACACGTGAAAATGAAACGTAAAGAACTCGAAATCAAATATAGAGAAATGTACTGGTTACTCGGAAAACATTCCCAGCTCAGTACTGAGAACAAACTGCTTTTATACAATCAAGTGCTAAAGCCGGTGTGGACCTACGGTATACAACTTTGGGGCTGTACCAAGAATACAAATGCAAATATTTTACAAGCTTTTCAAAATAAAGTGCTAAGAGAAATTGTCCAAGCACCGTGGTATAGTAGAAACGACGATATCCACAGGGATCTCGGAATTCCGACAATCGAAGCTGAAACTAGAAGCTTCGCGAGAAAACATAGAAACCGACTAATCGGACATGTCAACAATACAGTCCTACGAATTTTGGATAAGAGCAATTTATTGCGCCGACTACAAAGGACGAAACCGTTCGACTTGGCGAGATAATGATTAACCGCGTCTAGATTGCGGAATATGCAGGATCTTTCAGTGGAAAGAAACCTGCCAAACGTTTTTATTTCATGATAGAAAAATTGCTTGATAAGTTAATACTTAGTTGCGATATCTAACAAATTTATATCGAAGGGTGGTGTTTTTTTAGTCAGTAAGCTTGCTATTCTCATAGTGTCTATGGAAGATTTTTCAAATACCCTCGAAAAAAAAAAAAATCTTTGGCGGGTTAATTCAAAACCTCAGCCTCCACCACACGTTGACATCTAGCGCTTTTCGACTTTCCACCTTTGTAGCAGCTCGTGATCGTGATAGGTAGACCTAGGTATCCTAGTTGAACCGCCAACCAAACGAAATCATGTGATTACTGATGCAAGGCATGCATCAATACATTCTGTCAATACATGGTAATAAGTGCTCACAATTAGGTTGCTGCATCTTAAGATAACAGTTCCAAGAGGAGGAAGGAGCTGGGGGTTTGGAGGATAAGTGTTCCGTATGCACAAAGAAAAGGGCAAGAACACCCAATTCAAGTCGATGGCGATTTGGACGATTTTGGTTTAGCTATTTGCAAGCTTACAAGTGATAAGACTATTAAAATAGGCAGTCTATGTTCGGTGGGTTGATTCTACCAAATATGGGTGACCAAAAGCATGCCCGACGATTGAAGTATTAAAGGCTTGTCTACAAAAAATACTAATTGCCGAAGCACATATCGGCTCAATGATGTCACCTTCACCTCTTTGGCCCATCGGAGGGGCAACGGTCACCCGAGCAATCAACAATCAGCCGAGCATAAAAGAGAAACGAATAACTTCTAAGTTTCGCCAACCACTGCACCGAAGAAGGGTTCCCGCCTGGTAGTACAATGGACCAGAACGAGTCTGAGTGCTGTTGTTGTTATTGTTGTTGTAGCAGCTACGATTCCGGTGGGGACAAATCAGTTTTTAGGCTTAGGAATCGAGCCACGTCTATGGGTCGTTCCCAAAGGCATCGGGGTGCAAGTCAGTTGGCTTTGCTGGGCAGTCGAAAATATGTTTGGTGCTGTTGGCTATTTCCGCAGTCAGGGCATTTGTCTTCTATGGAGGCGTCGAGACGGTTCTTGTAGCTGTTTAGTAGGCGGCACCAACCTGAGCGTAGCTGAGCTAGGGTGGTCCTTGTTCTTCGAGGCAGGCTACTTCGTCTGCTATGAGTGGTAGGCGCCCTCCGATGACCACGTTGGAGCAGAGATTCTCCATAGAGTGGGACACAGTCGTGTGATGAATGCTTTTCAATCCATCTTTGTAGGTTTGTCTGTCGATCGTGGTGCTCTGCGTGAAGGCATCGAGGTCTTATTTATAGATTTGGAGCCCTTTGCGTATGAAACGGGGTGGTTGTGGTGCCATCGTCAACGGATGATTCGGGTGGTCTTAGAGGTGACAAGCTAGAAGGAACTGCATGGAGAGCATGCTGTTATGGTCCCTTACTGGAAGCAGCTTTGTCTCACCATGGAGGTGATCAGCATGTGACATCAGGTGACATCCGGTGACGGTCCTCATGGCCGTGTTTTGGTAGGCTTGAAGATACTGCCAGTTTGTGTCACTCAGCTGCGGTGTCCAGATGGGGGCGGCACAGTTCAGCACGGAGAGACCGATTGCCTTGTATGTGGCGAATAGCGTCTTTTTATCCATTCCCGAGGAAGATCCCGCTAAGGACTTCAGTACATTGTTTCGAGGTCTAAGTTGGCTTCTGATGTTTGATGCATGTGCGGCGAACGTCATCATGCTGTCGAAAGTGACGCCAAGAAGTATTGGTTAGGTGGAAGTTGGAATTCGACGTCCTGCTATGTCTAGGACTGATCTTATCTCCCTTGTCCAGGACGTGAAGAGTGTGGCTGAGAACTTCTTGTTCGACAGTTGCAAGTTGCAGTTTCTGAGTGCTCTGGGATTTGGGTGTTTTTTCTAAAAAAAAAAATACCAGTGTGGCATCCACCCCTGGGAAGTCGACAAAACATACAATTTCTCTAGGCAAATCCTGGAAGAGATCAACGAATTTCAAACCGAAACCCACCACATTTGCATCGGCTTCAAAGCAGTTATACAAGGTAATAACTGAATTAACCACTCCGAACAAACTCATCTTTGTGTGACATATGGAACAAATCCAGATCCGTGGACCGGGGTTTGGCTCAATGCCGGCGCGTAATAATAATATGCGGAGCAAGGAGGCCGGCGTCATTTGCTCCACTAAGGAAAAAAACGTTTGATGTATACGAATGTTGTAGTTGAATTGTTGACAATCTTTCGCCAGGAAATTCCTGGGTCGATTCTGGGACGTAGACCCAATTGTCGTGACAATCGATTCTTAAACCAGGCAAGCCAGCAGACTAAGGTACTTCATATCGCCCAAAATCTCTTCTCTCTTGCTGTTGCGAAAATACTCGAAGCTTTGATGCTACCCAAGCTTCATTCTGAATTTCAGCTAGCTGACCACCAACACGGCAAATTGCGAAGTACTACAACAGCCCTTTCCGAGATCACGACACACATCACACAAGGTCTTAACCAACAACGACCATGCGATCGCACTGTTCTAGTTGCACTTGATTTATCAAAGGCGTTTGATACCGTTGACCTAGGAATCATCCTAGACTCACAACTTTCAAACTCCACTAAACGATGGCTTGCCAACTATCTAAATGGCCGACTGTTCTTCGTTGAATTCCGCAACTGTAAATCGAAATTGAGGAAAGTCAAGCAAGGGGTACCTCAAGGAGGAGTCATTTCCCCGATGCTTTTTAACTGCTACCTGGCGAAACTCCCTACACCACCATCCGGAGTCAAACTGGTATCGTATGCTGACGACTACACCATTCTCGCCTCAGGAAAGGACATCCACTCGATCTGCCGTAACATCAATGCATACCTTAATGAATTGGAAGACTTCTTCGCCAGTCGCAATCTCAAGCTGTCCTCATCCACCCTATTCACCACCTGGACCAAAGAGGTAAACCTACCACTCGACATTGCGATACATGGCAGGGCGATCCCGACAACAAACCACCCAAAGATTCTGGGAGTCACATTTGACAACCTACTGACTTTCTCTAGTTATTCTAGAAATGTCTGTGAACGAGTCATGTCCAGGAATAAGGTCTTAAAATCTCTGGCCGGTAGTACATGGGGGAAAGACAAAGAAAGTCTGCTCACCACATATCAAGCAATCGGAAGATCGGTTCTCATCTATGCGGCACCAATCTGGACCCCACGCCTCAGTGATACTTAATGGCATAAGCTCCAAACAAGCCAGAATGCTGCTCTACGCATTATCACAGGCTGTCACCGCATGTCCCATGAAGATCAGGAAACATCAGGAAACAAAGTTGCTCAAAGTCAAAGAGCATAACGAACTTCTGTCGAAACAGTTCTTACTGGCTTGCAATCGGCCCGATCACCCGAACCGAGATATACTCAGCCTCCCTACTCCTCCGAGGCATATTCGATCTGACATCCGTTCATACCGTGAATAGGTTAATAGGTTTATAACCCATACACCACTTGTCCCAGCGTTTCACAAACTGGCTCTAAACTCTATCCACCAACACGCTGTCCAAACTGCGCTTGATAACCGCCAGACTAACATTGTGCTAGGCGGCCGTCCTCCACCGATACATCATAGCGAAGAACATCTTCCTAGACGCACCAGATCCACACTTGCCCAACTGCGATCAGGCTGGAGCTCCATGCTGAACAATTATATGCACCGCTTACGCGACAGTATCACTGATCAATGCCCAGACTGCGGCTCGTCACCACATAACACCGCCCATTTGTTCAGTTGTCCGTCGTTTCCCACAACACTTACACCAAGAACCTTATGGTCTCACCCAGTCGAAGCTGCTGCTTTCT
Organism: Brachypalpus laphriformis; assembly: GCA_945910035.1. NCBI lineage: Eukaryota > Metazoa > Arthropoda > Insecta > Diptera > Syrphidae > Brachypalpus > Brachypalpus laphriformis. The sequence goes on along the minus strand of OX246753.1, from coordinate 290,911,606 downwards.
TGGGCCTCGAACTTACTGATGACAACCCACCTACACCACCTTAACGTTTGAACCATACGAATCAACATAGTTGCTTCAACAACAACAACAAACTCATCTAACTTTGCCATGTCACACGCACGTGATTCCGTGCAATTTGACAATATTTCCTCAGAAATATTCGAGATATATACTGGATACATAAAATATGCAATATCGACGACATCGATGATATAAGAAAGACCGAACCTCTGTTTCAAACACCAAGCGATCGTGGACGTCTGCAAACTTGGTCTGACAAATTGAAAGCAAACTTCCCGGGATGAACGAGGATATAAAGTAGCAGCGTCTCAGGCAGAGACTTGAGGGGTCGGGTGACCGTTAAGTATAAATAGAACAAAGTATAATTAGTATAACATATCTTACCTTCAACAACCAATAAAGTGGAATAATCTTTGTCAAGATTACGGAGAAATATTCAATTATTGACAAAATGCCATAGGTTACCCAATAGGTTAACCATTTGGTATCATCTAATTTTGTACTTGATTCAATTGCATGAATGGAGATGTAAGCCGGATAAACAACGCCAATTATATTGCACAACAACTGTGCACCATAGCCGAAGATCAGGTAGATAGCACAAAGTCCGACAACACCTGGAAAAAAAAACAAAACAAAATTAATTTAAGAAATTTACTTGAAAAAAATACACTCAGCAGCATAATAATGTTCGTCCCTCACCGATTTGAAAAAGCCAACCATTTTCACCAGTCAACAATTCAATTAGTTTGTCCGTTAGTTTTTCAAACATTTTTATTTTTTACACGAAAAATAGTTACACTATCTCAAGCAATGACAACACCTCTGGGTACTTATTAGTCGCAAAAATCACTTCTCCTACCTATGCACACATTATTCGGCGCAGCAAAGGGACATCAGTCGAACAGACGAAATCGCTGCGAGCCTATGCTATTTCTATAAATGTTCTCTAGCTGTTGTCAAAGAATACAAATATGCATTTCATATAATTGCCGAGCCATACAATGAATATACGATTGCAATAGATATGCACATATGCTCATAATAAAACAAAGAGAAACGATCCAAACAGAGAGAGAAAGCATTTCTGGTGTATTGGCGTATTTTTAGAAAGGGCATTAATTTATGTCCTCTTAGATGAATTTCATATTTATTTCTTTTTTTGTTTTCCATTTATTTATATCGGTAGATTGTTGCAGATTATTGCCGATTAGATGAATGCATAGAGTGCATTGGTGTCTTCAGCGTTGTACGCATCGCTTAATGAACAAACGAAGTATAACGCAATCAACGAAAACAAGTACACAGCGTTTATTTTATTGCTGGTGATTCGGCCTATAATTATTATCGGTATTTATAAATTAAATGCCTTGTTGCAGAAATGCATTATTGATCTGTTTAAGCAAGACTTCCAGCAGTTGCTTAACCGGCAGCAAACAAAGGGTAATAGGACAAGAAGAGATGCTACCAGTCAACGACGAAGCAATACCATCACCCAGTATTAAAGAAGTAGGCGCAGCCACCAGAAAATTAAAAGACAACAAGGCACCTGTCTCTGATAGCCTTCCTGGTGAACTTTTTAAATACGGGGGTGATGTCTTAGTAGGGCGCATGTACCAATTCGTTAACCAAGTATGGATGGAGGAAAGCATGCCCGACGACTGGAGTATCAGCTATATATGCCCCATCTTCAAAAAAGGCGATCCTAAGTCTTGTAAGAACTGTCGAGGCATATCCCTCCTAAATGTCGCATATAAGAGCCCATCCAACGTATGTGTGAACGTCTAAAACTTTTCTGCAACACACTAATCGTCACGTACCAGTGCAGCTTCCGGCCCGGCAGATCGACAATAGACCTAATTTTCAAACTAAAGCAAATGCTGGAAAAGACCAACGAATATCAAGTCGAAACTTTCCACCTATTCATCGACCTTAAAGCCGCATATGACAGTATTCATCGTCTTGGAACTCTACCAAGCGATGGCCCAATTCGAGATACCGTCAAAACTTATACAGATGTGTCGCGTAATGCTGGAAAACACGCGATGCTCTATGCAACTTGAAAACAGCTATTCCGAACTCTTCCAAACTTGCACCGGATTCCGGCAAGGAGGTGCGCTATCATGTGACTTCTTCAATATTGTGCTGGAGCAGGTGTAAACACGTAGGGCAGGTGTAAATACGGAAGGCACTATCTTTCACAAAACCATCCAGGGATACGCGGACGATATTGTCATCATCGGAAGGTCCCAGCAAGCCGTTGTAGAGGGATTTACGGCAATTGAAGAACAGGCGATACGAGAAAGTCTTGAAGTAAATGAGGACAAGACGAAGTACATACATCTTGTCAACAAACAAGAAATTATCTGCTCAAAACTTTGGACAGGACGTCACTGTTGATGACTACAACTTAGAGGTACATAAACCCCACAAATGAGGTGGAGATCCGAAGAAGAATAACTCTAGCAAACCTCTGCTACTTCGGTTTGGCAAAACAACTGGGTTCAAAACTCCTAACTCGACGGACCAAATTAATGCTCTATAGAATGCTCTATAGAGTTCTGGATGATAAGTAAGAAAGCAGAGCAAATATTGGGTACCTTTGAACTAAAAATACTTCGTCGGATATTAGGTCCTATGCGAGGGCGAATGGAGGAGAAGATACAACCACAAACTGAGTTGTATCAGGATGTGGATGTAGTCCAAAAAGCCAAGACACGTCGACTACATCTATCGAATGGACAAGAATGCTGCAGCCAAGAGAATCTTTGAATCTCAGCCCCCAGGTTCGAAACAGCAAAAAATACCGAACTTGCGAATCTTTGAATCACAGCTCCCAGGTTCAAGACGGCAAAAAATACCGAACTTGCGGTATAAAGACGAAGCTGTTGCGGATGCTAGGAAACTTGGCCTTCACAACTGGTAGCAGCGTGTCCGGGACCGCAGAGGATGGAAGGCAGCCGTGTCTCAGGCAGATGCTCTTGAAGGGTTGGGAGGCCTTTAAGGAGAAAAGGATAAATTAATTGCAGTAAGTCGTTAATTATAGTTTTTATAAAACATTTAAGCTGACCCTGCGGGAAATGCCTTGCACTGTAAAAGTGCTATTAAAAAAATAAGTTTACCTTCTACTTAAACCTTCTAATTCTTTTCAAAAAATTGATTGCTCGCTTGCTTTATACCCTACAAATCAGAATGAGCGCAATGTTACGAGGGGACTAGCAAGTCAGCTACTTGTAAGTTTCTTTTTCATCTTTATCTTCTTGGTCATTGCCTTGTCCTGTTCGTACGGGGTCGGTTCTTCTAGTCCTCATCCTCCCAAGATATTCTATTTTGAAATTTCTCTTCGTGCAGGTTCTCATCCTTGTGGTGTTAAACCACGTTGTCTTCGGTCTACCTCTACTATTTTCTTCATTTATTTATTTCCATAGCTGCTTTTACTTATTGTAACGAAAATTGCTGATCACGCCGAATACTTCCCAAGGTCGGGAAGGATGATGGAGACAAAAAACAAAAAAAACTTGATGTAATCAGGTACACTTTTATTTCGGCTTGAAAACTGCGCGTCTCTAATGTCTGCTGTCATCTCTTACCAAACACTGCTGCCAGTGCGGCTATTCGTCTTAAAGCCACCTCTCAGTGGTCTAGTTTTCACATTGGCCACTCTTCTCAACTTCACACATGAAAACACGGACTACACCCCACCGAAACTGAGATTTGACCGACACTTCCGTACGAGTATCCCTGAACGGGATGGCTCTCCCCTGATGATGGAAATTCGGTACACTCCTACACAGATGGCTCTAAGAACGAAGCATGCAACGATCATAAGGATTCTGTTTCGTTGTTAGAGGCAGTCTTGAACTCATCATAGATTTAAAAAATCATTCAATCGTTCAACGGTATAACAATGGCCGACTGATTCAATCTTCTGCTATTGTTCCAATTAGTAGAACACCAATCAGGCATATAGAGAAATGTATATCTCGCGATCATTCTATTTTTGCTTTAATATTGTGGCTCCGTCTCGTGACATTTTTGAAAAGTATTTTCAAGAATATCTCTCTCATTCACTAAGGCAAGATATTTCGTCCGAAACAAGCCAGTTGATCACAGTAGAAACCCGGCGTAACCAAGTTGGTCGGACTTCTACAATTCCACCATGTACACAGTTTAATGCATTTTCTTTGCACCATTCTTAAAGTCGATCCATTGCACTACATGCATTCATCACGGGTTTTATTTATTCGCGTTTGTATAAAGTTCATATCGTAACAAGTAGAACACCAAAGGCTTCGTGCCAAGTAAACAATTATTTCAGTTAAGCAATACGTTTCCTCCAAGACAACATATCAAGCAGTTGAAATGTTTGAACTGCAGACAACTAGATTGCTTTGCAAACCCAGAGGTGGGGGATAAACACGATACGAGTTAGCACATAACACCGTGCTGGCAGTAGAGATCGTGTTCTTCAATAAATAACTCATAATTCACGAGGTGGCAGTGACTCAGACAAAGCAGATATTTCCAAATATTTCGGTTTAATAATGTCGATATGTTGCAATACTCTTAATACTTTAAGTAATGATGTTTATGGTTTCGTTTTGAAAAGTTCTTCATACACATTTCACCTGTTTCACAACTGAATAAGAACTTACATAACATTGGAGTATCCATTACGTGGCCCTTCTTAAAGAGCTATTTTTATGTGAATTTAACTCCCGGTAACATGAAAAATAACTAGGCAGGCGCCCCTTAATCGATGCTAAACAATCAGAGAACTGCTCTTGACGACTACACAAGACAGCTAATTATTAGATGAATCGTAGGTTTTGTATTCTTTACTCAGTTGTGTCGTGTCATACTCGCTCGTTTTCATGTTTCTATAAACTCCACTACAAACATGTTCATAAAGTTATACACTCCCCGAAAAAAGTATTGGAACACTTATCATTTTTTCACGGAAATGTTTATTAATCTTATATATTAATACGTGAACACGAAACTTATCGTACATTTTTTCAGTATTTATTATAAGAGGAGGGGGATGAAATTTATATCATTCGAAAGGTACTGTGCCATAGATGTGCAAAAAAAAAAAATCATGTGTGTATGTAACCTGATCACTTACAGCAGTGGTGGAGATGAAACTCAGATTGACTACCATTTGGTAGCCAGTTTCATGAAGCCTCGGGTAAAAGATTGCAAAGTGATCCTGGGAGAGGCAATCGCTCGGCAACACCGTCTCCTGCTAACAGAAATTTTTATGAAAACACCGAAGAAAAACAAACAAACAAGGGTCTCTGAGAAAATCAAGTGGTACAATCTGGACAAGGAAAAAAGGCAAGGCTTTTGTTTTCGTAATGAAAAATTACCTCTCACACCATCAACGGAGCTGAGGATGAAGAGTGCAGAGCACAAAATATGTGGGATTCCCTACAAAAACATATATTTGACGCAACAGCTCTTGAAAGTGCCAGGGCCTAGCTTCTCGCAACCACTCATGTTGTGTGCGTTATATTTTCACACGTATGGAAGGGACCTGCAGTTTAATGCCGAATCCGAACGGTGATTTGAGAAGCTCTTTCGTGACAACAATACTCTCGGATGTTTGTCAGACGCTCGCGAGAGGTGGGACCGTGAAAAACTTTTTGGTGTTTTTCTGGGATTCGAACTTGGAACCTCATGCGTAGTGATCCGACACTAACCACTTACGCCACGGCGCCACGGATTCCCTACAGCGAACTTGCTTAAAGAAGGCCAAATCACTGCTAGGAGCTTCAAAAGACCACCATCAACACGCCAAAGAAACATGGTGGTGGAGTGATGAAGCTAAGAAGGTGATAAATGAGAAGAAAGCGGCTTTCAAAGCTTGGTCAAAGTGCCCCTCAATAATAGTGATGAAAAAGCTCGCCTCGAAGTGGAATACAGATGTTGCAACAAAAAAGCGAAGAAAAAGTACGCCCAGCTTCAAGCAGAGAGTACGGAGGACCTGTATCGGGAGCTGGAGAAAATATCTTTCCCGGTTGTTGATGCAAACCAGGCTATCCAGGAGCTGCGAAGACACAATATGAACAAGAGCGCAACCATCTTCAAAACAGCCGCCCAAAGAAGGAGGAATGCTCAGGAGATTCGTTCGCCAAAGTTAATTAACAATGCTCATGGCCACCATCTTGTGGATGACGACAAAATTCTGCAGAGTGGCGGCAGTATTGTGAAGAACTTTTAAATGAACAGCTTCCCCGGCTATACTTTCCAAGAGCCACCCCTTACTGTGAAGAAATACCCGACATCACAGTCGAAGTAGTTAGTGAGGCGGTCAAATACTCCAAAAAACGAAAAGCTTTTGGGCCAGACGAGATGCCCTCCGAGTTCTGGAAAAAGATGGGAGACATCGGGCTCAGAATTCTCATCTCCAAATTCGTGAGAGGTGAATCAATGCCGAATCAATGGAGGGAAAGTTACCTTCTCCCTGTATACAAAGGGAAGGGTGATACGCGAAACTGTGATAACTACCGTTCGATCAAGCTGATGTCACACACCATGAAGATCGTTGAGCGGGTATTAGGTGGCCGACTGCGAAAAATAATACGGCTATCTGATGATCAGTGCGGGTTTGTCTCGGGTAAATCAACCACAGATGCAATCCAAAGTATAAGGATCATAATGGAAAAACATCGTGATTCCTTAAGGGATTTGCATATTGTATTGGTTGACTTTGAAAAGACATTCGACAGACAACCACGAGATTTGATATGGGTGGCGCTAAGACATCGAGGGGTGCCAGAAACCTATGTACAGATGATCATGGACATGTACGAAGGAGCAAAGACAAGAGTAAGATGCCCAACTTGAGTAACCGAAGAGTTCCCAATCAAAGTCGGGGTGCACCAGGGAAGCGTTTTAAGTCCTTTGCTCTTTATTACAGTCCTTGATTATCTGCTTGAAGGTAATGTGACAGACCCCAAGATACATCAGTTATTCTTTGCTGACGATGGAGCCATCATAAGTGAGGATGCTACATCCCTGCAACGAGCACTTGATGTGTGGGTGGACGTTCTGGAGGGAAATTGGTATCGCATTAGTTCAAAAAAGACAGAGTACTTGTGCTGCCCGTTCTCTGATCCACTCAGGCCTATTTCAGACATTTATTTGAATGGAACAGTGCTTCCCAAGTGCGAAAAGTTCAAATATCTGGGATCTATGATCAATAGCAAAGCAACTTGTGATGACGACATCAATCATCGTGTAAGCGTAGGGTGGATGAAGTGGCGAGAAAATTCCGCTATCTTCTGTGACAGAAAAATGCCACCTAAGTTGAAAGTCTACACCGCAGTTGTGCATCCAGCGCCCACATACGGTTCACAATGTTGGACGATGTACAAAAGGTATGAGAGTAAATTAACGGCAGCTGAGATGAAGATGCTTCGCATGACAGCAGGAGTGACAAAGCTTGATCGAATAAGAAGTTCGAAGATCCGTTGAAGCTTTCACATCAAGGGAACCATAATACAAAGAATAGAGCGCGACCGGCTCAGCTGGTATTGCCACGTTCAAAGAAGAGATCATTTGAACCCCGTTAAAAAGGCAATATCAATGCAGGTTCCAAAGACATCGCGATGTAGGAAAGGCGGGCCTATAAACGCCTGGATCACACAAATGCGACGACATCGGCATTTCATTAGGCTCAGTAACCGGGTGATCCAAAATCGGCGGGCCTGTCGATATTTTCTGAGGTCAAATAGGCGAACCCCACAGGCGGATCAGTAGAAATGCGGTGAAGTGGGAGGGTTGTGATCCCTTATTTTCGGATCATAACCTCGCTGATAAAAGGAAGAAGAAGAAGAGAAATTCACTTTCGATATACTCGTATTGCAACATAATCAAATCACTTTATTCTATATTAATCTCAACTTAGCTAGTACGCGGTTCCCACGTCTCGACATTCACAAAGGAACATGGATCTCCTTTGATCGAAAAACTTTCAACCAAATCGATCACATTGCGATCGACGCAAGGCACTCTTCCAGTATTCTGGGTGTCCGGACTTTCCGAGGTCCCCAACGTGGACTCGGATCACTACCTAGTTGTAGCCAAGGTACGGATGCGAATATCCACAACGCAGCGAAATCAACGAAATACTGTGAGGAAATTTGAGGTCGGGCGGCTACATTCGCAAGAGACCGCCAGAGCCTTTGCCGATCGAGTTTCTCTTAATCTTAATCTAAGTCCTATGCCGCCAGCAGCAAATGCGGAAGACCAGTGGCAGCGTTGCCAACAAGCCATCAGATGTACTGGGTTTCTCTCGGCCACCATAACGAAACCACTGGTTTGATGAGGAATGCCGGCAAGCACATGCAGTTAAACAAGAGGCGTACAAAGCGGCGCTGCATAGAAGGATTAGAGCTGCTTACGAGCTCTACGTGCGCAGGAGAAAAGAGGAACGTCGACTTCTCAGAAAGAAGAAAAAGAAGAATGAGAAGCGCTCGATCGAGGAGATTGAGAGACTTTATTGCAGGAATGATATTCGAAAATTTTACCAAAAGGTAAAAAGAACATGCCAGGGTTTCAAAGCCAGAACAGAAGCCTGCAGGGACGAAAATGGTAATATAGTAGTAGAATCGCAGTCGGTGCTGAGGATATGGAAGGAACACTTCTGTAGACTGTTAAACGGCGATGATGACCAATATTCCGCTGTCAGGCAGAATGAGCCATTCAACAGTGACGATGACAGTCAAGATTCTCGTCAACCCAATCAGAATGAAATGAGTATAGCGATATCTAAACTCAAATCCAACAAAGCTGCTGGAGCCGACGGCCTTGCCGCTGAACTTTTCAAGGCAGGAGGAGATGAGTTGGTAAGGAGCATGCACCAGCTCATCTGTAAAATCTGGTCGGACGAAAGTATGCCCTATGAATGGAACCTCAGGATCGGGCAAACGATGCTGAAGTTCCATTCATTCAAGAAAGGAGACCCTTTAAACTGCGCCAATTACAGAGGTATAAGTCTCCTAAATATCGCATATAAGATCCTGTCTGCCGTACTATGTGAATGCCTAAAACCGATCGTCAACAACCTGATAGGTCCTTATCAGTGCGGTTTCAGACCGGGAAAGTCCACCATTGACCAAATATTCACACTACGACAGATCTTGGAAAAACCCATGAATATAAAATCGATACGCATCACATTTTCATCGATTTCAAAGTTGCCTATGATAGCGTGTATAGAGACGAGTTATACAGAGCCATGTCTAGTCTTGGCATCCCTGCCAAGCTCGTCCGTTTGTGCAGAATGACGATGGAGAACTCTCGCTGCTCCATCAAAGTCGGTAAGAACATCACCGAACCGTTCGATGTCATGCCAGGAAAGGTCTTAGACAAGGTGACGCGCTATCATGCGATCTCTTTAACATAGTACTTGAGAGAATTGTACCAAACTCACAAGCCAACACCGGAGGTACAATCTTCTTCAAGTCTGTACAACTACTCCCTTATGCCGATGACATTGACATAATCGGAAGAACTCAGCGGGCCGTCAATGGGGCATTTACGAGTATTGAGATCAAGGCAGCAAAGATGGGTTTAGCGGTCAATGAAAACAAAACAAAAAATATATGCTGTCTACAAAAAAGGACACCTAACATCGGCGTCTTGGACAGAACGCCACAATAGACAGATATAATTTTGAGGTAGTAAAGGATTTTGTCTACCTAGGCTCTATGGTCAGCTCCGCAAATGGCATCAGTAGGGAGATCACACGAAGAATTACTCCTGCCAATCGTTGTTTCTATGGGCTAAAACGGCAATTGAGTAGCAAAGCCCTATCTCGAACTACTAAGGTAACTCTCTATAAGACACTAATCATCCCAGTCCTGCTGAATGGCGCAGAGGCATGGGCTTTGACAAAACCGGATGAGGATGCCCTTGGTTATTTCGAGAGAAAAGTTCTTCGAGCGATCTTTGGTCCCATCTGCATAGACGGTGAGTGGAGGAGAAGGTACAATGCCGAACTATACGGCCTGTAAAAGGAAATCGACTTAGCCAGAAGAGTTCACATACAGCGACTAAGATGGCTGGGTAATGTAGAATGGATGGAGCCCAACGTTCCCGCTAAGAAAGTCTTCGAATCCACCTTGGATGGACGACCTCGCGGTAGGTGGCGCAAACAAGTGGAGGGGGACCTCAACCAACTCAACTCAACGCGCAACTGCAGGCAGCTGTAACCGCGCTGGCTGGATAGGTTTGTTGGTTGAGGCCCAGGTCCACACCGGACTGTAGCGCCATCTAAGTAAGTAAGTAAGTAATCTCAACTTAAACTTTGTCTACGTATCTACATTCACAATATCGTTTATTCTCACACAGCAATCGCACTTGTTCAACGTTATTTTCACCTCAATAGACTGTGTCTTCTCTTGCTGGTAGTTGGTGTATTAATACCAAATACAAGAACCTCTAGAACACTATCGAATCTGCTAGATGCCAGTGGGGGTGAATTGAGGAACAAACTGCTGTGCATGATGGCAGTTTTGACAGATAGCATTAGTGTTGCCACAACATGCTCGTTGGTAATGCAGTGTAATATAATATAAACGCAGATCGGATTGACTCGATCTGATCACGTTTTTTGGGATCGAGTTGAGATTTTGCGGTTCGAAAGATGGAGTTTGAAAGATAGAAAAAGATGAAGGGAAAGAAAAATTTTACGCACCGGCGAAGAAGTGACAAACTCAGTTGACTTTCGTTTCGATTCTAACTCGTTCTTTCAATTCGGTTACAGCAAAAATCCATCGAAAAACAATGCTGTGCCAATTCAGCCATGTTAGCGCAGTAGATACATCAGCTGTTGCGTGCTCCACTTGTGTAGAGTTTACTTCAACATTGCGCTGATTGTTTCGTTTTACATATTGTTTGGTTTTTCATATTCAGTTAATTTCGTTTCGTTTTTACTCTCTGTCTGAAACTAAACGTTTCTATCAGTGGCCACATGGTCCTGAACCAAGCGCGAATGAAGGCACCGAAGGAGTACACTGGCCTTAACATGTAAAAACCGCTACCGTTTTAAGAAAATGTTTGCTGGGCCAACACTTTTCTAGTTCAGTGTACACAGGTGATTCATAGACCCAGCAGCCTTGCCATGACAAAGCCCAATTCCGCATTAAAATGACCACATATACATTTAAAACGTTGATACATATGAATTTTTCTTTTGATTATCACAATAAGCCCCCCAAATACAAGCAAACAACAATAATTACCGCATAGACCTTGAAACAACTGAGAAAAAAACCAATTTAATATAATTACAGCGACAAAGATAACATCAAGATTGATGTAGAGCCGATTCGTCTTGATTGAGTGCAACCTTGATCTCGGATTAGCTCCACACACGCCGTAGGATAGAATTACCTTTGAACATTTTGACTACTAAATCGGAGCCTTGATCTTGTCGCCTGCGAATGCATCGTATTGGTGGCACCGATGATGGTGGCGCCATATCAAGCAAAATTCAAATAAAAATAAAAACACAATCCACGTGGAAGACTTTTCTAAAACAACAATTATCTGCCAGACTACGTGTCACTCGCTACGAAGTGCGGTTGACCTCGTCAATGTATCCGCAAGGCACAGTGAAAATGCGACACATGCAGGCAGGCACCTAAAATTTGTCCCCCTTTGCGGGGCAAAACTAGATAAAAGCCCCGCGATAAGGAACGCTATCTTCGCCCCACTTTTGTGCAAAAAAAAAAAAAAATTCAGCCGAGTCGATAAAAAAAAAATCCATAAAATGGTTAGAAAGGGCGGCAACAACAACAACAAAGCGAAATAAATAATCCCAACCATGACACTGCGTATTTATAGATTTTTTTGATTGGGCCCCTGGCCAGGCTAGAGCTGGATTACTCACCGAAGAATATATATAGTCGGCTCACGGATAGTTTTTGTTCCAAAAACTCAAAGGACTTTGTCCAGGGCTTCGTATTGTCGCGCAGCGATTTGTCGATATTGTCCCGGAGTTTCTCAGCCTGTTCCCTTGCAGTCATTGTGGCTAATTTGTGATTTAGGATTACTTTGTGGACGAATTGATGAGATTTAGTTGGAGAACGCACGGATAAAGCGAAAATTTACCTATTTTTGGGGGATGACCAAAGTTGACAGCAACAAAATATAGAAAACGAACGGAGAATAGACAGATGGGATTTTCGAAATTCGAATTTTATAGCTGTCACGTTGTTAAATGTTTGCTGGCAAGTGAAGTTGGAAGTGCTTGAGGTAGCATTGCCAGTTGTTCTTATTTTGGCTATACTTTCCATTATGCCTATTTAAAAACAAGGGTTTTCGAACTGCCTGAATACAATGGTGTAGCTTCACTATTGTGTTCGGGCAGTTAGGTATTACATCGCGGGGCTGGTTAGCATATAATGCTATTCGTTTTGTATGAACTGTTGCTGATTCTTCTGCTTCTGCTTCTGCTGCTTTGCGAATTTTCTCGATTCTTCGCAGCTCAATTTGCACATTCACTATGTATGTGCCAATCTCTGTTCAACTCTCTTCGGATAACAGCATGTGATCGATTATAGACGATGGGTTATGTAATGCTGTTCTCCAATGTGAGAACCGTCTGCAGTGTATCATATCATAATCTGTGGAAATATCAAGTTAAGTGGCTATAAAATCAAGCGATTAAGTTTTCAAGATAAACATATAAATACTTTTACATTTTGTATAATAGACCTTTTCGCCTGCTTGTCAAAATTATGACGTTTAAGTGACAAACCGCTTTTGGTGGGCAATCAATTTTTTTTGTGTTGTTTTGCGCGCGAAAGTGAATTGGACCAGGCCTATGCCGAAGCTGAATTCCAAGCTATACTCATAAAATGCAGTCAACTGGCCAAGGATAAGAAGTACAAGGAAGCGGTGGATGTGTTGAACAAGTATGCAGCTGAGAATGAGGAAACCTTTGCCATCATCCAATTGCTCCTGTTGCAGGTTAGTTCTGCTATTGCTTGCACCGAATTTTCTCCTAATTTCCTCCTAATTTTGAGTGTTTGTAGGGCAACCGTAAAAAATCTATTGAAGTTTTCCTGTCCCTTGGAGAGTCCAAGTACAAGCCAGGTGTTGTATCGGCCTTAGTGGTCATCTGGGCACCGACAATAAACAAGTCGCCTCGGTTCTACTCAAATCCGCAGTGGGCTGGTACAAGAAGAACAACGTAAGTTGGATCTATTGCTGGCTTTTCCGACCGCTTACACTCATTAATTTCAGTTCAGCAGCGCCGATTTATCAGACATGTGGTGCCAAGCCGCTGAATTCGATTTGCGGGGCGGTGCCACAGACACTGCTGCAATTTCTCTCGAGGAGCTCCTTAAGTTGAATGACATGAAAGTTCTCGCTCAGCTGGTCATCACTTATGCTCATATCAATCCGAAGAAGGCCGTCGAAGTCAGCAAGAAACTATCGGCACATGAAAAACTGACTACAACTTCCGAAATAGACGACTTGGAGGCAGCAAACTGGTACACAGGCGGCCAAGATGTCTGCCGATGCCAAGATCGAACAATCACCAAGCACGCCAGGAGATGTGCAGAAGAAAAAGAAAACCAATCGCAAGAGGAAGGATAAGTTGCCGAAGAATTCCAACGTTGAGGTGCCACAAGATCGAGAACGCTGGCTACCCAACTATGCGAGAACTGGTTTTCAAAAAGATGAGGGATCGCAGTCCGAAGGATATCATCAAGGGTTCACAGGGAATGTCCACTGGAGCTGCAGATCAATAGTTAGTTGGTTTTTTCATAAACCCATCGTTCAGATTCGTTAACTTATTTCTCCTTTCAGTGACATGTCGGGGATCTGAGTAAGAACTCTCCGGTTACTCCGGTGTACCAAGAGGTTACACCTGGACCACGTCAGCAGGACCGTAAAGGCGGACACAACAAAAAGAAGAAGGGAAGACACTAAATCATCTTGTATACAAAAAAAAAACATTAAAGTTGACTTGCATTCTTAAAAAGTCTAAGTTTTATTGGGGCTGAGGAATGGTTCACCTCTTGTGAAGGACATTATGAAGCGCGTCGCCGAGGGATCCAAGAAGTTTCCGTAATGGAGAGGGAGTTAAGTTTACCAGAAATTGCTGCTAATTCCTAGTTAACTCACTTCCTGCTCGTGAAGCTGTGATAGTTCTTTGTGCCCTCGTAGAGTTTCAAAGTCGAGTTGACCTCTCCAGTATTTTGGCGGGTATACGATAGGTCTCCATGTTCAGCTCCTTGCAATGATCCTCAAATTCCACCGAAGGCAGTATATGTGTATGTCCTAGCATTACACTTGTCCTTTGCATTAAAGTATTGCACGCCATGGATTGTACATCAGTTGGCCACCAGAACACTTTGACAGCATAGACGTCAAACCGCGAAAAGGTCTATAGTGCTTTCAATATAATCGTTAATAGTAGCGGCATACGCTGATAATATTATATTATCCGTGGATCTACATTTTATTTCAAGATTCAAAACTGTTTCTGGCGAATCTGAAAGGAGACCAATTTCTCTAGTTGTCAAATGCAGCAAGAACAAGACATAACCCGCCAAACCCGTTCTGTTGCAAGAGCGTATAATTCACCTGCAACTACAAGAGAAAAGGTTTAAAGCCTTCGAATTACATATTCAGAAACAACATGAAGAAATAAAGTGCTTGATAGAGGATGTACACAAAAAGCTGTCAGAGAAACTCGATAAAATTGTTAGCGATTTTAACAACCATTTCCTTGAGATCAGCGACACATCAGCACTCACTGAACGTGTAGTAACCCTTGAAAATGAATCTCGGCAAATAGATTCAACTCCCCAACTACGAAACACCGATATAACACAATTACTTGTTAAAATTGATCAATTGGAACGGGAGAAGACCTGCGTGGAATGTTCAGCAATCTATGTCACTCCATCAATTGTACCACAACACCTGTACTAAATACAATTTGCCGCGTACAGCCAAAAGGAGATTCCGAGGACACTGCAATAGTTCTGAAATTCAAATCCGCATCCGAAAAAATTGCCGTGCTGAAATTAATTCATCAGCGTTACAAAACATGTAAAAAGTCTCTTTGTTTACATGATGTCGGATTACAATCTAACAGCCGCATCTATCTCAACGAAAGTCTGACAACGCGTAACCACGTAATTCTTCGAAAAGCTTTTCAACTCAAGCGAAGAAACCAACTTACATCTGTTTTCACCAGGAATGGAAGAATTCTAGTGCGTACAACAACATCGTCGAAAGCTCTTTTTGTTAATTCTTGCGAGCAGTCTGGGTTTAGGCAGGGACATAGTTGTATTACTGCGTTGTTAAAGGTCAGCGACGATCTAAGAAGTGCCGCGGATAATGACTTGGTTTCACTCCTAACTCTCTTAGACTTCAGTAAAGCATTTGACACAATGCATCATTCTGAGCTTGTTTTGAAAATGAAAAATACGTTCAGATTCTCTGACGGAGCTGCAAAATTAATGCACTCTTACCAGACCGGGAGAAAACAAGCCGTTTCAATAAATAATGTGCTCTCCCAATACCTTTACACGTCAACAGGTGTTCCCCAAGGCTCTATCCTTGGACCATTATTATTCACCTTGTTTATAAATGACTTACCGCTCTCCGTGAAATATTCATCAATACATATGTACGCTGATGATGTCCAGCTCCACTTAAGTTGTAAACTAGGTTTGATTGAAGGCGGGGTGAGTAAGTTAAATGATGATCTTCAAGAGATTTTACTTTGGTCTGAGAAAAATAGTCTACGGCTGAACCCAAACAAATCCAAATGCTTGATTATTTCAAAAAATAGTCTAGATATAACTTGTTTTCCTCTAATTTTTCTTGGAAGTACTCTAGTTGAGTACATTGAAAAAGCTAAAAATTTAGGTATCTGGTTCAGCAGCACTTTTAATGGGGATCACCATATCCAACTACTAATTGGAAATGTATATGGATGTCTAAGAAACCTGTATACGTCGCAGCACTTTACACCGCTTAACACGAGAATAATGCTAGTGAAAGCCCTTATCATTCCCATTATTACATATGGATGCCAAATATTTTGTAGCCATAGTGCAGAAATCGGGAGAAGACTCAAGGTCGCATTTAATAACGTGGCTCGATATGTTTACAGACTTAGGCGTAGTGATCATATTTCTAGTTATGTTAACGACCTACTTGGATGCAGCTTACATACATACATCGAATACTGTAGCTTAAAATTTCTAAACAATATAATCGGAAAGAAGCAGCCATCATACCTATATGAAAAATTAATTTTTGCATGATCGGCGCGATCTTTTATGCTCATTCAACCACGATTTAATTGTCAAGCCTCCGAGCGGCAATTTTTCGTTCATACTATTCAGCTTTGGAATTCTCTACCTATCGGCATAAGGAAATTTCGGGGCTCTGATTAGCTTGATGAAGCTCTATTTCAATATTTGGCTGTCTCTCTGTAGTAAGTTAGGTGAATTAGAGTCTATTTCTTTTTTTCTTTTTTCGAAATTCTCTTTTTAATTTATTTTATTGCTAACAAATATATATAAAGCTATTCTATTGAAACACATGTGATATAAGAAGTAAATGATTTTTTACTTACTTTTACAAC
This sequence comes from Brachypalpus laphriformis, assembly GCA_945910035.1. NCBI lineage: Eukaryota > Metazoa > Arthropoda > Insecta > Diptera > Syrphidae > Brachypalpus > Brachypalpus laphriformis. The sequence continues at coordinate 290,894,952 of OX246753.1, read as the reverse complement.
TAATGGATTATTGTAGTCTACTGTGAAAGATATAAAAGATATATAAATAAATGAAATAAATGCAGTGGAATATTGCGGGCTCAGTTCTTTCTTCTTTTTTTTTGACATTCAAGGCAAAGCGGTGAGGTATCGTGTCCAAATAGGTACAAGTACTTGCAATATCCTCCATGACCGGATAAGAACTGTGTAAGATGATATTTACGGTCTCCGTGTTCGCATCATGTCCAAACATCGATTTTTGGTATAAGTTTGTAGGTCCATCTGACTTTTGTGGCACTGTCTCATCTTTGCTACCAGCTGGCTAGTTATATTGACATTTCTTCTTCTTTTATTGCTCTCGCTGCAGCTGCATCTTGCGGATGGGAGAGTCTCCTTATACAGATTCGCAGCATCTCATCTGCGAGAATGTCGATGAGGACCATTCCGGCAATGACAAATGTTGCTTAATCCGAGGTTGTTCTTAATCCACTTATGGTTCTTAGAGCACAAAGTCTGTATACCGAAGTGGGTCCCGCTGCCTAGATTCCCAAGGCTTTTTTCTTCACGACTCTTAAAGTTTAGCCGGTTGTGTAGCATCACACCAATGTATTTGATGGTGTCTTTGGACTATATTTTGCTGGTTATAACTCGAATGTTGACGTATTCTGATACTTTTTGACAGGTTATAAGGTCGGGTTCCATTTTATGGTCAGCGAGTTCCAGACCAGCTGCCACTAACCAATTTTCAATGTGGCATATTGCTATATTTGTGATTGTCTTTATCTCGTGGATATATTTCGCAATGGTAACCACAGCGATATCATCTGCGAATCCAGGTTTATATTAATCAAATGCATTGCCACTAATTTTCGCAGGTAGTATGGCGTGCTCATTCTGACTTACTTACTTACTTAGGTGGCGCTACAGTTCGGGGTGAACCTGGGCCTCAACCAACAAGCCTCTCCATTTAGCTCGGTCTTTAGCTAATTGCCTCCAGTTGCGCACTCCAAGTTGGTCGAAGTCCCCTTGAACTTGTGCGCGCCACCTACGGCGATGATTCCCTCTACTGCTTCGTTCCTCGGGGTTAGATTCGAAGACTCTGCGGGCCGGAGCGTTGGTGTCCATTCGCTCTACATATCCTAGCCATCTCAGACGTCCAATACGCAGTTTTTTTTAACTAGGTCGATGTCGCTGTACAGCTCGTATAGTTCGTGATTGAATCTTCTCCTCCAAAACCCGTCAACGCAAACGGGACCGAAAATCTTACGAAGAATTTTTCTCTCGAAGCGACCAATGATATCTTCATCCTCTCTCTTAATAAAGTCCATGTTTCAGCGCCGTAAAGCAGGATTGGGATGATCAGGGTCTTATATAGAGTCTCCTTAGTTGTTCGAGATAGGGCTTTACTGTTGAATTGCCTTATGCCAAAAAAACAGCGATTGGTAAGAGTTATTCTTCGATTTATTTCTGCGCTGATCTTGTTTGCAGAATTTAAAGCAGAGCCAAGGTAGACAAAGTCCCTTACTACCTCGAAGTTATAGCTGCCGACTGTGACGTTTTGTCCAATTCGTCGGTGTTGGCTGTCCCTTCTTGTTGACAGCATATACTTGGTTTTGCCCTCGTTTATCGCTAAACCCATATTGGCCGCTTCCGCCCCAATGCTTGCAAACGCACCGGTGACAGCCCGCTGAGTTCTTCCGATAATGTCTATATCGTCGGCGTATGCAAGCAGTTGTACAGACTTGTAATAGATTGTGCCTCCGGTGTTGGCTTGTGAGTTCCGCACAATCCGTTCAAGTACAATATTGAAGAAGTCACATGACAGCGCGTCACCTTGTCTAAAGCCTTTTTTGACATCAAAGGTCTCGGTGAGGTCATTACCGACCTTGATGGAGCAGCGAGCGTTCTCCATCGTCAGCCTGCACAGACGGACAAGTTTGGCAGGGATGTCAAAACTAGACATGGCTCTATAAAGCTCTTCTCTATAGATGCTGTCATAGGCGGCCTTGAAATCGATAAAGGGTTGGGTTGTGCGAAGATTTGATCGATGGTGGACTTTCCTGGCCTGAAACCGCACTGAAAGGGTCCAATAAGGCCGTTGATGAAAGGTTTCAGGCGTTCGCAAAATATCCGCAGAAAAGATCTTGTATGCGATGTTGAGGAGACTGATGCCTCTATAATTGGCGCAATTGAGGGGGTCTCCTTTCTTGTGGATCGGGCATACACTCGTCTGACCAAATCTTAGAGATGAGCTGGTGTATGCACTCTACCAATTCATCCCCAGCTGCCTTGAAAAGTTCGGCCGGTAAGCCGTCAGGTCCAGCAGCTTTATTCGATTTTAGCTTGGATATTGCTATCCTCACTTCATTTTGGTCAGGTGGACGGGAATTTTGACTATCATCGTCCATGTTGAATGGTTCATTCTGCCTGACAGCGGGATGTTGGTCTTCGTCGCCGTTATACAGTCTGCAGAAGTAGTTTTTCCATATTCTCAACACCAACTGGGATTCTACTACGAGGTTTCCATTCTCATCTCTACAGGTTTCTGTACGGGTATTGCTTCTCTGACACGTTCTTTTTACCTTTTGGTAAAACTTCCGTACATTGTTCCTGGAGTATAAACTCTCGATATTCTCAAACGCGCGCTTCTCATGCTCTTTCTTTTTCTTTTGGAGAAGCCGATGTTCTTCCCGTCTCTTTTGCTCGTAGAGCTCACGAGCAGCACTCGTCTTCCTTTGCAGCGCCGCTTTGTATTCCTCTTGTTTTGCTGCATGCACTCGCCGGCATTCTTCGTCAAACCAGGGGTTTCGCGGTGATGGGCAAGCGAGACTCAGCACATTAGTCGCGGCGTTTCTGATGGCATGTTGGCAGCGTTGCCACTGGTCTTCGGCACTTGATGCTGGCGGCATAGGGGTGATTGAGAGATTTCGGGATACGCATTCAGCGAAGAGTCTGGCGGTCTCTTGCGATTGTAGCTTTTCGACGTTAAATTTTCTCACCGTGATTCTTCTTTGTTGCTCAGATCGGGATATCCGCATTCGTACCTTAGCTACAACAAGGTAATGATCCGAGTCTATGTTGGCCGCTCGGAAGGTCCGGACATCCAGAATACTGGAGGCATGCCTTGCGTCGATCGCAATATGATCAATTTGGTTGATCGTTACATGATCATTAGACCGCCATGTCTGCTTATGAATATCGAGATGAGGAAACCATGTGCTTGCTATGGTGACATTTCGCTCCACAGCGGAATCAATTAGCCTTTGTCCGTTATCAGACGTGGTGTCGTGTACGCTATGCTTACCGACTGCCCTTCCAAAGACGTCCTCCTTTCCTATTTTGGCGTTAAAATCGCCCAATACGATTTTAACGTCGTATTTAGGACATTGCTCATATGTTTTGTCGAGGAGCTCGTAGAAACCCTCTTTGGTGGCAGGGTCCTTTTCCTCCGTGGGGGCATGAACACATATTAGGCTTATGTTAGCGAATTAAGACTTCTGGCCGAAGTCTGCCGCGCATGACAAATCCGCATCCGAATAAGCGTTGCCTGTTGCCTCTGTAGCAATCACCGTAGTAGATGTCACAATTTTTCATCCTCTTTTTGCTCGGCCCATCCAATCGCACTTCCTGGATGGCGGTAATATCTGCTTTATAGCAGTCTAGGGCCTCTGCTAGTTGTTCGGCTGCACGTGGTCTGCAAAGGGACAGAACATTCCACGTACAGATCCGAAGGTCGTTGTCCTTATTTCGTTTGCTGGGGTCGTCATTAGTTGAGTCATCCTTATCCGAGGCTTTTGGTTGTTTCGGAACCATCAATTTTTTACGTGGTAGGGAAGTTACCCCGACGGCACAACCCCCAACCTGGAGGGCCAGTTCCTTAATTATTCCCCTAGGACGAGGGGGCAGGTACACCCGTGTCAGTAGCCCACTACAGGAGTATGAGGACTGCCGTTGGCTCATTAAGGGCTCCTCCGCCACCATCTCTATTCCAATGTCCTGACCAACATTGGAAATTTCTTACCGACCTGTGATCCGAATACGTCGAAGCAGCTCGCGCAAGTTATTCACTAAGTTCAACCTAACTGGAACTATAGACGCCACCGTTGACGCCGTCTGGAGGATTTGTCCGCTGCCGCCTGGAACAGGAATAAGTGCTCTAGTGGGAAAGCCCTCTTCCCCCCTCTCTCATCTGCTGCCACCAAGAATCCGCCAAGCGGGGTTAGTTACCCACTTCTTGGGGATTAAGGTACTAGGCACCCGGCTGTCTCACCGTGTGGAGGTTGGGAGTAGGAGTTGGTAGGCCTCAGCTGAGTGAAAACGCTTGTGTTTTCATATGATCGCATGCACTACCGTTTGACCAGCCAACCAGACCAGCATTGATCGGACTGTCTTCATATATTTCATGAGAAATAAATAAATGCTTGCTGAAATCAAGATTTGAACCATGAACCATTAGCGTTGCAATCGATAATTAAGTAGCTTGGTGCTGGGGGTAGAAATGGGTTAATATATCCGTAGACCCATTGTGATACCCATGGGGAGAAACAAGATAGAATGAATTCCTTCCTTGTGAAAAAAGAAAATAAACTTCTATGTACATAGCCTGGTAGATACTATGGAGCATTTAATACTTACTGTGTCCGAGATACAAACCATCCAGAGGATTTAATTTGTCCGAGATACAAACCATCCAGAGGATTAATTATCGGTCTGTTGGTGTCCAGGAAACTTATTTCGTAGATGGTAGATGCTTGGGCAGTGGCAAAGAAAGTGGGTAGTATCCTCCTGAACCTCCTCATTACCCACAGCTCGTCTCTGTTAGAGCTTTGTTCCCTGCCTCGAGTTTGAGTGTATAAGGCGGGAGGCACACTGAGCGGTTGGATTGATTAGAGTTTATTTCTGAGCCTTTTCTAGCCAGTTTGTCGGCTTTCTCATTCCCCGGTATGCCCTTATGTTCAGGGACCCAGCAGAGTCTTATCTGTTCCAAGAACCTTGAGCTCTTCTCTACAACACTTCATAAGCTTCGATTTTATTTCTGTAGCAGATATTCCTTTAATCGCTGCCTAGATGTCAATGAAAAAGGAGCTATCTTCCCGTGGTATTGCCCTCATCGCAGTCGCACAGGCTGCTATTATCACTGCTATAACTTCTGCCTGGAAAACCCTGCTGTAGTTCCGAAGTCGGGGTGACAGGAGATGCCAAGCGGTTTAGAGAAGATGCCTGCGCCTACACCTATCGATAACGTTACCACTGCACCATCGCCACATGGTCGAGCTTTTGTCAATTCATAAGAGTATGCATCCAGCACCTGAAGAGCTACCGGGAAAATTAGTGTCAAAGAGAAGGTCAATGGACCCCTTGCCAGAGGTGGTCCTTTGGACGTGTAGTCTTAACAGATTGCTGGAGAGTTTTTTATAGAGAAAACACGATAATCTAAGAATGAACAAATTTTGTTTAGCACAATTTTCATGTAGACTTAATATTTTGGAAGTAAGCGTCATTTAATTAAAACAAGTTCAAATGAATATATGCAATTATTGTAGCATTCGCGAAAGGTACGTATACTTTTTACACTGCATTACCAACGAGCACGGTGTGCCAACACTATTGCCATTTGTCCAAACTGCCCTTCTGCATAGCACTTTGTTCCACATTTCACCCCTAGTGACGTCTAGCATATTTGAAAATGTTCTAGAGGTTCTTGTATTTGGTATAAATACACCAAACACCAGCAGAGAAGACACAATCGGTAGATAGATGTGAAAATAGCGAAGAACAAGTGCGATTACCGTGAGAGTTAATTATTTGCAAATTGGTGTTGAGAATGAATATTGTGATTAAAAATGAACTTGTAGATACAGTTTAAGTTGAGATTAATATAGAATAAAGTGATTTGATTATGTTGAAGTATATCGAACGTAAATTTGATAGTTGCTTACAGGTAAACAGTTTAAATATGTACACAGAAGACAGTTTTATTATTAGGAAACCTTAGCAAGAATTTTACAATATGAAATAAATAATTTTCTTGGATACAAAAAACCGAATCCTTTTATATTCTCAATCCAATATCTATCCACATTTCTGAAGTTTCAATCTGAGTGAGTTTTTATGAAGTAATGGCAGCGATTAATGAATAAGATACATGCGCACACATCAGTATCTACATGCACATGTTTATAAGATAAAGACTTAAGTAAGTCCATCAAGTGGTGGTTATCACTTCTTTGTTGTTGTTCGAACCATTTAACTGATTAGGTGTTTGCATAGCTTTTGCCGGCTTATCTATATTGATGAACAATTTAGGTTAGGATGAGTAAATTTTAAGAAAGATCAATGCCTACCACTTCCTTTGATAACTGCGTTAGTAAGTGTCGTCAGTGGTAATTCTAAGAATAAATACAAAAAGAACGCCACGACGAAAGAAAGCACGACACCTGCTATGATGTACATGGTCTAAAAATACAAAATATGAACATTTTCAGATGACAATCTGATAGCTTGTGATAAGTTTCATACCAAAACAAGGTCATTAGAGTACATTGGTTGACGGATACATCCAGCGAGGCAACGAATAATAACAGTATGAATTAAGAAAACTTGAAACGATAGTCGTCCCAACGGTGCGAACATCTTCATTGAAGAAAATCTATAGATAATGGCTAGAAAAAAAATTGATAATGAATCCACATGAAACCATGTTTAAGACTTTTCATAGCTTACATCCAACTTTAAATGCCAGCAACAGTATCAGGGCACAACACATTATTGCCCATACATTGCGATGTAACGCCGCGTAGATACCGATCCATATCGAGGGCTTTATGAATTCAAATCGATAGAATATATCCCCAGAGAGTAAAACCAAAAACGGCAGGGGTAGCGAACAGAGAACAATAATATTTAGTTTTGACTTCTTGCCCTTCATGTTGAGGTCTTCACTTTTGTATTTGAGATACATTAGTGCGGCGATTGTACCAAAAGTAAATCCTCCAAAGTTCATATAGAAGGGTATGTAGCCCTGGTAAAATGTTTCGCTGTCAACCCAGAATAAATAGCGGTAGGTACTGTAAAATAGAACATTTTTAGAATAATTAAAAAGTTCAAATTAAAATTTAACTTACTTTGGGGTTTCTTGTTGGGTTCCATTGAGTTCGAGGAAATACGACACTAAACCCGTGGTAAGAAATGACGTAATGACTGCTGCTCCAAGAATATAGTTTCTTGCTTTAGGAAACCTAAAAAAGTTCATGAATAATTGCTATACTAGGGCTCAGACAAAGTCCAACGTATGAATATGCAAGGTAGGTAAATGCATGATGGGTTTACATATACGTTTTCGGACAAAGGATCAGTGTTCAGATAAGTGTCTCCTGCAGATGTAAAGCCTGTAGTGGGTCTAAATATGGATGCTCTCTCTTTCCTTTAACTGACAGGCTCATAGACAGTTTATTTTGTTGCATGTCAAAGCACAACAATACTCGTATCCTAGAACCATCATTTGCCACTTGCTTGCGGCTGGTCAAACGGTAGTGCATGCGATCATATGACAACACAAGCGTTTTCACTCAGCTGAGGCCTACCAACTCCTACTCTCAACCTTCACGAGGTGACAGCCGGGTGCGTAGTACCTTAATCCAAGAAGTGGGTAACCAACCCCGTTTGGCGGATTCAATCTGTACAACTGCTTGCATACGCCGACGATATAGACATTATCGGAAGAACTCAGCGGGCTGTCACCGGTGCGTTTGCAAGCATTGAGGCGGAAGCGGCCAAACTGGATTTAGCGATAGACGAGGGCAAAACCAAGTACATGCTGTCAACAAGAAGGGCTAGCCAACACCGACGAATTGGACAAAACGTCACAGTGGGCAGCTATAACTCCGAGGTAGTAAGGGACTTTGTCTACCTTGGCTCTGCTATAAACTCTGAAAACAACATTAGCGCAGAAATCAAGCGAAGAATAACTCTTGCCAATCGCTGTTTTTTTGGGCTTATAAGGCAATTCAACAGTAAAGCCCTATCTCGAACTACTAAGGAGACTCTGTATAAGATTCTGATTATTCCAGTCCTGCCTTATGGCGCTGAAACATGGACTTTATTAAAAGAGGATGAAGATATCCTTGGTCGCTTCGAGAGAAAATTCTTCGTAAGATTTTCGGTCCCGTTTGCGTTGACGGGTTTTGGAGGAGAAGATTCAATCACGAATTATACGAGCTGTACAGCGACATCGACCTAGTCAAAAAACTGCGTATTGGACGTCTGAGATGGCTAGGACATGTAGAGCAAATGGACACCAACGCTCCGGCCCGCAGAGTCTTCGAATCTAATCCCGAGGGACGACACAGTAGAGGGAATCATCGCCGTAGGTGGCGCGCACAAGTTCAAGGGGACCTCGACCAACTTGGTGTGCGCAACTGAAGGCAATTTGCTAAAGACCAAGCTAAATGGAGAGGCTTGTTGGTTAAGGCCCAGGTTCACCCCGAACTGTAGCGCCACCTAAGTAAGTAAGTAAGTCCTGGCTAAAATGTAAAGTATTATTTGTCAGGGATATTAGCATATTCACTGACAGTCAAGCAGCAATCAAGTCCCTGATCGTGCTCTTTCACTTCAAAGGCCGTCTTAGACCGCCGTTTGTCTCTTACGGAGATGACAGAGCAGTTCAATATTCACCTATGCTGGCTGCCAGGCCACAGAGACATTCCAGGAAACTGTAGGCGGACGAGCTCGCCAGATAGGGTACTACTCTAAGGATTCTGCCAGATAGACAAGCCTTTGGTATGCCCCTCGATACATGTAAGCATCTACTAAAGCTGAATGCTATTAGCAAGACCAACCATAGTTGGGAAATTGGCTCAACGTGTCACATTTCGAGGCAGATCTAGTCTAAGGTGGACCAGAAACGTAGCACCGAGTTGGTTAAGCTAAAGCGATTACAGATTAGCTGCGTTATAGGTGTCATCACTGGACACTGTCTTACAGGCCAACATACTGCTACGCATTCGCGAACGCAGCCAGGCACCACCTTTTGACACCTAACAGATGACCGCCACGACTATGTAAACAACTGTCATATTTCTTTTGCTTTTTCCGGTTGTTGACCGCCAATAAAGTTGTTCTCTAACACCGTGCTCTTTTTTTGAATTGTACCGAATCGTAAATTCTTCTCGCCATCCCTCAACGAAGTCCAAGCAGTTACCCAAAAACGTAACACTGGTGTCAGAAGTGGGATACTTCGTTCGATATGACGGAAGAATTTTCTGAGAACTTGGAAAAAATTCTTTCCAAACTAAATCTACTCACGACAAATGTGGAACAGCAAAATAGCGCCATTGCAGAACTCAAGCAAGAGCAGCAGCGACAAACGGAAGAATTACGTACCTTAAGCGGAACAAGTTTCGTCAACAAAGTATTCCAATGCTCTACGCCAAAGGAAGCCGCTTCAACAGACCGCACCGTGGTTGCCACCGACCCACCTGCTGTGCATAAAGAGCAGTCAGAAGACCCGGACTCCCGTGCATCTGGTCATCCCCCGCAAGTTGACGCATCTCACAACCCGTGCACACTTTTTCCACCACCATTTGATAGCCACACAACACGTTGGCGTGACTATCAAGTGCAATTCGACATTGTTTCCGAAGCGAACGGATGGAATTCAAAAGAAAAAGCCCAAGCCTTAGCAATGTTACTTCGAGGAGAAAGTGTAGCTGTACTTACTAATTTGGATCCAGCCGATCGAGCAAATTACGACAAACTGGCTTCAGCTTTGCAACTACGATTTCTTGGTCAGGAAAAACACATTTCTCACTCTACTTTTCGTTCTAGGCATCAGCGTTTAAAAGAAGATCTGAGTGCTTACGCTAGTGACATACGCCGACTCACGCGGATTGTGTTTGAAGATTGCCCAGACGAAGCCCAAGAGCGAATTGCAATCATGCAATTTGTGGATGGCATTTATTATCGTTCTGTCCAGGAGAACGTTAGGTTGGCTGACCCCAAAACTTTTGCTGAAGCAGTGTCTAAGGCTATAACAGTGGAAGCCGCCCGTTTCGCTTCACAGTCAATCCACCAAACACGCGCTATCGAAGTTAATAACGAAGGGAATCAGTCCAGCCTAAACAACAATCAACATCATCGACCACGAGCAAACCTAACTGTTTCCGATGACGTGGGGCGAGGCGCAACGTCGGAAAACTACCAGCGGTCAGCGACACGGGGTCAGCGCTGACAGCACGCAGTCGACCCCAAATCAATCTTCAGCCAAATAATTCTCTCCGTGGACTAACGGTGTCGGCGCTTCTTATGAACAAGCCGTGTCAATTGTTGGTGGATACGGGATCATCGGTGACGCTGGTAAGTCGATCTATAGTTCCTTCAAGCGCCCGTCTCCAACCTGGAAATGTAAGCATTCAAATGTTATGTGGCAATTCACTCCAAACTTCGCATATTTGGCCCACGGTGATTCAACTAGGTAAATTTAAGCGTCGAGTAAAAGTAATGGTGGTCGATTTCTACCTTCCTGCCAGCTGTGACGGCATCTTGGGGATTGATGTATTGCAAGCTACGAAAAGCACGTTGAACTTTTCTTCCCATCAAATCAGAATTGGTGGTGATCGCATTCAATTGACCTGCGAAGGCGCCCTCTCCCACTTACGTACTGGTGACGTGGTTGATGAAACTGTGCGAGCGGTCTTTCTTCGAACAGCTGACGCACTCACTGTCTCTCCCCGTGCCGAAACATTTGTACCGACAATTGCTTCTTCGTCTCTACTTTCCCGCATGCAGGAAAAACACGTGGTAAATTCGGTAAGATTGATTAATAACGATTTTGATGTGGACAGACTAAGGAATACGCAAGCAACGGATGGCACTTTGTCGACGGTATTGCGATGGGTGGTAGATGGTGTTCGACTGCCATGGAGCAGTATTTCGGGTGGAAGCAGAGGTCTTAAAGCATATTGGGCCCAATTTGCTTCTCTTAGTTTGCAGAATAATCTTTTGTGCAAGAAATGGATACCAACCGTACGTCATCATCCAGAGCGCCTACTCCCAAACGTACCTCGGTCTTTTACCCGCGAGATCATACAGATGTATCACGACACAGCAGTTGGTGGACACTTTGGATCCAACAAGACCTTTGCCAAATTGAGATCTCGTTTCTACTGGGTCGGAGCAAGAAAGGACGTCGTACGCTATTGCACCGAATGTGACCGCAAAGCAGAACTCACGGAGAGCTACAAGTATACTTGGCTGATGAACCTTTTCAACGAGTTGCGGTTGATGTTTTAGGGCCACTGCCACCTACCAAGCGAGGCAATAAGTACGTACTCGTACTGATGGACAATTTTGCGAAATGGGTGGAGGTTTTTGCTCTCCTAGACCAGACGGCCGACACTGTAAAAACTCGTACCACGCCATTACATCCGCAGTCCGATGGCCTTGTAGAACGGATGAACTGAACCATATTGCACTATCTTGCTAAATTTGTCGGCGATAAACAGGACGACTGGGATGATCTTCTCCCTTTGTTTGCCATGGCTTACCGCTCTTCACAGCGAGACACGATTAAGGAAACCCCATTTGCGATGCTATATGGCAGAGAAATGCGACTTCCTCAGGACTTGCTTTGTGGACCCCTGCCGGAAAGCAGTTCTTACCTCGGATTTGCTCAACTATTACAGGACCAACTTAGAGAAATTCATGATCGAGCTAGACAAGAAGCACATCGATCTGTGCAGCGAATGAAAACCAGGTATGATTTAACTGCAAATCCTCTCAAATTCCAGGTGGGAGATTTCGTTTGGTTCCACAATCCGAAGAGGCGAGTAAGGGTTTGCCCTGAGTGGTCTAATGGTAGATCCTTGGCATCACAATGGACCTTTACTGGTCTAAGTGTGCCTGCAACGTCGTGTGGACAGCCAATCTAACCTAACCTAACCTAGGCTTCGATCATAGTTTGCGAGGAGACTGATTTCAAACACTTTAGGTGGGTCTTTGTGAGGATTTTTTTATTTCCTAGAGAAGAGGAGTAGTTCAGTTCTCTGGGGCATTATCTCCAGTCTGCATTTATCGGCTGGAACCCAGTTGAAGAGTTTCAAGAGGCAATCTCACATAAACTTTCTCAGAGTATACAGGTGCTTCCGACACAATAACTTGTCACACAAAAATAATTCCTTATCACATAAAAATTAAAATGTAATCGCTCAGATTTTGGGATGATTTGTGCAAACCGTATTCCTTCTTACCTTCTAGCTGCTGGGAACTAAATGTGGGTTAGTAAAAGATATTTCTTACCTCGCGATGATTATGAGTGCAGCAGTTAAGAAAACGTATAACTGGAAATCAGCCGCAAGGTACCAGGTTTGATGAAGACACTAGACGAAACATAGACATACATATAACAAAATATATTTAAATTTAAATTCTCTTAATACAAACACTTTTTTTTAATGCAAAGTTGTTGATGAACAACAAATTTCTCCACCATGTGTCTCTGCAGAATGTATACTCAGCATCAGTGATGTATTTCCAAAATGGACCATCCTGAAGGCGTTGCAATATCGAAGCATTCAAAAGAATGATAAAACCTAAGGATGGGGCTAATCTAGAAATTCAAATATTAGACGGGTCATAACACAGATTCTGGCTATAAAAACTCACCTCAAGTATCGATACAAAACTAGCTTTGCCCACTCTGCGGCGCCAGGTTTCCTCGAAGCTAACGATCGTTGAAAATTAATACACAACAAGAAACTGCTCATTACCAAAAATATCTGAATGATTACGGTGCCGCTTATAAAAAGATTTGCTCCAAATTTGTAGAAAGTTTTTTCTACAAATTCTGTATTGTGCACAGGGATTCCCTTGAGCAAGAGCAGTACGTGAGCGAACACCACCATTAGTGTTGCGAAAAATCGGAATGTTTCAAAAAACCGAAAGTCGCGTGCTAAGTCGGTCTTTGGCTGAGCAATGAGACGGTAGTAGTTGCGACATATCGAGAAAGATGTCATAAGAGTGTCCACTGAAAGAATGAAATATGTTTTCAAATGCGCATGTAAAGGGTGTCCTAAATTCTACGCCGGACTTAATTTTAAAATAAAATAAACTTTTTTGGTTATTCTTCTTCATGGGGTCTGCTCTTTTGGTTCTGAGCTTCCAGATTACTCGATTTTGCGTTGTCAAGACGTCCACCTGATGCCTTTTGAGATCTTTTTGAATTGTTTCATATCATGTTGTCTTCGGTCTTCCGGGTTCTTGCCGTGGAGTTTCTATTTGCAGTGCCTTTCGAACCATGTGGTGTTCAGTTCTACGTATTATGTGGTCATACCAGCGTAGTCTACCGTTATTCTTTCGGCTATGGGTGCTATTTTAAGGGTACCTCTGCCCACCTAAGCATCCTCATTTCGGCCGAGTGCATCTTTTGGGTGTATTCCTTTTTCTCTGGCCAGCATTAGGAACCGTATAAAAGGGCTGGTCTGATCATCGTTTTATACACATTCAGTCTAAGCTTGAACGGCATGCGATTATCGCATATCACATCAGAGACAGCTCTTCACTTTAGCCGCTCCGGATTTATTCTCGCTTCGGTTGTTTGATATGACCAACCCCAGGTACTTGAACGTATTTGTTTTGGATAGTGCTTTACTCCAAAAGTAGGCTGTGTTTTGGGGTCCGATTACTTGCGTTCCAAAAGGGAGGTGCATGTAGTTGCTCTTGGTTCGTCTAATCCTTAGGCCATTTGCCTCTAGAGCTTGTCTCCATTTGTCCAGTTTCGTCTCTGCTTCGGTTAGAATGACAATGTCATCTGCATACAGGAAGCCAAACTCTCGCAGATGGTGCTTGACTACCTGGCGGAAAAAGAAGGCGGTCCTGTACCCTGGTTCGACTCAGCTGAGGTCGTTAGAGGGTATAGGGTAATCAAATGCGAGGACAGGTTCTCGAAGGATTTCCTTGGTGAGTGTGTCGCTAAGATAAGCGACGCATGAAGCGGCTTGAAGATCAAGCTTATCCCAGCCAAGGACATCCCTCGAAGACCGAAGGCTCGCATCTGGTTGCCGACTATGCCAATAGACAGCGAACAGCTGATTCGAGGTCTGAAGCGCCAAAACCCTGCGGTCCCAATGGATGATTGGGCAGTTATCAAGACGGAGCAGCCGCAGAAAAACAGCATGACTTTTCTGCTCCTCATAAACGAGGATAGTTTGGAGATGCTCGAAAAGTTGGACTACCGTCTAAGGTTTGGCATAAGAAATGCCAAACTTTAAATTTACATCTCTTCAGGCCCGGACGAAGACACAGACGATGTCAACGACGTCAACACTCTGTTGGAGGGCATGAAGATTGTCCCAGATACCCCAAATGCCCCCGTTGAAGATGATTCAGATTAATCTGCGGCACTCGCAGTGTGCCACAGACAATCTGCGTGTCTTTATCAATGAAGAAAACATCGATATCGGCATCATGGAGGATCCCTGGGTAAGGGGATCTACCATCAGGGGACTTCAGGGCAACCACTACAAACTCTACTACAACCACAATAACTGCAACGGTAAGCCTAGAACTTGCATTTTAGCTAAGAAGCATATAAAAGCTTTTCTATGTCCTAACCTTAGCTCTGCCGATTTAACGGTGGTTAAACTGGAAACTGCAAACGGTGAGGCCCTTTTCGTTGCATCTGTCTACATGGACCGGGATCGGCAAGCCCCGCCGGAGGAAGTCCAATACCTAACATCAACTATTAACACCAGTAAGGCCAACCTCTTGATGGGCTGCGAGGCCAATGCCAGACATACGCTTTGGGGTAGCGCGGAGACAAATGACAGAGGTGAGTCTGTTTTTGATTTCATCATTAGCAATAACCTATCAATTTGTAATACTGGCAATTCTCCAACTTTTGTTTTTCCGAGTACGGATAACTTCAATGGGTGGGAGGCGGTTATTGACATTACTCTAGTATCTAACAATGAAACCATCAGGGTCGATAACTGGAGAGTATCCGATTTACAATCTTTTTCTGATCATAATTGGATACTCTTCAACGTCTGTCTCGAGATTGAGACCCCTAAACCTTATAGAAACCCAAAACGCATAAACTGGACAAAGTTTAATCGTATAGTTAAGTCAAAACTGGGTAGCACATCAATGTATAAAATCGACTCGACCACGGAACTGGATTCAAAGGTTGAAATCTTTGAGAAAGCAATTAACGTTGCCTTTAAAGTCTCGTGTCCAATCAGTTATTGTAAAAAGAAAGTCCCAACATGGTGGAATGAAGATCTATCAAAGCTTAGGAAGATGACCAGAGCGATCTTCAATATCTGCTACATTCACAACTTCTGGCAGCCCTACAAGGACTACCTAAAAATATATAAGGAGTTCATCAGAATGGCCAAAAAACAGGGCTGGAGAGGTTACTGCCAGTCTATCGAGTCCCTTAAAGAATCCGCAAGGCTCAGCAAAATTTTGTCCAAAGGGCATAGCAACCCGTCCTTTCTTAAAAAGACGGATGGAAGTTGGACAGATTCTTCTGCGGCATCTCTGGAACTCCTGATGAGTACTCACTTCCCAGGCTGCAGTGAGATTAGAGTAGAACAAGCTAGTTCCACCTGTACGCCACTGGCAGCTTGGGATAACATCACAAACATTATTACGGAGGATAAAGTCTCCTGGGCTATAAATAGCTTCCCTCCCTATAAGTCACCTGGCCCTGACTGCATCATGCCTATTATGATGCAGAAATTGCCAGACATAGCAATTCCCTGGCTATTACCGATTTATAGGAGTTGCTTAAACCTTAGCCATGTTCCCCAAACCTGAAGACGTGTCAAAGTGGTTTTCATCCCCAAGGCGGGCCGGCGAGGACATGAATCAGCGAAGGATTTTAGACCCATAAGCCTGTCCTCCTTTGTTTTGAAAACTTTAGAACGTATCCTAGACTTCCATATCCGCGATAACCTGAGTTCTCCACTGTCGAAATCCCAGCATGCGTATCTCAAAGGGCGGTCCACAGAAACTGCTCTTCATGAGGTCGTGCGCACAGTGGAAAAAAACTCTTCACTACAAAGAATATACTCTCGCCACATTTCTTGATATAGAAGGAGCCTTCAACAACATTTTCACTGAATCTATTCACGAATCTCTCACCGAGTTAGGTGTAGAAGGCTTTATTAGCCAATGGATAGTTTCTATGCTCAGTACTCGTATAATCCAAGCAACACTAGGCAACAGTAGTACAACTAAGACGGTAAACAGAGGAACTCCACAAGGCGGAGTCATCTCCCCCCTGCTCTGGTTAATGGCAATCAATAAAATCTTGGTGTGACTTGATAGGGAGGGTTTTAAGGTGGTTGCGTACGCGGATGATATGGTTATACTAGTATCAGGAAAGTTCCTCTTCACGATAAGTCAACTCATGGAGAGGGCTCTGGATAAGGTACACCCATGGGCTACGAGCTGTGGCCTCGGAGTAAATCCGGAGAAGACTGAAATGATGCTGTTTACCACCAAAACCAAGGTACCGGCATTCACCCCCCCCCCAAACTAGATGGTCAGCCTCTCTCGCTTTGCTCCAGTGCAAAATACCTAGGCACGGTTCTAGACCCGAAACTTAGTTGGAAACTCAATATAGAACAGCGAATTAAGAAGGCAAGCGTAGCTTTCTATGCCTGTAATGAAACATTCGGTAAGAAATGGGGACTCCAGCCAAAGATGACCCTTTGGATGTACACAGCCGTTGTGCGTCCAATTCTTACTTACGGCGCCATCGTTTGGTGGCCAGCTTTGAGCAAAAAGTACAATATCGACAGAATAAAAAAAGTACAGAGATCGGCGTGCGTGGGTATCACAGGAGCAATGAGGTCTTGTCCAACAGATGCTCTCAGTGTGATCCTGCATCTGATCCCTCTCGAACTACACATCATAGACACAGCTATATGCAGCGCAGTCCGGCTCAGGGAATATGGATGCTGGACTACAGGGCCATATGGTCACGGCAAGGTCCTGGAGACGATTCCTAGTGCACTGGTTGCGCCCTCTACCGACTACACGATACCCAAACTCAACTTCAGAAAATCGTTCTTAGCAAAATTCCCTTCCAGAGAAGAATGGAAGAACGGACGCGTTACCTGCAACTATGATATAGGGATATACACGGACGGTTCGAAGATGGACTGCGGAGTCGGCGCAGGCATCTTCTCTGACCAGTTGAATATATCAAGGTCCTTCCGTCTCCCAGACTCTGCTAGCGTTTTCCAAGCAGAGCTTCTTGCGATTCGAGAAGACTGCCGCCTGCTAAACAACCTTCCAACATCTAACCACAATATCGCTATTTTTTCGGATAGCTAGGCTGCCATCAAGGCCATTGATCCAGTCTGCATCTCTTCAAAACTGGTAGAGCAATGCCGGTTTGAATTGAATCAACAAAGCACTTACTCAAGAATCACTCTCATCTGGGTCCCAGGGCACAGCAACCATGAGGGAAATGAGCGTGCTGATGAGCTGGCCAGGCGAGGGTCGGCCCTTAACGGCTCTCTAGCAGAAAGAGTCGACATTCCGCTTGGTGCCGTTAAGGGCTATATTCACCTCCACTTCCTCCAGCTAGCCAATCGCAGGTGGAACAACCTCACAAGCTGTGTGACCAGTTTCAACAAACCCAGGTCAAAAGAGTTACTAGGCAAACCAAGACCAGTTATTGCCAAAATCGTAGCTATTATCACAGGCCACTGGCCAGTTGGGGACCATGCGGCCAAGCTTGGAATCCCCCACAACACCTTTTGTAGGAGCTGCAGGGATATTAATGAGAAAGAATCTCTATGTCATTTCCTTTGCAGATGTCCGGCCCTGGCGAGGATCAGACAGCAAACTCTTGGCAAACCCTTCTTCGAGGATCGAAGAGAGATAGCGGACAAGAGGATTGGAGAACTAATCCTCTTTCTGAACTCCACGGGCTGGGTTTAAACTTAATATCATTTTCAACTAGCCACTACAACAGGTAGACACGAGTCCGTGGTAACAAAACGGCGCACTTTAAGCGCTAATTGGGTTCTTTTTGGACCGCCACTTTACCTACCTACCTGCATACAAGACCGTGTTTGGCAGTAGGTCCTGCATTTCTTCTGATAAATAATCTATGACTAAGATGAAGATAAGTGGACTGATTGCCTATCCCTGGGGCCTATTTCACCAACTACAAATTCCAATCACAAACTTGTACTTGTTAATCCCAATTACAAATTTGTAATTTGAGTTTTTGTTTCACAAATTACAAATGTGTACTCCACAAATTTGTAATAGGAATGGCAAGCGAATTGTAAAAAAAAATTGATAATTACAAATCGTAAAAATTAGCGTTGCACTAGGTTTTTGTGCGACTTGTAATCTACATTCGTTTTTTCACAAATGTGTGGAATATCGGTTTAAAAACACGTTGGCTATGAATAATCAAAATATTATAAGATTTGAGTTGCGTGGCTACTTAGAAAAAAAGGCATGGAAGTACGTATACTAGAGATACCTTGAAGATATTATGTAGCAAAATTTAAAATGGGGAGCCATGGTAAGGACATATTTACTTATGATGGTACGTATCGTAATATCAAACAAATTTGCCCTGGTGCTTTAGATAGTCCTTTATTGTTTTAATGTTTTTATTTTTTAAATATTATATTATTTCTAGTTTTTAACAAAAACTTAATAATGCTTAAAAGATTGGTTTTGTACGACATTTTCAAACAGTGAGCTTACAATAACGTCAAACACATCTGCGTAAGCTCGATTTAGATATTCTCTGCATGGCTGCAGTTCCGTATTACTGTCCACTATTACCAATCCCATGTAAAACAGTAATTGCTGCCTTGGGGATAAAAAAAACAAAAAATTGGCGCAACAGCTCTTTAAGCGCATGGGCCTAGCTTCTCGCAACCTTGGGGCCTCTCCATGTCAGCTCGGCTACCGAACTATAGCAGCGTTTTCCAGGCGGAGGTCCTAGCAGTTACAATAGCAGCTTGTGAGACTGCGATGAGGGCAATACCACGAGAGGATATCACATTTTTCATCGACCACCAGGCAGCGATAAAAGCGATATCTGCTATAGAAATAAAATAGAAGCTTGTGAAGTGTTGTAGAGAAGAGCTCAAGGTTCTTGGAACACAGCACAAGGTAAAGCTCTGCTGGGTCCCTGGTCATGAAGGCATACCAGGGAATGAGAAAGCCGATGAACTGGCTAGAGGAGGCTCAGCACTAAGCTCGGACCAATCCGACCCCTCGGTGTACATCCCGCCTTGCGCCCTTAAGCTCGAACCAGGAAACAAAGCCATAAGGGAGGCTAACAATAGGTGGACATCTTTAGATACTTGTGACACCACGAGGAAGCTGTGGCCCGCATTTGACAGAGTAAGAACCAATAGACTCATACAGAGGCATAGAAAATCCCTCTCTACTCTAATAGGAGTCATTACGGGACATAATGCGGTACCACATGAAAAAACTACGTGTGACTAACGAAGACCTTTGTAGAGGCTGGGGCGACGAGGAGGCTCAGGAGGACACCGCCCACTTTCTCTGTCATTGCCCAGGCCCCTATCATTTGAGAAATAAGATCCTTGGACAACACTTCTTTGAGGATCTAGAAGAGTTGTTCAACAGACCAATAAATGACATCGCAAACTTCATCAAATCCTCTGGATGGTTTGTATCTAGGGCACAATGAGTACTTAGTTCTTTCTTTAGGATATTTACAAAGACGGTATTTTTCCACGAGGAAGGGATTTCCTTTTCTATCTCCTTTCCCCCCATGGGTATCACAATGGGTCTATAATGACCTGAGTGTGGTGTGGAGGTTTTCTATCCCCCTACACCAGCCCACTTACCTAACCTAACCTAACCTTGGGGATGCCTTTGGGATAATCCACTTTTTTTTCAGTTGTGTGACAAATTTGTTCCCCACAAACAAAAATTTATTTCTTCCGCTTTTCAGTGGCTGAAAGAAAAACGCTCATTAAAATCAAAACATTGGGAAATGTTTTAGATTATACGCGGATGGTATACTTTCCTTCTGACATTTAGAATAATTTTATCGCTATCACTACTATCACTTGTACTTTGCTTACATCATGGAAGGCGTGTTTCCCAAAACTAGTCATGCTAACACGAAGACGAATACCTGCTATTTCTGAGTTCCAAGTGAACACATACCATACTCTTATATGGCAGTGAAATCTGGGCCAATGTGATCAGACAAGAAAAGTATCGGAAGCGAATGGCAGCAATACAGGGAAGAGCAGCACTACGGATAGCAAGCTCATATCGCACGGTGTCAGAGCCTGCAGTTCTCGTAATCGCAGGAGTGACTCCCATCGATCTCTTAGCAGCGAATAGAATGCATATCCACCAAAACAAAACTGAACTTGGAAAAGATGCAGCGAAAGCTGACGCTAAAGAGCTCACCAAAGAACGCTGACAAGAACGTTGGAACTCCGAAACCAGAGGTAGATGGACAGCAAGATTAATCAACAACGTTGCTGAATGGTCGGAGCGAAGCTATGAAGTAAACTTCTACCTAACTCAGTTTCTTACAGGGCACGGATATTTCAACGCGTACCTGCATAAGATGGGGAAAATGGGAAGCCCATCTTGCCAGTACGATAACTCTCCACATGACACCGTAGAGCACACGATCTTTAGCTGCACACGATGGACGGCAGAGAGAAGCAGTCTGCAGCTCGAGATAGGCGACATAAGCCCAGAAAACGTAGTGGGAAAAATCCTATGATAGATCCTAGATAAACATGAAAAAGCCGGTCCCCACACGGGAAAGAAAACGACACCACTCCGAAGTAATGCATAAGCTGTTCCGGAGTGGATGGTGTCAAGTAGAAAAATAGGGTTAAAGGTGGTTTTTTAGTGAGTACCACGTCTTACACTACATAAAACAGAGCGGGACTGTTTTTCGTGAGCAGTAGCGTTTTCCACCACCTCTTAGGAAAAAAAAAAAAAAAAAACTGTGCCTACATCGTAAATCCATTTCCGATCACTTTTTGATGGAAAAAAAAAAATTGTAAATAAAATTAGAGACGTCTTAGCTCGTGTGAACAATTTTCACAAATCACACAAATCTTGTGAATTCAATTTCTTTGGTGAAACAAAAACGTACAAAAACTTGAAATCTCACACATTTGTGATTTGTAAACTACATCAATAAATTGTTGTTGGTGAAACAAAACGCGAAAAATTCCCACAAATTTCCCCTTGGGAAATACAATTAAAATTTAGTGAAACCAAATTTGCCACTTTTTCTACAAATTTTGTGAAAAAACGCTTGTAAATCACAATTTGTTCGATCGGGCAAAATCGCATCATCACCTCCTCGCCGTGCCCGCTGGATAGCTATCTGATAGTGAACTAACGATGAGCGTATGCTGAGTCTGACGATATATGTGCAGCTGAACACTCAGACCTGCGTAAGCACATCTGGGTGAACATCTCTTGTTGACTTGATTGGCGTCTCAGAAGTCTAGCAAGAGCTCCTCAGAAGCAGGACGTGCGGCGGATGAATCCTCTCGATGGAATCAACGGTGACGTCTACAGACCAGTGGATACCTTACCGGAGCTACTTCAACATATTTGGAGCTGAGGTCTGTAAGGATTTTCAATACTACGTCAGGGTATTGAAAAAGAGATGGTGGCGGATGAACCCTTAATGGGCCAACGGCAGCGCTCATATCCCCGAAGTGGGTTACTGACGTCAGTGTATCCGGCCTCTTGTCCTAGGGGTACACAAAAAAGAATCTGGCCCTCCAGGTTGTGCCGTCGGGTTAACTCCCTACCACGTAAAAAACTTTCGGTTACGAAGCAACCAACAGCCTCGGATACGGATGATTCTACTGTTGACGACCCAAGCAAACGTAAAAAGGACAACGATCTTCGTGTCTGCACATGGAATGTTAGGTCCCACTACAAACCACGTGCAGCCGAACAACTCGCGGAGGCCCTAGAGTGCAGACAAAGCAGACATTACCGCCATTCAAGAAGTGCGATGGGATGGGCCGGGCAAAATGAGTATGAAAAACTGCGACATCTACTACGGCGATTGCTACAGACAAAAAGGACAGCGTCTATTCGGGTGCGGATTTGTCATTGGAGGCAGACTTAGCCAAGAAATCTTGAGTTTTCGGCATGTGAACGAGCGCCTCATGACTATCCGTATCAAGGCTAAATTCGCCAACATTAGCCTAATATGCGTTCACGCCCATCACGAGGAGAAGGACGACGCGACAAAGGGTGACTTCTACCAGCTCTTGGACAAGACGTATGAGCAATGCCCTAGCCACGACGTTAAAACTATCCTAGGTGATTTTAACGCAAAGCTAGGAAGAGAGGACGTCTTTAGTAGCGTGGTCGGAAAGCACAGCCAGCACGACATTACATCCGGCAACGGACTCAGGCTAATCGACTTTGCGGCGGGGCGAAACTTTTGTCGTAGCTAGTACGCGGTTCCCACGTCTCGACATTCACAAAGGAACATGGCTCTCCTTTGATCGAAAAACTGTCAACCAAATCGATCACATCACGATCGACGCACGGCACTCTTCCAGTATTCTGGGAGTCCGGACTTTCCGAGGAGCCAACGTGGACTCGGATCACTACCTAGTTGTAGCCAAGGTATGGATGCAGATATCCAGAACTGAGCTAAATCAACGAAATGCTGTGAGGAAATTTGACATCGAAAAGCTACAATCGCAAGAGACTGCCAGAACCTTTGCCGATCGTGTTTCTTCTAATCTTAACCTAAGTCCTATGCCGCCAGCAGCAAATGCGGAAGACCAGTGGCAGCGTTGCCAACAAGCCATCAGAGATGCCGCCTTTGATGTACTGGGTTTCTCTCGACCACCACAACGAAACCCCTGGTTTGATAAGGAATGCCGGCAAGCACATGCAGCAAAACAAGAGGCGTACAAAGCGGCGCTGCATAGAAGGACTAGAGCTGCTTACGAGCTCTACGTGCGCAGGAGAAAAGAGGAACATCGACTTCTCAGAAAGAAGAAAAAAGAGCATGAGAAGCGCTCGATCGAGGAGATTGAGAGACTTTATTGCAGGAATAATGTTCGAAAATTTTACCAAAAGGTAAAAAGAACATGCCAGGGTTTCAAAGCCAGAACAGAAGCCTACAGGGACGAAAATGGCAACATAGTAGCAGAATCGCAGTCGGTGCTGAGGATATGAAAGGAACACTTCTGCAGACTGTTAAACGGCGATGATGATCAATATTCCGCTGTCAGGTAGAATGAGCCATGCAACAGTGACGATGGCAGTCAAAATTCCCGTCAACCCGATCATAATGAAGTGAGGATAGCGATATCTAAACTCAAATCCAACAAAGCTGCTGGAGCCGACGGCCTTGCCGCTGAACTTTTCAAGGCAGGAGGAGATGAGTTGGTAAGGAGCATGCACCAGCTCATCTGTAAAATCTGGTCGGACGAAAGTATGCCCGATGAATGGAACCTCAGCATCATTTGTCCGATCCTGAAGAAAGGAGACCCTCTGAACTGCGACAACTATATAGGTATAAGTCTCCTAAATATCGCATATAAGATCCTGTCTGCCGTACTATGTGAACGCCTAAATCATCATTGTCAACAACCTGATAGGTCCTTATCAGTGCGGTTTCAGGACGGGAAAGTCCACCATTGACCAAATATTCACACCACGGCAGATCTTGGAAAAAACCCATGAATATAAAATCGATACGCACCACCTCTTCATCGATTTCAAAGTTGCCTATGATAGCGTGTATAGAGACGAGCTATACAGAGCCATGTCTAATCTTGGCATCCCTGCCAAGATCGTCCGTTTGTGCAGAATGACGATGGAGAACTCTCGCTGCTCCATCAAAGTCGGTAAGAACATCACCGAACCATTCGATGTCAGGAAAGGTCTTAGACAAGGTGACGCGCTATCATGCGATCTCTTTAACATAGTACTTGAAAGAATTGTACCAAACTCACAAGCCAACACCGGAGGTACAATCTTCTTCAAGTCTGTACAACTACCCCCTTATGCCGATGACATTGAGATAATCGAAAGAACTCAGCGGGCCATCAATGGGGCATTTACGAGTATTGAGAACGAGGCAGCAAGGATGGGTCTAGCGGTCAATGAAAGCAAAACAAAATATATGCTGTCTACAAAAAAGGACACCCAACATCGGCGTCTTGGACAGAACGCCACAATAGACAGATATAATTTTGAGGTAGTAAAGGATTTTGTCTACCTAGGCTCTATGGTCAGCTCCGCAAATGACATCAGTAGGGAGATCACACGAAGAATTACTCTTGCCAATCGTTGTTTCTATGGGCTAAAACGGCAATTGAGTAGCAAAGCCCTGTCTCGAACTACTAAGGTAACTCTCTATAAGACACTAATCATCCGAGTCCTGCTGTATGGTGCAGAGGCATGGGCTTTGACAAAACCGGATGAGGATACCCTTGGTTATTTCGAGAGAAAAGTTCTTCGAGCGATCTTTGGTCCCGTCTGCATAGACGGTGAGTGAAGAAGAAGGTACAATGCCGAGTTGGTTATTTCGAGAGAAAAGTTCTTCGAGCGATCTTTGGTCCCGTCTGCATAGACGGTGAGTGAAGAAGAAGGTACAATGCCGAGTTATACGGCCTGTACAAGGACATCGACTTAGCCGGAAGAGTTCACATACAGCGACTAAGATGGCTGGGTCATTTGGAGCGGATGGAGCCCAACGTTCCCGCTAAGAAAGTTTTCGAATGCACCCCGGATGGACGACACAGTAGAGGACGACCTCGCGGTAGGTGGCGCAAACAGGTGGAGGGGGGCCTCAACCAACTTGGCATGCGCAATTGGAGGCAGCTGGCTCGTAACCGTGCTAGCTGGAGAGGTTTGTTGGCTGAGGCCCAGGTCCACCCCGGACTGTAGCGCCATCGAAGTAAGTAAGTAAAATATGTTTGGTTTACTGGCTTAGACCTTGGATTACGGATGTTCACACAAAACGAAGGGGCAGGGTGTCAAATCGCAAGATCTGGGCGCCCAATTGTCCTTCTACCGTCTTGAGATTAAACGCTATGAAAAATTCTCTGTCAGTGAATTCATTGTTTTTGTGGCAGTATGCCATTTGGCACCCCCTGTTGCAACCAGATTCAATGACGCAAAATGACAGCAGAACTTCAGCTCATGTGCAAATTCAGAGTCGACTTTCCTTTTGTTCAGGACTAGCTTCGGCCAGAGTCTGAGCCAGGAATGGAATGCAGTCGTATTTTCACGGACGGTTCCAAAACCAGTCAATGGTTTGGTGCTGGGGTCTTCGTGGAAGTCGACAACATTAGACTTCTTTTCTCGTTAGGCAAATCACACTGGGATCTTGGGAAACGAGATATCCGATGAGATTGCTAGACAAGGCTCAGCGGAGGCTTTCTCAGGTACCAAACCCGCGTTGGGTCTTCCTGCGTCCTCGGTTAGGGCTTCCATTGACGATTGGGTCTCTCACGAGCATAATTGTGTGTGGCATGGATGCAGGTTGACTAAACGAATGCTCCCGGACGTCTGTAAGAAATCAGCGGCATTCTTGCTGTCTCTCAGCAGAAAAGACTGTAGACAACTTATTGGCGTCTTGACAGGTCACTTTGCTTTCGCTAAGCACCTTTACGTGCTGGGCTTGAGTGACAATACAATCTGCGACGCTTGTGGAGAGAGCGACGACACCGCGGAACATTATCTCTGTGAGTGTCCGGCCTTTGCTCGTATCAGGTGGCAGATCCTCGGTGCGGATGTGGTGAGTGCTGGTACTGTAAGCTCCTCATCACTGAAGTGCTTGCTTGGCTTTCTTAGAAAGACAAGGAAATTCCTATAAAATGGGTAAATCAGGGTTTGCTCCCTGGTAGTACAATGGACCAGTTGCGTCTGAGTGCTCCAGTCGAGTGTTTCCTATTCCGACAAAAAAAAAAAGAGAAACAGATGCGATCACGGTCCATGTCTTCCAATTGGTATAAAAAAAAACCTGCAGCATGTTTCGATACCTGGCACCATTAACTGTAACCGAACTTCCGGCCTCATTTGCGAAGAAAAATAACCCTATTAGCAAATAGGCCCGCCAAATGGAATACCATATCAAAGAATAACTTTTTGAGCATGCTTCTGTCGCTCATGAATCTCACGAGGATTTTTGAAGCTCTAGATCTGATAATTTTGCTTATTTGCGAATCCGTCAAGATGAAAAAGGGTCTCGTCATTGAAGACCTTTTTTTTTTTTATGAAAAAATGATGGCCCACTTCGTACTACTCTTAAAACCAACTGACATACTGGCGACACGTTCCAAATGATCAGCAGGCTTTAGTTCTGTGTAAGTTGAATCTTGTATGGGTAAAGTTGCAAGTCCTTTACCATCATTCATTACCTGTGCGCGCCACCTTCGGCGAGAAGGCCGTCTACTGCGTCGTCCCGCCGATTTCGATTCGAAGACTCTATGGGCCAGCGCGTTGGTGTCCATTCGCTCTACATTTTCTAGCTTTCTCAAACGTCCAATCCGCAGTTTTCTGACTAGGTCGATGTCGCTGTATAGCACGTATAGTTCGTCCTTGAATCTTCTCCTCCAAAATCCGTCAACGCAAACGGGACCGAATATCTTGTGAAGAATTTTTCTCTCGAAGCGACCAAGGATATTTTCATCCGCTTTCAATAAAGCCCATGTTTCAGCGCCGTTAAGTAGGACTGGGATGATCAGGGTCTTATTAGGGTTTCCTTAGTTGTTCGAGAAAGGGCTTCATTTTTGAATTGTTTTATTAGCCCAAAAACCAGCGATTGGCAAGAGTTATTCTTCGCTTGATTTCTGCGCTGATGTTGTTTGTAAAATTTATAGCAGAGCCAAGGTAGACAAAGTCCCTTACTACCTCGAAGTTATAGCTGCCCACTGTGACGTTTTGTCCAATTCGTCGGTGTTGGCTTTCCTTCTTGTTGACAGCATATACTTGGTTTTGCCCTCGTTTATCGCTAAACCCATTTTGGCCGCTTCCGCCTCAATGCTTGCAAACGCACCGGTGACAGCCCGCTAGTTCTTTCAATAATGTCAATATCGTCGGCGTATGTAAGCAGTTGTACGGACTTTTGATAGGTTGTGCATCTGGTATTGGCTTGGAAGTTCCGCACAATTCGTTCAAGTAGTCACATTATAGCGCGCCACCTTGCCTAAAACCATTTTTGACATCAAAGTTCTCGGTGAGGTCATTACCGACCTCGATGGAGCAGCGAGCGTTCTCCATCATCATCCTGTACAGACGGACAAGTTTGGCAGGGATGTCAAAACTAGACATGGCTCTATAAAGCTCTTCTCCATAGATGCTGTCATAGGCGGCCTTGAAATCGATAAAGAGAGGATGAGTATCGATTTGGACTTCTTGGGCTTTCTCCAGGATTTGCCGAAGCGTGAAGTTTTGATCGATGGTGAACTTTCCTGGCTTGACACCGTACTGTTAGGGTACTGATGAGAGGTTTCAGGCGTTCACACAATATCGCAGAAAAGATTAAGTATGCGATGTTGAGGAGACTGATGCCTCTATAATAGGCACAGTTGAGCGGATCTCCTTTCTTGTGCTTGACTAATTGCAACTATTTTATACAACACCTGCTAAAAAAACAGAACTACCAACCGTAAACCGAAAAAAATGGCGTGATATTTAAATCCGGCGTTCAATTTGGGATAGTCTTAAGCAACTTACGTTGTGTGTGCAATTTCTGTTGGTAGAAATCATTCCCCTGCATAGTAATAGGTTGTTTTCTCCTCAGTTGCCGATCATAGTTAGTAGAAAGTATGACCAAGAACAAAACCGTTCCAATAATGACCATAAAAGCAATCTCCGAGTAATCTAAAAAGACATAGTGTCAGAGTCGCCAAGCTATGAAGTCTCTAGGGGGTTACCAAAATTTGAGGGTTTATCATTGGTAACGCAGTATTGCGTATAAGATCGCACTTGTAAGCGATACTGCTGCTCAAAATTGTAATTAAGACAAATGTTTATGATTTTTTCGTACGCAAACCTCGTTTCTGCGTCCCGTTTATACATGTCATCAAAAAATTCTGTGACCTTAAAGGAAGTAATATTTAAAACAACATTCAAATGCACTTTGAGAATGGAAATACTTCGCTGTACTTAATTTTCCCCGCGTAGAGCTCATCCTGTTGGGTTGTGTTAAAAGTATCCACCAGTTGCTTGCAACGATTTAAACAAACTCCAAAGTATAAGTAGTTATGACGAAAATGCCGTTTAGTATCTGCCGAAAAGTTCTAAAAAAAAAGACTTAAATTAATAAAATTAAGAAGAATAATATGTGAAACTGGACAGCTAGTCCTGAAATGTACTAGTATCTAAAATTTGGTCAGAATGCCAAACGCAATTTAATCGATCGATGATGAAACAAAATTCACTTCTCCGATAGTACAAAATTAAAATAAGTTCAAACAAAAGCGCTTCTTCTTCTTCTTTTTCTTCTTCTTAGATGGCGCTACAGTTCGGGGTGGACCTGGACATCAAACGACAAGCTTCTCCAGCCGACTCGGTCATTAGCCACCTACCTCCAGTTGTGTACATCCACAGTGATCACGAGGCAATACTATGCGAGATAAGAACAAATCAACGGCGGGATAGACACCAACCGAGGAATATCGTATAGTGACCATGTACACGAACCGGACCTAGATTTTTTCTCCTACCTGAATAACTGTCCTCAAACCTCTCTAGCTTCAGTCGACATTAGGTCTGATATTGCGCGAGAAAAAATTTATAGGCTCAAAGATGACTTCTCCCCTGGTCCCGATGGTCTGCCCGCCATCTTACTAAAGAAATGTGTAGATGTTCTGTGTCAGCCCCTTACAACTCTATTTCGTCCCTCACTCTCTCAAGCCGTTTTCCCAAAATTATGGAAGGATTCTTTTATTTTCCCTATCCATAAAAAAGGCAGTAAAAATGACATTTCTAACTATAGACCCATAGCCAAACTTTTCTCTATCCCTAAGCTCTTCGAAAGCATTGTCTACGACTCACTGTATTTCCACTGCAAATCCATTTTTTCCCCACAAGAGCACGGTTTCTTAAAAAGCAGGTCCACAACGACTAACCTGACCGAATTCGTTTAAAAAACACTACAAGCATTAGAGAAAGGTTATGAAGTGGATGTCATTACCACCGACTTCAGCAAGGTCTTTGATAAAATCTGTCACCTCATACACTGGAATGCCAATAGAGGACGAGGTAGAGAATTTCATGACATGGAAGAATCTGCGGTGGGCTATTATGTCATTCGCACCGCTCAAAGCAACAGACTCTGCTGGGATTTTGCTAGGTATGGTGCAAAAAGCCCCAGTCAAGCTTAGAAACAGGCTTAGGGGAATTTTTAAACAATGTTTAAGGTCAGTATACATACCAGTGGCATGGATGGAAGCGTGGGTTATATTCATACCTAAAGCGATAAACCAAGCCACACATCAGCGAAAGACTATAGACCCATAAGTCTCTCGTCATTTCACTTGAAAGACCTCTCAATATCCACATCAGAAGTAAGTGTTGCAACGGCACTCTATGCAAATCTCAATATGCATATTTATAGGGGAAATCAGTGGAAAAAGCTTTACACGACGTAGTAGAGAAAATATAGCCTACAACAATAAAATAGCCTTTCTAAACATAAAAAGCCGATAGATATTCTGGTAGTAGAACAGCAATGGCTAATAGAACAGAAAGCCTAGCAGGAACGATGGAATGTTTCCGAGAAAGGCAGGCGGACTCATAGGCTCATACACCAAAACCAGCCATGGATTGATGACACCATGGAGAACTTGATTTTTACTTAACCATGGCCATGGATGTTTGCGTTGCATTGACTGCATAGAAAACGAACTTCGTGCTAAAAGGGGCCACTGAAGCAAGACCAGAGATCTTCACACGCCTTTATACGACAAGGTTTCAATCACACCCAGTCGTATTGCCAAAAAGAACCGAAATGTGTAAAATGTGCCGGGAACCACTTATCAGAAAGGTGTGACTTAAATAAGCAGGTTCCGGCGACCTGCATAAACTGGAAAGGCAAGCACCCAGCAAACTATCGAGGTTGTGAAGTAGCAAAGGAGCTTAAAAAAAGGCGCGATACTCTCAAGAAACCGATACACCCGAACCCAAGCTTAAGAGGTCGTAAAACCGATAAGCATAAGATCGCTAAGCCAGTCAAAACGACGAGACCGATAAAGGAAAATAAAAAAATTGCCCAAGAGAACGTCGCTGGTCCAAGTGCAGCGGAAAAACCGCCACAGGTTGACGCGAGATCGTACGCGCAAGTCGCGTCAAATGAAAACAAATTAAGATCAGCTACAACAGATCCGGTCAGTCAAATATTTACCATTATATTGGAAAAATTTGAGGAGCAAACCAAGGTAAATAAAATTATACTTGACAAATTGAGCAAGCTCGAGTTCAAACCTCGCGAGACAATAAAAAAAACATGAATATGAAACAGCTACTTAAGAACCTAACGTGGAACGCAAACGGCCTTCTGAAAAAAATCGACGAGGTAGAAGTATTTCTACGGAAAAATAATATTGATATATGTTTGGTATTGGAAACGCACTTAAAAAAGGGACTTAGGCCCAAAATAAAAGGTTACAGCCATTACCATGCGAATCATCCTTCGGAAAATGTGAGAGGCGGGTCCTCTCTTTACATCAAAGACTGTATTAAGCACTCCGAAAACATAGAAATAGAATTTGATTCTATGCAAATAAGCTCAGTCTCCGTAAAAATAAACCACTTAGACTACAACATCGGATCTAGTTACTTCCCTCCGGGATATAAGCTAGTAGAAGACGACCTCGTTCGGGTCTTTGACTCTCTCGGACCTAATTTTGTCTTAAGTGGTGACTTTAGCGCGAAACACACTTTCTGGGGATCAAGATGCAATTCGACAAAAGGCAGATTATTGTACAAGCCAGCATGAAACGTGGGGTGAACTTTTTTTCGACAGGAAAGCCAACTTATTGGCCAACTGACAAAAATAAAATCCCTGACCTCGTCGACTTCTTTATCGCAAAAGGGTTAACAAAAAATTTCACAGAAGTCGAAGAATGCTATGACCTATGCTCAGATCACTCAGCAACTCAGCAGTCACTCTGAAAATATGTGGAAGTCTATTAAAAAAAGAAGGACCGCCTAGGTTAACTAGTAACAAAACTAACTGGGACGCTTTCAGAAGAGACTGCAAGGAAAATGTTGCTTTAAATGTACCGCTAAAGACACCGTTCGAAATAGAAGGAGAAATCGACAAACTCGTCGAAGCCATTCAGAGCTCAGCGTGGAAAAACACTCCTTTGCGGAAGAAGGAAGCACAGAACAATAAAGTCAAATACCAGCCTGAAATCGAAGACCTCATACGAGAAAGGAGGAGAACACGCAAGAGATGGCAACAATCCCGTGCGCCACCGGATAAAACTTATCTGAACCACCTTTGTAACAAGCTAAAAAATGTGCTGCAGGACCTAAAAAATCACGAGACTTCTACTTACCTCGAGGGTCTGACCGCTGATAAGTATTCAAGCTACTCTCTATGGAAAGCCTTGAAGTCCATAAGGAAACCTGAAATGCACTCGCCGCCAATTAGGAAAGCTAACGGAGAATGGGCAAAAGAAGACAAAGAGAAAGCAGAATTATTTGCCGATCACTTAGGAGAAACGTTCAAGCCGTTCGATGGACAATCGTTGATCGAAGATCCGAATGATAATATGGCACCCGACAACTTTAACGTAAAAACCATATCCCTGTCCGAACTTCGAATGAGAATAAAAAAAATTGAAAAATAACAAGGCTCCGGGATATGATTTAATCACTGGCGAAATTTCGAAAGAGCTACCGCAAAAAGTGTTGCTCTACATTATAAATGCTTCTTTAAGACTATTATACGTTCCAAGGCAATGGAAAGTCGCCGAAGTTATTATGGTTCCGAAACCGGGGAAATGTGCAAATGACAAGAAATTATATAGACCTAAGGTCTAAGGTCTTCGAGAAACTTCTGCTGAAACGATTGCAACCAGTAATTGAAGAAAGACACTTGATCCCGGATCATCAATTCGGCTTTCGGGTCAAACATTCCACAATCGATCAGGTGTATCGAATAACGAACGATATTGAAAAAGCTCTAGAAGGGAAAAAAATATGCCCTATCGCTTTTCTCGACGTAACGCAAGCCTTCGACAAGGTATGGCACGAAGGCCTAAGGTATAAGCTAAGGGTAATCTTACCGGAAAAGTTGTACAGAATATTGGAATCTTATCTTGAAAACAGACTTTTCCGTGTTAGATAACACGGGAGTGAATATTCGGATTTCAAAGAAATCTACGCCGGTGTTCCGCAAGGAAGTGTTCTCGGTCCAATCCTGTTCCTGCTCTACACAAGAGGTATACCACAAGATCAAGGGACCATTGTAGCAACGTTCGCAGACGACACGGCTATCTTCGCAACGGATGAGTCAGTCGAATCATCAACGGGAAAACTCCAACGAGCTTTGAACAAAGTATGCGAATGGACAAAAACCTAGCGAATAGTCCTCATTGAGGCAAAATCAACGCATGTCAATTTTACGTTAAGAAAGATAAACAACTTACCTATATCCATTAACTCGGTGCAAATACCGTACGCAAACGAGGCAAAATATGGAGGAATGACCATAGACGCAAAACTTAAGTGGAAACCACACGTTAAAAAGAGGCGCGAAGAGCTCGAAATCAGATTTAGAGAAATGTATTGGCTACTCGGAAGATACTCGAAGTTAAGCGTGTACAACAAACTGCTTCTGTATAAGCAAGTCCTAAAACCGTCTTGGACATATGGTATACAACTTTGGGTTTGTACCAAACCAAGCAATATGGCTCTACTGAAAGCATTTCAAAACAAAATACTAAGAGCAATCGTCAATGCTCCTTGGTATATAAGTAATGGTGATATTGGCAGAGATCTAGGAATTGCTACCGTGAGGGACGAAGTAACTAACTT
Organism: Brachypalpus laphriformis; assembly: GCA_945910035.1. Taxonomy (NCBI): domain Eukaryota; kingdom Metazoa; phylum Arthropoda; class Insecta; order Diptera; family Syrphidae; genus Brachypalpus; species Brachypalpus laphriformis. The sequence continues at coordinate 290,861,931 of OX246753.1, read as the reverse complement.
TGCTCGAAAACTTCGAACCCGTCTTCATGTTCACTGCAATAATGAAATAATCCGTACTATGGACGTGACAAACTTTGAGCGCCGACTACAAAGAACAAGACCTTTCGATCTAGCGCCGTAAGGAAAAACCGCATGTAATGACGGTATTAGTAGGTGCCTTCGCTGGAAAGCTACCTACCTAACGCGATGAACACTACAGAAGCGTAAACTGATGGCATTGTCAGATATATGAATCGGGCATAATCAATGGTACGAACCATTGGTATCTTTTGAAGATTCCTGCACCTCCAGGCGCAAAAAAAAAAAAAAAAAAAAATACTAAGTGGACATGGATACTCTTGCCCGTATCTGCACAGATTCAAGCACGACAATTTTCCCTATTTCCCGATTTGCATACAGGCTGAGGAAGATGCGGAACATATTTTCTTTCACTGTCCGCGATTCGAGCCCAAGAGACAAATGCTAAAAAATAAGCTTGGAGGAATACCAACTCCCGAGAATATAGGCCATCTTATGATCCAATCGCAGGTGCTGTGAGTGATTATGCAAAGCATATTACTGCCACAACTAAAACACCTCGAACGAGAAAGGCGACAGTGATGAATCACTAGTAAGATTGTGAGCAAGTAATGCTGTTTGGCCCCCCCTCGATGAAATGCCAAGACGACCGGAGGTAAAAGGGCAATAAACGGGAGGTGGTTTTTGGTGAGTGTTGCTGAGTATGGGCTAAGATTATCTTTTAAAGATTCTTCATCTCCCTCCGAAAAAAAAGCCAAGTTGGTTGAGGAATTCTCTCGAATTAGCTGCTGTGCCATAATCCCAAGGTTCAATTAAACTGATCGATGGCCGATCTTGACTTTTGTCAATAACATTACGATCATAATTAGATAATTGAGTTGTAAAAAAAGTCGTAACATGCATTAACTGGAACTGCCTTCTGGTTTATCTTGATGTTCTTATGGTTAACTCTTTCTGGGGGAGAACTACAAAGACTAGATTTAATTACAATAATAGCAATTATGCTTAATCGAAGATCAACTATAACTTTACTTGAATTCCTTTTTTTTTGCTTGCTTTTGCTTGCGCAATGTAAACAAGTATAAGACATTGCATTATCGGGGTCGGCAAGAGCGTAAGGTAGGTCGGTTACTAGTTAATGTATTCAAAGCTGTGAATCAAAACAAAAAATGTGCATGGTAGCAAAGGTTATACATATAATGCGTAGGAATTAAATGTGCAATCGCAAAGTTCTACAATGGTGCTTCCTTTTCAATTCTTCCACTTCACTGTATTTATACTGATCCGCCTGTGGGGTTCTCCTGCCCCTGTTTGACTTCAGAAAATGTCGGCAGGCCTCCCGATTTTGGATCAGTTCGTAATTGAGGCAACCCAAATGCTGTTGTTGTTGCATTTGTGCGATCCAGTAGTTTATAGGCCTAGATTTCTTTCCAGGACTCACTCAAGGAAGTGCCTTATAACACCAGATTCCTCCAATTGGAGTGCGAATTCGCACTGTATAAAATCGACATCTTAGGGCTGAGCGAGATAAGATGGTACGATGCTGGGAATACATCTCCCCAAAAAAAAGCACTGTCATGCTCTACTCTGGTAAAACAGCTAGAAGTGCACGGAGTTCCGGCGTAGGACTCATGCTAACTCCAACAACAGCACTTAGTAGCCTAATATCCTGGAAACCCCATAGTGACCGGATATTGACGGCTAGGTTCCAGAGTAGAGTTAGAAAAATTACCATCATACAGTGTTATGCTCCGACTCTAGACGCGACTGAGGACGAAAAGGATGATTTTTATAGCCACTTAGGCGCCACCTACAACCAAACGCCTAATGGGGACATCGTAATGGTGATGGGAGATCTCAATGCCAAGGTGGGTAGCGACAACACCATGCTTAAGCACGTGATGGGAGTTCACGGCGTGGGAGACCGTAATGACAATGGTGAGCGGTTGTGGACTTCTGCAATACCAACCGCCTAGTCATCGGAGGTACGCTGTTTGCATAACACCTGCCATAAGATCAGTTGGGTCTCTACTGATAGGCAACGAACATCCAACCAGATCGACCACATTGCGATCAGTCGCCGCTTTAGAAATTGTCTCCTGGACGTCCGAAACAGATGTGGAGCTGACGTCGGACAATAACGAGATCACCATCTTATGGTAGCTCATTTACGCCTTCGTACTGCATCCGTCAACAGCAACCGCTCAAACCTACTTAACATCATCAGGTTTAATATCGACAGGCTCAAGGTTCCCCAAGTGCGCCAACAGTTCAGGGACCATCTTGCCTTAGAAGCAGAAGCAATCAGCAGCATATTGCAAGAGAACATGGATGACCACTGGAGTGCTGTGAAAAATGCTTTTGCGACTGGGGCACGCACGTATGTCGGGAAAAAGCAGAAACACCACCGCACATGGCTTTCAAGAGACACCTGGAGACGGATCGATGAGCGTACAGCAATAAAGGCTCGGATTGCAGCGGCCTCAGCAGTAGAGAGAACCGAGCTTGAAACCCAATACCATGCGAAGAAGAAAGAAGTGCAACGTAGTGTGAGACGTGACAAACGTCAATATGTGAACTTACTGGCCTCAAAGGCTGAAGAAGCAGCGAGTAGGTGCGACAGTAGGACTGTTTACAACATCACTAAGGAGCTCATTGGTGGTCGAAACTCCAAACAACATCCAGTGAAGAGTCTAGACAGTAACCTTCTGATTTCGTATGAGGATCAGCTCACTAGATGGAGAGAACATTTTGCTACAGTGCTAAATCACTTAGACGACGGCGGTATGATCTCGAATTCGAATGAGCAGTTCGAAGCAACAAATTCCCGAATTCGCACCGTACCTCCCAGTAAAACTGAAATAATAACAGCAATCAAGTCCCTCAAGAAAAACAAAGCGGTGGGTATTGATGGCATCCCTGCCGAGCTATTTCAAGCGGCGCCAAATACATCGGCAGATTTGCTGCATCCGCTAATACGGAGAGCTTGGGATAGTGAACAATTTCCACAGAAGTGGAAAAGGGGGATGATCATTAAGCTTCCAAAGAAGGGTAACTTGATGGAGTGCGGTAACTGGAGAGGTATATGTGTTCTTCCAGCTGTAGCCAAAATAATAGCTAGAATAATTCTAGAACGAATTAAATAACATTTAGATTCAACTCTCGATGTCGAACAGGCAGGCTTTCGCGCTGGATCCTCCTGCATCGACCACAAAAACACCTTACGGATCATAATCGAACAATGCGTTGAGTATAGGTCTCCGCTACATTTACTGTTTATCGACTTCGAGAAGGCTTTCGATAGCTTGAATCGAGATGCTATCTGGTTGGCCTTGCGCAGGAGAGGCATTCCAGAAAAACTTATAGCTATTATCAAGGCTACATATGAGGGCGGCAAGTGTCACGTCGTGCACAATGGTAAGGTGTCGGAGGACTTTGAAGTCCAAAGTGGAGTACGTCAAGGGTGCATACTGTCCCCACTATTGTTCTTGGTGGTTATCAGCGATGTACTCCGTACAGCACTACTTTCACATCGGATAATGGATCTTCATTTGATGGCCCAAAATCTAAAAGCTGATGCAAACAAAGTGGGGCTAAAAATAAACACAGCCAAAACAAAAGCCCTGAGCACTTCTTCTAACAACCGCGCTCAACTTCACATTGCCGGACAGGAAGTCGAGAAAGTTGATAACTTTCTTTATTTAGGAAGTTTGGTCTCGGCTAATCGCGGTGGCACCGAACTGGATGTGTGCAGCAGAATCGGGAAGGCTAAAGCTGTGTTCGGAATGCTGTCCAAAATCTGGAGAAGCAATGTTATTAGCTTAAGAACCAAGCTACGACTGTTCCGCTCCAACGTAGAATCAGTGCTGCTTTATGGGTGCAGTACCTGGAAGGTGGACACCATTAACACACGCAAGCTGCAAGTCTTCGTAAACAAATGCTTAAGAATCATCTTGAGGATTTTTTGGCCGAACCGCATCTCCAACGAACAACTTTATCTGAGAACGGGCCAAGAACCTATAAGCATTACTATACGAAGAAGAAAGTGGCAATTGATTGGACACACCCTACGGCGCGAAGACAACTCCATTGCGAAATACGCCATGCAGTGGAATCCGCTCACCCAGGCAGGCAGAATAGCGGGACGCCCTAGGCAAACGTGGCGCAGAACAGTTGAGGAGGAATCGAGCTCTTTAGGAATGAGTTGGAGGCAGCTCAAACGCGTTGCAGAACTCCGAACACGATGGCGCGCAGGCGTGGTTGACGCCCTATCCCCCCCCGAGGGGTTAAAGGATATAAACACAAACAAATAAACACCTCTCGCGAGCGTCTGACAAACATCCGAGAGTATTGTTGTCACGAGAAACCTTCTCAAATCGCCGTTACGAGTCGGCATTAAACTGTAGGTCCCTTCCATTCGTGTGAAAAATATAACGCATACAACATGAGTGGTTGCGAGAAGCTAGACCTTGGCACTTTAAAGAGCTGTTGCGCCAAATATTTGTATTTGTATAGTTTTAACAAAACTTTAAGTTGGGATGATCATATCTCCACTATTCTAGGCAAAATATATGGTTCTCTTAGGAATCTATCTATGTCGCAGTGTTTCACTCCTTTGCATACAAGATTAATGCTAGTAAGGACTTTGCTAATTCCAATATTTACTTATGGCTGTGAAATTTTTTTTGCAGTAGTGCTCTCATTCGACGTAAGCTCAACGTTGCGTTTAACAATATCACTCGTTATGTTTACGGACTGAGACGTTTTGACCATATATCACAATATTCTAAGAAAATATTAGGATGCACTCTTGATAAATGTCTAGAGTATTGCACAATCAAGTACATACAAAAAGTTATTACTAGCAAACAGCCTCCATATTTATTCGAAAAACTTAAACTTTCACGGTCGGGCCGCTCTTTAAGTTTAATCCAACCCCGTGTTCATTACCAAAACTCAGAGCGTCAATTTTTCGTTCATGCTATTCATCTTTGGAATGCACTTCCTCTCATCGTTAGGAGACTTTATGATACGAATGGTTTTGGGGAAACTCTCTTTCGGCACTTGGCAGGGTAAAACAAGCACATTTTATAGATTAGATAGATCTTTATTTTTATACTAAACAAATTTAACAAAACAGTGTATAAACAAAAATCGGTTAGCATGGCATTGCCATCTGCCTGGTTGACAAAAGGTTAACAATTATTAATAAATTATTAATAATAGCCTAATAGCACAGAAATTAATTAATTCTTTATTTTTCTTATTTTTCTTTTCCTTTTTCTTCAGAAGTTTCCATTCAAAACTCTTTCTCTGTATTGTAAAGCAATTTTGCAGTACCTGGTTAGTGTTGTGACGTTATTTTCATTAAGGATTTCCAAGACTTGGTTCTCCGATAAGACATAGTTTCCAAACACAGATTGTTTCCTTGTTTCTCGCAAAATTGGGCACTTGCCAACAAAGTGAAAAGTATCCTCCCTCTCAGATAAATTGCACATGCCACAGACTATCGGTAGCTCATCCCTATGGGGTACATAATTCAGTTTCAGGAGCTCTCCACGCAGTTTTAGGACCGTTACTATTTCTTCTATGCTGAACTCATCCCGGAAGTAATTATTGTGCTGCAAGTTGTGGCATAACCGGCTATAGACCCCTCTAGAAATCTTTCCCTGATCTGCTCATCCACACGCGTGATTAATTGGTAAAGTTTAGGCTTCCAACTCCTCGCATCTTCCACACTAAGCTCCATTCCACATCCACTAGCTAGTTCCAGCCACTCTTTGTACCATCCAGTTTTATTTCTTATAGATTGTAGAGCTGCTTTCTTCGGAAGTCTATAGTCTGTCATGTTTAGTACTCTAAGCACGTAATCCACTTGTAGCTTTAGGGTTTTTACAAAGAGTGGTGATAGGCCTGTCTCCAATATGAGCATGTAATTTGGCGTGGCGTGTTCGGTGGCAGATGAAATGCTCTCTTTATATAGAACCTAAGGAGTTTTTCCACCGTTTCAAATTGTTTTCCTCCCCATACTTGAGCAGCGTAGAAGAGAATGGATCGCGAAACTGATTCAAAAACTTTGTATTTGCTGCTATGAGCTATATATTTGTTGTTGAAACATTTTCTGCAAGCAATGTTGATGGCTATTTTCGATTTCGCCAATTTCTCTTTGAGGTACCTTTCCATATTGAGATTTCTCGTAAAATACACTCCGAGGTACTTATACTCCTTCACCACTTGAATAGTTTCCCCATTAAAGTGCCATTTTTCATTCACGCAGTTTCTGCCACCACTTCTTTTAAAAATTATTATTTGAGACTTACTCAAATTTACCACCAGATTCCACATTTTGCAGTATTCGGAGAGTCGGTTTATTGTAAGCTGTAGAGATTCGGGTGAGTACGACAGTAGCACTACGTCGTCTGCAAAGAGAAGGGCTTTAATCAATACACCTCCATATTCAACCCCTCCAGGTAAAAAATCCACTCGATTGCACTCAATGAAGAGTGCAAATAAACTTGGACTGAGAGCACAACCTTGCCTTACCCATGATCCCGAACGAAACCATTCTGATAAGCCCTCACCATTCCATACAGCTGTTTGGTATCCTCGTACAGATTTTTAATCACACGTCCGAACTTCAGCGACATGCCCATGCCAAACAGTTTGTAGAATAAAGCATTTCGGTCCACTGAGTCAAAAGCTGCCTTGAAGTCCACGAAGAATGCATATAGTTTCCTATTCCTCAGGAGAAAGGAGTCCACAATTCTATTTAAAACAAACACGTGATCAACAGTGGAATATCCTGGTCGGAAACCCGCTTGATATTCTTTGAGCAGATTATTGGTATCTATCCATGCAGTTAGTCGACTTTGCAATATCGATGTAAAAGTTTTATATGACGCATTTAAGAATGAAATGCCTCTGTAGTTCCCTCGGTCCGTCATACAACCTTTTTTATGAATCGGAAAGATCAGGGCTTCCTTGAAGCGCTGTGGTATTATCCCATTTTCCAAAATGTTGTTGAACAAGTAGGTAAGATTCGTGTTCAGTTCAGTGTTCTACCATATTTGTAGAATTCGGCTGGTATCCCGTCCGATCCTGTAGCTTTACCATCCTTAAGACTATTAAGTGCCTCAACAACGTCCTGCAATACAATTGGCCTATCCAACATTTCGTTCTGGAAGCCAGGCATGGCATACTGCATTTTAAGCGTACTGCCAGATAGGTTCAGAAGCCTCTCAAAATGAGCTTGAAGGACGGTTAGGTTTAGTGCCTTGTCTATGACATAATTTCCACCATTTAGTTTTTTAGCCAGTTTCCAGAATTCTGAGGGATTATTACACTGCACTAGTCTTCGAGCCTCTGATTCATAATGCATTCTCCTTTTTGCTGCGCAAAGCTCTTTAAACTCTATATTAGCCTTAATGTATGAATTTTTCATCACAGATTCATTAAAAATCCGGAATAATTTCAGCCATCTGAACGACAGTCGCCTCGCCTTACTGCACTCATTATCAAACCAAGGTTCTTTGTATCGTTGTTTTTTGTAATTTTGTTGGTTGTTGATTGGAAACAATTCCTTTATAATATGTTCAATTCTGTCGAAGTCCACATAATTCCGGTATTGTAGCTGCTCCTCCAATTGCCTTCTATATGCCGATGCTTTAGCCTTGTTCCATATTAGCTTCGGGAGAATATTCATATTCCTTGTACCCAAGTCACCCGTTACTATCAGCTCAAAGGTCACAACAATAGGGAAATGATCTGAATATGGAGCTTGCATCACTTCGAAGACTGTTATAAGGGTGCCCCATTTACCTCCTGCTAAACAATAATCGTTGACGGATGTCCCTGGTCCTCCCACAAATGTGAACTCTCCCTGTTTGTCACTCAGACTTGTACCAATCAGCACTCGTAGTCCAAACGAATCACAAAATTCCAACAACTGCGTACCCTTTGCATTACAAATTTGATCCTTAGATTGACGACTTATTCCAGCTAATCTGTTTCCCATACCTTCTTCTTTGCCCACTCTTGCGTTCAGATCTCCTATCACACAAACGTGTCGGTTACCGCAGCGCATCACTACTCCGTGTAGCTTCTCAAAATCACTATGCCAATGATTGCAATTTAAATACGATGGTACTATACAGAATATTTCCGGACCATATTTGAAAGAAACATATATCCCATCCTCTAAAATTATGAATTCGCTGTTGATGTTATTAAGATCTCTTTTGAATCCAAAAAAGCATCCTCCACTGGCTCTGCTCCTCTCACGTAGCCTAACCGCTGGAATCCACTTGAATTTATAGTTTGGAAACGTATTTTCAAAGTTACTGTAACTATTCTCCTTCAGCACATTTTATAATTTCATAAAAGGCAAATTTATTTACATTTTCACATTTAGTTTTATTTTCTCTTCTATATTTTGTATACATATTATAATAATTTTCTACCTACAAATTTGTTATGAATTTAGCACTAAACCGTATGAACTTTTAAATATTTTGTTACGTGCAAATTTCGCACGAGATCCTTTGTCCCCTCCATCCTACCAATTCTCACCCGTCCACCATTTTTGGCCTTCCAATTTTATTCCGTTGTCTTCTTGGAGCAGTGGTCTCGTTAAGCGTTCCTGGATGGTTCCACCATTCAGTGCTTATACCTCTCCACACGCTTCAAGGGGGCAACAAAAGCAGGTACTCCGGGAGACAGAGCCCAACGGTCGGTTGGCAACCCTCTGATGCGGATGGACCGTCCGCCAACGATGTGAACTAAGTCAGCGACGAGTGAGACGAGCGGCGATGAAGAAGAGGGTGGACTGCCCTAACACCACCAGGGCATATGTATCTACAACATAAAGGACGAGTACACAACAAGATACATCACACATTTACCCAAACATCGCAAACATTCAACACAACTTGTACGAGCATGAGCAGCGGTCAACGGACTGGAGGAGGTTCAGTCCAAATTCATAAACTCATCAATGGCCGAGAGCCCGACGTTTATATTTTATCATTTGTACGGGGTGGCACGTCATCGGCTAGTCCCTTTTCCCCAAATCTGCGTGAGATTCCACCGGGATAGCTAGCTTTCGCGGACTGAATAAAATAATAGGAATACGAGTGGGTACTCAGGCTTCTTCCTCCTCAGGAGTGTCCAACGCAAGGCGTTGTTTGACACATTTACATTTTCAATAACCTCTTTCCTTCTTGCTAGGTCCAACGCCAAGCGTTGTTTGACAAATTTCCTCCTTCGTCTCATATTTCTTCGCCTTTGTATTTTTCGCGATATTTTTTTGAATCTTTAATTTTGCGTTCACTAGCCCCTCAGTTACTAGCGCTTGCTGTGAACGTGGCACCAAGGTAAAGAGCGAACCTTGGGAATGCGTAACCCGACCCTCTGAACTGCCAGTTGGAGGCGATTTCAGAGAGAGAGCCATTGGAAAAATGGAAAGAGCTGCTAGATAGCGGCGTTCAAGGAACGGTTGCATGCTTCAGCAAAAGAGCGGAGTACTGCACATAAAGCCGTCCTTGAACTGGTAATGGCTGAATAAGCGGTAGGCCAATTTTCAGAGAGAGGCTCTCGGTCGGTTAGGCAAAGTGCTGAGGCGAGTTCAGCACTTCTTGGTTGACCACGAGCGAGTGCGAACAAGCGCTAGTGTTTGAGGAGTTTTTTTTTTGTGAGACAGTGAACGAGTTGGTGGATTCATATCTTTTGAGCGGGAAGGTCCAGAAGGGACCAAAGGAAAGGATACAAAAGCGAAAAGGATTCAAGGAGGAATACGAGGAAGGAGCAGAAGGAAAGAGGTTATTGAAAATGTAAATGTGTCAAACAACGCCTTGCGTTGGACACTCCTGAGGAGGAAGAAGCCTGAGTACCCACTCGTATTCCTATTATTTTATTCAGTCCGCGAAAGCTAGCTATCCCGGTGGAATCTCACGCAGATTTGGGGAAAAGGGACTAGCCGATGACGTGCCACCCCGTACAAATGATAAAATATAAACGTCGGGCTCTCGGCCATTGATGAGTTTATGAATTTGGACTGAACCTCCTCCAGTCCGTTGACCGCTGCTCATGCTCGTACAAGTTGTGTTGAATGTTTGCGATGTTTGGGTAAATGTGTGATGTATCTTGTTGTGTACTCGTCCTTTATGTTGTAGATACATATGCCCTGGTGGTGTTAGGGCAGTCCACCCTCTTCTTCATCGCCGCTCGTCTCACTCGTCGCTGACTTAGTTCACATCGTTGGCGGACGGTCCATCCGCATCAGAGGGTTGCCAACCGACCGTTGGGCTCTGTCTCCCGGAGTACCTGCTTTTGTTGCCCCCTTGAAGCGTGTGGAGAGGTATAAGCACTGAATGGTGGAACCATCCAGGAACGCTTAACGAGACCACTGCTCCAAGAAGACAACGGAATAAAATTGGAAGGCCAAAAATGGTGGACGGGTGAGAATTGGTAGGATGGAGGGGACAAAGGATCTCGTGCGAAATTTGCACGTAACAATTTGAATTATATACATATCTCATTTATAGTTTAAAGATGATGTAAAGTCTATTATAAATGTAATTAATTAATAATAAATACTAAATACTAACACATATATGCTGTGAATGCCAAGGCATTGCCAGGACAAGGCTAAAGTACATTGGAAGACACTTCTTCAATAACCTAAAAGAGGTAAGGTCCTTGAACCACAATAATGACATATTCAGGTTCTATAGGGAAATTAAGTGTATTGAAGAACTGGTTTAGGTTTTTTGTTGTTGTGAAGGTTCCCTAGGAATAGCGATGGGTTCACCTTGGTGCCTAGTGTATTTATGATAACCTCATAACCCTACTCAACCTAACCTAACCTAGTATTCGTCGTCTTGAGCTCAATAATGTGATCGCTGGATTCGAGATCTCGTCAAAGCTAATCTAGCTGTGTCATGTAGGCCTGAAATATCGGTCAGTGTAACTGGAAGCAATGTGCCCGGAATCGACGAGGATGAAAGGATGTTGTCTCTCAGGCAGAGATTCTACATGGGTCGGAAGCCCATTAAGTAAATGAGTTTATTGCACGTAAAGGCGGTATTTAGGAGAAGGCCTAGATATTTGAGCATAATTTCCCATATCCTGGAAGAGTTGATAGTTTTTCCTATATTTCCACCGAAGAGATACGAGCGACTTGTAAGTACAAACGCTAATATTTCTAATCAGAATGAATTTTTATACTTTATACGCTGCTTATTAACAATTTCAATTAATTTTTAAACTAAATAGTTAGCTAAATATAATATTAACGAGTACTTACTGCAATTTGATTCCAAAGCGCTGAAGTGGTATTTGGAACAATCTCTGCAATCACAACACAGTACGATGATGGTTTGGGATTATCCAAGCATTCATCGTAGTCCTCTAGCTTAAATAACGGTGGCATTTCTCTGTAAGCCGTCACTACATAGATTACCATTTTTTAATAAATTCTTCAAAAAGGACAATCGATACGATGACTTACTATTAAATTGGCACATTGTGCCTAAAGGACACATGACCAGCATGAACAAAGTAAACGATTTCATTTTCCTTAAAACCGTAATTAATTGGTAACTTAATGTAAAAAAAAAATCACTAATTTAACTTGATTTGTGTGCAAAGCATTACTACGAGTATGTCCAATTACAATCACGCACTAGGGCTGCGACTAATCTTCAGCGGATTACGCGTGGATCTAGATTAAGTTTCTTAGTTCTAACACCAACGTCGAGGGGATGCAAGACAATCTATCGCGCTTAAGACAAGCTAGCAACTGATACAGGGAATCGAATTTAAGATCTGACTTGGTTTAGACTTATTGTCGCGTGCGTCATGGCCTTTCTATTAATGTCCGCCCTTGACAATGTATAGTAATTATTGTTTCATGTTGAATAAATGCACAGGTTGGATGTGCACTGTATACACGCAGTTCAGGTATGGGTTACGTGTTCTTTGAACTTACACGAGTGTTTTAGGCTTTTTTGTTTTTTTTTTACCAACTATGCTGTGTGCTGTTCAAAAGCCACTTTGATACAGATACGTTGACAAATTGTTGTTGACAACTATATGTGTGCCCAAATTGGAGTAATCTGAGGAGGTACGTGTTGATCATAATGATATCTTAAATCAACCACTAAAGGTCAATGAGTTAATGTCTCAAGTGGAGAAGTTGACGTATGTATATCTGCAAAATCAGAATAAGATTAATGCAAATTTTGTGTAAAAGTTTTAATGTCGTATAAAAAAGGTTTAAGGCCAATGTCTATAAAGGAACGTTCTGAGATGACAGTGCAATTTTTTTAGTAATTTAAATTTTATAGAAGTCATTACGGATCAGAGTCTTCACTTATTATTTCGATGGTTTGGACAAGTCCTAAATGAGCTACTTTTACAAAGAAAGGCAATGCGCCGAAGGGGGGCTAAAGAATACCTACTGTCATAGCAGAAGAGATACTTAAGGTATGAAACCGATTTGGGAACAAGAAAGACAGATGGCATTCCCACTGCATCCTTCGAAGTGGCAGTTAAAAATAGATTGCCCTTGATCGAGGGAGTATTGCCACAATGAAAGAAGCAAATGCTTGTATTACTATCCAAAGAAAGCAAGCCTACCGCAGATTTATCGTTCTACCACCCTCTCTGTATGTTTGAGACGGCGCACAGTGGTCGATTTAGGGTCATTAGCTGGACTTAATTCGGATTTAATTTTTTTATTATGTTTGATTGGAAATGTGTTTTATAAATCAATTTAAAATCATTTCCATGACTTCAGGGGGTAGTATCTTATGTTGTCGGGTTGGTAGATGTCTGAAATCGCTTATCTTTGGATCAGAAGATATCAACATGGCATGGAGCACATCAGTATTTGTTGCGATTCGGGGTATCTTTCTTGAAAACGCGCTTCGAAACATTTTGTAATCTTTTTGACGGGCTTCTAAGATATCTTCTGAAAGCTGTCCGATAGGGATTGGAAAACTTTCAGTAATGTCAGCACCGTGCAACAGAGTTTTGTGGACACTTACAGAGCAGTTTGTACCAATTATATTTGGAAACAAATAATTTTGCCGTGTCCAAACAGTAAGTACGGAATTTATTGGTATCAATTTTCAGACCTGAAGTTAATGTCTTTAAAACAATTGAAAAACGTTCTACCAGTTTCGGATCTAAGCCTATTATTTCAGCAGTTTTTGCTGGATCCTTAAAAATGTTCGGGCCGTGTTGCCGTCATTGGTATTTCCTCCACCTTGTTTTGGAAAATCTACTAAGATTCCCAATTCAGATCTAAGTTCATTTTGCAATAATTCCTTTCTATTTTTAACTGCTAGTTTCTCTTCAGATCCTCTTGCCTGCCAGCTTTCATTTTCAATTTTGTAAGATACGTGTAGCAGTGCTTCCATAAATCTAATGTGTGCATGAAGACTTTGTAAGCCGTATGAATAGGCAGTGGTGTCAGAAGGTTTTTGTAAGCAAAGTTCAATATTGTTCATGTCCTTAGGAGATGCCTTGCATATATAGCAAACTGAGCTAGCCCTGTTCTCCATAACAGCATTACATGTTTTGCCATCTACCATTGTTTTGAACAAATTATGATTAACTAAAACAGTTTTGTCGTTAAAGGTTACCCTTGTGGCTTCTAGACAATTTATTTCGGCTTCCATACGGTTGAACTCTCTTTTTATTATCTCAATATTTTTCTTTGCGAATTCGAAACGTACTGGACGGCAGTATCTTGGAGAAGATGCTCTTGAATTCATCCAAATATTTTCAGTCCCAGAACCAACTTTACTTATTTCTAAAGGTACTATGCATGTACCTCAACTACCATCAGAGCCCCATTTCCACAAACATACTAGGTTAGGTTAGGTTAGGTTAGGTTGGCTGTCCACACGAGAGTGCAGACACACTTAGACCAGTGAAGGTCCTTTGCGATACCATGGATCAACCCATTAGGCCACTCAGGTACTAACAAAACCAACCGGAGCTTTTGACAAAGCGATGGATGCTCATGACGTCAAGGGACGCCAGATCGCAGAGGTCGTCAAGGAAGGGGGACCCTAGATGGAGCATTCTTTTATGCGACAGGGCCGGACATGTGCATAGGAGGTGAAGGATGGTTTCCTCCTCCTCCTCGTCCCTACAGCTCCTGCAGAAGTCGCCTGGCATCCAGCAAAGGTGAATGTTGAACTGCTCTGTCATCTCCATAAGAGATAGACGACAGTTTAAGGCAGCCTTTGAGGTGAAGGAGAACGATTCCAGGGACTTGATTGCCGCTTGGCTGTCAGTGAAAATGCTAATATCGCTGACAGATAATACATTACATTTCAGCCAGGACAGGGCTTCCTTGATCGCCATGAATTCCGCCTGGAAAACGCTACAATGATCAGGGAGGCGGAAAGAGATGTTCAGATTGAGCTGTTCGGAGAAAACACCACAACCCACCCCACCCTCCGTCTTAGATCCATCGGTAAAGAAGTGAACCGAACTACCATCGACAGGGGGGGAGGTGTCCCATACATCCCGGTTAGGGATGCTCGTGCGGAAGTTACGGTCAAATCTCAGTTTCGGCGGGGTGTAGTCCGTGTTTTCGTGTTTGATGTTGAGAAGATCAAGGATCGAGGAGTGGCCCAAGCGATAGCTAGACCACTGAGAGGAGTCTGTTAGGTGGAAGGCCGCACAGGCAGCCATCTGTTTGCCGAAAATATCTAGAGGTAGCAGGTTGAACAAAATGTCCAGTGCCGCGGAGGGAGTAGTTCTCAGTGCACCACTGATGCAGATGCATGCAGATCTTTGCACCTTAGCTAGTTGAGTGAGGTGGACAGCCCTGTCGAGAGCAGGCCACCATACGATCACGCCATATAGTAGTATAGGCCTGATAACGGAGACGTATAGCCAATGAGTGATTTGAGGTTTAATACCCCAGCTCCTACCTATAGCCTTTTTACAGGAATAGAGAGCTACATTAGCTTTCTTAACGCGCTCTAGTAGATTGGCCTTCCAGTTTAATTTCCTATCCAAAATAAGACCCAGATATTTTGCGTTTTCAGAGAAGGTGAGACTGGTGCCATTTATCATTGGAGGGTCTATGAGGGGAACTTTATATTTCCTCGTGAAGAGAACGAGTTCCGTTTTACGGGGGTTAACCCCCAGTCCACATTTGGAGGCCCATTTGGTGAGCCGAAGGAGAGCAAATTGGAGGATATCCCTGAGAGTGTCCGGGTGTTTACCGGAGGCAGCAATAGCAATGCCATCAGCATAGGCGATCACTCTACAACCTGACGTATCCAGGTCCAACAGTAGTTCATTAACTACCAGGTTCCACAGAGAGGTGACAAGACTCCACCTTGAGGTGTACCGCAGCGAGCAATTCTTCTGGCCGATGCTCCGCCCAGCTGTGTGTTAATAATCCTGCATGTAAGCAATTGATTGATCAACACTCCGAGCGAGGTATCCACTTTCAGATTTACAAGTGCGTCAGTAATTGCCTCCCTCAATGTCAAGGAAAGCCACAATGGTGTATTCTTTGATGCTCAATGATTTTTCGATGATGCGCACAAGCGAATGTAAGGCATTCTCAACCGATTTGCCTTTGCAGTACGCATGTTGGGACGGCGAGAGCGGAGCTGGGCTAATACTTTGCCGAAGATGGATATCAATTAACCTTTCTAACGTTTTGAGCAAAAAGGACGATAGACTGATAGGTCGGAGATCCTTTGGTTCGACTTGCGAGCTCTTTCCTGCCTTAGGTATGAATATGACTTCAACCTCGGTCCATAGTTTGGGAATATAGACCAGATTTAGTCAGCCCGACAAGATGACTTTGAGCCATGGAAGCACAATGTCCTCGCATTTCTGAATTTCAGCTGGAATAATACAGTCAGGTCCAGGGGGTTGGAAGGGTTTGAAACTGCGCATGGCCCAACGGATCTTTTCTGTAGTTATCAAGACTAACGAGTTGCTGCAAGGTTGAGGGGGGGGATTTCCCTCTTGCGATATAGCAACAGGGGAGCTACCAGGAAAGTGAGTATCCAGTAAGATGTCAATGGATTCCTCAGCAGAGGAGGTCCAGTAACCATCCGGATGCAAAAGGAAGCTGGGTGTAGCATGGCTTTTAGAGAGGATTTTCCGCAACCGGGAAGCTTCCGAGGACTCTTCTCGCAGAAAAGTCTCCAGGAGCGTCGTTGCTCCTTCCTCAGTGAGATTTTGTATTTTCTGAGAGACAGTTTATAGGAGTCCCAGTCGGCTGTCTCACGGGAGCCTTAAGCAGTATTAAAAAGGAGCCTACTGTCTTTCCTAAGAGTACTGAGATTTGCATTCCACCAGGGAGGTTTCATTTTACCTCGAGGTTTGCGGAATGGGCAGGCCTTGGCCATGGCACCATTTAGTGCCGATGTTAGGGTGTTGACTAGATCGACAAGGTCCTCAGTGCAAGAAGGTTCAGTAGGCAGGTGGGAGGGAATAAGCGTTAATAAACGTTTCCTATAAAGGGACCAGTTGGGTTTCCTATAATTTCTAAAAGCCTTCAGGCAGATAGTCATCAAGACTAAATTGGAGGTAACGGTGGTTTGAAAAAGAGTGCTCATCAGAGACTCTCCAGTCCTTAACCGAGTTATATAAATGATCGGAGACAAGAGTGATGTCCAGGACTTCTTGTCGGTTACGAGTAATGAAGGTCGAATTGGACCCCCTGTTACAGATTAGGAGTTTAGTACTAAGGATAAAGTCAAAAAGTTGCTCACCTCTTACATTTATGTCGGAACTGCCCCAGATTGAGTGATAGGCATTCGCATCACAGCCAATGATGAGACCAGTGTTTCGGCTCTCTGCTACAGCAATCAAGCTCCCCAAGATGTCCGGGGGGGGTGGGCCCACAAGATCGTGACCTAAGTAAGCCGATACCAACCAGTAATTTCTTGATCGCAATTCCAGGTTGGTAGCGACTAAGCCTTGATTGCTGAAATTAGAGAGTAAAAGAATGTTTAGATGGGTCTTCGCAAGGATACAGGATCTCGGTTTACCTTCCTTTCTTGCGTAGATTAATTTGTAGTTTGGAGTCTTGAGTCCACAAACCCGGTTTCCAACAACCCATGGTTCCTGGATCAAGACTAAGTCTTCCCCGTATTTACTGAGCCGGAGAATGAGGGATGCCGAAGCCGTGATGGAGTGATGCAGGTTAATCTGTAGGATCCGCAGCATTGGGGCTACTTCTCGCTACAGATACCATTACCACGGTATTATTGGCTTCCTCTGAATCTGACGACAGAAGGTCATCCTCGAGAGAGAGGCCACATGGGTCACTGTCCAGGAGTGATGGTGAGTGAGAGGGTGGACCAGAAAAGTCCAATTTCAAGAGAGCGTCAACCATTTCGGTGTCTGTCGACGAGGAGTCAAACCCCCGAAAAAGATGGATCGGCGCAAGGGAGCGAGGGAAGGGGCTCGGAAGGAGAGGTATTCTTAGCTGGTGCAGAAGGGACTGCAACCTGCTTGGGAGGTACTTTCTCGAGCTCCTTCTCGTCACATTTGTAGACTTTCAGGGTGATGGAACTGAAACCATAATTTACTACCACTTTAGAAGAGGCCAGGGGGGCCAGAGACTCTTCATTGATGACAATGATCACACTTCTGACGTCTCCTCTCGGCGATCTTGGTAGGATATCTTGGGGAGAGCGACATTCGGCAAGCTCGAAGCCGAGCCGTCCGTCGCCCCCGCAAGAGATTTGAGAAGGGGATGTGAATCCTTCGAAGTGGAGGGCACAGCATGCTGTAAGCTCGAGGCCGAACAGTAAGCTGTCCCTGAAGGGGCAGATATGGTAAGGGGTTTGCCCCCTCGCGTTACATGGTCTGGCTTTACGATGGGATCAGGTGTTGACACCACTGTCCTATCCGCCAGTGTACTAGACGCGCGTTCAGCAATCCTGGGGGCGTCCACCAGCTTGCAACTGCTTGCAACGCTAGTGCTAGGCCTCAAGGCCAATGCGCTAGATGGGATTGCCACAGCAGAGCTTACGGATATGCTTCCCAGGAGGCTGGAAAACGGTTTTTTAAGAGGACCGTCCTCTTTCTTTATTTTTTTTATATTTTTTGTATGTTTTTGTTTTTTGTCATTCATAATTGGACCCACGAGTGGCGGAGAATGGGAGGTCGACCTGCACAGAGATCCGCATTGTGCAGGCAAGGCAGGCTAAACCGGAGGTCGCCAGGTATCCGGATACTCCGTTAGCGACTGGACTATTATTTAAAGTGGGCCCCCAGCCAGGCTGATCCTCGGCACGGGTCGTATTACACCTTGATCCGGCCCACCGGAGAGGAGAGAGGGAAGGATAGGATATGACGGGGAGGGATTAGGACGACTACATCTTGGCTTCTTGTCTCATCTGGGGAAATACCCGAGAATCCTTGACCATTACTAGGCCCCTACACCACGGCGAGGTGTGTAGTCATGTAAGAGACAAACATACTAAAGTATCACCGTTTTCTAACTGGTTTTCAAAACTTTCAAGGTGTGCAGCAGACAAACGTTATAGTGTCAAGTCCAACAATGGCCATAGTTTAACTTCACAAAAGGTTTCGTTTATATTCAAAAAATTACTTTTTGGATAACACTCTCGTTTTACTTCTAAAATAGTATCGTAGGCTGGGTAAATATTAACATTTCTTTCTTTTGCGGTTTTTTGAAGTTGCTTATATTGATGTTCTGTCAGCTTCAAATCGGTTATAAGGGCTAGGGCATTTTCAGGTGTATATGGCTTGATAGTATTCGGAGTTTCGGGTTTCTTAAGCTCTTTAAGAGTTTTAGGAGAACACTCGACAACCATTTTTACGACTTCGGCTTTAGAACGCTTTCCTTCTATTCTAATCTTAGACTCAACAGCAAATAGTAATTCTTCGGCAGATCTTTCCATAAGGTTTAGAATTTTTCGTTTTTTAGCTCTGTTTCCACATTCCTGGAATTCCTTTTCCGGTCTTCCTTGTCTAGAAGTTGTTGGCACATGCATTTCAGGCAATGGAATTAGGAACTCTTTTTGAAGCCAAAACCCTTCGGCTTTTAAAAATCGTTCTGGTGACATTTTTTTGTTTCTTTATACTTTTTGAAAAGGTGTGATACAAAAGTTTTACTGTAGTCGAGACATATTTTATGAGCAGCTTCATCAAGAACGGTTATTGACTTTTTTGACATCACGTAGGTACTACAAAACAGCACTTGCACAAAACGTTACTGATGACTTAAGAAGATTTTCACTCTGAATGAACAAAAATACTTCTTGACGTAAAGTGAATGGTCGCCCTGAAAAGGGTGGCTTGATACCTGTAAGAGAAGAAAAAAGAATGTTGCGCTGAGTTTCGGCACTTTAATTAAGCATTATTTTAAAGGCAATAATCCAATCTTCAAATAAAAAAAGTTTCACGATGTCACTTTATCGCACTTTTTTCTTATGGACCAAGAAAATTTGCCACCACATTTAGTTCATAGTGACAGAGCCTTACTTATTTTTTTTTCCCTGTGGGTTAGGGGTCAGAATATACCCACGGTAGACATGCCTGTCGTAAAAGGCGACTAAAATGCCAACCCGCCGTCTTTCTTTAGATTACGCTACTAAATTTTTATGCAATGAACACAACAAACGGTATTAATACCCCAGGTGGCAGCCCAGTTCAACTGGAAAATCCACCCTCGCAAGAGGCATGCTCTACGGATTCTGGGGAGAGCTATTTATTGCACCAACATTTAATAAACCCATTTAGGAAAAGCTCGAGGCTACAAAGATCTCCGCCTCAAAAGACTTCTCCTAAAGCGCAAAATGAAAGTCTCGCAAACCCGGATGTGTTAATTCGGGAAACGCAAACGTTGGAAGAGAGTGCTCTGAAAAAGGAAAACGCCGTGCTCCGTAAAAGGCTCGACGAAATGGAGCTGTTGTGTCGGGAGCTTAAAAGCAAAGTTGAGAAACTTGAATCAGAGAATAAAGTTTCTTTGCTTCAAAACGAGTCTTCAAAAATTCACACGGTTACTCATAGTGAGCCTTCTCCGGGTAGCCATCACTACAGTACGGACGAAGAAGAACCCGCTCGCGAAACGGATTGGATACTTAAACGAAGACCATCTAAAAAACGCAAGGCCGGCTCATCGCCCGAAATTGTTCCACGAACCTAATCGGAAAGCGCAGCCAAAATCTGATAAGAAAATTGAAAGCAAACGCGCACCTCCGCCAATAAATATTACAGGCGTTGCGGACTACAATTCTTTGAGGAAAATTTTAAAAACAACGATTGCTACTGAATTTGAAATAATTTCCTTGCGAAACGATGCATGGAAAATCAAGGTTAATGACGCTGAGGGCTATCGGGCTGTATCTCAAAAGCTTAACAACGAAAAAATTCAATGGCATACTTACGAAAACTAGTCTGAGAGACCCTTGAGGGTCGTAGCTAGAGGACTTCATCCATCATGCGCTAAAGAAGACGTTATAGGTGATTTACGCTATAGAGGTTATAACATTCTCGACGCCGTGAACCTTTTAAAAAAGGAGAGAAAACGACCCGAGCGTGGAGAAGAACCTATAGTGAAACGTAAACTTCCCCTTTTGGTGCTGTCATTCGATAAAACGGAAAGCCAGGAAAAGATATATAACATTCGTACAATCATGAGTATGGTTGTTAAAATCGAGCCGCTACGTGTCAACACGAAGACAATCCCTCAATGTAAGCGTTGCCAAGAGTTTAACCATACACAGGCGTACTGTCGGAAAGAGCCGCGCTGCGTTAAGTGCGCTGGAAAACACTCTTCGGAAAATTGCAATTTGAGCAAAAATGAAAAAGCAACTTGCGTTAACTGCAAAGGAAGGCACCCAGCAAATTATCGCGCTTGCGAAGTCGCTAAGGAACTAAAGATGCGACGGAAAAGAATCTACAACGCCGATCGTACGGGGAACAAAATCAGTCGATCGGGCTCCTAATTCGATGGAACGTATTGCTAAGCAGACTGAGCGGGCTCGTAAACCAATTGTTCAAACTACTAAGCCGACTGAAAGGACGCTTGAATCAGCAGGGCAGACTCTTACAACAGTCAATCAGCCTTCTAAGCCGGTTAAACGTACGTCAAAGTCGTCCACTAAAAAGGCTGAACGAAAAATAACCTCGGATAAGCCAGCGAACCCCATACGTCTGACATATTCTCAGGCTGCAGTCAAAGCAACCAAACGAAACGACGGCCCACTCTCTGATCCGTTGAATGAAATTCTGAACTGCACCTACGCTAAGTTCGAGGAACAATGTGAAGTTAACAAACGGATTCTCGAACGATTTAGTAACGTCGAAAGCTTTTGTATGGCTAACCTTATATCTAAATCTAAGTAAATATGGACGCCTTGCTTAAAATAGTAACATGGAATGCAAACGGACTCTTATAAAAATCTAACGAATTAGAAATGTTTCTAATAAGAGAAAATATCGACATATGTTTGATCTCCGAAACCCATCTAACAAGGGAGTCGCAAATAAAGATAAGAGGCTACGCTGGTTATCACGCCTACCATCCATTCCATTCTGATAGAGCGCGTGGCGGTTCGTCCTTATTCATTAAAACTAACATCGAACATTCGGCCGATATAAGCATAGAGCTGGAAAAACTGCAGTTGTGCGCGGTAAGGGCTAAAAATAAACACCTGAGCTACAATATAGCATCTGTTTACTGTCCGCCGCGATGCTTACTAGAAAAAGATGACTACTTTCGTGTCTTCAATGACCTTGGCTCAAATTTCCTTATTGGTGGGGATTTCAATGCGAAGCACACCTTCTTGGGTTCAAGATGTACATCTTCTAAACGAATAATTCTCTACGAAGTGGCATATGAATTTGGTTGTTGTTTTTATTCGACAGGAAAACCGACCTATTGGCCAACTGACTCACAAAATATTCCCGATCTTATCGATTTTTTTGTTACAAAAGGCATTTACGAGAAGTTAATTACAGTCAAAGAATGTTTTGATCTCTCTTCTGACCACTCACCGGTAATTTTATTACTTGGAGAAGCGCTGATCAAGAAAAAAGGACCTCCAAGACTCACTAGCAATGGAACAAACTGGGAGGGCTTTAGAAATGTTTGCGAAACAAATATCGCCTTAAATGTATCACTTAGAACACGTTATGAACTAGAGGACTAAATTGATCGTTCCGTGGAAGCAATTCAAAGAGCGGCATGCAGAAACACTCCTTCTAGAAGCTATAAGATCAACCGCAATGGAAAGTATCCCAGAGAAATCATCGAACTGGTGAGGGAGAAACGAAAAGCACGAAAGAAATGGCAAATCACTCGTGCACCGCAGCATAAAACGGTCCTTAACCGACTATGCAATCGGCTTAGAGATAGTATTCGCGAATTTAAAAGCAAAAAGATAGCGACCTACCCTGAAAATTTCTCTGGTGAAGAGAATCAAATTATTCGCTTTGGAAAGCGCTAAAAGGCATCCGGAAACCTCAAATGCAAGCACCACCAATTCGGAAAAACGATGGAAACTGGGCCAAGAGCGACAAAGAAAAGGCAGAACTTTTTGCTTTGCACTTAGAAGAAACGTTTAAGCCGTTCGACGGCCCTTCGTTAACGCCCGACTCCCCAGTCACGACATCTGACAACTTTAAAGTAAAAAAAGTTGCATTGATTGAACTGAGGGAAGTGATTAAAAATTTAAAGACAAAAAAAGCTCGGGGGTACGACTTGATAACGGCGCAGGTAGTCAAGGAATTGCCGAATAAAGCTATTATCAAACTGCTCTATTTGATCAACGCTTCGTTCACATTGCTTTATGTTCCGAGGCAATGGAAAGTCGCCGAGATTATAATGGTCCCGAAACCAGGCAGGAAGAAATCATATCGGCCTATTTCCCTATTGCCGGTTATCTCAAAAATATTTGAAAAACTTCTTTCAAAACGTCTACAGGCTGTAATCGACGAAAGACGTCTCATTCCTGACCATCAGTTTGGATTTAGAATTAAACATTCTACAATTGACCAAGTCCACAAAATAACTGACGTGATTGAGAAAGCTCTGGAAGAAAAAAAGATTTGTTGTGGTGTATTTCTTGACGTCTCACAAGCTTTCGATAAGGTTTGGCACGAAGGCTTTGAGTATAAATTGCAACGACTACTGCCACGGCAACTCTTTTTAATCTTGCAATCGTACCTCACCGAGAGACTCTTTCGTGTTAAGCACGGAAACGATTACTCTGACTTCAAGGAGATTGCAGCCAGAGCCCCGCAAGGAAGTGTCCTTGGCCCGCTTCTATATGTACTCTACACGCGTGATATCTCGCAAGAAAGAAACTGCGTCGTGACCACGGGCGAAACTATTGAAGCAGCAACTGGAAAGCTGCAACATGCTATTAATAAAGTCCACGCTTGGACGAATTCTTGGCGTATTGTGCTGAACGAAAGCAAATCTACTCACGTCAACTTTACTTATAAAAAAGTGTATAGATTACCTCTATACCACCTTGATCAAAAAGTTCCCGGAATAAAAACCGTGTGGCGCTCCCATCGTTCCGAGTTGAGTTCTGTTTTCTTTGTTCAGTTGGTACATCTGTTGTTGTATTCCCTCTAAATCTTAGCGTCATAGCTTGACATTTGCAAAAGTTACGTAGCCAAGAGTACATCTATCTCTGTGTGTGTTGGCGATTTTTTACAATTTTAGAAATCGATTTAAATTTGCAACAATGAACTTGTATTAAATTTTGCGTAAAAAACGGATTTAATGGTGCGCGAACGTTGGAAATGTTGGAAAAGTGTTTCGGCAACGATTCTCTAAAGAAAACGGTCGTTTACCAGTGGCACGAGCGGTTCAAAAGTGGTCGTGAGTCAATCGAAGATGATGAACGCAGTGGCAGACGTTTTCAGTCAAAAAAGAAGGCAATGCTCACGGTTTTCATCCATTACAACGGTGTAGTGCATCATGAATTTTTGGCAGAAGGCCAGACAGTAAACAAAGAGTATTATTTGGGCGTTATGAGACGTTTGCGTGAAGCAATTCGCCGAAAGAGACCAGAATTGTGGGCAGAAATTCGTGGATTTTGCACCATGATAACGCACCGTCGCACAGTGCCATCATTATTCGTCATTTTTTGACGAGAAATGCAACAAATACCATCCAACAGCCACCGAATTCACTTGATTTGGCTCCCTGTGACTTCTTTCTGTTCAATCGAGTTAAAAAACCATTACGGGGAACGCGTTTCAGCAGCCGAGAGGAAGTAATGGAAAAATCGCAGGAAACACTGATGGACATACCGAAAACCGAATATAAAAAATGTTTCGAAGATTGGATCAAGCGCTGGCATAAGTGTGTTGCAGTCGATGGGGATTACTTTGAAGGGGACAATATAGATTTAGATGAATTAACTTGTATTTTTAATTTTCTGAATAAATTCCGGGAACTTTTGATCAAGGTGGTAATCCAGTCTTCAAATAAAAAAAGTTTCACGATGTCACTTTATCGCACTTTTTTCTTATGGACCAAGAAAATTTGCCACCACATTTAGTTCATAGTGACAGAGCCTTACTTATTTTTTAATAAAAATACTCTGAATTTAAAATGTATTTACCAACAGCAAACTCTGACATATTTGCTTTAAATAATTATCTCACTATGATCTCACTATAACACTTTATAAACAACTGTTAACCCGCGAAAAGCAAAATCGAGAGTGCGCAAAGTTTTATGCATTGCATTGAGATGCTTTCCATTGATAAAGTAACTGAATTAAAGAATTTTTTTTGTTGTTTCTCGTTATTTGGATGTTTGACTTTAAGCCTACAGGTATTTTTTTTAATAGTAACAACATTATTTTTTTCACTTGACCAGCTAGTATTGTACTAAATCGACCACTGAGCGGCGGGGAAACCCTTGGAGTCCATCTTATTTAACAAATTGAAGCAGACGGAATATTGGAACATCAGCACTTGAAAGTTTCAAAAGGTACGATCGACTATTAATACCATAAGAGTGACGGTTGAGACAGTACAACCGGCCGTAGAAGGAAGTCGATGAAAAAGTGGCATTACTTAAGCCTTTAAAAAACACCATCAACTCCGCTAGCTGAAACAAGTTAGGTTAAGTTTAAGTGGTTAACTGCATCGAATGAGCGCAGCCTGCACTCGGATCACAAAAGGATCCATATTGATTCTGACGTGGAATTTCCTGACTGAAAAACTGAAAAGAAAGAAAAAGAAGAAACAAAGTATCTAGAGTTCTGCCCGTGCAGGGACGGGTTAAGAATATCACTGCAGCGCCCCGCCCCCCCAACAACCAGCGCTTGTCGTAAAAGGCGACTAAGGGGACAAATCAGATCTGGGCAATATAACACCCAAGTGAGCCCAGCGACACATATACTACCTTAAAAACTCTCCCACAAGTGTGCATGCGAGTCCGTGGGTTGACACGACTGGAGATCACCGGTGTTATAGAAGAAAGATCAAACAATACTAAGATCGGAGCATGCACGTGTCAAACAACAAACACCATCGCAATACGGTAATATTGCAAAACTGTATCATTATGGTAATACTTGCAAAAAGGAAAGGTATTACCCCGCCAGGCACTACCAATGCTGTGCACGGTACTGATCCTGGACCGAACAGAAATGTTCGGGTCAGAGCTATACGGATTCCGGGGGCTAGCAAAATAATGAAACAGTTTGGAGAAAATTTGAGGGTCGCGAGTTGGAACGTTGGAAGCATGACCGGTCGAAGTTACGAGCTGGAAGAGATGATGAATAGAAGGCGGGTGGACATCTTGTGTGTCCAAGAGACGAAATGGAAAAACACCGGAAATCGGGCGCGTTTCTTGGACGTTAGAACAAAAGATTACAAGATGTTCTACTACGGAACGGAAAAGGCTAAGAACGGAATCAGTATCATCCTTGCGGCAGAGCTACTTGGAAACGTCTTGAGCATTTCGAAGTCCAGCGACCGTTTGATGTCTCTCAAACTAGTAATACAAGGAGAGGTGTGGAATATTGTCAGTGCATATGCTCCCCAAAATGGGTGCAATCAGAGAGATAAAGATGCATTTTGGCTAGATTTCCACAATCTCCTTAAGAACATCCCCAAAGGAAGAGTTTCTGTTTGTTGGAGGAGATTTGAATGGACATGTCGGGAAGTCAAACGAAGACTATGAAGATTGCCATGGAGGACTAGGATATGGCACCAGGAATCTTCCTGGTAAAGACATTCTAAGCATGTGCAAATCACATGGTCTTATCGTGTTAAATACCATGTTCATCAAACAAAGCCGACACCTGATCACTTACAGCAGTGGTGGAGATGAAACTCAGATTGACTACCATTTGGTAGCCAGTTTCATGAAGCCTCGGGTAAAAGATTGCAAAGTGATCCTGGGAGAGGCAATCGCTCGGCAACACCGTCTCCTGCTAACAGAAATTTTTATGAAAACACCAAAGAAAAGCAAACAAACAAGGGTCTCTGAGAAAATCAAGTGCTACAATCTGGACAAAGAAAAAGGCGAGGCTTTTGTTTTTGCAATGAAAAATTACCTCTCTCACACCATCAACGGAGCTGAGGATGAAGAGTGCAGAGCACAAAATATGTAGGATTCCCTACAGCGAACTTGCTTAAAGAAGGCCAAATCACTGCTAGGAGCTTCAAAAGGCCACCATCAACACGCCAAAGAAACATGGTGGTGGAGTGATGAAGCTAAGAAGGTGATAAATGAGAAGAAAGCGGCTTTCAAAGCTTGGTCAAAGTGCCCCTCTAATAATAATGACAAAAAAGTTCGCCTCGAAATGGAATACAGATGTTGCAAGAAAAAAGCGAAGAAGAAGTGCGCCCAGCTTCAGGCAAAGAGTACGGAGGGTCTGTATCGGGAGCTGGAGAAAATATCTTCCCCGGTTGCTGATGCAAACCAGGCTATCCAGGAGCTGCGAAGACACAATATGAACAAGAGCGCCACTATCTTCAAAATAGCCGCCCTATGAAGGAGGAATGCTCAGGAGATTCGTTCGCCAAAGTTAATTAACAATGCTCATGGCCAGCTTCTTGTGGATGACGACAAAATTCTGCAGAGGTGGCGGCAGTATTGTGAAGAGCTTTTAAATGAACAGTTTCCCCGGCTATACTTTCCAAGAGCCACCCCTAACTGTGAAGAAATACCCGACATTACAGTCGAAGAAGTTAGTGAGGCGGTCAAACACACCAAAAAACGAAAAGCGATTGGGCCAGACGAGATGCCCTCAGAATTCTCATCTCCAAATTTGTGAGAGGTGACCCAATGCCGAATCAATGGAGGAAAGTTACCTTCTCCCTGTATACAAAGGGAAGGGTGATACGCGAAACTGTGATAACTACCGTTCGATCAAGCTGATGTCACACACCATGAAGATCGTTGAGCGGGTATTAGGTGGCCGACTGTGAAAGTAATATCTGATGATCAGTGCGGGTTTGTCTCGGGTAAATCAATCACAGATGCAATCCAAAGTATAAGGATCATAATGGAAAAACATCGTGATTCCTTAAGGGATTTGCATGTTGTATTGGTTGACTTTGAAAAGGCATTCGACAGACAACCACGAGATCTGATATGGGTGGCGCTAAGACATCGAGGGGTTCCAGAAACCTATGTACAGATGATCATGGACTTGTAGGAAGGAGCAAAGATAAGAGTAAGATGCCCCGCTGGAGTAACCGAAGAGTTCCCAATCAAAGTCGGGGTGCACTAGCGAAGCGTCTTAAGTCCTTTTTCTCTTTATTACAGTCCTTGATTATCTGCTTGAAGGTAAAGTGATGGATCCCAAGGTACATCAGTTATTCTTTGCTGACGATGGAGCCATCATAAGTGAGGATCCTACATCCCTACAACGAGCACTTGATGTGTGGGTGGACGTTCTGGAGGGAAATGGGTATCGCATTAGTTCAAAAAAGACAAAGTACTTGTGCTGTCCGTTCTCTGATCCACTCAGGCCTATTCCAGACATTCATTTGAATGGAGGAGTGCTTCCCAAGTGCGAAAAGCTCAAATATCTGGGATCTATGGTATATAGCAAATCAACTTGTGATGCCGACATCAATCTTCGCGTATGCGTAGGGTGGATGAAGTGGCGTGAAAATTCCGATATCTTCTGTGACAGAAAAATACCACCTAAGTTGAAAAGAAAGCTCTACACCGCAGTTGTGCGTCCAGCGCTCACATACGGTTCACAATGTTGGACGATGTACAAAACGTATGAGAGTAAATAGCTGAGATGAAGATGCTTCGCATGACAGCAGGAGTGACAAAGCTTGATCGAATAAGAAGTTCGAAGATCCGTGGAAGCTTTCACATCAAGGAAACCATCGTACAAAAAATAGAGCGCGACCGGCTCAGTTGGTATTGCCACGTTCAAAGAAGAGATCATTTGAACCCGGTTAAAAAGGCAATATCAATGCACGTTCCAAAGACATCGCGATGTAGGAAAGGCAGGCCTATAAACAAATCAGACAAATGCGACGACATCGGCATTTCATTGGCCTCAGTAACCGAGTGATCCAAAATCGGCGGGCCTGTCGATATTCTCTGAGGTCAAATAGGTGAACCCCACAGGCGGATCAATAGAAATTCGGTGAAGTGGGAGGGTTGTGATCCCTTATTTTCGGATCATAACCTCGCTGATAAAAGGAAGAAGAGGAAGAAGAAGAAGAAAGTACCTAGAGTTCTGCGGTATTGGAGCGCCCTCCTCGAAACCATCCGCAAGAAGTTATGAATTACAAGATTGTGGTTGGTGGCTTTATTTATTTATTTATTTGTTTCGCATGGAAGAGTACAAAGAACACAGTATAACGCATAAGTTACTTACTTAGACGGCCCTACAGTCCGTGGTAGACCTGGGCCTCAACCAACAAACCTCTCCAGAAAGCACGGTTACGAGCCAGCTGCCTTCAGTTGTGCACACCAAGTTGGTTGAGGTCCCCCTCCACTTGTTTGCGCCACATACCGCGAGGTCGTCCTCTGCTGCGCCGTCCGTCCGGTGTGGATTCGAAGACTTTCTTAGCGGGAGTTGAGCTCCATCCGCTCCAAATGACCCAGCCATCTTAGTCGCTGTATGTGAACTCTTCTGGCTAAGTCGATGTCCTTGTACAGGCCGTATAGTTCGGCATTGTACCTTCTCCTCCACTCACCATCTATGCAGACGGGACCAAAGATCGCTCGAAGAACTTTTCTTTTGAAATAACCAAGGGCATCCTCATCCGGTTTTGTCAAAGCCGATGCCTCTGCGCCATACAGCAGGACTGGGATGATTAGAGTCGTATAAAAAGTTACCTTAGTAGTACGAGATAGGGCTTTGCTACTCAATTGCCGTTTTAGCCCATAGAAATAACGATTGGCAAGAGTAATTCTTCGTGTGATCTTCCTACTGATGTCATTTGCGGAGCTGACCATAGAGCCTAGGTAGACAAAATCCTTTACTACCTCAAAATTATATCTGTCTATTGTGGCGTTCTGTCCAAGACGCCGATGTTGGGTGTCCTTTTTTGTAGACAGCATATATTTTGTTTTGCTTTCATTGACCGCTAGACCCATCCTTGCTGCCTCGTTCTCAATACTCGTAAATGCCCCATTGACGGCCCGCTGAGTTCTTCCGATTATGCCAATGTCATCGGCATAAGCGAGTAGTTGTACAGACTTGAAGAAGATTGTACCTCCGGTGTTGGCTTGTGAGTTTGGTACAATTCTTTCAAGTACTATGTTAAAGAGATCGCATGATAGCGCGTCACCTTGTCTAAGACCTTTCCTGACATCGAACGGTTCGGTGATGTTCTTACCGACTTTGATGGCGCAGCGAGAGTTCTTCATCGTCATTCTGCACAAACGGACGAGGTTGGCAGGGATGCCAAGACTAGACATGGCTCTGTATAACTCGTCTCTATACACGCTATCATAGGCAACTTTGAAATCGATGAAGAGGTGGTGCGTATCGATTTTATATTTATGGGTTTTTTCCAAGATCTGCCGTAGTGTGAATATTTGGTCAATGGTGGACTTTCCCGGCCTGAAACCGCACTGATAAGGACCTGTCAGATTTTTGACGATCGGTTCTAGGCATTCACATAGTACGGCAGACAGGATCTTATATGCGATATTTAGGAGACTTATACCTATGTAGTTGTCGCAGTTCAGAGGGTCTCCTTTCTTCAGGATCGGGCAAATGATGCTGAGGTTCCATTCATCGGGCATACTTTCGTCCGACCAGATTTTACAGATGAGCTGGTGCATGCTCCTTACCAACTCATCTCCTCCTGCCTTGAAAAGTTCAGCGGCAAGGCTGTCGGCTCCAGCAGCTTTGTTGGATTTGAGTTTAGATATCGCTATCCTCACTTCATTATGATCGGGTTGACGGGAATCTTGACTGCCATCGTCACTGTTGAATGGCTCATTCTGCCTGACAGCGAAATATTGATCATCATCGCCGTTTAACAGTCTGCAGAAGTGTTCCTTCCATATTCTCAGCACCGACTGCGATTCCACTACTATGTTGCCATTTTCGTCCCTGCAGGCTTCTGTTCTGGCTTTGAAGCCCTGGCATGTTCTTTTTACCCTTTGGTAAAATTTTCGAACATTATTCCTGCAATAAAGTCTCTCAATTTCCTCGATCGAGCGATACTCATGCTCTTTTTTCTTCTTTCTGACAACTGACTGAGATTATAATCCAGCATTTTTTAGGAAAGGAAAACTAAAACCGTGGAAACTACTGGAAAATTCCCTAGAATATCAAACAGCGTTCGCTAAGCTAGGAAAAACTGATCTTGTTTCAAGAGAAGCGACCTTTAAAGTTATTGAAATCTTTGTGTGTCACATGTATAACATCAGGAATACGGAAACGGTAGACGACGCAAGACTTGAAATATTTAATAACACGTATAAGGTAAAGGATCTCAAAGAATCATTTGACGTTAAGCTCAAAAGTTTCGATGCTTCGAGTTTGCCACCCTGTCGATCAGAACTACACCAACAGCTGTTACGTGCTCAATATATAACTTCTATCTGGAACAATGCTTTTTCTAAAAATCTTACTACTTTGTTACCAAAGCAGAACGGATGGTTAGAAAACAATGGACGTTATGATTTTATGTGGTTTGAAGGAGATCAGTTACCACCAATTGTAAATGATGTCATCATTCAACCATCAAATGAATAAGAATTTGAATTAGGTATATCTTGATTTCACATCCGCTGATATGTATGCACCTTACAAATGATATTTAACTATATTTTCCAGACAACGAACGTAACTATTGCAGTGACGAAGAATCCAATGATGAGGGAAATCTCTTCAGCGGAGGAGAATGACGAAAAATCGATTTTGTTACTTATTACTCGAAATAAATTTTAATGTTATAGTTTTATTATGATTGTATTAACAGACAGATTAAAACTGCTGCAAATTGAACAGAGAAATTCTAAAAATTTATTTGTACTTCTGAATAAACTCATCTCATATTTACGCATACCTTAAAGTGAGTAATGCAATGTATTTTGACTTATGGTGAAGACTTTTTTTTTTCTAAATTGCAGATTTAACAACTAATGATTGGACTTACTGAAAATAAAAACAAAAAAAAATCTTTTATGATACTTTAAGTACCGAAACATCATGAGTAGAAAAAGTAATTGGCTCATTTCGAAATGTTGGGTTTTAAAATCGAATATTTTCGAAAATATAAACGTTAGGACTAAACTTAATACACGGTCTTAAAGACCTTTGCATAATCTTTCAGAATCAGTTAAAATATTTTTAATCATTTATATATTTTTGAAGATATGCAACAATTCCTTATAGAAACCATTGAAAATACCCCTCACGCACAATGCGCTTTGAAGCGCTCTGGCAAGGTGTTGCGACCGGAATTTTGCTCTGGCATTTCAGTTCTAGATTCACCAGTATATATTAGATGATATACCAAAATTTGAGTGCTGACGAAATAACTTAAAAATTGGAGTTTCTGTTACATGTTTCGGGCAGTGTGGCAGGGGTTTGCGACCGCCCACTCGCTCTGGCAATTTCACTACACGATATGATTTTTAATTGCGATTCATCAAGCAAAGACTCAAAGTTGACGCTATAATTTTTTTTTCCAACATTTTTTACAACTTTGAGGCCCTGTAGCCCCTAAAACGCCCGGCCCAGGTCTGCCAGAATTTCACATCCGTGATGTATCCGAACACGACAACCAAAAAAAAATTTCACCAGCTCTTAGTCTACAAATTTATGCTGTCAACAAGAAGCGACAATCAATACCGACGAATTGGACAGAACGTCATAGTGCGCGGCTACAACTTCGAGGTAGTAAGGGACTTTGTCTACCTTGACTCTGCTATAAATTCTGAAAATGACACCAGCGCAGAAATCAAGCGAAGAATAACTCTTGCCAATCGCTAGTTTTTGGGCTAATAAAACAATTCAAAAATGAAGCCCTTTCTCGAACAACTAAGGAAACCCTAATAAGACCCTGATCATCCCAGTCCTACTTAACGGCGCTGAAACATGGGCTTTATTGAAAGCGGATGAAAATATCCTTGGTCGCTTCGAGAGAAAAATTCTTCACAAGATATTCGGTCCCGTTTGCGTTGACGGATTTTGGAGGAGAAGATTCAAGGACGAACTGCTATACAGCGACATCGACCTAGTCAGAAAACTGCGGATTGGACGTTTGAGAAAGCTAGAAAATGTAGATCGAATGGACACCAACGCGCTGGTCCATAGAGTCTTCGAATCGAACCCGGCGAACGACGCAGTAGAGGGCCTTCTCGCCGAAGGTGGCGCGCACAGGTAATGAATGATGGTAAAGGACTTGCAACTTTAACCACACAAGATTCAACTTACACAGAACTAAAGCCTGCTGATCATTTGGAACGTGTCGCCAGTATGTCAGTTGGTTTTAAGAGTAGTACGAAGTGGACCATCATTTTTTCATAAAAAAAAAGAAGATCTTCAATGACGAGACCCTTTTTCATCTTGACGGATTCGCAAATAAGCAAAATTATCAGATCTAGAGCTTCAAAAATCCTCGTGAGATTCATGAGCGACAGAAGCATGCTCAAAAAGTTATTCTTTGATATGGTATTCCATTTGGCGGGCCTATTTGGTAATAGGGTTATTTTTCTTCGCAAATGAGGCCGGAAGTTCGGTTACAGTTAATGGTGCCAGGTATCGAAACATGCTGCAGGGTTTTTTTTATACCAATTGGAAGGCATGGACCGCGATCGAATCTGTTTCTTTTTTTTTTTTTTGTCGGAATAGGAAACGCTCGACTGGAGCACTCAGACGCAACTGGTCCATTGTACTACCAGAAAGCAAACCCTGATTTACCCATTTTATAGAAATTTCCTTGTCTTTCTAAGAAAGCCAAGCAAGCACTTCAGTGATGAGGAGCTTACAGTACCAGCACTCACCACATCCGCACCGAGGATCTGCCACCTGATACTAGCAAAGGCCAGACACTCACAGAGATAATGTTCCGCGGTGTCGTCGCTCTCTCCACAAGCTTCGCAGATTGTATTGCCACTCAAGCCCAGCACTTTAAGGTGCTTGGCGAAAGTAAAGTGGCCTGTCAAGACGCCAATAAGTTGTCTACAGTCTTTTCTGCTGAGAGACAGCAAGAATGCCGCTGATTTCGTACAGACGTCCGGGAGCATTCGTTTACTCAACCTGCATCCATGCCACACACAATTATGCTCGTGAGAGACCCAATCGTTAATGGAAGCCCTAACCGAGGACGCAGGAAGACCCAACGCGGGTTCGGTACCTGAGAAAGCCTCCTCTGAGCCATGTCTAGCAATCTCATCGGAGATCTCGTTCCCCAAGATCCCAGTGTGATTTGCCTAACGAGAAAAGAAGTCTAATGTTGTCGACTTCCACGAAGACCCCAGCACCAGACCATTGACTGGTTTTGGAACCGTCCGTGAACATACGACTGCATTCCATTCCTGGCTCAGACTCTGGCCGCAGCCAGTCCTGAATACAAGGAAAGTCGACTCTGAATTTGCGCATCAGCTGAAGTTCTGGTGTCATTGCGTCATTGAATCTGGTTGCAACAGGGGGTGCCAAATGGCATACTGCCACAAAAACAATGAATTCACTGACAGAGAATTTTTCATAGCGTTTAATCTCAAGACGGTAGAAGGACAATTGGGCGCCCAGATCTTGCGATTTGGCCGTATAGTTCGGCTTTGTACCTTCTCCTCCACTCACCGTCTATGCAGACGGGACCAAAGATCGCTCGAAGAACTTTTCTCGCGAAATAACCAAGGACATCCTCATCCGGTTTTGTCAAAGCCCATGCCCCTGCACCATACAGCAGGACTCGGATGATTAGTGTCTTATAGAGAGTTACCTTAGTAGTTCGAGATAGGGCTTTGCTACTCAATTGCCGTTTTAGCCCATAGAAATAACGATAATTCTTCGTGTGATCTCCCTACTGATGTCATTTGCGGAGCTGACCATAGAGCCTAGGTAGACAAAATCCTTTACTACCTCAAAATTATATCTGTCTATTGTGGCGTTCTGTCCAAGACGCCGATGTTGGGTGTCCTTTTTTGTAGACAGCAAATATTTTGTTTTGCTTTCATTGACCGCTAGACCCATCTTTGCTGCCTCGTTCTCAATACTCGTAAATGCCCCATTGACGGCCCGCTGAGTTCTTCCGATTATGCCAATGTCATTGGCATAAGCGAGTAGTTGTACAGACTTGAAGAAGATTGTACCTCCGGTGTTGGCTTGTGAGTTTGGTACAATTCTTTCAAGTACTATGTTAAAGAGATCGCATGATAGCGCGTCACCTTGTCTAAGACCTTTCCTGACATCGAACGGTTCGGTGATGTTCTTACCGACTTTGATGGAGCAGCGAGAGTTCTTCATCGTCATTCTGCACAAACGGACGAGCTTGGCACGGATGCCAAGACTAGACATGGCTCTGTATAACTCGTCTCTATACACGCTATCATAGGCAACTTTTGAACGATGAAGAGGTGGTGCGTATCGATTTTATATTTATGGGATTTTTCCAAGATCTGCCGTAGTGTGAATATTTGGTCAATGGTGGACTTTCCCGGCCTGAAACCGCACTGATAAGAGACCTATCAGGTTTTTGATGATCGGTTTTAGGCGTTCACATAATACGGCAGACAGGACTTTATATGCGATGTTGAGGAGACTTATACCTCTGTAATTGGCGCAGTTCAGAGGGTCTCCTTTCTTCAGGATCGGGCAAACGATGCTGAGGTTCCATTCATCGGGCATACTTTCGTCCGGCCAGACTTTACAGATGAGCTGGTGCATGCTCCTTACCAACTCATCTCCTCCTGCCTTGAAAAGTTCAGCGGCAAGGCCGTCGGCTCTAGCAGCTTTGTTGAATTTGAGTTTAGATATCGCTATCCTCACTTCGATGGACTCTTACATCTCAACTGAAACATCTTGACTACGCAGACGATGTATGCTTACTCTCCCACAGAATTATGGACCTCCACCAAATGACAGCAGATGTGGAGAGGGAGGCAGGTATCGTCGGGCTGAAAATTAATACGACAAAAACTAAAATCATCAGCCTTGGAACTAACTCATCGGCTCAAATATGCATTGCTGGACAACCGGTAGAGAGAGTAGAGGATTTGCAGTATCTTGGGAGTATTGTCTCGACCGATGGTGGAACCGAACTGGATATAGCCAACAGGATCGCCAAAGCAAAGTCCGCGTTCGGGATGTTGTCCAAAATATGGCGAAGCAATGCAATCAGTTTGAGCACCAAAATAAGACTGTTCCGCACCAACGTTGAATCCGTGCTGCTTTATGGTTGCTGCACGTGGAGAGTGACCACTACTATCACCAGAAAGCTGCAAACGTTCGTTAATAGGTGTCTGCGCAGTATCTTAAGGATTTTCTGGCCCAATCGTATCTCTAACGAACACCTTTACGAGAGAACGGGTCAGGAACCAATATTCACAACTATCTAACGGCGGAAGTGGCAGTGGATTGGTCACACGTTCCGAAAGGGTGACAGCTCCATAGCGAACCATGCTATGCAATGGAACCCTCTAACTCAGGATGGCAGAAGACCTGGCGGTCCGCGGAAAACATGGCGCAGAACAGTCGAGAAGGAGGCACGGCAGTTGGGTAAAAGTTGGGGAGAACTCAGACACATTGCCAGAAACCGTACACGATGGCGCGTATGCGTAGTAGAGGCCCTAGGACCCACAAGGGGATACAGGACATAAGTAAGTATCCTCACTTCATTTTGATCGGGTTGACGGGAATCTTGACTAACATCGCCCTTGTTGAATGGCTCATTCTGCCTGACAGCGGATTATTGGTCGTCATCGCCGTTTAACAGTCTGCAGAAGTGTTCCTTCCATATCCTCAGCACCGACTGCGATTCTACTACTAAGTTGCCATTTTCGTCCCTGCAGGCTTCTGTTCTGGCTTTGAAGCCCTGGCATGTTCTTTTCACCTTTTGGTAAAATTTTCGAAAATCATTCCTGCAATAAAGTCTCTCAATCTCCTCGATCGAGCGCTTCTCATGCTCCTTTTTCTTCTTTCTGAAAAGACAATGTTTCTCTTTTCTCCTGCGCACGTAGAGCTCGTAAGCAGCTCTAGTCCTTCTATGTAGCGCCGCTTTGTACGCCTCTTGTTTAGCTGCATGTGCTGCCGGCATTCCTCATCAAACCAGTGGTTTCGTTGTGGTGGTCGAGAGAAACTCAGTACATCAGAGGCGGTATCTCTGATGGCTTTTTGGCAACGCTGCCACTGGTCCTCCGCATTTGCTGCTGGGGGCATAGGACTTAGATTGAGATTAGAAGAAACTCGATCGGCAAAGGCTCTGGCGGTCTCCTGCGATTGTAGCTTTTCGACGTCAAATTTCCTCACAGTATTTCATTGATTTCGCTGCGTTGTGGATATCCGCATCCGTACCTTGGCTACAACTAGGTAGTGATCCGATTCCACGTTGGCTCCTCGGAAAGTCCGGACACCCAGAATACTGGAAGAGTGCCTTGCGTCGATCGCAATGTGATCGATTTGGTTGACAGTTTTTCGATCAAAGGAGAGCCGTGTTCCTTTGTGAATGTCGAGATGTGAGAATCGCGTACTAGCTACGACAAAGTTCGTCCCGCCGCAAAGACGACTAGCCTGAGTCCGTTGTCGGATGTGATGTCGTGCAGGCTGTGCTTTCTGACAACGCTACTAGAGACGTCTTCTCTTCCTAGCTTTGCGTTAAAGTCGCCTAGGATAATTTTAACGTCGTGGCTAGGGCATTTCTCATACGTCTTGTCCAAGAGCTGGTAGAAGTCATGCTTGGTTGCGTCGTCCTTCTTCTCGTGAGGGGCGTGAACGCATATTAGGCTTATGTTGGCACATTTAGCCTTGATACGGATAGTCATGCTCGTTCACATGCCGGAAACTCAAGAGTTCTTGCCTAAGTCTGCCTTCAATGACAAATCCGCACCCGAATAGACGCTGTGCTTGTTGTCTGTAGCAGTCGCCGTAGTAGATGTCGCAGTTTTTCATCTTCCTTTTGCCCGGCCCATCCCATCGCACTTCTTGGATGGGGGTAATGTCTGCTTTGAAACACTCTACGGCCTCCGCAAGTTGTTCGGCTGCACGTGGTTTGTAGAGGGACCTGAAATTCTATGTGCAGACACGAAGATCGTTGTCCTTTTTACGTTTGCATGGGTCGTCAACAGTAAGATCATCCGTATCCGAGGCTGTTGGTTGCTTCGTAACCAAACGTTTTTTACGTGGTAGGGAAGTTAACCCGACGGCACAACCCCCAACCTGGAGGACCAGATTCTTTGTTAGCAACCCCTAGGACGGAGGGCCGGATACACCGATGTCAGTAACCCACTTCGGGGATATGAGCGCTGCCGTTGGCCCATTAAGGGTTCATCCGCCACCATCTCTTTTTCAAAACCCTGACGTAGTATTGAAAATCCTTAGAGACCTCAGCTCCAGATATGTCGAAGTAGTTCCGGTAAGGTATCCGCTGGTCTGTAGACGTCACCGTTGATTCCATCGAGAGAATTCACCCGCCGCACGTCCTCCTTCTGAGGAGCTCTTGCTAGACTTCTGAGACGCATATTTCAGCCGATCAGGTCAACAAGAGATGCCTCGTCCGGTTAAACATATGCGCGCTGGAGTTCACCCAGATGTGCTTACGCAGGTCTGAGTGTTCAGCTACACATATATCGTCAGACTCAGCATACGCTCATCGTTAGTTCACTATCAGGTAGCTATCCAGCGGGCACCACGGGGAAGTGATGATGCGATTTTGCCACGCCAAGCTATTATAGCTATTACCATCATTTTCAGGAATAAATTTCAAACAGTCTAAAATTTACACTACAACAACTTATTTGCATATAATCCATCCAGATGAGGGTTAAAGAGGGATAGAGAGATAGCCTACTACGTGTTTGGCTAAAACTAATATTATAGCATAGCTGTAGCTTAGCTATTTCTCAGTTAATACTCCATGGACTTCAATTAAAATTGAAAAGTGAGCAAAATTTAATATATGTATGGATATGACATTCCAAGTTTTCATAAATTAAAAAAAATATTCTTCACATGTAGGTATGTAACGGGTGGGCCATCTAGTGATTTCTTTTTAAATCATAGGTTATTTTGACACTGACAGCTGTTTCCGGCTCGAAATCTTAACAGAAAGTCAGTATCATGCCTCCGCCAAATGAAATGAGTCGCTTTACGCTTGAACAACATTTGGAAATATTGAAAACTTATTTCCAAAGTGAGTGCTGTGTAGCCCAAACAGTGCGTTTTTTGAAAAGAAGTTTTGGCCGAAATGAAGCACCCACCGCGGTTGCTGTACGCAATTTTGTGTAAAAAGTTCATGAGACTAGTGTGCTAGTGGACAACACTCATGCTCCCCGTCTTCGTACGGTGCGCACAGACGAGAATGTGGCTGCTGTAGCCGAGATTGTGAGACTTAATTCACGAACATCAACTCATCATCGATCTCAACAGCTCAACATTTCACGCACTAACCTGAGGAGAACTCTGCACAAAGATCTGGGATTATTCGCTTACAAGGTCCAATTGATTTAGCAATTGAAAGCGCACGACCATCCGCTTCGTTATCGCTTGGCAGTTTGGGCCTTAGAGCAGCTTGAATTGGACAACGATTTTGGGCGAAAAATCGTATTTTCTGACGAGGCACATTTTCATCTCGGCGGAAACGTTAACAAACAAAATTGCCGCATTTGGGGCTCGGAAAACCCGCACGTTATTGTCGAGAAGCCAATGCATCCACAGAGAGTGACAGTTTGGTGCGGATTGTGAAGTGGTGGCATCTTCTTCGAAAATGAGGCTGGGAACAACGTTTCGGTCAACGGGCGTTACAGAGCCATGCTAACGACTTTTTTTTTTTTACTGAAATTGAAGACATGGATTTGGACAACCTCTGAGTCATGCAGGATGGCGCGCCATGCCACACAGCCCATGCCACAATCGGACTTTTGCGCACCAAATTCCCAAATCGTGTTATCAGCCGTCTTGGCGATGTCAATTGGCTGCCTCGGAGCTGCGATTTGACCCCTTTGGACTTTTTTTTTGTGGGGAACCGTGAAGGACCGAAGTTATGCCAACAATCCGGAAATGATTTAAGCACTTAAGGCCAATATCATCCAAGCAATCCGTGAGCTACAGTCCGAAACCATCAACAAGGTCTTGGAAAATTGGAGTGATAGAATGCGCTACTGCGAGGCCAGCCGAGGCAGCCACTTGAACGACGTTGTGCTCCATAACTAATGGGAATGTTTGCCCTTACTAATAAAGCCATAATACATGGAAAAAATTTAATTTTGTTTATTTTATTGGATTTTTAAAAAGAAACTTGTAGTTGGCCCACCCTGTAGATATGTATGTACATATGCATTGAATAAATCTCCTCGAACTTGCTCAACCTGCCGTCTAATAGGAATCTGTCAAACGAGGAGATTGATAGATATCTAAAACAAATCAACGAGACAATAAAACGAACGATGGACAGTACGATACCTAGGTATCAACACACTGACAACGTGGACATATACCGCAATGCAACGATTGACGCACTGCACGAACATAAAAGTAGACTGCTGTCGAGATTAAAAACCTTGTACAGACAGTTTACTTAGTCGTTGATTAAAAACCTCTCGCAATTAATTAAAGAAAATTATAGAATTTCTGTAAATTTGCACTGGGACAGGAAAATTCGGGCTGTAAAGTCCAATAACCCTAGTATGTTTCCGCAAATAAACAAGATATTTCGGAGGAATAATCAAAACGATCTTCCGCGTCTTAAAATCCCCCGAACTACGAACAATGTACGAATACTAGTGACAGCAGGTATAGATCCAGATAACGCAGTTGAGGATGACAATTTCTTTGTGATCGAAGATCCGCAGGAGAAGGTAGAGGCTATAGGAGCGACTTTCCAGGACGTATATAAGGTGAATGATAGTGTTTGTCCGAACCACGACCTGGAGAATCGGGTCCTTGTGCACAACTGCTACCTTCGAAATGACATGGAGCACTGGCGATCTGAGAACACTGGTTTCACCGTGTTCAATGAAAGAAACATGGCAAACAATGCCGTCGCCGATGAAAGGGTACATCCCCCGTTCATTTCGAAGGCAGAGCTCCAAGCGATCTTCGAATCACTGAGGAAAAAGAAATCCGTGGGAATCGATGGTATACCCAACATAGTGCTTAGACATCTTCCTCCAGAAGCGGTGAACATTTATACTATCCTGTTTAATAATGCAATGAATTGGAAAACAGCGGTGGTGCAGCCCATTCTCAAAAGGGATAAAGATAGTTCCAATCCGCGGAATCTCCGGTCAATAAGTCTACTTCCGAACATCAGCAAGGTATTCGAAAAAGTGATCCATAGAGCCCTGACTAAGTGGGTTGAGGAAATGCACATAATTCCGGATAACCAATTCGGTTTCAAGGCGGGGCATGATACCATACATGCCGCATCTAAACTGGTATCTGATACCCAATGGAACAAAAGCAAGAAGCAATGCATTGGTGCCTGCCTGGTTGATACCGTATGGTTAGAGGGACTCTTCTACAAATTGAGCAGGCTGGACATAAGTA
The DNA here is from genome assembly GCA_945910035.1 of Brachypalpus laphriformis. Taxonomy (NCBI): domain Eukaryota; kingdom Metazoa; phylum Arthropoda; class Insecta; order Diptera; family Syrphidae; genus Brachypalpus; species Brachypalpus laphriformis. The sequence goes on along the minus strand of OX246753.1, from coordinate 290,820,766 downwards.
AACCACTGCTGTACATACTTTATGACATGCTCACCAGTAAGAAGTTCATTGTGAAGAATGGCAATGTGACGTCTGCTGGAACTTTTGAAGTAAAAAATGGTCTGCAACAGGGCGCGGTTAATTCGCCGATCCTTTTCAATATTTACACGAGCGATCTCATAGGTTCACTTCACCATGCCATAGCGTACGCAGACGATTTGGTCGCGTACAGATCAGGGCCTAAGATTGAGGTAATTGCAATACTCTTGCAGTGTGAATTCGATAAGATCAAGAGATACTGCGACGACTGGAAGTTGAAGATTAACTTTCAGAAGTCGGAGACCATCCTATTCAGAACGCCGTTGTCTGGGGTCTCTAGGGACACCAGAAAGAATTGGCGAAAGTTCTCTATCGTGGGACAGCACGGACAGCCAGTCCAGTGTAGTCAGATACCTTGGGGTCTGGCTAGATCAATATCTATATTTTAACAAACATATAGATGCTGCTCTGGCCAGAGCCAAAGTTGCTTTCGCCCTTACAGAGAGACTGTTTTATAGCAGCCAACTCGATGCAAGGGTGAAGGTAATCTGCTACATGGCCCTAATTCGGCCTATGCTCGCATATGGAATCCCGTGTGGTTCAACGTGGGGCCAAGCTTGTTGCAAAAGATGCGGGTGTTTGAGAGGGCTTGCCTTCATTTGTATAGAACATCAGAGTCTGAGTACATAAAATTCTATCGTAATGAGGTCCTGTACAACAGGGCGAATCTGATCAGAGTGGATAATTTCTTGATCAAGATGATTCGAAGGCACATTGCAAGAGTAATGACTTCGATGAATAGCCTGATCTTTGGGGCTTATTACCCCAACAATCTCTATCACGAGAGTGTGCACCTTAACGGCTTTATCCCCTCCAGAAGCGTTCTTATATCTCGATCAAAGAGCTCTGATCCAGGATAAGTTAGCGGTGCCGCTAATCTTCCACGTCGCCAGAAAAGTTGTAGATAGGCGACTTAACTACGACCGAGACGTCGCACAGAGTAGTGAAGAGCATCTCCGGTTCAGTAGAGCGGTTTCAGTCCGCGACATTGAATACGTCAGTAGGCAGCATGACCAATTTTGGTAGCTTATTGAAGAAGAGGGAACGCCGTCGTCGTTTCCCCCTAATCCGGGTTAGCGTCGTCTATTAATAGCCATGGCCGTCTTACATAGTTTTAAGGTAGTTTTTAAGTTTGTCCAGTAAGGGAGAATAAGATAGTTAAGTTAATTAAGCTAGCCGAAATAGGAAGCAGAAGAAGAATTATCTGAAATTAAAAAGAAAACGTAAGTCGATAATCATATGAGTATTTCACGTTTATTTTATATTCGAATTTAAAGCTTAAAATTACAACATTACAACAAAGCTGAAGTCATATTGCTTAGAAGGTTTCTCGGTATTGCTATGCGTCATGCGGTCGTCGTCACCTGATTGTTGGTTGTGGTAGTTAACTGACACGATTTGATAGGTTCTGAAGGTTTATCTATTCAGACGAATAATCTAGATATACTGAGAAAATCCAAGAACATTTAATATGCATACCGCTTCCTTTCATAGCTAAGTTGATAACATTTGCTACTGGCAATTCCAAAAACAGGTATAAAAGGAATGCAACAATGTAGGACATCACCATGCTTGTCACAGCGTACATGAGCTATAACACAAAACATAATCATCATTTTGGTAACAAGATCTGATATCATAAAGATAAGCTACTCACCTGATGCAATCTATTAGCATACACTGGTTGACGGATACCTCCAAGCAAACATCGAATGATGACCGAGTGTATCAAGTAAGCCTGGAATGAAATCCGTCCCAATGGCACGAACATATTCATTGAGCAAAATCTATAGAATGCGGCTTAAATGGAAATTTAAGAAACATAAATAAAAACCCAGGCTTCTCATAATTCTAACAGAGAACTTACTTTTCACTTGCAATGCCATTAAGAGTATCAAAAAACCACACATCAGAGCTATTAAACTGCGTTGCAATCCCGCGTAGATACCAAGCCATATTGATGGTCTTTTGAATTCATATCGATAGAGTATTTCTCCAGAGAGTACACTCAGAAAAGGCAAAAGTAGCCCGAACCAAAAAAGTGCGCTTAGTTTTGATTTGTTCGCCTTCAGGTTCAGGCCTTCGTTCTTGTATTTCAAATAGAATAGTGCTGCAATTGAGCCGAAGGTAACCCCTCCAAAGTTTACGTAGAATTGTACATAGCCCTGGAATATGGTTTCACCGTCAAACCAGAAAAAATAGAGATACGAACTGTAAGATAGAAATTCTTTACAAAATATTGAAATGTTTAAAAATAGAATGTGCACCTACCCAGGGGTTTCCTGATGGGTACCATTGAGCTTGAGGAAATATGTTATCATGCCAGTGGTCAGAAGCGATAAAATAACTCCAGCTCCAAGGAAGTAGTTTCTTGTTTTAGGAAACCTTTAAATGGAAATAAAATTGACCTTAGGGGATTAGATAATGATCAATCAATAGAATAGTTATGGCTAATATCCAAGGAATCGGAGCGCCCTCGATTGGTGGAGAGTGAGGTGATAGACGGCTCTAGGAGTCCCATCGAATTACTGTGAGTGATCTTCCCATGTTTTTTCTGATGCATTCTCTCGCACATTGCTCTATATCATAGACATCTGCCGTAAAGATGGAAGTATTGTGACCTAATGGTAAAGCAGACTTAAAATTCGGACCACGTACTGCTGGTGCAGTTAGCAACTGAATTTTGTTAAGGATCTTCATATGCCCTATTAAGTCAGAGTCCTCGTCCTGTTGAATCAGAGCCTTTAACATTGCAAAGGATATGAAGCTTAAGAGCGCTGGCGGCAGTAGACTTCTTAACTCTTATGAAGAGAGGTGCGAGGTCCCATGGAGATGCTAGTGCCGCAAAGCTCCTGTAATACCTACGGAGACGAGTCTTTGTACCCTTTGAATGGTAGTTTGGACCTTAGTTAGTATTAGTGAGGAATAGGTAATTATAGGAATGGTGATGGTAAGGTAAGTCCGGTGAATCAATTTGGGCTTAAACCTCATTTCTACAATGCTTTTTCTGCCTCTTGCTCAAACCGTGCATGGCCACTGGATTATTTCCACCTCAAATGCAAACAACAGTGTATACAGAGCCCGCACAACCAACCTGTCACGCAAGAGGAACTTCTGGAAGTATCCAAACGGTTCGAAGATTGCAACTCGGATGGTTCGGCAACGGCAACGAAAGGCTCAAACATGAAATTGGGAAGCATGGACTAGGCAACCGCAATGACACCGTCGAAAGGCTTGTGAATTTCTATATTGCCACCCGCCTTGTGATAGATGGCAACATGTTTCAGCACAATACCTGCCACAAAGTCAGCTGGGTTTCCAATGACAGACAAGCAACCTCCATTCAAATTGACCATTTTGTAATCAGCCGCCGTTTTATTAGTATTCTCCTGGACATCCGAAACAGGCGAGGGGCAGATGTGGGGATAGTACGAGATCACCATCTTATGATAGCTACCCTCCAACTACGCAGTGCTGCAGTTTGGAGACTCCACAGCAACACAAAAATGCCCAGGTTCAACATCGATAGACTTTGTGATCCCTCAATGCGCCAAAAATTAAGAGACCGCCTTCCGCAAAGTATGGAAATAATCAGCAGCTCACTGCCCACAACCATTCAAGACCATTGGTGTGCTGTGAAAAATGTGGCTTTCCGAGGATACCTGGAGATGGATCGACGAACAAAAATAGCTGAAAGCTCGCATTGCTGCTACTCCAGCAGCAGGGAGGAGCGATATACTCGTAGCATGAAGATGAGAAAAGTTCAGCCTAGCGTGTGAAGTGACTAGCACAACATACATCAACGCGGTGGGAGCAGAAGCAGAAGAAGCTGCAAGTAAGTGCGAAATCAGGAGGGTCTACAGAATCATTAAAGAGCTGACAGACGGTCGCAGCTCCAGCCAACACCCAGTGAAAAGCCTGGATAGTTCCTTGCCCATTTTGAATGAGGACCAGCTCAAGAGATGAAAGGAGCATTTAACTACGGCTTTGAATCGCATATTCGCTAGCGATGTGCTCCCAAATCAGACTGAGGTGTCCGAGGTGAGAAATTCTCGAATACGCACCACGATCATCAGTAAGGATGAGATCACTACCGCGATCAAAGCACTTGAAACCAAAAAGGCGATAGAACTTTACTGTATACCCGCAGAGCTCTTACAAGCAGCGCCAACAACATCGGCTGAGCTACGGCTTAATGAAGTGCGGAAACTGGAGGCGTATCTGCGTGCTATCTACGATAATAGCTAAAATCATCCTGGAGCGAATCAAACAACATCTCGGAGACACAATCGATGCCGAACAAGCAGGTTTCCGCTCTGGATTCTTGTGTGTTGACCACATCAACACTCTGCGGATTATCATCGAACAGTGCGCTGAATATCGATCGCCACTTCACCTACTGTTAGTAAATTTTGAGAAGGCGTTCGATAGAGAGGTATTCCCGATAAATTAATTGCTTTTATCAAAGCTGCATACGAAAGGTCCGAATTTCACGTTCTGCATAGAGAAGGTTGTCTAACGAATTCGAGATCCAAAGTGGGGTAAGACAGGGCTGTGTTCTTTCACCATTACTATTCCCATTGGTGATTAGCGCGTTTCTTCGTGCAGTTTTGTCAATGAGAAATGGCGGAATTCGATGGACTCTTACATCCGAACTGAACAATTTTGACTACGCTGACAATGTATGCTTACTCTCCCACAGAATTATGGACCTCCACCAAATGACAGCAAATGTGGAGAGGGAGGCAAGCTTCATTGGGCTATCAGCCTTGGAACTAACTCATTGGCACAAATATGCATTGCGGGTCAACTAGTAGAGAGAGTAGAGGATTTCCAGTATCTTGGGAGTATTGTCTCGACCGATGGTGGAACCGAACTAAATATAGCCAACAGGATCGCCAAAGCAAAGTCCGTGTCCGGGATGTTGTCCAAAATATGGCGAAGCAATGCAATCAGTTTGAACACAAAGCTAAGATTGTTCTGCTCCAATGTTGAATCCGTGCTATTATATGGACGCAGCACGTGAAGAGTGACCAGTACTGTTACTCCGAAACGAAAACAACGATTCAGTTAAAATGTTTAAGTTTTTATTATTAATTGCTCAATGAACTTGCCCCCCTGGCAGCTGACCTCCTCGTGGTGGGGGGCGGGCAACGTGACTGGGATGTGCAGATGGGGTAACTTAAATAACTATCTCCATCCATACAATCCAGTCACGGCTAACAAAGCGCCCCCATGATGACAAGACGACAGAAACAGGCCTCGGATATTGCCAAACCTTGTAAACCAGGGCATCCTTTGGAGCCAGGCCTGAAGGGTGTCAGTATGCGAGCGTCTGGTGGTCGGCTTGTCCCGCTCGGCAGCCGGCCGGGTCAAACCCGAAATGGCTACGAGCTTCCTGTCAATGGTCTCGCGAACCATTACTGGGGTCAAGGGGTGAGCGCGCTGTGCACCGATAGGGGCCCAGATGGACTCTCTGAGTTTCGGCAACGGCATCGACTTAGGATATGCACATGGAACGTCTCATCGCTCACAGGGAAGGATCTTGAGCTTGTTGGGGAGGCTGTTAAAAGTCGACTAGATATAGTTGGCGTCTCTTCAACAAAGCAGAGAGGTTCTAAAATTGTGGACCTTTCGGATGGGTGGAAACTCTTCGTGTCAGGAGTCGCACCCTCAATGTCTGCTCAGGCGGGAGTGGGGATACTCACAAGTCCCAGGTTAACAGACAGAATCTTCGAATCTAATCCCGAGGGACGACGCAGTAGAGGGAATCATCGCCGTAGGTGGCGCGCACAAGTTCAAGGGGACCTCGACCAACTTGGAGTGCGCAACTGGAGGCAATTAGCTAAAGACCGAGCTAAATGGAGAGGCTGTTGGTTGAGGCCCAGGTCCACCCCGAACTGTAGCGCCACCTAAGTAAGTAAGTAAGTTGACAGACAGAGTATTTGAGTGGATATCATTAGGAGGGAGAGTTCCGATCTCAAAGCTCAACCTTGAAAGGTCAACTCTGGCATTGGTGCAGGTGTATGCACCGAACCTTCAGTCAGAGTACGCAGCTTTCTTAGATGAAGTTGATGCTGCCCTTGAAAAGGTTGCAGATATGGATTCTTTTGTCCTGATGGGAGACTTCAATGCTTATGTGGGTGTAGATGTTATGACATGGGGGAGTGTGATTGGGAGGAACGGTGATCCTGATCAAAACGCGAACGGAGAGAGGTTGTTGGATTTTTGTTGTGAAAATGGCTTATCCATTATGAACACTATCTTTCCACACAAAGACATTTACAAATACACGTGGTACCATCAGAGTCTTCAGCAGAAGTCGCTGATCGATTTCTTTGTGGTACCATCGTGTCTGAAGAGAATGGTTTGTGGTGTTCGCGTATTGAGAGGGGCCAAACTGTCAACTGATCATCACTTAGTGCTGTGCAAATTGTATCTTAGCGAGAGAGTGCTTCCCCTACCAAAGCGTAAACCAAGGATGGTTACACGCATACGATGGGAGAATTTACAGGACGATGAGATACGGGAGACATTTGCGCGGCAAATATCTGAGAGGTTTGAATGAATTCCAACTGTTCCATCAAATGTAAAGGAAGAATGGCAACTGTTTTCAACAGCGGTTATTGCCTCTGCGGGAGATGTTTGTGGAGTGAAGCGGCTTGGTGTGGCGGTTGGTGGTGAGAAAAGAACTGCTTGGTTTAAAACGCCCGAAGTTCAAGAAGCCATCAGAGAGAAGAAGAGAGCCTTTAAGGTGTGGATTCACTTGGGGAACTCCGATTCTCGAAATCGGTACACTGAGGCGTGAAGGACTTGCAAATTAGCTGTGAAAACAGCGAAGGAACAGTCTTAGAAGGAGTTTGGCGAGAAATTGGAACGTGACCACAGATCTGCAAATAAGATGTTCTGGCAGACCATCCGCCGACTCAGAGGAACAAAGTTGAATATCGTTGAAGGAGTCAAATCCAAAGATGGTACACTTCTTTCCAATGAGGACATCTTACGCAGATGGAGCGAGCACTTTTCAGAATTGCTCAATCCCGAACCGAAGATAATAGACCTATGGTCGAGAGTAGGGCGGAAAGTAGTCCTACGGTAGATGAAGTAACTTTGGTGATCAAATCGCTAAAAGTTGGCAAATCTGCCGATGTGAATGAAATTCGACCAGAGGACTCAGGGCTTTAGGTAAAGAGGGAGTGCAATGGCTCTCGCGTGCCATTAAAGTGGAGTAGGAATGTGGTGAAACGCCTGGTGATTGGCAAATGGGGGTGATAGTTCCTCTTTCTAAAAAAGGGGACAAAGGAGATTGTGCCAACTATAGGGGTATATCCCTTTTAAGTCTCCCTGGAAAAGTCATCGCTAAGATGCGTGGGAAACGTGTTCCAGAGCTGTGGTTGGCACTTTAAAGAGCTGTTGCGCCAAGTATTTAGCTGTGGTTGAGGACAGTTTGGGGGATGAGCAGTGCGGTTTTCGTCCCGGTAGAAGCACAACCGATCAGTTATTCACTCTCAGAATGGTTCTTGAGAAGGCCTGGGAGTATGCTAAGCCTGTCTACACTTGTTTTGTGGATTTGGAAAAAGCATATGATAGGGTTCCAAACTCTGGAGTGTTCTGCGGGAGTATGGGATTGATGGTTCGCTGTTAAGGGCGATTCAGTCTTTATATACAAATTGTAGAAGCTGTGTTCGGATAAACGGTGTTAAATCAATACCTTTCACTGTGGGCGTTAGACTCCGCCAAGGGTGCGTTTTGTCACCTCTCCTCTTCATTGTATATATGGATTGGATGTTGCAGCGCAGCCGTGGCGGGGAATGTTTCGAAGTGGGAGACCTAAGGATTAGTCATCTGCTCTTTGCGGATGATTTGGTCATCCTTGGATCCTCTCAAACTAAACTTCAGCGCACACTCGAAAGGTTTGTAGCCATCTGTGATGATGCTGGAATAAAGATCAACGTGAATAAATCGGAAGTAATGGTCGTATCCAAAAAAAACCCATTCAGTGCACTCTGCGTGTTAGTGGAGTTCCACTGAACCAGGTGGATAAGTTTAAGTACCTCGGGGTCTTATTCACGAGTGATGGGAGGAGCAATGCCGAGTTCTCCTGTAGAATTGGTCAGGCTGGATCAATTTTGAGAGAGGTTGGACAATCTGTTGTTAGGAAGGCCGAACTTAGTGTTCAAGCTAAGCTATCGGTTCTTAACTCGGTGTATGTTCCAACTCTCACCTATGGTCATGAAATTTGGGTAGTGACCGAAAGAATAAGATCGCGGATACAAGCTGCCGAAATGAGGTTCCTTCACGGTGTTGCTGGAATAACTCGTAGGGATCCAGTGCGCAACACCAGAGTACGCGAGGCGCTCAATGTTGAGCAGCTACTTCTCCGAACGGAACGATCTATGCTTCGATGGTTTGGTCACGTAGTGCGTTTGCCCCAGACCGGCTTCCAAGACGCGCTATGGTTACCGTGCCATCAGGTAGGCGACTCCGCGGAAGGCCTAGAAATAGATGGTTGGACCAAGTCCGATATCTCTGCTGGAGCCGCCTAGGGATTCCTCCTGATGAATTGGAGTCAATGGCGGAGGATCGAGAAGGATGGAGGGTCCACCTGAGCATCCTACCTCCGCGACCCTCATGAAGGATAAGCAAGCCATTGAAAATGTATGTATGTATGAATTGTCTACTTTTCTGCTGAGGTACCTCAAGAGAAACAAAAGAGTTGACCAGCGAACTTTATTTTAAAGAAGACAATAGTGTTGACTCGGTACAGTAGCCAAAGTAACAGTAGCGGTTAAGGAAATTAAGCAATCGATTTTAAGTAGAGCGTTTAAAAATATATAAGCATGCAGAATTCGGTTTGCACATCGTTGAGAAATGCTTCCAATCCTATATTTGATGTACAAGGCAATAGACAAATGTTACGCTATATTTCTGGCATGCGTACATGGGTTAGTATATATCTGCACATTAGCTGTGAATAGAAAAATACCCACTCCCGTAATAGAGATAATGCTTCATCTTTTTCTCGTTGATATCTTTGCGAAACTGACAGGCAGGGAAGCAGCTTTAAGTTTATGTCAATCCATTCTTTTCATCCTTTGGTGAATGAGGAGGGATTATAAGCCACAACATCCAAAGGAAAAAAACCGATTTTGTTGCAAACATGTTTTCTAGTGATTCAAGGCTAGAGCAGGCGCAAGTTGAGCCACCTGGAAGCTCAGACATCGATGTCTGATGTGGGGGTTCCAACTCCTGCAATTCGCAGCTATAGAAAGTTGGGTGTTTCAGAGGGAATACCAGCTATAGTCTTTTAGAACTGTGCAATAGAACAGACACCCATTCTTTGCAGATATGTTTCTAAATATCGTTATTACAAGAAAAACTCCCCAATCGTGCTGAAAACTGGTCTGTATTCAATCCCAAAAAAAAGGAAAGAAGTGCGTGTCGCAAAATTATCATCCTATAGTCTTGGAACATGTGAGAGTCGTGGCGCAAGTGGTTAGTGTATCCGACCACTGCGCGTGAGGTTCCAAGGTCTTACTTACTTAGATCCTTTAACCCCTCGGGGGGCATAGGGCGTCAACCACGCCTATGCGCCATCCTGTTCGAAGTTCTGCAATGCGTTTGAGCTGCCTCCAACTCATTCCTAAAGAGGTCGATTACTCCTCAACTGTTCTGCGCCACGTTTGCCTACGGCGCCCCGCTATTCTGCCTGCCTAGGTGAGCGGATTCCACTGCATGGCGTATTTCACAATGGAGTTGTCTTCGCACTGTAGGGTGTGTCCAATCCATTGCCGCTTTCTTCTTCGTATATTAATGCTTATAGGTTTTTGGCCCGTTCTCGTATAAAATTGTTCGTTGGAGATGCGGTTCGGCCAAAAAATCTTCAAGATGATTCTTAAGCATTTATTTACGAAGACTTGCAGCTTGCGTGCGTTAATGGTGTCCACCTTCCTGGTACTGCACACATAAAGCAGCACTGATTCTACGTTGGAGCGGAACAGTCGCAGCTTAGTTCTTAAGCTTATAACATTACTTCTCCAGACTTTGGATATCATTCCGAATGCAGCTTTAGCCTTCCCGATTCTGCTGCACACATCCAGTTCGGTGCCTCCGCGATTAGCCGAGACGACACTTCCTAAATATAGAAAGTTATCAACTTTCTCGACTTAATGTCCGGCAATGCTAAGTTGAGCGCGGGTATTAGAAGTGCTCAGGGCTTTTGTTTTGGCTGTGTTTATTTTTAGCCCTACTTTGTTTGCCTATCCGATGTGAAAGTAGACAAGTAGTAACAGCACAAAAGCCTGCCTGTTCGACGTCGAGAGTTCAATCTAAATGCTCTTTGATTCGTTTTAGACTTATTCTAGCTATTATTTTGGCTACGGCTGGAAGAACGCAAATACCTCTCCAGTTACCGCACTCCATCAAGTTTCCCTTTTTTGAAAGCTTAATGATCATCCCCTTTTCCACTCCTGTGGAAATTGTTCACTATCCCAAGTTCTCCGTATTACCGGATGCAGCAAATCTGCCGATGTATTTGGCGCCGCTTGAAATAGCTCGGCAGGGATGCCATCAATACCCACCACCTTGTTCTTCTCGAGGGACTTGATTGCTGTTATTATTTCGGTTTTACTGGGAGCTGCGGTGCGAATTCGGGAATTTGTTGCTTCGAACTGCGCATTTGAATTCGAGATCATACTGCCATCGTCTAAGTGGTTTAGCACTGTAGCAAAATGTTCTCTCCATCTAGTGAGCTGATCCTCATCCGAAATCAGAAGGTTACCGTCTAGACTCTTCACTGGATGTTGTTTGGAGTTTCGACCACCAATGAGCTCCTTAGTGATGTTGTAAGCAGTCCTGCTGTCGCACCTACTCGCTGTTTCTTCAGCCCTTGAGGCCAATGAGTTAATAAATTGACGTTTGTCACGTCTCACACTACGTTGCACGTCTTTCTTCTTCACACGATATTGGGCTTCAAGCTTGGTTCTTTCTACTGCTGAGGCCACTGCAATCCGAACCTTGATTGCTGTTCGCTCATCGATCCGTCTCCAGGTGTCTGTAGAAACCCATGTGCGGTGGTGTTTCTGCTTTTTACCGACAAACGTGTGTGCACCAGTCGCAAAAGCATTTTTCACAGCACTCCAGTGGTCATCCATGTTCTCTTGCGGTATGCTGCTGATTGCCTCTGCCTCTAAGGCAAGATGGTCCCTGAACTGTTGGCGTACTTGGGGAACCTTGAGCCTGTCGATATTAAACCTGGTGATGTTAAGTAGGTTTGAGCGGTTGCTGTTGACGGATGCAGTACGAAGGCGTAAATGAGCTATCATAAGATGGTGATCTCGTTCTTGTCCGACGTCAGCTCCACGTCTGTTTCGGACGTCCAGGAGACAATTTTTAAAGCGGCGACTGATCGCAATGTGGTCGATCTGGTTGGATGTTCGTTGCCTATCAGTAGAGGTTCCAAGGTCGAATCCCAGAAAACCCCAACAAGTTTTTCACCTTCCTACCTCTCGCTAACGTCTGAGAAACATCCGAGAGAATAATTGTCACGAGAAAGCTTCGCAAAACAAATGGCCCTCGGATACGGCACTAAACTGTAGGTCACTTCCATTCGTGTGAAAAATATAATATAACGCATACAACACGAGTGGTTGCGAGAAGCTAGGCCCAGGCACTTAAAGAGCTGTTGCGTCAAATATTTAATATATCTTTTTTTTAGTCTTGGAACCTATGCCATCTAATGTAATGGAAAAAGTCATTAACGTCAAGATAATAAATTATGTAGAGGGATACAGACAAATAGGCGACTGGCAGTTTAGATCGATATCTAAACAATGTAATTCACCCATGGACATTCAGCCAAAGAAAAAATTAAGAAATATAGAACCGTTGCCCTGGACATCTTAAAAGCATTTGATAGAGTCTGGCATATAGCCTTGAAATCGCCAGGAGTAAGATCCACATCAGTTCAGTACTGCGGATCTCTTAGTGAGATTGCTGACAGATACAAACTTTATCTATTCTGGGTACTAAGTTTAAGAGATATTTAAGGCGACTACAAGACGGATGGAAACGGAAAAGGGAGCAACAGTTGAGACTTCACTGAAAAGCGGGACGTCCCCTCTGCTCCTATTAACTAGAATACATTCCACCTATTGAGGCGAAAAAAAACTGTCAATATCAGATGGATCTAGAAACTGTTTTCAACTTCATTCCATATTATCTAGTGGTCCAAGAGGAGGCTGTAAAAAGTGCGTCAAAGTGTGCCTAAGATACTGGAACTGAAAGTTGGTGAACAGTTGAGGATATTAAATCAGCTAGATAATGAACCGTTTCTCAAAATCCAAAATATCATGCTTAAGAGAAAAATTAAGGCCTCGAGTATAGCCTAATTCCCAGGATAACGGCAGTGCTGATCTGGGCAAGAAATTCAAGCCGAATTTCACACTAAGGTTAACACGACTGGAGATCACCGGTGTCATAGAAGGAAGATCAAACAATACTAAACCAGGAGCATGCACGTGTCAAACAACAAACACAATCGCAATATGGTGGAAAAAAATTGTATTGCAAAACTGTATCATTATGGTAATACTTGCTAAAAGGAAAGGCACCACCCCGCCAGACACTACCACTGCTGTGCATGGTACTGATCCTGGACCGAGCAGAAATGTTCGGGTCAGAGCTATACGGATTCCGGGGGCTAGCAACATAATGAAACAGTTTGGACGCAATTTGAGGGTCGCGAGTTGGAACGTTGGAAGCATGACCGGTCGAAGTTACGAGCTGGAAGAGATGATGAATAGAAGGCGGGTGGACATCTTGTGTGTCCAAGAGACGAAATGGAAAAACACCGGAAATCGGGCGCGTTTCTTGGACGTCAGAACAAAAGATTACAAGATGTTCTACTACGGAACGGAAAAGGCTAAGAACGGAATCGGTATCATCCTTGCGGCAGAGCTACTTGGAAGTGTCTTGAGCATTTCGAAGTCTAACGACCGTTTGATGTCTCTTAAACTAGTAATACAAGGAGAGGTGTGAAATATTGTCAGTGCATATGCTCCCCAAAATGGGTGCAATCAGAGAGCTAAAGATGCATTTTGGCTAGATTTCCACAATCTCCTTAAGAACATCCCAAAGGAAGAGTTTCTGTTTGTTGGAGGAGATTTGAATGGACATGTCGGGAAATTAAACGAAGACTATGAAGACTGCCATGCAGGACTAGGATATGGCACCAGGAACCTTCCTGGTGAAGACATCCTAAGCATGTGCAAATCACACGGTCTTATCGTGTTAAATACCATGTTCATCAAACAAAGCCGACACCTGATCACTTACAGCAGTGGTGGAGATGAAACCCAGATTGACTACCATTTGATAGCCAGTTTCATGAAGCCTCGCGTAAAAGATTGCAAAGTGATTCTGGGAGAGGCAATCGTTCGGCAACACCGTCTCCTGCTAACAGAAATTTTTATGAAAACAATGAAGAAAAGCAAACAAACAAGAGTCTCTGAGAAAATCAAGTGGTACAATCTGGACAAGGAAAAAAGGCAAGGCTTTTGTTTTCGTAATGAAAAATTACCTCTCTCACACCATCAACGGAGCTGATGATGAAGAGTGCAGAGCACAAAATATGTAGGATTCCCTACAGCAAACTTACTTAAAGAAGGCCAAGTCACTGCTAGGAGTTTCAAAAGGCCACCATCAACACGCCAAAGAAACATGGTGGTGGACTGATGACGCTAAGAAATTGATAAATGAGAAGAAAGCGGCTTTCAAAGCTTGGTCAAAGTGCCCCTCTAATAATAATGACGAAAAAGTTCGCCTCGAAATGGAATACAGATGCTGCAAGAAAAAAGCGAAGAAGAAGTGCGCCCAGCTTCAAGCAGAGAGTACGGAGGGCCGGTATCGGGAGCTGGAGAAAATATCTTCCCCGGTTGCTGATGCAAACCAGGCTATCCAGGAGTTGCGAAGACACAATATGAACAAGAGCGCCACTATCTTCAAAATAGCCGCCCAAAGAAGGAGGAATGCTCAGGAGATTCGTTCGCCAAAGTTCATTAACAATGCTCATGGCCAGCTTCTTGTGGATGACGACAAACTTCTGCAGAGGTGGCGGCAGTATTGTGAAGAACTTTTAAATGAACAGTTTCCCCGGCTATACTTTCCAAGAGCCACCCGTAACTGTGAAGAATTACCCGACACAACAGTTGAAGAAGTTAGTGAGGCGGTCAAATACTCCAAAAAACGAAAAGCGGTTGGGCCAGACGAGATGCCCTCTGAGTTCTGGAAAAAGATGGGAGACATCGGGTTCAGATGGCTCAGAATTCTCATCTCCAAATTTGTGAGAGGTGATCCAATGCCGAATCAATGGAGGAAAAGTTACCTTCTCCCTGTATACAAAGGGAAGGGTGATACGCGAAACTGTAATAGCTACCGTTCGATCAAGCTGATGTCACACACCATGAAGATCGTTGAGCGGGTATTAGGTGGACGACTGCGAAAAATAATACGGCTATCTGATGATCAGTGCGGGTTTGTCTCGGGTAAATCAACCACAGATGCAATCCAAAGTATAAGGATCATAATGGAAAACATCGTGATTCCTTTAAGGACTTGCATATTGCATTGGTTGACTTTGAAAAGGCATTCGACAGACAACCACGAGATTTGATATGGGTGGCGCTAAGACATCGAGAGGGGTTCCAGAAACCTATGTACAGATGATCATGGACATGTACGAAGGAGCAAAGACAAGAGTCCAGCGGGGCGCCCGAGTAACCGAAGAGTTCCCAATCAAAGTCGGGGTGCACGAGGGAAGCGTCTTAAATCCTTTGCTCATTACTACAGTCCTTGATTATCTGCTTGAAGGTAAAGTGATGGACCCCAAGGTACATCAGTTATTCTTTGCTGACGATGAAGCCATCATAAGTGAGGATCCTACATCCCTGCAACGAGCACTTGATGTGTGGGTGGACGTTTTGGAGGGAAATGGGTATCGCCTTAGAACAAAAGGTAGAGTACTTGTGCTGCCCGTTCTCTGATCCACTCAGGCCTATTCCAGACATTTATTTGAATGGAACAGTGCTTCCCAAGTGCGAAAGGTTCAAATATCTGGGATCTATGATCAATAGCAAAGCAACTTGTGATGACGACATCAATCAGCGCGTAAGCGTGGTAGATGAAGTGTCGAGAAAATTCCGCTATCGTCTGTGACAGAAAAATGCCACCTAAGTTGAAGGGAAGGCTCTACACCGCAGTTGTGCGTCCAGCGCTCACATACGGTTCACAATGTTGGACGATGTATAAAAAGTATGAGAGTAAATTAACGACAGCTGAGATGAAGATACTTCACATGACAGCAGGAGTGACAAAGCTCGATCGAATAAGAAGTTCGAAGAGCCGTGGAAGCTTTCACATCAAGGAAACCATCGTTCAAAAGATAAAGCGCGACTGGCTCAGCTGGTATTGCCACGTTCAAAGAAGAGATCATTTGAACCCCGTTAAAGAGGCAATAACAATGCACGTTCCAAAGACATCGCGATTTAGGAAAGGCAGGCCTATAAACGCCTGGATCACACAAATGCGACGACATCGGCATTTCATTGGCCTCAGTAACCGAGTGATCCAAAATCAGCGGGCCTGCCGATATTTTCTGAGGTCAAATAGGCGAACCCCACAGGCGGATCAGTAGAAATGCGGTGAAGTGGGAGGGCTGTGATCCCTTGTTTTCGGATCATAACCTCGGTGATAAAACGAAGAAGAAGAATTTCACACTATGGCACTAAGTACATACCCATATATGTATTTACGAGAGTGCCACAGGGGAACGGTGGGGCTAAAGCTTATTTGCAATTGCCTTAAACTCCTTGCAAACCTAGCATCTAATATCACCTTGATCTGGATGCCAAGGCATGGAGAATTCGATGAAATTAAATAAGAACTAAGGATCTTAACCGCCTGTCTGACAGCACATTGTCTGTTTAGGGTTTATCTGAATAAGGTGGCTCTATCTGAATCAAACGTTTGTCGAATTTGTGAGGGAGCAAGAAAAGCCAAAATGGCAACATGAACCTAGGAGGCATACTAAGGTCTATTAAGGGCCTCAATCGGGTTCTTGTTTAAACACAAAGCCAGAACAAAATCTTTCTAACTCGCTGTGTTTACAGAGCTAATTATAGCAATTAAATAAAATGTTTTTTTTTTTCTAGTTGAATTTGGGTAGTCCTGAGCCATAGCATTAGCTCTTCAATTGAAATCCTCATGCGGTCTTGTCTACCAAACAAAACATGTAAGAAGATTGAGAGTACTCTGCAATTATTTTTGCAAAAGCCGTTGAGAGGAAGGGGAAGAGCAGTCTGTAACCCACCTCTTTCCTTAGCCAGCACTTCTTCAACGACCGAGATGACCTGTCAAGTCTGGACATCTATGGTTGGTTGGTTGGTTTAGGATCGGCCCTCGATGAGGATGTACTTAGACCAGAGAGTATGTCCATTGTACTACCGATGTGTAAGGCGTGTGGGTCACCCTCTTACTCTTGGAACCATTTGCTTCGTTGAATGAAGGCGCGAATTTTAGCCGTGCAGGCGTTGCTAAGATCATTAAGATTATTATAGAAGTATTCACCCAGAGTGGCCTTCCTGATGTCGCCGGACAGGCGCACAGGGGATGACTGATGGTCTCTTCTTCCTCTTCATCTCTGCTGCTTCTGCAGAAGTCCATATGAGGGATACCTAATCTTTGGGCATGTCTTCCTATGACGCAGCGTCCAGTGAGGACATTTGTTATTTTTGAGAGGGTTCTTCTCTTGTGCTTCAAGAGTCCGATGGACCTGGATTTATTGGGTGTCGGCCAGAGCTGTCTGGCGGTATAACATTGGTCTAGATGTTGCCATCGATGATTGGCTACTTTCTCGGCGTCAATTTGAATAAGGTACTTAACATAATGTCGGTAATGCTTATGCTATCTGTACCAGAGGAGCCTTGTCGTCGGCTGCATAGTTCCCCGGTATGTCACAGTGACCTGGTACCCAGCAAAGGGTGAGGTTTTACTGACCAGCTATCTCGTTAAGAGATATGCGACAGTCTTTCACTGCCTTAGATCTCGTAGTGCTGGATGCGAGGGATTTGATGGCTGCCTGACTGTCGACGTAAATAACAATATCAGGTGTTGATAGTGTGCTAGCCGCTAGCTAGTCAACGGCTTTGCGAACTGCGCTAATTTCGGCTTGAAAAACGCTGCAGTGGTCTGGAAGTTTGAAGGAGAGGTGTATGTCCAGATCTTCTGAGAAAATTCCGGCACCGACTCCGTCCTTGGTTTTGGACCCGTCCGTAAAAATTGACAGCGATCCGTTGTAAAAGACATTGCGTTACGTCCACTCACTTCTGTCTTATATCGAGTGCTTGTAGGCCTAGTTAAAATCATATTCAGTGGGCAGATGGTCAGCGGAATTGGGAAGATGACGGTGCATCGAAAGTATATTGGCATGTCCCGTGTGTTGCTCCTTCCACTGTTTGGAACCTCTCAGTCTTATTGCCGAGCTGACAGACAATTGTTTACTGATGATGTCAATTGGAAGCAGCTGGAGCATGGTTTGGGGCGCCGCTGTGTCAGAAGTTCTCAGTGCACCGGTAATGCTGAGACATGCAACTCGCTGAGTTTTTTCCATTATGGACAGGTTGGATTTCTTCTCCAAGGCGGGCCACCATACCAATACTCCATACATGAGAATCGGTTTTATGACCGACGTGTATAGCCAGTGCATAATGCTTGGTTTAAGGCCCCAAGTGGAGCCTACTGCTTTCTTGCAGATGTATAGGGCAGCCAGCGATTTCCTGGCCCGTTCGACGACATTCTCTTTCCAAATTAGCTTGCGGTTAGCTCGGTCTTCGTCGTTTTAACGGATAGGCCGCATTTATCGGTCCATCTGAGCAGTTCATTAAGAGCAGACTGCATGACATTGGCCAGCGTCTGCGGGTACTTGCCTCTTATTAGAATAGCGACATCGTCTACATAGGCAATAACATTCCATCTAGGACATCTATAAGATCAGCATATTTGCTTCCAGGCTTAAGAGTTTCCATTAGTTGTGGGAGTAAATGCCAAGTTAAATCGCCAATTAAGGGGTCTGTACTCGAAATCCGAAAGATTTGGCGTATTTAGAAATGCCATAACTTGGGCAGCTATCCTACCTAACATAACCTTTCTTTAAAAAGTAATTCTACTTGCCTTGCAATAATAATGAGCACAGCAGTCAAAATGATATACAACTGGAAGTCTGCCGCAATGTACCAAGTTTGATGTATGCACTAGATAGAGAAGCAAAAATGTATCTCAAAATAATTCTACTTCAAAGTCATTTTGATACAAACACTTTTCTTGTACAAAAAGTTATTGATGAGCAACATATTTCTCCACCCCGTTTCTCTGCAAAGTATAGTCTCAGCCTCCGTAATGTGCCGCCAAAATGGACCGTCCTGCAGACGTGGCAGAATTGATGCATTTACAAGAATAGCAAAGGCTAGTGATGGAGCAATTCTGAAATAAACAAAAAGAGCTAAACCTATTCCCAAACATCTGATAGATAAGGCTTAAAATTTACCTTAAATATCGATTCGATATAATTTGTCCCCACTGTACAAGTCCAGGATTTTTTGAAATCATAGTTCGCTGGAAAATAGTATACAACAAAAAGCTGCTCATAACTAGGAATATTTGAATGACAGCAGTTCCGCTGACTAAAATATTTGTTTCAATTCTGTAGAAGAGTTTTTCGACAAACTCTGAATTCTGTATGGGTATACTCTTTAAGTAGAGCATCAGATGAGACGTTACCACCAGGCATGTTAGCATGAATCGAAGACCATCGAAAAATTGTAGGTCGCGTCCCAAGTCGCTTGTTGGCAGCATATTGAGGCGATAGTAATTGCGGCACAAGGAGAAAGACGCTAGTAGAGCGTCGCCTGATGGGATTAAGGATAATAATTATACGAGTAGCATGCATTATGTATAAACTCACGCTTTATGTGCAGTTTTTCTTGATAGAACTCACGTCCCTGCATAAGAGGCTCCTGTTTTTGCCTTAGCTGCCGATCATATTGCGACGATAGTATAACCAAAAACACAAGGGTCCCCACAGTGATCATAAAAGCAATCTCCCAATAATCTAATCGGAAGTACAATCAATGAGGATAGGTTAGAAACTCCGTTAACTGGTGCTTACCAAAGTTTGAGGGTTCATTATTTGAAACGCAATATTGATTGTAGGTTCGAACTTGCAGGCCATACTGTTGCTTGGAATTATAGTTAAGACAAGTGTTTATGACTTTATCATTCAGTAGTCTGGGGTCGTAGTCCCGTTTATTGATGTCTTCGAAAAATTCCGTCAGCTGAAAGATTAAATGAGTAAAGCAGACTTTATTCAGAAAACTTAAATGCGAGTACTTCTGTGTTTTCAATTTTTCCCGTGTACAGCTCAGCCTTTTCATATGGACTCAGAGGATCAACCAGTTGCTTACAGAGGTTCGTACAGACTCCAAAATATAGGTGGTCGTGACGATAATGTCGCTTGGTAACTGCTGAAAAACTCTGAAATAAAATTTAATATTATTTAAATAGCTTGTCGGCACATCTGTAAAATACGCTCATGTAACGGGTTAGTAAAGTTAAAGTAAAGTTAAAAGTTAAAGTGCTATCTATCGAAAGCCGGGCAATTTCAAAAGAAAAGCGTTCTCAAAAATATTCCATACGGAAATGGAATAGGCATATAGGTCCCTCCCCGGTTATGCTCAGCCCGCCATCTTGGAAAACTAAAAGGTAGCTATAGGTAAGGGCAAACAAAGCCGTAGGTCCAGATGGCCGAGCTATTAAAGTCGGCAGGAGATAACCTGGTAGGGAGCATGCACCAGCTTATCTTCAAGGGATATTTGGATAAGTTAGGTTAGGTAAGTGGGCTGGCGTAGGGCGTAGAAATCCTCTACACCATACTTAGTTCAATATAGACCTATTGTGATAACCACGGGGAAAAAGAAAGATAGAACGAATCCCTTCCTCGTGAAATATATACGTATATGTACTGTACATTGCCTATTACCCAGGATACAAACCATGCAGAGGATTTAATGAAGTTTGGAATGTCGTTTACCGGTCTGTTTCAAAAACGAGACACAGAAGGCCAAAGAAAGCAAAGAAAGCTTTGAGCTCTCCTCTGATCATTCTCCAATCATTATGACGATAAGCGATGCTCTGATTAAAAAAGTAGGACCGGTCAGATTAGCCAGCGCGAAAACTAATTAGGATGGCTTTAAAAAATATATTGAAGCAAATACTGAGCTGAGGGTATCACTTAAGACGCCATATGAACATGAAGTTGAAGTTGATCGCTTCGTCGAAATCCTACAGAATGCCGCGTGGAAGAATACTCTTAAACCAAAGAAAACGCCGGCAAGCTACATTCAAACTTATCCGCAGGAAATAAAAGCGATGATTAAGGAGAAGAGAAAAGCACGCAAAAAATGGCAACAAACTCGGGCTCCGCAATATAAAGCACATCTTAACCGTTTATGCAACTCACTAAAAAGTTCTAATAAAAACCTTAAGAATAATGAAATGCAAACTTACCTAGAAAGCTTAACAGCAGAAAAAGATTCTAATTACTCGCTTTGGAAGGCTATAAAAGGTATTAAAAAACCTAAAATTCAAGCCGCCCCAATTAGGAAAAATCAAGACGAATGGGCCAGGCATGATAAAGAGAAAGCGCAAGTTTTGCCACCCACCTGGAAGAAACCGCTTTCAAACCGCTTGATGGACAAGCTCTTACTGTATATATAAATACTTACTGAATAAATAAATAGCCAATAGCGTGGCAGGCAAAAATCCTCATCCTAACCCTCTACGTGGGTGCCAGCCGGAAATAACCACCACAGCAGTCTTGTACGATGTCAGGATGGAGTTAGCCAAGACCAGGAGGCATTAAAGAGAATTCTTAGCTCCTCAATAGCTTAATTTTCTATTTATGCTTTTTGGTTATCGGATCGAGGTACCTGATTTCAGTGGTGGAGTGAGCGCTTAATGCACGAAACCGTGCCCAAGAATGCAAGGCTGGCGGTTAAACCAGTCTTTAACGAGCTCCTTCGGACGCACAGGTGGGGTCCGTCGTATTTTGCCTTATCCCGATACTACGGCGCTGTCGGGACTGACCGTAATTCCGTATCACTCGTGGGTCCAAAATCCGAAAATTTAAAAATGAACAAAAACAAAAGAAAATGAAAACAAAAATACAAAAAAAAAATGAGTTTCCTGGCACTTCATCGGAAGACGAACTGCTCGCTTCCAGCCAGGAAAAAACGGCGGAGAGCGAGACGCTCCCCAAACCTTTAACAACCACTACAACCACAGCGTCGGACACTCGACTTAGTGCCCATAAGCGCGAAGCACCCAACTCTCACAAGTCGGCCGGCAACCGTAGGAAAAGCGCGTACCAGCGTGCCGTCTTCATTCTGGGTAAGATTACTAAGAAGGAGGTGGACGGCACGGCTTCCGAACGGGACCTGGCCGATAAAGTCAAATTCCAGAAGGTTGTTGATGAGTACATCAACTTCCGCAATACCTCACAACTTTCCAAAAGCGATGCAGCAAAGCGTAACCGATCCCAGGAGGAAATCAAGTCCGATTCGCAAAGGATCAAAGTCCCTAAGCTGTCAACACCCAACCCCAATGAACCTTCTACCTTCTCGGCTTTCCAAGCGACACGAACTGTCAGCGAGGTTGTCAGAGACGACCTCCAAGTCGCCCTGGTAGACGAGCTCTCTACCGACGGCAAGGCAGTGACTGAAGTCTGGGGAGCCATCGAGGTCAAACTATCCCAGATGGTCATAGACCATCTTATTAACAACCAAGGAGGACCGCTGCCCTGCTTTGACTCAGCTGAGATCATACGAGGGTACAGGGTCATCAAATGCGAGGACGCCTTCTCTAAGGAATTCCTTAGCGGCTGCGTTCACAAGATCCGTGACGCATGGGACGGCTTGAGGCTCAAGCTGATCCTGGCCAGAGAGATTCCGAGGAGATCGAGAATCCGCATTTGGCTCCCTAACATGCCCATTAACGACAACCTACTGCTAAATTGCCTGAAGCTACATAACTCTACGATTCCCATGGATGACAGGAAAGTTATCAAGGTTGAGGAACCCCACGACAATACCCTCTCCTTCCTTCTTCTTATTAATGAAGACAGTGTCTTCTCCATTGAGAAGAATGGATGCAAACTCCGCTTCGGCATCAGGCATGCCAAAGTAAAAATTTTTCGATCCACTGGTCTCACTGACGACTTAGACGAAGTCGACGATGCCAACAAGTTGTTGGAGGACATGAGGATTGAAACTACATCCCAAACCACAAATAACACTGATAATACCAATGCTGAAAGTCATCCAAATTAATCTGCACCACTCGATTAGTGCTACAGATAATCTGGTGGTTTTTCTAAAGGAGGAAAACATTGACATCAGCATTGTCCAAGAACCCTGGGTAAACGGCCTGACATTAAGGGCCTCAATGACAACCAATACAACCTTTTCTACAACCGGAATAACATCAATCATGGTAAGCCAAGACCCTGCATTCTAGCTAAAAAGCATATTAAAGCCTTTATATGTCCAAATTTTAGCTCGTCCGATTTAACAACGGTCAAAATAGAGAACGCAGGTAGTGCAGACCTTTACATCTCCTCTGCCTACATGGCACACGACCGCCAATCACCGCCAGAAGAATTTCAAGACATGGTGACGGCTATCTTCACAACAAAGACCAACCTGCTTATGGGTTGCGACGCAAATGCCAGGCACGTGCTATGGGGCAGTTCCGAAAGCAACGAGCGAGGTGAGTCCTTGTTCGAATATATCCTTGCAAATAACCTCTCATTATGTAACAAAGGTAACACTCCAAACTTTATTTTTCCGAGTACAGAAAATTTCAACGGCTGGAAAGATGTCATAGACGTTACACTCTCTAATAACAGTAGTAGTATGAAAGTCGAGAACTGAAGAGTATCCAATCTGAAGTCTTTTTCAGACCATAATTGGATCCTCTTCAATGTAGATCTCGAGATCGAGACTCCCAAACCCTACAGAAACCCCAAAAGAACCGACTGGACAAAGTTTAGTCAAGTCGTTAGATCCAAGCTACGTAGAACTCCAAACGCTTTAATAACCTCCACTGCAGAATTAGACACAAAAGTAAAGACTTTCGAAAAAGCCTTCAATAATGCTTTTAAAGTTGCATGTCCGGTCAAATGCAGCAAAAAAACCTTTCCTCCGTGGTGGAACGAAGAACTCTCTAACCTCAGGAAACTGACTAGAGAGACCTTCAATATCTGCTACAAGTGCAAATACTGGCAGCCTTACACGGACAGCATTAAAATATACAAAAAAGCTATCAGAATGGCCAAGAAACGGTCCTGGATAGAGTATTGCCAATCAATTGATACCATCAAAGACTCCGCTAGACTCAGCAAGATTCTATCGAAGGATCATTCCAATCCATCCCTCCTGAAAAGGTCGGATGCTAAGTGGACGGAGTCAACTGCAGAATCCTTAAAGATCTTAATACACACCCACTTTCCCGGATGTAAAGACAGCTTCACTGAGCCTAACAGTTCGCAATGCCTGCAATCCTGGGAACACATAATACCCATTATTACTGAAGAAAAAATCTCCTGGGCCATTCGCAGCTTCGCCCCTTATAAATCGCCAGGCCCAGATGGCATTTTGCCCATTATGCTACAAAAAATGCAAGAGGTAGCAATCCCATGGATCATGCCGATTTTCAGGAGCTGCATCCTAAATAACCATGTACCCCACTCATGGAGACGGGTGAGAGTGGTTTTCATTCCGAAGGTGGGGAGGCGCGGACATGAGAACGCGAAAGATTTCAGACCAATCAGTCTAACCTCCTTCGTTTTGAAGACCCTCGAGCGCCTTCTAGACAACCATCTGCGAGATACAATCGAGTCATCTCTCTCCAAATCCCAACACGCATACCTCAAAGGAACAACATAAACAGCACTTCATGAAGTAGTGCGAACAATAGAAAAATCCCTACAGTATAAGGAATACACTTTAGCTACCTTTCTAGACATAGAAGGAGCTTTTAACAATGTACACACTGAAGTAATTATAGAGTCCCTCACGGAGCTGGGCATAGAAACCTACCTAATCCAATGGATAGTCTCTATGCTCAGCACTAGAACTATTCAGGCATCTCTAGGAAACAGCACTATAACCAAATTTACCAGTAGAGGAACGCCCCAAGGTGGAGTCATCTCACCTCTACTATGGCTAATAGTCATGAATAAAATCCTTTTATGCTTAGACAGAGAAAGAATTAAAGTAGTTGGGTATGCGGACGATATGGTGATTTTAGTGTTGGGACTTTTCTCTCCCGTGATAAGTGAGATCATGGAGAGTGCTCTAAGTAAAGTCACCGCATGGGCCAGAAAGTGTGGACTTGGAGTCAATCCAAATAAAACTGAACTGATGCTTTTCACCACAAAAACCAAAATACCCGACTTCAATCTTCCTCGATTAAACGGTCAGATACTCTCCTTATCTTCCAGCGCTAAGTACCTAGGAGTTATTCTAGACCCTAAACTTAACTGGAAACCAAACATAGACGAACGAGTAAAGAAAGCATGTATAGCCTTCTTTGCCTGCAACAGAACCTCCGGCAAAAGATGGGACCTGCAACCAAAATTGACCCTGTTGATGTACACAGCCGTAGTACGCCCAATCCTTACCTACGGGTCGATAGTATGGTGGCCGGCCCTTAAAAAAGCCTATAACCTAACCAAACTAAATAAGGTGCAAAGAGCAGCATGCATAGGCACCAAGGGCGCCCTATGGTCAACTCCGTCAGACGCTCTAACAGTCCTGCTACACCTTTTACCCCTAGATCTACATATCACAAACATCTCAGCGCACAGCGCAATCAGACTCAGAGAGTCCAAGTGTTGGACTGCGAAACCCTATGGAGACAGCAATATCCTAGATTCTCTACCAGGAGAACTCATATCGACTCCAACAGACTACATCATCCCCACATTCAACTTCACAAAGCGTTTCGATGTACAATTCCCTACAAGAAAAGATTGGCAAGATGGACAGGCGACGAGTGGTTTCGATCTAACAGTCTACACCGATGGGTCAAAAATGGACTGTGGGGTTAGTGCGGGTGTTTTCTCGGAGTCCCTGAACATCGCAAGATCGTATCGACTCCCGGACGCTGCCAGCGTCTTTCAAGCGGTAATACTCGCCATTCGCGAAGCCTGTCGCCAAATCAAGTCACACACAAATACACTACCAAGGCAAAGAATCGCTATTTTAATCGATAGCCAAGCTGCTATCAAAGCCATTGCCTCGGAAACCATTTCCTCGAAATTAGTACTAGAATGCCGACAGGAGCTGGCCTCGCTAGATGGCCAATGCATGGTGACCCTAGTCTGGGTTCCAGGTCACAGCAACGTTGATGGCAACGAACATGCTGACGAACTGGCCAGGCGAGGCTCAGCCCTTCAATGCTCACTTGCTGAACTTGTTCACACCCCGCTCGGAGCAATTAAGGCAAACATCTCCTCAATCTTTCTTAGAAAAGCTAACCTTAAATGGTCTAGGTTAACGAACTGCGTCATATCCAGAAAGATGTGGCCTAACTACAACAAGACCAAAACAACCGCCCTATTAAACAGAACGCGCAAAGACATTGCCCGTATAATCGCGATAATCACGGGACTCTGGCCGGTAGGAGAGCACGCAGCCAAACTAGGTATCCCATATAATACACACTGCCGTAGTTGCAACATAGTCACCGAAAACGAAACAATTATCCACTACATGTGCAATTGTCCAGCACTAGCTAGGGCTAGACATCAAGCATTAGGCAAACCCTTCTACAATTCACTTGAGGAGATCTCGGTTAAGAACATAAATGAGCTAATCCTCTTCTTAAACTCCACAGGCTGGCTCTAGATTGTCTTCACCAACGCACATCAACATCCAAGGTCGCATGAGTCGTGGTATCAAAACGACACAACTGTGCTAATTGGGTCTCTGTTTTTACAGAACCGCCACTTCTACCTACTTACCCTAGCCAATAGCGTAATAAGAAATGGAACACTTACCGAACTTAAGGAAGAAATAAAGAAACTTAGACCTAAGAAGGCTCCTGGATACGACCTAATTACGGGAGAGGTTCTTAAAGCCCTACCAATAAAAGCTCTAATTAAGCTTCTGTTCATTATAAACGCCGCACTTAGACTAGAATATGTTCCCAGTCAATGGAAGGTCGCCGAAATCATAATGGTCCTTAAGCCTGGAAAACCGCCGAATAAAACAAACGTCTTATAGACCGATTTCGCTTCTTCCAATTATATCCAAGGTGTTCGAGAGAATATTGATTAGGCGAATACAGCCGATAATAGAAGAAGGGCATCTCATTCCGGATCATCAATTCGGATTCAGAAGTAAGCATTCTACAGTTGAACAAGTGCATAGAATAACACATGTTATCGAAAAGTCACTTAAAGCAAAAAAGATTTGTTCAAGCGTATTCCTTGACGTCTCTCAAGCCTTTGACAATGTCTGGCATGAAGGCTTAAAGTTTAAATTACGACAAGTTCTGCCAGAGCACCTATATAATATTTTGAAGAACTACCTTAGGAATAGACTATTCCGCGTCAAATGTGGAAATGAATTTTCAGATTTTAAGGAAATAATGGCTGGGGTGCCGCAAGGAAGCGTTCTTGGTCCAGTCTTATATCTATTATACACCCGTGATATACCGCAAGTGAATTTAAATCTCAGTACTCTTAGAAAAGACAGTAGGCTCCTTTTTAATATTGCTAAAAGCTCCCGTGAGACGGCCGATTGGGACTCCTATAAACTGTCTCTCAGAAAATACAAAATCTCACTGAGGAAGGAGCAACGACGTTCCTGGAGACTTTTCTGCGAAGAGTCCTCGGAAGCTTCCAGGTTGCGGAAAATCCTCTCTAAAAGCCCTTCTATACCCAGCTTCCTTTTGCATCCGGATGGTCACTGGACCTCCTCTGCTGAGGAATCCATTGACATCTTACTGGATACTCACTTTCCTGGTAGCTCCCCTGTTGCTGTATCGCAAGTGGGAAATCCCCCCCCTCAACCTTGCAGCAACTCTTTAGTCTTGATAACTACAGAAAAGATCCGATGGGCCATGCGCCGCTTCAAACCCTTCAAGTCCCCAGGACCTGACGGTGTTATTCCAGCTGAAATTCAGCAATGCGAGGATATTGTGCTTCCATGGCTCAAAGTCATCTTGTCGGGCTGACTAAATCTGGTCTATATTCCCAAACTTTGGACCGAGGTTGAAGTCATATTCATATCTAAGGCAGGGACGAGCTCGCACGTGGAACCAAAGGATCTCCGACCTATCAGTCGATCGTCCTTTCTGCTTAAAACTTTAGAAAGGTTAATTGATATCCATATTCGGCAAAGTATTAGCCCAGCTCTGCTCTCGCCGTCCCAACATGCGTACTGCAAAGGCAAATCGGTTGAGACAGCCTTACATTCGCTTGTGCGCACCATCGAAAAATCCTTGAGCATCAAAGGATACACCATTGTGGCTTTCCTTGACATTGAGGGAGCTTTTAACAATGTCAAACCAAAGGCGATTACGGACGCACTTGTAAATCTTAAAGTGGATGTTTCGCTCGGAGTGTTGATCAATCAATTGCTTACATGCAGGATTATTAACACACAGCTGGGCGGAGCATCGGCCAGAAGAATTGCTCGCTGCGGTACACCTCAAGGTGGAGCCTTGTCACCTCTTCTGTGGATCCTGGTAGTTAATGAACTACTGATGGACCTGGATGCGTCAGGTTGTAGAGTGATCGCCTACGCTGATGACATTGCTATTGCTGCCTCCGGTAAACACCCGGACACTCTCAGGGATATCCTCCAATATGCTCTCCTTCGGCTCACCAAATGGGCCTCCAATTGTAGACTGGGGGTTAACCCCCATAAAACGGAACTCGTTCTCTTCACGAGAAAATATAAAGTTCCCCTCATAGACCCTCCTTTGATAAATGACACCAGTCTCACCTTCCCTTATCTGGGTCTTATTTTGGATAGGAAATTAAACTGGAAGGCCAATCTACTAGAGCGCGTTAAGAAAGCTAATGTAGCTCCCTATTCCTATAAAAAGGCTATAGGTAGGAGCTGGGGTATTAAACCTCAAATCACCCATTGGCTATACGTCTCCGTTATCAGGCCTATACTACTATATGGCGTGATCGTGAAAGGGCTGTCCACCTCACTCAACTAGCTAAGGTGCAAAGATCTGCGTGCATCTGCTTCAGTGGTGCACTGAGAACTACTCCCTCCGCGGCACTGGACATTTTGTTCAACCTGCTACCCTTAGATATTTTCGGCACTCAGATGGCTGCCTGTGCGGCCATCCACTTGAAAGCCTCCTCTCAGTGGTCTAGCTATCGCTTTAGCCACTCCTCGATCCTTGATCTTCTCAACTTCAAACACGAAAACACGGACTACACCCCGCCGAAACTGAGATTTGACCGTAACTTCCGTACGAGCATCCCTAACCGGGATGTATGGGACACTTCCCCCCCTGTCGATGGTAGTTCGGTTCACTTCTTTACCGATGGATCTAAGACGGAGGGTGGGGTGGGTTGTGGTGTTTTCTTCGAACAGCTCAATCTGAGCATCTCTTTCCGCCTCCCTGATCATTGTAGCGTTTTCCAGGCGGAAATCATGGCGATTAATGAAGCCCTGTCCTGACTGAAATGTAATGTACTATCTGTCAGGGATATTAGCATTTTCACTGACAGCCAAGCGGCAA
Source organism: Brachypalpus laphriformis (assembly GCA_945910035.1). Taxonomy (NCBI): domain Eukaryota; kingdom Metazoa; phylum Arthropoda; class Insecta; order Diptera; family Syrphidae; genus Brachypalpus; species Brachypalpus laphriformis. The sequence goes on along the minus strand of OX246753.1, from coordinate 290,791,807 downwards.
TCAAGTCTCTGGAATCGTTTTCCTTCACTTCAAAGGCCGCCTTAAACTGTCGTCTATCTCTTATGGAGATGACAGAGCAGTTCAACATTCACCTATGCTGGGCGCCGGGCCATAGAGACATTCCAGGTAACTGCAGGGCTGACGACCTCGCCAGACAGGGTACCACTCTAAGGATTTTGGCTGAAAGGCAAGCCCTGGGTATGCCCCTCGCTGCATGTAAGTATCTACTAAAGCTGAACGCTATTAGCACGACCAACCTCAGATGGGGAAACGGCTCAGCGTGTCACATTTCGAGACAGATCTGGCCTAAGCTGGATCAAAAACGTAGTGCCGATCTGATCAAGTTAAAGCGTACACAAATCAGCTGCGTTGTCGGTGTTCTCACTGGACACTGTCTTCTTCTTCTTCCTTTTATCAGCGAGGCTATGATCCGAAAACAAGGGATCACAGCCCTCCCACTTCACCGCATTTCTACTGATCCGCCTGTGGGGTTCGCCCATTTGACCTCAGAAAATATCGGCAGGCCTGCCGATTTTGGATCACTCGGTTACTGAGGCCAATGAAATGCCGATGTCGTCGCATTTGTCTGATCCAGGCGTTTATAGGCCTACCTTTCCTAAATCGCGATGTCTTTGGAACGTGCATAGATATTGCCTTTTTTACAGGCTTCAAATGATCTCTTCTTTGAAAGTGGCAATACCAGCTGAGCCAGTCGCGCTCTAATTTTTGTACGATGGTTTCCTTGATGTGAAAGCTTCCACGGATCTTCGAACTTCTTATTCGATCAAGCTTTGTCACTCCTGCTGTCATGCGAAGCATCTTCATCTCAGCTGCCGTTAATTTACTCTCATACTTTTTGTACATCGTCCAACATTGTGAACCGTATGTGAGCGCTGGACGTACAACTGCGGTGTAGAGCCTTCCTTTTAAATTAGGGGGCATTTTTCTGTCACAGAAGATAGCGGAATTTTCTCGCCACTTCATCCACCCTACGCTTACACGATGATTGATGTCGTCATCACAAGTTTCTTTGCTATTGATCATAGATCCCAGATATTTGAACTTTTCGCACTTGGGAAGCACTGTTCCATTCAAATAAATGTCTGGAATAGGCCTGAGTGGATCAGAGAACGGGCAGCACAAGTACTCTGTCTTTTTTGAACTAATGCGATACCCATTTCCCTCCAAAACGTCCACCCACACATCAAGTGATCGTTGCAGGGATGTAGGATCCTCACTTATGATGGCTTCATCATCAGCAAAGAATAACTGATGTACCTTGGGGTCCATCACTTTACCTTCAAGCAGATAATCAAGGACTGTAATAAAGAGCAAAGGACTTAAAACGCTTCCCTGGTGCACCCCGACTTTGATTGGGAACTCTTCTGTTACTCTAGCGGGGCATCTTACTAGTGTCTTTGCTCCTTCGTACATGTCCATGATCATCTGTACATAGGTTTCTGGAACCCCTCGATGTCTTAGCGCCACCCATATCAGATCACGTGGTTGTCTGTCGAATGCCTTTTCAAAGTCAACCAATACAATATGCAAATCCCTTAAGGAATCACGATGTTTTTCCATTATGATCCTTATACTTTGGATTGCATCTGTGATTGATTTACCCGAGACAAACCCGCACTGATCATCAGATAGCCGTATTATTTTTCGCAGTCGGCCACCTAATACCCGCTCAACGATCTTCATGGTGTGTGACATCAGCTTGATCGAACGGTAGTTATCACAGTTTCGCGTATCACCCTTTCCTTTGTATACAGGAAGGAGGTAACTTTCCCTCCATTGATTCGGCATTGGATCACCTCTCACGAATTTGGAGATGAGAATTCTGAGCCATCTGAACCCGATGTCTCCCATCTTTTTCCAGAACTCAGAGGGTATTTCGTCTGGCCCAACCGCTTTTCGTTTTTTGGAGTATTTGACCGCCTCACTAACTTCTTCGACTGTAATGTCGGGTATTTCTTCACAGTTAGGGGTGGCTCTTGGAAAGTATAGCCGGGGAAACTGTTCATTTAAAAGTTCTTCACAATACTGCCGCCACCTCTGCAGAATTTTGTCGTCATCCACAAGATGGTGGCCATGAGCATTGCTAATGAACTTTGGCGAACGAATCTCCTGAGTATTGTTCCTTCTTTGGGCGGCTATTTTGCAGATAGTGGCGCTCTTGTTCATATTGTTTGCATCAGCAACCGGGGAAAATATTTTCTCCAGCTATCGATACAGGCCCTCCGTACTCTCTGCTTGAAGCTGGGCGCACTTCTTCTTCACTTTTTTCTTGCAGCATCTGTATTCCATTTCGAGGCGAGCTTTTTCGTCATTATTATTAGAGGGGCACTTTGACCAAGCTTTGAAAGCCGCTTTCTTCTCATTTATCACTTTCTTAGCTGTTGATGGTGGCCTTTTGAAGCTCCTAGCAGTGATTTGGCCTTATTTAAGCAAGTTCGCTGTAGGGAATCCCACTTATTTTGTGCTTCATCCTCAGCTCCGTTGATGGTGTGAGAGAGGTAATTTTTCATTACGAAAACAAAAGCTTCGCCTTTTTCTTTGTCCAGATTGTACCACTTGATTTTCTCAGAGACCCTTGTTTGTTTGCTTTTCTTTGGTGTTTTCATAAAAATTTCTGTTAGTAGGAGACGGTGTTGCCGAGCGATTGCCTCTCCCAGGATCACTTTGCAATCTTTTACCCGAGGCTTCATGAAACTGGCTACCAAATGGTAGTCAATCTGAGTTTCATCTCCACCACTGCTGTAAGTGATCAGGTGTCGGCTTTGTTTGATGAACATGGTATTTAACACGATAAGACCGTGTGATTTGCACATGCTTAGGATGTCTTCATCAGGAAGGTTCCTGGTGCCATATCCTAGTCCTCCATGGCAGTCTTCATTGTCTTCGTTTGATTTCCCGACATGTCCATTCAAATCTCCTCCAACAAACAGAAATTCTTCCTTTGGGATGTTCTTAAGGAGATTGTGGAAATCTAGCCAAAATGCATCTTTATCTCTCTGATTGTACCCATCATGGGGAGCATATGCACTGACAATATTCCACACCTCTCCTTGTATTACTAGTTTGAGAGACATCAAACGGTCGCTGGACTTCGAAATGCTTAAGACGTTTTCAAGTAGCTCTGCCGCAAGGATGATACCGATTCCGTTCTTAGCCTTTTCCGTTCCGTAGTAGAACATCTTGTAATCTTTTGTCCTAACGTCCAAGAAACGCGCCCGATTCCCGGTGTTTTTCCATTTCGTCTCTTGGACACACAACATGTCCACGCGCCTTCTATTCATCATCTCTTCCAGCTCGTAACTTCGACCGGTCATGCTTCCAACGTTCCAACTCGCGACCCTCAAATTGCGTCCAAACTGTTTCATTATTTTGCTAGCCCCCGGAATCCGTATAGCTCTGACCCGAACATTTCTGCTCGGTCCAGGATCAGTACCATGCACAGCAGTGGTAGTGCCTGGCGGGGTGGTGCCTTTCGTTTTTGCAAGTATTATCATAATGATACAGTTTTGCAATACAATTTTTCCACCATATTGCGATGGTGTTTGTTATTTGACACGTGCATGCTCCTGTTTTAGTATTGTTTGATCTTTCTTTTATGACACCGGTGATCTCCAGTCGTGTCAACCCACGGACTCGCATGCACACTTGTGGGAGGGTTTTTAAGGTAGTATATGTGTCGCTAGGCTCACTTGGGTGTTATATTGCCTAGATCTGATTTGTCCCCCTTAGTCGCCTTTTACGACAAGCGCTGGTTGTTGGGGGGGCGGGGCGCTGCAGTGATATTCTTAACCCGTCCCTGCACGGGAGACTCACTAGACACTGTCTTATAGGCCAACACGCCAAAAGACTTGGTCTCTTCTCCAACGACTTCTGCCGAAGCTGTAGGGACGAGGAGGAGGAGGAAACCATCCTTCACTTCCTATGCACATGTCCGGCCCTGTCGCATAAAGGAATGCTCCATCTAGGGTCCCACTTCCTTGACGACCTCTGCGATCTGGCGTCCTTGGACGTCATGAGCATCCATCGCTTTGTCAAAAGCTCCGGTTGGTTTTGTTAGTCCCTAAGTGGCCTAATGGTTTGATCCATGGTATCACAAAAGACCTTCACTGGTCTAAGTGTATCTGCACTCTCGTGTGGACAGCCAACCTAACCTAACCTAACCTATACCGCAAGTAGAAGGCACTGAGCTAGCTACATTTGCCGACGACACTGCCATTTTGGCAGTAGGTAAAACGGTCGAAGATAGTACAGAAAAACTGCAAGAAGCTTTGGATAGAGTAAATGAATGGACAAAGGTTTGGCGAATCGCGCCTAATGAGACCAAATCTGTTCATGTAAATTTTACCCTCAGGAAAATAAATAATTTGCCGATCTTTTCAAACTCGGTTCAAATTCCGTTTGCAAACGAGGCTAAGTATCTTGGAATGACACTTGATGCAAAGCTGAAATGGAAAACGTACGTTAAGTAAAAACGCAAAGAACTAGATAATAAATATAGAGAAATGTATTGGTTACTTGGAAAATATTCCAACCTTAATATAGAGAACAAACTGCTTTTATATAAGCAAGTGCTAAAGCCCGTATGGACATATGGTATACAACTCTGGGGTTGTACCAAAATAAGTAATATTAAAATTTTACAAACTTTTGAGAACAAAGTACTAAGAGGTATTATTAATGCGCCGTGGTATATCAGAAACAATATAATTGCCAACTGAATACAATACCGAAAATGTGGGAATCCCACCAGAGCATACGCAAACTCGTTTTCAATACACAATTTATTTTAAATTCATTAAAACATTCTAAAATGTGGACAAATCCAACGATCAACATCTCATCTAACAAAATGGAAAAATATTGCAATAGTTCTATGTGTACACATGCATATGCATGTACATATGTACCTACGCGTATATTCCCAAGTCTCTTAATTGCATGAAGTTTTGACAGCACATGGATATTTCAATTATTAAAATTTACAATATCTTAGATTTAGCACTGATAATGTTTTTTTTTTTTCAATTTTAACTCTAGAAGAGATCGCACACTGAAGATCAAAACATAATCATGGGATAGTGCGCCCATATACTCACACACACATACTATTGCAACGATAACCACTGCTGCATGACTGCTGGCCGTGGTCTCCACTGAAGGAAAATTGTGGGCGATGATTTGATTATTTGTTTTTAGTATTGCTCAGCTTCAGGACAACGCCGTGTTGTCTGGCGTCGTGTGCGCACGCGATCACTGATCTGCACCAAAATAGAGAAAAAAAAAATAGAATAGTCTAACCCACCCCAACCTAATTTAATTTAAAAAGCAATAAATTAAAAAAACAAACAATAAAAAACTAACCTCAACCCACCCGCTCAAGAAAATAAAATAAAAATTAAAATAAAAAATAAATAAATTCCACAATAAACCTAAGTCGCGGGCGCCTAATAACTCTTCAGTGCAGTGAGTGCAGTATTAAAAAAATAAAGAAAAAATAAACAACAAAAAGCCGGGATCCCATCTCTCCCACCCCCACTCACTAGCTGTTGCGCTTCTTCCTCATCGCAATTGTAGCATGTTCCTTACATGCTTCTAGTTGCGATGATTGAGAGAGCGTAACATCTGATGCATAGCGGACCGTGAGTATTCTTCCGAATAGCGGACCTCAGCTGACTGTCGTTTGGGCATAACACCGGCGACAGTTTGCTTTGGAAAACGTACTTTTGGATCTACACTTCACGGCTTCGCTTAGTATCGTCAGAGTTGTATCTTTTTGTGTTTTTATGTTGTAATGATGAGGCAATTTAGGGTTGATTTTACCAACATTCGTGGGCTTCGAACGAATTTCTTCGACTTGTACGCCCACGCTAATTCCTATAAACCAGCTGTTTTGACACTTAGTGAAATACAGGCAGTTGAAGAATCATCTGATTTGAAGCTGCCTGGATATAACTTAGTTTCATTATTCTTTCCCCATTGCGGCCTTGCCATTTATTTTCGTAGTGATATAGCTTACCAAGTTCCACCACAGTATGACCACTGTTCCAATCCGAAATATAACTACAAATGGCTAAAATTTTCCGTCCGTAAGCAAATAATTCACTACTGCTTTCTTTACAGAAGCCCTAGTGCGGATAGCAACTCAACTTTTAACGAGTTTGATGCGTTGTCCGATTCCATCACACGAATTGTCTCCATGTATCCTCATACTGAAATCGCCATTGCGGGCGATTTCAATATACACAATTCGGAGTGGCTTCGAAATTCTGGCCAGACAACACCCGACGGAAGGTATGTTGAACTTTTTGCTGAGATAACCAATTTGACTCAGCTTGTAAATGAGCCTACATGCATACCGGACATTGTAAGTCATCCCGCCAACACGCTGGACTTGTTTCTTACTTCGCACCCTGATAAATACATCATTGATGTTTTAGCGCCTCTAGGCCGGTCCGACCACAATATCGTATCAGCTAATTTCTCGTACTCTGATCGCACAGTTAAAGAAAAAAATCCTAAAAGAAAAGTTTGGCGTTACGAGAAAGCCAACTGGGACGGCCTAAATAGTTTCTTTAGGAGATTTAACTGGTCGCTATGCTTCCTCGATAGTGACGTGGATGCAGCCGCTGATATGATTACTCACACCATTCTCTTAGGTATGAATGACTATATTCCTAACAGAATAAAGTGCATTAAACCTAAGGTAAACTCGTGGTTTGATCAGAGCTGCAAAGAGGCTATCAGGTTAAAAGAGGTAAGTTTTCGGTCTTATAAAGCCAACAATTCCGAGGAAAACCGAAAGAAGTTTAAACAAGCCAGAAATGACTGCAATGTCCACATTCGACGTGTAAAATTCTTACATGACCAAAAATTGAGGCAACAAATTCTACAATGTCCTAAAGGTAGCAAACATTTTTTGGTCATTCGTCAAAAATATTAAAAATTCTGCCTCGTCTGCCATCCCAACACTCATTTACAATAACGTTCCAGCTGTCAGCTTCTTAGACAAGGCCAATCTGCTTGCTGCTCACTTTGCAGCGAACTCCACCCTGCCAGATAGTGCTTTGTCTCCACCTGTACTTGAGAACGTCGAATTTTCCATGGGACAAGTCCACTTTCGCACTCGTACAGTTGCAGGAGTACTCAAAGGTCTTAACATACACAAATCCGCTGGTCCAGATGGTACCCCCCCCATAGTTCTGAAGAGGTGTTCTTCCACGCTGGCAAAATCTCTGCGTAAGCTTTTCCACCGATCCTACTCTTCGGGGCTCCTTCCGAGTAGATGGAAAGCAGCATTTGTCCAGCCCGTCCCTAAAAAAGGCGAATCTTCCTTCCCGTCCAATTACAGACCCATTGCACTTACGTCCCTTCTTTCCAAGGTCATGGAAACGCTGATAAATCGTCAGCTTATGAAATATCTTGAATCACGAAAACTCCTCAATGACCGGCAGTATGGTTTTCGTAGAAACAGGTCCACTGGTGATTTGATGGCATATCTCACCGAGAAGTGGAACCAATCTCTCCATCACTTCGGCGAAACAAAGATGGTTTTGCTCGATATTTCTAAGGCATTTGACAGGTTTGGCATCAGGCTCTTTTGTCGATAATGCGTGCATATGGCATCGATGAGTCTCTTCTTCAATGGATTAGAAATTACCTTTCAGACCGTTCAATACAGTTTGTCTTGGATGGTTTGAAGTCTGCAATTCACCATATATATGCTGGTGTTCCCCAGGGCTCCGTTTTGTCTCCGACTCTCTTTCTCATTCTTATAAATGACCTCTTGTCTGCTACTTCTAATCCAATCCATTCCTTCGCTGATGACAGTACTCTCAGTTTTTCATATTCGTTCCTGCTCTTCGGTCGTGGATGAAGAACGACAACGTATGTTAAACAAATTAAATTCCGACCTGGACAGCATAATCAAATGGGGTTCAACCAATAGAGTGAAATTTAATGCATCCAAAACACAATGCTGTCTTCTGTCACTCAAGCGAAACCAAAACACCCAACCATTATCCATGAATGATACTTGCATCGCTGAATCCGAAAGACTTGCCATTCTCGGTATGTATATCAATAACCATCTTCGATGGAACGATCCCATATTCGAGGTCGCCAAAAATGCTGCTAAATGTCTAGGATTCCTTAAGGGGTGGAAAAAATATTATATCCCATCTGATCTGGCCATTCATTCGCCCAAAGCTGGAATATAATGCCCACATCTGGTCTGGTGCACCCAAGACCGTTCTGCACATTCTAGATAGGGTAAAGAACCGCGCGTTAAAACTTATAGGTGATAGAGACATTGTGAACTCCATAGACTCACTTGAACATCGTAGAAATAGCTCATATCCTTCCCTATTTTATTGCTTTTTTATAAAAATGCTCCAGCGAAATAGCCAGTTGCATTTCTCCCCTTCAAAACTTCACCCGCAATATGCGTCATGCTTCGAATGCACATCAGTTCACCCTCAAGCCCAACTTCGGACGTTCTGTCAAATATAGGGATTCGTTTACAAGCCGAACAACACGTTTGTGGAACGAACTACCAGCCTCTGTATTTCCAAATCATTACAACCTTCAAACAATTAAAGCCAACGCAAACCGGCATCTTCTTCGTTCCTCTCCCCCCTTTTCCTATCCGCCCGTGCCCTGAGCATCAGTATAAGGGTATTAATAATTCCTTCGGCTCGCGCATATTATAAAAAAAAAACGCAGAACGATGTTTTATACCTTAAATGAATTACCGGTGAATTTACTAAATTCATCTATTTTTAATTTTTTTTTAATCCGGAGAGCCAGTACTACGCCTCGGCTGTGGACTCAATATTTACAGATGGAAAATTCGATCTCTTTATGCCACTTAGACCTTGAATTTCGGAAAATCCCCTTTTATCTCGCATCTAGGCAAAATAATGAATAACTGTGCAAAATTTCAAGTACCTACGTCTAGTAGTTTTCGAGAAACGGTGTTCACAAGGAAAATTGACTTTGCTTTTATAGTATTTAAAGATAAGATAGTTAGGAACGCAACTTGTGCATTTCTCACTGGAATAACACCCAAGGTCTCAGAAAATTTGAAAGAGCTATCCAACCCTTCCAAAAAGGCAGTTGATATCCTTAAATATAACAGAAACGACAAAAGAAGGCTTGTGCGCTTTCATACCGGTTACTGTCTATTGAAATACCACCTTAACAAACTGAGAATCTCGGAGGATATCACCTGCTGCCTCTGCCTTGAAGTGGGTGAAATCGCAGAACACATACTATGTGAGTGTGCAGCTCTGTGTAGAATCAGGAGAAGCTTTTTCTTTAACCCTCTCAGTGGATTTTTTGTTATAATAAGCGAATAAATTATTTGGTGACCACCATTAGGTAATTGGGTTCCGCTGAGTTAAAATCGGTAGATAAAAAGTACATACGAGGTCTAATTTGGGAGGTATGAGGTGTCCCATATATGGGACAAAGCACCAGAAGGTATTATTTATTCGTTTTTTTTAGTACATGGGAAGAATGTTTTGCTGTAATGGTTTAAAGAGAAAAAATAACAAATCTAATACTTCGTAAAGCGTCTATTTATATTAAAATAATACAAACGACTACAGATTAGAAACTAGGTTTTTTTTTATAAAGTATGGTATGCCAAAAAACAATTTCGTTCACGGTTCAGGCATAAATATATCTTGTATTTCTCGCATAAAATAAATGACTTGTATTCACAGGCGGCTTTCTTACATCTTCTTACATAATGTTTTTTTTGGGAAGGGATCGCATCAGACAATCAGTCGTGTACTCCATCCAAGCAGCAATAGTGGTCAAATCAAGGAAATGTGTGATAACGCGCAAAGTCCATTTCTTTGACCTGATGAAAATCCGATAATACTGGAGCATCTGATCCAGAAGATCGACTCCACCCATATTTTCATTGTAAAACTTAATAACTTCTGGGCGATCGATTTCGACATAAGTATGTGTTTTTTTGTCGACACGCTTTGCTCTATCAGTGCTGCCAATCCCGATAAAGTTAGATCCCATATTTACACTCTTGTTGGCATACCATTTTGTCAAGATTACCTTTCCGTCTCGGCTTATACATTGATCAGATGCTCCACGACCTTTCTTTTTTAGTTCCGTATCAGACAGCAATGGTGTATTTGGGAATCTGTTCAGTCTAACTGTCCCAGCACTAAATATTTTTCGCTCTAGTAGAACCTCAAAGACTGCATAGGAAGAAAAATAGTTGTCGAAGTAAAGCTTGCGACCTATCACATTTGCCGGTATACGCTGGGCTAGATGCAAAACAATTGCAGAACTAAAACCAATTTTTTTCACCATCTCGTTATCTAATGGAGTGGTAGATCCTTGGTACAGAATAAAATCATAAGGTATTCCACTTTTATCGTATAGAACGAAGACTTTGATACCGCACGGATGTGGTTTTGATTTAGTGTACAAAAACAAACAAATATTTGGCACAACAGCTCTTTAAAGTGCCAGGGCCTAGCTTCTCGTAACCACTCATGTTGTGTGCTGTATATTTTTCATACGAATAGAAGGGACCTACAGTTTAATGCCGACTCCGAACGGCGATTTGAGAACCTTTTCCTTGACAACAATATTCTCGGATGTTTCTCAGACGCTCACGAGAGGTGGGACCGTGAAAAAACTTTTTGGTGTTTTCTGGGATTCGAACTTGGAACCTCATGCGTAGTGATCCGACACACTAATCACTTAGGCGGTCCGATATCTCACAACACGGTTGGGTTGGCCTTAACCATCAAATTGTGGCTTAGGTACATACCTTTTTCGCAAAATGGGCCAGCATGTGGCCTGAGTGAAAAGGATAATTCATCACATCCCATCACTAACCACTTACGCCACGGCGCCCCCGCTTTATGTACTCCTCTATGTTCATTTGACCCTTAAATGGAATGATTTGCTCATCTATACATAGATTTTCCTCCAATTTTTGATCAAGACAACGTATACGAACTGCTTCAATTATGAGCCGCGCCTTTAATAATAAGTAAAACGACAAGATAGAATTACATAATAGAAAAGTAGAAGTACCAATATTTATTTTAAAAAGACGATCTGCACAATTTGGGGCGCGTTCATTGGCATCAACAAGGTGAAGATGGTTTCGGATGGAAAAAAATCGTTTCAAGGACATATTGTCAGTGAAAAAAGATATTCCTATATTTTTATTCCAAAACATGTGCATTCGAGGGGATTTCAGAACTCTATTCATTAAATGGATAGCAAAAACTGTTTTGATCTCTGTTAGTGTACACTGCTTAAACATTGGATTATTACGTACAGCATATATGCATGTTTGTATACTTGTGGACATTTTAAAAAAATCTTGTGTTAGATATCGAGAGAAATAAGAAAATGCATTATCGATCTCGACTTCTTCATAGTTTTTGTCGTTAGTAAAAGTAGTGTTAGGTCATTCGGTATTCCGCACATGTCGCCATTGCATTATGTCCTTAGACGTAAAATTAACGGAAAAGCCGGGGTTGGGAGTGGTACTGCTGACATAGATGTTGCTGAATCAGTTGTAAGTAAATTGATGTACGTTTCGTCTATAGAATTGAAGGTAGCTGATGAAATTTCTTCGAGTATTTCTCCGTCAACAGCACCGAGTTCTTCAACATCATTTGGCTCTTCATGCGACGGCAGCAAACTTTCTTCGATTGCTGGCTGCATTTGCATCATTCCATAATCGATTTTATCAGAATTTCGGTCATCATTACCAAATTCTGACAATTGATCCAATATTTGCATAATTTCTTCATCTGAACAACCCTTTGAACCTATTTCCTAAATGCGAAAATTAATATAATATTGTGATGCTTTGTCCCATATCTGGTACATCGATTTTTAACGGTTACAACCGTTGTAAATCTATGTCCAATATCTGGGAAATTCATTTCTTGGAGCCTTACTTACCACTCTAAAGGGTTTTTCACAGAAATGTTTACTTAACATCACTTAAGAATCCTTTCCACGAAGGTATTCTTACAAAAATTTAAAAAATTTAAAATACACAGGTCACTAACACCAAATCAAAACTAATTATTTCGCACTTGAAAAAAATACGCGAAGTACATCCACGAATCTCGATGTGACATTTGCTCAAAATCTAAAATGACATCTGAATGCGTCTACTTCGTTATCTGATTTTCGCCGATTTTTGAATTTTCAGTGAATGAAGCTAACAAGAAATTGTTTTTGCTTTAAAAGTCGCCACTTAATGGTGTCCCATATATGGGACAAATTCACTGAAAGGTTTAAGGAGATCATATCTCCAACAGACTTAAGGAACTTCTCCTCAGCTGTAAATATCGCTTTCACAAAGAGAGTAGAATTACTGCTGTCCTAAAAGTTGGCCCATGGCACAATAGATCTTTCTGGTCGCAGGGTCTATACGCCATTTGGGCGTGGCCACTTAAAATAAGAAAAAAACTAACCTATCCTTTATGAAGTCATTAATTCAAACAATGACTTCGAATTTATTACTTACTGCAATTTGATTCCAAAGCGCTAAGCTAGTATTTGGAACAATCTCTGCTATCACAACACAGTATGATGACGGTTTGGGATTTTCCAAACAGGCATCGTAGTCATCTAGCTTAAATAACGGTGGCATTGCTCTATAAGCCGTCACTACATAGATTAACTTTTCAAATTAAATTCTTCAGCAAGGACGATTCGTTTCGACAACTTACTATTAAATTGGCACATCGTGCCAATAGGACACATAACGATCACTAATACAGCAAGTAGTTTCATCTTTTATCACTTATGGGTTTAACTTATTTAAAATTAAAAAACTGCCCCCAAGGACGTCACTCGTTTGCAAATAGTAATATACATAAAATAATTTTGATAAATACTGAGCACCTAAGATGATAGGATAAAAGCAATGTATCGGGATTGCGACAAAACTTGCAACTGATAGAAAGAATCATTCGAGATGTTTAATGCCTGACAGAAAAAAGTTTATAATATACAGTATACAACTCCTTTATGCATAATAAATACATGAAATTCGTCAAATACTTAATACTAACTTTAAGTGCGGGTCAAGAGTAATACGTACCCGGACTCGGACTTACTTGATAAACTTTGACATGTGCTGTTAAAAAACAATTTGTGACGAAAATGAGATGGGCAATCTGATGCCGATATGTATGGCATTCATAAATAAAAGTTATTTCAGATGCAATATTTATTTGAATACAGTAGATAGTGGATATAAAAAAAACTCACTTATAAGGCAAACGTTTAGATAAATGAATTAGATTAGATTTAAGAGACTTTATTTTTAAATTTCAGATTGTTTTGCAATGAGTTACAAACTTCAAAATATTGACAAAAAATTGACGTTCAAAATTTTTTTTTTTTTTTTTTTTCCGAGGGTAGGTGAAAATCTTCAACAAGACACTATGAGGATCGACAGCGCGTGCTCATAGTAGTGTGGGATTCTTACCCACTAAAAAACCTCCCTTCAAAACACACTTGTTTTTATTTTTACTACAACTAAGTATTCGACTTATCAAGTAGTTTTCGTTTCGCGAAATAATGACGTTTTGCAGGTACCTTCCCATTGGAAGTTCCTGCCAGTTCCGCAGTTTAGACGCGGTTACTTATCGCGCTAGGTCTAAAGGTTTGGTTCTTTGTAGACGGCGCAGTAAATTTCTTTCTTCCAAAAGTTGGAGGACTGTAATATTTACGTGACTTTCTAGTCGACTTCTATGCTTTCTCGCGTAGGTTTGAATTTCGTCTTCGATTGTTTTAATGCCAAGGTCTCTGTGGATATCGCTATTTCTGATATACCATGGCGCATTTACAATACCTCTTAGCACTTTGTTTTCAAAAGTTTGTAAAATTTTAATATTACTTATTTTGGTACAACCCCAGAGTTGTATACCATATGTCCATACAGGCTTTAGCACTTGCTTATATAAAAGCAGTTTGTTATATATATTAAGCTTGGAATATTTTCCAAGTAACCAATACATTTCTCGATACTTGTTATCTAGTTCTTTGCGTTTTTTCTTAACGTGCGTTTTCCATTTCAGCTTTGTATCAAGTGTCATTCCAAGATACTTAGCCTCGTTTGCAAACGGGATTTGAACCGAGTTTGAAAAGATCGGCAAATTATTTATTTTTTTATAAGTAAAATTTACATGAACAGATTTGGTCTCGTTGAGTGCGATTCGCCAAATCTTTGTCCATTCATTTACTCTATTCAAAGCTTCTTGCAGTTTTTCTGTAGTATCTTCGACCGTTTTACCTACTGTCAAGATAGCAGTGTCGTCGGCAAATGTAGCTAGCTCAGTGCCTTCTACTTGCGGTATATCACGAGTGTATAATAGATATAAGACTGGACCAAGAACGCTTCCTTGCGGCACCCCAGCCATTATTTCCTTAAAATCTGAATATTCGTTTCCACATTTGACGCGGAATAGCCTATTCGTAAGGTAGTTCTTCAAAATATTATATAGGTGCTCTGGCAGAACTTGTCGTAATTTAAACTTTAAGCCTTCGTGCCAGACCTTGTCAAAGGCTTGAGAAACGTCAAGGAATACGCTTGAACAAATCTTTTTTTCTTCAAGTGATTTTTCGATTACATTTGTTATTCTATGCACTTGTTCAACTGTAGAATGCTTACTTCTAAATCCGAATTGATGATCAGGGATGAGATGCCCTTCTTCTATAACCGGCTGTATTCGCCTAACCAATATTCTCTCGAACACCTTGGATATAATTGGAAGAAGCGAAATCGGTCTATAAGAGGTTTTTTCATTCGGCGGTTTTCCAGGCTTAAGGACCATTATAACTTCGGCGACTTTCCATTGACTGGGAACATATTCTAGTCTAATCGCGGCGTTTATAATGAACAGAAGCTTAATTAGAGCTTTTCTTGGTAGTGCTTTAAGAACCTCTCCCGTAATTAGGTCGTATCCAGGAGCTTTCTTAGGTTTAAGTTTCTTTATTTCTTCCTTAAGTTCGGTAAGCGTTGCATTTCTTATTACACTATTGTCTATATACGACGTATTTATATTTTCAATAAGAGCTTGTCCATCAAACGGTTTGAAAGTTTCTTCCAGGTGGGCGGCAAAAACTTGCGCTTTCTCTTTATCATGCCTGGCCCATTCGTCTTGATTTTTCCTAATTGGCGCGGCTTGAATTTGAGGTTTTTTAATACCTTTTATAGCCTTCCAAAGCGAATAGTTAGAATCTTTTTCTGCCGTTAAGCTTTCTAGGTAAGTTTGTATTTCATTATTCTTAAGGTCTTTAATAGAACTTTTTAGTGAGTTGCACAAACGGTTAAGATGTGCTTTATGTTGCGGAGCCCGAGTTTGTTGCCATCTTTTACGCGCCTTTCTCTTCTCCTTAATCATCTCTTTTATTTCCTGCGGATAAATTTTAATGTAACTGGCCGGGGTTCTCCTTAGGTTGGGAGTATTCTTCCACGCGGCATCCTGTAAGATTTCGACGAAGCGATCTACTTCAACTTCAAGTTCATAGGGCGTTTTAAGTGATACGCTCAGCTCAATATTTGCTTCAATATCTTTTTTAAAGCCGTCCCAATTAGTTTTCGCGCCAGTTAATCTGGCCGGTCCTACTTTTTTAATCAAAGCTTCGCTTATCGTCATAATGATTGGAGAATGATCAGAGGAGAGATCAAAGCTTTCTTCAACTTTTATACAGTTGCTAGATATTCCTTTAACAACAAAGAAATCAATCAGATCTGGTATCTTTTTTCTATCAGTTGGCCAATATGTTGGTTTACCCGTCGAGTAAAAATCACAACTGAATTGCATACCCGCATTATAAAGCTTTCTACCTTTCTGAGAGGCGTACCTTGAGCCCCAGAAGGGGTGTTTCGCGTTGAAGTCACCACCAATAATAAAATTTGGTTTAAGGAAGTTGAAGATGTTTGTGAAATCACTTTCTTCAAGTTTACATCGCAGTGGACAATATATAGACGAAATGTTGAAAGCAAAATGTCTATTTCTAACGCGTACCGTGCTTACTTGCATTGCTTCTAATTCAATTTTTATTTCCGCTGAGTGTTCGATATTTTCTTTTATAAACAAAGATGATCCGCCTCTGGCTCTTTCCGATGGGTGAAAGGCGTGATATCCGCTATATCCCCTTATCTTAATATTCGATTGCTTTTTCAGATGAGTTTCACAGACCAAGCATATATCAATATCTTTCTCTCGCATAAATATTTCTAACTCGTCGAGTCTTTGTATGAGCCCGTTAGCGTTCCAAGTAAGAATTTTAAGCGTTTCTTTCATATTCTGGTTGAAGTGCGCGTGTTATGAATGTTGTTTTCTAGTGCAACTAGTCTCTCGAAAATTAGTTTATTTGTTTTGCATTGCTCTTCAAGTTTCGCAAGAATTAGGGAAAAAACATTGGATACATGATCTTCAGAACTACCTCTATCACTATTTTTCAATGTCGCAACTTGAGAAGGAGTTTTTACATTAAAGTTTGGACGGTTTCTTGCTTTGATCTCCCGTGAGTTGTCGGTCGTGTACGTACCCTTAACTGTCTTCGCCGCTTGAGCATAAGACTGCACGCCAATATTCGGAGATTTTGCTTCTGTTACCTTATCTCTATTACTTTCGGATTTTTTATCATTAACCGATCTTAAGTTAATATTGACGGACTTTCTATCTTTCGCTGCTTTTTTCGTAGCTATTTTGGGTCTGTTCTTGATTGGTTTCATATTCGGACGCGTCGAATTTTTTAGCGTATCGCGGCGTTTTTGAAGCTCTTTCGCCACTTCGCAACCTCGATAGTTCGCAGGATGTTTTCCCTTGCAATTTATACAAGTGGCTGGGGTTTGCTTGTTTAGGTGACACTCTTCCGAGAGATGTTTACCTGCGCATTTGACGCATCGCGGCTCTTTCTGGCAGTAAGTCTGCGTGTGATTGAAGCCTTGACAGCGCTTACACTGCGGGATCGATCTGGAGGTCTTACGCATGGGTTCGATTTTGACCACGATGTTTAGAATAGTCTTGATACCATATATAATGTCTTTATTTTCGTCTTTATCAAAACTAAGCATGAATAGTGGAAGACCGCGCTTTACCAATTTTTCATGATCTCCCTCCGACTGTTGCTTCTCCTTCTTGATAATATTGACGGCATCAAGAATTTTAAAGCCTTTGTCTTGAAGGTCGTGCATTACATCTTCTTTAGTGCACGAGGGGTGGAGTCCCCTTGCTACAACACGCAGTGGTCTTTCTAACTTATTTTCATAAGTATACCACTGAATCTTTTCGGCATTCAATTTTTTAGATACTGATCGGTAACCGTCGGCATCATCGACATTGATTTTCCACGTATTGTTTCGCAGAGATGTCACCTTAAACTTCGAAGCCAGAGTTCCTTTAAGGAGGCAATGCAACTTATTATAGTCCGTAATTCCAACGACGTTTATCGGTGGCGGAGGACGTAATTTTGGTTGTTGTTGCTTTTCTTGCATCTCCTTGCGCTTTTCATCTTTTTGTGGCTCGACTTCCGGTGAGGAACCAGCTTTTCGTTTTTTGCTAGGTCGTTTCTTTTCGACCCAATTCGTTTCGCGTGTTAGCTCTTCTTCATCCGTCTGGTATTCGCGACTAGGTGAGCGATGTGAGCTAACTGTATTTTCTTTTTGTAGGTACGTGTTTTTTAGGGCATTATTTTCTTGCCTGAGTAAATCTACCTCTTTCTTGAGCTCACGATAGAGTAGCTCCATTTCGCTAAGCTTTTGTACGGAGTACGTCGTTTTCCTCCTCAATGCTTTTAGATTTCGCTGAGTCCCGTTTTTCACGCGTTTGCGCTTCCGGCTGACTTCTTTTTCCGGAGACGTTCGATCTTGTTGGTGGAGATCGAGATACCCTTGTACTTTTTGAGAAGGGATTTATAAGGTGCAATAAATGGCTCTCCCCAGAATCCGTAGAGCCGACCTCCGAAGAGGGTGGATTTTCCAGTTTACCTGGACTGCCACCTGGGGTATTTAAATCTTTTGTTTTGTTCATTGCATGTTTTTTGTATACGCCATACTCGGTATACGGAGGGTGGATTTTAGTCGCCTCTTACGACAGGCATGCCTACCTCGGGTATATTCTAACCCCTACCCGAAGGGGGTAGGGGGTTCAAAATTATCATTTTAATTCGATACATTTTCGTTAATTGATTTTGAAGCAGTTCGTAACACGGTGATAAGTAGCACTTGGTTTCCTAAACTTTTCCACCATCGGACTTTCCTTTGATGGTGGAGTACGCAACCAAATCGACCATGTGCTAATCGACGCAAGGCATGCGTCCAACATGTTGGATGTGCGCACTTTTCGAGGGCCCAACGTCGACTCTGACCATTTTTTCGTTGCAGCTAAATTCAGAGGCAGACTGTCCAATAAGAAGACGCTGCGAGCCGCCGCGAAGAAGAAAGTTAACGTTGGACGCCTTAGCACATCAGAAGGAGTCAGAGCCTACAAAGTGCACCTGTCCGAGAAACTCTGCAGTGCATTCACCAACCACAAACACAAACAAACAGTGGATCAAATACCGCAACATTATCAAGGAGGTGGCCGTGACCACCCTTGGGTACCAGCCACCACCAAAAAGGAGCCCTTGGTATGATGATGAGTGCGTTCAACGGAAGAAGGTGACAGAAGATGCACATAATAAAGCGCAAGACAAGAGCAGCGAGAGAGGAGTACCAGATCAGGAGGAGGGAAAAATACAAATATTTGGCGCAACAGCTCTTTACAGTGCCAGGGCCTAGGGAAGAGAATAAAATTTTGCGTAAAAAGAAAAGGGAGCACACAGCTTCTCAGCTCCAGGATATTGAAGAGTTTCGCGAGCGCAATAACATCCGGAGAATTTTTATCGAAACGCCAAGCAACTGGCAGCCCGGAATACAGGTTCTTCTTAACAACGAAGGGAACTTAGTCACCGAAACGCAGGAAATTATTGATGTGCTTAAGCAACACTTCCAGCAGTTGCTCAATGGGCAACAAACAGAGTGATATGGCAAGACGAGAACCCGCTTCCAGTCAACAATGAACCAATACCACCACACATTATTGCAGAAGTTAGCACAGCCATCAGAAAACTGAAAAACAATAAAGCGGCTGGCTCTGATGATCTCCTAGCTGAACTTTTTAAATACGGAGATGATGTCTTGGTAGAACGCATGCACCAAGTCATTGGCCAAGTATGGATAGAGGGAAGAATGCACGACGACTGGAGTATCAGGTTTGTACGCCCCATCTTCAAAAAAGGCGATCCTATGTCTTGTAAGAACTATCGAGACATATCCCTGCTAAATGTCGCATTTACGATCCTATCCCACGTAGTGTGTGAACGTCGAAAACCTTTCTGCAACACATTAATCGGCACGTACCAGCGTGGCTTCCAGCCAGGCAGATCGAGCATAGACCAAATTTTCACACTAAAGCGAGTCCTGGAAAGACCAACGAATATCGAGTTGAAAGTCATAAACTTTTCATTGACTTTGAAGGGGCTTATGACAGCATTCATCGTCTTGAACTCTACCAACAGATGGTCCGATTCGGGATACCGTCGAAACTTAAACAGATGTGTCACGTAACGCTGGAAAACACGCGATGTCCTGTGCCACTTGGAAACCGCTCTTCCGAACTCTACCAAACATGCACGGGATTCCGGCAAGGAGATGTGCTGTCATATGACTTCTTCAATATTGTGCTTGAGCAGATAGTGCGTAGGGCAGATGTAAACGCGGAAGGCACAATCTTTCACAAATTCATCCAACTGCTGGGATACCCGGATGATATTGACATCATCGGAAGATCCCGATAAGCCGTTGTAGAGGCATTTACGGCAATTAAAGAACAGGCGAAACGAGTAGGTCTTGAAGTAAATGAGGACCAGACTAAGTACATGTTGTCAACAAACAAAAAATGATCTGCTCCAAACCTTGGACAGCCATGTGAAGCCACAGTCTTCCCACTAGCCAGCTCTTCATGGGGCTTCACCGGTAGACAGGTTGAGCGCCGTGCTACCGTCCGGTTTAAAAGGGGTACTGGTCTTTGTGGTTGTTTTATTTTTGGAGTTCATATTTGTTCCCACGAGTAACGGAGAAAGGGATGTCAGTCTGTGCAGAGATCCTCAATACACAGATAATGCTAGCTAATTCGGAGGTCGCCAGGTATCCGAATACTCCGTTCGCGACTGAGCTATTTTTGGGATGGGATGGATTGGGATATTTGGGCTACCAGCCAGGTTGATCCTCGGCACGGGTCGTATGACACCTTGATCCAGCCCACCGGAGGGGAGAAGGGGAAAGGAAGGGTTGGGTGCGATGGCTTATGCAGACTTCTACAAAACGCTTTAAACAAGCTCACTGGATGGGCAGTTTGGTGTGGTTTGGGTGTAAACCCCCACAAAACTGAACTTGAACTCTTCTCCAGGAAACATAAAATTCCTTCAGTCGACCCTCCTTCTCTCAATGGTATCAACTTAACTTTCTCTGACACTGCAAAATTGGATCTCATCCTGGATAAGAAATAAAGCTGGAAACCTAATATTCAAGAAAGAGTAATGAAAGCTACAGTAGCACTTTTCTCTTGCAAAAAAGCTATTGGAAATAGATGGGGTTTATAATCCCGAATCACTCACTGGCTCTACATACTCACATACAGAGTGATTGTCTGGTGGACGGCCTTAGAAAAAGCTATAAATCGCGATTATCTAAGTAAAGTCCAGCGCACAGCTTGTCTGCGCATAGGCGGAGCACTACGTACAACCCCCTCTGCGGCACTGGACATTTTGTTTCATCTGGTACCCCTCGATATATTTAGCAAGCAAATGGCAGCGAATGCAGCCGTTCGCCTCGAAGCTACCCAACAGTGGTCAAGAAGGGACTTTGGCCACGCTTCCATTTTGAATAAACTCAAAATCTCCCGAAAACACGGACTACAACATCCCACGTCTGAATTTTGACAAGAACTCCCTCGTCACCATCCCCTCCAGATCACTCTGGAGTCATGATACATTTTTAGAAGATGGGTCAATCCACTTCTACACGGATGTCTCAAAAACCAAGGACGAAGTTGGTGGAAGTGTTTTCTCTGACAGGCTTAATCTTAAGCTCTCATTCCGTCTTCCAAATCATTGTAGCGTGTTCCAGGCGGAAATTTTGCCGATTAAAGAAGTCTTATCTTGGCTTAAGAAAAATGTGATATCTGCTAGAAATATCCGCATCTTTTCAGACAGCCAAGCAGCAATCAAGTCCTTGGAATCGACCTCTAAAAATTCCTTACTAGCTCTAGACTGCCGATCGTCTCTCGTGGAGATGTCTGAGCAGTTCAATATTCATCTGTGTTGGATGCCGGGGCATAGGGACATTCCAGGGAATTGTTAGGCTGATAAACTCGCCAGAATAGGAACAACTATACCCATCCTGCCAGATAAAGGCTCCTTAGGTATACCAATTGCTACTTGCAAACTCAAATTTAAGCTGGATGCTATCGAGAGTACAAATCTTAGGTGGACAAGTGGACCCACATGTCTAGCGACAAAACAAATTTGGCCGAAGCTGGATCTAAAACGTTCTAAGAATTTAATTTCTCTCAGCAGATTGCATATCGGCGGTATAATAGGTATCATCATTGGACACTGTCTAATAGGCAAGCGTGCTGCAAGGCTAGGCGATTTTGCGAACGACTTTTGTAGAAGCTGCATGCCCAACTCTCTCCCGTAGAAGAAAGCTTCACCTAGGAGCCCCCTATTAGAACGACATAGGCGACCTGAAAAACATCGATATTAAGAGCCTCCTACGCTTCATAAGAAGATCAAAATGGTTTAACGAGTAGGTAGGAGAAACTTTCTCCCATGATCCATGTGGTATTACAATGGACCTATTTCTGGTCTAAGTGTGTTGGCGATTCTCTGCTGGCAGCCACTTCAACCTAACCTAACCTAACCTTAGTGTTTTGCAGTAAACTCCAGCTTCTACACCGACATCCATTTTGGAACCGTCAGGCTTCGTTCACACGACGCTTATTCAATTCGATATTGCAAGTATAGAGGATTTATTGAATACGAGACAGTATTTCATACAACGCCTTTTTCCATTCGATTTTTTACGTATTCATCTTGACTCTACAAGACCGGCGCAGAACTACCAAAGCACCGACTACTTAACGAATTCGAGAGAAAACTTTATCCGTGTGAACGACACAATATGAACATAAGCGCCACTGCGTCACGTATTCGATATAATGAGTGCGAGATTTCTCGAATCGTGGTGACAAGTATGAGAAAATAAATTTCTCGATTACGAGATTTTCTTGCATAAGCTCCGTGTGAACAACTTAATTCGAGAAAATTTTTTATACGGTACACGGCTGGCAAACGACTAATAAAGGCCTCGTAGGGGCAGCATCTCCCGATAGGTGTTGGTCCGCTAAGTAACGAGAAAGAGCCACTGCAGCCGAAAACCTAGCAGCTCTGTTAGTAAGCCCTACTCCCACCTCCTCGTGGTGCCATCTGGGGATTTCTTCGGAAATTGCTAATGGGAGAGGACGAATGGCGAGCTTCCTGCGCCAAAAAAACAGGATAAGTGTCGGTTGGTCTGTGGCCCAGCGAGCCGCAACCGTAAAAACAAATCTTGCTCCGAAACGCAAACCAACGCCTCGGATACGGACGGATAATTTGATGACGACCTTTGGCTATCGGACACGGACAACGATCGGATTCTGGAACGTTAAGACCCTCCTGGACTCACTCAAGGAAGGGCCTTATAACGCCAGATTCCTCCAACTAGAACGCGAATTCGCAAGGTATAAAATAGACATCTTAGGGCTGAGCGAGATAAGATGGTTCGATGCTGGGGAATTCATCTCCCCAACCAAAAACACTGTCATGCTCTACTCTGGTAAACCAGCTGGAAGTGCACGGAGTTCCGGAGTAGGACTCATGCAGCACGTAGTAGCCTCATATCCTGGAAACCCCATAGTGACCGGATATTGACGGCTAGGTTCCAGAGTAGAGTGTTATGCTCCGACTCTAGATGCGACTGAGGACGAAAAGGATGATTTTTATAGCCACTTAGGCGCCACCTACAACCAAACGCCTAATGGGGACATCGTAATGGTGATGGGAGATTTCAATGCCAAGGTGGGTAGCGACAACACCATGCTTAAGCACGTGATGGGAGTTCACGGCGTGGGAGACCGTAATGATAACGGTGAGCGGTTTGTGGACTTCTGCAATACCAACCGCCTAGTCATCGGAGGTACGCTGTTTAAGCATAACACCTGCCACAAAATCAGTTGGGTCTCTACTGATAGGCAACGAACATCCAACCAGATCGACCACATTGCGATCAGTCGCCGCTTTAGAAATTGTTTCCTGGACGTCCGAAACAGACGTGGAGCTGAAGTCGGACTAGAACGAGATCACCATCTTATGGTAGCTCATTTACGCCTTCGTACTGCATCCGTCAACAGCAACCGCTCAAACCTACTTAACATCACCAGGTTTAATATCGACAGGCTCAAGGTTCCCCAAGTGCGCCAACAGTTCAGGGACCATCTTGCCTTAGAAGTAGAAGCAATCAGCAGCATAGAGAACATGGATGACCACTGGACTGCTGTGAAAAATGCTTTTGCGACTGGGGCACGCACGTATGTCGGTAAAAAGCAGAAACACCACCGCACATGGCTTCCTACAGACACCTGGAGACGGATCGATGAGCGTACAGCAATCAAGGCTCGGATTGCAGCGGCCTCAGCAGTAGAGAGAACCGAGCTTGAAGCCCAATACCGTGCGAAGAAGAAAGAAGTGCAGCGTAGTGTGAGACGTGACAAACGTCAATATGTCAACTCACTGGCCTCAAGGGCTGAAGAAGCAGCGAGTAGGTGCGACAGTAGGACTGTGTATAGCATCACTAAGGAGCTCATCGGTGGTCGAAACTCCAAACAACATCCAGTGAAGAGTCTAGACGGTAACCTTCTGATTTCGGATGAGGATCAGCTCACTAGATGGAGAGAACATTTTGCTACAGTGCTAAATCACATAGACGATGGCGGTATGATCTTGAATTCGAATGAGCAGTTCGAAGCAACACATTCCCGAATTCGCACCGCACCTCCCAGTAAAACCGAGATAATAACAGCAATCAAGTCCCTCAAGAAGAACAAGGCGGTGGGTATTGATGGCATCCCTGCCGAGCTATTTCAAGCGGCGCCAAATACATCGGCAGATTTGCTGCATCCGCTAATACGGAGAGCTTGGGATAGCGAACAGTTTCCACAGGAGTGGAATAGGGGGATGATCATTTAACTTCCAAAGAAGGGAAACTTGACGGAGTGCGGTAACTGGAGAGGTATATGTGTTCTTCCAGCCGTGGCTAAAATAATAGCTAAAATAATTCTAGAACGAATTAAAGAACATTTAGATTCAACTCTCGATGTCGAACAGGCAGGCTTTCGCGCTGGATCCTCCTGCATTGATCACATAAACACCTTACGGATCATTATCGAGCAATGCGTTGAGTATAGGTCTCCGCTACATTTAATGTTTATCGACTTCGAGAAAGCTTTCGACAGATTGAATCGAGATGCTATCTGGTTGGCCTTGCGCAGGAGAGGCATCCCAGAAAAACTTATAGCTATTATCAAGGCTACATACGAGGGCGGTAAGTGTCACGTCG
The DNA here is from genome assembly GCA_945910035.1 of Brachypalpus laphriformis. Classification (NCBI taxonomy): domain Eukaryota; kingdom Metazoa; phylum Arthropoda; class Insecta; order Diptera; family Syrphidae; genus Brachypalpus; species Brachypalpus laphriformis. The sequence goes on along the minus strand of OX246753.1, from coordinate 290,767,065 downwards.
TGAACAATGGTAAGGTGTCGGAGGATTTTGAAGTCCAAAGTGGAGTACGTCAAGGGTGCATACTGTCACCACTATTGTTTTTGGTGGTTATCAGTGATGTACTCCGTGCAGCATTGACGGAAGGCAACTATGGAATTCGTTGGACTATGACATCTTACCTTAAACACCTAGATTACGCTGACGATGTTTGTCTACTTTCACATCGGATAATGGATCTTCATCTGATGGCCCAAAATCTAGAAGCTTAGGCAAACGAAAGTGGGGCTAAAAATAAACACAGCCAAAACAAAAGCCCTGAGCACTTCTTCTAACAACCGCGCTCAACTTAACATTGCCGGACAGGAAGTCGAGAAAGTTGATAACTTTCTTTATTTAGGAAGTGTGGTCTCGGCTAATCGCGGTGGCACCGAACTGGATGTGTGCAGCAGAATCGTGAAGGCTAAAGCTGCGTTCGGAATGCTATCTAAAATCTGAAGAAGCAATGTTATCAGCTTAAGAACCAAGCTGCGACTGTTCCGCTCCAACGTAGAATCAGTGCTGCTTTATGGGTGCAGTACACGAAAGCTGCAAGTCTTTGTAAACAAATGCTTAAGAATCATCTTGAGGAGTTTTTGGCCGAACCGCATCTCCAACGAACAACTTTATCTGAGAACGGGCCATGAACCTATAAGCATTACTATACGAAGAAGAAAGTGGCAATGGATTGGACACACCCTACGGCGCGAAGACAACTCCATTGCGAAATACGCCATGCAGTGGAATCCGCTCACCCAGGCAGGCAGAATAGCGGGACGCCCTAGGCAAACGTGGCGCAGAACAGTTAAGGAGGAATCGAGCTCTTTAGGAATGAGTTGGAGGCAGCTCAAACGCGTTGCAGAACTTCGAACACGATGGCGCGCAGGCGTGGTTGACGCCCTATGCCCCCCGAGGGGTTAAAGGATCTAGGTAAGTAAGTACACGGGAAAAAATATATCTGTAGCTAGGCTCAGTGTAGAAGGACAATTTCTCCTTACTGGTGACTTGTTCGTTTTTCCAGTCATTTCTGTCAGGAACTTGATAGGGAATCTCCTGTCAAATTGTCAAATGTCAGCATCGCAGTCATGTAATCAGTTACTTGCCTCCTTGTGGCCTACCATCTGGATAGGATAGAGGCGTGGCTGTATGGTGCTGAAAACCGAAATCCTGCTTCCGTCCTGAATGTGACAGAATGAGACTTAGCATGATCTCCACTGCCGTCTTGGTTATTGTACGTAACGAGCCCATACCGATGCAGGCTGACCCCTAGATCTTGATCCGAGGCTTAACAGCAACTTGCCCATCTGAGCAGGAGTCCCGACAACACGATGTAGTTTACTTAATCCGATTTAGCGTCAAGTATTTATAGTTAAAATGCTTACCGCTTAAGTTTAGGCTGATTGGTGATTAGTCTATTTGTAGTCGAATTCCTTCTCTTGAACACCGCTTACTGCTCCCTTATGGATACTTGATCTGCTCAGATATTAAGTTGTGTTCCGTCAGTCCATCTGTTTAGTTAATTAATTAGCACATGTGTAACATCATCTGCACTTTACAGCCTGCTGCCGGGAGCACCGTCAAGTTCAGAAAATCGCTCACTGGGCATTTAAACCTTGAAAGCTAACTAAAATCTTTAACCTGCATAAACTTTTATTTTATTGCTTTCTTTGTGTTTTCGAGGTGTCTGCTTGTTTCTTAATTATGACCAAAAAAATATTAACAAGATTACAACCCACATGAATGTACGAGTATGCATATTTTTATTTGTTAACCTTTTTAGCAATTCATTCGTTGCTAACTTAGCGATATAAAAATATTTATTTCAGTTAAGCATGATAATTTATTATTCAGTTTGTTAACGAAGTTATTTTGTTTTTATTCGAATTCAAGATTTTCACCTACTCACAATGTTTACGTTTTATTTACGAACTAATACTTTTAATACCCGTCGTGCACTACTGTTTATTCTCTTACTTAGGTGGCACTACAGTCCGGGGTGGACCTGAGCGTCAACCAACAAACCTCTCTAGCCAGCCCGGTTACGAGACAGCTACCTCCAGTTGCGCACGCCAAGTTGGTTGAGGTCCCCCTCTATTTGTTTGCGCCACCTACCTCGAGGTATTCCTCTACTGCGCCATTAATCCGGAGTGGATTCGAAGATTATCTGGACTGGAACGTTGGGCTCCATCCAAAGGATTGAAGGATCCTTCATGAGGGTTCTTGGGGTAGGATGATCAGGTGGATTCTCCATTCTTCTCGGTCCTCTGCTATTGACTCCAACTCATCAGGAGCAATCCCTAGACGGCTCGAGGAGAGATGTCGGACTTCATCCAATCATCTATTTCTAGACCTACCTAATGGCACGGCAATCATGGCACGTCTTGGAAGCCGGTCTGGGGGCATACGCATCTTCTGTTCGGAGAAGTAGCTGCTCAACATTGAGCGCCTCATGTACTCTCATGTTGCGCATTCGATCCCTACGAGTTATTTCAGAAACACCGAGAAGGAAATTTATTTCGACAGCTTGTATCCGCGATCATACATATTTGAAGATCATGACCACAGGTGAAAGTTCGAACATACACCGAGTTAAAAACCGATTCCTTAGCTTGTACACTAAGTTTGGCCTTCCTTATAACAGATTCCATATATACAATGAAGAGGAGAGGTGACGAATCACACCCTTATCGGAGTCCAACGCCCATAGGGAAAGGTAAGGAACACAGCTTCTACAATCTGTATATAAAGACTGAATCGCCCTCAACAGGGAACCATCAATCCCATAAACCTGGGGACAATTCTAGAGTTTCTTTTTTTTTTTTCTTAAAGAGGAATATTCACTCCCATTTGCCAATCACCAGGTGTTTCACCACATTCCCAGGCCACTTTAATGGCACACGAGAGCCATTGCATTCCCTCTTTACCTAAAGCCTTGAGCATTTCTGGTCGGATTTCATCCACAGCAGCAGATTTGCCAACTTTTAGCGATTTGATCACCAAAGTTACTTCTTCTACCGTAGGACTACTTTGCGCACTACTCTCGACCATAGATCTGTCATCTTCGACGCTCCGTTCGTGATTGAGCAAAGGTGCTCGCTCCATCTGCGTAAGATGTTCTCCTCATTGGAAAAAAGTGTACCGTCTTTGGATTTTACTCCTTTCACGTTATTCAACTTTCTTCCTTTGAGTCGGCGGACAGTCTCAAAGAACATCTTATTTGCAGGTTTGTGGTCACGTTCCAATTTCACGCCAAACTCCTTCCAAGATTGTTCTTTCGCTGTTTTCACAGTTAATTTGCAAGTTAATCGCGCCTCAATGTACCGATTTCGAGAATCGGAGTTCCCCAAATGGATCCACACATTAAAGGCTCTCTTCTTCTCTCTGATGGATTCTTGAACTCCAGACGTTCTGTACCAAGCAATTCTTTTCTCACCACCAGCCGCCACACTAAGCCGCTTCACTCCATAAATATTTCCTGCAGAAGCAATGACCGCTGTTAAGAACAATTGCCATTCTTCCTCAACATTTGATGAAATAGTTGGAATTCGCGCAAATGTCTCCCGTATTTCATCGTTCTGTAACCTTTCGCATCGTATACGAGTATACGATATACAAGAATCGTATGTGTGCCATCCTTGCTTTGTGCTTTGGTAGTGGATGCTAAGATACAGTTTGCACACCATTAAGTGGTGATCAGTTGACAGTTCGGCCCCCGTCAGGCACGATGGTACGACAAATAAATCTATTAGTGACTTATGCTTAAGACTGATGGTATCATGCGCCATTGTGAATGTCTTTGTGTGGAAAGACAGTATTCATGATTTTTGCAGCAGAAATCCAAAGACTTCTCTCCGTTCGCGTTTTGGCCAGGATCGCCGGTCCTCCTAATCACACTCTCCCATGTTACAACATCTACACTCACATACTTACTTCCTTATGTCCTGTATCCCCTTGTGGGTCCTAGGGCCTCTACTACGCCTACGCGCCATCGTGTACGGTTTCTGACAATGTGTCTGAGTTCTCCCCAACTTTTCCCTAATTGCCGTGCCTCCTTCTCCACTGTTCTGCGCCATGTTCTCCTCGGACCGCCAGTTCTTCTGTCATCCTGAGTTAAAGGGTTCCATTGCATAGCATGGTCCGCTATGGAGCTGTCGCCCTTTCGGAACGTGTGACCAATCCACTGCCACTTCCGCCGTTGGATGGTTGTGCCTATTGGTTTCTGACCCGTTCTCTCGTAAAGGTGTTCGTTATTGATAGATATTGCGCAGGCACCTATTAACAAACGTTTGCAGCTTTCTGGTGGTAGTAGTGGTCACTCTCCACGTGCTGCAACCATAAAGCAGCACGGATTCAACGTTGGAGCGGAACAGTCTTATGTTGGTGCTCGAACTGATTGCATTGCTTCGCCATATTTTGGACAGCATCCCAAACGCGGACTTTGCTTTGGCGATCCTGTTGGCTATATCCAGTTCGGTTCCACCATCGGTCGAGACAATACTCCCAAGATACTGGAAATCCTCTTCTTTCTCTACCAGTTGTCCAGCAATGCATACACTCATGTAATCATTGATGTCACCAATCACGACAAAAGAATCTTTATCTGTAACTTTTTCAATAGCAGCATCAACTTTATCTAAGAAAGCTGCATACTCCGACCGAAGGTTCGGTGTATATACCTGCACCAATGCCAGAGTCTATCCTTTAAGCTTAAGGTTTAAGATAACAGCTCTCCCTTCTAATGGTATCCACTCCAATACTTTGTTTGTCAAACTGGGACTTGTGAGCATCCCCACTCCCGCGTGAGCAGACATTAACGGCACGTCTCCTGACTGAAAAAGCTTAGATCTGAAAGGTCCACCGTTTTATAACCTCTTTACTTTGTTAAAGAGACGTCAACTATATCTAGTCGACTTTTAACAGCCTCTCCAACAAGTTTAAGGTCCTTCCCTGTGAGCGATGAGACGTTCCATGTGCCTATCCTATGTCGATACTAATGTTGGAATTTAGAGAATCCATCTGTGCCTCTATTGGTACATAGCATGCTTACACCTTGATCTCCGTTATGGTGCGCGAGACCATTAACAGAAAGCTCGTAGTCATTTCGGGCTATACCTGGTTGGCTGCCGAGTGGGACAGGCCAACCATCAGACGCTCGCATACTGACACCCTTCAGACCTGGTTCCAAAGGAAGCTCTGGTTTACTAGGTTTGGCGAAATCCGAGGCCAGTTCACGTCCTCTTGTCATCTTGGGGTGTGCGCTTTGTTAGCCATGATTGGATTGTATGGTTCGGAATAACTATTTAACTTACCCCATCTGATCATCTCAGTCACGTTGCCCACACCCACCACGAGTAGGATAGCTGCCAATGGGGTTCTTTTCATGAGGGTTCTTGTTATTAAATATTAAATCTTTATTCCTTTATTTTTCAACTTTAAAATAGAAATTCCTTTTTCTTTAAATTTTTGCAATACAAAAAAGTTTTAAATTGCTTTATGGGGTTGTTGTTTCTTTCTTGCTGTTAGTCAATTGATTTGGGTTGATAACTTTTTTCGACTTGTCTATAAAAAACGTCGATTCTTTCAAATAAATTTTGGGGAAATGCAATCTATACATACCACTCCTTTTAATAGCTGCGTTGATTATAGTCATTAGTGGCAATTCCACCAGCATATACAAGAAGAAAGCGAAAAAGAAAGAGATCACGATGCTTGCCAAAGTATACATAGTCTGAAATGTGAAATAGAATTATTTGTCGAGCACAAGATGGTACAAAATGTGTACCAATCCTAAATAACTAGAATGAATTGGTTGACGGACACTCCCTATGAGACATCGAATAACAAGGCTGTGAATCAAAAAAACCTGAAACGACAATCGTCCCAGCGGCACGAACATCTTCATTGACGAAAACTCGTAGAAAATAACTAAAAAGATTAGTCTTAGTCAGAATGAGTGCAAAAGAGTCAAAAAGAAAATATTCAAATTGTTCCAAATACTCACATCCAACCTTAAAGGACATCAATAGCACCAGCGAGCTAGACATTAGTGCCCATATGTTGCGATATAAAGCCGCATAGATAGCAACCCATATTGATGGCTTCTTGAACTCGAATTGATAGAATATATCTCCAGAGAGCAACAACAAAAAGTGCAAAGGAATTGATGCCCAAATAATAAGATTTAGTTTTGATTTCTTTCCTTCCAGACTCAACTTTTCGTTCTTGTACTTCAGATAGATTAGTGCAGCAATTGCACCGAAAACAAATCCTCCGAAGTTTGTGTAGAAAGGTGTGTAACCCTTGTACATGGTGTCACTGTTGGTCCAGAATAAATAGCGATACGCACTAAAATGTTGAAAGTCCTTAGCATAAATAAAAGATTTGAGAAAGTTGTTTACTTACTCCGGGGTTTCCTGGTAGATACCATCGAGTTCTAGGAAATATGTCACCATACCCGTGGACAGAAATGATATAACTACTCCTCCTCCTAGAATATAGTTTCGTGTTCGAGGGAACCTAAGAATAAAAATAGAAATAGTTACACTGAAAGCCATGAACTGCACGGGTGGGAACAACCATACATTTCTCGGGATTATTACCCACCATTCACCTAACTGGGTGCCATTTAATAGTTTCTTCTAAAAAAAATTGTTTTAATTTTAACCAATTGGAAAATACTAATACATATCATATGTGTGTAAGTGCAACACCTTCTGTTGATGGTATCCCACTCAGATTGTCCGATAGCGCAAAATAGCCGGGCCTTGTACTTGACAAAAAGCTCAATTGGAGATTAAACGTAGAGGAAAGAATTAAGAAAGCAACAATAGCCTTTTACTCATGTAGTAGAATTTTTGGTAGAACCTGGGGACCCTCCCCCAAAATCATACTATGGATGTATACGGCTATAGTTAGACCCATACTGACTTACGGCAATCTGGTATGGTGGCCAGCTGTCAACAAATCCATCAACTTAAAGGCAATCCCCAAAGGCAATTCAAAGACTAGCGTGCATTGGCATCACCAGTGCAATGAGGACAACCCCAACCGCAGGACTCGAGGCTATTCTCAACCTGCTACCGCTAGATATCTTTATACGCACATGCTATGAGAATTAGTCAGTCAGCAAACTGAAAACCAAGTAGAACAGGTCACTCGATGATCCTACTCGATTACTTTGGCCTCATGCCCCTAACGGATTACATGACTCCATTTTTAGACTTTGTAATGCCTTTCTCTACCGCCTACCCTAGAAGGGAAGATTGGAAAAACGGTCATATACCTAATGCCGAATCTATAGCCATCTACACAGATGGTTCAAAAATGAGCACTGGTGTAGGATCAGGTATCTTCTCCGACCCTCTAGGTGTATCAAAATCCATACGACTTCCAGACCACAGCAGTGTTTTCCAAGCAGAGGTCTTAGCAGTGGCAGCAGCAGCCCGTGAGTCTGCGGTAAGGCCAATACCGTCGGAAGGTATCACCATCTTTATCGACAGCCAGGCAGCTATAAAAGTGATTACTGCCATAGAAACTAAATCGAAGCTTGTGAAGTGTTGTCGAGAAGAGCTCAGGGTTCTTGGAACACAGCACAAGGTATCGCTCTGTTAGGTCCCTGGACACGAGGGTATCCCAGGCAATGAGAGAGCCGACGAGCTGGAGAGAATTGGCTCAGCAGCGCTACCAGAACAAGCTGACCATCCTGTGCGTATCCCGCCTTGCACACTCAAGCTCGCTGCAGGGACAAAGGCCATTGAGGAGGCGGACACAAGATGGAACTGCGTGGAAACTTGCGCCATCACTAGGAAGCTATGGTCATCTTTCGACAAAGCAAGGACCCAGGGAATCACTCGAAAAGATAGGAAATCCCTTTCCACCCTCGTGGGTATAATCACGGGGCACAACACTCTGCGGTATCACTTGAAGAAACTACGCCTGACGGAGGAGGAACTCTGTAGAGGCTGTGGTGACGAGGAGGTTTTTGAGGACACAACACACTTCCTGTGCCACTGTCAGAGTCTAAAACACTCCAGGAAGAAGTTCCTTGGTAAATATTTCTTCCAGGATCTCGAGGAACTCTCCGGCGTTTCGACAGAAAAGATGCTGAACTTCATCAAGTCCTCAGGGTGGTTTGTATGCAGAAATGAAGTAAGTGACTGATTTAGTAGTTTTTAGTTTCATTGGGTAACGGATTACTTGTTCCCCCATGGGTACCATAATGGGTCAACGCTGACCTGAGTGTGGCAGAGAGCGTCCCTCCCTGCCAGCCCACGTACCTAACCTAAGTGGTTGTCTCAGGAGCTACATACATATATACAGTATCAGAAAATATACCTAATGCCTTCGAAAATAAATGAAAACTTATGATTATCGAACGCTAAGATTGGATCCTGGAATTTTAGGACACCCTTTTTGAAGAAGGGGCTTCTCAAAATGCCAGTTTCTCCTGTAACTGAAAGGAGCTCATTATCAGATTCATCGGACCGGGACTTGCTGGAAATTTCAAATATTGCAATAACAACAGCTGTCCAATAGAGACTAGACATTTTCAAAGCAAAGATGTCTGGAAGAAGGAGTTTTCCCCGAGCCTTGGAAATTGCAACACCTGATTCTACTACCTAAAAAAAAGAAGACACCGGAGAACCGTTTTCGCATCGCCCAATATGCCTCCTCGATACAGAGGGAAAAATCCTGGAGCGCATCATCTACGAGAGACATCTTGCGGTAGCAGAAGAGAAAGATGTGCTGCCCAACCTTTAGTCGGATTTAGGAAATCTCGCTAAATGTTAAACGCTCTCAAGATAGAACTGAGGAATACTGCCCGGTAGTGACGTTGGACATAAAAATGCGTCCAACTCGGCAGACTGGTCGTTTATAAAGGGAATATTAGCCAGAATGGGCACGCCATTCTACCTACGAAAAATAGTGGCAAACTATCTGACTATCAGGAAGACGAGAGCTGCTCGTGAGCTCTACGAGCAAAGGAGACGGGAAGAACATCGGCTTCTCCAAAAGAAGAAGAAGGAGCATGAAAAGCGCGCGTTTGAGAATATCGAGAGTTTATACTCCAAGGAACAATGTACGCAAGTTTTACCAAAAGGTAAAAAGAACGTCTCAGAGGAGCAATACCCGTAGAGAAACCTGTAGAGATGAAAATGGAAACCTCGTAGTAGATTCACAGTCGGTGCTGAGAATATGGAAAAACTACTTCTGCAGACTGTATAACGGCGACGAAGACCAACATCGCGCTGTCAGGCAGAATCAATCATTCAACATAGACGATGATAGTCAAAATTTCCGTCCACCTGACCAAAACGCAGTAAGGATAGCAATATCAAAGCTAAAATCCAACAAGACTGCTGGACCTGACGGCTTTCCGGCCGAACTTTTCAAGGCAGCTGGGGATGAATTGGTAGAGAGCATGCACCAACTCATCTCTAAGATTTGGTCAGACGAGTGTATGCCTGATGAATGGAACCTCAGCACCGTTTGCCCGATCTACAAGAAAGGAGACCCCCTCATCTGGGTCAATTATAGGGGCATCAGTCTCCTCAACATCGCATACAAGATCTTTTCTGCGATATTGTGTGAACGCCTGAAACCTTTTATGAACAGCCTGATTGGACCCTATCAGTGCGGTTTCAAGCCAGGAAAGTCCACCATCGATCAAGTCTTCACACTCCGGCAGATCCTGGAGAAAACCCAAGAATTCCAAATTGATACTCAGCACCTCCTTACCGACTTCAAGGCCGCCTATGACAGCATCTATAGAGAAGAGCTTTATAGAGCCATGTCTAGTTTTGACATCCCTGCCAAACTTGTCCGTCTGTGCAGGCTGACGATGGAGAACGCTCGCTGCTCCATCAAGGTCGGTAATGACCTCACCGAGACATTTGATGTCAAAAAAGGTTTTAGACAAGGTGACGCGCTGTCATGTGACTTCTTTAATATTGTACTTGAACGGATTGTGCGGAACTCACAAGCCAACACCGGAGGCACAATCTATTATCTGCATACGCCGACGATATAGACATTATCAGAAGAACTCAGCGGGCTGTCACCGGTGAGTTTGCAAGCATTGAGGCGGAAGCGGTCAAAATGGGTTTAGCGATAAACGAGGGCAAAACCAAGTATATGCTGTCAACAAGAAGGGAAAGCCAACACCGACAAAATGGACAAAACGTCACAGTGGGCAGCTATAACTTCGAGGTAGTATGGGACTTTGTCTACCTTGGCTCTGCTATAAATTCTACAAGAACCTCAGTGCAGAAATCAATCGAAGAATAACTCTTGCCAATCCCTGTTTTTTGGGCTTATAATGCAATTCAACAGTAAAGCCCTATCTCGAACAACTAAGGAGACTCTGTAGAAGACCCTGATCATCCCAGTCTTGCTTTACGGTGCTGAAACATGGACTTTATTAAAAGAGGATGAAGATATCCTTGGTCGCTTCGAGAGAAAAATTCTTCGTAAGATTTTCGGTTCCGTTTGCGTTGACGGGTTTTGGAGGAGAAGATTCAATCACGAAGTGTACGAGGTGTACAGCAACATCGACTTAGTCAAAAAACTGCGTATTGGACGTCTACGATGGCTAGAACATGTAGAGCGAACGGACACCAACGCTCCGGGGCGCAGAGTCTTCGAATCTAACCCCGAGGGACGACGCAGTAGAGGGAATTATCGCCGTAGGTGGCGCGCACAAGTTCAAGGGGACCTCGACCAACTTGGAGTGCGCATTTGGAGGCAATTAGCTAAAGACCGAGCTAAATGGAGAGGCTTGTTGGTTGAGGCCCAGGTTTACCCCGAACTGTAGCGCCACCTAAGTAAGTAAGTAATCTGACTAATATAAAGCTGAGGTATGAAACAGATGAGGAGGAGTGTCTGCGTGTTCCATAAGGTTCCGTACTCGGCCCCTTTCTGTGGAACATCATGTACGATGGAGTTTTGCGACCATCTCTGCCACAAGGAGTACTCGTAAAAATGATTGCATTCGCGTCTGGAACTGGCTGACCTTATAACCAGTCGAAAAGTTCCAGAATACGTCAACATTAAGGTTGAAACCAGCAAAATGAAGTCCAAAGACGCCATCAAATACCTTGATGTATATGCTAGGCAACCGGCTAAACTTAAAGAGTCATGTAGAATCCATGAGTAAAAAAGCCTCGGAAATCCAGGCAGCGCTGCGCAAGATCCTCCCAAATATCGGGGGATCCAGTTGCGCCAGGCGAATTCTACTCTCAAAAGTAGTCAGCTCAGTCCTCCTTTGTGCGGCCCCAGTGTGGGCGAAGGCATTGACAACAAATGCGATACGAAATAAACTCACTGCGGTATAAAGGCTTTGTGCTATAAGAACCATAAGTGGATTTAGAACAATCTCGGATGAAGCAGCATTTGTCATAGTCCAATCGACATTCTCGCAGATGAAATGCTGTGAATTTATATAAGAAGACTCCTCCATCTGCAAGATGCGGCTGCAGCGATAACAATAAAAGAAGAAGTGTGCAGGGTGTGGATTAGTACGTAGGTGCATTCCTGGCATCGATTATTCGGGTTTGCGAATCGTGCATGATAGAAGTCTGAGCTACTATTGTCTTTAGAAGATTATCACATCCCTTGGCGCAACCAAAAAAAAGAAACTTCAAGGAAATTTTGCACACAAAATTTAAGGAACTCCAAACAAGATTGCGCATTGGCTTTTCTAACGCTATGTGGGCCTTGTAAATTGAAAAGACTTAGGTAAGTAAATACATTGAACGATTCTCAAAAAAAAAAAAAAACGGGTTAAGGTTAAAAGTTAAGAGCTGTAATATTTCTTACCTTGCGACGATAATGAGTACAGCACTCAAGATAGCATATAGCTGGAAATCCATTCCAAGGTACCAAGTTTGATGAAGGCACTACATAGACAGAAATGTTCATATTTCAAAGTACATAGTCCTATGATGATATTATTTTTATACAAACACTTTTTTTGTATGTGAAGTTATTGATGAAGAGCAAATTTTTCCACCAAGTCTCTCGGCAAAGTACATACTCAGCCTCGACGATTTGCCTCCAAAATGGACCATCTTGAAGGCGTGGCAAAATTGAAGCATTCAAAAGGATCACAAATGCCAATGACGGGACTATTCTGAAAATAAAGATGTTTAAATTAAATAACAAACAACTCATCTATTAGCACATCCAGCTTAGTAAGTTGTAACTTAATAAACTATTCGCCACAAGACGGGCAATTAGAATTGCAGAAAGGACGGAAAAGCCCATTTAACTTGGATGCAACGCAAATACTATTATTAGTGAAAGGGGAGCGCGTTCTTGTTGGAAACTAACCTGTTCATTACCAGAAGTAGACAGGAAGTGTTAGATATTGCTGTAGTTACTAACTCTCCCAGTAAATCCGTAGAAAACTGGACAGTGTCCAAAAAGTATTCTTTCTCTGGCCATTGCCTTATTCCCTAGAATTTAAACGTCCCCATTCTAACCAAGGCACTATTTCGCAAACCGAAACAAAATTGGAACGAATTTAATAAACATCTCAGTAGAGCTCTAGGTAAATTAAGCACCATGTTCCGCTTAGCTCGGTAGTCGAAATCAACCTAATAAACGCAAAAGTAACTGATACCATGAATAAGTCTCTTTCTAAGTCGTGCCCCATTAGTAGATGTATTAAAAGTTAAAAACCACCTTGGTGGACGTCTGAACTGAACATGCAGAGAAAGACTTCCCGAATACTCTTCAATCGAGCAAAACAATCAACAGATCCTCGACACTGGGACAATTCTAAGAAGAGCCTTAATGATAACAAGAGGTAAATAAGAAGAGAGCAAAGGAGTTCCTGGAACTCTCTGCTCAAATATTGAAAGCACGAGCGAAGCTGTTAGAGTTAGGAAGGTCCGGTCTAAGTCTCCTGTAATACTCAGCTGCATCAGGCATCCGGATGGTACTGTGGCGACTTCTAGTAGATACTCACTAAACCTACTCCTAGATGCTCACTTCCCCGGAAACACAGCAGTGGGCGACTTCAATCACGAAACATTCAGATCAAAAGCAGCGCAAATTTCAAACGAAGTTGTAAACGATGGAAAGCTCTCGTGGGCGGTAAAAAGCTTCCTTTCATACAAATCGACAGGACCAGATGGAGTTACCTCAAGCTTCATGCGTCCGTGGAAAAGGCCTTGGGAGCAGAAGCGGAAGTGAAAACCCTAACGCACGAGGTACTCATAGAAGTCAAAGACCTGGACGGAATCACAACGAAGGAGGAGATCTGCGAAGCCCTAACCAAGCATTAGAGGGATCCAAAGAGTACCATATCGGAACAAGTGCCATAAAGTCTCTGCGAAAAGCTTACTTAGGGACACAGATAGCGACAGTGAGCCTGCCAGCGGAAGTGACTGAGAGGCTGATGGCTGCCAGCAAAGTGCGCATTGGCTGGGTGGTCTGCCGAATATAGGAAAAAATCACTCCAACAAAATGCTACAAATGTATGGACTTCGGACATACTGCCAGAGCATGCAAAAGTGCGGTGGATTTTTCTGACCGGTGTATTAGATGTGGTGCGAGTGGACGCACCGCAAAATCTTGTGCCCTAGAGCCAAAATGCCTGCTGTGTTGTGACAAAAAGGACACAAATAGCAACCATGTCACAGGAAGCGACAAATGCCTAGCCTTCCAAAAAGCCTTGAGAGAGCTGAAAAACCTTATATGAAGATAAAACAGCTCAATCTCAATCACTGCGAAGCTGCGAACGATCTCAAAAAGTAGACGTAGTAATCCTTAGTAAGCCCTACAAAGAATTCGATGCAAACGCGTGGATAACGGACACTACGGGAAAAGCGGCCATATGGACCTGTGGGAAAACCGCCTTCCAAGAGAGAATGCCAACATCAGGAGATGGTTTTATATGGGCAAAAATCGACGGCATATATATTTATAGCTGCTATGCACCACCCAGCCTCTCGATAGCAGAGTTCGAAGAGCTGCTGGACAAACTCGTAAACGATGCTTTAGATCGAAAACCGGCGATCATTGCTGGCGACTTTAATGCATGGGCCACTGAATGGGGATGCAAAGAAACGAACAGACGAGGAAGATCCCTACTGGAGGCTTTTACAGCCCTAGACGTGGTACTAGTAAACAGCAGAAATAAACCCATGTTTTGTAGAGGAAGCGGCGCTTCGTTTATAGCCATCACGTACGTAAGTAGCTCCTTGATAGGAAGAACAAAGTGGGAAGTCAGTGACCTCTATACTCATAGCGACCACCAGGCGATAATATGTGAAGTATTGCCGGAAGCAAGAAGACAAACACCGCTAGCCAGGCTACCCCAGAAAAAAGGCTGGAAATCAGACTCTTTCGACGTGGAAGCATTCACATGTATCTTCAACAGAAACGCAGTACTGACGGGTCGTGCGGGCAGTAAAGCAATGCAGGCCATAAATGGGGAGAAGAAAAGCTATGGAACATCGTCCCCCAGTTTACTGGTGGAATGAATAAATCGCGCAGCTACGTACCAAGTGTCATCGAGGGAGAAGGGCGTATACACGATCTAGAGCGAGGGCCGTCTCCAGTGAACTGCAAGAAGACTACAGGGTGGCTCCAAAGGAACTAAAAACAGCCATACTAAAGAGCAAACGGAAGTGTTTCGCCGAGCTGTGTGATGAAGCTGACGAAAATCCTTGGGGCAAAGCCTACCAAATCGTCATGAAAAAATTGAAAAAGTGCCAGCCACAGATTTCCACCCGCCCAGAGTTCTAACACAACATCGTGGTTGGACTATTTCCTCATCAACAAGAGAACGAATTCTCGGATGATCCAATAGTAGAGGCACCAACAATCCGAGAGGTAACCATAGAAGAAATAATCGAGATTTGCAATAAAATTGGAGATAAAAAAGCACCTGGACCAGATGGTATCCCAAATATAGCACTCAAGGCAGCTATAAAAGTAAGCCCAGAAATCTTTATTTACATTTACAACTCGTGCCTGAAGGAAGGAGTCTTCCCGGATCAGTGGAAACGGCAAAACCTAGTACTTCTTCCCAAAGGTAAGAAACCACCAAATGAACCATCATCATATCGCCCGCTCCGTATGTTAGATACGGCTGGCAAAATATTGGAGCGAATCATCTGTAACAGGGTAGAGGCAGCAATTCAAGAATTTGGAGGTCTTTCAGAACACCAATACGGTTTTCGAAAAGCGCGCTCAACAACAGATGCAATCAATGTGGTAGTTAAAACGACACAAGGGGCTATACAGGGAAGAAGATGGAGAGGCGGTTCCAAAAACTACTGCTTGACTATAACTCTCGACATAAAAAACGCCTTCAATACGGTAAATTGGAGTCACATCTTACAAGCGCTCAGAAGGATGAGAGTTTCTCAATACCTCATAGACGATATTGTTGACTACTTCAGGTGCAGAATCTTGGTATACAATACAGACCGCGGCCCCAAGGAATATACGATTACAGGCGGAGTACCACAGGGCTCAGTCCTTAGCCCTTTGCTCTGGAATATTATGTATGACGGTATACTGCGACTTCCTATACCCGAAGAAACAAAAATAGTGGGATTTGCTGATGATATCGCCATTATTGTCACTGCTAAACTGTTGGAGGAGGTGGAACAGATAAGCAATGCGACAATAAGGATAATACGAAAATGGCTCACCTCAGTTGGTCTAACACTGGCGGAGCATAAAACTGAAGCAGTCCTGATAAGTAGTAGGAAGAAGGTAGAAACTCTCACCATTATAGTCGGCGGCCATGAAATCACATCTAAACCGCATATAAAATACCTAGGTATCATGATAGATACGAGACTTTCATTTAGAGATCACCTTAAGTATGTAGGCCGAAAAGGTGCAATAGTGCTGCACTCGCGCGTATCATGCCCAACATAGGAGGACCAAGACATAGCTGTAGGTTACTGCTGGCTAGAGTGGTTACGTCTACAATCCTATACGCCGCACCAATTTAGGCCGGGGCCATGGCAATAAAAACATACAGATCACATATCACATCTGTGTATCGAATATGTGTATTGAGAGCTAGCTGCGCATTTCGCACTACTTCTAGCGATGCAGCCTGCGTGGTAGCGAGAATGCTCCCAATAGATATCCTGGCAGTAGAACAGCAACGTCAGTACTGCGCCAGCGAAAACCGGCTCTATAGAGCAGAAAGCCTAAGAGAATGGCAAGAACGCTGGAATGCTTCTGAGAAAGGCAGGTGGATCCATAGGCTCATACACCAAATCCAGCCATGGTTCGACAGGCAACATGGAGAACTTGAGTTCTACTTAACGTAGTTCCTAACGGGCCATGGATGCTTTCGTTCGTACTTACATAAGTATAAACACGGCAATAGCCCATACTGTCCGCATTGCTCTGACTGTGTAGAAAACGCAGAATATATATTTTTTGAATGCCCAAGATTCGTCGACGAAAGGAATGCACTAAGGAGTGAACTCGGCCATCCACTGACGCCAGAAAACATCGTTGGCGAAATGCTCAAAAGCCAGGAGGCATGGGACGCAGTCGCTGGGAGCACAATGCGCATAATGAAGATTCTAAGAACCCTAGAAAGAGAAAGGAAAGAATCAGACCGGCGAAATACAATAAATGCTAAACAGGAAAATGCAAACATGCACTAGTCGAATACATCAGACTAAAACACCCCCGCGATGAAATGCTTGACGGCAGTACCGCGGGGAATGGGGCGGACGTGGGAGGGGGGTTTAGTGGCTAAGAGTCCCACACTGTTACTCAGAACGTACTGAGTTTCGTCTTTTGAAGCTTATCCCTCCCAATCACAAAAAAAAAAAAAAAGATGGAGTTACCTCAGCGAAGTTGCAACATGCATGTGGCATTCTAAGACCAGATAATGTTTAAGTACCTAAACTTTAGAGAGAGGTACGAGTAAGAGTCGTTTTTATACCAAAAACCGGAAAAGCCTCACAGACAACCCCAAAAGATTTAGTCTGTCTTCGTATCGGCCAAAAACTCTGGAGAGGTTAGTGGATATACGTGGCAATATAAATGTAAAAATACTTTCGCTATCGCAGTATGCTTACGGTAAGGGTAAGTTTTTGGGGACCTGCATTGCGATTGATCGGGAAACTACTGACTGCTCAAAACTTGGCTTGGGCCAGTAACGCAACAATCAAGTTCGTGATGAAGTGCTTACTTTATCTCTTGGGGGTGGTCTCCGGGCAACTATACGTATAAACCCTTGTACGTATAGGCCAAAAATTGTAAGTGCGGGTTGTCTAGGGCCTTGATTCTAGGCTAGGTAACGTGGGCCAGCAACCTGCGTTACCGAATATTGCCCGCTACAGAAACCGACACTATGCCTCGGATAAGGAAGGATCACATGTTGACGACTTTTGGCTATTATACCCGGACAAAGATAGCTTTCTGGTATCTAAAGACGCTCCTCGACTTGGAGAGAGAAGGTCCTTACAATGCCAGATGCATCCAATTGGAAAACGAATTCATGCGTTATAAACTGGACATTTTGGGGGTAAGTGAAGTAAGATGGTTAGAAGCGGGCGAGTAACAGTCTCCAACGCGTAACACTGTACTACTCTATTCTGGAAGACCATCCGGAAGTCCGCGGGAATATGGAGTCGGACTACTGCTAACAACAACAGCACGCAAGGGCCTTATTTCCTGGCAGCTTCATGGTGATAGGATTTTGACGGCCAGATTCCGGACTAGAGTACGACGCGTCACCATCATACAGTGTTACACCCCAACGAATAGTTCGTCTGAGGACGAAAAGGAGAGCTTCTACAATCTCTTAAGCGCCGTTTTCAACACAACACCAAATGGAGACATTGTCATAGTGATGGGGAATTTGAATGCTAAGGTAGGCAACGACAACGAAGGGCTCAAACATGTACTCGGGAAGCATGGACTAGGCAACCGCAATGACAATGGCGAAAGGTTTGTGGATTTCTGCAATGCCAACCGCCTTGTGATAGGTGGCACCATGTTTGAGCACAAGACCTGCCACAAAGTCAGCTGGGTTTCCAATGACAGGCAAGCAACCTCCAACCAAATTGACCATTTTGCCATTAGCCGCCGCTTTAGAAGTAGTCTCCTGGACGTCTGCAACAGGCGAGGGGCAGATGTGGGGATATGACGTGATCACCATCTTATGATAGCTACTCTCCAACTACGCACTGCTGCAGTTCGAAGATCCCACGACAACTCAAGAATGCCCAGGTTCAACATCGATAGACTTAGTGATCCCTCAGTGCGCCAACAGTTAAGGGAGCACTTTTCGCAAGGTGTGGAAGCAATCAGCAGCTCAATGCCCGCAACCATCCAAGACCATTGGTGTGCTGTGAAAAATGTTTTTACATCTGGTGCTGAAAGAATTGTCGGTCGATCGCAGGGAAGACATAGGGCGTGGCTTTCCGAAGATACCTGGAGACGGATTGACGAACGAAAACAGCTGAAAGCTCGAGTTGCAGCTACCCCAGCAGCAGGGAGAAGCGAGCTAGAGTCCCTATATCGCATGAAGATGAGAGAAGTTCAGCGTAGCGTGCGACATGGCAAACGCAACTACATCAACGCGCTGGCTACAGAAGCAGAAGAAGCAGCACGGAGGTGCGACAGCAGGACCGTCTACAGAATCACGAAAGAGCTGACAGGTAGTCGCAGCTCCAGCCAACACCCAGTGAGAAACCTAGACGGCTCCTCGCTCATTTCGGATAAGGACTAGCTCAAGAGATGGAAAAAGCATTTTGCTATGGTTTTGAACCGAATATTCGCAAGCGATATGCTCCCAAATCAGACTGAGATGCCCGAGGTGAGAAGCTCCCGAATACGCACCACGACTCCCAGTAAAGATGAGATCACTATCGCGATCAAGGCACTCAAAACCAACAAGGCGGTAGGACTTGACGGTATTCCAGCAGAGCTCTTACGAGCAGCACCAACAACATTGACTGAGCTTCTGCTTCCACTTATAGAGAGAGCTTGGGAAGCTGAGAGCTTTCCTAATGAGTGGAAAAAGGGAATGATCGTCAGCTGCGTGCTGCCTGCTGTAGCTAAGATAATAGTTAAAATCATCCTGGGGCGAATCAACAACATCTCGAAGACACACTCGATGCTGAACAAGCCGGTTTCCGCTCTGGATCTTCCTGTGTCGACCACATCAATACCCTGCGGATTATCATCGAACAGTGTGTTGAATATCGATCGCCACTTCACCTGCTGTTCATCGATTTTGAGAAGGCGTGCGATACTGTCAACAGGGAGTTTATTTGGCGTCCCTTACGCAGGAGAGGTATCCCCGATAAACTAATTGCTATTATCAAAGCTACATATGAAGGCTCCAAATGTCACGTTCTGCACAGAAGAAGCTTGTCTGAGGAATTCGAGATCCAAGTGGGGTAAGACAAGGCTGTATCCTTTCACCAATATTATTCCTATTGGTGATTAGCGATGTGCTTCATGCACCTTTGTCGACGGGAAACGGAGGAATTCGATGGACTCTTACATCTCAACTGAAACATCTTGACTACGCTGACGATGTATGCTTACTCTCCCACAGAATTATGGACCTCCACCAAATGACAGCAGATGTGGAGAGGGAGGCAGGTGTCGTCGGGCTGAAAATTAATACGGCCAAAACTAAAATTATCCGCCTTGGAACAAACTCATCGGCTCAAATATGCATTGCTGGACAACCGGTAGAGAGAGTAGAGGATTTCCAGTGTCTTGCGAGTATTGTCTCGACCGATGGTGGAACCGAACTGGATAAAGCCAACAGGATCGCCAAAGCAAAGTCCGCGTTCGGGATGTTGCCCGAAATATGGCGAAGCAATGCAATCAACTGCGGGCGCCGTGGCGTAAGTGGTTAGTGTGTCGGATCACTACGCATGAGGTTCCAAGTTCGAATCGCAGAAAATACCAAAAAGTTTTTTCACGGTCCCACCTCTCGCGAGCGTCCGACAAACATCCGAGTGTATTGTTGTCACGAAAAAGCTTCTCAAATCGCCGTTCGGATCCGGCACTAAACTGTAGGTCCCTTCCATTCGTGTGAAAAGTATAACGCACACAACATGAGTGGTTGCGAGAAGCTAGGCCCTGGCACTTTAAAGAGCTGTTGCGCCAAATATTTGTTTTCTTAATGCAATCAGTTTGAACACCAAGATAAGACTGTTCCGCTCCACCGTTGAATCCGTGCTGTTATATGGTTGCAGCACGTGGAGAGTGACCACTACTATCACCAGAAAGCTGCAAACGTTTGTTAATAGGTGCCTGCGCAATATCTTAAGGATTTTCTGGCCCAATCGTATCTCTAACGAACACCCTTACGAGAGAACGGGTCAGGAACCAATAGGCACAACCATCCAACGACGGAAGTGGCAGTGGATTGGTCACACGTTCCGTAAGGATAACAGTTCCATAGCGAACCATGCTATGCAATGGAATCCTTTAACTCAGGATGGCAGAAGAGCTGGCGGTCCGAAGAGAACCTGACGCAAAAAAACATAAAACAAATATTTGGCGCAACAGTTCTTTAAAGTGCCAGAGCCTAGCTTTTCGCATCCACTCATATTGTGTGCGTTATATTTTTCACACGAATGGAAGGGACCTACAGTTTAATTCCGAATCCGAACGGCGATTTGAGAAGCTTTTTCGTGACAACAATACACTCGGATGTTTGTCGGACGCTCGCGAGAGGTGGGACCGTGAAAAAACTTTTTGGTATTTTCTGGGATTCGAACTTGGAACCTCATGCGTAGTGATCCGACACACTAACCACTTACGCCACGGCGCCCGCAGTTGGGGAGAGCCCAGACACATTGCCAGAAACCGTACACGATGGCGCGTAGGCGTAGGAGAGGCCCTCGGACCCACAAGGGGATACAGGACATAAGTAAGTAAGTAAGATACAAAATCTTTATAGCGGAACTGAATCAGGCCAATCAGAGATCGCGTAATCTTGACACATGTAACCATGCGAGACAAATATGTTCGTGTCCCCAATTAAATAAAAGAAAAACAAAGCGCCTGCTACTGCTCAGCAGTCGGATTGTTAACTGATCACTGCGTACTAGGCAGGCACGCCGCGAGGCTTGCAATTCCGCTCATTGATTTTTGTCGCAGATGTATGGAGGAAGGGGAGGAGGAATCGACATTTCACTTGATCTACGGCTGCGCAGCACTATCTTCAGCTAGAAAACTAACTCTTGGAGGATACTTCTGTGAGGAACTTATAGATATCTCCGATTCGCATATCAACAGCAACTAGAAGTTAATCCAAAAATCGAAATAGTTCGAAGAGTAACGGAAATAACCGGCTCACGTGGTAACGCAATTGACCACATTTGGTCTAAGTGAATCCTGCCGATTACGGGGGATAGCCATCTAACCTAAGCTATTCGCTTAAATATTTTTGAACTCACCTTAAATATCGATAGCAAACCAGTTTCCCCCACTCAGCAATTCCAGGCTTATTCGAAGCCATCTCTAGCTGAAAATAAATAGACAAAAAGAAACCGCTCATCACCAAGAATATCTGAATGATTACGGTGCCGTTTATGAAAAGATTCGTTCCGAATTGATGGAAGATTTGCTCTGTGAATTCTGTGTTGTGCGTGGGTATTCCCTTCACAAAGAGCAGCACATGAGCAAGCACTACCATAAGAGTTGCAACAAATCTATAAGACTCCAGAAATCGAAATTTCTGTCCCAATTCGCTGCATGGTGGTATAGCTAGACGGTAGTAATTGCGACACATCGAGAACGACGTCAGTAGAATGTCCTCTGAAAGGATAAATGCCACAAATAAATTTTACAATAACTTACGACAAAAATGAAAATAAACCCACGTTGTGTGTGCAAATGCTGCTTGTAAAACTCCAATCCCTGCATAGCTTTTCTCTTTAGCAGTCGATCGTAGTTCGAAGACAGTAGACTCAGAAGCAATAGCACTCCAACGATGATCATAAGAATAATTTCCAAAAAATCTAAAAAAAAAAGCTGAAACATCACATTTAAAAGACCTACTGAGTGTTACTCACCAAAATCTGAGATTTCGTCATTGGAAACGCAATATTGAATATAAGTACGAACTTGCAAGCCATACTGTTTCTTAAAATTGTAATTAAGACAAGTATTTATGACTTTATCGTAGACGATTCTGTTATCGGATTCCCGATTATGGATGTCATCCAAAAAAGATGTTAACTGAAAAATGAGACTATGTACAGGTCTGCATGTTGGAAAATAGTTCTAATTACTTCGGTGTTTTTAATTTTTCCGGTGTACAAATTGTTCTTGTGAAACGAGCTTAGAGGTCGAACCAGCTGCTTACAACGATTCAAACAAACTCCAAAATATAGATAGTCATGTCGAAAATGTCGCTTTGTGTCTGCTGAAAAATTCTAATTAAAAAGGTTATTCATTTAATTGGAGCGTTTTCAGTCATCATAATATCTTCCGTTGCTCTTAATGAGTGTTCTAAGCCAGATTAAAAAAAAATCCTCTGGCTTAGAAGTTAAGAAACTTGCCCAGTACACTTTCTACAACGGCCTTATTTCTTATTCTCCGATTATTTAAATGAATTTGGAAACATCTGGGAAGATGCTAGAAGCAATGTCAGGAGTGTACACTGGATGATGCATAACTTCACAGCCAAAGTTGTGGATTTTCTAGATTGTATCTCTTGCAATATGCGGCCTGGCATTGTCTTGATGGAAGAGTATGCCTTGGAGATTGACCAATGAAGACTGTGTTTCTTCGAGAGCCGCTTTCAATCGTTCTAATTTTTTTTTCTGTGATACACTTGTGTAATGGTTTGGCCAGGATGAATCATTTCAAAATGGACAACATCACGCATATGCCATCAGACAGAGTGTATTGTACTTTTTGGGTGAATACCTGACTTAGCTACTTGCTGCAGTTTACCTGAAGGACTCAGTGACTGGACTCTTAATGTTTTCATAAGAAACTGATTTCTCATCCCAAGTACCAATATTATTGAGGGGCGGATCGAAATTTTAGAGAGAGAAATGAAGAGACCACCTTTGCGGATTGAGTCTCCTTTAATCTCAATCCAAATACTATGCTGCCAGCGGCAAATGATGGCTTGTGCTCGGCCACTACAACGAAACCCATGGTTTGATGAGGAATGGCGGCAAGCACTTGCAGCAAGCAAAACAAGAAGCGTACAAAGTGGCGCTGCATAGAAGGACTAGAGCTGCTGGCGAGCTCTACAAGCGGAGGAGAAAAGAGGAATATCGAGTTCTCAGAAAAAATAGGAAAAGGATCATGAGAAGCGCTCGATCGAGGAGATTGAGAAATTAACACACGGTGACTTCAAAGCCAGAACAGAAGCCTACAGGGACAAAAGTCGTAATACAGTAGTAGAATCGTACTCGGTGCTGAGGATATGGAACTAACACTTCTGCAGACTGCTAAACGGCAACGATGACCAATATTCCGCTATCAGGCAGAATGAGCCAATCGCCAGTGACAACGACAGTCAAAATTCCCGTCAACCCGATCAAAATGAAGTGAGGATAGCGATATCTAAACTTAAATCCAACAAAGCAGCTCGAAGTGACGGCCTTGCCGCCGAACTTTTCAAGGCAGGTGGAGACGAGTTGGTAAGGATAATGCAGCAGCTCATCTGTAAAATTCGGTCGGACGAAATTATGGTCGATTAATGGAGCATCAGCATTGTTTACCCGATCCTGAAGAACGAACACCATCTGAACTGCGCCAACTGCAGAGGTCTTCTCAACATCGCATACAAGATCCTGTCTGCCATAGTTATACAGACTCATGTTTAGTCATCCCTGTCCAGCTCCGTTCGTGCAGGATAACGTCGGAGAACAATCGCTGCTCCACCAAAGCCAGAAACCGAACTCCTCGATGTCAGGAAAGGTCTTAGACAAGGTGACACTATCAAGCAATCTCTTTAACATAATTCTTGAGACAATTGTACGAAACTTACAAGCCAATACCGGAGGTACAATCTTTTACACGTGTGTACAATTACTTGCTTACGCCGATGACATTGTAATAGTTGGGTCGTGAGTGGGGCATTTGCGAGTATTGAGATCGAGGCAGCAAAAATGGGTTTAGCGATAAATGAAAGCTAAACAAAATATATGCTGTCTATACAAAAAAAGACAGCTAACATCGGCGTCTTGGACAGAACCCCACAATAGACAGATATAATTTTGAGGAAGCAAAAGGGCTTTGTCTACCTAGGCTCTATGGTGAGCTCCGCAAATGACAGTGAGGAGATTAAACGAAGAATCACTCCTGCCATTCGCTGTTTCTATGGGCTAAAAATATAATTGAGTAAAAAAGCCCTATCTTGAAGGTAACTCTTTATAAGACACCAATCATCCCAGCCCTGCTGTATGGCGCAGAGGCATGGGCTTTATCAAAATCGGATGAGGATGCCCTTGGTTACTTTATGAGAAAAGTTCTTCGAGTGATCTTTGGTACCGTCTGCATAGACGACGAGTGGAGGAGAAGGTACAATGCCGAACTATGCCGCCTATATAATGACATCGACTTAGCCAGAAGAGTTCACATACAGCGACTAGGATGGATGGTCCATTTAGAGCGAATTGAGCCCAACCTTCCAGCCGGAAAGTCTTCGAATTCACACCGGATGGATGGTGCAGTAGAGGACGATCTCGCGGCAGGTGGCGCAAACAATTGGAGGAGGACCCCAGCCAACTTGGTGAGCACAACTGGAGGCAGCTGGCTGGAGAGGTTTGTTGATTGAGGCCCAGGTCCACCCCGGACTTTAGCGCCACGAAACGAAGAGCACATTGTTATTCGTTGCTGCGTATTTCTTTTGCTCAATTCATGCGGTGCCTATTTTCCGAACCTGGAGCTTTTCCAAGTGCTTTTAGGTGTCCATTATTATGGAGCTAGAAGAAATTAACTTCTCCGCCAATTCATCAACGGATGGGAATGGGCTTTAATCCTGTGTGTTACGCAGTGCATCATTATCCAGGCCAACTGGTTTTCCAGAGTGATCATTATCTTTGAGCCCATAATTTCCTTCCCAGAATTTTATAATCCATCTTTGGGCCTAGCTTTCATTTATGACCTGTCTGTCATATACTTCAGACAATTCACGTGCAACTTCTGCTGCGTTGCTATTGTCACTTCCATTTCAATGGTTAATATTTCACACAACATTCGGTCTATTCCCTTCAAATTATAGACATCGCACAAAGAAAAGCAAAACTGTCTAACAAATGGTGGTCAGATTGGGACCCTTAGGGTAAAGTTTCTAGATGATCCCTATTGGGTTACCGCAACAAGAAGACTCACTGCCTCCACGGGGCGGCCACCGGGCAACGAATGCTACAGCGAGATAACCGGCCTAGCATTCCTTGCTTGTTCAGTCGAATTCTTGTATTCTTTTGCGCCTGCTTGCAATGCACGGCCTGCATTCACGACTGTAATTATTCGGCTAAAGTGAGCGACGTGAGGAGTAAACCTCTAGAAAAAATCTCTAATCCAAGGTGGAACAGCATACGCCGAGGGATGCATGGCTAAGAGAGTGCTTAGTCGCTAGTATGCGGACTCCGAATATCCTGGCGACCTTCGGTTTCAATCCAGCCTTTCCATGGTACATCGGGCTCTGCCATGGGTGATATCCCTTTCCCGATTACTCGTGGGTCCATAATTCCTAACTTAAAAAAAAAACTATGAGACAGGTGTATCTCAAATCACACCAGCTTCTGTTACTGCTGACGAGCATACAGTTGCACTAAGTCGCGATGCTATAGAGCTTCCGACGGCCACTTCATCTTCGGCCATAACCACTCGGCTTGCTGACGAGCAACCCAAGTCCTCGGATGGTTTGGATAACGGAGCCAAGCGGGCCCAATCCTTGCTGTCCACATGTGTCCATCCAGAAGTAGCGGATACCTGACTCTGACTCTGACACATCTACTTTCATGGATACGTGCAGCGTTGCCACAGAGAAATCTGGGTGCTCCTCCATTGGGAGGAGGTTAGACGAGCTGCGAATTCAACCGGATGGTTTCGTTCGGTTCAATTCTGCCGAAAGGAGGCGGTTCAAGTTTGCCATTCACATAGGCTATACTAGGGAGAGTGCCCTACCTTACGCCAAAGCCCCTCCTATTGCAAAAGATGATAAACGAGGTAGATCAGAGGATCATACACAACCAGCACCCGCCGCCAAGAAAGCCAAGGCAGGACCTACACCTGATGTTCCCACCTTCAGTCAGGTGGCTAGTGTTGTCAAGTTAGGTATCGTCCCAGCGGACTTGGAGAACAAGCCCCTAACAACGGAGCAGCTGTATTGTGGGCGCCGTGGCGTAAGTGGTTAGTGTGTGGGATCACTACGCGTGAGGTTCCAAGTTCGAATCCTACAAAACACCAAAAAGTTTTTTCACGGTCCCACCTCTCGCGAGCGTCTGACAAACATCCGAGAGTATTGCTGTCTCGAAAAAGCTTCTCAAATCGCCGTTCGGATACGGCACTAAACTGTAGGTCCCTTCCATTCATGTGAAAAATATAACGCACACAACATGAGTGGTTGCGAGAAGCTAGGCCCTGGCACTCAAAGAGCTGTTGCGCCATATATTTATTTATTTATTTAACGGAGCAGCTGACACTCATCCAAGAGGTCGTCATCGATGTCTCAATTGAGCTGAGGAACAAAGGCGTATGGCCGAAATTCTCAGGCTCACAGCACAAGGCGGGATGGCTGGTTTTCGTCTGCTCAAACAGTGCTACTGCTGGGTGGATGAGCTCGAATTTTGAGACAATAAGAGCCAAAAGTGGATTGGACATCTTATTGGTGGAAGAGGGATCATTCCCTAAAACCCATATCATCCTATGATAGATACGATCCCAAATCTACGGATTGGCATCGCTATCGTGAACTAGTGTTCTTAAAAAAAGATATGCTTCTCACATCTATCGAGTCCATAGAATACCTGGATGAAGCTGCATACCAGCTTAACAATATACTGCTTGATTCCTACCACGACAGCTGTGTCCCAAAGACACATGTTAGCAAACGCAAAGTGCCTTGGTGGAATGACCAACTGGCGGAACTTAGGAAGAAAGTCAGAAAACTCTTCAACTCTGCAAAGCGAACGAAGAGGTGGGACGAATACAGGTTTGCTCTCACAGAATAAAATCTAGTATTGAGAAGATCTAAGCGAGCTGCTTGGAGGAAATGCTGCGAAACAATCGCTGACATGCCTATAGCGGCACGAATCCATAAATCGCTCGCAAACGATCATGTCAACTGTGAAGGGTTACTGAAGAAGAATGACGGAACCTACACGACGGACCGTGAGGATACACTTAGAACCTTACTTCAGGCACATTTCCCAGGCTCGTCTCTTAACACATCTCATGTGTACTCGAACACAGTTAACCACAGGGTTTATGTGGACAGGAGAGTTAATAGTTTATCTGGAAAAATATTCAGTCCAGAGAAAGTTGAATGGGCGGTAGGCACATTCAAACCTTTTAAAGCCCCCGGCGGTGACGGTCTGTTTCCAGCACTTCTCCAAAAGTCAATTGACCTCATCCTGCCGGGGTTGACAGCTCTATTTAGAGCCAGCTACAATTGGGGATACATGCCACCCATCCGGAGGCAGGTTAATGTGGTCTTCATCCCCAAGCCGGGCATAGGCCTAGCGAGCTGTCTAAACCATACAGACCTATAAGTCTAACATCATTCGTCCTTAAGACAATGGAGAGACTCATAAATATCCATACTAGAGACCGGTTAGATCTGTCTAACCCTCTCGAATCACTACGCCTACAGGAAAGGCAAATCTACAGTAGGTGCCCTTCACTATCTCGTCAAAAAGATAGAGGGAACACTCAGTTCAAGTGTGCATTTCTTGATATCGAGGGCGCATTCGATAACACTGGTTACGACTCGATCGCAAGGGCGATCAGTATCAGAGGTATCGAAGAATCGACCAATCAATGGATCAGGGCCATGCTGGTAAGTCGATTCATTACTTCCGCCTCTGGGGGAGTTTCGGTGTCCATAACTGTCCTCAAGGAGGAGTTCTTTCCCCCGTGTTATGGTCTATAGTCATCGACAACTTGTTAGTAGATCTTCACAGATCAGGCTACACCACCGTCGGTTATGCTGATGACTTGGCGGTTTTTATCAGAGGTAGACACAGCACGACAATACGACGACGTCATGCAAAGTGCAATATCTCAAGTTGTAGAATGGTGTAACAAAGAAGGACTATCCATAAATCCTAGTAAAACCGTTCTGGTGCTTTTTACAAGGAAGACACAGGTCAACCTTGAACCTATCACAATCAAAGGCACCACACTAGTTTATTCCAGCGAGGTCAAGTATCTTGGTGTAATTCTTGACAAACGACTTAATTGGAATTCACATATCAAGTCCGCCACTGAGCGCGCTACTAGAGCACTGTGGGCCAGTAAACGCCTATACGACAGAATTTGGGGTCTCTCTCCTAAGATGATACATTGGCTGTACATAATGATGGTTAGATCCATTATCACATACGCGGCCATCGTCTGGTGGCCAAAAACTCTTCAGCAGACAACGGCAAACAAGTTGCAGAAGTTGCAAAGAACTGCCTGTCTTGGCATTTCAGGTGCGATGCGCACCTGCCCTACGACAGCTCTGGAAGCTTTTGTTGAGCTTAAACCCTTACCAATCTTCATTAGGAAGATGGCTGCTAGATACGGCATCAGGCTGCAGCTAGATCACGAGTATAAACCAGGTGACCTTGTCGGACATTTAAATATACTCAGCTCAATCCCTAAAAGAGACATGTTTTGCACTTTACCAGATATTATGGTCAGGCAACACTGCTTTGGTAGGCTATTCGAGGTTGAAATATTGGACCGCGAAAACTGGTCCAATGGTACTCCAACACTAGACCCTAAAAGTCTGGTCTGGTTCACCAACGGTTCGAAGATGGATTCTGGAGTTGGAGCTGGGGTTTTCGGACCCAACACAAAGATTTCGGTACCTATGGGTACGACTCCTACTGTGTTTCAGGCTCAAATCCATGCCATTGAGATTTGCGCCAGACCCAATCCCCACAAGGGGATCAAAGGCGCTAGAATACATATCTTCTCAGATAGCCAAGCGGACTCCAGAACCGTGAAATGCTGCTACGATGCATTACAAGACCTTGCCAAATACAACAGGGCAAAACTCGGTTGGGTCCCCGGACACCAAGGGATTGTGGGCAACGAATCTGCAGATGAGCTTGCTAGGGCTGGCTCAGAATCTGTGTTCATAGGTCCTGAGCCTTATTGTGGCGTCAATTGGACGACAGCTACAACGCTGATTAACGAATGGGAAAACAAACTTCGGTCCAGGTCTAAGACAATCCAAACGATTAATCAAGCCTTACTCCTATAAGGAAATCCTTAACTTAGATAGGAAAAGCATTAAGAAGCTTGTGAGCTTTCTTACTGGCCATTGCGGCTTGAGATACCACCTTAACAAGATGAACCTGTGCCAAGAGAAGGACTGTCGGTTCTGTTTAGAGGACGATGAAACCTCCGAACACATTCTTTGTGAATGCCCGGCACTACACTGGTTAAGGAAACGTATTCTCCACAAGGAGATACTTACTTCAGTGGAACTGAAATGCTCGGCTACTAAGGACATACTCACTTTCGTAAGGGAGGTAGTACGTCTGTTAGATTAACTCCAACCCTGCGATACAATAGATCTTTCAGGTCGCAGTGTCGTTGCCACGCGGGCATGGGTTGTACAAGATGAAAAAAAAATAAATAAATTTAACAAATACTAAAAGACTGACGGAAAGATCTAAGTTGGAAGGCTTTGGGCCGATTTTTCAATCGTCAGATAAACAGTCTGATAGCTAACTAATGAATAATTTATTCGGCTCTCTATCTGCCAGATAAGTAGGGTGGGGTTTTCCATCACCAGATTAACTTCGATGGTATTTTCTGAATTCGGTCCGAAAACTATTGACCAAATCTGCTTCGAATGATTTCACTGTCTTGATTCCCGAAAAGTTGAGGACATCAGCGTCCGTTTGGGATTAGTAATTTTGAAACGAAACAAACACATGATTATGTCCTTTACGACATTACCTAGACCAATGAGAACGGGCTGGAAGAGATGAACTGCACTCTTGGAGAGTACGTCGACATAGATAGTGCTTTTGATAATGCTACCCTCGCCGTCATGAATTTCGTCAAAAAGGTTTACTTACTGCAATTTGATTCCAAAGTTCTGAAGTTGTATTTGGAACAATTTCTCCAATCACCACACAGTAAGATGATCGATTTTGATGTTCTAAACACACATCGTAATCTTCTAAAACAAATAACGGTGGCATTTGTCTATAAGCCGTCACTATACAGATGAATTTTAAAATTAAATAATTCAAAAATACAATTTTACTTAATGACTTACTATTAAATTGGCCCATTGTGCCTAGAGGATACATGAAGAACACTAATATAATAAAATAAATCATTTTGTCTAAGAGTTTGAATTAGATACTAATAGGTTTTCTTTGTAACCGTTAAGCTGCACGAAATAAAGATGATTTTCTATTGAAGCAGAACTATTTTCAGTTACTGTCACGCTATACGGTTTAGATGGTTCTTAAAAATGATTTAAGCGGACTATACTGCGTCTAATTTTTACTCGTTTAATTTCTGAAAAAACTGACCACTAATCTATCGCAGTTAAGGCGGAAAGACAACTGCTATAGTGCACTTCTTTGCAATTTTAAATTGACTAAAGCTTATTGTCACGACCTGGGGTGTCCACCCTAGACATTGTGGGTATAATTATTGGTTCATGTCAAGTAAATGCCTATTAGATTGGCACTGTCCGCACGCACGTGGGGGTACAGATCACGTGCTCCTTAATCTTCCGCATGAATGAGCGCATTACTTTCACAGTGCTATTTGCTTCGAACCTTGTAAGAAGAATTTGTAAAAAAAAAAAAAAAAAGAGGAATTGTTAAAGACACAGTTCGTACTTTGGTGTTAAAGATTTCATTATATGTTTCTAGCTGTTGCACTTCAAGAGGTAGGTAGGTAGGTAGGTAGAAGTGGCACGGCGGTTCAATAAGAACCCAATTAGCGCTAGGAGGCAGCGCTTTGAAACCACCACTAATTAAATCTGGTTATTTGAGAATGCCGTTGTTTGATGTTAGATAGATAGATATAGATGTTATTGAGGTGCAAGTCTACTGCCACCTTTGGCAGATCTATTGTGCCCTCAAACTAGGCTCTGGTCGATAATATACTCGGTCTAGAGCACTTCCTTCAGTCCAGATGCCTTTATGAACTGGAGTAGTAGTAGTAGTAGTAGTAGTAGTAAAGTAAATCTTATTTTTTTAAACTTCAAATGCAATTTTTTACAATAATTTACAATAAAATACTTTGGCTATTGCCGTCAGCCGAAGAAAAGAGAGAATTAGACTAAAGTTTTATGCAAATGTAGTGATTTAAAATGCTTCGTTCATTATTTGCTGCCGGCATTTTAATACAGCTTTAAGATAGCTAGCCAGCACGTTCCAGTCCTCACCATTTAGAGTTCTGATGAATTGAGCCATTGATAGCGCCTCTTTACCCTAGTACGCTCGTCCGATTTCTTTCAATACAGGGCAAGCTCCAATAAAATGAAAAACGTCTTCCTTTGTTTGAAGGTTGCATAGGCTGCATTCCTCATTTCCGTCGCTTATATGAGGCCTGAAGTTCAGCCGAAGTAGTTCGCCTCTCGCCTTAAAGATGATAGAGATTACATCAACGCTGAAACGATCGTGGAAATAATTTTTCGCAGCCAGATCATGGTTGAGTAAGGGATACGTACACCTGGTCTCACTTTGTTGCGCTTTCAATCTAAACTTCGCACGGGTAGACTCTTCAATAACGGATAACAGCTGGTTCAGAGAACGTCGCCAAGATTCTGCATTATAGTGCGTTAGCTGCATACTATGTTCGCCGCTAAGCTTCGACCACTCGTTAAAGAATTGCAGCTTCCGCTGTACCAAATATTTTACGACGATGTGTGGAAGGCGGTAGTTTGGGAGTTCCATTACTTTCAGAATGTAGAGAAAGTGCAATCTTGATGTAAAGATCTAGAGAGGAGATAAACCAGTTTCAAGGTGCAACATGTATGTCCGTGTGTTTTCGGGCAATCTAAAGATTTTTTTAAAGAAATATCTTAAAAGTTTTTCAACCTCTTCGTACTCGAATATACCCCAATCTTGTGCAGCATAGCACATGATTGACCTCATAGCCGCTTCGAAAACCTTAAATTTGCTGCTCGATGGAACGATTTCCCTACCAAGGAATCCCCGCCAACTGCAATTTATTGCCTTTTTCGCCTCCTTTAGTTTTTCTCCCAGGTGGTCCTTGAAGGATACTTGAGATGTAATTAAAACTCCGAAATATCTATACTCCTTAACGACTTCAAGTTCCAGGTTTTTCCAAGTCCATCTTTCTTGCCTTGAGTATCTTCCAAGCCCGTTTCTAAAAACCATTACTTTGGACTTAGGGGTGTTCACTTTCAGGTTCCATAAATTGCAGTAGTTTTGGAGCTTATTTATCATCATCATTGGAGTTTCTGATAGAATGACGATATCATCTGCGTATAAAAGCAACTTTATTTGGAGTCCGTCGAACACAATTCCACCTGTTAAAAAGGTCACAAGATCATCCAGAAATATTGAAAATAGAAGTGGACTCATGAGGCAACCTTGCTTTACTCCCATTTGAGACTTAAACCAATTGGACAGGTGGTGCCCATCCCAAACACCTGCTTTATTATCTTCATAAAGACTTTGTATGACCCTTAGGACCTTTGAAGATACCCCTAAGTTACTCAGCTTGTAGAACAGCGCATTTCTGTCAATATTGTCGAAGGCTGCCTTGAAATCAACAAACATGAACGCATACATTTTTTTGCCTTTATCAAGGTATGACCGGGCGATGCTTGTCAATGTGAAAATGTTGTCTACTATGGAGTAACCTTTTGTAAACCCCGCTTGGAATTCGCTTAGAAGATCATTTTCTCGCACCCAATCCGTCA
The DNA here is from genome assembly GCA_945910035.1 of Brachypalpus laphriformis. NCBI lineage: Eukaryota > Metazoa > Arthropoda > Insecta > Diptera > Syrphidae > Brachypalpus > Brachypalpus laphriformis. The sequence continues at coordinate 290,733,977 of OX246753.1, read as the reverse complement.
AACTGTCTAGGATAACCCCAGCAAATATTTTCATTATTGAATTCATAAAAGAAATTCCTCTGTAATTCGCTAAGTCAGTCACATCTCCTTTTTTGAATAACGGAAGTATTCTACACTTTCTAAAGCATTCGGGCACTTCTCCTGAGACGAATATGTAGTTATATACTTGTGTGAGCTTTTCTAAGAACTCTACTGACGCAGACTTTTAGAATTCATACGGGATACGGTCTTCACCAGGAGCTTTATTAGCATTGCATCTGTGTAGTACTTTGGTAAGGTCTTGGACTGTAATTGGTCGGTCTAAAGAACTACTTGTTACGAGAGGAAGGGCATAATTAAGCTGAAGCGCATTGCAAGGCGGGTTTAGCAACTGTTTAAAATGATCCGCTAATGCAGACAGTTTCACTTGGATGCCTCGCATGAACGACATATCATTAAGTACTCTGACAATCTTCCAAAATGCCTGACTATCTTTGGCGCCATCCAATGTTCTCGTCAGATGTTGAAAAAATATTGTTTGTTTATCCTTGCAGATGCCTTTGTATGCCTTGTTAGCCTGCCGTACATGTCTTTTGCAACGTTACTGTTTGTTTGTCGGACTAAACGTAGACATGCGAAAGACCTTTTCCTCGCTGCAACACACTCCCAGTCATACCACATTTGCTTTTTTTTTTAGATTTGCTCTCGGTTGGAGACCTCTCGCAGCAAGCGTAATACAAGAAACCAAAGCATCCGCACCACGACTTGAGTTAATTTCGCTATCATCTATATCCCTGAGACTACGATTCAGATGTTGTTTATAACTAAGCGAGTAGCTTTCCTTCCATTGAAGTTTAGGTCATAAGCGTAATTCCAGAGCAGCAGATTCAGTGCATATATCAAAGGACATCATAACTGATAATGGTAGATGATCAGAGTAAATCCGTTTGTTAATATTGAGATCGGCAACAAACTTCAGCCATTTTCCACGCACAAGGCAGTAATCTATTGTCGAGTAAGCTATACCTCTGAGAAACGTTAAATTACCTTTCACGTCGCTTTTGGAACGACCATTCAAAACCGTTAGACCAACTGACTCACACATTTCAATAAGTTTTCTGCCATATCTATAAATTATGTTATCTGTGGCACACCTGGTTGCGTTTACGGACTGAACTGGAATGAACTAGAGTATATTAAGTGGATCCAGCGAAGGTAGATCCGTCTCTGATAGAAAATAGACACCAACGTGATTTCTTCTTTTGTGGATCAGTGCTTCGCATTCCATAAGAAGGCGCGCTGGTGTTTCTGCGAAGTCCGTGCAGAATCTGCGGTGTCTGTCTCAATCTATTCCCAGTTTTCTAAGGTACTGCTTGAGTTTGCAGTGACCCGTTAATATGGCCGTCAAGATGCGAAGTCCATTCTTGCTAACTCTTAGGCCGGTTCTGCTCCTTTTTTGGTTGTATTTCCCCAAAAGTTCTTTTGTCTGTCCTAATTGGGGGATATCATCTCATTGCTTGGGCCATTTGTTCTCTTCCTCTTTTCTTAATTCTTCCCGTATTTTATAGGATCCCATCTCACAAAAGAGTTCTGGTCCAAGGAACGGCGTGTCTGGTCCGTTTCTTGCTAGTTCATCAGCTGCTTAATTCCTCTCTACTCCTACATGTCCTGGTACTCAGTAGAAAGTTACTTTATTCGGCTCTTACAATCTGTTAAGCCTGGTGAGGCATTCCCATACCAATTTGCATCTGATCTCGTGCGAGGTCAGTGCTTTGATAGTGGCTTGGCTATTTGACAGTATTTGACGATGTCCTGCACGCGATATTTTCTATCTAAGTTTAATCGCGCGTTTCTTTTGATCGCGTGAACGTCTGCTTGAAATATGGTATACTGGGCAATATTCCCAGTGATTCTGAGTATGTACTCCTAGGCCCGTACACTCCTGTCCCAGTGCCAGTAAATGTTTGCAATCCATCTGTGTACCATTTTATTGTGTGTTGTTTGAATTTGTACTTATCGGACTCACTTCTCCAATCTATTTTGTTGCTCAGCTTTGGGTCAAATGTTCTCTCTTGGCGATTCGCTCTAGCACTATGTGTAGCGGAGGTATACCTACGATTACTTTTAGTGCTGATGCGGGACAGGTTCGCATGGCTTCTGTTATACATATGCAGACTTATCTTTGCACTTTGCTTAGGGATGCCCTCTCGGTTGATGAAACCGAGATATTTAAGCATAACCGGTGGTGTTCGAGAGAAGAAAATTCTTTTGTCATATATCTCTTTGAGTTCGTCGAAAAAGAGGGCATCGGTAGGGCCGGATATCTGCAAAGAGAAAGAGTTGCAGATTTATTTTCATTATTGTCCTTGCAACTACGGCAAGAAGTGCTATGAGGGCTATATAGCTTGGCTTCATGGTCTCCTATTGCCCAATGGCCTGTGCTTATGACCGCAATTCTGGGAATGTCCGGTAGATCATTTGTTTTTGGACTGTTATAGAGCACTTTTGCAACACCGGTATAGTGTGCTTGGGGGACCTGCATTGCGATTGATCGGGAAACTACTGACTGCTCAAAAATTGGCTTAGGCCAGTAGCGCAACAATCAAGTTCGTGATGAAGTGCTTACTTTACCTTCTAGTGGTGGTCTCCGGGCAACTATACGTATAAACCCTTATACGTGTAGGCTAAAATCGTAAGTGCGGGTTGTCTAGGCCCATGATTCTAGCCTAGGTAACGTGGGCCAGCAACCTGCGTTACTAAAACCAGCGACTCGGGAAGAGAAGGTCCTTACAATTCCAAATTCCTCCAACTGGAAAAAGAATTCATGCGTTATAAACTGGAGACATTGTCATAGTGATGGGGGATTTGAATGCAAAGGTAGGCAGCGACAACGAAGGGCTCAAACATGTAATCGGGAAGCATGGACTAGGCAACCGCAATGACAATGGCGAAAGGTTTGTGGATTTCTGCAATGCCAACCGCCTTGTGATAGGTGGCACCATGTTTGAGCACAAGACCTGCCACAAAGTCAGCTGAGTTTCCAATGATAGGCAAGCAACCTCCAACCAAATTGACCATTTTGCCATCAGCCGCCGCTTTAGAAGTAGTCTCCTGGACGTCCGCAACAGGCGAGGGGCAGATGTGGGGATAGTACGTGATCACCATCTTATGATAGCTACTCTCCAACTACGCACTGCTGCAGTTCGAAGATCCCACGACAACTCAAGAATGCCCAGGTTAAACATCGATAGACTTAGTGATCCCTTAGTGCGCCAACAACTAAGAGAGCACTTTTCGCAAGGTGTGGAAGCAATCAGCAGCTCAATGCCCGCAACCATCCAAGACCATTGGTGTGCTGTGAAAAATGTTTTTACATCTGGTGCTGAAAGAATTGTCGGTCGATCGCAATGAAGACATAGGGCGTGGCTTTCCGAGGATACCTGGAGATGGATTGACGAACGAAAACAGCTGAAAGCTCGCGTTGCAGCTACCCCAGCAGCAGGGAGAAGCGAGCTAGAGTCCCTATATCGCATGAAGATGAGAGAAGTTCAGCGACGTGACAAACACAACTACATCAACGCGCTGGCTACAGAAGCAGAAGAAGCAGTACGGAACTGCGGCAGCAGGACTGTCTACAGAATCACGAAAGAGCTGACAGGTGGTCGCAGCTCCAGCCAACACCCAGTGAAAAGCCTAGACGGCTCCTCGCTCATTTCGGATAAGGACCAGCTCAAGAGATGGAAAGAGCATTTTGATACGGTTTTGAACCGTGTATTCGCTAGCGGTATGCTCCCAAATCAGACTGAGATGCCCAAGTTGAGAAGTTCCCGAATACGCACCACGACTCTCAGTAAAGATGAGATCATTACCGCAATCAAGGCACTCAAAACCAACAAGGCGGTAGGACTTGACGGTATTCCAGCAGAGCTCTTACGAGCAGCGCCCACAACATCGGCTTATAGAGAGAGCTTGGGAAGCTGAGAGCTTTCCTAACGAGTGGAAAAAGGGAATGATCGTTAAGCTTCCAAAAAAAGGGAATTTAATGGAATGCGGAAACTGGAGCGGTATCTGCATGCTGCCTGCTGTAACTAAGATAATAGCTAAAATCATCCTTGATCGAATTAAACAACATCTCGAAGACACACTCGATGCCAAACAAGCAGGTTTCCGCTCTGGATCCTCCTGCTCCGACCACATCAACACCCTTGCGGATTATCATCGAACAGTGCGTTGAATATCGATCGCAACTGCACCTGCTGTTCATCGATTTTGAGAAGGCGTTCGATAGTGTCAACAGGGAGTTTATTTGGCTTGCCTTACGCAGGAGAGGTATTCCCGATAAACTAATTGCTATTATCAAAGCTACATATGAAGGCTCCAAATGTCACGTTCTGCACAGGGGGAGGTTGTCTGAGGAATTTGAGATCCGAAGTGGGGTAAGACAAGGCTGCATCCTTTCACCAATATTATTCCTATTGGTGATTAGCGATGTGCTTCATGCAGCTTTGTCGACGGGAAACGGGGGAATTCGATGGACTCTTACATCTCAACTGGAATATCTTGACTACGCTGACGATGTATGCTTACTCTCCCACAGAATTATGGACCTCCACCAAATGACAGCAGATGTGGAGAGGGAGGCAGGTGTCGTCGGGCTGAAAATTATACGGCAAAAACTAAAATTATCCGCCTTGGAACAAACTCATCGGCTCAAATATGCATTGCTGGACTACCGGTAGAGAGAGTAGAGGATTTCCAGTGTCTTATGAGTATTGTCTCGACCGATGGTGGAACCGAACTGGATATAGCCAACAGGATCGCCAAAGCAAAGTCCGCGTTCGGGATGTTGTCCAAAATATGGCGAAGCAATGCAATCAGTTTGAGCACCATGATAAGACTGTTCCGCTCCAACGTTGAATCCGTGCTGTTTTATGGATGCAGCACGTGGAGAGTGACCACTGCTATCACCAGAAAGCTGCAAACGTTTGTTAGTAGGTGTTTTCTGGTCCAATCGTATCTCTAACGAACACCTTTACGAGAGAACGGATCAGGAACCAATAGGCACAACCATCCAATGGCGGACAGTTCCATAGCGAACCAAACTATGCAATGGAACCCTCTAACTAAGGATGGCAGAAGACCTGGCGGTTCGAGGAGAACATGGCGCAGAACAGTCGAGAAGGAGGCACGGCAGTTAGGGAAAAGTTGGGGAGAACTCCGACACATTGCCAGAAACCGTACACGATGGCGCGTAGGCGTAGTAGAGGCCCTCGGACCCACAAGGGGATACAGGACATAAGTGAGTAAGTAAAGTAAGTAAGATATCAGTGTCGTCGGCAAATGTAGCTAGCTCAGTGCCTTCTACTTGGGGTATATCACGAGTGTATAATAGATATAAAACTGGACCGAGAACGCTTCCCTGTAGCACCTCAGTCATTATTTCCTTAAGATCTGAATATACGTTTCCACATTTGACGCGGAATAGTCTATTCGTAAGGTAGTTCTTCAAAATATTATATAGTGCTCTGGCAGAACTCGTCGTAATTTAAACTTTAAGTCTTCATGCCAGAAGACCAATAGGCACAACCATCCAACGACGGAAGTGGCAGTGGATTGGTCACACGTTCCGTAAAGGTGACAGTTCCATAGCGAACCATGCTATGCAATGGAACCCTCTAACTGTACACGATGGCGCGTAGTAGTCGTAGTTTCTCTTAAATTGTCAAAAGCGGCGGTTGTCTACTTACTCTGCCAGGTGCAACACAAACCTTCGAAAGTACATATTTAAAAAAATAAAATAAATCTTAAAATGCATTACATTTTCTTTTTATTTACAAATTCATCTATTTTGGAAAACAGGGAGTTTATATACAAAAGTATTTATGTTAAAAAAAAATAATATTATTTATGAAAAAAACATTCAAGATCGTTAAATATAAAAAAAGTATTGCTATTGCAGAAGAAAAATGCGTTAAGTACAATTTATATAAAAAAAAAAAGAAAATCAAACTTCAATAATTCTGGAATAGACTTACCCTATGTCTGTAACTACATTTTTTTTTTTTAATTACTTTATGTAAATATTTGTTCTTTTGTTTTACATTTAAAATATTATACAAAAACTTGACAATACATATATATATATATATTCTTTTTTTCTGGTTGTTTTGTTTTGTTCAATAATAATTTATCTTTTGCGTTTTATAAACAATTTATAAACCTATCTATCTAACGGTTGTTCTATAATATCAAATGGGCATTTGTTGTTCTTGTTTTTCTAAATGTATACATTTGTTTTTGTTTTTTTTTTTTTAACATAATGTATTAAATAACCATTTAATTTACAATATTACTTTAAGGTCACATGGTATCACTCAAAAATTCATATATTTATATATAGATTTATATTTCTAAAATATCTAGATGCGCACAACTATTGCCATGACAAAACGAAAAGAACTTAAACTCGAAAATCAGAAACAGAATGGAAACATTCATTATATAAAGATATACATTCATGTAATATATATATGTTTTGTTAATAATTCATAACATCTCTCTGAGTCGGGTGTCTAAAACTTCTAATATGCAAACATTAAACATTAGAATTGTGTGTGTGCGTGTTGAAAGTTGAAAGTTATGCAAGAGTTCTTCTTTTGGTAATAAATAAGTATATAAAATATGTTTTATTTTAAATTTAATAAAATAAATTAAAGAATATTGGTACTAAAACAAAAAATATCTTTTATTTCTCATTTCGTTTGTGTATAGTTTTATAATAATGCGGATTCTTGGTAACATGGATAAAATAAGGACTGAATATTATGAGGAAAGAAGTGAAGGTGATCCTTTGTCAGATTTATTAAAAATACGAAGTTTAAAGTCGGCACAAGCTTGAAAGCGGAAAATTACAAAGCTTATTTCAATGAAAATTACAAAGCCCGATCCTTTTTTCTCATCTCCCTCGGAATTTTCTGCAATATATGAGCACATTATTATTTGTGGGGATTTCAATGCTAATTTGCTAATAACTAACTATCGTGCTTTTCAATTAACCCTTCTGGCAATGAGTAGGTCTAGCCAGACCTTTACCATTTTCGAAACCATTCTTTCCTAATTGATTGTGTAGCTATCTTTAACAAATTTCCTGACCTTGGCTGCGTACATATTTTTAATGCTGTGGACAATAAATTGTAAATCTAAGTGGGTGAGAAAAAAAAAGTTTTTCTACAACAACCTTTAGAATCAATGGAATAGGTCTGGCCAGACCTAGCTATGTACATATTGTATGGAGAAACGTATTTATTTAACATTTCATCCGAAAAAACAAAAACTCTTTTTACCTACAGTGGCGAGCTTATAAATAGGGAAATGGTGGTTACAGTTGTTTGAAAACGTGCATAGCAACATTAGGCAACTAATTTTGGTAAAAGTTGTTATTGCAGTGTAGAGCACATATTCAAGAACTAACCTTTGTTTGTAGGAAACTGCATTCTATCTGTTTCCTATTTGTTTGTTTTTAAATAACAGTACGTCTATTGAATCGGCGCGAGCAAATAAATAGGGAAATCTCCTTTTGCTCAGTTTCGACTCAACGTTTTTGCAAGTAGCTTGATTTCCGGGTAAGTTTTGGTGGTTAAACATTTTTTTTTTTGTAATGTGTATTGTTTATGCGATATTTGACTTTATAGAAATGGGACGAGGCAAACACATAACACCAGACCAGCCCGGGAAATTTGTCGCTTGAAGGAAGAAGGCATGACGCTGTCCACAATCTCTAAGCATTTAGGTACTTCGATAAATGCTTGTCATCAAGCTTTGAAGTTCGTCAAACGTCATGGGGACTTCTCTAACCAACCTCGTGCTACAAAGCCTCGAAAACAACAAATCCGTCTGTCTGAAAAAGATAGATTTAAGAGTGCTGTTGACATTCACATCGAAATATCGGCACAAGAAGACGTTAATATTGGTGTTCATACAGTACGACGCCGGTTGGCCGAATTTGGTTTGTGAGGCCGTGTTGCACGAAAGAAGCCTCTTATAAGCAACAAGAATTGGAGGACCAGATTGTTGTTTGCGAAGAGCATATTATTTGGGCACATGAAAATTGGAAAAATGTAATCTTCACTGATGAATCCAAATTTAATCGTTTTGGTTCCGGTGGTAAAATATATGTTGGACGTCGTGTGGGCGAAAAATTTAATAAAGGGTCTGTGATGGTATGGGCTGGTATGAGTCTATTGGGTCCTGGTCCTATTTGTCGAATTAATGGAATCATGGACCGCCATGTGTATGTAGACATATTGAAAGACAACCAACTTCCTTACGCTGTTGAGAATCTTCCCCAAAACTGGATTCTACAAGCGGATAATGATCCGAAACACACGTCAAGAAAAGCTCAGACATTTTTGCAAGACAACAATGTGAACGTTATGACATGACCAGCTCAATCTCCTGACCTTAATTCGATTGAGACGCTTTGGAATAATGTTGATAAAATCGTCAAAGAGAAAAGACCCTCAAACCTTAACGAAATGTATGAATTTATTCAAGACGGATGGAGAAACATTTCCATTGATCGATGCACTCGGCTTTTTGATTCAATGCCGCGAAGATGTGCGGAGGTGATAAGGAACAAAGGGGGGCCGACTAAATATTAATGTTTTATAAATTTTCAGCCAATTTTATATCAATTAAACTGAAAATGATATATCATGTATCAATCCATCAATTTTCATATAAAATGTATGAAGGTCCAGCCAGACCTACGAGGGCAAGGTGAAAAGTTCTCAGTCTGACGCAGAGATAGCGTCCCAATCAGCAAAAATTTATGTTTCCTACCTGGGTGCATTTCTCATTAGTTCGTATGACAAGTTTCAATTTGTTCTCTCAATTAGTTTGTTTAAACGAATTGTTGCAGTAGACGTCTTGCGTGTTTTTCGTTAAAATGGCTAAACTTGAATATCGTGCGGACATAAAATTCTTCGCTTTGGATGGGTTAACCCCTAAGGAAATTCATCCAAAGTTAACAAAAGTTGACGGGGACTCTGCTCCTTCCATGTCAACCGTTAAAAAGTGGGCAGCTGAATTTAAACGTGGTCGCACGTCCCTCGAAGATGACCCATGTGAAGGACGGCCAAAAACCGCAACCAACCCGAAACCATCGAAAAAGTGCCTGATATCGTGTTGGACGATAGGCGAGTGAAGGTGAGTGAGATAGCTGAGGCTGTGTGTATATCGGAAAAGAGGGTGCGAAACATTTTGCACAAAAACTTAGGGATGCGAAAACTCTGCGCAAGATGGGTGCCGCATTTGCCGAATGCCGATCAAAAGCAAATGCGCAAACGATTTTCGCGGCAATCTTTGGACCGATTCAATAGGGATCCGACCGATTTTGTCCGGCGATTTGTCACCATGGATGAGACATGGGTCCACCACTACGCGCCAGAAACGAAACAGCAGTCGAAGCAGTGGGTGGAAGCTAGTGGTCCAGCGCCAAAGAAAGCGAAGTCGATCGCGTCTGCTGGAAAGGTCATGGCCAGTGTGTTTTGGGAAGCGAAAGGGATCATGTTAATTGATTACCTTGAGAAAGGCAGTACAATTACAGGCGAATATTACTCCAACCTTCTTGACCAGCTGGATGCCGAAATTCGCGAGAAGAGGCCTGGCTTGAAGAAGAAAAAAATCATCTTTCACCAGGACAATGCACCTGTACACAAGTGTGCGTTGGCGATGGGAAAACTGCGGGATTTGGGGTACGATTTGCTCAGCCATCCGCCCTATTCACCTGGTTTGGCACCCTCAGACTTCCGCCTGTTCCCAAACTTGAAGAAATTTGTTTCTGGGAAGTGCTTCGCATCCAATGCAGAGGTTGAGAGGGCCGTAGATGAGTATTTTCACAGCCTTCCAGACTCTCACTTCCGAGAAGGAATACTGATGTTGGAGAAACGCTGGACTAAGTATGTTGAAGTCAAGGGAGATTATGTAGAAAAATAAAATCATTTTTTAACTGAATATCGCAGTCTTTCATTGTCAGGCCGAGAACTTTTCACCTTGCCCTCGTATTCCATTGATGGGAAGGTTTTAAAGCATCCATTGATAGAAGGATTAAAGGACTGCGTTTCTTCTTTAGGGCTCGATATAGTTAATAACTACCCTACGCGTTTTTGTAATAACTCTGTACCCAGTCTGCTTGATCTTATTATTGTATCTGATTCTTCTTCTGTACTCCTCTTTGACCAGCTCTCCTTAGAATATATCTCTGACCACGACCTACTTTTTTGTACATACAATATTCACTTAACTTGTGCTACTGTCTCTATGTCATTTTCGTATAAAGATTTTAAATCGATTGATTTCAATGAATTGCATAACGCTGCCCTTGAAGTCCACCGGGACTGTTGTAGACTAAGTGCCGATGCCAACGACAAGTCAAACTTCTTTGAATTCTTCGTCGCTCACCTGTATGACCAATGCATTCCCACGAAAACAGTAAGCATTTGCAATAATATCTGTCTGTGGTTTACCTCCGACGTCCTTACTGGAATCAAAAATAGCAATAAACTTATGAGACATAATCCTTCCCCTGCTAACTGGCGTGCATACAAAGTATCGAGGAACAATGCAACATATATTATTCGGAGAGCCAAGAGTAATTACTTAAATACGTCGCTGCCCCCCGAAAAAAACGTTGGGGTAATCTTCGCTATTTTGGAATTACTGGGAGCAAAAGTTCCACCAATTGTGAATTTGACCCAGACATACTGAATGACCATTTCCTGGGTAGTGTTGAGGCAGTAAATCACCTTGGCTTGGTGGCTAATGCAGGTACATCTGTGCCCAGATTTACTTTGAAGCAGTAGTGGAGGGCGATGTGATTGAGTGTGTTGCAGCCACACGGTCTAATTCTGCTGATGAGGATGGAGTACCTAATCAAACTAATATTACCTTTTATTATCACTCATCAAACCCATATTATTAACCATTGCATCAAATCCAAGGTATTTGAGAAACTTTTAGCGAAGCAGATACAGAACCACCTATCTTTAAATTATCTGCTTAGCCCATTTCAATCTGGTATCAGACCTAATCACAGTTGTTCTACTGCTATGGTCAATGTCTTAGATGACATAAGACGTGATTTCGATAGGGGCTATGTAACACGCCTATGCCTCTTAATTTCTCTAAGGCTTTCTATAAGGTGAACCTTTTTGGTTTCGGGGAGAGACCATTAAAACTCTTAAAATGTTTTCTTTCTGAAAGGAAGCAAAGAGTCGCTATTGGTGATAGATTATCTACACTGAAACCCATAAACCAAGGCATGCCCCAGGGATCCATTCATGGCCCTATTCTGTTTGGCATGTTCATTAACGACTTGCCATTAATTTGAGTACATGCTTTAGTGCATCTTTATGCAGACGGCGTTCAGCTCTATGTGTCCCGGCCGATGTGCAAAATATCTGAACTTGCATCTCTACTCAACGGAGATTTAGCTAAAATCTATCGCTGGTCGGTGTCAAATGTATTGCTTATAAACCCATCAAAGTCGCAGGTAATACCAATATCAAACACGCCATTTGACCTTAATTTTCTACCTGACCTATGGATTTGCGACAGTAAAATAACCTTGGTTGAGTCTCTTACCAGCCTAGGTCTTGTAATAAATCGTACCTTAAGTGGCTACAATCATGTGAACGCTGTAATCGGTCGCATCTACGGATGCCTCCGTAAATTAAGGGTAAGTGCTAGTTTTACTCCTACCGAGACTAGGCTGCGGCTTATAAAGACCATACCATACCAATTATTACCTATGCCGAAGTTGTGTACTGCAGTCTTGACTCCTCATCTCAGCGCAAACTTCAAGTAGCCTTTAACGATGCTGTGCGATATATACACTGCTGGTCAAAGAAATAGGTGTGTGCCATTTGCTTTCACAGTTGCTAGTTTAACTATGCTATGTGCAACAACATGGAAATGTTTAAAGATTGTCATTTTACGGTTACAACGCCACCAACATTTTTCAATTGTGGCACGTGCTTATTCCTCTTTTGTTTGATTGAGCGTGGAGTTAATTTTTTTCCCTCTGATAGTTGGTCAATAAAATAGCTGCTTGTGAATCCAAATCGAAGTTCGGGACATTATTTTATTGGTTTAATGCTAATAATATAACAGTGAGTTTCTTTAGATTATATCAGGTACATCTAGCTAATAGTTTCTTTTAAAAAAAGCTTTAAGATATGTGACGAAACGCTCATTGCACCCAAGAAGAGCGAAATTTGGTAAGAAGGGGGGCAAAACGTACAAGTTTATAGCTGAGGCACTAGGGCGCTCTGAGAACTTTGTAAACAATGCCCTCAAGCCTTTAAAAGTCACGGAAAATAGGGGAAGCCGAAAAAAACTTCACCGACTATTGACCGTCGCATTGTGTTACTGTCCCAATATGACCCTTTTGCGTGTTCAAGGACCATTTGTGCACAAATTGGAAATGTAGTGAGTGCGCGGACAGTTCGTCGAAGACACCAAGATGCCAATTTGGCAGGAAGAATCGCCAGAAAAGTTCCAATTTTAAGAGGTCAGAACTTAAAGTCTCGCAAAGAATTCGCTTTAAGCCACAAAGAGTGGACCGCACCTGAAAGAAGAAATTGGTATAACATCCTTTGGAATGACGAAACAAAAATAAATTTGTTTTGCTCGGACTCTGGACGTAACGTGCAAAGACCAAAAGGTAGGGTGTTTGAAGCGCGCTACACAAGAAAAACGGTAAGGCAAGAAAGATGCAATATCATGGTGTGCGGTTGCTTTTCGTGGCATGGTATTGGTCCTATATTTCGAATAAATAAACCCATGACCAAGTTCGAATACAAGGACATTTTGGAGAACATAATGCTTCCATATGCCAAAGAAAACATGCCCCTTCGATGGCACTACCAGCAAGATAATGACACGAAAAACACATCGGGCCTTGTAAAGAGTTGGTTTAGAGATAATGAAGAGTCTGTAATCCCGTGCCCCAGTCAGTCCCCTGATCTCAATCCTATTGAGAACTTGTGGAATGAGCTCAAGCGGATATTAGCGGGTCAATATTTCACCAACAGGGATCAGTTATGGCAAGCGGTACAAAGACAGTGGTATGCTATACCCTTGGCAATATGTCGAAAACTAATCAATTCAATGCCACGAAGAATTGAAAAAGTTTTAGCAAATGATGGAGAATATTCAGGATAATAAGGTAAGGAAACGAAAAACGTTCGAATTTTCGAAAACATGTTGGCAAAAATGATAAATTTCATTGCTTTAGCTCAACACACCTATTTCATTGGCCACGGAAAAATCATGAAATTCAACCATTTTTTTCATTTTATCTATTAATTTCTTAATTTTAGAGTTGTTATGTATATAAATCATTTGTTTATTTTATTTAAATTAATTTAAACCCGAAAAACATTAAAACTATTGAAAACATTTGGTCAAATTAATTTTGAAAAAAAAAAAATTAAGTTCACACCTATTTCTTTGACCAGCTGTGTATATGGGCTTCGAGGGTACGATCATGTTTTCGAATATTCCAGGAACTTACTAGGGTGCACTTTGCAACAATACCATATATCAAGTATCAACGCCAGAAATTGCATTTTTCTACAAAAATTAATTCAGACTAAAACTCCACCGTATCTATTCTACAAACTACATTTCGCACAATCATCCAGGACTTGTAGTATAATTGTACCTATGCACAACTATCTAAACTCCTCTCGCTTGTTCTTTGTTCACACCGTCAAGATTTGGAATTCGCTACCCTTGCATATCAAGGGTATAACTGACGCTACAAACTTTAAAAATGCAGTCTTTCAACATTTTGCTACGTCACAATAAACTGCTATATGTATTATATCCTTTCCTGTTTTGTCTCTTTTTCTACTTCGACCCCCCACCCCAATTTGAATAAATTGAATTGAATTGAATCGTATTGAACTCCACCTTTACTGTCACCACCCATTCAGTATGCAGTGTCCATAAATACGACGCAGATCTAGATGCAGAATTCACAGTAGAAAATGTAAGAAAAGTTCTTAAAAATGTGAAATTAAATAAAGCGCCAGGTACAGATCGTCATTGAATCCCTTGTGAAATGTTTATAAACGCTTCAGAAAAAAAAATCCAACTCCAGCATGTCAGAGAAGGGAACAGTCGAGGACTGCTTCCTCCAGACGATTATATTTCCCATCTATAAGAAAAATGATCGAAATGAAGTGCATAAAAACCGTGGAATCTCCTTTATGGACTGCATTTTAAAAATATTGATGATGATCACACTTAGTGAGTGGGAAAGAAACGACAAAGTTCTAAATGAATTTCAAGCTGGATTTCGAAAAGGATTCTCGACTATAGATAACATACTTGTATTGTATATGTATAAGAAACGCGGAAAAAAAGAAAGTATATGGTTTCTTCATAGATTTCAGGGCTGCATTTGACTGCATTAACAGAAAATCGCTGTTTTATAAACTCAGTAACATATGCATACCAAGAAAATATCAGAATTTCCTGCGAAGCATGTACACCAAAACCAAAGCGACAATGTCGGACGGGTATGAAATCTTACTTTTGAAACAAGTATGGATGTAAAACAAGGTTGCATCATTGCTATTCGCTCTTATGCTCAATAATCTCCACGATTTCCTTGGAGGCGAGCTGCGCATCAATGAAACCCTAATACGATTCTTAATGTAGGTAGACGATATCATCATACTGGCAGACGAAGTACAAACACTTCAATAAATGACAAGCCGACTAAAAAAAATACTGCGAACTCTGGAACTTGACAATAAACATGGACAAGTCCAAAATAATGATATTTAGAAAATCTGGAAAGAGGACTAGTGCAGAGAAATGACGACTTGGTGCTGGAGACATTGAAGTGCTAAATAAATACAAATACCCGGAAATAATAATGACCCCTGGATTATCTGTTATAAAAAAAAAAAAAAATAATGTAAAAGATTCCGGAGCGGTCGTCGAGAAAATTCATTCGACATTGCTGCGACCGGGCTAAAAAAAAAGGAGATATCTAACCAGACCACGCTGTTGAGTCCTTTTTCGTCATTCCCTCCTTTTTTTTGACGTAGTAGTTAGAGAAAGTGAAATTTTATTCGTTTCCCAGAGGCGGCAGTCTGGTCTTAAACCGGTGTCGTGTCTATGCCAAAAGCAAGTTGTTGTACTTGAATCCATAGCATTACATACAAGACATAATAAGACATTGCCACCGAGCCAAAACGTGCGAATATACGAAAGCGTTTCTAACAAACTGATCACCACATGGTTGCCATTAAAATTCAAGATCGGTCAAAGAAAGGCTTTGGGATCAGTCCTGAGAAAAAGCAACATTTTCAAAACAAAAACCAAGTTCAGACTATTTTGCTCTAACGTGAGTACTATTTCGTGAGTACTACTGTCTGCGTATTATCGAGGCCAAATCGTATCTCGTTATAGAGATTGGTTGGTTGGAGGAAGTATACAATTTGCCACCATTGTAGTTCATTGCCGATTGAGCAATCCGGCGGTTCGTTGCTCCCATTCACATTTTTCCTCCCAGTGGATAGTGGCAATGCGGAATGAAATAAGGAGACATAACTTGACCGCATTTCTGCTGAGGCCTCCAAAGCCTAGTCGACGATATCAGCAGACCTACTCCATCCACTTATAGAAATATCTCAGGAGATTGAGATTGAAAAATTTGAGATTCAAAGTGGTGCTCGAGCAGGCGGTATACTTTCACCTGGTTATCAAAGACGTGCTTTGTGGGAGGAAAGCGGTGGAATCCTGTATATAAGCATTCCCAAAAGTCTCGACTACGTAACTGATGTTTGCTTCCCATCGCACAGAATAATGGACTTACACCAATTGTCCACCGCATTGGTTTAATGCATGCCGCAAACCTAGTGGGTTTACAGGTCAAGTCCGTCAAGATCTGGCGCTCAATGTTGAGCAGCTACTTCTCCGAACGGAACGATCTATGGTTCGATGGTTTGGTCACGTAGTGCGTATGCCCCAAACCCGGCTTCCAAGACGCGCCATGGTTGCCGTGCTATCAGGTAGGCGACTCCGCGGAAGGCCTAGAAATAGATGGTTGGACTAAGTCCGACATCTCTCCTGGAGCCGCCTAGGGATTCCTCCTGATGAGTTGGAGTCAATGATGGAGGATCGAGAAGGATGGAGAGTCCACCTAAGCATCCTACCCCCGCGACCCTCATGAAGGATTAGCGGGCCATTGAAAATATATGTACATATGTATGTAGGGTGGTTTTTTAGTGCGTACCAAGTCCCACACTACTTGAAACAGAGCGGACCTGTTTCTCGTGAGCAGTAGCGTTTACCACCACCTCTTAGGCAAAAACAAAAAAAAAGATACATTCTTAGTATTTTTTGAGTATGGTCCTCTCTACTCTAGTTTTTTTGCAGTAGAAAGATTTAATTGAATTATTAGGAAAAGCTAATTGTTATAGCTAAAACATGAGCTAATAAACTTCCACCAAATAACCGAACACATTACCACAACATTGTGGACACTCACCTGAGCAGAAATGTTCGTTTTAAATGTCTCCAGTATTTTACTAACCGAGATAACTAAATTGAATCACTATTGTTCACTTCTATTAGTTTTACATGATTCCGATCCCTATGTCCGCCTACAGGCCTAAACAAAATCTATAGAAATAACTTAGCTCGCAATGTTACCTGACCGTTTGGAAATTGGCAGCTTAATAGACTGAATTCAAAAACACACAAAAATAAAACTTTATCCATGTTCCAAAAATCGTAAGGCGTGTACAAGACCTTATATTCGAAAACAAAAATTACATAATATTGCATCTTATTGCATATCAAGTCTTTAAAGAAATAAAAATTAGTTTTGCATAATTTTTCCTTAAGTAAAAGAATAAACTATGTACGAGTAGTTTATAAATAAATTCTGAAAAATATTATTCACCTAGGAAGACTTAAGAAATAAAAATTTTGATTCTGAAATAAAGTTTGATCTTTGCTCTTATTTACTGCTAGTTAAAGTCAGATATTAAAGTGATAAATATAAAAATAACATCACCTCATAAAGAAAGAAGAAAAATAAGACAATAAATGATATCATTGTGTACCTAGCTGAGATAGTTAACTTCAGGTAAGCGCTCAAAGTAAATAATTAACTCGATATATAGGTAAAAGTAATTTTAGTCTAATTTAAGTCAACACAGCTATGAATACTAAATAAGCACGTGTCACTAAGTTTGTGTATAATGAAATTCAAAGTGTTAATAAGTAATAAAAAAAATAAAGATCCACGTAATGTCGAAAAATAAATTGTCATAGACTTGATTGCACGAATGTTAGAGAAAGTAATAAAATTCAGTTCATAAATAAAATTAAAATAGACTAATGATTGTAGTGTTGTTAGATTTATTTTTCCTCTGTGGCACTGGACATCATGTTTCATCTGATACCCTTCGATATATTTAGCAAGCAAATGGCAGCGAATGCAGCCGTTCGCCTTGATGCTACCCAATAGCGGTCAAGAAAAGAATTTGGCCATGCTTCCATTTTGATTTACAATATCTCCCGAAAACAAGGACTACACCATCCCACGTCTAAATTTTGACAAGAACTTCCTTGTCACCATGCCTTTCAGATCACTCTGGAATGACGATGCTTTTTTAGAAGATGAGTTGATCCACTTCTATACTGACGGCTCAAAAATCAAGGACGGAGTTGGTGGAGGTGTTTTCTCTGACAAGCTTAATCACAAGCTCTCCTTTCGTCTACCAAATCATTGTAGCGTGTTCCAAGCGGAAATAATGGCGATAAGGAGGTCTTATCTTGGCTGAAGAAAAACGTGATATCTGCCAAGGATATCCGTATCTTTTCAGACAGCTAAGCTGCAATCAAATACTTGGAATCGATCTCTACAAATTCAGTAGTAGCCCTAGACTGCCGATTGTCTCTTAAGGAGATGGCGGAGTAGTTTCGGGAATTGCAGCCATATGGATATTCCGGGGAATTGTAAGGCTGATGAACTCGCCAGAATAGGAACAACTACACACATCCTCCCAGACAAGGGTACTCAAGGTATACCATGCTAACGAACTGGCCAGGCGAGGCTCAGCCCTTCAATGCTCACTTGCTGAACTTGTTCACACCCCGCTCGGAGCAATTAAGGCAAACATCTCCTCAATCTTTCTTAGAACAGCTAACCTTAAATGGTCCAGGTTAACGAACTGCGTCATATCCAGAAAGATGTGGCCTAACTACAACAAGACCAAAACAACCGCCCTATTGAACAGAACGCGCAAAGACATTGCCCGTACAATCGCGATAATCACGGGACACTGGCCGGTAGGAGAGCACGAAGCCAAACTAGGTATCCCATATAATACACACTGCCGTAGTTGCAACATAGGCACCGAAAAGGAAACAATTATCCACTACATGTGCAATTGTCCAGCACTAGCTAGGGCTAGACATCAAGCATTAGGCAAACCCTTCTACAATTCACTTGAGGAGATCTCGGGTAAGAACATAAATGAGCTAACCCTCTTCTTAAACTCCACAGGCTGGCTCTAGGTTGTTCTCACCAACACACATCAACATCCAAGGTCGCATGAGTCGTGGTATCAAAACGACACAACTGTGCTAATTGGGTCTGTTTTATAGAACCGCCACTTCTACCTACCTACCTATTCCATGCCCGGCAATGCTAAAGACTATAGTAGAGCACCTATACCCCCATAGACCAACTACTATGGTCTCCATCACGAGGGAGATCAGCATGGGGCATATCCCGGCAATCACGTCAGAAGAACTCTTTGGGGCATGCAGAAAAATCGGAGACAGCAAAGCACCTGGACCGGATGGAATCCCGAATAGGGCAATTAAGGCGGCTGTTAAGACGAGACCGGACATCTTTCTAACAACGATGCAAAGGTGCATAGAGGAGGGGGTATTCCCTACACCATGGAAATTGCAACATTTAGTGCTGCTTCCAAAGGGCAATAAGCCGCCCGGACAACCATCTTCGTATCGCCCAATATGCCTACTCGATACGTTGGGAAAGATCCTAGAGCGTATCATCTATAACAGACTGCTTGCGATGGCGGAGGAAAACGGAGCCTTGTCAGACTGTCAGTACGGTTTCAGAAAATCACGCTCTACCGTCGATGCCATAAAGGGGGTAGTAGATATAGCAACCGAAGCAATACAAGGGAAAAGGTGGAAATGGGGGACGAAGAAATACTGCGCAGTAGTAACGCTCGACGTCAAAAATGCGTTCAACTCGGCAGGCTGGTCATTCATTAGGAGATCCCTGGCCAGGATGGATACACCATACTTCCTGCTGAGGTTAGTCACGGACTACTTCAGCAATAGGAAGCTAAGATACCATACTAACGATGGCGTTAAGCACTACAGTGTTTCCGCGGGAGTCCCGCAAGGGTCGGTTCTGGGACCTCTCCTATGGAACATTATGTACGACGGAGTTCTGCGACTAACATTGCCCGAGGGAGTCAAAGTAATTGGCTTCACTGACGATATCGCAGTGGTTACAGTAGCCAAGCACGTACACGAGGTGGAGTCTGCCACGGATGAGGCAGTTATAAGAATAAAGGAATGGCTGGAGTCTACCGGTCTGGAACTAGCTGCCCACAAGACCGAAGCTGTCCTAATAACCAGCCGCAAAAAGGTGGAATATGCCAGCTTCCGGGTCGGAAACCAGACAATCAGGTCCAAAGAATCCTTGAAGTACCTTGGAGTCATGCTCGACAACAGGCTGCGCTTCAAAGCCCACGTCGAGTATTCTAGTAAGAAAGCATCGCTGATGCAGGCAGCACTCTCCCGAATGCTCCCGAACATCGGCGGGCCTGGATACGCCCGCAGGATCCTGCTGTTCAGAGTGGTCAGCTCGGTACTTCTATACGCTGCCCCGATATGGGCAGGTGCACTGGCGACAAATGAGTGCAGGAAGAAGCTATCATCAGCTCACAGGCTCTGCGCAATCAGAGTGATCAGCGGCTTCCGAACTGCAGCCTGCGTTTTAGCTGGGATGGTCCCAATCGACATCCTCGCTGATAAGATGCAGAGGGTATACCTTAGACGTCCTTCGAACTGGCAAGAGGCAAAAAGGATTAAAGAGGAGGAAAGGGCAGCATCAGAAACGCTGTGGCAAACCAGATAGGACAGCTCTTCAAAAGGCAGGTGGACCCACAAGCTCATTCGCACTATAAAATCATGGACAGAGAGAGCGAGGGGGAACTGTAACTACCACCTCACACAGTTCCTGTCCGGACACGGCGGCTACCGGAAATACCTCCATAGATTTGGACACGATAGTTCGCCCATGTGTCCAGAATGTCCAAACGAAGAGGAGGACGCGGAGCATGCAGTGTTCTACTGCAGACGCTTTGCAGAAGATAGAGCAAACCTGCCAAGTCCATAAAATCTTGTCACTCACATGACACGATCAGAGGGCGAGGGGATGGAGATCTGCTCATTCATAGTATGTGTGCAGAATGCGCTGCGAAGAGCAGAAGCCCTAAGAAGAGCCCAAGAGGCGGCGTCGGAGACTAGAGTATAGGTGAAGTGAAACTCAATTTCGACGGATTCCACCATAGCGGTGAAAATTCAAGCTGGATGCAATCGAAAGAACAAATCTTAGGTGGACAAGTGGTACAACATGTCTAGCGACTAAGCAGAGTTGCCCCAAGTTGGATTTGAAACGCTCTAAGAAATTGATCTCTCTTAGCCGATTCCATATTGCCTCCATTATAGGTGTAATTACAGGACACTGTCTAATAGGCAAGCATGCAACAAGGCCTGGCGTATATTCAATTGATTTTTGTAGAAGCTGCATGGACAAAGAAGAGGAAGAAATCATTCCTCACCTTCTTTATGCATGCCCAGCTATCTCCCATAGAAGAAAGTTTCATCTAGGAGCTTTCTACTTTAACGACTTGGGCGATCTAATAGATTTAGACATCAGAAGTCTCCTTCGCTTCATTAGAAGCTCTAATTGGTTTTAACGAGTAGGCCGGGATTACATGATCCTTCGTGATACCACAACGGACCTTTCTTGTTGACGCGTCTCATTGTTCAATCATTTGTCCAATCATTTCTATCATTACCATCAACAAATTCATCAAATGCGTTATTGCTTCGAAAGATCACTAATGGTGCCGACGAAGTAATAAGTGGTTTAAATGCACTTGGATCGAACGACCGGGATCCTTGGCTCATATATTTATTGTTGCAGAAACTCGATCCAGATACGAAGCAGGCTTGGGCCGAAGAAGTTGGATCAAGGGATGACTCCAGCATCAACGATTTGCTGGACTTCCTACAAAATCGCTGCGTTTGCTTAGAATCCTACCTGTGTGTGTGTTGGCGTAAGTTGGCAGCCAATTCAACCTAACATAACCTAGATGTATTTTAATTTTGTATTCTCCAGAAAGGAATATATAAAGCTTTCCAAAAACATGATAAAATTTAATTTGTGTTCCGCTGTATGAAATTTTTTTATAAGTCCCGTGAAACAATCGCGAATTATATGGTATATTCAATGCTGGGAGATGTAACCAACCGGAGAAGGGTCTGCAGAGAAACCCCCAAAGGCGGAGGTTTGTCCCTCTAATAAGGCTTCTTGTAGTGGATGAGATTTTAGTAATACTGAAGGTAAAAGACTTCAACGTGATAGCCTATGCCGGCGATGTGGTTATCCTGGTTTCGGGGAAATTTCCTCCGGTCGTAAGTGAAAGGCTCAGTCTCCGACTACAACTAGTGGATAAATGGGTCGAATGGGAGTAGCAAAGGACTGGCAGTGAACCCTTCAAAGACGGAGGTAGTTCTTTTCACTAAGAAGAGATCGATCCCAAGTTCAGTTCGATATCTGGGCGTAATTCTGAATTCCAAACTAAGCTGGAAGGATAACATTGTCGAACGCATAAAAGAAGCAAGCGCAGCTTTCTATTCTTGCAAATTGGCATTCAGTAATAGCTGGAGCTTCAAACCAGCGGTGATGTACTGGATATGCACGGCGATTGTGAGACCCATTCTTAGGCAAACCCCACAGGCGGATCAGTAGAAATGCGGTGAAGTGGGAGGGTTGTGATCCCTTATTTCCGGATCATAACCTCGCTGATAAAAGGGAAGAAGAAGAGAAGAAGTTGTGAGACCCCTTCTTACATATGGTTCACTAGTATGGTGGATGGCACTTGAGAAGCAATTCCAGCTTTCAAACTTCACCTTTCAGATGGCAGCGTGTATCGGAGTCATGGGATCAATGAGAGCAACACTAGCTGCGGCAATGGAAAACATGCTTAGTTTCATTCCGCTTGATATTTACTGTAGCAGTCTGGTGGGCAAAACCGCAGTAAGGCTGAGAGAAGAGCAACTGTGGTCACCGAGCCCTTACGCCCGTGCCTCCATTTTGCCCCGATGGGGGACTGCCAGCGGATCGATGGAAACTGATCACATGAACCCGATGCTAGCATTTGAAAAGAGATCTGCTACAAGAATTCCCGACTGAATGTACTGGAAAAACCGAAGAACCATGAAGAAAAATGCCGACGGTTCTAAGATGGACGTTGGCACGGAAGCCAACTCTAGGAATAGACCACTCCTTTGGAATAAGTGACGACTGCAGCGTCTTTCAAGCCGAAGTCACAGCCATTATGCAGGCTGCTGAAATTATAGGCGAGAGAGTAGTATCGTAGTATGCTGGGTGCCGGGCCACAGGGATATTCCAGGTTACTGCAGGGCTGACGACCTCGCCAGACAAGGTACCACTCTAAGGATTTTCCCTGAAAGGCAAGCCCTGGGTATGCCACTCGCTACATGTAAGTATCTTCTACATTCCAGGTAACTGCAGGGCTGACGACCTCGCCAGACAGGGTATCACTCTAAGGATTTTGCCTAAGAGGCAAGCCCTGGGTATGCCCCTCGCTACATGTAAGTATCTACTAAAGCTGAACGCACGACCAACCTCAGATGGGTAAACGGCTCAACGTGTCACATTTCGAGACAGACCTGGCCTAAGCTGGATTAAAAACGTAGTGCTGATCTGATCAAGTTAAAGCTTACACAAATCAGCTGCGTTGTCGGTGTTCTCACTGGACACTGTCTTATAGGCCAACACGCCAAAAGACTTGGTCTCTTCTCCAACGACTTCTGCAGAAACTGTAGGGACGAGGAGGAGGAAGAAACCATCATTCACCTCCTATGCACATGTCCAGCCCTGTCGCATAAAAGAATGCTCCATCTAGGGTCCCCTTCCTTGACGTTCTCGGCGATCTGGCGTCCTTGGACGTCATGAGCATCCATCGCTTTGTCAAAAGCTCCGGTTGGTTTTGTTAGTCCCTGAGTGGCCTAATGGTTTGATCCATGGTATCACAAAGGACCTTCATTGGTCTAAGTGTGTCTGCACTCTTGTGTGGACAGCCAACCTAACCTAACCTAACCTAGATTAGAATCGTTGGTAAAACGATCACTATCTATATAGATAGCCAGGGATAGCCGTTAAGGCTCTGGACTCTGCTGTAATTAGGTCGAGGCTTGTGAGGATATGCAAATGACTTTTAAACGAGATATCTAGAGCCAATGCGGTGATCCACTGCTGGGTACCAGGGCATTTGGATATCGAAGGAAACGAAAGGGCTGATGAGCTTGCTAGGAAAGGGTCGGCACTGCTATCGCATATATTATAGTGATTGTAGAAAATAGAAAATGAAGTCACCACAAGCCCCATAGGCGGATCAGTAGAAATGCGGTGAAGTGGGAGGGTTGTGATCCCTTATTTTCGGATCATAACCTCGCTGATAAAACGAAGAAGAAGAAGATGAAGTCACCGGTTGAGCAGACACTGGATTCATCTGGACACATACGCAACGGCCTTTAGCAAGAAGAGATCAACCTCTCTGGTGAAACTTAGTCGTCATAACGCATGAGTCAATTCCGGCATAATTACTTACTGTGCCATTGGCATTCATGCGGAACGACTCGATGTACTGCACAACGACTATTGTAGACGTTGCAGACGTCACCTGATGTGTGATTGTCCTGTCCTATCCGTCAGACAAATGAGGACTCTTAGTAGGTATTTGTTGTCGGAGCTGGAGGACTTGGGGAATGTTGAGGTGATGGACCTCCTGAGATTCATATCACTATCTGGGTGATTCTAATAGCGGACCATCTCTACTGTGTTTCCAGGGTTAAATAATTGGGCACAATGGACCCGAACTGTTGGTCTAAGTGAGCAGTGACTCTTTTGCCCCAAGGCACCCATCTACCTAACCTAACCTTACGGTGAAACATTTGCAAGTATCAGTGCTTTATTCAAAAGCAAAAGTGAAAAGAATGGCATTTGACTCGCAATTGCTTTAGAATTGAAGGTTCAGTTGAAGAGAAAGCGAACCCCACAGGCGGATCAGTAGAAATGCAGTGAAGCGGGAGGGTTATAATCCCTTATTTTCGGATCATAACCTCGCTGATAAAAGGAAGAAGAAGGTTCAGTTGAAGAGAAAACTTAAATTTGCAAGCGCAGTGTGGGCAGAGATATTTTGTATGAATTAAAAACAAACACTATTGGAGTATATTCCCTAAGTCATATCACCCAGTTCGATTCGTCAATGAATTATATTTTTAAACATTAATACCAATAATTCTTAAATGTCCTCCGCCCTTGTAGGTCTTATTTGTCTCACCCTATTGAGATTACAGTAGCGGATTCTCTCTCAACTCAACTAGACAGGGACACGACTTACAAAATACACCTAGCTGCTTTAAAAATTGTCTGCTTATGTCGCAATCAAAGCCTAATGGAAAATACAGTCGACTAAGCTATAGTGCAGCTATAGAGAACCTACCTAAGTACGAAGAAGTTAAGACAGGACAGGCACATTATGTATCTATAAATCTAACAACACTTCAAATCAAGCTAAAATTAAACTTTAAAAAAATAGAAAAAATGAGATTTGTTTGCTTTTTTATGTTAAATACAATATCTACGGAAACCGGAGAATAATAGTTCAGTTCAAAATTTAACCTACTACTTCTTATATTACGTAGAAATTTTATAATATTCATTTTTTCACTTAAACTAAAAACAAGACATTAATATTAGTTAACAAAAAAACATTTGATTATGAAAATAAATTTGAATTTTACTATTTTTTGTGTTTGTTCTTTGTTTCTGCATCTTATTTTGAATTGTATTGTTAAATTTTCTTTTTTTTTTGTTGAATTCGAAAAAAATATATGTGTATGTGTATATTCCTATTAATATGGTCACAGACATTCGCCTGGATTTTGCGCACAGTATTTCGGAAATATCGGTTCAGCTTTAATACCTAATTCGACTAAACGATTACGAAATACAGACATTCTACCAAATACTTCCCTAGGGACGGCATCCATGTCATGTTCGTCATCCGGATCAGTCCAGAGTCTGAAAAAAAAGGAAGGCATACAAATATTTATTTAAGTGGGACAATTGAGGACATTTAAAAATTAGTAAGGATCCCTAGTATTATGAAATTAAGTTGATATGATGTCCTATGTCACGGACTACATGAAAAACGACTGAACGGATTATAATTCCTTATTTGGTTTTGAGTTTGAGAGACCACGAGAAGAGATAAAGAAACTAAGAAACACCCATAACATAAACTTCGGCTTTGTCGATTTCAATAAAATTAGTTTCGGCGTTAGAGCTTTTAAAGATGGACATTTTAAGCCCAAAATTATGCTTCTAAACGGTGTCCCATAATTCACGCAAAATTTGAATTCTGCGCCATTTAATAGTACAGTGGTGCCAACGAAAAACAAATAACAATGTGACAGCTGACATTTCGGGGTTAGTAAAAATGGAGGGCTGGCGTGTTAAAATCGTATCATCACCTCCCCGTGGTGCCCGCTGGATAGCTATCTGATAGTGAACTAACAATGAGCGTATTTTGAGTCTGACGATATATGTGTAGCTGAACACCCGGACCTGCGTAAGCACATCTGGGTGAACTTCAGCGCGCATATGTTTAACCGGACGAGGCATCTCTTGTTGACCTGATCGGCTGAAATATGCGTCTCAAAAGTCTAGCAAGAGCTCCTCAGAAGGAGGACGTGCGGTGGATGAATAATCTCGATGGAATCAACGGTGACGTCTACAGATCAGCGGATACCTTACCGGAGCTACTTCGACATATTTGGAGCTGAGGTCTGTAAGGATTTTCAGTACTACGTCGGGGTATTGAAAAAGAGATGGTGGCGGATGAACCCTTAATGGGCCAAAGGCAGCGCTCATATCCCCGAAGTGGGTTACTGGCATCGGTGTATCCGGCCTCTTGTCCCAGTGGTACAAAAAAAAAAAGGATCTGGTCCTCCAGGTTGGGGGTTGTGCCGTCGGGTTAACTTCCCTACTTACTTACTTAGATGGCGCTACAGTCCGGGGTGGACCTGGGCCTCAACCAACAAACCTCTCCAGCCAGCACGGTTACGAGCCAGCTGCCTCCAGTTGCGCACGCCAAGTTGGTTGAGGTCCCACTCCACTTGTTTGCGCCACCTACCGCGAGGTCGTCCTCTACTGCGTCGTCCATCCGGGGTGGATTCGAAAACTTTCTTAGCGGGAACGTTGGGCTCCATCTGCTCTAAATGACCCAGCCATCTTAGTCGCTGTGTGTGAACTCTTCTGGCTAAGTCGATGTCCTTGTACAGGCCGTATAGTTCGGCATTGTACCTTCTCCTCCACTCACCGTCTATGCAGACGGGACCAAAGATCGCTCGAAGAACTTTTTTCTCAAAATAACCAAGGGCATCCTCATCCGGTTTTGTCAAAGCCCATGCCTCTGCGCCATACAGCAGGACTGGGATGATTAATGTCTTATAAAGAGTTACCTTAGTAGTTAGAGATAGGGCTTTGCTACTCAATTGCCGTTTTAGCCCATAGAAACAACGATTGGCAAGAGTAATTCTTCGTGTGATCTCCCTACTGATGTCATTTGCGGAGCTGACCATAGAGCCTAGGTAGACAAAACCCTTTACTACCTCAAAATTGTATCTGTCTATTGTGGCGTTCTGTCCAAGACGCCGATGTTGGATGTCCTTTTTTGTAGACAGCATATATTTTGTTTTGCTTTCATTAACCGCTAGACCCATCTTTGCTGCCCCATTGACGGCCCGCTGAGTTCTTCCGATTATGTCAATGTCATCGGCATAAGCGAGTAGTTGTACAGACTTGTAAAAGATTGTACCTCCGGTGTTGGTTTGTGAGTTTCGTACAATTCTCACAAGTACTATGTTAAAGAGATCGCATCATAGCGCGTCACCTTGTCTAAGGCCTTTCCTGACATCTAATGGTTCGGTGATGTTCTTACCGACTTTGATGGAGCAGCGAGAGTTCTCCATCGTCGTTCTGCAGAAACGGACGAGCTTGGCACGGATGCCAAGACTAGACATGGCTTTGTTTACCTCGTCTCTATACACGCTATCATAGGCAATTTTAAAATCGATGAAGAGGTGGGGGTTTTTCCAAGATTTGTCGTAGTGTGAATATTTGGTCAATGGTG
The DNA here is from genome assembly GCA_945910035.1 of Brachypalpus laphriformis. Lineage (NCBI taxonomy): Eukaryota > Metazoa > Arthropoda > Insecta > Diptera > Syrphidae > Brachypalpus > Brachypalpus laphriformis. The sequence continues at coordinate 290,706,408 of OX246753.1, read as the reverse complement.
GACTTTCCCGGCCTGAAAACGCACTGATAAGGACCTATCAGGTTGTTGACGATCGGTTTTAGGCGTTTACATAGTACGGCAGACAAGATCTTATATGCTATATTTAGGAGACGCAGTTCAGAGGGTCTCCTTTCTTCAGGATCGGGCAAACGATGCTGAGGTTCCATTCATCGGGCATACTTTCGTCCGACCAGATTTTACAGATGAGCTGGTGCATGCTCCTTACCAACTCATCTCCTCCTGCCTTGAAAAGTTCAGCGGCAAGGCCTTCGGCTCCAGCAGCTTTGTTGGATTTGAGTTTAGATATCGCTATCCTCACTTCATTCTGATCGGGTTGACAGGAATCTTGACTGCCATCGTCACTGTTGAATAGCTCATTCTGCCTGACAGCGGAATATTGATCATCATCGCCGTTTTACAGTCTGCCGAAGTGTTCCTTCCATATTCTCAGCACCGACTGCGATTCTACTACTTGTTGGAGAACAAGGAGTGTCCGTTATTGACTACTGCTTAATAGGAGGGGATTGGAACGCTTACGTGACAAATATGGAGGTTAAGCAACTACCATATTCTGACCACTTACCGATTGTAGCTAGCTTTGGTCATCAAATAACGGAAAACGATAGAAGGGATATGAATATTCTGCCCAAGCTGATTTGGAATAAACATAAAGCACATTTGTATGGAAGCCTACTGGTGGAGCAACTACAAATGCAACAGGATACAGACCTTAGAAAGATCGAAACAATTATAAAAGATGTATATCTGCGTATAACCCCAAGCACTATCAGAAAAAAGGAGTATAAAGAACCGTGGTTTGACAAAGAGTGCTATAAAGCAAGGCAATTATCATTTGCCTGGCTCAGGATGTTTCGGCAACACAACGAAGGTGCGATGAAGTGGATGTACTTAAAAGCAAATAGAGAGTTCAAGGCCCTATTGCGGCAAAAGCGAAGAAGTTACTATGAATCCCTTGCTCGAAGCTTGGCATGTGGTAATAATTCAGCGGATTTATGGAAAGCGGCTAGAAAACTTAATGGTGGTAACTTCGTCATAAATACGAATTTAAGCCCCAGTGTCCTCCTAGTACATTTTAATGCACTACTGAACCCACCCCCTAGTGAATTAGTCTTCAACTATGCTGTTCCGGGATTTCAAAATCTTACCTTAGACAGATCGATAGCTATGAGGAAGTTATCGGAGCTCTAAGTGCATTAAAAGATGGTAAAGCTGCAGGATCGCATGGGATACCTTCCGAGTTCTATAAATATGGTACTAACGAGTTGCACAGCAAGCTTACTACGATGTTTGATAATATCCTTAATTTTCCCCATACATAAAAAAGGCAGTACATCAGATCCAGCGAATTATAAATTTTCTTTTTTAAATGCTTCATATAAGATATTCACAGCAATCTTGCAGGATCGACTATCTACATGGATAAAGGAAAATAATCTACTTAAAGAACATCAAGCGGGTTTCAGACCAGGATACTCTACTATCGACCACGTGTTTGTTTTGAGGAGCATTGTGGAGTCTTACATTGGAAGGGGTAAAAAACTGTATGCGTTTTTTGTAGACTTTAAGTCGGCATTTGACACGGTAGACCGAAATGCTCTATTTTATAAGCTTTACTGCATGGGCATGTCGAGGAAGTTCGGACGCGTCATCCAAAATTTGTATGCAGATACCAAATCAGCAGTGTGGAGTGGTGAGGAGTTGTCGGGATGGTTCCAGTCATTGTCCGGAATAAGACAAGTACTTTACAAAAAGTTTAGATATGGAGAGACATCTAAAACTTTTAAATTGCATGTGGACTACATTCTAAAGGTTTTGAATATGCCGGATACCACACTGCCGAAAAAAGCTGCTCTGCAAGCAATACAATCCAGGACAGGATGGTACAGGGAGTGGTTGGAACTTGCTGAGGACTGTGGGATACATTTGGATCTGGGTAATAGCGGAGACTGGAAACCCCAACTTTATCAACTCATCGCAAGTATGGACGAAAAGGCTTGGTTCAGGCATTTAGAGCAAGCTTCGGGATCACTGCATAGAATGGTCTACAGCCGCTTAAGTCATAACCTGCAGGAAAATAACTACTTCCGCGATGAATACAGTATATCGGAAATAGCGACTGTGTTTAAATTACGGGGAGAGCTTCTAAAGCTTAATTATATTCCACACAGAGCAGACCTACCAGTGCTATGCAACTTGTGCAACTTGGCAGAAAGAGAAGATGTCATACATTTTGTTGGGAAGTGTCCAGTTTTAAGCGAAATTAGGAGACATATCTTTGGAAGTAATGTTCTGTCGGTGGATCAAGTTTCTATGCTTCTGAACGAACCAAACGTATTTAAGCTATCCCAGTACTGCAAAATTGCTTTAAATTATCGTGAAAGGATCATTAATGAAGATTTCTAAAATCGCTTAAAATAAAAGAAATACACAAATATACATACTTATTTTAGTCAATTTTTAATTTTGAATTTATTTAATGTTGTCAATCAGGCAGACGGCAAAGCCATGTTTATTGATTTTTTGTTAAAACTTTGTATTAATAGTGAAGTACATAAATAAAAATCTATCTATCTATCTATCTATCTATCTACCTATATACAGAGAGACGACGGACAACGACACCTACACGAACCCTTCGGATTCTGATACCAGATCCATTGACAATTCCGCTTCAGATGCGGAGCCCCAGGCAAAAGCCGTATCGGCACGTTGCGGGCGCGCAATCCAGAAGAGGAATTCCCCTAGTGCTAAAAAGTACAGAAACCTTCGCTTGGCAAAGCACTTGCTCGCACGGATTCTCGGAAAACCAGAGGAATCGTGGGAGCAGAAGGACAAGGAGTCGCTGCGCTGGGCGAGTAGCGTTATCGCTGAGGAAACCAGTCAACCCGAGTCGGGAGGGCAGGCCCCCTCAACGAGTAAGAGTGTGCCACTTGATAACAAGAGGCCACCCCCAAAACGCGCTCGCCCGACAATACATAACAGGTCTCAGCCTGAGTCGGCGAGACCTGCGAATGGCAATAGGCCCTTCGGCAGCACCCCGAACCGTCAACCCGAGTCGGGAGGACGTTCGGGCGTGGTACCAAAAACGGACTCAACGTCCAAACGTCCTAGATCCCAGGACGATACCTCCAAGACCCCTAAGAAGGCCAAGAATACCGAGTCGGTGCTCAGGCCCTACAACGAGGTGGCGAAGGATCACCTGGTGTTCGGTATCTGCGACAGCGGAAATGAGGAGGGCCGTATCAGTGGTGATAACTGGAGGCTCCTCAAGGCAAGACTTGCGTCAGACGTACTGGCGCATTGTCTTAAGAACCCAACTGCTACGCCACCGACCTTTTCGGACGCTGGCTGGTACCTCAACGGTGCAAAGCTATTAAAATGCAGCAACAGCAGTTCCATCGCGTTCCTAAAAGAGGCAGTACCCAAACTTAACCACCTTTGGGCCAAAGCCGATTTATCGGTCTGTCACTGGAGCGAAATAAAGGTCCGTCCAAGAGCTCGAACTTGGATTCCACCAGGACCAAGCAGTGAATCGGATATCCTGAAGTTGATCCGTATTCAAAATCCTGACCTTCCAACCTCCAATTGGAAGGTCATTAAAGCCGATGAACCGGTAGAGGCAGGAAGGTTAGTCTCATTCCTCCTCAACCAAGAATCCCTGGAGCTTTTAAGCAAGAGGGATTACAAGATCTTCTACGGCATGGAAGAACTGGTACTGAAGGTCCATGAGAAAGACGAGAGGCTCATCTCAGGTATGGTTTCCTCTTTGAGCAGTCTTGGATTGGATACCGAATCAGATAGCCTCCCGTCGGACTCACTACCGACAGCTGCCACTTCGACCCAGGCCGTAACGCCAGCTGAGTCAGCAGGCGTCAAAGAAATGGGACCGGTCGGTACACCAGCTGAGTCAGCAGGTGAGGTAGAGACAGTTTCGCTGCCAAAGCAAAACAGTGGTGAATCTTCCGAGTCGGAGGATGGTGACACCACAGTAATAGAGGCATCTGTACCAGTCAGGAATGATGCTCCGACTAGTGCAGATTAATCTACACCATTCCATAGCAGCTTCTGCTAACCTTTTGCTCCGCCTGCAGTCAGGAGGAGAGGACATTGCCCTTATCCAGGAACCTTGGGTGACAAGAGACAACCGCATAGCTGGATTAAGGGCAAAGAATTATTCCTTGCTTTATGCCAAAGGATCAGGTAAACCAAGATCCTGCATTCTAGTAAAAAAAATAACTTAAAAGCCTCCTTCCTACCAAATTTCAGCGATTCGGATTTCGCATGTGTGGAGTTAGACCGCGAGGGGAAAGACAGGCTATGGATATCGTCAGCGTATATGCCCTATGATGACACAGGCCCACTACCAACACCAAATATACGTGAGACGATAAAGTCAGCCCAAGTAAGCAACATCCCCATAGTGATAGGCGCTGACGCCAATGCCCACCACAACCTTTGGGGAAGCAGTGATACAAACAATCGAGGTGAGCGTCTTTTTGATTTCATCATAGAAACTAACCTCGTAGTATGTAATATAGGTTCTGAACCTACCTTTACTAACAAAATTAGACAAGAAGTAATAGATATTACTCTAGCAACCAACTCCACAAAGCTAAACATTAGCAAATGGATGGTGTCGAAAGATATCTCTTTTTCGGACCATAATTATATTCAATTCAGTTTGGAATTTACCAAACCTCCATCAAAATCCTTTAGGAATCCTAGGAACACTAATTGGCAGGTTTATAACACATTTTTAAATAAAGAGCTTAGCACCGAGATAACTCAACCTTGCTCACCATCCGAAATCGACCAGATGGTGGACAAAGTCTCCGGAACTATGAACAAAGCCTTCTTGAAAGCTTGTCCAATTAGCAGGCACAGAAACGGCAATAAACCACCTTGGTGGAATTCTAACATAGCAAAACTCCGAAATAATAGTAGGAAGCAGTTCAATATAGCAAAGTCTTCACGATCTCCAGAAGATTGGGATAACTATAAGAACAGCCTCAGGGTCTTCAAAAAAGAGATAAGGAAAGCTCAGCGAGAATCGTGGAGATTATTCTGTAGCAATATAGAAGGACAAACGATTCTAGCAGATTGAGGAAAATTCTTTCCAAATCTCCTCATATCCCTAGCTTTATCCAGAAACCTAACGGAGACTGGACTAAGTCCACAGAAGAAACATTAAACCTTCTTATGGACACGCATTTCCCAGGAAACTCTATAGATACGAACACACCTATACCCCCACACCACTCTATCATGGACATTCCGGCAGGAGTAATAAACACCCACACTATCCAGTGGGCTGTTAATAGCTTCCTACCATATAAATCTCCAGGCTTAGATGGTATTTCACCAGTGGAACTGCAGGAGGGCATAAAACCCTTAGCCCCCTGGCTCTACGTGATTTTCAACAGCTGCCTTAAATTCAGCTATACCCCATCCTCGTGGAAACGAGTTAAGGTGGTTTTCATCCCGAAATGCGGTAAGACCTCCCACTATAATCCGAAAGATTTCAGACCAATCAGCCTCTCCTCCTTCCTTCTGAAAACGTTAGAAAGGCTAGTCAATAACCATATCCATTCAAAACTCAAGGCACAAACCTTATCTAGCTCTCAGCATGCTTACCGGAAAGGCTTTTCAGTGGAAACAGCTCTACATTCATTAGTAGGCACCATTGAAAAATCTCTTGCCGTTAAAGAATATACTATGGTGTCTTTCCTTGACATAGAAGGCGCCTTTAATAACGTCAATACAGAATCCATCACAAGAGCGCTCGCTGACCTGAAGGTGGACTGCTAGCTTTGCATCTGGATAGAGCGAATGCTGAACAGCAGGCAGATTCTATCCGAGCTCGGGTGCTGCTCAACCAAAAGGCTAGCGCACAGGGGCACACCCCAGGGTGGTGTTCTCTCTCCGCTACTTTGGATATTAGTAGTGAATGAGCTACTCACTTCACTAGTAAATAAAGGCTACAAGGTCGTAGCATATGCTGACGATATTGCCATAGCCATATCAGGTAAATTCCCCCAAACCCTAAGAGATGTAATGAACTCGGCGCTAAATTTAGTAGCGAATTGGACGGACAGCGTTGGACTCAACGTAAACGCGTCCAAAACTGAACTAGTACTTTTTACTAGGAAATACAAAATCCCGTTCGTAGCCCCATCTAAGCTTAGAAACACGGAACTCAGCTTTTCAAACAAAGCAAAATACTTAGGGTTGACCCTCGATAGTAAACTTAACTGGAAACAGAACATTCTAGATCGAACCAAGAAAGCGGAAATCGCCATCTACACCTGTAAAAAGGCTATAGGTCCTCAATGGGGTCTTCAACCTAATATAGTCCACTGGTTGTACCTGGCGGTGGTCAGACCAATCCCGCTTTATGGCGTTCTCGTCTGGTGGCCTGCACTCGAAACAAGGTGCAACACAAACTCCATCGAAAGAGTACAACGATTAGCAAGCAAATGCATCACAGGGGCTCTCAGGTCCACTCCCACAGCCGCCTTAGAAACCCTACTTAACATATATCCCATTGATATCTTTGGGAAAATGGTAGCATCTAAAGCAGCCCTAAGACTTAGAGAATCTCTCCAGTGGTCAAGCTCACAAATTGGCCACATGAAAATCTTACAAAACTCCAATCTCAGAGTAACAGATTACATATCCCCATCTATTGATTTCAATATCAAATATAACACCACCATCCCTGACAGATCCGCATGGGAGGAAGGTATCATTCTAAATGACGCCGCAATCGAAATCTATACAGATGGTTCCAAAACTTCGGAGGGCACAGGACTAGGTATATTTTCCGAATCACCTAGAATAAACGTAGCTCTCCGACTTCCGGACCACTGTAGCATCTTTCAGGCGGAAATATCGGCCGTTCGTGAACCAGCGCGCAGACTCTCTATATACCCGATATATGGTAAGTCTATCGTCCTTTATATAGACAGTCAGTCAGCGATTAAAGCTCTGGAAACGCCAACAATAAGATCTAAGTTGGTTAAACATTGCCGCGAATCTCTTAACGAGATTGTGGACAGATGCAACATTACTCTGTGCTGGGTCCCAGGACACAGAGATATTCCAGGCAACTGTAAAGCGGATGAACTAGCTAGACAAGGCACCGTACTTCCTCTCGATGTAAATAGAGAGGCACCGGCACCACCAATACAATTAATGAAAATCCGAATGTTTAACGAAGCGCAATCTAATGCGAACAACAGATGGAGTAATCTAGCTACGTGCGCATCGACCAGGAAGATCTGGCCCTTACTTGACGCAAAGAAAACCAAAAATCTCCTTTCATTAAATAGAAGGAACATAAGCCTCACAGTAGGAATAGTCACAGGACACTGCTTGTTAGGTAGACACGCCACTAGAATGGGTGTCCCAGCAAATGATTTCTGCAGAAACTGCAGAGATGAAGAGGAGGAGGAGAATAGTCTCCACCTCCTTGGCACATGCCCAGCGCTAGCCACACTAAGAAAGAAGCTACTAGGCGAATACTTCTTTGAGGACCTAAGTGACCTGTCTAACATAGACATTAGAAATTTAAATAGATACATAGGTAAATCCAACTGGTTTAGCTTAAATGCCCCCAGTTCGACTGCATACTAGTGCAAGATTGACTGCATCAGTCATCTCGCTCTACTTTGCATTCCCCACTATTTCCACGGTCCACCTAGGTACGGGTTCGATTGAAACAATCACCCTACCTAGCTCACACTTTATACATAGCAGTACTTAGAGTTCGATTGAATCAGTCACTCTATGTACGCTTATGCTTCTCTACACCTACACGGTCCACCTAGGTATGAAGGGTTTGACTGAATCAGTCACCCCACCTAGTCAATAGCATGCATAACAGTAATTAGAGTTAGACTGAATCAGTCACTCTACTATACGTATGCACCTCTACGCCTACACGGTTTATGGGACCTGCCAATAATAACTTGCATACACAGTATAGGGGGTTCGATTGAATCAATCACCCCCCATCACTTGCTGCACACTATACCTTCTCGGTACACCTTGACTTCAGGGTTGACTGAGTCAGTCACCCTCTCTACCCCTTTTCAGTCAGCATTCTCAGCCAACACCCTCATGAGAAAGGTTAAGGTTCCCCAGGTTACCGGTGACTCGACCGGTCATTACTCATGTGGTATCACAATGGACCCATGTGGTCTAAGTGTGTCCTGACCCTGTCAGGACAGCCACCTTTACCTTCTTCTTCCTTTTATCAGCGAGGCTATGATCCGAAAACAAGGGATCACAGCCCTCCCACTTCACCGCATTTCTACTGATCCGCCTGTGGGGTTCGCCTATTTGACCTCAGAAAATATCGGCAAGCCTGCCGATTTTGGATCACTCGGTTACTGAGGCCAATGAAATGCCGATGTCGTCGCATTTGTCTGATCCAGGCGTTTATAGGCCTGCCTTTCCTACATCGCGATGTCTTTGGAACGTGCATAGATATTGCCTTTTTAACAGGGTTCAAATGATCTCTTCTTTGAACGTGGCAATACCAGCTGAGCCGGTCGCGCTCTAATTTGTGTACGATGGTTTCCTTGATGTGAAAGCTTCCACGGATCTTCGAACTTCTTAATCGATCAAGCTTGGTCACTCCTGCTGTCATGCGAAGCATCTTCATCTCAGCTGCCGTTAATTTACTCTCATACTTTTTGTACATCGTCCAACATTGTGAACCGTATGTGAGCGCTGGACGTACAACTGCGGTGTAGAGCCTTCCTTTCAACTTAGGGGGCATTTTTCTGTCACAGAAGATAGCGGAATTTTCTCGCCACTTCATCCACCCTACGCTTACACGATGATTGATGTCGTCATCACAAGTTGCTTTGCTATTGATCATAGATCCCAGATATTTGAACTTTTCGCACTTGGGAAGCACTGTTCCATTCAAATAAATGTTTGGAATAGGCCTGAGTGGATCAGAGAACGGGCAGCACAAGTACTCTGTCTTTTTTGAACTAATGCGATACCAATTTCCCTCCAAAACGTCCACCCACACATCAAGTGCTCGTTGCAGGGATGTAGGATCCTCACTTATGATGGCTCCATCGTCAGCAAAGAATAACTGATGTACCTTGGGGTCCATCACTTTACCTTCAAGCAGATAATCAAGGACTGTAATAAAGAGCAAAGGACTTAAAACGCTTCCCTGGTGCACCCCGACTTTGATTGGGAACTCTTCGGTTACTCCAGCGGGACATCTTACTCTTGTCTTTGCTCTTTCGTACATGTCCATGATCATCTGTACATAGGTTTCTGGAACCCCTCGATGTCTTAGCGCCACCCATATCAGATCTCGTGGTTGTCTGTCGAATGCCTTTTCAAAGTCAACCAATACAATATGCAAATCCCTTAAGGAATCACGATGTTTTTCCATTATGATCCTTATACTTTGGATTGCATCTGTGATTGATTTACCCGAGACAAACCCGCACTGATCATCAGATATTACTTTCACAGTCGGCAACCTAATACCCGCTCAACGATCTTCATGGTGTGTGACATCAGCTTGATCGAACGGTAGTTATCACAGTTTCTCGTATCACCCTTCCCTTTGTATACAGGGAGAAGGTAACTTTCCCTCCATTGATTCGGCATTGGATCACCTCTCACGAATTTGGAGATAAGAATTCTGAGCCATCTGAACCCGATGTCTCCCATCTTTTTCCAGAACTCAGAGGGTATTTCGTCTGGCCCAACCGCTTTTCGTTTTTTGGAGTATTTGACCGCCTCACTAACTTCTTCGACTGTAATGTCGGGTATTTCTTCACAGTTAGGGGTGGCTCTTGGAAAGTATAGCCGGGGAAACTGTACATTTAAAAGTTCTTCACAATACTGCCGCCACCTCTGCAGAATTTTGTCGTCATCCACAAGAAGCTGGCCATGAGCATTGCTAATGAACTTTGGCGAACGAATCTCCTGAGCATTCCTTCTTCTTTGGGCGGCTATTTTGAAGATGGTTGCGCTCTTGTTCATATTCTGTCGTTGCAGCTCCTGGATAGCCTGGTTTGCATCAGCAACCGGGGAAAATATTTTCTCCAGCTCCCGATACAGGCCCTCCGTACTCTCTGCTTGAAGCTGGGCGCACTTCTTCTTCGCTTTTTTCTTGCAGCATCTGTATTCCATTTCGACGCGAGCTTTTTCGTCACTATTATTAGAGGGGCACTTTGACCAAGCTTTGAAAGCTGCTTTCTTCTCATTTATCACTTTCTTAGCTTCATCACTCCACCACCATGTTTCTTTGGCGTGTTGATGGTGGCATTTTGAAGCTCCTAGCAGTGATTTGGCCTTATTTAAGCAAGTTCGCTGTAGGGAATCCCACATATTTTGTGCTCTGCACTCTTCATCCTCAGCTCCGTTGACGGTGTGAGAGAGGTAATTTTTCATTACGAAAACAAAAGCTTCGCCTTTTTCTTTGTCCAGATTGTACCACTTGATTTTCTCAGAGACCCTTGTTTGTTTGCTTTTCTTCGGTGTTTTCATAAAAAAAATTTCTGTTAGCAGGAGACGGTGTTGCCGAGCGATTGCCTCTCCCAGGATCACTTTGCAATCTTTTACCCGAGGCTTCATGAAACTGCCTACCAAATGGTAGTCAATCTGAGTTTCATCTCCACCACTGCTGTAAGTGATCAGGTGTCGGCTTTGTTTGATGAACATAGTATTTAACACGATAAGACCGTGTGATTTGCACATGCTTAGGATGTCTTTACCAGGAAGGTGCCTGGTGCCATATCCTAGTCCTCCATGGCAGTCTTCATAGTCTTCGTTTGATTTCCCGACATGTCCATTCAAATCTCCTCCAACAAATAGAAATTCTTCCTTTGGGATGTTCTTAAGGAGATTATGGAAATCTAGCCAAAATGCATCTTTATCTCTCTGATTGTACCCATCGTGGGGAGCATATGCACTGACAATATTCCACATCTCTCCTTATATTACTAGTTTGAGAGACATCAAACGGTCGCTGGACTTCGAAATGCTCAAGACGTTACCAAGTAGCTCTGCCGCAAGGATGATACCGATTCCGTTCTTAGACTTTTCCGTTCCGTAGTAGAACATCTTGTAATCTTTTGTCCTAACGTCCAAGAAACGCGCCCGATTCCCGGTGTTTTTCCATTTCGTCTCTTGGACACACAAGATGTCCACCCGCCTTCTATTCATCATCTCTTCCAGCTCGTAACTTCGACCGGTCATGCTTCCAACGTTCCAACTCGCGACCCTCAAATTTTCTCCAAACTGTTTCATTATTTTGCTAGCCCCCGGAATCCGTATAGCTCTGACCCGAACATTTCTGCTCGGTCCAGGATCAGTACCATGCACAGCAGTGGTAGTGCCTGGCGGGGTAGTGCCTTTCCTTTTTGCAAGTATTACCATAATGATACAGTTTTGCAATATTACCATATTGCGATGGTGTTTGTTGTTTGACACGTGCATGCTCCTGTTTTAGTATTGTTTGATCTTTCTTTTATGACACCGGTGATCTCCAGTCGTGTCAACCCACGGACTCGCATGCACACTTGTGGGAGGGTTTTTAAGGTAGTATATGTGTCGCTAGGCTCACTTGGGTGTTATATTGCCTAGATCTGATTTGTCCCCTTAGTCGCCTTTTACGACAAGCGCTGGTTGTTGGGTCCCACCTTTACCTAACCTAACCTAACCTATCTATCTATCTACTATGCATTTGTTGGCAAAACATTTTCTCCAAGTTGTATTTATCATGGTTTTGGCCTTTTGTAGCTTGCATTTCAGGTGTTCTTCCATGCTTAAGTTTTGCGTGAAAAGCATGACCAGGTAGGTAGTTATACCTTTTGACGGTCTCGATCTGTTCACCGTTCAAAAATCATTTCTAGTTGCTACATCACCTTTGATTTTTCCAGGTTTATAATTAGGCTCCACGGTTAATCATGCGCTGCAATGTCTCCGGGGAATTCGCCATCAACACTATGTCGTCTGCAAAAAGGACCGCCTTTATCAGTATCCCTGCGAACTCAACACCTCTAGGTAGCGATTCGATGATGTCATCTATGAACAGTGCGAATAGCAATGGGCTTAAATTGCATCCTTGCCTAACACCTGTGCTCGCTTCAAACCAGTTTGAAGCATTTTCTCCATTCCATACAGCTGACAGCGTCTCTTTATAAATGTTTTGTATTACACTCAAAAACTTTTTAGACACTCCCTTCCCAGTTTATACATTAAGGAATCTCTGTTTATCGAGTCAAACGCTGCTCTAAAGTCAACAAAGAATACATATAACTTTTTACGTTGCGCTACATAGGCTTCCGCAATGCTTTTGAGTACGAAAATGTGGTCGACGGTGGAATATCCTGCCCTGAAGCCAGCTTGGAATTCTTTAAGCAGACCATTAGTATCTTTCCATGAGGTTAATCTTTTTTGGAGTACGGTTGTAAATATCTTATAAGATGGATTCAAAAATGATATGCCTCTATAATTGTAAGGCTGGAACCTACAACCTTTCTTAAAAATCGGGAAAATCAACACTTCTTTGAACTATTGCGGCACCACACCATGTTCCAAAACGTTATTAAATAAGCCTTCCAGTGTCTTAGTCAGCTCAGGTGCTCCATATGCATAGAACTCCGTAGGAATTCCGTTCGATCCCGGTGCTTTGACATCTTTCAGACTCTTATATGCAACATCTATTTCCGCTACAGTAATTGGTGCATCCAATTCGTTGCTGTCGAAGGCCGGTTGAGCAAAGTGGAATCTGCATGGATCAGTTATTGGATTCAAAAGTTGCCTAAAGTGCTGAAACAGAGTATCGGTCCCTAAAGTTTCACTGATGATGAACTTTTTCCCATTAAGCTTCGCAGCGCATCTCCAAAAATCATCTGAATTTTTACACTCGGAGACCTTTTTGGCTTCCGCCTCATAGTGCAGTTTCTTTTTTCTTTTGCATAAATCCTTATACTTTGAATTTTCTTCTACATAAAATCTCCTGAAAAAAATCCTCGCTAGAGTTTCGAAACATTTTCAGTCAAACGAATGATTACTTTCTTGCCCTTTTGCATTCCTCGTCGAACCATGGTTTGTCGTTAGCTGGTCTATTTCCTATGTTATGTATGCTTGTTTGGTACGCCGCCTTGATGACATCTCCCAGTTGACCGACAATCATAGGCTGCCTTTCTTCCAAAAGTCGATCAAGGTTCTGATTAAATATAATCCTTCTCTTTTGCCTCCATTTTAATTTAGGGAGGAACTAATGCAATACCCATTTCCCTCCAAAAACATCCATCCACACATCAAGTGCTCGTTGCAGGGACGTAGGATCCTCATCAGATCTCGTGGGTGTCTGTGGAATGCGTTTTTCAAAGTCAACCAATACAATATGCAAATCCTTTAAGGAATCATGATGTTTTTCTTTATACTCTGGATTGCATCTGTGGTTGATTAACCCGAGAGTAACCCGCAGTGATCATCAGACAGCTATATTATTTCTCCCAGTCGGCCACCTAATACCCGCTCAAAGACCTTCATGGTATGTGACATTAGTTTGATCGAACGGTAGTTGTCACAGTTCCGCATATCACCCTTCCTTTTGTACACAAAGAGAAAGTAGTTTTCCCTCCATTGATTGGGCATTGAATCACCTCGCATGAATTTGGAGATGAGAATTCTCAGTCATCTGAACCCGATGTTTTCCACATTTTTACAGAAATCAGAGGGCATCTCGTCTGGCCGAACCGCTTTTCGTTTTTTGGAGTATTTGACCGCCTTCGAATGTGATGTCGGGTATTTCTTCACAGTTGAGGGTGGCTCTTGGAAAGTATAGCCGAGGAAACTGTTCATTCAAAAGGCGTTCACAATACTGCCGCTAGCTCTGCAAAATTTTGTCGTCATTCACAAGAAGCTGGCCACGAGCATTGTTAATGAACTTTGGCGAACGAATCTCCTGAGCATTCCTTCTTCTTTGGGCGGCTATTTTGAAGATGGTTGCGCTCTTGTTCATATTCTGTCGTTGCAGCTCCTGGATAGCCTGGTTTGCATCAGCAACCAAGGAAGATATTTTCTCCAGCTCCCGATACAGCCCATCCGTACTCTCTGCTTGAAGCTGGGCGCACTTCTTCTTCGCTTTTTTCTTATAAGATCTGTATTCCACTTCGACGTGAACTTTTTCGTCACTATTATTAGAGGGGCACTTTGACCAAGCTTTGAAAGCACTTCTTTAGCTTCATCACTCCAACACCATGTTTCCTTGGCGTGTTGGTGGTGGTCTTTTGAAGCTCCTAGCAGTGATTTGGCCTTCTTTAAGCAAGTTCGCTATAGGGAATCCCACATATTTTGTGCTCTGCACTCTTCATCCGCAGCTCCATTGATGGTGTGAGAGAGGTAATTTTTTATCATGAAAAACTCGCATTTTCTTTGTCAAGATTTTACCACTTGATTTTCTCAGGGACCCTTGTTTACATGCTTTTAAAATAAAATTTCTGTTAGCAGGAGACGGTGTTGTTGAGCGATCGCCTCTCCCAGAATCACTTTGCAATCTTTTACCCGAGGCTTCATGAAACTGCCTACCAAATGGTAGTTAATCTGGCTTTCATCTCCATCACCACTGTAAATGATCAGGTTCCGGCTTTGTTGCCGTTGTAAGTCGAAATGACGTTAGTCGAGGCGTCGTAAATCGAGGTATCACGTATGTAACTGCCCGGGAATACTTACGTCTGCAACCCAGCTAGGATTAGGCTGTTATATGCATTATTTATCAATCAGACTATTAGTCAAGATTAATGTACCCTATGCATGAATTAGGGTTTAAACATACATATCTGCCTTCGACTTAAGGAATTTGTGTTTATAGTAAATGCATACCTTTCTCCTAGAGCAGCTGCTCTTGGCCATAATCTGTTGTCCAATTGCTCCTCATCGACTTGTTCTGTCCAGAGGCAGACCTCACCCCCAAGAACCTATAAGCAATAAATTACACCTTAAAATACACCGCTCACACCAACATCTTCATCACTGCATGCTTACCTGTTTTATTCTGAACTTTTCCAAACGCATTCTCTCCCACGGTCTGTGTTTGTAGACATTCTGCCACGTTCGATATGGTGAACATGCTGCATCACCTAAACGATATCAAAGCATAGCCCAATTAGAATCACTCCACATGTGTTCAACCCCACTGCTTGTACCTGTTGCTCTCCAACTGCCGAAGCCACAGTCCAAATACCAAGCATCCACATGTGAGAATATCAAGCTGAAACCATTATCGATGAGATCGTAGTTCTCCTGCCACGTACTCCCACCCCATACTTGTACGGCAAATTGGTTTTTAGAGAGACACTTAGTGTTGGTTAAGCCACTGGACCATACCGATACCCATTTGGGCAGAGAGTTATTGTTTGCTATTTTCAGACTGCGACAGGCGAAACAAATATATGAAATCAGAGGGAGGGTTATTGCCAGATGGATGATGAGTGCAACTTACCGCCCGAGGGCTTGTAGCATAAAATCACACCACATCTCTCGTAAATCGGTGTCGTTAAAATATTGCCCCCAGCACTCTAGGTTGACTTCATCTCCGCCCAGGTGAAAGTAGTCCGTTGGACCGGTTAGATTTAGTAGCTCTTCGTAGAGTTTTTGTAGGATGAGGTAGGTGTTGTTATTTTTTGGATTTAGTTGGCCGCAGGGTGGTTCACCTAAGGAAATGAGCAATAGATGCAAAGTGGTGTATGTTTTCATGACTATGTTTGATGAATGGCGTACCACAATAGAAACTCCACGGTTGCTGATTGATGCAGAGACTCAGGTCGCCTAGGCCTCGTTTCGGGCCCCAATCCCATCCGTTGCCTGCATGAGCAGGTGCGTCTATTTCCGGGATGACCTAGCGAAAATAGATTTTGATTTATTTCTCATTTCAAATGAATTTCTAATAGAAAACATTCTGTTAATGGATAAAAGGAATTAAAATGTGCAACATGGCGTTCTAGTGGCTTTGAGGATGAAGTACTGTAACTCGATAATGCTGTGTATATTCCTTCCAATCTTACCTGTATTCCTCTTAGCTTTGCATAGTTTGAGATCTCCTTCACATCTTCATCTGTATACGTTTCACGTTCTGAATAAGCTCCATGTGCCGCCAATTCAGGATAAAACCTCGAAACAAAAGGAAAACTCTGCGAATCAGTGATGTGCCAATGGAATCGATTTAGTTTCGCAAGTGACATCGCAGCAAGTGTGCGTTTGATGGATTCTACTGAAAAGTAATGCCTCGATGTGTCTAACATGACACCACGATACCTGAAAGAGAAATACAAAATATCCTTTTGCTTGAAATATACCCTTAATTCGCTTACTTAAATTTCGGTGCATCAACCAGAAACGACTTGGACAGTATCCTCAACACATTGTCCTCATCATCGAACCAGATCATTTGCTGCAGGCTGGAAAGGGCATGTCGTGCTCCAAAAAACGTATTCGCATAGATTTTTGCCGTCATCTTTCGGTTTTCGGCTACAAGGATATAAAACCAAGTCATGAGCCTTAGTTGCCCACTGGATTGTAAAGTCTACTCACATGCAGTCGTTACATTATAGCTCTCATCAGTTTCGAAACTCAGATTAGTGTCGCTGGATTTTTTAATCGTCACTTCGACTACAAAACTATCAATATCACAGTTACTGCGCTGTAGCTTCGCTAGAAAGCTATTTCTATGGTCGTGTGTTGTTTGTTCCTTACTAACACTATTCATGTTGTTATTGCTATTACTACTACTACCACCTACATTACTACCGCTAGTCCCAGCGTCCTGATAGTCTAGTTTTTGAATGTGCCTCAGATCCTTGAGGAAGAGATCAAATGAGCTGCGAAATAGTGCATCGACATTATGGTATGGGGTGTCCAATGTAAGGATTACATCTTCAGAGGTGAATTTCAGGGAATTCGAGGTAACACCCGATTTCTGTGTTGGATGTGGCCAAATGTTAATGTCTCCACATGTCATAGTGCATGTAAGGAAGGGTACTCGTTTCTCGGTCGTTGTTTCGGTGAGATAATGATACCGGACACACTTGTCACCCTCACATTTGTATGTCCAGGTCTTTTCGGATGGTCTGAATGTGGGGAATGCATTAGGACATGAATAGTTTGATAAAAAGTTTTTACTCACATTGTATACATATTAAGGTCGGCTCGATTTTTGATGGACTTTTCAAATGTACTAATGAAAGACTGGTGTTTCATAGCACCTTGGTTCCAGTATAAAACTATTAAAATGAACACTGTGGCAGTGAGCAGCATTAGTAGCGCCCTACGCAGAGATACTGCGAGTGCCATTTTTAACGCAAACCGTATCCTGAAATGAAAAAAAATATTTAAGCAGTATTAATAGCTGGTAGTTAATAATAGAAAACCTTTCCTACATATGAAAGAGTGTAAAGGCAGTGCAGCATTATTGAAATCGTGGGATACCCTATCCCATCCTCTTGACATAAACATCTTGGAATATATAGACTAATCTAGAGAATGTTACTTGCTTTCATGCACAACAATAGACTTCAATCAAATGAACCATTTTAAAGCGAACAGAAGCTGCAGGAAGATGTACATACATATGTGGGATGATTAATATTTATCAATCCACCCTCTAAGTCCGTACTTTACAAGTACCATTACAACCACCTCGACAACATCCAGTTACCTTATCTGCCTACACAAATGGCCGATCAGTCGAAACAGCCCTGCACATCTATCGAGAGAATGTGTAAAATCGCTTAGACGGCTTCTTTTCTCGTCCGACATAAGCAACAAATTATAGTGCTTTCCCTCACCATAAAAATCCAAAAGTACGCGAAAAAATTAGCATTAGTTAGACGTTCAAATTAATTTCCTCGAAAGTTCAAAAAAGTTTAAAAAAGTGACCTCCTTTGTTTTTTAAATTACAAAAATCAAACGCCAGACTTCTGCAATTTCGTTTCGTACTTTTTCTCACCGATACCAACAAAGAGTTGCTGAAACACCAACACCATTTCTAAAACCCGTTCCAAAACAACTGAACCAAAGAACTCTCAACGCCTACATAGCTGAAATCGCCAATCGCCAGTAGTGCACCTCTCACTATTAACATTTTCGAAGACCGCTTAAAAAAACTAAGTCAATCCATTAAACAGAGTCTAAGCGAAGAATGTTCCAAGATCCGCAGCGATATTTTTCTCCGTATAGAACAAATTGAGAAAAGCTGGGAGCTGAATTTCTATTTTCATTTTCATTCACACCAAGGTTGAGGTAGAGCGGTTGTACCTCCTCGTATTCGCCATCCTCGCATTTGGGACCTAATATCCGACGAAGTATTTTTCGTTCAAGGGTACCTAATATTTGCTCTGCTTTCTTACTTGTCGTTCAGCACTCGGCCCATAAAGCAAGACTGGTAAGATAAGCGTTTTATAGAGCATTAATTTGGTCCAACGAGTTAGGAGTTTTGAGCCTAGTAGTTTTGCCAAGCCGAAGTAGCAAGGCTTTGCTAGGATTATTCTTCGTCGGATCTCCACGAAGGCGTCATTTGCGGGGTTTATGTTTGCTCCGAGGTAGGTAAACTTCTTAACTACCTCCAAGTTGTATTCATCAACAGGGACGCTCTGTCCAAGGTTTAGAGCAGATAATTTCTTGTTCGTTGACAGCATGTACTTAGTTTTGTCCTCATTTACTTTAGGACCTACTCGTTTTGCCTGCTCTTCAATTGCCGTAAATGTCTCAACGGCTTGCCGGAGTTTTCCGATGATGTCAATATCGTTCACGTATCCCAGCAGTTGGGTGGATTTGTGAAAGATAGTGGCTTCCATGTTTACACCTGCCCTACGCAATATCCGCTCCAGCACAATATTGATAGTCTAAGAGCCCGCAGTTAATTTTGTACGCGAGAGGTAACCGGATGAATCCTATGTTAATGTGTTGCCTTGATTCCCAGTATTTGAGATATGCTCGTCTGGCAGCACATAATGGCAGCTAAAGGAAAGAACTGTATATTGAAAATCCCGCAAATTTCAAAACAGGAATAATAGGTGTAACCGCTTGAATTTACTAGTACATTATAGTGTACGACCCCTTCACTAAGAATACATGTGTCCAAGACGTCTTAAGTGTAGCTAAAGCCCTGCCAGACGCGCTAGAAACGCGTTCAAAATTCCAATTTTTAATAATTTATGTAACCGCACCAATTTTTCCTGAACCATAGGGTATTACAACGTGAATACAATTATGAAGGTCCAAGACGTTTTGGATGTCGCCAAGGGCTTGCCAGACGAAGTCAAAATATTGCCAGAATGCCAATTTGGAATAATTGGTGTAACCGCTTAATTTGTTTTTAAAACATAGAGCAGGATGTCATGATTACAAAGATGTATGTCCAAGACATTTTACTTGTCGCCAAGTCCTTGCCAGACGCATTCAAAGGATCGAAATCCGATACGAAATGTCCCATTCATCCACACAAAATATACAACTAGACCTTAACTAATGTATGTAACCACACGAAATCTCTCTGGAATATAGAAAAAAACACTTCAAATATAATTGCATAAGTCCAAGACGTTTCACTTGTCGCCAAGTCCTCGCCAGACGCATCCAAAGGATCAAAATCCACCAGAAGCATAAACGCATAACTGGACCTTAACTATACAACTTAACCGGATGGAATCTCTCTAAACTATAGAATAAAGTACTACAAACATAACGACATAAGTCCAAGACGTTTTACTTGTCGCCAAGTCCTTGCCAGACGCATTCAAAGGATCGAAATCCGATACGAAATGTCCCATTCATCCACACAAAATATACAACTAGACCTTAACTAATGTATGTAACCACACGAAATCTCTCTGAAATATAAAATAAAACACTTCAATCATAACTACATAAGTCCAAGACGTTTTACTTGTCACCAAGTCCTCGCAAGACGCACCCAAAGGATCGGTATTTGCTCCAAAATGCCCTATTTATCGACAAAAAGCATACAACTGGACCTTAACTAATGTATGTAACCACACGAAATCTCTCTGAAATATAAAATAAAACACTTCAATCATAACTACATAAGTCCAAATCGTTTCACTTGTCCCCCAGTCCTCGCAAGACGCATCCAAAGGAAAAAGAGTATACAACATACGTTACATATCTTTATATATGTAATCAAAAAATATTGGATTCATTCTCAGACTCATCCGATGAATGAGAATCAAAGGTTTCATCTTCACTTCCAGATACATTAAATATGTCTAGTTTAAGAATATCATTTAATCTGTCAGGGGTCACATTGCCCCTGAACCACATTTGGAACATTCATTTTCTTTCTCTCTTTTTTCTGATCTTAACTTCCTGCAATATTCTACACCTTCACTACGGTTGTCGTTGTCCTGATAGCACCTACCGTTGAGTAGAAATTGTACTGATATTCTGCGAGGCCCTCAGCTTTATAGATGACCCTAATCTATTGCTTATGAGGAGCTTAAAAACTCGACATCGATTGATCATCGAAAACACTAGTGTATCGCTTAACATCGAAATATGTAGATAAATACATACGGGCTCGATTTGGTAAGCAGTATAATGGAGACTTTTTATTCTGCTAGGAGTTCATCAGTGATAACCGACGGTACAGTATCAATTGTAAACTTCTGGAACAGAATCGACTGTCGATGAGGTGGGAATAGAACTGAGACGATCCTGGAATTGCTAAAATTTATAAATGTCCGTCGTAAAGGTGAATTAAGAATTGGCGCACACAAGTCGGACTTACTTCTACGCACTTGGAGATATTGATAGTGATTTCAAAAATAATTAATTCACCTTTTCGAACTATAAACGCTTAACGAATTGAGGCTTCGATTCCGACACACACAATCAGTACTATATACAGGCTAAACGTGGGTTAAGAAATTTCGTTCAAAATGAATCACGTTTTATAACGTTCTATTCTGTTCTTTTTGCAAGACTAACCAATCCTAAGCCCATTCAAGGCCTTTTCATTAAGAACTCATTGCAATCAATCGATTGTATGTGCTCACTTCGCTTTCAATTAGAAAATATAGTCGGGTAAGGACGTACAATTACAAATAATTAAAATGTTACGTATACGCCACCATGATGGAAAACGGCATTCATGCAATAAACCTTTATTAAACAACGGCGTAATGTACACCATTCACTAAATGAAGTGATAATCGCGTCTAAGGGAACAAACTGCTTCATACAAGTTAATCAACCAAATGTACATTTACGCTTAACTAATTAAAAAACGATACCACAGCAACACGTGCCTTTGTAAGGACTTTCTTGTAGGACGATAAAATTCAAACAAGATTCAAAATACTCTTTAAACCGGAGGTGTTAGTAGGTACTTGGCACAGATTTTGTACATGTGGATGCTTCCCTACTTCTTTAAAAAATAAAAAATAAAAAATAAGCAATTCATCACTTTTGACAGCTTGATTACCATTTGATTGCACAAATTGAGGTTGGCTAATGTTGATTCGAATAACCACATCACCCAAGTGTTCGAACTTCATTGAATCCCAACAAAACGCGGCGGAAATCCCCCCCGAAAAAAATATATCCGTACTCTCGAGTGAAATGTATTTGAACAGTCATTAGGTTGGAAACGGAAGAGATACGAAAATGTTCGATTCCAATCGTTATCATCCCCCTTTCTCTAAGCTTTGTATGGAACATCTTTGGTTTTTGGAAGCACTTCACAAGGACAATGTAAAGTCGAGCAATTTTGTAGCCTAACAATGCCACACAAATCATAATGTCGCTCATTTAATCTGCATAACTTAGTGAACATGAACAATGACACAAAAAAAAAAACGTTAAGCAATGTGCCTATCCACATGTTTGTCATTCCAACATAAAAGCCGTAGGATTTTATGAATGTGTATGGATGTGGATTTTCAAAATGTCCTTGGAAACAAAATAAATAATTTTTACGTCGCGTTTACGGTTGACCTAGAACATATAGAAATGTGCAAGTGGGATACATTTCCTTGACAGTCTTATTAAATACTTATATTAATAGACGGGTTTTAAAAGGATGACGTAAGGCTTAGAACGTCATTCTGAATTAAAAAAAAAAGATATGAAGCTTTTATAGTGCTAGTGATTTCTTTCGATATTATTTTAAAACAAACAACAAAAGCTACAACTCTACATATGTTCACAACGAAGGTGTCCGTCCATATAAGACACCTCAAAGCAATTGAATACGAAATCGCAACGTCTTAATTAGAAATGTGTTGGTAGTCATGTGATTACATGCAAACATAAAGTTCTTACTTAGAATAGGCATACCAACTCCCATTCTCTACCTCCACGTTGGTGGAGTAGTAGTGGACTACTGGCACCGGTATGTATACCCGGCCCCGCGTCCTAGGGATATTACAAAAGGAACGAGCCATCCAGAATGGGGGCCGGAGTAACTTGCCAACAAAGTAAAAAAAAAAAAAAAAAAAAAAAAAAAAAAAAAAAAAAAAAAAACACTGGTTCAGAAGCACCATAAGCCTCGGATAAGGACGGTTCAACTAATGATGACCACAATAAACGAAATAGGAGCAACGACTTTCGGATATGTATGTGGAATATTTGGACCCTTAACAGACCACGTGCAGCCGAATAATTAAAAGAAGCCCTAGACTGCTATGAAGCAGATATAACCGCCGTCCAGGAACTGCGATGGGATGGGCCGAGGAAAAAGAGGACGAAAAACTGTGACATCTACTACGGTCATTGCTACAGACACAACAAGCAGCGCTTATTCGGATGCGGATTTACTGTACGCGGCAGACTTCGGCAAGAAGTCTTAAGCTTCCGACACGTGAGCGAGCATATTATGACTATCCGGATCAAGGCTAAATTCACAAACATAAGCCTTATATATGTTCATGCCCCCACGGAACAAAAGGACCCTGCCATCAAAGATTGTTTCTACGAGTTCCTCGACAAAACACAAGAGCAATTCCCTAAATACGGCGTTAAAATCGTATTGGATAATTTAACTCCAACATAGTAAAGGAGGACGTCTTTGGTAGGGCATTCGGCAAACATAGCCTACACAACACCACGTCTGACAATGGACTAAGGCTAATTGATTTCACTGTAGTCCGAAACGTCACTATAGCAAGCAAATGGTTTTCTCATCTCAATACTCACAAGCAGATATGCCGGTCCAATGATCATGTAACGATTAAACAAATTGATCATATTGCGATCAACGCAGTAATGTAGTGCCTTCAGTAATGTCGATGTCCAAACCTTCCGAACGGCCAACATAGACCCACTACCTTGTTGTAGCTGTGCAGATATCCCAAACGACACAACAAGGAAGAATCACTGTTATCAAAGTCGAAAGGCTACAATCGCAAGAAACCACCACATTCTTCACCGAGCGCGTATCCCGAAATATCTCAATCATCCCTATGTCGCCAGCATCAAGTGCCGAGGATGAACAAGGTTGCTGGACCTGACGGCTTTCCGGCCGAACTTTTCAAGGCTGATGGATTGGTAGAGAGCATACACCAACTCATCTCCAAGATTTGGTCGGATGAGTGTATGCCCGATGAATGGAATCTCATCATCGTTTGTCCGATCCACAAGAAATGAGACCACCTCAACTGCGCCACTTATAGAGGCAAGGTAACGCGCTGTCATGTGACTTCTTTAATATCGGAACTCACAAGTCAACGCCAGAGGCACAATCTATCAAAAGTCCGTACAACTGCTTGCATACGCCGATGATATTGAAATTATTGGAAGAACTCAGCTGGCTGTTCCCGGTGCCTTTGCAAGAATTGAAGCAGAAACGGCCAAAATGGGTTTGGCGATAAACGAGAGCTAAACCAAGTATATGCTGTCAACTGGAAGGAACAATCAACACCGACGTATTGGACAGAACGTCACAGTGGGCACCTACAACTTCGAGGTAGTAAGAGACTTTGCCTGTAGAATGAAGCTTCACTTAGGAGCCCCCTATTACAACGATTTAGGCGACCTGATAGATATTGATATTAAGAGCCTCCTACGCATCATAAGAAACTCAAAATAGTTTTAGCGAGTAGGTAGAGAGACTTTCTCCATAATCCATGTGGTATCACAATGGACCTATTATTGGTCTAAGTGTGTTGGCGATTCTTAGCTGGCAGCCACTCCAACCTAACCTAACCTATCCTAAGAGACTTTGCCTAGCTTGGCCCTGCTGTTAATTCTAAGAACCACACCAGCGCAGAAATCAAGCGAATCTTGTCAATCGCTGTTTTGTTAGGCTAATAAGGCAATCCAACAGTAAGGCCCTATCTCGAATAATTAAGGCAACTCTATATAAGACCCTAATCATTACATTCCTGCGAACTATACGAGCTGTACAGCGACATCGACCTAGTCGAAAAACTGCACAAGAAAAAGAAAACCAACGAAGAAGAACCAACCACTTCCGTCAGCCAGTTAGCTCTGTTCTTAAATATAAGGAAGAGACCGCGAAAGAAGAATATTATATTTGATATTACTCAGCTATTAGATAATGTAGAAACGAAAGAACCTGTGTGATAAAATGTTCAAGTCTTCAGTTGCGGACATAACCAACATCCGAAAAATGTCTACGGTGGACTCGAAGAATGATACTTTTGTTGTTCGCTTCAACTCCACAGAATCAGTCTTTGGTATCCTTGATGCTGTGGGCGTCGTGGCGTAAGTGGTTAGTGTGTCGGATCACTACGCATTAGGTTCCAAGTTTTTTTTTTTTTTTTTAGTGATGCCAACTCACCAGATATAACCAGCGAGTCCGGAAATACGCCATCAGTCTGACCAACGACGGTAACAATTCAAAACTTAAACGAATTACAAAAAAGTGGAGGCTGCCTTTTAGGGTTCAAGCAGCTAGAATTCATCCATTGCTCTTATAGAGAACTCGAAAACACAATTGTTCTACAACTTATGGCTGCGAACAAAGTTATCTGTATACTGCCAACATACTTAAGTTGCTCCCATTGGAATGAAGATTTTGTTAAGCTTAGCGACGATATGACCCAACTTGGACAGGAAAACTTTCTTTTGTTGGGGGATTTTAATGCCAGAATCGGTGTTGATCAATGCTGCGCGGTACAAGATGCAGAACTTCCCAGAAACCTGTTTATAAACAGGAACGCGAAAGACAAACAGCGAGATAGCAAAGGAAAACAACTACTCGAACTTTGCAATAATTATAGCCTTACAGCAATCAACGGAAGGAGCAAAAGTGTTAAGTGTGGTGAACTAACCTTCAATGGGGGTTAAAGTTCGCCCACAATCGATTACTGTTTCTCATCAAATTCTCTTGCATCACAAATCTTCAACTTCAACGTTGCAGCTATAACTTTTTCTGACCATCTTCCGCTTGAATTGTCCATGATTTTAACCACTTGACAATCTTCAAGAACTCGTCAGATGCAATTAATTCCGAAAATTATAGTCAAGGAAACTCAAATCAATGCTTTCCAACAAAGGCTATCACACGCTCTTTCCCAGTTGGATACCAGTTCCGTAACGGATGTTGATCAACTTGATGCTTTAATTTGCTGCTGCCCCAAACCAATACCCCTCCAGAAGGAAATTTACATCCAAAAATAAACGGTTCGACAGTGAATGTTTTAACGTAAGAAAAAAATGGTTCAAATTTCTGAAACTCTTTAGAAAATCCAATGAATCCCTTTTTAAAAATCGTTACGTAGAATTCAACGTGAAATATAAAATTCTCTGCAAGCAAAAGAAACGTGAGTACTATGAGGCTTTAATTAACAAAGTTGGCTCAGCGAGAACATCCTCAGAATTTTGGAGTACGTTAAAAGCAATAAATAATCGCACATTTTCGATTGGAAGTTCAATTTGTACGGCAACCCTTAAAGATTACTTCAACACACTTCTTAACCCAAGAATGGATAGCCTACTACAAATTCAATTCGCAAACTTTCTTATTTTAAACGATGTGCTTGACGTCCCGTTCACGGTCAGTGACGTTGCATTTGTATTTAAGGAAACCAAGAACAACAAAGCACCGGGACTTAATCGTATTCCCTATGAGCTATATAAGTATGCCCCCACTGAATTTATAACCCATCTTACTAGAGCCTTTAACAAAATTTTCCAAAGTGGTGAGGGAAAGTTTTCGTAAGGGAATAATCTTTCCACTTTATAAAAAAGGCGATCCTAATCAACCCGAAAATTATAGGGGCATTACATTCCTTAATGCTTCGATGAAAATCTTCTCTTTGGTTCTACTGAAGCGGCTGACCTCCTGGCTCGAAAAAAGAAACCTGCTTAGTGAGCTCCAAGCCGGATCTAGAAAAAAGTACTCCACCGTTGACCACATTTTAACGCTTACCAGTATCGCGCAAAGTTATCTTGATCGAGCATTAAAACTCTATGTTGACTTCAAGGCCGCATTCGATACCATAGATAGAAGAGTGCTGTTTTACAAACTGTCTATGCTAGGATTATCATCAAAAATATGCCACGCATTACAACATCTCTACGAAAATACGGATTCAGCTGTGTGGAACAGTGAATTGCTCTCGGATTGGTTTCCAACAGTCTCAGGTGTAAAACAAGGTTGTACTCTTAGCGCTTTAAAATTCATCCTATTCATCAATGATCTTCCGACCTCTATAAAGGGAGGAGTTTCTTGGAACAGTATACAGATAAATACCTTGATGTATACTGACGATATAGTTTTACTCGCTGATTCTCCTAATCTACTACAGCAAATGATTCATAGGCTTGAAGTATATTGCAGGACTTGGAATCTCTCGGTGAACCTAAATAAATCGAGGGCCATGGTGTTCAGAAGAGGTTTTGGGCGCTACTCCCGCACTGAAAAATGGACATTTGGAGGTCAGCCCATCGAGATCGTCAAGGAATACAAGCACCTGGGTGTATTAATAAAATCAAACCTGAATATGCAACATCACCTCAACGACAGACTAATTTCTGCGAAAATAGCCCTTAACTCGACATGGAGCTCCTGTATAAACAACATACTCCTGAATTCCTCCGTCAAATATGGACTCTTTACAGCAACAGCAAGTTCGGTTATGTTTTATGCCGCCCAAGTTTGGGGAGTTAAGGAATACGAGATAGTAGAAAAACTGTTAAGATACTATTTGAAAAGACTATTCAGGCTGCCGTTTAACACCCCGAACTACATGCTGTATCTGGAATCGGGTTTGTCACCGCTGTTTTTGAAAACATTAAGAATTCATTTCGACTACATCCTTAGGGTCATGGCGATGCCAGATAATCGAATCCCAAAACAAATTGCTCTTTGAGCAATGGCTTCCAATACACTTTTTTTTGGAGAATGGATCAGAATTGCGCAGAAGTACAATGTGAATCTCATCCTTCAATCATATAACTAGTGGAAAATCATCCTCTATAATTTCCTACAGGACATTGACTGTAATATCAGGAACGAGTTTGAAATGCAAGCCAAATCATCAATCCATAGGATCTACTACAAGCAGCTAGAATATAACCTGTGCGATTCAAACTATTTCAAAGACAACCATGAAATAGACCTTGTCTCTATTTTATTTGAAGCTAAAGGGAAGGCGGTTAAAGCTAAACTACCTCCCACATCGATCCGACCTTCCCATCTTATGCTCTCTATGCAACCTACAAGTCAGAGAAGATATCCTACATTTCATTGCCGTATGTCCTATCCTGAAAGAAACGAGAAAAGCCTTTTTCAACGCAAATGAGTTGCAACCGCACACGCTGATCGACATACTCAATGGGCGCTATGGCTGAAAAAACATTTTCTTGTACTGCAAAAAAGCAATTGGTTATAGCAGTCAAATTATTGATGAATCCTTCTGATCTGTATCCTTGTTAATCTCTTTTTATTTGAATTTTCTTTAAATAACTCTTTCACTCTACGTAGTCTTCATTTCTCTATATATTATTATTATTTATATCATTTTTTTTTCTTTTTTTTACGATTGAATTGAATAACTTTCTACAATTAAATGAATTATTAAATTTGCCACTCAGGCTAACGGCACTGCCATGTCCTGAAACAGATTTTATCACCAGCCTTCATAATACCTTTACTTTGTAATCCTTGAATTATGTTTAATAAAATCTAATCTAAAATGTAGAAACGTGATTTTGGGCGCAAAGTCTACATCTTTAAACGCTCAAAAAGTCGAAGTTTATGTTATTTGTGTTTTTTTTTTGCTTCTTTGCCTCTATTCGTATTCAAATTCAAAACCGAATAAACGGGCCTGCTTAGCGAATTTTCGTTAAAATAAGAATTTCATACCATTTCATTAGAAGCGAAATAACAAGAGTATTTGTTCCACTTTTGCAAGCATTAAATGTGAAAGCATACCGTGCTGCCATCTGTTGATAAACAGTTTCTATTATTCCCTTTTAATCGATTATTCTCACACCATCCGTGGACTTCTATTATGATAACACACGTTTCTAACTGCAAAGAATTCCGCGCCGTAACGTAGGTCGTAAAACCAATCAACTCTTATCTTAAAAACAAACAATACCGTCAGTTACAAGTCCACGACTGGCTTCAACGTAACACATAGAACGTTGCCATGCATTACACTTGCACGCAATAAAAAATCAATTCAAATTACTTATATAAATTTTACTTAAACTTTATGGGTTTGCGTTGGTTTTTTGCTCAACTCAAATGCACTGAGGGCGAAACCTTCGGTCGATTACTCGACGTCCACGTGCCTCCTGTGAATTGGCCAACCATAATGCAACAGTTGGCCTTCTGGTTGCACTTTTGCATTATTTTTGTTTCGTTGCGCACTAAATTATTTACACTGCACTGGTCGTGCAGGGATCGGGGGAATGTTGCAAAAGCCCTTTTTTAATTTACAAGCTATCCAGGGTTTAGGGGAAAACCTTAAACGGAATTGGAAACTATATTGTTGTTGCTTTGGTTTTTAATTTACGTAACTAACTCGTCATCGTATTCTTCTCGTGCCCCTTCGTCATCAGGAAGAACAAAATAAATAAAATAACAAACTACCAACGAATTTGCTGGGACTGTAACATGTTTGGTAAGTTTGAGAATAACAAAAAGGACACGGCTTCATATTAAGTTGGTAAGGTCGGAGTACACACCTCCGGGCGCCTGCAGGAGGTGGAAGGTTAGGTAGCTTGTGAACTTTCCATTTCCAGAAGAGAGTGCTAAGCGTTCCATTTTGTTAGCATTGTTGGCTGCAATAGTTGTTAGTTGACAGTTGATGGGTGGGTTCTCGCGCGCATTGCTTCTATGCATTGCCTGTGTGGATGTGTGTGCCTTCGTGTTGGCATTGTTGGATGTGATACAGTGGTAGTAGATGCCGCGAGCAAGTAGTTGTAGAAAATCGAAAAAACTTGTCATGTTAACTGGGAGATGGTAAATTGTTTTGAGTCACGCAGTCCAAACGATTTGAACTGTACTTGTCAGTTCACTTTGATATGCACAGGCTTAGGCTACGTAATGGAGTCAAAAACGAGATCTTCCACGAACAGAAAAAACAATATACGTTGATGATACAGTCATCACTACCACGCACAGCAAACCGACATCCGCATCAAGCTGTCTACAAAAACAATATTGATGAACTTCAAAAGTGGTTTAAAAAAATGGAGGACAAAGGCAAACGCAACCAAATCGATCCACACATTGAATTAAAGCGCCTGTCCTCCGATCCCATTGTTTAAGAGCCAACTGCCCCAATCTGACGAAGCAAAGTACCTGGGACCAAACCTGGATAAACATAAATCAAATAGTTGTTATTGAATATTAAAGTAGACATTATGCTGTTAAATATGAAAAATGATGTCGTTCAAATGACCACTCATATTACTCGTACTGTTGCACAATCTGGTTCTTTTGACACTATTCTGAATGACGTATTTGATCAGACATCAATTTAACCGATGGCGCGTCGGACTTCATTTTTCAGTTCAGTAGTTATGTTCGGCTTGTTGGAATAGACCTTGGATTTAAGATATCCCCGCAAAAAGAAGCTGCGGGGGGTTAAATAGAAAGATCTGGGCGCCCAATTAACCGCCGGCCGTCTTCCGATTAAACGCTGTGAAAAATTCTCTGCCAGTAAAGTCATTGTTTCTGCGGCTGTATGATATGTGGCACAGTCCTGTTGGAACCACATTTGATCGAGGTTCATACCTTAAAAGTGGTGGAAAAAAATTAAATTCCTGCAGCATGTTTCGATACCTGGTACCATTGACTGTAACCGCATTGCCAGCCTCATTTCGAAGACAAATGGTTCTATAACCCCGCCGAGCCAAACAATCATTTTTTGAGTATGCATCTGTCGCTCATGAATCGAGATTTTCCAACCTCCGGATCCGACAATTGTGCTTATTTACGAATCCGTCCAAGATGAAAAAGGTCCTCCTCACAAAAAATTAGTTTTTCACCAAAATGATGGACTACACACTACTCAAAAAACCAACTGACGAAAGCTTTAGTTCTTGGGTATGTTAATGAACTTACTTATAAGAATTTTACTTATAAGAAAATAAATAATTTGCCGATCTTTTCTAACTCGGTTCAAATTCCCTTTGCAAACGAGGCTAAGTATCTTGGAATGACACTTGATGCAAAGCTGAAATGGAAAATGCATGTAAAGAAAAAAAGCACAGAACTATATAATAAATATAGAG
This sequence comes from Brachypalpus laphriformis, assembly GCA_945910035.1. Taxonomy (NCBI): domain Eukaryota; kingdom Metazoa; phylum Arthropoda; class Insecta; order Diptera; family Syrphidae; genus Brachypalpus; species Brachypalpus laphriformis. Next base: position 290,675,661 of record OX246753.1, on the reverse strand, counting down.
AAATGTATTATTTACTTGGACAATATTCCAAGCTTAATATAGAGAACAAACTGCTTTTATATAAGCAAGTGCTAAAGCCTGTATGGTAAGCCTAATATGCGTTCACGCTCCTCATGAGGAGAAAGACAACGCGACCAGGGATTACTTCTACCAGCTCTTGGACAAGACGTATGAGCAATGCCCTTGCCACGACGTTAAAATTATCCTAGGTGATTTTAACGTAAAGCTAGGAAGAGAGGACGTATTTAGTAGCGTGGTCGAAAAGCACAGCCTGCACGACATCACATCCGGCAACGGACTCAGGCTAATCGACTTTGTGGCGGGGCGAAACTTTGTCGTAGCTAGTACGCGGTTCCCACGTCTCGACATTCACAAAGGAACATGGGTCTCCTTTGATAGAAAAATCGTCAACCAAATCGATCACATTGCGATCGACGCAAGGCACTCTTCCAGTATTCTGGGTGTCCGGACTTTCCGAGGAGCCAATGTGGGCTCGGATCACTATCTAGTTGTAGCCAAGGTACGGATGCGGATATCCAGAACGGAGTGAAATCAACGAAACACTGTGAGGAAATTTGACGTCGGGCGGCTACAATCGCAAGAGACCGCCAGAGCCTTTGCCGATCGAGTTTCTCTTAATCTTAGTTTAAGTCCTATGCCGCCAGCAGCAAATACGGAAGACCAGTGGCAGCGTTGCCAACAAGCCATCAGAGATGCCGCCTCTAATGTACTGGGTTTCTCTCGGCCATCACAACGAAACCCCTGGTTTGATGAGGAATGCCGGCAAGCACATGCAGCTAAACAAGAGGCGTACAAAGCTGCGCTGCATAGAAGGACTAAAGCTGCTTACGAGCTCTACGTGCGCAGGAGAAAAGAGGAGCATCGACTTCTCAGAAAGAAGAAAAAAGAGCATAGTAAGCGCTCGATCGAGGAGATTGAGAGATTTTATTGCAGGAATGATGTTTGAAAATTTTACCAAAAGGTAAAAAGAACATGCCAAGGTTTCAAAACCAGAACAGAAGCCTGCAGGGACGAAAATGGACACATAGTAGTAGAATCGCAGTCGGTGCTGAGAATATGGAAGGAACACTTCTGCAAACTGTTAAACGGCGATGATGACCAATATTCCGCTGTCAGGCAGAATGAGCCATTCAACAGTGACGATGGCAGTCAAGATTCCCGTCAACCCGATCAGAATGAAGTAAGGAAAGCGATATCTAAACTCAAATCCAACAAAGCTGCTGGAGCCGACGGCCTTGCCGCTGAACTTTTCAAGGCAGGAGGAGATGAGTTGGTAAGGAGCGTGCACCAGCTCATCTGTAAAATCTGGTCGGACGAAAGTATGCCCGATGAATGGAACCTCAGGATCGGGCAAACCTCTTCATCGATTTCAAAGTTACCTATGATAGCGTGTATAGAGACAAGTTATACAGAGCCATGTCTAGTCGTGGCATCCCTGCCAAGCTTGTCTGTTTGTGCAGAATGACGATGGAGAACTCTCGCTGCTCCATCAAAGTCGGTAAGAACATCACCGAACCATTCGATGTCAGGAAAGGTCTTAGACAAGGTGACGCGCTATCATGTGATCTCTTCAACATAGTACTTGAAAGAATTGTACGAAACTCACAAGCCAACACCGGAGGTACAATCTTTTACAAGTCTGTACAACTACTCGCTTATGCCGATGACATTGACATAATCGGAAGAACTCAGCGGGCCGTCAATGGGGCATTTACGAGTATTGAGATGGGTCTAGCGGTCAATGAAAGCAAAACAAAATATATGCTGTCTACAAAAAAGGACACCCAACATGTGCGTCTTGGACAGAACGCCACAATAGACAGATACGATTTTGAGGTAGTAAATGATTTTCTCTACCTAGGCTCTATGGTGAACTCCGCAAATGACATCAGTACGGAGATCACACGGAGAATTACTCTTGCCAATCGTTGTTTCTATGGGCTAAAACGGCAATTGAGTAGCAAAGCCCTATCACGAACTACTAAGGTAACTCTTTATAAGACACCAATTATCCCAGTCCTGCTGTATGGCGCAGAGGCATGGGCTTTGACAAAACCGGATGAGGATGTCCTTGGTTATTTCGCGAGAAAAGTTCTTCGAGCGATCTTTGGTCCCGTCTGCATAGACGGTGAGTGGAGGAGAAGGTACAAAGCCGAAATATACGGCCTGTACAAAGACATCGACTTAGCCAGAAGAGTTCACACACAGCGACTAAGATGGCTGGGTCATTTAGAGCGGATGGAGCCCAACGTTCCCGCTAAGAAAGTTTTCGAATCCACCCCGGATGGACGACGCAGTAGAGGACGACCTCGCGGTAGGTGGCGCAAACAAGTGGAGTGGGACCTCAACCAACTTGGCGTGCGCAACTGGAGGCAGCTGGCTCGTAACCGTGCTAGCTGGAGAGGTTTGTTGGTTGAGGCCTAGGTCCACCCCGGACCGTAGCGCCATTTAAGTAAGTAAGTAAGTAAGCTTGGTCTCGAACAACTAAGGTAGCTCTGTACAAGACCCTAATCATCCCAGTCCTGCTTTACAGCGCAGAGGCATGAACCCTATCGAAATCGGATGAGGATGCCTTTGGCTACTTTGAGAGAAAGGTTCTTTCGAGTGATTTATGGATCCGTCTGGATAGACGGCGAGTGGAGGAAAAGGTATAATCAAGAACTGTATGGGCTGTGCAGAGATATCGACCTAGCCAGAAGAGTACCCGTACAGCGACTGAGATGGCTAGAATATTTAGAGCGAATGGACATCAACGCCTCGGCCCGAAAAGTCTTCAAATCCATTCCCGAGGGACGACGCAGTAGAGGAACGCCTCACCTTAGGTGGCGCGAGCAATTGGAAAGAGACCTCAACCAACTTAGCGCTCACAACTGAAGGTAACTGGCTAATGACCGAGTCGATTAGAGAGGTTTGTTGGTTGAGGCTCTGGCCCACCGCGAACTGCAGCGCCAACTAAGTAAGTCGAGGTCTGCGTTTAGAAGTATCTTGGCCTTGGTCTCAGGAGTAGGTTAGGTTAGGGTAGTGGGCTGGTGTAGGAACGGAAATCTTCTACACCACACTCAGGTCAGTATAGATCCATTGTGATTCCCATGGGGGAAAAGAAGATAGAAAAAAGAAAAGTCCATTCCTCGTGAAAATAAACGTCTCTGTACATAGCCTATTAGAAAGCATATACTACTTACTGTACCCGAGATACAAACCATCCAGAGGATTTAATGAAGTTTGCGATGTCGTTGATCGGTCTGTTGGACAATTCTTCTAAATCCTTAAGGAAGTATTGTCCAAGATATCTATTTCTAAGGTGGTAGAGGCCTGGGCAGTGGCAGAGAAAGTGGGTTGTGTCTTTGTAAACCTCCTCGTTGCCGCAGCCCCTACAAAAGTCCTCGTTCGTCACACGTAACTTTTTCATGTGGTATCGCATAGTGTTGTGCCCCGTAACAATTCCTATGAGAGTACCATCTGCATGAGTTTATTGGTTTTTGCACTGTCAAATGTAGGCTATAGCTTCCTCGTGATGATACAAGTATCTAGAGAGGACCATCTATTGTTTGTTTCCGTTAGGGCTTTGTTCCCTGCCTTAAGTTTGAGTGTGCAAGGCGGGATGTACACTAAGGGGTCGGACTGATCCGAGTTTAGTGCCGAACCTCATCTAGCCAGTTCGTCAGCTTTCTCATTCCCTGGTATGCCATATGCCTGGTCTCAGGAGTAAACGTGCACACTTTCAAGTTCCTAGCTGTATTGGTTGATTTATTGCCAAATTTGAGACCGTTCTACGCCACTGTGAGACGTGCAATTTGGGACACCCTTTACCGTACTTTCATGCGAATAAACTAAACAGATAAATTGGTCCATGCTTCTTATCAAATCCTTCAGCTTTATCGTGTTAATCGTTTAATCGTCACTGTTCAAGGCTGCAGAAAGTTGATCGTCATTGTCGTTTCACTTCAGCTCACGGTAATTTTGTATATTTAAGTGCCACAAAAAACCAAAAGGAAATTTCTCTGAGGGCTCTGAACGCATAAATCAAGGGAATGCATTTGTATTAGGTAACCTTTTGATGACCATTGAGACTGCAGTGACCCTTTTACATTTATTAGTTCGTGGAAAACCTACGCAACTGATTTTTATTTTGAGTATACGGCATCTATAGGACAGCTTTTGGGAACTACTTTCGTAATGGCAGCGAGCAAAGGGATGAGTTCTTTGCTGAGTAAACATTGACAGTCGAAAATGCTTGTTTTTTTGTTTTTTTCTTTTTCTTGGAGCAATATTTTTCGGCGACAGTTGGGAGTTTAAGAGTAGCACTACCATTTTGATCGGCTCAAAGAGAAAAATTCCAATGTAAGAATCAAGTGTCCAGCGTTGCTCCATTTGGGGAACGTAGTAAGGCCAATTTAATCGAATTCGGGTATCAAAAAGCAACCATACATTAACCACCATTAACCATTAACCGTATAAAGGAAGACTTTTGAAAAAGCTAAAGAATTAATGAGGACAAAGAAGTGGCTGGGTGTCAAAGTCAGATATTTCAATTCGTTCTGGATGTTAATTTAAAGGAGCAAATCCATTGCACGCATTTAAAGCATTCCTAGCTTGCATCAGACAAAATTGTTTTCAAAAGTTATGGTATAGGCGAAATGTCTACAAATGTGTAGAGGGTCATGGACTAATAGTAATCAGTAGTATGGTTTTCTTAGATGCCGTTTAACAGGAAGCCTGCTGCATTATATAACTCAACTATGGACCTCAGCTATCGAACAACATGGCGAATCAAGAGCGGTTGCACTAGACATCTCAAAAGCATTTGATCGAGTCAGACATACTCGTATGGCTCTACTAAACAAATTAACTGCTTCCTATGGACTAGCACAACAACAATGCCGATGGATAGACAATTTTCTTCAAAATATATCAATTCAGGTTGTTTTGACGACATGCCATTCAAAACTTCCAATTGCGAAAGCTTGTGTGACCACTATTCTAAAGGCATTACATGACAGTAGGTTGGTCATATGGCTGAAAAAATTATTCCCTCTGCTACGTGACTGATATGCCTATGACATCTAGTAGTCGGGAAAAAATACTGTGAAGCAGAAGTAAAGACAAAATATAACAAAAATCTCCTCAGTTATCTGGGCGCCACCCCCGAAGTTTTTCTGAAACATAACATCTGAGTTTCAAAACAACTTCACCAATCTTTTTCCAGGCAGAATACATCTGAATACGTAAAATGGGTAACCAATTTATCAAACCCAAGGAGACCATGTATTTACTGGGTGCCTCAGTAAACTCTGGAGTAACATGGCATGACCACATATCGAACTTCCACGAAGTTGAGTTGTCCTCTCAGAGCAAAAAAGTACTTTACATCGCAGCAACTTCTTCTTTTATACAAAACACAAGTAAGACCAGGGCTTGAGTACTGCTCTTACGCCTGTAGCTTGGCCCGAAAACACGATATTAATCTACTCGATAGCATTCAGAGGCGAGCAGTTCGCTTAATAGAAGATCCAGCACTATCGTCCAACTCAATCGTTGGCTTATCGAAGGCATTCTAGAGATACTATTCTACAGATACTCCCATGGCAGATGTTTGGAAGATCTCAAAACATATAATACGAGGGCAAGGTGAAAAATTCTCGGCCTGCCAATGAGACTGCGATTTTCAGTTAAAAAATGATTTTATTTTTCTACGTAATCTCCCTTGACTTCAACACACTTAGTCCAGCGTTTCTCCAACATCAGTATTCCTTATCGGAAGTGAGAGTCTGGAGGGCTGTGAAAATATTCATCTACGGCCCTCTCAACTTCTGCATTGGATGCGATGCGCTTCCCAGAAACGAATTTCTTCAAGTTTGGGAACAGATGGCAATCTGAGGGTGCCAAATCAGGTAAATAGGGGGCATGGTCGAGCAAATCGCACCCCAAATCCCGCAGTTTCCCATCGCCAATGCACACTTGTGTACAGGTGCATTGTCCTGGTGAAAGATGATTTTTTTCTTCTTCAAGCCAGGCCTCTTTTCGCGAATTTTGGGATCCAGCTGGTCAAGAATGTTGGAGTAATATTCGCCCGTAATTGTTCTGCCTTTCTCAAGGTAATTAATTAAAAGGATCCCTTTCGCATCCCAAAACACACTGGGCATGACTTTTCCGGTAGATGCGATCGACTTCGCTTTCTTTCGCGCTGAACCACCGGCTTCCACCAACTGCTTCGACTGCTGTTTCGTTTCTCGCGTGTAGTGGTCGACACATGTCTCATCCATGGTGACAAATCGCCGCACAAAGTCGGTCGGATCCCTATTGAATCGGTCCAAAGATTGCCGCGAAAGTCGTTTGCGCATTTGCTTTTGATCGGCATTCATCAAATGAGGCACCCATCTTACGCAGAGCTTTCGCATCCCCCAGTTTTTGTGCAAGATGTTTCGCACCCTCTCTTCCGATATACACACACAGCCTCAGCTATCTCACTCACCTTCACTCGCCTATCGTCTAACACGATATCATGCACTTTTTCGATGGTTTCGGATGTGGTTGCGGTTTTTGGCCATCGTGGGTCATCTTCGAGGGACGTGCGACCACGTTTAAATTCAGCTGCCCACTTTTTAACGGTTGACATGGAAGGAGTCCCCGTAAACTTTTGTCAACTTTGGATGAATTTTCTTAGGGGTTAACCCATCCAAAACGAAGAATTTTTTGACCGCACGATATTCAAGTTTATCCATTTTAACGAAAAACACGCAAGACGTCTACTGCAAAAATTCGTGTAAACAAACTACTTGAGAGAACAAGTTAAAATTTGTCATATGAAATAATGAGAAGTGCACCCAGGCAGGAAACATCAATTTTTTGCTGATTAGAACACTATCTCTGCGTCAGGCCAAGAACTTTTCACCTTGCCCTCGTAGCTGAACTCGGAGGAACAAAGCTAGACGTATACGCCTCCAAAGGCACCCCTCAAAGCGGAATAATCTCCATACTACTGTGAGTTATTGTTATAAATGAAGTAATCCAGCAACTCAGATAGAGCCGCGATTCATGCACTATTCTTGCTACCTTCTTCACTCTAAAGAAAGAATTTAGGAAAGCAGAGAGATCGAACAGAGGCAGGAATAACTCTCAATGTCTGATGCAATCCAGAACAACCTAAAAGGATTTCTATAGCAGAAGAAAAGCTTTGTAGATTCTGGAGTCTTGTATCAGATGAGAATACAGCAACCATAGATCCACTCTGGACTGGAGAGTGTGCTCTAAGGATTGTCTACTCTCGCCGAAGCTAAGTAAGCGTGCACGATTCTCAAATCTAATTCTGGAGAGTAGATACCAATTCATTTGGCTTTTCAATTCGTTTGTTCTTGACATTTAATCATAGAAAAGTACACGCTTCAACAACGTTTGCACATTATCCAAATTTGTTATCAAAATTCGCGTTCGGTAGCGACAACTTTGCGTGCGCTAACTCCGCAAAATCATTCTCAGCCCATTTCTTTCCAACAACCCCAAGCCATTCACAAAATACAATCACACGCATAAAATTGACTATCTGGTGCGGAAGTCATTGGCCTACAGTCACAGTCAAAAGATCACTACCTTACCATGTTGACTATCCATTATTGGGATAAATTGGAAGAGGGTGACTTGGAGCATATGGTATGTAGTTTCAATAAAACTGTGTCACATACACACAGGCGAGCCCTGCTACTGGTGTACCGACGAGATTAAACGGCTCAGGGTGAAGTGCCTACAAGCACGACGCAGATCTCAGAGATCCAGAGGCAGACAAGATTTCCAAGAGCGGCTAACCACATTTAAATTGGCGAGGCGAGAGCTGAAAAGGGCCATTAAGGAGAGTAAGTCAAGGAGCTTTAGGCGGCTCTGTGACGAGGCCGAATTAGACCCCTGGGGCATGGCGTATAGAGTGGTGATGAAGAAGCTTAAAAGCAGCAGGTCTCCACAACTTACATGCCCGGCAATGCTAAAGACTATGGTAGAGCACCTATTCCCCCATAGACCAACTAATATGGTCTCCATCACGAGGGAGATCAGCATGGAGCATATCCGGGCAATCACGTCAGAAGAACTCTTTGGGGCATGCAGAAAAATCGGACACAGCAAAGCACCTAGACCGGATGGCATCCCGAATAGGGCAATCAAGGCGGCTTTTAAGACGAGACCGGACATCTTTCTAACAACGATGCAAAGGTGCATAGAGGAGGGAGTATTCCCTACACCATGGACATTGCAACATTTAGTGCTGCTTCCAAAGGGCAATAAGCCGCCCGGACAACCAATATCGTATCGCCCAATATGCCTGCTCGATACGCTGGGAAAGATCCTAGAGCGTATCATCTATAACAGACTGCTTGCGGTGGCGGAGGAAAACGGAGCCTTGTCAGACTGTCAGTACAGCTTCAGAAAATCACGCCCTACCGTCGATGCCATAAAGGCGGTAGTAGATATAGTAACTGTAGCAATAAAAGGGAAAAGGTGGAAATGGGGGACGAAGAAATACTGTGCAGTAGTAACGACGACGTCAAAAATGCGTTTAACTCGGCAAGCTGGTCATTCATTAGGAGATCCCTGGCCAGGATGGATACACCATACTACCTGTTGAGGATAGTCACGGACTACTTCAGCAATAGGAAGCTAAGATGCCATACTGACGATGGCGTTAAGCACTACAGTGTTTCCGCGGGAGTCCCGCAAGGGTCGGTTCTGGGACCTATCCTATGGAACATTATGTACGACGGAGATCTGCGACTAACATTGCCCGAGGGAGTCAAAGTAATTGGCTTCGCTGACGATATCGCAGTGGTTACAGTAGCCAAGCACATACACGAGCTGGAGTCTGCCACGGATGAGGCAGTTATAAGAATAAAGGAATGGCTGAAGTCTACCGGTCTGGAACTAGCTGCCCACAAGACCGAAGCTGTCCTAATAACCAGCCGCAAAAAGGTGGAATACGCCAGCTTCCACGTCGGAAACCAGACAATCAGGTCCAAAGAATCCTTAAAGTACCTTGGAGTCATGCTCGACAACAGGCTGCGCTTCAAAGCCCACGTCGAGTATTCTAGTAAGAAAGCATCGCTGATGCTGGCAGCACTCTCCCGAATGCTCCCGAACATCGGCGGGCCTGGATACGCCCGCAGGATCCTGCTGTCCAAAGTGGTCAGCTCGGTACTTTTATACGCTGCCCCAATATGGGCAGGTGCACTGGCGACAAATGAGTGCAGGAAGAAGCTATCATCAGCTCACAGGCTCTGCGCAATCAGAGTGATCAGCGGCTTCCGAACTATCTCCAACGATGCAGCCTGCGTTTTAGCTGGGTTGGTCCCAATCGACATCCTCGCGGATGAGATGCAGAGGGTATACCTTAGACGACCCTCGAACCGGCAGGAGGCAAAAAGGATTAAGGAGGAGGAAAGGGCAGCATCAGAAACGCAGTGGTAAACCAGATAGGACAGCTCTTCAAAAGGCAGGTGGACCCACAAGCTCATTCGCACTATAAAATCATGGACAGAGAGAGCGAGGGGGAACTGTAACTACCACCTCATACAGTTCCTGTCCGGACACGGCGGCTACCGGAAATACCTCCATAGATTTGGACACGATAGTTCGCCCATGTGTCCAGAATGTCCAAACGAAGAGGAGGACGCGGAGCATGCAGTGTTCTACTGCAGACGCTTTGCAGAAGATAGAGCAAACCTGCCAAGTCCAGAAAATCTTGTAAGTCACATGACACGATCAGAGGGCGAGTGGATGGAGACCTGCTCATTCATAGTATGTGTGCAGAACGCGCTGCGAAGAGCAGAAGCCCTAAGAAGAGCCCAAGAGGCGGCCTCGGAGACTAGAGCATAATTGCTAACCAGCCCCGCGAAGAAATACCCAACGGCAGTACCGCGGGGAGAGTGGTTGAAGTGTGTAGGGTGTATAGGGTGTGTGTTTAGTACGTAGGCGTATTCCTGGAATCGATTACTCAGGTTTGCGAATCGTGCATGCTAGTAGCACTCGGGCTATTAGTATCTATGAAGATTATACTTCCTTGGCGCAACCTAACATGCCACACAGCTAGCCAGACAATCGAGTTATTGAAGTTGAAGTTCGGCGACTGTCTTATTTCCAGAAATGGACCAATCGGTTGGCTGCCTCGTTCGTGTCATTTGGCGCCTCTGGGGTTATGTCAAGTCCATGGTCTATGCCAATAGACGACCTCAGGATCAGCATCGTAAAGTCAAAGCAAATTGGATACAGCGCAATCACTCGTACAGGCGTTTCCGCGTAGGACATTTGAATTAATGGTATCGATGGTACTTTAACCCGAAATGTGTTGCTTTAATTTGACTCATGAACACAGAGAACTCATTTAAAAATGACTGAGGGTCGAGAAAATGCAGTCTATAGATACAGACGAAATTGAAAGTTTCATTGCATATTTTACATGAGATTTGTAATACATCCGCGGTCAGCAGACTGCGGTCGTGAACATGAAATTCCAAAGAATCACGCACAAAAACTCCTACTCCGCCTGCAGAATACGATTCGTTTGTACTAGGATAGAAAATATAGAATGGGATAGAAAAATCATCACTCTCACACGCAAAAATCCATATTTCCGAAACAAAAATTAAATCCGGTAAGTAAATAAGTGCTTCTAGATTATAGACCAATAAATCAAAATTTTGCCGCAAGCTGCGTATGTTCTGATGCACAACAAAAAAGGAATTGCCCATTTCCACCAATGCACTTGCCCAAGCATAGTCTAATCACGGTGTAAGCTAGTTTTGTGCTGCAAACGATCCCGTGGTATCACAAAGGATCTCCGTTGGTCTAAGTGTGATTGAACCGGGCTAACTCCAACTCCTAAGTTTCGATGATGATGCATCATGAACGATGAAAGTCTATGGCAATAAGTTTAAAATCCAAACTGCTGAACATCTTCCTCTGATTTCAATATCAACAGAAAGCCCATTCCTAATTTCCCATTCAAATATTGGAATCTCACAGCTATTCTCACGCACTCAATGCATTTTGAAAAGAAAAAAAAAAAAAAAAAAAAAAAAACTGACAACATTTCTCATTCCGTGGATGACTTCTCATTTCGGTGAGCACTAAGCACTCATTCGGAAATCAAACATTTTTCACACCCGACGGCTCGAAATTAATTTTCCGTCGACGAAGACGGATCATTTCCTCACGCCCGAGTGAGTGCTGCTGCTGCTGAAAAATCTTTCAATTTCAATTTCATCGTGTAAACACCGTTGCGTCGTCTCGTGTCATCATCAATAGGCGCGCGCGTTTAAACTCAAAAGAAAAGCTTAGAACATTAATATAGCTTTGTCCATTGACTAAGGGAGCTGCTACACTATATAACAATTGCACTCTCGTGTGTACTGCGAGTACACTTTCGCGATAGTATCCTGCACGTTACTGACGATACCACCATTGCCCTCACCCAAAGTCTCCACCTTTCTCTCGTCATCCTTTATTACGATTGTCCTGTTTCAGTTCTTTCAGAGTAGGTACTACGTACAACAGTGTCTTCTCACACTCAATAGCAACAACGATATCTTTCCCACAAACACAACAACAACGCACACTGGTGTTCGTGTTTGTGTTTTGGATTGCTGCTCCTTGCTTTGCTGTTCAACTGTACTGTCAGTTGAATGTTCAAACTTTTTTTTTTTTTTTCTGTTCGTCGTTTCCTGCTCCTGCCGTCGTTGTCGTCGTCGTCGTCGACAAGTGAAAGTGGAAACATACCCCTAGAACGCCACAACACACAGCACAGCACAGTAAAAAAAAAAAAAACGAACACAAAACGAACCCCGAAAGGAAACCTCCTAGTCTACTACCTTTTCGAGTCGATTCAGTCCAACTAGAGTAACCAACCAGGTTGGAAGGTCGAATTTAGACGCAGGAAATACTTCGCCTTCAGACGCGACACGACTAACTCGCTTCCCGTAGTTTTTCAAAAAAATATCCTTGCTCGAGGCGTTGTGAATTTTTAAATTCTCATGATTACGCAAGGATACAACAAAGTATCGTCTTATTAGTGACGTGGGCGTGTGTGTAGTATCTGTGTGTATGTTTTTATTTTCAAAATAAAAAGTGATAAGGATTTAGGCAAACACACGACCCATCAACAACGACGACATCCTTGAATAAAAATAAATTAATTATACTTCACGTGTGTGTTTGTGTGTGTGTCTAATGCAAGTATGAGCCTTAAGAAGTACCCACTGTGACAAGAAGAGGACTCAAATCAAAATTTAAACCAAGAATTTCCGTTTTATGTAAGAGTAACGCGCGCGTTCAGTCAGAATATCTATAAAACGGCCGCTAATATAATGTCTATGAAACGTTTGGCGGTTATTGCGGCAGTCAGCCACTTTAACGGCCACGGAAATCATAATTCAATGACGACAACAACGACAATGCCAGCAACGACGATGTCCTTTGCGGCTTATAATCAAAATAATGGCAGCAGTAGTAGTAGTAGTAGTATCAGTGGTAGCAGCCCGCAAATTGGCGGTCTTGGATTACTTCATCAGCAGAATTTAAGAAGTGGCGCAAGTGCTGGCATCGGAGGTTTCACAGTGGGTGGCATTGGTGGCGGAGCACCTGTTATGGGTGGCAGCAGCAGCAGTGGCATTCCGGGTGGATCCAATAATATAAATGGGAATGTTAACGTTTTACTTGGCGGGTGTGTATATTTTCTTGATTTTTGTTGACTCATGAAATGTCTTCGTCTCGGAGTAATTGTCACTGGAGGGAATGTTAACTATTTCTTCTTTTTTTTTGTGATTGGTCTTAAGATACCACTTAAGACACTCGAGGGACGGTAGAGATTGGTTTCGTATTTATGGTTTTCAATTTAAAACAGTGGGGGCTGGCAAATTGTATTTAAAAAAAAAAAAAAAAAAACCGCTTATGCAGTGGTTATGGGTAAAAATGAGCGTGATGAGGATACGCTGCTATTAAAGTGAAATGATAGCGAAAAAAAGATAGCGAACGTTGCACGAACACTAGATTTATAGGGAAATTATCGATTTGGTTGGATTTTAAAAGGCACTCTCTGTCGGAATTAGTAGGTTACGTGAAAAAATGGGAATCCTTTTTTTTTCAACAAAAACTAATGATTGGGTTGTATGTGCAGACATGGGTGGTTTGATTTCTTTGCATTTGGCGTTGGCCTCGATTTCAGCCCTAAATTGCGCGAACTATAAAGTGCTTTTCGGGGTTAGAATGGTAATAGCTGACGGACTGATAAAGTACGAAACAACCTTATACATGTATGTTTAGCAGCCGAAACATTTGTTTTGTAGACATAGTGAAACCACTATTGAATGCTACATTTAAACTTCTTTTTGTTTCGGAATTTAGACAACAGAAAATTTCACACCCGTAAGTTATAAGCGGCATAATTATTGATATAGCGATTCGTATTTTTATGTGTTCGGGTGTGAAATGCTTGGATAAAGATAAGTTCCGCAGACAGCCATAGATCTTACCTATTGACAACCGTATGTGATAGTCCCAGCTTAGCGTGGAGTCAAACCAAATGCCCAAGTTCTTTGCTTTCTCAGTATATTGAATCACTGTTGTACCTAAGTATATTTTCGGAAAATAGCTTAAGTCAAGTTCATTTTTGTAAATTATTAAACACTTGGACTTTTTTGGATTTAGTTGCAAGCTGTTCTTATCTGACCATTCCATTATACTATTAAGATCACTGTTCAATTTATTAGCCCCATCTTCAACCAATCCAAGTTTGCAGCTTAAGTAAATTTGCACATCATCAGCGTACATGTGTAGGGAACAATTTTTAACCGTAAGCGCTAGATCATTGATGAACATCGTGAACAACAATGGGCCTAATATAGAACCCTGAGGCACACCAGAGGAGAGTTTGATGCATTTCCACCTATTACAACTGATTGTGTCCTATTTGTTAGATATGAAAACATCAGTTTGGCGGCCGAGTTGGAAGACCGAAAAAATTTCCTCAATTTGGAGACGAGTATTTGATGGTTTACAGTATCAAATGCTTTAGAAAAATCCAGGATTCCAAGAAAAGAAACCAGATCTTTGTCTATAGAACACCTTAGGTCATCAGAGACTTTAAGTACAGCTGAAACACAACTATGTTTTACCCTGAAACCGGATTGAAATCTAGTTAAGAGTTTGTTATCATTAACAAAAGCTGATATTTGTTTATGTAAAATTTTTTCCAAAACTTTTGAGAGATATGGAAGTATAGAAATTGGCCTATATTCGGCTTTCACATGTCGAGTAGGAGCTCTCTTAAGGATTGGTATAACTTTGGCTTTCTTCCATATGTGTGGAACAGAATTCGTTAAAAGAATTGTATTAAATACATGTGTTATAGCAGGGAGTATATGTGGCAGAATTATTTTTACAAAAAGTGGATGTTTTTCATCAATGCCCATAGCCTTTGATTTTATATCGAGAACAGCCCTTACAACTTCTTGTTCTTCTATTCTTTTTAAATAAAAGCAGTTATCAGCAGTATTATCGTAAGAAGATGTATCTGAAATGTAGGCATCTTGTGGGCATTGAATTTTCGCATACTGAATATTAAGCAAGTCCGGACTTACGTCTGTGGGACATTCCTCTTTTTCCCGACCAACACCTAAGTCTCGAATGCGTTTCCAGAGAGTTCTAGAAGGCAAATTTGGGTCGAGTCGGTTGGAATAGAAACGCCTTTTGGCTTCCCTTATTTTCACTTTATTTCTAAGACTTCGAAAAATACTGTAATATTCCGGGAGCCTATATCTTTTCATTGCCTAAAAGCACAATCTCTCCCTTTTATTGCTTCAAGTATTTCTGGTGTAAACCATGAACAATTTTCAGCCAAACGAGAGGTACGTCTTAATGGAACATGTTTATTAAAAAGGGTTCTAATAGTATGTTGTAGAAAATTAGTTTGGTCGTTCGACGAATCTATGAAATAAATTTGTTGCCAATTGATTTGAAATATGTCGTTTTCTAAATGATTGTAATTAATGTTTTTAAAATCTCTAAACTCGTGGAAAGATTAGACTACATTATTTGCCTTCATTTTAAAAGTCGCAAAGATCGCACACGAGAATTTTTAAATTTCAGTGTTATATTTTGTACCTCAAAATCAAGATAGTTATTCATCTACTAGGTGTAAAAAAGAGAATCGCGTCGTAGTTTAGCCATAGCGAAAATCGCGCCATAGTACACTTAGCGTATATTTCAACTGTTTCTACTTATTTAAAATTTTTTTGTTTATTGTTCACTTTCCCCTAAGAGTATGATACTTTTAATGTAACTATTGCTTTTTAAATATTAACTTAAGCTTAAAAGCATGACTCTTTAGATGCAACTATGTAGGTCCTTGCGTGACGTAAGTTGGAAATGAATAGAATCGATAGGAAAGAATATATCTATATGTGAAGTGGTTTTAGAGCTAAGGTTGTATTAGATTTCAATGCATAATCCAAGGGTGACATGGTAGGAAAGAAGAAGAATTTTTTTTGCATTTCTTTGTAATTCACAGCTATATTGATTTCGAGCACCTGTTTGAATACTCTGGGTGTTACTGAACAAATTGAACGGTTATACTTTAACCCACAAACATAGCCAAACATATTAGCACGACTATGGGTGACCATATCCGTATTCGAACTTTTGCGATAAAAACTAGGATTTCACTTTTCCATTTCGTATTGAAAACAGTTAAGAAGGTTTTTCGCCCCGAATTGAGATTTCACTGACCCTAAATATTTTTTTGGTTGCGCCTGGAGGTGCAGGAATCTTCAAAAGATACCAATGTTCCGTACCATTGGTTATGCCCGATTCATATATCTGACAATGCCATCAGTGCTAGTCAGTATATGCCTACGGGCTAAAGCTCACCTCTCAGAGAGGCACTATGAGAACCGGCTGCGCGTACTCATAGTAGTAGGAAATTCGTTCCTCTCATTTTTTCATTTTTGTGATGACGACGACTAAGTCGCCTTAACAAGTAGTTTACGCTTCTGTAGTGTTAATCGCGTTAGGTAGGTAGCTTTCCAGTGAAGGCACCTACTAATACCGACATTACATGCGGTTTTTCCTTACGGCGCTAGGTCGAAAGGTCTTGTTCTTTGTAGTCGGCGCTCAAGGTTTGTCACGTCCATAGTACGGATTATTTCATTATTGCAGTGAACATGAAGACGAGTACGAAGTTTGTGAGCAAAGTTTGTTACTTCGTCCCTCACAGTAGCAATTCCCAGATCTCTGTGAATATCACTATTCCTTATATACCAAGGAGCATTCACGATCGCTCTTAGTATTTTGTTTTGAAATGCTTGCAGTAGAGCCATATTGCTTGGTTTGGTACAACCCCAAAGTTGTATACCGTATGTCCAAGACGGTTTTAGGACTTGCTTATACAGAAGCAGTTTGTTGTATACGCTTAACTTTGAGTATCTTCCGAGTAGCCAATACATTTCTCTAAATCTAATTTCGAGCTCTTCGCGCTTCTTTTAAACGTGTTGTTTCCACTTAAGTTTTGCGTCTAGGATCAATCCTAGATATTTTGCCTCATTTGCCTACGGCATTTGCACCGAGTTAATGGATATAGGTAAGTTGTTTATCTTTCTTAACGTAAAATTGACATGCGTTGATTTTGTCTCATTGAGGACTATTCGCCAGGTTTTTGTCCATTCGCATACTTTTTTCAAAGCTCGTGGGAGTTTTCCCGTTGATGATTCGACTGACTCATCCGTTACGAGGATAGCCGTGTCGTCTGCGAACGTTGCTACAAGGGTCCCTTCATCTTGTGGTATATCTCTTGTGTAGAGCAGGAACAGGATTGGACCGAGAACACTTCCTTGCGGAACACCGGCGTAGATTTCTTTGAAATCCGAATATTCACTCCCGTGTCTAACGCGGAAAAGTCTGTTTTCAAGATAAGATTCCAATATTCTGTACAACTTTTCCGGTAAGATTACCCTTAGCTTATACCTTTGGCCTTCGTGCCATACCTTGTCGAAGGCTTGCGATATGTCGAGGAAAGCGCTAGAGCATATTTTTTTCCCTTCCAGACCTTTTTCAATTTCGTTCGTTATTCGATACTCCTGATCGATTGTGGAATGTTTGACCCGAAAGCCGAATTGATGATCCGGGATCAAGTGTCTTTCTTCAATTACTGGTTGCAATCGTTTCAGCAGATGTTTCTGGAAGACCTTAGATATTATTGGCAGGAGTGAAATGGGTCTATATGATTTCTTGTCATTTGCACATTTCCCCGGTTTCGGAACCATAATAACTTCGGCGACTTTCCATTGCCTTGGAACATATAATAGTCTTAAAGAAGCATTTATACTGTAGAGCAACTTAACCAGCACTTTTTTCGGTAGCTCTTTCAAAATTTCGCCAGTGATTAAATCATATCCCGGAGCTTAATTATTTTTAAATTTTTTTTATTGTCATTCGAAGTTCGGACAGGGATACGGTTTTTACTTTAAAGCTGTCGGGCGCCATATTATCATTCGGATCTTCGACCAACGGTTGTCCATCGAACGGCTTGTACGTTTCCTCTAAGTGATTGGCAAATAATTCTGCTTTCTCTTTGTCTTCTTTTGCCCATTCCCCGTTAGCTTTCCCAATTGGCGGCGAGTGCATTACAGGTTTCCTTATGGATTTCAAGGCTTTCCATAGAGAGTAGTTTGAATACTTATCAGCGGTCAGACCCTCGAGGTAAGTAGAAGTCTCGTGATTTTTTAGGTCCTGCAGCATATTTTTAGCTTGTTACAAAGGTGGTTCAGATAAGTTTTATCCGGTGGCGCGCGGGATTGTTGCCATCTCTTGCGCGCTCTCCTCCTTTCTCGTATGAGGTCTTCGATTTCAGGCTGGTATTTGACTTTATTGTTCCGTGCTTCTGTCTTCCGCAAAGGAGTGTTTTTCCATGCCGAGCTCTGAATGGCTTCGACGAGTTTGTCGATTTCTTCTTCTATTTCGAACGGTGTCTTTAGCGGTACATTTAAAGCAACATTTTCCTTGCAGTCTCTTCTGAAAGCGTCCCAGTTAGTTTTGTTACTAGTTAACCTAGGCGGTCCTTCTTTTTTTACTAGACGTCCACCTATTTTCAGAGTGACTGCTGAGTGATCTGAGCATAGATCATAGCATTCTTCGGCTTCCGTCAAATTTTTAGTTAACCCTTTTGCGATAAAAAAGTCGACGAGGTCAGGGATTTTATTTTTGTCAGTTGGCCAATAAGTTGGCTTTCCTGTCGAAAAAAAGTTCATCCCACGTTTCATGCTGGCTTTGTACAATAATCTGCCTTTTGTCGAATTTCATCTTGATCCCCAGAAAGTGTGTTTCGCGTTAAAGTCACCACCTAAGACAAAATTAGGTCCGAGTGAGTCAAAGAGACGAACGAGGTCGTCTTCTACTAGCTTATATCCCGGAGGGAAGTAACTAGATCCGATGTTATAGTCTAAGTGGTTTATTTTTATGGAGACTGAGCTTATTTGCATAGAATTAAATTCTATTTCTATGTTTTCGGAGTGCTTAATACAGTCTTTGATGTAAACCCTAAATATGAAGTATGAATAAAGTCATTCAGTAGTTTAGGCTGCAGATAGACTGACGGCGAACCCCAACAGGCGAACCCCACAGGCGGATCAGTAGAAATGCGGTGAAGTGGGAGGGTTGCGATCCCTTATTTTCGGATCATAACCTCGCTGAAAAAGGAAGAAGGATGCTGCAGATAGATTGACGGAATTTTCGATTTTCCAAAAAGAGTTTCAAAGCCATTTTGGCATGCTAACACTTCTCTTTTTTTCATTGCTCTTTCTCAAGTTAGAAATATGTTGACAGTCTTCTTTGTAACGCTATCGCCTTCGCTATCGATTGTTGATATTCACTAATATCTCGTTTTGAAGCGAGTTCAAAAAATAGAGATAAGGTTGCGCCATTAAATAGGAAAGGAAATTTACTTCCCAAACGTATGTATTTAACGCTTTTTTATTTTATATTGTGCCTTAAGGAGGTAAGACAATTTTTGGTTTTAGTTTTTCCTAAACTCCCCAAACTTCTAAAGTATAGTTCTATAATAACTAGTTTTGAATGTCTTATTTTTAAACTCGTGTTTTTTTTATTATTATTTTTTTTATTTTGACTATCTTGTAGGAACCATTTCATTTCCCGGGATAAAAAAAAGAAAGTTAATATTGACTCGGGATATAAGCTATCATTACGCCAAGTTTCATCAAAATCAGTCCAGTAGTTTCCATATGATGCGTGCACAGACAGACAACAATTGCAAAAATTGTGTTTTTTTTTTTTATTCTACTGGTTCCAAATAGTCCCAGAAATAATTTGTTTCTTAATTACATTCAGTGTGCAGACATTCGATCCTCTATAGTATTATTATATGTATAGATTTTGCGATGATTATAAGGTTATTTTAATTAAATTTAAGTTAAAGTTAATTTTGTCCTAAAATAGAGTAAAAAAAAAAATCCGTCCAAAAGTTATTTGCATTCCCCCAATTTCGTTCAACAGTGTAATACAATACAACATTTCGTGGTCTATGAAAAACAAAAGCAATTCAAAGAATTTATTCTATCAAAAGATTATGGTTGAATAAGTTGGGGTGAAAACAAGGACATAGTGTTGGCTCTTCACATCGTTCTCTACTGAGGGAGACATTTTATTTCAAAAACCACAAAGCGCCAAACAGACGAGTGGAAACTTTTCAAGTATTTCATTTCACACTTATGAAGAATAAATCTCCCAAATAGATACATTTTTTCTTTAATATCGCTAACATTCTTGAGCATCTATTCATGATCTGTAAATAATACTTATGTTGATGCCTTTGATGTCAACTATCTTCAAAGCCACTACATATTCCAAGTTGAAAGCTGCAGAAGTTTCATGGATTAAGGTATCCACAAGAAGCTGTTTATATCTTATTTCCACTTAGAGTTTGCATAGATGAAGTGTTTTCTATTATTGGTACTTATGAATGAGAACAAGAGTTCTTATGTACATAGCTCTTACTGACTTTAGTCAAAAGATACACATTGAAAGTAATAAAAGACAGAAACATAAAAGATATTTATTACCATCATTATTTTCAATTATGTTTTACAAAATTAAATCCTGTCTATAAAAAAATAGAAAATCGTTGTGATAGCAAAGTCACTTCAAACCAATTCAAATACCATAAAATCCATCCCTTACTGGTGCCAAAATAAGATACAGTGTGCGTTAAACTACAATACCGCTGTTTGACAAGAAAAAGACTTGACGTTTTGTATCTAAATGCTTAATTACACACAGACTTGTCTGAAAGTGCAAAGCTGGCATTTGGTGTCAAAAGACTTCAAATATATGGTATCAAACGATAAGCCTAACAAATAAAAATTTGTTGTTTTCTAAAAAGTGATAGGGTTCCATGAGGCAAACTCTGGAGTGTTCTGCAGGAGTTTGAGATTGATAGTTTCCTGTTAAGGGCGATTCCAACTTTATATATTGTATAAACAGTAGAAGCTGTGTTCGGATAAACGAAGTTAGGTTAGGTTAGGTTAGGTAGGGTTATGCGGTTATCATAAAACACTAGGCACCAAAGTGGGCCCATCGCAACGCCTAGGGAACCTTCACGGCAAAAGACCTAAACCCATTCCCCAAGCAATTAATCTCCCTACAGAATCTGAAGAGATCCTTGTTATGGTTCAGGGACCTCACCTCTTCAAGGTTATCGAAGAAGTATCTACCAAGGTACTTTAGCCTTGTCCTGGCAATTCCTTGACATTCACAGAGTATATGAGTTATATCCTCTGAGACATGTAGGTCATCGCAGTACCTACAAACATCCGTATCGGATAACCCTAGTCTCATGGCATGCCTCCTTAGGAGACAGTGGCCAGAGAGTGTTCCTATCGCTGTTCTTAGCCTCGATCTATCTAATTTGATTATCTCCCCAGACTGCGATCTAACACAGGCCACAAGGCCTTAGACACCCTGTGACCATCTAAGTTTGACCATCTTAGATTAGCCGTGTCAATGATTTTATCACGAATAATTCCCTTAGCCACGCACCCTGGTGGTTTAATACTACCAATTAAATCGCTACGTGGGAGCCCACGTAGCCAGCGCGTCGGCTTGCTCGTTGCCTTCGATATCGCAGTGTCCAGGTACCCAACATAATCTGACTCGGTTCTGCGTACAGAATGCCCTAAGCATTGTGCGGCAATTCCTGATTATCTGCGTTTAGCGCAGCCTGACTGTCAATGTAGATGGCGATATTCCTATCGGATATTGATCCCATCTCAAGTAATTCCGTAGCTTTAAGCACAGCTAGAACCTCTGCTTGGAACACACTGCATGTGTCCGGAAGTCTCAGGGCCACCTGTAGGTTCGTATCTCTCGAGTAAATACCTGACCCCGTGCCCTCGTTGGTCTTAGAACCATCTGTGTATATTGCAATCTCGTTATGGACAGAGACCGTCTTCCTTCGCCAGTCCTCTCTAATAGG
Organism: Brachypalpus laphriformis; assembly: GCA_945910035.1. NCBI lineage: Eukaryota > Metazoa > Arthropoda > Insecta > Diptera > Syrphidae > Brachypalpus > Brachypalpus laphriformis. Next base: position 290,654,126 of record OX246753.1, on the reverse strand, counting down.
ATACAGTACTTCGTATGGTGTGTCGAAGTCTAAGGTGCCGAGTATATCGTCCGATTCATCAGGGATTCCGGGAAAAGATTCCTTGAGAATGGAGCTGTGTCCTATGTTATTAGTCCTAAAGAGACTAGTGAGTTAGTGAGCCGAAGCGCACTGTTGCCCACTTGAAATTTAATTTGTAGGTCTAATGGTAAAAGATACAGAAATATCTCGAGTGCAGCCGTAGGTGTTGTGCGTAGAGCACCTGTGATGGCAATGCAAGCTGTTCTTTGTACCATGGCCAACATATCCCGTGTGTTTTTCGTATTCGTTGCCTTCCACCACACAAGAGCCCAATACGTAAGGATGGGTCTGACTATCATGATGTATATCCAGTGCATCATTGCGGGCTTCAGGCCCCATTTGTTCCCCGCGATCCGCTTACAGATGAAAAGAGCATTATATAAACGGCGTTACATCAATACCTTTCACTGTGGGCGTTGGACTCCGCCAAGAGTGCGTTTTGTCACCTCTCCTCTTCATTGCATATATGAACTGGATGTTACAGTGTAGTCGTGGCGAAGAATGTTTCATAGTGGGAGACTTAAAGAGAAGATCTGCTCTTTGCGGACGATTTGGTCATTCTTGGGCCCTCTCAAACCAAACTTCAGCGCACACTTGAAAGGTTTGTAGCCGTTTGTGATGATGCTGGAATAAATGTAAACGTGAACAAATCGGAAGTAATGGTCGTTTCCAGAACGCCCATTCAGTGCACTCTGCATATTAGTCGAGTTCCACTGAAGCAGGTGGATAAGTATCTTGGTATCCTATTCACGAGTGATGGAATAAGCAATGCCGAGTTATCCTGTAGAATTGGTCAGATTGAATCAATTTTGAGAGAGCTTGGTTATAAGGAAGGCCGAACTAAGTGTTCAAGCTAAACTATCGGTTTTTAATTCGGTCTTTCACCTCTGGTCATGCAATTTGGGAAGTGACCGAAAGAATAAGATACAGATACAAGCTGCCGAAATGAGGTTCCTTCGCTGTGTTTTTGGAATAACTCGTAGGGATCGTGTGCGCAACACTAGAGACGTGCCATGGTTGCCTTGCCATCAGGTAGACGACTCCTTGGTATGCCTAGAAAAAGATGCTTGAATCAAGTCCGATTTTTCTCCTGGAGCCGTTTAGGGATTCCTCCTGATGAGTTGGAGTCAATGGTGGTGGATCGAGAAAGATGGAGAGTCCACCTGAGCATCTTACTGCGGTAAAACGATTCGAATTGATATGAAGTGAAATGATGTCAGAAGACCAAATAGCAACTGTTTGATGCAAACAATTTGGCGGTAACACTGTTTGTCAACAATTTGTGAACAAAAAGTATCAAACGTTTCGCATTTTCTCAAATAGTGAAATTGTAGCTTTAGCTTAACGGCATATTGAGTTTTGACTGACTTTGTAGGCCGAACGAAAATTTTGTCATTTTTACCAATGGGAAAATCACAACAAAATCATTCTTTACAGCAACATGTCTAGAAATCACCCAGCAAAGCCAAGGGCATTTCATTTCCATTTCACATATAGACCCGTCATGTCAGGAGCAACACTGCTTGAGAGGGGGTGGCAATGGTGCAATGGGTAGTGTGTTTGCTCCTGAACCGAGGTGTGTAAGTTCAAGCCAAATCGGCGAACAGCAATTGGGGGTGGCAATGGTGTAGTGGTAACGTCGTCAGTTGCCACAATAATGGTTCACGGTTCAAATCCTGATGTCAGCAAGCACTTATGTATTTCTCGTGAAATATATAAAGTCAGTCCGATCATTTGCGAAAGCTTCTGTGAACACTGTGGGCGCCGTGGCGTAAGTGGTTAGTGTGTCGGATCACTACGCGTGAGGTTCCAAGTTCGAATCCTACAAAACACCAAAAAGTTTTTTCACGGTCCCACCTCTCGCGAGCGTCTGACAAACATCCGAGAGTATTGTTGTCTCGAAAAAGCTTCTCAAATCGCCGTTCGGATACGGCACTTAACTGTAGGTCCCTTCCATTCGTGTGAAAAATATAACGCACATAACATGAGTGGTTGCGAGAAGCTAGGCCCTGGCACTTAAAGAGCTGTTGCGCCAAATATTTATTTATTTTTTATATATTTTCTGTGAACACTACTGCGAAGGCATAACACTGGCAGTAGCTTGGTCATGTGGCTGGAAAAATTGTTCGCTCTGTTGATGGTGATTTGCCCTTGACATCGGTTATGAGGAAAAAAGTACTCTGAATCAGAAGCAAGGACAAAAAATAACGAAAATCTTCCCAGTTATCTGGACGCCACCCCCGAAGAATCTCTGAAGCATAAACAACTGAGCTTCAAGAATCACTACACCAAAAATCTTTCTCTCTCTCTCTATCCTTTCCAACGCCCGCACTGTGTGTAAACATGTTAAAGGTATTCATAACCCTTTGAGTACGCGCAAATTATAAAAATAAAAAATCATCAGCCAACCGAGTATGAAAAGAAAAAAACGAAAAACATCGAAGCTTTTCCAACCACTGCACCATAAAAGGTTCCTGCTTTGCAGTACAATGGACTAGTCTGAGTGCTCTGCGATTTGGGTTACCTTAACCCTGGATGGTTATGCATATTTTACCCACACTAAAGTTATGCTTCATCAAATCGACGAAGGCCACCTTAAAACCTACCTACTCCCTTAAACGTATTTTCATTAGAATAAATTAGATTTATTAAAAATCCTGATATTTTTACTTCTTCTTCTTCCTTTTATCAGCGAGGTTATGATCCGAAAACAAGGGATCATAACTCTACCACTTCACCGCATTTTTACTGATCCGCCTGTGGGGTTCGCCTGATATTTTTACTATACTTAAAATAATAATTGGACGTTGGAGTTTAAGAGAAATTGTAAGAAATCAAAGAGGTGTTCGTCGATTCGACAAAGCATAACCGTCCAGGGTTACAAAAAAAACCACTGATTGGAATCCTTATGAAAACTTCACCCAATTATTCCCCTAGTGTCACTTCCTAGCCATAAAAACCGAGCGACACATTTTTAGTTTTGGCTGTGATATATTTGTCATGTGATATAACGGGTGGGCCATCTAGTGATTTATTTTTAAATCATAGGTTACTTTGACACTGACAGCTGTTTCCCGCTCGAAATCTTGACAGAAAGTTAGTATCATATCTCCGCGGAACGAAATGAGTCGCTTTACGCTTGAACAACATTGGGAAATATTGAAAACTTATTTCCAAACTGAGTGCTGTGTAGCTCAAACAGTGCGTTTTTTGAAAATAAGTTTTGGCCGAAATGAAGCACCCACCGCGCCTGCTGTACGCAAGTTTGTCCAAAAAGTTCGTGAGACTGGTATGCTAGTGGACAACACTCATGGTCCCCGTTGTCGTACGGTGCGCACAGACGAGAATGTGGCTGCTGTAGCCGAGAGTGTGAGACTCAATTCACGAACATCAACTGGTCATCGATCTCAACAGCTCTCTTCTGACGAGGCACATTTTCATCTCGGCGGCTACGTTAACAAACAAAATTGCCGCATCTGAGGCTCGGAAAACCCACACGTCTTTGTCGAGAAGCCAATGCATCCACAGAGAGTGACAGTTTGGTGCGGATTGTGGAGTGGTGGCATCATTGGACCAATTTTCTTCGAAAATGAGGCTGGGAACAACGTTTCAGTCAACGGTGGGCGTTACAGATCCATGTTAACGACTTTTTTTTTTTTACTGAAATTGAAGACATGAATTTGGACGACCTCTGGTTCATGCAAGATGGCGCGCCATGCCACACAGCCCATGCCACAATTGGTCTTTTGCGCACCAAATTCCCAAATCGTGTTATCAACCGTCTTGGCGATGTCAATTGGCCGCCTCGGAGCTGTGATTTCATCCCTTTGGACTTTTTTTTTGTGGGGAACCGTGAAGGACCGATGTTATGCCAACAATCCGGAAACGATTCAAGCACTTAAGGCCAATATCATCCAAGCAATCCGTGAACTACAGCCCGAAACCATCAACAAGGTCTTGGAAAATTGGAGTGATAGAATGCGCTACTGCGAAGCCAGCCGAGGCAGCCACTTGAACGACGTTGTGTTCCATAATTAATGGGAATGTTTGCTCTTACTAATAAAGCCATAATACATGGAAAAAAATTAATTTTGTTCATTTTATTGCATTTTTAAAAAGAAACTTGTAGTTGGCCCACCCTGTATATATATTGCCTTTTAGGGTGGATGCAAAGTGCACGGCAAGGGGCGAACTAGTGTAAAACATCTTCATCTCTAAAATGCCTTTCATCCGACTTTGTAAATAGCGATTAACACACGTTGCGTGGGCAGTAGTTGCTGAATTTGTGCTAAGCTTTAGATAATGACAAAAAGGTGGTCGCATTCCAATTGGCAGAGTTTCAAGAACAACCAATGAACAGCAGGCTTTTTCTTTTTAAAACGCGGAACTTTTTAATTCTCAAGCAGGGGCTAGTTGGCTTATTACAGGAACTTATTTTAGAGATTTTGTGTCACAGAAGATTTTGAAGAATATAGTAGGGAACCCAACCCATTCTGGGAACTTTAAGTTGATTTATTGAATCTTTGAGTTGGGAAACAGTAGATGCCACAATATATGGCATTGAATTTCTGAGTTCTTTGCAAGACAGTTACAAATACAAATATTAGGCGCAACAGCTCTTTAAAGTGCCAGGGCCTAGCTTCTCGCAACCACTCATGTTGTGTGCGTTATATTTTTCACACGAATGGAAGGGACCTACAGTTTAATGCCGACTCCGAAAGGCGATTTGAGAAGCTTTTTTCGTGACAACAATACTCTCGGATGTTTGTCAGACGCTCGCGAGAGGTGGAACCGTGAAAAAACTTTTTGGTGTTTTCTGGGATTCGAACTTGCGTAGTGATCCGACACTTGGTTGGTTGGTTTCAGATGGTAAGCCTTCGCTGTTTAGTTTGGCTTCCATTGGACGCTTAATACCTTGCATAACTCCTTAACTACTTCCAAAATAGTTCGTGAATGAAAAAAAACTCTTTCAACTTGGTCGCTGAATTCTCTTTCTCTTATCTGAGTCTCAGGTCACACTGCGATCTTGAGGAACAAGATCTCCGATGGGATTGTGGGGCAAGGCTCAGAGGTTTTCTCAAGACCCAAACCTGCGTTAGGCCTCCCTGCGCCCTCGGTTAGGGATTCCAATGTCTATTGGATTTCTCACGAACACATTGCGTGTGGTATGATTCTCCAGGATGTAGGTTGACTAAACGAATGCTCCCGGACGTCTGTAAGAAATCAGTGGCATTTTTGTTGTCTCTCAGCAGAAAAGACTGCAGACAACTTATTGGCGTCTTGAAAGACTACTTTCACCAAGAATCTTAACTAACTAGGCTTAGGCGACGCTACAATCTGCAACGCTTTCGAAGAGGGCGACGACACTGTGGAACATTTTCTCTGTCTCTCGAGTGTCCTGTCTTTGCTCGTATCAGGTGGCAGATTTTCGGTGCCGATGTGGTGAGTTTGGTACAGTAAGCTCCTCGTCAGTGCTTGTGCTTGTTTGGCTGTCCTAAAAAGAGAAGGAAATTCCAATAATATGGGTAAGCCATGGTTTTGCTCTCTGGTAGTACAATGGACTAGTTGCATCAGAGTGTTCCAACCGAGCGTTTGCTACCCCAACAAAAAAAATAAGTGATGGTGGTCGATATGGGTATTAGAACCAAGTGCATAAGGGAAACTATTGATAGGGAAGGGGTTTTGTTGGCCTGTACAATTCCAAGACGGCACCTATTCCTATCTGTCCGATAGACGCTATGTCTGCTACCGTTTAGACCCCCAGCGCTTTCTTCGTAATAATATTTGGCGCAACAGCTCTTTTAGTGCCAGGGCCTAGCTTCTCGCAACCACTTGTTGTGTGCGTTATATTTTTCACACGAATGGAAGGGACCTACAGTTTAGTGCCGTATCCGAACGGCGATTTGAGAAGCTGTGACAACAATACTCTCGGATGTTTGTCAAACGCTCGCGAGAGGTGGGACCGTGAAAAAACTTTTTGGTGTTTTCTGGGATTCGAACTTGGAACCTCATGCGTAGTGATCCGACACACTAACCACTACTAACTTTCTTCGTAGCCTAACTGTTAAATGGCAGTTATGGAGGAGTTGTTTCACATCATTCTCCTCCTCATCACAGTTCGAGTCTGAAAAAATGCTTTTTGCTGGGATATTATGACCTACAACTATGTTTTACTGGAATCCAGGACTCTCTCCGCGGGGTTGCCATTGCAGGATGTTCTTGTATGGGCATATTAATTGCTACAACACAGTAGAACTAACTGACAGACAAAACCATAAAAAAATGTAATCATTCTCTGAATTCTCTGAAGTCGCATTGAATAATGTTATGACTGCGTTTCAACTCAATAACTTACATTCAAATGAACATACATAGATACAACAGAAGAAGTAACCTCAGTAACTTGAAGGACTTTAACGAATTCAAAGATTTTAATGACTTCAATGACTTCCAATGCGTCAATGGCTTCAATGACTCCAATGACCTAAAGAAGCTAAAGATTAAAATGAGTTTAACGAATTTAAATGCTTCAATGGGTTGAAATCTTTCAGTGACTTCAAAAACTTCAAGGAATGTTAGTTACTACAAGGTGACTGCAATGAAGCAATCGAAATGATTGCATTTTTGACTTCAAGACTTCAGTTATGATTTCAAAATGAATGGTGATGTATTTTTCTTTTAACTGCAATCACAATTAAAGTAGCTGCATTGAAAAATTTATTAGTGAATTCAAAGGAGTTAGGTTAGGTTAGGTTAGGTTGGCTGTCTATGCAATAGTGCAGACACACTTATGGTAGACCAGTACAGGCCCACACCACTCACGGACTAATTAAAACCAATCGGAGATTTTGATAAAGCGATGGATGCTCATGACGCCTAAGAACGCCAAATCGCTGAAGTTATCAAGGAAAGGGGCCCCTAGATGGAGCATTCTTTTACGTGATAGGGTTGGACATGTGCATGCATGATGGTTTCCACCTCCTCCTTGTCCCTACAGCTCCCAAAGAAGTCGTTAGAAAAGAGGCCAAGTCTGTTGGCTTGTTGGCCTATGAGACAGTGTCCAGGAGGACACCGACAACGCAGCTGATCTGTGCTCGCCTTAGCTTAACCAACTCGGTGCTACGTTTCTAGTCCAGCTTAAGCCAGGTCTGTCTCGAAATGCGACACGTTGAGCCGTTCTCCCACCTGTGGTAAGTCTTCCTAATAGCGTTCAGCTTTAGTAGATGCTCACATGTAATGAGAGGCATACACAGGGTTTGTCTATCAGGCACAATCCTTAGAGTTGTACCCTGTCTGGTGAGTCGTCCGTCTTGTAGTGTCTCGGAATGTCCATGTAGTCTGGCACTCAGCATAGGTGAATGTTGAACTGCTCTGTCATCTCCGTGAGAGACAAACGGCGATTTAAGGCGTCCTTTGAAGTGAAGGAACACGATTCCAGAAACTTGATTGCCGCTTGACTGTCAGTGAAAATACGAATATCCCTGAAAGATAATACATTACATTTTAGCCAGGGCAGGGCTTGCTTAATCGCTATGATTTCCGTCTGAAAAACGCTACAGTGATCTGGGAGGCGAAAAGAGATGATCAGGTTGAGATTTTCGGAGAAAACACCACAACTCACCCCACCTTCGGTCTTAGGGCCATCTGCAAGGAAGTGAATCGAACTACCATCTACAAGGGGAGAGTTGTCCCATTCATCACGTTCAGGGATACTCGTACGGAAGTTTCGCTCAAATTTCAGTTTCGCCGGGGTGTAGTCCCTATTTTCATGGGTGAAGTTGAGAAGATCAAGGTTCAAGAAGTGACCAATGTGATAGCTGGACCACTACGAGGAAGCTTTTAGGCGGATGGTCGCAATGGTAGCAATCTGTTTGCCGGAAGTGCCCAGTGCTGCAGAGGGAGTAGTTCTCAGTGCACCACTGATGCAAATGCATGCATATCTTTGCGTAAGGTGGACAGCCCCATCAAGAGCAGGCCACCAAACGATTACTCCATTCAAATGAGTTACATTCGCTAATTCTTTTACAGCTCTGATGATAGGCTTCAATTCAGAAACTCCTCAAACCACCCATTACTTCTGAGTACCACTGTTAGGACATCATTTCAAGATACTTTTCGCTAGCTACAAGCCATCCACACAGTTCACAATTTATTCGTTTTTATTTTTTATGTTTTTTTCTTCCGGTTTTGTTTCGCTTGGATTAGGAAAATTTCCGATAATTTATGTTTTACAGTTGATGAGCAATCTCAAGCAGAGATACGACCGGGTGGGTGCCTTATCATGAAGGTGGCCGGCAAAAAAAAAAATAAAAAATATGGCAAATGGCTGATCCTTTAAATTTATTTTAAATTCAATTTAAAAGTCAGTTTGTCCCTGGTTTCCTTTACCAAGTCGTTTCTCGTCCAACCAGAGGATAAATGATACAATTTTCGTTGTGTGTATGCGAGTGCGCGGTTATTTGAATGCCCCCTGCCCCAGGATATGTGAGAAAGGATGATGACAGAAGCCATATGCTCCTTGAATTCCTTTTCACCGTAAAACTTCCAATTGAAACGCAGTCGCCAAATTATGATGATCTATTATATTACATATTTGCTGCCAGTGTTTCAGTTGGCTTTATGCTGCGTGCTTTATGGCAGCACACGCAGCAATGTTATTCGACGAGAATGGGGAACGGGGGGTAATTTGCATAAAGATCCTTGTAATGCGGATGTGTAAATTTATTCATTCGTGCAGCTAAAACTACCATCCCACCAGCCGACAGCACCGCCACAGCAGAGGTCTCATTGGGATATAAATGTCCTTAAAATAGTATGTTTTATGTTTTTTGATTTTATGTAGCATGGCACACAGGCAAGCGTTAAGTGCACAAGGCTTATGGAATTTCTCGAGAGGAAAGCCATCGTTAGTTGAAATTATTGCATCGCAAGTGTTAAGCAGCCCGAGGGGCGTAACAAAGGACATATTTTCTGTTTATATACGAATTAGCCTAATAAATTGCTTATGCAGGGGTTTTGGGTCGGTGTATGGGAAGTCGCATGACGTTTCAATTATCTAACTCAATATTTAATACATTTTATTATAAGTATATTCTGTTAAGGTGGGGCATACATTGCTATGCGATATCCCGGTGGGGATATTTTGCAACTGCATGTAAATTACAAGTAAAATGGGGACACGGACTACAATGGGGAACGCTGAGTCAATAAGTTTAAATGTTTTACAACTCAAGTGTGTAGTTAGGGCAAACAAACAAAGGACATTATGCCATGTGCATGTTTACCGAACATTCATGAGACAACAAATTTTTGTTTTATTTGCGATTACAAAATCAATTGGGATTTTCCCATATCAGGCACTAATGTATATAAAAAGCCCAAGCCATTGCGTCTTGAAAGCAGATTACCGTCATTTTTCCTTTACATACGAAATTTGCATCTATTTCTGCATGTTTCCGTGTTTGATCCTACATACTACATAGTGCAATTATCTAAGCAAGGTGGCTTATAACTTTGGGACCTAAAGTTGATGATGTTGGGGCACGTTTTATATCCGATTTTAAAGCAAAGTATGAAAAGGCTCCCAAGAGAGAGCAGAAAGACAGCTCCTAAAAAAAATTCCCTTGCTCACGAGCGCAGGAAAGAAAGACGAAGAAAGAGCATCCGACAGGCGAGATTGAGAATACTGAGAACTTATACTCTAGGAACAATGTATGGAAGTTTTACTACTTTTGGGGACCTGCATTGCGATTGATCGGGAAACTACTGACTGCTCAAAACTTGGCTTGGGCCAGTAGCGCAACAATCAAGTTCGTGATGAAGTGCTTACTTTACCTCCTAGTGGTGGTCTCCGGGCAATTATACGTATAAACCCTTATACGTGTAGGCTAAAATTGTAAGTGCGGGTTGTCTAGGGCCTTGATTCTAGGCTAGGTAACGTTGGCCAGCAACCTGCGTTACCGAAAATTTCTCGCTACAGAAACCGACACTATGCCTCGGATAAGGAATGATCACATGTTGACGACTTTTGGCTATTGTACCCGGTCAAAGATAGGTTTCTAGAATACAAAGACACTCCTCGACTCGGGAAGAGAAGGTCCTCACAATGCCAGATTCCTCCAACTGGATAAGGAATTCATGCGATATAAACTGGACATTTTGGGGGTAAGTGAAGTAAGATGGTTAGAAGCAGGCGAGTACCAGTCCCCAACGAGTAACATTGTACTACTCTATTCTGGAAGACCATCCGGAAGTCCGCGGGAATATGGAGTCGGACTACTGCTAACAACAACAGCACGCAAGGGCCTAATTTCCTGGCAGCCTCATGATGATAGGATTTTGGCGGCCAGATTCCGGACTAGAGTACGACGCGTCACCATCATACAGTGTTACGCCCCAACGAATAGTTCGTCTGAGGACGAAAAGGAGAACTTCTACAACCTCTTAAGTGCCGTCTTCAACACAACACCAAATAGAGACATTGTCATAGTGATGAGAATTTGAATGCCAAGGTAGGCAACGACAACGAAGGGCTCAAACATGTAATCGGGAAGCATGGACTAGGCAACCACAATGACAACGGCGAAAGTTTTGTGATTTCTGCAATGCCAACCGCCTTGTGATAGGTGGCACCATGTTTGAGCACAAGACCTGCCACAAAGTCAGCTGGGTTTCCAACGACAGGCAAGCAACCTCCAATCAAATTGACCATTTTGCCATCAGCCGCCGCTTTAGAAGTAGTCTCCTGGACGTCCGAAACAGGCGAGGGGCAGATGTGGGGATAGTACGTGATCACCATCTTATGATAGCTACTCTCCAACTACGCACTGCTGCAGTTCGAAGATCCCAGGACAACACAAGAATACCCAGGTTCAACATCGATAGACTTAGTGATCCCTCAGTGCGCCAAAAATTAAGGGAGCACTTTTCGCAAGGTGTGGAAGCAATCAGCAGCACAATGCCCGCAACCATCCAAGACCATTGGTGTGCTGTGAAAAATGTTTTTACATCTGGTGCTGAAAGAATTGTCGGTCGATCGCAGGGAAGACTTACGGCATGGCTTTCCGAGGATACCTGGAGACGGACTGACGGACGAAAGCAGCTGAAAGCTCGCGTTACAGCTACCCCAGCAGCAGGCAGAAGCGAGCTAGAGTCCCTATATCGCATGAAGATGAGAGAAGTTCAGCGTAGCGTGCGACGTGACAAGCGCAACTACATCAACGCGCTGGCTACAGAAGCAGAAGAAGCTGCACGGAGGTGCGACAGCAGGACTGTCTACAGAATCACGAAAGAGCTGACAGGTGGTCGCAGCTCCAGCCAACACCCAGTGAGCGCAGAATTAGCTCTGTTGATAATGTTATCAATATGGGAACGAAAGTAGAGTTCCCTATCACAGATAACACCCAAATCGCGCAGTGAAGAGACAGAGGAATAGGCTCACCGCAAATAGAGTAGACTCTAGCGGATGATCGGATGCGCTTACGGGAATATATAATAGCTTGACACTTGCTGACGTTGAGCTCTAAAAAATTATTACGGCACCAGACTGAGAATCGGTTAAAATCATCTTGCAGAGAGAGAGAGAGAGTCGGCAGGGGATGATACAGGTCTAAAGATTTTCATATCATCAGCGTATATAGAAAGGTGGGAATCGTTGATGATACAGTCGACATCGTTTATTGTCAAAATAAAGATCATTGGGCCAAGATGGCTGCCTTGAGGGACTCCCGATGTTGCTTTATAAGGATCAGAGATTGAAGACATGAAGAGGACTTTATACTGGTGTTTTTCCAAGTAAGATTTAATCCATGAAATGAACCCCGATTGAAAACCAAGAGCTTTAAGTTTGAAGAGAATGATTGCATGCGAAATTTTGTCGAAGGCTTTGCTGAAGTCGGTGGCAACAACATCAACTTCATTACCATCTTCCAAAACACACAGAGTGCTAGATACAAACTCGGTAAGATTAGTGGTTGTTGATCTGTCCTTAAGAAATCCATGCTGGTTCGGTGAAAGGATAGCCTTACAGTAAAAAAAACATTGTGTCGTAAACAATGCTTTCAAAGAGCTTAGATATGCAGGACTGTTTAGCGATGGGCCGGTAGTTGCAAATTTCACTTTTACAACCTTTTTTGTGAGTGGGGATTATATACGAATTTTTCCAGATTTCGGGGAAAATGTTATGTTGATTTGTTTTTATAAGTTAATGAAGAAAAACTGAAAAATAAAAATCAATCAAATTTAAAATAATTCTGAAAACGACACCAGCGCAGAAATCAAATGAAGAATAACTCTTGCCAAATGCTGTTTTTTTGTTGGCAATAAGGCAATTCAACAGTAGTCCTATCTCGAACAACTAAGGAGACTCTATATAAGACCCTAATCATCCCAGTCCTGCCTTACGGCGATAAAACATGGACTTTATTGAAAGTGGATGAAGATATCCTTGGTCGCTTCGAGAAGAAAATTCTTCGTAAGATATTGGGTCCCGTGCGTAACTGCAGGTAATTAGCTAAAGATGGAGCTAAATGGACAGGCTTGTTGGTTGAGGCCCAGGTTCAGCCCGAACTGCAGCTTTAATTATTAATGAAAAATGTTGCTAAATAGAGACGCCCTTTAATTGAGAGCGCTATGTAAATGCAAAGAAGATGAAAAGTGTTTTCATCTTTTTCCTTGACGTACCATTCGTACTACAATATATACATACGAGTGTCGTATGTCTCAATATGAGTAGATTTTTTATCATAGCATAATGGGAATGTTAACACAAACCGAAATAGCGCTAGATTCTAACCATTAAAAATAATTGAAAGACATCGCCAAACCCAGTGTGGTACCTCATTCATCCTAATGGAAGTGGAAGACTCGTTAGCTTTAGTGTTGACTTGCGAACTTAGTCAATGACACAAAATATTCCATTAGATAGGTTTCATTGGATTTCCGCTAAAACTTTCCAAAGTCTAAAAACAATATTCTCTAAAAGCAAAACCAGACTAGCCCTACTTTAACCGCTTTCAGCCATACACATATCGATTAAGGTCAGCGGTTTACGACGCCAACAGCGTTTATAGACACACTTTCGTGAAGACATCATTTTCATACTAAATTTCAGTTAATTATATAAAATTGATTTAATATCAATTTGACGACCCTCTAATGAGGTTACACTGTCATCCAAACTACAAAGGAATCCCCAATTAGAACAGTTGTTAGTTCACTTGTGCGATAGCTACACACGTTCCATGTTCCCGTCAACTATCACTATTCTTTCTACAATTTACAAGAAATCCATCAGACGCACATAGACCACCGAATCGATACAAAATGTCTAGATAAATATAGACGTAGGAATAGATAGCGCTGCTGTTTTGTAGTGGTACCTTACGAAGCGAGTAAATCACCTTATGGGGATAATTTGAATTTCGAAATAGACACGAAGCCCGTTGTGACTTTAACACGCGAACTTATTTTCTGGCCTCAATACCTTGCTTCATATATACCCACACACTCACGCATACATTGTAGTGTGCGGCACAACATATTGATTATTTTCAAAGAGGGGTGGAGGAGAAGAAAAAAAAAAAACGACTCCTAACCTCAAATAGGAATACCATGTGCACCCGATTTATGTGACCTCCTCCTTGGCCACCACCACCATCTTTGTAGGCAGCAGCGTCAACCTTCGATTCTAACCTCCTACCTGCCTTCAAGGCTGTGAGATGACTAAGTAATCCGCTTTTGATTAACCATGATTTCGGTTTCGAATTTCATGGTAATTGAGATTCATTTACAATGATCCGACTCAGACAGTGTCAAATTGTCGGTGGGAATTTAATTAAATGTTAATCTTCAGGTAAATTTAACACCACCTGAGGTTGCTCCTTCTCCACGTTTTGCCAATTCGATTGCCAATCAAGCAGATGCGATATGAATTTGCATAAGAAAAGGTTACTCGAGGAAAACGTATCTTTTATGGTGTCGATGAGTTCATGAAAATGTTGTAGGAGTTGACTGCCAGTGCCAAAGGATACATTTTAGAAAAAAAAAAAGGCCGAACATGACTATCCCTTCCTCATTATCTCCAACCGATGTATGAGAACATAAACACCTGTGGTCTATTGTTCGACTGGGCGTACGAGTAGAATGAGATACTTCTACCAAACTAATATATCTTTCGCCTCTGGATGGGTGTTAAACGTGCGTACGGAAGTTAAACTGGAACACGTTCGTGTAGCTTTTAGTGGCATTGTTCCGAAAATACCCACAACAATGGGATAAGGGCATAGTGGCTTATAGATTCCTTTTGTTCTATAGATTATTAGCTGAAGCAATGTTCTTCTTATAAATGTTTTATGGTTTTTTTTTTTTTTTTTGTGCTTGCAGGGCTATGCTGTCTGTGGTGACAACTGTGCTGTGTGTCGTTTGCTACTGCTGCCACCGTAATATTAAGAAGCGAACCGAGGCTGCCTACCGTCAAAGGTGGATGGATAATGACGCTAATATGGAAATATACAGTGTGGAGCAGGTGAGTGGAGCGAATATAGTTATTTAAAGAACGCACGTGGAATTTTATCGTATTTCATTGGTGGAAAGGAGGGCGACTCTGAAAATATTTCGTTCTTATTGCATTATACATTTTGTGACTACGAGTATATATGAGTGCGTCGTAAAGAAATGAAGCAGAGGCAAATGAATTTGCCTTTGGCTTTTGCAGTGGCTTATCATATTAGCTGAACAGATGTGAGACATCTGACGTTGTTTGTAAATTATTGTGGGTGCTTTCCAATTTCCGCGTGGTGACCTTTTAATACCCTTTCCGGCTTTTTAGCCATCTATGTTTGGTTAGCCTAAGAATGACCACTATATTGATATTGGACTCTTTAACGTGGCAAACATCTAGACCAACTTCTGCAAAGCCCCTTTTCTGGCTCAGAAATCATCGAATCTCATAAGCTGATAGTGTTAATAACTTGTTCCCTAACTGAAGAACTAAACGTCAATTAGAAAGGGTGACTGAATGCAGGACTTCATAAATCTGCAGAAAGAAATGGGATTCTCCTGCTTTAGTTCAGTTACAAATTTCGGAATGTACATATACTTGAGTATACAGGGTGGGCCAACTACAAGTTTCTTTTTAAAAATACAATAAAATTAACAAAATGAAATTTTTTCCATGTATTACGGCTTTATTAGTAAGAGCAAACATTCTCATTGATTATGGAAAACAACGTCGTTCAAGTGGCTACCTCGGCTGGCCTCGCAGTAGCGCATTCTATCACTCCAACTTTCTAATTCCTTGTTGATGGTTTCGGGCTGTAGCTCACGGATTGCTTGGATGATATTGGCCTTAAGTGCTTGAATCGTTTCCGGATTGTTGGCATAACATCGGTCCTTCACGGTTCCCCACAAAAAGAAGTCCAAAGGGGTCAAATCGCAGCTCCGAGGCGGCCAATTGACATCGCCAAGACGGCTGATAACACGATTTGGGAATTTGGTGCGCAAAAGACCGATTGTGGCATGGGCTGTGTGGCATGGCGCGCCATCCTGCATGAGCCAGAGGTCGTCCAAATCCATGTCTTCAATTTCAGTAAAAAAAAAAAGTCGTTAACATGGATCTGTAACGCCCACCGTTGACCGAAACGTTGTTCCCAGCCTCATTTTCGAAGAAAATTGGTCAAATGATGCCACCACTCCACAATCCGCACCAAACTGTCGCTCTCTGTGGATGAATTGGCTTCTCGACAAAGACGTGCGGGTTTTCCGAGCCCCAGATGCGGCAATTTTGTTTGTTAACGTAGCCGCCGAGATGAAAATGTGCCTCTTCAGAAAAGATGATTTTTCGCCCAAAATCGTTGTCCAATTCAAGCTGCTCTAAGGCCAAAACTGCGAAGCGATAACGAAGCAGATGGTTGTGCGCTTTCAATTGCTGAATCAATTGGACCTTGTAAGCGAATAATCCCAGATCTTTGTGCAGAATTCTCCTCAGGCTAGTGCGTGAAATGTTGAGCTGTTGAGATCGATGACGAGTTGATGCTCGTGAATTGAGTCTCACACTCTCGGCTACAGCAGCCACATTCTCGTCTGTGCGCACCGTACGACGAGTGTTGTCCACTAGCATACCAGTCTCACGAACTTTTTGCACAAACATGCGTACAGCAGGCGCGGTGGGCGCTTCATTTCGGCCAAAACTTCTTTTGAAAAAACGCAGTGTTTGGGCTACACAGCACTCACTTTGGAAATAAGTTTTCAATATTTCCCAACGTTGTTCAACCGTAAAGCGACTCATTTCGTTCCGCGGAGGTATGATACTGACTTTCTGTCAAGATTTCGAGCGGGAAACAGCTATCAGTGTCAAAATAACCTATGATTTAAAAAGAACTTACTAGATGGCCCACCCGTTATTCTCTGAAAATTTCAAATCGATCTGGCAAATATTTTTGGAAATACCAGCACATTTGTAAGGACGTCCCGGAGCGTGTGTGAACGTCTTTTGAAACTTTGAACACGTTTTATTCAAAACGGTGTTTTCAAAGTCGGTGAGCAGAAATTGTCTCCTGGACGTCCGAAACAGACGTGAAGCTGACGTCGGACAAGAACGAGATCACCATTTTATGGTAGCTCATTTACGCCTTCGTACTGCATCCGTCAACAGCAACCGCTGAAACCTACTTAACATCACCCGGTTTAATATCGACAGGCTCAAGGTTCCCCAAGTGCGCCAACAATTCAGGGACCATCTTGCCTTAGAAGCAGAAGCAATCAGCAGCATATTGCAAGAGAACATGGATAACCACTGGAGTGCTGTGAAAAATGCTTTTACGACTGGGGCACGCACGTATGTCGGGAAAAAGCAGAAACACCACCGCACATGGCTTTCTACAGGCATCTGGAGACGGATCGATGAGTGTACAGCAATCAAGTTTCGGATTGCAGCGGCCTCAGCAGTAGAGAGAACCGAGTTTGAAGCCCAATACCGTGCGAAGAAGAAAGAAGTGCAGCTTAGTGTGAGACGTGACAAACCTCAATATGTCAACTCACTGGCCTCAAGGGTTGAAGAAGCAGCGAGTAGGTGCGACAGTAGGACTGTTTACAACATCACTAAGGAGCTCATTGGTGGTCGAAACTCAAAACAACATCCAGTGAAGAGTCTAGAGGTAACCTTCTGATTTCGGATGAGGATCAGCTCACTAGATGGAGAGAACATTTTGCTACAGTGCTAAATCACTTAGACGATGGCGGTATGATCTTGAATTCGAATGAGCAGTTCGAAGCAACAAATTCCCAAATTCGCACCGTACCTCCCAGTAAAACTCAAATAATAACAGCAATCAAGTCTCTCAAGAAGAACAAGGCGGTGGGCATTGATGGCATCCCTGCGGAGCTATTTCAAGCGACGCCAAATACACCGGCAGTTTTCTGCATCCTCTAATACGGAGAGCTTGGGATAATGAACAATTTCCACAGGAGTGGAAAAGAGGGATGATCATTAAACTTCCAAAGAAGGGAAACTTGATGAAGTGCGGTAACTGGAGAGGTATAGGCGTTCTTCCAGCCGTGGCCAAAATATTAGCTAACATAATTCTAGAGCGAATTAAAGAACATTTAGATTCAACTCTCGATGTCAAACAGGCAAGCTTTCGTGCTGGATCATCCTGCATCGACCACATAAACACCTTACGGATCATTATCGAGCAATGCGTTGAGTATAGGTCTCCGCTACATTTACTGTTTATCGACTTCGAGAAGGCCTTCGACAGCTTGAATCGAGATGCTATCTGGTTGGCCTTGCGCAGGAGAGGCGTCCCAGAAAAAACTTATAGCTATTACCAAGGCTACATACGAGGGCGGTAAGTGTCACGTCGTGCACAATGGTAAGGTGTCGGAGGATTTTGAAGTCCAAAGTGGAGTACGTCAAGGGTGCATACTGTCCCCACTATTGTTCTTGGTGGTTATCAGCGATGTACTCCGTGCAGCATTGACGGAAGCTTATTATGGAATTCGTTGGACGATGACATTTTACCTTAAACACCTAGATTACGCTGACAATGTTTGTCTACTTTCACATCGGATAATGGATCTTCATTTGATGGCCCAAAATCTAGAAGCTGAGGCAAACAAAGTGGGGCTAAAAATAAACACAGCCTGAGCACTTCTAATACCCGCGCTCAACATAACATTGCCGGAAAGGAAGTCGAGAAAGTTGATAACTTTCTTTATTTAGGAAGTGTCGTCTTGGCTAATCGCGGTGGCACCGAACTGGATGTGTGCAGCAGAATCGGGAAGGCTAAAGCTGCGTTTGGAATGCTGTCCAAAATCTGGAAAAGTAATGTTATCAGCTTAAGAACCAAGCTGCGACTATTCCGCTCCAACGTAGAATCAGTGCTGCTTTATGGGTGCAGTACTTGGAAGGTGGACACCCGCAAGCTGCAAGTCTTCGTAATCAAATGCTTAAGAATCATCTTGAGGATTTTTTGGCCGAACCGCATCTCCAACGAACAACTTTACCTGAGAACGGGCCAAGAAGCTATAAGCATTACTATACGAAGGAGAAAGTGGCAATGGATTGGACACACCCTACGGCGCGAAGACAACTCCATTGCGAAATACGCCATGCAGTGGAATCCGCTCACCCATGCAGGCAGAATAGCGGGACGCCTTAGGCAAACGTGGCGCAGAACAGTTTAAGAGGAATCGAGCTCTTTGGGAATGAGTTGGAGGCAGCTCAAACGCGTTGCAGAACTTCGAATAAGATGGCGCGTAGGCGTGGTTGACTCCCTATGCCCCCCGAGGGCTTAAAGGATTTAAGTAAGTAAGTAATAAGTAGACTGACCAAAACGTAGCTATGAAACAATTTCTAACTACAAAATAAAATGATACGTCACACTCTGCATAGACTTACATAATTACTAACATTTAAAACTGAGAGCAAAAACAATCGCTGTATTTCCCTTAGTTCAACCAATGCCTTCACGACTGTCGTTTTGAATTTTCGTTTGATCCTTATTTTTTTAGCCCATGCCCCAAAAAAAGTTCCTATCCGATAGTGCAATGGACCGAAACGAGTCTGAGTTCTCTGGGACTTCGGTTTCCGATTTTATAAAAAAATAAAAAAATATTGTATCCAATAAATCAAAACTAGTTCTATTATTAAGAAGCATATGTATACATACAGAAAAGTTACAATCTGTCTAGAAGGATTTGTGGAATACCCTACTACTATACACTTACCATTCTAGCCCATCTTTAATAGATCACTTAATAAATATTAATCGATCATTCAAAGGCAATGCTATCAGAAGAACAACTGTTATTACTTTTTTTGTAGAAGAATGTTGACACTAATTGCAACTTAAATTTACAAATTATTACGAAATCATCAAAATAATAATTGACTCTCTCCACGTTTAGCCTTGTATAATCAAAAATCGAATAAGGCCAACAAATTTCTATTTCAAGCAAATTATATAGACAGACAGATTGTTTATATTATTATTTTATATTAATTTGAGCAATAAATATGCGTGGCATGATTGTCATCTGTCTGAGTGGTAATAAATTTCATTTAACAATATTTGAATAGTTTTTAGCTTAACTAAAAATATTCTTTTTTTTAATTTGTTCCTAGGAGTTTCATATATGAGTGCATTTAGTTTTTGAAACTGGAATTTTTAGTTTAGTTAAAATAATATTTACGAGTAGATTGATCAATAAGAAATATTCACTAAGGAAGTGCGTCCTATACAAGTGAAACAAGGCGCTTGTACAATATTCCACCGGGGGTCTATAAAACAATACAACAAGTGCTTGTGAAGCAAGTGAAATTCAATAACCGTTGAAACTTCGTGTAACACGTAACAAGTCTGTGAGCACTACAATTGTTTTGGAATCAAAGTGGGAAATTTGATAAATCCAACCTAGGGTTCAGCTTCAACCCAATCGTCACCAATATTTCTTACGATTAATTCTGCTTTCGTTGATAATATCCCTTACAGGCACGTTTGTGCAGTATCTTAGATCAGTATTATTTATCCGACGAGCGTCCACGCACATAGAGAATTCTTTTGTCGATGGCTCTTCTAGCAGCATGATATATAATGGGAACATTTCTCAAGTCTGATAAGCAACCGTGTGCGTCCAGATACAAGAATGATTCAGGTGGTATTTGTCCATTTTCTAATGAGTTTCTAAAATTACCAAGGTTAGGATACAAGACCGAAATAAGTTCATTCTCAGTGACATTTCCTGACCGAGCAAAATGATTTCTCACAAGGTCCAGAATGAAATTGTCAATTCTGGACACGCCAAAAGCATACAGTAATCTTTTGTTGGAGACATAATGCCGAAATTGGGAATGTGCGCTGCTGTATATGGTATCTGCACGAATGCTCAAAAACATTTTCTCTCGAGAACCGAATAATTTAATGCCAAAACCGCATTCAACCGAGTTGAACACACGACTCGGTTTAAGTTGGTTACTAACACATGAATGTACCCGTATATAAAGTCGAGTTGGAAAACAGGTTATTGTGTTTATACAAACCGAGTTGCACTGCCCGATTCCATACTTATTTGGAATTCGGTTTTGATTGGGTTTCTCATGAGACGGTGGCACGTGAACTGCTTGCTCCTGTTCTCTATCATTCTTGAATTTTTTTTTTACATAGTTGTATCAGTTTTTTTTTTTTTTTTTTGTGTATGCGCTGTTTTGGTGTGTGTTGCATCGAACCAAGTATTGAGCGTATACATACCGAGTTAAACCGAGTTGCAAACTGATTCAATATCTATTTTGAATTCGTATTCGGTTCCGCTGTAGTTTCTTATGTGACCGAGTTAGCCAACCCGGTTTGCAACTCGGTTTGCTTAAATCCGAAACTCGGATTAACTCGGTTTGAGAAATTTTCGGTTTGATACATCACTACTTAGTTTTTCCATATATGATAGACTTATATTCTACCACACTGCATGCGCACAAGTCAGAATTGGACGCACAAATGCTTGGTAATAGATGATCTTCACATCGGGTCTTAGATAGTTGGAGTAGAAGAGGCTTTTGAGTGACATGAATGCCGTTCTTGCTTTCTTCAACTGCGTATTTATGTGATCATTGTAGTATAAAAACTTTTCCAAATAAACACCTAGATACTTTACAGCAGTCTTTGACTGGATGCGAAGTCCACCAGAACCAATTATTTGCAAGTTTTTCCAATTGTGCTGCAAATCTGAATTACCACGTCTCAGTGGGGTGCGGAACAGTATGATTTAACATTTGGATATATTCATTTTTTACTTCCAGTCTCGGCAAAATGCCTCAAATCTGTTGAATTTAAGCTGAAGTTCATTTTGCCTTTTTTCAATTTTCATGCCGTGAGCATACAGAATGAAATCGTCGGTGAATGCCAGCGAATTATCCACATCCCTCAACATTTCGGAAACATAAATGTTAAAGAGTATTAGAAGCTTTCTGCGGAATGACTGATTCCGCCTTTAAACTGACCCCAAACATTTGGGAACGCAACATGTGCATCTCCCACTGGAGTAACTCCCAAGGTCTCAGACAAGCTAAAGGAGCTGTCCAACCCTTCCAAAATTAGGCAGTTGATAAAATATGGCAGAAACGACATAAGGAGACTTGTGAGTTTCCTTACCGGTCGCTGTCAACTACTTTACCGCCTTAACAAAATGAGAATTACGGAGGCTATCACCTACCGCCTCTGAAGAAGTGGACGAAACTGCAGAGCACATACTATGTGAGTGCGTAGCTCTGTGTAGAATTAGGAGAAGCTTTTTCCTTAAAGAGATCATATGTCCAATAGACTTAAGAAATTCTTCCGCATCCGTAACTATAGCTTTCACAAGGAGAGTGGAAATACTGCTGCCGTGAAAAGTGGCCTCTGGCACAATAGATCTCTTTCGTCGCAGTGCCTACACGCCGTTCTGGCGTGGCCACACATCTGTTAAAAAAAAAGAAGAGAAAACACTTTGCAATAAATGAATTTGAATTTCAGAAGCAAGAGTGTACACCTTACCTGAAGGCCTGAGAGTGTACACCTTACCATATAGGACTCTTTTTTTTGAAAAGGAGAAACGCCGGAAGTTTGCCGTGCTATCGATAGCATTTTCAACAACATTGATGCACTTTCAAATAATGAATCAGTTGTCGTCAATAGGGATGGTAAGCATTCGCTGATTTATATGGCAGTATGTAGACCAGTCTTATGATTTTCTTATATAAGTTAAAAATTTGGCTTATGCCGCCATTAATCTCAACAGCAAACACAGTATCTGTTTTTTAATAGAATAGGGCTCATACAAAAAAAAAAAGCACATTTAGTTGAGTGTGTATTCGGAATTTTGAAAGAGAAGCTCCCATGCCTGAATCAAAAGCAGATAAAACACCAAACAATGACTGTGTTCTCTTATTTTAGATATGATGTTTGTATTGTTTTTTCGCTAATTGTCCGACTCATCGCGTAAGACTCTCTTGTTGAACTGATTCAACAAGTCAAGTTTTGTTGTGTTACAGCACAGATCATCACTTGTTGAACAAGTATATTTAAAAAAAAAAGAGTACTTGTTGACTTGTTGTTCTGCGTTATAGGGCCAAGCTCCATTCACAAGATCATAAATCTCCTCCCTGTGTCCTTCAGAATCTGCATTTTCCAATAAGATAACGAATGTCCTCTTTCTGTCGGAGTTACAAAGGCTACAAAAACTCCAAATTTCATTGTGTTGAAATGGGTGTATCGAAAGAGGAGCATATTCGGCATATATTATTATTTTTGTTCTGGAAAACACCAGAATTAAAGTGATGTGAATCTTCCTCCCCGTCCAATTACCGACCCATTGCACTTACATCCCTTCTTTCCAAGGTCATGGAAACGCTGATAAATCGTCAGCTTATGAGATATCTTGATTCACGAAAACTCCTCAATGACCGTCAGTATGGTTTTCGTAGCAACATGTCCACCGGTGATTTGATGGCATATCTCACCGAGAAGTGGAACCAATCAATCCATCACTTCGGCGAAACAAAGATGGTTGCGTTCGATATTTCTAAGGCATTTGACAGAGTTTGGCATCAGGCTCTTTTGTCGAAAATGCGTGCATATGGCATCGCTGAGTCTCTTCTTTATTGGATTAGAAATAACCTTTCGGACGGCTTCAAGTCTGCAATTCACCATATAAATGCTGGTGTTCCCCAGGGCTCCGTTTTGTCTCCGACTCTCTTTCTCATTTTTATAAATGACCTCTTGTCTGCTACTTCTAATCCAATCCATTCCTTCGCTGATGACAGTACCCTCAGTTTTTCATATTCGTTCCCTAACTTACGTCCCTGCTCTTCGGCCTTAGAAGAGGAACGACAACGTATGTTAAACACATTAAATTCCGACCTAGACAGCATTACCAAATGGGGTTCAATCAATAGAGTGGAATTTAGTGCATCCAAAACTCAATGCTGTCTTCTGTCTCTCAAGCGAAACCAAGACCCTCAATCATTATTCATGGATGGTACTTGTATCGCTGAATCCGAAAGACTTGCCATTCTCGGTATGTGCATCAACAACCGTCTTCGATGGAGCGATCACATATTCGAAGTCGCCGCTAATGCTGCTAAATATTTTACCCCATCTGATCTGGCCTCCATCTATAAGGCATTGATCCGCCCAAAGCTGGAATATAACGCCCATATCTGGTCTGGTGCGCCCAAGATCGTTCTGCACAGTCTAGTTAGGGTACAGAACCGCGCGTTAAAACTTATAGGTGATAGAGACATTGTGAACTTCAAAGTCTCACTTGAACATAGTAGAAATGTCAAATGTCTTTCCCTATTTTATCGCTTTTTTTATAAAAAATGCTCCAGCGAAATAGCCAGTTGCATTCCTCCCCTTCGAAACTTCACCCGCAATACCCGTCATGCTTCGAATGCACATCAGTTCACCCTCAAGCCCAACTTCGGACGTACTGTCAAATATAGGGATTCGTTTATAAGCCGAACAACAACTTTGTGGGACGATGTACCAGCCTCTGTATTTCCTAATCATTACAACCTACAAACATTCAAAGCCAACGCAAACCGGCATCTCATCCGTTCCTCTCACCCCGTTTCCCATCCGCCCGTGCCCTGAACATCAGTATAAGGGTATTAATAATCCCTTCGGCTCGCGCGAATTATAAAAAGAAAAAAATGTCACTAGAGAAATCCAAAATGTCCATGGAGATGGGGTTCTGTGGAAGTTCAAGTGTAGAGATGAAAATTTTTGAGCTTAAAGATGAACCTCGTTCGGGTAGGAAGAGCTAGATGATGAACTCCTGAAGTCCGCCGTCGAAATGAATCCCAATTTTACTGTAAGAGAACTCGCAAGGGAACTTAACGTAAGCCATATGATTATTCATCGACACCTTACAAAGATGGGCAAAAGTCATAATGTTGGTAAATGATTACCGCACCAGCTATCGCAAACTAATCTTCAGCGAAGAATCAATGCTTATTTTATTTATTTATTTTTTTTATTTCAACAGTAATGTTCCAAAGAGATTCCTCTCGTAGGTGGCTATATACAAATGGTTGGAATTGAAAATATAATATATTTAACATAATTAAGTTAAACCAACAAAACAGAAAAACTACAGAAAGAAAAGATGCAACAATATTTGCGAGATGCGCATTTTAGTACGAACAAAAAAATATATGGACAAAAAATAGAGAAACAAAAAGAGAAAAGATAATACATTAACATTTAAATGAACAACATCCGAGCGAAAATATGACTAAAAGTTACTTTAAGATGAGACAAAAGAAATACAATAGAAATTTATTCATTAAGTGACTTTTGAACTTTTTTCCTGGGAGCAGTTGTTCTTCTTGTGAAACACCATTATATTCGTAAGCTTTAATGGATATGTACTGGATAGATGACGTTCCATACTTGGATGTCTTTGGCGGTGCGACGTGTATGCTATTTATGCTGCGTATGTTGTAGATGTGGATGTCTCTTCGATGCTTCAGCTCTGGTGTTGAATGATATGTCGCTATCATAACATTCTGGATATTGCATAGTAAGAACAACCGCGCAGTATCTCGGACCAATAGAATCCCAAATTCCTTGTGCATTTGTTGAGTTCTCGAAAGCCAATTGTAAAGGAATACATTTTCTAGTGCTCGGTTTTGTACAAGCTACAAATTGTTTATGAACCTGAAACAGCTGCCACCCTATTCATTGATAAATGAGACGAAAAGTACAAGTTTTTTTTTTTTCATATGGGAGACAATCTGCTCCCCGTGCAGGGACGGGTTAAGAATATCACTGCAGCGCCCCCCCAACAACTAGCGCTTATCGTAAAAGGCGACTAAGGGCACAAATCAGATCTAGGCAATATAACACCCAAGTGAGCCTAGCGACACATATACTACCTTAAAAACCCTCCCACAAGTGTGCATGCGAGTCCGTGGGTTGACACGACTGGAGATCACCGGTGTCATAGAAGAAAGATCAAACAATACTAAAAAAGGAGCATGCACGTGTCAAACAACAAACACCATCGCAATATGGTAATATTGCAAAACTGTATCACTATGGTAATATTTGCTAAAAGGAAAGGCACTACCCCGCCAGGCACTACCACTGCTGTGTATGGTACTGATCCTGGACCGAGCAGAAATGTTCGGGTCAGAGGCCATTAGGATTGCAAAAGTTTCCGCTTGGAAAACAGACGCATATTTGCCTAACGAGAAGTGAAGTTGTCGACTTCCACGAAGACACCAGCGCCAGACCCTTGACTGGTTTTGGAACCATCCGTGAAAATAAGACTAAATTCCATTCCCGGCTCAGACTCTGACCGAAGCCAGGCCTGGACACAAGGAAAGTCGACTCTGAATTTGCGTTTCAGCTGGAGTTCTGGTGTCATTGCATCAGACGGCATATCCATAAGCCAAGAGTCGTAAGATAAGTGTCGCGCAAGATCATCAAAGTTCCAGTGTGGAGTATACCAAAAACCGTCCCGCCTAAGACGATGGATGGCTTTGATAGTGCAACCCATGATATGAGTATCAAGGGGACGTAAGTTCAGCAAAGCGTCTAGAGCAGAGCCAGGCGTACTCGGGAAAGCTCCCGTGCAGCCGAGATATATTTACTGTATATATACGATAAGTCAGTGACTTTGATGCAAGATGGCGCTCGGATCGCATAAGTTTTTTCTGACATCTTTGTTTCTTTCTCGGCATAGACAAAAAATTATACAGATCTGTCAAGTACTTAGCTTTTTACAGTGATCGAAAGAACTTTGGTTCGTGAGATTTAGCCAAAATGGAAAAACAGTGAGTTTCGTGTTTCAAAAAAAACACTTTTTGCGCTGTAAGACCATTAAAGAGTTTGAAGGCAGACTTCAAAAATATTATGGAGACTCTGCTCCCTCGCATGGAATGGTACACAAGTGGTTCATCATCTTTTGTTGCCGTCGTACGAGCACAAAAGACGCTGAGCGCCCAGGACGCCCAAATGACGGCACAACGGAAGAAATGGTCAACAAAATCCACGATATTGTATTGGACGATCGCCGGTCAAGGTTCGTGAGATAGCTGAGATTGCACCAATTTCAAATGATACCGTCATTCGAATCCTGCATGACCATTTGAGCATGAAAATATGATCGCCAAGATGGGTGCCGCGTTTGCTGACGGTGGACCAAAAACGGATTCGGGTGAAGATTTCAAAACAGAGTTTGAGACTCTTCAAGCGCAATTCAAGTGCATTTTTACAGCGTTTTGTAACAGTTGAGTTTTCCTTCGCGTGTTGATAAGGTCACAATCGTTTTGAGAATTACTCCAAAGTATTTTAATTTAAACATAAACATTTTTACATCAATCTAACTTTTATTTGCTTAATAAAGTACTAACTTATATAGTAATTAACTAGCTAAAAAAGTAAATAGTAATAAAATGAAGTGTGTTTTATGCAATTTAAAAATTGACAGAAATAGAGACCTTAAAATCCAATGCAAAAGTTGCAATGGATATTTCCATGCAAATTGTGCCTAGTTGGAAAAGAGAGATGATGAGTATTACGAAAAGAGTAAGCTGGGCCACAAGTGCGAAAATTGTCGTGGTCAACGACGGAGATCTCTTTTGGCAAATCAATTGCCCATCGACTCCACTCTCTCTTTACCACCCAATCTAATCGATATACCAATAAGCTCTTCTGATTCAAACACTCGCAACTGATTTCTGCCCTACCGCTTCTGATGCTGTTACTACCAACCCATTTACTGCTCCTGCCTCTCCCAAAGACTCATTTGTTGCAAACCAAACTATAACTCTTGAAATGAATCCGCTCTAAATGACCCAACCATCTTAGTCGCTGTATGTGAACTCTTCTGGCTAAGTCGATGTCCTTGTACAGGCCGTATAGTGCAGACGGAACCAAGGATCGCTCGAAGAACTTTTCTCTCGAAATAACCAAGGGCATCCTAATCCGGTTTTGTCAAAGCCCATGCCTCTGCGCCATACAGCAGGACTGGGATGATTAGAGTCTTATAAAGATTTACCTTAGTAGTTCGGGATAGGGCTTTGCCACTCAATTGCCGTTTTAGCCCATAGAAACAACGATTTGCAAGAGTAATTCTCCGTGTGATCTCCCTACTGATGTCATTTGCGGAGTTCACCATAGAGCCTAGGTAGACAAAATCCTTTACTACCTCAAAATTATATCTGTCTATTGTGGCGTTCTGTCCAAGACGCCGATGTTGGTTGTCCTTTTTTGTAGACAGCATATATTTTGTTTTGCTTTCATTAACCGCTAGACCCATCTTTGCTGCCTCGATCTCAATACTCGTAAATGCCCCATTGACGGCCCGCTAAGTTCTTCCGATTATGTCAATGTCATCGGCATAAGCGAGTAGTTGTACAGACTTGTAAAAGATTGTACCTCCGGTGTTGGCTTGTGAGTTTCGTACAATTCTCTCAAGTACTATGTTAAAGAGATCGCATGATAGCGCGTCACCTTGTCTAAGACCTTTCCTGACATCGAACGGTACGGTGATGTTCTTACCGACTTTGATGGAGCAGCAAGAGTTCTCTATCGTCATTCTGCACAAACGGACGAGCTTGTCAGGGATGCCAAGACTAGACATGGCTCTGTATAACTCGTCTCTATACACGCTATCATAGGCAACTTTGAAATCGATGAAGAGGTGGTGCGTGTCGATTTTATAGTCATGGGTTTTTTCCAAGATCTGCCGTAGTGTGAATATTTGGTAAATGGTGGACTTTCCCGGCCTGAAACCGCACTGATAAGGACCTATCTATGTTAATGATCGGTTTTAGGCGTTCACATAATACGGCAGACAGGATCTTATATGCGATGTTGAGGAGACTTATACCTCTGTAATTGGCGCAGTTCAGAGGGTCTCCTTTCTTGATCATCCTTACTCTGAGTTTTATTTAGGATTAGCAATAATTCACCAAAATGTTCGTAGTTTACGTAAGGATTTTTTTCCTTGCTCATCTCGCAACCTTTGACCATTTACCAGATCTCATATTCGTGTCTGAAATATGGATTTATGAATCTGCAATCTTTTATAGAAGTGACATTGTGTGTGCTGTATTAAAACCCAATCTTAAAAGTGCTGATTTGATTTGTTGAATTTTTGAATTATCTGGTGTTCGTTACAGTTTTGTTGGAGTGTACAGATTGCATTTATACAGTGTTAATGCTTTTGTTGAGGTATTTTCTGTGTTTTTGGATTCCCATAGTGGCAAAAATCAAATTCTTTTAGGTGATTTTAATATTGATATTTTGTCTAACTCATCTGATGCTGATAACTTCCTAGCGGTCTCATCTTCCTTTGGCTTTAGCTTTTTGGTGAACAAACCTACCAGAGGTTCGTCTTGTTTGGACCATGTATTTATAAGGTTGCGCAGGAACAACGTCACGTCACAGTTTAATCACCCTTCAAATTGAGAGTTGTGTTACAAGAAATAAGCAGTCCTCCGAAAACATATTTCAGAAAATTGATTTTTCTGCACTTAAATCTGCTTTAACCTTTTTAGTTTTGGGAGAAAGTTTACAGTGCATGTGATACGTCGATTGCTTTTGAAATTTTTCTAAGTAAGCTTCAATTCTGCATTTCGAGCTGTAGACAATGTGCCAATACAAATAATAAATACTTATCAAGAATAAAGCAGTTGATGAATGTATCACTACTAAAAAAAATTAATTTAAAAAACAAACTTCGAATTAAAGTGAAGTGGGCGCCGTGGCGTAAGTGGTTAGTGTGTCGGATCACTACGCATGAGGTTCCAAGTTCGAATCCCAGAAAATACCAAAAAGTTTTTTCACGGTCCCACCTCTCGCGAGCGTCTGACAAACATCCGAGAGTACTGTTGTCACGAAAAAGCTTCTCAAATCGCCGTTCGGATTCGGCATTAAACTGTAGGTCCCTTTCCATTCGTGTGAAAAATATAACGCACACAACATGAGTGGTTGCGAGAAGCTAGGCCCTGGCACTTTAAAGAGCTGTTGCGCCAAATATTTGTATTTTGAATTAAAGTGAAGAAGCATCCGCACAATATTAGGCTACTGTAATGATCTTAAAGCTGAAATTCCGCGTTGTAGATATAATTATTTCAGAAATAGACTTGCTGAAAATATAGGGAACTCTAAAAAGGAATGGGAAGTTGTTAACGAAATTTTAAATAAAAATAAGCCAAAAATTGATTGTGGCGCTTTAGTTAATAATAATAACCCCTTAGAAGTTGCCAATTTATTTAATGATTATTTCTCCAAAATAACTGAAAACATCAACAATACTCCTCATTTGAGGTCATGTCAATGTGCTGACATTATTAGTCAAGAAAGCTTCAATACCGAAAGTTTTTTCTTTGAAAAATTTTCCTCACAGGAGATTCAGAAATTTAAAATGTCACTCCAAACGTCTAATTCATTATCTAGTGATATGATTTCCAGTAAAATATTAAAAAAATATTTCATACTATGTTTCTGATGTCTTGAGTTATACCTTTAATCTACAAAAAGGAGTTTTTTCAGATGCGTTTAAGTTAGCAATTGTAATTCCGTTGGACAAAAAAGGAGATACTACGAGTCTTAACAATTATCGTCCTATTTCGCTTTTACCAATGTTTTCTAAAGTATTCGAAAAAGGTATTAAATCTAGAATGTTATCCTTTTTGAACAATTCAAATTTTTTAAATTTTTTTCAATTTTTTTTACTGATTCAAGTCTCCGTTTTGGGTCCAATACTATTCTTAATTTTTGTAAATTCACTTTTCGTTCAACGTTTTAAGGGCAAAATAACAGCCTTTGTGGATGACACTGCTTTATCGTACTCTACAAAAAAACTATTTTAATTTGTTTATTGCTGTCAATCATGACTTAGAAATTCTGCGCAAATGGTTTTTCCTTCATAAACTAATTATAAGTGAAAAAAAAACGAAATTCATGTTATTTAACATCTCGGGTTCTATCAGTGCAGATATGGCGTTGTGTTATCATTCACCTAGTTGTCCTAAATACCATTTGTCAAATTGTTCACACATCAGTTTTGCAAGTACACTTATGTTGCTAATACGAAGTGTCCTGTTGGTTGTTTCTTTATCGAACGGGTTGACAAATTTAAATACTTAGGAATAACATTGGATAGCAGGTTAAACTGGAAAGATCATACATTCATCATTTGACACAATACTTAAATAACGTTTTGAGACAATTTTATCACCTCAGCCTGTATTGCAGTCAGCACATTTTAAAATTAGTTTATAATGGTTTATTTAAATCTAAGTTGCAATATGGGTTGACCTGTTGAGATGGCACACACTCTAATAAAGTTATTCCTTTGCTTACCAGGCCAAACCATGCGATTCGTATTTTATGTAGAGCTAACCACAGAACTCATAGCTTTCAGTTATTCAGAAACCAAAAAATGCGTCCTCTTAAGCATTTATACTTTTATAAAGTTTTAAAAATGTTTTTTTGAAAAATCCGGGTATTCGGCCTCAAGAGTCTATAGTTCCCATAACTTGCGTGTAAATAATCATAATTTAGTAAATGTACCAGCATAAAGAAATCACACTTTTCACTTTTCTATAACGTCACCGCGCCTCGTTTATTTAATAGTTTACCTGAAAGTCTGAGGTGCGAGATGTGTAAATCAGTTTTCTTGAACACATTAAAATGTTTGCTTTTTTCATTCAACCATGATGAAATTGATTCATTATTAAATGTAACAGCTTGATTTTTTTTTCTTTTTTAACAAAAATTATAATTTTTTTTTTTTTTCAAATTTATTTTTTTCTTTAATTGCATAAATAATAATATTTCTTACAATTATAATACTTTTTTTTATATTTATGTTGACCCCCATCACCATCAATATTAACTCCAAATGATTTCAAATCTAATGGTATATTGGCCTCTTATCTGTAGACCATTGAATGTTCCTTACTGTTTTATTTAATTTAAAGCATTTTTAAAATTAATACTTTTTGCTATGTACTTGTTATATTACAAATGTTAGCTTTAAGTTTTATATGAAATAAAGCATAAAAAAAAAATCTTGAGAGGGGCCGAACTGTCAACTGATCATCACTTAGTGCTGTGCAAA
Organism: Brachypalpus laphriformis; assembly: GCA_945910035.1. NCBI lineage: Eukaryota > Metazoa > Arthropoda > Insecta > Diptera > Syrphidae > Brachypalpus > Brachypalpus laphriformis. Next base: position 290,622,452 of record OX246753.1, on the reverse strand, counting down.
TTGTATCTTAGCGAGAGAGTGCCTCCCCTACCAAAGTGTAAACCAAGGATGGGTACACGCATACGATGGGAGAGGTTAGAGGACGATGAGATACGGGAGACATTTGCACGGCAAATATCTGAAAGGCTTGAACGAATTCCAACTGTTCCATCAAATGTAGAGGAAAAATGGCAACTGTTTTCAACAGCGGTTATTGCCTCTGCAGGAGATGTTTGTGGAGTGAAGCGGCTTGGTGTGGCGGCTGGTGGTGAGAAAAGAACTGCGTGGTTTAAAACGCCCGGAGTTCAAGAAGCCATCAGAGAGAAGAAGAGAGCCTTTAAGGTGTGGATTCGCTTGGGGAACTCCGATTCTCGAAATCGGTACACTGAGGCGCGAAGAACTTGCAAATTAGCTGTGAAAACAGCGAAACAACAGTCTTGGAAGGAGTTTGACGAGAAATTGGAACGTGACCACAGATATGAAAATAAGATGTTCTGGCAGACCGTCCGCCTACTCAAAGGAAAAAAGTTGAATATAGTTGAAGGAGTTAAATCCAAAGACGGTACACTTCTTTCCAATGAGGAGAACATCTTACGCAGATAGAGCGAGCACTTTTCAGAATTGCTAAATCCCGAACAGGGCACCGAAGATGACAGACCTATTGTCGAGAGTTGGGCGGAAAGTAGTCATACGGTAGAGGAAGTAACTTTGGCGATCAAAGCGCTAAAGGTTGGCAAATCTGCTGGTGTGGATGAAATTCGGCCAGAAATGCTCAAGGCTTTAGGTAAAGAGGGAGTGCAATGGCTCTCGCGTGTTATTAAAGTGGCCTGGGAATGCGGTGAAACACCTGGTGATTGGCAAATGGGGGTGATAGTTCCTCTTTTTAAAAAAAGGGGACAAAAGAGATTGCGCCAACTATAGGGGTATATCTCTTTTAAGTCTCCCTGGAAAAGTCTTCGCTAGGGTACTAGAAACGCGTTCCAGAGCTATGGTTGAGAACAGTTTGGGGGATGTAAACCAAACAAATATACAAATATTTGGCGCAACCGCTCTTTAAAGTGCCAGGGCCTAGCTTCTCGCAACCACTCATGTTGTGTGCATTATATTTTTCACACGGAAGGAAGGGACCTACAGTTTTAATGCCGAATCCGAACGGCGATTTGAGAAGCTTTCTCGTGACAACAATACTCTCGGATGTTTGTAAGACGCTCGCGAGAGGTGGGACCGTGAAAAAACTTTTTGGTATTTTCTGGGATTCGAACTTGAAACCTCATGCGTAATGATCCGACACACTAACCAATTACGCCACGGCGCCCATGAGGGGCCCGTTTGGGGGATGAGCAGTGCGGTTTTCGTCCCGGTAGAAGCACAACCGACCAGTTATTCACTCTCAGAATGTTTCTTGAGAAGGCCTGCGAGTATGCTAAACCTGTCTACACTTGTTTTGTGGATTTGGAAAAAGCATATGATATGGTTCCTCGAGGCAAACTCTGGAGTGTTCTGCAGGAGTATGGGATTGATGGTTCCCTGTTAAGGGCGATTCAGTCTTTATATACAAACTGTAGAAGCTGTGTTCGGATAAACGGTGTTAAGTCAATACCTTTCACTGTGAGCGTTGGACTCCGCCAGGGGTGCGTTTTGTCATGGATGTTGCAGCGCAGCCATGGCGGGGAATGTTCCACAGTGGGAGACGTAAGGATTAGTTATCTGCTCTTTGCGGATGATTTGGTCATTAGGGCTGTACTAAACCGTATGTATTCGTTACTTAGTACCGGGTATTTTATTTCATAGCCAATACCGAAACGTTCCTCCCCAAACAATATAGTTACTCGCATCATTTCGTTACTTTTGCATAAGTACCATCCACACAAATGATTTCGCATCCAAGAAGTACCGAAGTGTAATGGTGGTGTGAGTTCATTTATTTTTCTACTCATTTGGTTTAGTTTGTGTAGTGCGCGAACGCATAAGGCGACAAGTAAATCTTATTTTTGTTTTAATACAAATCGTCTGCCCAACAATTTAGGTGAGTTGTATTTATTTACCTATATTTTTTTAATCAAATATTCTATGCAGAGGCTGAGTGTGTGAATTCTAAAATTATTGGATTGATTGAAATTTAAATGAATTCTATTTTATTTTTTGTTGGGATATACATTTTTTTTATCCTGTTGTTACTTTTTCCTATTTTGAATAAAAATAAGTGCAACATCACCACTCACCAACATACTAGAAGTGTTTTATTTATCGCATTTGAAATTCAAAATTGAAATCAAGCCGAACGTAATAGCTTTTACAATAGTATTCATTGTATTGCGGAATACCTGTTTTAACAAAAAATAACGTGATAAGCGTATAAATCAAGCAAAACCAAAAGTAACTAAAGTAACGAGTAACTATATTTTTGAAACGGATACTCGGACCTGAAGTAACCCATACATACGGGTATTCATTTTGTCTCTACTTTTACAGAACTATTGGTCATCCTTGGGTCCTCTCAAACCGAACTTCAGCGCGCACTCTAAAGGTTTGTAGCCTTTAGAAGTTTGTAGTTTGTGATGATGCTATATAAGAATAAGATCATGGATACAAGCTGCCGAAATGAGGTTCCTTCGTGGTGTTGCTGGAATAACTGGTAGGGATCGAGTGCGCAACACCAGAGTACGCGAGCGGAATGATCTATGCTTCGATGGTTTGGTCACGTAGTGCGTATGGCCCTAGACCGGCTTCCAAGACGTGCCGTGGTGGCCGTGCCATCAGGTAGGCGACCCCGCGGTAGGCCAGAATTAGATGGTTGGATCAAGTCCGACATCTCTCCTGGAGCCGTCTAGGGATTCCTCCTAATGAGTTGGAGTCAATGTCGGAGGATCGAGAAGGATGGATAGTCAACCTGAGCATCCTACCCCCACGACCCTCATGAAGGATTAGCGGGCCATTTGAAAATGTATGTACGTATGTATGAGAAATCATATTTTTTGGAAGGGTTGAAAAAGTTGGGAAAAGTGCATCGCACTGAAAGGAGACTACGTTGAAAAATAAATTCAATTTTGAGAAAAAAAAAAACAAGTATTTCATTTCAAAGTCACTAACTTACCGAACAGCCTAGTAGTAATACCTTTCTATGTTTTTTCCTTATATATGTAATTTATATTTATGTACTTACATTTTGCACAGCTACTATAACATTAATCTTTCCTGTTAAAGTTCAGTTGATATAATAAACTCATTATAATCGGATGTGTTCTGTCGTTTTTAATCTTTTCCTGACAAGTCGAAGCACTTGTGTTTACCCAAAAGTACTCCACGACTAGAAGAATCATTTTCTTTCGCAAGACCATCATATCGAAAGATAATAGTACCCCACAGGCGGATCAGTAGAAATGCGGTGAAGTGGGGGGTTGTGATCCCTTATTTCGGATCATAACCTCGCTGATAAAAGGAAGAAGAAGAAGAAGATCGAAATATAATAGAACCATTACCATTCTTTTTCTCTTTTTCCGGGATTCTTTCCAGAAAAATCGGCAACATATGTATGTGGTTTCTCGCATCTAATTTACTTTTTAGAGGCTCTAGTCCCATCGTTTCTTTAAAAATGAAAGTTTCTGCTAGTTGAGTAAATACCTAAATAATGTCGACTTCAAAGACCATCTGAAATACGAACTAGTACTCGATTCCCTTTAGTTTAGTTCCAGGCTACCTCCATCCCCACTGTAGGAGAGAAGTTTCAGCTAGTGTCGCTAACTATGAAAAAAAAATTACTTCGTAGAAGTAGGGCTTAGTAGCAATCCACAAAAAAAAAGCGTTTTTCCCCTCCCTTTTTGCAGCAAAATAACAAATGCTGTATACCATAATTGTGACAAATACGGTACAAATATGGATAATGTATTCGTTTATATCCCGCTATTGTAACAGACCGGTGCAATTAGTGGTCACTCTGACGATTGCTTTTTGACTCTATTATACGTTCGCTTGAAAGGTTTTCTTTTCATGTAATATCTGAGTACTAATGAGTATTTAATCTTCAATACATAAGACAACGCTGTACGGGGCCGGCCCATTAAGCAGAACAAAAACTTAGTTTTTTTTGTCAACAAGTTGTGTCCCCTTTTGCATGATTCCATCAATTAAACTCAATTAAACTTCAACTTATAGCGATAAACTCAAATGTATCTCGTTATCTTTATTTTCCCATCAATTTGAACCTACAATCTGTATATAAATTTTCATAATAAAATATAGACAAAGGTACCTACTGTGCCAAGTTAAGCGTGCAATACAAATCAACCCGAAATACATATTTACTTAACATTTCCTCCAGCAAATGAACCTAACGAACAGCTACAAAAAAAAAAAAAAAAAAAACGGGAAAAGAAAAACAAGTCATATCTCAAAAGATAAAAATGAACCACCATCAGCACAACGATAAATCCGTAGTAACCCTTTCGCACCACCGCACCACCATTCCAGTGTGACTTTTTTCACCCCCTACCCCCCGTAGGCACAGTCACAAAATAAGGACGCACTCAGGTGTGGAAAATCTCGTAAAGTTGTCGTCTCTCACTCTGCTGGCAATTAATTTCGAAACCTCCTTCTCGGCACAAGATAAACCTAGATACACAGCCGCCAACATCTACACCCCATCTCTTCCACCAATGCATATCTTTCACCAACCGGCCGCCCGATGTACTCGTATAATTAAAAAGAATGTCGTCTCTCTACTAATTAAGTGATTTATGTGCCGGACGGGTGTCTACCCCGACCAGCACCCCATCACACTACAAGTTGATTTCCTTAATGTCTCAATTAAAGTCTTTATCTTTTGGCGATTCATTACAGTGCTACGAGACATCTGGCCTCTTCATGGAGTCATCTGAGGGGTTAGCTGTTCCGGCATTGAGTCACGAGCCCCCACCGTCATACGATGCAGTTGTGGCCATGCAGGAGGAAAGCCAGGCAACCAGGATCTCACCGCCACCGGATTATCGGTCGATGAATGATGTATCTGGGTCATCGAACGCCAATGAAATTCCCAAGTTCATTAGGGGTAGCAATCTCCTGGGCATGAAAAAAGTTCTTAGTGCTCAGTCGTGCTGTTCTTTGCAACGTGCAGAGGCAGAGAATTTATTTCAACTTGGGGTGGCTGTTGCTGCCGCCACATCAGGACGTATCGGTGCGAGTGCCTTAGGGAGGAAATCTTTGCCATATACTACTGCCCGCGATTCGGCAGCCATCGGTGAGGGAAGATTTGTCAATCAGCCATACTATCGAGGATGTCCACTGTGCGGCAAGTTCCGCTACGATGATTCCATGTCTCTGTCGAGTGATAGTGGCTTAGATCAGGTGGTTGTAGCAGTTGACGTCAGTAATGGAAATGCTGCTACTGCTGTGGGAGTTGATAAAGACGCATGCTACTGTACGCCTCTACAGAGTCCAACAATTGACGATCGTAATAACAACGTCGACCGGCGAGGGAGTGGTCCGCATGCAGCGGATGATCATAAGACACAGATGAGGGCATCACATGCAGCCGAAGCGAAATGCGAAAATGTAATTAACAATAATAATAGCGGAGGCGATGATACACCCACTACTGGCGCTGCATCTACATCATTATCGTCATCATCTTCAGCTGCGGCGACGACGTCGAATGCAGCCACAAGTGACAATCATCGTGACACCACCGCCGCCACCGATGTGACACTGGATCTTGACTCAATCAATGAAAACGGAATTATACGCTTGGATATGAGCAAAATTATTGATAAAACTGGATTACCTACTTATGAAGCGGCCTTAAAACTAGAATCTAGCGGTTATGTGTAAGAGAAGGTCTTAGGTGTTTAAGACAACCCTTAAGTTGCGTGCTAAGTTTTTTTTTTGTTGCAATGGAACTTGATTTTAGATATTCTATCTTCAACTATACATATCTTCCAAGAGATGGATTCGGTTTTTTTCTTTTCTGTTGCATTTTTTAAAAATCGATTATCGAGGAAACCATGCCTATATCTAGCACTTAGAACACAGAATATAAATGATTGTACATGTAGATACATACAAGTGTTGAATAAAATAAATTATATACACGTGTTTTAGACGAAAATGTATTTTTAAGTACGAAACTCCTCCAAAGAATAAAGTTATCCTTTCCTGTCCCGTCTTTAATTGTAGCTCAAACCATTTCCCGTCGCTTTATTGTTCGATTTCAGATGTTGGAAATTCTATTTATGCATAATAAACAAAAGTTGTGGGTGTTTTTAGTACAATAGGTTAATGGGTCATTCTGGCTTTTACATATTTGGTAAGTATGTACTTTTAAGAATGTGCTGTTAAATTTTTCATTCAAAATTCCCAATAGTTCAAAAGATATAGGTTTTTGAATGATGCGCCGTAGCGCTGCATATCGTCATGACCGAAACTTTAAACGAGTTTTTATGGAAACGTGATTGATTCGGAAATAAATGATTTGGTCCCCGGGCAACTATACGTATAAAGCCTTATACGTATAGGCCAAAATTGTAAGTGCGGGTTGTCTAGGGCCTTGATTCTAGTCTAGGTAACGTGGGCCAGCAACCTGCGTTACCGAATATTGCCCGCTACAGAAACCGACACTATGCCTCGGATAAGGAATGATCACATGTTGACGACTTTTGGCTATTGTACCCGCACAAAGATAGGTTTCTGGAATGTAAAGACGCTCCTCGACTAGGGAAGCGAAGGTCCTCACAATGCCAGATTCATCCAATTGGGAAAAAAAAGAATTCATGCAATATAAACTGGACATTTTGGGGGTAAGTGAAATAAGATGGTTAGAAGCGGGCGAGTACCAGTCTCCAACGCGTAACACTGTACTACTCTATTCTGGAAGACCATCCGGAAGTCCGCGGGAATATGGAGACGGACTACTGCTAACAACAACAGCACGCAAGGGCCTTATTTCCTGGCAGCCTCATGGTGATAGGATTTTGACGGCCAGATTCCGAACTAGAGTACGACGCGTCACCATCATACAGTGTTACACCCCAACGAATAGTTCATATGAGGACGAAAAGGAGAACTTCTACAACCTCTTAAGCGCCGTCTTCAACATAATACCAAACGGAGACATTGTCATAGTGATGGGGGATTTGAATGCCAAGGTAGGCAACGACAACGAAGGGCTCAAATATGTAATCGGGAAGCATGGACTAGGCAACCGCAATGACAACGGCGAAAGGTTTGTGGATTTCTGCAATGCCAACCGCCTTGTGATAGGTGGCACCATGTTTGAGCACAAGACCTGCCACAAAGTCAGCTGGGTTTCCAACGACAGGCAAGCAACCTCCAATCAAATTGACCATTTTGCCATCAGCCGCCGCTTTAGAAGTAGTCTCCTGGACGTCCGAAACAGGCGAGGGGCAGATGTGGGGATAGTACGTGATCACCATCTTATGATAGCTACTCTCCAACTACGTACTGCTGCAGTTCGAAGATCCCAGGACAACACAAGAATGCCCAGGTTCAACATCGATAGACTTAGTGATCCCTTAGTGCGCCAACAGTTAAGGGAGCACTTTTCGCAAGGTGTGGAAGCAATCAGCAGCTCAATGCCCGCAACCATCCAAGACCATTGGTGTGCTGTGAAAAATGTTTTTGCATCTGGTGCTGAAGGAATTGTCGGTCGATCGCAGGGAAGACATAGGGCGTGGGTTTCCGAGGATACCTGGAGACGGATTGGCGAACGAAAACAGCTGAAAGCTCGCGTTGCAGCTACTCCAGCAGCAGTGATAAGCGAGCTAGAGTTCCTATATCGCATGAAGATGAGAGAAGTTCAGCGTAGCGTGCGACGTGACAAGCGTCGCTACATCAACGCGCTGCCAACGTGTGAAGCAGGACCGTCTACAGAATCAACAAAGAGCTGGCAGGTGGTCGTAGCTCCAGTCAACACCCAATGAAAAGCCTAGACGGCTCCTTGCTCATTTCGGATGAGGACCAACTCAAGAGATGGAAGGAGCATTTTTCTACGGTTTTGAACAGCGTATTCGCTAGCGATATGCTCTCAAATCAGACTGAGATGCCCGAGGTGAGAAGTTCCCGAATACGCACCACGACTCCCAGTAAAGATCAGATCACTACCGCGATCAAAGCACTCAAAACCAACAAGGCGGTAGGACTTGACGGTATTCCAGCAGAGCTCTTACGAGCAGCGCCCACAACATCGGCTGAGCTTCTGCTTCCACTTATAGAGAGAGCTTGGGAAGCTGAGAGCTTTCCTAACGAGTGGAAAAAGGGAATAATCGTCAAGCTTCCTAAGAAAGGAAATCTAATGGAGTGCGGAAACTGGAGGGGTATCTGCGTGCTGCCTGCTGTAGCTAAGATAATAGCTAAAATCATCCTTGAGCGAATCAAACAACATCTCGAAGACACACTCGATGCCGAACAAGCAGGTTTCCGCTCTGGATCGTCCTGTGCCGACCACATCAACACCCTGCGGATTATCATCGAACAGTGTGTTGACTATCGATCGCCACTGCACCTGCTGTTCATCGATTTTGAGAAGGCGTTCGAGTTTATTTGGCGTGCCTTACGCAGGAGAGGTATTCCCGATAAACTAATTGCTATTATCAAAGCTACATATGAAGGCTCCAAATGTCACGTTCTGCACAGGGGGAGGTTGTCTGAGGAATTTGAGATCCGAAGTGGGGTAAGACAAGGCTGCATCCTTTCACCAATATTATTCCTATTGGTGATTAGCGAAGTGCTTCATGCAGCTTTGTCGACGGGAAACGGAGGAATTCGGTGGACTCTTACATCTCAACTGAAACATCTTGACTACGCAGACGATGTATGCTTACTCTCCCACAAAATTATGCACCTCCACCAAATGGCAGCAGATGTGGAGAGGGAAGCAGGTGTCGTCGGGCTGAAAATGAATACGGCAAAAACTAAAATTATCAGCCTGCGCAATATTTTAAGGATTTTCTGGCCCAACCGTATCTCTAACGAACATCTTTACGAGAGAACGGGTCAGGAACCAATAGGCACAACCATCCAACGGCGGAAGTGGCAGTGGATTGGTCACACGTTCCGAAAGGGTGACAGTTCCATAGCGAACCATGCTATGCAATGGAACCCTCTAACTCCGGATGGCAGAAGACCTGGGGGTCCGAGGGGAACATGGCGCAGAACAGTCGAGAAGGAGGCACGCCAGTTAGGGAAAAGTTGGGGAGAACTCAGACACATTGCCAGAAACCGTACACGATGGCGCGTAGGCGTAGTAGAGGCCATAGGACCCACAAGGGGATACAGGACATAAGTCAGTAATTGTAAAATTTATTTTATTATAATAACCGAACAAAGAGTAAATGTTTTATGGACCGCGTGGTAACAGGTTGAAGTTAGGACGACAATTGGAATGAATAAATTAGGAAAATGGTAGACTCGTCGCAGATGGATTGGTGTCGCTCTCTTGCGGTGAATCTGGGATGCAGCGTATTATTTATTTGTATTTTTAATTTGAATATTTGGCGGGCGATGTTTGTTGGCTCCTACAACACTTCCCCTCGAGTGACTTAATCACGATGGAGTTAGTTGTTTTTCGTCATGCCAAATCTTTCCGGAATTCGTACACATCTCCCTGCTCTAGTCTTCGTAGTGATTATGTCATCTGAGGTTTTTGGAATGATGGATAAAGATGATGGGTGGTTAGACTTCGGTCGTCGAAAATTGTTATCGTCTGACAGAAGAAAGGCTGGTTTCAAACGATCGATGGCTACTATCACGTCTTTTCCTCGAATTTTGAGAACAAAGAATTTGTCAGCTCTCCTTACGACGGGAAATGGACCCTCATATGGTTGCTGCAGTCCAATTCTGACTGCATCTCGTCTGACGAAAACATGGGATGCGGTAGAAAGTTCCTTGAAGATGAAGATTGCTCTTGAACCATGACGTGATGCCGGAACTGGTTGTAGCTCTTTAAAATGGTGTTGAAGTTGCTTCACGAAGGTCGTCGGATCAGCGTTGGCCTTTTTTCGTGGTGACAAAAATTCGCCGGGAAATCTGATAGGTTCGCCGTATACCATTTCTGCTGCTGTGGCCTTGAGGTCTACCTTAAAGGATGCTCGATAGCGGCTTTTAGTTGACGATGAAACCGTTCGACCATACCATTAGCTGCTGGATGGTATGCAGTGGTAGTCAAATGGTTGATGCCGAACAGTTGAGCTAGAGCCTGGATAAGATCAGATAAAAATTGTCTGCCACGGTCAGATGTTACCATGAGTGGTACTCCAAAGCGAGCGATCCAATTTGCGAAGAGAGTTCTCGCAAGTGTTTCCGATGTAGAATCTTCTAAGGGTACGCTTCGGGCCAGCGAGAAAAACGATCAACGATGGTAAGACAAAATCTGGACCCTCGTGAGTATGGAAGAAGTCCGACGAAGTCAACGTGTATGTGCTCGAATCTGGAAGCTGGTGGTTCAAAGGCTCCGATCGGCGATAAGACGTAACGAGTTATCTTGGATCGTTGGCACGGAATACATGACTTCGCACATGCTCTGCAGTCTTTTCGCATCGAAGGTCAGACAAATCTCGAAGCAACTAGTTTTGCGGAAGCGTTAGCACCAGGGTGGCTCAAGCTGTGTAAAGAATCGAATACTTGGCGACGGTAGGGTTGTGTTACAAATAGCCTAGCAGTACCCTGAGAGACGTCACAATACATCTGGAGTTGGGTGTTTGGAAGCGGAACTTTGACTACCTGTAATGCTATCAGATGTTAGAATGTCTTTGAGTTCTGCGTCACCTGTTTGTGATGCTGCAAGTTCTTCGAAATCTACTGGTTTGCTGATGCCCTCAACTCGTGACAATGTATCTACGATAACGTTCTCCATTCCAGCGATGTGCTTCACGTCGGTCGAAAATTGACCAATGAAGTCCAGACATCGAAACTGTCGAGGTGACGCTTTTTCAGGAATTTTTTTTAAATGCGAACATTAACGGTTTGTGGTTCATGTATATGGTAAAATTGCTGGCTTCCAACAAAAACTTGAAGTATTTTATAGCTGAATTGATTGCTAACAGCTCTCTATCGTACGTGCTGTACATTTGATGAGATTTGTTAAAGTTTTTGGCAAAGTACGATAGTGACTGCCAGCCAATTGGTGTTTTCTGCTGCAATACTGCTCCCATAGCACAGTCCGATGCATCAGTAAAAAGTCCCCATTCAAGCGTTGGATCGGGATGTGCAAGCAAGGCGGCCCCATGAGACCATCTTTGCAAGCGCTAAATGCTTGCTGAAGAGTTGGTGTCCGGGTGATTGTTTTATTGCCTTTATTGTTCGGTCCTTTTAGGCACTCATTCAATGGCGATTGTACCCTGGCTGCGTTCTTAATGAAGCGTCTATAAAAATTGATGGACCAAGGAATCTTCTAAGCTGCTTAACAGTGGTTGGCGGTTTGCAATCAGTGATAGCCTTGACTCGTTCTTCAGGCGGTTTCATGCCATCGGTTGCGATTAAGTAACCTAAGAACATGATTTTAGGCTTACCAAACTCGCACTTGGCTACGTTCACGACGATGCCATACTTGTTAAGCCGTTCGAAAAGGGTTTGGAGATGGTGGAAATGCTGTTCTTCGTCATCCGATGGCACCAAAATATTATCCACGTACGGAAAACAGAAGTCGAGACCATTCGTGACTTCGTCGATAAACCTTTGAAAGGTCTGGGCGGCATTTCGGAGTCCAAACGTCATGAACGTAAACTCAAAGAGTCCAAACGGTGTAATTATGGCTGTCTTCTTGATGTCGTTTGGCGCTATGGAAATCTGGTTTAACGCTCTCACCAGGTCGATCTTGGAGAAAATCTTTTTACCTGAGAGATTAGCTGAACAGTCCTGCAAATTCCGTGGAGGGTAGTTGTCCGGTATCGTGCGGTCGTTCAGCGCGCGGTAATCTTCGCACGGACGCCATTCTCCTGTTTTCTTAGCGACGAGTTGCAGTGGCGAGGACCAACAACTTTCGGAACGGCGAGAATGGAGATCAACTCCATTCATTCTTAGTTTGGAAACGTTAGTGTTACGTTTGAGAGACAGCAGACAACACTGAGTTTTTGAAGCGTTGAACTCAACTCGGTTTTTAACACCCCAATTGACGATTGCAACAATATCAGAGTTAATTTCGGTTGACATTCGCTGTCGCTGGGACTCTACAATTTGGGACCCTTATCGGGGAGTCATTAAAGAATAAGCAAAGTCAAGAGTGCAGTTATCCGCGAAGGAGTGGATTGGGTTGCGAGTAAGAGAGAGTAGGTAGTTGATAAATATTAGAAAAAGGGTCGGAGAGAGGACTGAGCCCTGTGGAACACCAGCATTAGTTGAGAAGGGGATAGAAGTACATATATCCATCTAACACAACTTGTATTGATCGATTACTTAAAAAGCTCGCAATCAATTTCGAGAAGTTATCATCAACATCATAAGCTTGTAGCTTGTTGGTTGGTTGGTTGGTTTAGGATCGGCCCTAGATGATGATGTACTTAGACCAGAGAGTAGGTCCATTGTACTACCGATGTGTAAGGCGGGTGGGTCACCCTCATACTCTTGGAACCATTTGCTTCGTTGAATAAGGCGTGAATTTTAGCCGTGCAGGCGTTGCTGAGATCATTAAGATCATTGTAGGAGTATTCACCCAGAGTGGCCTTCCTTATGTTGGCGAGCGCAGGACAGGCGCACAGGAGATGACTGATGGTCTCTTCTTCCTCTTCATCTCTGCAGCTTCTGCAGAAGTCATTAAGAGGGATACCTAATCTTTGGGCATGTCTTCCTATGACGCAGTGTCCAGTGAGCACATTTGTTATTTTTGAGAGGGTTCCTCTCTTGTGCTTCAAGAGTCCGATGGACCTGGATTTATTGAGTGTCGGCCAGAGCTGTCTGGCGGTATAACATTGGTCTGGATGTTGCCATCGGTGATTGGCTACTTTCCCGGCGTCAATTTGAATAAGGTACTTAACATAAGACGCTAGCGCTTCGATGTCGGTAATGCTTAAGCTATCTGTACCAGAGGAGCCTTGTCGTGCTAGTTCGTCGGCTGCACAATTCCCCGGTATGTCACAGCAACTTGGTACCCAGCAAAGGGTGAGGTTGTACTGACCAGCTATCTCGTTAAGAGATATGCGACAGTCTTTCACTGCCTTAGATCTCGTAGCGCTGGATGCGAGGGATTTGATCGCTGCCTGACTGTCGACGTAAATAACAATATCAGGTGTTGATAGTATGCTAGCCGCTAGCCAGTCAGCGGCTTTGCGAACTGCAGTGATTTCGGCTTGAAAAACGCTGCAGTGGTCTAGAAGGTTAAAGGAGAGGTGTATGTCCAGATCTTCTGAGAAAATTCCGGCACCGACTCCGTCCTTGGTTTTGGACCCGTCCGTAAAAATTGACAGCGATTCGTTGTAAAGGACATTGCATTGCGTCCACTCACTTCTGTCCGGTATCGAGAGCGTGTAGCCCTTGTTAAAATCATATTCAGTGGGCAGATGATCAGTGGAATTGGGAAGATGACGATGCATCGAAAGTATATTGGCGTGTCCCGTGTGTTGCTCCTTCCACTGCTTGGAGCCTCTCAGTCTTATTGCCGAGCTGACAGCCAATTGTTTACTGACGATGTCAATCGGAAGCAGGTGGAGCATGGTTTGGAGCGCCACTGTGGGACAAGTTCTCAGTGCACCGGTAATGCTGAGACATGCAACTCGCTGAGTTTTTTCCATTATGGATAGGTTGGATTTCTTCTAGAATGCGGCCCACCATACCAATACTCCATACATGAGAATCGGTTTTATGACCGACATGTATAGCCAGTGCATGATGCTTCGTTTAAGGCCCCAAGTGGAGCCTACTGCTTTCTTGCAGATATATAGGGCGGCCAGCGATTTCCTGGCCCGTTCGACGACATTCTCTTTCCAAATTAGCTTGCGGTCAAGCTGTAGGCCTAAATAGCTAGCGCTATGTGAAAGCTTGAGGTTGGATCCCCTTATCTTGGGCGGAGTGAAGTCAGGGAGCTTGTGTTTTCTTGTGAATAGAACTAGCTCGGTCTTCGTCGGGTTAACGGAGAGGCGGCATTTATCGGTCCATCTGAGCAGTTCATTAAGAGCAGACTGCATGACATCGGCCAGCGTCTGCGGGTATTTGCCTGTTATTAGAATAGCGACATCGTTTGCATAGGCAATAACATTGCATCCAGTTTTTTCGATTTCTAGAAGGGCCTCGTTGAGCACCAAATTCCACAATTGTGGAGACAGTACACCCCCTTGAGGGGTGCCTCGACGTGCATGTCGCTTGACAATGCTACTTCCGAAGGATGCTGTTATTACCCTGTTCTTCAGAATGTGTTCTATGAAACAACAGATGGGTTCGCAGATGTTGAGCCTGTGTAAGGCACTGGTAATCGAATTTGTTTCAACGTTGTTGAAAGCTCCCTCTATGTCTAGAAATGACACTAGAGTGAACTCTTTGATTGAGAGTGATTTTTCGATAGGGTGGATGATGGAGTGCAAAGCCGTTTCGACAGATTTACCTTTTTGGTAGACGTGCTGTGACGTGGACAGTAAGGTGCTATCAATAGTGGCCTTGACTTGTAGGTCCAGGATTCTTTCCAGAATCTTGAGAAGGAAGTACTAATAGGTCTAAAGTCCTTTGGGAGGATGTGCGATGTCTTGCCTGCTTTGGGTATAAAGACCACTCTTACCTAGGTCCAGACAGTTGGTGTTGTTCCGAGCTCAAGGCAAGCCTTTAGAATGCAGGAAAGATACTGCCATACTATGTTGAAGCCCGTCTGAATCTGGGCCGGAAAAATACCGCCCGGTCCCGGGGATGTGAATGGTTCGAAACTGTTTACTGCCCATTTCAGCTTATCTTCGCTGATCAGATGAGGTGCCTGTGGGCGTACAACATTTACCAGGGCGCGATCATCGTTTGGGGTAGGCGTGCAGCCGGGGAAGTGAGTGTCCATGAGCAGGTTGAGCGATGCTTCGTCCGATTCTGCCCAGGATCCATTAGGATTCATGAGAACACTAGGTACAGTTGGTGTTTTGGAGAGGACTTTTCGCAGTCTAGAGGATTGAGACGTGTTGTCAAACTCTGACAAAAACCGCGCCAGAATCTGCGTCTAGCTTTCCGAACCTCTATTTATTATTGTAGCTTGTTAGCCAGGGCAATATGCCGTACCCTATCGAAAGCCTTGGAAATATCAAGAGCAACTATTCTGTATTAACCATTTTGATGGATGCAATGGTTCCATTTATCCGACAGGTGAGAAATTAAGTCACCAGTGGAACGCTGTTGCCTAAAACCATACTGGCGGTCATTAAGGAGATGGTTTCTTTCGAGATATCTCATGAGATGGTAATTTACAATGCTATCCATGACCTTAGAAAGTACTGACGTTAAAAGTATGGGTCGGTACCTCACCCTCGCTAGTCCATTTATTTCTAATTTTATTGAAAATTGGCACGTATCAGATGAGGCCTCTCTGTCAGACCATCAGCACATCAGATTTGACATACCTGGCCAACTCTCATATGTCTCTAATAGATACGATCCCAAAATATACGGATTGGCATCGCTATTGTGAACTAGTGTTCTCAAAAAAAGATATGCTTCTCACATCTATCGAGTCCATAGAAGACCTGGATGAAGCTGCATAACAGCTTAACAATATACTGCTTGATTCCTACCACGACAGCTGTGTCCCAAAGACACATGTTAGCAAACGCAAAGTGCCTTGGTGGAATGACCAACTGGCGGAACTTAGGAAGAAAGTCAGAAAACTCTTCAACTCTGCAAAGCGAACGAAGAGGTGGGACGAATACAGGTTTGCTCTTACATATTACAATCCAGTATTGAGACGATCTAAGCGAGCTGCTTGGAGGAAATGCTGCGAAACAATCGCTGACATGCCTACAGCGGCACGAATCCATAAATCGCTCGCAAACGATCATGTCAACTGTGTACAGCTTTATTTAGAGCCAGCTACAATTGGGGATACATACCACCCACCTGGAGGCAGGTTAATGTGGTTTTCATCCACAAGCCGGGCAATAGGCCTAGCGAGCTGCCTAATTCATACAGACCTATAAGTCTAACATCATTCGTCCTTAAGACAATGGACAGACTCATAGATATTCATATTAGAGACCGGTTAGATATGTCTAACCCTCTGCACTCGAATCAGCACGCATACAGGAAAGGCAAATCTACAGTAGGTGCCCTTCACTATCTCGTCAAAAAGATAGAGGGAACACTCAGTTCAAGGGAGATAGCCTTGTGTGCTTTTCTTGACATCGAGGGCGCGTTCGATAACACTAGTTGCGACTCGATCGCAAGGGCGATCAGTAGCAGAGGAATCGAAGAATCGACCAACCAATGGATCAGGGCCATGCTGGTAAGCCGATTCATTACTTCCTCCTCTGGGAGAGTGTCGGTGTCCATAACTGCAGCCAAAGGCTGTCCTCAAGGAGGAGTTCTTTCCCCCCTGTTATGGTCTATAGTCATCGACAACTTGTTAGTAGATCTTCACAGATCAGGCTACACAACCGTCGGTTATGCTGATGACTTGGCGGTTTTTATCAGATGTAAACACAGCACGACAATTTCCAACGTCATGCAAAGTCCAATATCTCAAGTTGTAGAATGGTGTAACAAAGAAGGACTATCCATCAGTCCTAGTAAAACCGTTCTGGTGCCTTTTACAAGGAAGACACAGGTCGACCTTGAACCTATCACAATCAAAGGCACCACACTAGTTTATTCCAGCGAGGTCAAATATCTTGGTGTAATTCTTGTCAAACGACTTAATTGGAATTCACATATCAAGTCCGCCACTGAGCGCGCTACTAGAGCACTGGGCCAGTAAACGCCTATACGGCAGTACTTGGGGTCTCTCTCCTAAGATGATACATTGGTTGTACATAATGATGGTTAAACCCATTATCACATACGCGGCCATCGTCTGGTGGCCAAAAACTCTCCAGCAGACAACGGCAAACAAGTTGCAGAAGTTGCAAAGAATTGCCTGTCTTGGCATTACAGGTGCGATGCGCACCTGCCCTACGACAGCTCTGGAAGCTATTGTTGGGCTTATACCCTTACCAATCTTCATTAGGAAGATGGCTGCTAGATATGCCATCAGGCTGCAGCTAGATCACGAGTATAAACCAGGTGACCTTGTGGGACATTTAAAGATACACAACTTAATCCCTAAAAGATATATGTTTTGCACTTTACCAGATATTATGGTCAGGCAACACTGCTTTGGTAGGTTATTCAAGGTTGAAATATTGGACCGCGAAAACTGGTCCAATGGTGCTCCAACACTGGACCCTAGAAGTCTGGTCTGGTTCACCAACGGTTCGAAGATGGATTCTGGAGTTGGTGCTGGGGTTTTTGGACCCAACACAAAGATTTTTTTTTTTTTTTTTTTTTTTTTTTTTTCCGAGGGTAGGTGAAAATCTTCAACAAGACACTATGAGGATCGACAGCGCGTGCTCATAGTAGTGTGGGATTCTTACCCATTAAAAAACCTCCCTTCAAAACAGACTTGTTTTTATTTTTACTACAACTAAGTATTCGACTTATCAAGTAGTTTTCGTTTCGCGAAATAATGACGTTTTGCAGGTACCTTCCCATTAGAAGTTCCTGCCAGCTCCGCAGTTTAAACGCGGTTACTTATCGCGCTAGGTCTAAAGGTTTGGTTCTTTGTAGACGGCGCAGTAAATTTCTTTCTTCCAAAAGTTGGAGGACTGTAATATTTACGTGACTTTCTAGTCGACTTCTATGCTTTCTCGCGTAGGTTTGAATTTCGTCTTCAATTGTTTTAATGCCAAGGTCTCTGTGGATATCGCTATTTCTGATATACCATGGCGCATTTACAATACCTCTTAGCACTTTGTTTTCAAAAGTTTGTAAAATTTGAATATTACTTATTTTGGTACAACCCCAGAGTTGTATACCATATGTCCATACAGGCTTTAGCACTTGCTTATATAAAAGCAGTTTGTTATATATATAAAGCTTGGAATATTTTCCAAGTAACCAATACATTTCTCGATATTTGTTATCTAGTTCTTTGTGTTTTTTCTTAACGTGCGTTTTCCATTTCAGCTTTGTATCAAGTGTCATTCCAAGATACTGAGCCTCGTTTGCAAACGGGATTTGAACCGAGTTTGAAAAGATCGGCAAATTATTTATTTTTTTATAAGTAAAATTTTATTTGGTCTCGTTGAGTGCGATTCGCCAAATCTTTGTCCATTCATTTACTCTATTCAAAGCTTCTTGCATTTTTTCTGTAGTATCTTCGACCGTTTTACCTACTGTCAAGATAGCAGTGTCGTCGGCAAATGTAGCTAGCTCAGTGCCTTCTACTTGCGGTATATCACGAGGGTATAATAGATACAAGACTGGACCAAGAACGCTTCCTTGCGGCACCCCAGCCATTATTTCCTTAAAATCTGAATATTCGTTTCCACATTTGACGCGGAATAGCCTATTCGTAAGGTAGTTCTTCAAAATATTATATAGGTGCTCTGGCAGAACTTGTCGTAATTTAAACTTTAAGCCTTCGTGCCAGACCTTGTCAAAGGCTTGAGAAACGTCAAGGAATACGCTTGAACAAATCTTTTTTTCTTCATGTGATTTTTCGATTACATGTGTTATTCGATGTACTTGTTCAACTGTAGAATGCTTACTTCTAAATCCGAATTGATGATCAGGGATGAGATGCCCTTCTTCTATAACCGGCTGTATTCGCCTAATCAATATTCTCTCGAACACTTTGGATATAATTGGAAGAAGCGAAATCGGTCTATAAGAGGTTTTTTCATTCGGCGGCTTTCCAGGCTTAAGGACCATTATAACTTCGGCGACTTTCCATTGACTGGGAACATATTCTAGTCTAATCGCGGCGTTTATAATGAACAGAAGCTTAATTAGAGCTTTTCTTGGTAGTGCTTTAAGAACCTCTCCCGTAATTAGGTCGTATCCAGGAGCTTTCTTAGGTTTAAGTTTCTTTATTTCTTCCTTAAGTTCGGTAAGCGTTGCATTTCTTATTACGCTATTGTCTATATGCGACGTATTTATATTTTCAATAAGAGCTTGTCCATCAAACGGTTTGAAAGTTTCTTCCAGGTGGGCGGCGAAAACTTGCGCTTTCTCTTTATCATGCCTGGCCCATTCGTCTTGATTTTTCCTAATTGGCGCGGCTTGAATTTGAGGTTTTTTAATACCTTTTATAGCCTTCCAAAGCGAGTAATTAGAATCTTTTTCTGCCGTTAAGCTTTCTAGGTAAGTTTGTATTTCATTATTCTTAAGGTCTTTAATAGATCGTTTAAGTGAGTTGCACAAACGGTTAAGATGTGCTTTATGTTGCGGAGCCCGAGTTTGTTGCCATCTTTTACGCGCTTTTCTCTTCTCCTTAATCATCTCTTTTATTTCCTGCGGATAAATTTTAATGTAACTGGCCGGGGTTCTCTTTAGTTTGGGAGTATTCTTCCACGCGGCATCCTGTAAGATTTCGACGAAGCGATCTACTTCAACTTCAAGTTCATAGGGCGTTTTAAGTGATACGCTCAGCTCAATATTTGCTTCAATATCTTTTTTAAAGCCATCCCAATTAGTTTTCGCGCCAGTTAATCTGGCCGGTCCTACTTTTTTAATCAAAGCTTCGATTATCGTCATAATGATTGGAGAATGATCAGAGGAGAGATCAAAGCTTTCTTCAACTTTTATACAGTTGCTAGATATTCCTTTAACAACAAAGAAATCAATCAGATCTGGTATCTTATTTCTATCAGTTGGCCAATATGTTGGTTTACCCGTCGAGTAAAAATCACAACTGAATTGCATACCCGCATTATAAAGCTTTCTACCTTTCTGAGAGGCGTATCTTGAGCCCCAGAAGGGGTGTTTCGCGTTGAAGTCACCACCAATAATAAAATTTGGTTTAAGGAAGTTGAAGATGTTTGTGAAATCACTTTCTTCAAGTTTACATCGCAGTGGACAATATATAGACGAAATGTTGAAAGCAAAATGTCTATTTCTAACGCGTACCGTGCTTACTTGCATTGCTTCTAATTCAATTTTTATTTCCGCTGAGTGTTCGATATTTTCTTTTATAAACAAAGATGATCCGCCTCTGGCTCTTTCCGATGGGTGAAAGGCGTGATATCCGCTATATCCCCTTATCTTAATATTCGATTGCTTTTTCAGATGAGTTTCACAGACCAAGCATATATCAATATCTTTCTCTCGCATAAATATTTCTAACTCGTCGAGTCTTTGTATGAGCCCGTTAGCGTTCCAAGTAAGAATTTTAAGCGTTTCTTTCATATTCTGGTTGAAGTGCGCGTGTTATGAATGTTGTTTTCTAGTGCAACTAGTCTCTCGAAAATTAGTTTATTTGTTTTGCATTGCTCTTCAAGTTTCGCAAGAATTAGGGAAAAAACATTGGATACATGATCTTCTGAACTACCTCTATCACTATTTTTCAATGTCGCAACTTGAGAAGGAGTTTTTACATTAAAGTTTGGACGGTTTCTTGCTTTGATCTCCCGTGAGTTGTCGGTCGTGTACGTACCCTTAACTGTCTTCGCCGCTTGAGCATAAGACTGCACGCCAATATTCGGAGATTTTGCTTCTGTTACCTTATCTCTATTACTTTCGGATTTTTTATCATTAACCGATCTTAAGTTAATATTGACGGACTTTCTATCTTTCGCTGCTTTTTTCGTAGCTATTTTGGGTCTGTTCTTGATTGGTTTCATATTCGGACGCATCGAATTTTTTAGCGTATCGCGGCGTTTTTGAAGCTCTTTCGTCACTTCGCAACCTCGATAGTTCGCAGGATGTTTTCCTTTGCAATTTATACAAGTGGCTGGGGTTTGCTTGTTTAGGTGACACTCTTCCGAGAGATGTTTACCTGCGCATTTGACGCATCGCGGCTCTTTCTGGCAGTAAGTCTGCGTGTGACTGAAGCCTTGACAGCGCTTACACTGCGGGATCGATCTGGAGGTCTTACGCATGGGTTCGATTTTGACCACGATGTTTAGAATAGTCTTGATACCATATATAATATCTTTATTTTCGTCTTTATCAAAACTAAGCATGAATAGTGGAAGACCGCGCTTTACCAATTTTTCATGATCTCCCTCCAACTGTTGCTTCTCCTTCTTGATAATATTGACGGCATCAAGAATTTTAAAGCCTTTGTCTTGAAGGTCGTGCATTACATCTTCTTTAGTGCACGAGGGGTGGAGTCCCCTTGCTACAACACGCAGTGGTCTTTCTAACTTATTTTCATAAGTATACCACTGAATCTTTTCGGCATTCAATTTTTTAGATACTGATCGGTAACCGTCGGCATCATCGACATTGATTTTCCACGTATTGTTTCGCAGAGATGTCACCTTAAACTTCGAAGCCAGAGTTCCTTTAAGGAGGCAATGCAACTTATTATAGTCCGTAATTCCAACGACGTTTATCGGTGGCGGAGGACGTAATTTTGGTTGTTGTTGCTTTTCTTGCATCTCCTTGCGCTTTTCATCTTTTTGTGGCTCGACTTCAAAGATTTTGGTACCTATGGGTACGGCTCCCACTGTGTTTAAGGTTGAAATCCATGCCATTGAGATTTGCGCCAGACACAATCTCCGCAAGGGGATCAAAGGCGCTAGAATACATATCTTCTCAGATGGCCAAGTAGCACTTATGGCACTGTCGTCCAACCAAATGGACTCCAGAACCATGAAATGCTGCTACGATGCATTACAAGACCTTGCCAAATACAACAGGGTAAAACTCGGTTGGGTACCTGGACACCAAGAGATTGTGGGCAAAGAATCTGCAGATGAGCTTGCTAGGGCTGGCTCAGAATCTGTGTTCATAGGTCCTGAACCTTATTGTGGTGTTAATTGGGCGACAGCTACAACGCTGATTAACGAATGGGAAAACAAACTTCGTCTAGATCACTGAACTAGTGGGCCAGGTCTAAGACAATCCAAACGATTAATCAAGCCTTACTCATATAAGGAAATCCTTAACTTAGATAGGGAAAGCATTAAGAAGCTTGTGAGCTTTCTTACTGGCCATTGCGGCTTGAGATACCACCTTAACAAGATGAACCTGTGCCAAGAGAAGGACTGTCGGTTCTGTTTAGAAGAGGATGAAACTTCCGAACAGATTCTTTGTGAATGCCCGGCACTACACTGGTTAAGGAAACGTGTTCTCCAGAAGGAGATACTTACTTCAGTGGAACTGAAATGCTCCGCTTCTAAAGACATACTCATTTTCATAAGGGAGGTAATACGTCTGTTAGATTAACTCCAACCCTCCGATACAATAGATCTTCCAGGTCGCAGTGTCGTTGCCACGCGGGCATGGGTTGTACAAGAGGAAAAAAAAAAAAAAAAAATGGGTCGGTAGTTAGAAGGGGAGCTTTTATCGCCTTTTTTAGGAATTGGCTGAACATGCACGAGTTTCCACTTATCCGGAAAAGTGCCTGTAGAGTAGGATAAGTAGAAAATCTTGCGTAGCGGTTTAGCCAGGGTAGAAGAACACCTCTTCAAAACAAGGGGCGGAATTCCAATCATTTGCATTTGTTATACCTGGAATTTTCCCCATTGACATCTACACAGATGAAATACTTAGAATATATAACAGAAGAGCACTGAGTCAACACGACGCCACTGGTATCAAAATGATAAAAATTGAAGAAAGGGCAGCGTCAATGTCTATGTGGCAAGCTCATTGGGCTAATACAACAAAAGGCAGAAGGACATACAAACTGATACCGACAATCTAAGACTAGATAAGTCGAAAGCGTGAAGACTGCAACTGCCATCTTACGCAGTTCTTTTCTGGTCACGGCACGGCGGTTACTGCAAGTATCTCCATGAGATTTGGACACGACAGCTCACCATTCTGCCCGGAATGCCCAGATGAAGATCGAGATACGGAGCACGCAGTATTTTATTGCCCACATTTCACGGCATGGAGAATTCCTCTGCCTAGTCCGTCGTTACTCCTCAACTATATGTTACGGTCGGAAGAGATTTGGATGGCAATATGTCCTTTTGTCACAACTTTTCAAACAGAGAAAAAAAAACTAAGAAGAGCAACAAAAGCAGCGGAAGCAGCTGACATAAGAAGCATAGCATGAACTGCTAACCAGCCCCGCGAAGTAATACCAAACGTCAATCCCGCGGGGAGAGTAGTAGAAGTGTGCAGGATGTGGATTAGTACGTAGGCGCATTCATGGCATCAATCTTAAATTCAAAAGGAAGTTATATTTTCGGTGGAATTTTCTACAACAGATTACACAAACTGTTCCGAAATAAAAATCAAAAAAAAAAAAACTTAATCTTTTAGATTCACACTTAAAGTTATTTTTAGATTAACACTCAATCTCAAATAAAAATCTCTGCTAAGTGCTTTAATAACAAAACACTCCAATCCAAAAAAAAAAGCCAAGACAGATTAAAAAATAAATAAATACTCGCAAATTTTATTCAGAAGATAAGCAAATAGATTAACAGTCAGAGTAACCTAAATATGTAGTTGAAACAGAAAGCACAACTAAGTCAAGTGCGTATCTGTGAGAGCTTGACAACATTTTCCTTTTTTGCAAATTTCCGGAATATACACGAGTATGCATTGTATAGTAACACATGTTTTACATTCTACAACATACTTAGCAAGGAAATCGACAAAAGAGAGAACAATAAATCAGACAAAAGGTATTAAGGACTGCCAGTGAAATACGACAAAAAAAGAAGAAGAAAATGACGTGAAAAAAGATACAAACAAAGCACAACAAGTAACAATAATCCCAAATCAATAAAGAAGAGTCTGGCACTCGCAGAATATGGGTCATTGGCAGTTTCCTCTGTTTTGTTCAAAGTATTTGCTTACAAGCTTAAAAGAAGATAGATCTGGGTAAAGGTGAAATATCTGGCGGGCACTAATGGGGTTCATTGTCAGAGCTGTTTTCGCTACTGACAGATGGATGTATTGTTGGACAGGTGAGTGAGACACAGGGGTAGACAATGTTTTCCTCTTGACGAACCGCAAACAGTACTGCATTCAGCTGGTAATTTGAAACAATGAGTCGGTTGTGTCGCTTAGGTTTGATGAAACATAACAAATTGGTTTCGAAAAAGACCCGGAATTGTTATCTATTTGAAGAAAACACGAGGAGAGGGAAGTTACTGCATGAGAGAAAGGAGAGTGCAGTTCTTATGGACTCACGAAAATAAGGAAATACTCGTACACCCATATATGCCTTTTGGGGTGGCAAAACGTGGTGCCAAAGAATGTTGAATCCATGTGGCCTACTAACTCTGGTGACACCGAAGTTCTCTTCTCTGAAATGAGAGCATTGTCCGAACAAATAAAGAATAACAGAGATGAATGGAGAAACACTATACTTCTTGTGCATTTCACTGCTTTTCTTGAACAAAAAAAACTTTCTCATTCTTTCTGTCAGTTCGTGTGATTCTCCGGAGACAAAATTCCACAGGAGCCTTCAGTCACAACTATTAAAGATCCGATATTGGTTTAAAATTGATGATGATTTTCAATACTACGTCAGGGTATTGAAAAATAGATGGTGGCGGATGAACCCTTAATGGGCCAACGGCAGCGCTCATACTCCCGAAATGGGTTACTGACATCGGTGTATCCGGCCCCTCGTCCTAGGGGTTGCAAAAAAAGGATCTGGTCCTCCAGGTTGGGGGTTGTGCCGTCGGGTTAACTTCCCTACCACGTAAAAAACTTTCGGTTACGAAGCAACCAACAGCCTCGGATACGGATGATTCTTCTGTTGACGTCCCAAGCAAACGTAAAGAGGACAACGATCTTCGTGTCTGCACATGGAATGTTAGGTCCCTCTACAAACCACGTGCAGCCGAACAACTTACGGAGGCCCTAGAGTGTCTCAAAGCAGACATTACCGCCATCCAAGAAGTGCGATGGGATGGACCGGGCAAAAGGAGTATGAAAAATTGCGACATCTACAACGGAGATTGTTACAGACAACAAGGACAGCGTCTATTCGGGTGCGGATTTGTCATTGGAGGCAGCAAGAAGTCTTGAGTTTCCGGCATGTGAACGAGCGCCTTATGACTATCACTATCAAAGCTAAATTTGCCAACATAAGCCTAATATGCGTTGACGCCCCTCACGAGGAGAAGGACGACGCGACCAAGGATCACTTCTACCAGCTCTTGGACAAGACGTATGAGCAATGCCCTTGCCACGACGTTAAAATTATCCTAAGTGATTTTAACGCAAAGCTAGGAAGAGAAGACGTCTTTAGTAGCGTGGTCGGAAAGCACAGCCTGCACGACATCACATCCGGCAACGGACTCAGGCTCGGGGCGAAACTTTGTCGTAGCTAGTACGCGTTTCCCACGTCTCGACATTCACAAAGGAACATGGCTCTCCTTTGATCCAAAAACTGTCAATCAAATCGATTACATTGCGATCGACGCGAGGCACTCTTCCAGTGTTCTGGGTTCCCGGATTTTCCGAGGAGCCAACGTGGACTCGGATCACTACCTAGTTGTAGCCAAGGTACGGATGCGGATATCCAGAACGAAGCGAAATCAACGAAATACTGTGAGGAAATTTGACGTCGAGCGGCTACAATCGCAAGAGACCGCCAGAGCCTTTGCCGATCGAGTTTCTCTTCATCTTAATCTAAGTCCTATGCCGCCAGCAGCAAATGCGGAAGACCAGTGGCTGCGTTGCCAACAAGCTTCTTTCGGCCACCACAACGAAACCCCTAGTTTGATGAGGAATGCCTTAAAGCACATGTAGCTAAACAAGACGCGTACAAAGCGGCGCTGCATAGAAGGACTAGAGCTGCTTACGAGCTATACGTGCGCAGGAGAAAAGAGGAACATCGACTTCTCAGAAAGAAGAAAAAGGAGCATGAGAAGCGCTCGATCGAGGAGATTGAGAGACTTTATTGCAGGAATGATGTTCGAAAATTTTACCAAAAGGTAAAAAGAACATGCCAGGGTTTCAAAGCCAGAACAGAAGCATGCAGGGACGAAAATGGACACATAGTAGTAGAATCGCAGTCGGTGCTGAGGATATGGAAGGAACACTTCTGCGGACTGTTAAGCGGCGATGATGACCAATATTCCGCTGTCAGGCGGAACGAGCCATTCAACAGTGACGATGACAGTCAAGATTCCCGTCAACCCGATCAGAATGAAGTGAGGATAGCGATATCTAAACTCAAATCCAACAAAGCTGCTGGAGCCGACGGCCTTACCGCTGAACTTTTCAAGGAAGGAGGAGATGAGTTGGTAAGGAGCATGCACCAGCTCATCTGTAAAATCTGGTCGGACGAAAGTATGCCCGATGAATGGAACCTCAGCATCATTTGCCCGATCCTGAAGAAAGGTGACCCTCTGAACTGCGCCAATTACAGAGGTATAAGTCTCCTCAACATCGCATATAAGATCCTGTCTGCCGTATTATGTCAACGCCTAAAACCGATCGTCAACAACCTGATAGGTCCTTATCAGTGCGGTTCTAGGCCGGGAAAGTCCACCATTGACCAAATATTCACACTACGGCAGATCTTGGAAAAGACCCATGAATATAAAATCGATACACACCACCTCTTCATCGATTTCAAAGTTGCCTATGATAGCGTGTATAGAGACGAGTTACACAGAGCCATGTTTAGTCTTGGTATCCCTGCCAAGCTCGTCCGTTTGTGCAGAACGACGATGTAGAACTCTCGCTGCTCAATCAAAGTCGGTAAGAACATCACCGAACCGTTCGATGTCAGGAAAGGTCTTAGACAAGGTGACGCGCTATCATGCGATCTCTTTAACATAGTACTTGTGAGAATTGTACGAAACTCACAAGCCAACACCGGAGGTACAATCTTTTACAAGTCTGTACAACTACTCGCTTATGCCGATGACATTGACATAATCGGAAGAACTTAGCGGGCCGTCAATGGGGCATTTACGAGTATTGAGATCGAGGCAGCAAAGAAAGGTCTAACGGTCAATGAAAGCAAAACAAAATATATGCTGTCTATAAAAAAGGACACCCAACATCGACGTCTTGGACAGAACGCCACAATAGACAGATATAATTTTGAGGTAGTAAAGGATTTTGTCTACCTAGGCTGTATGGTGAACCCCGCAAATGACATCAGTAGGGAGATCACACGAAGAATTACTCTTGCCAATCGTTGTTTCTATGGGCTAAGACGGCAATTGAGTAGCAAAGCCCTATCTCGAACTACTAAGGTAACTCTTTATAAGACTCTAATCATCCCAGTCCTGGTGTATGGCGCAGAGGCATGGGCTTTGACAAAACCGGATTAGGATGCCCTTGGTTATTTCGAGAGAAAAGTTCTTCGAGCGATCTTTGGTCCCGTCTGCATAGACGGTGAGTGAAGGAGAAGGTACAATGCCGAATTATACAGCCTGTATAAGGACATCGTCTTAGCCAGAAGAGTTCACATACAGCGACTAAGATGGCTGGGTCATTTAGAGCGGATGGAGCCCAACGTTCCCGCTAAGAAAGTCTTCGAATCCACCCCGGACGGACGGCGCAGTAGAGGACGACCTCGCGGTAGGTGGCGCAAATAAGTGGAGGGGGACCTCAACCAACTTGACCAACTTGGCGTGCGCAACTGGAGGCAGCTGGCTCGTAACCGCGCTGGCTGGAGAGGTTTGTTGGTTGATGCCTACGTCCACCCCGGACCGTAGCGCCATCTAAGTAAGTAAGTAAGTGGGCTCCTAAGTGTAGTCTTCTGCGAGCGGAGAAGGCCTGGCACATACAATGTATATATATTATAACAGTTTGAGAACAATTTTCTCAATACACCAAAGAAACGTACAAAACAATTTTCTCACGAATTATTCACCATAAAATATTTTTGATAAAATTTTAAATTTTTTATCTACTCCTAGAGCTGAGTAATTTTTGATTGAAGTGATGACAGTGATTAGTCAGAGTAGATACACCTAATATTTTATTCTTATGCAATAGATAAAACTTAAAACGTTATTTGATCATAAAAGAAGATATGATGACTTAATTCTTCCGACGTTAGGTGAGACATGGTAAACACAGTAGAATAAGCATCTCCCAATAAATGGTGCTTCGGATAAATATTGATTTAGCATGTGATCACCTTACGTATTCGTACTGTATCGGCTAGCACAAAAAGAAGAGGAAATGTCTTTAAATACAGTTGTGTTCGGGCAGAAAGTGCATCTATAGAAGCGAAGTTAAACGATAGAGCCAGTGACCAAATGGATAGAAACGCTAAGAAAATAGTAGAACTTTAAAAAAGATAAATGTGTGTTTTATGATCTTAAAATCAATGAAATTGTGCTTAAATCAGAGCTGGAGATGGCTCTGTAGGTAACCTGGCGGTTCAGAAAGATCTCAATTAGCACTAGCGATGCGCCGTTTTGTTCCCACAAAGTAGTGCATACCAGTTTGTCTGAGTCTTATTAGCTGTGAAAGGATGATGAGCTTAGAACCATCCCATGGAGTTCAGAAAAAGGGTTAGATCTCCAATTCTTTTGTCAGCTATCTCTTTCGAATCCTTGAAGAAGGGTTTACCAAGAGTGTGTTGTCTGGTCCTCGCTAGAGCCAGCGACTCTGGCCCCCTTGGCATCTTCAAAAGGAGTGATAAATTACGGCTTCAGCTCTATCACTCTAAAAATCTATAACTGCGATGAGAAAGAGCCCAAGAGAGTCCCTCCCAAATTGGACGGAAACCGCTCTTCTCAAACTGGACGGTCCCCCTTCTCCCTCACCATCTATCCGTGGGTCCGACTTCGGTTTAACGGACACGGAGATGGACAGTGATCCTAATGGCCTTTCTCTTGAGGATGACCTCCTATCATCAGATTCAGAGGACGGCAACAATACCGTGATAATGGTATCTGAACAGAGAAGTAGCTCCAATGCTGCGGATCCTTCAGATTAACCTGCATCACTCCATCTCGACTTCCCTTATTCCGGCTTACTAAAAACAGGGAAGACTTAGTCTTGATCCAGGCACCATGGCTTGTTGGAAACCGGGTTTGTGGCTTCAAGAATCCCAACTACAAACTAATATACGCAAGGATGGAAGGTAAACCGAGATCTTGTATCCTTGCGAAGACCCACCTAAACATCTTTTTACTCTCTAATTTCAGCAGTCAAGACATAGTCGCTACCAACCTGGAATTGCATTCAAAAAATTACTGCCTGGTTTCGGCCTATTTGGGTCACGATTAAGTGGGCCCACTCCCCCCGGTCATCTTGGGGAGCTTGATTGCGAAAGCGGAGAGCCTTAAGACTGGTCTCATCATTGGCTGTGATGCGACATCCGACATAAATGAAAGAAGTGAGCAACTTTTTGATTTTATCCTCAGTACTAATCTCCTAATTTGTAACCGAGGGTCTAAACCGACCTTTATTACTCGTAACCGACAAGAAGTCCTGGGCATTACCCTTGTCTCTGATCATATATATAACCTGGTAAAGAACTGGAGAGTCTCCGAAGAGCACTCTTTCTCGGGCCATCGCTACCTCCCATTCAGTCTTGACGACCATCTGCCTCATCAGAAAGTTTTTAGAAATTATAAAAAAACTAATTGGTCTCTATACAGGAAGCGCTTATTGACGCTTATTCCCTCCCTTTTGCCTACTGAACCTACTAGTACGGATGATCTTGACAGGTTGGTCAACACCTTAACATCGGCACTTACCGGTGCCTTGTCTGTGGCGTGCCCTAACCGCACTCCTCGAGGTAAGAAGAAACCACCTTGGTGGAATGCAAATCTTAGTACTCTTAGGAAAGACAGCAGACTCCTCTTTAATATTGCTAAAAGCTCTCGCGAGACGGCCGATTGGGACACCAAGAAACTGTTTCTCAGGAAATATAAAATCTCACTGAGGAAAGAGCAACGACGCTCCTGGAGACTTTTCTGCAACGGTATTGAAGAATCCTCGGAAGCCTCTAGGTTGCGGAAAATCCTCTCAAAAAGCCCTTCAACACCTACAAGCTACCTCTTACATCCAGATGGTCACTGGACCACTTCTGCTAAGGAATCCATTGACATCTTACTGGATACTCACTTCCCTGGTAGCTCCCCTGTTGCTGTTTCATTATCGGGTATTACCCGTACTTGCTCTCTACCGTGCAGCAACTCCCTGGTTATATTAACTACAGAAAAGATCCGCTGGGCCATGCGCAGCTTCAAGCCCTTCAATTCCCCAGGACCTGACGGCATTATTTCTGGTGAATTTCAAAAATGTGACATTTTGCTTCCATGGCTCAAGGTCATATTATCGAGCTGTCTTAATCTGGTCTACATTCCCAAGACGTGGACCGAGGTTGAAGTTGTCTTCATTCCTAAGGCAGGTAAGAGCTCGCATGTGGAACCAAAGGATCTCCGACCTATCAGTCTATTGTCCTTTCTACTGAAAACGTTGGAAAGGCTGATTGATATTCACCTCCGTCAGAGCATTAGCCCGTCTTTGCTCTCGCCGTCCCAACATGCGTACTGCAAAGGCAAATCCGTTGAGACAGCCTTACACTCGCTTGTGCGCATCATTGAAAAATCTCTGAGCATTAAAGAATATACCATGGTGGCTTTCCTTGACATTGAGGGAGCTTTTAACAATGTCAAACCAAAGACAATCCCAGACGCACTTGCAAATCTGAAAGTGGATACTTCGCTCAGAGTATTGATCAATCAATTCCTAACGCGCAGGATTATCAACATACAGCTGGGTGGAGCATCGGCCAGAAGACTTGCCTGTTGCGAACACCCCAAGGTGGAGTTTTGTCCCCCCCCCTCCTGTGGATTCTTGTAGTGAATGAGCTACTAGTGGACCTGGACAGGTCAGGCTGGAGAGTGATTGCCTATGCTGATGACATTGCGATTGCTGCGTCTGGCAAGCACCCAGACACTCTCAAGGCAATCCTCCAATATGCTCTCTCTCGGCTCACTAGGTGGGCCTCCTCGTAGATCCTCCTATGATAAATGGCACCAGTCTCACCTTCACTGTTAATGCAAAATACCTGGGTGTTATTCTGGACAGAAAACTGAACTGGAAAGCCAATCTACTACAACGCGTAAGGAAAGCCAATGTAGCTCTCTATTCCTGTAAAAAGGCTATAGGTAGGAGCTGGGGTATGAAACCTGAAATCACTCGCTGGCTTTAGGTGTCTGTTGTCAGGCCTATACTACTCTATGGCGTGATCGTTTGGTGGCCTGCTCTTGACAGGGTTGTTCACCTCTCTCAGGTAGCTAAAGTGCAAAGATTCGCTTGCATGTGCATCAGTGGTGCACTAAGAACTACCCCCTCTGCGGCACTGAAAATTATGTTCAACCTGTTACCCCTGGATATCCTCGGCAGACAGACTGCTGCCAGTGCGGCTATTTGTCTTAAAGCCTCCTCTCAGTGGTCTAGTTATCACATTGGCCACTCCTCGATCCTTGATCTTCTCAACTTCACACATGAAAACATGGACTACACCCCACCGAAACTGAGATTTGACCGACACTTCCGTACGAGTATCCCTGAACGGGATGATGATAGAAATTCGGTGCACTTCTACACAGATGGCTCTAAGACCGAAGGTGGGGTGGGCTGTGGTGTTTTCTCCGATAAGCTCAACCTGAGCATCTCGTTCCGCCTCCCTGATCATTGTAGCGTTTTTCAGGCGGAAATCATGGCGATTAAGGAAGCCCTGTCTTGGTTGAAATGTAATGTATTATCTGTCAGCGATATTAGCATTTTCACTGACAGTCAAGCGGCTATCAAGTCCCTGGAATCGTGCTCTTTTACTTCAAAAGCCGTCTTATACTGCCGTTTGTCTCTTACAGAGATGACAGAGCAGTTCAACATTCACCTATGCTGGGTGCCAGGTCACAGAGACATTCCAGGAAACTGTAGGGCGGACGAACTCGCTAGACAGGGTACTACTCTAAGGATTCTGCCAGATAGGCAAGCCCTTGGTAAACCCCTCGCTACATGTAAGCATCTACTGAAGCTGAACGCTATTAGCAAGACCAACCTTAGGTGGGATATTGGCTCAACGTGTCACATTTCGAAGCAGATCTGGCCTAAGCTGGACCAGAAACGTAGTGCCGAGTTGGTTAAACTAAAGCGATTTCAGATCAGCTGCGTTATCGGTGTCATCACCGGACACTGTCTAATCGGCCAACATGCCAAAAGACTTGGCCTCTTTTCCAATGACTTCTGCAGGAGCTGTAGGGACGAGGAGGAGGAGGAAACCATTCTTCACTTCCTATGCACATGTCCTGCTCTATCACACAAAAGAATGCTCCATCTAGGAGCTCCCTTCCTTGACGACCTCAGCGATTTGGCGTCCTTAGACGTCATGAACATCCATCGCTTCATCAAAAGCTCCGGTTGGTTTTATTAGTCCCTGAGTGGTCTAATGGTGTGATCCTTGGCATCACAATGGACCTTTACTGGTCTAAGTGTGTCTGCATCGTGGTGCAGACAGCCAATCTAACCTAACCTAACCTAGGGCCGGACATCTGCAAAGGAAGTGCAGCTTCTACAGAAGGTATTGCGGGCGATACCAGGCTTGACCGCATGGTCCCTAACTGGCCAGTGGCCTGTTATAATAGCCACAACCCTGGCAATATCTGGTCTTGATTTCCCTAGTAACTCGTTTGACTTAGGTTTGTTGAAACTGGCCCATGTCTTTGTTTATATAGCATAACTAGTAAGACCCGCGATTGGCTACGGTACCTAGCGTAATATCGAATCTTTTTGCTAGAGAGCCGTCACTTCCTACCCTCGCCAGGCCCGCACGCCGGCACGCTCAGTACCCTCATAGTTACTGTGCACTGTGACCCAGATGAGAGTGATACTTGAGTGGATACTAGGTTGGTTGATTTTAAACCGGCATTGCTCTACCAGTTTCGTAGATGTGGTAGCCACATCAATGAGCTTAATAGCTCAATAGCGATACTGTGGTTAGATGTTGGGAGGTTATCGCGAGAAGCTCTGCCTGAAAAACGCTAGCAGAGTCTGGGAGACGAAACGAGTTGGCCAGATAAGATGCCTGCGCCCACTCCGCATTCCATCTCGAACCGTCCGAGAATATACCAATATCATAATCATTGATAACGTTTCCGTTCTTCCATTCTTCTCTGGCAGGGAATTTCGTTACGCCGTGGCGTAAGTGGTTAGTGTGTCGGATCACTGCGCGTGAGGTTCCGAGTTCGGAGTTTTTTTCACGGTCCCACCTCTCGCGAGCGTCTGACAAACATCCAAGAGTATTGTTGTCACGAAAAAGCTTCTCAAATCGCCGTTCGAATACGGCACTAAACTGTAGGTCCCTTCCATTTGTGTGAAAAATATAACGCACACAACAGTGATTATGGCTCTGACTCAGATTCCCTGAGCCCGACTGCGCTGTATATAGCTGTGAAGTTCAGTGAAGATCAGGTGCAGGATCACACTTAGAGCATCTGTTGGACAAGACCTCAATGCTCCTGTGTACTTTTTTGATCTTGGCGATATTGTACTTTTTGCTCAAGGCAAGCCATCAAACGATGGCGCTTACTCTGAGACAGGTGTGGGCGCAGTGATTAGTGTGTCGGACCTCTGCGATTCAATATTCGAATCCCAGAAAACACCAACAAGTTTTTTTTTTTTCACGGTCCCACCTCTCGGGAACGTCTGACAAACATCCGAGAATATTGTTGTCACGAAAAAGCTTTTCGAAAAATTGCCTTTCGGATACGGCACAAAACTGTAAGTCCATTCGTGCGAAAAGTAAAACCCACACAACACGAGTGGTTACGAGAAGCTAGGCCTAGGCCCTCCATGGGCTGTTGCGCAAAATATGTTCAAAGCAAATTGTACAAAGCTTCACCGAAAATCTCGATAGATCTTCTACACCCACTTATAAAACGAACTTAGGAAGCTGAGATCTTCCCTGACAAGTGGCAGAAGGGAATGATTATCGAGCTTTCAAAGAGAAGTAACTAAACTGAGCATGAGAATTTGGGCTGTATTTTCGTGCTTACAGCAATAGCCAAGATTACTCTCAAACGTGTTAAATACGAGTAACATCTGCAGAGCACCATTGACAATGAACAACCTTGTTTCCGATCCGGGTCATCCTGCGCCGACCATACCAACACTCTACGGACTATAATCAAGCAATGCATTGAGCACAGGTCAACGCTACACCTGCTTTTCATTGACTTCGAAAAAGTTATCGATAGTGTGAACAGTGAGAACATTTGGTATGCCTTGTGCAGGAGAGGTATCCCAAAACAACTTGTGGCTATTATCAAAAAGTAAGCTATGAAGGTGATAAATGTCGCGTGCTGCATAGGAGTAGGTTGTCAGAGGAATTTTAGATTTAAAGATTTAAGGTCCGACAAGGCTGTATACTGTCGGCACTACTATTTCTAGTGGCTATCAGTGACGTGCATTGACGGTGGAATCTAATAGAGTCGTACGTCCTACTATTAACATCTCACCTACGTCGATGCCTACGATCGCATCGCATATTGGGCCTGCACCAAATGACCATCAGTTTGGCGAGACAGACAAACATGGTGGGTTAAAGATTAACTCCACCAAAACTAAGATTTTCAACCTTAATTACGCCTCAACTTCACTAGTAACCACTGCTAATCAACAAAGTAAACGACATTCAATACCTGGGTAGTTGTATCTCCTTGGAAAGGAGTGGCACTGAATTAGATGTATCCAACTTCATCGAAGGCCGATTTTGGTAGGTTATCGAAAATCTGGAAAAGCTTAAGCACCAAGTTTCGTATTTTCCGTTCAAGCATGGAGTACTACTTTGTGGGTGCATTACTTTTAAGGTGAATACTTTTATCACAAGAAAGCTGCAAGCTTTTGTTAATCGATGTCTCAGAAACATATTGTGCGTATTCTGGCCAAGAATGAAGAGAAAGTGGCAATGGATTGGTCACACTCTTCAAAAGGGCAACAATTGCATAGCAAGTCAGGCTCCTTTGCAGGAGAGGAGGAATCCGAGGAAAACCAACTGGGTTCGGTTTAGGGAAGAGCTAGACAGATTTGTCAAAACTCCAATTAAACTCAGAACGAAACGAAAGGTTGAGGATGCTGTTCAAAACCTGACTAGTGTCCTTACCAGCTGTTTTGAACTGACGTGCCCATTGACAAAAACCCCTTGTAGAACTCCGATTCCCTGGTGGAGCCCAGAACTGCAGCGACATAGGAAAGAATCCAGAAAACTTCTAAATAGGTCACTCAAGACAAATTTAGAAGGTGACTGGGATCTTTTTAGATCGAAGCAAAAAGACTATAAGAAGTTAATTCGGTTGTCGAAAAGTGCTTCGTATAGAGATTTTTGTGAAAAGATCGAGACACTCGGTGAAACCAGCAGGTTGGTTAAGGTTCTCAAAAGGGGCAAGCCGACCAGACCGGAGTCACTGAGAAAGTCTGATGGCAAGTTTACTGAGACGAAAGCGAAAACTTTTAGTCTTCTGCTGGAGACTCACTTTCCTGGCAATCAGATAACCACTAGGTCGGAGCTTGGTCCGCTTACCCAGGCTGAGCTTGATCTAAGTCAGAAAACTCGGCGCAGCTGGTATATTGCATCAGCCGTGGTAACAGATTAGGCCATCAAATATGCTGTGGCATCTTTTGATGGTTTCAAATCGCCTGGCACCGATGGAATATATCCAGCTATGCTGCAACAGGGTATAGATCAGCTATTGCCAACTCTGAAAAGAATTTTCACCGCTGGCTTGGCGCTGGCATTCCTACACCTTGGCGGACAGTCAGAGTAGCTTTAATACCGAAAATTGGTAAGGAAGACTATTCGCTCCCCAAGAGTTTCAGACCTATAAGTTTGACATCCTTCTTACTGAAAAGTATGGAGAGACTGGTAGAATTTCACGTGCGCAAAGTTGCTTTGAGGCTGCATCCACTATCGGAGATGCAGCATGCCTATCAGCATGGGAAATCCTGTGAGACCGCACTTCAAAATCTAGTGGCCAGAATTGAATGCGCGCTTGATAGGAAAGAATACGCGATGGGTATCTTCATCGAAATTGAGGGTGCTTTTGACAATGCGACTTTTGACTGCATGTGCGAC
Organism: Brachypalpus laphriformis; assembly: GCA_945910035.1. Classification (NCBI taxonomy): domain Eukaryota; kingdom Metazoa; phylum Arthropoda; class Insecta; order Diptera; family Syrphidae; genus Brachypalpus; species Brachypalpus laphriformis. Next base: position 290,586,334 of record OX246753.1, on the reverse strand, counting down.
TCTGCTAGACAACACGGGGTAGATGACACATTAGTGTTGTGGATTAAAGCAATGCTAATGAATAGAACTTTGGTAGTGGATGCGGATTGTGGCCAATATGTTATGACAGGGGTAAACAGGGGCTGTCCGCAAGGTGGCGTTCTGTCTCCATTGTTATGGTGCATGGTGGTCGACTCTCTGTTGAACACTCTAAATAGTTCTAACGTCTACGCTCAGACATATGCGGATGTTTTCGCCCTACTTTCTGTCGGGCCATGCCGTCTGATGCAATGACACCAGAACTCCAGCTGATGCGCAAATTCAGAGTTGACTTTCCTTGTGTCCAGGACTGGCCTCGGCCAGAGTCTGAGCCGGGAATGGAATGTAGTCGTATTTTCACGGATGGTTCCAAAACCAATCAAGGGTCTGGCGCTGGTGTCTTCGTGGAAGTCGACAACATTAGACTTCACTTTTCGTTAGGCAAATATGCGTCTGTTTTCCAAGGGGAAACTTATGCAATCCTAATGGCCATGTACTATGTTATGAAGAACAGGTGGAAGGGACGTAGCATCTGTGTCTGTAGTGACAGTCAGGCTGCGCTTAAGGCCTTGCTTAACCCTTTAACCACTTCCAAAATAGTTCGTGAAACCAAAAACTCTTTGAACTCGGTCGCAAGGCTGAATTCTCTGTCTGTTATCTGGGTCCCAGGTCACACTGGCATCTTGGGGAACGAGATCTCCGATGAGATTGCTAGACAAGGCTCAGAGGAGGGTTTCTCAGGTCCCGAACCCGCGTTGGGTCTCCCTTTCATTGACGATTGGGTCTCTCACGAACACAATTGTGTGTGGCATGACTCTCCGGGATGCAGGTTGACTAAACGCTTGCTCCCGGACGTCTGTAAGAAATCAGCGGCATTCTTGCTGTCTCTCAGCAGAAAAGACTGTAGACAACTTTTTTTCTTTTTTTTTTAACAGGTGTGTGGCCACGTCCAAATGGCGTGTCGACCAAGGAGATCTATTGTGCCATGTAGACAACTTATTGGCGTCTTGACAGGCCACTTTGCACCTTAACGTGTTAGGCTTAAGTGACACTACAATCTGCGATGCTTGTGGAGAGAGCGACGACACTGTGGAACATTATCTCTGTGAGTGTCCGGCCTTTGCTCGTATCAGGTGGCAGATCTTCGGTGCGGATGTGGTGAGTGCTGGTACTGTAAGCTCCTCATCACTGAAGTGCTTGCTTGGCTTTCTTAGAAAGACAAGGAAATTCCAATAAAATGGGTAAATCAGGGTTTGCTCTTTGGTAGTACAATGGAGCAGTTGCGTCTGAGTGCTCCAGTTGAGCGTTTCCTATCCCGACAAAAGAAAAAAGAAAAAAAAGTCAGGCTATGCAATGGAATCCGCTTACCTAAGAAGAAAGAACAGCTGGTCGCTCTAGAGGTACTTTGCGGAATATGGTTGTTAAGGAAGCACGACAGTTGGATAAAAGCTGGAGAGAATTGAAGTACATCGCCAGAAACCGAACAAGATGTGATAAATGCCTCAGGACACAGTACCTAAGCAAATAGTAAGTTTGTGCAATATTCTCCTCGACTGGTGCGATTGCTGTTCAGTTGTTGAGCTCTGTTGAGGTCTTTGGGTTTTCACGCACGCTTTGGGCAATAGCAGTAGTTCTTTTGTCTGTGCACACCAGACGAGCAAGCGGATAGCTTTTATAATCCACAAGCATGCTAATTTCATGAACTAAATTCGCTTACACCAGGCGCTGAAAAATTATTTTCAAATTTCGCAGTTTCTGCAACACAGTACTCACTTTGGAAATAATTTCTTCATTTTTCCCAGCGTTGTTCAAGCGTAAAGAGATCAATTTCTTATAGCAGAGGTTTAACACTATACATGTATCTGTCGATATTTCAAGCGCGTCAGTGTTGCCAGTGTTGATATAACACGCATTTCAAAAGAAACCGAAAAACATGCAAATTTTCCTTAAGAGAATTTACTACAAGTATTCCATTTGTGCAAGTTTATCAACGAAATTTGAAATTGAAACTGATTGTTCATACAGAAAACATGCCATGCGTTAATAATGCATAGAAGGGGAGATATGAGAACCACCTAGGCGTACTGATAGCATGCAAATACTACGAAGGAAGTTATGCGAAACACATTCCGTCCAATAAAAATGCGTGCAAAAAACAGGTCTGTGTTTATATTCATTACAAAGAAAACCAATCGAAGTGACTTCGGAGAAAGGGAAAGCAATGAGGCGAAAGATTTTTCAGATATTTCTGAAGTGATTCATTTCAAAATCCCTCACACCGCCACTTTGCATGGCCACTTTCTTCTCAGACTAAATTCTCAGCCTAGCAGATAGTAAAACGATTAATTTACAGAATGTTGCAATAAAAACGAATCAAAATTTAGGGGCAAAACTGAATTTGGAACCCACCTTCGGAATGATACCATTTCACTTGCACACTCAGTTGCCAACGTTATTTGTCAACGCAAACTTTTTTTATTCGAAAAAAAGTGCACTTTCAGCGAAACGGATGCATTGCATTTCACACTCGATTTATACTATCGCATCGAAATTAAATTCCATTTTCAATGCCTCACTATTTACAACAACAAAAGCACTAACTAGCGATTATATCACATCATTTCGCGGTGATTAATTATCAAAAAAAAATAAAAACTCAAACGTAACCACACAGACGACAACCAACGACGATGACACTCCTCGGGGATCAGAAGCGCAAGCAGTTTGAATGTAACCAAAGGAAGTGTTCTCTGTTTACTGACGGATACACCTCAAGCACTTGTACTGTTGCTATAATTACTCTCTCTCTAGCTATCTTGAGACTAATTGTTTATAAAACGGTACACTCGCGTCTTTATTGGAAATTGATGAGCGAATGAGAGATTCGCTAGTTGCGAGTAAAGTATCTGAATCACTAGCGCTACTGTTGGCAAAATGGTTCTGGCCGCCATACTAGAGAGACGACACCTCAGCCATGTCATGTCGGGGACGGTGACGAGGAGAAGGAAGCCCTTCTAGTGACGATTTGTTTAAATAGAACCTGAGGGTTGATTAGATTGCTCATATTTTATGTCGGTTTCTGTTTTCAGTTTTTACGTGAGAAAAAGCGAAGCAATATAGTACACTTATTTACGTACTGCGGGGCAAATTGGTTTCTTATTTATACCTACTTATGCGTTAGACAAAGTTGTGTATTTTTTTCGAATTTTAAAAATAGATTTTTGTTTTTAATTAGACTATGCCTTGAGACACCTGCTAGTGCATATTTCGCACGCGCCACTGTGGATTTCGGTACTGTAGGCTGGCATAAATGTTCAGAGATGGGGCGATGCTGGTGGTAAGGAGGCTGGGAATTGGCAGAATCTAGAAATTCCTAAAGATACGTGTATGTACACTATTGGATTGAGGTTTGCTTTATAGATACAGAGATCTCGATGCAATGTGGGATACTTGGCATTCTTTGATTGATTTTATCACATATTTTGCTTTAAGACTGACTATTTTAAAGATTTGCTTGAATTACAATGGTGCGGCTAGAAATGGAAAATACGCATGACAAATCTTAGCAAAGAACAGGTTCTTGGAGTGATATTCAGCTAAAATGACTATGAATCGATCTTGTGTAAAGAAAGCAAAAAAATTGTATATAACCAGTCATCCTACGCAAAATATGTGCATACATTACCGCCATTAACTCCCTCATTAAAGGAAAAAGGCAAATGAACTTTTTCCTTAAACTTGAGGAATCGTTTAAGATAGTTTATTCATTTTTTTTTTTAAACTTACTTACTGAAGTGGCGCTACAGTTCGGGGTGAACCTGGGCCTCAACCAACAAGCTTCTCGATTTAGCTAATTGGTTTCAATTGCGCACTTCAAGTTGGTCGGATGTCCCCATGAACTTGTGCATGCCACCTATGGCGAGGAGACCCTTTAATGTGTCGTCCCTGCGGGTTAGATTCGAAGACTCTGCGGGCCAGAGCGTTGATGTCCATGTGTGTCGCTGTACAGCTCGTACAGTTCTTCATTGAATCTTCACCAAAACCCGCAACGCAAATGGCGCCAAACATCTTACAAAGTATTTTTCCTTCACTTTTTCCGCTTTCAATAAAGTCCATGTTTCAGCGCCGTAAAGCAAAACTGAGATGATCAGTCATATATAGAGTATCCTTAGTTACTCGAGTTAAGACTTTACTGTTGAATTGCCTTATTAGAAAAAGAGTTCTTCTCTACTGGTATCATTGTCAGAATTAATAGCGAGCCAAGGTAGACAAAGCCCCTTACTACCTCAAAGTTGTAGCTGCTTACTGTGACATTCTGTCCAATTCGTCGGTGTTGGGTGTCCCTTCTTGTTGACAGAATATACCTGGTTTTGTCCTCGTTTATCGCTAAGCCTATTTTGGCCCCCTCTGCTTCAATGGTTGCAAGAGCATCAGTGACAGTCCGCTAAGTTCTTCCAATTATGTCAATATCGTCGGCGTATGAAAGTAGTTGTACGGGCTTTTCATAGATTGTGTCTCTGGTGTTGACTTGTGAGTTCCGCACAATCCGTTCAAGTATAATATTAATTTGGAAAGAAGTGGGGAGAAGCTGCTAGAGCCGACGGCCTTGCCGCTGAACTTTTCAAGGCAGGAGGAGATGGGTTGGTAAGGAGCATGCACCAGCTCATCTGTAAAATCTGGTCGAACGAAAGTATGCCCGATGAATGGAACCCCAGCATCGTTTGCCCGATCCTGAAGAAAGGAGACCCTCTGAACTGCGCCAATTACAGAAGTATAAGTCTCCTAAACATCGCATATAAGATCCTGTCTGCCGTACTATGTGAACGCCTAAAACCGATCGTCAACAACCTGATAGGTCATTATCAGTGCGGTTTTAGGCCGGGAAAGTCCACCATTGACCAAATATTCACACTACGGCAGATCTTGGAAAAAAACCCATGAATATAAAATCGATACGTACCACCTCTTCATCGATTTCAAAGTTGCCTATGATAGCGTGTATAGAGACGAGTTAAACAGACCCATGTCTAGTCTTGACATCCCTGCCAAGCTCGTCCGTTTGTGCAGAATGACGATGGAGAACTCTCGCTGCTCCGTCAAAGTCGGTAAGCACATCACCGAACCATTCGATGTCAGGAAAGGTCTTAGACAAGGTGACGCGCTATCATGCGATCTGATTAACATAGTACTTGAGAGAATTGTACGAAGCTCACAAGCCAACACCGGAGGTTCAATCTTTTACAAATCTGTACAACTACTCGCTGATGCCGATGACATTGACATAATCGGAAGAACTCAGCAGGCCGTCAATGGGGCATTCACGAGTATTGAGATCGAGGCAGCAAAGATGGGTCTAGTGGTCAATGAAAGCAAAACAAAATATATGCTGTCTACAAAAAAGGACACCCAACATCGAGTCTTGGACAGAACGCCACAATAGACAGATATAATTTTGAGGTAGTAAAGGATTTTGTCTACCTAGGCTCTATGGTGAACTCCGCAAATGATATCAGTAGGGAGATCACACGAAGAATTAATCTTGCCAATCGTTGTTTCTATGGGCTAAAACGGCAATTGAGTAGCAAAGCCCTATCTCGAACTACTAAGGTAACTCTTTATAAGACTCTAACCATCCCAGTCCTGCTGTATGGCGCAGCGGCATGGGCTTTGACAAAACCCGATAAAGATGCCCTTGGTTATTTCGAGAGAAAAGTTCTTCGAGCGATCTTTGGTCCCGTCGGCATAGACGGTGAGTGGAGGAGAAGGTACAATGCCGAACTGTACGGCCTGTACAAGGGCATCGACTTAGCCAGAAGAGTTCACATACAGCGACTAAGATGGTTGGGTCATTTGGAGCGGATGGAGCCCAACGTTCCCGCTAAGAAAGTCTTCGAATCCACTCCGGATGGACGGCGCAGTAGAGGACGACCTCGCGGTAGGTGACGCAAACAAGTGGAGGGGGACCTCAACCAACTTGGCGTGCGCAACTGGAGGCAGCTGGCTCGTAACCGCGCTGGCTGGAGAGGTTTGTTGGTTGAGGCCCAGGTCCACCCCGGACTGTAGCGCCATCTAAGTAAGTAAATAAGTAAGAAGTGGGGAATTCGCCCGAAGATGGTCTTATGGGTGTACACAGCCGTGGTGCGTCCTATTCTTTCCTATGGATCGCTATTCTGGTAGCCTGCGTTAAGGAAAGCTTGAAAGCTTATAACATCAAACTTATCAACATGGTTCCTCTCCTCGATCCCTACCTTGTCGCGGTGGAGAGGCTTAATCTATTTCCTATGAACCGAAGGTCGAGCCGAGGAGAGTAACTAAATCTAGTCTAGTTCCCACATAGCGGTTCGACTAAAGGGGAGGTTTTAGAGACCAAAAGGTGATCACCCAAGGCAGGGTACGACGCGCCGAGGCCTGCATGGCTGGAGGGAAACTCAGTCGCGAGCGCAAACTCTGAATACCTGGGGACCTTCAGTTTCATTTTAATTCCTCTTACCTGCATACAGGGGATGAGTGCAGACGGACATCTTCTTCCCCCTTACTCGTGGGATCCAAATGTCTAATACTAATAATAAGAAACCAAAAGCGAAGAGTGTAATTCGATCGGGCACTCCTAGCTCTATAAAAACCGATCAAGGTGTAGGAGTGGAGGAAGAAGCAATTCTTCTCCGTACGACGGATGAGGAAAGCGTTGGTGCAATTGACGTTAATCTGGAAAATCTTTTCTGGAATCAAGCAACACTTGCTCCATTGCCTGTTCATCCTTCTCCAATATGTCAACATCCTCCAAGCCCTCAAAAAACTGCAAGTTGACAGTCCGGAGATTAGGGACTAAGAAATGGGAGGAGTTAACTGAATGCGAGCGGAAGAGGCTCCATAACGCACGAGCCTTCCTGCAGGAACAGTCCTTGGCGGAGTGTAAGCCTATTGCTAGCCCTCCAAAAAGAACAGCGACGGCGAAAGTCACGAGCGAGGAAGGGTTGATGGGACCACCTAAGTCCGCGACAAGCCTTTGCCAGTCAGGACGCAAGGTGATCTCATCGGCCAATCCGGAGCACAATCGTGATTCAGTGGTATTGCAAAAGCCTACCGATAAAGCCTCTGACTCGACGACTGGGATAGTCCCAGTGTTAGGTGAGAGTGCGACTCTGGAGGATGCCGGGGTCAAGATGGGCACTTTCAGCGTGTCAAGCCTCAGCTACTCACGCGGGAAGGATACGTCAACACCTCAGCAACCTGGCGAATGCAGTCCTGCTGAGCCTAGGATTGACTCTTCTGCATGTAGCTTTGCGACGGTAGTTAGCTTAGGTAGCCATGGTTTGGGACTAGACCCACCACCCAAAATAGGGAAGACCAGCGACGTTAGCATCTACCCAAGACAGACGACGGTACGAAACCGTATACGCAACGCTATCCGGTTAATGCGGCGGCTTAAAAAGCGTGATCCGGAGTCCTACACGGACAAGGAAAGAGTGGCTATGGATACAGCCACCAACACGCTTAAGTTGAGAGGATCCACCCGACAAGACAGGACGGGCCGTAAGGTAAGAAGTTCCCTCGCGGCGGGGGCGGGAAGCGTCTTGCTCCCCAGTTACCGAATCAGACTTAACCCCTGAGCCGGTTGCTGGCTGTTCCAATAAGGCGACTACGTCACGGAACTTGACTGCAACAGGAACGGGTGTAGGACTGACCGCGGCGAGGAGGGAACGCCTCTTGCCATCCACCTCAGCCGGGGACAGACTTAAACCGCTTTCAGTCGATACAAGCAGGGCCGCACAGTCCAAACCTGGGTCGACTGCGAGGCGTTCTATTGCTGACTCAGGCAATAATCAACGTAGCGTAGGGCAGACTAGGGGAACAGGCAGGAGACTGTTCGAGTCGAGGAGGGAAAGCCTCTTGCCATCCACCTCAGTCTCGGACAGACTCAAGCCCCCGCCAACCGTTTCGGATGGGGTCACAAGGTTCACGGCCGAGCCGATTGCGGGTTGTTCCAAGAGAGGTAGCCACGACGACACGACATCGCCGCCAACACGAAGAATAAGCAACAAAGCAAAGATGGCATCTCGAAAAGAAAAAGCTAATCTTCAGGTGGCTATCGCCGACTTCAATAACCCTAACCGCAAGTTATCCGGAGACCAATGGAGGCTGGTGGAACTGCGTATACTCGACGGAGTAAATGACGCCATAGTCAAGAATCAGGGAACTATCCCTTTCTTTGAGCAGCTCACCACCTTCAAAGGCTTCAAGGTCATGTCGTGTGACAACGATACAACACTAAATTGGCTCAAACACTTTGCAACCAGCACGCAGGCTCCTTGGGCGAATGCCGACCTGCGACTCGTAGAGAAAAAAGATCTGCTGGAACTCACTAGGCCTAAAGGGCGCATTCTCATTCCGGGCCCACACATTCCTAGAGAACGCCTAGAAAGAAATCTCCAACACCTCAACCCCGAGCTCTATAGCGAAAACTGGGAGGTGTTAGAAGTGGGTACCCATACGGAAGCCGGAACTGAGATAGTGGTGTTGCTCAACCACAAGTCTATGCCCATCCTAAGGAGATATAACTATAATGTTCGCATTGGAATTACCCAATGCATGGTCAGACCTTTAGTTGGGATGGACGAAAAGAAAAGAAGGAAGGCGGGTGATAAAGAAAATCAATGATGAAGATTGCTCAAATAAACCTTCACCATAGCATAGCAGGTAGCGCCAACCTCATCTATCTCATGGGAGATAGGAACATAGACATTGCCCTAATTCAAGAGCCATGGATCTCCCGTGGCAAAATAAGTGGGCTAAGGCATAAAGACCTTACTACATACAGCATCGAACCGCTAAACGCGGAATGTAAGACCAGAACGTGCATTGTAGCTAGAAAACAAATTAACCTTTTTCTTTTATCTAGCTACAGCAATGAGGACCAAACAGTGGTAAGGCTTGAGCGGAGGGGGCTTTCCCCACTGATTCTATCAGCCGTCTACATGCCTTTTGATGCCAAGGAGGGACCGCCATCCACACTTACCCGCTCTCTTGTGCAAAAAGCGGAACAGGAAAGATGGGACTTGCTGCTGGGGTGTGATGCCAACTCTCATCACTCTCAATGGGGTAGCAGCAACACAAACTTACGCGGCGAGTCTTTGTTTGAGTTTATAATTGAAAATAACCTTATTGTAGCGAATAGATGTAACGAATCTACTTTTGTTGTAAAGAACAGGCAAGAAGTTATAGATAGAATAGAACTATTGACAAGTGGAACGTGATGGGTGAAGAATCCTACTCCGACCACAAAATGATCGAATTCCTAGTGGGTAACAACTATGACTCGCCAAAACCTTACAGGAACCCCAGAAAAACTAACTGGGATCTCTTTAACAACGAGGTGAGGAAAGGTATCAGATCCCTGCAGGATAGCAACTGGCTCGGACCTGCCGACATCGACCGCAAGGCAGAGGATATTACATCCATCTTTAATGAAGCCTATGTCAAAGCATGTCCAGAAACCAAACGAAAAGATAAAAAATCACCACCATGGTGGTCATCTGAAATAGCTAGAATTAGGAGAGTAACTAGACACCTTCTAAATGTGGCCAAAAGAACTATGCTAGAAGCGGACTGGGAACAATATAAGTCCAGTCAGAGAAATTTCAAAAACGAGACACACAAGGCCAAACGCCACTCTTGGCAGCACTTCTGTAATGAAATCAAGGGTACGACAGAATCTGCGAGACTGAGAAAAATTCTACCCAGGGAATCAAAAACTCTTGGATCTCTCAAGGAACCCGACGGAAGGTGAACTGAATCCTGTGCAGAATCGCTTAGCTCCCTGCAAAAAGCGCACTTTCCGGGTTGCACGACCCATCCAGATAATAATATCGTAACTAACAGTAGTTTTGTAACGGAAACTCCGACGGATTTCATCACAGAGGAAAGAATTGAGTGGGCAATCGGATCGTTCTCTGCCTTTAAATCCTCAGGACCCGACGGGATTATCCCGATCATGCTGCAGAAAACAATAACCACAATCATCCCGGTACTTAAAGAACTGTACCTTAACAGACTCATGTGGGGGTATATACCTAGATCATGGAAAGAGATCAAAGTGGTCTTCATACCCAAGGCCGGTAAAGCAAGCCACACTACTGCGAAGGACTTTAGGCAAGCTGTGGCCTGCATTTGACAAAGTAAGAACCAATAGACTCATACAGAGGCATTGAAAATCCCTCTCTACTCTAATAGGAGTCATTACGGGGCATAATACCATGCGGTACCACATAAAAAATCTACGTGTGACTAACGAAGACCTTTTTAGAGGCTGCAGCGACGAGGAGGCTCAGGAGGACACCGCCCACTTTCTCTGCCATTGCCAGGCTCATTTGAGAAATAAGCTCCTTGGACAACACTTCTTTGAGGATCTAGAAGAGTTGTCCAGCAGACCAATAAATGACATCGCAAACTTCATCAAATCCTCTGGATGGTTTGTACTTATCTCGGGCACAGTAAGTACTAAATGCTTTCTTTAGGATATTTACAAAGACGGTATTTTTCTACGAGGAAGGGATTCTCTATTATATCCCCTTTCCCCCCATGGGTATCACAATGGGTCTATATTGACCTGAGTGTGGTGTGGAGGTTTTCTATCACCCTACACTAGCCCACTTACCTAACCTAACCTAAATGCTGAGGTGGTGATTAGCTTCGACCCTGCTGGTTAATCTCTTATATAAGATCTGAGTAAATACTTTGCGAAGGCTACTGAGTATAGATATCCCCCTATAGTTACCCGGATCATTGATGTCACCTTTCTTGAAAATGGCAAAGATTATAGATTTTAGGAACAAGTCTTTAATATTTTAACATTTTTCCTTATAAAACGCAATATGACTAGCCGTATGTATACTTTTCCGATATCCAGCGTCATACACCCGGCATCCGATATGTAACTACAAAAAGTCGTGTATCCGGTCCCGGATATGGCACTATAGAAGAACCAGTCAGTTAAGCCAAAAGTTATGTCGAATTAAGTTAGAAAAAAGTTTGACTTCATTTTCATTTTGATCTGAAATTCGGTATTCGGACAAACTTTCTAATTTCTTATTTATGCGATGCGTAGTTATGCTTTCAGTGGTACGCTTCAAAACCAAACCCAGATTCGGCTCTCAAGATTACCAGCAGCATATTTTTCTTGTTTTATTCTCAAGACCTCTGATAAGGTCTATGTGCTGCCTTATGAGATAAGAAATGCTGTTAAATGTTCAAAAACGGTCCACGCACAATCCCATTGAAGGCTAATTCATTTGTTATCACTGACCCCATTCACGTCTCTTCCACTGATAACGAGACACGAGACAAGTAATTACTTTTGGGAATGAATAGGAATTAATTTTAAGCTTCCTTAAGAGTGACAGTCAAATGGGACACACAATGGCATTTAAGCAGCACACTGCACATCAGTTAACAACCACCCCCATCCCATCCATCTCTTACAAGACAGCATGCAAATGGTAGGCCACCCTCAACTGCGGCGCTGACCTGTGTCCTACAAATACCACTTCGATACACGAGAAAACACACAAGAGAAAGAGAACACCACATGACTATAGAAGACTTACCCCCTTTTCTTGAAAGATCCTTTACATGTCCTAGTTTCGCCAGAAATTGAATTCCCCGATGAAGTATCCGTTTTCGATTTTATTTATGGACACACTCTGGTGCTGGTTTTATCTCGACGACGACGGTTGACGTTGGTCGTGATGGAAGGGGGAGGGGGAGTCTGATGTTACACAGGAGGTAGGTAGGTAGGTAGGTGTACTTGTGTCTAATTACGGTACACGAAGTTTTGCGGCATTTACTACTCGACACGATTACATTGCATGTGGGCCGTTGACCGTGCAAAGTCTATCAGCGGACGAACAGCGAGAGTTTAGCGAACAAGACCAAGGAAGTGGATTTCTAATTTTTTGCATCAGCGGATTTGCAACAACAACAACCCACCGAGCGGAGAAAACAACAAAAAAAAAAGCGAAAATATTTTGTGCGAAACTAGAGTTCACTGGACCTGCGAACGGGAAGCACTTTGGAGGACACTTTGAGCTTAAATTTACTGTGCCACCAGCGGGGGCTATGTGCGTGTAATTTATGCGTCTGATTACTCTGATTGTAGTGTGGATTTTCCCCGGGGAGAGAGAAACAAAAATTTTGCGCTAATTATTTACTTTTCGACAATTTGCTTGACTGAAGAGTGACGTTTCGTTTGGTACAGAACGCGATGTGTGCCATTTTTGACAGTTGGCAGTTTGGGGTGGCTGTGGCAGTGGAAATGGAACACGAATGGAGAAAATATTCACTGACGTTCATCGGCAGTGGAATGCCATTGGATTGAAATGGCAATGTGTGACGTCGAAATGAATGTAGTGTCGGTTGAGTTTGAAAATAGTAACAGGTTCTTTGAATTGAAGGGCTTGCTGTAATAACATGATAAGACACATATTTTTTGCGTTTTATCCAGCAATTACAATATGACTAATCACACTCTTACATACTCACTCATACACCAATAAATATGACCACTAGTCATACGAGCATATGTAATGCATTGAACTAGCAGTCTTACACTATTTTGTACATTCTTTCAAACTTTAAAGAGAATTTTCACTTTTTTTTATTTTGTGGCTTATCATTTTTGTAGGCGCCGTGGCGTAAGTGGTTAGTGTGTCGGATCACTACGCATGAGATTCCAAGTTCGAATCCCAGAAAAGTTTGTTTCATGGTCCCACCTCTCGCGAGCGTCTGACAAACATCCGAGAGTATTGTTGTCACGAAAAAGCTTCTCAAATCGCCGTTCGAATTCGGCACTAAACTGCAAGGTCCCTTCCATCCGTGCGAAAAATATAACGCACACAACATGAGTGGTTGCGAGAAGCTAGGCCCTCGCACTTAAAGAGCTGTTGTGCCAAATGTTTATTTATTTATTTATCATGTTATTACAATAAGCCCTTCAACTATGATGATCAACCACAACTCTATACGGAAGCTGTTATGGTACAATAATCTACTTACTTACTTACTTAAGTGGCGCTATAGTTCGGGGTGAACCTGGGCCTCAACCAACAAGCCTCTCCATTTAGCTCGGTCCTTAGCCAATTGCCTCCAGTTGCGCACTCCAAGTTGGTCGAGGTCCCCTTGAACTTGTGCGCGCCACCTACGGCGATGATTCCCTCTACTGCGTCGTCCCTCGGGGTTAGATTTGAAGACTCTGCGGGCCGGAGCGTTGGTGTCCATTCGCTCTATATGTGCTAGCCATCTCAGACGTCCAATACGCAGTTTTTTGACTAGGTCGATGTCGCTGTACAGCTCGTATAGATCGTGATTGAATCTTCTCCTCCAAAACCCGTCAACGCAAACGGGACCGAAAATCTTACGAAGAATTTTTCTCTCGAAGCGACCAAGGATATCTTCATCCTCTTTTAATAAAGCCCATCACCCTTATCGTGGAATCCGCGGGGGGAATTATTCACCGAAAAAAATATTTCGGTATCGTCAAATCCGCAAAGCGAACAGTTCCCCGTGTCGGTAATGTGAACGAGTTCCACTGCATCGTGGAAAACGTTCGGATCGAATCTCCCCATACATTTCACATCCGCAGCTATTTCATTGCGGATTTGGTTGTTAGTGTATGAAATCTTACGTTGCTTCTGGTAGTTCCATTATATTTTCCGTGTTTGCTCTTAATTGAGAGTGCCTCCTCCTGTGTGAAGATGATCTTTAATGAAAAACCAATTAAACGCTATCTATTTTCGCACAAAATTAAAATTTTTTATTTCCCAATTGGATTTCCACAAAGCACACATGTGTTTCAAACGAGCTGTCACAACAGAACTTCCTAATCAACAACAGTGGTCGGTAAGGAAGATTATCCGACGGATTCCACGATAGTGGTTTTATGTTCACGTGAATCGAATAGGTGAAGTGAAACTCAGATCCGACGGATTCCACGATAGGGGTGCATGTTTCAGCACCGTTAAGCAGGACTGGGATGATCAAGGTCTTATAAAGAGTCTCCTTGGTTGTTCGAGATAGGGCTTTACTGTTGAATTGCCTTATAAGCCCAAAAAACAGCGATTGGCAAGAGTTATTCTTCGATTGATTTCTGCACTGATTTTGTTTGTTGAATTCATAGCAGAGCCAAGGTAGACAAAGTCCCTTACTACCTCGAAGTTATAGCTGCCCACGGTGACGCTTTGTCCAATTCGTCGGTGTTGGTTTTCCCTTCTTGTTGACAGCATATACTTGGTTTTGCCCTCGTTTATCGCTAAACCCATTTTGGCCGCTTCCGCCTCAATGCATGCAAACGTACCGGTGACAGCCCGCTGAGTTCTTCCGATAATGTCTATATCGTCGGCGTATGCAAGCAGTTGTACAGACTTGTAATAGATTGTGCCTCTGGTGCTGGCTTGTGAGTTCCGCACAATCCGTTCAAGTATAATATTGAAGAAGTTACATGACAGCGCGTCACCTTTAACCATGATTCGTTAACCATGTCAACAATCGGATTTTAATACTACAAACACATAGTGTTTGGGTAGACTATTATTCTGCGATTTTGTATTCTTATTTCCATTTTTTTATTATTTTACTTTTCGTTTGTATTATTTTGTATGTGTTTGTGTTGGTATTGTGCGTAAATAGTTTGTTGCTTACCACTTAAACCAACACTAAATGATGAGCTTGTGGAGTCCATACAGTAATATTTTACTACACATCAGCGATGCAGCATGTGAACAGAGCCGCGACAGAATCCATCGTTTCCCGAGCCAGCCCTTTTGTGCCGAACTTGCCCGTCGCCTTTCCGCCATTCTTTTTCCTGTGTTCACCGATCTATCTCTGGCTAACAGCGACGGCAACAAGACGTCTTTTAGACATCCGTTGTGCTTCTCAATAAAATATAATCTGTTGTATATCGTTTAATAAAGTTTGTTGTTTTACAATTCGTTGAAGTACACTATCGTACACTCACTACACGGTAAAAAAATAATGAAATAGGTAAAATTCCACAAACTATTACAGCAGTCCAAACTCAAGACCTATTAGCCGGTTGGCTATCCGCACCATCGAGATGATTTAACTTTACTACACTCGCTTGAGAGGAATAAATTTAAGCAATTTCATTCGCATTTCTCTTAAATAATAATTTTTATTTGAATTTTAAACATATTACATTGAAAACAAATCAAATGTATATTTATATAGTTAATGACTTATAAGACTATTTATCTAGAGCGAAATTCATTAGATCAATCTGAGTTGCTGTTACGAAAATAGTATTGTATATATGTATGAGTTTATAATTAAATACAGTTTTGTTTTTCCCATAATTCATAAATAACTATAAATAAATTGTCTTGTAGAGCTCGACGATGATGCATTACACTCGTATTATGCCACATCTCTCTCACCACTTGTTCTAATTATTATAATTTTATTTTCGCCAATACTGTGCGAGCTTATGTATTTGTTCAACTAATGCTGGCATCACAGCCGTTATGGAAACATCCAGCAGACCTTGCAAATGCTGAACAGCCTCTTCATCGGTCAGTCCAAGTTGTAGATTCTCCTCGACCTTTTTTACCGCTTTGTCCGGCTCGAGTGCGATATCTGGAACTGAGGCATCCACCATTAAGGAGAATAAATTTAACATTACGTTAGCATGCCGTCGCAAGTGCAGATAAGCAGTGTAGCATTGTTTTCGGAATTCATGATGATGCTCGGAGCTGACACCACCCATGGCTTCAACCATTTCTTTGCTGAGTTTCATGGGTGGTGGCATTGGTTTTGGATCACGTCCGAGAATGTATCCGAAATCGATGTGAAAGAGTTTGCCATTGGTTGTAAGTAGCAAGTTATCCAAATGACGATCACCGACACCTAAATTAAAAGAAAGTAACTCTCACAAAAAAAAAAATTAACAAAGAGCAGAGCTACTCACCTAAGAGGTATGTTATAACGCAATAACCTGCACAGCTTTTGATATACGTATCCATAGTTTCGGCTGTGATTCCATATGGTCCAGTTTCGCATGGATTGTGCTTTCGGAAGAAATTATGAATGCTACCCTCCTTGCCGAGGACATCAGCGACTGTGTATGAGTCAATGTACTGCAGGAAACCATGCTTGGAACTTGTCGCCAGCACTTTGTAGGGGGTTAGCTTGAGGTCGAGATTTTCTCTGCGCAGAAGTTTATCCATTAAAGTAATCATTTGGAGAATAAGTTGATCTTGCCGTAGATCGTCGCCATGCTTGAATATTGCAACGTATTCGTGCGATGCAATTGAAGTCACAAATGTAAGTCTGTAAATGAATGAACAAGTTAAGAATCTCCCTTCAATATCCTGTGAGGTATGATAAACGAAGTCGAACTACTCTATAAGTTGTACAACGGTATATAGAAACGTCAGAGAACTGACGACATGACGACATGACGACATGCTCAACATATAAAAATAATAATAATTAAATTTAGTTTTCATTGAATTAAGTGACATGTTCAACATATTATCTAGTAAGGAGTCCTTATGGTTATAAGGAGAACAATAGTCAAAATGGGCACGCTATACTACCTGCGAAAATTAGTGGCAAACTATCTGTCTAACAGAAAGCTGAGGTATGAAACCGACGATGGCTTCAAATACTACAAGTGTTAGCGGGAGTTCCACAAGGTTCCGTACTCAGCCTCCTTCTGTAGAATATCATATACCATGGAGTTCTACGACTATCTCTTTCGCAGGGAGTAAAAATTATTGGATTCACTAATAATATCGCTGTGGTTACCGTTGCAAAATATACCCACGAGATAGAGACAATCACAAATAAAGCAATATGCCGCATTAAAAATTGGTTAGTGACAGCTTGCCTGGGAGTGGCTCACCATAAAACGGAAGCCGTCCTTATAACCAGTTGAAAGGTTCCAGAATACGTCAACATTCAGGTTGAAACCAGCAAAATAAAGTCCAAAGACGCCATCAAATGCCTTGGTTTGATGCTAGACAACCGGCTGAACTTTAAGAGCCATATAGAATCTATGAAAAGCCTCGGGAATCCAGGCAGCGCTCTGCAGAATCTTCCCAAATATCGGAGGACCCAGTTACGCCAGGCGAATTCTACTCTCAAGAGTAGTCAGCTCGGTCTTCCTCTATGCGGCCCCGGTATGGGCGAAGGCATCGACAACAAAGGCGATGCGAAATAAACTCACTTCGGTATACAGACTTTGTGCTTTAAGAAGCATAAGTGGATTCAGAACAATCTCGGATGAAGCAGCATTTGTAGTTGCCGGAATGGCATCGACATTCTCGCAGATGAAATGCTGCGAATCTATATAAGGAGCCGCTCCCATCTGCAATATGCGGCTGCAGCGAGAACACTAAAAGAAGAAGAAAGGTCAACATCACTAGCCAGCTGGCAGAACAGATGGGACGGTACCATAAAAGGCAGATGGACCTACAAACTTATATCAAGAATCGATATTTGGACAAGTCGGGAACACAGAGACTGTAACTATCACCTTACACAGTTCTTATCCTGTCATAGAGGATATCACAAGTACATGTATACCGATTTGGACACGATACCTCACCGCTTTGCTCTGAATGTCCAGAAGAAGAAGAAACAACGGAGCGCAGATGGTTCTCGCATTGGAGAACAGCATTACATAGCCCATCGTCTATAATCGATCGCATGCTGTTATTAGAAGAGATTTGAACAGAGATTGGCACATAAATGTGCAAATTGAGCTGCGAAAAGTCGAGAAAATTCGCAAAGCAACAGAAGTAGAAGAAGCAGCAACAGCTCAAACAAGACGATTAGCACGATATGCTAACCAGGCCCGCGAAGTAATACTCAACGATAGTTCGCGGGGGAGAGTGGTAGAAGTGTGTAGGGTGTGGATTAGTACGTAGGTGCATTCTTGGCATCGATTATTCTGGTTTGCGTATCGTGCATGCTAGCAGCACGGAATACTAGTATCTTTAAGGGGTGGCAATGGTGCAGTGGATAGAGTGTTTGCTTGTTAGCCAATGAGTGCAAGTTCAAGCCCCAGCGGGGGAACAGCATCACCAGCCACCCGAGTATAAAATGGAAAAAAATACCATCGACGTTTTTCCAACCACTGCACCAACGAGCTCTCACGTACGTACGTACGTCCCGGAGCGACTCGAGGACAATACCTCGACCAAGGATCGTCAACCTCAGCTACACAGCTGCTACAACAACAACTAGTATCTTTAGATTACCACATCCATTGGCACAACCAAAGAAATAAAAAATATGTACGCAGATCTCGGATTGGAACCAATCCGAAACGTACAGAATGTTGCGACCACAAAAACTAAAGAGAAAGAGAATCAATTGGAAAGCATTGAAGGACCATAGACGCGCTGCGCATCTTCATAAGTAGGTACCACCACAATGCGGCGAGTATACATCTCGTTTGTCATTTCTTATTTGCCTCTGAGAGCGCTTAACCTACGAAACCGCAATCAAATTCATATTTTCATCCATCTATTCAGAACGAGATCTATTTGAATGTATAGTTGTTGTTGTTGTAACAGCTGTGTAGCAGAGGTTGACGATCCTTGGTCGAGGTATTGTCCTCCAGTTGCTCCGGTACGTAGAACCGATCTTTGTGAGAGCTCGTTGGTGCATTGGTTGGAAAAACTTCGATGATATTTTTTTTCCTTTTTTTTATACTCGGGTAGCTGATGATTGCTGTTTTCCCGAATGTTTTGTGGGCCGTTTCTTTGTGTAGTAGGTGCTTTGAACAAGTTAAAACGACTATTGTGCGATAAAAATATCGACAGTAGTTGTTGGCTGTTGATTATGTATAAGAAATATAAGAAATCTAAGGACATGAAGTTTTGTGGAACATTTTCTCTACCACCGGCGAAAATCTACAAAAGGACACTACCTGAACTAAGCCCATCAAAAGGACTATCTCCGAATTATATACTCAGCACATTTATATTTATTTCTCAGGTGGATCCCACAACCTATTTGCAAGTGTACAGAATAAATAGACTTGCGACATTTTCTTTCCACATTAGCTTCTTGTCTAATCTGAAACCAAGTAGTCCCAACTGCGTTGACATGATAGGCGGAGTTCTATTCTTTTAGTACACGGGACCAGCTCCAGCTTGGTCGAGTCAAAGCTCAACGACAGCAATCAGGTGTGACGTTGTCTGTGTATTCTAAAACGTTGCAACTGAATCTGCGATTTCTTTTCCACGTCTGGTTTTCCTAAAATACTTGAAATGTAATTGTTTTAACCTGTCGATAGCAGAGGCAGCACGAGAACTATACACGAAGTTTGTTACTAGAAAAGACATTGGACAGTTAAGCTGCTATAAAAGCCATCTAATCCGCGGTAATAAAATCAAAACTAATAAAACGCTGCTGCGAGGAGCTTCAAACGCTCACCGATAGCCACCATGTAACACTCTGGTGCGTCCCAGGAATTCCAGTGAACGAAATGCCAGATGAACTGGCAGAAGGGGTGAGAACAATACCGGTCGATGGTTCAAAACTCAGTCCTTCTTCACCCAAAATTTGTTGAATCAAACATAGCACGGTGGCCCTATTGGATCGCGGATACAAGCTGCCGAAATGAGGTTCCTTCACGGTGTTACTGGAATAACTCGTAGGTATCGAGTGCGCAACACCAGAGTACCCGAGGCGCTCAATGTTGAGCAGCTACTACTCCGAACGGAATTATCTATGCTTCTATGGTTTGGACACGTAGTGCGTATGCTCCTAGACCGGCTTCCAAGACGTGCCATGATTGCTGTGCCATCAGGTAGGCGACTGCCAAAATAACCTTGCAAAATAACTTGGAGTAGGTTGTATTTTTCGTTCCTTAAAACATGTCCCAAATATTCCAATTTTCTCTTTTTGACGGTAACCATAATATCTTTCTTTAGGTTTATGCGTCTAAGCACTTCTACGTTTGTAACTCTGTCCATCCAAGAGACGCGAAGTATTCTTCTGTAGATCCACATTTCAAAAGCTTCCAGCCTTCTTATTTCCCTTCTGTGTGCTCCATATAAAAGTACAGACCAAACATAACATTTGACTAATCGTGCTTTCAACGCCAAATTTATTTCTCTACTAGTGAAGAGGTATTTTTCATTTTACAGAAGGCTAGCCTCGCTTGCTCGATTCTACATTGTATTTCTTTGCCTGGTCTTGCGTTGCTGTTTATTAAAGTGCCTAAATATCTGATACGTTTTCCACTAATACATTATTAATTCGCAGTACAAAGTTATGATTTTGAGGATTTTTGTCAAAGACAATGAATTTCGTTTTATTGGCGTTGATTTTTAAACCAAAATCATTGCTTATAGAGTTAAGCCTGTTCATCATAATGTTTAGTTCTATAATGTCATTGGCTATTATCACAGAATCATCAGCGTATCTGATGTTATTTATTAGTATGCCATTAACTTTGATTCCACCGTCGAACTCCGATATTACATCTTTAAAGATTTGCTCCGCATACATATTAAAAAGTAACGGAGATAGAATGCAACCTTGTCTTACACCTCGTCGTATCTCTATCTCTCTATTTCGTCGGATTTTTGACCTTCAATGGTGATTTTCGCTTTTTGGCCCCAGTAATTTTCAATTATTATATTGTACAATAGTTTCTATCTATGTTTTTGTGTCTTAATATTTCAATCAGTTTTTTATGCTGAACCTTGTCAAACGCATTTTCGTAGTCTACAAAGCACGCAAAGACTTTTCTGTTCATTTCTAGGCTCCTTTGGATGAGCATATTAAAGGCAAAAAGTGCTTCACGAGTACCGAAACCATTTCTGAAACCAAATTGCGTGGAACTAATATCTTCTTCTAGTTTGCAATAGATCCGTCTGTGGATTTTTAAGAAGATCTTTAATGCGTGATTCATCGGGCTTATCGTTCTGTAGTCGGAAGATTGGTTTGGTTTGCCTTTCTTTGGAAGTGTTATGAAGGTGGATTTCAGCCAGTCATTCGGCAGTTTACCATACTTGTAAATAGCATTAAAAATGTCGACTAGCTTCATTATATTTTCTTCCTCAAACAGTTTGAAAATTTCTATGGGTAATCCGTCAGGACCTGCGGCTTTTCTGTTTTTAGATTCCATAAGAGTCCTTTCTACTTCTTCCCTTAAAATACTCGGACCTTCAGGTCCATTGCAAGGTTCCAAATGTCCTCTTTCATCCGAGAACAATTCTTCGATGTACTCTTTCCACCGTTGTAATTTTTCTTGTGTGCTTAAGAGATTATGGCCTTTGTTGTCCTTCAGTGTTATGAGATGTTTTTTTCTTTTTAATGCCCGAGATTTCCTTTACTTTTTTATGTAGTCCGAAATTGTCGTGGTTTCTTCTATTGAGCCTCTCTAACTCTTCGCATTGTGTTGTTAAATGTAGGTTTTTAGCTTCGCGTATTTTATTTTTAATTAATCTATTTAGTTCTTTGTAGAAAAGTAGTCGTCTGCAATTCGACAGGAAGACAATTGCAGAGTCGATGACACGATAACAAGATGAAGGAACGTTCTGCTATTGTGAGAGAAAAGCATGCGAATATAAAACTTACGCCTCTACGTGACTGAGCAAAATGTATCATTTCACTTAAGTATTCTGAATAATATAATACTATGCAACTTAAAAATATTTCTAAAAGAGTAGTACTTATCCAAGCTGATTCCCAGAAGACTAGAATTTAAACGTGAACACTGGTGTAGCTACTGAGACCGGAGTAAATTTTCCTAATTGCATTAGAGACTGCATCGCACCAACTTAGGGTTGAGTTTCTCTGCTGAAAAGGTAAACTTAAGTCTGTATCTTAAGTCTGTTTTCATAATTTTTCAAGAGAGAAAATGTGCGATTAGATACAGCTGCGTATAGTGAAAATATATATCGGTTGAACAAGGAAAACGAATTCTTACATAAGTGGACTTAAGATGTTTTACCTTTTCAGCAAAGATTTAACCCTACTAAAATACGGAATGGTTTTACCACCTAGTTCAATCGCCAGAAAACCAAATAGAATAACTTGAGTTCTCGAGAGGAGCATAGCCTCTCGATTTCAAGGGATTAAGTAGAAGTTTATTTGATGTAGCTCAGCTTTGAATCGTCAATAGATCTTCATTAACTCGAGCAACACTGTCTTCCATCAAACCAATAGGTCGAGTTAGGTATACTGAAACATCATCAGCATACATCAGCACTTTGCAGTGAACAATTGATTCGGGAAGGTCGTTAATAAATATTGAAATTTGTTTAAATACGTTAATACATAGATTGTGTACTTTTGGGCATTCGTAAATAAAGTGATTTATAGTTAAAATGCGACCGGATTGGCAGAGATGGCATACTGGCGGGTTGTCCTTTAGAAGAATGTAGCTATGGATCATTTGTGTGTGACCTAGCCGGAGTCTCAGGAAACATTTATTTTTATTGGATGCAGTAGTTGTCGGATAAGATGCTGGATTGCCGGTTGGATTGAAGCTACTGTAGAGGTGGGTGTGTTGCGTCCATGCTTGAGTTCTTTTTTGTTCCCAGTGCGAGTTTAGGTGTCTGATGGAGTCATATTTTGGGGGTGAGTAGGGTGTGATGTTTGACTCCGTTGACACGCTACGGGCTACCCTGTCGGCAAGTTCGTTTCCTCTGATACCCGAGTGAGTCTTTGGGTGTTACATCCTTTTCTGTGTTGGAGAGGTTGGTGTTGATAGCGTCTGCAGGAAGTAGCCACGGGGGATACCGTTCAATAGTTGCTGGTCTTATCTCAGTTGGGAGACCAGCACTCTTGGCATAGTTTAGCGCTATAAAAATTGTTGAGGGGCATTTGGGAACCTTTTTTCGTCTTAGAATTTTAACAGCATCATTTATGATAGGGGATTTGTATGATTCGCAGATTTTGGGAGCAAGGCGCGCAGTTAATATTTGTCTGAACTCCTTGTTGTACCCTCTGTACATAATATTAATGCAGTTTTCAAGATATTAAAGGAACTTAATTTAGATGATAGCATTTAGATACATTTTTGCCCTCCGCTATGTGGCGATCTGGAACTGCCAGGCACATGTATACTCGTGGGCCTGTCAGCTCCAGATCGGCACTCCTTTTATTTTGTTTATCTTTAATAAACTACATAAAAAAAAAATAAAAATATAAAATCAAACAGCCAAAAGCCCTGGTAGCTAGTGCTGTACATTGTAATTAAATTGTAAATTTAATTTACCGTTTAATAAAAGTAATAATAATAATAATAATAAATATTGAAAATAGTAAAGGTCCCAAAACTGAGCCCTGTGGCACCCCTGAATTTACAACAGAAGGTAAGTATGTTCCGATCTCCACCCTATTACTGAGGTTTTCACTCAGTAACTTAAGCGCAGCAGAGGAAAAATTAAACTTATTCCTATGTTTAACCAGCAAAATTGAGTGATCAATGCTGTCAAATGCTTAAGTAAAGTCTAAAAGAACCATAAGCCCAAACTTGCCAGCATCAAGTGCAAAACGTAGATCAGAAGTTACCTTTGACACGGCTGATTCGCAGCTGCGATTGATTTAAGAACCGGACTGCCATTCAGATATCATATTGTTCATCCTTAGACAATTTTGTATCTGTTTAGCTATCATTTTTTTTTTAAAAACTTTCGATAAAGAACACAACACAATGCAACATAGATCTTAGTACAAATTTGCAAATTTTAGAGAAATGCCATCTGGACCAAGAGCATTTGATTTGACTGAACGAATGGCATCCAGAACTTTATCAAAGCTGATAAAATGTGCCTCAACCATGGAACACTGGGAGAAGGAGTGAAAAACCGGCTCATATCTTCTGGATTTAACAAACACTTCAATTTATTTCTATCCGCAGTTACACCTTCCGCTTTGAGGTTTCTCCAGAGTTCTTTTGAGCTAAGTGAAGGATGAATTTTTTTTTAATAAATACGCTCTCTTAAGCGAGCGAATTGCAGGATTGACGTTATTACAAGCAACCGTGTATTGCGTTCTAGTAAACTCTGATGAATTTCTTTTGTATGTCCTATAAAAACGCTCTCTCTCCCTAATACGTAACTTAATCTCGTTGTTATACGAAGGGCAATGTTTATGTTTCACCCGTTTAGTGACAATAAGAACGTAGTCATAGAATTAAATAGTTCAACTTTAATGTCGGGTGACCTACAAATTTCGTGCCAGTTAAAGTCGCTACTGTTCCGTTGAATGCCTGCTAAATCAAAGCTTCGACATGATCTGTAACTATAAAAACCACTGTGACGTACCTCTTGAATAAATTCAGAAGTGGGACTAACTTGATCATTACCGATAATTCTGCGCTTTGAGCTAGTCAAGAACAAATCAATCAAAGATGGTTTGGTGTTCGACTGAAAACATGTGGGATACCGATTGTTAATAACCGACAGTCCCAGTTTATCACAAACGTTGTTAGCTAAAAGATTAACATTCAAATCACCACCTACTAACACATGATCATACCTTGGACTTAACTTCAGCAGGGTATCCTCCAGTTCCTTCAGATTATCCTCATCCAAACTGTTTGTGGGACAGTAAATAACAACTAGTAAGCATTTTTCAAGGCAATATTGTTAAACTCAATACAAAGAAACTGGACAACTAACAGGCTTGACGAATAGATATTTTTGGACGAAATATTCTCTCTAATGTACATACACACACCATCACCAATTCTGTCTACACGATCATTCCTAAACAATTTAAAACTAGGAAACATTCTGAAGGATTGTGGAATGCTGTGAAAACTCTCGCGCCAGGGGCAACGCTGGATCTTCCTGATCGTTCAATAAGCATCAGTTTTCTCTCATTGACTCAGTCTATGACAAAAGTCTCGTTCTAGTGCAAAAGCTTTCAGATTAGCAGTAAAATTACGGAAAGCAGACCAAAATTGCTTTGCCGAATAAATATTGAACATATAATTCTATAATAACAAGTTTGTACTCACTTGGCTGGCATCAGTGCACTCTTAAAAAGAGACGTAGTATTCGGCAGAATTTTAGTTATGAATATATCCGGATCCAACGGAAATGGAATCGGTTCGAAATTCGTAAAGTTCACTTTAAATGCATCAGAATCCGCAAGCAATTGTTTAAACTTTTCGGTTTTCTTGTTACGATTGCCTGGCTCTTTGGCAACCATCTTCACCAGCTTCACCAGTTCGTCAATGAAACGTTGTTGCTTCTTTAGATTGATGTGGGTGTGCTTCAATTGTGTGTTACCTAGAGATAGACAACTAATAAATAAGTTCAGTTTGAGGCAACTATTTGTGATTGACTAACCATTTTCTAAGACTTTTAGGAACATTTTCAACACCATCGCATACATATTATGCACTCGTTCATCCTGTTTTCGAATAGACTCCTGATCTTCTACCTCAATCGATAGATACCAGTAAAAGTAATTGGCCAAAATTGGATTCTTACATGCTCTCTGAATGAGGAATGTCGACAAGTCACTTGGACCAGCGGAACTGGTCTCGCTCATTAGAGTATTCGAAGCATCCGAAGTTACAGAAGCAATTGACGCACTTGTATTTGCATTATCCTCATCTCCTGAGTTAGCAGATAACGCCATGGTCAGGGGACGCTGTGATACCTCCACTTGAACGGTGCTTTTCTTTTGTATTATTGATTGTTGCTGCGGCTTGGTACTAACAGTCATACTAACGTCTGAGGCTGAGCTTTGATCGAACACATTGTCATCGAGAGACTTGACGATATCTCTGTCGGGAGCAATTCTTTTATACGATTCTATGATGTCGTTGAAGTTCTCATATTTAAGCGCTTGAACCAACTGCAGAAGATACAATAGGAGATCCTCATCGGGTGCTTGCATGAGGCGACTTATTGCATATTTTCGTACATCCGGATGTGAGAATGATGGGCTAAGTAACTCGAGAGCATCTTCTACATCCATTGGTGTCCATTTGGCGAGGAGATTTAATGCCTGTAGTACTTCGGCGGGCGTTTGCCAGTTGATGCATTTTAGGAATTTCGTGAGAGCCTTTTTGTGGGAACTCAAGTAGAAACGGAATTTCCAAAGGAGATCCTGTTCCTCGCTGCTGAGAACGCATGTCGGGGGATAACGATAGACAATGGTGTGCAATTGGTCGCGAATGCTGTCAAATAAAGAGAAATGTTAGTAGTTTTGTTTCAATGTATTCTGTATACTCTACTCACCTTGCAGTTGGTTTAGCATCACGATCCGATATACGAGATCTCTCCGAACGAGCGAGTCGATGGTGTTTGCGTTCCACTAAGTTTTCCTACAACGAATCAACGTTCTTGTTAGGTCTATGATTATCTTGTTTTAATCTACCTTGCAACTTCGAAACCATTTTTTAAATATTAAATTCTTTACTGTTACCCAGAACCGACACCAGTTGAGTTTGAATTTAATTTTAAAGAACGATAGAAGAATCATATAAAATCCAGGGAGGTCAGGAAAGGAAGATAGTCTAAAACTGTTTTATCCGGATGAATGGACTTGAACTAATGCGATTTGAACGAGGGTTAGTTTGAAAGCAGCAGCTCGTGTAAGATTCTATCGATTGCAGACACATGGAAAGGCCAAAAGGTGGAATACAACTGAAGGAATGCTGATTGTTTAAACTGCCACCAACTGGCAGACAACTTGAGACATTCGCATGGCAAGGGAAACTACGTATAATTCCATGAAGGTGTGGAAAAGGTGTACACTTAAGCGCATTTCTTTTTTAATTTATAAATATGCATTCAACAGGTGACATTGTACAATGAAAAATGTGAATATGCCTCTGAAGACAGATATGGATTTTTTTTTTATTTCAGTTTGGTTCTTTGCTGACTACATTGGCTTGGAAACTCGTTCGTGTTAACCAACAACTGATGGACATTTTAATCTTTCATCAACTGGATTCTGTTTAATTTCAACATTCACGGAGCGTCTTGATTTGAAAGACTGTGTTACGTACGTTTTCCTACGCATAATTTTCTTTATCTTCCTTGCTTTGTTGCAGTTATTTTCCCTTGATTCTCTTGTTTGCATTCCAGTATTTGTTTGTGTGGGTTTTTTGCTACACAATTTCGCTAAGATGCAGACAGACGGGTGGTTTTCTTTGCGGTGCTGATGGTTAGCCCAAAGTGGACTCGGATACTCTTTAATACAACAGAAGCTTTGATGAATTACACTGTCACGGAAAATGCCGAAGAAAAATCTTAGAAGCCATACAGATTGCGACGCTTTAATTTGATTTTGTGTAAAATTGATTCGATATTGTAGCGTAATAATGATGCGGATTTGTTAGAATTACCAAAGAAGAACCGGTGATTTCTCTGTAACAGGCCCTTGTTTCATTGCCGGCTCAGCTATGCATATATGTATCTACAACCGCCTCTAACCGAAAAACTAAAAAAACAATAGTGCAGAACGAAAAAAAAAAAAATAAGAAAAAAACTAAAAGAAATGCCTATACGCAGGAATTATCTTAAAGCTCAGTGATTGGTGTGTTGGCTTACTCTCTCGCTTCTATCTACTAAGACACCGTGATTATAGCTGTAAAGTGCTTTCTCTTAAGCAGAACATGTTTTCACTAATACGTGGGGCCTCAAACCAGCTGCGGTGTACTGGATATACACGGCGGTTGTAAGACCCATTCTTACATATGGTTCACTTGTATGGTGGATTGTACTTGAGAAGCAATACCTGCTTTCAAACCTCACATAAATCCAGAGGACAGTGTGCATCGAAGTCATGTGATCAAGGAGAGTAACACCAACAGCGGCAATGAAAACCATGCTTAGTTTCATTCCGCTTGATATATACTGTAGCAGTCTGACAGCCAAAACTGCTGTAAGACTGAGAGAAGCCCGATTGTGGTCACTGAGCCTTTACGGCAATGCCTCTATTTTGTCCCAATGGGGGACTGGAAGCGAATCGACGGAAACTAATCACATGAACCCGATGGTAGCATTTGAAAGGAGATTTGCTACAAGAATTCCTGACAGAATGTACTGGAAAAACCGAAGAACCATGAAGAACGGGTGGCGGAGTTTATTGTGAAGCCCTAGGAATAAACCACTCCTTTAGAATAAGCGACAACCGCAGCGTCCTTCAGGCCAAAGTCACCGCCATTATACAAGCTGCTGAAATTATACGCGTATCGTTGGTAAAGCGATCACTGTCTATATAGACAGGTAGCCCTTAAGGCTCTGGACATTGCTGTAATTAGGTCGAGGCTTGTGAGGATCTGCAAATCATTTTTAAACTATATCTAGAGCCAATGCGGTGACCCTCTCCTGGGTACCAGTGCATATGGATATCGAAGGAAACAAAAGGGCTGACGAGCTTGCTAGGAAGTGAGCAGTGACTTTTTTGTCACAAGGCGCCCATCTACCTAACCTAACCGAAGCAGAATATGTTGCCTGGTTTTAGGAACACAAGACTCATTTATAATATTTTCTCCTGGAATGCGATCGAAGACATAAATTGATTTACGTATATTTGCATCCTTTGAAAGCTATAAACTATGGCCCGATCCTTAAAGGTTCTTCGAGTGATCTATGGACCCGTCTGCATAGACGGCGAGTAGAGAAGAAGATATAATCAAGAACTATATGGGCTGTACAGAGATAGCTACCTAGCCAGAAAAGTACGTATACAGTGACTACGTAATTTAGAGCGAATTGACATCAACGCCCCGGCCAGAAAAGTCTTCAAATCCATTCCCGAGGAATGGCGAAATAGAAGAAAGTCTCACCTGGGCGCGTACAATTGGAAAGGGACCTCAACCAACTTGGCCCGCGCAACTGGAGTCAGTTGGCTAATGACGGAGCCGGTTGGAGTGGTTTGTTGTTTGAGGCTCAGGTCCACCCCGGACTGTAGCGCCATCTAAGTAAGTATAATGCTTAAAAGTGGTGGTACCAGCTTTACTAATGCTCTGAAAAGCGTTTTAGGGCTAATTTAGCTCGTGGGTATGTACCTATTATCTTTTTTGGTGCAATTTCAAAGTCGAATTTGTTCCTAAGCCAGGGAGAGTGAAGATAATACTTTGGTCTTCCCATTTTCAGCTAAAAAATTAGAAACATCGACCGTTAATACACAAAAGTGTGCACAATGCAAAATTTGAAACTAAGCGCGTACTGACGATGTGTATGCACTAATTTCAGAGAAAGCGCTGATTCTAGAGAAAGCACTGATTTCAGAGAAAGCACTGAGAATTGTAAATAAATTGCACCCCATTGTATAAAATCGTATACGAAGCATGGGCTATCCGTCAATTCGAATAAAACCACCTTAGCCTGATGAACGCTGAAGGGTGTAGCTACTAATGGTTAATTTCTAGGAGTAGCCACCGATAGTTAGCTGAAAAGTTGAAATAAAATCCGGCCCGAGCTCTTACGAGAGGGGTTAGAGTCCTGCCTTAGTATTACTCTTCAGATAAATGCTTTTGCCATACTCGGAGTAGTATAAATTCTACAAACAAGACCAGCGCAGAAATGAATCGAAGAATAACTCTTGCCAATCGTTTTTTGGGCTTATTAGGCAATTCAACAATAAAGCCCTATCTCGAATAACTAAGGAGACTCTATATAAGACCTTGATCATCCCAGTCCTGCTTTACGGCGCTGAAACATGGACTTTATTAAAAGAAGTTATTAAAAGAAGATATCCTTGGTGATCCCCGTGCAGGGACGGGTTAAGAATATCACCGAGCAGAAATGTTCGGGTCAGAGCTATACGGATACCGGGGGCTAGCAAAATAATGAATCAGTTTGGACGCAATTTGAGGGTCGCGAGTTGGAACGTTGGAAGCATGACCGGTCGAAGTTACGAGCTGGAAGAGATGATGAATAGAAGGCGGGTGGACATCTTGTGTGTCCAAGAGACGAAATGGAAAAACACCGGGAATCGGGCGCGTTTCTTGGACGTTAGGACAAAAGATTACAAGATGTTCTACTACGGAACGGAAAAGTCTGAACGGAATCGGTATCATCCTTGCGGCAGAGCTACTTGGTAACGTCTTGAGCATTTCGAAGTCCAGCGACCGTTTGATGTCTCTCAAACTAGTAATACAAGGAGAGGTGTGGAATATTGTCAGTGCATATGCTCCCCACGATGGGTACAATCAGAGAGATAAAGATGCATTTTGGCTAGATTTCCACAATCTCCTTAAGAACATCCCAAAGGAAGAATTTCTATTTGTTGGAGGAGATTTGAATGGACATGTCGGGAAATCAAGCGAAGACTATGAAGACTGCCATGGAGGACTAGGATATGGCACCAGGAACCTTCCTGGTGAAGACATAAGCATGTGCAAATCACACGGTCTTATCGTGTTAAATACCATGTTCATCAAACAAAGCCGACACCTGATCACTTACAGCAGTGGTGGAGATGAAACTCAGATTGACTACCATTTGGTAGGCAGTTTCATGAAGCCTCGGGTAAAAGATTGCAAAGTGATCCTGGGAGAGGCAATCGCTCGGCAACACCGTCTCCTGCTAACAGAAATTTTTATGAAAACACCGAAGAAAAGCAAACAAACAAGGGTCTCTGAGAAAATCAAGTGGTACAATCTGGACAAAGAAAAAGGCGAAGCTTTTGTTTTCGTAATGAAAAATTACCTCTCTCACACCATCAACGGAGCTGAGGATGAAGAGTGCAGAGCACAAAATATGTGGGATTCCCTACAGCGAACTTGCTTAAATAAGGCCAAATCACTGCTAGGAGCTTCAAAAGGCCACCATCAACACGCCAAAGAAACATGGTGGTGGAGTGATGAAGCTAAGATGCTGATAAATGAGAAGAAAGCGGCTTTCAAAGCTTGGTCAAAGTGCCCCTCTAATAATAATGACGAAAAAGCTCGCCTCGAAATGGAATACAGATGCTGCAAGAAAAAAGCGAAGAAAAAGTGTGCCCAGCTTCAAGCAGAGAGTACGGAGGGCCTGTATCGGGAGCTGGAGAAAATATTTTCCCCGGTTGCTGATGCAAACCAGGCTATCCAGGAGCTGCGAAGACACAATATGAACAAGAGCGCCACTATCTTCAAAATAGCCGCCCAAAGAAGGAACAATGCTCAGGAGATTCGTTCGCCAAAGTTCATTAGCAATGCTCATGGCCAGCTTCTTGTGGATGACGACAAAATTCTGCAGAGGTGGCGACAGTATTGTGAAGAGCTTTTAAATGAACAGTTTCCCCGGCTATACTTTCCAAGAGCCACCCCTAACTGTGAAGAAATACCCGACATTACAGTCGAAGAAGTTAGTGAGGCGGTCAAATACTCCAAAAAACGAAAAGCGGTTGGGCCAGACGAAATACCCTCTGAGTTCTGGAAAAAGATGGGAGACATCGGGTTCAGATGGCTCAGAATTCTTATCTCCAAATTCGTGAGAGGTGATCCAATGCCGAATCAATGGAGGGAAAGTTACCTCCTCCCTATATACAAAGGGAAGGGTGATACGCGAAACTGTGATAACTACCGTTCGATCAAGCTGATGTCACACACCATGAAGATCGTTGAGCGGGTATTAGGTGGCCGACTGCGAAAAATAATACGGCTATCTGATGATCAGTGCGGGTTTGTCTCGGGTAAATCAACCACAGATGCAATCCAAAGTATAAGGATCATAATGGAAAAACATCGTGATTCCTTAAGGGATTTGCATATTGTATTGGTTGACTTTGAAAAGGCATTCGACAGACAACCACGAGATCTGATATGGGTGGCGCTAAGACATCGAGGGGTTCCAGAAACCTATGTACAGATGATCATGGACATGTACGAAGGAGCAAAGACAAGAGTAAGATGTCCCGCTGGAGTAACCGAAGAGTTCCCAATCAAAGTCGGGGTGCACCAGGGAAGCGTTTTAAGTCCTTTGCTCTTTATTACAGTTCTTGATTATCTGCTTGAAGGTAAAGTGATGGACCCCAAGGTACATCAGTTATTCTTTGCTGACGATGGAGCCATCATAAGTGAGGATCCTACATCCCTGCAACGAGCACTTGATGTGTGGGTGGACGTTTTGGAGGGAAATGGGTATCGCATTAGTTCAAAAAAGACAGAGTACTTGTGCTGCCCGTTCTCTGATCCACTCAGGCCTATTCCAGACATTTATTTGAATGGAACAGTGCTTCCCAAGTGCGAAAAGTTCAAATATCTGGGATTTATGATCAATAGCAAAGCAACTTGTGATGACGACATCAATCATCGTGTAAGCGTAGGGTGGATGAAGTGGCGAGAAAATTCCGCTATCTTCTGTGACAGAAAAATGCCCCCTAAGTTGAAAGGAAGGCTCTACACCGCAGTTGTACGTCCAGCGCTCACATACGGTTCACAATGTTGGACGATGTACAAAAAGTATGAGAGTAAATTAACGGCAGCTGAGATGAAGATGCTTCGCATGACAGCAGGAGTGACCAAGCTTGATCGAATAAGAAGTTCGAAGATCCGTGGAAGCTTTCACATCAAGGAAACCATCGTACACAAATTAGAGCGCGACCGGCTCAGCTGGTATTGCCACGTTCAAAGAAGAGATCATTTGAACCCTGTTAAAAAGGCAATATCTATGCACGTTCCAAAGACACCGCGATGTAGGAAAGGCAGGCCTATAAACGCCTGGATCAGACAAATGCGACGACATCGGCATTTCATTGGCCTCAGTAACCGAGTGATCCAAAATCGGCAGGCCTGCCGATATTTTCTGAGGTCAAATAGGCGAACCCCACAGGCGGATCAGTAGAAATGCAGTGAAGTGGGAGGGCTGTGATCCCTTGTTTTCGGATCATAGCCTCGCTGATAAAAGGAAGAAGAAGAAGAAGATATCCTTGGTCGCTTCGAGAGAAAAATTCTTCATAAGATTTTCGGTCCCGTTTGCGTTGACGGGTTTTGGAGGAGAAGATTCAATCACGAACTACACGAGCTGTACAGTGACATCGACCTAGTCAAAAAACTGCGTATTGGACGTCTGAGATGGCTAGGACATGTAGAGCGAAGGGACACCAACGCTCCGGCCCGCAGAGTCTTCGAATCTAACCCCGAGGGACGACGCAGTAGAGGGAATCATCGCCGTAGGTGGCGCGCACAAGTTAAAGGGGACCTCGACCAACTTGCACTCCAACTGGAGGCAATTAGCTAAAGACCGAGCTAAATGGAGAGGCTTGTTGGTTGAGGCCCAGGTTCACCCCGAACTATAGCGCCACCTAAGTAAGTAAGTATACTCGGAGTAGCTATCTGAATAAATGTAATGAAATGGCATTGCACACGTATAAGCATTTGAAATCAGCCAATGTGCACTAAGGCAGGCGAGACCTACACAAATTACTCAACAATTGTTCTAAATTCTAGGAATAGACAGAGCAATCTCTGCCGTGCTACCGAAAGATTGCTTAGGGACTACTCTTCTACGTTCGGAACCAATAATTGGTATCAGACCTTTACATAGAGGGATGGGAAGCTAAAGTAGCCACATAAAACTATCAAGTGATTTCTAAAAAGGCCTGATAAAATAACATCAAAATTCCTTGTAATTTTGGGTAGGAAGGTCTGGAGGACTACAATTGGGCTAAGTAAGAAGACGATGCGCGTTAGTTTGAAAATTTCGTATGTTATATGATACTGGAAATACTGAGGAAAAAAACTTATTTCATATTTGTGTTGCGCGGATAAAAACGATAATTTTAGCTTAACGGTTCGACCGGAACTAGTATAGTGAAAGTATAGTTATGTGCTGTTACTTGTGTATTGAGCCTAACAGATGGACAGGTGGGACAGAACTATATATTTCATCCAAACACTTGTGGTGGAACTACCGATATAGGAAGAGCGAAGTCTGTAGGAGTGAAAGAACGTCTACATCCTTAGGAATACGAGGCATCTAGCACCACATTTCGCTGCTTCAGTAATCTGCTGATGCTTTGGCTGCCATAGCGTCCTGCTTCGGAGATAGGAGACTTGACTGCGTTTCGGTATCTGACGCGTTGAGTCAAAGTTGAATTTAATTTACATTCGCTATCGCATGTTTCAAAGTAACGTTGTTTGTTCTACCATTAAAAGGCTTATAAAATATAGAAATACTTTCATTATTTATTGAAGTTCCGTACGTACTTCGAAGCATTTGCTACGTTTTATTTATGAGAATGACTGTTTTCACAGACTATTATGCGATCGAAATACGAGGCAAGGCAACGTGCTGATTGGTTAACAAAAATAATATTCAACCGCGCTGATTACTTAACTAATAGCCACGAGTATTGTTAAGTGGAATAGTTATGTAAATCACTTGAAATATTGTATTATAGTTGAATAGATCTATTGTTGATGAGATAACATTGAAGAAACAATCACCATTTGTGCGGATGAGACTACTTTCTTTTCACTGTACGAGAGTGGATTGAAAAGTTCCCGCCCTATCATAGAACAGTTTAATTCTAAATTCGTACTTCCCCCTTGTAAAGGAACTATGGAAATAAAAAATGGATTTACGGTGGATCTAATGTTGAAGTTGTCAAGGACTATAAATACCTAGGAGTTTTCATTAAAACCAAATCTGAATAAGGTTAAAACATCAGTCAAAAGCACTTGGAAGGGTTGCTTCGGCAACAAATATATAGCCCACAGCAGCAAATTTAAGATTTTTGAGACAGTTTTAGAGTTGGTTTTATTTTACACAACACAAATGAGGGTTACAAAAAATAGGAGACGGAGGAAAATCTCCTGCGATGTTATGTTAAGCGTATATTCCGTCGCCAAATTACATGTCTGTGGTAGAAAATGGTTAGTCTACCTTGTGAATCAAAACTTTAAAGCTGCAAATTAACTATGTGCTGGTACATGCCAAACGAAAGATTGCCTGAGACAGCAGCTTTTAAAACAATTGGTACCAGAACCATCTGGTTCCGGGAGTGGTTAGAGATGGCGTGTGGTTGTGGAATTAAAGTTTATTTGGATTTGGCTGATATTTTCAATTATAAAACCTAGCTTTACAGACTAATTACAAGCCTGAGTGAGAATTTTACCTTCTGGACGTTCGAAACAGACGTGGAGCCGACATCGGACAAGAACGCGATCACCATCTTATGTTAGCTATTATACGCGTTCGTACTACTTCCGTCAATAGGCGGATCAGTAGAAATGCGGTGAAGTGGGAGGGTTGTGATCCCTTGTTTTCGAATCATAACCTCGCTGATAAAAGGAAGACGAAGACTACTTCCGTCAACAGCAACTGCTCAAACTTGCTCAACATGACCAGGTTTAATACTGACAGGCCTAAAGATCCCAAAGTTCGTCAACAATTCAAGAACCATTTTGCCTTAGAAGCAGAAACAATCAGCAGAATAATGTACGAGAGCGTGGATGACCACTGGAATGATCTGAAAAATGTTTTTGTAACTCGGCACGCACCTACGTCGGTAAAAGGCAGAATAATCGCAGGGCATAACTATTAGCAGACACCTGGAGACGGATCGATGAGGGTAAGGCAATCAAGGCTCGGATTGTAACGGCATCAGCAGTAGAGAGTACGCGTGAAAAAGAAGAAAGTGTAGCGTAGTG
This sequence comes from Brachypalpus laphriformis, assembly GCA_945910035.1. Classification (NCBI taxonomy): domain Eukaryota; kingdom Metazoa; phylum Arthropoda; class Insecta; order Diptera; family Syrphidae; genus Brachypalpus; species Brachypalpus laphriformis. Next base: position 290,550,726 of record OX246753.1, on the reverse strand, counting down.
TAAGACGGGACAAACGTCAGTACATCGACTCACTTGCCTTAACGGCTGAAGAACCAGCAAGCAGGTGTGACAGTTTGACTGTCTTTAACATCATCAAGGAGCTCACTGGTTGCCGGAACTCCAAACAACATCCAGTGAAGAGTTTAGATGGTAACCTTCTGATTTCGAATGAGGATCAGTTCATTAGATGGAGAGTTATGCAGAGCCATGTCTAGTCTGGGCATCCCTGCAAAGCTCGTCCGTTTGTGCCGAAAGACGATGGAGAACTCTCGATGCTCCATCAAAGTCGAAAAGAACACCACCGAACCGTTCGATGTCAGGAAAGGTTTTATGTCTTAGGTGACGCGCTACCATGCGATCTCTTTAATATAATACTTGAAGAATTGTACGAAACTCACAAGCCAACACCGGAGGTACAATCTTTTACAAGTCTGTTCAACTACTCGCTTATGCCGATGACAGTGACATAGTCGGAAGAATGGGGCATTTGCAAGTATTGAGATCGAGGCAGCAAAGATGGGTCTAACGGTCAATGAAAGCAAAACAAAATATATGATGTCTACAAAAAAGGACACCCAACATTGGCGTCTTGGACAGAACGCCACAATAGACAGATATAATTTTGAGGTAGCAAAGGACTTTGTCTACCTGGGCTCTATGGTGAGCTCCAAAAATGACATCAGTGGGGAGATCAAACGAAGAATTACTCTTGCCAATCGCTGTTTCTATGGAGTAAGAAGGCAGTTGAGTAACAAAGCCCTATCCCGAACTACTAAGGTAACTCTGTACGAGTATACCCGTAAGACACTAATCATCCCAAACCTGCTGTACGGAGCTGAGGCATGGACTTTGTCAAAATCGGATGAGGGTGCCCTTGGTTACTTTGAAAGAAAAGTCCTTCGAGTGATCTTTGGTCCCGTCTGCATAGACGGCGAGTGGAGAAGGTACAATGCCGAAATATTCGACCTATACAATGCCATCAACTTAGCCAGAAGATTTCACATACAGCAACTAAGATGGCTGGATCACTTAGAGCGGATGGAGCCCAACGTTCCAGCCTGCAGTTCGAATCCACCCCGGATGGATGGCGCAGTTGAGATCGACCCTGAGACCTAGCAGCAACAAAAGAGTGAGGTAAATCTTCGGCGGATAAGGTAATGATATCGGTTTTTTGGGACTCAAGGCTCAAAGAATTACTACTGCAGTCGTTTGCGTCGGCTGCGGGAGTAAACAAAGAAAAAGTGTCCAGGAATGTTGAGGGTAAAAGTTTTGTTTCACCAGGACAATGCACACCCATACACGTCGCGTCAAACTATGGCTGAATTACTGCCGAATCCTCCCTATTCACCTGATCTGGGTTCGTGTAACTCATCTGTTCTCCAACCTAAAAAAAAGCATTTGGGACGACAGAGATTTTTAACGAATAAAGAGATCCAAGCTGTAGTAAACGTATTTTTTAAAGGTCTTGAGGAAGAATTTTTTTTAAATTAGTATAATGGGCTAAGAGAATAGATGGGAGAATCGTATTGACCTTAAGCGAAGTCACATTGAAAAATGCTGTAAGCTTCCGAAATAATTTTTTTTGTCAGGCCACGACCACCAAATCAATCCACCCTCGGCTGCCATCTATAAACATGAGGTTTCCCTTAAAGAAAAGCCATACGATACGGTCTCCAACTCTATTAAACCTCTGTAACATCCTACAACGAAAAAAAAAAAAGAAAAGTGCTACCAACCTGTAGTATCTCCGAATCGGGAACAGTCACCAGCTTTGGCTTTGATATGATTTTATTGGTTTTCTCCCCCTCAGGCTCAAAGTAGACTATGGAATACTGCAAACAAGAGAGCTTAAATGAATCAGTTTTCTTAGCCAACGGACAATTCCGACTTACATTTAAATCATCCACGGTGATGGTCGGGAACTCAATCATCAAGTAAATGTAGTTGGATAGCCGCTTCTCTCGCTCGTTGATCAGTTCGATTTCGCGAAAGGTCAGTCGATCCAGCCAATCGACTTTCTGCAGGTGACCATTGCGATGCATCTTCGCCAACTTACCCAAACGCTGCATCTGCGATTTACTCGACTCCTTCCCCTTGCCAGGGGTCTTTGACGGGTAATTGCCGTCGCCCTCGACGTCAAGCCAAATCCGCAGATCATACATCCCCTGTCGGAACATGCCATTCTTACCGAACAGCGAAATCGAAGTACCACCAATGATCGAAGTCTCTCCAGCGCCAGCGCAGTCCAGTATGGTCAGCACAAGCATCGCCGTCCTCGGCAAGTCGCAGAACATCATCGGCAGCGACACCCATTCGTTCCAACTCCAACGCTTGGTGAAGGCTTTGTACGATGTCGTCACGGGCAAACAGTACGGCTTGCCCTTGTTGAACACTTGCAGGCGCACCTGGAACGGTGGACATGACTCCGAGTATAGGCCGGAGAAGGCCAGTTTTCGATTCTCCAGAAGTTTCTCATAGTCGGGCTTCTGCTTCTTACCCTCCAACGTGCCACTTTTCAGGTGAAATGGAAGAGACCAAAGAAAACATGTCGAAATTTAAGGAATTAACGATTTTATGCGGGACTCGGGGACTTACATCTTGATTTGGACCCGTTCGTTGAGGGATGAACTGTAAACGTAACGGAAGTGGTCATCTGGCTGGTCCATGGTGAGAGATATGTGAACACTTTTACAATAAATCGAATTTTCGCATCAAATCCCCCTGATTTTGTTATCAACAAATAAATGAAAAAAAAAAAACGAGAAGAAAAGCAAAAAGCGTTCGTTAATATTTGACAGGTGACAGAAGCAGCTGATGGCGCGAGATGCGATAAGTGTCATACGCTCTGTTTGTTTTATGCGATATTTGTGCATTGCAAGCCGAGAAGCGGATTATCGAGAAACATTTTTTTAAGTTTGTTAATTAGTTAAGTTACAATAAATAAATCCAGTTAGGTTACGCCGACGGACATAGGTTAAGAGTTAAGTTTAGCTTAGAGCGCCCGCATGTTGCCAGTAAGTTAGAATAACATAGTTAAGTTAATTAAGCTAGTTTTAAGCGTTTTTGTTAGTGTCACTACTTTTTGTGACCAAGAAATGAAAAATTTATTTTTAGCTTACAACTTTACTTAACACTTTTATTTACTCACTTTCGGGTGCTTAAAATTACAGTAAAATTTTCTTTTCAAAAAAACTACGTCTGCTCCTTATCGTAGTCGGACAAAGGGTAACGGTAAGAGCGAATATTTGGTGTGTGTGTAAAAAATGGTCTCAACGGATTGCAAATTAGCTCAATAAAAAAATGGTGGCGCTCAATGGCAGCAGCCAAACCGAGAAAGCTGAGCTTAGGTTTTTGGTTGCGTTCAAAGACAATCTACTTATTTTGGATGGCAATTTAGTTATTTCGGACAGTTAGCATGTAAGATATACTGAATTACAAAATAAAATGCATTAAAAATGAAAAATGGAAAAAAAGGAGATTATCGAGTTGCATGACACTACCTACATTTGTTCTTCATTTTCAATAGGTTCTGAGATTTTATTTTTAAATTTACTGCGCCATATACATATCAGAAATAAATACAGAATAAAGTGAACTTAAATATAAGTCAGTTATTGCTACCCTAATACATTTTCTGATGTTTCAATAAGATTATGTATACCGTCCTTTTTTGACCGTTGGCGTTGAATAGAGGGAGACGGACACTGCAGATTTTGCAGGGACTTCGCAGAAACACCACCGTACCTTCTTATGGAATGCGAAGCACTGATCCACAAAAGAAGGAATCACCTTGGTGCCTTCCTCCTATCAGAAATGGATTTACCTTCGTTGGATCCACTGAAGATACTCCGGTTTGCTGTAGCAGCTGGAGTGGAGGAAGTGCTCTAGACCGAGTATATCATCGGCTAGAGCCTTAGTATGGGGGGCACAATAGATCTTTTATAGGTCGCAGTGCACTTGCATCTTACAATAACATACATCTATATCTTCCGTTGGCGTTTTACATTTTTCACGATTGTCGTTTTATTCCTCAGATGTACTACGAAGTCATTTTCATAAATTTTTCAATGTGAAAGAGTTGTAATAAGTCCACATGACGAACACAATGCTTAGTGACGTTTAACAGTCAGCACGTCGTAGCTATGAATAAAACGACAATCGTCGAAAAGTCGTCGATCTATGATTTTTTTCAGTTATGGTCGACTACGATTTAATGACAACATTGATGGTATGCGCTCAACCATCTGATATTTTTAATATGACGTCAATGTATTTTTTAATACCATTCAAAGGTATTATGTGTGGGCCACAATGATATTGTTTTATTTATTTTCACTGAAGAAATAAATGAAAATTAAAAGTATGCAACTACTATACAGTTTAAGTTGCCCCCAAACCAACGCGATTATTCGCTGTCCCCGCGGTGGCGATTATTTCGCTGCGCAGCGACAAAGATATTCGCGAGTACTCGTATGCCAACACTAAAGCGAAACAATTCGTTCCTTAGCAGCAATTTTGCACGCTTTATTTAGAAATTCAAAGTTTAAATATATGTATAAGTAAAATACAAAAAAGGTAAATACAAGGCAAAAGTTTCTTTACCTAAAAAATTCATGTTAATTCTCGTCGACGGTCTGATTAACACTGGTGACATCATCGACTAGGATTTCGATGACATCAACCCCTGTTCGGCTGAAAAGGAACTTCGATGTTATCGACGTGTTTGCCCGATGGATGTGAGCGGCTGCGTTCAGTTCTTTCAGCGCTGCAACAGTACTCCTCACCGGACGAAAAAGTAGCGCTTTTATCTCTTGCCTCCACGCTTTCAATTAACCGCTCAGTATACGCCATATTAATTAAAACTGACATAAGCCCACGATCGTGAAAAAACACTGCAAAATCGCCATACCGGCGACTGCGACAATAATCTTCCATGCAGCGACACTAAACAAATTTGGATTTTGGAGTTAATTTATTAATTTCTAATCAGCTGAACGCATTTACCATTTCTTTTTCCTTGGGTTCGTAAGCATGTTCGACATACAAAGGAATGAGAGGTTTTTCTCCAATTTCTTAGTGGAATTCCCTTGTTTTTAAGTGGAACAACATTATCGGAGGGGGATCTTAAAATCAACACGCGAATGAGTTGTAAAGCGGCCCATACACCATTCAATTCGATTGTAAACTGAGTTGTCAACTGAATTGATGCTTGACCACATACTACATCAACTGAATTGGAAGACTTTGCTTCAACAGTCAAAAGCATAATTTGTTTTCTGTAAAAAAAAATTTAAAAAAAAATACGCTTCCAGACATTCCTATTCGAATTTAAAGTCATGTTTTTTTCTCTTTTTTTTTAACAACACCCAAGACAATTAAAATCATTCATTACCACAATCTTTTGATAGTTCTTCAACCAACTTCCCAACCGTCAAATTGATCAAATGACTACGCCACACACGGGTTGATTTTGATTTGATTTGACTCAGTTTACAATTGAGTTGAAGTGTGTATGGTGCGCTTAAGACAAAAAAAAAATACAAAAACTTTCTTTCTTTCTTATAAAGTTCACCGATACGGAGCTATTTCCTTCCGCAGTGGAACACGCCTCATGACACTTCACATTTCGGTTATCTCTTTGATTGTGTGTGTGAAAATATATTTTACCCCCAGTCCCGAGCAAGATTAATTTTGTTATCTCAGCTGTTCCGAAATGACACCCACTTGGTATTATTTGTAATTTACGCTTGACTTGGTACGCACTTCAACCACCTTGATTGACAGTTTTTGACATTTGAAATCACTTCAGCTCGGTGGGAACGGCTTATCGAGATTTCGGTAAAAGCTCATTACAACCTCGGAGTTTCTTTTCGGCGGGAACATGGGTTTAGCCTGTTAAGCGGTAAAACCCTAAATCTGACTTTAAATTATGGCAACAAAATGTGAAAATGTTCCTCCTCCCAACCTTCTGTAAAAGTTTTTTTTTCTATTTGAACCAAGGGATCGTTCTTGGAGTTTTTACTTCTTGAACTGGAACACCCTATATGCAGCTAAACACAGGACGCCTACAAGAGAACCCCGTATCAACGGCTGTCTACGACTATAAAGCACCGCACAGTTGCCGTTACTCTTCACTGTGTGAACATTTCCCATGCAATTTCTGTATAACACTTCTGCAGGCTGTCGCCTGTCAAAGTTGTACAAATGTCACTATCAGCTGTCGAAGCAATTTGTGTTTTTATTTGCATTTCTGAGAAACCGAAGAATTCCACAAAGCAATGACCCTAGAACTATCAAAACTCGCCATAGAGGGTTTGCAACACCTCGGCTCGACAATAAATCTCGAAATCAGTCGAAAACTCATCGCCAGCACTGTTAAACTCTCGCTGTACGCCGATGCAAGTAAGTCCCCTTTAGCATCAAAGCCACTAGCAGTGATTAACCAATAATCCTCGCCCAGATGTACCCCCCAACCCGGAAATATACGCAACCAACGCAGACTACGCCAAGCAAAGTGAATTCGCCGTTGCCACGCTCCTCTTTCTAGCCACCAAGCACGGCTACGATGCCATCAAGCTGCGCCAGTTCCTCGAGCAACATTCCATCCCCACAGCCGTCATCGAAGAGCTAACCAAAGTGTACGATGCCAATCGCAACGAATTCCTCATGAGACTTCTTCGAACCAGCCATGCATTTCCGCACATCAGCGATATCGATTGGAAGATTATCTGCGACGTCAAGTCCGCCATGTCCGACTGCAGTTCGGGCGAACTCACATTCCACGTCAACCTGGGCAACTACAGGGAGAAGACAGGCGAACGCGAGACCATAGTCGAGTTCGCCTGCAACACTGAAGAGATGCAGTCGCTTATCAACAAGCTGAAGGAGATCGAACGCCACTGTACCAAGCTGTCGTCCGGCGGAGAGCGGGAGCCAACAAAATAGCACCAACCACACGCTTACCGATCTGTACACATCAATTTATTTATTGATATAGGCGAGAACAGGAGCAACGTTTTATAACAAAATATAATTTCGATACATATATATTTATATAGGATTCCGATTCCGATTCCAAGCGAATGAAATGTATTTGTCTAGCTTTTAGGATCTAGTTGGGGTAGATTGTTAGATTGTTTAGCCTAGATTTGTTCGTCGATAAGTGACTTTAATAAAGTGAAATTCGATGGTGCATTCGAGTAGATCGCCCCCGAGAATGCGCTGTCTTTGTCCGAACTAATTATAATACAGTTGTTTTGTGAGATTAGCTTCATGCCGATGCCACGGAAACGATCGTCGATTTTGTATAGGTTCTTGCCGTTGGCCCACGAGTAGAAGGGTTTCCCGCTGAACGGATTCATGAAGTCAGCCCAATAGCCGTGCAGTCGTAGGCGGGAGGTTATCTCTCTGGCAGCGAGAACAAACTGCAATGAGAAAAGGATTCAAATGAGTAGTTTTCTTATTTTGTTTCTGTGTACTATAGAGGAATATGTAAATAAATCATAAAAGCGTGCTCCTCTTACCCCTTCGCAGAATCCGTCATAGTAAAATCTTGCTAGGAATTCGTAAATTGCATTATTATTTTTTTATATTCGAAATTTGTAGCATCATTTCCAATACGACGGATTCTGGGGGAAGGGGATAACCTTGAACAATTTTATTCCACAGTGGTCATTTTTATACATACATAATTGTAAAAATAATTGAGATAAGCGCCGTTGAAGTTTTTCGAAATACATTTCAGCGGATTTATCTGCACATCCGCTCCGAAATTAGCCCTAAAGACATGTCCCCAGCACAATATGCCTATACAAAGGGCCGATAAGTCGAAACAGCCCTGTACGAAGTGGTAACAATGATCGAGCAATTACTCTACCACAAGGAATTCACGCTAGTGGCCTTTTTATACGCAAAAGGAGCCTTTAATAATGTGAAAACTGAATCGACAAGACTATAACTAGACCGACACTGCGTAGATTCCACACTCTCAGACTGAGTAGAATGTATGCTCAAGTCGAGACACATAAACTCAAAACGGAGTGACAGCCAAGTATTATAAATGCACTGGCCTCTAGAGGAATCCCGCAAGGTAGGATCCTATCTCCCTTACAATGGACTCTAGTCGTAAACGAGACTCTGGGCCCAATTCTTCAACTCGTATGCAACAGTCGTATTCGACCATCGTCGCATTTAAGTATGACAAAGTCGTATTTTTTGTTCGTAAAATACGACTTAAGTAATAACTAAATGCGATAATGGTGGATAATGGATTCGACTGTCGTATACGAGTTGAAGAATTGCATTGCAGAAGGCTCCTACCAATCGCTACCTTCAAACTCAAATTTAAGCTGGATGCTATCGAGAGTACGAACCTTAGGTGGACAAGTGGACCCACATTTCCAACGACAAAACAAATTTGGTCGAAGCTGGATCTAAAACGTTCTAAGAATTTGATTTCTCTCAACAGATTGCATTTCGGCGCTTTAATAGGTGTCATCATTGGACACTGTCTAATAGGCAAGCATGTCACAAGGCTAGGCGTTTTTGCGAACGACTTTTGTAGAAGCTGCATGGATGAAGAAGAGGAAGAAACTATTCCTCACCTTCTTTGTCTCCGCCCAGCTCTCTCCCATAGAAGGAAGCTTCACCTAGGAGCCCCCTATTACAACGACATAGGCGACCTGAAAAACACCGATATTAAAAGCCTCCTACGCTTCATAAGAAGCTCAAAATGGTTTAACGAGTAGGTAGGAGAAATTTCTCCCATGATCCATGTGGTATCACAATGGACCTATTATTGGTCTAAGTGTGTTGGCGATTCTCAGCTAGCAGCCACTTCAACCTAACCTAACCTTTATCTCGAGAAATAAAAAACTCTACGTATTCTTCGTTGACTTCAAAGCAGCATTTGATACTATAGACCGCAGAGCTTTAATTTACAAGCTGTATGGCATGGGATTGTCGCGGAAATTGGGCCGAGTCATCCAGAACCTCTATGAAGATACACAGGTGTCGGTTTGGAATGAAAGGGAAAAGTTCGAGTGGTTCCAAACTTGATCACACATTGAGTCTGCTCTTATTCTATTTATAGAGGACTTAGTGGACTCCCTGCCAGGAGGCATTGAATTTGCTGGGGTATTCATCAAGGCGTTGCTTTTTGCGGATGATATAGTCATGTTGACATATTCACCAGAAGCTTTGCAGCTGATGATTAATCGGCTATACAATTACTGCAGTTTATGGGGTCTTTTAGTCAACTTGGAAGTCGAAAGTGGTGATTTTCAAGAAAAGGGGAGGCAGAATTTCCTCGAACGAAAGGTGGACCTTTACTGGCGAAATCATTGAGGTAGTTAAGGACTACAAATACCTTGGAGTTTATTTTACGAGCAATTTAAGCATGGAGAAGCATCTAGAAGAAAAACTGATCAAAGCCAAAACGTGGAAAAGATGTTTCACTAATAAGAATATAACCCACAGTAGCAAGTATAGAGTATTCGAAGCTGCCTCCGAAACTATTTTGTTATATGCAGCGCAAGTATGAGGACATACAAAATATGAAACTGTGGAAAGACTCTTACGGTATTACATCCTGCTAACACGCCATGATAATGTTGGAAACGGGTCTGCCCCCCATTTTTATTAAGTCCTTAAATTTGCAAGTCGATTCGATTATATACTGAAAGTACTAAACATGCCAAATGAGAGACTTCCCAAGATCGCAGCCCTTAAAACTATATCTAATATGAGCAGCTGGTATAGTGAATGGTTGGAGTTAGCACAAAAATGTTGATTGGTTCTAAGCTACAGGGAAACAGATACTACAAGCTGGAAAGCTGTCTTATACCTTCTAATAGAAAAAGTGGACGAACAATGCAGAAACGCATTCCTAGAGAATGCTTCCGGCGCTTTACATAGACCGATATAAAGCAGGTTAAATCATGACTTGCAACCTAACAATAACTACTTTCGAGATAAGCTGAGTATTCACGAAATATCTATGATGGTGAGACTGCGAGGAGAACTCCCTTGAACTACATACCTCATCGGAACGACCTCCCAATTTTATGTGGTATATGTAACGTTGCAGAGAGGGAAGATGTAATTCATTTCATGGGCCACCGGCCCACCGAAAAGGAATGCGGCTAAGTGCAGAAGAACTTTGCAGAGGCTGTGGCAACATAGACACATAAGAGGATATGAACCACTTCTAATGCAAATGCCCTAGTCTCTGCATTACCAGAAAGACGGGCCTCGGAGAGTTTTTTTTTTAATCATCTGGGCGACCTGTTTAAAAAGCCACCAACCACCATCCTGAAATTCATAACTTCTTCAGGATGGTTTCGAGGAGGCCGTTCCAACACCACAGAACTCTAGTCGTTTTGTTTCAGCCAGGAAATACCACGTCAAGGAAGCACAATGGATCCTTTGGAGATCCGTGTACAGGCAGCACCCATTCGATGCAGATAACCCCTTTAACCTAACCTAACCTTCCTTTTTCGACGCTCTTTGCTCTATCCTCTGATATGCTCTCAGCTAATGTTTGTATTCAAATGTAATTCTAGTCTTGCCAGCTGTTTCACTATGTATGGTATGTGTAGACATTGGAAGAAAGGCAAAGCCTAGGTGATACTCAGGGCGTTGGTTGGGGTTGTGTGCTGCGGGCAGCCTATTATGCACGTTCTGTCTAGTTACACTCGTTCCAGTTACCTAATTGTAACTTTGTAAGCCTTTGAAAGCAGAATTGACTTGTGAGCATAGGGATGTCCACATACTCGGCACTTATCCCAAATGTTTGGGGATAAGTTCGTTGATTGCGTTTTCCGGTGTGGTTGCTGTGTGATTTTGTATCTTACGGCTCTCTTCTTCGACTGATATGTTGGAAGGTTGGGTTGGTGTGTCGAACTTCTATTTCGCCCGGAGAAACTCAGGATCATTCCACCAAAAAGCATTGCCATCTAAATCGGATGGTAAAAGTCCACGTGACGCAAGATCCACTGGATTTTGCTTTATTGGAACGTGTCGCTATATACTGCAGTTTGTAAGTCGCCGAATTTCCGCTACTCTGTTGCTGACAAACATCTTCCATTTAGATGGTGGTGATGTGATCCACGACAGTGTGATGGCCGAGTCCGAGCATGCATAGGTCGTGATTGTGTTACGTCCCAAGACTCTTACGGTGTAGTCTAAAAGTGAAGCCAAGAGGACTGCTCCACATAACTCAAGTCTTGGAAGCGACACCGTCTTCAGGGGAGCCAGTCTTGTCTTAGACAGCAGTAAGTGCATGTGGATGTTGTTGTTTTCATCCAAAACACGGATGTAGAGTACTGCGCCGTATGCTTTCTCCGATTCGTCGCTGAAACCGTGCAGTTCTATGTCCTTTGGCTTACTGCTGACGTGAACCCAACGTGGCATCCGGACCTTTTCAACCAAAGGAAGCTCTGTGCTAAATGCTTCCCAATTCTTCTTAAGCTCCGATGGAATTGGTTCATCCCAGCTCAGTCCACGCCACCACAGCTGCTGCATCATCACCTTTACCTTGATAATGCACGGAGCAATCCAACCTAAAGGATCAAACAGCTTAGCTATCGTCGAAAGCATCGTTCGTTTTGTGATTTCTGTAGTTTCAGAGGAGACGTTCTGGAAGGAAAACCCATCATCTATCGGAAACCATTTAATTCCCAGAGCCTTAATGTATTGTGTGGAACAAAATGGCAACGAAAACCCTAACTCCCTTTAATCCGCTGGAATACCTTGCAGGACTTCTTCGGTATTACTTGTCCACTTCCGAAGAATGAGACCCGCTGATGATAATAAATGCCTAGCTTCACCACGTTTCTGTAATGCTTCTTCCAATGAATCGGCTCCCGAGATCAAGTCGTCAACGTACATCTCCTCTCGTACTATCTTGGCACCCATGGGGAAATGATTTTCTTCATCAGCAGCTGCTTGGTTGAGTGTTCGGATTGTAAGATAAGGTGCACTTGCAGTACCAAACGTCACAGTCTCCAAACGGTATACCTTAAGCGGCTGATGAATTTCGTCGCGCCAATAAATGAGTTGATAATAGGAGTCTTCTTGGGACATACGTATCTGTCTATACATTTTTTCAACGTCTGCGGTGAAGGTAAGCCTGTGCAATCTCCATTTCATAATGATGTCTATAATGTTGTTCTGTGCTTTAGGTCCAACCATCAAGTGCTCATTTAAGGACGTTCCATCTAGAGTTTTCGCCGTCGCACCGAAGACCACTCGCAGTTTTGTAGTGGAGCTAGACTCTTTTACTACTGCGTGATGCGGTACAAAATAAGGGTATGGCGTTTTGAGGACCTCATCATGGTAAACATCGACTTCTGTCATATGGCCTAATTGCAGGTATTTCTTTATACAATCCGCATATTGTTTGTGTAGTGTAGGGTTAAGTTGAAACCGCCTTGCCAATTGATGAAACCTACGCAAGGCTCTTTGCTTGGAGGATCCAAGCCCAGGTTTACATCCCTCCTTGAATGGAAGCGATACTTCATATCGCCCGTCCTGTAGACGTCTAGTTGTCCTTAAGAAGTGTTTCTCACACGCCACGTTCTCCTCTTCCTCAGCTATATGAAATGGTGCCCGCTCGATCTCCCAAAATTGTCGCAGCTGAGTGTCTATATCGCACACTTGAAGAAAACTTCGCACCTTTTGCGCTTCTACGGGAGCTCTGCCAAGTAGGATCCAACCCAGCTGTATTTTTTGTGCGATTGGCGACACCATATCATCACCTCTGATGATGTCTGGGAGTACAAGTTCGGAAAACACGTCGCTTCCGAGCAGCAAATCTACCTTAGCAGGCATGTGGAACATGGGATCAGCTAAGGTTAGCCCATTGATGTGTTTCCATCTGTTGGGTGTCAGTTCTTTGGCCGGAAGAAGCCCAGTCAGGGATTTAAAAACGTAGGCGCGTGTGCTGGTCTCAAAGGTGGAGTGTTTCATTTTATTGGGGCTTGCCGAACGTTGAAAGAAATCAGATGAGCGTACTGGGGTAAAGATGCGCTATCAATGGCTGAATTCATCAGAACTCTAGATGGTGCATCTATCTTAAAGCTGCATTAAAATACCGGCAGCAAATAATGAACGAACCATTTTAAATCACTACATTTGCATAAAACTTTAGTCTAATTCTCTATTTTCTTCGGCTGACGGCAATGGCCAGTCTTTTATTGTAAATTATTGTAAAAAAATTTAATATGAAGCTTAAAAAATAAAATTTACTTTACTACCTACTACCTACCTACTCGGCACTCGTCTGAAGGCCGATGCCAACAACATCTGCAAATCAGATTTTGTTTTTTGCAGAGAATCGAAGCTTACATTTTTGTTACAAGTACCATGTCTACATTCATAAGTTTAATTCAATTACCGCTTACACAGTGGTGGAGATATATTTAAAGAACTGCTGCAGAAGTAGAAAACGTCAATTTCTTCAGTTTTTATGCACGTATTCACCGCAACCTACTACCATAGTAGGTACTTCACCAGACTTCTATCGTACTACGTGATACCCTCTATCTGAGTCAGAATATGTCTATAATAGTAAAACAATGACTTTTTACATAATATTTCCTGAGCTGGTGTATTGAATGCGAATTGTAGACAATTATTTTTGCGATAAGACCTTGAGAACAATAACATTGTTAGTTAATCCATTTTGACCTAAAGCCAGCGGATGTAGTAAAGTTGTTGTTGTTTTTTTCTTTGATTAGTGGTTTGGAACTACAATACAAAGCGTCGGTTTCGCAGATTTTTGCTAGGCAGAATAAATTTTGAAATTGCTAACGGTTGCGGACGTGAGATCCTTCTTTTGTCGCCTAACATCAGAGGCAGTTCCAAATTTGTTTTATTGCTAAAAGAATAAACGAATTGCTGGTAAGTGTGTACATAACATCTTATCGATGTTGTGCTGCAAACTTGTGTTAAGTGAAATTCTTAGAGAAATTGTAATTTTGTTATGCGCAGATGTGACATGTGAAAAGTTAATATTTGCAGCGTTGAACAATACTGCAAAGTTTTTGTTATAAGTACGTCAGGCGCTCTCCTGCACGATTTGTTGTTTGCCACTTGACACAAGTGCGCAGTACAATGTCGTTATGAAACAGCATCAATTTATTTATTGCCAGTGTTATGCTTTCGCTGTAGGGCTGGCGTAAGTTTTCGCAATTAATCGGACTACCTCTACTTATTTCTTAAGAAGTAAGTAATTGTAAAAGAAAAACCAAAATTTGCAGTTAGAACGTTCTTCGCGTGACCTATTCAAAAGTCAGTTCCTTTCACCGAACAATGAAAAATAAGTTTTTTTTTTGTCGGGATAAGAAACGCTCGACTGGAACACTCAGACGCAACTGTTCCATTGTACTGCCAGAGGGCAAAACCTTGGTTTATTAGAATTTCTGTGTTTTTCTAAGAAAGCGAAGCAAGCGATGAGGAGCTTACAGTACCGGCACTCACCATATCAGCACCGAATATCTGGCCCTAGTCGAGAACAGGAAAATCTAACAGAGGTTTGAGCTTCGAGAAAACATCTTCTGAGCCTTGATTAGCAATCTCTTCATAGATCTCATTCCCTAAGATCCCAATGTGACCTGGGACCTAGATAAGAGATAGAGAATTCAGCCTCGCGACCGAGTTCAAAAAGTTTTTACATTTACGAATTACTTTGGAAGTGGTAAAAGGGTTAAGCAAGGCCTTAGGCACAGCCTGACGACGATCGGTTCTACGTACCAGAGCGACTCGGGAAGCTCATCCCGACCAAGGATCGTCCCCCCACCTCAGCAACGCATACACATATACTTTCATACACATCGAGCGAATGGAAAAGAATCGAAAGTCCAACAACATCACAAGTACGTACATTTTCCGTTCTTATAACATGGGGCAGCCTCTCCCGGCTAGCCTGCTCCTATCTATACTCCAGAGCGCCGGAATCGAACAAAACCCTGGATCCCGCATACGGCACTGTTCTGTATGTCACAGAGCCATCCACCGAAACGCAACATCAGTACGATGCAACCAATGCTCAGGACTGAGAGACCACAGAGAATGGACCACACATTTCACTGCAAGCTGCTGCCAACAACAGACCAGACAACAACAACAAGACCAACATCATCAACCAACCTCAACAAGATCAACGCGACCAACAAGTTTCAACAGAATGCAACTTAACTGCAACGGTCTCTCTCGGAAAATCACTGAACTGACGGACTATATGGAACGCAATAATATTCTCCTAGCTGCGATTCAGGAAACCAAGCTGACCGAAAAATCAAAATTGATGTATTCTAGCCACTATAACATCCTACGGCAAGACAGAACCAGAAACAGGTGCGGAGGCCTCGCATTCGTCATCCACAATACGGTCAGATATAGACCTATTCAACTCCTAATGCCTGAAAACCAGGGCGACTGCGTCAAACAACAGGGCATTGTCATTAAATCGGGCGCAACCGAATTGAAATTATAAATATCTACATCCCCCCACCAGCTGCTGCCCACCAGGTTACCGACCATCAATAGAACATCTTCTCAACGAGGGAGACCGCCTCATACTAGGGGACATCAACGCCCACCATGACATCTGGCGTTCATCCCTCGACAGGGATCAACGCGGCATTTACATCGCCGAACAAATCGACAACTCGGAATACGGCATCCTCAACGAACCAACCCCTACGAGACTCCTGGCTCCTGCTTGAGCTCTCCTGACATTAGCCTTGCAAGCCCATCCCTATTGACATGTGCAAATTGGAAAACTGACATCTCACTAAACTCTGACCACCTTCCAATACCAATTACCATAGAACGCTTAGACGAATTTCTGATTCCAGAAAAGAGAACTTTTATAAACTTCAACAAAGCCCACTGGCAACATTTTACGACGTACTCTGACGACAAATTCAACAACTTTCCGACACCATTAAATGTGTTTAACGGAGAAAAAATGTTCCGCAAAATAATTAAAGATGCGGCCTCACGATTCATACCAGCAGGAAGAATCTCCAAAATGCGACCCAACTTTCCAGCGACAGCAGCTGTACTAGCCAACGAACGAGACTCCATCAGAGCGACCGACCCATTCAACCCGAGACTTAAACAACTCAATATAGAAATAACTCGCCTGGTGGATGAACACCGTAGGAAAAAATGGTCTGAACACCTGGAAAATTGCAACCTTAACGCAGGTGTTAAGAAACTCTGAACCACCGTGAAATCTCTTTCCAATCCGACCAAAAGAAACGACAACACAGCAATAACCTTCAACGAAACACGAGAAGATAATCCAAAGAGATGTGCTAAACTCTTCAACACACAATTCAACGAACACCCAACTAACAACAACCGAAACATTAGAGCAACTATAAGGAAACTCCACCATCTTCCCTTAACAGACGAGCAGCCCACCTTCACAGCCGATCAAGTCGCGGCCGTTATCCAAAAAGCAAAACTGTCCAAGGCACTTGGTCCCGACGGAATCTCCATGCTGATGCTCAAGAAAATCGGCAGTACTGGACTCAAATACCTAACATCTGTGGTTAACCTTTCAACTTTTACTAACCAAATCCCAGGGATCTGGAAAGTAGGTAGAATAATACCACTGCCAAAACCAGGAAACCCAGCAGATCAAGGGAAATTGTACCGCCCGATCTCGCTCTTATCACCAGTCGCCAAAACCCTCGAAGCACTCCTCCTCCCACTTCTCACGCTCCACTTGTCGCCAGTGAGCCATCAACATGGCTTCCGCAAACTCCACAGCATAACATTGGCTCTAAATGCTATAACAATGCAGATCAGCAACGGTCTAAACCAGGCGAGACTTTGCCAAAGGACGGTATTAGTGGCCCTAGATCTGTCAAAAGCATTCGACACCGTAAGCCACGCAACATTGCTTCATGATATCCTGTTGTCAACATTCCTTAACTGTCTTAAACGCTGGCTGTCAAACTACCTTTGTAGTCGACAAACCTAGGTAGAATTTAGAAATACAAAATCAAAATATAGGAAGATGAAGCAAGGAGTCCCACAAGGTGGGGTCCTCTCCCCCCTTCTATTCAAACACTACATATCGAAGCTTCCCCCACCTCCTAATGGTGGGTCTCTTATGCTGATGACTGCACGGTACTCTCAACCGGACCAAACATCGACGAACTGTGTACAACCATAAATGCATGCCTACACAACCTCGAACATTTCTTCAACGACCGCAATCTAACACTCTCAGCCGAGAAATCAACCGCGACCCTTTTTACATCCTGGACCAAAGAAGTCAAAATCGACCTTGACAATACAGCAGCAGATCGACGAATACCAACGGTCACACACCCGAAGCTTCTTGGTGTCACCTTCGACCTTCTCAGCCCACGCCGCCAACATCAGGAATCGACTAAGCTCACGCAGCAATGTCATTAAATCACTAGCGGGAAGTTCTTGGGGGAAGGATAAAGAGACGGTCTTGGACACCTATAAAGCAATTGGTAGATCTGTCCTGAACTACGCGGCACCCATTTGGACATCTCAGCTAAGTGATACTAACTGGAAAAACCTCCAAACATGTCACAACGCAGCCATGCGCACCAACACCGGTTGCCACCTGATATCAAATGAAGACCACCTCCACTCAGAAACAAAATTGCTCCCAATCAGAGAACACAACACCATGCTATCTAAGCAATTCCTAATGGCCTGCCACCTGTCACAACATCCTAATAACATACTCACGATACTGGGAACCCCACCACCCAACATCCGCAAAAACATCACCACCTACAAGAACGACATCGCACTATACCAATACAACGACGACATTAATGACGCAAACTACAAAACCTACATAAACCAGCTGCACCAAACTGCAGTCTCCAATGCTCTGGACAACTACCACCCAAACGTCATTCTTGGGTGGTAGTTGATGTTTGGGTGACGTTTGGCGAAAGAGGAACGTCAGCTACCACGCCAAACAAGAACAACATTGGCTCAACTTCGCTTAGGCTGGTGTCGCAAACTCAACAGTTACAAGGCACACTTGGACCCCAACTTGGCAAACATCTGCCCTGATTGCAACAACGGCCCGCACGACGTACCACACCTTTTCAACTGTCCGGCAAACCCAACAACACTGACCCCCGAAGAACTCTGGAGCCGCCCAATCGACGCTGCTCTATTCTTGGGCCTGGAAACCTTAGAACACACAAACCTAAATTGAAAGTATATGTATATGTGATGTGATATTTTCTCAACTGAAACATCTTGACTACGCAGACGATGTATGCTTACTCTCCCACAGAATTATGGACCTCCACCAAATGACAGCAGATGTGGAGAGGGAGGCAGGTGTCGTCGGGCTGAAAATTAATACGGCAAAAACTAAAATTATCAGCCTTGGAACAAACTCATCGGCTCAAATATGCATTGCTGGACAACCGGTAGAGAGAGTAGAGGATTTCCAGTATCTTGGGAGTATTGTCTCGACCGATGGTGGAACCGAACTGGATATAGCCAACAGGATCGCCAAAGCAAAGTCCGCGTTCGGGATGTTGTCCAAAATATGGCGAAGCAATGCAATCAGTTTGAGCACCAAAATAAGACTGTTCCGCTCCAACGTTGAATCCGTGCTGCTATATGGTTGCAGCACGTGGAGAGTGACCACTACTATCACCAGAAAGCTGCAAACGTTCGTTAATAGGTGTCTGCGCAATATCTTAAGGATTTTCTGGCCCAATCGTATCTCTAACGAACACCTTTACGAGAGAACGGGTCAGGAACCAATAGGCACAACTATCCAACGGCGGAAGTGGCAGTGGATTGGTCACACGTTCCGAAAGGGTGACAGCTCCATAGCGAACCATGCTATGCAATGGAACCCTCTAACTCAGGATGGCAGAAGACCTGGCGGTCCGCGGAAAACATGGCGCAGAACAGTCGAGAAGGAGGCACGGCAGTTAGGGAAAAGTTGGGGAGAACTCAGACACATTGCCAGAAACCGTACACGATGGCGCGTAGGCGTAGTAGAGGCCCTAGGACCCACAAGGGGATACAGGACATAAGTAAGTAAGTAAGTATATGTGATGCTGCTACAACAAAAACAACACAGCCTGACTGTCTCTTCAGACGCAAATATTTTGACTCTTCCACCTGTCTTTCACAACATAGTTCATGGCCATAACTTACTTACTTAGGTGGCGCTACAGTTCGGGGTGAACCTGTGCTTCAACCATTTAGCTCGGTCTTTAGTTAATTGCCTCCAGTTGCGCACTTCAAGTTCGTTGAGGTCCCCTTGAACAGGCCCTATACTGCGTCGGCCCTCCGGATTAGATTCGAAGACTCTGCGGGCCGGAGCGTTGGCGTCCATTCGCTCTACATGTCCTAACCATCTCAAACTTCAAATACGCAGTTTTTGTTTTGACTAGATCGATGTCACTGTCACTTCACAGGCGAATCCCACAGGCGGATCAGTAAAAATGCGGTGAAGTGGGAGGGTTGTGATATCTTATTTTCGGATCATAACCTCGCTGATAAAAGGAAGAAGAAGAAGAAGGTCGAGATCACTGTACAGCTTGTCATTGAATCTTCTCCTCCAAAACCCGTCAATGCAAATGGGACCGAATATCTTACGAAGAATTTGTGTTTCAGCGCCGTAAAGCAGGACTGAGATGATCAGTCATATATAGAGTCTCCTTAGTTGCTCAAAATAGGGTTTTACTGTTGAATTATTAGCAAAAAAAAAAAATAGCAATTGGCATGTTATTCTTCGCTGGTATCATTGTCAGAATTTATACCGAGCCAAGGTAGACAAAGTCTTTTACTACATCGAAGTCCCAGCTGCCCACTGTGACATTCAGTCCAATTCGTCGGTGTCGATTGTCCTTTCTAGTTGACAGCATATACTTGGTTTTGACCTCGTTTATCACTAAACACATTTTGGCCGCTTCTGCTTCAATGCTTGCAAACGCACCGGTGACAGCCTGATGAGTTCTTCTAATTATGTCAATATCGTCGGCGTACGGAAGAAGTTGTACCGAATTTTGATAGATTGTGCCTCAGATATTGGCTTGTGAATTTCACTCAATCCGTTCAAGTATAATATTAAAGAAGTCACATTACAGCGTGTCACATTGTCTAAAAACCTTTTTTGACATCAAAGGTCTCGGTGAGGTCATTACCGACCTTGATTGAGCATCGAGCGTTCACCATCGTCATCCTGCATAGACGGACAAGTTTGGTTGGGGCTGTCAAAGCAAGACATTTGAACTCTGTTAAAAAGGCAATATCAATGAACGTTCCCTTGTTTTCGGATCATAGCCTCGCTGATAAAAGGAAGAAGAAGAAGAAGAAGAAGAATGAACGTTCCAAAGACATGATCCCTTGTTTACGGATCATAACCTCGCCGAAATAGGAAGAAGAAGAAGTCAAAACTAGACATAGCTCTGTATAGCTCTTCTCTATAGATGCTGTCATAGGCGACCTTGAAATCGATAGAGATGGTGAGTATCGATTTGGACTTCTTGGGTTTTCTCCAGGATCTGTCGAAGTGTGAAGATTTTATCGATGGTGGACTTTCCTGGCCTAAAACCACACTGATAGGGGCAAATCAGGCTGTTCATAACAGGTTTCAGGCGTTCACACAATATCCCGGAAAAAATCTTGTATGCGATCTTGAGGTGACCTCTATAATTGGCGCAGTTGATGGGGTCTCCTTTCGTGTGGATTGGGAAAACGATGCTGATATTCCATTTATCATGCATACATTCGTCTGACCAAATCTTAGATTTGAGTTGGTGTATGCTCTGTACACTGTGATTCTACTACGAGGTTTCCATTTTCATCTCTTTACGGTAGCAGCATGCAATTGAGCACATAAATTGGAAAGCAATTGCAGTCCATGAAAAATGCATGCAAGCAAGATCTAGCCTAAGGAACCTATTGCGCAAATATTCTAGTTCTGTGAACTAGCAGCATTTATTTTTTCCCATTATCCACTCAATTTCCACCTCATATCACGTGCTGTGTTGATGCACACAATCACTAGATGCTGGATTCAAAAGTCGTTGGATTTCAAAGTTTGATTAACATGTTAGAACTCGTTAAAAAGCAACAAAAGTGTCTGGATCTCAGAGAGTTCAGAAAGTCGCTAGATTAAGTAAATATGCAAATTCATTGATAAAGTCAACTCGGCAAAATGAGGTGGTTTCTCATATTTGGTCTACCTTTCACTATGTCAAATTCCCTTCTCTCCTCTTTTCGTGGGCTTTAATTGGAGATGTGAGAAAGCTCACCTAGTAGTGTAGAAAGCTGGAACCTATTGACTGAAAAAATGCCAGAAATCACATTTATCACATGGAAAGGTCGCTAGAAATCGCCGAGGTCGGGAAAAAAAACTTGTCTTTCATCACTAGGCGCTAGATCTAATTTCCTAGTTCGCTGTCGGTGTCCAAAAGTAGCTAGATGTAGCGACAAAGTGGTCACATAAATCACTGATCCATCGCTTTACTTGGCATCAAGGGATTTACAACAAAAACAAAAGATAACACCACCCATGCGCATATGAAACTCACCTTACTAGCTCCTTGTTCTATATCACCGTCATATTTGAGGGTCATCAAGCTGAGCTTTTCACTGGACACCACTTCTGGAGCTGGGAACAGCTCGTGCAGACTTTTCTTTATCAGCGAGGGACATTCATCGACACTAAACTTTAGCTTAGCATTCGCCTACACACAAAAAGCAAAACAAAACCATTACATAACCCACAGGCAGACTGATATAAAGAAGAAAATTTCGTTTTACGCTAGCACGAGTATCAACAATGACTGGCGACTTCCCACACACACGCGCTCGATCACTTATATCCAATTAGACCGCGTAATATGCGTTGTACTCGTGCCTATAAATAAAAGGAAAAGTGTTACCCACCTTGCCATCAAAGTCGACTAGATTCTCTAGCGGAACTTCGATGGGTATCGTCGTGGACGCGCTTTGCCACGCAGGACCCACCGAATTCGGAAAGTAGAATCTATTCCCTCTGGGCGCGAGCAGTTCCCAGTTGGGGCCGCATTCCCCACCTAGAAAGTCTTCGTTCTCTGCCACCAAACGACAAACAATTCGCGATTATTGCATCATACGACTATTTAGCAACAAATTAGCATACCTTCGACCCGAACCTTGCTCTTGACCACTTTGAATGCGCTCTCGAGGTCCTTCGAATCGCTGCGGCGGGAGTAGCTGGCCACGTTCAACGTGGCCAGGAAGCGGCCACTCTGTGGGCTGCTCAGGAGCTGCTTCTTGTCCCAGCCCGCTGCACTGACTTTGTTTAAAGTTCTTAGGATCGATTTAGACATAATTTCATTGTTGCACTCGTGAATCTGCCTTTAGACGTTGCCCGCTCGGTTTAGTGGTTTGTTTTCGAACGCTTTTGGCTAATTGTTTACTG
Organism: Brachypalpus laphriformis; assembly: GCA_945910035.1. NCBI lineage: Eukaryota > Metazoa > Arthropoda > Insecta > Diptera > Syrphidae > Brachypalpus > Brachypalpus laphriformis. The sequence goes on along the minus strand of OX246753.1, from coordinate 290,528,270 downwards.
TTTTGATTAATATTGTTGGGTTTTTCGGTTACGAAAAAAAAGTTAAATTTGAGGTTGAAATCAAAAAAGTTTTTTTTTCAATTTTTTTTTATACTGTGGAAATCAGCTGTTTTGAATATTTTTGCAAAATTAAATTGTCAAATTCGCGAAACGGAACGGAATGAAAATGGTCGCGGGCTTGTTCAGCGATGTCCGAGTGGTTTTGAAAGAAAACGATAGCAGAATTTATTAAAACTCTTTACAAAACCTGGTAAAGGACTGGAGAGTCTCTAAAGAGCACTTTTTCTTAGACCATCGCTACCTCCAATTCAGTCTTGACGACCATCTGCCTCATAAGAAAGTTTTTAGAAATTATAAAAAAAACTAATTGGTCTTTATACAGGAAGCGCTTATTGACGCTTATTCCCTCCCTTTTGCCTTCTGAACCTACAAGTACGGATGATCTTGACAGATTGGTCAACACCTTTACATCGGCATTTATCGGTGCCTTGTCTGTGGCGTGCCCTAACCCCACTCCGCGAGGTAAGAAGAAACCACCTTCGTGGAATGCAAATCTTAGTACTCTTAGGAAGGACAGCAGACTCCTCTTCAAGCCCTTCAATTCCCCAGGACCTGACGGCATTATTCCTGCTGAATTTCAAAAATTTGAGGACATTGTGCTTCCATGGCTCAAGGTAATATTATCGAGCTGTCTTAGTCTGGTCTAAGTCCTCAAGACATGGACCGAAGTTGAAGTTGTCTTCATTCCTAAGGCAGGTAGGAGCTCGCATGTGGAACGAAAGGATCTCCGACCTCTCAGTCTATCGTCCTTTCTACTGAAAACGCTGGAAAGCTGATTGAAATTCACCTCCGTCAGAGCATTAGCCCATCTTTGCTCTCGCCGTCCCAACATGCGTACTGCAAAGGCAAATCCGTTGAGACAGCCTTACACTCGCTTGTGCGCATCATTGAAAAATCTCTGAGCATTAAAGAATATACCATGGTGGCTTTCCTTGACATTGAGGGAGCTTTTACCAATGTCAAACCAAAGACAATCACAGACGCACTTGCAAATCTGAAAGTGCATACTTCGTTCGGAGTGTTGATCAATCAATTGCTAACACGCAGGATTATCAACACACAGCTGGGTGTAGCATCGGCCAGAAGACTTGCCTGTTGTGGAACAACCCAAGGTGGAGTTTTGTCCCTCCTCCTGTGGAATCTTGTAGTTAATGAGCTACTAGTGAACCCCGACAGGTCAGGCTGTAGAGTAGATTGCCTATGCTGATGACATTGCGATTGCTGCGTTTCGCAAGCACCCAGACACTCTTATGGAAATCCTCCAATATGCTCTCTCTCGGCTCACTAGGTGGGCCTCCTCGTAGACCCTCCTATGATTAATGGCACCAGTCTCACCTTCACTGTTAATGCAAAATACCTGGGTGTTATTCTGGACAGAAAACTGAACTGGAAAGCCAATCTACTAGAACGCGTAAGGAAAGCCAATGTCTCTATTCCTGTAAAAAGGCTATAGGTGGGAGCTGGGGTATGAAACCTGAAATCACTCGCTGGCTTTACGTGTCTGTTGTCAGGCCTATACTACTCTATGGCATGATCGTTTGGTGGCCTGCTCTTGACAGGGCTGTTCACCTCTCTCAGGTAGCTAAAGTGCAACGATCCGCTTGCATGTGCATCAGTGGTGCACTAAGGACTACGCCCTCTGCGGCACTGAACATTATGTTCAACCTGTTACCCCTGGATATCCTCGGCAGACAGACTGCTGCCTGTGCGGCTATTCGTCTTAAAGCCTCCTCTCAGTGGTCTAGTTATCACATTGGCCAGTCCTTGATCCTTGATCTTCGTAACTTCACACATGAAAACGCGAACTACATCCCACCGAAACTGAGATTTGACCAACACTTCCGTACGAGTATCCCTGAACGGGATGAGTGGGATGGCTCTCCCCCTGATGATGGAAATTCGGTGCACTCTACACAGATGGCTCTAAGACCGAAGGTGGGGTGGGCTGTGGTGTTTTCTCCGGTAAGCTCAACCTGACCATCTCGTTCCGCCTCACTGATCATTGTAGCGTTTTTCAGGCGGAAGTCATGGCGATTAAGGAAGCCCTGTCTTGGCTGAAATGTAATGTATTATCTGTCAGCGATATTAGCATTTTCACTGACAGTCAAGCGGCTTTCAAGTCCCTGGAATCGTGCTCCTTTACTTCAAAGACCGCCTTAGACTGCCGTTTGTATCTTACAGAGATGACAGAGAAGTTCAACATTCACCTATGCTGGGTGCCAGGTCACAGAGACATTCCAGGAAACTGTAGGGTCGATGAACTCGCTAGACAGGGTACTACTCTAAGGGTTCTGCCAGATAGGCAAGCCCTTGGTATGCCCCTCGCTACATGTAAGCATCTACTGAAGCTGAACGCTATTAGCAAGACCAACCTTAGGTGGGATATTGGCTCTACGTGTTACATTTCGAGGCAGATCTGAAGAAATAATGTGAATCAGAAGCAAAGACAAAATAATAAAACAAATTTTGCTAGTTATCTGGACACCACCCCCGGAGTTTTTCTAATATCTAATATCTGAGTTTCAATCCACTTATATTATCTTTCTCTCTCTACCCTTTCTAACGCCCGCACTGTGTAACACATTTAAACGGTATTCATAGCCCCTTGAGTACGCGCAAATCATTAGAAAAAAAAAGCCAACTGACATTTCAAGGAAATTAACTTCTACTGCACCTGCTTTTTTCCAACTTTACACCTATTTTGAGTAAAGAAACTTAGCGGTGAAATGCCATTCGACGGATCAGATCGGAAGCATTGTATCTGCATCCATTCTGCTTGGCAGAAGATTTTTCTGTTCAAATTTCATAAGTGCAGTTCAAGTTTATACGAGGAAGGGTTGCATGATTTTGAAAAGTGTTTCATTTCCTCAATACTCCCAAATGCCCCAATCTCACAACGTCCACAAACCACAACATTGATTTGTGGAACGCAACCAGCGCATCTCCATAATGAACTTTGCAACCAAAAACAGCTGACCCACGCAATTTGTTGTGACTTTTCTCTACACGCAAAAAGAAGAAAGAAAAATTCTGCGTACACAGTAAACAAAAAACGTATTTTGTACGTTTAACCGTGTCACTCATTTGTATTTGAATAATTAAAAGATAATTCACTCAGTCTATATTTACCCAGCGAAATACTTGTTCTGTTAATTCATCGTCGGCACCAGAACGATGTCGTCAGCAGGAGACAAAGAGGTCTTCCAGTTCACACCCCTCAGGTCGTTTGTGAGTCCAACGTTCTGGCATAAACTGGCCGAAATTAAAATCGATTTCGATCGATTGTCCGACGCTGCCAAACCAGTGTTTGGCTACTACACGAACTTCAACTCGAAGTCGTGCCTGCTGGAGGTGGACTACAGCTCGTACAACACGTAAGTAAACGGGGCTCTCTGTGTGCGAGCGGGTATCAATGAAATCTTCTATTTTTAGGTCATTTAATCCACCTAAGAATTGCCATGCATCACTGGGAACACTGTACAACAAAAACACAATTGAAGACTTCAAGGAATGCGATAAGAACGTGCTCCTGCAGACCGAGGGAAGGAAATTCCTCGATGATGTTCGCTCTGGGAGAGTACTGGAAGATCCGAGATCACTGGCTCGATTCATGATCTTGTCATTCGCTGTAAGTTGAGTTTAACACCTCTGTGTGTGGTAGAACTTTCGATTTGTCTTAGTTATTCGGATATTCGAACATGGATTCCAGTGTGCGGTTCCAATTTCGGTTCGTAGGGTCGGCTTTGTCTCTCCTGGTTGGCATATTTAATGCAGCGGTAGGCCACTCCAGTAATGTCCGACGATGGGGTGTAATGTTTTCTCCGAAAAGCTCATCCTGACCTCCCAGGTCTCTGTAGCGTTCTTCAGGCGGTAATCGTGGCGATTAAGGAAGCCCTGTCCTGGCTTAAATGGAATGTACTATCTGTCAGGGGTATAAGCATTTTCACTGACAGTTAAGCGGCAATCAAGTCCCTGGAATCGTGATCCTTCACTTCAAAGACCGCCTTCAATTGTCGTTTGTCTCTTACGGAGATGACAGAGCAGCTCAACATTCAGCTATGCTGGGTGCTAGGCCAGCAGCGCGAATGAGCTCGCCAGACAGGCTACAACTCTAAGTATTCTCCCTAATAGGTAAGCCCTGGGTATGTCCCTCGCTACATGTAGGCATCTACTAAGGCTGGATGCTATTAGCAAGACTAACCACAGATGGGAGAACGGCTCAACGTGTCATATTTCGAGGCAGATCTGACCTAAGCTGGATCAGAAACGTAGCGCCGAGTTGGTTAAGCCGAAGTGGTCACAGATCAGCTGCGTTATCGGTGTCCTCACTGGACAATGTCTTATAGGCCAACATGCCAACAGACTTGGCCTCTTTTCTAACGACTTCTGCAGGAGCTGTATGAACGAGGAGGAGGAGGAAACCAGCCTTCATTTAATACGCACATGTCCAGCCCCATCCCGTAAAAGAATGCTCCTTCTAGGGGCCCACTTCCTTGATATCCTCGGCGATTTGGCGTTCTTAGGCGTCATGAGCATCCATCGCTTTATCAAAACCTCCGTTTGGTTTTAAATAGTCCCTGAGTGGTCTTATGGTACATGCATGGCATCACAATGAACCTTTACTGGTCTAAGTGTGTGTGCACTCTCCTGCAGCCAACCTAACCTAATTTAATGTTCGATGGCGGGGCTTTGTAATTAGCGATAACACAATCTGCGGTTGTTTTGTGGTATTACACTGAACGTACTTGTGGTTGCAGTCATTAGATTAATGCATTCGCTGGTGTTTCCGCTGTGATGCAGTGCTCTGACTCAGATGCATATCTAAGGGAGTACAATGTAGAGAGGCACAGCACATACTCCAGGGATGGTTACCTTTTGTATTCGGTTTTTGGTTCATCGTATTATTTTGGAGTACTTGCTTATTTACTGTAGGTAGTCTGTGGTTGCATCACTGATAAACCGACCAAGTACCACTACAACTTGGCCAACTCGCCCTACCCTGTTAACATGTTCATTTTAAATTTATCTGTCAATAAATAATAATAATAGTCAAATTGAGCCGTTTTCTACCAATGTACCAAATTCCTTAACAAACTATATGAACACATTGACCTCTCACTTCTACCACAAAAAATAGAATGTTCTTATTTACATATTTCAATGTTCGCGTTATAGGATTTAAAAACTCACAACTACTACTACTGGTTCGCGTTTCCATGTCCTTTGAGGCCAACCTTGCGAGTGAAACGTGGATCGAAGCCAAAATCTCTAGGGAGTCTTCCTGAACTGGGGCATTTTTCAAAGATATTAGAGGGTATACCTGATCAAAGCTTTTTCATTCTCAAACGGACTGCAGGAGACAGGCATTATGCACTCAAGGATCTAATCGACATGAGGGATCCACAGGCAAACTTCAAAGATCAGGACTTGGGCGAGTTTTACTTTTGTTTAGCCGACCCCAGTGAATATGATAGTCCCTCATGGATTATGAGGACTTACGCTGCATTTTTACACTTAACATGGTAAGGTCCCAGTGCACTATAACTCTCACATTAATCTTAAACCACATTTCATGTAGCCCCTTGTTAGCTGGCAAAGATATTTATTTTCTTGGAGTGCGCTACAACGCGGAGACAAAGTATGGCAGCAGCCTTATATGGACGGTACACTTACCAAACAGGGACGAGGACACCACCGAGATGCAATTTGTAGGTTGGGAGCCAAATAAGAACAACAAAATGGGTCCACGAATGGTCACAATGAAGGACAGCATGGATCCAGCAAAGTAAGTCACACTTTATCAACGAAAGAGTACACTGACAACCGTTTTCCCTTCCAGATTAGCTGAAAATGAAATAAATTTGAATCTGAAATTGATGAAGTGGAGACTTGTACCTGACTTGAATTTAGAGAAAATTGCAGAAACTAAATGCTTGCTCTTTGGCGCTGGGACGCTGGGATGTGCTGTTGCGCGGAACCTTTTGGTTGGATATAACAATTTCTTCCCATTCGCATGCCATTACATTGTCTGTTTTTTCCAGAGTTGGGGGTTCAAGCACATTACCTTGATAGACAATGGCAAAGTTAGTTTCTCAAATCCGGTTCGACAGAATCTCTACACACATGATGACGCTGTTAAGGGTAATAGAATGAAGGCTCAAACTGCAGCAGAGAAACTACGCGAAATTAATCCAAATAGCGTAAGTGTAACTGCTAATCATGTATCTATCGACTTATATGTTAATTTGTTTTTTTTAGATAACCGAAGGGCATGTTATGCAAATTCCAATGCCAGGTCATACTATTGGAGACTCGGTGAAACAAGGTGTAATAGAGGATTTGGAGAAGATCATTTCGTTGGTAAAGAGCCACGATGTTCTAATACTTCTTACTGACTCAAGGGAGAGTCGATGGCTACCAACGATGCTAGGCGCTACATACAAGAAGGTGAGAAATTAAATCTTATTACTAGACAGTGATGGCTGATGATTTATTGTATTTAGATTGTAATAAATGCTGCATTGGGATTCGATAGTTACCTGGTTATGCGACACGGAAATATGAGGGGAACTACAGACGTATCGAAATGTGTCGATATTGGAGATTTGAAGTGCATTCCAGGATCAGAGCTAGGGTGCTACTTCTGCAATGATATAACAGCTCCAGGAAATGTAAGTACTACTGTTGTAGAATTTAAGGGAATCCCATAAGAATTTACTGTGAATAATTACTCAAATTCGTAATTAAAAGAAAGCACATTCATCTAGCAGCTTCTGCTAATAGCACTCTGACTACATCGAGCATGGTACGAACATTTATATTCGTTAAATCAGATCAGAGATAACGGAAAGTGCTATATAATTTGATTCCACGCAACAGCATTATGGATCTCAAAAAGCTCTGTCGCAAAATAGGTATTCACATCGATTACCTTTGTCGTTTTTCGACGATTTTCATTTTATTCATCAGGCAATTTCTGAATTGTCTTTTAAAACTTTTTGTGCGCGACGCCTTTGTATAGAAAAAAGGAAAAAAATTAACCAACAAATGATAGCAGTTCTTAGCACTTCAAGATGTTCAGCAAACTTTTGGAAGGCGACTAAAATTGTAACTGGAAGAACTAATATGATTTCGTCAATTTTACAGCGTCTGAGTTGGGAGTATTTTGAAAATTTACTCAACACTCCACAGTTTTCTCCGTTACCGCAATATGCAACTCCATTCTTTGCAGGTGAGCTCTTAGATACACCATTTACTCTTTTTTGAAGTGAAACGCGCAGTTACTTAGGTGGCGCTATAGTTCGGGGTGAACCTGGGCCTCAACCAACAATCCTCTCAATTTAGCTCGGTCTTTAGCTAATTGCCTCCAGTTGCGCACTCCAAGTTGGTCGAGGTCCCCTTGAACTTGTGCGCGCCACCTACGGCGATGATTCCCTCTACGGAGCGTTGGTGTCCATGCGCTCTACATGTCCTAGCCATCTCAGACGTCCAATACGCAGTTTTTCGATTAGGTCGATGTCGCTGTACAGCTCGTATAGTTCGTGATTGAATCTTCTCCTCCAAAACCCGTCAACTCAAACGGGACCGAAAATCTTACGAAGAATTTTTCTCTCGAAGCGACCAAGGATATCTTCATCCTCTTTTAATAAAGTCCATGTTTCCGCGCCGTAAAGCAGGACTGGGATGATCAAGGTCTTATATAGTTTCCTTAGTTGTTCGAGATAGGGCTTTACTGTGGAATTGCCTTATAAGCCCAAAAAAACAGCGATTGGCAAGAGTTATTCTTCGCTTGATTTCTGCGCTGATCTTGTTTGTAGAATTTATAGCAGAGCCAAGGTAGACAAAGTCCCTTACTACCTCGAAGTTATAGCTGCCGACTGTGACGTTTTGTCCAATTCGTCGGTGATGGTTTTCCCTTCTTGTTGACAGCATATACTTGGTTTTGCCCTCGTTTATCGCTAAACTCATTTTGGCCGCTTCCGCCTCAATGCTTGCAAACGCACCAGTGACAGCCCGTTGAGTTCTTCCGATAATGTCTATATCGTCGGCGTATGCAAGCAGTTGTTCAGACTTCTGATTATGCCTCCGGTGTTGGCTTGTGAGTTCCGCACAATCCGTTCAAGTACAATATTGAAGAAGTCATATTACAGCGCGTCACCATGTCTAAAACCTTTTTTGACATCAAAGGTCTCGGTGAGGTCATTACCGACCTTGATGGAGCATCGATCGTTCTCCATCGTCATCCTGCACAGACGGACAAGCTTGGCAGGGATGTCAAAACTAGACATGGCTCTATAAAGCTCTTCTCTATAGATGCTGTTATAGGCGGCCTTAAAATCGATAAAGAGGTGGTGAGTATCGATTTGGAATTCTTGGGTTTTCTCCAGGATCTGCCGAAGTGTGAAGATTTGCTGCATACGGGTGATTGAGAGATTTCGGGATACGTGTTCTGCGAAGAGTCTGGCGGTCTCTTGCGATTGTAGCTTTTCGACGTTAAATTTTCTCACAGTTATTCTTCTTTGTTGCTCAGATTGGGATATCCGCATTCGTACCTTGGCTACCACAATGTAATGATCCGAGACTATGTTGGCCGCTCGGTAGGTCCGGACATCCAGAATACTGGAGGCATGCCTTGCGTCGATCGCAATATGATCAATTTGGTTGATCGTTACATGATCACTGGACCGCCATGTCTCTAATGAATATCGAGATGAGGAAACCATGTGCTTGCTATGGTGACATTTCGCTCCACAGCGAAATCAATTAGCCTTAGTCCATTATCAGACGTGGTGTCGTGTGGGCTATGATTACCGACTGCCCTACCAAAGACGTCCTCCTTTCCTATTTTGGCGTTGAAATCGAGGAGCTCCTAGAAACACTCTTTGGTGGCAGGGTCCTTTTCTTCCGTGGGGGCATGAACACATATTAAGCTTATGTTAGCGAATTTAGCCTTGATTCGGATAGTAATAATACGCTCGCTCACGTGACGGAAGCTTAAGACTACTTGCCTAAGTCTGCCGCGTATGACAAATCCGTATCCGAATAAGCGTTGCCTGTTGCCTCTGTAGCAATCACCGTAGTAGATGTCACAGTTTTTCATCCTCTTTTTGGCCGGCCCATCCCATCGCACTTCCTGGATGGCGGTAATATCTGCTTTATAGCAGTCTAGGGCCTCTACTAGTTGTTCGGCTGCACGTGCTCTGTAAAGGGACAGAACATTCCACGTACAGATCCGAAGGTCGTTGTCCTTATTTCGTTTGCTGGAGTCGTCATCAATTGAGTCATCCTAATCCGAGGCTTTTGGTTGTTTCGGAACCATCGATTTTTTACGTGGTAGGGAAGTTACCCCGACGGCACAACCCCCAACCTAGAAGGCCAGTTCCTTAATTATTCCCCTAGGACGAGGGGGCGGGTACACCGGTGCCAGTAGTCCACTACGGGAGTATGAGCGCTGCTGTTGGCCCATTAAGGGCTCCTCCGCCACCAACTCTATTCCAATGTCCTGACCAACATTGGAAATTCCTTACTGACCTGTGATCCGAATGCGCCGAAGCAGCTCGCACAAGGTATTCACTAAGTTCAACCTAACTGGAACTATAGACGCCACCGTTGACTCCGTCGTGGGAATTTGAAGTGCTCTAGTGGAAAAGCACTCTTCCCCCCTCTCTCATCTGCTGCCGCCAAGAATCCGCCAAACGGGGTTGGTTGCCCATTTCTTGGATTAAGGTACTAGGCACCCGGCTGTCACCGCGTGGAGGTTGAGAGTAGGAGTTGGTAAGCCTCAGCTGAGTGAAAACGCTTGTGTTTTCATATGATCGCATGCATTACCGTTTGACCAGCCAACCAGCACTGAAAACTACAATAAGATAAAAACTTTGACACTTTGACTCAGCTTGTAAATGAGCCTACACGCATACCTGCCATTCTAAGTCATTCCGCCAACACGCTGGACTTGTTTCTTACTTCGCACCCTGATAAATACACCATTGATGTTTTAGCGCCTCTAGGCCGGTCGTATCAGCTAAATTCTCGTTCTCCGACCACAGGTTAAAGAAAAAAACTCCTAAAAGAAAAGTTTGGCGTTACGAGAAAACCAATTGGGACGGCCATTATAATTTCTTTAGGAGATTTAACTGGTCGCTATACTTCCTCGATAGCGACGTGGATGCCGCCGCTGATATGATTACTGACACCATCCTCTTCTACGCTGGCAAAACCTCTGCGTAAGCTTTTCTGTCTATCCTACTCTTCTGGGCTCTTTCCGAGAAGATGGAAAACAGTATTTGTCCAGTCCGTCCCTTAAAAAGGCGAATCTTCTTCCCCGTCCAATTACCTACCCATTGCACTTACGTCCCTTCTTTCCAAGGTCATGGAAACGCTGATAAATCGTCAGCTTATGAAATATCTTGATTCACGAAAACTCCTCAATGACCGGCAGTATGGTTTTCGTAACAATAGGTCCACTGGTGATTTGATGGCATATCTCACCGAGAAGTGGAACCAATCTCTCCATCACATCGACGAAACAAAGATGGTTGCGCTCGATATTCCAAAGGCATTTGACAGAGTTTGGCCTCAGGCTCTTTTGACGAAAATGCGTGCATATGGCATCAAAGAGTCTCTTCTTCAATGGATTAGAAATTTCCTTTTGGGCCGTTCAATACAGGTTGACTTGGACGGCTTCAAGTCTGCAATTCACCATATAAATGCTGGTGTTCTCCAGGGCTCCGTTTCGTCTCCAACTCTGTTTCTCATTTTTATAAATGACCTCTTGTCTGCAACTTCTAATCCAATCCATTCCTTCGCTGATGACAGTACCCTCGGTTTTTCATATTTGTTCCCTAACTCACGTCCCTGCTCTTCGGCCGTAGAAGAGGAACGACAGCGTGTGTTAAACACATTAAACTCCGACCTGGACAGCATTACCAAATGGGGCTCAATCAATAGAGTGGAATTTAATGCATCCAAAACTTAATGCTGTCTTCTGTTTCTCAAGCGAAACCAAGACCCTCAACCATTTTTCATGGATGGTACTTGTATCGCTGAATTCGAAAGACTTGCCATTCTCGGTATGTGCATCAATAGCCGTCTTTGATGGAACGATCACGTATTCGAAGTCGCTAAAAATGCTGCAAAATGTCTAGGATTCCTTAAGCGTTGCAAAAAATATTTTACCCCGTCTGATCTGGCCTCCATCTATAAGGCATTCATCCACCCAAAGCTGGAATATAACGCCCACATCTGGTTGGGTGCACCTAAGACTATTCTGCACATTCTAGATAGGTTAAAGAATCGCGCGTTAAAACTTATTGGTGATAGAGGCATTATAAAGTCCATAGTCTCACTCGAGCATCGTAGAAATGTCTGGTGTATTTTCCTATTTTATCGCTTTTTTTATAAAAAAAAAATGCTCCAGCTAAATAGCCAGTTGCATTCCTCCCCTTTAAAACTTCACCCGCAATGCGCGTCATGCTTCGAATGCACATCAGTTCACCCTCAAGCCCAACTTCGGACGTACTGACAAATATAGGGATTCGTTTATAAGCCGAACAACAACTTTGTGGGACGATCTACCAGCCTCTGTATTTCCTAATCATTACAACCTACAAACATTTAAATCCAACGAAAACCGACATCTTATCCGTTTCTCTCCCCCTTTTCCCATCCGCCCGTGCCCTGAGCATTAATAATCCCTTCGGCGCGCGCGAATTATAAAACAAAAAAAGTAATAAATGTGCTAAAAGCACATCATCATCTTATTTATTAACGATATAGCAGGCGCCGTGGTTGTTGTTGTTGTAGCAACTATGTTGATTCGTATGATTCAAACGTTAAGGTGGTGTAGGTGGGTTGTCATCAGTAAGGTCGAGGCCCAAGAAAGCGGCAGTTTCGACTGGGTGAGTCCATAAGGATCTTGGTGTAACAAACAAATGGGCGGTGTTATGTGGTGACGAGCCACAGTCTGGGCATTGATCAGTGATACTGTCGCGTAAGCGGTGCATATAATTGTTCAGCATGGAGCTCCAGCCGGATCGCAGTTGGGCAAGTGTGGATCTGGTTCGTCTAGGAAGATGTTCTTCACTATGATGTATCGGTGGAGGACGGCCGCATAGCACAATGTTAGTCTGGCGGTGGTGGTGGCGCCGTGGTGCAATTGGTTGGTTTATCGGACCACTGTGCGTGAGGTTCAATGTTCAAAACCCAGAAAACGCCAAAAAGTTTTTAACCGTCCCACTTCTCGCGAACGACTGACAAACATCCGAGAGTACTGTTGTCATAAAAAAAGCCTACTACCTGGGCAAAAAGCGCGATAGAAAAAGCTAACATTTTTGCTTTGCACTTAGAGGACACATTTAAGCCGCTGCCTGCGCAAGTAACAGAAGAAAACAGGGCGCTTGTAATAAGAAGAGACAAAAAGACTATAAATAACGTCTTCCTTAACGAAATAAAAGAAGCTATAAAGGTTATTAACCCCAAAAAGAGCACAGGCTACGACCTGATCACAGGACAAAGAATTAAGGAACTACCTGAAAAGGGACTAAGAAAGTTACAGCACATAATTAACGCTTGCCTGCGTTTAAGATACGTTCCACGGCAATGGAAAGTAGGCGAAATAATCATGATATACAAACCAGGAAAACCGCCTAACGATATAAATCCTATATATCTTTGCTTCCAGTAATATCTAAACTCTTTAAAAAATTACTCCTGAAACGAATAATTCCAATATTAGAAGAAAGAAACCTTATACCATCTCATCAATTTGGATTTAGGAAAAAACATTCAACTATAGAACAGGTACACAGAATAACAAACTGCATTGAAAAAGCAATACAAGAAAAGAAAATATGTTGTGCTGTATTCTTGGATGTAGCGCAAGCATTCGACAAAGTTTGGCACGAAGGCCTTGTCTACATGCTGCAACAACAATTGCCGGTGCAATTTATAGAAATTTTAAAATCTTACATCTCTGAAAGACACTTCTACGTCAAACGTGAAGGGGAATATACGACTTTGAAGAGAATTAATGCTGGGGTACCCCAGGGCAGTGTGCTGGGACCCATTTTGTATCTTCTTTACACTAGTGACTTACCAACGCCGCCAGAAGCTAAAATTGCTATATTTTGCTGATGACACCGCACTATGAACGTTAGGAAATACAATAGAAGAAGCAACTGCTAAGCTGCAGAGGAGCACTAATATTATAATAGAGTGGACAAGGAAGTGGAGAATCAAGCTAAATGAGGATAAATCGACCCATATAAATTACACTTATTTAAAAGTAAATCCAATACCTATCACTATAAACAGCAAACATATACCATATGCTAATACAGCAAAATATCTTGGCATGGCACTCGACGCAACACTTAGATGGAAGGAGCACATAAAGAAAAAAGTTTTTGAGCTTAACATTAAGTATCGAAAGCTAAACTGGCTGCTAGGAGCAAAGTCAGAACTATCGATTAAAAATAAATTACTTTTGTATAACCAAGCTCTGAAACCAATCTGGCTTTACGGTATACAGCTATGGGGCTGCGCCAAAATGTCTAACACTAAAGCTATTCAAACATTCCAAAATAAGTACTGAGGACCATAGTAAAAGCACCATGGTACATACGAAACGAAAATCTACATAGAGATCTACAAGTTCCATTAGTATCCGATGAAATTAAAAGGATTGCGACGGATCATTTTCAGCGCCTGCGTATACATACAAACAGCGAGATACAAAGGATGATGCAAAACCCAGTAAATCAAAGAAGGCTGCAACGTTTAACACCTGAGGATTTAGTAAATCTAACATAAAGTCATTTTATTCATTTGAGGTTTCCACCTATCCAAAGTATCTATTGCTCATAAGTACTTTATAATATTGGCATCAACCATTGGGTTGCTTCCAAAATATGTATAATTTTCTTTATAAATATAAATAAATATAATATATATAAGTTACTAGTTAAGATGTTAATTCTTAGTTGTAATAAAAATTAAATTAAAAAAAAAAAAAAAAGCTTCTCAGCCTTTTGGATACGGCACTAAACTGTAGGTTCCTTCCATTAGTGTGAACGAATATAACGCACACAACACGGGTGGTTGCGAGAAGCTAGGCCCAAGCACTTGAAGATCTGTTGCGCTAAACATTTATTTTATTTATAGTAGGAGAAGTAGGAGGAGGGATCGAACTTGGTGGTATGTGGACACCAACACTAAAATTTTCGGAAGATATAGTCTTTTTATCGGAGACAGTTGAAGGGATGCCGCTTATTATGAACCGTCTTGAAAACTACTGCAGGCAATGGAATTTAATGGTGAATCTATTAAAATCAAAAATGATGATTTGTAGAAATGGTGGCGGAAGATACTCTCGCAGCGAAAGTGGTCCTATCGGGGTGAAAACGTTGAAATAATGAAGAGTACAAATATTTAGGTGTGTTAATTGCATCTTACATCAATATGAACAAATATTTCGAATGTTAACGGCAGCTAAAAGAGGTATTTTATCAGTTTGGGGACAATAAGTTTATCGAACACACATCGAAAAACAAACTATTTCGTGCAACTGCTGCCTGCTGTACGGAGCTCATATTTGGGGTTATTGTTTTTTTTCCAACATGTACACGGAACTATATGCTGTATTTAGAAACTGGAATCCCAGCACTTTTTTTTTAGATACCCTAAAGCTACATGCAGATTACATTGTAAAGGTAGCGGAGATGGAAGAACGAAAACTGCTGAGGATTGCGGTGAAGCATATGATTTCGACAAGACGGCACTTGGTTCAAGAGTGGGAGGAGTTGGCGGCAAATTATGGCGTGACTGGCAGTGATCACAATCACAATGTTTAATCGCATGCCAACATTTAATTACAAAGTTGGGTCGTCCGCTACTGGCTCAAACAATCTTTTACCGAGTCGAAATCAGTAGTTTCCCGATCAATCGCCACTGAAGCTCATAGGAAATGCTATACCGTGCGTTTCAGGTTATGCTTAAACATTTGTTAGATGATTTAGAAAAGAAGCAACAAACTATTACATTTATTTATCAAATAAAAATAAAAGAAAACAATTAGACCACTTTTCTAATATCACGTTACGCAATTTCAAAATCATGTGCTGAGTAGTGCTCATATCCTGCACACGAAGCATCACCCATTTGTAAGTGGTCCACGCGCGTAACATGCATCCTGAGGCCATTTATGCAGGTGATCTTGAATCCAACTAAATTCTGCAAAATGTTCGAAGTTCTAAATGCATAAGTACAGAAGGCTTTTCCATCGATGGCGATCAGGAATTCATGCTCCGTGAATGCTATGGCAATATTGAATTGTTGATTGAAAGTGAACGGAAAGCCGCCATGACGCTCCTCGTGGCCAAACCTGTAATATAAGAAATATCTGCTATAAAGGATATGTTACATTCTCCCGAATAACTTACTCAAAATTCTTGTTCATCGAATTCCTAACGACAGCCTTCTGATCGAAGCGCACATTGAAATGGAGTTCCTCTCTTTTGGTATCACTTTCCATGAATTTAATGATGAACTGTCCCTTTTTGTTATCAAAACATCTTGCTGTTATCACAACCACATGTCCTGGACTGAATAATATCGGTATGTCGTTGCTGAAGGACTTTCCAAAGTCTGAGGCATGTATCGCTGGCCAGGGAACTGGAAATGCCGATCGGTGGTCAATTTGTTTTAACGTTTGAATGTGATCCCGGATTTCGAGTGTTCGAATTGATTCCAAAGGAATGCGGTACGGGAACTTGCAAAACGGTTTACTATTGATGGAAACGTGAAACTTCTCTTCGGTAGCGAATATGTAGATCATGAAGAAATCTCCTGAGACAATTGGATTCCGGGCGGTGTTCTCGTCCAAATGGATGTTGGTCTCTTCTTCGCCCCACTTACCGCCTGTCCGGGAATTTCGGACGATACAGTCTTCGCGAAAGTAGCAAGACAGCCGCAGGCCAATGTCACAGGCTGCATTTGTTGAGGTTTTGGACGTGCACAAGTTGATGTGGAATCTGGAAGTAAGATTTGCATTAGATAAGACTTGCAACCATTAGACTTAGTTGCTTAACCTAAGAATCCGCCCAGTAGCTTGCCTTTGTTAGAAAGATTGAACCGCTAACTAAATCGACCAGGTGCTAGTGGATGCGGGAAACGGGTCCAAATTTCTTGATATGCTCACACTCTTGTTGCAGCCAAACTCAGGCCCATCGAGAAAAAGCTCTGATTCGGCTAAAGAGGAAACCGAACGTGGTAGCACGCCTGAAGTAGTCAGAACCTGCAGTGAGCCTGAGTTACAATCAAAAACCTGTCATAAACCCCGACAACTATTAGATCCATTATCGAACTTTCATCAAAGAGGTAGACGAGACTAATATGTAGAGAAGAAGACTCAAATTCAGTGAATGAAAACTCGACCCTGTCCCCTTACGCCCAAGATAAGTGCAACAACAAGTTCAACAAGTGCAGAACTCAACAGTCGTAGCTGCAACCGCACCAAATACTTTAATAGAACCAAATTCACTGGGCAATTCCAGGACAGGGCCATATGCAAGGGTAGTCTGAAACTATTCAGAACGGAAGTTCGGAAAATCCGACATAGATCTTGCAGAACAAATCTCAATTCTCCCGATTGCGAAACGTCCTCTCCAAAATACTAACCGTACCAAATGGCTTAATGTATCCTTATGGATCCTAAGCAAAAACGGCTCAGAGTATGCTGCACACTTACCTAATCAGGAGAAGTTAAAGTGGACGTTACACTGTATCGAACCATATCTTTCTGGCGCAGATCCTGGTAGCATTTCGAATTATAAGGCGGAACCTGTTCTGTATTCTGAAGGGTCGCCTAGAACTCGGAACCGTACCAAGTATCTGGACCGAAGTGAGTGTTTTTTTTATAATTAAGGCGAGTACTATTTTACTCACACTCCCTATGGGTCTGATGTCTTTTTGCTCAATAGTCTCGAGAAAAGCTTAGATCTTTGCGTTAATGCCTTCAGTGGATAGTACCTTGTGTATCAGAAAAGAAAATCCATTGAAGCGATATACCTGGGTTTAAAAAAAAAGTATACAAAGAACTCTCCTTGGTGGCATCTCTTGATATACATAGAATAAGTCTTTAATGACGTTAAAATCAAATCGTTTATTAATGCCTTACGCAGGCTTAAGATCTGCGATTCCATCTGCTGCATTATAAGCGCATACTCAAACGCATCTGTTTGAGGCTGTTTTATCAAAACGCTACGACACCGGCGGACCCCTCAGAGAGGAGCTGCTTTTCCTTTTGATATGGAACCTAGTTCTGAACGAACTTCTTAGAACTGATAACACCAGCTGTAAATTCATAGCTTATGCAAATGATGTCACTATCCTTGTATCAAGCAAGTATTCGCAGGCACTTGACGAAGTTCTGCAGTCTGCTCTCAATCAACTGGTCACTTCGACTAGCAGCTGTAATCTCAGTGTTGACTCAACCAAAACCGAGGTGTTCCTGTTCCCTAAGAAACATAAAATTCCCTGTTTCCTTCTAGACTATGAGGATTAACGCCAAATATTTGAAATTATATATATCTTGAATCTTGAATGTCGGGTTGTCCTATACACCTGCACGAATGCGGTACGAAGCCTCCTTATAGGGCATGCAGCCAAACAAGAACTGGCTGTACATTTCGGTAGTCAGACAGATCCTCTAGTATATTATAGTATATTGATGTGCTGGACTATCTTGACAAAAGATTCTAACCTGAAAATACTGGAATAAATGTCTCAGCACTACTGGTACACTGAAGAACTTTTCTTACCGCGGCGCTTTACCGCCGTGATGTAGCTCCTCATATCGGCTTAGAACGAGCCACAAGCTCAGCATACTGAGGCGCAATGGAAATAACAATGTACCGGGCATATCCGAATCTTATTGATGTCATAGCCTCAGCGTCACTGACTACCTGCCCGTCGAAATAAATTTTATTCGGGCTTTAGGCACTCAATACCGGACAGAGCAGAGTGGGCATAGTGAGATGTCAATGAAGCACTGTTAGATTGTGGGCGCCGTGGCGTAAGTGGTTAGTGTGTCGGATCACTACGCATGAGGTTCCAAGTTCGAATCGCAGAAAAAGACCAAACAGTTTTTTCATGGTCCCACCTCTCGCGAGCGTCTGACAAACATCCGAGAGTATTGTTGTCACGAAAAAAGCTTCTCAAATCGCCGTTCGGATTCGGCATTAAACTGTAGGTCCCTTCCATTCGTGTGAAAAATATAACGCACACAACATGAGTGGTTTCGAGAAGGTAGACCCTGGCACTTTAAAGAGCTGTTGCGCCAAATATTTGTATTTGAACTGTTAGATTTCACGGATTTGTCCGGAATTTTCTAGATATTCACCATCTTGTAACCCTCCAAGCCATTGTAGTGCTTTTCAGACTGCAGTCACCATTGTTCTCCACGAAGTCGTCGACAGTCAGGCAGCCATCAAATCCTCTGCATCCAGCCTCATAAGACCGTGAAAGTCCGCCGAATATCTTTTAATGAGATCGCTGGATAGTGCAATATCATCCTTTGTTGGGCACCAGCTCACTGTAACATTCCAGGGAATCGTGAAGCTGATGAAGTAACCCGACAAGGTTCTTCTGGTATAGACAGCATGTGTATAACCGAAATCGTGGTGCCATTGTCGATTGACATGACGAATCGCCGATGCGATCAATTATGCAATGCTGGGCTACTATGGCCAGCAGCCATAGAAGACGAAGGTCTATCAGACCTCTGAAGCACAGCGACTCTCTCTCTCTCAAACACTGGGTAGGACATTTACTATAATAAATTCTATAGAAGTTACTGATATGAAGAGAAGAATGAAATCATTACACATTTTCCTTGCACGTGTCCTATACTTGTTAAGATTAGGAAAGCTGCACTAGGTAAATACTTTTTGATAATCAATATGATCCTTAGTGTAATAAACACCTTTATTGTGAGAAGTGAATAGTTCTATGAGTAGGCGGTATCATCCACCCACTTATCGGCAATATACTAAACCTACTTTTCGTCGAAGTGTATCTCATTGAACATCACTCTAAAGCAATCAATATTATTAGTTATTCCGGGCTAAATGTGAAAATTCTCAGGTCCGTAAAACTGTCTTTTGCTCTACTTCGTCGCTGTATTTGAAGTCCTTTGGCTAAGTTGACCTTGTTGCTGTACAACCCGTACAGTTTGTCATCATCTTCGCAGACGGAATCAAAAGTTACACGAAGATTTCCTTAGCATGAAAGTCCATGCTTCTGTCCCATTGAGCAGGACTGGGCTGTTTAGAAACACAGCGTTACCTTAGAGAAAATTTAACTACTCAATTACTTTCTGACCCTTTAGAAGCAACGTTTGGCAAGTGCGATTCTTTATTTGATTTCCTCACTGGTGTAGGGACCCGAGTTTGTAGCGGAGCTTGGGTAAACAAAGCCCCTAAGTAACGTGGGCCAGCAACCTGCGTTCCCGAGTATTGCCTGCTACAGAAACCGACACTATGCCTCGGATAAGGAATGATCACATGTTGACGACTTTTGGCTATTGTATCCGGACAAAGATAGGTTTCTGGAATGTAAAGACGCTCCTCGACTCGGGAAGCGAAGGTCCTTACAATGCCAGATTCCTCCAATTGGAGAAATAATTCATGCGATATAAACTTGGGGGTAATAAGTGAAGTAAGATGGTTAGAAGCGGGCGAGTACCAGTCTCCAACGCGTAACACTGTACTACTCTATTCTGGAAGATCATCCGGAAGTCCGCGGGACTATGGAGTCGGACTACTGCTAACAACAACAGTACGCAAGGGCCTAATTTCCTGGTAGGCTCATGGTGATATGATTTTGACGGCCAGATTCCAGACTAGAGTACGACGCGTCACCATCATACAGTATTACGCCCCAACGAATAGTTCGTCTGAGGACGAAAAGGAGAGCTTCTACAATCTCTTAAGTGCCGTCTTCAACACAACACCAAATGGAGACATTGTCATAGTGATGAGGGATTTGAATGCCAAGGTAGGCAGCGACAACGAAGGGCTCGGGAAGCATGGATTAGGCAACCGCAATGACAACGGCGAAAGGTTTGTGGATTTCTGCAATGCCAACCGCCTTGTGATAGGTGGCACCATGTTTGAGCACAAGACCTGCCACAAAGTCAGCTGGGTTTCCAATGACAGGCAAGCAACCTCCAACCAAATTGACCATTTTGCTATTAGCCGCCGCTTTAGAAGTAGTCTCCTGGACGTCCGAAACAGGCGAGGGGCAGATGTGGGGATAGTACGTGATCACCATCTTCTGATAGCTACTCTCCAACTACGCACTGCTGCAGTTCGAAGATCCCACTACAACACAAGAATGCCCAGGTTCAATATCGATAGACTTAGTGATCCCTCAGTGCGCCAACAATTTAGGGAACACTTTTCGCAAGGTGTGGAAGTAATCAGCAGCTCTATGCCCGCAACGATTCAAGACCATTGGTGTGCTGTGAGAAATGTTTCTACATCTGGTGCTGAAAGAATTGACGGACGATCGCAGGGAAGACATAGGGCGTGGCTTTCCGAGGATACCTGGAGACGGATTGACGAACGAAAACAGCTGAAAGTTCGCGTTGCAGCTACCCCAGCAGCAGGGAGAAGCGAGCTAGAGTCCCTATATCGCATGAAGAGAGCATGAGAGAAGTTCAGCGTAGCGTGTGGCGTGACAAGCGCAACTACATCAACGCATTGGCTACAGAAGCAGAATAAGCTGCACGGAAGTGTGACAGCAGGACCGTCTACAGAATCACGAAAGAGCTGACAGGTGGTCACAGCTCCAGCCAACACCCAGTGAAAAACCGGGCGGCTCCTTGCTCATTTCGGATGAGGGCCAGCTCAAGAGATGGAAAGAACATTTTGCTACGGTTTTTATGCTCCAAAATCAGACTGTGGTGCCGAGGTGAGAAGTCACCGAATACGCACCACGTCTCCCAGTAATGATGAGATCATTACCGCGATCAAGGCACTCAAAACCAACAAGGCGGTAGGACTTGACGGTATTCCAGCAGAGCTCTTACGAGCAGCGCCCACAACATCGGCTGAGCATCTGCTTCCACTTATAGAGAGCGCTTGGGAAGCTGTGAGCTTTCCTAACGAGTGGAAAAAGGGGATGATCGTTAAGCTTCCTAAAAAAGGAAATTTAATGGAGTGCGGAAACTGGAGGGGTATCTGCGTGCTCCCTGCTGTAGCTAAGATAATAGCTAAAATCATCCTGGAGCGAATCAAACAACGTCTCGAAGACACACTCGATGCCGAACAAGCACAAGTTCCTCCTGTGCCGACCACATCAACACCCTGCGGATTATCATCGAACAGTGTGTTGAATAACGATCGCCACTGCACCTGCTGTTCATTGATTTTGAGAAGGCGTTTGATAGTGTCAACAGGGAGTTTATTTGGCGTGCCTTACGCAGGAGAGGTATTCCCGATAAACTAATTGCTATTATCAAAGCTACATATGAAGGCTCCAAATGTCACGTTTTGCACAGGGGAGGTTGTCTGAGGAATTTGAGATCCAAAGTGGGGTAAGACAAGGCGGTATCTTTTCACCAATATTATTCCTATTGGTGATTAGCGATGTGCTTCATGCAGCTTTGTCGACGGGAAACGGAGGAATTCGATGGACTCTTACATCTTAACTGAAATATCTTGACTATGCAGACGATGTATGCTTACTCTCCCACAGAATTATGGACCTCCACCAAATGACAGCAGATGTGGAGAGGGAGGCAGGCGTCGTCGGGCTGAAAATTAATACGGCAAAACTAAAATTAGCAGCCTTGGAACAAACTCATCGGCTCAAATATGCATTGCTGGACAACCGGTAGAGAGAGTAGAGTATTTCCAGTATCTTGGGAGTATTGTCTCGACCGATGGTGGAACCGAACTCGATATAGGGAACAGGATCGCCAAAACAAAGTCCGCGTTCGGGATGTTGTCCAAAATATGGCGAAGCAATGCAATCAGTTTGAGCACCAAGATAAGACTGTTCCGCTCCAACGTTGAATCTGTGCTGTTATATGGTTGCAGCACGTGGAGAGTGACCACTACTATCACCAGAAAGCTACAAACGTTTGTTAATAGGTGCCTGCGCAATATCTTAAGAATTTTTTGGCCCAATCGTAACTCTAACGAACATCTTTACGAGAGAACAGGTCAGGAACCAATAGGCACAACCATCCAACGGCGGAAGTGGCAGTGGATTGGTCACACGTTCCGAAAGGGTGACATTTCCATAGCGAACCATGCTATGCAATGGAACCCTTTAACTCAGGATGGCAGAAGACCTGGCGGCCCGAGGAGAACATGGCGCAGAACAGTCGAGAAGGAGGCACGGCAGTTAGGGAAAAGTTGGGAAGAGCTCAGACACATTGCCAGAAACCTTACACGATGGCGCGTAGGCGTAGTAGAGGTCCTAGGACCCACAAGGGGATACAGGACAAAAGTAAACATTTTCCACCAGTCCCTAGATCCTATCTTATCCGTGACGAGCCCGTTCCTTCTGTCCCTTTTATTGCGATCTGGGTGTAATCTGTGACAGAGAAATACATTTTCGCTGTCAGAGCGAAAGCAGAGCTAACTCCGCCTTTGGTTTTATAAAGCGATGGTCTAAAGAATTCTCCGACCCTTATGTCACAAAATATCTGCTTGTTCACATTTGTTAGACCAATCCTTGAATATGTTAGCCAAGTATGGTCGCCCTATCAAGATACCCACTTCTTTCGAATTGAGACTGTTCAACGCAGATTCATCCGTTTTGCTCTACGCGGTCTTCGATGGGTCGACAGATATAGCCTACCCCCTATGAGGATCGTTTAAAATGAAAAACGCCGTGAAATTGCCGACATTCTCTTTGTACACCAGCTATTAGCAGGAAACATTGACAGTCTTGCTCTGGTACAAATGATATCCCTCAACACCAACCCTCGTAATCTAAGATCTGTACCCCTCTTCTGCCTTTACTTTCACCGCACCAACTATGGCTGTAACGAGCCAATGACTAGAATGCTGCGCATGGCTAACGGCATGCAAAGCCTTTTCGATTTTCAGTGCAGCAAATTCAGTCTGCGAAACTCTCTTATGTCCACCTCCCCTTCCACTCCTCTTTAGTCCTTTCTTTGTATTAAGTTTGAAGCAGGTTAAGTTAGATTAGCTTTAAATATAGCTTGTACTAATATTAAATAAATAAATAAATAAACATACTCGTAGATTCATGATTCATAAATAACATATGCTTCGGGTGTCGCGGTAGTGACAATGTGATAGGGTATCGTACGCATACACTTGTCTAGACTCCAACTACTTCGATATGTGCTTTTATTAAACCTTTCGAAGCATGAATACAGCCGATAATTATTTTATGATATTCTGTGGTTTATCAACAAATTGGAATCCGAACTAAAAGCACTTAAGCTCTCACCATTTAGTCGATGTATTTTGTAAGATTAAAAGTAGGTGATGGGTAATTTACACGAACTACTCGTAGACACTTCAAATCTTTGACGTTAGGTAAAAGGGGTTAAGTCAGTCAGTTAACAGAAAACGAGATTTTAAGTGTGCTTTTTATATGAGCAATTTACTGCCTTATTGCCTGTGGATCGTTAATTACTATAGGAAGCAGTTGCGCTAGACTTAAGTTGGTAATGCCAATCGGAAAAGGAAATAAACTGGCTTAAACCCATTTGCTATTTTTTGACTTAACCCCTTAATACCTGGCACCAGAAAAATTACACTGTCTGCACAAGTTTGAGTAAGTGCAAAATACATTCACTTTAATTTAACACTTGTCTTACCTAGAAGCTCCATCGATTGTTTTACCCACAATTACAAGAGAATGGCCAAATTCGAGATGATGCGACAGATTGCCAACAAATTCGGTTAACATTTTGTGTTATTATTTATTAAATATGTAATTATTTATTAAAAGAGAAAGAGAGATGAAAGGAAGAGAGATATTTTTTTTTTTTAAACAACTTCGTAACGCTTTATTTATAACAACACATGCAGGCGTACTGACTAGCTTCTCAGCCGATTGTCTGACAATTCCATTTACCTATCGTAGCTGCCAGCAACGATGTGTTATCAACATTTTTGAGAAATTCACCTTTAGTTTATCTAATCACACAAATAAATACATTTTCTTATTATTTTTTATTTTAAACTGTGTTGGGAGTACTATGCGAACTTCGCTTATCTGTTTCCCTAACAATTCGGTGACACAATACTCTCCGCGTCATAGTATTATCTCGTGTAAAACAACCGATTGCCAAGAGTTAACAATGAGATTGCGATTATAGTTGAAGTTGAAAGGTTTTAAGATACAAGCCAGCGCACCTCAACACAGATATTTTTTTTGTTTGAGCGCTTAGCTTTTGCCTCATGCAAGTGTGGCTTTTTAGTGGTAAATGTAACAACTTGTTTATATCTAGATAGAGAGAGAGAGAGAGAGAGAGCTTTGTTTCGAAAAAAAAAATTGTAGGTAGTTACGAGTATCTGCGATGACAGAGGAGTTCGATAACTTTAAAGAAGCTTTGAGGTGGGTGTTGAAATATTTACTAAATATGTGTATGGTGAAGTAAGAGATTGATTAAGCTTTAATAATTTTATAGCAAGTTTCTTGCTTCTATTATAACCTAGTTTCGTTGCGCAAGATAAGGGGATGTGCGTAGGCTTAATATACCTTAGATTTGTTGTGAATCCCTTTACGAGTAATTTATGGAACTTATTCTTGTGTCTTACCCGTTCTATTGGCTTTACGAAAAGGAGTCGATTTTTTTTTTTTTTTTCGAGGGTAGGTGAAAAATCTTCCATAGACACTATGAGAATAGCCAGCGCGTGCTCATAGTAGTGTCAGATTCTTACTGACTTAAAAAACACCACCCTTCGATATAAATTTGTTAGATATCGCAACTAAGTATTAACTTATCAAGCAATTTTTCTATCACGAAATAAAAACGTTTGGCAGGTTTCTTTCCACTGAAAGATCCTGCATATTCCGCAATCTGGACGCGGTTAATCCTTATCTCGCCAAGTCGAAATGTTTCGTCCTTTGTAGTCGGCGCAATAGATTGCACTCATCCAAAATTTGTAGGACTGTATTGTTGACTTGTCCGATTAGTCGGTTTCTATGCTTTCTCGCGAAGCTTCTAGTATTAGCTTCGATTGTCGGAATTCCGAGATCCCTGTGGATATCGTCGTTTCTACTATACCACGGTGCTTGGACAATTTCTCTTAGAATTTATTTTGAAAAGCTTGTAAAATATTTGCATTTGTTTTCTTGGTACAACCCCAAAGTTGTGTACCGTAGGTCCACACCGGCCTTAGCACTTGCTTGTATAAAAGCAGTTTGTTCTCAATACTGAGCTGGGAATGATTTCCGAGTAACCAGTACATTTCTCTATATTTCATTTCGAGTTCTTTACGTTTCATTTTCACGTGCGAATTCCATTTCAGCCTTGCGTCGAGTGTCATTCCCAGGTATTTGGCCTCGTTCGCAAAAGGTATTCGGGCTGAGTTTAGGAAAATTCGCAAGTTATTCGTTTTCTTGTAAGTGCAATTCACGTGAATAGATTTAGATTCGTTGAGGGCGATCCGCCAGTCCCCCGTCCATTCATTTACATTATTCAGCGCTTTTGGCAGTTTTGCAGTCGTTTCTTCGATTGTTTTGCCTACTGCTAGGATAGCGGTGTCATCGGCGAACATAGCAAGGATAGTGCCATCTTCGTTCGGTATATCACGAGTATATAGCAAATAGAGA
Source organism: Brachypalpus laphriformis (assembly GCA_945910035.1). Classification (NCBI taxonomy): domain Eukaryota; kingdom Metazoa; phylum Arthropoda; class Insecta; order Diptera; family Syrphidae; genus Brachypalpus; species Brachypalpus laphriformis. The sequence continues at coordinate 290,502,383 of OX246753.1, read as the reverse complement.
AGCGGCCCAGGAACGCTTCCTTGCGGGACGCCGGCCGAAATTTCTTTGAGCTTGGAGTATTTGACTCCATGTCTAACACGAAAGAGTCTATTCCCGAGATATGATTTTAGAATATCGTATAAGCATACAGGGATAACTTGTCGTAGTTTACGTTTCAAGCCATCATGCCACACCTTATCAAAGGCTTGCGAGACGTCAAGAAATACGCTAGAGAAAATCTTTTTTCTCGATTACGTCAGTAATTCTATGCACCTGGTCAATCGTCGAATGCTTACTTCTGAACCCGAACTGGTGGTCAGGGATAAGATTATTTTCTCCTATAACCGGCCTTAGTAATATCCTCTCGAAAATTTTCGATATGACTGGAAGAAGCGAAATTGGTCTATACGATTTTACCTCATTTTGCGGTTTTCCTGGTTTTAAAACCATTATGACTTCCGCAACTTTCCATTGGCTCGGCACGTGTTTTAATCTGAGTGCAGCATTTACAATATGGAGAAGCTTAATCAATGCTTTTCTAGGTAAAACTTTGAGAATTTCTCCGGTAATCAAATCATAACCAGCAGATTTCTTAGGTTTTAGATTCTCGATCTCATGTTTGAGTTCCCTTATCGTTGCACTTGTGAGCGTCAAATCGTCAGATGGTAAATCCAGCCTATTGCGGTTGTCGTAAACCACTTGACCATCGTACGGTTTAAAGTTTTCTTCCAGGTGCGCCGCAAAGACGTTCCCTTTTTCTTTATCTTCCCTCGCCCATTTACTTTGATTTAATTTGATAGGCGGCGCGGGGACTTTGGGCCTTTTAGTGCCTTTTACAGCTTTCCAAAGTGAATAATTGGTTTTTTTTTTTTCGCTGTTAAACTTTCAAGGTAAGAGCCTATTGCACGATTCTTAAAATCCTTAATAGTCTTCTTCAACAAATTGCACAGACAATTCAAGTGTGCTTTATGCTGCGGAGCACGACTCTGTTGCCATTTTTTACGCGCTTTTCTTTTTTCCTTGACCAATTCTTTTATTTCCGGAGGATATCGTAAACCGTATCTGTCCGGCGTTTTCCTTGAATTGGGCGTATTATTCCAAGAAGCGAGCTGTACAATCTGAACGAAGCGATCAACTTCAACTTCTGGCTCTAGGTTATATTCCCAAAATTGAAGAAATTTGTTTCTGGGAAGCGCTTCGCATCCAATGCAGAAGTTGAGAGGGCCGTAGATGAATATTTTTACAGCCTTCCAGACTCTCACTTCCGAGAAGGAATACTAATGTTGAAGAAACGCTGGACTAAGTGTGTTGAAGTCAAGGGAGATTATGTAGAAAAATAAACTCATTTTTTAACTGAAAATTGCAGTCTTTCATTGTCAGGCCGAGAACTTCTCACCTTGCCCTCGTATTACCTAACCCATTTCTTCACTGGGTTATAGTTATCTGGTCCATGACGAGCACATCTTCCGAGGAAGAGAAAACCCAGGCGTATTTGGCGTATTTTTATTTTTTCTAAATTTGCCTGGCCGAATAGCGTAACATTTTACACCGGGGATTGCAAATTTCCGTAAGAAGAGATCAGAAAGCCAGGATGCGTCAGCTTGTCATTGAGTACACTTCAGCAAAAAAGTTGAGCACTCAATTACATTGGAGTTCTTTTTGAGGTTACCAAATGAGTTGTACCGAATTAGCTTTACAATTTTATCTATACATTCAGAGAGTATCCATGAAGTTTCAAAGTGTTCGATGAATTTAGCAAAAGAAGACGTAGGCGATGAGACATGTAATTGTGCTTATGCACAGTAACAAAATAAAATATACTAAAATTCGTTTAAACCAGGAACTAGTTCTAGAACTCGTAGATAGATAGATAGAAAGTGGTTTCTGATTAAATGCAGTCGATAGAGGTGAAAATAGCGAAGAACAAGTGCGATTACCGTGAGAATTAATAATTTGCAAATTAGTGTTCAGAATAAATGTTATTGTGATTAAAAATAAATTTGTAGAGATCAATAAAAAACAAAGTGATTTGAAGTATAACGAAAGTGAAGTTCATAGTTGTTTATATTTATAAACAGTTTAAATGCATAGAAGACGTTTTACGAACCGGCGCAAGAATATTACAATAGGTCCATTGTGATACCGCTATGAAGCAGCAATTTCGTTTCCATCTACTCCTGGAATCATCAACTCTTCTCCTGCGAAGACCTTAGAAAAGAACTAAATGTACTTAAAGCAGAAAATAAATCCTTTAAGGATATACCGAAACCTCGGAATGAGTTTGCTGCGAGTTCAAACGTCCCCGATAATACTGATTATCAAACAGATGAAGAAGAACTAAGTCGGGAAACCAACTGGATTCTAAAAAAACGACCAGTTAAGAAACGAAAAGCTGGTTCTTCGCCCGAAATGGTAACGAGGCAAGAAAACACGCAAAATAAGCGAAAAGATAAAGAACAGCGTGACAAAATAAACACATGAACCGAAGAAAATCAGCAGGAGGGAGAAGCGAGCTAGAGTCCCTATATCGCATAAGATGAGAGAAGTTCGGCGTAGCGTACGACGCGCTGGCTACAGAAGCAGAAGAAGCTGCACGGAGGTGCGACAGCAGGACCGTCTACAGAATCACGAAAGAGCTGACAGTTGGTGGCAGCTCCAGCCAACACCCAGTGAAAAGCCTAGACGGCTCCTTGCTCATTTCGGATGAGGACCAGCTCAAAAGATGGAAAGAGCATTTTGCTACGGTTTTGAACCGTGTATTCGCCAGCGATATGCTCCCAAATCAGATTGAGATCCCCGAGGTGAGAAGTTACCGAATACGCACCACGACTCCCAGTAAAGATGAGATCATTACCGCGATCAAGGCACTCAAAACCAACAAGGCGGTAGGACTTGACGGTATTCCAGCAGAGCTCTTACGAGCAACGCCAACAACATCGGCTGAGCTTCTGCTTCCACTTATAGATAGAGCTTGGGAAGCTGTGAGCTTTCCTAACGAGTGGAAAAAGGGAATGATCGTTAAGCTTCCTAAGAAAGGAAATTTAATGGAGTGCGGAAACTGGAGGGGTATCTGCGTGCTGCCTGCTGTAGCCCAGATAATAGCTAAAATCATCCTTGAGCGAATCAAACAACATCTCGAAGACACACTCGATGCCGAACAAGCAGGTTTCCGCTCTGGATCCTCCTGTGCCGACCACATCAACACCCTGCGGATTATCATCGAACAGTGTGTTGAATATCGATCGCCACTGCACCTGCTGTTCATCGACTTTGAGAAGGCGTTCGATAGTGTCAACAGGGAGTTTATTTGGCGTGCCTTACGCAGGAGAGGCATTCCCGATAAACTAATTGCTATTATCAAAGCTACATATGAAGGCTCCAAATGTCACGTTCTGCACAGGGGAAGGTTGTCTGAGGAATTTGAGATCCAAAGTGGGGTAAGACAAGGCTGTATCCTTTCACCAATATTATTCCTATTGGTGATTAGCGATGTGCTTCATGCAGCTTTGTCGATGGGAAACGGAGGAATTCGATGGACTCTTACATCTTAACTGAAGCATCTTGACTACGCAGACGATGTATGCTTACTCTCCCACAGAATTATGGACCTCCACCAAATGACAGCAGATGTGGAGAGGGAGGCAGGTGTCGTCGGGCTGAAAATGAATACGGCAAAAACTAAAATTATCAGCCTTGGAACAAACTCATCGGCTCAAATATGCATTGCTGGACAACCGGTAGAGAGAGTAGAGGATTTCCAGTATCTTGGGAGTATTGTCTCGACCGATGGTGGAACCGAACTGGATATAGCCAACAGGATCGCCAAAGCAAAGTCCGCGTTCGGGATGTTGTCCAAAATATGGCGAAGCAATGCAATCAGTTTGAGCACCAAAATAAGACTGTTCCGCTCCAACGTTGAATCCGTGCTGCTATATGCTTGACCACTACTATCACCAGAAAGCTGCAAACGTTCGTTAATAGGTGTCTGCGCAATATCTTACGGATTTTCTGGCCCAATCGTATCTCTAACGAACATCTTTACGAGAGAACGGGTCAGGAACCAATAGGCACAACTATCCAACGGCGGAAGTGGCAGTGGATTGGTCACACGTTCCGAAAGGGTGACAGCTCCATAGCGAACCATGCTATGCAATGGAACCCTTTAACTCAGGATGGCAGAAGACCTGGCGGTCCGAGGAGAACATGGCGCAGAACAGTCGAGAAGGAGGCACGGCAGTTAGGGAAAAGTTGGAAAGAACTCAGACACATTGCCAGAAACCGTACACGATGGCGCGTAGGCGTAGTAGAGGCCCTAGGACCCACAAGGGGATACAGGACATAAAAAAAAAAAAAAAAAATCTACGAACTAAGGTACGACCACCGCCACCAATAAACGTAATCAGAATTGCAGACTATAATAAACTGCATTCTATTCTTAAATCTCTATTGTTATCCGATTTTGAAGTAACATCGCTCAACAACAAAAAATGGAAAGTAAACGTGAAGGACTCAGACAGTTACCACTTAGTATCTAATAAACTGAATACTGAAAATATACAGTGGTATACTTACGAAAATAATCTGAAAGACCGATACGAGTCATAGCTAGGGGTCTTCATGCCTCATGCTTAAAGGAAGATGTTGTTCACGATTTAAAGAACAAAAACTTTAAAATCGTCGATGCGGTAAATTTAAGTAAACGGGAAAAACAAAAATTGGAAGGCGAGGAAACAACGGTAAAGCGCGGGCTTCCTCTTTTTATGCCAACCTTTGATAAAGCTGAGAGTTTAGATAAGATTTACGAAATAAGAACAATTTTGAATGTCGTAGTCAAAATCGAACCCATGCGCAAGAATACAAGTTGATACCTCAGTGCAAACGATGCCAAGGATTCTATCATACGCAAACGTATTGCCGAAAAGAACCGCAATGTGTGAAATGCGCCGGAAATCACCCCCAAGTTTGTGGAGTAAACAAACAAACTCCTGCAACATGTGCTAATTGTAAGGGAAAGCACCCGGCAAATTATAAAGGCTGTGAAGTAGCTAAGGAGTTGCAAAAACGCGCTCCTTAAGCCCCTTAATATAAAATTAAGCCAAAGCGTAAGATCGCGCAGAAGAAAGTAGACAAACTAAAACTACCGGGTTCAGAGCGCGAAAAGGTGAGGGAAAAAATGACAACAGAGAAGTCCTCGACCTCTGTTCTTAAAAGAAACGGTGCTGAAAAGTTAACATTGAAAAAGCCACCGGGTAATGACCTTCGGACAGCAGGAGTGCAGACTTACACTCAGGCCGCGGCATCCAAAAAATCAAAGAAATTTCGACGGACCCTGTCTCTTATGTTTTCTCAGTTATTCTCGAGAAATTTTAAGAACAAAGCAAAATGAATAAAATTATTTTCGATAGGCTGGTTAAAATAATTCTCAGAAAACGCGTACTTCAACTAGAATATGAATGACAAACGAATGTTAAAAATATGTACTTGGAATGCAAACGGACTTTTGCAAAACCTTGACGAGCTGGAAATATTTATGCGTGAAAAAGACATTGATATTTGCTTAATTTCTGAAACCCACGTAAAAAACGAATCGCATTTAAATATAATAGGCTATAATGATTACCACGCTTGCAACCCTTAGGGAAAAGCGAGAGGGGGATCATCTTTGTTTATTAAAGACTGCATCGAACAATCCGAAGACTTAAACATAGAGCTTGAAACTGTGGAACTGTGCACGATTCGAGTTAAAAATAGTCAGCGTACTCTTAAAATCTCATCTATCTACTGTCCACCGCGTTCCGCGCTTGAGAAAAGTGATTTCACTAACTTGTTTGAATCGCTAAAACCTAATTTCACTATTGGCGGCGATTTTAATGCACAACACACGTTCTGGGGCTCAAGATACAGCTCGAAAAGAGGTAGAATGCTCTATGGGGTAGGTAAGGAGTACAGTTGTGATTTCCATTCGACGGGTAAACCGACTTACTGGCCAACTGATAGCTCGAAAATACCTTACCTGATCGATTTTATTCCTTGTGAAAGGAATATCTACCAACAACATACAAGTTAAAGAGAGCTTTGATCTGTCGTCTGATCATTCCCCAGTTATTTTGACATTGAGCGAAAAACAATTCTATAACCTAGAGCCAGCGAGATTAACAGGTCGAACAACTAACTGGGAAGGCTTTAGGAACGAAATTGAAGATAATGTTGAACTAAGCGTTCCACTTACGACACCTTATGAACTTGAGGTTGAAGTTGATCGCTTCGTTGAGATCGTATAGCTCGTCTCTTGGAATAATACTCCCAATCCAAGGATTGCGCCGTGGCGTAAGTGGTTAGTGTGTCGGATCACTACGCATGAGGTTCCAAGTTCGAATCCCAGAAAACACCAAAAAGTTTTTTCACGGTCCCACCTCTCGCGAGCGTCTGACAAACATCCGAGAGTATTGTTGTCACGAAAAAGCTTCTCAAATCGCCGTTCGGAGTCGGCATTAAACTGTAGGTCCCTTCCATTCGTGTGAAAAATATAACGCACACAACATGAGTGGTTGCGAGAAGCTAGGCCCTGGCACTTTAAAGAGCTGTTGCGCCAAATATTTGTATTAGTTTTTGCTTAAGGAAAAAAGAAAAGCGCGTATGAAGTGGCAACAGAGTCGTACTCGGCAACTGTGCAATTTGTTGAAGAAGACTATTAAGGATTTTAAGAATCGTGCGGTAGGCTCTTACCTTGAAAGTTTAGCAGCGAAAAAAGATTCCAATTATTCACTTTGGAAAGCTGTAAAAGGCACCAAAAGACCCAAAGGCGGGGACCAATTAAATTAAATCAAAATTAATGGACAAGGGAAGATAAAGAAAAAGCGGACGTCTTTGCGGCGCACCTGGAAGAAACCTTTAAACCGTACGATGGTCAAGTGGTTTACGACAACATCAATAGGCTGGATTTACCATCTAACGATTTGCCGCTCAAAAGTGCAACGATAAGGGAACTCAAACATGAGATCGAGAATCTAAAACCTAAGAAATCTGCTGGTTATGATTTGATTACCGGAGAAATTCTCAAAGTTTTACCTAGAAAAGCATTGATTAAGCTTCTCCATATTGTAAATGCTGCACTCAGATTAAAACACGTGCCGAGCCAATGGAAAGTTGCGGAAGTCATAATGGTTTTAAAACCAGGAAAACCGCCAAATGAGGTAAAATCGTATAGACCAATTTCGCTTCTTCCAGTCATATCGAAAATTTTCGAGAGGATATTACTAAGGCCGGTTATAGGAGAAAATAATCTTATCCCTGACCACCAGTTCGGGTTCAGAAGTAAGCATTCGACGACTGACCAGGTGCATAGAATTACTGACGTAATCGAGAAAAAAAGATTTGCTCAAGCGTATTTCTTGACGTCTCGCAAGCCTTTGATAAGGTGTGGCATGATGGCTTGAAACGCAAACTATGACAAGTTATCCCTGTATTCTTATACGATATTCTAAAATCATATCTCGGAAATAGACTCTTTCGTGTTAGACATGGAATCGAATACTCCAAGCTCAAATAAATTTCGGCCGGCGTACCGCAAGGAAGCGTTCTTGGGCCGCTTCTATATTTGTTATATACACGTGATAATCTGAACGAAGATGGCACTATCCTTGCTACGTTCGCCGATGGCACCGCTATCCTAGCAGTAGGTAAAACAATCGAAGAAACGACTGCAAAACTGCCAAAAGCGTTGAATAATGTAAATGAATCGACGATGGACTGACGGATCGCCCTCAACGAATGTAAATCTATTCACGTGAATTACACTTACAAGAAAACTAATAACTCGCCAATTTTCCTAAATTCGGCCCGAATACCTTTTGCGAACGAGGCCAAATACCTGGGAATGACACTCGACGCAAGGCTGAAATGGAATTCGCACGTGAAAATGAAACGTAAAGAACTCGAAATCAATGTACTGGTTACTCGGAAATCATTCCCAGCTCAGTATTGAGAGCAAACTGCTTTTATACAAGCAAGTGCTAAGGCCGGTGTGGACCTACGGTACACAACTTTGGGGTTGTACCAAGAAAACAAATGCAAATATTTTACAAGCTTTTCAAAATAAATTCTAAGAGAAATTGTCCAAGCACCGTGGTATAGTAGAAACGACGATATCCACAGGGATCTCGGAATTCCGACAATCGAAGCTAATACTAGAAGCTTCGCGAGAAAGCATAGAAACCGACTAATCGGACATGTCAACAATACAGTCCTACAAATTTTGGACCAGAGCAATTTATTGCGCCGACTAAAAAGGACGAAACATTTCGACTTGGCGAGATAAGGATTAACCGCGTCCAGATTGCGGAATATGCAGGATCTTTCAGTGGAAAGAAACCTGCCAAACGTTTTTATTTCATGATAGAAAAATTGCTTGATAAGTTAACACTTAGTTGCGATATCTAACAAATTTATATCGAACGGTGGTGTTTTTTTAGTCAGTAAGAATCTGACACTACTATGAGCACGCGCTTGCTATTCTCATAGTGTCTATGGAAGATTTTTCACCTACCCTCGGAAAAAAAAAAAAACCAAGTTTGGGAACAGATGGAAGTCTGAAGGTACCAAATCAGCTGAATAGGGGGGATGGCCGAGCAAATCGTACCCCAAATCCCGCAGTTTTTCCATCGCCAACGCACACTTGTGTACTGGTGCATTGTCCTGGTGAAAGATGATTTTTTCCTTCTTCAAGCCAGGCCCCTTCTCGCGAATTTTGGCATCCAGCTGGTCAAGAAGGTTCGAGTAATATTCGCCTGTAATTGTTCTGCCTTTCTCAGGGTAATCAATTAACAGGATCCCTTTCGCATCTCAAAACACACTGGCTATGACCTTTCCGGCAGATGCGATCGACTTCGCTTTCTTTGGCGCTGAACCACTGGCTGCCACACACTGCTTCGACTACTGTTTCATTTCTGGCGTATAGTGGTGGACCCATGTCTCATCCATGGTGACAAATCGGCGCACAAAATCGGTCGGATCCCTATTGAATCGGTCCAAAGATTGCGCATTTGCTTTTGATCGGCATTCAGCAAATGAGGCTCCCATCTTGCGCAGAGCTTTCGCATCCCTAAGTTTTTGTGCAAGATGTTTCACACCCTCTCTTCCAATATACACACAGCCTCAGCTATATCACTCACCTTCACTCGCCTATCGTCCAACACGATATCATGCACTTTTTCGATGGTTTCGGGTGTGGTTGCGGTTTTTGGTCGTCCTTCACGTGGGTCATCTTCGAGGGACGTGTACATTTAAATTCAGATGCCCACTTTTTAACGGTTGACATGGAAGGAGCAGAGTCCCCGTAAACTTTTGTCAACTTTGGATGAATTTCCTTAGGGGTTAACCCATCCAAAACGAAGAATTTTATGACCGCACGATATTCAAGTTTATCCATTTTAACAAAAAACACGCAAGACGTCTACTGCAAAAATTCGTGTAAACAAACTACTTGAGAGAACAAGTTGAAACTTGTCATACGAACTAATGAGAAGTGCACCCAGGCAGGAAACATAAATTTTTGCTGATTGGAACGATATCTCTGCGTCAGGCCGAGAAATTTTCGCCTTTCGTAAGTCTTTCAGTAAACCTAATATCATCTTCCACTCAAAACTATCCTAAGTTAGGTTAGGTTAGCGTAGCAGGTTGCATTAGATGCAGCTATACTTATACCAGGAAAATTCAATTTTGATACCGCATGGATCTATGATCCAGCCTTAGAGCCCATTGGAGGTTGTTATAAAGCAAATATCAGTTGGCGTTAGTCAATTCGCCCAAACTGTCGAAGAAGTAGGCTCCTAAGCACAATCTTCTACACGTGCAGAAAAGATGTAGTGTAGTCTCCTCTTCTTCCTCGTCTATACAGCTTCTACAGAAGAAGCCTAACCTGATGGGATGCCTTCTAATGATGCAGTGCCCCGTAATGACACCTACTATAGTTATGATGAGCGCTCTTTTCTGTTTTTGATCCAGCTAGGCCAGATCTGCCTAATAATGAGGAACGTAGTGCCGTCTGCTCAGCTACGATTGGTTACGTTGATAGTATTGAGCTTAAGCAGCATGTGCAATTTAAGAAGTCTCAGATCTATGGGTTATGGGCTTGTTTAATAAAATTTGAAACTTGTGGGCGCAGTGGTTAACATGTTTGACCACTGTGTGTTAGGTTCAATTTTCGAATTCCAGAAAGAACCAACAGGTTTTTCATGCTCTCAGTTCTCAAACATCCGGGAGTATTACTGTCATAAAAAAGCTTCTGAAACGCAATAGAACGCACACAACACGAATGCTTGCGAAAAGCTAGGCCCTACACATACTAATATTTTTTTTCTTTTTCATTGCAGTCCTTAAAAGATCGAACACTAGACCAACAGTGTACCGTAACTCGTCCTGGTGTATCCAATATAGCTGCTAGTTATGCAGTCGAACTTCTTGTTTCCATCCTTCAACATCCAGACAGAGATTCAGCACCAGCATATTACTGTGCAAGTGGAATACCAAGTGCAAAAGTACCCGAGGGACTACTTGGCATCATTCCGCATTCCATACGTGGTATGCTTTGTAACTATGATAATATTTTACCAGCAACAAGGAAGTTCACTCAGTGCATCGCCTGTTCAGAGGTAAGTAAGACGTGTAAAATTATTCCATAGTGTATTATGAAATTTTATTTTTTATTAATTATAGGGTAGGGGTGTATTATGTTGGGAATATATTTATTACTTTATAGTTTAATAAGTGAATTTTCTATGCAAGATTAAAAAAGTCACAAAAAACGCGAAAACCGCTAAAGAACATCTTGAAACTTGGCAGCACAGACATCGCAATCCTTAAAATAAAAGGTGTACTTATTTGTAACATTGCTATACAGGTTATCAGTTATAAAATTAATGGTCTACGTAGTAAACTTTTATACACGGAGCTTTTTCGTTAATCAATTTTAAATATTTCGTTTACATGAAAATATTAAATTTAGATATTAGAAATATTAGTATTAGAAAATAAATAAGGTATTTTATGCTAAATATTTTAATAACTACGAGTTAAGTTGGATACCAGGCATCAGAAATAGCAACAGGGGACGAGTAGTAGAGGCTGCCTTTATGGCTATAAAAAAGAAATAGTTAATATCAAAATCGACTTTAGACAATAGACTGGTTACACGTACTTCACTGTCCAGACACAGCTCTCTTCAGGCTACATATTCTGCATTATTCTGGTATATCTAAATGGATCACTTGGACCGCACTGGGGTTGGGATCTATAAATGAATGAATAAATCGATGCTATAAATAACCTGCAACAACAAACTAACATACTACGGTGAACTCTCGATAATTCGAATTTCATTGGACCAGAGAGAAAAAAAAATCTATGGTTCCGAAACAACCAAAAGCCTCGGATAAGGATGACTCAACTAATGACGACCCCAGCAAATGAAATAAGGACAACGACCTTCGGATCTGTACGTGGAATGTTCTGTCCCTTTACAGACCACGTGCAGCCGAACAACTCGCAGAGGCCCTAGAGTGCTATAAAGCAGATATTACCGCCATCCAGGAAGTGCGATGGGATGGGCCGGGTAAAAAGAGGATGAGAAACTGTGACATCTATTACGGTGATTGCTACAGAGGCAACACTTATTCGGATGCGGATTTGTTATACGCGGCAGACAGAAGTCTTAAGCTTCTGACACGTTAGCGAGCGTATTATGACTATCCGGATCAAGGCTAAATTCGCTAACATAAGCCTAATATGTGTTCATGCCCCCACGGAAGAAAAGGACCCTGCCACCAAAGAGTGTTTCTACGAGCTCCTCGACAAGACATATGAGCAATGTCCTAAATACGACGTTAAAATCGTATTGGGCGATTTCAACGCCAGAATAGGACAGGAGGACGTCTTTGGTAGGGCAGTCGGTAAGCATAGCCTACACGCCACCACGTCCGACAACGGACTGAGGCTAATTGATTTCGCTGTGGAACGAAATGTCACCATAGCAAGCACATGGTTTTCTCATCTCTATATTCATAAGCAGACATGGCGGTCCAATGATCATGTAACGATCAACCAAATTGATCATATTGCGATCGACGCAAGGCATGCCTCCAGTATTCTGGATGTCCGGACCTTCCGAGCGGCCAACATAGACTCGGATCATTACCTTGTTGTAGCCAAGGTACGAATGCGGATATCCCAATCTGAGCGACAAAGAAGAATCACTGTGAGAAAATTTAACGTCGAAAAGCTACAATTGCAAGAGACCGCCAGACTCTTCGCTGAACTCGTATCCCGAAATCTCTCAATCACCCCCAGCATCAAGTGCCGAAGACGAGTGGCAACGCTGCCAACATGCCATCAGAAACGCCGCGACTGATGCGCTGGGTCTCGCTCGCCCACCACCGCGAAACCCCTGGTTTGACGAAGAATGCCGGGGAGTGCATGCAACAAAACAAGAGGTTTACAAAGCGGCGCTGCAAAGGAAGACGAGAGCTGCTCGTGAGCTCTACGAGCAAAGGAGACGGGAAGAACATCGGCTTCTCAAAAAGAAGAAGAAAGAGCATGAGAAGCGCGCGTTTGAGAATATCGAGAGTTTATACTCCAGGAACAATGTACGGAAGTTTTACCAAAAGGTAAAAAGAACGTGTCAGAGAAGCAATACCCCGTACAGAAACCTGTAGAGATGAAAATGGAAACCTCGTAGTAGAATCGCAGTCGGTGCTGAGAATATAAAAAAACTACTTCTGCAGACTGTATAACGGCGACGAATAACAACACCCCGCTGTCAGGCAGAATGAACCATTCAACATAGACGATGACAGTCAAAATTTCCGTCCACCTGACCTAAACGAAGTGAGGATAGCAATATCCAAGCCAAAATCCAACAAGGCTGCTGGAACTGACGGCTTACCGGCCGAACTTTTCAAGGCAGCTGGGAATGAATTGGTAGAGTGCATACATCAACTCATCTCTAAGATTTGGTCAGACGAGTGTATGCCTGATGAATGGAACCTCAGCCTCGTTTGCCCGATCCACAAGAAAGGAGACCCCCTCAACTGCGCCAATTATAGAGGCATCAGTCTCCTCAACATCGCATACAAGATCTTTTCTGCGATATTGTGTGAACGCCTGAAACCTTTTATCAACAGCCTGATTGGACCTTATCAGTGCGGTTTCACCCAGGAAAGTCCACCATCGATCAAATCTTCACACTTCGGCAGATCCTGGAGAAAACCCAAGAATTCCAAATCGATACTCACCACCTCTTTATCGATTTAAAGGCCGCCTTTAACAGCATCTATAGAGAAGAGCTTTATAGAGCCATGTCTAGTTTAGACATCCCTGCCAAACTTGTCCGTCTGTGCAGGATGACGATGGAGAACGCTCGCTGCTCCATCAAGGTCGGTAATGACCTCACCGAGACCTTTGATGTCAATAAAGGTTTTAGACAAGACGCGCTTTCATGTGACTTCTTTAATATTGTACTTGAACGGATTGTGCGGAACACACAAGCCAACACCGGAGGCACAATCTATTACAAGTCTGTACAACTGCTTGCATACGCCGACGATATAGACATTATCGGAACAACTCAGCGGGCTGTCACCGGTGCGTTTGCAAGCATTGAGGTAGAAGCGGCCAAAATGAGTTTAGCGATAAACGAAAGCTGTATATGAGTATATGCTGTCAACAAGAAGGGAAAGCCAACACCGACGAATTGGACAAAACGTCACAGTGGGCAGCTATAACTTCGAGATAGTAAGGGACTTTGTCTACCTTGGCTCTGCTATAAATTCTACAAACAAGATCAGCGCAGAAATCAATCGAAGAATAACTCTTGCCAATCGCTGTTTTTTTTGGGCTTATAAGGCAATTCAACAGTAAAACCCTATCTCGAACAACTAAGGAGACTCTATATAAGACCTTGATCATCCCAGTCCTGCTTTACGGCGCTGAAGCATGGACTTTATTCAAAGAGGATGAAGATATCCTGGTCGCTTCGAAAGAAAAATTCTTCGTAAGATGTTCGGTTCCGTTTGCGTTGACGGGTTTTGGAGGAGAAGATTCAATCGCGAACTATACGAGCTGTACAGTGACATCGACCTAGTCAGAAAACTGCGTATTGGACGTCTGAGATGGCTAGGACATGTAGAGCGAATGGACACCAACGCTCCGGCCCGCAGAGTCTTCGAATCTAACCCCGAGGGATGACGCAGTAGAGGGAATCATCGCCGTAGGTGGCGCGCACAAGTTCAGGGGGACTTCGACCAACTTGGAGTGCGCAACTGGAGGCAATTAGCTAAAGACCGAGCTAAATGGAGAGGTTTGTTGGTTGAGGCCCAGGTTCACCCCGAATTGTAGCGCCACCTAAGTAAGTAAGTACATATGCAGAAAAACCAGTTGCTTAAAACATATATCGCTAAATTCTAACTTTAAATAATTTAAAAATACTCGGCATTATATTTGATTCTGATTTTAATTTAAAAAAACACTGTTTAAATCTTAAGAATAGCTAAGCTACCAGGTGCATACAATTAAGTACTTAGCCTCTAAGAATAGTTTCTGCCACATCGAATCTCTCATCAACATCATCAGATCAACTATATTATCAAAGATTGATTACGGATTAAGCATACATACATATATGGGAAACGTTCAAAATCATCGCTCGCAATCATAAAACCAACCTACCATGCAGCCATACGAATAAGCCTAAAAGCTTTCAGAAGCACGCCTATCAAAAACATCCTAACTGAAGCCGGGCTTCCTTCAATTGAACAGCGATTTGATCACGTAATCTCATTCCTAATACCAAACTTAAATGCTTCCTACAGAACACCTATCGCCATCGACATCAAGAAAACTCTGAGCCGCAGAAAAGTACCTAAGTGTCCATCGACGATTTGCAACGCTATATAACTCGCTAGAAACATCGGCATACCAATTTCAACTAAGGCGATATAAAGCTCCCTTCACCCGTCATGGAGCCTAAAGCTTGAATCTATCAACACCTGTCTTAACTCTTTCCCAAAAATATCTACTACGGATAAAATGTACCAACAAATGTTCCTCGAAATTATGCAATGTGAACAAATACGAGGGCAAGGTGTAAAGTTCTCGGCCTGACGCAGAGATAGCGTTCCAATCAAAAAAAAAAAGTATGTTTCCTGCCTGGGTGTACTTCTCATTAGTTCGTATGACAAGTTTCAACTTGTTCTCTCAAGTAGTTTGTTTACACGAATTTTTGCAGTAGACGTCTTGTGTGTTTTTCGTTAAAATGGATAAACTTGAATATCGTGCTGTCATAAAATTCTTCCTTGTGGATGGGTTAACCCCTAAGGAAATTCATCCAAAGTTGACAATAGTGATGCTGATGCTATGTGTATATCGGAAGAGAGGGTGCGAAACATCTTGCACAAAAACTTAGGGATGCGAAAGCTCTGCGCAAGATGGGTGCCTCATTTGCTGAATGCCGATCAAAAGCAAATGCGCAAACGATTTTCGCGCCAATCTTTGGACCGATTCAATAGGGATCCGACCGATTTTGTGCGCCGATTTGTCACCATGGATGAGACATGGGTCCACCACTACAGGCCAGAAACGAAACAGCAGTCGAAGCAGTGGGTGGAAGCCGGTGGTTCAGCGCCAAAGAAAGCGAAGTCGATCGCATCTGCCGGAAAGGTCATGGTCAGTCTGTTCTGGGATTGAAAAGGGATCTTGTTAATTGATTACCTTGAGAAAGGCAGAACAATTACAGGCGAATGTTACTCCAACCTTCTTAACCAGCTGGATGCAAAAATTCGTGAGAAGAGGCCTGGCTTGAAGAAGAAAAAAATCATCTTTCATCAGGACAATGCACTAGTACACAAGTGTGCGTTGGCGATGGGAAAACTGCGGGATTTGGGATACGATTTGCTCGGCCATCCCCCCTTTTCACCTGATTTGGTACCCTCAGACTTCCATCTGTTCCCAAAGTTGAAGAAATTTGTTTCTGGGAAGCGCTTCGCATCCAATGCAGAAGTTGAGAAAGCCGTAGATGGATATTTTCACAGCCTTCCAGACTCTCACTTCCGAGAAGGAATACTGATGTGAAAGAAACGCTGGACTAAGTGTGTTGAAGTCAAGGGAGATTATGTAGAAAAATAAAATCATTTTTAACTGAAAATCCCGGTCTTTCATTGTCAGGCCGAGAACTTTTCACCTTGCCCTCGTACATTGGAACTTCCTGTTTACAGACGGATCGAAAACTAACCTTGGAACAGCTTTTGCAGTTGTGAATCATGAAGGAAAAAGTCTCGAAAGGACTGCTGGAAGAATTCTCCTCAGCTCTATCAGCTGAAGCTATGGGGATACTCAAAGCAATAGAATTATCCGACAATAAAAAGGTAATGATCTGTACTGATAGTCTATCCACAGTCGAAAACAAAAACATTAGAAACAGACCTCCAATAATCGTAACCATCCGAGACAAGCTGATTGCAAGCTATAATAAAACCAGACTTATGTGGATTCCAGGACACGTTGGTGTAAAAGGAAACGAGACAGCGGACAAGGTCGCGAAATCGGCGACAGAGGAACCATTAATATATTTCTACATTCAATCCAATAAGGATATAAAAAGAAGAATTATTCGGTATTGGGAGGAAAAAAGGAAAGAAGGGTGGAAGCAGTACATCCACCATTACGCTGCAATAAATCTGAAAGCAGAAAGGGCTATCTACCCAGTCAATCTTTCAAAAAATAAAGTAAAATTATTCTTGTGACTTCGCTTAGGACATACCAATCTCACACACAGCCACCTCCTATCGAAAAGTGAGCCTCCCCCGTGCCAACTTTGTAACAACAACGAAACAATTACCCTTAAACATATTATCTATGATTGTAATAAGATTAAGTATATTTTAAAACATATAGTTACCAATAAATCTTTATTAGGATTACTTAAAATCCCTTCAGAAAAAAATATTAATGATGTCTACCAACTATTTAACAAATTAAGTATTGCAAATAATATATAAGTTTTCTAGTCCTTAACAGTAAACAAGCCGAAAGCCCTGGTACCTAGTGCTTACTGTAAATATCATTGTAATTTAATTACATGTTAATAAAGTTATAAATAAAAATGCAAGAAAAAATCAGTAGTTCTCAAACTTTCCGAATGTATATAATGCCTGG
This sequence comes from Brachypalpus laphriformis, assembly GCA_945910035.1. NCBI lineage: Eukaryota > Metazoa > Arthropoda > Insecta > Diptera > Syrphidae > Brachypalpus > Brachypalpus laphriformis. The sequence continues at coordinate 290,485,202 of OX246753.1, read as the reverse complement.
TTTTGTCTGTTTTTTTTTTAATCTCGGTATTTATTTCTTTTAATATCTTAATCGCCTTAAGGAGTATCGTAATGATTCTTATTGGAGATAAAAACCAATATCTTAAAGTATAAAACGCCAAAGTTTTGTTAACATCTGTGACGTAGTTTCTGCGTGATACCTGCCCATTCCCAACCCTAGTTATCATTTTATTATATGTATAATAGTTATAGATTCTTAGTACTTTTTTCTAAGTGTATATAATATTTAAAAAAAAACACACTTTCTGTTTCTTATTACAGACAATTGTAAACGAGTTTCAAGCACATGGAAACGAGTTCCTGCTCAAAGCTTTCGAAACGGCAAAATTTCTCGAGGATCTAACTGGAATCTCCGATTTGATGAAACTAGATGCTAACGTAAGAAAATTTACTTTTGGCCCCGTTAAAATTAGGTCACGTGTGTCTTCTTCTTTTCCAGATCATTGAATATGATGAATCCTTTTTTGATCTGTCTGACGAGTAATTTCACAGATCAAAATGCATTTTATAATCCACTATACTGCTATTCTAAGTCATAAGGTTCTATGATTGGTTGTATTATTTATTCCAGAAAATAAATGTAACAGTTTGTAATAATTTTAAATCGTTGTTTCTATAGTCCCTCCTGACCTAAATCTTTAGATAAAAATACCCCATTCACAATATTGAGTTATGCAACCAACCAAAATGACTCTGTGCCACTTCTATTCAATGGATTGCTCTCCTACCGCACGCTATCATCATCCATCCACACACATTAATCTATTTGCAAATAAGATGATGGGAAAAAATCGTCTCCGGAAAATTGAACCTCAGCAATGTGGTGTACAGAATCCATATGAATAGTTCTCTTTTATTAGAACCGAAAATATCCTGCGGGCTTAGTGGAGGAGCGTATAAAAGCGCTTCTACTCTCTCGTAAACTTAGTTGTCCCTGCTCCCTTAACAATGCTTGTATGTGTTGGTGGTTTACTGTGTGTGGGAGGAAAGTCATATTAAAATCCTGATTGAAAATGCATCAAGTACCACCGTGGTACAGAGCCTGACACCCATGAGCAACAACAAAAGACTGTGGCACGCGGAAATGACAGTATTTTTGTGTTGGGTGGATTTCCTCTCTGCGCGCCGGCGGTGGATTGGAGTCGCTTTTGACGATAGCAAGACAATCTTGTGCACATGCACAGGATTCACAGTATTTTGACGGCGAGGTGATGGGTTGGGTGTATGTTATATAGGAGTTTGGAGCAATTTAGTTTCATGTTATGGCAGACACTGTGTGGGGTGATGATGCGAACAGCACGGAAAGAAGTTGCTTCGCATCTAATTTTAGTTGTACACATGTATGTTGAGTCATTATCAATTTAGAATTGAAATTTGCTCAAGGATAATGGTATGGTTAACGAAATGTCTAATTACAATTGTCGAGTTGCTTAATAGTTTTGTCATAAATGACAAAAGCGTAAACTCTCTTGACAAGTTTGATCGTTCCTTTATTATATTATATTCAAAATCCCAAGCACCTGACTTGATGGGGTACATTGTACCGCCGGGCACCTTTGTTGGTGCAGTGGTTGGAGAAACTTAGATGTTATACGTTTCCCTAGGAGCTAGTAATTTGCACATCTTCTACATGCACGGTCTCCTGATCTCCGATCGACGCACTCGTCTAATTGACCAAATATTCCGAGGAACCAAACGGTCTCGGACCGCAAGAGCCTTTGCCGATCGAGTGTCCCTTAATCTACTTTAAAGTCAAAGGCCGCCTGCATCAGGAAGACGATGCATCAGAAGACGATTAGCAACATTGGCTACAAGTCCTCAGAGATGCCACTTCTGATGTGCCTGGTATCCTGAGCCCGGTCAGTACAGCGAAACCCTTGCTTTGATGAAGAATATCGGCAGGCACATGCAATAAAACAGAAGCAGGAGCAAAGGAGAAAGGAAGAGCACCCACTTATCAAAAAGAAAAAGCTCTTCATAACTGCAAGACGAAAGAGCTCACCAGACAGGGTACAACTCTAAGGATTCTGCCTAGTATGCAAGCCCTGGGTATGCCCTTCGCTACATGTAAGCATCTACTAAAGCTGGACGCTATTAGCAAGACTAACCACAGATGGGAGAAGGGCCTAAGCTGGGCCAGAAACGTTGCGTCGAGTTGGTTAAGCTAAAGCGATCACAGATCAATTGCGTTATCGGTGTCCTCTCTGGACAATGTCTTATAGGTCAACATACGAAAAGGCGGAGGAGGAAACCACCTTTCACCTCCTACGCACATGTTCAGTCCTATCGCGTAAAAGAATGCTCCATCTAGGGGCCCCTTTCCTGGATGCCCTCGGCGATTTGGCATCGTTAAGCATCATTAGCATCCATCGCCTTATCAAAAGCTCCGGTTGGTTTTAATTAGTCGCCGAGTGGTCTAATGGTAGATCCATGGCATCATAGTCTTAGACTTTTACTGGTCTTTTGGACTCTCGTGTAGATAGCCAACCTTACCTAACCTATGTTCGTAAATTTCAGCAAAGACCTATAAAAAGAACATGGAAAGAAGACTTCTGCAGGCAGATGACCAATATAACCATTTAATATGGAAGATAAGAGGTCTGGGATATCGCAAAATTAACATAAACGGCGTCCATCAGTATCTAGCGGAAGACATATCCTTGTTTGGACCGGAATGCACATATATTCATCAACTTATTCCATCTATCTAGATACCCGGTTTCGATTCAAGAATGGCCTACTCGTATGTGTATTTGGTAATATTTGGCTTGTCAGAGGGAGTGGGCAATGGAGCCCGATGCTCTAGATGTTGTGAGCAGTCCTTATTGATGTCCTAATGATGACCAACCGGCTGGATTATTTCGATATTTATCCAAAACGGTGGACTGAATACAGATCCAGCACCCCATGACCGAAATAATTGCCTTGACTTTCCAACGTCCATAGCTCGAGCTGGCTACGATATCAACAGAACTGATGACACTGGTAGACAAGGTGACGCCTCTGCCATCTTCTGCAGTCTCACTCAGCTGGTGAAGGAATCCAAGGGTTTCAGATGATCCAAATAACTATGCCAATACTCGTACTTTGGATCTCTTTATTGCATCAGAGCCAGACAGTTACACAAAAAAAGATCGCTGCACCTTTATAAAATTCAGATCATGCGACGGTGGGCGCCGTGGCGTAAGTGGTTAGTGTGTCGGATCACTACGCATAAGGATCCAAGTTCGAATCCCAGAAAACACCAAAACGTTTTTTCACGGTCCCACCTCTCGCGAGCGTCTGACAAACATCCGAGAGTATTGTTGTCACGAACAAGCTTCTCAAATCGCCGTTCGGATTCGGCACTAAACTGTAGGTCCCTTCCATGTGAAAAAATATAACGCACACAACATGAGTGGTTGCGAGAAGCTAGGCCCTGGCACTTAAAGAACTGTTGCGCCAAATATTTATTTTGACGGTGGAGACAAAGAAAAGATAAGGAACACATACAATGAGAGAGTAATTAACAAACTGCTTGATTGGCTTAGTCAGTCTCGTCCATTCTGGTCTATTTCAGAGATGATAAGCAACAATTCAGCCACTTAACATTCGCACCTTAGGTGAAAGAAGAAAAAGCCAGTCACTTTGCAGATTTCCTAGCAATTGGACATTAGACTCTTTACAGGTAGAACCACTAACTATACTAGAAGTGCGATCATTGGTGCAAAATATTAAGTTTCGACCTCGTACAATTCGATGCATCCTCAAACAATTGGACTGCAAAAAAACTACTGGACCAGACGAAATACCAGCTGCACCAATACAAACCAATACAAACTGCACCACAGAGCTAACACCTATTCTTTGCAAATTTTGCCCTATATCTTACGCACAGAAAACTTTCCTCGTGCTGGAAAACTACCCGCATTCTACCCATCCCCAAGAAAGAAAAACAGTGACCTGATTGTCGTTGGCGTTTGTCGCTTTTCGACGATTGCCGGTTTATTCTTTAGATGTAGCACAAATCCATTTTCATAACTTTTTCACTGTGAAAGAGTTGTACCTAATAGTATTTGGATTGATCGGGAAACTACTGACTGCCCAAAACTTGGCTTGGGCCAGTAGCGCAACAATCAAGTTCGTGATGAAGTGCTTACTTTAGCTCCTAGTGGTGGTCCCCGGGCAACTATACGTATAAACCCTTATACGTATATGCCAAAATTGTAAGTGCGGGTTGTCTAGGGCCTTGATTCTAGGCTAGGTAACGTGGGCCAGCAACCTGCGTTACCGAATATTGCCCGCTACAGAAACCGACACTATGCCTCGGATAAGGAATGATCACATGTTGACGACTTTTGGCTATTGTACGCGGACAAAGATAGGTTTCTGGAATGTAAAGACGCTCCTCGACTCGGGAAGAGAAGGTCCTTACAATGCCAGATTCATCCAATTGGAAAAGGAATTCATACGATATAAACTGGACATTTTGGGGGTAAGTGAAGTAAGATGGTTAGAAGCGGGCGAGTAACAGTCTCCAACGCGTAACACTGTACTACTCTATTCTGGAAGACCATCCGGAAGTCCGCGGGAATATGGAGTCGGACTACTGCTAACAACAACAGCACGCAAGGGCCTTATTTCCTGGCAGCCTCATGGTGATATGATTTTGACGGCCAGATTCCGGACTAGAGTACGACGCGTCACCATCATACAGTGTTACGCCCCAACGAATAGTTCGTCTGAGGACGAAAAGGAGGGCTTCTACAACCTCTCAAGTGCCGTCACACAACACAACACTAAATGGAGACATTGTCATAGTGATGGGGGATTTGAATGCGAAGGTAGGCAAGGGCTCCAACATGTAATCGGGAAGCATGGACTAGGCAACCGCAATGACAACGGCGAAAGGTTTGTGGATTTCTGCAATGCCAACTACCTTGTGATAGGTGGCACCATGTTTGAGCATAAGCCCTGCCACAAAATCAGCTGGGTTTCCAATGACAGGCAAGCAACCTCCAACCAAATTGACCATTTTGCTATCAGCCGCCGCTTTAGAAGTAGTCTCCTGGACGTCCGAAACAGGCGAGGGGCAGATGTGGGGATAGTACGTGATCACCATCTTATGATAGCTACTCTCCAACTACGCACTGCTGCAGTTCGAAGATCCCACGACAACACAAGAATGCCTAGGTTCAACATCGATAGACTTAGTGATCCCTCAGTGCGCCAACAATTAAGGGAGCATTTTTCGCAAGGTGTGGAAGCAATCAGCAGCTCAATGCCCGCAACCATCCAAAACCATTGGTGTGCCGTGAAAAATGTTTTTACATCTGGTGCTGAAAGAATTGTCGGTCGATCGCAGGGAAAACATAGGGCGTGGCTTTCCGAGGTTACCTGGAGACGGATTGACGAACGAAAACAGCTGAAAGCTCGCGTTGCAGCTACCCCAGCAGCAGGGAGAAGCGAGCTAGAGTCCCTATATCGCATGAAGATGAGAGAAGTTCAGCTCAAGAGATGGAAAGAGCATTTTGCTACGGTTTTGAACCGTGTATTCGCTAGCGATATGCTCCCAAATCAGACTGAGATGCCCGAGGTGAGAAGTTCCCGAATACGCACCACGACTCCCAGTAAAGATGAGATCATTACCGCGTTCAAGGCACTCAAAACCAACAAGGCGGTAGGACTTGACGGTATTCCAGCAGAGCTCTTACGAGCAGCGCCCACAACATCGGCTGAGCTTCTGCTTCCACTTATAGAGAGAGCTTGGGAAGCTGAGAGCTTTCCTAACGAGTGGAAAAAGGGAATGATCGTCAAGCTTACGCAGGCGAGGCATTCCCGATAAACAAATTGCTATTATCAAAGCTACATATGAAGGCTCTAAATCTAACGTTCTGCACAGGGGAAGGTTGTCTGAAGAATTTGAGATCCAAAGTGGGGTAAGACAAGGCTGTATCCTTTCACCAATATTATTCCTATTGGTGATTAGCGATGTGCTTCATGCAGCTTTGTCGACGGGAAACGGAGGAATTCGATGGACTCTTACATCTTAACTGAAATATCTTGACTATGCAGACGATGTATGCTTACTCTCCCACAGAATTATGGACCTCCACCAAATGACAGCAGATGTGGAGAGGGAAGCAGGCGTCGTCGGGCTGAAAATTAATACGGCAAAACTAAAATTAGCAGCCTTGGAACAAACTCATCGGCTCAAATATGCATTGCTGGACAACCGGTAGAGAGAGTAGAGTATTTCCAGTATCTTGGGAGTATTGTCTCGACCGATGGTGGAACCGAACTCGATATAGCCAACAGGATCGCCAAAACAAAGTCCGCGTTCGGGATGTCGTCCAAAATATGGCGAAGCAATGCAATCAGTTTGAGCACCAAGATAAGACTGTTCCGCTCCAACGTTGAATCTGTGCTGTTATATGGTTGCAGCACGTGGAGAGTGACCACTACTATCACCAGAAAGCTGCAAACGTTTGTTAATAGGTGCCTGCGCAATATCTTAAGGATCTTCTGGCCCAATCGTATCTCTAACGAACACCTTTACGAGAGAACGGGTCAGGAACCAATAGGCACAACCACCCAGCGGCGGAAGTGGCAGTGGATTGGTCACACGTTCCGTAAGGGTGACAGTTGCATAGCGAACCATGCTATGCAATGGAACCCTCTAACTCAGGATGGCAGAAGACCTGGCGGTCCGAGGAGAACATGGGGCAGAACAGTCGAGAAGGAGGCACGGCAGTTAGGGAAAAGTTGGGGAGAACTCAGACACATTGCCAGAAACCGTACACGATGGCGCGTATGAGTAGTAGAGGCCCTAGGACCCACAAGGGGATACAGGACATAAGTAAAAGTAAGCAATAGTATTCTACACGACAAACAAATTGCTTAATAATGTTTAACAGTCAGCAGGTCGTAGCTATGAATAAAACGACAATTGTCGAAAAGCGACAAACGCCAACGATAATCAGGGTGAGTGTTTGCCACGAAATTACCACCGCAATACCTAAAGTTTAGGGTTGGTAATGGTGTAGTGGTAACCTCGTCAATTACCACGCTAATGGTTCATGGCTCAAATCCTATTTATTTCTCATAAAATGTATATAAAGTCAGTCCGATCAATTACGAAAGTTTGTGTAAAGGCATAACACAGGCAGTAGCTCATATTATATTTTTCTTCTTCCTATTTCGGCGAGGTTATGAACCAAAAACAAGGGATCATAACCCTCCCACTTCAACGCATTTCTACTGATCCACCTGTGGAGTTCGCCTATTTGACCTCAGAAAATATCGGCAGGCCACTCGGATCACTTGGCTACTGAGGCCAATGAAATGCCGATGTCGTCGCATTTGTGTGATCCAGGCATTTATAGGCCTGCCTCTCCTGCCTCGCGATGTCTTTAGAACATTCATTGATATTGCCTTTTTAACAGGGTTCAAATGATTTCTTTTTCGAACGTGGCAATACCAGCTGAGCCGATCGGCAGTAGAAAAATTGTTCACTCTGTTGGATGATTGATAAACCTATGCCATTGGTGGTCGCGGACGAAATATTTTGAATCAGAAACAAAGACAAAAAATAACAAAAATCTCCCCAGTTATTTGGACGCCGCCCCCGGAGTTTCTCTGAAGCATAAACATCTGAGCTTAAAACCACTACACCAAATCGTTCCCTCTCTCTATCTATCCTTACCAACGCCAGCACTGTGTAAAAACATTTTAAGGGAATTTATAGCCGCTTGAACACTGAGCTACGTAACTCACAACATCAGCCATCGAACAACACGGGGAATCAAGAGCCACCGACTTTTAACATCAACTTAAAAGCGATCGATCGTGTTTCGCATGGAGCGTTATTAAGCAATTTAGTTTCCTATGGACTACGGCAAGAGATTTGTCCATAGCTGAAAAACTTTCTTCAGGACAGATCAATTCAAGTTTTGGTCGATGGTGTATCTTCCGACATCTTTGCTTTAAACGCTGGAGTACCACAGAATTCTATACTTTTGCCAACTCTTTCTCTACTTCAAATTAATGACCTGGTAAGATATTCAGCTTTGCCGATGATATTACCCTAACAGCATCTTGTCCGAAGAACACCGCCTCACACCTCCAGAGATGCGAACAAATCCAGTCATTCAATGAAGATTTGCAGACAATTTTGCAGTGGGAAAAGACTAATACCTTACCGGAGCTACTTCGACATATTTGGAGCTGAGGTCTGTAAGGATTTTCAATACTACGTCAGGGTATTGAAAAAGAGATGGTGGGGTATGAACCCTTAATGGGCCAACGGCAGCGCTCATATCCCCGAAGTGGGTTACTGGCATCGGTGTATCCGCCCCCTCGTCCAAGAGGTTGCACAAAACGGATCTGGTCCTCCAGGTTGGGGGTTGTGCCGTCGGGTTAACTTCCCCACCACGTAAAAAACTTTCGGTTACGAAGCAACCAACAGCCTCGGATATGGATGATTCTACTGTTGACGACCTAAACAAACGTAAAAAGGACAACGATCTTCGTGTCTGCACATGGAATGTTAGGTCCCTCTACAAACCATGTGCAGCCGAACAACTTGCGGAGGCCCTAGAGTGTCTCAAAGCAGACATTACCCCCATCCAAGAAGTGCGATGGGATGGACCGGGCAAAAGGAGTATGAAAACCTGCGACATCTACTACGGCGATTGCTACAGACAACAAGGACAGCGTCTATTCGGGTGCGGATTTGTCATTGGAGGCAGACTTAGGCAAGAAGTCTTGAGTTTCCGGCATGTGAACGACCGCCTTATGACTATCCGTATCAAGGCTAAATTTGCGAACATAAGCCTAATATGCGTTCACGTCCCTCACGAGGAGAAGGACGACGCGACCAAGGATGACTTCTACCAGCTCTTGGACAAGACGTATGACCAATGCCCTAGCCACGACGTTGAAATTATCCTAGGTGATTTTAACGCAAAGCTAGGAAGAGAGGACGTCTTTAGTAGCGTGGTCGGAAAGCACAGCCTGAACGACATCACATCCGGCAACGGACTCAGGCTAATCGACTCCTTTGATCGAAAAACTGTCAACCAAATCGATCACATTGCGATCGACGTAAGGCACTTTTCCAGTATTCTGGGTGTCCGGACTTTCCGAGGAGCCAACGTGGACTCGGATCACTACCTAGTTGTAGCCAAGGTACGGATGCGGATATCCAGAACGAAGCGAAATCAACGAAATACTGTGAGGAAATTTGACGTCGGGCGGCTACAATCGCAAGAGACCGCCAGAGCCTTTGTCGATCGAGTTTCTCTTAATCTTAATCTAAGTACTATGTCGCCAGCAGCAAATGCGGAAGACCAGTTGCAGCGTTGCCAACCGTTGCTTACCGAAATGGAGCTACTCTATCGTGAGCTTAAGAAAGAAGTACATTTACCCAGGCAAGAAAATAATGCCTTAAAAAAGTCGTATCTACAAAAAGAAAATACAGTTAGCCCACAACGCTCACCTAGTCGCGAATACCAGACGGACGAAGAAGAGCTAACACGTGAAACGAATTGGATCGAAAAGAAACGACCTAGCAAAAAACGCAAAGCTGGTTCGTCACCGGAAGTCGAGCCACAAAAGGATGAAAAGCGCAAGGAGTTGCACGAAAAGCAACAACAAAAAAAAAAATTACGTCCTCCGCCACCGATAAACGTCGTTGGAATTACGGACTACAACAAGTTGCATTGCCTCCTTAAAGGAACTGCGACATCGAAGTTTAAGGTGATATCTCTGCGAAACAATACGTGGAAAATCAATGTCGATGATGCCGACGGTTACCGATCAGTATCCCAAAAATTGAATGCCGAAAAGATTCAGTGGTATACTTATGAAAATAAGTTAGAAAGACCACTGCGTGTTGTAGCAAGGGGACTCCATCCCTCGTGCACCAAAAAAGATGTTATAAACGACATTCAAGACAAAGGCTTTAAAATTCTTGATGCCGTCAATATTATCAAGAAGGAGAAGCAACAGTCGGAGGGAGATCAGGAAAAATTGTTAAGGCGTGGTCTTCCACTATTCATGCTAAGTTTCGATAAAGACGAAAATAAAGTTGTAATTTATGGTATTAAGGCTATTTTAAACATCGTGGTCAAAATCGAACCTATGCGTAAGAGCTCCAGATCGATCCCGCAGTGTAAGCGCTGTCAAGGTTTCAATCACACGCAGACTTACTGCCAGAAAAAACCACGATGCGTCAAATGCGCAGGTGAACATCTCTCAGATGAGTGTCGCCTGAATAAGCAAACCCCAGCCACTTGCATAAACTGTAAAAGAAAACACCCTGCGAACTATCGAGGTTGCGAAGTGGCGAAAGAGCTCCAAAAAAGGCGCGATACGCTCAAAAATTCCATGGACACGAATCCAAAACCAATTAAGAATAGACCCAAAATAGCTGCGAAAAAAGCAGCGGCAGATAAAAAATCCGTCAATATTCTCTTAAGATCGGGTAATGAAGAAAAACCCAATCGTAGTAGAGAAAAGGTGACCGGAACTAAATCTTCGAATATTGGCGTGCAGTCTTATGCTCAAACGGCGATGACAGCTAATGGCAAGTACAAGACCGACAGCTCTCGGGAGATCAAAGCAAGAAATCGTCTAATTTCTAACGTAAAGACTTCTGCTCAAGCTGCGATATTGGATAACGGTGATAGAGGTAGCTCACAAGATCATGTATCCCATGTTTTTTCTCTAATTCTTGCGAAACTTGAAGAGCAATTCAAAACAAACAAACTTATTTTCGAGAGACAAGTTGCATTAGAAAACAACATTCATAACAGGCGCACTTCAACCAGAATATGAAAGAAACGATTAAAATTCTTACTTGGAACGCCAACGGGCTTATACGAAGACTCGACGAGTTAGAAATCTTTATACGAGAAAAAGACATTGATATATGCTTGGTCTGTGAAACTCATCTGACAAAGCAATCGAATGTTAAATAAGGGGATATAGCGTGTATCACACCTTCCACCCATCGGAAAGAGCCAGAGGCGGATCATCCTTGTTTATAAAAGAATGTATCGAACACTCAGCGGAAGTAAAGATTGAATTAGAAGCAATGTAAGTAAGCACGGTAAGCGTTAGAAATAGACATTTTGCTTTCAACATTTCGTCTATATATTGTCAACTGCGATGTAAACTTGAAGAAAGTGATTTCACAAACATCTTCGACTTCCTTAGACCCAATTTTATTATTGGTGGTGACTTCAACGCGAAACACACCTTCTGGGGTTCAAGGTACGCCTCTCAGAAAGGTAGAAAGCTTTATAATGCGGGTATGCAATACAGTTGTGATTTTCACTCGACGGGTAAACCAACATATTGGCCGACTGATAGAAATAAGATACCAGATCTGATCGACTTCTTTATTCTTAAAGGAATATCTGGCGACTGTATAAAAGTTGAAGGAAGCTTTGATCTCTCCTCTGATCATTCTCCAATCATTATGACGATAAGCGAAGCTCTGGTTAAAAAAGTAGGACCGGCCAGATTAACCAGCGCGAAAACTAATTGGGATGGCTTCAAAAAAGATATTGAAGCAAATATTGAGCTGAGCGTATCACTTAAAACGCCATATGAACTTGAAGTTGAAGTTGATCGCTTCGTCGAAATACTACAGAATGCCGCGTGGAAGAATACTCCCAAACCTAAGAAAACGCCGGCCAGTTACATTCAAACTTATCCGCAGGAAATAAGAGATGATTAAGGAGAAGAGAAAAGCGCGTAAAAGATGGCAACAAACTCGGGCTCCGCAACATAAAGCACATCTTAACCGTTTGTGCAACTCACTAAAAAGATCTATTAAAGACCTTAAAAATATTTGAAATGCAAACTTACCTAGAAAGCTTAACGGCAGAAAAAGATTCTAATTACTCGCTTTGGAAGGCTATAAAAGGTATTAAAAAACTTCAAATTCAAGCCGCCCCAAGTAGGACAAATCAAAACGAATGGGCCAGGCATGATAAAGAGAAAGCGCAAGTTTTTGCCACCCACCTGGAAGAAACTTTCAAGCCGTTGGGTGGACAAGCTCTTATTCAAAATATAAATACGTCATATATAGCCAATAGCGTAATAAGAAATGCAACACTTACCGAAATTAAGGAAGAATTAAAGAAACTTAAACCAAAGAAGGGTCCTGGATACGACCTAATTACGGGAGAGGTTCTTAAAGCACTACCAAGAAAAGCTCTAATTAAGCTTCTGTTCATTATAAACGCCGCGCTTAGACTACAATATGTAGTGGCGCGGAATAGTCTATTCGTAAGGTAATTCTTCAAAATATTATAATTTAAACTTTAAGCCTTCGTGCCAGACCTTGTCAAAGGCTTGAGAGACGTCAAGGAATACGCTTGAACAAATCTTTTTTTCTTCAAGCGACTTTTCGATTACATGTGTTATTCGATGTATTTGTTCAACTGTAGAATGTTTACTTCTGAATCCGAATTGATGATCCGGAATGAGATGCCCTTCTTCTATAACCGGCTATATTCGCCTAATCAATATTCTCTCGAACACTTTGGATATAATTGGAAGAAGCGAAATCGGTCTATAAGACGTTTTTTCATTCTGCGGTTTTCCGGGCTTAAGGACCATTATGACTTCGGCGACTTTCCATTGACTGGGAATGGAAAGTCACCGAAGTCATAATGGTCCTTAAGCCCGGAAAACCGCAGAATGAAAAAACGTCTTATAGACCGATTTCGCTTCTTCCAATTATATCCAAAGTGTTCGAGAGAATATTGATTAGGCGAATACAGCCGGTTATAGAAGAAGGGCATCTCATTCCGGATCATCAATTCGGATTCAGAAGTAAACATTCTACAGTTGAACAAATACATCGAATAACACATGTAATCGAAAAGTCACTTGAAGAAAAAAAGTTTTGTTCAAGCGTATTCCTTGACGTCTCTCAAGCCTTTGACAAGGTCTGGCACGAAGGCTTAAAGTTTAAATTACGACAAGTTCTGCCAGAGCACCTATATAATATTTTGAAGAATTACCTTACGAATAGACTATTCCGCGCCAAATGTGGAAACGAATATTCGGATTTTAAGGAAATAATGGCTGGGGTGCCGCAAGGAAGCGTTCTTGGTCCGGTCTTATATCTATTATACACTCGTGATACACCGCAAGTAGAAGGCACTGAGCTAGCTACATTTGCCGACGACACTGCTATCTTGGCAGTAGGTAAAACGGTCGAAGATACTGCAGAAAAACTGCAAGAAGCTTTGGATAGAGTAAATGAATGGACAAAGATTTGGCGAATCGCACTCAACGAGACCAAATCTGTTCATGTAAATTTTACTTATAGGAGAGTAAATAATCTGCCGATCTTTTCAAACTCGGTTCAAATTCCGATTGCAAACGAGGCTAAGTATTTTGGAATGACACTTGATACAAAGCTGAAATGGAAAACGCACGTTAAGAAAAAACGCAAAGAACTAGATAACAAATATCGAGAAATGTATTGGTTACTTGGAAAATATTCCAAGCTTAATATAGAGAACAAACTGCTTTTATATAAGCAAGTGCTAAAGCCTGTATGGACATATGGTATACAACTCTGGGGTTGTACCAAAATAAGTAATATTCACATTTTACAAACTTTTGAAAACAAAGTGCTAAGAGGTATTGTTAATGCGCCATGGTATATCCGAAATAGCGATATCCACAGAGATCTTGGCATTAAAACAATCGAAGACGAAATCAAAAACTACGCGAGAAAACATAAAAGTCGACTAGAAAGTCACGTTAATATAACAGTCCTCCAAGTTTTGGATGAAAGAAACTTACCACGCCGTCTACAAAGAACAAAACCTTTAGACTTAGCGCGATAAGTAACCGCGTCTAAATAGCGGAGCTAGCAGGAACTTCTAATGGGAAGGTACCTGCAAAACGTCCTTATTTCGTGAAACGAAAACTACTTGATAAGTCGAATACTTAGCTGTAGTAAAAAAAAAAAAATATAAACAAGTTTGTTTTGAAGGGAGGTTTTTTTAGTGGGTAAGAATCCCACACTACTATGAGCACGCGCTGTCGATCCTCATAGTGTCTTGTTAAAGATTTTCACCTTATATTATTTTTTATATTTGGCGCAACAGCTCTTTAAAGTGCCAGGGCCTAGCTTCTCGCAACCACTCATGTTGTGTGCGTTATATTTTTCACACGAATGGAAGGGACCTACAGTTTAATGCCGACTCCGAACGGCGATTTGAGAAGCTTTTTCGAGACAACAATACTCTCGGATGTTTGTCAGACGCTCGCGAGAGGTGGGACCGTGAAAAAACTTTTTGGTGATTTCTGGGATTCGAACTTGGAACCTCATGCGTAGTGATCCGACACACTAACCACTTACGCCACGGTGCCCACAAAGATTTTCACCTACCCTCGGGGAAAAAAAAGCGTTGCCAACAAGCCATCAGAGATGCCGCCTCTGATGTACTGGGTTTCTCTCGGCCATCACAACGAAACCCCTGGTTTGATGAGGAATGCCTGCAAGCACATGCAGCTAAACAAGAGGCGTACAAAGCGGCGCTGCTTACGAGCTCTACATGCGCAGGAGAAAAGAGGAACATCGACTTCTCAGAAAGAAGAAAAAAAAAACATGAGAAGCGCTCGATCGAGGAGATTGAGAGACTTTATTGCAGGAATAATGTTCGATAATTTTACCAAAGGGTAAAAAGAACATGCTAGGGTTTCAAAGCCAGAACAGAAGCTTGCAGGGACGAAAATGGCAACATAGTACTAGAATCGCAGTCGGTGCTGAGGATATGGAAGGAACACTTCTGAAGACTGTTAAACGGCGATGATAACCAATATTCCGCTGTCAGGCAGAATGAGCTATTCAACAGTGACGATGGCAGTCAAGATTCCCGTTAACCCGATCAGAATGAAGTGAGGATAGCGATATCTAAACTCAAATCCAACAAAGCTGCTGGAGCCGACGGCCTTGCCACTGAACTTTTCAAGGCAGGACGAGATGAGTTGGTAAGGAGCATGCACCAGCTCATCTGTAAAATCTGGTCGGACGAAAGTATGCTCGATGAATGGAACCTCAGTATCATTTGCCCGATCCTGAAGAAAGGAGACCCCCTGAACTGCGCCAACTACAGAGGTATAAGTCTCCTCAACATCGCGTATAAGATCCTGTCTGCCGTATTATGTGAACGCCTAAAACCGATCGTGAACAACCTGATAGGTCATTATCAGTGCGATTTCAGGCCGGGAAAGTCCACCATTGACCAAATATTCATACTACGCCAGATCTTGGAAAAGACCCATGAATATAAAATCGATACGTACCACCTCTGCATCGATTTCAAAGTTGCTTATGATAGCGTGTATAGAGACGAGGTATACAAAGCCATATCTAGTCTTGGCTTCCTTGCCAAGCTCGTCCGTTTGCGCAGAATGACGGTGGAGAACTCTCGCTGCTCCATCAAAGTCGGTAAGAACATCACCGAACCATTCGATGTCAAGAAAGGTCTTAGACAAGGTGACCCGCTATCATGCGATCTCTTTAACATAGTACTTGAGAGAATTTTACGAAACTCACACGCCAATACCGGAGGTACAATCTTTCACAAGTCTATACAAATACTCGCTTATGCCAATGACATTGACATAATCGGAAGAACTCAGCGGACAGTCATTGGTGCATTTACGAGTAATGAGATCGAGGCAGCAAAGATGGGTCTAGCGGTCAATGAAAGCAAAACAAAATATATGCTGTTTACAAAAAAGGACACCCAACATCGGCGTCTTGGACAGAACGCCACAATAGACAGATATAATTTTGAGGTAGTAAAGGATTTTGTCTACCTAGGCTCTATGGTGAAATCCGCAAATTACATCAGTAGGGAGATCACACAAAGGCTTACTTTTGCCAATCATTGTTTCTATGGGCTAAAACGGTAATTGAGTAGCAAAGCCCTATCTCGAACTACTAAGGTAACTCTTTATAAGACTCTAATCATCCCAGTCCTGCTGTATGGTACAGAGGCATGGGCTTTGACAAAACCGGATGAGAATGTCCTTGGTTATTTCGAGAGAAAAGTTCTTCGAGCGATCTTTGGTCCCGTCTGCATAGACGGTGAGTGGAGGAGAAGGTACAATGCCGAACTATACGGCCTATATAAGGATATCGACTTAGCCAGAAGAGTTCACATACAGCGACTAAGATGGCTGGGTCATTTGGAGTGGATGGAGCCCAACGCTCGCACTAAGAAAGTCTTCGAATCCACCCCAGATGGACGACGCACTAGAGGACGACCTCGCGGTAGGTGGCGCAAACAAGTGGACGGGGACCTCAACCAACTTGGCGTGCGCAACTGTAGGCAGCTGGCTCGTAACCGCGCTGGCTGGAGAGGTTTGTTGGTTGAGGCCCAGGTCCACCCCGGACTGTAGCGCCATCTAAGTATGTAAGTACGGCACTGTATGCCCGAGTACAGCGGTAGTAAGACCTTTACGCATGTATGAAATCTTAGTCTGGTGGACTGCACTGGAAAAGGTCAGCTATCTCACTGTCATAAGTATAATGCAGAAGTCAGTATGTGTCTGCCTTACCAGCGTTCTCTGCACGACTCCTACGGCAGCGCTGGAAACAATGTTGCATTATCATTCCGCTAAATATTTATGGGAAGGAGGTAGCAATAAAATTGGCTTTGCGACCGAAAGACTCATCACAGTGGATCAGTAAAGATACAGGGCATGCCAAAATCCTAAGCTTATGGTATGCGGCTGCGTGGTAGAAGTCACTGACTACTTAACATCGTCCCTAGACTCTAAAATTAAATACAACACAAACATCCTCAGTCACCAGAATTGGACGGAGAATGTTATTCTAAAAGCTTCCGATGGGTCTAAAGCAGAGGATTGCATAGGGGCAGGCATATTTTCGGCACCACTGGATACGCAAAAGTCTCTTAGACTACCAGATTACTGCAGTGTATTCCAAGCGGAGGTTAAGGCTATTCATTAAGCGGCTGAATGGCTGTCGGTGAGATCGGTATCGAACACGGATATTGTAATTTACACCGACAGCCGACCAGCACGAATCACAATAATAAGATCCAAATTGGTAAAACAATGTCGCACATCCCTAAATAGGATATCGAATTATTGCAATCTTACTCTGTGCTGGGTTCCTGGCCATTCGGACATTTTAGGAAACTGCAGAGCAGACGAATTAGCTAAAAATAGCATGAAACGGAAGCACTCTACTGCGGAAAGGGGGATGCATCTACCTATAGAAATGGCAAGATATAAACTCTTTATAGCGGCACTGAATCAGCGCAATGAGAGGTGGCGTAATCTGGACACATGTAGCCATGCGAGACAAACATGGCCACAATTTAATAAAGTAAAAACAAAATGCCTGCTACTGATCAGCAGACCACGCATATGTACCCTAGTTAGACAGTTTACTGGTATACTGGCATACTAGGCAGGCACGCCGCGAGGCTTGGAATTCGGACCAATGACTTTTGTCGCAGTTGTCTGGGCGAAGAACATGTGGAATACTTCTTTGAGGAACTTGAAGGTATCGCCGATTCAGATATAAACAGCATCTGGAAATTAGTCCAAAAATAAAAATAGTAAGGGAAATAACCGACTCACGTGGTTGCACAATGGACATCAAATGATGTCTAAGTGAATCCTAAAGGTTACGGAGGATAGCCACCTGACTTAACCTATGCTATACCTACCACAGCGGATTATGGTCCCACATTATGATTTCGACATAAATTACGGGAGCAGGAGTCTTTTCCAGCTCACCTGATATAAAAATTACCACTAGACTTCTGGATCATTGTAGCATATTTCAAGAGAAAATTAGCGCAATTCATTTTCTATAAATACAATACAAAATCTTGCTATAGTACAACTGGGTAGTAATTAAAACTTTATAATCGCCAACGATAAGGTCGAAGTTAGTTAAGAAATATCGCAGGTCTTTAAACGAGATCGCAGATAGATGCAAATTATTCCTTTGCTGGGTCCCATGACATAAGGATATTCTAGGTAATTGCAAAGCTGATGAACTAGAGAAAGAGAGTGTCAGTCGATGCTTCGCTGAAAATAGGGAAACTCTATCAGCCCCTGTTGATGTGATTAAATTCCAACTGAACTCTAAATCGGTATGATCTGCAAATGTGAGGTGGAGAGATATCAGCACCTGGCTCATACATAGGAAAAAATGGGCAGTACCTGAATTATAGACAATCAGATTAATGAATAGGTGGACATTATTTCTGGCAAATTCGCTAGAAGACTAGGTCGTTCATTCAACGAATTCTGTAGAAGCTGTAGAGACGAGGAAGGGGAAGAGTTGATAACCTATATTTTATGCAACTGCCCTGCGCTAACCACGCTGAGAAGGAAAACTTTCGAAGAGTACTTCTATAGCGTCCTAGATAACCTCTCGCGTCTTAATAAATATCTGCAAGATTAGCAGTTTTATCTTCAGGTCGGATTGGTTCACTTAATAGAAGATTGTGAAATCGTGTTCTTAAGAGCCCAGGTGCATAATTTGTCAGGACAAGGAACCTACAAATGGGAACCACGTCGCATAAAGTAGAACTTAAACCATAAACAAGCTGTTCAAAACCTACTATCACAGTCCGTTCGTGAGATCAAAATAGATGTAGCGATACTTAGTGAACCGTATAGGCAACATAGCTGACATGGCAGGCACAGCCGAGATCTGGACTTGTGGTAAACTTCCTTTTCAGGAAATAGATGTAAGACACACTTGCTTTGCCAGACCCAAAATCGATGGCATAAACATATACAGCTGTTACGCTCCTCCGAGTATGCCAATCGAAGAGTTCGAAAACTTCTTGGATAGACTTAACAACGACGCTAGTTGGCGACTTTAACGTGTGGGCTATGGAATAGGGTAGACAAAGAACGAACAGGAGAGTAAGTAGCCTTCTGGAGACCTTTGCAACTTTAGACGTATCCCTTCTTAATAATGGGAATGTGAAGGCCTTTAGTAAAAATGGTGTAGGTTCGACCATAGACCTTATCTTTGTTAACAGCTCCATAGTACGAAAAACAACGTCGAAAATTATCCAACATTACACCCACAGTGATCACCAGGCAATAGTATGTGTGATAAGAACACATCAAAGGCGGGACAGACACCAACCGATGAATATGGTCCAAAAAATAGGTTGGAAATCTGGAACTTTTGACGAAGAGGCGTGTACAACTATGTTTATGAACTTAACGCTATCAGGTTTGACTGCTAGTAAAACAGAACAGATAATGAACCCTCATTACAAGAGATTGTGACACATCCATGTTAAGAAGAAGAACTACCCATGGATATACATCTGTTTAATAGTGGAGTTAGGAATTCGCAGCAATGGTCTGAATGTCATCGCACGTGAAGATTGTACCACCGCTACAGAGGTAGAACACCTTTTCAGATCAGTGTAGAAGGCTAAAAATAGCAATCCTGAACAGCAAGCGTAGGAGTTTTAATGAATGTACAATGAGTACAATAAAGTTGACCAAAACCAATGGAGTACCAGGTGGTTATAAAGAAACTGAAGAGCTTCCGGTCAATAGCTCCCAACTGCCCAAAGTGGTTGGAAAACATTCTCAGTGGGCCGTTCTCAAGGCAACAGGAAACCCCATTAGATGATCAGCAAACAGAAGAATAAATTCAATTCCTGTAGTTACCGTAGAAGGAGTAGTGACAGCCACTAACAGGTTCGGTGACAAAAAAAAAAAAAAAACACCTGGACTACATGGCATACCCAACATAGCCCTTAAAGCCGCAATTAGAGCCTGACCGGAAATGTTTACTAATACTTACAGCTCATGTTTGAGTGAAGGAGTATTCCCAAAGCGGTGGAAAAACAGAAATTAGTGCTAATCTTCAAATGAGTAATGGTCCTGGGGATCCATCGTCATTTCGCTCACTGTGAATGTTGGATACGGCTAGAAAAATTCTGGAACGTATCATGACCATCAGGTTGGAAGCAGTCATTGAAAAGGCAGGAGAACTAGCAAAACATCAGTATGGTTTCCGAAAGTCACGGTCAACGATAGATGCAATCCAAGTGGTCGTTGATTTAGCAAAGAAAGCCATAGAAGGCAGAAGATGTAGGGGTGGTGCTCAGCGGTACTATGCTGTAATTACGTAAGATGTAAAAAACGCATTCAACTCTGCGAACTAGAAGCACATCTTGAAATCGCTTCGGAATATGAGAGTGCCCACTTACGTGAACTTATCAGAGAGAGCAAACAGCATAGGGAAATGATGAAGCGTGTCAAGAAAAGACCGATGGACCTACCGTCTGATGCCGCTTCTTAAGGCAAGCATGGCGAGGTAGATTTCTACACGACACAATTACTAAGTGGATATGTATTTCTACAGATTCAAGCACAACAATTCTCCCTACTGTTCGAATTGCATCCAGGCTGAGGAAGATGCCGAAAATGTATTGTTTCACTATCCGCGATTCGAACTCGAGAAACAAATGCTGAGAAATAAGCTAACTTCCGAGAACATAGTTTATCTTATGATCTAATCGCAGGAGATATGGTGTGCTCTGAGTTATTATGCAAAGCATATTACGACACAACTAAGACACATCGAACTAGAAAGGCGACAGAGTGCTGACTCACCAATAAGACTGTGAGCCAGTAATGTGTTATTGTATTCCTTAGAATAACAGTTTGTAAAATATATGGATTGCATAACATATTGTAAAATTATAATTAATAATTATATAATAAATAATAATAAACGTGGGTTACGAATATCACTGCAGCGCCCCCCAACAACTAGCGCTTGTCGTAAAAGGCGACTAAGGGGACAAATCAGATCTAGGCAATATAACACCCAAGTGAGCCTAGCGACACATATACTACCTTAAAAACCCTCCCACAAGTGTGCATGCGAGTCCGTGGGTTGGGACGACTGGAGATCACCGGTGTCATAGAAGAAAGATCAAACAATACTAAAACAGGAGCATGCACGTGTCAAACAACAAACACCATCGCAATATGGTGCAAAAAATTGTATTGCAAAACTGTATCATTATGGTAATACTTGCAAAAAGGAAAGGCACTACCCCGCCAGACACTACCACTGCTGTGCATGGTACTGATCCTGGACCGAGCAGAAATGTTCGGGTCAGAACTATACGGATTCCGGGGGCTAGCAAAATAATGAAATAGTTTGGACGCAATTTGAGGGTCGCGAGTTGGAACGTTGGAAGCATGACCGGTCGAAGTTACGAGCTGGAAGAGATGATGAATAGAAGGCGGGTGGACATCTTGTGTGTCCAAGAGACGAAATGGAAAAACACCGGAAATCGGGCGCGTTTCTTGGACGTTAGGACAAAAGATTACAAGATGTTCTACTACGGAACGGAAAAGTCTAAGAACGGAATCGGTATCATCCTTGCGGCAGAGCTACTTGAAAGCGTCTTGAGCATTTCGAAGTCCAGCGACCGTTTGATGTCTCTCAAACTAGTAATACAAGGAGAGGTGTGGAATATTGTCAGTGCATATAGTCCCCACAATGGGTGCAATCAGAGAGATAAAGATGCATTTTGGCTAGATTTCCACAATCTCCTTAAGAACATCCCAAAGCAAGAATTTCTGTTTGTTGGAGGAGATTTGAATGGACATGTCGGGAAATCAAACGAAGACTATGAAGACTGCCATGGAGGACTAGGATATGGCACCAGGAACCTTCCTGGTTCCTGGCACATTCTAAGCATGTGCAAATCACACGGTCTTATCGTGTTAGATACCATGTTCATCAAACAAAGCCGACACCTGATCACTTACAGCAGTGGTGGAGATGAAACTCAGATTGACTACCATTTGGTAGGCAGTTTCATGAAGCCTCGGGTAAAAGATTGCAAAGTGATCCTGGGAGAGGCAATCGCTCGGCAACACCGTCTTCTGCTAACAGAAATTTTTATGAAAACACCAAAGAAAAGCGAACAAACAAGGGTCTCTGAGAAAATCAAGTCGTACAATCTGGACAAAGAAAAAGGCGAGGCTTTTGTTTTCGTAATGAAAAGTTACCTCTCTCACACCATCAATGGAGCCGAGGATGAAGAGTGCAGAGCACAAAATATGTGGGATTCCCTACAGCAAACTTGCTTAAAGAAGGCCAAATCACTGCTAGGAGCTTCAAAAGGCCACCATCAACGCGCCAAGGAAACATGGTGGTGGAGTGTTGAAGCTAAGAAAGTGATAAATGAGAAGAAAGCGGCTTTCAAAGCTTGGTCAAAGTGCCCCTCTAATAATAATGACGAAAAAGCTCGCCTCGAAATGAAATACAGATGTTGCAAGAAAAAAGCGAAGAAGAAGTGCGCCCAGCTTCAAGCAGAGAGTACGGAGGGCCTGTATCGGGAGCTGGAGAAAATATTTTCCCCGGTTGCTAATACAAACCAGGCTATCCAGGAGCTGCGAAGACACAATATGAACAAGAGCGCCACTATCTTCAAAATAGCCGCCCAAAGAAGGAGGAATGCTCAGGAGATTCGTTCGCCAAAGATCATAAGCAATGCTCATGGCCAGCTTCTTGTGGATGACGACAAAATTCTGCAGAGGTGGCGGCAGTATTGTGAAGAGCTTTTAAATAAACAGTTTCCCCGGCTATGCTTTCCAAGAGCTACCCCTAACTGTAAAGAAATACCCCACATTACAGTCGAAGAAGTTAGTAAGGCGGTAAAATACTCCAAAAAACGAAAAGCGATTGGGCCAGACGAGATGCCCTCTGAGTTCTGAAAAAGATGGGGACGTCGGGTTCAGATGGCTCAGAATTCTCATCTCCAAATTCATGAGAGGTGATCCAATGCCGAATCAATGGAGGGAAAGTTACATTCTCCCTGTATACAAAGGGAAGGGTGATACGCGAAACTGTGATAGCTACCATTCGATCAAGCTGATGTCACACACCATGAAGATCGTTGAGCGGGTATTAGGTGGTCGACTGCGAAAAATAATACGGCTATCTGATGATCAGTGCGGGTTTGTCTCGGGTAAATCAACCACAGATGCAATACAAAGTATAAGATTCATAATGGAAAAACATCGCGATTCCTTAAGGGATTTGCATATTGTATTGGTGGACTTTGAAAAGGCATTCAACGGACAAACACGAGATCTGATATGGGTGGCGCTAAGACATCGAGGGGTTCCAGAAACCTATGTACAGGTGATTATGGACATGTACGAAGGAGCAAAGACAAGAGTAAGATGCCCCGCTGGAGTAACCGAAGAGTTCCCAATCAAAGTCGGGGTGCACCAGGGAAGCGTTTTAAGTCATTTGCTCTTTATTACAGTCCTTGATTACCTGTTTGAAGATAAAGTGATGGATCCCAAGGTACATCAGTTATTCTTTGCTGACGATGGAGCCATCATAAGTGAGGATCCTACATCCCTGCAACGAGCACTTGATGTGTGGGTGGACGCTCTGGAGGGAAATGGGTATCGCATTAGTTCAAAAAAGACAGAGTACTTGTTCTGCCCGTTCTCTGATCCATTCAGGCCTATTCCAGACATTTATTTGAATGGAATAGTGCTTCCCAAGTGCGAAAAGTTCAAATATCTGGGATCTATGATCAATAGCAAAGCAACTTGTGATGACGACATCAATCATCGTGTAAGCGTAGGGTGGATGAAGTGGCGAGAAAATTCCGCTATCTTCTGTGACAGAAAAATGCCACCTAAGTTGAAAGGAAGGCTCTACACCGCAGTTGTGCATCCAGCGCTCACATACGGTTCACAATGTTGGACGATGTATAAAAAGTATGAGAGTAAATTAACGGCAGCTGAGATGAAGATGCTTCGCATGACAGCAGGAGTGACAAAGCTTGATCGAATAAGAAGTTCGAAGATCCGTGGAAGCTTTCACATCAAGGAAACCATCGTACAAAAAATAGAGCGCGACCGGCTCAGTTGGTATTGCCACGTTCAAAGAAGAGATCATTTAAACCCTGTTAAAAAGGCAATATCAATGCACGTTGGAAAGACATCGCGATGTAGGAAAGGCAGGCCTATAAACGCCTGGATCAGACAAATGCGACGACATCGGCATTTCATTGGCCTCAGTAACCGAGTGATCCAAAATCGGCAGGCCTGCCGATATTTTCTGAGGTCAAATAGGCGAACCCCACAGGCGGATCAGTAGAAATGCGGTGAAATGGGAGAGTTGTGATCCCTTGTTTTCGGATCATAGCCTCGCTGATAAAAGGAAGAAGAAGGGCAGTATTTGAGGAGATATTCTTAGTTATAAAGAAGTCGACAACGTCCGGGATTTTGTTCCTATCTGTGCGCCAGTAAGTAGGATTTTCCGTTGAATGGTGATTAGCATTGCTTTCTTTTATAGATTCGAGAAGTTCTCTTCCTCTTGTATTTGCTAATCTTGATCCCCGGAATTTGTTCTTTGCGTTGAAATCTCCGCCTATTACGAATTTATTGCCAAATTTACGGAGGAGGCTTTTAAAATCGTTTTGTTTCAGCCTATAGCTAGGAGAGCAATATTCCTTGCAATAACATTTGGTTAAATATATCGATTGCATAAAATAATGTAAAATAATAATTAATAATTATATAATAAATAATAATAAACGTGCCATCAGGTAGGACTAGAAATAGATAGTTGGACCAAGTCAGACGTCTCTCCTGGAGCCGTCTAGGGATTCCTCCTGATGAGTTGGTGTCAATAGCGGAGGATCGAGAAGTATGGAGGGTCCATCTAAGCATCCTACCCCGGAGACCCTCATGAAGGATTAGCGGACCATTGAAAATGTATGTGCATGTATACATGTATGTGAGTTAACACAGAATAAGTTCAGAAATAGTTTCCCATAGAGAAATCCGAAGCCCAACATCGCTTCCCGTGAGTCTGTCGTGAACTTCGCTGACAGTACGTCTGTGCTGTATGCAACATCATCCGTTGACATCGCTGGACCCACATTCTATCACGTACGGTGTGTAATGCTTGAGTACATGTGGGAACACGTCGCCGCTGGATGGTTTCGCATCCGATAACATTAAGATATATAGTATTTAACCCATAGATTTTAAGTTATGAATGTTCAGAATTTGTTCACCTTTTGTAGACAGAATTGTTGCCAATAGGTTATTTGATTTAATAATGTTTTCTTTAAAATAAATTCTGCATAAAATATATTTACTTGTACAATAAAATAAACTAACAATTTGAAACACAAATAAACTAGATATCTATTTTTCAAAATATTAAAGGCTTACCCCACACAAAATATCTGACAAGTTTTTACCTTAGATTACCCTTAAAGGTTAAAGAGACACATTTCACCTTATTTTCATTGCAGTGCCTCTAGTATATGGAGTACAGAAGTTTATACCAACACACTGCACACTGCTCTAATATTTAACATTGCACAATTTCACCAAATGAGGATATTTCCCATTTTCCCCAGAGAATGCTTAAAGTCCTTCCCCTAAATAGAGGTAAGTTTCGACGCAAAATATATCCACCCCTTGCGGCCTTTACTGGGATGAATTTCTCCCAGAAAAAATCCCTGCGAAATTCCTCAGAACCGTTTCGTTAGGGGAAAATCTGGGGTAACACAAAACAAGGGCTGTACATATCTCACGATTTTCCACCAGGCAGCAGCACTGAAGTATCCTTAATTTACCGGTGCTTTCTAATTTCTAGCCCAGTTTCTGTTGAATCGTTGCGCCGACAGGATGCATTCTAAATCATATTGGCTATATCGACCAACAGAAGGCACGAACACTTTGCGCACCATGAAAATGACTACAACCCTTCATCCTACGTTTATTGTTTTTCTCACGCGCCCACGTTCAAACTATGGATGGATGGTTGGGTTAGATGCGGATATTTTTTTTTATTGTTCTCTTTTCAGAGAAAACACACTCGGGTATGACCTACACATAAACTCGCACAGATACATCCATCCGTTTTACATTTCGTCATGCAATTTGTTTTCTTTCGTCAACTTCTCATCATCATATTCTACAATATTGACGCAGGATAACAAAACAAAAGCCAAAGGGCCAGAAAAGAACTGAGAAAAAAAAAAAGGACACACACACCTTCCTCGGTCGCTATTGTTTGCTTTGTGAGATTAATTAGACGAAAAGGGAGATTTTTGTCGCGTGATATAAATATTTGAATTCTCACCCCCGGAGGGTTGAACTGTGTCGGGTAGGTATAATACATCGGGTCTGGGGGTGGATTGCAGCATAAAGTGCATTCTTTTTTTGAGATTTATGGGACAGTTCTAGGTTTACAAAAATTTATTATGTGTAACAACGTTTTTTCCAATTGTTTTGACACTCTTTCTGTGCAAAGGGTGAAGGGTGGTCTGGGGCGATATGGATTTGGCATTCTGATTTATGTCAATTGTGATTTCAGTTACTGCCCTTAAGAAGCAGCATTGTAGAACACAATTGGGCAATTGTAATTTGCTGTGTAGTACAAGTAAACTCTGTAGTGCCATGGAGAAAATTATGGGCTCTAGTTGCCTTTGAACTTTGTGTTGCTCGAATGACCCACTTTTCTTTCATCTTGTAGTGCACTGCATTCCATACCTTCATTCATCTTACAGTGCTACTGATGGCTTTACTTTCGTTTGTTCCGTTGAACATTACAAGTAATTGTAAGTTTTGTATGTAATTTACAAAGTACCTGCGTTGCGTTTTTACCTTCTATGCTCTATTGCTAAAGAAATTCTACATTACTTTATAAAAATATATTTACAGAATGTATAGAAGGGTATACACGGATTGAAGTTCATAAAGAGTTTTTTTTTTTTTTGTTTAAATAGAACTTATGGACGGGATAGCTGTCAAACCGAGTTTACAATCTGCAGCTCTATTTGACATTTATTCAAATTTACTTTGAGAATCGGTTGTCGATTTGCGAAAGTTATAGACGACTTCGTGATTTTTATGGCGTACGTAGTCGGACATCGACTAGAACAGCTGCGATGGCCAATGCTCGACATCATTTTCAAACACTGATGCCCATTTCATGGGTTGGGTTCGATATGTCGCTTTTTATAATTCCGCATTTAAGATTCCGTTTTCATAATCCTGTTTCTTACAGTCCCGTTATTTGAAATCCCGTTTTTCCAATCAAAGCTAGTTGTTTTATGACAAACAACGGGTAAATGGCGTGCTTCGCGCGATTCTTTTATTTAAACTCCGCTTTCCGGAGTGGTTAAGCCGCTCACGCGATTTCGTCGCTCCGCTAAGGGTATGTCAATGACTGTCAGGTAGTCGCCTGTGGCTAAATCTATTCCAGAACAGTTTTATCAGACAGTTTGATCAAATTCTATAAAGCAAAATGATTAAATTCAAATAGAAAGGCGGGATTCAGAAAAACGGGATTTTAAGAATGGGATTTCAAACGCGGGATTTCAAATAATCGGGGTTATAGACGACGGGATTTAAAAACTTATTTTCGGTTTTTGACAAATGGGATTAAAAAAAGCGGGATATCGAGACTGTCCCCCGTTTCACATACCATATATCCGGTTCAAAGTGTACAGAACTAAATGAGAACGTTCACACTTATCCGGCACCAGATAAACGGCATAAATGCGGAATATACGGCATTTTTTCTGCAGGATAAATTTTAGTTCTAGCCGGCACTGGATGCCGGATACACAGCGCCGGATACATCGAAGTGTACAGAGCTAAATGGGAGCTTTCACACTATTCATCTGAAATTAGATACTACTCACCTAGGTAGGTATGTAGGTAAAAGTGGCGGTTCTGTAAAACAGAGACCCAATTAGCACAGTTGTGTCGTTTTGATACCACGACTCATGCGACCTTGGATGTTGATGTGTGTTGGTCAGTCTGTGGAGTTTAACAAGAGGGTTAGCTCATTTATGTTCTTATCCGAGATCTCCTCAAATGAATTGTAGAAGGGTTTGCCTAATGCTGGATGTCTAGCGCTAGCTAGTGCTGGACAAGTGCACATGTAGTGGATAATTGTTTCCTTTTCGGTGGCTATGTTGCAACTACGTCAGTGTGTATTATATGGGATACCTAGTTTGGCTGCGTGCTCTCCTACCGGCCAGTGTCCCGTGATTATCGCGATTGTACGGGCAATGACTTTGCGCGTTCTGTTCAATAGGGCGGTTGTTTTGGTCTTGTTGTAGTTAGGCCACATCTTTCTGGATATGACGCAGTTCGTTAACCTGGACCATTTAAGGTTAGCTTTTCTAAGAAAGATTGAGGAGATGTTTACCTTAATGGCTCGGAGTGTGAACAAATTCAGCAAGTGAGCATTAAAGGGCTGAGCCTCGCCTGGCCACTTCGTCAGCATGTTCGTTGCCATCAACGTTGCTGTGGCCTGGAATCCAGACTAGGGTCACCATGCATTGGCCATCTAGCGAGGCCAGCTCCTGTTGGCATTCTAGTATAATTTCGAGGAAATGGTTTCCGAGGCAATGGCTTTGATAGCAGTTTGGCTATCAATTAAAATAGCGATTCTTTGCCTTGATAGTGTATTTGTGTGTGACTTGATTTGGCGACAGGCTTCGCGAATGGCGAGTAATTCTGCTTGGAAGACGCTGGCAGCGTCCGGGAGTCGATACGATCTTGCGATGTTCAGGGACTCCGAGAAAACACCCGCACCAACCCCACAGTCCATTTTTGACCCATCGGTGTAGACTTTTAGATCGAAGACACTGGTCGTCTGTCCATCTTTCCAAACTTTTCTTGTAGGGAATTGTACATCGAAACGCTTTGTGAAGTTCAATGTGGGGATAATGTAGTCCGTTGGAGTCGATACGAGTTCTCCTGGTAGAGAATCTAGGATATTGCTGTCTCCATAGGGTTTCGCAGTCCAACACTTGGTCTCTCTGAGTCTGATTGCGCTGTGCGCTGAGATGTGTGTGATATGTAGATCTAGGGGTAATAGGTGTAGCAGGACTGTTAGAAAGTCTGACGGAGTTGACCGTAGGACGCCTGTGGTGCCTATGCATGCTGCTCTTTGCACCTTATTTAGTTTGGTTATGTTATAGGCATTGGGCGTACTACGGCTGTGTACATCCACAGGGTCAATTTTGGTTGCAGGCCCCATCTTTTGCCGAAGGTTCTGTTGCAGGCATAGAAGTCTATACACGCTTTCTTTACTCGTTGGTCTATGTTTGGTTTCCAGTTAAGTTTAGGATCTAGAGTAACTCCTAGGTACTTAGCACTGGAAGATAAGGAGAGTATCCGACCGTTTAGTCGAGGAAGATTGAATTCGGCTATTTTGGTTTTTGTGGTGAAAAGAATCAGTTCAGTCTTATTTGGGTTGACTCCAAGTCCCCACTTTCTGGCCCATGCGGTGACTTTACTTAGAGCACTCTCCATGATCTCACTTATCACGGGAGGAAAAAGTCCCGACACTAAAATCACCATATCGTCCGCATACCCAACTACTTTAATTCTTTCTCTGTCTAAGCATAAAATGATTTTATTCATGACTATTAGCCATAGTAGAGGTAAGATGACTCCACCTTGGGGCGTTCTTCTACTGGCAAATTTGGTTTTGGTGCTGTTTCCTAGAGATGCCTGAATGGTTCTAGTGCTGAGCATAGAGACTATCCATTGGCTTAGGTAGGTTTCTATGCCCAGCTCCGTGAGGGACTCTAGAATTACTTCAGTGTGTACATTGTTAAAAGCTCCTTCTATGTCTAGAAAGGTAGCTACAGTGTATTCCTTATACTGTAGGGATTTTTCTATTGTTCGCACTACTTCATGAAGAGCTGTTTCTGTAGATCTTCCTGTGTTGGGATTTGGAGAGAGATAACTCGATTGTATCTCGCAGATGTTTATCTAGAATGCGCTCGAGGGTCTTCAAAACGAAGGAGATCAGACCGATTGGTCTGATATCTTTCGCGTTCTCATGTCCGCGCCACCCCTCCCACCTCGGAATGAAAACCACTCTCACCCGTCTCCATAAGTGGGGTACATGGTTATTTAGGATGCAGCTCCTGAAAATCGGTACGAGCTATGGGATTGCTACCTCTTGCATTTTTTGTAGCATAATGGGCAGAATGCCATCTAGGCCTGGCGATTTATAAGGGGCGAAGCTTCGAATGGCCCAGGAGATTTTTTCTTCAGTAATAATGGGTATTATGTGTTCCCAGGATTGCAGGCATTGCGAACTGTTAGGCACAGTGTAATTGTCTTTACATCCGGGAAAGTGAGTGTGTATCAAGATCTTTAAGGATTCTGCAGTTGACTCCGTCCACTTACCATCCAACCTTTTCAGGAGAGATGGATTGGAATAATCCCTCGATAGAATTTTGCTGAATCTAGCGGAGTCTTTGAGGGTATCAATTGATTGGCAATACTCTATCCAGGACCATTTCTTGGCCATTCTGATAGCTTTTTTGTATCTTTTAAGGCTGTCCGTGTAAGGCTGCCAGGCTACTACTCACCTGTTATGTTGTAAAATAATATTCAAACGAGTTTTGGATGCCGTGTATTGTATCCTATACCGGATAAGTCTGAACACTCTCATTGAACTGGATACACGGTGCCGTATAAACGACATCTGATATGTGTGAAAACTACATAAATAGGTGTATCCGCCGGATATATATCCGATACCAGATATGTGTGAAGCGGTACCAATGTTTTGAATTTCAAATAAATATATAATAAATAAATAAAAGTTAGGAAAAGTTAATTTTTGTGCAAAAGTTTTTTTCTAAATTTAAAGTTTCATCGGGCCTTAAAAACACAGTTATTAATGCATATTCAAACGTAGTTAGTCTTCTAGTGTATATATATGTCAGAGAAACTAGTTCTTATGTGGGATTTTGATAGACGTACCTGCAGTAATGTTGTACCTGGAGATCTGATTCACAACGGATCTCTACTGTTCTCTGATAAGGGTCGGCTAAGGAGATGTAAGGATAATTTTTCACGATTTCGAACGGTATTTTGGATTGTGGAGGCTTGCCCCGAAATTAAGATGTGTTATGCGATGCCCAAAATTGTAGAATATGTATCGTACCTCCCAGTAAGGGTGAAGTCGTTTCGGCGGTAAAAACATTCTCGTAGAACTCTACAAAGTTTTGCCAGCAATCTCAGTAGATCTTCTGTTCCCATTTATAGTGAAGTCTTTGAACATCAAGATCTTCTCCAAATAATAGAATAATGAAGCTATTATCGAGTTGTGTGTATGTGAGTATGCAAAATAGACAAGTATTTATGTTCATCCTACTGTCGCTATTTAATGCATAAAGGTACATCTACAATAGAAAGTACTTCCGGTAACGATAAGCAGATTTCCGTTCTGGATCCTTCTGTGTTGCTTTAATTGACTTCGAGGACGCGTTAGATAGTGTAAACAGAGAGTTCATATGGCGCGTCTTACGCAGGAGAGTCATTGGTACATTAGTGACTAAAAAAAAAAATAACAAATATTTGGCGCAATAGCTCTTTAAAGTGCCAGGGCCTAGCTTCTCGCAACCACTCATGTTGTGTGCGTTATATTTTTCACACGAATGCAAGGGACCTACAGTTTAATGCCGAATCCGAACGGCGATTTGAGAAGCTTTTTCGAGACAGCAATACTCTCGGATGTTTTTCAGACGCTCGCGAGAGGTGGGACCGTGAAAAACTTTTTGGTGTTTTCTGGAATTCGAACTTGGAACCTCATGCGTAGTGATCCGACACACTAACCACTTACGCCACGGCGCCCACATTGGTGACTATTAGTGACTATTTTAAAGGCAAGCTATGAAGGCATTTTGTATAGAAGTGGGCTATCGGAAGATTTTGAGATTTGAAGTGGTCACGGACAATGTAATATACTGTCAGCACTATTCTTCCTGGTGGTGATTAGTGATATTTCACAGAGTGGAATCCGATGGAGCCTTACAACTTATCTCAAACATTTCGACTTTGTCGATAGTTTTTGCGTCTTATCGCTTAGACTTAGACGGGACTTGCAGCAGTTATGACAGAGGTGACAGACGCAAGCTAAGTGGAACTGAGGATTCCTAAGTCTTTCTGACAACTCATCAGCCAAGAAGTATTGCAAGGCAACAGGTCAAAAGAGTAATAAATTTCGGAGACCTTGGAAGTATTGCTGTAATTTTGAGGCAAGGTGATACCGAATTGGATATACGTAGTTTAATAAAAACGCTAATGCTGCAGTTGGTATGTTGAATAAAATATGGAGAAACAGTGCAATTAGCTTAAGCACCAGGCTATTATTCCGTTAAAATATGGAATTGATGCTGCTATATGCCTGGAGTTCCTGACAAGTGACTGTTATTGTTACGAAATTGCTGCAGACTTTTGTTAATAGGTATCTCAGAATCTCATTGCAAGTGTTCTGGTCATAACGTGCCTCAAACGAACAGCTCTAGCAAACTAAAGTGAAGGGCTGACGCTGGTGATAACATAATTCCATGAGGCACACAGCATTATAATACTATTGTTGGGAAGCGAGGGATAGAGTTTTTTGAGCAGCGTAATAAGAGTGTCGCCAGAGTAGTGTACATGGTGCCAGAAACTTCAAGGCAGATTTCTCTTCGCAGTCTGGTAAGTATAGAGCATGCATATTTAACCAACGTCATATGCCACCATACTACAGATGCAAAGATGATGATAGCTATGTATGTGGAAGCAGTGTACCACAGTAGACCTTAGATCCAACGCAATATCGAAAGCTCTTCAACACTGCCAGATTCTGAGATCTAGGGTCAATTTCAGTACAACGTTCTTGTATCACTTCAGCTTATGCCACTTAGCAGCACCAATGGCAAGTTGAAGAGTTCTACCCTTCAACATTCGTAGCACAAGGCCCTCACGCTTTCTTTTATGAGTAGGTAATACCAGGATTGTTCTATTCGGTGTACGAGTGTACACCAATCATAGAGTTTATTCATTGCATTTGATTGAGTTGATTGCAGACCACTTTCAAAGATATTGCTGATACTGATGTCTGCTACTGAGGCAACTCCAAACTTTTTAAAAATATTACATGATTTGCTTTGACTTCAAGCTCGAAGCACATGCTATGAAAAAGGCAGTAAAAGCGTTTGCTGCTTCTATTCAATATTTTACTTGTCACCGAAAATCGTTTGAATCCACTTTTCCTTCCATCTACAGTACTTCATCCGAAAGGGATTCTAATTTTTACTCGCAGCTTTCTTCTATCATTCGCATTACATTAATCGATTTCAAAGTACGTGCAAGTATCCGCGATATTATATCATTTCTTTCCCTTTTCCATTACCACCCCATAAAATCAGTGTATTACGTCTTGGAATTCCTATTAAAACTCCCCAGGTACCAACCAAAGTTAAAGGAATTTCTCTTAAGGACATTAGAAGCAGAATCTTTCTGTGTAAATATTTAATTTAGTTGTTATTTTCTTTTAATGGTTGTGTAAACTTTACACAGGATATTGTCGTAAAGCAGAAAATACAATTCATTTGGAAGCTTTAAAATCATTTAACTTGCATTTTGAGTTGACGAAGAGACGATGTCAGATGTGGAGGTAAACTCTTTTCGAGAGTGTATCTTTCTGGACCGAGCAATGGAAACATTCGCACAATAGACATATATTAGGCAAACTCGATGACTTCAAGACAAACTCTTCTACTCTATTGTCTTTGATGTTATATTGTATTTGAGGGAGCAATGACCAGTTAAGAAGTCAGTCGAAATCTCAAGCGTTATATTCTTTCGCTACTAGTATGTTTTGCCATTTTTTATTGATACATTTCCTTTAATGCTTTGGACCAGTTTGTGAGTTCGAGTGTGAGAGCTTTCATCCAGTTTCCAGCGATTTAGATAAGTCTTTATTTAGCTGCCAGATAAGCCAGATAAGGGTTCGGGGCCAAGGAAAGGAGATTGGGTGATAGATCTAGGTAGCTCCGCAGCAGCCTCATTGCAAGTGATGTCCTTGTAATCATGGCCGTATGTGATCTTTATGTTGTGTGGCAAGCTACAGAAGACTTTGTTATCAGTTCTAAATCAGCTTAGACTCAAAATTGAAATCAAGATAGGATGTTTATGCTAGATCTTTGGAGGTTTCTTCTGATGTATTCTTCGGCTCAGAGCTCGATAGCATGAGTTTCAGCCTGAAAGATAGAAGCAGATCGTCTCAGTGGCGTAAAAAGTTTATACCGAATCTTCTTTAATTGGTAAGAGACTAACAAAGACCTCGTTGAAGTGGCATCTCTCTGCCCAGAAAGCTAAAACCGTAGAAACTTCTATTACTCTGAAAGGGAATAAAACGCCTCTGATACGGACGGATTCTTTATTAACGACCTTTAGACATCATATACAGACAATGATCGGTTTCTGGAACATGAAGACCCTCCTCGACTTATTCCAGGAAGGGCTTCAAAACGCCAGATTCCACCAAGTAGGGCGCGAGCTCAACCGATATAAGATAGACATATTGGGGCTAAGTAAGATAAGATGGTTCGAAGCTGGGGAATACCACTCCCCACCAAAAAACACAGTCATGCTCTACTCTGGTAGACCAGCTGCGAATGTGCGGAGGTCCGGAGTAGAACTGATGATAGCTCCAGCAGCATCCTGGAAATTTCATAGTGACCGGATATTGATGGCGGTGGTTTATTGGTGGGCGCCGTGGCGTAAGTGGTTAGTGTGTTGGATCACTACGCATGAGGTTCCAAGTTCGAATCCCAGAAAACACCAAAACGTTTTTTTACGGTCCGACCTCTCGCGAGCGTCTGACAAACATCCGAGAGTATTGTTGTGACGAAAAAGCTTCTCAAATCGCCGTTCGGATCTGGCACTAAACTGTAGGTCCCTTCCATTCGTGTGAAAAATATAACGCACACAACATGAGTGGTTGCGAGAAGCTAGGCCCTGGCACTTTAAAGAGCTGTTGCGCCAAATATTTGTATTTGTATTTTTTTTTTGGATATTGATGGCTAGATTTCAGAGAAGAGTAACAAAAATTATCATTATGCAGTGCTATGCTTCAATCGAATGCACAACTGAGGATGATAAGGACATTTTCCGTAACCTTTTAGATTCCGCCAACAACCAAATACCCTAGGGACTGGAACGACAATGGTGAGTGGTTTCTGGACTTCTGCGCCACTAACCCTAGTCATTGGAGGTACACTGTTTAAGCATAACACTTGCCACGTGATCAGTTGGGTCTCAACTGACAGATAGTGAACATCAAACAAGATTGATCACATCGCAATCAGCCGTCACTTCAGGAATTGTCTGCTAGACGTCCGAAATAGACGTGGATCTGAAATCGGACTAGAACTATAAAAGCTAAAATAAGATGGTGTTATTTTACCTTTTATACGCCTTCGTACTGCATCCGTCAATAGTAACCGCTCAAACTTGCTCAACATTACCAGGTTCAATACTGATAGAGTCAGGGATCCCTAAGTGCGCCAATTATTCAGGGATGGAATCAGCAGCACAATGCACGAGAGCGTGGATAACTACTGGAATGCTGTGGAAAATATTTTTGCAACTGGGGCACGCACCTACGTCGGTAAAATGCACATGGCTATCGGCAGACGCCTGGAGACGGATCGATGAGCGTACAGTGGGGCATCAAATAAACACGGCCAAAACAAAAGTCCTGAGCACTTCTAACACCCGCGCTCAACTCAACATTCTGGTAAGGAAGTCGAGAAAGTAGACAACTTTCTAAACTAATGAAGTTTGGTCTCGACTACCCGCAGTGGCACTGAACTCGGATGTGTGCATCAGAATCGGGAAGGCAAGAGCTATGTTCGGAATATCTGGCGAAGAAATGTTCAATGTTCTCAGCACTGTTCCGCTCCAAAGTAGAATTAATACGCTCCAACATAGAATCACTACTGCTATATGGATGCAGTACTTGAAATAGATAGAGCTGCAGACCTTCGTGAAAAGATGTCTACGAATCATTTCAAAGATTTTTTTGGCCAAACCGTACCTCCAACGAACAATTTTATCAGTGAATTGGCCAAGAATCTATAGATATTGCTCTAGGATTTGGGTTTCCGTTTTGAAAAAAAAAAGAAGTTGATTCGGACGCTGTTTAGAAAAAATGTTTGGAGGATTCATCGAGTGCAAGAGAGCAGATGGAAAAATATGAAAAACTTAACAACCTTGTAGCAATACATTAACTTGTGCACCACAATAATCAACAAGTACGAGTACGAGTATAGAATGGAGAATCAAAATATGCTAAATTGCAACAGACAACTTTAACTCATGCCCGGAGCAACCGTATTATTAAAGCAGCACCTCTCAACCACCATCGGAATAATTCAATCGAATACAATGGAATTGCATTCAATTCAAATATAAGTCAAACACAAGTACGCCTTTCAACTAAACCACGCCAGCCACAGAAGCATCTTATTATGAGCTCCTCGACGGAATTTTATGACAGCACTTCACTGGTAATCACCTCTCATGCTGGTATCAACAAAACACGTGCATTCCATGGAGGTCCTATCTATAGGTCAGCAGATATAAGTACAATTTCCTTGCTCTTCCTTGCGTTCAGTTTTATGACAGACGTAAACCAAAATTTGTACTCTCATGCCGTAAAATTTTGTTGAAATTAAAATTCAAAGTTACAACCACAACAGCAATTCTCTTTAAGGACATTCGACTCTGGGCTTTGCACACACAAATGCACGCATATTATATCATGTGAATGTGCATGTAGTACGAACTAGATTCGAAGCAATTCACTTTCTGTAGCATTGTTTGCCCCCAGCCTTTGAAAGTTAAATATAAACGAAAATAAATGAAAGAAAATGTACTACGATGTCCTTGTTTGGGCTTTGTTTCCTTGTTTTGTTTTTTCCCATGTCTACATCTGTTTGTCATTTAAATACACAAATACACATGTGACAATCGAAATAATAAATGCGTAACATATATGCAAAATCCTTTTGTTTTGTTTTCCTGAATTGAAATGCGATGAAAATGTTCCACATACGCCTGAGTGGACTTTGGATTCTCAATTTCCCACCTGATTTTGCAAAAAAAAAATTATTAAGTACAAAGTGAGACAATCGATAAAGTTTAGGCGATTGCTTTGTAACATTAATCAAATAGCGGTGGCTTTAACAGGGTGGGGAAACGCTTCATCATTGTGCATCGTGTTGTCCTCGAAAATAATTTCTCTCGTCACGAATTTTATTTTTCGTCACTGGGGCATTTTTTTTGCATCAACATCATTATTATCGTCGGTGGAAGAGTCATTGAAAGACATTTTCATTTTGCTCCACCGAAATAATGGAAAGGGGTGGAATGTGCTGTTCCTGCATTTAATGGTCTTTAGCATGAGGACGATTGCAGCTGCAGCTGCTCACCCAAGTTTGTATGCGCTACGATGTCATAAAATTATTTCAGTTAGACGACTGCGAACTGCTAACAACATTCACTTAAGTATGGCATTTCGATTTTGTTTTGCCAATTTTAAGGTAAGTGTTTGGAGTTTTTATAGCAAAGGAGTTGCTTATTTTTGAGCAGGAATCAGTGCCCTGTAGGGACCATCCAAAACAAATGAGTATATTTGGAAAAAATTGCATATACTTTCTAGAAATGTGTATATTGATAGATAATATTTAGCTAGTGACTTGTTAAAGCATACACCAAGATTTTAAATATAGGCGAACCCCACAGGCGGATCAGTAGAAATGCGGTGAAGTGGGAGGGTTATGATCCCTTGTTTTCGAATCATAATCTCGCTGATAAAAGGAAGAAGAAAAAGAAGAAGTGGATTTTAAATATCTTTTGCCCGATCCACAAGAAAGGAGACCCCCTCAACTATGCCAATGACAGATGCATCACTCTTCTCAGCACTGCGTGTAAGATCTTGTCTGCCATTTTATTTGAACGCCTGAAATCTTTTTAAAATATTCTGATTGACGCTTATTAGCATAGGGAAGTCCACGGTGGATTTTAATACTACTTAGCATATTTTTATCGATTTAAAGTCATCTAGACTGCAGTTATAGAGAAAAACTATAAACTAAACTTGTTATAAACTTGTCTATTTATGCAGGATGACTTTAGAAAATGCTCGCTGCTCCTTTGGGCTGATGTACGAGGAAGGCTATGTTCCGAACAACTAAGGAGACTCTATAAAAGTCCTTAATCATCTCAGTCTTACTTTACGAAGCTGAAGCATAGAGTTTATTGAGGGTGTATAAAGAGTCCTTGGTCGATATTCGGTCCCATTTGCAGTAATTTGAAGGTGTTAAAGAACTGCGTTTGGACGTCTATGATGGTGACCCTCCGGCCAATAGAATTTTTAAATCTGAGCACGAAGGACAACAGAGTAGAGGGCCTCGTTACCCTGGGAGACACACAAATACAAGGTGACATCATCCAACTTAAAGTGCACAACTGGAGGCACTTAGCAAGATCAAGCTAAATGGAAATGCTTGTCGAACTGTCGCGCCTTCTAATTAAGAAAGTTAGTAACCTGTTTTTCCTAAGTATTTTAAGAAAGAGTTCGTAAAACAATTCCAGATTATTTACTTTCTATTTCATGCTATTTTAGTTTCACGGGAGAGGAGAGCCTATTTAGCCGCGATAGCGCCCTGAGATGTCTGCAGATGTCTGTTGATTCTATTCTTAAATAACTATAGACTGAAGGATTCTGGAAATATATAGTGGGTTTTATAGTTTGCTTATTTTGTAATAAAAGAAATTTTGGTAGAGAGTTGCCAGGTGAACATATGATGTCCAAATACGTATTTTTAAGGATTATTCTATTGAGTCATATTTCTATTATCAGAATATACTAGTGTAGGCATACCAAGCTTATAAAGCAAGCTCTACTGAGTACCAGGGCATGTAGGAGTAGAAGGAAATAGAGCAGCTGATGCACTAGCAAGAAACGATTCAGACACTCCATTCCTTAAACCGGAACTTGGGCTACGACCACACAAAATACGGGAAGAACTGAGAAAAGAAGGGATCAAATGGGTCAAGCACTGGGATTATATCTCCCAACTGAGACAGGCGAAAGAAATTCAGGGAAACTATAACCCGAAAAGAAGTAGAACCTATTTAAAAGTAAGCAAGAATCAAAAGCATGTTAATGTACACAGACTCAAGATTGGAAACTGGGAGC
Source organism: Brachypalpus laphriformis (assembly GCA_945910035.1). Lineage (NCBI taxonomy): Eukaryota > Metazoa > Arthropoda > Insecta > Diptera > Syrphidae > Brachypalpus > Brachypalpus laphriformis. Next base: position 290,446,049 of record OX246753.1, on the reverse strand, counting down.
AGAAGGCAATGGAGACTGTAGATTCTACAGGGACTTCGCAGAAACACCAGCACACCTTCTTGTAGAATGCGAATCCACAAAAGAAGACATCACTTGGGAGACAATCTTTTACAAGAGACAGATCTACCTTCGCTGGATCCATTTCAGATAATTCGGTTCATCAAAGCAGTTGGACTAGAGGAAGTAGTCTAAAACGAGTAAGTCATCGACTAGAGCCTTAGTTGGAGGGCACAATAGATTTACTACAGGTCGCAGTGGACTTGCAACAGACGAACCACACATCTACATCTAGAGCACTCAGACTCTCCAGGTCAGGGTATTACCCACCAGGAACCATTCTTTTATGCAGTGATCGAAACGAATAACATAGAGAACAGTAAAAGGCATAAAGTATTTCCGAACTTGTTTGGCTTATCTGGTACACGTGTGTGCTATGCTTCCGCTTGTGTTCCGGCATTATCAGTTCTGTTGAAATATTGGAGCCAATTAGAGTTATGGACATTGAAGTGGTCGAAGACAATAATTTCGGCCATCAGATGTTGAATCTGTGTCTAGCCGATTTTTGAATAGATGCAGAAATATTCTAGCCGATTGGTCATCGTTCAAAATTCTTATCCATCATCTATTCATCGATTTCAATACCACATATGATAAAGTGAATGGGAATGAGCTATTTGACGCCATTTTTATAGTCCTGCAAAACTCATTCGCTTATGTAGACGATTCATAACGCGCACTGTACCATCAAAATAGGAAAAATAACAACCGAAACCTTTAATTCCACCAGAGGTTTTAGATAGGGCGACGAGATGTCATGTAGCTTCTTTAACCTGGTACTGGAAAAATAAGTACAAAATTATCAGATCAACATAACAGGCACTATTTTTCACAAGTCAGTACAACTGCTGGGTTACACAAACGACATAGATATCGTCAATAGAATGAAGAGAACAATCACTGCCACCTTCGCAAGCATAGAATCAGAAGCTGCTAAAATGGTTCTGGTTGTAAACTAAGATGAAACGATGTACATGTTGTCAACGAACACTGAAACACAACGCCAACCTTTTGGTTAAAACGTTACGATTGGCAAATCTAACTGGGCAAAAAATCTCTTCTCTAGTCCTCCCCATGGGCATCCTCTGAAAATCCTAGTTCAGGCAGCTGGGGATGAATTGGTAGAGTGCATACACCAACTCATCTCTAAGATTTGGTCAGACGAGTGTATGCCTGATGAATGGAATCTCAGCATCGTTTGCCCGATCCACAAGAAAAGAGACCCCCTCAACTGCGCCAATTATAGAGGCATCAGTCTCCTCAACATCGCATACAAGATCTTTTCTACGATATTATGTGAACGCCTGAAACCTTTTATCAACAGCATGATTGGACCCTATCAGTGCGGTTTTAGGCCAGGAAAGTCCACCATCGATCAAATCTTCACACTTCGGCAGATCCTTTAGAAAACTCAAGAATTCCAAATCGATACTCACCATCTCTTTATCGATTTCAAGGCCGCCTTTAACAGCATCTATAGAGAAGAGCTTTATAGAGCCATGTCTAGTTTTGACATCCCTGCCAAACTTGTCCGCCTGTGCAGGCTGACGATGGAGAACGCTCGCTGCTCCATCAAGGTCGGTAATGACCTCACCGAGACCTTTGATGTCAAAAAAGGCTTTAGACAAGGTGATGCGCTGTTATGTGAGTTCTTTAATATTGTACTTGAAGGGATTGTGCGGAATACACAAGCCAACACCTGAGGCACAATCTATTACAAGTCTGTACAACTGCTTGCATAGGCCGACGATATAGACATTATCGGAAGAACTCAGCGGGCTGTCACCGGTGCGTTTGCAAGCATTGAGGCGGAAGCGGCCAAAATGGGTTTGGCGACAAACGAGGGCAAAACCAAGTATATGCTAACAACAAGACGACGAGTTAGACAAAACGTCACAGTCGGCAGCTATAACTTCGAGGTAGTAAGGGACTTTGTCTACCTTGGCTCTGCTATAAATTCTACAAACAAGATCAGCGCAGAAATCAATCGAAGAATAACTTTTGCCAATCGCTGTTTTTTTGGGCCTATAAGGCAATTCAACATTAAAGCCCTATCTCGAACAACTAAGGGGACTCTGTATAAGACCTTGATCATCTTAGTCCTGCTTTACGGCGCTGAAACATGGACTTTATTAAAAAAGAATGAAGATATCCTTGGTCGCTTTGAGAGAAAAATTCTTCATAAAATTTTCGGTCCCGTTTGCGTTGACGGGTTTTGGAGGAGAAGATTCAATCACGAACTATACGAGCTGTACAGCGATATCGACCTAGTCAAAAAATTGCGTATTGGACGTCTGAGATGGTTAGGACATGTAGAGCGAATGGACGCCAACGCTCCGGCCGCAGAGTCTTCGAATCTAATCCCGAGGGACGACGCAGTAGAGGGAATCATCGCCATAGGTGGCGCGCACAAGTTCAAAGGGACCTCAACCAACTTGCAACTGGAGGCAATTAGCTAAAGACGGAGCTAAATGGAGCGGCTTGTTGGTTAAGTCCCAGGTTCATTCCGAACTGTAGTGCTACCTATGTAAGTAAGTAAGTTTGCATTAAGCCATTGACTACACGGCCGAGGAAGAAATTGAATCTGTTCATCGTTTGCTGAGTGAATGTCCTGCCCTCACCGACAAAAGAATGGGGTCTCTTGGCATTTAATTCTTCATGGAGCTGCATGATTTACATAATATTGAGCTGAGATTCACATTCCTATCTGGATCGTTCTAAATGAGGGCACAACGGGCCCAACTGTTGGCTTACGTGATGTCACAGGGTACTCATCTACAGTAACTATCTACTCGCTGCCTTTGCATCAACGATAATACTTTCTTCAATATTGGTAAAAACTAACAATTTTTGAAGATCTTTTAGATGGTGGAGCACTTTGAGAGCAGCAACAGCATAACTATCATTCATTTATATTGTACAAAGTGTATTCAGAAAGTATTCGATCATAATTTTTTGTACGTAAACAAACGTACGCAGGAATGTCATAGTGATGCTGACCGTCTTCCTCGACTCCAGTAGGGTGATTCATCATGAGTACGCACCACATGCTACAACTACCACTTAGTACTACCAACAGGTTTTGCGTTACCTTCGTGACGCTGTATGGAGCAAATGGACGGACCTGTGGGCAGCGGGTAATTTGCAGCTCCATCACCATAATGCACCCTCTAATTCTTTACATTTGATATAGAGTTTCCTGACTAAACACAGCACACTTGTGCTTCGTCAGGCTTCCTTCTATACGAGCATGGATCCATGTGACTTCTGGGTTTTCCTCAAGCTGAAAATGCCTCTGAAAGTGGCCAGATTTCAGTCGAGAGAAGACGCTCGCCATTTCAAAAAAGTCATTCTAGCATTTCTTTCGACAGTGGCAGAACCATTGAGAGAAGTGTGTGGCCCAAGGGGACTACTTTGAAAAAGATTAGAAAGCTTCTCGCATTTGATATAATGGTATTTTGTATAAATAAAGGTCAGATACTTTTTTAACACACCTCGTGGTTGGTCAATCAGCATTATGTATATAGTAAGCAGAATCTCCTGGTTGAGATAACAATCTATTCAAGGCTTCTATTTTATTTAAGGTTAACTGCAGACACTATTATATGCAACTTAGGCATGTCTTCGTAACGTAAATTGGCATGAACATCACGTTGTTAACATTGCATTTAGCTATTTTTCTACATGTTGGGGGTGGCGTGGTAACGTAGTGGTAACGTCATCAATTACCACGCTGGTAGTTCATGGTTCAAATCCTAACATCAGCAAGCATTCGTTTATTTCTCATGAAATATATAAGGCTAGTCCGATCTATTGCAAAAGCTTGTGTGAACAGTACTGCAAAGGCATAACACAGGCAGTAGCTTGGTCATATGGCTGGAGAAATTGTTCACCTTGTTGGATGATTGATATGCCTATGACTTCGGTTGTCGCGAAAAAAATACTGTGAATCAGAAGCAAAGACAAAAACTAACAAAAATCTCCCCAGTTATCTGGACCCCATCCCCGGAGTTTCACTGAAGCATAAAGAACTGAAGCTTCAAACTACTATACCAAATCTTTCTCTCTCTCTCTCTCTATCCTTTTCAACGCACGCACTGTTAAACTCAGGATGCTAAGGATATAAATAATGCCTTGAGTGCGCGTGTATTGTTATAAAATTACGTATAAGTATAAATATATTGCGCTAGTGTGGTAAATTATATATCCTGTGGAATTGGTATCCAAAAGCAGTCTTCATGTTTTCAAGCAAGAATAAGTCATTTGAGTTTCTAAAAGATATTAATGCTGCCGATCCCTTCAACTGGATTATTCTCAGATTCCCAGATTCTCCGATCCGCATAATATTCACTTAAAACTCCTTCCAATTCCGAATAATTCACTTTCTGCTTCCTTTCACATTCCATTTATTTTCGAGTAAAAGCAAAACGCCAGCACATTATCAGCACCGATTTTGTGATTAAGCCCTACAGTTTATCAAGATGTACACTTCCTCATATCCCTTTACTGCCTTTAAGATAACTGTATTGAAGAGAACCCTTGAAGGGTGTGGATTCAATTTTATGCCCCAACACCTTGTTTCCTCATCATCATTACACACCACCAGACGTTGGTACTTGTACATCAGCTTGGGCGTTGCGGATTCTGTACTTCAATTTGGAATAATAAACGAAAATATACTTTCTGCCTTTTATTATTCTTTTCAGATGCAAACGACAAGCAAGACAAAACCATGCCTCGTAATGTCTGAAAGGAGCTCATCAGGCAGCCTCAAAAACGAAGAACGCAACATTGTCGTCGGAATGTTCTCCTAATGTTTGCTCGTCTTATTTAATATTTAAATATTCAATATACAATACATAAAGACATCTCGTAATAGAAAAACCTTCAATAGGAAGTGTATCTTACGTGACGGGAATTTGTTTCTTCGAAAGTTCTTGCAGAGGAAAAAATGCTAGAACAGTGACGAGAACATTTTGTTTTTTTCTTCAAAATGATGACTAAAGAATGCCACACGTTCTGGAATCGTATTATGTATTAGAATAGTTAGTGTTAGATAAATGTTAAAAAATTACATATATAAATGGTGTACTGGAGAAAGGGTTTTTTCGTAGAATACCAATTATGGGGGCAATTGAGTGATGGAAGAGGTTTTAGGTTGGCCTTGAGAATTTTTGATGTCGTCTCTTGTTTAAAGAGAATATACTCGTGCATAAGAGGAGATAAGTTGAAGAAAATAGTTTACCAAAATTGTTGTGTCTGTGGAGGAATTTTATTTATCTATCGTATGGAAGCAGCTTTACAATAATAAGAATAAATAATAAAAACTTGATGCGAGCCTCAACCAAATGAGTGTAAGGTTGAAGTCAAACTTATTTGATTTTCATTAGCCATTATTATTATTTGTTATGGTTATCTTGCACTGCGACCTAATGGTCTATTGTACCTCCTGCTAGTACCTTGGAGAGGTTTATTTCCCCGTTAGAGTTCCCCTCTCATTATAATTCATTTGAAGTTATGTTTGAAGGTCATACACTCTTGCTTTGCCTTGGCGAGAATAGTTCACTCCAGATTTCTCTCGAAACCAGTTTTTTTTAGGAATCTGAGAATGAGAAGTGGGTCCATGGTTGACATATCCTCATCTAATCTGATAATGTAGTGTTCATTCCTAACGCTTGCGCCAGATCGCAATCAGACCCAAAGGCCCTTAGGCCAATCAGTCTCACCTCTGTGTTTCTTAAGGTGATGGAAAAAATCTTTGATCTTCACATAAGAAATTTCGCCCTTATAGAACACCCCCTAAATAATCTTCAATTTGCATATCAATCTGGTAGATCTACGGTCACAGCCCTTCACCATCTAGTCAGTACTATTGAAGAAACTTTGTCAAAGAAGGAAATAGCCTTATGCTCCTTCTTGGACATCTCTGGCGCCTTCGATAACACATCGTTTCAATCAATTAAGTCTGCTGCTGATGTCAAAGGCATTGACCGCAAACTACCAAATGGATATGCTCCATGCTCAGAAGCAGACTAATCACTGCCAAGCTTGGATAAATCTCAATCTCCGTTAGAACTACTAAGGGTTGTCCCCAAGGGGGTGTTCTATCTCCTCTTTTATGGTCCAGTATAGTGGACAGTATCATAAATGACTTCAATAGTTCTGGATTTCTCACCCAGGGCTACGCTGACGACATAGTCATTATAGCTAAGGGCAATGATGAATCCAGCATTTCTGAACAAATGCAACATGCCCTAAATAAAGTAAATAACTGGTGCCAGTCAGAAGGTCTAACAGTTAACTCTGCAAAAACCGTAATTATTCCTTTCACCAGGAGGAGAAACTTAAGCCTTCAAGCGCTATCACTAAACAATACTCAAATTGAGTTCTCAAAAGAAACAAAATATCTTGGGATTACTCTAGACCACAAATTAAATTGGAAACCTCATATAAATAGAACCACTGAGAAGGCGACTAAAGCCTTCTGGGCCTGCTCTAGGTTTTTCGGCAAAAAATTGGGATTAAATCCAAAAATGATCCCCTGGACCTATACCACAATCATCGTTCCGATAATAACTTATGCTTCGCTAGTATGGTGGGATAAAGTTAATCAAACTGTTACCCGCTCCGCCCTCCAGAAGGTGCAGAGACTAGCATGTGTAGGTATTACGGGCGCAATGCGCTCCTGCCCAACAGCTGCGCTGAAAGTTCTCTTAAACCTTTCACCCCTACACTTAAATATTATGAAGACTGCCAGTGCCAGTGCTCTAAAGCTTCACCTTTTATGCACCAACACAAATTCCGAATTAGTTGGCCACATGAAGATTCTTGAGAAAATTCCACTACTTACTTGTCCAGCAGAATGCATCTCAGACTTCATGCCCAAAAGAATCCACCTCAATCACCCCTTCACAGTAAACATACATGACCGCAGCTACTGGGACTATCCTCAAATCCACCAATCAAGATCTCAAATCAATTGGTACACTGATGGTTGAAAAATGTCAAATGGGGTTGGAGCTGGTATCTTTGGCCCCAACTACAAATTGTTTACACCACTAGGTCAATCCACTACTATCTTCCAAGCAGAGGTCTATGCCATCGAGCTCTGTGCCAGAGAATGCATTAGACGAAACCTCCGAAGATCACATATTAATATAATGTCAGATAGCCAAGCAGCACTCAAGGCTCTCACGTCCTTTGACTATAAGTCTAAGCTGGTTTGGAATTGTCTTCAGACACTTTCGTAGCTGCTGCATACAATAATATCACACTAATGTATGTCTCCGGTCACAAAGGTATCCCTGGTAATGAAGCTTGCCAGACTAGGTGCCCAATCACCTTATATTGGACCTGAACCCTTCTGCGGTTTACCCACCAGCCAGATTAAAATAGAGCTACTCCACTGGGAACGTGACCAAAGGCTCTCTCACTGGAATGCTCAACCCGGCCTAAGACATTCCAAGAAATTTATTAACTTCTCAAAAAATAGAACTAGAGACATTCTATCAATGAGCAAACAGAATGCTAAGATCCTTACTGACTTCCTAACTGGACATTGCTCTCTCAACTACGAACTCAAGAAAATGGACCGTATTCAATTGGATACGTACCGTCTCTGTCTTGAAGACACCGAAACAGCCCATCACATACTCTGTGATTGCCCGGCCATAGCCAGACTTAGGTTTAAGCACTTTAATAAAGGCGTTACATCACCTTCTGACGTCACCTCTTCTGCAGCTCGAACTATTCTTAGCTTAATTAATGAACTTGAGTTCAGCTAGTTGACAAATTCAAAATCAATTAACCAGGGGACAGCACAAAAGATCTTTTAGGGTCGCAGTACTCCAGGGGTCAGTCTCTGCCTTCCTCCCCTTCTACCTCAAAAAAAAATCCTCATCTGATATTTGGTGCCCAAATATTTCAGTATTTTTTGGGTCAGTGCCCCACAAGATTATTTATTTATTTATTTAGCGTATGGCCTAGGTACAATAATAAAGTGTTAAGTTAACAAAATCTAATAGTACAATGCATATGTACAAACAAAAAAACACATAGTATAAAATAAAACTAGTACATTTACATATATGTACATATATTTATTGCACAAAGATTCTTAAAACTTGATGTCGAAGTTGAGTAGTCATTGGACAGCGGCAGGGTGGGCGGTATTGAAGTCGTGCAGGTCGCCATGGTATCTCCTCAGTACACATTCGGAAATAACGTGTCTAATGGTTTGGATTCCTTCTCCACAGTCGCAGTGTGATGTTTCGACTGCTCCCCATTTGAAAAGTGTCGCGGTACATCTGCCGTGATTTGTCCTCAGTCGATTGAGACTGACCCATACTTTTCTGGGTAGGTCATGGCCAGCAGGCATGTTTGTTGGGTCATCTATCCGGCACATATCGTTTATGGAGGAAGTGATCCATTCGTTTATCCATAAATCAGTTGGATTGAATTTGTTGCTTGCAAGACTTTGTGCAAGTTTTAGTGGAGGATGGCGTGATTTAAGCCGACTGAGTGCTCAATTCTGGATGTCGTTGTGGATTGGCAGATGTTGGTTCGAACTGATTTTGGCGTATTCGCGCATTAATGCGTTTTGGCGTCGGAGTTTGGGAGGGTGGATGTTACTAAGTACCGGAAGAAATCTCGTTGGTGTGGGACTGATAGTACCTGAGCCAGCTCCATTTTTGACGGTTTTTTGCCATTTTTCGCTGCGTGCTTTATCAAGAGACTTGAGTAACTCATTTGCAGTTTCGGGATCGCCGTTTGTCTCAAACTCCTTGTAGAGGCGATCATTTTCTTCTGTCCATCCAGGTATATATAGTTTACGGAAGAATCTCGGTACGTGCTTCTTCGCCGTAGAAAGAACGATGCCTACAAGACGTCTGTAGTTTCGCGTTACTGGCTGGATCCACCTTATATTAGCATCAAGTTCGCTCCTGAAGTTGTTCCAGGAGGCCTTGTTGAAATTCCATCTAGGCTGCGCTATGTTCTCGATGACAGGGATTTGGGTGCCGGTTTCGATAACTATAGGTCTGTGTTGACTGTGTGGGAAGTTCGAGAGGACCTTACGACTAGTTTGGAGAGGCCTTTGGTCGCTGTCGGAGCTTACGAATGTCAAATCGGGATTGTAGCCCCTTTGCCATCATCCGGATTGAAAAGTACTTGCGTCTTTGGCGTCGAAGACAAGGTGTAGGTGGTTGACTTCAGCCCAGTCCGACAGCTTGAGACCATTTGAGTCTGAAAAATTGGTAATACATGCTGTGGCCAAGGTTTGTTTGGTGGTTTGTACAAGTTGGTGATATGTATGCCAGCTACGTCAGTAGTAATAGAGAAGATGTCGTCAGCAGAGCTTTGTTGGATTGGCTTAGCGTTTTCGATGCCGTTTCTTATGTAAGTGGCAGATCCATATGCTTCGTTATATATTATACCAATTGCCAATTGCCTTTTTTGGAAGTTAGTTTCAGACGCGGTGTGAGTTTCTTGTATGACCGCTACGTCTATAGCGTATTCTCTTAGGATCCTTGAGATATGGTCACATTTGGCTTTACTAATTCCTTCAATGCTGAGTTGGAGAATGCGAACTGACGATCTGATTCTCTTTGTCAAGAAGCTCTTAGAAGAGCCGTTTTGTATATTTGTTTGTGTAGGCTGCATGTGTACCTTCTTTGCCAGGAGATCGGGAAATTGTTCGAAAGTATTTCTTCGATAATTTGGTAGCCTAGTTATGATAGATCATTTAGCGTTACCCAGGATGCACCACTTGGAGTCGATCTATCTTTGCATCCCCCACAAGATTCCAGAAGATGACCCGGAGTCTCGCTTGACTCATTGCAGAATCTGCTATGGCCTTCATCTGTTATACCTGAATGAATGAATGAATATTTGGCGCAACAGCTCTCTTAGTGCCAGGGCCTAGCCTCTCGCAACCACTCATGTTGTGTGCGTTATATTTTTCACACAAATGGAAGGGACCTACAGTTTAGTGCCGCATCCGAACGGCGATTTGAGAAACTTTTTCGTAACAACAATACACTCGGATGTTTGTCAAACGCTCGCGAGAGGTGGGACCGTGAAAAAATTTGTTGGTGTTTTCTGGGATTCGAACTTGGAACCTCATGCGTAGTGATCCGACACACTAACCAATTACGCCATGGCGCCCACCTGTTATACCTACTTTCCGTAAATGGTCCCGTTAGGACACCTGTATAAATTCTTTATTCTTGTTAAAGCAGATGCTTCGAAACTTTGCCGGTTGTAACATCCCAGTATTTTCTTAGCTCGTTTCGGAGTTGTAATATTATTCCTGTATTCTGCCTCCATTTTCCTGAATTCTTCACGTTTAGTATGCTCCTCTAGACCGCAGAATCGTTAAGGCCAATAAAAGGTTCTGCAGCTCCTTGTCTTACCAAGGAGTCTGCTGCTTCATTATCTTTTATTCCGACATGACCGGGTATCTAGTAGAGCGTTACTTTGTTGTTTCTACTCAATTCATAAAGTTTCGACTTGATCACATAGGAGTCAAGTGCTTTGAAAGATGGTTGGCAGTTTCTCAGTTCTCGAATCGTCTTACCACTTTATCGTGTGGTTGCCCAGTCTGTATATTATAGATTCGTTGCTCCACTCTTTTTTGTTATTTAATTTTGCACAAAGTTTCCCCAAAGTTCGATTTCCTGATACTGTCGTCTCTGGGGACTGACAGAAGGGGAATTTTCTTAAGAAGTGCATCGCATGCCTGATGAATGGAATCTCAGCATCGTTTGCCCGATCCACAAGAAAGAAGACCACTTCAATTACGCTAACTATAGAGGCACCAGTTTCCTCAACATCGCATACAAGATCTTTTCTGCGATATTGTGTGGACGCCTGAAACCTTTTATCAGCAGGCTGATTGGCTCCTATCAGTGTGTTTTCAGCGCAGGAAAGTACACCATCGATCAAATCTTCACACTTCGGCAGATCCTGGAGAAAGCTCAAGTAGTCGGAATCGATACTCACTATCTCCTTATTGACTTCAAGGCCTATGACAGCATCTATAGAGGAAAGCTATGCTTTATGTCCTGTATCCCCTTGGGGGTCCTAGGGCCTCTACTACGCCTAGGCGCCATCGTGTACGGTTTCTGGCAATGTGTCTGAGTTCACTTTTTCACAACTTTTCCCTAACTACCGTGCCTCCTTCTCGACTGTTCTGCGCCATGTTCTCCTCGGACCGCCAGGTCTTCTGCCATCCTGGGTTCCATTGCATAGCATGGTTCGCTATGGAGCTGTCACCCTTTCGGAACGTGTGACCAATCCACTGCCACTTCCGCCGTTGGATAGTTGTGCCAATTGGTTCCTGACCCGTTCTCTCGTAAAGGTGTTCGTTAGAGATACGATTGGGCCAGAAAATCCTTAAGATATTGCGCAGGCACCTATTAACAAACGTTTGCAGCCTTCGGGTGATAGTAGTGGTCACTCTCCACGTGCTGCAACCATATAGCAGCACGGATTCAACGTTGGAGCGGAACAGTCTTATTTTCGTGCTCAAACTGATTGCATTTCTTCGCCATATTTTGGACAACATACCGAACGCGGACTTTGCTTTGGCGATCCTGTTGGCTATATCCAGTTCGGTTCCACCATCGGTCGAGACAATACTCCCAAGATACTGGAAATCCTCTACTCTCTCTACCGGTTGTCCAGCAATTCATATTTGAGCCGATGAGTTTGTTCCAAGGCTGATAATTTTAGTTTGTGCCGTATTAATTTTCAGCCCGACGAAGCCTGCCTCCCTCTCCACATCTGCTGTCATTTGGTGGAGGTCCATAATTCTGTGGGAGAGTAAGCATACATCGTCAGCGTAGTCAAGATGTTTCAGTTGAGATGTAAGAGCCCATCGAATTCCTCCGTTTCCCGTCGACAAAGCTGCATGAAGCACATCGCTAATCACCAATAGGAATAATATTGGTGAAAGGATACAGCCTTGTCGTACCCCACTTTGGATCTCAAATTCCTCAGACAACCTTCCCCTGTGCAGAACGTGACATTTGGAGCCTTCATATGTAGCTTTGATAATAGCAGTTAGTTTATCCGGAATGCCTCTCCTGCGTAAGGCACGCCAAATAAAATCACTGTTGACACTATCGAACGCCTTCTCAAAATCGATGAACAGCAGGTGCAGTGGCGATCGATATTCAACACACTGTTCGATGATAATCCGCAGGGTGTTGATGTGGTCGGCACAGGAAGATCCAGAGCGGAAACCTGCTTGTTCGGCATCGAATGTGTCTTCGAGATGTTGTTTGATTCGCTCAAGGATGATTTTAGCTATTATCTTAGCTACAGCAGGCAGCACACAGATACCCCTCCAGTTTCAGCACTCCATTAAATTTCCTTTCTTAGGAAGCTTGACGATCATTCCCTTTTTCCACTCGTTAGGAAAGCTCTCAGCTTCCCAAGCTCTATCTATAAGTGGAAGCAGAAGCTCAGCCGATGTTGCTGGCGTTGCTCGTAAGAGCTCTGCTGGAATACCGTCAAGTCCTACCGCCTTGTTGGTTTTGAGTGCCTTGATCGCGGTAATGATCTCATCTTTACTGGGAGTAAGGAGGAGAGAGGAAAGCTATATAGAGCCATGTCTAGTTTCGATATCCTTGCCAAACTTGTCCGCCTGTGCAGGATGATGATTGAGGACACTCCCATCACTACGCATGAGGTTCCAAGTTCGAATCCCAGAAAATACCAAAAAGTTTTTCCACGGTCCCACCTCTCGCGAGCGTCTGACAATCATCCGAGAGTATTGTTGTCACGAAAAAGTTTTTCAAATCGCCATTCGGATTCGGCATTAAACTGTAGGTCCCTTCCATTAGTGTGAAAAATATAACACACACAACATGAGTGGTTGCGAGAGGCTAGGCCCTGGCACTTTAAAGAGCTGTTGCGCCAAATATTTGTTTGTTTTGTTTTTTTGTCCCGTTATTCTGCCTACCTGGGTGAGCGGATTCCACTGCATGGCATATTTCGCAATGGAGTTGTCTTCGCGCTGTAGGGCGTGTCCAATCCATTGCCACTTTCTACTTCGTATAGTAATGCTTATAGGTTCTTGGCCCGTTCTCACATAAAGTTGTTCGTTGGAGATGTGGTTCGGCCAAAAAAATCCTCAAGATGATTTTTAAGCATTTGTTTACGAAGACTGCACCCATAAAGCAGCACTGATTCTACGTTGGAGCGGAAGAGTCGCAGCTTGGTTCTTAAGCTGATAACATTACTTTTCCAGATTTAAGAAAGTATTCCGAACGCAGCTTTGGCCTTCCCGATTCTGCTGCATATATCCAGTTCGGTGCCACCGCGAGACCACACTTCCTGAATAAAGAAAGTTATCAACTTGTTCGACTTCCTGTCCGGCAATGTTAAGTTGAGCGCGGTTGTTAGAAGAAGTGCTCAGGGCTTTTGTCTTGGCTGTGTTTATCTTTAGCCCCACTTTGTTTGCCCCAGCTTCTAGATTTTGGGCCATCAAATGAAGATTCATCATCCGATGTGAAAGTAGACAAACATCATCAGCGTAATCTAGGTGTTTAAGATAAGATGTCATAATCCAACGAATTCCATAGTTGCCTTCCGTCAATGCTGCACGGAGTACATCACTGATAACCACCAAGAACAATAGTGGTGACAGTATGCACCCTTGACGTACTCCACTTTGGACTTCAAAATCCTCCGACACCTTACCATTGTGCACGACGTGACACTTACCGCCCTCGTATGTAGCCTTGATAATAGCTATAAGTTTTTCTGGGATGCCTCTCCTGCGCAAGGCCAACCAGATAGCATCTCGATTCAATCTGTCGAAAGCCTTCTCGAAGTCGATAAACATTAAATGTAGCGGAGACCTATACTCAACGCATTGCTCGATAATGATCCGTAAGGTGTTTATGTGGTCGATCCAGGAGGATCCAGCACGAAATCCTGCCTGGTTGACATCGAGAGTTGAATCTAAATGTTCTGTTGCTTCGAACTGCCCATTCGAATTTAAGATCATACCGCCATCGTCTAAGTGATTTAGCACTGTAGCAAAATGTTCTCTCTATCTAGTGAGCTGATCCTCATCCGAAATCAGAAGGTTACCGTCCAGACTCTTCACTGGATGTTGTTGGAGTTTCGACCACCAATGAGCTCCTTAGTGATGTTGTAAACAGTCCTACTGTCGCACCTACTCGCTGCTTCTTCAGCCCTTGAGGCCAGTGAGTTGATATATTGACGTTTGTCACGTCTCACTCTACGCTGCACTTCTTTCTTCTTCGCACTATATTCGGCTTCAAGCTCGGTTCTCTCTACTGCTGAGGCCGCTGCAATCCGAGCCTTGATTGCTGTACGCTCATCGATCCGTCTCCAGGTGTCTGTAGAGAGCCATGTGCGGTGGTGTTTCTGTTTTTTACCGACATAAGTGCGTGCCCAGTCGCAAAAGCATTTTTCACAGCACTCCAGTGGTCATCCATGTTCTCTATGATGCTGATTGCTTCTGCTTCTAAGGCAAGATGGTCCCTGAACTGTTGGCGCACTTGGGGAACCTTGAGCCTGTCGATATTAAACCTGGTGATGTTAAGTAGGCTTGAGCGGTTGCTGTTGACGGATGCAGTACGAAAACGTAAATGAGCTACCATAAGATGATGATCTCGTTCTTGTCCGACGTCAGCTCCACGTCTGTTTCGGACGTCCATTAGACAATTTCTAAAGCGGCGACTGATCGCAATGTGGTCGATCTGGTTGGATGCTCGTTGCCTATCAGTAGAGACCCAACTGACCTTATGGCAGGTGTTATGCTTAAACAGCGTACCTCCGATAACTAGGTGGTTGGTATTGCAGAAGTCCACAAACCGCTCACCATTGTCATTACGGTCTCCCACGCCGTGAACTCCCATCACGTGCTTAAGCATGGTATTGTCGCTACCCACCTTGGCATTGAGATCTCCCATCACCATTACGATGTCCCCATTAGACGTTTGGTTGTAGACGGCACCTAGGTGGCTATAAAAATCATCCTTTTCATCCTCAGTCGCGTCTAGAGTCGGAGCATAACACTGTATGATGGTAATTTTTCTAACCCTACTCTGGAACCTAGCTGTCAATATCCGGTCACTATGGGGTTTCCAGGATATGAGGCTACTACGTGCTGCTGGAGTTAGCATAAGTCCTACGCCGGAACTCCGTGCACTTCCAGCTGGTTTACCAGAGTAGAGCTTGACAGTGCTTTTTGTTGGGGAGATGAATTCCCCAGCATCGAACCATCTTATCTCGCTCAGCCCTAAGATATCTATTTTATATCGTGCGAATTCGCGTTCTAATTGGAGGAATCTGGCGTTATAAGGCCCTTCCTTGAGTGAGTCCAGGAGGGTCTTAACGTTCCAGAATCCAATCGTTGTCCATGTTCATCAGTTCATCATCAAATTATCCGTCCGTATCCGAGGCGTTGGTTTCCGTTTCGGAGCAAGATTTTGTTTTACAGTTGCGACTCGCTGGGCCACAGACCAACCGACACTTATCCTGTTTTTTTTGGCGCAGGAAGCTCGCCATTCGTCCTCTCCCGTTAGCAATTTCCGAACAAAGTGGGGCTTAATGGTTTTCGGCTGCAGTGGCTCTTTCTCGTTACTTAGCGGACCAACATCTATCGTGAGATGCTGCCCCTACGAGGCCTTTTTTAGGTAGGTAGGTAGGTAGGAGTAGTTGTGTCAGCAAACCATGCCGACACTTAATTAGCACAGAAGCGCCGTTTTATTACCACAACTCAAGTGACCTAACGGATGTTAACTACTAGGGGAAAGAAGAAGAAAAAGGGGGTAAGGATTATTCAAATCCACCCCGTTGCATTGAGGAAGCTGATAATATCCCCAATGGTAATCTCCGCTAGCTCTATAAGGTTGTCGAAAAAGAGTTTACCTAAGGTGCGCAGTCTGGCCTTGCCTAAAGCCGGACACTTGCAGAGGAAGTGTAAGATTGTTTCTATTTCATCAGCAGTATTGCAGCTGCTACAGTGTGCATAAAATGCAATGCCTATTCTGGCCGCACGAACCCCGATGAGCCAGTGACTAGTACTAACCGCCAGAGTTCTTGTGATATCTGTACGGTTTCTGTTTAGTAGATCTTGCGTTCTTTTCCGGGAGTATTTGGGCCACATCTGCCTGGAGATGACACAGTTCCGCACCCCCTGCCATCTGCTATCCGCCTTTAGCAGATAGTGCGCGAAGATGCCTCCCTAAAGGACCCCCAACGGGACGTTCACCTCCTTTGCTAGGGCAGACCCTTGCCGCGCGAGTTCATCAGCCCGCTCATTCCCCTTAATGTTGCTGGCCACCCGGAACCCAAAGGAGACAGATCTTTAGCCGGTGACCAAGCGAGGCGAGTTCTTTTTTGCACTGTTCTACTAGCCTTGAGGATGTAGTGGCAGATACTATAGCCTTGATAGCCGCCTAGCTGTCAATGAGGATGGCAACGGTATCCAGGGGTGTAGAGGTTTGCCTGAGTATGCGGCAGGCCTCACGTACAGCAAAAACTTTCGCCGGGAAGACACTGCACGAATCAGGAAGCCGGTACGACCTGGAAATATTGAGGGAATCAGAGAATATCCCCGCCCCCACCCCGCAGTCCATTTTTGAACCGTCGGAGAAAATTGTTGTTTCGAACTCATTTATCAGTGCGCCTGTTTCCCATTCCACCCTGGTTGGGAATCTGACCGTGACGTCATTTCTAAAGTTCACTGTGGGAGTTATATAGTCGGTCAGATTAGCTACTAGATCCTGCGGTAGCAAATTCAGGATACTGCTGTGACCATACGGATTGTTGCACCAGCATCCCCTGAACGCACTACAAGATGATAGCTGCATAATGTGAAGATCGAGTGGTAAAAGGTGCAGAATAACGTTCAAGGCATCGGTTGGACATGTCCTCATGGCACCCGTTGCGCCTATAGCCGCAGTTCTTTGTACCTTGTTGATAAGTTTGATGTTATAAGCTTTCTTTAGCGCAGGCCACCAGACTAGCGATCCATAGGAAAGAATGGGACGCACCACGGCAGTGTACATCTATAAGACCATCTCCGGGTGAAGTCCCCTACTTCTTACCAAAGGTCTTGCTGCAAGCATAGAAAGTCACACAGGCCTTCTTTACCCGTTGCTCAATATTAAGCTTCCAGCTTAGTTTTGGATCAAGTACCACACATAGCTAATTGGCACTGGAGGATAGGGAGAGTAGATGATTTTTTAGCCGTGGAAGCGTAAACGTCGGTATTTTGGTTTTAGTGGTAAAGAGCATCAGTTCAGTTTTGCTTGGGTTGACGCTGAGTCCACATCCAGTGGCCCATGAGCTAATCTTGCCCAAGGCACCTTCCATAATCTCACTGATTACGGATGGAAACATCCCCGATACCAGTATTACCACGTCATCTGCATACGCGAAAACCTTAACTCTATCCCTATCAAGTCTACACAAAATTTTATTGATGACCATAAGCCATAGAAGAGGAGATAAGACCCCACCTTGAGGAGTTCCTCTAACAACAGATATGGTGGAGCTGCTGTTGCCTAGATTCGATTGAATGATTCTGATTTTTAGCATTGTCAATATCCATTTGCTAATAAACTCTTCCACACCCAGTTGCATCAGAGCTTCCTGAATCGATTCCGTACTGACGTTATTGAAGGCACCTTCAATGTCTAAGAAGGTAGCAAAGGTATATTGTTTGAAATGGATTGTCTTTTCTATCGTTCGCACAACTTCGTGGAGCGCCGTCTCTGTCGATCGCCCTTTAGTGTACGCATGTTGAGATTTGGATAGAAGGGATTTATCTAGGGTATATCGGATATGTATATCTAAGATGCGTTCCAACGTCTTTAAAAGAAAAGAGGATAAGCTAATGGGTCTGAAATCCTTTGCGGATCCATGACCCCGCTTCCCAGCTTTCGGGATAAACACAACACGAACACGCCTCCAGCTCAGGAGAACGTGGTTTAGGAGAATACAGCTTCTGTAGATCGGAACTAGCCACGGGACCACCTGGTTTATTTTTTGCAGCATAATAGGGAGAATGCCGTCAAGGCCAGCCGATTTATAGGGAAAGAAGCTGTTAATAGCCCAGGAGGTGTTAACTGCTGTAATTGTTGTCTTAATGTCATTCCAGGAAGAAGATTGCGTGACCTGAGCTACTGGTGGGAGGGCAATCTCATTACTACATCCTGGAAAGTGTGTTTGCATTAAAAGTTCCAGTGACTCGCTAGAGGAGTCCGTCCAAGTCCTATCCGGCCATTTAATAAAGGACGGGCTAGAATGCTCCTTTGCTTTGCTTTGGTGGGCAAAATCGCATCATTACCTCATCGCGGTGCCCGCTGGATAGCTATCTGATAGTGAACTAACGATGAGCGTATGCTGAGTCTGACGATATATGTGCAGCTGAACACTCAGACCTGCGTAAGCACATCTGGGTGAACTTCAGCGCGCATATGTCTAACCGGACGATGCATCTCTTGTTGACCTGATTGGCTGAAATATGCGTCTCAGAAGTCTAGTAAGAGCTCCTCAGAAGGAGGACGTGCGGCAGATGAATTCTCTCGATGGATTCAACGGTGACGTCTACAGACCAGCGGATACCTTACCGGAGCTGCTTCGACATATTTGGAGCTGAGGTCTGTAAGGATTTTCAATACTACGTCAGGGTATTGAAAAAGAGATGGTGGCGGATGAACCCTTAATGGGCCAACGGCAGCGCTCATGTCTCCGAAGTGGGTTACTGACATCGGTGTATCCGGCCCCTCGTCCTAGGTGATGCAAAAAAAGGATCTGGTCCTCCAGGTTGGGGGTTGCGCCGTCGCGTGAATTTGCCTGCCGCGCAAAAAACCTTCGGTTACGAAGCAACCAACAGCCTCGGATACGGATGATTCTACTGTTGACCACCCAAGCAAACGTAAAGCGGACAACAATCTTCATGTCTGCACGTGGAATGTTAGGTCCCTCTACAAATCACGTGCAGCCGAACAAGTTGCGGAGGCCCTAGAGTGTCTCAAAGCAGACATTAGCGCCATCCAGGAAGTGCGATGGGATGGGCCGGGCAATAGGAGTATAAAAAACTGCGACATCTACTACGGCGATTGCTACAGACAACAAGGACAGAGTCTATTCGGGTGCGGATTTGTCATTGGAGGCAGACTTAGGCAAGAAGTCTTGAGTTTCCGGCATGTGAACGAGCGCCTTATGACTATCCGTATCAAGGCTAAATTTGCAAACATTAGCCTAATATGCGTTCACGCCCCTCATGAGGAGAAGGACGACGCGACAAAGGACGACTTCTACCAGCTCTTGGACAAGACGTATGAGCAATGCCCTAGCCACGACGTTAAAATTATCCTAGGTGATTTTAACGCAAAGCTAGAAAGAGAGGACGTCTTTAGTAGCGTGGTCGGAAAGCACAGCCTGCACGACATCACATCCGACAACGGACTCAGGCTAATCGACTTTGCAGCGGGGCGAAACTTTGTCGTAGCTAGTACGCGGTTCCCACATCTCGACATTCACAAAGGAACATGGCTCTCCTTTGATCGAAAAACTGTCAACCAAATCGATCACATTGCGATCGACGCAAGGCACTTTTCCAGTATTCTGGGTGTCCGGTGACTCCGATCGATATCCACAACGGAGCGAAATCAACGAAATGCTGTGAGGAAATTTGACGTCGAAAAGCTACAATCGCAAGAGACCGCCAGAACCTTTGCCGATCGTGTTTCTTCTAATCTCAATCTAAGTCCTATGCCGCCAGCAGCAAATGCGGAAGACCAGTGGCAGCGTTGCCAGCAACCCATCAGAGATGCCGCCTCTGATGTACTGGGTTTCTCTCGCCCACCACAACGAAACCCCTGGTTTGATGAGGAATGCCTGCAAGCACATGCAGCAAAACAAGAGGCGTACAAAGCGGCGCTGCATAGAAGGACTAGAGCTGCTTACGAGCTCTACGTGCGCAGGAGAAAAGAGGAACATAGACTTCTCAGAAAGAAAACAAAGGAGCATGAGAAGCGCTCGATCGAGGAGATTGAGAGACTTTATTGCAGGAATAATGTTCGAAAATTTTACCAATGGGTAAAAGGACCATGATCATGAACTGCGCCAAGTACAGAGGTGTAAGTCTCCTCAACATCGCATATAAGATCCTGTCTACCGTATTATGTGAACGCCTAAAACCGATCGTCAACAACCTGATAGGTCCTTGTCAGTGCGGTTTCAGGCCTGGAAAGTCTACCATTGACCAAATATTGGAGAAAACCCATGAATATAAAATCGATACGCACCACCTCTTCATCGATTTCCAAGTCGCCTATGATAGCGTGTATCGAGACGAGTTATACAGAGCCATGTCTAGTCTTGGCATCCGTGCCAAGCTCGTCCGTTTGTGCAGAATGACGATGGAGAACTCTCGCTGCTCCATCAAAGTCGGTGAGAACATCACCGAACCGTTCGATGTCAGGAAAGGTCTTGACAAGGTGACGCGCTATCATGCGATCTCTTTAACATAGTACTTGAGAGAATTGTACGAAACTCACAAGCCAACACCGGAGGTACAATCTTTTACAAGTCTATACAACTACTCGCTTATGCCAATGACACTGACATAATCGGAAGAACTCAGCGGGCCGTCAGTGGTGCATTTACGAGTATTGAGATCGAGGCAGCAAAGATGGGACTAGCGGTCAATGAAAGCAAAACAAAATATATGCTGTCTACAAAAAAGGACACCCAACATCGGCGTCTTGGACAGAACGCCACAATAGACAGATATAATTTTGAGGTAGTAAAGGATTTTGTCTACCTAGGCTCTATGGTGAACTCCGCAAATGACATCAGTAGGGAGATCACACGAAGAATTACTCTTGCCAATCGTTGTTTCTATAGGCTAAAACGGCAATTGAGTAGGAAAGCCCTATCTCGAACTACTAAGGTAACTCTTTGTAAGACATTAATCATCCCAGTCCTGCTGTATGGCGCAGAGGCATGGGCTTTGACAAAACCGGATGAAGATGCCCTTAGTTATTTCGAGAGAAAAGTTCTTCGAGCGATCTTTGGTCCCGTCTGCATAGACGGTGAGTGGAGGAGAAGGTACAATGCCGAACTATATGGCCTGTACAAGGACATCGACTTAGCCAGAAGAGTTCACATACAGCTACTAAGATGGCTGGGTCATTTGGAGCGGATGGAGCCCAGCGTTCCCGCTAAGAAAGTCTTCGAATCCACCCCGGATGGACGACCTACCTCGCGGTAGGTGGCGCTAACAAGTGGAGGGGGACCTCAACCAACTTGGCGTGCGCAACTGGAGGCAGCTGGCTCGTAACCGTGCTTTCTGGAGAGGTTTGTTGGTTGAGGCCCAGGTCCACCCCGGACCGTAGCGCCATCTAAGTAAGTAAGTAAGAATGCTCCTTGGACAGAATTTTACTCAGCCTGACAGAGTCTTTTATGGTCTCAATGGACTGACAGTAGTCTTTCCAAGCAAGAGACTTGGCACTTTTAATGGATTTCTTACATTCCTTCAGACAATATTTATAAGGTTGCCAGAACATATGTTTAAACCAGACATTGAATATCTCTCTAGTTATCTTCCTCAGATTAGATATATCTTCGTTACACCGAGGGGCGAATTTTTTCTTGCTATGTTATATTTAATAGGACACGAAACCTTAAAAGCCGCAACCATGACTGTTTCGAAGGTCCTGATTTTGGCGTCTAGTTCCTCGACTGATTCAATTTTCAAGTCGGGCATTCTATGAAGTTTTGATTTGATGACCTGACCGAACTTCTTCCAATCAATTCTCTTAGAGTTTCTAAATGGCTTGGGGGCCTCAACCTCGACGCACACATTGTAGAGAATCCATCTGTGGTCGCAGAAGGACGAGGGCTTTGTTAGTCGTTTGCCACCCCAAGGTTTGTCTACCATGGCTCTGCTATAAATTCTGAAAACGACACCACATAAATCAAGCAAAGAATAACTCTTGTACAGCAACATCCCATTAGTGAAAAAAAAAAAATGCATATTGGACGTTTGAGATGGCTAGGACATGTAGAGCACGCACAAGTTTAAGGGACCTCGACCAACTTGGAGTGCGCAACTGGAGGCAATAAGCTAAAGACCGAGCTATATGGGGAGGATTATTGAGGCTTAGGCGCAGGTTTACTCCGAACTGTACCGCCAAGTGAGAGAGAAGTAAGAAACTCTACTCTTGGTTTTACCAAAAGTTGGTCAAAAGTATTCTCCAAGCTCTATGTCATCAAATCCCTTTACATAAACTTTCTACGGCCGTTCTAAGAGTATGTTTGTCAAGTTTTGCTCTAAAAATGTTTTTTTTCGGTTGACAGGTACAATTTGCCCCCCTATGAAGATCGGCTTAGGCTAATCAATCTACAAACCCTAAGAAAACGTGTTGAAGCCGATATACTTTTTGTGCATCAGCTGTAAACGGGAACAATCCAGGCTTGCTACAAATGATCTCCCTCTATACTAATCCTCTCAATCCTATGCCCGTTATGGCTATTTTGAACTTATCTCAAGAATGCTGCTGAATGAATAAAGCCAATAATGCCCCACATGTTTTGAACTTCTATCTCAGTACACCCTCTCTAAAAAATACCTCCTCTATGCCATCCTGCCTCACTATCGTAGTAATAAGCTCTTAATGTTAATATTACTTTTTAGGTTCAGATTGTTTAAGTTAACTGCTTGAATTAAAAGCGAAAAAATGAATAAATAGATCCCGTAAATAAATAACCATTTAATAGACCAGAAAGTAAAAAGTAGTTATTGCATACACATTTGTACAATCCAAACCTACACAAATTGCAAGTCCTTGAGAACTCAGAACGCTAGCATATCTCTAAAAAGAAAGAAATACATTTGGACTACCATTCCACCTCTCACCCTTCTCGGAGGTACAAGTGCATGTTTAACATGATTCTATCATCGTTCCTCTACACTCGAGCACAACCCAAGAGTTTAATATTTGTAATATGATCCTGATAAAAGTTTCCCCCTGCTTTTCCCCACTGCTGGTCGCCCATCCCTCATTCATATCTCCGACGCTGATGATGTATAGTGTTGTCTATCTGCCACTTCATGCTTTTAAAAATGAGGTCGACTTTTTGTTGGAAAACATTGCACACTCAGTCGGGTCTCAGCTGCTCCTTCAATGAACCAAAAGGAAGGAAGTGAAGGAATATTTCACAAGATGACAGATTCAGGAATAGACTTCTTCTCCTTAATGAGAAACTGAGGTGAACTTGACGAATGCAAATTTTAAATGAACTAGTCAAACTAAATTACATACGAGCATGAGTGAGAGCATTTTTAGGTGTGAAAATCAGGACATACGAGTATCCTTCGAAATAAATAATATAAATATTCATTTGACATTCCATCCCACTGGCATAAGAACGGTTTTTAAATGAATTTATACATATGTATGTTATGTTGGTATTGAAATATACCAAACCAAGAACCAAGAGGATGCCATTGAAATTTGCGCTTGGATGTGAAGAGTTTTTTGCGCCAGGGATGTATAATCTTCTTAGATACTAATAGCCCGAATGCTGCTAACATGCACGATTCGCAAACCTGAGTAATCGATTCCAGGAATACGCCTACGTACTAAACACACACCCTACACACTTCAACCACTCTCCCCGCGGTACTGCCGTAAGGTATTTCTTCGCGGGGCTGGTTAGCAATTATGCTCTAGTCTCCGAGGCCGCCTTTTGGGCTCTTCTTAGAGCTTCGCTGCTCTTCACAGCGCGTTCTGCACACATACTATGAATGAGCAGATCTCCATCCACTCGCCCTCTGATCGTGTCATGTGACTTACAAGATTTTCTGGACTTGGCAGGTTTGCTCTATCTTCTGCAAAGCGTCTGCAGTAGAACACTGCATGTTCCGCGTCCTCCTCTTCGTTTGGACATATTGGACACATGGGCGAACTATCGTGTCCAAATCTATGGAGGTATTTCCGGTAGCCACCGTGTCTGGACAGGAACTGTGTGAGGTGGTAGTTACAGTTCCCCCTCGCTCTCTCTGTCCATGATTTTATACTGGGAATGAGCTTGTGGGTCTACCTGCCTTTTGTAGAGCTATCCCACCTGGTTTGCCACAGCGTTGCTGATGCTGCCCTTTCCTCCTCCCTAATCCTTTTTGCCTCCTGCCGGTTCGAGGGACGTTTAAGGTATACCCTCTGCATCACATCCGCGAGGATGTCGATTGGGACCAACCCAGCTAAAATGCAGGCTGCATCGTCGGAGATAGTTCGGAAGCCGTTGATCACCCTGATTGCGCAGAGCCTGTGAGCTGATGATAGCTTCTTCCTGCACTCATTTGTCGGCAGTGCACCTGCCTATAGAAGTACCGAGCTGACCACTCTGGACAGCAGGATCCTGCGGGTGTATCCAGGTCCGCCGATGTTCGGGAGCATTCGGGAGAGAGTGCTGCCTGTATCAGCGATGCTTTCTTACTAGAATACTCGACGTGGGCTCTAAAGCCCAGTCTCTTGTCGAGCATGACTCCAAGGTACTTCAAGGATTCTTTGGACCTGATTGTCTGGTTTCCGACCTGGAAGCTGGCATATTCCACCTTTTTGCGGCTAGTTATTAGGACAGCTTCAGTCTTGTGGGCGGCTAGTTCCAGACCGGTAGACTCCAGCCATTCCTTTATTCTTATAACTGCCTCATCCGTGGCAGACTCCACCTCGTGTACGTGCTTGGCTGCTGTAACCATTGCGATTTCGTTAGCGAAGCCAATTACTTCGACTCCTTCGGGCAGTGTTAGTCGCAGAACTCCATCGTACATAATGTTCCATAGGAGAGGTCCCAGAACCGATCCTTGCGGGACTTCCGCGGAAACATTGTAGTGCTTAACGCCATCGTCAGTATGATATCTTAGCTTCCTATTGCTGAAGTAGTCCGTGCTTTTCCTTTCGATATGCTCCATACTGATCTCCATCGTGATGGAGACCGTAGTAGTTGGTCTATGGGGGGAATAGGTGCTTACTATGGATGTGAAGAGTTAGTCGGAGATATCTACTGGGAATGAAAACTTCAAATCCCTTCTACGCGTGCATATTCCCGGATATTAAGGGTTAAGAGTTAGGGCTGATAAAACCAAATAGTGCAAATGAAGGAAAACTTTTAAGGAGCTGAAAATGTAGGTTGCTCTAATTTGGAGCTATCGAGGTGAGCTAGAGACTGATATTAAGATGCCTAAGAAAGAGAAATCTATGGGTCACAATGGAATCTTTCCTGAGATCCTAAAGAACTGCGGAGCCAATAAAAGACGCTAGCTTGCTGGTTTCTTCAGCAACATACTGAAAACAGGCTACCGAACAACGGCTTTTAAGCAAACAAAAGTCATTATCAGACAAACCCGATTATCTCCGATAGCTATCGTCCGATTGCTCTCTTAAGCGTTTATTGCAAGCTGCTTGTAAGCCTCCCAGCAATGGAAACATAATTTACAATTAAAAATATGCCAGCTGACTAGAAACATCTGATAATACTTTCGCCTGCAGCGTGGTTGCAGTGCGCCTATGGTGCGGATGAAGTGCGGCTGCAGTACGTATGTAGTTTGGATGCAGTACGACAGCAGTATCCCTGCAATGCGACTGTAGTGCGGTTGCAGTGCGAAGGAAGTTCGATTGTAGTGCTACTGCACTGCGGACGATGCAGTGCGGTTGCAGTGGCCCTACAGTGAACGTGCAGTGTGTCTTCAGTGCGGATGAAGTGGGGCTGCAATAAATCTGCAGTTCGGATGCAGTGCGGTTGCAGTGTGATAGCAGTGATGATGCAGGGTGGCTGCAGAGCGGCTGAAGATCGACTGTAGTGCGACTGCAGTACGGAGGATGCAGTGCGACTGCAATAGCCCTGCAGTGTACGCGCAGTGTGGCTGCAGTGCGGCTGACAGTGCCCCTTTTTTGTATTGGTTGCATCGAGAGGTGTGTTAATCTTCGAAAGATAACATACTAGTATCCCAGGCTATCAGCATGCACGATTCGCAAGCCCAAATAATCGATGCCAGGAATGCGCTTATGTACTAATCCACACTCCGCACCTTTCTACCACTCTCCCCGCGGGACTGCCATTAAGTATTACTTCGCGGGGCTGGTTAACAATTCATTATATACTTGTTCTTTTGTTGCTTCTGCTCCTCATGCTTCCTCGATTATTCGAAGCTCTTTTTGCACATTCGTGTGTGCAAATTTACACCCAATTCTCCTTTGATCGGAAAATGTTCTCTATAAGGAACACAGTGGACTTGGTAGGTTATGTCTTTATTCTGCGAAATGACTGCGATGTAATACTGCGTGTTCTGCGTCTCCCTCTTGATCTAGACAATATGGACAGAAAGGTAAGCTGTCGCGTACAAATCTGTCTAAATATTTGCGATAGCTACCGTGACCCGAAAGGAACTGCGCAAGCTGGTAGTTGCGGTACATGCATACACTCAGTTTATCCAGATTTGGATGGTGGGGATCAGCTTATAGGTTGATCTGCCTTTTGCACTGTTATGCTACCTGGATAGCCACATAGCTATTGATGCTGCCTTCTCCTCCTCCTTTATTTTCTTGACAATACCTCTTCCTTGATGACTCGTTGTTCTCCTTTCGCAAATCCTTACCATCTCATTCGCGAGGATGTCGATAGGGATCATTCAATCTTTTATTTTTCGGAAACCCCTATATATCTGTTGCCGACAGATTTCTCCGTGTTTCTGTCGTTGCTTACGCCGCCGCCGCTCAAACTGGGGCAGCATAAGGGAGAACCGAACTGACAACTCTGGATAGTAGAATCCGTTTAGCGTATCCAGGTCGACCGATGTTTGGTAATATACTAGAAAGGGCCTGCATTAGTGAAGAATGCCCCTTCCACGATTGTTCCATGTAAGCTTGAAACTTTAATCTGTTTGTTGAGCATTACTCGTGAATATTTAACTGCATCCTTGGGTCTTATATTTTGACTGCCGACTTTTCGACTTGTTATAAGAACAGTCTCAGTTTTGTGGTCTGCTAATTCTAAGCCGGTCAGTCTTTAGTTTTTGCGATTGCTTCGTTTGTTGCTGATTTTATTTTGTGGATGTGTTAAGGTACGATCACTACGCCGATGTCGTAAGCAAACCTGATTATCATAACTCCTTGTGGCAATGTTAGCCGCAAGACTCCATCGTACATGAGATTTCATAAGAGACGGTTTAGAACCCATCTTTGCGGGACTCCCACAGTGACTTTACTCCTTCGTCGGTTTGGCACATCAGCTTCCTGTTGGTGAAGTAGTTTGTAACTATCCTCAACAGGTAGTATGAAGTATCCATTTTGGCCAGCTATTTATAAACGACCAATTTGCTGAGTTAAAGGCAAATGGTGTAGTGGTAACACCGTCAATTGCCACACTAATGGTTCATGGTTCAAATCCTGATGTCAGCAAGCATTTATTTATTTCTCATGAAATTTATAAAGTCATTCCGATCATTTGCGAAAGCTTGTGTGAACACTACTGCGAAGGCATAACACTTGCAGTAGCTTGGTCATGCGGCTGGAAAAATTGTTCGCTCTGCTGATGATGATTTGCCCTTGACATCGGTTATCGGCAAAACAGTACTGTGAATCTGAAGCAAAAACAAAATATAACAAAAATCTCCCCAGTTATCTGGACGCCACCCCTGGAGAATCTCTGAAGCATAAACAACTGAGCTTCAAGAACTTACTTACTTAGGTGGCGCTACAGTTCGGAGTGAACCTGGGCCTGAGCTTCAAGAACCACTACACCAAAAATCTTTCTTTCTCTCTCTCTCTCTCTCTATCCATCCTTTCCAACGCCTGCACTGTGTGTAAACATGTTAAAGGTATTCATAATCCTTTGAATGCCCGCAAATTATATAAAAAAACAAAAGGCGTTGGTGGTGTCCAGAGTCACTACAGTAGTTTTTTGTCCCCTCGCATCACATTTCTCCTTGGATCGGTCAGCTGTTGAAGTTAAAAATGAACTGCCAGCTGATTAATGTGCGCGCAAATGAGTACATACGCGTTTCCATACCCTACTATTTTCCAACAATTTAATTTTTTTTTCTATTTTATTATGTAAGGCTCTATGACTATACGTATCTACTCAAGCACTTTAGTGTTATACGGTACTTCCATATATATTTCTATTGCTCTATGCTTAATTAAAAAGACCGCCACTGTAAGATAAATCGCAAATATTGACATAAACTAAAGTATTTTTCAGAATTTGAAATGTTAACATCATTTTCACACATTACTATCACTTTGAAAGTTTCCCGAGGAAGTTCTATAAAACGACGAGAAAAAAATAACTCTACAGCCTTTGCAACTTGGCAAGGATACGGTGATAACTTTTTCCATTGAAAGCATAGTCACAGCAAAACTTTGTTAATATACAAGAATCCAACACCGAATAAGTGAAAGAAACCACTTTACATATTCGTAGATACATGTGTTGGCAGCGTCGCCTCCTTATGAGGAAGATGTCGGTATTTTCAACAGAATTTGAAAGATTTCGAAATGACAAAGAGGAGATACTCGTACGTTCCAATGGGATGAGAACATCAAAGTACTTTTTGCAGGTAGTTAAGTAC
This sequence comes from Brachypalpus laphriformis, assembly GCA_945910035.1. NCBI lineage: Eukaryota > Metazoa > Arthropoda > Insecta > Diptera > Syrphidae > Brachypalpus > Brachypalpus laphriformis. The sequence continues at coordinate 290,417,362 of OX246753.1, read as the reverse complement.
TAAAGACTGTTGAAGATTTCTTGGGAAACAAATTAAGACATGAGTATGGGGAAATGGAACTAGCTTATAAGTGTTGCTGATTTTTTTTTAATGTCAATTCAAAAGACTGGAGTGTTAAGTAGCAAAGCGGAAATATTCAATTTTAAAACTACTGCAAAGCCAGTTTCAAACCTTTGATGATTCACTTTTTCTGTACTTGGAAGTATTTTTCAGTATGCTCTATACCATAGGAGATTATTATGCTTGGCACCTAGTGTGTAGCATGGAGAAATGGTAGAGTTTGGTCTTCACCAACCAACCAATCAGTCTGTTTTTTTTTTTTTTTTTTTTTTGGTGGGAGATGAAGAATCTTTGAAAGACAATCTGATTGGTGATTCATCACTTTGTCGCCTTTCTCGTTTGAGGTGCCTTAGGAAGATAGTCCGTCTTATGATCTAGTCGCAGCACTCCATATCTCCAGCAACTGGATCATAAGACGGACTATGTTCTCGAGGGTTGGCATTTCTCCAAACTTATTTCTTAGCGTTTGTATCTCGGGTTCGAATCACGGATAGTGAAAGAATAGAAAGAATGTTCCGCATCCAGCCTGGATGCAATTCGGACAGTAGGGAGAATTGTCGTGCTTGTTGAATCTGTAGAGATACGTGCGAAAGCATCCACGTCCACTTAGTAATTGTGTCGTGTAAAAATCTACCTCGTCATGCTTGCTGCCTGTCCATGGCTTAAGGAGCGGGAAGAGACGATAGGTCCATCGGCCTTTGCTTGACACGCTTCATCGTTGTTGCCATTTCACTATGTTGTGTGCTGTTTCTGGTAAGTTCACTTCTTCGTCGGTTAACATTTGCTCCTGTCTTCCCATTTCGTATGTGTTTTGAAACTCCTCTGCCAGTATGTCGATTGGGAGTAATCGTGCAATAACATGGAGTGCATCTCCTGATATTGTACGAAATGCACTGCATGCTCTAATTGCACCAAGTTGGTATGTCGACTCAATTTTACGCCGGTATGACTGGGCTTTCATTGCTTGTGCCCATATTGGTGACCCATAGATCATCATAGATGTAACCACACTTATCATGTACGACGGAGTTCTGTGACTAATATTGCCTGATAGAGTCAAAGTAATTGGCTTCGCTGACGATATCGCAGTGGTTACAGTAGCCAAGCACGTACACGAGGTGGAGTCTGCCACGGATGAGGCAGTTATAAGAATAAAGGAATGGCTGGAGTCTACCGGTCTGGAACTAGCTGCCCACAAGACCGAAGCTTTCGGGTCGGAAACCAGACAATAAGGTCCAAAGAATCCTTGAAGTACCTTGGAGTCATGCTCGACAACAGGCTGCGCTTCAAAGCCCACGTCGAGTATTCTAGTAAGAAAGCACCGCTGATGCAGGCAGCACTTTCCCGAATGCTCCCGAACATCGGCGGGCCTGGATACACCCGCAGGATCCTGCTGTCCAGAGTGGTAAACTCGGTACTTCTATACGCTGCCCCGATATGGGCAGGTGCACTGCCGACAAATGAGTGCAGGAAGAAGCTATCATCAGCTCACAGGATCTGTGAAATCAGAGTGATCAGGGGCTTCCGAACTATCTCCGACGATGCAGCCTGCGGTTTAGCTGGGATGGTCCCAATCGACATCCTCGCGGATGAGATGCAGAGGGTATACCTTAAACGTCCCTCGAACCGGCAGGAGGCAAAAAGGATTAGGGAGGAGGAAAGGGCAGCATCAGCAACGCTGTGGCAAACTAGGTGGAACAGCTCTACAAAAGGCAGGTGGACCCATAAGCTCATTCCCACTATAAAATCAAGGACAGAGAGAGCGAGGGGGAACTGTAACTACCACCTCACACAGTTCCTGTCCGGACACGGTGGCTACCGGAAATACCTCCATAGATTTGGACACGATAGTTCGCCCCTGTGTCCAATATGTCCAAACGAAGAGGAGGACGTGGAGCATGCAGTGTTCTACTGCAGACACTTTGCAGAAGATAGAGCAAACCTGCCAAGTCCAGAAAATCTTGTAAGTCACATGACACGATCAGAGGGCGAGTGGATGGAGATCTACTCATTCATAGTATGTGTGCAGAGTGCGCTGCGAAGAGCAGAAGCCATAAGAAGAGCCCAAAAGGCGCCCTCGGAGACTAGAGCATAATTGCTAACCAGCCCCGCGAAGAAATACCTAACGGCAGCACCGCGGGGAGAGTGGTTGAAGTGTGTAGGGTGTGTGTTTAGTACGTAGGCGTATTCCTGGAATCGATTACTCAGGTTTGCGAATCGTGCATGCTAGTAGCACTCGGGCTATTAGTATCTATGAAGATTATACATCCTTGGCGCAACCTAAAAAAAAAAACCACAGTGGCCAAAAGCCATCGTTTACTGTGTTTCGGTCCTCCATGAGTTGGCATGATGCGTATGAGTGCATTATTTTTGCGCGCGACTTTGCCACTACTATATACCAGACTTATTGGCGTCTTGACAGGCTACTTTGCTTTTGCCAAGCACCTTAACGTGTTCGGCTTAAGTGACACTACAATCTGCGACGCTTGTGGAGAGAGCGACAACACCGCGGAACATTATATCGGTGAATGTCCGGCCTTTGCTCGTATCAGGTGGCAGATCCTTGGCTTTCTTAGAAAGACAGACAGATGTTCGTTAAACGAGAGCCTTGTATCAATCATGATGCCTAGGTATTTAATGGCGTGCTTCGACGTAATCTGGTGCCCTCCTATAGTAAGAGTGAACGTTTCCCTCACTTTTCTGCTACTGATTCAAACGTTGAACGATCCCGATTGTGTCGTTGCTTATTTGGACCACTCCTTACAGTAGTTTGGTCCGCAAAGCCTACAATCGTAGTTTCTTCTGGTATATTTAAGTGGGCGCAACACAAAATTCTGTGGCACCCCTCCTGTAACAGTATACTCCTTGGGACCATCGTCTGTATCATATATCAGGACCCGTCAGTCCGTAGGTGCATCCTTTCGTAGGTTACCAGTTTTTAGTCCTTAAAATAAGTTTTCTTCGTTTAAAATCACATAACATACAGAATAGTTATATTACACCTGCAAAAGAACGTATGATACCCTATCCCTTATCGTTTAACATTCCTGTTTCTTTTCTTTAAGAAAATGCCTCCACTAAGTAGGCAAGAGGCCACATATTGGGTGTATCTGCTCTGAATAATAAAATTTCCTTTGGTGTATTGGAAAAAATTGTTCTAAAAGTGTATATCGCGAAAGGAGTTAAATCTAAAGATGGTACACTCTTTCCAATGAGAAGGACATCGTACGCAGATGAAGCGAGCACTTTTCAGAATTGCTCAATCCCGAACAGGGCACCAAAGATGACAGATCTGTGGAGAGCGGAGAGTAGTCCTATGGTAGAGGAAGTCATTTTGACAATCAAATCGCTAAAAGTTGGCCTGGGAATGTGGCGAAATACCTGATGATTGGTAAATGAGGGTGATTGTTCCTCTTTTTTTTTTACAAAGATTACATCAACTACAGGAATCTTTAAGTCTCCCTGGAAAAGTTTTTTCTAAGGTGTTAGAAATGCGCACAGCTGTGGTTCAGGATAGTTTGAGGGATGGGCAATTCGATTTTCATCCCGGTAGAAGCACAACCGACTAGTTAATCATTCTCAGAATAATTCTCGAGAAAGCCTGAGAGAATGCTAAGCCTGTCTACACCTATTTTGTGGATTTGGAGAGAGCATATGAAAGGGTTCTTCAAGTCAAACTCTGGAGTGTTTTGCAGGAGTATGGGATTGATGGCGCCGTGTTAAAGGCAATTCAGTCTTTATATACAAACTGTAGAAGCTGTGTTCACATAAACTGTGTTAAATCAATACCTTTTACTGTGCACATTAGACTCCGCCAAGGGTGCGTTTTGTCAACTCTCCTCTTCGTTGTATATATGGACTTGGTGTTACAGCGCAGCTGTGGCGGAAAATGTTTCAAAGTGGGAGACCTAAAGATTAGTCATCTGCTCTTTGTGGATAATCTGGTTATCCTTGGGTCTTCTCAAACTGAACTTCAGAGGACGAAATGTTTGTAGTCGTTTGTGATAATGCTGGAATGAAGGTAAACCTGAACAAATCGGAAGAATTGGTCATTTCCAGAACCCCCATTCAGTGAAATCGGCATGTTAGTGGAATCCCACTGAAGCAGGTGAATAAGTTTAAGTACCTCGGATCAGGCTGGACCAATTCTGAAAGAGCTTGGTCAATCTGTTATAAGGATGGCCGAACTTAGTGTTCAAGTTAAACTATCGGTTTTGAACTCGGTGTAAGTTCCAATTGGTTGGTTGGTTTAGACCCAGGTTCACCCCGAACTGTAGCGCCACCTAAGTAAGTAAGTAGTATGTCCAATTCTTACCTATGGTCGTCAAATTTGTGTAGTGACCAAAAGAATAAGATTGCGGATTCAAGCCGTAGAAATGAGGTTCCTTCGCCGTGTTGCTGGAATAACTCATAGGGATCGAATGCGCAACACCAGAGTATGCGAGGCGCTTAATGTTAAGCAGCTACTTCTCCGAACGGAACGATCTATGGTTCGATGGTTTGGTCACGTAGTGCGTATTCCACTAGACCGGCTTCCAAGACGTGACATCTGCCAAAACTTGGCTTTGGCCAGTAGCGCAACAATCAAGTTCGTGATGAAGTGCTTACTTTACCTCCTACTGGTGGTCCGCGGGCAACTATACGTATAAACTCTTATACGTGTAGGCTAAAATTGTAAGTGCGGGTTGCCTAGGGGTGTTCAAGGCTAGGTAACGTAGGCCAGCAACCTGCGTTACCGAAAATTGCTCGCTACAGAAACCGACACTATGCCTCGGATAAGGAATGATCACATGTTGACGACTTTTGGCTTTTGTACCCGCACAAAGATAGGTTTCTGAAATGTAAAGACGCTTCTCGACTCGCAAAGCGAAGGTCCTTACAATGCCAGATTCCTCCAACTGTAAAAGGAATTTATACGATATAAAGTGGACATTTTGGTGCTAAGTGAAGTAAGATGGTTAGAAGCGGGCGAGTACCAGTCTCCAACGCGTAACACTGTACTACTCTATTCTGGAAGACCATCCGGAAGTCCGCGAGAATATGGAGTCAGACTACTGCTAACAACAACAGCACGCAAGGGCCTGATTTCCTGGCAGCCTCATGGTGATAGGATTTTGACGGCCAGATTCCGGACTAGAGTACGACGTGTCACCATCATACAGTGTTACGCCCCAACGAATAGTTCGTCTGAGGACGAAAAGGAGAGCTTCTACAATCTCTTAAGCGCCGTCTTCAATACAACACCAAATGGAGACATTGTCATAGTGATGGGGGATTTGAATGCCAAGGTAGGCAGCGACAACGAAGGGCTCAAGCATGTAATCGGGAAACATGGTCTAGGCAACCGCAATGACAACGGCGAAAGGTTTGTGGATTTCTGCAATGCCAACCGCCTTGTGATAGGTGGCACCATGTTTGAGCACAAGACCTGCCACAAAGTCAGCTGGGTTTCCAACGACAGGCAAGCAACCTCCAACCAAATTGACCATTTTGCTATCAGCCGCCGCTTTAGAAGTAGTCTCCTGGACGTCCGAAACAGACGAGGGGCAGATGTGGGGATAGTACGTGATCACCATCTTATGATAGCTACTCTCCAACTACGCACTGCTGCAGTTCGAAGATCCCACGACAACACAAGAATGCCCAGGTTCAACATCGATAGACTTAGTGATCCCTTAGTTCGCCAACAATTACGGGAGCACTTTTCGCAAGGTGTGGAAGTAATCAGCAGCTTAATGCCCGCAACCATCCAAAACCATTGGTGTGCTGTGAAAAATGTTTTTACATCTGGTGCTGAAAGAATTGTCGGTCGATCGCAGGGAAGACATAAGGCGTGGCTTTCCGAGGATACCTGGAGACGGATTGACGAACGAAAACAGCTGAAAGCTTGCGTTGCAGCTACCCCAGCAGTAGGGAGAAGCGAGCTAGAGTCCCTATATCGCATGAAGATGAGAGAAGTTCAGCGTAGCGTGCGACGTGACAAGCGCAACTACATCAACGCGCTAACTACAGAAGCAGAAGAAGCTGCACGGATGTGCGACAGCAGGACCTTCCACAGAATCACGAAAGAGCTGACAGGTGGTCGCAGCTCCAGCCAACACACAGTGAAAAGCCTAGACGGTTTCTTGCTCATTTCGGATGAGGACCAGCTCAAGAGATGGAAAGAGCATTTTGCTACGGCTTTGAACCGTGTATTCGCTAGCGATATGCTCCCTCCCAAATCAGACTGAGATGCCCGAGGTGAGAAGCTCCCGAATACGCACCACGACTCCCAGTAAAGATGAGATCATTACCGCGATAAGGCACTCAAAACCAACAAGGCGGTAGGACTTGACGGTATTCGAGCAGAGCTCTTACGAGCAGCGCCAACAACATCGGCTGAGCTTCTGCTTCCACTTATAGAGAGCGCTTGGGAAGCTGAGGGCTTTCCCAACGAGTGGAAAAAGGGAATGATCGTCAAGCTTCCTAAGACAGGAAATTTTATGGAGTGCGGAAACTGGCGGGGTATCTGCGTGCTGCCTGCTGTAGCTAAGATAATAGCTAAAATCATCCTGAAGCGAATCAAACTACATCTCGAAGACACACTCGATGCCGAACAAGCAGGTTTCCGCTCTGGATCCTCCTGTGCCGACCACATCAACACACTGCGGATTATCATCGAACAGTGTGTTGAATATCGATCGCCACTGCTGTTCATCGATTTGGAGAAGGCGTTCGATAGTATAACAGGGAGTTTATTTCGCTTGCCTTACGCAGGAGAGGCATTCCCGATAAACTAATTGCTATTATCAAAGCTACATATGAAGGCTCCAAATGTCACGTTCTGCACAGGTAAAGGTTGTATGAGGAATTTGAGATCCAAAGTGGGGTAAGACAAAGCTGTATCCTTTCACCAATATTATTCCTATTGGTGATTAGCGATGTGCTTCATGCAGCTTTGTCGACGGGAAACGGAGGAATTCGATGGACTCTTACATCTCAACTGAAACATCTTGACTACGCAGACGATGTATGCTTACTCTCCCACCGAATTATGGACGTCCACCAAATGACAGCAGATGTGGAGAGGGAGGCAGGCGTCGTCGGGCTGAAAATTAATACGGCAAAAACTAAAATTATCAGCCTTGGAACAAACTCATCGGCTCAAATATGCATTGCTGGACAACCGGTAGAGAGAGTAGAGGATTTCCAGTATCTTGGGAGTATTGTCTCGACCGATGGTGGAACCGAACTGGATATAGGGAACAGGATCGCCAAAGCAAAATCCGCGTTCGGGATGTTGTCCAAAATATGGCGAAGCAATGCAATCAGTTTAAGCACCAAGATGAGACTGTTCCGCTCCAACGTTGAATCCGTGCTGTTATATGGTTGCTGCATGTGGAGAGTGACCACTACTATCACCAGAAAGCTGCAAACTTTCGTTAGTAGGTGTCTGCGCAATATCTTAAGGATTTTCTGGCCCAATCGTATCTCTAACGAACACCTTTACGAGATCCAAGGCGGAAGTGGCAGTGGATTGGTCACACATTCCGTAAGGGTGACAGTTCCATAGCGAACTATGCTATGCAATTGAACCCTCTAACTCAGGATGGTAGAAGACCTGGCGGTCCGAGGAGATCATGGCGCAAAACCGTCGAGAAGGAGGCACGGCAGTTACGGAAAAGTTGGGGAGAACTCAGACACATTGCCAGAAACAGTACACGATGACGCGTAGACGTAGTAGAGGCCCTAGGACCCACAAGGGGATACAGGACATAACGGTGAGCATCCTATGCCCGCGATTCTCATAAAGGATTAGCGGACCATTGAAAATGGATGTACAGAAAAAGTTAAGCTTGGGTTGAATTTTCGCATACGATTAGAAACTTGGTGGAAACTTATTTTCCAACTGCTTCAAATGTGTGCCGCGGCAGGATAAAATAAATTCTGTTTGGGAGGACAGTTAATTTTTGCTATTAAAATTCTGTGGAAAGTTGTTTTTTGAGCCCACTGTAATTATATGCTTCTATAGAAACAATCCAAAAGAATTTGTCAACCAACTTAGACTCTCTCCTTAAGGCAGCACCATAGCATAGCCTGCGGCCTTTAGCATTTGAGCTAAATGATACGTGGTACCGCATGGTACCACACGGTGATCATGGGGTCATCTAAGTAGTAAGCTCATTTTGGAAACCCCAGTAGACATCATGGCATTTCTAAAAAAGAAAAGGTAGACGAACTGGCACCAGTCATAAAAAGTTTCCGCTAAATCCGCCAAATTTAAATATATATATATTTTTTAATATGACTTTTGACCAGCCAATCCGATTTATTTTAAAGAAGAATTTTTCTCATAGCTCGACTAGCATCAGATAAAGGCAGACAAACTGGCACCAGTCACCAAATGTTACCGCTAAATCCGCCGAATTTAAATAAAAATTTCTTATTTGACTTTTGACCAAGTCAAGAAAAACATAAACATAAGGTTAAGGCAGACAAACTGGCACCAGTCACCAAATGTTACTGTTACTTTTGACCAGCAAATTCTGATTTATTTAAAAAAAAAAAATATCTTTTCTCCCAATACCTACTAAAACCTATCAGGGGACTTATTGATGCGAATTTTAATCGTTAAGAGGTTAATAAACCACTTACTATTTAGACAAGAATTTTGCCTAAGGCCAGATTGTAAGACGTAGTAAATGTTTTCAGCTAATTAGAATTGTGATCTATAAAATGTATGGAACCCAGTGACGGCGTAGCTCAATCACGGGGTTCGGTAAGACCTCTATCCTTTTTTTTTTCCTCTTGTACAACCCATGCCCGCGTGGCAACGACATTGCGACCTGAAAGATCTATTGTATCGGAGGGTTGGAGTTAACCTGACAGACGTACTACCTTCCTTATGAAAGTGAGTATGTCTTTAGTAGTGGAGCATTTCAGTTCCACTGAAGTGAGTATCTCCTTGTGGAAAATACGTTTCCTTAACCAGTGTAGTGCCAGGCATTCACAAAGAATGTGTTCGGATGTTTCATCCTCCTCTAGGTATAGCCGACAGTCCTTCTCTTGGAACAGGTTCAACTTGTTAATGGCCAGTTAGAAAGCTCACAAGCTTCCTTATGCTTTCCCTATCTAAGTTAAGGATTTCCTTATATGAGTAAGGCTTGATTAAACGGTTGGATTGTCTTAAACCTGTCCCATTAGTCCAGTGATCTAGACGGGGTTTGTTCTCCCATTCGTTAATCAACGCTGTAGCTGTTGTCCAGTTGACGCTACAATAAGGTTCGGGACCTATAAACGCAGATTCTGAGCCAGCCCTAGCAAGCTCATCTGAAGATTCGTTGCCCACAATCCCCTAGTGTCCAGGGACCCAACCGAGCATTACTCTGTTGTGTTTGGCAAGGTCTTGTAATGCATTGTAGCAGCATTTTACAGTTATGGAGTCCATTACGTTGGACGATAGGACGTTGGAAGTGCTGCCTGGCTATCTGAAAATATACGAATCCTAGCGCGATTGATTCCCTTACGGAGATTGTGTCTGGCGCAGATCTCAATGGCATGGATTTCAGCCTGAAGCACAGTGGGAATCGTACCCATAGGTACCGACATTTTTGTGTTGGGTCCAAAGACCCCGGCTCCAACTCCAGAATCTATTTTCGATCCGTCGGTGAACCAGACGAGACTTCTGGGGTCCAGTGTTGGAACACCGTTGGACCAATATTTCTACCTCGAATAACCTTCCGAAGCAATCTTGCCTGACCATAATATCCGGTATAGTACAAACATGTCTCTTTTAGGGATCGAGTTGAGTATCTTTAGATGCCCCACTAGGTCACCTGGTTTATACTCATAATCTACCTGCAGCTTGATGGCATATCTAGCAGCCATCTTCCTAATGAAGATGAGTAAGGGTGTTAGCCCGACAATAGATTCAAGAGCTGTCGTAGGGCCGAGACAGGCAGTTCTTTGCAACTTCTGCAACTTGTGTGCCGTTGTCGGCTGGAGGGTTTTTGGCCACCAGACGATAGCCGCATTTGTGATAATAGGTCTTACCATCATTATGTACAACCAATGTATCATTTTAGGAGAGAGACCCCAAGTTCTGCCGTATAGGCGTTTACTAGCCCGCAGTGCTCTCGTAGCACGTTCTGTGGTGGACTTGATATGTGAATTCCAGTTAAGTGGTTTTTCAAGAATTACACCAAGATATTTGGCCTCGGTGGAATAAACTATTGTGGTGCCTTTGATTGTAATGGGTCCAAGGTTGACCTGTGTCTTCCTTGTAAACGGCATCAGAATAGTTTTACTAGGATTGATGGAAAGTCCTTCTTTGTTACACCATTCTACAACTTGTAAGAGTGCACTTTGCATGACGTTAGAGATTGTCGTGCCGTATTTACCACTAATACAAACCACCAAGTCATCAGCATAACCGACGGTTGTGTAGCCTGATCTGTGAAGATCTACTAACAGGTTGTCGATGACTATTGACCATAACAGAGGGGAGAGAACTCCTCCTTGAGGACAGCCTTTCGCTGCCGTTACAGACACCGACACTCCCCCGGTGGAGGAGGTAATGAATCGGCTTACTAGCATGGCCCTAATCGATTGGTTGGGCGATTCGTCGATACCTCTGCTACTAATCACCCTTGCGATCGAGTCGTAACCAGTGTTATCGAATGCGCCCTCGATATCAAGAAATGCACACAAGGCTATATCCTTAGAACTGAGTGTACCCTCTATCTTTTTGACGTGATACTGAAGGGCACCTACTGTGGATTTGCCTTTACTGTATGCGTACTGGTTCGAGTGCAGAGGGTTAGACACATCTAGCCTGTCTCTGATGTGAACATCAATTAGTCTCTCCATTGTCTTGAGGACAAATGAAGTTAGACTTATAGGTCTATAGGATTTAGGCAGCTCACTAGGCCTATTGCCTGGTTTGGGAATGAATACCGCATTAACCTGTCTCCAGGTGGGTGGTATGCATCCCCAATTGTAGCTGGCTCTAAATAAAGCTGTCAAACCCGGCAGGATGAGGTCGATTGACTTTTGTAGAAGTACTGGAAAGAGACCATCACCGCCGGGAGCTTTAAAGGGTTTGAAGGTACCCACTGCCCATTCAACTTTATCTGGACTAAATATTTTACCTGATAAACTGTTAACTCTACTTTCCACAAAAACCCTGTGGTCAAATGTGTTCGAGTACACATGAGAAGTGTTTAGAGATGAACCTGGGAAATGTACCTGTAGCAGGGTTCTAAGTGTATCCGTACGGTCCGTCATGTAGGTTCCGTCATTCTTCTTCTATAACCCTACACAGTTGAAATGATCTTTAACAAGCGCTTTATGGATTCGTGCCGCTGTTGGCATAACGGCAATTGTTTCGCAGCATTTCCTCCAAGCAGCTCGTCTAGATCGTCTCAATTCTAGATTGTATTCTGCGAGAGCAAACCTATATTCGTCCCACCTCTTCATTCGCTTTGCAGAGTTGAAGAGTTTTATGTACTTCTGTCTAAGTTTCGCCAGTTGGTCATTCCAACAGGGCACTGTACGTTTGCTAACATTGGTTTTGGGGACGCAGCTATCGTGGTAGGAATTAAGCAGTATATTGTTAAGCTGGTAAGCAGCTTCATCCAGGTCCTCTATGGACTCGATGGATGTGAGGAGCATATCTTTTTTTGAGAACACTAGTTCACAATAGCGATGCCAATCCGTAGATTTGAGATCGTATCTGTTGTGGAGATATGAGAGTTGACCGGGTCAAGATCAAATCCTTATTCATAAGTCTGTTACTAGGTCAGATATCCTTTGGAGCCTCTAACTTCAAACATTGTCTTTCTAGGTTCACTTTATCAAACACTACCTTCTATATGCATATTTCTATCTAATTTTGTATTCTAAGGCATATATCATCACTAACTCTATGAGCGCTAATGCTAATCTCGTAGAATGATAGTAGAAACCCTCAGGCCTTGTCTTTTTGTGTAAGGAATGTATCAACATTAAGCCACAAAGCAAAACAAAACAAAACAAGAAAACTAAACATCTGCATTGTTTACAAACAAACTGCCCAACTAATGAATAGGAATTTGCAGCTCATGCAATTAATTTGCTTGACCCAAACTACCAACAATGTGTAAACCCGAAATCGTAAACTACCACGAGCATGCCTATAATTATTTAACATCTTTTCAAGAAAATAATAAAAAAAAAGTGATATAATTCCCATTCATGACAACGGAAGACATAAAACGAATTGCAAAACAGATCCACTTTCTTCCAATTAATGGTATCTATGGTCATCCCATTATGAGATGTGTTTGCCGCGACGATAATATCTTAATCTCTTCGCTGCCTCCGCCATCCACATAGTTCGCATTCTTTGTCTATTAACCAGCCAGATGAAGCATCAGGTAAATTCTCAACATGCTCGCTTTCCGATACGAAGAACACTGTCGAAACAACGAAGGGGCAGAGCAAAACAAACAGTGTAAGACCCCCACCACCGGACAGGTGGAAAATAGTACAGTTGTCTTCGATGAAGAGATGATCTTTCCAGCGCGATCAAAAGAGAGTCAACCACCAAAAACACCGCCGTAGGCCAAAGAAGAAGAAGAAAGGTACCACAAAGAGATACTTTGTTTTTTCTAGTGTTATGGCTTAAAATTGAAAGATGCATAAATGGTTGGTGGTATCTACGCCGGAGCTATGCAAAAAGCATTTCTTTTTTCATCAGCAAACGATCGGTAGACGCCAACAGGTGCACACGCGTGCTCTTAAGAAGACTTTCCTTTCGACAGCCAAGTATCTGTAACTATCTGAACTAACGCAGTGATCAGTAGCGTGTAGTATTTTGTGTTTTTGTGGAACGCGTGTATAGAAAGTGAAACTAGTGTGTAATTTGCACTCAAACTGAACTTCGATTAACGCAGAGACCGGTAGATACAACAGAAGACATCGTCAAAATGGTAAGAATTTTGCATTATAAACAATTTTCTGTAAATAGAAACCTAAGTGGGGTTCAATGAATTCTTAGATGCGAAATGGGATGTTGAACTCTATCGTGAGTTTGTTGTCATTGGTATCTAGGCGGTGTTTACTATTTTTTCATATTTTTTCTGAGCACATTTGATTATTAAGAATAAGAATTTTTCACTCTGCACGGTGTTCAGCGATACAATGGAATTGAGTACGGATGTGCTGATAAATAGTTTTATTATACAAATTTTTATTGGTATTTAAGTAGTTCAAATTTCATTGCATTTACGTGATACTGGCAGTGGTGGGAAGGTGCATGCATGATAGAGATATCCAAATGAATGATATGGGAAAGTAGAATGAAGAAATGCACTACATTTACAGAGAATTATTCCATTTAAGTTGTTTTTTTTTAAGATAGAGGTTAAAATACATTTTATAGGGCAATATTGGAAATTAATATGTTATGTATGCGTGTGGATCTCTGCTTTAGAATTACATTGCTTTGAGGGCATTTAAAGTTTCTAATACCACTAAGTGGTCATCCAGCTTTTTCCGGTATCCTTTCTCATCAGAACGAGGTTTGAAAATCACAATTTTGTATTTGATTTCAAGAAATTAGATTTTAATTTACCAACCGAACTAATTTCTACCAAGTTACTTACTTAACTAGGTGGTGCTATAGTTCGAGGTGAACCTGGGCCTCCACCAATAAGCCTCTCCATTTTGCGCGTTCTTTAGGTAACTGCCAACAGCGAGGAGGCCCTACAGCGAGGAAGCCCTCTACTGCGACGTCCCTCTGGGTTGGGTCCAAGTCTCTGTGGACCGAAGTGTTGGTATCCATTTGCTCTACATGTCATAGCCATTTCAAACTTCCAATATGTAGTTTTTTTCACTAGGTCAATGTCGCTGTATAGCTCGTATAGTTTGTCATTGAAACTCGTCAACGCAAATGAAATCGAATATCTAACGAAGATTTTTTCTCTCGAAGCGACTTATGATACCTTCATCCGCTTTCAACAAAGTCCATGCTTCAGCGTCGCAAAGCAGGGCTAGGATGACCAGAGTCTTATATAGAGTCTCCTTAGTTGATCGAGATAGGGATTAACTGTTGAATTGCCTTATTAGCCCTGCGATTGGCAAGTTATTCTTCGCTTAATTCATGTGCTATTGTCGTTTTAAGAATTAATAGCAGAGTGAAGGTAGACAAAGTCCCTTACTGCTTCGAAGTTATGACTTCCCACTGTGACATTCTATCCAATTCGTCGGTGTTGATTGTCTCTTCTTGTAAACAGCATATACTTAGTTTTGCCCTCGTTTATAGCTAAACACATTTTGGCTGCTTCCGCCTCAATGCTTGCAAACGCACCGGTGACACCGCACTGAGTTCTTCCAATTATGTCAATATCATCGGCGTATGCAAGCAATTGTACGGACTTTTATAGATTCTGCTTCCGGTGCTGGCTTGTGAGTTTCTCACAATCCATTCAAGTGCAATATTAAAGAAGTCACATGACAGCGCGTCACCTTGTCCAACATTTTTTTGACATCAAAGTTCTCGGTGAGATCATGACCGACCTTGATGGAGAACCGAGTGTTCTCACTCGTTATCCTGCATAGACGAACAAGTTTGGCAGGAATGTCAAAACTAGACATGGTTCTATATATCTCATCTCTGTGGATGCTGTCATAGGTGGTCTTGCAATCGATAAAGAGATGATGAGTATCGATTTGGAATTCTTGGATTTTCTCCAGGATCTGTCGAAGTGTGTAGATTTGATTAATGATGGATTTTCTGGCCTGAAACCGCGCTGATAGGGGCCAATCAGGCTGTTGATAAAAGGTTTCAGACAGAAAAGATCTTATATGTGATGTTGAGGAGACTGATGTTGATCGGGCAAACGATGTTGAGATTCCATTTATCAGGCACATACTCGTCTGACCAAATCTTAGAGATGAGTTGGTGTATGCTCTCTACCAATTCATCACCAGCTGTCTTGAAAAGTTCGGTCGGTAGGCCATCAAGTCCAGCAGGCTTGTTAGATTTCAGCTTAGATATTGCTACCGTTACTTCGCTTTGGTCAGGTGGATGGAAATTTTGACTATTACCAATGGTTTGCGGCACTTGATGCTGATGGCATAGGGGTGATTGAGAGATTTCGGGATACGCTACTCTGGTGGTCTCTTGCGGTTGTAGCTTTTCGATGTTAAATTTTCTCACGATGATTCGTCTTTGTTGCTCAGTTTAGGATATCCGCACTTGTACCTTGGCTACAACAAGGTAATAATCCGAGTCCATATTGGTCGCTCGGAAGGTTCGAACATCCATAATACTGGAGGCATGTGTTTCGTCGATTGCAATATGATCAATTTGGTTGATCATTACATGATCATTGGACCGCCATGTCTGCTTATGAATACTGAGATGAGGAAACCATGTGCTTGCTATAGTTACGTTTCACATAGCCTTAGTCTATTGTCAGACGTGGTGTCATGTATGCTATGTTTACAGACTGTCCTACCAAAGACGTTCTCCTTTCATATCCTGGCGTTAAAATCGCCCATTTTAACGTCGTATTTAGGAGAACATAGCTCACAAGTTTTTTCGAGGAGCTCGGAGAATCCATCTTTGG
Organism: Brachypalpus laphriformis; assembly: GCA_945910035.1. Classification (NCBI taxonomy): domain Eukaryota; kingdom Metazoa; phylum Arthropoda; class Insecta; order Diptera; family Syrphidae; genus Brachypalpus; species Brachypalpus laphriformis. Next base: position 290,401,709 of record OX246753.1, on the reverse strand, counting down.
CGGTAGGGTCCTTTCGTTCACACACATATCAGGCTTATGTTGGGGAATTTAGCCTTGATCCGGATTTTCATAATATGTTCGCTCACGTGTCGGAAGCTTAATACTTCTTGGCTAAGTCAGCCGCGTATAACAAATCCGCATCCATGTAAGCGCAGCTTGTTATCTGTATGGCAATCACCGTAGTAGATGTTACAGTTTTTCATCTTCTTTTTGCCCGGTGCATCCCATCGCACTTCCTGGATGGCAGCTATATCTGCTTCATGGCAGCCTTTGCCTAATTGCTTTCCAAGTGTGAGAGTTCAAATACATGAGATCTATGATCTAAGGCGAAGTAACCTGTGGGCGCCGTGGCGTAAGTGGTTAGTGTGTCGGATCACTACGCACGAGGTTCCAAGTTCGAATCCCAGAAAACACCAAAAAGTTTTTTCACGGTCCCACCTCTCGCGAGCGTCTGACAAACATCCAGGAGTATTGTTGTCACGAAAAAGCTTCTCAAATCGCCGTTCGGATACGGCACTAAACTGTAGGTCCCTTCAATTCGTGTGAAAAATATAACGCACACAACATGAGTGGTTGCGAGAAGCTAGGCCTTGGCACTTAAAGAGCTGTTACGCCAAATATATATATATATGTGAATGAAGACAGCATAAGGTTCATGAAATGGCAGGAAAACTCCACTATCTTTTGTGAAGAATGCTCTTAAGCAGAAAGGAAGGCTTTACAGCCCAGTTGTGTGTCCAGCACTCGCATACGGTTCACAATATTGAACACTGTACAAAAAGTATGACTAAATCAACGGCAGCAGCAATGAAGATGCTTCGCATGACAGCAAACGTAACAAAGCTTGGTCGAATAAGAAGTTCGAAAATCCGCGAAAGCCTTCCTATGAAAGAAATCATCACAAATAGACCACGATCAGCTCAACTGATATTGTCATGTTCAAAGAAGAGATCATATGAACCCATTCAAAAAGGCGATAACAATTAACGTTCCACTGATATCGCGATAGAGAAGCAGACCTAAAATCACCTAGATCACAAAACTGCAAGGACACCAGCATTTGGTTTCTACTTACTTACTTAGGTGGCGCTACAGTTCGGGGTGAACCTGGGCCTCAACCAACAAGCGTCTCCATTTAACTCGGTCTTTAGCTAATTGCCTCCAGTTGCGCACTCCAAGTTGGTCGAGGTCCCCTTGAACTTGTGGGCGCCACCTACGGCGATGATTCCCTCTACTGCGTTGTCCCTTGGGGTTAGATTCGAAGACTCTGCGGGCCGGAGCGTTGGTGTCCATTCGCTCTACATGTCCTAGCCATCTCAGACGTCCAATACGCAGTTTTTTGACGAGGTCGATGTCACTGTACAGCTCGTATAGTTCGTGATTGAATCTTCTCCTCCAAAACCCGTCAACGCAAACGGGACCGAAAATCTTACGAAGAATTTTTCTCTCGAAGCGACCAAGGATATCTTCATCCTCTTTTAATAAAGTCCACGTTTCAGCGCCGTAAAGCAGGACTGGGATGATCATGGTCTTATACAGAGTCTCCTTAAATGTTCGAGATAGCGCTTTACTGTTGAATTGCCTTATAATCCCAAAAAAACAGCGATTGGCAAGAGTTATTTTTCGATTGATTTCTGCACTGATCTTGTTTGTAGAATTTATAGCAGAGCCAAGGTAGACAGAGTCCCTTATTACCTCGAAGTTATAGCTGCCCACTGTGACGTTTTGTCCAATTCGTCAGTGTTGACTTCCCTTCTTATTGACAGCATATACTTGGTTTTGCCGTAGTTTATCGCTATGCATTTGGTTTACCTCAGTAACAAAGTTATCGAAAATTGTGAGACCCACCGATATTTTCTGAGGTCAAACAGGAGGATCAGTAGAAATGCAGTAAAGTGTGAGGGTTATGATCCCTTGATTTCAGATCATTACCTTTCCGAAATAGGAAGAAGAAGAAGAAGAAGAAGAAACAAAATGTATTGCCAAGGAAAATTAAGAGATTATCCACACAATTTATTTTTGCACTGTGTAAACTAAACTTAGAAAAAAATCACTTACAATATTCATAAATCTTGCAGTCTCGTGTTCGAAGTCCTTGACTTATGCACATAATTTGATAATCAATTTTTATACAGCAGTACTCTGATTACAAAAATGTGCTTCATGATGCTTTCATAAACTAACCAACGTCAATCAAATTACATTCTAATTACACAGATTAGGTGAAAAACTATTCACTATTGTATGCAAAAATGTATATAAATCGCGCGATAAGACTAAGGGCAATGGGGATCACTTCGACATTAGCCGTGAGTCGGTACGAGATAACCCAATCCAAATCATACTCATTAAATTACTAATCAATTAGTTTTACTATTCAACTGATAATAGGATCTGCATCTTCATATTACACATAGATGCAAACATAGATTGCAATTACCAGCGAACACCATGAAACTTTATCCAGATTAGATCTCACCAACTCACAGTATCTGAGAGATTGTCCTTAAAAATAAAATAATAACCAATAAATAGCTATAGATCAATCAACCTAACATTGTCAATTAAAATTTTGCATAATGCGTAATTTGCAATAAATTTATTAAAAAAAAAAATACCAAATGAGTGATAGGATATTGCTTTGGATTTGCTCTGCCGTTTGTGAACGAATGTGTCTATTTCTAGAGAGATAACAAATTCAGATTTCGATTCCAAAAAAAAAAAAAAAAATCAACAAAAAGGAATCCATTTGACTTGTGTATGAGCGAGAAAGCATCCCCGATTGAAGATCTGAACAAAAAACGTCGGCTCTATTCATTGATCGTTTAATCATTGGATTGAGAACGCGGATACTACAGAAGTCGCTGGTTGTGATTACAAAAGTGCATCTCGTACCGAGAGAAGTGAACTAGAAAGAGAAAAAAAGTATTTTTGAAAAGTATTAGGAAACATACTTCCGAAGGATATAAATATTTTATAAGCAATCTGCAACTGAAAGGATATATATATATATTCTTCGAGAAATTTATTACAATTAACAAAAGGTAATTGTCTACCTTTAATTAAATAAATTCTGTGATCATTTCGTTTCGAAAGTCAAGTTTAAATGAAGTCCTAGATTAAGTTATGCATTTAAAAATGATTGTTGGTTATAAATAACAGGTGTAATTGGAATGTTTTTTTTTAATCAATATAAGGAAATATGTAAAAGTGCCAATTATAACCAAATCTTCAAAGCATTTACTTAAGTTTCTAAAAACTATGTCAAACTTTGGGAGCGTATTCCTATTTTCTTTATTTTTTAAGACATTCATGGGAAAGAGTTGACAGAGAGCGATCGACTGGTGTAGTGGTTTAAAAGCTAGGTGATATTAAGCTTCAGGAAAACTCTAGGAGTGTCATCCAGATAGCTTGGCAGAATTGTCATTATTTTAGTGCAGAGCAGATGAACCGCTCTGCCACTGCAGCTATTGCGCCGACCCATTGGATTCAAGAGCATATTGTTCACTCCAGAGGCTGTCAGGAAGTTTATTATCTTCCTTATGTGTATTGCAGTAAGGCCACTTGGTGAGACGAATTCGCTGCCAAGAGTCCGTTTCACATTACGATAGGTTAGGTTAGGTAAGTGGGTTGGCATAGGAGGTAGAAATCCTCAACACCACACTCAGGTCAATATATACCCCTTGTGATACACACGGGGGAAAAGAAGGATAGAACGAATCCCTTCCTTGTGAAAAATATACGTATACGTACATAGCCTAATGGAAAGCATTTAATACTTACTGTGCCCGAGATATAAATCATCTAGAGGGTTTAATGAAGTTTACTTACTTACATAGATCTTTTAACCCCTCGGGGGGCATAGGGCGTCAACCACGCCTGCGCACCATCTTGTTCGAAGTTCTGTAACGCATTTGAACTGCCTCCAACTCATTCCTAAAGAGCTCGATTCCTCCTCAACTGTTCTGCGCCACGTTTGCCTAGGGCGTCCCGCTGTTCTGCCTGCCTGGGTGAGCGGATTCCACTGCATGGCATATTTCGCAATGGAGTTGTGTTCTCGCCGTAGGGTGTGTCCAATCCATTGCCACTTTTTTCTTCGTATAGTAATGCTTATAGGTTCTTGGGCCGTTCGCACATAAAGCTGTTCGTTGGAGATGCGGTTCGGCCAAAAAATCCTCAAGAAAATCCTTAAGCATTTTTTTACGAAGACTTGCAGCTTGCGTGTGTTAATGGTGTCCACCTTCCAAGTACTGCCTCCATAAAGCAGCACTGATTCTACGTCGGAGCGGAACAGTCGCAGCTTGGTTCTTAAGCTGATAACATTACTTTTCCAGATTTAAGATAGCATTCCGAACGCAGCTTTAGCCTTCCCGATTCTCCCGATTCTACTGCACACATCCAGTTCGGTGCCACCGCGATTAGCCGAGACCACGCTTCCTAAATAAAGAAAGTTATCAACTTTCTCGACTTCCTGCCCGGCAATGTTATATTGAGTGCGCTTGTTAGAAGAAGTGCTCAGGGCTTTTGTTTTGGCTGTGTTTATTTTTAGCCCCACTTTGTTTGCCTCAGCTACTAGATTTTGGGTCAACAAATGAAGATCCATTATCCGATGTGAAAGTAGACAAACATCGTCAGCGTAATCTAGGTGTTTAAGGTAAGATGTCATAGTCCAACGAATTCCATAGTTGCCTTCCGACAATGCTGCACGGAGTACATCCCTGATAACCACCAAGAACAATAGCGGGGACAGTATGCACCCTTGACGTACTCCACTTTGGACTTCAAAATCCTCCGACACCTTACCATTTTGCATGACGTGACACTTATCGCCCCCGTATGTAGCCTTAATTATAGCTATAAGTTTTTCTGGGATGCCTCTCCTGCGCAAGACCAACCAGATAGCATCTCGATTCAAGCTGTCGAAAGCCTTTTCGAAGTCGATAAACATTAAATGTAGCGGAAACCTATACTCAACGCATTGTTCGATTATGATCCGTAAGGCGTTCATGTGGTCGATGCAGGAGGATCCAGCGCGAAAGCCTGACTGTTGGACATCGAGAGTGGAATCTAAATGTTCTTTAATCCGTTCTAGAATTATTCTAGCTATTACTTTGGCTATAGCTGGAAGAACACATATACCTCTCCAGTTACCGCACTCCATCAAGTTTCCCTTCTTTGGAAGCTTAATGATCATCCCCCTTTTCCACTCCTGTGGAAGTTGTTCACTATCCCAAGCTCTCCGTATTAGCGGATGCAGCAAATCTGCCGATATATTTGGCGCCGCTTGAAATAGTTTGGCAGGAATGCCATCAATACCCACCGCTTTGTTCTTCTTGAGGGACTTGGGGATTGCTGTTATTATTTCAGTTTTACTGGGAGGTGCGGTGCGAATTCGGGAATTTGTTGCTTCGAGCTGTTCATTCGAATTGAAGATCATACCGCCATCGTCTAAGTGGTTTAGCACTGTAGGAAAATGTTCTCTCCATCTAGTGAGCTGATCCTCATCCGAAATCAGAAGGTTACCGTCTAGACTCTTCACTGGGTGTTGCTTGGAGTTCCAACAACCAATGAGCTTAGGGATGTAAACAGTCCTACTGTCGCATCTACTCGCTGCTTCCTCAGCCCTTGTGGCCAGTGAGTTGACATATTGACGTTTGTCACGTCTCACATTACGCTGCACTTCTTTCTTCTTCGCACGATATTGGGCTTCAAGCTCGGTTCTCTCTACTGCTGAGACTGCTGCAATTCGAGCCTTGATTGCTGTACGCTCATCTATCCGTCTGTAGAAAGCCATGTGCGTGGTGTTTCTGCTTTTTACCGACATACGTGCGTGCCCCAGTCGCAAAAGCATTTTTCACAGCACTCCTGTAGTCATCCATGTTCTCTTGCAATATGCTGCTGATTGCTTCTGCTTCTAAGGCAAGATGGTCCCTGAACTGTTGGCGCAGGTGGGGAACCTTGAGCCTGTCGATATTAAACCTGGTGATGTTAAGTAGGCTTGAGCGGTTGCTGTTGACGGATGCAGTACGAAGGCGTAAATGAGCTACCATAAGATGGTGATCTCGTTCTAGTCCGACGTCAGCTCCACGTCGGTCTCGGTTGTCCAGGAGACAATTTGTAAAGCGATGGCTGACCGCAATGTGGTCGATCTGGTTGGATGTTCGTCGCCTATCAGTAGAGACCCAACTGATCTTGTGGCATGTGTTATGCTTAAAGAGCGTACCTCCGATGACTAGGTGGTTGGTATTGCAGAAGTCTACAAACCGCTCACCGTTATCATTACAGGCTCCCACGCCGTGAACTCCCATCACGTGCTTAAGCATGGTGTTGTCGCTACCCACCTTGGCATTGAGATCTCCCATCACCATTACGATGTCTCCATTAGGCGTTTGGTTGTAGGCGGCGCCTAAGTGGCTATAAAAATCATCCTTTTCATCCTCAGTCGCGTCTAGAGTCGGAGCATAACACTCTATGATGGTAATTTTCCTAACCCTACTCTGGAACCTAGCTGTCAATATCCGGTCACTATGGGGTTTCCAGGATATGAGGCTACTACGTGTTGCTGGAGTTAGCATGAGTCATACGCCGGAACTCCGTGCACTTCCAACTGGTTTACCAGAGTAGAGCATGACAGTGCTTTTTGTTGGGGAGATGAATTCCCCAGCATCGAACCATCTTATCTCGCTCAGCCCTAAGATGTCGATTTTATACCGTGCGAATTCGCGCTCCAATTGGAGGAACCTGGCGTTATAAGGTCCTTCCTTGAGTGAGTCCAGGGGGGTCTTAACGTTCCAGAATCCGATCGTTGTCCGTGTTCGATAGCCAAAAGTCGTCAACAAATTATCCGTCCTTATCCGAGGCGATAGTTTCAGTTTTACGGTTGCGGCTCGCTGGGCCACAGACCAACCGACGTTTATCCTGTTTTTTGGCGCAGGAAGCTCGCCATTCGTCCTCTCCCGTTAGCAATTTCCGAAGAAATTCCCAGATGGCACCACGAGGAGGTGGGAGTAGGGCTTACTAACAGAGCTGCTAGGTTTTCGGCTGCAGTGGCTCCTTTTCGTTACTTAGCGGACCAGCACCTATCGGGAGATTAATGAAGTTTGCGATGTCGTTTATCGGTCTGTTCGACAAGTCTTCTGAATCCTTAAAGAAGTATTGTCCAGTGAACTTGTTTTTTAGATGGTAGAGGCCTGGGCAGTGACAAAGAAAGTGGGTAGTGTCCTCGTCACCACATCTCCTACAAAAGTCTTCGTTCGTCACATGTAACTTTTTCATGTGGTATCGCATAGTGTTATACCCCGTAATTAATTAAGCTTTTAATATACATATAAACAATCATTGAAGCCAATATGGACATAATGGTATTCAACTATGTGGCTGTACTAAAAAGAGCAACGCAGACATCATCCGAAGATTTCAAAACAAATTGCTTAAGAATATTGTTAATGCACCCTATTACATAAGGAATAATGACCTCAGGGATTTAGGAGTGGAATGTGTCACAGATGAAACTAGGAAAAATGCACGAAGGCATGAATCAAGGCTTCAGTAAAACACTAACACAACTTTTAGATAGCGCAAACATAGTGCGAAGGCTCAAAAGGACAGAGCCATATGAATTGACCTAGGTGTATCAGAACATACACATTTAGAAATATACATATAGTAGGTATAGTATGTGTCTGGATATCTACATAACATTCGAAAATGTGTATATATGAGTGTAATGGAACGACAACAACAAGCGTCGGGGCGCGTGGATTAAGTCCCACTTATGTTCTATGCACTTACTTATATACATAAGAAGACACTATCATCTGTCGAGAGAAGCCAATGGGCAGAACCCTCGAATCGGAAATAACGACAATAGAGATAAGAGAAAAATTGTTATTTAGTCCAGGTGACTAAATCGCAATATTATCGAAGAGCACAGAACGTGGACTGTGCTCCATCCGAGCCTAACCAACGGTATTAACCGGGGTAGGTAAACGCCTAATATCAGTAGAGCTTTACCTTACAAGCTGTGTTACAAGAACCTTGAGCTCTTCTCTACAACACTTCACAAGTTTCGATTTTATTTCTGTAGCAGATATTGCTACGAACCCCACAGGCGGATCAGTAGAAATGCGGTGAAGTGGGAGGGTTATGATCCTTTGTTTTCGGATCATAACCTCGCTGATAAAAGGAAGAAGCAGATATTGCTTTTATCGCTGCCTGGCTATCGATGAAAAATGTGATGTCCTCCCGTGGTATTGCTCTCACCGCAGTCTTACAGGCTGCTATTATCACTGCTAGGACCCCTGCCTAGAAAACGCCGCTTTAGTTCGGAAGCCGAACTGACAAGGAGATACCAAGCGGTTCAGAGACGATACATGCGCCCGCATCTATTTTCATTTTGGATCCATCAGTGTATACAGCTATGGATCACTCCTTAGATGTTCTATCGATTTTCCATTCTTCTCTGCTTGGATAGGCGCTTAGAAATAGTCTTGTGAAGTCTAGGTATAGCGTAGTGTAGTCTGCCTAGATATCTCTGTAGGATCGTAGTATGATCAAGTTTGAGTGAACGCCGTGGAGTAAGTGGTTAGTGGGTCGGACCATTGCGTGTGAGGTTCCAAGTTCAAATCTCAGAAAGCATGAAAAAGTTTTTTCACGGTCCGACTTTCCGCGAACGTCTGACAAACATTCGAAAGTATTGTTGTATCGAGAAAGCTTCTCAAAACAAATTGCCTTTCGGATACGGCACTAAACTGTAGGTCCCTTCAATTCGTGTGAAAAATATAACGCACACAACATGAGTGGTTGCGAGAAGCTAGGCCCTGGCACTTAAGGAGCTGTTGCGTCAAACATTTATTTTACTTGTCTAGCTAATTCATCAGCCGCACGATTTCCCGGAATATCCATGACCCAGTAAAGAACGTTAAACTGTTTGGGTATCTCGTAAAGAAATGAGCCGATCTTGCAAGAGATCTGATTGCTGTTTGACTATCAGAGGGAGAGTGATTTTTGATAGATCAAGTGCAGTTTCAAATTATTTACCCTTTTGATAGGCGTGCTGTGACATGGAAGGTGAATGATGCCCATTTTAGCTTGTTCCCACAGATTAGATTTGAAGAAATCCGCGGACAAGTGGCACTTTCATATACAGAATGCTGGTCGCAATTGGCGTAGAGCCGAAAAACTGGGTGTCCATTAATAAGATTAGTGATTCTTTATCTGAATCTGCCCAAGTAATGCTTGGATTCATAAGGACACGTGGCGTTAAATGGGTTTTTGAGAGGACTTTGCGCAGTCTTGATGATTCAGTGTTGCTATCTGCGCCAAGAGCTACGTTAAGCTTGCCGTACCTAATTTTGGTAGAGTTTGATGCTTGCCTTGGATATTTTCTAGTCTGTTTTTAGCCTTGTGGCTTTGGCTACATTGATTTATTATCTGCTTTTTCAGCGAAGAGCGGTAACGTCTGCATTTTAAGGTGGGCGCTTACTATTGGTTTTCCTTACAATAGGACAAAATTTGGTTAACTATTTGTTTTGAGATATGAGGTCATTGTTCAGCTCGTCTAGCTCCATCTGGGTGCTTGGCAGCTTATTGCTTATTTACTTACTTATGTGGCGCTACAGTTCGTGATGAACCTGTGCCACCACCAACAAGCCTCTCCATTTTGCTTTGCCTTTACCTAATTGCCTCCAGTTGGTCGAGGTCCTCTTGAACTTATGACCGCCACCTACGGCGAGGATTTCCTCTACTGCGTTGTCCCTCCAGATTAGATTCGAAGACTCTGTGGACCGGAGCATTGGTGTACATCCACTCTACAAATCCTCAAATGTCCAATTCACAGTTTTTTGACTAGGTGGATGTCGCTGTACGGCTCGTATAGTTCGTGATTGAATTTTCTCCTCTAAAACCCGTCAACGCAAATGCGACCGAATATCTTACGAAGAATTTTTCTCTCGCAGCGACCAATGATATTTTCATCCGCTTTCAATAAAGTCCATGCTTCAGCGACGTAAAGCAAGACTGGGATGATCAGAGTCTTATACAGAGTCTCCTTAGTTGTTCGAGATAGGGTTTTACTGTTGAATTGCCTTATAAGCCCAAAAAAAAAAAACAGCGATTGGCAAGAATTATTCTTCGCTTGATTTCTGCGCTGATGTCGTTCTCAGAGTTTATAGCAGAGCCCAGGAAGGCAAAGTTACTTACTAGCTCGAAGTTATAGCTGCCCACTGTGACGTTTTGTCCAATTCGTGGGTGTTGATTGTCTCGTCTTGTTGACATCATATACCTAGTTTCGCAGTCATTTATCGCTAAACCCATTTTGGCCGATCCTACTTCAATGATTGCAAACGCACCGGCCGGTGACAGCCCGCAAAGTTCTTCCAATAATATCAATAGCGTCGGTATATGCAAGTAATTGTACGGACTTTTGATAGATTGTACCTCTGGTGTTGGCTTGTGAGTTTCTCACAATTCGTTCAAGTACAAAATTAAAAAAGTCGCATGACACCGCGTTACCTTGTCTAAAACCTTTTTAATCATTGAAGATTTCGGTGAGATCATTACCGACCTTCATAGAGCAGGGACTATTTTTCATCGTCATCTTGCACAGACGAATAAGCCAAAACTAGACATGGCATATCTCTTCTCTATAAATGGTGTCTTAGGTGGCTTTGAAATCGACAAATAATGATAAGTATCGATTTGAACTTCTTGGGTCTTCTTCGGGATCTGTCGAAGTCTGAAGATTTCATCGATGGTGGACTTTCCTGTCCTAAAACCGCACTGATAGGGTCCAATCAGGCTGTTGATAAAAGGTTTCAGGCGTTCAAACAATATCGCAGAAAAGATCTTGAATGCGATGTTGAGGAGACTGACGTCTCTAGAATTGGTGCAGTTGAGGGGTTCTCCTTTCTTGTGGATCGCGCAAGCGATACTGAGATTCCAGTCATCAGACACACACTCGTCTGACCAAATCATAGAGATGAGCTGGTGCTCAAGACTTCGAATGCATTGCTTGTAGATAGAATGGGAAGCTTTTACTGAAAACGTTTCCGCCCTCAAATGCATAGGGTTTCAAAAAAAGTATTTCCCGGTATAGAAAGATCTAAAACACAATTGCCTTAATATCTGCAGAGAATTAAAGTAAATTTTTTGCTCTTAATACATCAAAGATAGTCCTAAGATTCATTATCATATTATTTTAATTTTAAACAAAGATAAAGCTATAGTAAGTTAAAAGAAACTGGTAAAATCCGTTTGCAATGGATTATTGACCTCTCGAACTCTTGATTAAACATTTAGTATATACCTATATGCACGTCCATATAAGATCAGTTTCATGTTAGTGTTATCAACTAATAATGTTTATAATAAGGAGAATATACGAGAATCAGTATTGCATCACCTTAGCTATAAATTTCCTTCGTTTCAAAAACCCCCAATTAATTTTCAGTCTAAAAAGACATAAAATAAATTTAAATGTCGGTTGAAAAGTGATTTAATTGGGAAATGGAAATTCCGCCTTGCCTCCGCTGTGGTATGGTGAAGCTGCTTAAAGCCTCCTAGAAAAACCTCTACCTTTCTTTCTAATTTTCCTATACAAAAACTTGAAAGTCAAACTTTTTGCCGAAAACCTCCATACACTTAATGAATTGTCAGGTCCTATCACAAGAGAAATTAATGCGCCTTCAACAGCAATGTTAGACATGTGAATGGAGAACTTTTCAACTCGTCTTCGTGAGTGCCTGGACAAAAATGGACTTCATCTTGACGACGTCATTTTCCGTTCGTGACTTGAATTTTTAACTTTTTTGCATGTTATATACTAAATACATGTAAAAAATACAAATTGACATTTTGTAGTAGTATTGAATTTATTTTCACTGAATTATGTTAATGTACATCGGCTTACAAATTCTTTTAATGCAATGGCAAAAACCGTCAGCCAGAATGACAGTTATAATTCGAATAATAAATCGGTTAATAGAAAAAAAATAATAACAATAATAACATAAAAATAAAGTTGAATGTGTAGAGCTATATTTCTAAATATTGTTTTCTGTACTCCAATGCAGCCGAGACGTAGTAGAACAGTACTTTCCAGTTACTACCATTCAAGATTTGAATTACCTCCTCCCACGATAGCACGGACTGATTCCAATTCACATCTTCCCAGAAAGTGGTATAAATCTTCTCTCTCCTTTAAATTACACAGTGAGCAAAAGATTGGCAAATCGTTCCGGTGAGGTCTGAAATTCAGTGGTAACAACTCTCCTCTCACTTTAAAAGCTACGCTCATCTGCTGTACCGTATTTTTTTCGTAGAAATAGTTTCTCACCTTCAGGCTATGATTCAGAACTCTATATATACTGCGACTCCCGGATTGAGTAGCCCTTTCCATGAAAGCTGCATGCTTCCTTTCATCAAGGGTCCTTAATATAACATTCATAGCTGCACTCCAGCTACTTTTGTCTTCCCATCTTAATGACATATCCACACTGCAATATTCACTAAGTTCTTCCCACTTACGGAACAGTAAAGCTTTTTTGTTGAGAAGATAGCAAAGCATTATTTTTGGAAGTCGATGGACTGGCATATCTACTACTTTTAGTATATATTTGAAGTGCAATCCCAAGGCATATAGGCTCAACATAGGCAGTCCTGTCTCAACATATAGCATATAATTTGGGGTAATTAGCGGGAGTTTGAAGATGTGCTTTAAAAAATATCTTTGCACCGCCTCGACTTCATCATAGTCCTCATAACCCCATACTTGGCTTGCGTAACACATAATAGATTTAGCTGTGGCTTCAAAGAGTCTATACTTTGCTTTCGTTGATACATCGTTTCTTCCGAAAACCCTTTTCCAGGTGCTGCTTATGACTCTTTTCGACTCTTTCAGCTTCTCCTTTAGGTGACTTGAATACGACAGTCTTGGTGTAAGTGTTACCCCAAGATAGCGATATTGCTTAACTACTTCTAGTTGTTCATGAGCAAACGACAATTTCTCCTCTCTGGCGTATCTTCCTAAATTATTTCGAAATATCAAGACTTTCGATTTAGCGGTGTTTACACTGAGGTTCCATAGCTTACAGTACTCCCCCAGCTTGTTGCTCATAAGCTGCAGCATATTTGGCTTTTTTTTTTCAAAAATAACCATGTAAAATAATTTCATGAAAAACGGACATAAAACTAAAAAAAAAAATTAAATTAATTTTTGAATTGGTACCTTTATCAATGCTGTAAGTTATAAAAAAAATAACAGCAAATGGTTTAATTTAAGTACATCTTAATTTAATTTTAGTGATTTTATTCCTTAAGCCTTAATCTTTGAAGTAAGAATGGGAAGTAACGCGAGTTAATGGATTTGTGTAACGCGATCCATCCAATTTTTAAATTGTCTTTCAAATGTTTCCTTTAATACTAATTTTCTCATTAACGATGAAAAGACGGTTATCTTCTTGATTTTAATTCTACATAATCTTCTTCTTCCTATTTCGGCGAGGTTATGATACAAAAACAAGAGATCATAACGCTCCCACGTCACTGCATTTCTACTGATCCGTCTGTGCGGTTCGCCTATTTGACTTCAGAAAATATCGACAGGCCTCCCGATTTTGGATCAATGAGTTACTGAGGTCAATCAAATACTGGTGTCGTTGTATTTTTGTGATCCAGGCGCTTATAGGCCTGCCTCTTCTGCCTAGTGATGTCTTTGGAACGTTCATTGATATTACCTTTTTAACAGGGTTCAAATAATCTCTTCTTTCAACGTGGCAATACCAGCTGAGCCGTTCGCCCTCTATTTTTCATGGGATGGTTTCCACGGATCTTCGAACTTCTTATTTGATCAAGCTTTGTCACTCCCGCTGTCATGAGAAGCATCTTCATCTCTTACTTACTTACTTAGGTGGCGCTACAGTTCGGGGTGAACCTGGGCCTCAACCAACAAGCCTCTCCATTTAGCTCGGTCTTTAGCTAATTGCCTCCAGTTGCGCACTCCAAGTTGGTCGAGGTCCCCTTGAACTTGTGCGCGCCACCTACGGCGATAATTCCCTCTACTGCGTCGTCCCTCGGGGTTAGATTCGAAGACTCTGCGGGCCGGAGCGTTGGTGTCCATTCGCTCTACATGTCCTAGCCATCTCAGACGTCCAATACGCAGTTTTTTGACTAGGTCGATGTCGCTGTACAGCTCGTATAGTTCGTGATTGAATCTTCTCCTCCAAAACCCGTCAACGCAAACGGGACCGAAAATCTTACGAAGAATTTTTCTCTCGAAGCGACCAAGGATATCTTCATCCTCTTTTAATAAAGTCCATGTTTCAGCGCCGTAAAGCAGGACTGGGATGATCAAGGTCTTATATAGAGTCTCCTTAGTTGTTCGAGATAGGGCTTTACTGTTGAATTGCCTTATAAGCCCAAAAAAACAGCGATTGGCAAGAGTTATTCTTCGATTGATTTCTGCGCTGATTTTGTTTGCTGAATTTATAGCAGAGCCAAGGTAGACAAAGTCCCTTACTACCTCGAAGTTATAGCTGCCCACGGTGACGTTTTGTCCAATTCGTCGATGTTGGTTTTCCCTTCTAGTTGACAGCATATACTTGGTTTTGCCCTCGTTTATCGCCAAACCCATTTTGGCCGCTTCTGCCTCAATGCTTGCAAAAGCACCGGTGACAGCCCGCTGAGATCTTCCGATAATGTCTATATCGTCGGCGTATGCAAGCAGTTGTACAGACTTGTAATAGATTGTGCCTCCGGTGTTGGCTTGTGAGTTCCGCACAATCCGTTCAAGTACAATATTGAAGAAGTCACATGACAGCGCGTCACCTTGTCTAAAGCCTTTTTTGACATCAAAGGTCTCGGTGAGGTCATTACCGACCTTGATGGAGCAGCGAGCGTTCTCCATCGTCAGCCTGCACATGCGGACAAGTTTGGCAGGGATGTCAAAACTAGACATGGCTCTATAAAGCTCTTCTCTATAGATGCTGTCATAGGCGGCCTTCAAATCGATAAAGAGGTGGTGAGTATCGATTTGGAATTCTTGGGTTTTCTCCACGATCTGCCGAAATGTGAAGATTTGATCGATGGTGGACTTTCCTGGCCTGAAACCGCACTGATAGGGTCCAATCAGGCTGTTCATAAAAGGTTTCAGGCGTTCACACAATATCGCAGAAAAGATCTTGTACGCGATGTTGAGGAGACTGATCGCCTCTATAATTAGCGCAGTTGAGGGGGTCTCCTTTCTTGTGGATCGGGCAAACGATGCTGAGATTCCATTCATCAGGCATACACTCGTCTGACGAAATCTTAGAGTTGAGTTGGTGTATCACTCTACCAATTCATCCCCAGCTGCCTTGAAAAGTTCGGCCGGTAAACCGTCAGGTCCAGCAGCCTTGTTCGATTTTAGCTTGGCTATTGCTATCCTCACTTCGTTTTGGTCAGGTGGACGGAAATTTTGACTATCATCGTCCATGTTGAATGGTTCATTCTGCCTGACAGCGGGATGTTGGTCTTCGTCGCCGTTATACAGTCTGCAGAAGTAGTTTTTCCATATTCTCAGCACCGACTGTGATTCTACTACGAGGTTTCCATTCTCATCTCTACAGGTTTCTGTACGGGTATTACTTCTCTGACACGTTCTTTTTACCTTTTGGTAAAACTTCCGTACATTGTTCCTGGAGTATAGACTCTCGATATTCTCAAACGCGCGCTTCTCATGCTCTTTCTTCTTCTTTTGGAGAAGCCGATGTTCTTCCCGTCTCTTTTGCTCGTAGAGCTCACGAGCAGCTCTCGTCTTCCTTTGCAGCGCCGCTTTGTATGCCTCTTGTTTTGCTGCATGCACTCGCCGGCATTCTTCGTCAAACCAGGGGTTTCGCGGTGGAGGGCGAGCGAGACCCAGCACATCAGTCGCGGCGTTTCTGATGGCATGTTGGCAGCGTTGCCACTGGTCTTCGGCACTTGATGCTGGCGGTATAGGGGTGATTGAGAGATTTCGGGATACACGTTCAGCGAAGAGTCTGGCGGTCTCTTGCGATTGTAGCTTTTCGACGTTAAATTTTCTCACAGTAATTCTTCTTTGTTGCTCAGATTGGGATATCCGCATTCGTACCTTGGCTACAACAAGGTAATGATCCGAGTCTATGTTGGCCGCTCGGAAGGTCCGGACATCCAGAATACTGGAGGCATGCCTTGCGTCGATCGCAATATGATCAATTTGGTTGATCGTGACATGATCATTGGACCGCCATGTCTGCTTATGAATATCGAGATGAGGAAACCATGTGCTTGCTATGGTGACATTTCGCTCCACAGCGAAATCAATTAGCCTTAGTCCGTTATCAGACGTGGTGTCGTGTAGGCTATGCTTACCGACTGCTCTACCGAAGACGTCCTCCTTTCCTATTTTGGCGTTAAAATCGCCCAATACGATCTTAACGTCGTATTTAGGACATTGCTCGTATGTTTTGTCGAGGAGCTCGTAGAAACACTCTTTGGAGGCAGGGTCCTTTTCTTCTTTGGGGGCATGAACACATATTAGGCTTATGTTAGCGAAATTAGCCTTGATCCGGATAGTCATAATACGCTTGCTCACGTGTCGGAAGCTTAAGACTTCTTGCCTAAGTCTGCCGCGTATGACAAATCCGCATCCGAATAAGCGTTGCCTGTTGCCTCTGTAGCAATCACCGTAGTAGATGTCACAGTTTTTCATCCTCTTTTTGCCTGGCCCATCCCATCGCACTTCCTGGATGGCGGTAATATCTGCTTTATAGCAGTCTAGGGCCTCTGCTAGTTGTTCGGCTGCACGTCGTCTGTAAAGGGACAGAACATTCCACGTACAGATCCGAAGGTCGTTGTCCTTATTTCGTTTGCTGGGGTCGTCATTAGTTGGGTCATCCTTATCCGAGGCTTTTGGTTGTTTCGGAACCATGCGTTTTTTACGTGGTAGGGAAGTTACCCCGACGGCACAACCCCCAACCTGGAGGGCCAGTTCCTTAATTATTCCCCTAGGACGAGGGGCCGGGTACACCGGTGCCAGTAGTCCACTACGGAAGTATGAGCGCTGCCGTTGGCCCATTAAGGGCTCCTCCGCCACCATCTCTATTCCAATGTCCTGACCAACATTGGAAATTCCTTACCGACCTGTGATCCGAATACTTCGAAGCAGCTCGCGCAAGGTAGTCACTAAGTTCAACCTAACTGGAACTATAGACGCCACCGTTGACTCCGTCTAGGGAATTCGTCCGCTGCCGCCTGGAACAGGAAGAAGTGCTCTAGTGAGAAAAGCACTCTTCCCCCCCTCTCTCATCTGCTGCCACCAAGAATCCGCCAAACGGGGTTGGTGACCCATTTCTTGGATTAAGGTACTAGGCACCCGGCTGTCACCGCGTGGAGGTTGAGAGTAGGAGTTGGTAGGCCTCAGCTGAGTGAAAACGCTTGTGTTTTCATATGATCGCATGCACTACCGTTTGACTAGCCATCTTCATCTCAGCTGCCGTTAATTTACTCTCGTACTTTTTGCACATCGTCCAACATTGTGAACCATATGTGAGCGTTGGACGCACAACTGCGGTGTACAGCCTTCCTTTCAATTTAGGTGGCATTTTTCTGTCACAGAAGATAGTGGAGTTTTCTCGCCACTTCATCCACCCTACGCTTGTGCGATGATTGATGTCGATTTGCTTTGCTATTGATCACAAATCCCAGATATTTGAACTGTTCGCGCACTTGGGAAGCACTGCTCCATTCAAATAGATATCTGGAATATGCCTGAGTGGATGAGAGAATGGGCAGCATAAGTAGGCACTCAGTCTTTTTTTGAACTAATGTGATAGGTACCCATTTCTCTCCAAAAACGTTCACCCACACATCAAGTGCTCGTTGCAGGGACGCAGGATCTTGATGATCTATGATGGCTCCATCGTCAGCAAAGAAAAATTGATTTACCTTGGGGTCCGTCACTTTACCTTCAATTTCAATCTCAATTTCAATTTATTTATTTAAGTTAGGGTGTACAAGTAAGACTTAGTCTTCTATAGTACTTAAAATAATGGGTTATTTACAAGATTTAATTCAATAATAATTTAATTTAATATGGCCGCTCCGCCTCAGTGCTTGCAAACGCACCGGTGACAGCCCGCTGAGTTCTTCCTATAATGTCTATATCGTCGGCGTATGCAAGCAGTTGTACAGACTTTTGATAGATTGTGCCTCTGGTGTTGGTTTGTGAGTTCCTCACAATTCGTTCAAGTACAATATTAAAGAAGTCACATGACAGCGCGTCACCTTGTCTAAAGCCTTTTTTTGACATCAAAGGTCTCGGTGAGGTCATTACCGACCTTGATAGAGCAGCGAGCATTCTCCATCATCATCCTGTACAGACGAACAAGTTTGGCAGGGATGTCAAAACTAGCAATGGCTTTATAAAGCTCTTCTCGACGCTGTCATGACGGCCTTGAATTGGACTTCTTGTGTTCTTCTCCAGGATCTGCCGAAGTGTGAAAATTTGATCGATGGTGGACTTTGCTGTCCTGAAACTGCACTGATAGGGGCCAATCAGGCTGTTGATAAAAGGTTTCAGGTGTTCACACAATGTCGCAGAAAAGATCTTGAATGCGATGTTGAGGAGACTAATGCCTCTACAGTTGACGCAGTTGAGGAGGTCTCGTTTCTTGTGGATCGGGCAAGCGATGCTGAGATTCCATTCATCAGGCATACACTCGTCTGAGCAAATCTTAGAGTTGAGTTGGTGTATCACTCTACCAATTCATCCCCAGATAACTTAAAAAGTTCGGCCGGTAAGCCGTCAGGTCCAGCAGCCTTGTTGGATTTTAGCTTGGATATTGCTATCCTCCCTTATTTTGGTCAGGTGGACGGAAATTGTTACTATCATCGTCTATGTTGAATGGTTCATTCTGCCTGACAGCGGGATGGTGGTCTTCGTCACCGTTATACAGTCTGCAGAAATAGTTTTTCCATATTCTCAGCACCGACTGTGATTCTACTACGAGGTTTCCATTTTCATCTCTATAGGTTTCTGTACGGGTATTGCTCCTCTGACACGTTCTTTTTACCTTTTAGTAAAACTTCCGTACATTGTTCCTGGAGTATAATCTCTCGATATTCTCGAACGAGCGCTTCTCATGCTCTTTCTTCTTTTTTTTGGAGAAGCCGATGTTCTTCCCGTCTCTTTTGCTCGTAGAGCTCACGAACAGCTCTCGTCTTCCTTTGGAGCGCCGCCGCTTTGTATACCTCTTGTTTTGCTGCATGCACTCGCCGGCATTCTTCGTCAAACCAGGGTTTCGCGGTGGTGGGCGAGCGAGACCCAGCACATCAGTCGCGGCATTTCTGATGGCATATTGGCAGCGTTGCCCCTGGTCTTCGGCACTTGATGCTAGCGGCATAGTCGTGATTGAGAGATTTCGGGGTACACGTTCAGCAAAGAGTCTGACGGTTTCTTGGGATTGTAGCTTTTCGACGTTAAATTTTCTCACAGTGATTCTTCTCTGTTGCTCAATTTGCGATATCCGCATTCGTACCTTAGCTACAACAAGGTAATGATCCGAGTCTATGTTGGCTGCTCGGAAGGTCCGGACATCCAGAATACTGGAGGCATGCCTTATATATATGTATTTGGCGCAACAGCTCTTAAGTGCCATAGCCTAGCTTCTCGCAACCACTCATGTTGTGTGT
Organism: Brachypalpus laphriformis; assembly: GCA_945910035.1. Lineage (NCBI taxonomy): Eukaryota > Metazoa > Arthropoda > Insecta > Diptera > Syrphidae > Brachypalpus > Brachypalpus laphriformis. The sequence goes on along the minus strand of OX246753.1, from coordinate 290,382,023 downwards.
GTTATATTTTTCACACGAATGGAAGGAACCTACTGTTTAGTGTCGAATCCGAACGGCGATTTGAGAAGCTTTTTCGTGACAACAATACTCTCGGATAATTGTCAGACGCTCGCGAGAGGCATGCCTTGCGTCGATCGCGATATGATTAACCATATGCTTGCTATGGTGACATTTCGCTCCATAGCGAAATCAATTAGCCTTAGTCCGTTATCAGACGTTGTGTCATGTAGGCTATGCTTACCGACTGCCCTACCAAAGACGTCCTCCTTTCCTATTTTGGCGTTAAAATCGTCCAATACGAGTTTAACGTCGTATTTAGAACATTGCTCGTATGTTTTTTCGAGTAGCTCGTAGAAACACTCTTTGGTGGCAGGGTCCTTTTCTTCCGTGGGGGCATGAACACATATTAGGCTTATGTTAGCGAATTTAGCCTTGATTCGGATAGTCATAATATGCTCGCTCATGTGTCGGAAGCTTAGGACTTCTTGCCTAAGTCTGCCGCGTATGACAAATCCGCATCCGAATAAGCGTTGCCTGTTGCCTCTGTAGCAACCACCGTAGTAGATGTCACAGTTTTTCATCCTCTTTTTGCCCGGCCCATCCCATCGCACTTCCTGGATGGCGGCAATATCTGCTTTATAGCAGTCTAGGGCCTCTGTTGTTCGGCTGCGCGTAGTCTGTAAAGGGACAGAACATTCCACGTACAGATCCGAAGGTCGTTGTCCTTATTTCGTTTGCTGGGGTCGTCATCAGTTGAGTCGTCCTTATCCGAGGTTTTTGGTTGTTTCGGCACCATAGGTTTTTTACGTGGTAGGGAAGTTACCCCGACGGCACAACCCCCAACCTGGAGGGCCAGTTTTTTAATGATTCCCCTAGGACGAGGGGCCGGTTACACCGGTGCCAGTAGTCCGCTACGGGAGTATGAGTGCTGCCGTTGTCCCATTAAGGGCTTCTCCGCCACCATTTCTATTCCAAGGCCTTGACCAACATTGGAAATTCCTTAACAACCTGCGATCCAAATACGTCGAAGACTGTAATGGTGCACCCCTATTATTGGGAACTCTTCGGCTCCTCCAGCGGGATGTCTTACTCTTGTCTTTACTTCTGCGTACATATCCATGTTCTTCTGTACGTATGTAGGTTCCTAGTACCCCTTGATGTCTTAGAGCCTCCCATGTCAGGTCTCGCGCTTGTCTGTCGAATGCCTTTGCAAAGTCAACCAATACAATATACAAATCCCTTAAGGAATCACGATGTTTTTTCTTTATACTTTGTATTGCATCTGTCTTTGATTTACCCGCGACAAACCCGCACTGATCATCAGATAGCCGTATTATTTTTCGCAGTCGGCTACCAAATACCCGCTCAACGATTTTCATGGTGTATGACATCAGCTTGATCGAACGGTAGTTATCACCGTTTCGCGTATCACCCTTCCCTTTGTACACAGGGAGAAGGTGACTCTCCCTCCATTGATTCGGCATTGGAATGCCTCTCATAAATTTGGAGATAAGAATTCTGAGCCATCTGAACTGGATGTCTCCAATATTTTCCCAAATTCAGGGGGCATCACGTCTGGCCCAACCGCTTTTCGTTTTTTTCGGAGTGTTTGACCACCTCACTAACTTCTTCGATTGTAATGTCAGGTATTACTTCACAGTTAGGGGTGGCTCTTGGAAAGTATAGCCCGTGAAACTGTTCATTCAAAAGTTCTTCACAATACTGCCGCCACCTCTGCAGAATTTTGTCGTCATCCACAATTCTACATAATAAATTACCTTTATTGGTAAATCTCGCAGAACATTTTGACCAAAATATACTCGCAAAACACAGTGTCCAAAAATGGTAAGGCGAGTTACCGACATGATTTTATTTTCTTTTAAAGTAAGTATTTAGTTATCATAAATGTCTAAAGATAATATAATTTCCATCATTTAATGTTGAAATTGAGTTTAATATTTCAATCCATTAGCTATAAATTGTTCCGAATGTAATGCGAGTTACCCTGTACGAGCTTCAAGCTTTAAAAAAACGTTGCACCTCATAACTTTATCATTTTTAACGCATTTTTATTTTTTATTTCAGAATATCTAACGTGATAATAATAACGCTTAAAACTAGCTTAATTAACTTCTTTCTTCTTCTTCTTCTTCCTTTTATCTGCGAGGCTATGATCCGAAAACAAGGGATCACAGCCCTCCCACTTCATCGCATTTCTACTGATCCGCCTGTGGGGTTCGCCTTTTTAATTAAACTGGGCTATTAACTTAACTATCTTATTCTAACTTACTGACCCCATGCGGGAGCTCTAAGCTAATCTTAACTCTTAACCTATGTCTTTCGACGTAACCTAACTAAACTTATTCATTATAAACTAATTAACAAATTTAAAACTAAGAAAAATGTTTTTTATATATAGAAAAAACTTAATGTCTGGACTGAAAACGTCACTCCTCCTTGGCTCACCCTGTACTTTATTTACCTTGCACTTATTTCCCACTGAAATTCACACAAATTTGGTAACTGTCGAATGTACCATCTTACTTATATTTATCGCCACCAGGTATCGCAGGACAACCTTTCCAATCGTCAATAAGAAAGGTCTCTGACATTTCTATACTTCTAGCTATCAATACCATTCTATGACGCAGGCTGCCACAAGGTCGGCACTCAGCAACTTGACACAAAAATAGAAAAAAAACTCCCAGTTTTGCCATGTCAATACATCTTAATGACGCCATATTTCTAAAAATCGTCAGTTCTGTGATTATCTGATTAATAAGTATCAAAAGGAAGGCTCGGCCGTGTTGCTTAAATAAACAATATTTATTTCATCGAATACGAAAACATAAAAATCCAAAATTTCAAAGTTAATTCTAAAGACTACCTCATGACGTTATCAGGTTTTAGGAGAAGTTCCCTATTTGGCTTTACAAGACTGACCTTTCTGCGATAACTTTTGGGAAATAAAAAAAAATAAGACCGACATTCTAAAGATGAGTGTTTTGCGTGATATTCCCCGTGAAGTAGCTACACGTAGCCAATCTAACTTCTAAAAGGAACATGTATGTATTTTTTGCAATAAGAAAAAAAATAATTTATTATCAATTTAAGAAAAAAACAAAATCAACATTTCTTTCTCAGTTATCAACTTCGTACATTTAACACAGGCGATATTTTTTTTTATTTATTTGTAATATTACTATTATCAATTGTTTTTGCTTGAATGTCTTGATCATGTGTGCGATGTTCGGTCCGCTAATCTCTGCGGAACGTATGTTAAATCTGTACAACAATATTATTGGCCATCTTAGTGATGTATATTTGTAGTTGGGTTATTTTCCTGGTAGTTTTCCGTTTTGCTCATTTTATTTCCGGATTTATTTTCCTGGAAGTAAACGACAGTGGGCTTTTCAAACAGACGTAATTGTTTAAACATTTTCTTTTGATTGTATATGTACATAATAGCGGGGCAATATTATATACAAAGCATTGGTAGGAAGGGGAAAACACCAAGTCCCGAGCCAGGCTAAGAGATTTCCCTAGCATGCCTGCGTTCTGCAGGAAAACCATATGGTTTACTGATACTGATTTAAGTTTCAATAAGGTCCTTGGATATTCAAGATTAACTAGGACTGAATTAAATATTAAAATAAATTGCATCGAATTCGAGTTTCCAATGTCGAGCTCCCATGATTTTCTAGAGACGAGCCCCCTCATATTTCTGTCACTTGGTGTATGCATTGTCCATGTCATATGGGTTTTCATAAGACATTGGCGGTTCTTGCACCAAGCTTCAGATTTATGAAACATGTTTGGAAAAACTAACTTTGGTTGTTCTTTTCATGAGGATGAGGTATTTGACCGGTATGACTCAGCCAGTGCTAAAGGGCGTCACTACTTACTTATTTACTTGGGTGGCGCTACAATTCGGGGTGAACCTGGGCCTCAACCAACAAGACTCTCCATTTAGCCCGGTCTTTAGCTACTTGCCGCCTACTTGGTTAAAGTCTCCTTGAGCTTGTGCGCCAAGGATGCCCTCTACTGCGTCGTTGCTTCGGATTAAATTCAAAGACTTTGCGATGCGGAGCATAGGTGTCAATTCGCTCTAATGTGGGCAGTTACAACTTCGAGGAAGTAGGTGACTTTGTCTACCTTCGCTCTGCTATTAATTCTAAGAACGACACCAGCGCATGAATTAAGCGAAGAATAACTCTTGCCAATGGCTGTTTTTTTGGGGCTTATAAGGCCAATAACACCTCGAAGAACTAAGGAGACCCTATATAAGTCCCTGATCATCCCAGTCCTGCTTTACGGCGCTAAAACATGGACTTTATTGAACTTACTTACTTACTTAGATGGCGCTACAGTCCGGGGTGGACCTGGGCCTCAACCAACAAACCTCTCCAGCCAGCGCGGTTACGAGCCAACTGCTTCCAGTTGCGCACGCCAAGTTGGTTGAGGTCCCCCTCCACTTGTTTGTGTCACCTTCCGCGAGGCCGTCCTCTACTGCGTCGTCCATCCGGGATGGATTCGAAGACTTTCTTAGCGGGAACGTTGGGCTCCATCCGCTCTAAATGATCCAGCCATCTTAGTCGCTGTATGTGAACTCTTCTGGCTAAGTCGATGTCCTTGTACAGGCCGAACAGTTCAGCATTGTACCTTCTCTTCCACTCATCGTCTATGCAGACGGGACCAAAGATCATTCGAAGAACATTTCTCTCGAAATAACCAAGGGCATCCTCATCCGGTTTTGTCAAAGCCCATGCCTCTACGCCATACAGCAGGACTGGGATGATTAATGTCTTATAGAGAGTTACCTTAGAAGTTCGAGATAGGGCTTTGCTAATTGGTAAGAGTAATTCTTCGTGTGATCTCCCTACTGATGTCATTTACGGAGTTCACCATAGAGCCTAGATAGACAAAATACTTTACTACCCCAAAATTATATCTGTCTATTGTGGCGTTCTATCCAAGACGCCGATGTTGGGTGTCCTTTTTTGTAGACAGCATATATTTTGTTTTGCTTTCATTGACACCCATCTTTCTTGCCTCGATCTCAATACTCGTAAATGTACCATTGACGGCCCGCTGAGTTCTTCCGATTATGTCAATATCATCGGCATAAGCGAGTAGTTGTACAGACTTGTAAAAGATTGTTTGCTTGTGAGTTTCGTACTATGTTAAAGAGGTCGCATGATAGCGGGTCACCTTGTCTAAGACCTTTCCTGACATCGAATGGTTCGGTGATGTTCTTACCGACTTTGATGGAGCTGCGAGAGTTCTCCATCGTCATTCTGCACAAACGAAAGAGCTTGTCAGGGATGCCAAGACTAGACATGGTTCTGTATACCTCGTCTCTGTACACGCTGTCATAAGCAACTTTGAAGTCGATGAAGAGGTGGTGCGTATCGATTTTATATTCATGGGTTTTTTCCAAGATCTGCCGTAGTGTGAATATTTGGTCAATGGTGGACTTTCCCGGTCTGAAACCGCACGGGGAGGTGATGATGCGATTTTGCAACGACTTTATTGAAATCGGATGAAGATATCCTTGGTCGCTTCGAGAGAAAAGTTGTTCGTAACTTATTCGATCCCGGTTGCGTTGACGGGTTTCAATAACGAACTATACGAGCTATACAGCGACATCCCAGACAAAAAACTGGGTATTAAACATTTGAGATGGCTAGGATATGTAGAGCGAATTGACACCAACAATACTTGGTTTTGCCCTCATTTATCACTAAATCCATTTTGGTCGCTTCTGCTTCAATACTTGCAAACGCCTTTTTTGACATCAAACGCCACGGTGAGGTCATTACCGACGTTGATGGAGCTGCGAGCCTTCTTCATCGTCATCCTGCATAGACGAACAAGTTTGGCAGGTATATCAAAACTAGACATAGTTTTATATATTTCCTCTCTGTAGATGCTGTCATAGGTGGCCTTGAAATCGATAAAGAGATGACGAGTATCAATTTGGACTTCTTGGGTTTTCTCCAAGATCTGTCGAAATATGAAAATTTGATCGATGGTGGATATTCCTGGCCTGAACCGCACTGATAGGGGCCAATCAGGCTATTGATAAAATGTTTCAGGCGTTCACACGATATCGCAGAGAAGATCTTGCATGCGATATTGAGGAGACTGATGTCTAATTGGTGCACTTGCGGAGGTCTCCTTTCTTGTAGATCGGGCAACGATGTTGAGATTCCATTCATCAGGCACACACTCGTCTGACCAAATCTTAGAGATGAATTGGTGTATGCATTCTACCAATTCATCACCAGCTGCCTTGAAAAGTTCGGCCGGTAAGCCGTCAAGTCCAGCAGCCAAAGGGCGTCACTAACTACATTTGCAATTATGTCAAATATCTGGGAGATACTCTATATAAAAAAAAAACGTTGGTCTTAACAGTTTTCTGGCAGTGAAAGGGTATTTTCGATAAGACATGGAGCTTGTTACCGAATTAGATCCTCTGTATGTGTACACATGATTCTTCATATTGCTATGGTGAGAGCATTCCTCGCATATACGTCGGTTGTTTGGTGGAAGTGCTTTCGCGTAAATATGTGACTGCCTTTTGCGCCAAACTCCAAAAGACGACTTGTCTCGGCTTAACAAGACCTTTTCCGAGTACGTCTGGCTCTGTTCTAGATTCATTTTTTTAATCAACTTCTTTCGCGAAATGCGGACCTACATAGGTTAGGTTAGGTAAGTGGGCTGGTGTAGGGGGATAGAAAACCTCCACACCACACTCAGGTCAATATAGACCCATTGTGATACCCATGAGGGGAAAGGGGATAGAAAAGAGAATCCCTTCCTCGTGGAAAAATACCGTCTTTGTAAATATCCTAAAGAAAGCATTTAGTACTTACTGTGCCCGAGATACAAACCATCCAGAGGATTTGATGAAGTTTGCGATGTCATTTATTGGTCTGTTGGACAACTCTTCTAGATCTCTTCGTCGCCGCAGCCTCTACAAAGGTCTTCGTTAGTCACACGTAGTTTTTTCATGTGATACCGCATGGTATTATGCCCCGTAATGACTCCTATTAGAGTAGAGAGGGATTTTCTATGCCTCATAGGCATTCAAGTCTACCAACTACCTTCGATGAGCCAACGATTGAAGGTTGGACGTTAGTGCTGAATCTTCTATTAAGCGAACTGCTCGCATCTGGATGCTATCAAGTAGATTAAGATAGTGTTTTGGGGCCGATGTCCATACGTGAGGGCAGTACTCAAGTCCCGGTATTACTTTTACTTTATATAAAAGAAGAAGTTGTGGCAGTGTAAAGTACATCTTTGCTCTGAAAACATAACTCAACTTCGGGGAAGCTGATTTTGCGATTTTGGATATGTGGTCATATTACACCAGAGTTTATGGTGACAGCCATTAAATCCAGGTCTCCTTGGGTTCTTTTATTCGGTTATACATTTAAAGCTGGGTAACAGTAGATGTATTCTTCCTGGTAAAGGTGGTGGATTGTGTTTTCTTTGTGATGAGCTCCACAAGGTTTGCTTTTCCCCATTGCAAGATTTTCTGTAGATCTTCGTTAATTGTGTGATGGTGATGTCATCTGCGAAACTAAAAATCTTATAAGATTATTGACATGGAGTATAAGTTATGTCGGAGAAAGAATAGATCATTGAGGTACACCAGCATTAATAGAAAATGGTTCGAAAAACTCACCATCGACAGCAACTGAATTGATCTGTTGTAAACAAAATTTTTCATCCAACCGCAGCGAAGTTGTGGTAGTCCATAGAAAGCCAGTTTGCTTAGTGGAACCCTATACCAGACTCGATCAAATGCGTAGGTTAGGTTAGGTAGATGGGTGCCTTGTGACAAAGAGTCACTGCTCACTCAGACCAACAGTACGGGTCCATTGTGCCCAATCATTTAACCCTGGAAACGCTGTGAAGAAAATCCGCCGTTAGAACCACCCAGAAAGTGATATGAATCTCAGGAGGTCCGCTAGCTCAACACTACCCAAGTCCTCCAGCTCCGAGAAGAAGTAACTACCAAGAGTCCTCATTCTTCTGACAGATAGGGCAGAACAGTCACATAACAGGTGACGAACAGATTCAATTTCTTCTTCGTCCCTGCAACTTCTGCAATAGTCATTATGCAGCACACCGAGTGGCTCCGCGTGAACGCCAATGACACAATGTCCGGTAATTATGCCAGAAGGGACGCGCGCGTTATAACGACTAAGTTTTACCAGAGAGGTTGATCTCTTCTTGCTGTAGGCCGGCCATAGCGCCCTGGCCGTTGCGCATGTTTCCAGATGAGCCCAGCGTCTGTTTGCTCGACCGGTGGCTTCATCCTCTATTTTTTCCGCAAGGAACTGATTGGGGTTGCTACAGAGGGGAGGGCACGCGATAAGTGCAGCACGACCCTTTCCGAGCAAGCTCGTCAGACCTTTCGTTACCTTCGTTATCCATATGCCCTGGTACCCAGCAGAGGGTCACCGCATTGGCTCTAGATATCTTTAAGAGTGATTTACAGCTTCTCACGAGCCTCGACCTAACCACGGCCTTAACGGCTGCCTGGCTGTCTATATAGACAGTGATCGTTTTACCGACGATGTTGATGGGTTACGTAACTCAGCAGGTCTCCTGTTCAACGGCATCTACGAAAACCCTACTGCCGGTCACTTATTAGTCCATGACCCTCTACATATTTCATAATATCGGCGCTTATGGCGTTTTTCTCTTGACAGCTATACCATGAGCCGTATTATGAAAATCATCTATCGACTTAGGCGGGTGGTTTTTTTGATAATTCGCACAGGAATTTTGATGACCTTATCGTCTGACGCAATGATACCAGAACTTCGGCTGCTGCGTAAATTCAAAGTCGACTTTCCAGCCAGGGCTGGCTTCGGCCAGATACTGACTTATTCTTGCTGTCTCTCAACAGAAAGGACTGCCGGCATTTTTACAGACCACTCCGCTTTTGCTAAACATGTTCATGTGCTATGCTTAAGTGATACTATAGTCTGCGACACTTCTGGAGATGGCGACAATACTGCGGAGTATTTTCTCTGCTATTATACTGCCTTTACTTATATCAGGCTCGTGGCACATCCTCTGGGCTAATCGTCATCACTGAAGCGCTTGCCTGGGTTTCTTAGACAAGACAAGAAGATTTCAGAAAAATTAGTAATTCTGGGTTTTGCCTTCTGGCAGTGCAATGGACTAGTTGCACCTGAGTGTTCCAGTGAAGCATTTCATATTCCAATAAATACAAAAAAAAACATTACATGTAGACAGAAATGATTGAAATGAAGCGGTGTATGCTCCTAATGGCTTCCTTCCGTTTTTATTTTTCAGAAAATTCCCACTCCACTTTAAAAAATGTTTATAAAGTTGTTCCACTTCATTTTTAGGTTCGTTCAGCATTTGAAATGGCTTTGTCCAAAGTCAACAACAATGACAACGAACAGGAGAAATACCTTCGCGAAGCAACACATCATTTTCGCGGTATTGAAAAACCATTGAAATACGGCCCCACAATAGGCACTCTGCAGGATTTAATAGCTGCCTTATACAAAGAGTTTGAAACGAACTACGTGAACATCGAAATGGTGAATCATATTCTTCTATCGTACAAATCCAGTCCCAAGGAATGGCATAAATTCGCCAAGTTCGATCGTTACAAGTAAGTCAAACAAAGCAAAGAAAAGTACTTATACGCCAGAGTGCTCACAATTCTACTCTCTCTATAGATACACTCGCAATCTGGTAGATGCTGGAAATGGCAAGTTCAATCTGATGATTCTTTGTTGGGGTGAAGGTCACGGCTCAGCCATTCACGATCACTCTGACTCACATTGTTTTATGAAAATTCTCCAAGGCGAGCTAGCCGAGACGCGATATCAGATGCCTGAATCCAAGGAGACTATCACCAATGCGGTCGCTGATATTGGACGCAGTTCAGACGATAATTCCAATGAGGAATTTGACGGAAATCAACTCAAAGAGTTGGGCAAATCAACAATGACGTTGAATGATGTGTGTTACATCAATGGTAAGTATAAATCAGTACCATTCACCTTCAATTTATTTAATTTAACATTTTTATTTTTTTTAGACAATTTGGGCTTACATCGTGTTGAGAATCCTAGTCATACAGACGGTTGTGTTTCGTTGCATTTATATTGTCCACCGTTTAATTCGTGTTCAGTGTTCCAGAAAAACTCAGGAAAAAAAATTGAGTGTCCAGTGACCTTCTGGAGTAAATATGGAGTGCGTCAACCGAAGACCAGCAACTAGTAGCAAGAGATTTATGTAAAGCTGGATGATGGCAATCTTTTTAATGAAAGACAACTTAATTAGGCTAAGCATTTGTTAAGATTATTGATTCAATGATTATATTATTTTATTTAATTGCGTTCGTTTATTTTGAAAGTTCCAAACTCCTTAAAATACAGATTTCTTCCAACGTCACTGCCATAGATGAACGAAATTACTTTTGTGTTCATCTGCATTGAGTGAAGGGGGACTAGTCAATTTATAGCTTCTTCTGATCAAAACAATTCTGCTCTAGTAATGCTTTTTGCATCAAGAAAAGTATTCGGCCACGTATCCATTGTGAATAACTTCAAAATCTCTCCCGAAAACACGGACTACATCATTCCCCTTCTTTTTTTGACAAAAATTTCCACGTCAGCATTCCTTTCAGGTCATACTGGGAGAATAAAGTTTACTAGCAGAAGATGAATCGATTCATTTTTACAGTGATGAGGTGTCTTCCCTGATGTGCTTAATCTTAACCTTTCCTTCCGTCTTCCAAATCATTATAGCGAATTCCAGGTGGAAATAATGGTGATTAGGGAAGTCTTAAGCCTTAACCATTTTTTTCAGACAGCTAAGCAGTAATCAAATCCTTCGGTCTCTATAAATTCATTAGTAGCCCTAGACTGCCGGTCGTATTTCAAGGAGATGGCGGGGCATTTTAATATTCACCTCTGTTGGGTGCCGGGCATAGGGATATTCCGGGGAATTGTAAGACTGATGAACTCATCAAAAGGAACAACTGTACCTATCCTTCCAGTCAAGGATACTTACTTACTTACTTATATCATTTAACCCCTCGGAGGCGAACCCCACAGGTGGATCAGTAGAAATGCGGTGAAGTGGGAGTGCTATGATCCCTTGCTTTCAGATCATAACCTCGCTGATAAAAAGAAGAAGAAGAACCCCTCGGAGGGCATAGGACGTCAACCACGCCTGCGCGCCATCGTGTTCGGAGTTCTGCAACGCGTTTGAGCTGCCTCCAACTCATTCCTAAAGAGCTTGATTCCTCCTCAACTGTTCTGCGCCACGTTTGCCTGGGGCTTCCCGCTATTCTGCCTGCCTGGGTGAGCGGATTCCACTGTATGGCGTATTTCCCAATGGAGTTGTGTTCGCGCCGTAGGGTGTGTCCAATCCATTGCCACTTTCTCCTTCGTATAGTAATGCTTATAGGTTCTTGGCACGTTCTCGTATAAAGTTGTTCGTTGGAGATGCGGTTCGGCCAACAAATCCTCAAGATGAACCTTAAATATTTGTTTACGAAGACTTGCAGCTTGTGTGTGTTAATGGTGTCCACCTTCCAAGTACTGCACGCATAAAGCAGCTCCGATTCTACATTGGAGCGGAACAGTCGCAGCTTGGTTCTTAAGCTGATAACATTGCTTCTCCAGGTTTTGGATAGCATTCCGAACGCAGCTTTAGCCTTCCCGATTCTGCTGCACACATCCAGTTCGGTGCCACCACGATTAGCCGAGACCACACTTCCTGAATAAAGAAAGTTATCAACTTTCTCGACTTCTTTTCCGGCAATGTTAAGTTGAGCGCGGTTGTTAGAAGAAGTGCTCAGGGCTTTTGTTTTGGCTGTGTTTATTTTTAGCCCCACTTTGTTTGCCTCAGCTTCTAGATTTTGGGCCATCAAATGAAGATCCATTATCCGATGTGAAAGTAGACAAACATCGTCAGCTTAATCTAGGTGTTTAAGGTAAGATGTCATAGTCCAACGAATTCCATAATTAGCTTCCGACAATGCTGCACAGAGTACATCGCTGATAACCACCAAGAACAATAGTGGGGACAGTATGCACCCTTGACGTACTCCACTTTGGACTTCAAAATCCTTCGACACCTTACTATTGTGCACGACGTGACACTTCCCGCCCTCGTATGTAGCTTTGATAATAGCTATAAGTTTTTCTGTGATGCCTCTCCTGCGCAAGACCAACCAGATAGCATCTCGATTCAAGCTGTCGAAAGCCTTCTCGAAGTCGATAAACAGCAAATGTAGCGGAGACCTATACTCAACGCATTGTTCGATAATGATCCGTAAGGTGTTTATGTGGTCGATGCAGGAGGATCCAGCACCAAAGCCTGCCTGTTCAACGTCGAGAGTTGAATCTAAATGCTCTTTGATTGGTTCCAGAATTATTCTAGCTATTATTTTGGCTACGGCTGGAAGAACGCAAATAACTCTCCAGTTTCCGCATTCCGTCAAGTTTCCCTTTTTCGGAAGGTTAATGATCATCCCCCTTTTCCACTCCTGTGGAAGTTGTTCACTATCCCAAGCTCTCCGTATTAGGGGGTGCAGCAGATCTGCCGATGTATTTGGCGCCGCTTGAAATAGTTCGGCAGGGATGCCATCAATACCCACCGCTTTGTTCTTCTTGAGGGACTTCAATGCTGATGTTATCTCGGTTTTACTGGGAGGAACGGTTCGAATTCGGGAATTTGTTGCTTCGAACTGCTCATTCGAATTCAAGATCATACCGCCATCGTCTAAGTGGTTTAGCACTGAAGTAAAATGTTCTCTTCATCTATTGAGCTGATCCTCATCCGAGATCAGAAGGTTACCGTCTAGGCTCTTCACTGGGTGTTGTTTGGAGCTCCGACCAGACAAGGATACTCTAGGTTTACCAATCGCTACTTGCAAATCTAAATTCAAGCTGGATGCAATCGATAGAACAAATCTTAGATGGACAAGTGGTACAACATATCTAGCGACTAAGCACATTTGGACCAAATTTGATATAAAACGCTCTAAGAAACTGATTTCTCTAAACCGATTGCATATTGGCGCTACAAAAGGTGTGATCACAGGACACTGTCTCATACACAAGCATGCAACAAGGCTTGGGACCTGCATTGCGATTGATCGGGAAACTACTGACTGCTCAAAACTTGGCTTGGGCCAGTAGCGCAACAGTCAAGTTCGTGATGAAGTGCTTACTTTACCTCCTAGTGGTGGTCCCCGGGCAACTATACGTATAGGCCAAAATTGTAAGTGCGGGTTGACTATGGCCTTGATTCTAGGCTAGGTATCGTGGGCCAGCAACCTGCGTTACCGAATATTGCCCGCTACAGAAACCGACACTATGCCTCAAGGCGTAGTAGAGGCCCTAGGACCCACAAGGGGATACAGGACATAAGTAAGTAAGTAAAGTAACAAGGCTTGGTGTATATTTGAATGATTTTTGTAGAAGCTGCATGAACGAAGAAGATGAAAAAACTCTCTCCCATATAAGGAAGCTTCACTTAGGAGTTTTCTAGGCAGGGATTAGATGATCATTCGTGGTACCACAAATGGCCTTTCTTGGTCTAAGTGTGTTGGCGTAAGCTGTCAGCCGCTTCAACCTATATCCTAATGCTTTCTGCATTGCATAAGTACGCTTGCAAAAACTTCGATGATATTAATTTTCCTTTTTATACTCGGGTGGCTTATGATTGCTGTTCCCCGTAGGGGCTTGAACCTGCACCCATCAGTTAACGAGGAAACACACTACTCAACACCCTTGTCATCCCTGTATCTTTCTCTTCTGCTTACTGTCTAAGATTAAAAAAAAAAAAAAAATATTTGGCGCAACAGCTCTTTAAGTGCCTCTGCCTAGCTTCTCGCAACCACCCGTGTTGTGGCGTTATATTTTTCACACGAATGGAAGGGACCTACAGTTTAGTGCCGTATCCGAAGGGCAATTTGTTTTAAGAAACTTTCTAGTGACAACAATACTCTCGAACGTTTGTCAGACGTTCGCAAGAGGTGTGACCGTGAAGAAAACTTGTTGGTGTTTTCTGGAATTCGAACTTGGAACCTCACGCGTAATGGTCCGACACACTAACCTCTTACGCCACGGCGCCCACTGTCTGAGATTACTTTTAGATTTTTAATATCAGAGGCAAGTTACCTTCAATTTTTGTTGCACAAGGCCATCACATATTACCATTTTTATCCCTGCAGGCTTCTGCTCTGGCTTTGAATCCCTGGTATTTCCTTCTTTTTATATAACTTCCGAACATCATTCCAGCAATAAAGTCTCTCAATCTCCCTGATCGTGCGCTTCTCATGCTCCTTTTTCTTCTTTCTGAGACGTCGATGTTCCTCTTTTCTCCTCTGCTCGTAGAATTCGCGAGCAGCCGGCATTTTCCATCAAACCAGGGGTATCATTGTGATGGCCGAGAGAAACCCAGACTCAGAGTAAACCTGACCAAAACGATTGTGGTACCCTTCACTGAGGAAAAGAAATTGTAACACTTGCAACCGAACTGAACCTACTGCAAGGAATCAGAGTTGAACCGCAAAAGCAGGTAAAGTATTTAGGTATACTTCAAGAATGGACTTCAGAACATGTATGTGAATGGACCCAGAACAAAATATTCAGAATTTCTGGGAATTCAATGTCGATACGAAATATCGATCGTAATACTGTCAGATAGAAAGGGTGCAATCAAGGCACTAAACTTACATGAAGTCAAATCCTATCTGGTGTGGGAGATTCTTACTAAGATCAACAGATTGGCCCAGGTCAAAAAAGTAAATCTCTGCTGGGTACTAGGGCATGAATGGGTAGAGGGAAATATTCCGTTCTTTGGAATAGAACCATTCAGCGGGCTAGGACCGCACGAAATACGGGAAGAACTGAAAGGAGAAGAAGAGAGTAAATGCGCCAAGCATGAGGCAGGTCAAAGGACTCTTAGGAAACTACAACCAGAAAAGAAGCAAGACCTAAACATTACCAAAATCCGCTTTGCAATCTGGCAGACATGTTAACTGCAGCCGACAACTTAGCAGCTCTGTTAGTAAGCCCTACTCCCACCTCCTCGTGGTGCCATCTGGGGATTTCTTCGGAAATTGCTAACGGGAGTGGATGAATGGCGAGCTTCCTGCGCCAAAAACAGGATAAGTGTCCGTTGGTCTGTGGCCCAGCAAGCCGCAACCGTAAAAACAATTCTTGCTCCGAAACGGAAACCAACGCCTCGGATACGGACGGATAATTTGATGACGACCTTTGACTATCGAACACGGACAACGATCAGATTCTGGAACGTTATGGCCCTCCTGGACTCACTCAAGGAAGGACCTTATAACGCCAGATTCCTCCAATTAGAATGCGAATTCGCACGGTATGAAATCTACATCTTAGGGCTGAGCGAGATAAAATGGTTCGATGCTGGGGAATTCATCTCCCCAACAAAAAGCACTGCCATGCTCTACTCTGGTAAACCAGTTGGAAGTGCACGGAGTTCCGACGTAGGACTTATGCTAACTCCAGCAGCACGTAGTAGCCTCATATCCTGGAAACCCCATAGTGACCGGATATTGACAGCTAGGTTCCAGAGTAGGGTTAGGAAAATTACCATCATACAGTGTTATGCTCCGACTCTAGACGCGACTGAGGATGAAAAGGATGATTTTTATAGCCACCTAGGTGCCGTCTACAACCAAACGCCTAATGGGGACATCGTAATGGTGATGGGAGATCTCAATGCCAAGGTGGGTAGCGACAACACCATGCTTAAGCACGTGATGGGAGTTCACGGCGTGGGAGACCGTAATGACAATGGTGAGCGGTTTGTGGACTTCTGCAATACCAACCACCTAGTCATCGGAGGTACGCTGTTTAAGCATAACACCTGCCACAAGATCAGTTGGGTCTGTACTGATAGGCAATGAGCATCCAACCAGATCGACCACATTGCGATCAGTCGCCGCTTTAGAAATTGTCTAATGGACGTCCGAAACAGACGTGGAGCTGACGTCGGACAAGAACGAGATCATCATCTTATGGTAGCTCATTTACGCCTTCGTACTGCATCCGTCAACAGCAACCGCTCAAACCTACTTAACATCACCAGGTTTAATATCGACAGGCTCAAGGTTCCCCACGTGCGCCAACAGTTCAGAGACCATCTTGCCTTAGAAGCAGAAACAATCAGCAGCATATTGCAAGAGAACATGGATGACCACAGGAGTGCTGTGAAAAATGCTTTTGCAACTGGGGCACGCACGTATGTCGGTAAAAAGCAGAAGCACCACGCACATGGCTTTCTACAGACACCTGGAGACGGATCGATGAGCGTACAGCAATCAAGGCTCGGATTGCAGCGGCCTCAGCAGTAGAGAGAACCGAGCTTGAAACCCAATACCGTGCGAAGAGGAAAGAAGTGCAGCGAAGTGTGAGACGTGACAAACGTCAATATGTCAACTCACTGGCCTCAAGGGCTGAAGAAGCAGCGACTAGGTGCGACAGTAGGACTGTTTACAACATCACTAAGGAGCTCATCGGTGGTCGAAACTCCAAACAACATCCAGTGAAGAGTCTAGACGGTAACCTTCTGATTTCGGATGAGGATGAGCTCACTAGATGGAGAAAACATTTTGCTACAGTGCTAAACCACTTAGACGATGGCGGTATGATCTTCAATTCGAATGAGCAGTTCCAAGCAACGAATTCGAACCGCACCTCCCAGTAAAACTGAAATAATAACAGCAATCAAGTCCCTCAAGAAGAACAAAGCGGTGGGTATTGATGGCATTCCTGCCGAGCTATTTCAAGCGGCGCCAAATATATCGGCAGATTTGCTGCATCCGCTAATACGGACAGCTTGGGATAGTGAACAATTTCCACAGGAGTGGAAAAGGGGGATGATCATTAAGCTTCCAAAGAAGGGAAACTTGATGGAGTGCGGTAACTGGAGAGATATATGTGTTCTTCCAGCCGTCCCCAAAATAATAGCTAAAATAATTCTAGAACGAATTACAGAACATTTAGATTCAACTCTCGATATCGAACAGGCAGGCTTTCGCGCTGGATCCTCCTGCATCGACCACATAAACACCTTACGGATCATAATCGAACAATGCGTTGAGTATAGGTCTCCGCTACATTTGCTGCTTATCGACTTCGAGAAAGCTTTCGACAGATTGAATCGAGATGCTATCTGGATGGCCTTGCGCGGGAGAGGCATTCCAGAAAAACTTATAGCTATTATCAAAGCTACATACGAGGGCGGTAAGTGTCACGTCGTGCACAATGGTAAGGTGTCGGAGGATTTTGAAGTCCAAAGTGGAGTACGTCAAGGGTGCATACTGTCACCACTATTGTTCTTGGTGGTTATCAGCGATCTACTCCGTGCAGCATTGACGGAAGGCAACTATGGAATTCGTTGGACACCTAGATTACGCTGACGATGTTTGTTTACTTTCACATCGGATAATGGATCTTCATTTGATGGCCCAAAATCTAGAAGCTGAGGCAAACAAAGTGGAGCTCTGAGCACTTCTAATACCCGCGCTCAACTTAACATTGCCGGACAGGAGTCGAGAAAGTTGATAACTTACTTTATTCAGGAAGTGTGGTCTCGGCTAATCGCGGTGGCAACGAATTGGATGAGTGCAGCAGAATCGGGAAGGCTAAAGCTGCGTTCGGAATGCTATCTAAAATCTGGAGAAGCAATGTTATCAGCTTAAGAACCAAGCTGCGACTGTTCCGCTCCAACGTGGAATCAGTGCTGCTTTATGGATGCAGTACTTGGAAGGTGGACACCATTAACACACACAAGCTGCAAGTCTTCGTAAACAAATGCTTAAGAATCATCTTGACGATTTTTTGGCCAAACCGCATCTCTAACGAACAACTTTATCTGAGAACGTGCCAAGAACCTATAAGCATTACTATACGAAGAAGAAAGTGGCAACGGATTGGACACACCCTACGGCGCGAAGACAACTCCATTGCGAAATACGCCATGCAGTGGAATCCGCTCACCCAGGCAGGCAGAACAACGGGACGCCCTAGGCAAATGTGGCGCAGAACAGTTGAGGAGGAATCGAGCTAGGAATGAGTTGGAGGCAGCTCAAACGCGTTGCAGAACTTCGAACAAGATGGCGCGCAGGCGTGGTTGATGCCCTATGCTCTCCGAGGGGTTAAAGGATCTAAGTAAGTAAGTAAGACATGTTAACGGGTCACTATAGACTCAAGGAGCATCACAGGAAACTGAGTATAGAATCACTGATCCTGCAGATTCTGCACGGACTTCGAAAAAACAAAAGCACAACTTCTCATGGTATGTAAAGCACTAATATACAAAAGAGGATGTAACCTGGTAGTCTATATTTTAAGAGAGATGGATCTACCTTCGCTGAATCTACTTTAGATACTTACTTACTTACTTAATGGGTTCCCGACCCATATAGAGTCTTTGCCTGTGACAAAGCATTCTTCCACCGCTGTCGATCCCGGGCTCGCTGCTTCCAGTTGTGCAGACCAAGTTTTCTGGCATCCGCGATTACTTGGTCTTTATACCGGAGGTTTTGAGGTTTTCGCCATCTCCAACCTTGAGGCCATGATTCGAAAATGCTCTTGGCTGGAACAGTAGCGGTGGCAGTTTAACTAACCAACAGTGGTTTGCTAAGGCTATTCATAGTTGAATCTCCGCGAAGGTGTCGTTTGTGGGATTGATATTTACTCCACGAAAGGTGAACTCTTTGATTACTTCAAAGTTAAGGTCGTCAACACTGACGTTCTGTCTTACACGCGTTTCAGACAAAAATTTAGTTTGTTGATAACATATACTTGGTTTTGTCCTCATTCACTTTAAGACCAACTCGTATCATCTGATCTTCAGGCGTATCCCAACAACTGGACGGACTTGTGGAAGATATATGATATTCCTAGATTATTGTATTGCAGAAGCGCTTTAGGCGTTCACACAGTACGTTGGATAGGATCTTAAATACGACATTAAAGGGATATGCCCGCAAATTCTTGCAAGACATGAGATCGCTTTTCTTGAAGATTGGGTTCTCTTGTCCTACTCTCTTTATTCGATGCCCGTTAAGCAACTGCTGGAAATGCTGCTTAAACACATCTACAATTCCCTGCGCTTCGGTGACCAGGTTATCCTCGCTGTTTCGAAGAGCCTGCATTCCGGATTTAAAGCTTCTAGTTGCTTGGCTTTTCGATAGAAGTTCCAGATGTTGTTGCGGCCGCGAGACTCTTCGATTTCCTTCAGCTGGGAGGCTGCGTGAGCTCTTTTCTTTCTGCGCAGGATTTTCTTCTCTTCCCTTCTTACTGCCCTTTCTGTGCTGCAGCGTTTGTTTGAGTGCATCTTCTGTCACCATCTTCAATAGGCAGCGCATCATGGTTAGGTTAGGTTAGGTTGGCTGTCCACACGAGAGTGCAGACACACTTAGACCAATGAAGGTCCTTTCTGATACCATGGATCAAACCATTAGGCCACTCAGGGACAAACAAAACCAACCGGAGGTTTTGACAAAGCGATGGATGCTCATGACGTCCAAGGACGCCAGATCGCAGAGGTCATCAAGGAAGGGGGACCCTAGATGGAGCATTCTTTTATGCGACAGGGCTGGACATGTGCATAGGAGGTGAAGGATGGTTTCCTTCTTCTCCTCGTCCCTACAGCTTCTGCAGAAGTCGTTGGAGAAGAGACCAAGTCTTTTGGCGTGTTGGCCTATAAGACAGTGTTCAGTGAGAGCACCGACAACGCAGCTGATTTGTGTACGCTTTAACTTGATCAGATCGGCACTACGTTTTTGATCCAGCTTAGGCCAGATCTGTCTCGAAATGTGACACGTTGAGCCGTTTCCCCATCTGAGGTTGGTCGTGCTAATAGCGTTCAGCTTTAGTAGATACTTACATGTAGCGAGGGGCATATTCAGGGCTTGCCTTTCAGCCAAAATCCTTAGAGTGGTACCCTGTCTGGCGAGGTCGTCAGCCCTGCAGTTACCTGGAATGTTTTTATGGCCCGGCACCCAGCACAGGTGAACTGATCTGTCATCTCCATAAGAGATAGACGATAGTTTAAGGCAGCCTTTGAAGTGAAAGAGAACGATTCCAGGGACTTGATTGCCGCTTGGCTGTCAGTGAAAATGCTAATATCCCTGACAGATAATACATTACATTTCAGCCAGGACAGGACTTCCTTAATCGCCATGATTTCCGCCTGGAAACGCTACAATGATCAGGGAGGCGGAAAGAGATGCTCAGATTGAGCTGTTCGGAGAAAACACCACAACCCACCCCACCCTCCGTCTTAGATCCGTCTGTAAAGAAGTGAACCGAACTACCATCGACAGGGGGGGAAGTGTCCCATACATCCCGGTTAGGGATGCTCGTACGGAAGTTACGGTCAATCCTAGTTTCGGCGGGGTGTAGTGCGTGGTTTCGTGTTTGAAGTTGAGAAGATCAAGGATCGAGGAGTGGCCAAAGCGATAGCTAGACCACTGAGAGGAGGCTTTCAAGCGGATGGCCGCACAGGCAGCCAACTGTTTGCCGAACATATCTAAGGGTAGCAGGTTGAACAAGATGTCCAGTGCCGCGGAGGGAGTAGTTCTCAGTGCACCACTGATGCAGATGCATGCAGATCTTTGCACCTTAGTTAGTTGAGTGAGGTGGACCGCCTTGTCAAGAGCAGGCCACCATACGATCACGCCATATAGTAGTATAGGCCTGATAACGGACATGTATAGCCAATGAGTGATTTGAGGTTTAATACCCCAGCTCCTATCTATAGCCTTTTTACAGGAATAGAGAGCTACATTAGCTTTCTTGACGCGCTCTAGTAGATTGGCCTTCCAGCTCAATTTCCTATCCAAAATGAGACCCAGATATTTTGCGTTTTCAGAGAAGGTGAGCCTGGTGCCATTTATCAAAAGAGGGTCTATGAGGGGAACTTTATATTTCCTCGTGAAGAGAACGAGTTTCGTTTGGGGGTTAACCCCCAGTCCACATTTGGAGGCCCATTTGGTGAGCCGAAGGAGAGCATATTGGAGGATATCCATGAGAGTGTCCGGGTGTTTACCGGAGGCAGCAATAGCAATGTCATCAGCATAGGCGATCACTCTACAACCTGACGCATCCAGGTCCATCAGTAGTTCATTAACTACCAGGTTCCACAGAAGAGGTGACAAGACTCCACCTTGAGGTGTACCGCAGCGAGCAATTCTTCTGGCCGATGCTCCGCCCAGCTGTGTGTTAATAATCCTGCATGTAAGCAATTGATTGATCAACACTCCGAGCGAAACACCCACTTTCAGATTTACAAGTGCTTCCGTAATCGCCTTTGGTTTGACATTGTTAAAAGCTCCCTCAATGTCAAGGAAAGCCACCATGGTGTATTCTTTGATGATCAATGATTTTTCGATGGTGCGCACAAGCGAATGTAAGGCTGTCTCAACCGATTTGCATTTGCAGTACGCATGTTGGGACGGCGAGAGCAGAGCTGGGCTAATACTTTAGCAGCGCATCATACCACGGGTACTTTTTCTTTGGTGGCTGGCAGCCTAAAGTAGTCTCGGCTACCTCTATAATGATAGTGCGGTTTTGGATCGAGTGGTGTTGTTGTTTTTGTAGCAGCTGTGTTGACGATCCTTGGTCGAGGTGTTTTCCTCGAGTTGCTCCAATGCGTAAAACCGATCGTCGTGAGACTTTGATGTTATTCGTTTTCCTTTTTATACTCGGATGGCTGATGATTGCTGTTCTCCGCTGGGGGTTGAACTTGCACATCTCGGTTAAAGTGCAAACATACTATTCACTGCAACCATTGCCACCTACTGGAACCACTGGTTGTTGGCGTTTGTGGCTAGTGAATGCATGTTTCTCAGAGTTTCTCAACCATGCGCTCCTTGTGGGCTCCGATTACTAAAGGCGTACGAAGGCGCCCTTCTGGGCGAATTACAGCTTCTTCTCGTTGAACAGTTGAGCTCTGAATTTGGCTGCAACAAGAAAATGATTAGAGTCGACGTTGGCAAATTCAACAAACACACATCCAAAATATTGGATGAGTGCCAAGCATCGATTAGCACATGGTCGGTTTGGTTGCGAATTCGACCATCAAGTGAATGCCAGGTTGCTGTGTGGATTCTCAGCTGGGAAAACCTACTGCTACTAATTATCGTATTGTGGGTTGCCGCAAAGTTGGAGGCCGTTATCTGTTATCGTTCCGTGGAGGTTTTATATTCCACCTAATCCGCCAAGTGTTCTCCTTACCGATTTTTGCATTAAAGTCACTGCGTTCGTCGGAATCGCTCTGTAGACCGTTAAAGTAGTCATACAATTTCTCCTTGATAGCGTTGTCAGCTTCGTCGGTAGGTGCGTATGAACATATTACGTATAGGCTGATATTATTGAACGAAGCTTTGATGCGGATTATGCGCGAGGACAGATTCAAGTACCCGGGGTGTACAATATGCGTACGATCCAGGTGCATATTCTTAAATCGTAAACCGTGGACGTTCTGTGTCGTGTTGCCATTTTAGTCGTACCTCAGATACCCTAGTTCTGAAAGCAGTTGAACTAGAGGAGGCGGTCTAACTGAAGTATCCCATTGACTAGTGTCATAGTGTGGGGGCACAATAGACATATTTAGGTCGCAGTGCACTTGCACCACAAACACATCTACATCTACATCTGTTGCAGAAGGAATACGTTCATATGGTTTTATAGATCCTAAAAAAGCCTATGAAAGAGTATTGAGAGACCTGGTGTGGCAGGTCTTACGACATCAAAATATCCCTGAATTGTACATGAAAAGCAAAGATGCCCTCCTTTTCTATTTTGGCGTAAAAATCGCCCAATACTATTTAAATGTCGTATCTAGGACATAACTCATATATTTTAGTGAGGAGCTCGAATAAACAATGTTTGGTGGCAGGGTCCTTTTGTTCCGTGTGGGTTATGTTGGGGAATTTAGCCTTGATCCGGATAGCAAACCCGCATCCAAATAAGCGCTGCTTGTCGTCTCAGTAGCAATCACCGTAGTAGATGACACAATTTTTTATTTTCTTTTTGTGTTATGGGATGACACTTCCAAGATGGCGGTTATATCTGCCTTATAGCAGTATAGGGTCTCTACTAATTGTTCGGCTGCACGTGGTCTGCTAAGGGTCCGAACATTCCACGTACAGATCCGAAGGTAGTTGTTTTTATTTCGTTCGCTGAGGTCATCATTAAGAAAGTTACCCCGACGGCACAACTCCCAACCTGGAGGGCCAGTTCGTCGTATTACACCACTAGGACGCGGGGCCGAGTACACCGGTGCCAGTATTCCACTACGGAAGTATGAGTGCTGCCGTTGGCCCATTAAGGACTCCTCCGCCACCATCTATATTCAAAGGTCTTCTCTAATATTGGAAATTCCTAACCGAATTATGATCCGAATATATCGACGCAGTTTGCGCAACTGCAGACGCCGTCGTTGACTCGATCTAGGATATTTGTCCCCTGCCGTTTTTAACAATATGTGCTCTAGAGAGTAAGCACTCTTCCACCACCTCGTCTGCTGCTCCAAGACCTACTAAAAGGGTTGGTTACACAATCTCCAGTAAAAGGTACTAGGCATCCAGCAGTCAACAACGCATCTGGACCGCTGCCGTTTTTAACATTATGTGCTCTAGAGAGTAAGCACTCTTCCACCCTCTCGTCGGCTACTCCAAGACCTTCTAAAAGGGTTGGTTACACAATCTGCAGTAAAAGGTACTAGGCATCCAGCAGTCAACAACGCATCTGGACCGGAAGCGGCTTAACACCATAAGGAAAGACTTGAAGGACGGTAATGTGCACAGAGGTAGAAGATCCAATCCCGTACGAGCTGGACGAGGCAAGGACAAAGCAGAAACAACAGTATAGAGTTTAAGTAGCCTTCTTTGCTTGCTCGGTATATTTTAACTCCCAGAGTTTGAAACCACATTTCGTCACTGCGGCTTCGTATTTCATCATGTTTGCATGTGTGGAGTGGAGTGCCCGTGTGCACCCCCTGTTCCAGCGGTCTCTAAGGCAAAAACTAAAACTTACATTTCGTACTCCCGTACTTAATTTTATTAACAAGGAAGGAAGCATAACAACATTCAGTGGTACCCGTAGTAGCTCAGTAGTACTCATCGCGTTACACGTTCGGTATGCCATCCGGGCCTTTCGCCAGGACTGCCTTCATTGTCTTCATCATGGTGGGTATCAGTCCGACGTGCTTGTCCACGCACTGCACGGCACATCGCTCAAACTGATCTGTGTACTTCGCTATGTCGGACTCGCTTGGACTGGGTGGCATTTTGACCTTCACGTCATCGTTGCATTGCTGCAAAGAATGTTAATAGTAGGATCAAAGGACTGGACATCGGCAGAGAGTCTTACCATGACACATCTCTGCAGTCGTCCTTGGAACTCGCCCAGTTCGTGCTGGACGTAGTTTTGCGCGGTAGTTATCGGGCGCGAACACCTATCTACACAATTTTGAACGGCATCCACACTTGAGTTCATGTCTTGGCAGCACTTTGCGGCGCACAAATGCATGTCTGTCTGTTAGAAATCGGAAGAGATTCAGATTTTTCCCAAACCTGGTCAGTTCCGGCGACCATAACCTTACAAATGTCACGCAACTTCGCTATATTACCTGCATTTTGCGTAAGTGTGACTTGTCCATGTCGTCGATCATTTGAGTGACCGCTTGCTCAATTCTCTGCCGCTGTTGCTGTATCATATTGTCTTTGTTATAAAAGGTTTTTTATTAAAAATATAACTTTTGCGAACCGAACGTATGAGAAAATGTAAATGTAATTTCGAATGTCAGTTAAATGTCAAACGTCGCATGACAAATAACAAATCTATTGGCCACGGAAAATGTTTCAGCGCTGAGATCGGTAATTAGGTTAATATGAACCTTAGGGTAGGACCAAATTACTGACTGGAGGGATTTTGATAGTAGCACAGAGCAAGACAATTCTGGTCAAAAAAACTTCCTTATATCCATTTTTACTTCAGCTTACTTTACAAAAAGGCTTTATTTAATAAAATCTGTTCGAGCAGACGCAAAAATAATTTGTGGAGAATTTCTGTAGGAGGGTTAATGGGCAGATAATATAATGTCGTTTTCCATTAGTTTCACTCCCTATTTCACTCCAATGTTCCTATGGAAGATGTGAAATCGTCTTCTGCTTAGTTGTGCGTGTGTTGGTGAAGGGCCAGATTTCTTGTTTATCTTTTTCACAAACAAACAAAACAAGAAACTACTCCTTTCTGCGCAATGAAAAACGACATAAGTAATTCTATCCAGAGATTGGAAAAAAAAACTTTAACGTGCAGTACTTTAGTGTTTTGTTTTGTATTTTCATTTCAACAGTACGAAAACGCATACATAACCTGTAGAACACAAACACTTATCTTCACCAATTATGTTTGTCTATCAAAACAGAAACGAAATTTCGCACGTTATCTGATCAATGTAAGATTCGCAAATACTAACATAGTGAACTGTACTTTGTACACATACGTTATTCTAGCTCTAAGAGTTTGTGTACTAAAACAAGTACGTTCAAAAATACAAAATACAATACACGTGCGGAATGTTTAGTGCTTCTTCTTCTTCTTCCTTTAATCAGCGAGGTTATGATCCGAAAATAAGGGATCACAACCGGCCCACTTCACCACATTTCTATTGATCCGCCTGTGGGGGTCGCCTATTTGACCTCAGAAAATATTGGCAGGTCCGCCGATTTAGGATCACTCGATTACTGAGGCCAATAAAATGCCGATTTCGTCGGATTTGTCTGATCCAGGCGTTTATAGGCCTGCCTTTCCTACATCGCGATGTCTTTGGAACGTGCATTGATATTGCCTTTTTAACAAGTTTTAAATGATCTCTTCTTTGAACGTGACAATACCAGCTGAGCCGGTCGCACTCTATTTTTTGTACGATGATTTCCTTGATGTGAAAGTTTAACGGATCTTTGAACTTCTTATTCGATCAAGCATTTTCACTCCTGCTGTCATGCGAAGCATCTTCATCTCAGCTGCCGTTAATTTACTCTCATACGTTTTGTACATCGTCTAACATTGTGAATCGTATGTGAGCGCTGGACGCACAACTGCGATGTAGAGCCTTCCTTTCAACTTAGGTGGCATTTTTCTGTCACAGAAGTGAGCGGAATTTTCTCGCCACTTCATCCAACCTACGCTTACGCTATGATTGATTTCGTCATCACAAGTTGCTTTGCTATTGATCATAGATCCCAGATATTAGAAGTTTTCGCACTTGGGAAGCACTGTTCCATTCAAATAAATGTCTGGAATAGGCCTGAGTGGATCAGAGAACGGGCACAAGTACTCTGTCTTTTTTTAACTAATCAGTACTGCAGCTTGTGGAACTTAAAAGTTAATATTGTTGGATTGACTACTGGATGGTTTGTGTACCAAACTAAAACACTGTATCTCAAACTGTAGCAACGACATCTATTGCCAAAACCTGCTAGCAGTAAATATACCAACCTGTGAACTGGATCAGGATCAGCGAGCCATGGCAGAAAATCTAATCGGTGAGTACGCTGATATATTTGCCTCACAGGATGGAGAGTATGGCCGAACACATCTGGTGCAACATCGCATAGACACTGGGGTTGCCAGACCAATTCGCCAGCCTGCCAGACGATTACCATTGGCAATGCAGACGGAGGTTGCGGATATGGTGTTAACGGTGGAGAAGGAAGGGCTCATCGAAAGTTCTAAGAGTACTTGGGCCCCACCTGTGGTACTGGTCAAGAAGAAAGACGGCAGCACTCGATTCTGCGTGAACTATCGGAGACTTAATGACGTCATCAAAAAGGATAGCTTCCCTCTGCGACGGATCGATGACACATTAGACTCTCAGGAGCTCGATGGTTTTCCACCCTTGATTTAAAGAGCGGTTACTGGCAGGTGCAGATCGATCCAAAGGACCGAGAGAAAACTGCGTACACTGCAGGAAATGGGCTGTGGCAGTTTAGAGTAATCCCATTTGTTTTGTGCAACGCTCCGGCGCCTAATGGAACACGTCCTGCGTGGCTTGACCTGGAAAACTTGCTTGGTGTATCTGGACGATGTGATCGTGATAGGAAAAACATTCGAGGAACTTCGCGACAACCTAAAGAATGTGCTAGAGCGGCTTCGAAGCGCTCACCTGAAGTTGAACCCAAAGAAATGTGACCTCTTCAGATCCGAAGTCAAGTACCTGGGCCACGTTATCTCATCAGAAGGAGTGCGAACCGATCCAGACAAGGTGGAAGCTGTGAAAAACTGGCCAGTTCAAAAAGACAAACACCAACTCAGGAGCTTTTTGGGCCTCGCCACGTACTACCGGCGATTCGTAAAGGACTTTGCCGGAATCGCGAAGAGCTTACACCAGCTAACGGAAAAAGGAAGGCAATTCAAGTAGTCAGGTGAGTGCGATAAAAGCTTCAAGAACCTTAAGCAACAACTATGCGAAGCACCAACACTAGCATATCCCATTCCCGGAGAAATGTTCATTGTGGATGCAGATGCAAGTAACGTCTGTGTCGGAGTGGTTCTTTCGCAGGTACACAATTGGCCGTTGTAGTAGAGAAGGTAGTAGCATACTTCAGCAAAGTGCTCTCCAAGCCGGAAAGAAACTACTGCGTGACCAGGCGAGAACTTCTGGCGCTGCTTCTGGCGACAAAACAGTTCCATAAATACCTCTACGGCCAAAAGTTCCTTCTGCGCACAGACCACGCGGCTCTAAAATGGCTGCTACAATTCAAGAATCCAGCCAGGTCGCAAGATGGATTGATCGGCTGCAGATGTACGATTATGAAAAACAGCATCGTAAAGGGAAACTTCATTGTAATGCGGATGCCTTATCCCGGCGACCATGTAAGAGCGACTGCAAGCATTGTGTGCGTCAGGAAGAGAAGAACCTTCTTTCCATCCAAAGGGTAAGAGCTGAGCCTATCGCCGGTTGGAGTGCAGAGGAAATCCGCAATGCTCAAAAAGAAGACCCAGACATCGAGCCGATATTAGCGTGGAAGGAGTTTAGGGAAAAGCCAAACGGACAAGATATCTCGGACAGGAGCCCCACTCTCAAGGCATACTGGGCTCAGTGGGACTCCCTTCATGTGCAAGATGGTGTACTGAAAAGGAAATGGGAAAGGCCGAACGGGAAAGATTTCATAATGCAGCTTGTCTTGCCGCGATCAAAAGTACACGATGCCCTACGGGAGATGCATGATGGAGCATCCGGAGGTCATTTGGGTGCAAACAAGACGCTGGAGAAGGTACGAGAACGTTTTTATTGGCTCAGCGCAGGGGAAGACGTAGAGAGTTGGTGCCAAAAATACCTCATGTGTGCAGCCAGCAAGGGACCCAGAACGAAAACGCGAGGCAAGATGCACCAGTACAACTTGGATGCACCCTTTGAACGGATTGCCGCTGACATCGCTGGTCCATTTCCGGAAACTGACAGTGGCAACCGTTACATCCTAGTAGTCATGGACTACTTCAGCAAATGGCCGAAAGTGTTCGCCATGCCTAACCAAGAAGCGAAGACTATCGTGGAACAGATCGTCAACAACTGGGTGAGCAGATTCGGCGTGCCTATGGAACTGCATTCTGCCCAGGACGGAACTTCGAATCAAAGATATTCCAAGAGGTATGCCAACAACTAGGAATTAAAAATACGAGGACGACTCCGCTTCATCCGCAATCCGACGGGATGGTAGAGCGTTTCAAAAGAACCTTAAACGAGCACCTCTCCAAGGTCGTAGAGACCACCAGCGCGATTGGGATCGACAAATTCCTCTCTTCTTGATGGCCTACCGAAATGCAGTGCACAGTACTACTGGACATACTCCATCTGAAGTCCTGTTTGGTCGAGCAGTCCGGCTACCTAGGGAGGTGAAGTTTGGATCCCCTAACGATGAGCCCAAATGTGAAGAGGACTACGTGGCAGACCTCAGGGAAAGGATCCGGGACATACATCAGAGGACCAGGACGAGGATAAGGATAGCGAGTGACCGCATGAAAGCCATGTACGACGCAAAGGCAACAACGTCCAGCTTCCACGAGGGAGACCTAGTATGGTTGTACAACCCACACCGGCAAAATGGGAGGTCACCTAAGCCGCAGCAAGACTGGGAGGGCCCTTATAAAGTGGTCACACGCATCAATGACGTCGTCTTTCGGATCCAGAGTGGAGTAAGAGGCAAGATGAAAATTGTCCACCTGGATCGTCTTCATCGTTACCATGTAATATGTAATAGTACGGGTGTAAGGGAGTTAGGAATTGGACGTTGGAATTTGAATTTGTAGGAAATAGGATGTTGGATGGGAACGGATGCGGAAGGTAAGGATGCTTCGGGCGGAAACGTGGCACGCTTGCGATGCTCGGCTGAGCTCGCCGGATGTGGGGGGTTCTTGTTCCCGCCTTTCAACGACACCTATTACAACTACGAAACATAAATCGTGCCATACAAACAAAATCAACCATACGATATTGATTCCCTAAACCGGACGGACCATAACACACTGTGAGAGCGCTTGGATGTTATTTAGCGCGGGCCTTACCCTTCCCTACCTTGGACATCCGGTGGCCATATTTGATCGGATCTCCCCCGATGTACGGATGTCATCTTCATATGCTCAGTCCATAGTTTGACTCATAGCTCACCTTCCTCACCCCTAGAAAATCAATCACTGCTCCATAGGGATTTTACACCCAAAACAAACCCAAGTTTAGAAGAACAGATTTTGACATTTATTTAAACAAAAGGTAAATTCCATCGAATATGCCAATTTAATAAGAAAAAAAAAAGGGAAACCAAAAGATAAAAAAAAACTTGACCTGTTCGGTTTTGGTTGCCGTTGATCCGGGGGTAAGGGGCTTAAGGATTAATTCTCCCTTCCCTTGATTCGGCGAACTTCGCGTTTCCTGCCTAAGTCGAGCTCAACGTAGGTGGTCGATCTTTATATAGTAATATGCGTACGGGTACCGATTTAATTAGCCGAACGACACAAAAAGGGAACAAGTTTCACAATATAATTTACTTAAATTAGAAAAGAGGAATATAAGGACATATAAAAAAATAATTTTGTACTTAATTGTACAGATAATAATAAAAAAATAAGTTTAGTACTTAATCGTACCGATAATCACAAAAAAAATTACATCTACTATAATTTCTATCTTTACATAACCATACTATATATATATACTATTGTTATTATTATTGAAGCAACAAAAAAAATAAAAAAAATTAGCAAAATTGTTCGATGAACGCTGTGACTCACTGTCGGTGAATTCTCACTTTCTTCTTTATACCTTTAACAGCTACAATCTAACCTCGGTTTTGGTCGAAACACTTCGACGTGTTCAGCCGGTGCTGCTTGCCTTGCGCTGTTCGTGGGTACAGGTGGTGGAGCGCTGTTCTAGCAGATTTTTATTTTTTTGTTTTTTACTGCAGTTAGTGGTGTAGGTCCTGACTGCATGAAATTTCTTTGGGATCTGGGTTTTTTTGATGGATGGCAGTTGGAGGGCAATTGGTTACTTCCCGTTCAGCAACTCAAAATAACCTTTTGATCACTTCAGCGATAATTTAAAAAAAAGGCGTTGGCGGCCAGGGAATATCGATTTAAGATCCCACGCACTCGACCGCCAACACAAGATCTGGGGTGTACAAAAAAAAATGCGTTTTACTTCTTAACCCCCTTTGTGCTTAGACAAATAATAATTATAACAAATAATAACTAATTTCCTATTATAAAAAAAGACAAAACTCACTCACCCCTTTCTCAAAAATTGTTCACCAAAATTAATTTGAATAATTATTTTAAATTACTCCACTTTTCACTCTATGTATATGTACATATATTTTAGACACTTAAGTCATCCACTTTTATTATAGCCAACGTTATATTCAAATTGGAAGTGTTGCTCGATTCTCACAATAAATGGCACACTTGTTATATGGAGCTACGATTCTTGATTGAACCTCTTTTTTTTCTACCTATTCTGTCCACCTCCACGACTCTCTCATTTTCTGTGTTATACAGTTTTTTTTTGTTCTTTCATTTTCCTTAACCAGGTCCCTTAATCCTCTCCAACGGAGCATATCATCCGATTTTTCATATAATTTGTTTTTGGATTTTATATTCACATACCCCTTTCTCTCATCGGTTGAAAATTTATTTGAGCAGCTGAGATCGTATTCGAGCTCACATGTAAACGCCGCAAAAATATCCCATCCTATATATTCCCTATCCAATCTCACGACAAAAAAAAATATCCCGTGACAACTGTCATCTAAGACAAACACCAAATAAAAACAGATGGATTCCTGCAGTATCGAGATCGAGAGTATGGAATAGTTTCGATAATTTCTCATTTAATGAATTTTTATTTCATTACAGGTGACCATAACAAAACGCCGGACTTGTGGAATAGCAAAAGACTACAAGGATGACGAGAAAACTGCTACCTGTAACGTGGTGAAGAAACCCACCCCTGAGATTGAGTCTCATGCTCTCGTGACAGCTAGCCGGGCAAAACAAAGGTTAGTAATCATGCTTGGATCATTTTACGAATACATAACCTTACTTCTCCAGAGTAAACATAGGAAAATAGTGCACAAAAATACTAAAAAAAAACATTCAGTCAGCAATAATTTATCTTCAGTGCAATCAACGTTAATAAAAAAATAAATAAAAGCTGTCACACCCCTTGATGCAAAGTGTATCAATAAACATAAATTCTGTAGTGCAAAATGTTATCAGTGAAAAGTAATCACAGTCGAGTGCGTAAAAAAAAATCAGTCAATCAAAATAAAAAACAGTAGGTACATAAGAATAAATTAGTAAAAGTTAAAAAGTAAAAAGGATTATTATCACAGTCAGTTAAATAAATATATCACAGTTTAAATATCAATACTCTAATAAATAATCTAAAGAAATGAAATAAATAAATAAATAAATACTTAACCTAAGAATAAATAAAACAGTGGAAATCTAATAGATACAATAATATAACAACGAAATGATGTGACGGTAACAACATAGAACGTGCTTAGAACAAATACGTGATACCTGAAACGCTTAACATAGAATCATATGTAAAATACTTTGCTCGTGCTTTTATTGCTTTAAATCTTTTGCATGAAAAATTCCAATTGTTTTGCCGGCGGTATTCTCTAACTCGTACATGCTTTTCCCTACCGATCTAACAATCCTGCATTTAACATACTTCGGGCATAGTTTGCTTGCGAGGTATTTGGAGGTGTCGCTTAGGACGAAGTTCCTCCGAAAAACTTCTTGCCCTGGGAGAAAACGTAGTTTGCGTGTCCGGGTGTTATACTTTTTTGCGCTGCATACATTCGCTTTTAATATATTTTCTTTAATTTTATCTCGTATGATTTGCAATCGCGTCTGTCGGGGAAGAGTTAACAGCTCACTGTCGTCTACCGCGTTTAACTTTTTGGCCACCTCATAACCACTCCCGTGTGTCATCATGTTTACACCAAACAAGGCGAAATACGGCGACACGCCAGTCGCGGTATGAAGTGAACTTCTCAACGCGCACGCTATATCGTGGAGGTGGAGATCCCAGTCGCGTTGGTCGTCCTTAATGTATGAACGCACAGCTGCCAACAGTGTTCTGTTAACTCTCTCAGAAGCGTTCGATTGTGGAGAATAATTCGCGGTCTTGAAGTGTCTTACTCCGAATTTCTGCAGCAAGTTCTGAAACTCCTTTGCAAGAAACTGCTTTCCGTTGTCGGAGTGAATAATTTGAGGCACTCCGAACATGTTGAAAACATCTTCCTGCAAAAATTTTACAACGCTTGAAGCAGTCGCGTTCCTAAGTGCTTTAAATAAAACAAATTTTGACAAATGATCCAGAACCACAAAAATATAACAATTACCGGACTTAGAACGTGGGAATGGACCCAAAAAATCAACATAAAGTTTTTGAAATGGACGATCGGTACAATAACGAGCTAAAATTGGTGGACGAGATACCTTGTTGGACGCTTTACACTGTTGACAAATATCACAATTGATTACATATTGACGAATTTGAACAGTCATGTTCGGCCAATAAAAAAATTGCCGAACTCTATGAAGAGTCTTGGCGATGCCACCATGAGCCGCTTGAGGAGGATTATGGGCCTGAGAAATGATATCCTCGGCTAAACTTGAAGGAATCCATAATTTCCACGTATGTTCTTGGGCGAACTCATCTTCAGTGACTGGAAATGACCTCTTATAAACGAAGTTATCTACGACTTTCAGGTCGGGTAAGTCATTCTTATATTCTTTGACTGTTTTAATCAATTGCATATATTCGTCTGATTTAAACTCTTCGGAGTTCAGGTCAATTAAAGGTGCAATATCTTGTACGTCCAGACTTTCAATATAAACACGCGACAAGGTATCGGGGACTACATTTAATGTGCCTTTGCGATGCTCTATTTCAAAGTCGAACGCCTGCAACTGTAAACTCCACCGAGCCAATCTACCACTTAGGTCTTTCAGACCCATAAGCCATCGTAGACTAGAATGGTCGGTGATTACGGTGAAGGGCATCCCTTCGACATACGGTCGGAATTTATTGACGGCCATGACCGCAGCCAGGCATTCCTTCTCCGTCACGCTATAATTTCGTTGGCAGGTGTTCAGCTTTTGAGAAAAGTACGCGATTGGTGTTTCCTCATCACAATCATTCTTTTGAAATAGAACGGCACCTATTCCCGTCTCAGAGGCATCGCATTGAATGTAAAATCGCCTCTTGAAGTCAGGATGGGTTAGAACGGGCGCTGTGGTTAATGCCTCTTTTAATTTTTCAAATGCTTCTAACGCTTCTTTTGTCATGCTAAACTTTTCATTTTTCTTCTTCAAGGTGTCTGTGATTGGCGCTGTTAAACTGGAGAAGTCACGGATGAATCGCCTATACCACCCCGCTAGTCCAAGTAGCCTACGGACCTGACGAGGAGTTTTCGGGACGGGAAAATCCACAATTGCCTCAACTTTAGCAGGATCCGTCTTCAGCATCCCACCACCAACCAGGAAACCAAGGTATTTTAATTGCTTGAAGCAAAACTTTGATTTATCCAGATTGATGGTGAGGCCGGCTTTCTTTAAACACTGGGCTACCTCTTCCAGCAAGGCGATATGAGTCTCGAAATCCGGAGCTATGATGAGCAAGTCATCTAGGTACACGAACACTCTGTCTCTCAAGCGTGCAGGAATAACCTTGTCCATTAACCGACACATCCTTTGGGCTGCATTACACAACCCAAAAGGCATGACGGTGAATTGATACAAGGGTCTTCCTGGCACTGTAAACGCAGTCTTTTCCCTACTCTGCTTCTCCAGCGGTATTTGCCAAAATGCATCTTTTAGGTCCACACTACTGATATAGTAGGTGTCCTGTAGACGGCTGAGGAGTCCATCGATATGAGGGAGAGGATATGCATCTTTTTTCGTAAGGGTGTTCACTTTCCTGGAGTCCAGGCAAAGACGATCCTTGCCTGGCTTCCGTATAAGGACCACTGGTGAACACCACGCGCTCTCACTCTCCTCGATAACACCTAGACTCAACATCCTGTCTATTTCTTTGTACAAAGAAGCTTGTACCGCTGGGGAAACAGGGTAGTGACGCTGCTTGACTGGGGCCGCATCACCTGTGTCGATGACATGCTCCTCCAGCTTCGTCTTTCCAAGACCGTACTTATCAAACCCTAAAAACTCCTGTTTAACCGCTTCCAACCGACACGCTTGAGATGGAGACAACTGATGAACATTTGGACCTTGAGTTTCGTTGGAAAGCGTAATAGAACCAACTATTTGAGGTGCTAACCCAAATGCTTTCCAGAAGTCCACTCCCAGGTAGACTTCTTGATCCAAATTCGGCACTAAGAAGAAGGACATCATATGTTTTCTTGATTGGTACTCGACTTCAGACTTAATTTGACCTATTATGGACTGACTTTTACCATCAGCAGTCTTAACATTAGAAGAGAACGGAAGTATTTCTAAGCCTGCAGACTTCACGAAATTTAAACATCCCTTGCCTAGAATACTGATGCTTGCCCCCCTGTCTAAAAGGCCAAGAACTTCATGATCAGCAATTTTAATTTTGGCATAAGGTCTGGGGTCATTGTTCACATTTATAACTGTAGATAAAATATTCTTTTTGACGTTCTTCCTTAGGCGGTATCTTTCCCTAGCTTTTAAGATGCGTTTGGAAGCAGCATTTGAATAACTATTATTAAAAATTCTATTTCTAATTTCATTATATTCACTTATTCTAACATGCAATGGTTTTATTTGGTATCTATTCTTACTTTCTTCTTCTGATGTTATATTTTTACTTCTTCTAAGTATTCTTATGGTTTGACCATCCTCTTGCGGATGATCTGGAAGCCCCTGCTCTTTATTTGGGTTGGTTTGGGTCTCAACGTCTACTCGGGGAATTGAGTTGAACGCGACTCTCCCGGTGTAGTCGCGTTCCTCATCCTGTTTTCCGGATTGCATCGCCTGCACTTAGGAGTAATGACTCCATCTAGACCACATCTGTAACAGAAAATGTTTCTTATTGTAGATGGGCAATCCATAAAATTGTGGCCTTCAGCTTTGCAGTTCCAGCATGTAGACGTTCTTGAGTCTGAAACAGCACGTGGAACTTTTGAATGCGCGACAGTGTACTGCATTGCAGCTATTTGGTCTTCTTGATAGTAAGGCTCTTCTTCACGGTGATCCAGCTCGTTCGCCGTGTACTTTGGCAAAGACCTATGGTGATGCTTTGGTCCATCTCGCGAAGGAAAAGCGTTCTCAGCATCCTGACATGCATATCGCAACTGTTCCATAGTAAATATTGGCATGGGATAAACTAACCTTCCTATTCGCTCATTCAAATTTCTTTTCAGGATCCTCACCAACTCCATTTCCGGGATCTGTATCCTGAGCTGAGATTTCAGTTTAGCGATTGCCGCAAAGAAATTATCACATTTCTCCCAGTCACCATGTCGACGATCCATGATTTCTCGCATTATTTCAAAGTCCGACTTTGAATTGCGAAACTGGCGCATCAATGCGTCGCGCAGCATTGGCCAGTCTGGACGATAATTGGATCGCTGGTATTGCCAATACCAGTCGTATGCTGTGCCTGAGAGTAGCATGTGAAAATCGCGTAAAATTTCAGCCCAGGAACAGTCATACTGGGATTGTAAAGTTTCCAAACGGAAGATGAAGTCCTCGATGGTGAGTGTGTCTGGTTTACCCTCAAATTTGATTCCCCACTTATCGATTTTTATTGGACCCCGAACGCTTGTATGCAAATTTGTTCCACAATCGGTAAGTGAAGTATTGTGTTGGTAAGTTCTTTGTGTTTGTCTATTTTGATAATGTGGCTCATTTTTCTTCTTCAAGGTGTCTGTGATTGGCGCTGTTAAACTGGAGAAGTCACGGATGAATCGCCTATACCACCCCGCTAGTCCAAGTAGCCTACGGACCTGACGAGGAGTTTTCGGGACGGGAAAAT
Organism: Brachypalpus laphriformis; assembly: GCA_945910035.1. Lineage (NCBI taxonomy): Eukaryota > Metazoa > Arthropoda > Insecta > Diptera > Syrphidae > Brachypalpus > Brachypalpus laphriformis. The sequence continues at coordinate 290,345,417 of OX246753.1, read as the reverse complement.
CCACAATTGCCTCAACTTTAGCAGGATCCGTCTTCAGCATCCCACCACCAACCAGGAAACCAAGGTATTTTAATTGCTTGAAGCAAAACTTTGATTTATCCAGATTGATGGTGAGGCCGGCTTTCTTTAAACACTGGGCTACCTCTTCCAGCAAGGCGATATGAGTCTCGAAATCCGGAGCTATGATGAGCAAGTCATCTAGGTACACGAACACTCTGTCTCTCAAGCGTGCAGGAATAACCTTGTCCATTAACCGACACATCCTTTGGGCTGCATTACACAACCCAAAAGGCATGACGGTGAATTGATACAAGGGTCTTCCTGGCACTGTAAACGCAGTCTTTTCCCTACTCTGCTTCTCCAGCGGTATTTGCCAAAATGCATCTTTTAGGTCCACACTACTGATATAGTAGGTGTCCTGTAGACGGCTGAGGAGTCCATCGATATGAGGGAGAGGATATGCATCTTTTTTCGTAAGGGTGTTCACTTTCCTGGAGTCCAGGCAAAGACGATCCTTGCCTGGCTTCCGTATAAGGACCACTGGTGAACACCACGCGCTCTCACTCTCCTCGATAACACCTAGACTCAACATCCTGTCTATTTCTTTGTACAAAGAAGCTTGTACCGCTGGGGAAACAGGGTAGTGACGCTGCTTGACTGGGGCCGCATCACCTGTGTCGATGACATGCTCCTCCAGCTTCGTCTTTCCAAGACCGTACTTATCAAAACCTAAAAACTCCTGTTTAACCGCTTCCAACCGACACGCTTGAGATGGAGACAACTGATGAACATTTGGACCTTGAGTTTCGTTGGAAAGCGTAATAGAACCAACTATTTGAGGTGCTAACCCAAATGCTTTCCAGAAGTCCACTCCCAGGTAGACTTCTTGATCCAAATTCGGCACTAAGAAGAAGGACATCATATGTTTTCTTGATTGGTACTCGACTTCAGACTTAATTTGACCTATTATGGACTGACTTTTACCATCAGCAGTCTTAACATTAGAAGAGAACGGAAGTATTTCTAAGCCTGCAGACTTCACGAAATTTAAACATCCCTTGCCTAGAATACTGATGCTTGCCCCCCTGTCTAAAAGGCCAAGAACTTCATGATCAGCAATTTTAATTTTGGCATAAGGTCTGGGGTCATTGTTCACATTTATAACTGTAGATAAAATATTCTTTTTGACGTTCTTCCTTAGGCGGTATCTTTCCCTAGCTTTTAAGATGCGTTTGGAAGCAGCATTTGAATAACTATTATTAAAAATTCTATTTCTAATTTCATTATATTCACTTATTCTAACATGCAATGGTTTTATTTGGTATCTATTCTTACTTTCTTCTTCTGATGTTATATTTTTACTTCTTCTAAGTATTCTTATGGTTTGACCATCCTCTTGCGGATGATCTGGAAGCCCCTGCTCTTTATTTGGGTTGGTTTGGGTCTCAACGTCTACTCGGGGAATTGAGTTGAACGCGACTCTCCCGGTGTAGTCGCGTTCCTCATCCTGTTTTCCGGATTGCATCGCCTGCACTTAGGAGTAATGACTCCATCTAGACCACATCTGTAACAGAAAATGTTTCTTATTGTAGATGGGCAATCCATAAAATTGTGGCCTTCAGCTTTGCAGTTCCAGCATGTAGACGTTCTTGAGTCTGAAACAGCACGTGGAACTTTTGAATGCGCGACAGTGTACTGCATTGCAGCTATTTGGTCTTCTTGATAGTAAGGCTCTTCTTCACGGTGATCCAGCTCGTTCGCCGTGTACTTTGGCAAAGACCTATGGTGATGCTTTGGTCCATCTCGCGAAGGAAAAGCGTTCTCAGCATCCTGACATGCATATCGCAACTGTTCCATAGTAAATATTGGCATGGGATAAACTAACCTTCCTATTCGCTCATTCAAATTTCTTTTCAGGATCCTCACCAACTCCATTTCCGGGATCTGTATCCTGAGCTGAGATTTCAGTTTAGCGATTGCCGCAAAGAAATTATCACATTTCTCCCAGTCACCATGTCGACGATCCATGATTTCTCGCATTATTTCAAAGTCCGACTTTGAATTGCGAAACTGGCGCATCAATGCGTCGCGCAGCATTGGCCAGTCTGGACGATAATTGGATCGCTGGTATTGCCAATACCAGTCGTATGCTGTGCCTGAGAGTAGCATGTGAAAATCGCGTAAAATTTCAGCCCAGGAACAGTCATACTGGGATTGTAAAGTTTCCAAACGGAAGATGAAGTCCTCGATGGTGAGTGTGTCTGGTTTACCCTCAAATTTGATTCCCCACTTATCGATTTTTATTGGACCCCGAACGCTTGTATGCAAATTTGTTCCACAATCGGTAAGTGAAGTATTGTGTTGGTAAGTTCTTTGTGTTTGTCTATTTTGATAATGTGGCTGGTGAGTATTTCTGTTACCTCTGTTGTCGTTATTGGTCCTAACATTATTGTTTTGCCCCAGGTGAGGATTGCCTATGGAAGCTTGCGGAATTGGAACTTCACGAGAAGATCCAGAGCTTCGTGCTTGTCTCGTTTCGGGTCTTGGGACAGTGTTCGAAGCTGGCTCTACCACTTCATTGCTGATGGGAGTTGGCTTGGTAACACAATTAATTTCCTTCATAAAATCTATGAAGTTCTTCCTTGACTCATTCTTTATCATTTCAGATATTTCTGCATTCTGGACTTCTTTATAAGAAGCAAATGCTTCCAGAATTGCAATGTTAATTGCTGATTTTAGTTCCGATGGCACCAAGAATGATTTTTCAGCTTCATTATTTTGTCTTTGTCTTATTTCAGCTTGAATGTCCGCTTGCTCGACCATTGTGCGATTGCTGTCATTTAGGGCTTCGAGAGATGCTGCTCCTAAATGACTCAAACTACTGTAGGAAGGTGCTGATATGGATTCTGCAGAGCCTCCAGAATGGCTTGAGCTAGTTGGGTTCACTGGAGGAGGAGGGAACGTATAGGACATTGCTGGTGTGTGTGGACTGTGCTGTACCGGACCGACGATGGTCTGACTAGCACTAGTGGTGATAAGATTTTCCTCTAACAATTGCCTATTCACGGAACGAGTGAGTATTCTATCACTAGCAGCTGGTATATTGCTCCTAACTCTCTTATTGTAATCCTCCTTTTCAGATGTATTCATCTTGGTATCAACTAAACTACTGGTGAACTACTGCTATAATTATATCTAACGTATAACAAAAAAATGTACTAAAATCTATATTAATGAAAACTATAATTTATTTACCTTAACCTAACTTAGATATCTAACTAGGAAAAGTAAATGTAATTAATTATGTTCTCCTTAACTATTGCTACACTTAACATTAAATTCAAATAAGAACTATATTACCTAACTAATATGTTATATTTGAAGAGAAAAAAAAACAAAAAAACGAATATAACCAACACCTAAAAAAAATTAACTATGTATACAGAAAAATGAACTAATCAATGACTATAATAAATACTTTGGGGTGTACTGTCTAAATTTTATTTATGTGTGACCTATATGTGTAAAGTTAATGTTCATAACTTTCTATGGTAGGCAAAATGTATAGTTGACTTCGAAAAGCAACTTAATTACCTATTATAGCTAAAGTAAAAACAAAGGAAACTGTAAATTATAATACTTATAAAAAAAATGTTAACACCTAGATCTAGAATAAATAAACTGTATTGGAAAATGTAAAGAATGTATAGTATATATGTAGTATATCAAATAGGTAAACGTAAAAGAAATATGTATTTATAACCCCAACAAAAAAAAAACCAAACACCAAAAAGAATAATGTATATGAAACAACAAAAAAACGTTTAATAAGATATGTAATATGTTTGTAGGAAGCAATAAAGACTTATCGAAGTGATTATTTATTGTATAGATTTGTTTTCATATTATAATGGGGTGATTCAGGTAAGCTTCTTCGACGATGGTTTGTTGGCGGATATGGACTGAACGAAGATGACATCCTGAACAGAAAAGACTGCGGACGGACAGAAATTGTATTCCCACAGTGTGATATACATAGAACATGTAAGACAATTACGCACGCCGTTGTAGTTTTCCACTTCCGCAATGAACAATCGCAGGTAAGCAAATTGCAGACATGAAGTGTAATGGTACAACACAGAAAAGTATGTCTAAGGATGGAGTAACGCATCGTCGTTCAAAAAAAACATTAAACTGTTCCGGACGTTGCTCCATGAAAAATGCACAGGAACATGAAAAGAATAAAGATTTTTTTTTTTTTTTTTTTTTTTTTTTTTTAAATCAGGAAAGAAAACTAAAGGGATAAACGAATACAAATTCTCAATTGTCGTCGTTGTCAGAATCGGTGATCTCGTCGCAAATCAAAAGGTATGTTGAAGAACTTTCCAAGTGATGACTTACGAGATCTGTGATCCTGACAACAAGGGCAATTACACAAAGGACAGAAGTACAGGACAATTTTAGCGCTTTGGATGGAAGTAGCGCTCGATCAGGTGTTGTTGATCGTAATTATACGCAATGCCAAAATAAAAACTGGCATTGGACATGGTAAGCGTGTGAAAATATTTTGCTACGCTGTTTATTGACCGGATGTTGTGGCCAATACGTTGGGCGCCATATTGTAATATGTAATAGTACGGGTGTAAGGGAGTTAGGAATTGGACGTTGGAATTTGAATTTGTAGGAAATAGGATGTTGGATGGGAACGGATGCGGAAGGTAAGGATGCTTCGGGCGGAAACGTGGCACGCTTGCGATGCTCGGCTGAGCTCGCCGGATGTGGGGGGTTCTTGTTCCCGCCTTTCAACGACACCTATTACAACTACGAAACATAAATCGTGCCATACAAACAAAATCAACCATACGATATTGATTCCCTAAACCGGACGGACCATAACACACTGTGAGAGCGCTTGGATGTTATTTAGCGCGGGCCTTACCCTTCCCTACCTTGGACATCCGGTGGCCATATTTGATCGGATCTCCCCCGATGTACGGATGTCATCTTCATATGCTCAGTCCATAGTTTGACTCATAGCTCACCTTCCTCACCCCTAGAAAATCAATCACTGCTCCATAGGGATTTTACACCCAAAACAAACCCAAGTTTAGAAGAACAGATTTTGACATTTATTTAAACAAAAGGTAAATTCCATCGAATATGCCAATTTAATAAGAAAAAAAAAAGGGAAACCAAAAGATAAAAAAAAACTTGACCTGTTCGGTTTTGGTTGCCGTTGATCCGGGGGTAAGGGGCTTAAGGATTAATTCTCCCTTCCCTTGATTCGGCGAACTTCGCGTTTCCTGCCTAAGTCGAGCTCAACGTAGGTGGTCGATCTTTATATAGTAATATGCGTACGGGTACCGATTTAATTAGCCGAACGACACAAAAAGGGAACAAGTTTCACAATATAATTTACTTAAATTAGAAAAGAGGAATATAAGGACATATAAAAAAATAATTTTGTACTTAATTGTACAGATAATAATAAAAAAATAAGTTTAGTACTTAATCGTACCGATAATCACAAAAAAAATTACATCTACTATAATTTCTATCTTTACATAACCATACTATATATATATACTATTGTTATTATTATTGAAGCAACAAAAAAAATAAAAAAAATTAGCAAAATTGTTCGATGAACGCTGTGACTCACTGTCGGTGAATTCTCACTTTCTTCTTTATACCTTTAACAGCTACAATCTAACCTCGGTTTTGGTCGAAACACTTCGACGTGTTCAGCCGGTGCTGCTTGCCTTGCGCTGTTCGTGGGTACAGGTGGTGGAGCGCTGTTCTAGCAGATTTTTATTTTTTTGTTTTTTACTGCAGTTAGTGGTGTAGGTCCTGACTGCATGAAATTTCTTTGGGATCTGGGTTTTTTTGATGGATGGCAGTTGGAGGGCAATTGGTTACTTCCCGTTCAGCAACTCAAAATAACCTTTTGATCACTTCAGCGATAATTTAAAAAAAGGCGTTGGCGGCCAGGGAATATCGATTTAAGATCCCACGCACTCGACCGCCAACACAAGATCTGGGGTGTACAAAAAAAAATGCGTTTTACTTCTTAACCCCCTTTGTGCTTAGACAAATAATAATTATAACAAATAATAACTAATTTCCTATTATAAAAAAAGACAAAACTCACTCACCCCTTTCTCAAAAATTGTTCACCAAAATTAATTTGAATAATTATTTTAAATTACTCCACTTTTCACTCTATGTATATGTACATATATTTTAGACACTTAAGTCATCCACTTTTATTATAGCCAACGTTATATTCAAATTGGAAGTGTTGCTCGATTCTCACAATAAATGGCACACTTGTTATATGGAGCTACGATTCTTGATTGAACCTCTTTTTTTTCTACCTATTCTGTCCACCTCCACGACTCTCTCATTTTCTGTGTTATACAGTTTTTTTTTGTTCTTTCATTTTCCTTAACCAGGTCCCTTAATCCTCTCCAACGGAGCATATCATCCGATTTTTCATATAATTTGTTTTTGGATTTTATATTCACATACCCCTTTCTCTCATCGGTTGAAAATTTATTTGAGCAGCTGAGATCGTATTCGAGCTCACATGTAAACGCCGCAAAAATATCCCATCCTATATATTCCCTATCCAATCTCACGACAAAAAAAAATATCCCGTGACAACTGTCATCTAAGACAAACACCAAATAAAAACAGATGGATTCCTGCAGTATCGAGATCGAGAGTATGGAATAGTTTCGATAATTTCTCATTTAATGAATTTTTATTTCATTACAGGTGACCATAACAACCATGGCAGTAATCCAGATGATCTTGTTCGGGACGAACAAGTTTAAGAGGGGGGCAGTGTAGCATTGACTACAGGATGGGTTGTGTACCAACCTAAAACTTCAGCGAGAACACCTATTGCCAAAACCGGCTAGCAGTAAATACTCCAACCTGATGTGCTTACGTTCCACAATTATTCCACACAATATCCCAATATTCCAGGATGATCAATTCACCCGGAGAAACATCTAGCATGTTCTAGAACCCCTTGAAGTTTCATATAAATACCCATACGACAACCATTGTAGAAACAGTTGTTTATAAGTGAATACAGCGATTACAAGAGGGACATTAGACCAGTAGTGAAAACAAGCGACATTGTGAAAATAAGTCTGTGGCGACCGTTTGATTTGAAATTAATAAATAATAAAGTGATTGAATACTGTGTTGAAGTAAAGTTAGTGTTTGATAATAAATAAACGATTGAAATACACAAAAGACGGTTTTATTTAAACGAACCCCAGAAAGAATATTACAATATGATCGGATTGAAAAATCGTGTTGAAACGGGATTAAGTTTCAAACTGTGTTTTGGCTATAACCAAGTTGAGGAATTGAGTTGAATTCGAATTGAAAGAAAATTAACTTTGACGCTTCTGCCTTTTTGTGTTTAGGTACGCCAAATTATTTACGCTTATCCGCCATTTTATTCTCATGGCTCCACAGTTTTTGACAAAATGATAGACAAAGAAAAGGGAAACAATGCAAGCGAATGGTAAAGTAATTAGCAATCTCGCTTTGCAGACACCTTGACGTAGTGCGGGAGCTCCAGTTACTAGGACTCACTCAACCGTAGAAGCCTCGCTCTCAGATGAGCTGACTGAGGAGTAACGAACCAAGAGCTGGCCCCTTATTCAGGGTGTTAAGTGAGACCGTGCTATTGGATGATTTGGAATATGGGGGTATATCGGCTGTATTCGAACAGAGCCTTCCCTATATCAGTTCACCTCAGGGAGAAATCATCATCACGCGGGACTCTGATGTGGCCGTTGAATATTTCTCTAGCTACTCTTGGGAACATGAATAAAGAAAGAATAAAAAAATAAAATACATGTGGGATATCACCGCCACAGAAATGGCAAGTCGTCTGGAGAGAGACCTCCGAGACGAAGACTACGACAGGTCTAGCACGAGTCGTAGGAGAACACCTCCATCGCGCAGATTTAGCCCTAGGCGCAGGATGAGTAAGGAGCGCTATAGGCGCAGAGACACTGAAAACGTAAAAGCCAAGATCTCCGGTAAGAATGGAATACACTTCCCGGGAGGCGAGAAGAACAACAGAGAGTAGCAGACTCAAAGAGCGGTTGCATATACCTCCTATACTACCAGACAGGGGTAAGCCTGGTGGTCTTGATGACCCGCTGAGAAGAGACCTCGAGTGGGTCTAAAGTGGTGCCTGCACTTCTTAGCCCAAGGTTTCGAACCTGAAGAGGCAAGAAGTTAACAGTGGAAAGAAAGAAAGAGATAACTGAAACTTCAGTAGCACAGGAATATTTTAAAAGAGGTAGCGATACCATCACCCTTCCCGGAAAAACCTGACAGCAAACGACACAAAGCTACCAACGGCGTCAGCCTGTCGGGTTCAAACACCGTCTGAGTGGAGATTGGACGCAGAGTACAGTCAGGTACCAGTTATACGGGTATAGTTAGAAACCTGCGAGTGGCTGTTCTCCCAAAGAATTACCCGTGTGTTGATTGAATTTGTATTTATCGGATTCACTACTCCTGTCTCTTTTGTTGCTCACCTTTGAGTCAAATTTCCTTTCAAAGCAGTATTTCTTGATCATATCATCTCTGGACCAGTCCAAAAGGGGAACTGATTTGGATAGGGTTACCCGCTCTTTGTTAGCGATGCATGTTCCTTTTCCAATGCCCTCTTTACTGATTCTCAATATGGTCTCCTTGGCGATTCGTTCTAGCACTATGTGTAGTGGAGGTATACCTACGATCACCTCTAGTGCTGCTGTGGGACAGGTTCGCATGGCTCCTGTTATGCATGCAGGTTAATCTTTGCACTTTGTTGAGGGATGTCCTCGTGGTGGATAGCCTAGTTTTGTTAGCCCATGCCACTACCCCGTAAGTGATGACGGGTCTTACTATCATCAGTTGCATCCACCTCAGTGTGGCTGGGCTGCATCCCCAGTTTTTTTCTGAAATGTTCCTGCACACCATAAGTGCTCTAGTGTTTTCTTCAAATTTCCTTCCCTGACACATAATGCTGGCATCAGTCAATTTGTGCAGTAGTTCATCTACTACTAAGCTCCAAAACAAAAGTAATAATGACCCTGCTTATGGGCAGCCTTTAATGGTGCTAATTGTGATGTTTTTTTTTCCACCTCTGTCTGAGCAGTCCTAGTTCTTAGCATCTCACACATCCAATTACCTGTGGTGCGATTTACTCCTTTCATTTCGAGACCCCTCCTAATCTCTTCATGGTAGGTGTTGTCGAAGGCTCCTTCGATGTCTAGGAGTGGTTGAGAGGTATTCCTTTCAGCACAGTCATCCATCTAGGACTTTTTCTAGCGTCTTTAGCATGAATGAGGTCAGGCTGATGGGTCTAAAGGATTTTGGTGAAGTGGTATCTCTTTTCCCACTTTCGAAATGAATATGACCTTTGCCCTTCTCCATATTCTTGGTATATGCCCAAGCGCAACGCTGCTTCTCAATAGACCTAGGAGGTGTGGCATAATGATTTCCTGGCCTTGTTGTAGTAGGGTAGGAAATATCCCATTCGCTCCCGATGCTTTAAACGGCTGAAAGGTGTTCAGAGCCCAACTTAGCCTTTGATTCGTGCAGATGTCTCTGGCAATCGCCCAGTCCTCTCGCCTGGGCCTTTTATACCTTACTAATACGAGTATATCTATGCTGCTGTTGATTAAGTTACCCGGAAAGTGTGTTTCTAATAATATAAGGGCCCTCTGATCTTCATCTTCGATGTAGCTGCCATCTTGCTTTTTCAGTGAGACTAGCGCGCCTGCTTTCTCCTTAGCCAGTGCCTTATGTAATCTAACCGCTGCAGGGGTTAACGCTATATGACCCTAGAATGCTCTGAAGATATTTCTTTTCGCTTTTCTGATTTCCAAGTCCGTCACGTTTTGCTTTGTTAAAGAGCTTGCTCACCTTCGATCTTAGCTCGACTAGCATTTTGTTCCACCAAGGAGTGTCCTTTGGATCTTTCTTACGGCTAATAGCGGAGCTGCTTTCATATGCATCTATGATAGCCCTGTTCACCACTTCCATGTTATTTTTCAGTTCTAGGAAGTGGCTCGTTGTTTTCTTTCCTTTCATTTTTATTAGATTCCACTCGAGTGTAGACCTATACCTGTCCCAGTTTGTTTTGCGGTGGTTCTTGTTCGGATAACCTCATTTCTGAGATCTTCTATGTTGAAGGTGATGATCCTGTGGTCCGACATGGAGAGCTCGTTAGAAATTTTCCAACCTTTAATACAATTCAATTCAATTCAATATAATTTTTATTCATTTCCAACTTAAAAAATTCAAAATAACATTAATATAATAAAAGTAGCATAGTGGAATGGAACAAAATAGAGATCATTCTATAACTGTTAGCAGTTAGAGTTGAATGACCCTCGATAATTCAAATTGCAATAATAAAAAGTTCAAATGTGGGGTACATCAGTACTATTAATGTAAAGCAAATGACAAGAAAAAAAGAGATTTAAACGTATGAGCAAAGATTTAACAAAAAAAATACAAGATGTACAAAAGTAAAGAGTGTAAAATAAATGAATTTAAATTAAGATACAATTCGTAGAAATAATTCAATGTATAATAATAATTCAGTCAATGAAAATAACCAATCTTTTACTTTTTTTTAAAAACAATTAAAACTTGGAATTGTTCTGATATATACAGGTAATTTGTTGAACGAATTAGGTGCAGTTATGGTATAAAAATGAGTATATTTGGACCTGTGCGCGAACGGAACATTAAATAAAGCCATGTTATTTATTTTCAAACTATAACTTCTAGAAAGTCTATTGGAAGTGTTGCCACCGCGTTTATAGAATTTTCTCAGAACTTAAAAAAAAATAGAGGTGTCTTAGATGGAGAATCCTCAATTCTTGAAATAGGGGACAACTGTAAGTGAAGCGACTTCTACCCAAAATAATACTTATTAAGTGCTTATGAGCTATCACTAGAGAATCAAAGCTGTTCGCGTAAGCTCCTCCCCAACTTGTAATGCCATATTGAAACTTTGAGTAAGCTAGACCATAAAAAACCATAGTTAGAACTTTTTTAGAACAGATTTAAGAGATACATCTTACGTGTCACAAGTATCATATGTATATGACTTTAATGCGTGAATGTGATCTTTCCAGTTCAAATTAAAATCAATTAAAACAGCAAAATATTTGTATTTGTTTACGGATTCAATTTTAAAGCAACTTGTTTTACATTTAATGTTACTGTTGAAATTATTTTTGCCGCAAATATGCAGAAGTAAATTGAATCTTTCACAATCATGAGAATGAAAAAATAGATTGTAGTCAATTAAGACATTACCAGAAGACTGAAAAGTCATCAATTTAGTTTTTTTCGCTAATAATCAATTTATGAAACGTAAACCACAATCTCAATTTTTGCTAATCTTTTTCTATCTTGGTAATGCATTCAAATGAAGAATTTCTTTGGTAAACGAATGCTACATCATCAGCGAAGGCAGTGGAGATGCCATTGAAATTTTGTTTAAAAAGGGAGTTGATATATATCAGAAATTAAAATGGACCGAGAACAGAACTCTGCGGGACTCCATTATCTAGAGTACGAAATCGGCTGAAGGATCCATTTATTCGGACTCGTTGCTTTCTACCTTTAAGGTATGATTGAAACCAATTGTATACAGTACTCCTGAAACCAACATTATATAGCTTGCTAAGAAGCAAATCGTGGTCGACCATGTCAATTGCTTTAGTAATGTCTATGAAGAGAGCCATTGAGGAGTTGCAACAATCAATTCCTTCATATAAGTGGGAGCATACTCTAAGGATTGCATCTTCTGTTGACTTGCCAGATCTAAAGCCAAATTGGTTGATTGCAAAAAAGGGATTATTTTCCAAAAAAGAAACAATCCGACACTTAAGCAATTTCTCAATAAGTTTGGAGAAAGTTGAAAGTAGAGAAATGGGCCTATAATTACCTACTTTTTTACGACTACCTTTTTGAAAAAGGGGAATAACTTCTGCACATTTCAGAGACTGAGGGAAGCAACCACTAAGAACACTCATGTTAAATAGATAGCTCAATACATCAACTACATAAAATACAACTTTCTTTAGAAAAACGTTGGATATACCATCGCTGGTACACGATCTTTTATTTTCCAAAGACTATATTAGCTTAATAATCTCTCCCGGTGTAATAGAGTCGAAAACAAAACTATTAGCCTGCGTGCTATCTTCAAGAAGATCCGCCGCTATGTTACAATGGCAAGTGTTACACGGCTTAGTGAAGGGTTTTAACTTTCCAGCTATTCTAACAAAATACTCACTAAATTGATTAGCAATATCGTTTGGGTCAGAAATACAAATACCATTTATATCTAAATTATAAGTTTCTACAGATTTGCTATCGTTTCCTAAGATGCTGTCAACTAACCTCCACTCTTCTTTAGGTTTACCTTTGGCTCCTTGAAACTTACGCATATAGTAGTGATCCAGCGTTTCTACAACTTTAGTCTTGACTTCTTCGCATAATTTCTCGAAGTATTTCTTAAGTTTTTTATTCTGGGGATGTTTAATGCACTTGACAGCGAATAAGTTCTTTTTATTAACTAATCTCAAAAGTTCTTCAGTCATCCATGGTTTGATAAATCTTTTAGTACTAACACGCTTCGGAGTAGCAAATGTGCATGTATCAATGTGTTTTTTTTAAATGGCTAAGAATATCTCAAAAGCAACAGATAAATTAGACTCTGAATAAACAGGTTCCCAGAATTCATATTTAAGGCATTCATTCAACATGCTATAGTTAATGGTAAGCTTATCGTTGGGGTGATGTTTTGGGTGCTTAGTCTCAACAGATATATCACAATTGAGAATAACCATATGATGGTCAGAAAACTTAAGATCCAAAACATCACAACTAAATGTAATCTTGTTTTTTATATGAATTCGGGTAAAAATGTGGTCAATGCAAGTTTTAGTAGAGTTCGTTACATGAGTGGGTATGTTAATATGGCTCAGAAGACCATATAAAGACAATAAAAATAAACAATTCTCATTATCCTTTTCAGAGACCTTCGAAAGATCAATATTTATGTCTTCCAGAATGAATACATTTTTAGCTTTAATGGAACTCAAGATTTTATCCATCTCTTCAATAAAAAAAACTTACTAAATTCGTGTAGTCTATAAACTCACAGTATTGTATTGAGTTCATTTTCAAACTCAAACAACAGTTCAAAAACATCAGCACAACAAATATCAATCACAGTACAATTATACTCATATCCATTTGACATAGACAGCTACACCTCCAGACGCATAGGAATTATTACATTTACCAAAGATCGTATAACCCGGAATATTATAAAAACAGTTATACAGTTACTAATACTCGGTCTGCCGTGTGTAATATCTAGAGCCTCTTCCCTTATCCTAGTTACAAAAGTACAAAAGTTCCCACATTCAAAATATCATATCTAGGTTTTCATTAGTAATAAATTCAAGAAGGCGCTCACGTCTAAAGTTGTTGTCGCTACTGCCTCATTCCAGACAATGGGCATTTTCATCGCATCCTAGCAGAATTGGCGGTTTGTTCCTTCTGCAGTGTCTCACTAACCTTTGAACTTCTTTTGGAGGTGCCTCTCCGCCCCCGTCGAAGTAGGCCGAAACAATTACAATGGCGCAGTGGATGCCTCCTACGTTAAAAAGAATGATCAGTATCTACAGAATGGTACGATAGGCAGTCACAACTTGTCAATACCTGAACTCATCACGTCTATTCTTTGTATGCACCACTAAGCTTTGGAATGATCTGCCAACTGATATTAAGCGAATAAGTAGTTCTAATTTATTTAAAAATAGAATACAGTAATACCCCGACCTACGCTACCCCGTTTTACGCGAATTCGGAGATACGCGGTTTTTCTTTTTGATCATCACGCGCATCGGCGTGTTCGGTTTACGACAAGTTCGAACGTGTTCCGTGTGAAATAAAAATCCCAATTCCGTAAAACATTACATACGCAGTGCAAATTCGGTTTATGACAAGTTCGGACGGCTATCTCTTGGTCCCACCTATCGCGTAAGTCCGGGGTATTACTGTATTCAAGTTTTTATCTGAACAGCGTTAGTTCGATATTAAATAGTATTTATACTTCATCTCCCCCTTTTCTTTTTCTTTCTACCTTACTATCTTCCTATATATTTCCATCTATGTATATCTATCCTTCTACGAGTACCTATCTCTAGTATCTATTAAACATTTCTCTTTATCCTCTTTTTTGTATTTTCGTATTTAAGATATAATTATATTTAAGCATTGTTAGTACTATGAAAGACACGGTCTTACTTGTACATTGAGAATAAAAATTGAATTGAATTGAATTGAATTGAACTACGAGATAGTTAATGACTTTGTCTACCTAGGCTCCGTATTAAACTTAAGCAATGGCATCGGTGCGGAAATCAAACAAAAAATCAATCTTGCCAATCGCTGTTTCTTTGAGCTAAGAAGGCAATGAAATAGTACAGCCCTCCCTCGAACGTAGCCCTAGAAAAGACCCTAATCATACCAGTCCTGTATGGCGCAGATGCATGGACCCTATCGAAATCGAATGAAGATGCTCTTGGTTGTTTTGAGAGAAAGATTCTTCGAGTGATTTATGGACCCCTCTGCATAGACGAAGAGTTGAGGAGAAGATACGATTAAGAATTGCATGGGCTGTACTGAGATATCGACCTAGCCAGAAGAGTACGCATACAGCGACTGAGATGGCTAGGGCATGTAGAATGGATGGACATCAACGTCCCCGAAAAGTCTTCAAAATTCATTCTCGAGGGACGACGCAGTAGAAGAAGGCCCCACCTTTGGTGGACCAAACAATTGGAAGGGGAACTTGGAGCGCAATTGGAAGCAGTTGGCTAATGACTGTTTCTGTACATCTCCATTTATTCAGAAAAGTGAGCGGAAAAAAGGCTGATTGACTTCTAGACTAAAAATATTCTAGAAACTCTGCCATACTTAATATAATAAAGTAACTATTTGTACCTCTGCAACAAGGCACTGTTCACTATTTAGATAGTGCTACACTCTTATCTGTTATTATTAGATTTCAACAAAAAAAAAACACCTATTTCTACGGAAATAAATGTATTATTCCTACTGGATTTGGACCGCTAACCACAGAACAACATAACAACAAATTTTATGAAAAAAAAAAACCAAAAAATATATATAAATAAAAATAAATAAAAAAATGCAATTGATAAGCTTTCAGAACATGCATGTATTAAAATCTAAATATCTATGCGGTTACCTTTATCGGTTATAAAAGCAAAACGATAGTGCAGGCATTAATACATTCGCTTACTCGCCCGTTAGCAGAACACACTTCAGCAACCCAGTCTAGTTCGTTTCGACTTCATACCAAACCGGAACATGGCCGACAGGAAAAACCTCCTCCTGCTCTTTGAGCGTCCCCAGGAACCCATTTTCATGGAGAAAGGCACAAAATCAACGGTTTTCGATGTTCCTGATAAGTTTCTGACGGATCGCTATCGGCCAATTGGAAATGAAGTTCAGTCTCGCTTCGGTGAGAAGGCCGAACAAAGGATTCCCGTGAAGGACATCAGCATTCCAGATTTGAAAATCCCCATGTCACTGGGCCGTCGTGAGCAATTCTCTTTGTTCATACCTCTTCATCGTCGTATCGCTGGACGTTTGATTGATATCTTCATAGGAGTGCGCAGCTTGGATGACTTACAGAGTATTGCTGCCTATGCTAGAGATCGTGTTAATCCCTATCTATTCAACTATGCCCTCTCTGTGACATTGCTTCATCGTCCGGACACCAAGGGCTTGAATCTACCGTCGTTTGTCGAGACCTTCCCAGCCAAGTTCGTTGATTCTAAGGTATTAAATGAGCTGCGTGAAGAAGCTACTGTTGTACCCGATGGATCCCGTATGCCAATTATCATCCCTAGAGATTACACTGCTTCGGATCTCGATGAGGAGCATCGTCTGTGGTACTTCCGTGAGGATATGGGTGTCAATATCCATCATTGGCATTGGCACTTGGTATACCCATTCGAGGCTTCTGATCGTGCCATCGTGGCCAAGGATCGTCGTGGTGAGCTGTTTTACTACATGCATGAGCAAATTCTTGCTCGATACAATTTGGAACGCTTCAGCAACAACTTGTCTCGAGTGAAACGCTTCAACAACTTGCGGGATCCTATTCCCGAGGCTTACTTCCCCAAGATGGATTCGCTGGTTGCCAGTAGAGCTTGGCCACCACGTTTCGCCAACTCAGTAATTAAGGATCTAGATCGGGAATTGGATCAAATCAAAGTGGATGTCTCCGATATAGAACGCTGGATAGCTCGCGTTTACGAATGCATTCATCAAGGATTCTATGTTGATGTGAGTACTAGTAAGTCTCTTCTGAAGCATTTCTACTATTTTTTATTTTTTATTTTTTAAGGGATCTGGTAACCGTGTTCCACTCGATGAGACTACAGGCATTGACGTCCTTGGTAACATAATAGAGTCATCGACAATCTCACCAAATCGCCAACTCTATGGCGATCTTCACAACATGGGCCATGTTATCATCTCATACTTACACGACCCCGATCATCGTTACTTGGAGTCCTTTGGTATTATGGGTGATGCCGCAGTTGACATGCGTGATCCAATCTTTTTCAAGTGGCATGCATACATAGATGACATGTTTCAGGAATACAAAGAATCTCTTCCGGCATATAACCAGACCCAGCTGAACTACAGGGATATCACAATCAGCGGTCTACAGGTCGATAACGAAGGTGGTGGCACCAACTCACTCCAAACTTTCTGGCAACAGTCGGACATTGATTTCTCTCGTGGTTTGGACTTTGTGCCTAGGGGCAATGTGTTTGCTAGATTCACTCATTTACAACACACTCCATTCACTTACACTATCAACATTAACAATGCCGGAGGTGCTCAACGCTTTGGAACCGTTCGTATATTCCTCGGACCGAAGAACGATGAACGTGGTCAACCAATGTTATTGAGGGATCAGCGTCTCTTGATGACCGAATTGGATAAGTTTGTTGTATCGCGTGAGTATCTCAAGATATCAATAGGGGATTTTTAATTTTCATGAATTTCCTTTTCAGTCCAACCTGGCCAAAATACCATTCGTCGCCGATCAACTGAATCAAGTGTTACTGTTCCATTCGAGAGGACCTTCCGAAATTTGGATGTCAATCGCCCGGCCGCTGGAAGCCCAGACGAACTCGAATTCAATTTCTGCGGATGCGGATGGCCACAGCATATGCTGATTCCCAGAGGTCGCCCAGAGGGCTTGCAGTGCGAACTGTTCGTAATGGTCTCCAACTTTGACGATGATAGAGTGAGTTGAATATTCGTCTTGCAGGAGGAACTTTCTAACTTCTGCCTCCTAGGTAGATCAAGATTTAGTTGGCAGCTGCAGTGATGCCTCATCATACTGCGGTGTTCGTGACCGTCTCTACCCAGATCGTCGCCCAATGGGATTCCCATTCGATCGCCTACCCCCTACTGGTGCCGACCGGCTAGCTGGGCTCCTGACTCCCAACATGCGGGTAATCGATGTTAGTATCTCTCACACCAACCGCACCACTGTGCGTCAGTAGTTAACAACATTCCTGAAAGGACATTCTCGCCTCGAAATCGCTTTCCTGTTATTACGTATATTCCTAAAATGTGTGCATTGCGAACTTGATTGAAATAAATAAATATTAACCTTCCCAGAATCGAATTCAAAAAAACAGTATTATTGATTGAATTGTCATTTGTGGGGGTAACGCCCTCTTAATGGCCTTTGAAGCACACACCTGTTGCGTTGTTCTGTTAATTCGGCTCGGACAATGGGAAAATAACCTAGTTGCGATTATTGCTATTAAGGTGTTGACAATAGCTACTACGGAACGGAAAAGTCTAAGAACGGAATCGGTATCATCCTTGCGGCAGAGCTACTTGGTAACGTCTTGAGCATTTCGAAGTCCAGCGACCGTTTGATGTCTCTCAAACTAGTAATACAAGGAGAGATGTGGAATATTGTCAGTGCATATGCTCCCCACGATGGGTACAATCAGAGAGATAAAGATGCATTTTGGCTAGATTTCCACAATCTCCTTAAGAACATCCCAAAGGAAGAATTTCTATTTGTTGGAGGAGATTTGAATGGACATGTCGGGAAATCAAACGAAGACTATGAAGACTGCCATGGAGGACTAGGATATGGCACCAGGAACCTTCCTGGTGAAGACATCCTAAGCATGTGCAAATCACACGGTCTTATCGTGTTAAATACCATGTTCATCAAACAAAGCCGACACCTGATCACTTACAGCAGTGGTGGAGATGAAACTCAGATTGACTACCATTTGGTAGGCAGTTTCATGAAGCCTCGGGTAAAAGATTGCAAAGTGATCCTGGGAGAGGCAATCGCTCGACAACACCGTCTCCTGCTAACAGAAATTTTTTTTATGAAACACCGAAGAAAAGCAAACAAACAAGGGTCTCTGAGAAAATCAAGTGGTACAATCTGGACAAAGAAAAAGGCGAAGCTTTTGTTTTCGTAATGAAAAATTACCTCTCTCACACCGTCAACGGAGCTGAGGATGAAGAGTGCAGAGCACCAAATATGTGGGATTCCCTACAGCGAACTTGCTTAAATAAGGCCAAATCACTGCTAGGAGCTTCAAAAGGCCACCATCAACACGCCAAAGAAACATGGTGGTGGAGTGATGAAGCTAAGAAAGTGATAAATGAGAAGAAAGCGGCTTTCAAAGCTTGGTCAAAGTGCCCCTCTAATAATAGTGACGAAAAAGCTCGCCTCGAAATGGAATACAGATGCTGCAAGAAAAAAGCGAAGAAGAAGTGCGCCCAGCTTCAAGCAGAGAGTACGGAGGGCCTGTATCGGGAGCTGGAGAAAATATTTTCCCCGGTTGCTGATGCAAACCAGGCTATCCAGGAGCTGCGAAGACACAATATGAACAAGAGCGCCACTATCTTCAAAATAGCCACCCAAAGAAGGAACAATGCTCAGGAGATTCGTTCGCCAAAGTTCATTAGCAATGCTCATGGCCAGCTTCTTGTGGATGACGACAAAATTCTGCAGAGGTGGCGACAGTATTGTGAAGAGCTTTTAAATGAACAGTTTCCCCGGCTATACTTTCCAAGAGCCACCCCTAACTGTGAAGAAATAGCCGACATTACAGTCGAAGAAGTTAGTGAGGCGGTCAAATACTCCAAAAAACGAAAAGCGGTTGGGCCAGACGAAATACCCTCTGAGTTCTGGAAAAAGGTGGGAGACATCGGGTTCAGATGGCTCAGAATTCTTATCTCCAAATTCGTGAGAGGTGATCCAATGCCGAATCAATGGAGGGAAAGTTACCTTCTCCCTGTATACAAAGGGAAGGGTGATACGCGAAACTGTGATAACTACCGTTCGATCAAGCTGATGTCACACACCATGAAGATCGTTGAGCGGGTATTAGGTGGCCGACTGCGAAAAATAATACGGCTATCTGATGATCAGTGCGGGTTTGTCTCGGGTAAATCAACCACAGATGCAATCCAAAGTATAAGGATCATAATGGAAAAACATCGTGATTCCTTAAGGGATTTGCATATTGTATTGGTTGACTTTGAAAAGGCATTCGACAGACAACCACGAGATCTGATATGGGTGGCGCTAAGTTATCGAGGGGTTCCAGAAACCTATGTACAGATGATCATGGACATGTACGAAAGAGCAAAGACAAGAGTAAGATGTCCCGCTGGAGTAACCGAAGAGTTCCCAATCAAAGTCGGGGTGCACCAGGGAAGCGTTTTAAGTCCTTTGCTCTTTATTGCAGTCCTTGATTATCTGCTTGAAGGTAAAGTGATGGACCACAAGGTACATCAGTTATTCTTTGCTGACGATGGAGCCATCATAAGTGAGGATCCTACATCCCTGCAACGAGCACTTGATGTGTGGGTGGACGTTTTGGAGGGAAATGGGTATCGCATTAGTTCAAAAAAGACAGAGTACTTGTGCTGCCCGTTCTCTGATCCACTCAGGCCTATTCCATTTGAATGGAACAGTGCTTCCCAAGTGCGAAAAGTTCAAATATCTGGGATCTATGATCAATAGCAAAGCAACTTGTGATGACGACATCAATCATCGTGTAAGCGTAGGGTGGATGAAGTGGCGAGAAAATTCCGCTATCTTCTGTGACAGAAAAATGCCCCCTAAGTTGAAAGGAAGGCTCTACACCGCAGTTGTACGTCCAGCGCTCACATACGGTTCACAATGTTGGACGATGTACAAAAAGTATGAGAGTAAATTAACGGCAGCTGAGATGAAGATGCTTCGCATGACAGCAGGAGTGACCAAGCTTGATCGAATAAGAAGTTCGAAGATCCGTGGAAGCTTTCACATCAAGGAAACCATCGTACACAAATTAGAGCGCGACCGGCTCAGCTGGTATTGCCACGTTCAAAGAAGAGATCATTTGAACCCTGTTAAAAAGGCAATATCTATGCACGTTCCAAAGACATCGCGATGTAGGAAAGGCAGGCCTATAAACGCCTGGATCAGACAAATGCGACGACATCGGCATTTCATTGGCCTCAGTAACCGAGTGATCCAAAATCGGCAGGCCTGCCGATATTTTCTGAGGTCAAATAGGCGAACCCCACAGGCGGATCAGTAGAAATGCAGTGAAGTGGGAGGGCTGTGATCCCTTGTTTTCGGATCATAGCCTCGCTGATAAAAGGAAGAAGAAGGTGTTGACAATTCTGAGCTAGAAACTCACGGCTGGTGGCACATTTCGCTCGTCATTGTCTCAACTAAGTGAGACGTGCTAATCTATTGTAGAATCTACAGAAAGTACTTTTCGCACTGCACTACCAACGAGCATAGTGTGGCAACACTATCAACACTAAATACAAAAAAGATACAAATATTTGGCGCAACAGCTCTTTAAAGTGCCAGGGCCTAGATTCTCGTAACCACTCATGTTGTATGCATTATGTTTTTCACATGAATGGAAGGGACCTACAGTTTTAGGCCGAATCCGAACGGCGATTTGAGAAGCTTTTTCGTGACAACAATACTCTCGGATGTTTGTCAGACGCTCGCGAGAGGTGGGGCCGTGAAAAACTTCGACATTTCACAATGCACCCCTAGTGACATCTAGTATGTTCAAAACTGATCTAGAGGTTCTTGTGTTTGGTACTATAAATACACCAACCACCAGCACAGTCGACACAATTGATAGAGGTGAAAATAGCGATGAACAAGTGCGATTACTGCGATTCTGCGTTTAAAATAAACGATATGTGATTAAAAATGAATTTGTAGACAAAGTGTAAGTTGAGTTTAATGAAGTATAAAGTGATTTCATTATTTTGAAGTATAACAAAAGTAAATTTAATAGTTGCTTGTAAATAAACAGTTTAATACCCAGAAGACGGTTTAATTATTACGAACCCCAGAAACAATATTACAGTACAGCTTCCCAGCCGTATACATAAAGCAGATACTGATCGGTTTTGATAAGTGTGGTTCTGGTACGTTTGAATGAGCGTAGTTTGGGTATAGTAGGCCAGAGGCCTGGAAGATGAGGCAACAAAAAGTTTGTTGGAAACAGTCTCTGCCCGTGGAAACGGTAGTATATTTTTTTAAGTAAACATTTGCCGGATGTGCTAGTTTTACCTTATCTAACCCTTTTAGAGAAATTTTAACATTCGATTGTCAAATTCATCAAGTTGAACTGAATCACTTGTCACAATGGGGCCTTAGCATTTAATAACTCTTTTGCTTCTTAAATTTTTGTTCCTTTGTTTAATTATAACTAAGAGTCAGATGACATGAAGTTGAAGTTTACAGCTTCGTCAAACAGAGAGAGTTCTGAATGCCGAGCAGAGCATTCATTTTACCCAAATAATACCCGACAATATATGTTTTTATTTAGGATTAATTTATGACAAAGAGGCTCTTTGCATCTCGTATGCCCTAGAAGACAGAGCGCTAACCATATATGCATGAGACTTGCTTTGTCGAGCTATTGGGGCTTGTCAAATACTCCTTTTAAAACAGCATTCTTTAAGGAGGTAGGGAAGAAAAAACATTACGGAAATCCAAGCATTACTTACCGATAAAACCGTCGATTTTCTTTTGCTTAGAATAAAGCTTTCTAAAGGAACCCGCCCTCTGTGCAAATAAATTCACATTTGATGATTAATTTCTCTATTTTTATCTACCGTCATACAGGCAGAAAATTGAAAAGAAAATTTAAGGCATACAACTCTCATTTACTTCCTTAGGTGACACTGCAGTTTGGGGTGAACCTGGGCATCAATCAACAAGCCCCTCCATTTAGCTCAATCTTTACCTAATTGCCTTCAGTTGCACACTATAAGGTGGTCGAAGCCCCCTTGAACTATTGCGCGCCACCTACGGCGAGGAGGCTCTCTACTGCGCCGTCCCTCTGAGTTCGATTTGAAAGCTCCTGCGGGCCGAAGCGTTGGTGTCTATTCGCACATGTCCTAGCCAACTCAAACGTCAGATACGCGGTTTTTTTACTATTTCGTTGTTGCTGTATATCTCGTATAGTTCGTCATTAAATCTTCTCATCCAAGACCAGTCAATGCAAATGAGACCCAAAATCTTACGAAGATTTTTCCTCTCGAAGCAACCAAGGATATCTTTATCCGCTTTCAATAAAGTTCTCTATTTATACAGGACGACACATCAGCAGTGATATAATCATCCTGATTGTCGTTGGCTTTTGTCGCTTTTCGACGATTGTACTTTAATCTTCAGATGTAGTACGAATCCATTTTCATCACTTTTTCATTGTGAAAGAGTTGTAATAGTATTCTAGACGACAAACAAATTGCTTAGTAATGTTTAATGGTCAACAGGTCGTAGCTATGAATAAAACGACAAACGCCAACGACAATCAGGGTGAATGCTTCTCAATATAACGGAGCTATATAAACTGGAGGTAACATCAAACTTCAGTGATGACGGCACATACAATATCCCCTTATTTAAACTTAGATACTTAGAAACTTTGAGGAAAATAATTAATTTAATTAAAGTTAGAAATAAATTTTAAAGGTATTAAAGGATGGCACTGTTGCGGAACTGAAAATTATATAGAAAAACTCTCATCTGCAGACAACCCCCTTAAAGCTTTGTAAATAAAACATTGTACTTTGAAATTTTGTATGATTCAATATAATCAACGCAATCCTGGACTGGAAAGAAACTAATGAGCTTTAAGAACGAATATCATGCTGGTCGTCTCTTGTTTTGAAAATTTTAAAGTAGCCTCTATTCATGTATTCATTTTAAGTGACAACAACCGCCTCAGCCTCTATCAATAGCAAGCACAAAAACTAATATAAAGTACACGAGTCGACTGGCTAATTATGAATCTTTTTAGACCTCTGTTTACTAGACTAAAAAGGAGACCATATATTTATTCCTTAAGTATCTGTTCACATTAGCGCAGAAATGAAATACTGCGGAAAGGAGAAAAGATGAGGTTTACTTGATTGGTTCCACCGGAAATTCGTTTTCAAAAGTAATTCTCGGCGCACCCATGTCTTTTCCCTATTTTGTCTATTTCGGCGAGGTTCTGACTCGAAAACAAGGGATCATAACCCTCCCACTTCATCGCATTTCTACTGATCCGCCTGTAGGATTCGCTTATTTGACCCCAGAAAAATATCGGCAGGCCTCCCGATTTTAGATCACTCGGTTACTGATGGCAATGAAATGCCAATGTCGTCGCATTTGTGTGATCCAGGCGTTTATAGGCCTGTCTCTCCTGCCTCGCGTTGTCTTTGGAACGTTCATTGATATTGCCGTTTTTAACAATGATCTCTTCTTTGAATATCAGCTGAGCCGGTCGCGCTCTATATTTCGTAAGACGGTTTCCTTGACGTGAAAGCTTCCACGGATCTTCGAACTTCTTCTTCCCGGCGCAACCATGCATGTTTCTTTTTCAACCCGTTCCATTTTTTGATATATATTTTTATTTGGTGATTGGCCGTTGAGAATGAACATCTATATGGGCGTGAGAATGAGTCCGATGTTTGGGTTTCTCCGACATTTTTGCTTGGGAATATTCGCCGTTTAGGATTCACAGATGTTATGAAACAAAACTTATAATTGTTTCCTTTTTTTTAATACTAAACATTTCTTCCGTTCGATCCGACCACCTAGACGGTTCGTTATTTTTTTAATTTCAGTGCTTCTCATGTGTTTAAATTGGTTTCATTCCAATAACCCCATTTACATGACCGGATTGAGAAAATCATGTTGAAACAGCAGCAAGTTTCAACCCATGTTTTCGTTGTAAACAAATTGAGGAATTGAGTTGGATTCGAATTCAAAGAGAATTAACTTTGAAGCTTCTTCTTTTGTGCGTTTTATTTAGATATGCCAAACTATTTACGCTTATCCACCACTCTATTTTCATGACTCTACAGTAATAACAAAATGACAAGCAAATAAAAAGGGGAACAATGCACGCGAATGGTAAAGTAATTAGAATGTGAAACCCCTTCCGGAGTTGAATCCACATCTCGTAGAATAAAAAACAAACCCGTTTTGCTGTCTGACGTCACAGCGAGAAATTTCTTTCATATCTATTTCTACTTTCTCTATCTGTTAAACTCAATCTTTTAATCCACGTTTCCATGCAAAGTCCTAGCTCAATCGCAATAAATTTTGTGATTGGATTAAATTAATCACGTTTTTAGCCAATCTGCATTTACATGGTACTTAATGCAAATTGAATCTGAATTGAATTCTTCCAGAAAACGGGGTAAATGAGGCCTTCTTTGAGTGTGAACACGGCGTTCACGGGTTTGTTTGTTTGTATTTTTTATTAGCTTAAAAAGAAAAAAGCAAAATGTAATAATCATAGCCAGTGCATCCAGGGTTTTTTATTAGAGTTCTGTATTCGCACTTTAGCACCGTTCTCATTGCTCTATTTTGCAAAATTTTCTTATTAATATACTATTTCACATGTATATAATTGACGAGCAATAATCAAAATGTGGATAAATGAACGTGTTATAAACTGTAAACGCACAATTTAGTAATATACGAAGACAAGGTGAAAAGTTCTCGGCCTGACAATGAAAGACTGCGATTTTCAGTTAAAAAATGATTTTGTTTTTCTACATAATCTCCCTTGACTTCAACACACATAGTCCAGCGTTTCTCCAACACATCAGTATTCCTTCTCGGAAGTGAGAGTCTGAAAGGCCGTGAAAATATTCATCTACGGCCCTCTCAACTTCTGCATTGGATGCGAAGCGCTTCTCACAAACAAATTTCTTCAAGTTTGGGAACAGGTGGAAGTCTGAGGGTGCCAAATCAGGTGAATAGGAGGGGTGGCCGAGCAAATCGTTCCCCAAATCCCGCAGTTTTCCATCGCCAACGCACACTTGTGTACAGGTGCATTGCCCTGGTGAAAGATGATTTTTTTCTTCCTCAAGCCAGGCCTCTTCTCGCGAATTTTAACATCCAGCTGGTCAAGAAGGTTGGAGTAATATTCGCCTGTAATTGTTCTGCCTTTCGCAAGGTAATCAATTAACAGAATTCCTTTCGCATCCCAAAACACACCGGCCATGACCTTTCCGGCAGATGCGATCGACTTCGCTTTCTTTGGCGCTGAACCACCGATTTCCACCCACTGCTTCGACTGCTGTTTCATTTCTGACGGTTTGGCGGTGGACCCATGTCTCATCCATGGTGACAAATCGCCGGACAAAATCGGTCGGATCCCTATTGAATCGGTCCAAAGATTGCTGCGAAAATCGTTTGCGCATTTGCTTTTGATCGGCATTCAACAAATGCGGCACCCATCTTGCGCAGAGCATTCGCATCCCTAAGTTTTTGTGCAAGATGTTTCGCACCCTCTCTTCCGATATACACACAGCCTCAGCTATCTCATTCACCTTCACTCACCTATCTTCCAACACGATATCATGCACTTTTTCGATGGTTTCGGGTGTGGTTGCGGTTTTTGGCCGTCCTTCAAGTGGGTCATCTTCGAGGGACGTGCGACCACGTTTAAATTCAGCTGCCCACCTTTTAACGGTTGACATGGAAGGAGAAGAGTTTCCGTAAACTTTTGTCAACTTTGGATGAATTTCCTTAGGGGTTAACCCATCCAAAACGAAGAATTTTATGACAGCACGATATTCAAGTTTATCCATTTTAACGAAAAACACGCAAGACGTCTACTGCAAAAACTCGTGTAGACAAACTACTTGAGAGAACAAGTTGAAACTTGTCATACAAACTAATAGGAAGTGCACCCAGGCCGAAAACATATTTTTTTTGCTGATTGGAACGCTATCTCTGCGTCAGGCCGAGAACTTTTCACCTTGCCCTCGTATGTCTACGAATTCGTTTGAAGAATCCTATCTTTTTCGAGATTTTAGCTCTAGTCAGCGTTGCCGCTATGCGACTTTAGACGCAAATTGACAATTTTTTAACGTAAAGAGACTATGATACGACTTTAAAAAAAAACACCTCTTTTTGACCCTTTTAATTTTTTTTTTTTTTGACTTTTTCAGGTATGGTATATTCTTCTACCAAAAATTCCATTTAGTTGCTTATCGCAATCCTTCACAAAGCGAGTCAATGAAAAAAAGAAAAGTTGTGTTTTGATTTGTGTTTGTGATTGTGGAAAAATAAGCGGGGAACATTTCATTGTGGAATAAATAATCACCCTTATTCTGAGTCACGTTTTACTTGCACGACGTTTGTCGTTATTTGAGGCGTTTCGTTTTACAAGAGTTATTCCATAACTTCGACGACGGGGTAAAACGTCGTCGGTAAGTAGTTTGCATTCCACATGCTATGCCATCGACTGTACCACGCTGAGAATATCGGTTTTCGTTCGATCACCGAAATCAAGCAGCATTGGGCTTGGGTAGTACTTAGATGGAGGACCGCTTTGGAACACCGCGTGTTGTTGGCATTAGCCAACTCATCAACTCCACTAAAGTCTTAATTTTCTTCTGGTGCGCTATTTTGACCCCAGAAAGTAAGATAATTTAATTCAGTTATTTGAATCAATTAAAAATTTAAGAAAACTTACATTTTCAGTCATTTTTACTACTTGGCGATCACTAATTTGTTGACGACGAAAACCGTCGCGTCGTTTTCCCCGTCGTTTTGTGGCGTTCAACGCTAATGAAAGTGAAATTTCTCACATGACGTTCGTCGTACACTAATGGGTTCCACAAGGCATTCAACGACAAATGGCGTTCAACGACGCAAAAACGCCACTAGTAATGGTAAATTAAAATTGGCGTATTTTAAATCGTTGTAAACGCCACTCGGAAGTACTATCTCTATCCTCCTTTTTTTTAGTTCGAGCTATTTACCCTTATTTTGAGTGGTTGGCTGTGAATCGAAACGAAATTCAAATTCGTAATATTGTAACTGTAGAAAACAGGAAAATATTTGCAGTGACATCTATAGCAACGAATATTGAAATTATTTAAATGTTAACAGTTTTCTACAGCCAGTACACTTGAATAAACACAGGTGGCGCAAGTTTCTATGGCGGATATCTATGATGGTGGATATTTTGTTTCTGTTTTACACCGCTGTGAAACAAAGGAGCTCGAGATGTTGGAACATATTTTCTTCAGACATGGTATGAAAGTGATATTTCACTAGCAGTACATATATTTATACCTCAATGGCCCACACCAACACGAATTTGTCACCGCGAGAGCGATTTTGCAGGGTTTTTTTTGTTACTGTCGCGGGTTTGTTGCACTTGAAATAAATGTGGCGTGTACTTATAGGCTAATTGAATTTGTGAAAAAATACCAAATTTTATAGGATCTATGACACGAAGATTATAAAAAGGTGAGGAGGACGGATAAAATGTGGAAGACAAGAAATAAAGGCGCTTCTTCTCATTACATTTAGTACATTTTTACAAACACCGCGATGAAACGGTCACCTTGGTGTGGGCATACTCGCGAATTTCTTTGTCGCTATCGCCAACAGCTCCACTTCACGAATACCGTACTTTCGGATTTTTTTCAATAAGAATTTTCTGTCTTTTGTTTCACACGCGTGTTTCAGGTCCAGAAAAACCGCAAGAATGGACTTGTTCTCACCAACTTTCTTCTTCCACTCATTTATCAGCTAACATAAGGAAGTTTTTCAGGAGTCATGGGCATGGCGTTCATTCCAGTGCTAATGTGAACAGGCGCTAATAAGTGCCCCACCGCAATGAGTACTGCTTTCGAATACGAGCTGTCACATCTGACATTGACAATTTCACCTGAAGTATCACAAGAATCTGAGTTGGGCGACCATTTTCCTCATTTGAGTAGAATTTATTTTCTAAAAATTAAAGGTGTAACTCATCTGACCCATTGAAACAGTTGATTAATTAGTTATTTAGCGGAAGAATCAAATCGGTGCGTCGGCGGAAATACGTAAAAGGCCCGCGATAGCCTGTCACGTACCTATTTCCAAAACAAAAATAAGCAGAAGCAAAAGCAGCAGTCTTTTCGTCTTCGAAGGTAAAGATGAAGTAATTCTTGGTGAAGAAGAACAAGATGGGATTGTTGTTATGTTTTCTCGATAGAAAAGCCGGCAATTGAGTGCCGATGGTTGAGTTAGGGACGTCTTCTTTGAACTTGCATCCGCAACTCGTTTGTAGGTCATGTGGGGACATGGCACTATATTGCGCAATTATTGAGGGCGGATGGGTGTATTTCCCTTTTTTCCTGATTTTGTACTCGTTTGGTGGTCTATTCAACTTTCATCTGATTACAACGACGGTGGGAAGTGTGTTTTATTGAATAGTGAGCTGAAGGCATAAGGAAAGAAAAATGTGTCTAGGATTCTAGTATTGTGTCTAGGAATAGAGTAAGAGGTATTTGTATACATGGAAATAGTTTGCGAAGAAGGTGAAGAGATTTGGCGGAGAGAAGTACAAGTCAGGACTTCTCATACGGTCACACGGTCCAATTGCATTCATAATCTTTTCACACGCACACACAAATTGAGTTTATCTTCTCGCATCAGACGGTCAATGTCCTGACTATATTCATGGTCATTTGCTGATGAACTGGCTAGACAAGGCTCAGCCCTCCACCGCTCAGTTGCGGAATCAATTCAGATTTCGCTCGGAGCAGTCAAAGCAAAAATCTCAAAATTCCTTCCAAAAGCTAACCTCAGATGGATTAGGCTAACAGACTATCATATCTAGGAAGATGTGGCCAAACTACAAAAACCCATCGCCAGAATAACAGCGATCACCGCGGATCACTGGCCTATAGGAAACCATGCAGCCAAACTAGGCATTCCACACGACACACGTTTCATTGTCGCAACTGAAGAAGTAACTCTTATTCACTGTTTATGCGACTGTCAGGCACTAGCTAGGACCAGCAAACGAGCTTTAGAAAAACGCCTTTTCAATTCCCTTGAGGAAGTCTCAAGGAAAAACATTAAAGAATTAATAATCTTAAGCTCCACAGATTGGATCTAGAAACTCCCCTCCAACACACCGTCACATTCAGGTTTCATCAGTTTGTGGTATCAAAACGGCACCTAGTGCTAATTTGGCTCTTCTTTTTAAGTAGAACCACCACATCTACCTACCTTCCTACCTACATCAACTTATAAAACACTAAAATGCCACAAACGCGATGTACCCAAGCGGCTCCCCTTCTAAGTACTAACTGTGCACGGCACTGCTTGATTTCGGGGATTAGACGAGGACCTCAGTGTGGTTGGTCGTTTCATGTTTGATTTTTGTGTCGAGGTAATTTTCGACCAATTCCAAAAAAGTTCAACACCTCATCTTGACTAATACTAAGGTACCCCAGGATTCTGGGCTCTCTGACGTGTTGGATGTTTATTAATTGTTCGGATGAAATCTATAGTTGTGCCCGGCTTGTACATCAGTAATGAAACTGAGATAGAGACGTGAGGTATCCCCCACGCATTCCTACGCCTTAACGCATTTATTCGGGCGCACAGTGAACTACAAAAGTACGTTTCTTAACCGATCAACACGAATATGGGTGCCTTGCTTCCGCAGTATTTCCAGAAACCTACAATCTACAAAAATTCATTCCTCTCACTCAGAAGATAGACAAAATAGATAGAAAAAGAACGAAAGAGGAGAAAGAAATTAGTGCTACTGGTGTGGGATGGGGACATTGATGGATGAGAAGCAGGAACTACACAGTTTGCTCCAAATAGGAAACAAAAGAAAATGAAATAATTATAATACAAATGTATTCGTATTCTTTCTAATGGATAGCAGTCTGGCTGTAACCCGATTTACAGCAGCAACGCTACTATACACAAATTGACAATTGTAGCATGGGTGCTTATACTATCTTTGGCTCTGTAAACGCTATCATGGCCGGAGTTAAAATCGATGAAAATATGGTGTGTGTATCGATTTGGATTACTTAATAAGAGACTGTTGTCTTTAAAGTTAAAGCAGTTGAGAAGGTTTCCTTTATTGGAAGACGCTATACCATACGACCATATTCTTCAGTGGTGGCAATGTCGCAGTGGATAGTGTTTGCTCGTTATACGATGTATGCAAGTTCAAGCCCCAGCGGGGAACAACAATCATCAGCCACCCGAGTATAAAAAGGAAAAGAAATACCATCGACGTTTTTTTGCACCAACGAGCTCTCACGACGATCGGTTCTACGTACCGGAGCGACTCGAGGACAATACCTTGACCAAGGATCGTCAACCTAAGCTACACAGCTGCCACAACAACAACATCAACCATACTCTTCTTCATATTTCGGCAAGGTTATGATCTTAAAACAAGGGATCATAACCCTCCCACTTGATTGCATTTCTATTATCCGCCTGTGGGGTTCGCCTGTTTGACCTCAGAAAATAACGGCAGGCCTCTGAGGAGAACCAAATGCTGGTTCCGTTGCATTTGTGTGATTTCACGATGTCTTTGGAACGTTTATTGATGTTGTCTTTTTGACGGTGTTCAAATGATCTCTTCTTTGAACATGACAATACCAGCAAAGCATGTTGCGATTTATTTTTCGTAAGATGGTTTCTTTGTGGATAAACCGACTATGTTGTGCCGACAGTGTAGTAGTGTAGTGTACGCTCCGTATTAAATCATCTCTTGTTTTAGGTTCACCAGTTAGACCGTCAGTTCTAGCAGCTTTGTTGAATTTATGCTAGGTATTGCCATTTTCACTTAATTTTAACGGAGTTGACATCACTCTTCGCTTTGATCGTCAACATTGAATGGTGAATTATGCCTGAAGCTGTTTAATAGTCTGCCGAAGTTTTCTTACGAAATTCGCCACACCGACTGTGACACTGCCGCTGATTACCCTTCTCATCTTTGCATGTTTCTTTTCGGGTCTCTTAGCCTCGTCACTATCTTTTCACCTTTTGGTTTCCGAATACTATTTCTGCACTAAACACTTTCTAGACTCTATTGCGCTCTTTTCTTCTTCCTAAAAAGTTGGTGTTCCTCTTCTTTTGTTTTTTGTGCATATAGATCTAATGAGCAGCTTTCGTCCGAAGTTTGCAGGCAACAATGGATTACTCGTGAAAGTGAAGAATACACGATCTGTAAACTTTCTGGTAGTTTTTTGCGTTTGCAACAGTTCGGCGTTAAAGTGAGTTCAAAGTGCGAACATTCGAAGTACTTATGAGTGTCGATATGCATGACTCGCGTGCCTGCTACGACGTTACTTTGCCGCAAATTCAATCAAACTGAGTCTACTTGTTGCCTGTTAAGGATACAATTATGCGTACTTCGTTGGCTAGAGACTTCGTTGGGAATGTCTTCTGTTTTTGGTAAAACATCTTATTCACTGTAGAACAAGAGGCTAGATAAACCGGTTCCAGTAACACACTATAGAAATTCGAATGCTGATGATGTTCTATTAAGAACTTTACCACACCCATCGCTTTCTTTGAAAACCCTTATTCAGTCTTGAAGATCCTTAGAGACCTGAGCTTCAAGTATGTTGAAGTAGCCATATAAGATCTACTATGTAGTTCATCCTGACTGAAACTGTAAGCATCATTTTTGATTCCATCCCCGCCTGAATCAAGTGCAGAATGTCTCATTGGAAATATTCTTCCTTCTATTTCCTTTGATGCCACCAACGACATTCCAGAAAAAAAAAAAAAAAGGAGCGTTGATTTACTCATGAATACAGTAGAATCTCTATAATGTGAACTAATTAGAACATGGCCAGTTCACATTTTAGAGAGATTCACATTATCGAGTAGAAAAAAAAGAACTTAAATTGCTTAAAAATAAATTAAACATAAAATGAAAACGCATAGTTTTTGGGTTAACATAAACAAATTCTTAATTTTATATGATAAAAAGCGAAAAAAGTAAGCAAACATAAAACTAATTCAACAACATCAAGGCAAAAAAAAATAAAAATAAAGTTAATACATTTGTACATAAATTATTCAGTAAAAAATGAGAAAAAACAAAATTATTTCTTAGCAAAAAAATGTGTGATCTTTGTTTGAAGAACAGAAGCCGTTGATTTTTCAATTGCCATCACCTTAACATTAGTTATAGCCGTTATAACATCCGCATCCATTTCGTTTTCATGAGCCCAGTCCAACAAGACATTTGAACAGTGAATTGCACGACAGTGAGACGTTTTTGTTGAATTACGTACTTCTTCAACAGAAGAAGTCTCCACATCTTCAGCGTTTTCTTCAGCTGACCTTTCTTTTAACTCACCATCAGCATCGACGACCTAAAATCGTATATCTTCCATAGATATGTCCTCCAAATCGTCAACACGTCTTGAAAGATTATCAATGTGGTTGAATTGCCTTTCAAAATATGCAGTTTCATCTTCCGGTTTCCAATTTGAATTTTTTGGTAGAATTTTGTTGAAACATTTTGCTATGGATACCACCGAAATTGTTTTCCAAGATTCTAACAAAATGTTTACAGCATTTCGTAAATTAAACTTTTTTAAAACTGAACTTATGTTATTGTCATCATCTTGTGTTGCAACAATTTCAGACAGCATTCTCTTCTTGTATTCAAGCTTCAGAAGATTAAATACATTCTGATCCATGGGTTGGATTAGTGCAGTAACAACATTTGGTGGAAAAAAATCTCTGTTGTGCTTCCATCGATGCTTATTAGCTTGTCTTTTTTGCCGTGATAAGACGCATTATCCAAAAGAAGCAATGCCTTTTTTGGTAAATTATTGTCCCGAAAAAAAGTTGTAACTTGTAAAAAAATTATGTAACACTATGATTCGTTACTGAGAGAGACGAAGGCTCAACTTACCTCCTTTACGAAATTATTATGAAACCAGTCTAAGAAAATCTCTGTTGTCATCCAGGCATTTTTGCTTGACTTGTACAAAACGGGCACATTAAATCCAGAAAACACCCTGGAATTTTGGACTTCCCTATGATGAGAGGCTTTAATTTGTGTGTTCCAAGTTACACGTTCCTTGCTGGTTTTTCTGCCTGGTGCAGTTGCTTCTTTGGACAACACAAGAGTTTTTCCCGGAAGAAGTTTCCAATAGAGAGCAGTCTAGTCGGCGTTGTAAATCTGTTCTGGAGTAAGAGAATTTTCCCTGACGTAGGGATGAAAACGCAAAAACGGTTTTACAGCTTCCTGGTTTGCAGACAATTTTTGCCCGCATATTTTTCAAATTCTCACTCCATGACGTTCTCGAAATTTTTGGAGCCACCCGTCGCTAGCATTCAAATTAGGACATTCCTTGAACTGGCTGTTGAAGTGATTTGCTTGATTTCTGAGTAAGTTTGTCGAAATTAACACATTTTTTTCCCGCTGTTTCTTAAGCCATCCAAAGAGCGCAGCTTCCATTAGCGGCATCCCTGAGCTTCTTAAGGTTTTTCTCTTTCCGATTCCAGACTCCGTATTTCCGATAAACTCAAATATTTTGCTTGCTTTCTTTTTATCGCTGTTATTGTGGATTTTGGAACCCCATATTTCTGCGATAGACCTAATCCCGAATTGCCAGTTTCCAATTTTCTTAAAATGTCAGCTTTTTCCTTGATCGTCAGGAATTTATGTTGTTTTTGTTCCGTAGGAGCTATAGCTTTAGATTTTTTCGAAGACGATACACGAACTTAAACACCACAAGCCACAAAAGAAATCAAACAAAAATGAACCCTTTAACCAGAAAATACCGACAGAAATGAGCACGCGCTAACGCAAATTCCCTGAAAAAGGGGTCGCATAATGAAATTCAAAGAAAAAAAGAAACTGAAATGAACATGAATGCAGTCATGCAATTGAATCGGTGAGTGGAAGAACAGTATAAGCACCAAAAATTGCATTTTGGTCTTAAATAGCCAAAATGCTCTACATATGTAAATCTACCAATCAGCAAAATAATACTACATTGGAAAGCCAAATGTATACAAAAATGGAATACGCTTTTCGCTGATTGTATGGAAGCGCAGTTCAAATGCGTTTAGTTTTTTCTGTTTTTCTCAAAAGCGATATTTTGTACATGTACTGTTCTTCCACTCACCGATTCAATTGTGTGTACTATGTAGCAAAAAAGTTCACATTTTCGAATAGCAAAAAATGATCACGAGCTCACATTTTAGAGTAGGTAGTGCATTATTTTTCCAGTTCACATTATTGGATAGTTCACATTATCGAGATTCTCACATGAAAAGATTCGCAAACTATAGCATGATACTAATGTACCGATAATTTCCAGATCGAAAACTGAAACAGCGCTTTCAATGAACCTAACCGAAGCATAGCACATGGCGTCAGAACTATTAGACGATCTGTGCAAGCAAATATACACTTGTAGACGTTGTAAGCAGGTAACTCTACACATTCATTTCACTGTGTTGCATTTTACTGACATAAACATTCCAATTTCAGACTTTTACCTCAAAACACGACCAATTAATGCACAAAAAAGAGAAACATGATCACAATCCAGCCGAGAATAGCTACGTTTGTAATTTATGCCAAAAAACATTCGCCAATCATGGTAACCTAGAGCGTCATATGAAGGTTCACAACGATGTTCGTCCGCATATCTGCTCCGAATGCAATAAATCATTTGCTCAGGCGGTCAACTTGCAACGCCACTACTCTGTACACAACGGTGATCGGCCTTATCAGTGCCCCTTATGTGATAAGTCCTTCACCCAGCAGGGTAACTTGCGACGTCATGAACTCATCCACACCGGCGAGAAACCGTTTCAGTGTGAAAGATGCAGTCGTTCATTCTCCCAGCGTATCAATCTAAAGAAACACATGATGGCCCATCAAGGCTATCGGCCTTACGTGTGCGGTGTGTGCCAAAA
The DNA here is from genome assembly GCA_945910035.1 of Brachypalpus laphriformis. Lineage (NCBI taxonomy): Eukaryota > Metazoa > Arthropoda > Insecta > Diptera > Syrphidae > Brachypalpus > Brachypalpus laphriformis. Next base: position 290,310,007 of record OX246753.1, on the reverse strand, counting down.
GTCCTTCATACAGTCGCAGAATTACAAGAAGCATCTGACCAAACATCAAAAGGAATTGGCCAGGCATGAAGCGGCTGATGCTGCATTGGCAAAGGTTAAAATAGATCAACCACTGTGAGTCCAAGAGTGCATTTGTATACTTATTATTTATTTGTTTGTTTTACAGAATGTATGGCGCTGCATTAGCTAAGGTGAAAATGGAGCCACTGTAAGTTTAGTAAGCACTTGTTGCAGTTGAAAGGATCAAATTGGATTTTCTTGTTTTCTTCTTTTTTTTAGGCAAATGCATGAGTGTGGCGTCTGTCGAGTGGTGTTCGATCAATTCAGCGGTTTCGAGTCACATGAGTTCTGTGGTAGTGTAGTGGGAGTAATTGATGCCGCAGCCATTATGGAACACAACTACAGTCGGGGTTAAACAAGAAAAAAAAAATGAAAAATCGTTATATGTTTAAGAAAATTTTATTTACACATAAGAAATTATTGTTTTGAGAGCCCACGGATTATTGTGGTCCCCGTTTTCAATTGTACATAAATATGAAATAATGGAAGGAGTAGACAAATATTGTAGAAATGTTAATTTGTTGTTATTTTTTTTGAATTTTTCTTAATCGAAAGGTATTCGGATAGATTTGGATTTCGTATCTAGATTTAATAGTTGCATATTAAAAGTTCTAGGTTCTTGAATTAGTAAAATGAAAGCTGCTGTGCTCGTTCTTGTATGCCTGATGATTGGAATCTCAGCATCGTTTACTCGATCCACAAGAAAGGAGACCTCCTTAACTTCGCCAATTATAGAAGTATCAGTCTCCTCAACATCGCATACAAGATCTTTTCTGCGATATTGTGTGAACGCCTGAAACATTTTATCAACAGGATGATTGGTGTCTTATCCAAGAAAGCCAAGAAAGTACACCATCGATCAGATCTTCACACTTCCACAGATTCTGGAGAAAACCCAAGAAGTTCAAGTCGATACTCATCATTTCTTTATCGAAAAGAAATGATAGCATCTATAGAGAAGAGCTATGCAGAGCTATTGCAAGTTTTGATATTCCGGCCAAACTTGTCCGTCTGTGTAAAGTGACGACGGAGAACACTTGTTGCTTGCTCAAAGTCGGTAAAGACCTCACCGAAAGGTTTTAGATAAGGTGACGCGCTGTCATGTGACTTCTTTAATATTGTACTTGAACGGATTGTGCGGAACTCACAAGTCAACATCAGAGGCACAATCTATCAAATTGATAGATCGGTTCAAGCTCTCACGACGATCGGTTCTACGTACGTACGTACGGCCCGGAGCGACTCGAGGACAATACATCGACCAAGGATCGCCAACATCAGCTACACAGCTGCTACAACAACAACAACATCAAAAGTCCGTACAACTGCTTACATTCGCCGACGATATTGACATAATTGGAAGAACTCAGCGGGCTATCACTGGTGCGTTTGCAAGCATTGAAGCAGCCAAAATATGTTTAGCGAAAACCTAGGGCAAAACCAAATACATGCTGTCAACAAGAAGACCATCAACAATCAACAGCGACGAATTGGACAAAACGTCACAGTGGGAAGCTACAATTTCGAGGTAGTAAGGGACTTTGTCTACCTTCTTCTTCTTCTTCCTTTTATCAGCGAGGCTATGATCCGAAAACAAGGGATCACAGCCCTCCCACTTCACTGCATTTCTACTGATCCGCCTGTGGGGTTCGCCTATTTGACCTCAGAAAATATCGGCAGGCCTGCCGATTTTGGATCACTCGGTTACTGAGGCCAATGAAATGCCGATGTCGTCGCATTTGTCTGATCCAGGCGTTTATAGGCCTGCCTTTCCTACATCGCGATGTCTTTGGAACGTGCATAGATATTGCCTTTTTAACAGGGTTCAAATGATCTCTTCTTTGAACGTGGCAATACCAGCTGAGCTGGTCGCGCTCTAATTTGTGTACGATGGTTTCCTTGATGTGAAAGCTTCCACGGATCTTCGAACTTCTTATTCGATCAAGCTTGGTCACTCCTGCTGTCATGCGAAGCATCTTCATCTCAGCTGCCGTTAATTTACTCTCATACTTTTTGTACATCGTCCAACATTGTGAACCGTATGTGAGCGCTGGACGTACAGCTGCGGTGTAGAGCCTTCCTTTCAACTTAGGGGGCATTTTTCTGTCACAGAAGATAGCGGAATTTTCTCGCCACTTCATCCACCCTACGCTTACACGATGATTGATGTCGTCATCACAAGTTGCTTTGCTATAGATCATAGATCGTCAGCAAAGAATAACTGATGTACCTTGGGGTCCATCACTTTACCTTCAAGAAGATAATCAAGGACTGTAATAAAGAGCAAAGGACTTAAAACGCTTCCCTGGTGTACCCCGACTTTGATTGGGAACTCTTCGGTTACTCCAGCGGGGCATCTTACTTTTGTCTTTGCTCCTTCGTACATGTCCATAATCATCTGTACATAGGTTTCTGGAACCCCTCGATGTCTTAGCGCCACCCATATCAGATCTCGTGGTTGTCTGTCGAATGCCTTTTCAAAGTCAACCAATACAATATGCAAATCCCTTAAGGAATCACGATGTTTTTCCATTATGATCCTTATACTTTGGATTGCATCTGTGGTTGATTTACCCGAGACAAACCCGCACTGATCATCAGATAGGCGTATTATTTTTCGCAGTCGGCCACCTAATACCCGCTCAACGATCTTCATGGTGTGTGACATCAGCTTGATTGAACGGTAGTTATCACAGTTTCATGTATCACCCTTCCCTTTGTATACAGGGAGGAGGTAACTTTCCCTCCATTGATTCGGCATTGGATCACCTCTCACGAATTTGGAGATAAGAATTCTGAGCCATCTGAACCCGATGTCTCCCACCTTTTTCCAGAACTCAGAGGGTATTTCGTCTGGCCCAACCGCTTTTCGTTTTTTGGAGTATTTGACCGCCTCACTAACTTCTTCGACTGTAATGTCGGCTATTTCTTCACAGTTAGGGGTGGCTCTTGGAAAGTATAGCCGGGGAAACTGTTCATTTAAAAGCTCTTCACAATACTGTCGCCACCTCTGCAGAATTTTGTCGTCATCCACAAGAAGCTGGCCATGAGCATTGCTAATGAACTTTGGCGAACGAATCTCCTGAGCATTGTTCCTTCTTTGGGTGGCTATTTTGAAGATAGTGGCTATTTTGAAGATAGTGGCGCTCTTGTTCATATTGTGTCTTCGCAGCTCCTGGATAGCCTGGTTTGCATCAGCAACCGGGGAAAATATTTTCTCCAGCTCCCGATACAGGCCCTCCGTACTCTCTGCTTGAAGCTGGGCGCACTTCTTCTTCGCTTTTTTCTTGCAGCATCTGTATTCCATTTCGAGGCGAGCTTTTTCGTCACTATTATTAGAGGGGCACTTTGACCAAGCTTTGAAAGCCGCTTTCTTCTCATTTATCACTTTCTTAGCTTCATCACTCCACCACCATGTTTCTTTGGCGTGTTGATCGTGGCCTTTTGAAGCTCCTAGCAGTGATATGGCCTTATTTAAGCAAGTTCGCTGTAGGGAATCCCACATATTTTGTGCTCTGCACTCTTCATCCTCAGCTCCGTTGATGGTGTGAGAGAGGTAATTTTTCATTACGAAAACAAAAGCTTCGCCTTTTTCTTTGTCCAGATTGTACCACTTGATTTTCTCAGAGACCCTTGTTTGTTTGCTTTTCTTCGGTGTTTTCATAAAAATTTCTGTTAGCAGGAGACGGTGTTGCCGAGCGATTGCCTCTCCCAGGATCACTTTGCAAGCTTTTACCCGGGGCTTCATGAAACTGCCTACCAAATGGTAGTCAATCTGAGTTTCATCTCCACCACTGCTGTAAGTGATCAGGTGTCGGCTTTGTTTGATGAACATAGTATTTAACACGATAAGACCGTGTGATTTGCACATGCTTAGGATGTCTTCACCAGGAAGGTTCCTGGTGCCATATCCTAGTCCTCCATGGCAGTCTTCATAGTCTTCGTTTGATTTCCCGACATGTCCATTCAAATCTCCTCCAACAAATAGAAATTCTTCCTTTGGGATGTTCTTAAGGAGATTGTGGAAATCTAGCCAAAATGCATCTTTATCTTTCTGATTGTACCCATCGTGGGGAGCATATGCACTGACAATATTCCACACCTCTCCTTGTTTTACTAGTTTGAGAGACATCAAACGGTCGCTGGACTTCGAAATGCTCAAGACGTTTCCAAGTAGCTCTGCCGCAAGGATGATACCGATTCCGTTCTTAGACTTTTCCGTTCCGTAGTAGAACATCTTGTAATCTTTTGTCCTAACGTCCAAGAAACGCGCCCGATTCCCGGTGTTTTTCCATTTCGTCTCTTGGACACACAAGATGTCCACCCGCCTTCTATTCATCATCTCTTCCAGCTCGTAACTTCGACCGGTCATGCTTCCAACGTTCCAGTGCTGCAGTGATATTCTTAACCCGTCCCTACACGGGAGGGACTTTGTCTACCTCTCTGCTATTAATTCTGACAATGATACCAGCACAGAAATCAAGCGAAGAATAACTCTTGCCAATCGCTGTTACTTTATTGTGCGGAAACATGGACAAAATTCTTCACAAGATATTCGGTCCCATTTGCGTTGACGGGTTTTGGAGGAGAATATTCAATAAAGAACTATACGAGCTGTACAGCGATATCGATCTAGTTAAAAAAATTCGTATTTGTCATTTGAGATGGCTATGACATGTAGAGCGGATGGACAGCAACGCTCCGGGCCTGAAGAGTCTTCGAATCTAACCCGGAGAGATGACACAATAGAGGAGTTCCTCGCCGTAGGTGGCGTACACAAGTTCAAGGGGACCTCAATCAACTTGGAGTGCGCAACTGGAGGTAATTAGCTAAATACCGAGCTAAATGGAGAGACTTGTTCATTGAGGTCCAGATTCACCCCAAACTGTTGCGCCCCCTAAGTAAGTAAGTATTTAGATCCATTGGAGTATCCTAGAAGAACATTCTATATTCATTTCCGTACTTTCTTTTTTTTTATTTTAGATAAGCGAAGTCAATATTTTTTTTTATATAATTTGCGCGCACTCAAGGGGTTATACCCTTAACATGTTTTTTACACATTGCCGGCGTTAAAAAGGATAGATAGAGAGAGAAAGAAAGATTTGGTGTAGTGGTTTCAAGCTCAGTTGCTTATGCTTCAGAGAAACTCCAGGCTGGCGTCCAGATAACTGGGGAGATTTTTGTAATTTTTTGTCTTTGCTTCTGATTCACAGTATTTTCTCGCGGCTACTGATGTCATACGCACATGACGCATCCAACAGAGCGAACCAGTTTTTCAGCCATATGACCACGCTACTGCCAGTGTTATGCCTTCGCAGCAGTGTTAACACAAGCTTTCGCAATTGATCGGACTGACTTTATATATTTCATGACAAATAAATAAATGCTTGCTGATATTAGGATTTGAACTATTAACCGTGGCAATTGCCACCCCCGTTACCGTTATCTTTGCCCGACCACGAGAAGAAGTAGACTTAGTTTATTTGAAAGAGAAAAGTTGACTGTCATTTTAAGCACCCGAAAGTGGGTTTAAATAAAGTGTAAAGTAATGTAAAAGCTTAAAATCTGTATTTCATTATATTTCTTGGTCACAAAAAGTAGTGACATTATTGTTATTTGAAACAGCCCGTTTCTCGCTGGTCACCCTGTCTTCTTCTTCCTATTTCGACGAGGTTGTGATCCGAAAACAAGAGATCATTATCCTCCCTCTTCACGGCATTTCTACTGATCCGCCTGTGGGATCCCACAGAACAAAAGCTGGGCTGGAAAACAAAAGACGAAGATACCGAAATGCTCGAGTACATGATAAGTAACATGGACATAGCAAGAGGCACAGCAGAAGAACAGACTAAAGAAGTCACAAGGTCCTTATCCCGAGGATGCGACGCAGCCATGCCACGGAAGGGAAATGGAAATGGAAGAGCACCTGTGTACTGGTGGAATGACGACATCGCCAACACGCGAGCAGAATGTCACAGAATGCAGAGGTCCCAGCAGAGAGCCCGAGGTAGAGGCACACAGGACTATGAGGTACTGAGAGAACAGTTTCAGAGCAAGAGATCACAACTCCGCAACCTGATAAAAAAGAGCAAAGCCGAATGCTTTCAGGCACTCAGAGAGGAGCTACAAGACGATCCATGGGGAGGCACGTATCAAATAGTCATGAAAAAATTAAAGAATGGCACGGCAGCTGCACCGACTTGCCCGAATACCATGCACTCAATTGTCTGCGCCCTTTTCCCGAGGAAATATGGATTCACCATACCACGAGGAGCAGCGGAAGAAACAGAGACAATACCAGCAGTCACCACAGAGGAAGTTTTAGAAGCCGCAGCAACAATAAAGAGCAACAAGACGCCGGGAATGGATGGAATCCCGAACTTCGTGCTAAAAGGAGCCATTAAAGCAAGACGACATGCCTAACGGAAGGCAATTTCCCACTACAGTGGAAAAGGCAACGGTTAGTCCTCATCCCAAAAGTAACTAAACCACCGTCATCGTACAGGCCGTTGTGCATGCTTGATACACTGGGGAAGTGTTAGAAAAAATAATACGTACAAGGCTAGCGCCATACACGGAAGGAGACTCAGGGCTCTCTACTCGGCAGTACTAATTTAGAAAGAAACGAGGCATCATATGGGCAGTGTTCGACATTGCACGCGAAGCTATTGCTATTGGACAAAGTTGGCTAGGAGGGAGCAAGCAGTATTGCGCCATCGTAACACTCGACGTCAAAAACGCATTCAACTCAGCCAGCTGGAGCTGCATAGTTAGAGCGCTAAGCAACCAGCGTATACCTAACTACCTGCTGAGAATAATACGCTACTTCAGTGAGAGAACTCTTCATTATGACACAAAAGAGGGGCCTAAGAACCACACAATTATGGGAGGAGTCCCCAAGGGTTAGTACTAGGCCCAGTCCTGTACTTATGTCCTGTATCCCTTTGTGGGTCCTAGGGCCTCTACTATGCCTACGCGCCATTGTGTACGGTTTCTGGCAATGTGTCTGAGTTCTCCACAACTTTTCCCTAACTGCCGTGCCTCCTTCTCGACTGTTCTGCGCCATGTTCTCCTCGGACCGCCAGGTCTTCTGCCATCCTGAGTGAAAGGGTTCCATTGCATAGCATGGTTCGCTATGGAACTGTCACCCTTACGGAACGTGTGACCAATCCACTGCCACTTCCGCCGTTGAATGGTTGTGCCTATTGGTTCCTGACCTGTTCTCTCGTAAAGGTGTTCGTTAGAGATACGATTGTGGTCACTCTCCACGTGCTCCAACCATATAACAGCACGGATTCAACGTTGGAGCGGAACAGTCTTATCTTGGTGCTCAAACTGATTGCATTGCTTCCCCATATTTTGGACAACATCCCGAACGCGGACTTTGCTTTGGCGATTCTGTTGATTATATCCAGTTCGGCTCCACCATCGGTCGAGACAATACTCCCAAGATACTGGAAGTCCTCTACTCTCTCTACCGGTTGTCCAGCTATGCATATTTGAGCCGATGAGTTAGTTCCAAGGCTGATAATTTTAGTGTTTGCCGTATTAATTTTCAGCCCAACGACACCTGCCTCCCTCTCCACATCTGCTGTCATTTGGTGGAGGTCCATAATTCTGTGGGAGAGTAAGCATACATCGTCAGCGTAGTCAAGATGTTTCAGTTGAAATGTAAGAGTCCATCGAATTCCTCCGTTTCCCATCGACAAATCTGCATGAAGCACATCGCTAATCACCAATAGGAATAATATTGGTGAAAGGATACAGCCTTGTCTTACCCCACTTTGGATCTCAAATTCCTCAGATAACCTCCCCCTGTGCAGAACGTGACATTTGGAGCCTTCATATGTAGCTTTGATAATAGCAATTAGTTTATCGGGAATACCTCTCCTGCGTAAGGCACGCCAAATAAACTCCCTGTTGACACTATCAAACGCCTTCTCAAAATCGATGAACAGCAGGTGCAGTGGCGATCGATATTCAACACACTGTTCGATGATAATCCGCAGGGTGTTGATGTGGTCGGCACAGGAGGATCCAGAGCGGAAACCTGCTTGTTCGGCATCGAGTGTGTCTTCGAGATGTTGTTTGATTCGCTCCAGGATGATTTTAGCTATTATCTTAGCTACAGCAGGCAGCACGCAGATACCCCTCCAGTTTCCGCACTCTATTAAATTTCCTTTCTCAGGAAGCTTGACGATCATTCCCTTTTTCCACTCGTTAGGAAAGCTCTCAGCTTCCCAAGCTCTATCTATAAGTGGAAGCAGAAGCTCAGCCGATGTTGTTGGTGCTGCTCGTAAGAGCTCTGCTGGAATACCGTCAAGTCCTACCGCCTTGTTGGTTTTGAGTGCCTTGATCGCGGTAATGATCTCATCTTTACTCGGAGTCGTGGTGCGTATTCGGGAACTTCTCACCTCGGGCATCTCAGTTTGATTTTGGAGCATATCGCTAGCGAATACACGGTTTAAAACCGTAGCAAAATGCTCTTTCCATCTCTTGAGCTGGTCCTCATCCGAAATGAGCAAGGAACCGTCTAGGCTTTTCACTGGGTGTTGGCTGGAGCTGCGACCGCCTGTCAGCTCTTTCGTGATTCTGTAGACAGTCCTGCTATCGCACCTCCGTGCTGCTTCTTCTGCTTCTGTAGCCAGCGCGTTGATGTAGTTGCGCTTGTCACGCCGCACGCTACGCTGAACTTCTCTCATCTTCATGCGATATAGGGACTCTAGTTCGCTTCTCCTTGCTGCTGGGGTAGCTGCAACGCGAGCTCTCAGCTGTTTTCGTTCGTCAATCCGTCTCCAGGTATCTTCGGAAAGCCACGCCCTATGTCTTCCCTGCGATCGACCGACAATTCTTTCAGCACCAGATGTAAAAACATTTTTCACAGCACACCAATGGTCCTGGATGGTTGCGGGCATTGAGCTGCTGATTGCTTCCACACCTTGCGAAAAGTGCTCCCTTAATTGTTGGCGCACTGAGGGATCACTAAGTCTATCGATGTTGAACCTGGGCATTCTTGTGTTGTCGTGGGATCTTCGAACTGCAGCAGTGCGTAGTTGGAGGGTATCAATCATAAGATGGTGATCACGTACTATCCCCACATCTGCCATTCGCCTGTTTCGGACGTCCAGGAGAGTACTTCTAAAGCGGCGGCTGATGGCAAAATGGTCAATTTGGTTGGAGGTTGCTTGCCTGTCGTTGGAAACCCAGCTGACTTTGTGGCAGGTCTTGTGCTCAAACATGGTGCCACCTATCACAAGGCAGTTGGCATTGCAGAAATCCACAAACCTTTCGCCGTTGTCATTGCGGATGCCTAGTCCATGCTTCCCGATTACATGTTTGAGCCCTTCGTTGTCGTTGCCTACATTGGCATTCAAATCCCCCATCACTATGACAATGTCTCCATTTGGTGTTGTGTTGAAGACGGCACTTAAGAGGTTGTAGAAGCTCTCCTTTTCGTCCTCAGACGAACTATTCGTTGGGGCGTAGCACTGCATGATGGTGATGCGTCGTACTCTAGTCCGGAATCTGGCCGTCAAAATCCTATCACCATGGGGCTGCCAGGAAATTAGGCCCTTGCGTGATGTTGTTGTTAGCAGTAGTCCGACTCCATATTTCCGCGGACTTCCGGATGGTCTTCCAGAATAGAGTAGTACAGTGTTACGCATTGAGGACTGGTACTTGCCCGCTTCTAACCATCTTACTTCAATTACCCCCAAAATGTGCAGTTTATATCGCATGAATTCGTTTTCCAGTTGGAGGAATCTGGCATTGTTAGGACCTTCGCTTTCCAAGTACAATAGCCAAAAGGCGTCAACATGTGATCATTCCTTATCCGAGGCACATTGTCGGTGTCTGTAGCGAACAAATTTCGGTAACGCAGGTTGCTGGCCCACGTTACCTAGCCTAGAATCAAAGCCCTAGACAACCCGCACTTACAATTTTAGCCTACACGTATAAGGGTTTATACGTATAGTTGCCCGGGGATCACCGCTAGGAGGTAAAGTAAGCACTTCATCACGAACTTGATTGTTGCACTACTGGCCCAAGCCAAGTTTTGGGCAGTCAGTAGTTTCCCGATCAATCGCAATGCAGGTCCCCAAAGGCTACAGGCATCAGGTCTGGAACTGGCAGATCACAAGACAGAAGTAGTGCTAATAAGTAGCAGAACAAAGTTAGAACATCTTACTATACAGGTCGGTGATCAAACCATCGAGTCGCGTCCATACATCGAGTACCTGGGAGTGCTGCTGGACCACAGGCTAAACTGCAAAGAGCACCTAATGTACGCAGGCGAGAGAGCCTCCGGGCAGTATCGGCACTATTAAGATTAATGCCAAACTTCGGAGGACCCAGGCAGCCAATTAGAAACCTGCTAGCAACGGTAAGCAAGTCGATCCTTATGTACGCGTCTCCCATATGGGCACAAGCGACGTACCGGATAACGTACATGAGACGGATGAACTCTGCCCATAGTATCGTTAAGAGTGTGTTATGCCTTTCGGATGGTGTCCGCGGACTCAATTAGCGTAATCTCCGGTCGAATGCCAATCGATTTGCAAATAAAAAAGTCCGCAACAACCATTGAGGCTATACAAGAAGAATGGCAACAGAGATAGAACAACACACCAAAAGGAAGATGGACCCATACGCAGACCCCCAACGTAGAGGAATGGATCAGCAGAAAACACGGAGAAGTAAACTTCTACATGACGCAGTTCCTATTAGGGCACGGATGCTTTCGGGAATATATCTACAAATACAAACACGTAGATACTGCCCGCACTGTGAAGGCAAAACCCAGAACGCGGAACATGTTTTAATGGAATGTCGGATGTATACGACGGCCAAAAACATACTGCAGAGAGAAATTGGCGGTCAAGTGACTCCGAGAGGACTTATAAAATTTATGCTGACGAGGAATGAAGCCTGGAACACAGCGAACGAGATCATCACCAGCATGATGCAACAGCTACGTCTGGAGGAACGAGCAGCAGCGAGAAATGAGAATCCTACAAACACAGGTAGATAAAGTTACACAAAAACGCCCACATATGCAATGTAATGCAAGTGACATGTTAAAAACACACAATGAGAAGTGAACTCACGCAGTAACCGAAATTTGAATGTGCAAATTGAGCTGCAAAGCAGCAGAAGCATGAGAAGCAGCTATAGCTCGCTCATGCGTGATGAATAGCATAACATGCTAACCAGCCCCACGAAGTAATACCTAACGGCAGTCCCGCGGGGAGAGTGGTAGAAGTGTGCAGGGTGTGGATTAGTACGTAGGCGCATTCCTTTCATAATTTCATAATTTATTAGTTCATAAAAAATCTTTTACAACAGATTGTAACAATCTTTTGTTAGCAAAAGTTATAAAGATAAAAACAATGTAAATAAAGAAAGATAATATGTAAGCAAAGAGAAGTGAGACAAGTTAGCGTAAAAAGAATTTCAAAAAAATTAAATTTAAATTATGTAATATAAGTACAAGTAAATAAGAAAAAGTAATAAAGCGATTAAGATGGTTATTCAAAAAGTATTTCAGTCTTCAGCCAAATGTCTAAACAGGACGTCACCAAATGTGCTTAAATCACAGAGTCTTCTAATGCTGAGGGGAAGCGAGTTCCAGGAGCGAGCGGCAGAAACGAAAAACTGCCGTTCGGTTGCAGGGCAGGTAAAACGCGGTTGAATTAAAGTAAGTGAGCGTGTTGAATTGGCAAACCGAAGCTTGTCCGATAAATAAGTGGGTTGTTTGGTTGTCATAATTTGGTGTAAAAACATTAGGGAAAGATAATTGAGATACGCATGTAACGTGCATCCTAGTATCTTTTTGACATAATAAGATACATGGTCATATCGCCTTAGGTCATAAACATAACGTGCCGTGTTATTGAAGACGGTGGTTAGCTTTCTTTTACTCCCAGCGCTACATCCAATAAAAATTTGATACCCGTACGCAATTATAGGCACGACGAGGGATTTCACTAAAATAAGTTTAGTGTTCAAAGGAGTGTAATGCTTTGAGATGGATAGATTTCGAATACAACCGTACACCTTTCCAATGACTGATTGAATATGGTCGTCCCATCACAAAGTTCGATTAAAATAAATGCCAAGGTTTTTAGCTTTATCAGTGTACTGAAGCACTGTACTACCAATATAGATAGGAGGGAAATAGCTAGGATCAAGCTTGGTTTTGTAGATAGCAATGCAGTGGGACTTGCTTGGGTTTAGTCGTAGGCAGTTTTTTTTCGGACCAACGGACGACCTCCCTCAGGTCGTCGTTTAACCGGCTCACACTGTCCGCAATCATTCCTATTTTACTGCTAATATATATTTGCACATCGTCAGCATACAAGTGCACGGATGAATTTGTGACTGAAAGTGGCAGATCATTAATAAAAATACTGAAAAGCAGTGGGCCCAAAATAGAACCTTGTGGTACTCCTGCCGTAGTTTTAGTGATTCCTGATTTCTTATTCTGCACGACAACAGATAGCTGTCTTTCGGAGAGGTAGGTACCAATTAACTTTAGAGCAGAAGAAGATAAATGGCAGCCTGTTTTGAGCTTATGGAGTAGTATTTTATGGTTGACTGTATCAAAAGCTTTGGAGAAATCATGAAGGGTTAAAATAGTTAAGTTGTCGTTGTCCATAGCCTCACGAATGTCATCAGTCACCTTCAATAGGGCTGTTACACAGCTATGTTTTTGCCTGAAGCCGGATTGACTGCTGCAAAGAAAATTTATTTTATGAAGGTAATCTGACAACTGCTGATGTATTATTTTCTCCAAAACTTTTGATAGACATGGAAGAATAGAAATGGGCCTATATTCCGGTGGAGAAAACTTCGTTTCCTTTTTTTAAATCGGAATTACTTTCGCTGTTTTCCACTTATTGGGAAAAGTTGATGTAAAAATAGTGAATGTAAAAATGTAAATAATAATAGAGTTAAGTACATGTGTCAGCACAGGGAGCAAATGGGGTAGTATGGCCTTCACAAATAAGGGATGTATCTCATCAATGCCAGCGGATTTAGATTTTATACGAAGGATTTCTCTAAGGACATCGACCTGGTCAACACAAGAAAACTGAAATTGTTTAGGTGGCTCTGAATTATTAGTTTGCGTTATGTTATCTTGGTCTGAATGCGAAATATTTGGGACTGCCGCCTGCGTCTTGACAAATTCTTTGTTAAATTGGTCAGGGTCAATATTTCCAAGATCCTGCTTCCTATTACGACCAACGCCTATGGCTTTCAAATTTTTCCATAACTTTTTAGAATCAAGATTTCTATTCAGATGAGCAGAGAAATAAGACCTCTTGGCTTGTCTTAATTTGGAAATGACCTGGTTGCGCAGGTTACAAAAGGTGGTATTTATATCGGGTAATCTAAACCGCTTTCATCTCTTGTACTGAACATCACGCTTGTTTATCAGTTGGATGATATCACTAGTGCGCCATTCTCGTTTACACGATGCCTAACAAATTTTGTTTTTAGTGGTACGTGGGTGTTAAACAAACTTAGGATGCTATTTTCTAAAAATTCTACTTTTAATTCAGAGGACGACATAGAGTATATCCGTTGCCAATCTACCCGTAAGATATCTTGCTCAAGGAGTTCGGCATTACATGTTTGTAATCCGTATATTCATATGAAAGTGGAGGACAAGAAGCAATATTGAAAGTAGCAAAAATTAAACCATGTCGCGAAAACCCCGGGGCGGATAACTGATCATAGAATAGGCATCGATTATTCGGATTTGCGAATCGTGCGTGCTAATAGCCCAGGTATAGTAGTATAGTATAAGTATAGTATAATTTTATTAATTCATTAGGGATATACAGGTTAACAGGTTTTCAGTTTTTAATTTACAATATTCATTTTATTATTTATACGAGTTTTAAACCATGAGTTTTTATTTTTAAATATAAAAATGAAATTATGTTTACACACTTTGTGGTTAGAAGAACCAGTGGCAAGTGTATTTTACAAAGCTAGGGTGCCGCACTAACAGGAGAGACGCATTTTTGAGAGAAGAAGACGGTATATATATGTGAGATAGTAATAAATAAGCACTATATTACTACTTGCATTAATGCCCCTACATCAGATCTGAAGAGTAACCAGTTTCTCAAAGAACTAAGGAATTTGGATTTGCATTCTATTAGATTGCGTATATCAGCAGGCAGCCTGTTGTAAATAAAGGGAGCTATGTTGGTGGCAAACCTTCTGCAATATTCCGTCCTAACTCTAGGAACTACGACGTCAGTTGAAGAACGGAGTGAATACACTTCATTACTAATTGTATGAGTATAACCACCTCGAACATAGAATAATCTTAATACTTTGAATACATAGAGATATTGAAGCGGCAATATATTGGTAGATTGGAATAGGGGAAGCGAGGGCTCCCATCTTGATTTGAACAACATTATCCTCATTGCCTTCTTTTGAGCTGTTATGAGCGGTAGTAGGTTACTTGTAAATGCACTACCCCAACAGGAAATACCATACTCCAAACGAGAATTGACTAATGCATAATATATGGCGACCAACAGAGTTGACGGTACAAGTTTACGTAAGTGGTAAATTTTATTTAAACCCACGTATACAGTTTTTTTTCACTATTGCTATGTGTGGCTTCCAGCTTAATTTGCTATCCAGATTTACACCTAAGTATTTAAATTCTGTAACAGATTCTAAAAATATGCAGCTGTTATTGCAGTTTGTTTTCTTGCAATTAGAATCGTGGAGTATAACTCCATTAATAAGAAACTGGTTGGACAGATAAAATGACATCACTTTTGACTTGGTGCTAAGGACCATTTGATGATACCTAAACCAGTCATTCATCAAGGATAAATCAATATTCATCTGTTGCTTTAAGTCATTTGCACTGGGAACAGCATAAGAAAGAGCCAAGTCATCAGCAAAAGCAACAATTTTACCATTTAAGGGCAACTTAAAAATAGAGTTAATGTACATTATAAAGAGCAGACGGCCAAGTACAGATCCCTGAGGGACACCAGCTGCGGTACAATGTAAGGGATTGCTCATAGTTGCATTTACACGAACATGCTGCTCTCTGTTACAAAGATAGGATGAAAACCAACTTAGTATATTATTTCTAAATCCAGACCTCTGTAGTACTTTTAATAGAATTTTATGATTAACCAAGTCAAATGCTTTAGTTAAATCCAAGAACATACCAGCGCCCTTGTTATTTTTATCAACTGCCTCATAAATATTGCCTAAGAAGGACATTATTGCATCTTCTGTTTATTTCCCTTTCCGGAAACCAAATTGAGATGCGCTGAGTAGCTTGTATTTTTCAATAAACTAAAGCATTCGTTTGGTAATTATTTTCTCGAAAATTTTTGAGAAAACCGAAAGCAAGGATATCGGCCTGTAGTTTGTATATGGGTACAATGATAGACGTTTTAAGACACTCAGGAAAAATTCCGACTTCAAAACTTCTATTAATTAGATGGGTAAGTGGGCTAATTATTGAACTACAAATTCTTTTTACAACCAAGCTGCTTATACCATCAGACCCACATGAATGCTTTGGTTTTAGATGGGATATAACATTTGCAACCTCAGCTTCATCTACTCTACCAAAGAAAAAGGATGACACTATTTGAGTGTCTAACAGAGATTCATCTACGAATCCTGCTGGATCTAACTTTGATTTTTCAGCTATATTTTAAAAAAAAGCATTAAGACCGTTACTGATCTCTAATTCATCGGACGTAGTGTAACTATCAGCAAGTTTTAAAGATTTAATACCACTATCACTATAACCTTTACCTAATATTTCATTTACTATTTTCTACTTTTTTTTGGCATAAAACTTATTTTCAGAAAATTGCCGCTTATAATAAAGCTCTTTTTGAATATTTATTTGTTCTAAAATTTCTTTTCTCATTTCTTGGTAACGCTTTTTTACAGAGGGTATATAAAAACGGTTTTTGTTTTTGCGGTAGAACATATTTTTTTCATAAATGCTTTCACAAATACAGTTTGTCATCCACGGCTTTATTTTGGTAAGTTTAGGTTTTTGCTTACGACATTTACTCTTAGCTACACAATCAACGATAATATTCACAAATTTACCAAAAGCAACTGAGGGACAATTACAACAATAGACTTGGTACCATGTTTCTACGGAAAGACAAGAATTTAGCTTTGAAAAATTGGTTTTCATAAATAAATGTTCACTAGGCTACTAGTATCTTTAGAAGATTACCACACCCCTTGGCGCAACCAAAAAAAAAACCTGTGGGGTTCGCCTATTTTACCTTAGAAAATATAGACAGGCCTCCCGATTTTGGATCATTGGGTTACTGAGACCAATTAAGTGCCGGTGTCGTTGCATTTGTGTCATCCAGGCGTTTATAGGCCTGCCTCCCCTGCCTCATGATGTCTTTAGAACGTTGCATTAATATGTTGCCCTTTTAACAGGGTTCACATGATCTCTTCTTTGTACGTTGCAATACTAGCTGAGCCGGTCGCTGGTCACCCTGGATAAAAAGAAAACCATTTCAAAAAATTCTTCTTACATACACTTTATTTGCGATTTCAGTTTCTTTCAAATGATCAATATTTTAGTTTTAGTCTGTTTTTAGAGATTTAACTACTAATTTATGTTATTTTCGGTTTTTTTTTTGTCTGCTTATTATAAAATGAACCAAACATTTTTTTTAATTTTTTTAATTTTTTAATAAATAAACTATGATTTCTTTCTTTATCTTTATCATTCACATATTCTCAATTGCATTTAATATATAATATGTATTCTTAGAAATGATTATTCTTAGATTCTAAACGAAAAACATATGAATATATATATGTATAATATATGATTTGTTAAAATTATAATAAAATAAAAATATATTTGTAATATATAATTAAAGTATCATTGCAAAGGTTAATGTGTGCACAAAAAAAGCACAAGCAAAACAAATCGGACTACGACTACCTACGTCACGATCTTCATATGCGTGGTGAATTCGTTACGAAGCTTTATATGAATATTATATATAGTATATATGTACATCAAAATGCATAAGCGGTCCGCATCTGAATATATGTACATTTGGATAGTATCTCTGTTTGTTTCGTTTGTGTTTAATTTGCTTGTTACGCACTCAGTCAAACTGCAGATAGCACATAATAATACTTCTTCTCCGTCAGCGTCACAACGATCACACAATAGAACAAAACGTGTGTGATTCTGATGAGTAAAGTGATAGAAAAAAATAAAAATAAAATAAAACAAATTAATCATACCCGCTGCGATGCTTGCACTTAATCATGTCCAATATACACTTAGTTAAGAATTTGTACAATAAGAAAAGAAGCTTTAAAGATTAAAAAGATTTGTTTTCCACTTAACATATGATAAAGCATTGAAAGGTCTCAAGGTGCCGGCCTTTCTGCGTTAATAATTGAAATTTAATAATTGCTGATGTCTATGTATACGATGATCAGTTATAGTTGTACATTATAAAACCTTAACTAGGGGAAACATTAATGTTAAATGGGAAAACTTTTGACCACTGGAAGTTTATTATAACGCATCCGTGGGAAAGAAGTCCTTCAGAAGCGTTGTTCGTCTTTTTTCGGCGATATCCATTTGATTTTCTAAATCGCCTAGATCAGTCGTTTCGGCACGCTCTATTTTCCAGGAGAGGTTCTCAATCTCGGCTTCGAGTTGGGCCTGAAATATGAAGAAGTGTAAGTTGGTTAGTTGGCACATGTGGTTTATAATCTAAGAAGTAATCAAATTTGAAGTCAAATCAATCAAATCGAACGGAGGAAATTATTCGCTGGTATCCACTTTTGGTCATTTTCGAAATATTCTGGGTCTAAAGGATAACGGTTAAGTAATATCTTTTCCTTTTACTTTCTAAGTGGATACTTCTATTTGTATGAATTTCTAGCAACTGCTATCATAGCTTAAAGTACAAGTTTTTACTTTTTACTAAGTAAGCAATTGCTTACAGGGTTAAGAAAAGAGAAGCAAAAAAAGAATTCCTAATTTTATTCATTGGGCCTTATATTTACAACCACACGATCAGGACTAAGTGAAGCCGAGTTCTTTAAAGTTGCAAGAGCGGACTTTGTAAGGAGCACATGCCAACTCATTTTTAAAGGACGGTAGAATAACTGATGAATGGAACTTCAACAACCCTTATCTGGTTAGACACATGAATTACTTACTTGGGTGGCGCTACAGTTCGGGGTGAACCTGGGCCTCAACCAACAAGTCTCTCCATTTAGCTAATTGCCTCCAGTTGCGCACTCCAAGTTGGTCGAGATCTCCTTGAACTTGTGCGCGCCACCTACAGCGATGATTCCCTCTACTGCATCGTCCCTCGGGGTGAGATTCGAAGATTCTGCGGGCCGGAGCGTTGGTGTCCATTCGCTCTACATGTCATAACCATCTCAGACGTCCAATACGCAGTTTTTTGACTAGATCGATGTCGCTGTACAGCTCGTATAGTTCTTGATTGAATCTTCTCCTCCAAAACCCGTCAACGCAAACGGGACCGAAAATCTTACGAAGAATTTTTCTCTCGAAGCGACCAAGGATATCTTCATCCTCTTTTAATAAAGTCCATGTTTCAGCGCCGTAAAGCAGGATTGGGATGATTAGAGTCTTATACAGAGCCTTCTTAGTTGTTCGAGATAGGGCTTTACTGTTGAATTGCCTTATAAGCCCAAAAAAACAGCGATTGGCAAGAGTTATTCTTCGATTGATTTCTCCGCTGATCTTGTTTGTAAAATTTAGAGCAGAGCCAAGGTAGACAAAGTCCCCTACTACCTCGAAGTTATAGCTGCCTACTGTGACGTTTTGTCCAATTCGTCGGTGTTGGCTTTCCCTTCTTGTTGACAGCATATACTTGGTTTTGCCCTCGTTTATCGGTAAACCCATTTTGGCCGCTTCTGCCTCAATGCTTGCAAACGCTCCGGTGACAGCCCGCTGAGTTCTTCCGATAATGTCTATATCGTCGGCGAATGCAAGCAGTTGTACAGACTTGTAACAGATTGTGCCTCCGGTGTTGGCTTGTGAGTTCCGCACAATCCGTTCAAGTACAATATTAGCCGTATTTTATTATCACCCAAGATCCATATAGATCACACGACGAAAATAAAACGATCCGGATCTGGATCAATGAAATTATTTTCCTTGTGTCTTGTAGTGTGGTTGTGTAACCTACCAAGGAATAAAAAAAAAATTCTGGATCACGAAATTGATCCTGATAGAAAGCAGGATCTCGTATTGTTGTTGTATTGCATAGAAACCAATGATCCATATGGATCATGAGTGATAATAAAATACGGCTATTAAAGAAGTCACATGACAGCGCGTCACCTTGTCTAAAACCTTTTTTGACATCAAAGGTCTCGGTGAGGTCATTACCGACCTTGATGGAGCAGCGAGCGTTCTCCATCGTCAGCCTGCACAGACGGACAAGTTTGGCAGGGATGTCAAAACTAGACATGGCTCTATAAAGCTCTTCTCTATAGATGCTGTCATAGGCGGCCTTGAAATCGATAAAGAGGTGGTGAGTATCGATTTGGAATTCTTGGGTTTTCTCCAGGATCTGCCGAAGTGTGAAGATTTGATCGATGGTGGACTTTCCTGGCCTGAAACCGCACTGATAGGGTCCATTCAGGCTGTTGATAAAAGGTTTCAGGCGTTCACACAATATCGCAGAAAAGATCTTGTATGTGATGTTGAGGAGACTGATGCCTCTATAATTGGCACAGTTGAGGGGGTCTCCTTTCTTGTGGATCGGGCAAACGATGCTGAGGTTCCATTCATCAGGCATACACTCGTCTGACCAAATCTTACAGATGAGTTGGTGTATGCACTCTACCAATTCATCCCCAGCTGCCTTGAAAAGTTCGGCCGGTAAGCCGTCAGTTCCAGCAGCCTTGTTGGATTTTAGCTTGGATATTGCTATCCTCACTTCGTTTTGGTCAGGTGGACGGAAATTTTGACTATCATCGTCTATGTTGAATGGTTCATTCTGCCTGACAGCGGGATGTTGGTCTTCGTCGACTGGGTCTGACTATAGCTATGCAATCTTCTTAGGAGTAGCACAGGCTTTCGACAGAGTATGGTATGAAGGTCTACTCAATAAATTAAAAGTATACCTGGCAGAAAAGTACTTCCACCCAATGGAGTCTTATTTAATATCGGGTTACTTTCGTATAAAACAAGAAAACAGTTACTCTAAGCTAGTGCAGATGAAGTCCGCAGTTCCTTAAGGTAGTGTCCTCGGACCTCTGTTTAACCTCCTCTCTACCAAATATCTATCAACAACACCCAACACCCATGGCAATCCTAATAGTGGGAGACACAACGGTAGATTCGACACAAAAACTAAAAGCTACTACAGATCAAACAGTCAGATGGACTCAAAGATGAAGAATTAAACTAAATTCGTGCAAATCTGTACATATTGAGTTCACAAATAAGTCTGTCTCGTACTCCCCCATAGTAACATCAGGCACGGTAATATCATATGCCAATTCAGCGAAGTATTTAGGTTTGACCCTAGATGCAGAGCTTCGTTGGAAAGAGCATATCAAAATCAAAAAAATAAAAATAAAAAATAAAAAATAGAAATAAACATTAAATACCGAAAAATTGAATGGTTTCTAGGCAGGAAGTCAGGCCTATCAATTAATAACAAAATTCTCCAATACTCTGGATGAATCTTGAGAACCTGCTTTTGAAACAAGACTGAGGAATGTTATTCATGAATAAAAGTAGATGGTGGATGAAACGAATAGAAAAATACAAGAAAAACCATCACGTCGGGAATGGCATTCATAATTGATCGTGGATACGATAGACATCCCATACACGACTATGAAAAGTAACTGTTGAGTGGAGACGACAGAATTTCAACAAATACTGAGTGGTTTTGGAGGCATGAAAAATGGCCAGATGTCTTAATAGACGCCCCTAACAACAACTGCTTGTCAGGAACACTTTGCTGTACCAAAATATGGGGAATAAATGGACTTAAAAACCCCAACCTCTTAGAAAAGCTTGTTGCTATCGAAAAAGAATATGAATTGTTTTAGATTTTACCAACGGATGACACAATTGCATTTTTAAAATACGACCGCCTGCATAAGACTATCTTATCTTATCTAAGGAACTAGAAAATTACATTACCCACGTCAGACTGAAATGAAATCATTGAAAAACGATAAGACATCGTATGATATGATTCAAGCAAGGGGAACCCCATTAAAAATATAGCTCTGTCGCACATTAAATATCCCAGTTTCTTACCTGCTGATATTCGAATAGAACCTTCCTAGGCCCTGCCTCCATAAAATAAGCATATGGATAGGTATACTGCAGAGTATATCTACACTTGGCCAATAATGAAGCTGAGTTGAATAAATACTGCCAATCAATCCATGTGCCACGTCCCTTCATGACCTTCTCGTTCACTCTTGCCTTCAGACGATCCAAAGTCTGCTCCTCCAATTGCAAACTCTTCGAGTGATTCTCCCAGCGTTCGTAGTAGTGAAGGTACTTCTTGAGTGCTTCACGCGCTTGTACATGCACCGACTCATTTGCAATGTTCGGATTGTCCTTGTAGCGAGAGCACTCATAGTACTCTGACCCGTGAGTTTTCCAATCACCAAGACACATCCAGCAAAAGTCATGTTTGCAATGTAAGCACTGCATGTGGTTGCATCCACCGTTCTTTTCAATGCAAATATGACACTTGGGACAGTCTTTGGTGTTGGCACTGATGTAGTTCGCTGTTTCACTGTCGTCGGCGCACTTCGTTAGCCACTTCTTTATAATCTGACAGTCGGTGGGCGCATGATAGTCCATGCCGCACTTGAAACAGAACGACGTTTTGCATACCTTACAGATCGCCCGCTTGGCGCATATCTCCCCAGAGCGAACGATTATCTGACAATTTGGACCCGGACAGAAGCGCAGCTCTGGGTGAGATTTTACATAGTCCTTGAAAGCGAACTGTTGGTACTTGTCACGCATAACCGGTCGCGATACCAGATTTAAGACGAGATCTTCTGGAACACGTACATTACACATCTGTGCCATGCAACCTATCTGAATGGATATACCCTGGAAGATTTGTGTTTCGAAATACATCGACCAGCAGTCTTTGCAAAATGAGTGACTACATGAGAGTGAGTAGAATTTGTCGCCCAGTTGTGTGGTCGCACACACAGGACACATTTGACTTCGGTAAATGCTGGTGGTAGTTATGGACGATGTAGGTGCGGCTATGTGTTTGTATGAGGAACTACTAAACGATGAGAACGAGGACGTGGCACTCGATGTCGTTGGAGGCGGTTTGATTCGTGCGGATATGAGGAGAGCTGATGCATTCTCACGGTATTTATCTACAACTGCTTGATTATTCCATTTATGCTCAAGTAATAGAACTTTTGCGAGTGATGGGGTTATTTGCAGGACTGTGTTAAGTTTTTCGACTGATTCATTGAGAAGCTTTTCGACCTCTTCGACGGTGAGGCAATCATATTCAAAATACTCGGGGTCCGTTTTTCTGGGATCGATTCGCTCTATGTCGCAGTCTTCACCTGAAAGAAACATAAAAAAAAGTTGTTATTTGGGTAATAATGAGAGCCATATAAACTAAGGGACAATATATAGACTAGTCGACGGCAACGATCAAGTCCAAAAACTGCACGCTAGTAACAAAAGTCTAAAGCCTATTTGAGTATAGCAGATAGAAGCTAAGGAGTATAGCAGATAGAAGCTAAGGCAGCACTTTCTGTAGGTCTACAAATCACTTCTAAAACAGTTTACAAAAGAATTTGCTGCAAAAAGGTAAACACACCTTACATATGTACATACATATTTGGCTTAACAGCCCATGAAGAGCCTAGGCTCAGCTCCTCGCAATCATTCGTATTGTGTGCGTTATATTTTTCGCACAAATAGAAGGCACCAACAGTTTTGTGCTTTTGAGAAGCTTTTTCGTTCCAACAATACTCTCGGATGTTTGTCAAACGTTCGCGAGAGGTAAACAACTTTTTGGTGTTTTTTGGGATTCGAACATTGAACCTCAAGTGCAGGGGTCCGACACACTAACCACTAACTAACCATTGCGCGACGGCGCCCACGCCCAAGAAGTACGCTTTAGAAAAATAAAAAATGACTCAAAAGCTACGGACAGATTTAATATGCGAAAACATCTCCATTTATGTGAAGATATGGCGTGGTAGAGCCATTAGTATCTATAGCAACAGCCAGACTGCACTCAAAGGACCCTAGACTCTCACAAATCACTCAACGATTGTTCTAGAATCTAAGAGCAAACTAAACAAGCTTTCCAAGCAGAAATCTCTAACGCGCTTGCGAAAGAGTTGCAGAGACTCTCCCTCTACGCCCGGAACCCGCATTTGCAAGAAGACTGCGCATGACTCTTAACACTGTTCGAGTTTTTGTGGGTCACTCAAAGTATTCAGAAATTTGACTAGGTGATTTTCTTACTGGGGTGTTAGGTATAATGAACCACTTTGTGGCTCAGTGCTAGAGATGAACTATCTTTTATTAATATCCAAGCAATTATTAGGGCTACCTGCAGAGGTGACTATAACATCGAAAATAATTCAAATCTGTCAGCTTCTAAAAGGCAAAAGCCAGCACCTTCGTCTAAGATGAATTGGCCAAGAAGTACTCGAGCTGAACTGTGCACTCTTAGGTGAAGGAGCTATCAAAAAATATGAATAAAGAACCTGCATTCTGCATGGGATTATTAATACCCTTATACTGATGCTCAGGGCACGGGCGGATAGGAAAAGGGGGGGAGAGGAACGAAGGAGATGCCGGTTTGCGTTGGCTTTAAATGATTGAAGGTTGTAATGATTAGGAAATACAGAGGCTGGTAGATCATTCCACAAACGTGTTATTCGGCTTATAAACGAATCCCTATATTTAACGGTACGTCCGAAGTTGGGCTTTAGGGTGAACTGATGTGCATTCGAAGCATGACGCGTGTTGCGGGTGAAGATTTGAAGGCGAGGAATGCAGCTGGCTATTTCGCTGGAGCATTTTTTATAAAAAAAAGCGATAAAATAGGGAAAGACATGAGACATTTCTACGATGTTCAAGTGAGACTATGGAGTTCACAATGCCTCTATCACCAATTAGTTTTAACGCGCGGTTCTGTACCCTATCTAGAATGTGCAGAACCGTATTCGGTGCACCAGACCAGATGTGGGCGTTATATTCCAGCTTTGGGCGGATGAATGCCTTATAGAAGGAGGCCAGATCAGACGGGGTCAAATATTTCTTGCACCGCTTAAGGAATCCTAGACATTTTGCAACATTTTTGGCGACTTCGAATATGTGATAGTTCCATCGAAGACCGTCATTGATACACATACCGAGAATGGCAAGTCTTTCGGATTCAGCGATTCATGGAAAACGGTTGGGTGTCTTGGTTTCGCTTGAGAGACAGAAGACAGCATTGTGTTTTGGATGCATTAAATTCCACTCTATTTGGTTATGCTGTCCAGGTCGGAATTTAATGTGTTTGACATACGTTGACGTTCCTCTGCTACGACCGAAGAGCAGGGACGTGAGTTAGGAAACGAATATGAAAAACTGAGAGTACTGTCATCAGCGAAGGAATGGATTGGATTAGAAGTAGCAGACAAGAGGTCATTTATAAAAATGAGGAAGAGAGTCAGAGACAAAACGGAGCCCTGGGGAACGCCAGCATTTATATGGTGAATTGCAGGCTTCAAACCATCCAAGGCAACTTGTATTGAATGGTCCGAAAGGTAATTTCTAATCCATTGAAGAAGATACACATCGATGCCATATGCACGCATTTTCGACAAAACAGCCTGATGCTAAACTCTGTCAAATGCCTTAGAAATATCGAGCGCAACCATCTTTGTTTCGCCGAAGTGATGGAGAGATTGGTTCCACTTCTCGGTGATATAAAACTTTAATTAGATTGTACGAAATGAAAAGAGCTTTATGGGATCTGCAAGACGGAAATTACAAAAACAAAAACAAAAAAGCAGAGGCTTTAGCTGAAAATTGGCTCTTCTATTTCTTCTTCTTATTGTTTTCTGATTTGTTCATAATGCTAAAGCATGACACCATTGATCCTACCGCTTTTGAGTCTATCATCTTCCAGTGCACAAATGGATAGAAAATAAACATTCAGTAATGTTTTATCGGCGCGGCGTCTATACCAAAAGAAACATTTCTGAAATGTTTCTGAAATGTTTTGTTTGGTCTCCACAAACTTTGTGAAGATCCTGAAGCGAATGAAAGCATATTCCACTTATTATGACAATGTCCAAGTGTAAGTAGATGTCATTGGAGTCTCTTTCGAAGTACACTTTAGAAGAATTGCATGATCGGAGGTGGCGCTGGTGTAGTGGTAACGTCATCGATTGTCACACTAATGGCTCATGGTTCAAATCCTGATGTCAGCAAGCATTTATTTATTTATTTCTCATGAAATATATAAACCGTGAGTTCTATTGACTATTGCGAAGGCATAACGCCTGGCGGTCCGAGGAGAACATGGCGCAGAACAGTCGAGAAGGAGGCACGGCAGTTACGGAAAAGTTGGGACAACTCAGACACATTTCCAAAAACCGTACACGATGGCGCGTAGGCGTAATAGATGCCCTAGGACCCACAAGGGGATACAGGACATACGTAAGTATTACACCTTGAGTAGTTAACACACCACTAACATCTTTTCCGTGTCAAGTCAAGATGGAAAAATGTCCCATTCGAGACAAGCTGAAGTTCCGAACCGCTTTCCCCTCGTCCTCCATCCCAAACCAGCAGGACTAATGCTCTACTTTTGCTAAGCGGGCTTACGAGTATGTACTTCGTTAGCCCTGTAACTTAACCCAACTCATGTAGTTGGAGAATAAATTGTCCATGCTACGTCGCATTATATACAAATTCGACTGCACATTTACAATTTCATTGGCATTTGCGTAATTCTACAAATATTTATTTAAAACCAAAAAATTATCTACAAACAAAATTGTGCTGAATCATTTATGCTAATCATTCTGAGACGTCATTCATAATATGCGAAGACAGAGTGTTTGTTTATATTGTATTTTGTCTATCGGCGTCAAGTCTGGAAAAAAAAAAAAAACCAGACGATCAATTGGAATCATAAAAGCCCGGAATGACTTTGCGAAAACAAAAAAACATGCTACTACCGAATTTATGTGCATAAATTAAGATCCAAAGGAAAAGATAAATAGTAGATGAATTTGCGGAAGTCATCGGCCAAAGCATTTTTACTATTAGAGAAGACATATTTCGTGGTAGTCGTCGTAGCGAAAACGCAAGCTTACAAATTTAGTCCGATTTATTCATTGTTGAACGTAATAGTAGAAAAGCGCAATCCATAATACTGGAGTCTGTTCTACACATTACGCAGTAGAATGTAAAGCTATTCACTCTTATTCGGAAACTCGATTCGAATCGAGCTATTCGAACTCGTACAACCAGTATTTGCTTCAGACAACTTTCCGTCCAAGGTTGTCAATCATAATAAAAAGGCGATATTGTGTACAAACATGCATTTAAAGCGTCAAATTTTGGGTGGTAAACAGTCTATAATCCACTCCGTTTGGATGAATTCGAATAACCTTCGATTAGAAAGTTCTCAATTGTGCCAAATATAGAGGCATCAGTCTCCTTAACATCGCATACAAGATCTTTTCTGCGATATTGTGTGAACGCCTGAAACCTGTCATCAACAGGCTGACTGGCTCCTTTCAGTGCGGCTTCAACCCAGGAAAGTCCAATATCGATCAAATCTTCACACTTCGGCAGATCCTGGAGAAAATCCAAGTAATCCAAATCGATACTCATCATCTCTTTATTGAGTTCAAGACCGCCTATGACAGCATCTATAGAGGAGCTATATAGAGCCATATCTAGTTTTAATATCCCTGTCAAACTTGTCCGTCTGTGCAGGATTGCTGCTCCACCAAGGCCGGTAATAACTTCACCGAGACCTTTGATGTCAAAAAAAGCTTTAGACAAGATGACGCGCTGTCATGTAACTTCTTTAATATTGTACTTGAACGGATTGTGCAAAGCTTACAAGACAATACCAGAGGCACAATCTATCAATATGCTTGTCTGCTTGTATACGCCGACGATACTGATATCATTGGAAGAACTCAGCGGGCTGTCACCGGTTTAGCGGTAAACGA
Source organism: Brachypalpus laphriformis (assembly GCA_945910035.1). Lineage (NCBI taxonomy): Eukaryota > Metazoa > Arthropoda > Insecta > Diptera > Syrphidae > Brachypalpus > Brachypalpus laphriformis. The sequence continues at coordinate 290,282,686 of OX246753.1, read as the reverse complement.
GGGCAAACCAAGTATACGCTGTCAACAAGAAGGGACAATCAACACCAATGAGTTGGACAGAACTTCACAGTGGGCAGCTACAGCTTCGAGGTACTACTTTCTTACTTTACGTGGTTTGCAAACTTGAACCTGGAGGAGAAAGGCCAAGGACTGTTATCACTCGCTCTTACCGAGAAAAAATTACTCCTCACCTTAGAAAAGGAAGGGCGATAGCTTATGCTGACGACATTGCTATACCAATCAGTGGTAAAGACCGTACAAATCTATGGGATCTAATGGAATAATGGAATCAGCTCTGTTAAAATTGGTCGAATGGACTGATAGATGTGGTTTTAGTGCTAACCCAGCAAAAACAGAGCTAGTACATTTTTACAAAGTGACAGAATTCCAGATATCACACCTTAAAAAATAACAGGAGTAGAGCTTAGCTTCTCTTCTTCCATTCGAAATACTTGGCATGCGTCTGCGTTCCCAGTGCAGTTCGAACAACTGCCACAGTGGCCTGGAAATAATTCTGCATCTTCCCTTGGATATACCTGTATGGGAAGGATGTGATAATGAAATCAGGATTGCGACTGAGAGAGTCAATACAATAAGGAGAATGTATGTATACAATAGAAGTTACGGGCCACTTAACCGGGTTCATTTCATTTTAGTTCAAGCCCCAGCGGGGAACAGCAATCGTAAGCAACCCGAGTATAAAATGGAGAACAAATAACATCAATGTTTTTCCAACCACTGCACCAAAGAAAGGTTCCTGCCTGGTAGTACAATGGACCGGAGAGTCTGAGTGCTCTGGGTTTTGGGTTCCCTTTTATTTTTTTAAATATATAAAAAAAAAAATATAATAAATATAATATAACCGCGTTCATAGACTTCTATTATATTGAATACTAGCTGGTGGTACCCGCTTCGCTGGGTCTTTAAATATACGATTTCAAGTACACTTCTGTAGAGCACTCTCGGTTTTGTCATTGAAATAGTTTACCCGGTAATCCTTTATGAGGGGTAGGATGATTAGGTGCCCTCTCCTTCATTCTTGATCCTTCGCCGTCGACTTCAACTCATCCGGAGGAATACCTAGACGGCTCCAGGAGAGATGTCGGACTTGATCCAACCATATATTTCTAGTGATGGCACGGCAATCATGACACGTCTTGGAAGCCGGTCTGGGGACATACGCACTACGTGACCAAACCGTCAAAGCAAAAATCCTTCCATTCGAAGAAGTAGCTGCTCAACATTGAGCGCCTCGCGTACTCTGGTGATACACATTCGGTCCCTATGAGTGAATCCAGCAACACCGCGAATGAACCTTTTTCAGCAGCTTGTATCCGCGACTATAGATGAGAGTTGGAACATATACCGAGTTAAAAACCGATAATTTAGCTTGAACACTAAGTTCGCCATTCCTTATAACAGATTGACCAAGCTCTCTCAAAATTGATCCAGCCTGACCATTTCTACAGAATAAGAATAAGACCTCGAGATACTCAAATTTATCCACCTGCTTCAGTGGGACTCTACAAACATCCCTATTGTACTGAATAGGCGTTCTGGAAACAACCAATACTTCCGATTTGTTCACGTTTACTTTCATTTCAGCATAATCACAGGCTACAAACCTTTCGAGTGCGGGCTGAAGTTCGGTTTAAGAGGGCCCAAGGATGACCAAATCATCCACAACGAGAGGATGACCAATGCTTAAGTCCCCCACTTTGAAACATTCTCATATATGCAATGACGAAAGGCACCCTTGGCAGAGTCCAACCCCCACAGTGAACGGTATTGATTTACCGCCATTTACCCGAACACAGCTTTTATAGTTTGTATATAAATACTGCGTCGCCCTTAATAAGGAACTCCAGAGTTTGCCTCGAGGAACCCTAACACAAGCCTTCGCCAAATACACAAAACAGATGTATACAGGTCCAGCATACTCCCAGGCCTTCTCAAGAACCATTCTGAGAGTGAATAACTGGTCGGTTGTGCTTCTACCGGGCCGAAAACCGAAACCATTGCTCATCCGCCAAACTATCCTCAACCAGAGCTCTGGAACGCATTTCTAGCACCTTAGCAAAGACGTTTCCACGGTGACTTAGAAGAGATATCCCCTTTCGCTGATTCAATCTCTTTTGTCCCCCCTTTTACAAGGAAGGACAATCACCAGGTGTTTCACCGCATTCCTATGCCACTTTAACGACACGTGAGAGCCATTGCACTCACTCTTTACCAAAATCATTTAGCATTTCTGGCCCGATTTCATCCACATCAGTAGATTCGCTAACTTTTAGCGATTTGATCGCCAAAGTCTCGAGCATAGGTCTGTCATCTTCCTGATGACTTGGCTGTTCGGGATTGAGCAATTCTGAAAAGTGCTCGCTCCATCTCCATCGCTCATTGGACAGTGTACCGTCTTTGGTTTTGACTCTTTTCACGATATTCAACCTTCTTCTTCTGAATCAGCGGACGGTCTGCCAGAATATTTTATTTATAGATATGCAGTCACGTTTCAATGAAATAGTTTATTACGTTTGAAAAACACGTATAATTACCTGAAGTATTTCTCGAAAAACACCTTCTAAAAGGCAGGAAAATAAACTTGAAGTATGCGTATTCAACTTGCAATATACTGCCTACGCCACCCTGCTAATATTTTATTTTAAATCTATTAAAACATTCTAAAATGTAGACAAATCCAACGATCAACAACATCTCATCTAATAAAATGGAAAAATATTGCAATTTTTCTGTCTGCACATGCATATGTATTATATCTACATATGATCGCGTACATTGCCAAATCTCTTAATTGCAAGAAGGTTCGACTATTATCCTAATTATTGTAATAAAATTAAAAATGTCTTAGATTTGACATTGGCACTGATACTAATTTTTTTCAATGTTTAATGCTGAAAGAGATCACACACAAAAGTTCAAAACAGCGCACCCATATACTCACATACACACACTATTGCAGCGATAGCCTGTGCTGCATGCCTGCTGGCAGTGGTCTCCACTGAAGGAAATATAGCTCAAATGAATCTTAGACGAATTTACTAAAAACGCTTTCTTTTGTTTTTAAATCCAATAAGCCATTGTTGAGTCAGGACCGTGTGAATTTTATTTTAGCCCCCTTTCTGCCAGTTAGACCTCGAATGCTCAGTTCCTGTAAATGGTAGAGCAATTTTGAATACAATCTTCCCCGGCAAATGCAGTGCAGTGAAAGCCGCATCAAAATCCCTGCAGTGGTTCCCGAGATTATCGCAGTCATTCACGTTTTGGGGACTTCCTTTTATACGATGTAGTTTGTTTGATGAACATGAATATGCGTGCACCCCACTGGTGGGCCATTGATTGCAATGACCCACGCATATATGTGATGTCTTTATATCTCAAATAATTATATTTTTGCTTATTACCTCCGTTATAAGAATCACAGAGTAATGATTTATTCCTCGAGGAATCAAGTCACTTTTAAATCGGTTCAGCCACTTTGTAGACATATATGTGTAAAGCATATGAAAATGTTTTTTGTCAGTTAAAAAAACTTATAAAAGGGGTTTAAAAGCCCAATAACGGATTCAGGATACTAAAATTAATCCTATACTATACTTCTTCTCAAGGCAAGTCGATTAATATATATATTGTTGAGGTATCGTTACGTACCTATTCCCTATTCGCGGACAAACAGAAAAAATGTGTTCTCTTTTATAGATGTAGAGAAGATAACACTAGTATTCCCAGTCAACAGAATTGGGCTGGCAATCTTATTTTTCTTCCTATTTCGGCGAGGTTATGATCTGAAAACAAGGGATCATAACCCTACCACTTCTGAGCTGCCTGTTTGATCTCAGAAAACATTGGCAGGCTTCCCGATTTTTGATCACTTCGTGACTGAGGCAAACGAAGAGTTTATAGGCCGGCCTTTCCTTCTCGATGTCTAGATTCGGGCTGGCAATATCTTTAAAAAAATGCTGCATTGGAAATGAACCTGATGGGCTTAAGACAAGTGATGGTGTTCTCGACATAAACGAGTCTTTTAGACTACCGGCTTACTGCAGTGAATTCCAAGTAAAGTTATGATTTTTCATGAAGCGGCTGAGTCGTTGTCGATGAGATTGATATCGAATACGGACATTGTCCTTTATACCGACAGTACATTTCAGAGGTTCATTCCACAGAGACGCACAAACTGATTTCTATTCGACAAATAAGATTTAACCCACTTCAACAAACAAATACGAACACAAATTTTATTTTATTTTAAAATGAGCAAATTGTGGTCAACCTTGTCGAATACTTTGCTACTTTGGTAAACCTTCTCCTAACTTTTCAGCAAAAGAAAAATACGTCACAAACAGTTTTGTTTCGGTTCTTCGCAAAACTAACTTTTTCGAGTTACTACCGTTTTGCCGCAAGGGTGCGATATACTCCTTTGTACCCGTAAAAATAATCTTACAAATTCCTTTAACTTTAACTAATAAATTATATTACATGTGTCGACCACAAATTTCGTTTTTGATTGCAGCTGTACACACACACTCGTAACTATGCCCAAATAATCATAAATCCCCTTGATGGCCACATATCGTCGCAAAATGTTAACGCAACCCACCAATACCCTTGAATGAATACATGCAACAGCATACCGACTAATTGGCAGCCATGCGTTAACTAATCATAACATGTATCTAAATTCAAAGAAGGAACACCTTGAGCAATGGAAATGCCAGCTCGAATGACCTTTTCGAGTTCAAGAAAATTATCTGGTATAAAATAGGTTGTGGAACGGAGTTAGTGTTGCGTCAATCGTCACGAGTCTGCTATCAAATAAACAAAGATACAGTAATGTCTCGCTAGTCCGAATCAATTATTGCAAGAGGGTATTCGGATTATGAGTACAGGATATTCGGACTAATGAGTACAGGACGAGAAAAAGAGTTGGTTATTTCATGAAATAATCTATATTTATCGATTTTTTTAATGATTTAACATTTCTGTTTTAATATTTGTGTTTTATGCTTCCTCTTACTGGCCATTTCCAAGCAAAATTATGCAAGCAATAAAAAACACGTATTACAACCTTAAATAAACTTCTGAGCATGTATTTAACCGGCAAGAACAAAAACCAAATGCATGCAAAAGCCGGAAAGCAAAAGTGAAAAATAAGAATTTGTATACGTACACATCTATAATTATGGCCGCCAGAAGACGAGTAATAACTAATATATTCATAAACAAAATTACGGTAAAAACTAAAATTATGTACTTGTGAAAACCAATGCGTTTGTATGTTTTTTTAGTTGAAATTTGGATTACAGCGTACAAAAATCGGGATATGTTCGGATCGTAGAGTACATAATGGGGAAAAATAGAGGTTCGGATTAGTGCGATATTCGGATTAAAGGTGATTCGGATTAGCGAGTAATTACTGTATTATAATTTTAAAATTTGGTACAAAAAAATTTCAAGGGCAAGCTTTACTAAGGCAAACAATGCTGACACTGACACTGAACATTGTTAAGGAGCCATGGTGACTTAGTGTAACCAATGTAAACAGACCAGGAAGCGGAATAATTTCTGTTGTAAGCGTGAATTCCCAAAAGAGGGTCACTTCTTTTACAAAAAGGTTCTCCTCATACAAATACACAATAAAGTATTCAATATGTGCACATCAATTGAGTGCAGGTGGTCACAGATATCATTTTTACCAACTTACTTCTTCTTCCTATTTCGGTGAGGTTATGATCCGGAAACAAGGGATCATAAGCCTCTCACTTCACTGTACTTCTGATCCGCTTATTTGACCTCAGAAAATATCGGCAGGCCCCCCGATTTTCGATCACTTGGTTACTGAGGCCAATGAAATGCCGATGTCGTCGCATTTGTGTGATCCAGGCGTTTATAGGCCTGCCTTTCCTACATCGCGATGTCTTTGGAACGTGCATTGATATGGCCTGCCAGGGTTCAAATGATCTCTTCTTTGAACGTGGCAATACCAGCTGAGCTGGTCGCGCTCTATTTTTTGGACGATGGTTTCCTTGATGTGAAAGCTTCCACGGATTTTCGAACTTCTTATTCGATCAAGCTTTGTCACTCCCGCTGTCATGCGAAGCATCTTCATCTCAGCTGCCGTTAATTTACTCTCATACCTTTTGTACATCGTCCAACATTGTGAACCGTAAGTGAGCGCTGGACGCACAACTGCGGTGTAGAGCCTTCCTTTCAACTTAGGTGGCAGAAATCCAAATCGAGACCTCTGATGTCAAAAAAGGTTTAGACAAGATGACTCGCTGTCATCTAACTTCTTTAATATTGTACTTGAACGGATTGTGCGAAACGCACAAGCCAACATCAGTACAGTTAAACAATCCGAATAAGAACTTTACCCCTTTTGTGCAGGTCTAAAGTAGAATGATGCCAGGGGAGATTTGTTAATCTTTTGATTTTTTTTTAATTAGAGAAATTAATTAATGACTTGGTATGTCTTAGGCCAGTTTGTGAGTGCCAGTATGAGAGCTTTTCATGTAGTTGCCAGCGTTTTAGCTCTGTCGGGATTCGGTGCCAATGGAGCAATATTGGGCGCTAGATCTAAATATCTCATCAGCGGCCTCGTTGTCAGTGATGCCCTTGTCACAAGGGACCGAAGTAAGTGAGATCTTATTGTTAGTAGCAAGCTGCAGGAGAATTTGTAGACAGTTCCTTTGAGGCCTCTTTGGCTAACCGATGGAATGTTTCAGAGCTCAATAGCATAAGCCTCAGCTTGGAAAATAAAAGTAGATCCTTCTAATAGCACAGTAAATTTGTAGTTGGGACCGAATACTCTGACCCCCATTCCACTCATCATTTTGGAACCTTCGGTGTACCAATTGGAGTGTTGAGACTCCCCTCAGACAGAGGGGATTTGCAGATTATCTGAATTGTTGCGATTCGGGATGACTACTTCGAAGGACGACTTAGAGTATTTTTTTGGGCATGAAGTCAGTTATATGTATATACTGCTGGTAAAGACAGCAGCGAAATAGTTTTAAGGATCTTCAGATATACAACTAAGTCAGAAGTTTTGATGTTGTATAGGAGGTAAAGATTTAGGGTGCTGGCAAGCGCAGTCTTCATATATTTTATATGTAGTAGTCTAGGAGCAGTCGGACAAGTACGCATCGCACATGCATCGGACCTCAAGCTTTGTGTGTTTAAAAATCTTATACAAATTCTGCCGACAGGATGATGATTTTTCAAGAAGAGCGAGGATAAAAATATGAAAAATGTAACTAAGCTAGGTACAGAAAAACAAAAGTATTTCGACATGGGTAGAAAAACTATAATGACCTAAGATAGTTCAACTTATGTGGATTTTTTCAAGATTTGATCGTTCAGATATGGCATAAGACTTCGTTAAAATTAAGGGGATCATTCCGGAACACATCTAATTATCAATTCAAATCGGCGATATACGTGGACTGTATATCTCTGATTTGAATTGAAAAAACGCACCGGTGACAGCCCGCTGAGTTCTTCAAATAATGTCAATATCGTCGGCGTATGCACGCAGTTGTACGGACTTTTGGTAGATTGTGCCCAGCTTACACCATTTTGATAGACCTATCACGAACTAAATTAAGCTCGCAATAAGAGTTTGAGAAGCAAAACACCATGGTCCAGAGAAACTACAACAAATTAAATAACATTAGTCTATTCTACCTGCCATAGGGAGCGCTACTAAAAATGTATGTGGTTTTCTTTTTCCGCGGAAAGATTCAGTTACTACTGTAGACTAACCCAAATGAGACCAACTGTGCTCAGGAAAGGCGAGCCTATAACGCTAGCACAGCACCCCAGATTGATGTTCATTTTGCTTTTGAATAGCTGGAGATTATAAACTTCTGGAAATATGTCTGCTTAGAGTGCGATTCAAATCAATCATGAGCAAATCTAATAAAAATCATTATCACTAGATTGTGTTGAGTAAAAAAATTAAGAGAATATCCCTCTCTGAACCAGATCTCGATGTTGGATCCTTTTTCGGCTCTTCTACTTTTTTTTTTAGACAGGGCTTTCCACATACATTCAAAGGATAGTACTGATACTACACTACCATGACAGGCGTTTCGGATTCGGCATTAAACTGTAGGTCCCTTCGATTCGTGTGAAAAAATATAACGCATACAACATGAGTAGTTGCGAGAAGCTAGGCCCTGGCACTTTAAAGAGCTGTTGCGCCAAATAATTGTATTTGTATGACAGGCGTTCCGAAGAATCTAATGGAATGATCCTAAGAAACGACGACACTTGGACGCCGCTAAGGTACAACATCTTTATACAGAACTGCTGTAAGTTCGGAGAGTTCGATGAAATATAGATCCAGAGAGTAGTAGCAAACGAGCTACTAAGAAATCGTTTGTTCATTTGAATTTACCCGGCATAATGAAGCATTATCATTTAAGTTGTGTATCCAGTCCAGACAACTATGAAACTATGACTACCGCTAAACTTATTTACTGTTGCATATACAGCTTTGAGACGACATCAATGAACTAGTTTTTGGATGAGTATATACCTCATACAAGTACTCCTTAGTGTTTCCCGAAAAACCCGACATCAACGAAGATAAAAAATGAATGTCATCAAATGCGGAAGCATTCAGCATTCTTACAGCAACGAGAACACTGTCTCTGTTATTGATAAATTATATTTGATAAAACTTGTAAAGTATAATACGTCTTCAACATCGGCACAAAAGCAACAGAGGCGTATGTAAAAGAAAGTTGGTACTAGCAATCAGAACTAGTTACAACACAAAATGGAGCAGTGCCAGACGAAGTAGTGTTTAATAAAAATATAGTACACGACTGGGTCGCACGTACTTGCTGTTGATTTTCATTAATTTATTCGAATTTGAAATTCTAGAAACATCGTTAAAATAATTTTAATTTTTTTTTTTTTTAAATTTGACTAAAAATCCAACGCTTTCGCCCAACATTAGTAACTATTGTAGTTCACGCGCACATATGTCATGCCTAGCTTAGATGTTCATTGCGAGTCAAATCGGCTCAGAAAAAGCTTAGACTTAACTCTTTGCTGCCCAAATGAATTTTTTTGATAAATTGTACTTAATAATGTGTCTTGCATGAATTTCACTGGTGAACTTAGACTCAGGTGGTTCCAACTAGCGCTCACTGGGGCTCGGTGATTAGACGGTGCAACTACTGGCACACAAAGGGTTAAATAATGAAAATTCCGATTTCGCCTCGAATTCTACTGCCAGAGACCTTAGTAATGTATCGCAATTTTTTTATAGAAAAAAGCAAAATTAACAATGTAAGATGATGGTTCAGAAATCGATGGCACGAGGATTAACTCAGACTAGAGAATTTTTTTTTCTTGTCCTACCCCAAGCTGTCAATTCAGAAAGCTTTCATCTCGAATAATTGTGCAGACTGGAGGTTTCATAGTGAAGATCTTCCGTGAGGAGATTCATGTATTTGTATATCATCAAATGCGTTTGTACTTATATGCACAAAGCATGGAGGAGGTCTTTGTCTGGGTCTGCTCTTTAGGCTTTTTGCTGGCAAATAAGAAGATGGAATTGTGACTTAGGAAATTCTACTAAAATGTGCCGTCGTATGCAAGAGTTGTGTAAGTAAAAAAAAAAAATTGTTTCTGAGATATTTAGAGTTTTTGTACAGTACAATGTATGTTAATTTACAATATTTTGATCCTTTCTAAATAAGATCGAATTATGAATGCATATAGGTACGACGTCCAGAGATAGCTCAGTTGGTAGAGGGGGTAGTGTTTAAAACAATATTGCAGGTTCAGTTATTGCCTCTGGATAAATATTTTTTATCTTTGTGGAATTTTTCGACAAAGTTTCATTCTTTTATCATTCATATCATTTTGATTATTGATAGAGAAACAAAGTCACAGCAATAAGCGTTGACTAACACCACTTAGGTTCTTCTTCAGATTGTTGTCTTTACGAGGAGCATTCTGACCGATTTAACTCAGACAGTGCTAAAGGGCGTCACTATCGGTATTTGCAATGAAGCCAAGTATATAAGAGTGATTCTGGATAAGAAATTTCTTTGGTCTTAGCATGTCGAGTCAAAAACATCCAAGGCACTCTGGCAGTGTAAGGGTACTTTTTGCAAGACATGACTTATCAGTTAATAAGGTCCTCTAGATTAGCGCTTGTCGTAAAAGGCGACTAAGTGGATAAATCAGATCTAGGCAATATAACACTCAAGTGAGACTAGCGACAATACCTTAAAAACTCTCCCACCAGTGTGCATGCGAGTCCGTGGGTTGACACGACTGGAGATCACCGGTGTCATAGAAGAAAGATCAAACAATACTAAAACAGGAGCATGCATGTGTCAAACAACAAACACCATCGCAATATGGTAATATTGCAAAACTGTATCATTATGGTAATACTTGCTAAAAGGAAAGGCGCTACCGCGCCAGGCACTACCACTGCTGTGCATGGTACTGATCCTGGACCGAGCAGAAATGCTCGGGTCAGAGCTATACGGATTCCGGGGCTAGCAAAATAATGAAACAGTTTGGAGAAAATTTGAGGGTCGGGAGTTGGAACGTTGGAACCATGACCGGTCGAAGTTACGAGCTGGAAGAGATGATGAATAGAAGGCGGGTGGATATTTTGTGTGTCCAAGAGACGAAATGGAAAAACACCGGAAATCCGGCACGTTTCTTGGACGTTAGGACAAAAGATTACAAGATATTCTACTACGGAACGGAAAAGGCTAGGAACGGAATCGGTATCATCCTTGCGGCAGAGCTACTTGGAAACGTCTTGAGCATTTCGAAGTCCAGCGACCGTTTGATGTCTCTCAAACTAGTAATACAAGGAGAGGCGTGGAATATTGTCAGTGCATATGCTCCCCAAAATGGGTGCGATCAGAGAGATAAAGATGCATTTTGGGTAGATCTCCACAACCTCCTTAAGAACATCCCAAAAGGAAGAGTTTCTGTTTGTTAGAGGAGATTTGAATGGACATGTCGGGAAGTCAAACGAAGACTATGAAGACTGCCATAGAGGACTAGGCACCAGGAACCTTCCTGGTGAAGACATCCTAAGCATGTACAAATCACACGGTCTTATCGTGTTAAATACCGTGTTCATCAAACAAATGTGGGAGCTGGAGAAAATATCTTCCCCGGTGGCTGATGCAAACCAGGAGCTGCGAAGACACAATATGAACAAAAGCGCAACCATCTTCAAAATAGCCGCCCAAAGAAGGAGGAATGCTCAGGAGATTCGTTCGCCAAAGTTCATTAACAATGCTCATGGCCAGCTTCTTGTGGATGATGACAAAATTCTGCAGAGGTGGCGGCAGTATTGTGAAGAACTTTTAAATGAACAGTTTCCCCGGCTATACTTTCCAAGAGCCACCCCTTACTGTGAACAAATACCCGACATTACAGTCGAAGAAGTTAGTGAGGCGGTCAACTACACCAAAAAACGAAAAACGGTTGGGGCAGACGAGATGCCCTCTGAGTTCTGGAAAATGATGGGAGACGTCGGGTTCAGATGGCTCAGAATTCTCATCCCCAAATTTGTGAGAGGTGATCCAATGCCGAATCAATGGAGGGAAAGTTACCTTCTCCCTGTATACAAAGGAAAGGGTGATACACGAAACTGTGATAACTACCGTTCGATCACGCTGATGTCACACACTATGAAGATCGTTGAGGGGGTATTAGGTGGCCGACTGCGAAAAATAATACGGCTATCTGATGATCAGTGCGGGTTTGTCTCGGGTAAATCAACCACAGATGCAATCCAAGGGGTTCCAGAAACATATGTACAGATGATCATGGACATGTACGAAGGAGCAAAGACAAAAGTAAGATGCCCCGCTGGAGTAACCGATGAATTCCCAATCAAAGTCGAGGTGCACCAGGGAAGCGTTTTAAGTCCTTTGCTCTTTATAACAGTCCTTGATTATATGCTGAAGATAAAGTGACGGACCCCAAGATACATCAGTTATTCTTTGCTGACGATGGAGCCATCATAAGTGAGGATCCTACATCCCTGCAACGAGCACTTGATGTGTGGGTGGACGCTCTGGAGGGAAATGGGTATCGCATTAGTTAAAAAAAGACAGAGTACTTGTGCTGCCCGTTCTGTGATCCACTCAGGCCTATTCCAGACATTTATTTGAATGGAACAGTGCTTCCCAAGTGCGAAAAGTTCAAATATCTGGGATCTATGATCAATAGTAAAGCAACCGGTGATGACATAAATCATCGCGTAAGCGTAGGGTGGATGAAGTGGCGAGAAAATTCCGCTATCTTCTGTGACAGAAAAATGCCCCCTAAGTTGAAAGGAAGGCTCCACACCGCAGTTGTGCGTCCAGCGCTCACATACGGTTCACAATGTTGGACGATGTACAAAACGTATGAGAGTAAATTAACGGCAGCTGAGATGAAGATACTTCGCATGACAGCAGGAGTGACACAGCTTGATCGAATAAGAAGTTACAAGATCCGTGGAAACCTTCACATCAAGGAAACCATCTTACGATGCCAGAGATTATTTGAACCCTGTTAAAAAGGTAATATCAATGCACGTTCCAAAGACATCGTGATGTAGGAAAGGCAGGCCTATAAACGCCTGTACCACACAAATGCGACGACATCGGCATTTTATTGGCCTCAGTAACCGAGTGATCCGAAATCGGCAGGCCTGCCGATATTTTCTGAGGTCAAATAGGCGAACCCCACAGGCGGATCAGTAGAAATGCGGTGAAGTGGGAGGGTTGTGATCCCTTATTTTCGGATCATAACCGCGCTGAAAAAAAAAAAAACGAAGAAGATTTATATGGCTATGATAACACCATTCCTCGTATACAGGGTGGGCCAACTACAAGTTTCTTTTTAAAAATGCAATAAAACGAGCAAAATGAAATTTTGTCCATGTATTATGGCTTTATTAGTAAGAGCAAACATTCCCATTAATTATGGAACACAACGTAGTTCAAGTGGCTGCCTCGGCTGGCCACGCAGTAGCGCATTCTATCACTCCAATTTTCAAAGACCTTGTTGATGGTTTCGGGTTGTAGCTCACGGATTGCTTGGATGATATTGGCCTTAAGTGCTTGAATCGTTTCCGGATTGTTGGCATAACATCGGTCCTTCACGGTTCCCTAAAAAAAAAAAGTCCAAAGAGCTCAAATCGCAGCTCAGAGGCGGCCAATTGACATCGCCAAGACGGCTGATAGCACGATTTGGGAATTTGGTGCGCAAAAAACCGATTGTGGCATGGGCTGTGTGGCATGGCGCGCCATCCTGCATGAACCAGGGGTCGTCCAAATCCATGTCTTCAATGTCAGTAAAAAAAAAAGTCGTTAACATGGCTCTGTAACGCCCACCGTTGACCGAAACGTTGTTCCCAACCTCATTTTCGAAGAAAAATGGTCCAATGATGCCACCACTCCACAATCCGCACCAAACTGTCACTCTCTGTGAATGCATTGGCTTCTCGACAATAACGTGCGGGTTTTCCGAGCCCCAGATGCGGCAATTTTGTTTGTTAACGTAGCCGCCGAGATGAAAATGTGCCTCGTCAGAAAAGATGATTTTTCGCCCAAAATCGTTGTCCAATTCAAGCTGCTCTAAGGCCCAAACTGCGAAGCGATAACGAAGCGGATGGTCGTGCGCTTTCAATTGCTGAATCAATTGGACCTTGTAAGCGAATAATCCTAGATATTTGTGCAGAATTCTCCTCAGGCTAGTGCGTGAAATGTTGAGCTGTTGAGATCGATGACGAGTTGATGTTCGTGAATTGAGTCTCACACTCTCGGCTACAGCAGACACATTCTCGTCTGTGCGCACCGTAAGGCGACGGGGACCATGAGTGTTGTCCACTAACATACCAGTCTCACGAACTTTTTGCACAAACTTGCGTACAGCAGGCGCGGTGGGTGCTTCATTTCGGCCAAAACTTCTTTTCAAAAAACGCACTGTTTGGGCTACACAGCACTGACTTTGGAAATAAGTTTTCAATATTTCCCAATGTTGTTCAAGCGTAAAACGACTCATTTCGTTCCGTGGAGGTTTGATACTGACTTTCTGTCAAGATTTCGAGCGGGAAACAGCTGTCAGTGTCAAAATAACCTATGATTTAAAAAGTAATCACTAGATGGTCCACCCGTTATGTGCCGTTTGTTTGGTGGAAGGAGCCTTGAAACGGCTGCACGGGACCTTTCCCGAGTACACCTGGCTCTGCTCTAGATGCTTTGTTGAACTTACTTCGTCTTGATACTTCGGCCAGAGACCGAGCCAGGAATGAAATTTATTCGTATTTACAAGGATGCCTCCAAAACCCGACAAGCCTCTGGTGCTGGTGTCTTCGTGGAAGACGACAATATTCTACAACTACTGTTTTCCGAACGGAAATGTATGTGGTCCTAATGGCCATGAACTATGTTACGAAGAACAGGTGGACGGGTCGAAGTATTTTCATTTGTAGTGACAATCACTGGCTGAGCACAATGCATGCCGCTGCGGGGCAGCGGTAGCGTAGTACGACCTGTCACAAAGTTAAAATATATGGGAACTCAGTAGAGCGCCCACAGTGAGGTAGCTGCGGCGTAGCAGTAGCAGTGGTGTAGTACGAAGTTGGTTTACTTTCAACTTGTGCAGCGCCACAAGTGACAGAAAGAGAAATTGGCGACTGTTGAAGACTGTTTTGGTTTTCTTTACGATGTTTTCGTGGTGAATTCTTGAACTGAGTTCAGCAGTAGCGCAATAAATTTGAAATATTCGTTACAGTCAAAATGGAAGAGCACGACGTGGAAAAATTTATTTTGTTGGTGAAAGGAAAATAAATTTATCGATTTCTGATTATTTTTATTGTATTATTATGGCACAATCATCTTACAAAAATAATCAAATCTCAATAACACTCAAAAAGAAAAACACAATTCTAATCAGCGGGCATTATTTGACATTACTACGCGCTACACAATTGTGGGCGAATTTTGCGAGTGCAGCGCCACACCTTTTGACAGCTGCTTGACACCTTTTGACTTTTACTGCTACGCCGCAGCGGCATGCATTCATGGCATGTGTTCAGCCAGTCAGGCTGCGCTTAAGACCAAAACAGTTCGTGAATGTAAAAACTCTTTGAACTCGGTTGGAAGGCTGAATTGTCTGTCTATTATCTGGGACCCAGGTCACACTGGGATCGAAGGAGATCTCCGCTTAGATTGCTATGCAAGGCTTAGAGGTTTTCTCAGGACCCGAACCTGCGGTGAATTTCCCTTCGGACCTCAGTAAGAGCTGATAGGTTTCATTTAATCAGTCACCTCGTTTACTCGTATGCACCCCCACCCTTTCACGGTCCACCTAGGGTTCTATTGTATCAGTCACCCTACCTATCCAACACGAAATGCATAGCAGTACCAAGAGTTCGACTGAATCAGTCACTCTAATACTCTTATGCACCCCTATACCTTCGCTGTCACCCAGGCCCTATTACCAGCCAATATAAATTGCACAACAGTACAAAGGGTTCGATTGAATCAATCATCCCAATAATTGTTTGTCACTCTACCTTCTCGGTCCACCTTAGTTAGGTTAGGTTAGGTAGGGTTATGAGGTAATCATAAAACACTAGGCACAAAAGTGGGCCCATCGCGATCCCTAGGAAACCTTCACGACAAAAGACCTAAACCCAATTCCCCAAGCAATTAATCTCTCTACAAAATTTGAAGAGATCCTTGTTATGGTTCAGGGACCTCACCTCCTCCAAGTTATCGAAGAAGTATCTACCCAGGTACTTTAGCCTTATCCTGGCAATTCCTTGACATTCACAGAGTATATGAGTTATATCCTCTGAGACATGTAGGTCATCGCAGTACCTACAAACATCCGTATCGGATAACCCTAGTCTCATGGCATGCCTCCTTAGGAGACAGTGGCCAGAGAGTATTCCTATCGCTGTTCTTAGCCTCGATCTATCTAACTTAATTATCTCCCCAGATTTTCTGCGATCTAACACAGGCCACAAGGCCTTAGACACCCTGTGACCGTCTAAGTTTGACCATCTTAGATTAGCCGTGTCAATGATTTTATCCCGGATAATTCCCTTAGCCACGCACCCTGGTGGTTTAATGCCACCAATTATATCACTACGTGGGAGCCCCACTCCTCTTTTAGCCAGCGCGTCAGCTTGCTCGTTGCCTTCGATATCGCAGTGTTCAGGTACCCAACATAATCTGACTCGGTTCTGCGTACATAATGCCCTAAGCATTGTGCGGCAATTCCTGATTATCTCAGATTTGGTGACGTAAGACTCTAGCGCCTTTAGCGCAGCCTGACTGTTAATGTAGATGGCGATATTCTTATCGGATATTGATCCCATCTCAAGTAATTCCGCAGCTTTAAGTACAGCTAGAACCTCTGCTTGGAACACAATGCATGTGTCCGGAAGTCTCAGGGCCACCTGTAGGTTCGTATCTCTCGAGTAAATACCTGACCCCGTGCCCTCACTGGTCTTAGAACCATCTGTGTATACCATATTGCAATCTCGTTATGGACAGAGACTGTCTTCCTTTGCCAGTCCTCTCTAATAGGATACAGTATTTCGTATGGTGTGTCGAAGTCTAAGGTGCCAAGTATATCGTCCGATTCGTCAGGGATTCCGGGAAAAGACTCCTTGAGAATGGAGCTGAGTCCTATGTTATTAGTCCTGAACAGACCAACGTTAGTGAGCCGAAGCGCACTGTTGCCCGCGTGAAATTTAATTTGTAGGTCTAAAGGTAAAAGATACAGGAAGATCTCGAGTGCAGCCGTATGTGTTGTGCGTAGAGCACCTGTGATGGCAATGCAAGCTGATCTTTGTACCATGGCCAACATATCCCGTGTGTTTTTCGTATTCTTTGCCTTCCACCACACAAGAGCCCCATACGTAAGGATGGGTCTGACTACCATGATGTATAGCCAGTGCATCATTGCGGGCTTCAGGCCCCAATTTTTCCCCGCGGTCCGCTTACAGATGTTCCTGTATGTTAAGTTGCCAATTTAGTTTCCTATCCAGCATTATACCAAGATATCTAGCGCGATCCGAAAGGTAAAGCTCCACCCCTGCTAGCTTAGGCAGGGTGTATTTTCTACTGAAGAGTACCAATTCAGTTTTATCTGGGTTGACGTGTAGTCCACACCATCTAGCCCATTTTTCGAGGCTATTAAGAGCTGATTCCATCATTTCACTTAATGTATCAAGGAACTTACCCTGAACTAAAATCACCACGTCATCACTGTGTAAGCAGTGACGCTTATGCCTGTATTGCTTAGTTCTTTAAGTATCCCATCGACGACTAGAACCCAGAGGGGTGAGATAACGCCTCCCTGGGAAGTCCCCCTGGTAACGGATTTTCTTATTGAACTGTTTCCGGTAGTGGAGTTAATGATTCTAGTGCCGAGCATATTGCAGAGCCAATTGGTAATGCTATGCTCGACATTCATATATTCTAGGGCCTGTTTGATGGCCCTTCCTTCTACATTATTGAAAGCACCTTCTATGTCTAGGAAGGCTACTAGTGCGAATTCCTTATAGTGAAGGCTAGCTTCTATCTTCTCTACTACGTCGTGTAAAGCCGGTCCACCTTGACTTTAGGGTTGTTTGAGTCAGTCACATTACTTAGCCACTTCAGGCACATAACCCTATAAGGCAAGATAACTAAAGGTTCCCGAGTACCCGGTGATTCCTCCGGTATAATCAACATGTGGTATCACAATGGACTTAAATGGTCTAAATGTGTCCTGACTCAGTCACCTTACCTAATCACCTTACCAAGTCTGATATTGAAGATTGGGTTTCTCAAGAGCACAATTGTGTGTGATATGACTCTCCAGGGTGTAGGCTAACTAAACGAATGCCCCTGGATGTCTGTAACAAATGTGTGGAACATTTTTTCTCCGACCATCCTGCCTTTACTTGTATCAGGTGGCAGATTTTCGGTGCCAATGTGGTGAGTGCTGGAACTGTAAGCTCCTGATCACTGAAGTACTTATTTGACTTTCTTAGAAAGACAAGGAAATTCCAATAAAATGGGTAAACAAGGGTTTTGCTCTCTGGTAGTACAATGGACCAATTGAGTGCACCAGCCGAGCGTTTCCCATCCCGACAAAAAAGGGTATTTATTTGCCAAGCAGTTCAGACTGGACGCTTGAAAATATTAGACGACATTTGATACTCCAAGGTGGGGTGCTTAAGTTTTACTCAATACTGTACGCATAAAATGACGTAAACATGACCGATGTGATATGGGGTAATGGTTTGAAAGTGATTTGTCATAAACTAGGCGCTATTTCTACATAAAAAAAATATTAATTACCCGTAAACCAGGAAATTTTGTTGATTAAATTAGAATGACTCAGTTCCGTCTTAGTCTATCTCACATTCCTCAGGCAAAACCAATGAACTGACTCTTTACTTCCGGTCAGGTAAACAAATCACAAGAAGGTGCTTGAACTTTTCGCAAAAAAAAAACGTCTCTCCTCACATCACACAGCAATGAACCAATCAACATGCCGTTGCACCCTGACCTTGATTCAGTCTCCATTACGGAAGGCGCAGCGTCAAAGATAAATATTTATAGTTCGTCGTTCATTTGCATGACCAGGTAAGAGCGGTCTGCAATTACCTGTTTTCCCAACAAAAATGACCCATCGAACCCAAACCCAGCATCAATAGGGCAGCAGATTGTCTTCCCAGCGCAGGTAGATGACAGCAGCAGCTGCTATGAGTGCAAAGTGGAAATCCATCACCGCGCGCCGCACAAAGAAACTGAAACACCGAAGGCCAGCATCAAGCACTGGCTGTGATTTTTATTTTTTTTGTTGTTTTCTCAGTGGCAATAAACTTTTTGAATGTCAATCCACGAAAATTCGAAAGAAGCGGTGCGGGGGGCGGCGGCACTGACAGTCACATGTAGTCTCACTACGAGGTGTATTGATTTTTCCGAGAAGCGTTTCATCCCTCGAAACGGTGCGCGGGGAAGGGGAAAATCAATATTTATGTGTGGACGAGTGCACCAGCACTGCATAAAGGGTTTTTTATGATCTCGGCCAGAGGCAGGGCGGGGGGACTTACCTGAGTTGTAGTAGTCGTCGTATTCGCAGTCGTTATCCGAGTAATCCATATCGGAGTCCGCTGACATTTTGGTTTTCGATTTTTCGAGCTCGGCTGCTAGTAACAATGGATTTTCCAAAGAAAATCATCAAACGGTGGAGCAACTTGGGGCACACACGACGGGCTGCAGTCAATGCATTCGGGGCTGGGTTGGCACTCGCGACACGGGTTTGGCTATTTTTGGTCGGTTGGAGGTGGATGCACTACGCTCGGGGGTCTAACTGGTTGCTTGTCAATGGAACTAACGCGAGGGAATATTTTTAATTGTTCTACGAGACGAACACAAAAGAAGTTTAACGAGAGAGTGGAGGAAAAAAAAATATAATAATCTGCAGTTGATCGCGGAGTAGACCTTTTTTGTTGTATTCGATGAACATTGTTTGACAGCTGAGTTATGAAGTTGGGTGCGCTTGCAGTTCGTATGCAGGGGAGTCAACGAGGAGGTTCAAAAATAAGTTAGTTATAGCCTTATTACATTTCCTTAGCCCATAAATGCATGATTTTTTGTTTTGAATTTTTAAAAATCGTTTTTTTTTAGAGGAATGTAGTCATCGGTGACGAAAAAAATAAATAAAAAAATGCAGGTAATAATATTGAGTATCTATTTTGAAAAAAGTTGTATGTAGACTTTTGGCAACAATATGCGTTTATTACTAAAATTATTGTAGACGTTAACAAATCGTCATGTGTAACTGGAATCTAGACAATTGGAAGCAATATACATTTAAGGGTTAAAATACTTCTGTTTTGAAACTTCACCAACAGCCCCGTTTTATTATCACCGATGACCCATACAGATTATTGGTTTGCATTAAATGCACCAACAATACGACATATTGCTTTCCACCTCGATCAATTTTGTTCGTGATTAAGAAATTAGTTCGTACGACTCTTCGGTAGGTTAAATTTTTGTCGACAATTGTCAAGACTCCTGTTGCCAGATTAGTATATGAAATACTCTTAGCACTCCAAATATTATTCTATGATTTCTATGTTTTCCACTTCAATAATGCCCATAAAGTGGGAAATACACGATGCAATTGCTGTACCAACAGTTCGACAGCTTCGGTGTTGTATACGATAATTATGACATGTGTATCCGCACAACCGACCATTGTACCGATATGGTATGGTCGTATGATCTTGACTGTACAACCGCTGTCACATGCCAGATTGTATGAAAATTATATGGTATGCATGTGTAATACTATTGAATAAAATATCTGGTTGTATTGTATAATGGTTGTGCTGCATGCAACAGTTGGACCGATGTCGGCACAACACAATTCGATACGACGGTTGTATCGTGTAATTCCCACTTCATGTGATTGTTTTAAAACATGTGCAATTTTGCTGATACCCATTGGACTTCATATTCTGTCACTTTAACGCTGATTTTCATGCCTAAGACTCATAATTACTACTTTAGATCTGTTCCTTTACTTTTTGGGCAAAAATTCGTAAAAGAGAAATTATCATTTTAGGCCGGTATTCACCGACCAAACTTAAGCTAAAAGCTTCATAAACCTATTCACCAACCAATAATAGTGCAGATTTATTAGCGATCATAAGACTTATGAGTGGTCCCAACCACTCTTAAGTTATTAGTACTCATAATTTAAGAATTTCGAAAATTTTCCAAATCAGCTGTGAACTGTCACTCAGACCAAACAAAGGACAAGCTGCATTGGCGAAATGCAAAAGAAGAAATGCCGATGAATTTAATGCCTCCAGCATTTCCGTCAAAAGAATTGCCAACCAAATAAAAAATAAAATGTGCCGTGATCAATTCTGACTAAAATCAGGAAAATACAATGTTTTCTTTT
Source organism: Brachypalpus laphriformis (assembly GCA_945910035.1). NCBI lineage: Eukaryota > Metazoa > Arthropoda > Insecta > Diptera > Syrphidae > Brachypalpus > Brachypalpus laphriformis. The sequence goes on along the minus strand of OX246753.1, from coordinate 290,261,692 downwards.
TAATTGGCATTTCTTCCAGTTCGAAAGAGAGTTCGGAAACGAGTTTTAGAACGTGTTTGAAAATCCAAAAATTTTTCGCATATTCGTATTAGCATGGACAAAAACCTATTAGTGCTTGGTGAATACGCAGCAAAAATTCAAAACTAAGAGCTACATAAACTTAAAACCGATTTAAGAGCGCTTGATAATTACCGGCCTTAAAGAGTAAAATTCTCTCAAAAAGGGAAGCTACAAGAAAGTAAAGGAACGCGTTAGACAAAAAAAAGCTTATCCGTTAATTAAACGTCAACGTTCTCAGCTGCTTCTGTTCGCTTCTCCACATCTACGTAAAACATTTTCAGTGAATTTTAGAGTTCCTGTTTGTTACTTTTAAATATGAATTTACCTATTTAAATGCGTTGGCATGTCCCAACATTGAACATTCAACCTTCATTTGGGCCATTTTTTTCTTTTCGTTTTTTATTTGCCCTTTTGCAGCAAATTGAATTAAAATGAAAAATAACCCGAAACAAAATAAAAATGAAAACATTCAAACAAAGTAACAGCTGATTTTGACAGATAGTACACTTCTTAACGGCAGAAATTTGTTGAGTAAGAATTCGTAAGATTTTTCACTGAGGGGAAATTTTTACTCTCTCGTGCCTCTCTCTTTCACAATTTTTTTTTGGGTAAAGGACCGCTATTGTGCAAGAATTCTTACATAATTCGTACGAATTTGCAAGTAAAGGAACATACCTTTTATCATTCGAAATAGCACATTGATTACTATTTGTTGTTTTAAGTAAAAATGTCTACTGAATGAAAACAACAATTCATCCTCATAGAGGATATCAATGCTACGGCTTCAGGCCTTTAGGTCCAATTAAATTATTCTATTTAAATTTCAGAACCATCAAAAGTAAGTCAATTGAATTACAACGCTGGTTCATGCAGCTATTCCCTAACTCATGTTGACCTAGACCCTGTTTAGAAGTTAACTGATGAGCCCGCTATGTCGTTTAGTTTTTGGGAGAGAAAAGTGAGGGGCTCTCTCACTCTATCGAGATAGCGCACTCATCAGTAAACATCTAAGCATAGTTCTAGACGGTTTCACTGAAATGTCAGCTTACCATAAATGTCATTAGTATTTCAGCATCTATGAACACTCTGGCCTCGAATGTCAGTTAATCATAAACGTCATTTAAGTTGAAGAAAACAAAATAAACACACCGACGAAATGGCGGCAAGTGGAAGTTCATTTTCGTTTAAAAAACGAAATATCAAGCGGCAGCAAAATCGTAGAAAGCGCGAGTCTACCTCAGATTCAGGTGGGTACATTGAATTTTCTAAAATTTATACTTTTCAACGCCGTCCCCCCCCAGACAGCGACAGTAGTGACGAAAAGTCAGCGGTGGTTCGCACTGAGGGCCGTCGCAAGCGGACGAATCCCAACTTTCAGAGCACTAAGCTCCTCGGGGCAAAGCGCGAAAGGAAAGCAGCCCAGTCGTCGTCCGAAGACTCAGAGGAAGACAACGATGTGGTCGTCACATACAAGTCGAACAAGAGTGCTGCGCCGCTGGGCCCCTCCGACCAGGGCGCCACGGCGATCAACGAGTTTGAGACCGAGCTGGACCGAGACGCCCAGGCCATCCACGCAAAGGCGATCAAGATCAACGAGGAGCTGGAGGGCAAGGAGGACGACAAGATCTACCGCGGCATCAACAACTACGCTCAGTACTACAAGAAGAAGGACACTGCCATGGGCAACGCCAGTTCTGGGATGGTTCGCAAGGGACCTATGAGGGCCCCAGCTCACCTGCGTGCCACCGTCCGCTGGGATTACCAGCCGGACATTTGTAAGGACTACAAGGAGACGGGTTTCTGCGGGTTTGGAGACAGTTGTAAGTTCCTGCATGACAGAAGCGACTACAAGGCTGGCTGGCAGCTGGAATTGGATCACGCGACGGAGCAGCGCGGTGAGTGCGAGTCAGATGGGGACGATACGAAGTACGAGATACACTCAGACGACGAGGCACTGCCTTTCAAGTGCTTCATCTGTCGAGAAAGTTTCACCAACCCCGTCGTGACGAAGTAAGTTCGGTCGCAGACTGCTCCTAATTACGAAATTCACGTTTTTTCCTCCTTTCTAGGTGCAAGCACTACTTCTGCGAGAAGTGTGCTCTGGAGAATTTCAAGAAGTCATCTCGCTGCTTTGTGTGCTCCGTTCAGACGAATGGGATTTTCAATCCCGCCAAGGAGCTTATCGCTCGGCTGAAGAACAGGCCTGACCAGGATGTTGGGGCGTCAGACAGTGATTGATGTGTGCTCGCTTATAAATTTTGTTACAATAAAGTTGATCAAAACAGATCATTGTTCTTAATCTATCGTGGTAAAGTTGGGAAGTGATTGCGTTTGTGATTCCAGTGAAGTTCGTTCATAAAGGCGTCGCTGCAGTCGTTGTGAGGAAAGGCGAGTGAAAGCTACGTTCCCATACTTCTCTAGTCCAGTGTTGTGCTCATTTATCACTTATACCCTGCGGTTTAGGTAAGATAATTAGTTAAGAAATAAAGAAAGTGTGTGCTAGTGATACTGGTTAAGTTCGTATGGCTTTAATTCTCTAGCATCTACGCGTATAAATTTGTGTTTACAATTGCCCAAGCACATGCACTCTAGCCATCGCCAGTAATAGTGGTGCCAAGTTAACTAGGGATGAGAAAATTCTGTGACATTTAATCGATGTTTTGACATCGTATTGAGTAATACTATCGATATCAAGAATTAATAGTAATGTCGTTTTCCATTGGGCAAAAAGAAGCCTTCTTTTTGTCTTCCGAAGAGAAAAAACACTGCCGCACATGTTCCATTGGCTCTTCGGAATTATCTTTTGGGAGACTTTTTCGCTTCTCGACTTCATTTCGGAAGACACTACCTGTCAAAGTCATATGGAAAAGGAGGCATTGTTTTGTTTACTAGCAATTTTATTATTCGCAATTTAGTGAAGTCCGTCGAAAAAAAGTCATAAGCAATAAGTTAAATAAAAAATAATAAAATGGATCTACTAAACGAATTATTTTCATCTTCTTTATTGTCTTCGAGTTTATCGAATGAAGAACTTTTTCTAATTGCCGCTGCAAGTCGATAGTCAGCCAAATTTATTTCTTCATCCATCTTTATCTCTGTTTTGTGAAAAATGTAAACAACAATGTGACATTTCAACAACACACGCACAATTGAGCGGAAGATAAATCGCATGTTCCATTGGAATCCAGAAGAAGCCAATTCTTGAGTGAAACCAATGGAAAACGACATAAGAATCACGGACTAAAAATGAGACGAAAACGGGAATGAAATAACGACATTAACCAAAAAAAATTAGTAGACCGGAAATAATAATAATAAAAAAAAAAAGACTCGCTAAAAATTCCATTACCAGCCTTAAGGGCCAATCATAATTGCATTAAATGTGCGTTAGCTAGTGTCATAATTGAATAGAAATTCAGCGCGCGTACTGTCAAAACCAAGCAGCAACCATAATTGCATTAAGCAAGCGCGACCGTATGTCAAATCGTTTTGCCTGCCTCAGTTGAATTGTTTTTTTCCGAATTTCATTTCATTTACTTATTTTTATAAATCATAAAAAAAAAAACAAAATTACCTCAGATATATAAAATGATTCCCCGCTCTCGCACAATATCCTCTTGTTGCCAGTGCTCCGTACGTAATGAGCGAATGAATGAAACCGCTCATTACAATTTTTTTCTTTCTATTTTTTTTTTTTTTTTTTTAAAAGGTTTGATGTTATTGAAGAAATTATGTTATTTGATATTAAATCTGCCAAAACCGCACATATGGATATCGCTGTGGAGAAAAGGGCAAGAATCATTGCTTTACATCAGTACGCTGAAAATATCATAAGGGAGATTTCGGTTAAAGCTGGAGTTGGAAAGTCAAGTGTCTTCAGGATTTTTACGTTGCACAAGGCTAAACATTTTCACCCGTGCCCTGAATATTGTCCAAGCCCCGAAGCACCCACCCAAAGTTATGTTATGGAGTTGTTTAACCTTTGCCGGACGAAGGCATGGTGAATAGTATCAAGAATACAGACGTCCAGTGCATTTACAAAAAGGCTGGTAGATTTGACATAATATTGACATTGGTATATACATCCCCCCCCTCCCCCCGCATACACACGCACACACCACACATACACACACACACCCGTTTGCAAAAACTATTTATTCATAACAAGGAAACCTATTCAAATAAATGGAATACGTTCTAACGATGTTTGCGTATTCACTGATCGGACATGTCAACGATACTCGTACAGTCCTACAAATTTTGATTGAGAGCAATTTATTGCGCCACCTACAAAGGACGAAACCTTTCGACTTGGCGAGATAAGGATTACAAATACAAATATTTGGCGCAACAGCTCTTTAAAGTGCCAGGGCCTAGCTTCTCGCAACCACTCATGTTGTGTGCGTTATATTTTTCACACGAATGGAAGGGACCTACAGTTTAATGCCGAATCCGAACGGCGATTTGAGAAGCTTTTTCGTGACAACAATACTCTCGGATGTTTGTCAGACGCTCGCGAGAGGTGGGACCGTGAAAAAACTTTTTGGTATTTTCTGGGATTCGAACTTGAAACCTCATGCGTAGTGATCCGACACACTAACCATTTACGCCACGGCGCCCACAGATAAGGATTAACCGCGCCTTTTTTTACGCTGGGAGGTAGTAATCTTCAAAAGACGAAACTGAGCCCGTACTCAGTAACAGTGTGGGACTTTTACTCACTAACCCCTTCTCCCTTTTTACCCTTTATCCCTACGGTACCGCCTTCTTGGCATTTCATAGTAGGGGGGCTTTAGTTGTCATTTGGATTCGTATTAGTCCTGTTGGACTCTTTTCTCTCACGTTCCAATATTCTTAATTTGCTCATGATATTTTTGGCAATTTCAGTCACTGCATCCCAAGCTTTTTGGCTCTTAAGCATTTCACCAACTATGTTTTCGGGGGTTAGTGCCACGTCTAGATTCTGCCTCAGTGTTTCCCTCTCGTCTAGAAACCGCGGGCATCGAAAAAACACATGTCCGGCGTTTTCAATGCAGTCAGCACATCGTGGACAGTAGGGGCTGTCGTCATGCTTGTATTTATGCCGGTATGAACGGAAGCATCCATGACCTGTCAGCAACTGGGTTAGATGAAACCGTACTTCACTATGCCATCTTTCTATCCATAGTTTAATCTGGGGTATGTGCACATGCGTCTACCTACCCTTTTCGGAGGCGTTCTAGCGTTCTTGCCACTCTCCTATGCTCTGTATGCGTTTCCATTCATATTGTCGTCGCTGCTTAATTTAGTATGTGTTGGTGTGGGTATGTGTTGCATTTTCGAAATGGATTGAAAAAAAATTATATACTTGTACATACATATTTTCCAAGGAAACCGAGTTGAAGTGGTTGATTCAATATGGGGAGGACAGAATTCCAAAACGTGGTAGGTGTGGTAGATTTGAAATACGAGCAAAATTGTGGTAAAGTGACAACATTGGTCTTGACACAGATGCTCCTGCGTATCATTGGAAGAAGACTTCCAAACGAAAATATGTACTATTTTTCAACGGGATCTTGCTCCATGCCATTCGTAAGAAAATAAAGCAATTCTTCATGGAGAAAAACACTAATATAATGAACTGGTAACTCGCGAATCACGTATTGTAAAAAAGTCCACAGCGCGATATTATTTTACGTATTCAATCTCTGCATCTCTATATATGTATATAGCATTTACACATAGCTTAACAGTAAATAAAATTAGCCCAAACACAAATATATTAAGCCCTCTAGCAATTAACTTTAACCCAAAAGTAAATACGTTTAACCCTTTTAGCAAATATGTTTAACATTTTATTAAATATGGCTAGGACGCGTTGGCGCAAGTGGTTACTGTGAGGTTCCACGTTCGAATCCCAGAAAACACCAACAAAGTTTTTTCACGGTTCCACCTCTCGCGAACGTCTGACAAACATCCGAGAGTATTGTCACAAAAAAGCTTCTTAAAAAAAAATTTTCCCTTGGGATACGGCACTAAAACTGTAGGTCCCTTCCATTCGTGTGAAAAAATATAACACACACAACACGAGTGGTTGGGAGAAGCTAGACCCAGGCACTTGAAGAGCTGTTGCGGCAAATTTTTATTTATTTATTTTCTTCGCAATGTTAAACCAAAGAACAAATATGTTTAAACCAAAGGCAAATCATTTTAACATTTCACAAACTCTACTTATAACTCTAACAAGTTTTGTTCAATTCTCCATGAACTTACAGAAAACACTGAAATTTAGAATTTTCATTTTGCATGACAACAATATTCGTTCTAAGCCTTCATCTGAATCTTATTTAAATAAAAATGAAATGAAGTTCGTTGGTCATCGCATCACTTGAGAACGCCTGCACCGATTTTGTTAATTTTTTTTTAAATGTTCGTAATAGTCCGAATGAGGTTAAGTTGCCCAGAAAATTCGGGAAAAACTGAAAGTGTTTTTTTCCATGGGAAAAAAATGTATATACTGTAATAAAAATAGTGTATCGATTGTAGTAGCGTGGCTACTGAGTAGCAACCAAGAGGTGGCGCTAGTGCTAGTAACGACTGTGGTACCTTTTAAGAAAAACTGACTTGTCATTTGCGCGTGTCTGGTTTGGTTTATCAATTAATTTCCAACGGCCGACACGGTTAGTTGACAGAAAAAGTTTGTGCTTGTACCAACTAAAATAAAGTACTTTAAAGTAAAGCATTATAATTAAGACAAAATAAAGTATTGCGTTATTATGTTTGTATGCCATGGACTCCGAAACCACGGAACCGATTGAGCTTTTCAGATAATCTTCAATATTGGTCCGAGAGTGTTCCTGTGAAGTTTTGTCAAAATCGGTCCACTACTATAGTACTACAGTACTTTAGTACTAAAACACAAAATTTCTTTTGTTAGTCGCAGCAAAGCACGCCGGGTACCATCGGTCCAGCAATTTGCCACGATTTACTGTTCTCTAATAGACTTAGCCCCAGGCGCCTGCCTGACAGTTCTTGCTCCAGGCGCCTGCCTAACAGTTGTTGCCACAGGCGCCTGCCTGACAGTTGTTTTTTTTTGTTAGGCGTAGCAACACACGCCGGGTACCCGGATACCTGAGTACTTCCTTCTTGAAACAATTCTAGCAATTTTCTTCCATATTTAAAGTAGCTTAAATTTTTAGTTTTTATTTAGTAAAGTACATAAGGTTAAGTTGTACAATTTTTGGATTTATTGACTAAATATGCATAAACTTCTATAACAACAAGTGTACGTATATGTGTGTACCTTTTCTAATGATGGATTCAAATTTATTTATTTATTTCGATCTTAGACTCTTATATCTAAGTGCGTAAATCATTTTCCGGTTCTTATGACTGGGAGAAAACGATTGTCTGGATTTTTAATGACTGACCCCTCATCTTAAAGCCTAGAGTTTCAGTACATTCGCAAAATTATAAATTTGTCAGTAAGGACGATCTGTATTCGTACGTCACGATTTTAATAGGAATATAGCTCAAGCGCTCATTTTGAAGCTTACACTTAGAATTCAGCCGAATTTGTAATTTTTGTTAAATACAGTATGAACAATATTTGTGTACCGCTATTTCCAAAGGAATTATTTATTTTAAAGCCTAGGGTCACAGAATACGTATATATGCAAGTTGTAATTTTTTGTATTCGTATTTTACAATTTTCCATTAAATTTAATGTACCGGAACCCCACAGGTGGATCAGTAGAAATGTGGTGAAGTGTGAGGGTTATGATCCATTGTTTTCAGCGCACAACCTCGCCGAAATAGGAAGAAGAAGAAGAAGTATCGGTCTTAATGATTGATGGCGAAATTGAAAATTCTTACCTAATACAATAGGACATATCCGCATTTATGGACCATTGGTTGCAAAAGAACATAATAAAAAAAGATGTGAGCAAACGGTTGGTTTTAAAAATTTCATCTATCGTTTTATTGAACAATTTACTTAGCATTTTGATTTCATCATTATAGGTTTTATCCTAGGTATGTGGGTTGGTGTAGGGGATAGAAATACTCTACACCACACTCAGGTCAATATACACCCATTTTGATACCCATGGAATAGATAGATTAGGTAATCCCTTCTTCATGAGAAGCAGAAAATAAAAGGTCTTTTGTATATATTGTAATATTCTTGCTGGGGTTCGTTTAAATGAAACTGTCTTTTGTGTATTTCACTGTTTATTTATTGTCAACTACTAACTTTACTTCAACACAATATTCAATCACTTTATTCTTTATTTATTTCAATATGTCGCTTGTTTTCACCACTGGTCGACTATCTCTTGTAATCGCTGTATTCACTTATAAAAAAATGTACCGACGATGGTTGTGGTATGGGTATTTATATAAAATACAAGTCCTCCTAGAAAATGCTAGATGTCGCTCGGGATGAATTGATGATCCTGGAATAATTGGGATATTGTGTGGAACAATTGTGTAACGTAAGCACATCAGGTGGGAATATTTACTGCTAGCAGGTTTTTGCAATAGATGTCATTGCACGCAGTACCTGACGATGTACTTGATACTACAATATCCTAAATAAAGCATTTAGTGTTTACTGTGCTCGAGATACAAACCATCTAGAGGATTTAATGAAGTTTACGATGTCTTTTATCCGTCTGATGGAGAACTCTTCTGAATCCTTAAAGAAGTATTGTCCAAGGAACTTATTTCTTAAATGATAGAGGCCTGGGCAGTAGCAAGGAAAGTGGGTGGTGTCCTCCTGAACCTCCGCGTCACCGGAGCCTCTACAAAGGTATTCTTTCGTCACCTGTACTCGTAGCTTTTCCATGTGGTATCGCACATTATTATGCCCCGTAATGACTTCTACTAGAGTATAGAGGTATTTTCTATCAGTTTGCAGAAGACTATTGGTTCTTGCTCTGTCGAATGTAGGCCATAGCTTCCTCGTGGTGACACCTGTTGTTTGCCTTTCTTAGAACTTTGTTCCCTGCTTCGAGTCCAAGTTTAGTGCTGAACCTCCTCTAGCCAGTTCGTCGACTTTCTCCTTCCCTGGTGTGCCTTCATGTCCAGGGACCTAACAGAGCTTTACCTCAAGATGTGTTGCAAGAACCTTGAGCTCTTCTTTACAACACTTCACAAGCTTCGATTTTATTTCTGTAGCAGATATTGCTTTTATCGCTGCCTGGCTGTCGATGAAAAATGCGATATTCTCCTGTGGTATTGCCCTCATCGCATTCTCCCGGGCTGCTATTGTCACTGCTAGGACCTCTGGCAAAAAAAAAAAAAAACCCTGCTATAGTTCGGAAGCCGAGTTGGCATGGAGATAACAAGCGGTTCAGGGAAGATACCTGCACCTACACCTATTTCGATTTTGGATCCATCGGTGTCAGCTATGGATCGCTCGTTAGGCGTTCTGCCGTTATTCAAGTCATCCCTGCCCTTAAAAATGGTGTCGTGAAGCCTAGGTAATACGTTATGTACTCGTAGTCTGTACTAGATACAATGCCTAGATATCTATGCAGGATCGTGGTATGATTTGTTCTCCAGCTATCTGTTTGGCTTAATCTTACGGCACTAAGAGCCGCCGATGCTTGTATAAAGATGTCTAGCGGAAGCAGACTGAGATTGGTCTCGAGTCCTGTTGTAGATGTCGTTTGCATTGCACTGGTTGTGGAAATGCACGCTAGTCTTTGTACTTTTGTGATGCCAGTTAAGTTGTTCACTTTGCTGGCGTTTTGCCACCATACAAGGCTGCCATAAGTTAGTATTTTTTGGCCTTAATATAGCTGTGTACATCTATAGGATGATTTTGGGGTTCGGTTTCCAAGTTTTCCCGAGTATTCTGTTGCACGAGTAGAAAGCTATCGTTTGTTTTTTTTTTGACTCTATCGTTAATGATCAATCTCCAGTTCAATTTCCTATCGAGCACCAGGCCGAGGTAACTCCCACTACTGGAGATACTTAGAGGAATACCCCTTACAGAAGGTGTTACGAATTGTGGAATTATCCTTTTGGTAGAGAATAGTAAATATGAGTTTTAGAATTAGTTATAAGGACAAGCATATTGTTATTTCTTTATAAGCAGAGCTGCATTTGCCGCAGAAACCATTAATTGTACTTTATGTTGCAAAAGTCAACTTCAAAATTTGTTTCTCTTTACTTGCAGCCAATAAAAATGGAGGAGCCATCTCCTAAAAAGCTGCGAGTCAACTCTCCAGAAACAGTTTTTCAAGTAAAAGCTATCTTATCCGATGAATTCTGCAAGCCTATTCCTCTTGAATTGGTCTTAGTGAGCAGAATAGAATCTAAAAAATCGACTTTTTCTATTTTAAACGAACTGAACTGCTATCTACCACTACCAGGTCTACAACATCTGAAGAGAGTTCATCAAAATGAGATTATCCTTTGCAAAGGATCTGATGTCGGATGCACAACAGCCACCAAATCACTTGCTGACAGCGATATTCTTAGGATAAGAGAATTCATCATATCTGCAGGGATTTGCAAGAATACGGCATTTGTACTTTGTGGGCATATTACCGTCGTAGAGGTTGGATCTATGCCAGTCAAACTTCGGTGGCAATACGAGGCAATGAACAGTTTGTGGCCCTGTAAATTTCATCCAAACCGATATATGGAGTCATTGTTCAATGGGACATGCTTTTCGAAGCAGGAAGAAGAATTCCACTGTCAAATCACTTCTATACTAAGAAGGTTATACGATCTAGAGAATAAAACCTTCGGGGTGTGTGTAGACCCCAGAATAAATTCTATAGTAGCAATAGCAAACGGAATGACTGATCAAAATCCGGCTATGCATTGTCCAATGGTTTTAGTAGATTTCGTTGCTCGAAGTCAGAACGAAGGAGCATGGATATATAAAGATGAAATATTCCATGAATCTGATAACGAGAAACTCAATTTTCGAGGGATTCCTGAGCGCCTTTATACAACTATTGTTAATGCCTTTAAGGAGAATGTTAGTTTCGGAGCAAAAAATTCTATTCTCAGAGATGAAGGAAGAGATGCGCTAAGTTGTAGTAATTTAGAGAAACATGGTCCGTATCTTTGCACCGGATACGATGTGTACTTAACGGCGGAACCGTGTTTGATGTGTGCCATGGCACTGCTTCATAGTCGAGTTCGAAGGATATTTTATTTGACGGCGTCAGGAAATGGCGCTCTTCAAACTAAAATGAAGCTGCACACAGTTAAGGAGGTAAATCACCACTTTGAGGTGTTTCAGTGTTACAGCAGCGAAAAAAAAAAAGTTTTTTAATAAATCTTGCTAGTAAGAAGAGTTGTTGTTTTTTTATTGAGTTTTATCAACTTTGGAAAGCCTTTTATCGGTATGAATAGATTTTTCGGCACGGATTGCTTACTGAAGGCATTCTTTACTGATAAGACCGAAGTAGTCAGTACACTATTTCTGTACCACTCCGTGATAGATGAAGCATCAGTCTACTAATAAGGTAGTCGATGAGGACGATATTCCCAGCGACAAAATTCGGGTGGGGCATTTTCTGGTGCTCAGAATGGCAATCCTCTTGTTTCCGGATGGGGATGCATCAAGCGCTAAACTACAGACAACTGCCATTCTAACCATCTCCATAGACCACAAATCTATGCACAGCTTGAAAAAGCTACAATGTAAGGTGGACTTCACATTTGGGGAAGTAATTCTCCAACCATCTCAAGGCATTAAACCTGCCACTTCCCCTGCTCCCCACCCCACCAAAAAGTTGAGTAAAAGTAGCGCAGAAAGTTTTCGATACATAAAATGGCGCCCGCTCAGTCAACATGTTGAGTGAGCGGTGTCTTTCAGTTGAAAAATTACAACTGTTGTGTATACGTGAATGCAGCCATTGACATTATTGAAAGAACTCAGCGGACTGTCATCGATGCGTTTGGAAGCATTGGAGCTGAAGCGGCCAAAATGGATAAGCTAGGGCAAAACCAAGTATAGGCTGTCAACAAGAAGGGACAATCAACATCGACGAATTGGACAGAACGTCACCGTGGGAAACTACAACTTCGAGGAAGTAAGGAACTTTGTTTACCTTGGCTCTGATATTAATTCTGACAATAATATCAGCGCAGAAATCAATCGCTGTTTTTTGGGCTAATAAGGCAATTCAACAGTGAAGCCCTATCTTGAACAACGAAGGAGACTATATAAGACCCTGATGATCCCTGTCCTGCTTTACTGTGTTGAAGCATTGACTTTGTTGAAAGCGGATGAAGATATCCTTGGTCGCTTCGAGAGAAAAATTCTTCGTAGATATTCGATCCGGTTTGCGTTAAAGAGTTCCAGAGAAGAGGATTCAATGACTAACTAAGCGAGCTGTACAGCCACATTGACCTAGTAAAAAAACTGCGTATTGGACGTTTGAGATTGCTAGGACATGTAGAGCGAATGGACATCAACGCTCCGGCTCACAGGACGAACTTAATTCGGAGGAATGACGCAGTAGAGGGCCTCCTCGCCATAGGTGGGGCATACAAGTTCAAGCGGACCTCGACCAACTTGGAGTGCGCAACTGGAGTCAATTAGCTAAATGGAGAGCCTTGTTGGTTGAGGGTAAAACTGTAGCGCCACCTAAGTAAGTAAGTAAGTAATGAGCCAATCGAGTGTTCATGGTCTGTAAGTGCATAGTGGGCAAAACGTGGAAACATAGACATAGATTTCTACACTAGATCGACACCATGATATCGAGGTCAATTATCACATGTGGCGCGTTTGATTGAGCCCAGAAGAAGAACTTCGACAAATTATAGATACTAGTTTGGATGTGCTTGTCAGCGGCATTTTTTACATTTCATCTTCATATCACCTACATAATTCAGAAAGTTGCAAATAGGGTAATCAGGAAAATAGCGTAAGAGGGATTAGAGAAATAAGTCCAGAGATACGAGTAACATGATCAGGATAATACAACTTCGCCATAAACTTCACAATGCAACTGAGCGAATGAATCTGTGATGTACGCCATCAGAGATACTCGTAGATCGTGAACAGCCGGATTTTTAGGATGAAACTTCGGCTATAGGAATGACTCTGTACCCAATTCGACCTTAGGAACTATCGCAAGTAAGACGTAGGACGGCCAAGTAACTACGAAAAAGTTAAGCTCTTGCAAACTCAAGTGCAGGATGTCAGAAATGATATAACCCCTTATTGGCCAACCAATAAAGTTGATGGTAGCAATTAGGCCGAAAAAATTCCTTTGCGGAACGGAAGGATATAGTACATCATTCGAGAAAAGCAATGAAAGAAGGAGCAAATTGTAAGAGCTAAATTGCTTGTGGAACAATCTCCAGAAAGGCGGGTACAGGTACTCCTAAGAAATTGTAATCAATTGATATTAAACATATGCCTCAGCCTGTATTGACTTCCTATATAGGTCAAGAGGGCAACCTTGCCATTGTGAGACTAATGATGACATATGGAGCGATAGCATGGGCAAAACGAACTATTACAATCAAATTGAGAGAGACACTCAATAAAGTGGGAAGACTTGCTTGCCTCTGCATCACTGGGGCTACTCCGACTGCAGCCATGGAAGTATTCCCTGGCTAACTCCGCTTCTCTTCGTAGTCAAGTAAAGTGCAGAGCGGATTGGAGGGGAGAAATGTATTAGCTCGAAAAAATATAGTGTACCCCCTGGGATGACAGTATCAGGAAATTTAACTTTAAGAAAATATGTTGTACAAAGTTAAGTAACAAAAGAGATCCACAATACAGGGACTGCGCAGCAACGCAATAAAGTGGTATACCTATAGACAGTTCGAGAACTGAGGGGGAAGATAAAACTAGACGCCATTTTGAGCATGCTTAACAATGTTTAGAACATGCAGTGAAGTCAAGATAGCGGTTCTGAATGTCAACTCCATAATCAATAATGCTAGGCGAGGCGACGTACTGCACTTTGCGACAGATCACAGACTGGACGCACTATTCTGAAGCGAAACCAAATTAAACGACCGACATTACTTGGAATTCAAGGACTAGAATTTAATATATACTGACAGAAAAAACTCGGTTCGAAGCGGTGGTACCGCGATCCTTATTCGAAAACCGTTAAAATTTGAAATAATTGAACAGCGTGATATTAAAAACTTTAATTGCCTAGAGACAACTGTTATCTCGCTGCCCTTAAGGGAAAATAGATGTCTGTATTTAATATCTGCATATGGGGCATCGTCGACCGCAAGTCAATTTAACTTCGAATTGGATTGATTGATTGAAATACTGAGACTGGATAGTTTAAATAACTATTTCATCTTAGCGGGAGTGAAGCATCCGGCGTGGTTGAATGCAACTGCTAATGGAAGAGGCAGATTCTTGAAGCGTTTTGTTGAAGACAACCAGGTCGGACATAAACTTAAATTATATACGCTAGTTACACCAAGTTTCCCTTCCGGAAATTCATATCTCGATCTTTGCATCGCGGATGCGCGATTGTACACGCTAATAAAATTCCGCTATTGCCGTATGATAGCGACCACAATGCCATTTTAATGGTAACATCCTTTTCTGACGATTCTATCCTCAGCTTCGCAACATACCAGGAGGTCCCTAAATTCAATTTTAGAAAAACTGATTGGTGTAAGTTCGCCCGTTGTGCCGCCAGAAAATATAGAAATCACCAACTACTTCGCAGGTTCCTAACGGAAGGAATATCACGAATGAAGAATGCGATCTCTATATCGAGAAACTCAATACCGTGGTGTTGGAAGCTGTGGAATGATCAGTACCGAGGATAAAAAGCAGAAATAGTATGAAATGTTATCTAAACCGTGACATACGAACGTTACAAAGTCACAAAAGCTTTCTGCTTACCCAGATAAATCGGATACGTCGTTAGTTTCAGGACGAATCGAACAATCTAGAGCTGATAAGATTAAAATCCCTTATGAGAAATGTAAAGTCGCTCATAAAGCAGCAGTTTCGGGACTCGATCAATGATTATTGGAGGCAACATTATGAAGTCCGATTCAAGGACCATGTTTCCTCAAATCAATCAGATCTTCAAGCCTCTTAACATTGCCAAGATTCCGAATGTGAAAGTATCACTGCATTCTGAACTGCAACTTTCCCAAGCAGGGATTAGTAGCCAACACTGTCCTATCATCGACAACCACTTCGTTATCGAT
Organism: Brachypalpus laphriformis; assembly: GCA_945910035.1. NCBI lineage: Eukaryota > Metazoa > Arthropoda > Insecta > Diptera > Syrphidae > Brachypalpus > Brachypalpus laphriformis. The sequence continues at coordinate 290,246,476 of OX246753.1, read as the reverse complement.
GATAGGACCGATATAATTAACCATATTGGGTCTCATTTCGAGGCAGTCCATGCAATAGACCACCCAAGTAGTAAAGCTGATGACGTAGACGAGGAACTGTTAAGTTTTGTTACCCAATATGGTGACTCAACTACTGCACTCCATTTTTCTTCTTCTTCTTCCTTTTATCAGCGAGGCCATGATCCGAAAACAAGGGATCACAACCCTCCCACTTCACCGCATTTCTACTGATCCGCATGTGGGGTTCGCCTATTTGACCTCAGAAAATATCGGCAGGCCTGCCGATTTTGGATCACTCGGTTACTGAGGCAAATGAAATGCCGATGTCGTCGCATTTGTCTGATCCAGGCGTTTATAGGCCTACTTTTTATGTCCTGTATCCCCTTGTGGGTCCTAGGGCCTCTACTACGCCTACGCGCCATCGTGTACGGTTTCTGGCAATGTGTCTGAGTTCTCCCCAACTTTTCCCTAACTGCCGTGCCTCCTTCTCGACTGTTCTGCGCCATGTTTTCCGCGGACCGCCAGGTCTTCTGCCATCCTGAGTTAGAGGGTTCCATTGCATAGCATGGTTCGCTATGGAGCTGTCACCCTTTCGGAACGTGTGACCAATCCACTGCCACTTCCGCCGTTGGATAGTTGTGCCTATTGGTTCCTGACCCGTTCTCTCGTAAAGGTGTTCGTTAGAGATACGATTGGGCCAGAAAATCCGTAAGATATTGCGCAGACACCTATTAACAAACGTTTGCAGCTTTCTGGTGATAGTAGTGGTCACTCTCAACGTGCTGCAACCATATAGCAGCACGGATTCAACGTTGGAGCGGAACAGTCTTATTTTGGTGCTCAAACTGATTGCATTGCTTCGCCATATTTTGGACAACATCCCGAACGCGGACTTTGCTTTGGCGATCCTGTTGGTTATATCCAGTTCGGTTCCACCATCGGTCGAGACAATACTCCCAAGATACTGAAAATCCTCTACTCTCTCTACCGGTTGTCCAGCAATGCATATTTGAGCCGATGAGTTTGTTCCAAGGCTGATGATTTTAGTTTTTGTCGTATTGATTTTCAGCCCGACGACACCTGCCTCCCTCTCCACATCTGCTGTCATTTGGTGGAGGTCCATAATTCTGTGGGAGAGTAAGCATACATCGTCTGCGTAGTCAAGATGTTTTAGTTGAGATGTAAGAGTCCATCGAATTCCTCCGTTTCCCGTCGACAAAGCTGCATGAAGCACATCGCTAATCACCAATAGGAATAATATTGGTGAAAGGATACAGCCCTGTCTTACCCCACTTTGGATCTCAAATTCCTCAGACAACCTCCCCCTGTGCAGAACGTGACATTTGGAGCCTTCATATGTAGCTTTGATAATAGCAATTAGTTTATCGGGAATACCTCTCCTGCGTAAGGCACGCCAAATAAACTCCCTGTTGACACTATCGAACGCCTTCTCAAAATCGATGAACAGCAGGTGCAGTGGCGATCGATATTCAACACACTGTTCGATGATAATCCGCAGGGTGTTTATAGGCCTGCCTTTCCTACATCGCGATGTCTTTGGAACGTGCATTGATATTGCCTTTTTAACAGGGTTCAAATGATCTCTTCTTTGAACGTGGCAATACCAACTGAGCCGGTCACGCTCTATTTTTTGTACGATGGTTTCCTTGATGTGAAAGCTTCCACACTTCATCCACCCTACACTTCCGCTATGATTGATGTCGTCATCACAAGTTGCTTTGCTATTGATCATAGATCCCAGATATTTGAACTTTTCGCACTTGGGAAGCACTGTTCCATTCAAATAAATGTCTGGAATAGGCCTGAGTGGATCAGAGAACGGGCAGCACAAGTACTCTGTCTTTTTTGAACTAATGCGATACCCATTTCCCTCCAAAACGTCCACCCACACATCAAGTGCTCGTTGCAGGGATGTAGGATCCTCACTTATGATGGCTCCATCGTCAGCAAAGAATAACTGATGTACCTTGGGGTCCATCACTTTACCTTCAAGCAGATAATCAAGGACTGTAATAAAGAGCAAAGGACTTAAAACGCTTCCCTGGTGTACCCCGACTTTGATTGGGAACTCTTCGGTTACTCCAGCGGGGCATCTTACTTTTGTCTTTGCTCCTTCGTACATGTCCATAATCATCTGTACATAGGTTTCTGGAACCCCTCGATGTCTTAGCGCCACCCATATCAGATCTCGTGGTTGTCTGTCGAATGCCTTTTCAAAGTCAACCAATACAATATGCAAATCCCTTAAGGAATCACGATGTTTTTCCATTATGATCCTTATACTTTGGATTGCATCTGTGGTTGATTTACCCGAGACAAACCCGCACTGATCATCAGATAGCCGTATTATTTTTCGCAGTCGGCCACCTAATACCCGCTCAACAATCTTCATGGTGTGTGACATCAGCTTGATCGAACGGTAGTTATCACAGTTTCGCGTATCACCCTTCCCTTTGTATACAGGGAGAAGGTAACTTTCCCTCCATTCATTCGGCATTGGATCACCTCTCACGAATTTGGAGATGAGAATTCTGAGCCATCTGAACCCGATATCTCCCATCTTTTTCCAGAACTCAGAGGGTATTTCGTCTGGCCCAATTGCTTTTCGGTTTTTGGAGTATTTGACCGCCTCACTAACTTCTTCGACTGTAATGTCGGGTATTTCTTCACAGTTAGGGGTGGCTCTTGGTAAGTATAGCCGGGGAAACTGTTCATTCAAAAGCTCTTCACAATACTGCCGCCACCTCTGCAGAATTTTGTCGTCATCCACAAGAAGCTGGCCATGAGCATTGCTAATGAACTTTGGCGAACGAATCTCCTGAGCATTCTTCCTTCTTTGGGCGGCTATTTTGAAGATAGTGGCACTCTTGTTCATATTGTGTCTTCGCAGCTCCTGGATAGCCTGGTTTGCATCAGCAACCGGGGAAAATATTTTCTCCAGCTCCCGATACAGGCCCTCCGTACTCTCTGCTTGAAGCTGAGCGCACTTCTTCTTCGCTTTTTTCTTGCAGCATCTGTATTCCATTTCGAGGCGAGCTTTTTCGTCACTATTATTAGAGGGGCACTTTGACCAAGCTTTGAAAGCCGCTTTCTTCTCATTTATCACTTTCTTAGCTTCATCACTCCACCACCATGTTTCTTTGGCGTGTTGATGGTGGCCTTTTGAAGCTCCTAGCAGTGATTTGGCCTTCTTTAAGCAAGTTCGCTGTAGGGAATCCCACATATTTTGGGCTCTGCACTCTTCATCCTCAGCTCCGTTGATGGTGTGAGAGAGGTAATTCTTCATTACGAAAACAAAAGCCTCGCCTTTTTCTTTGTCCAGATTGTACCACTTGATTTTCTCAGAGACCCTTGTTTGTTTGCTTTTCTTTGGTGTTTTCATAAAAATTTCTGTTAGCAGGAGACGGTGTTGTCGAGCGATTGCCTCTCCCAGGATCACTTTGCAATCTTTTACCCGAGGCTTCATGAAACTGCCTACCAAATGGTAGTCAATCTGAGTTTCATCTCCACCACTGCTGTAAGTGATCAGGTGTCGGCTTTGTTTGATGAACATGGTATTTAACACGATAAGACCGTGTGATTTGCACATGCTTAGGATGTCTTCACCAGGAAGGTTCCTGGTGCCATATCCTAGTCCTCCATGGCAGTCTTCATAGTCTTCGTTTGATTTCCCGACATGTCCATTCAAATCTCCTCCAACAAACAGAAATTCTTCCTTTGGGATGTTCTTAAGGAGATTGTGGAAATCTAGCCAAAATGCATCTTTATCTTTCTGATTGTACCCATCGTGGGGAGCATATGCACTGACAATATTCCACACCTCTCCTTGTATTACTAGTTTGAGAGACATCAAACGGTCGCTGGACTTCGAAATGCTCAAGACGTTTCCAAGTAGCTCTGCCGCAAGGATGATACCGATTCCGTTCCTAGCCTTTTCCGTTCCGTAGTAGAACATCTTGTAATCTTTTGTCCTAACGTCCAAGAAACGCGCCCGATTCCCGGTGTTTTTCCATTTCGTCTCTTAGACACACAAGATGTCCACCCGCCTTCTATTCATCATCTCTTCCAGCTCGTAACTTCGACCGGTCATGCTTCCAACGTTCCAACTCGCGACCCTTAAATTGCGTCCAAACTGTTTCATTATGTTGCTAGCCCCCGGAATCCGTATAGCTCTGACCCGAACATTTCTGCTCGGTCCAGGATCAGTACCATGCACAGCAGTGGTAGTGCCTGGCGGGGTAGTGCCTTTCCTTTTTGCAAGTATTATCATAATGATACAGTTTTGCAATACAAATTTTGCACCATATTGCGATGGTGTTTGCTGTTTGACACGTGCATGCTCCTGTTTTAGTATTGTTTGATCTTTCTTTTATGACACCGGTGATCTCCAGTCGTGTCAACCCACGGACTCGCATGCACACTTGTGGGAGGGTTTTTATGGTAGTATATGTGTCGCTAGGCTCACTTGGGTGTTATATTGCCTAGATCTGATTTGTCCCCTTAGCCGCCTTTTACGACAAGCGCTAGTTGTTGGGGGCGCTGCAGTGATATTCTTAACCCGTCCCTGCACTCCATTTTTCTCGGGAATTAAAAGCAAATGAACTAACAACAGAACATACGAACAACTATTACACAACACTCGACCAACTGACAAACAGACATATTCAGGAAACTGAATAATAAGAAAACTTCCGGATTAGATAGAATTCCAAACATCGTACTGAAATATATACCCATCGAAATAATATGGCAATACTGCGCAATCTTCAATAACTTGCTAAATAACTGCTACTTCCGAATTGTTGGAAAACATCAATACATACAACAAAGGTATTTCCAATACTTAAGAAAAAGAAAGATCCTTCTGACCCTTCTAATTATAGGCCAAACAGTCTCCTGCCTAACATAGGGAAGGTCTTTGAGATAGTTATCAGCAATTCAATTTTGATAGCGTGCGAAAGAAAGGAGATAATTCTGCGGAACCAATTTGGATTCAAAAGAAACCACTCGTCAGTGCATGCTATCACAAAACTGATTTCAGATATTAACTGGAATCTTAACGCCAAGATTCGACTTTGCGGCGGGGCGAAACTTTGTCGTAGTTAGTATGCGGTTCCCACGTCTCGACACTCACAAGGGAACATGGCTCTCCTTTGATCGAAAAACTGTCAACCAAATCGATCACATTGCGATAGACGTAAGGCACTCTTCCAGTATTCTGGGTGTCCAGACTTTGCGAGGAGCCAACGTGGACTCGGATCACTACCTAGTTGTAGCCAATGTACGTATGCGGATATCCAGAACGGAGCGAAATCAACGAAATACTGTGAGCAAATTTGACGTCGGGCGGCTACAATCGCAAGAGACCGCCAGAGCGTTTGCCGATCGAGTTTCTCCTAATCTTAATCTAAGTCCTATGCCGCCAGCAGCAAATGCGGAAGACCAGTGGCAGCGTTGCCAACAAGTCATCAGAGATGCCGCCTCTGATGTACTGGGTTTCTCTCGGCCACCACAACGAAACCCCTGGTTTGATGAGGAATGCCGGCAAGCACATGCAGCTAAACAAGAGGCGTACAAAGCGGCGCTGCATAGAAGGACCACAGCTCATCGACTTCTCAGAAAGAAGAAAAAAGAGCATGAGAAGCGCTCGATCGAGGAAATTGAGAGACTTTATTGCAGGAATGATGTTCGAAAATTTTACCAAAGGGTAAAAAGAACATGCCAGGGTTTCAAAGGCAAACAGAAACCTGTAGGGACGAAAATGGCAACATAGTAGTAGAATCGCAGTCGGTGCTGAGGATATGGAAGAAACACTTCTGCAGACTGCTAAACGGCGATGATGACCAATATTCCGCTGTCAGGCAGAATGAGCCATTCAACAGTGACGATGGCAGTCAAGATTCCCGTCAACCCGATCAGAATGAAGTGAGGATAGCGATATCTAAACTCAAATCCAACAAAACTGCTGGAGCCGACGGCCTTGCCGCTGAACTTTTCAAGGCAGGAGGAGATGAGTTGGTAAGGGGCATGCACCAGCTCATCTGAAAAATCTGGTCGGACGAAAGTATGAAACCTGAGCACCGTTTGCCCGATCCTGAAGAAAGGAGACCCTCTGAACTGCGCCAATTACAGAGGTATAAGTCTCCTCAACATCGTATATAAGATCCTGTCTGCCGTATTATGTGAACGCCTAAAACCAATCGTCAACAACCTGATAGGTCCTTATCAGTGCGGTTTCAGGCCTGGAAAGTCCACCATTGACCAAATATTCACACTACGGCAGATCTTGGAAAAAACCCATGAATATAAAATCGATGCTCACGACCTCTTCATCGTTTTCAAAGTTGCCTATGATAGCGTGTATAGAGACGAGGTATAGAGAGCCATGTCTAGTCTTGGCATCTCTGCCAAGCTCGTCCGATTGTGGAGAATGACGATGGAGAACTCTCGCTCCTCCAGTCTGTACAACTACTCGCTTATGCCGATGACATTGACTTAATCGGAAGAACTCAGCGGGCCGTCAATGGGGCATTTACAAGTACTGAGATCGAGGCAGCAAAGATGGGTCTAGCGGTCAATGAAAGCAAAACAAAATATATGCTGTCTACAAAAAAGGACACCCAACATCGGCGTCTTGAACAGAACGCCACAATATATAATTTTAAGGTAGTAAAGGATTTTGTCTACCTAGGCTCTATGGTGAACTCCGCAAATGACATCAGTAGGGAGATCACACGAAGAATTGCTCTTGCTAATCATTGTTTCTATGAGCTAAAACCGCAATTGAGTAGCAAAGCCCTATCTCGAACTACTAAGGTAACTCTCTATAAGACACTAATCATCCCAGTCCTGCCGTATGGCGCAGAGGCATGGGCTTTGACAAAACCGAATGTGGATGCCCTTGGTTATTTCGAGAGAAAAGTTCTTCGAGCTATCTTTGGTCCCATCTGCATAGACGGTAAGTGGAGGAGAAGGTACTATGCCGAACTGTACGGCCTGTACAAGGACATCGACTTAGCCAGAAGAGTTCACATACAGTGACTAAGATGGGTCATTTGGAACGGATGGAGCCCAACGTTCCCGCTAAGAAAGTCTTCGAATCCACCCCGGATGGATGACGCAGTAGAGGACGGCCTCGCGGTAGGTGGCACAAACAAGTGGAGGGGGACCTTAGCCAACTTGGCGTGCGCAACTGGAGGCAGCTGGCTCGTAACCGCGCTGGCTAGAGAGGTTTGTTGGTTGTGGCCCAGGTCCACCCTGAACTGTAGTGCCATATAAGTAAGTAAGTAAGTAGTTCTAGTTTAGTTAAACAAAAAAAAAAAAGAAATAATACTGCTTAAAAAGTTTTTTCGCTTTACATTTTCTTTAAGTTAATATAATAAAAATTAATAAAATATTTCATACAAATTACAATAAGGTTCATGTAATGAGAACCATCCAACTGGTCATTTACGGTATAAGATTATTTAGCGTATAAGTATTTCCCTTATTTTTGCTTATAAACAAATGTACATATATTTAATTAGTGGAAATAAATAAGACTCGAAAAAGCATAAAAAGAAAAAGAACTGAGCAGGGAACAGGGGCAGCCGTGTTTGGTCGAGGACAAAGCACTCACAACCTATGGGCAAGAGTACTTATCTTACTTATACTACTTATCTTTCAATCTGAAATTTATGCAATGGGAACTCTAATGAGGGAATAAACTTCTCCAAGGTATAAGCAGGCGGCACAATAGACTATTAAGCTGCAGTGCAAGATAATTTTACACAAATAATAATAATAAGGAGGCGACAGGGTGTGCAGATTCTACACTAATACCGAGAAGCCACCGGCAGTCTGGGAGTTTACCGCGTAGAGGTGAAAGACCTTTAGAGCCAATGCAGGGTTCTTAAATTCCTGGAGAAAAGTTAAATAAGGTGCTTTAACCGTTCGGCTAACACAAAGAGAGGACACAGTAGATCTTTTAGGTCCCAGTGCAGCTAATACATCAACAAGGTCATTGGCATTGTGGTCATTTCTGAATATTATTAAAAAGAAGTTCCTCAAAATCATTATACAAACTTCAAGTGTTGTAAAGGTATTTATAAAATCTCTTTTGCCCATAATTGGCAGATGTTTTTAGTTAGCAATATTTTCATTATTTTACGAATTTATTGAGTCCAACTGCAATTATATCGTCCCATGCCTGGCCCCTATTTCATAACCAATTAGGAACATTTTCTCGGGAAATTAAAAAATAATAAAAATGCGAACAAATAAATTTGCCAAAAAAAAGAAAAAGAAAAAAAACCTTATAAAACCATTGCAATAAATAAATTTAATTAACAACTTCCCAATCGTGAATAATTAATAACGAAACGCTACAAATTGATACTAACCAGCGCCCAGACTTGGCATGTACATACATACATACATATTAGATTTAACAAAACATACACATACACATACATAAATAAATTAATTAAAAATTTATTATAAACACTAGCTTTCGGGGTAGAAATAGTCGTGTAAATAAAATTAAAATTAGATCGAATTTTCGATAGTTTTGCATTAGAGATCGTGCCTATCTGATTAAGAAACCAACCGATCCTGACTAAATTTTAACGCGGGTGTAGCTGGAAGAGTTGATGCGCAACAACCAATCTACAGAGGTATCAAATTTGCACCAAACGTTGAATTTATTATGCAAACAAGCCAGCAACACGCACTAGAGTATTTAAAAGTTACCTTCAGATATCGAATAAGTGTGATTAGTAGTTTGAAGTCATTTTTTGATTTTCCTGATGGAAAATTCCAACTTAATGGATGTTAAGTTAGGCTGAGTCTCCAAAAAAGATGTACGTCGTTTTTGTTTGTTTGTTTGGAGCCGTCTTAATTGCTTGAGAGGACGTGTCAGAGTTTAAGATAATAAAAGGCCATTGGCCTGATGGATGCAACTACTCGTAAGCCGTTGAAAGAAGTTTGAATTTAAAATGCTTTTAATTGGAGATGAAATCATCAATTGAGTTGACAAATTGTCCAATTTAAAGGATCATCGAAAGTTGAGCGATGGTCATGATATTTAATGAGGATACTTGATGGCGATATCCGAGTGTCAATTGTCGAAAATCGTTATGACAATGAGACCAGATATGTTATTGAATGCCATGTGTAAAAGTTTTTCAGATGATGTTGCATAATCAGGAGATCAAGGGGAAGTGTTCCATCTGCTTCTGATAAATTGATAAATATTATTTTGTTGCCAAGGCTGATTAACGGGGATGACGGGGCAGTTCAACACTCACCTATGATTGGTGGCAGGCATCAGACACCTTCGCCAGACAGGGTACGACTCTAAGGATTCTGCCGAACACTAGATATGCCCCTCGCTGCATATATGCATCTGCTAAAGCTGGACGGTATTAGCAGAACCAACCACAAATGGGAAAATGGATCAACGTGTCATATTTCGAGACAGATCCAATCTAAGATGGAAACGTAGTGCTGGGGTGGTTGTGCTAAGGAGATCACAGAACAGCTATGTTATCAGTGTCTTCACTGGATACTGTCTGATAGCCCAACATACTAAAAGATTGGGGCTCTTTCCTAACGACTTCTGCAGGACCCATGGAGGCGAAGAGGATGAGGAAACCATACTTCAACTCCTATGCACATGTTCGGCCCTGTTGCAAAAAAGACTGCTCTGTGAACTGGTGTCCTCAAGCGTTATGAGCTTCATTCGCTATATTTAAAGCTAAAGTTGGTTTAATTAGTCCCTGTGTAGAAAAATGGAAATATCTATCAACTGTATGACTGAGGTAATCAGTAGTTGTTGCGAAGTATTTTATTCTGTCGACCTTTCTTTCATGGCCAGAGTATTTTCTTCTTCTTATGTCCTGTATCCCCTTGTGGAGAAGAGTATAAGTTCAGTTTTGTGGGGGTTTACACCCAAACCACACCGAACTGCCCATCTAGTGAGCTTGTTTAAAGCGTTTTGTAGAAGTTCTTTTAGAGTATTTATTTGCTTTCCTGAGACAGCCAAAGCAACATCATCTGCATAAGCGATTGCCGTGCATCCCTCGCCTTCCATGATTAACAATAGTTCATTGATCACCAAATTCCACAAAAGGGGGATAGAACACCACCTTGCGGAGTGCCTCTACTGACAGACCTTCTGGTAGACATCCCACCCAGCTTAGAGTTAATAATCCGACCATTAAGCAGTAGATTAATTAGTTCGCAAAGTGAGCTATCGACCTTCTGAAAGTGCATTTGCTATCGCTGATACAATATAATGACATTGTTGAATGCGCCTTCTATATCCAGAAAGGCAATCATTGTATACTCCTTATAAAGCAGGGAATATTCAATTTTACGCACCAGTGAGTGTAATGCCGTCTCCACTGATTAGCCTTTGCAATATGCATGTTGGGCCGCCGACAGTAGTTTCTTATCAATACTGTTGCGTAAATGGATATCAATCAGTCGTTCTAGTGTTTTTAAGAGGAATGATGACAGACTTATCGGTCTGAAATCTCTTGGATTTATGTGAGAGCATTTGCCCGCTTTGGGTATGACGACAACTTTGACTTCTGTCCATATCTTTGGGATATATACCAGATTTAAACAACTTCTAAAAATTGTCTCAAGCATTAGCAGGATTATGTCCGATGACTTCTGCAACTCGGCAGGTATAATGCCGATTTATATGGTTTGAAGCTGTGCAGTGCCCACTGAAGCTTGCTCTGTGTAATCAGTTTTGAGGAGTTTGTTTTTTGTGCAGATGGTTTGCTGAAAACCATATTGCTAACAACTTGGGAACTGCCTGGGAAATGAGTGTCAAGCAGTAAATTTAGCGAATCTTCGCTTGAAGTCGTCCAAGACGCATCGGTTTTCTTAAGGTAACTGAGTGTAATTGGATTTGAATAGAGAATTTTCCTCAGCCTAGATGCCTCAGAGGCTTCTTCTATTTTACCACAGAAGAGTCTCCAAGAATTACGTTTGGCTTTCCTTAATTCTTTTTTGTAGATGTTTAGGGATGCCTTGTACAAGTCCCAATCTACTTTACTTACTAACTTATGTCCTGTATCCCCTTGTGGGTCCTAGGGCCTCTACTACGCCTACGCGCCATCGTGTACGGTTTCTGGCAATGTGTCTGAGTTCTCCCCAACTTTTCCCTAACTGCCGTGCCTCCTTCTCGACTGTTCTGCGCCATGTTTTCCGCGGACCGCCAGGTCTTCTGCCATCCTGAGTTAGAGGGTTCCATTGCATAGCATGGTTCGCTATGGAACTGTCACCCTTTCGGAACGTGTGGCCAATCCACTGCCACTTCCGCCGTTGGATGGTTGTGCCTATTGGTTCCTGACCCGTTCTCTCGTAAAGGTGTTCGTTAGAGATACGATTGGGCCAGAAAATCCTTAAGATATTGCGCAGACACCTATTAACAAACGTTTGCAGCTTTCTGGTGATAGTAGTGGTCACTCTCCACATGGTGCAACCATATAGCAGCACGGATTCAACGTTGGAGCGGAACAGTCTTATTTTGGTGCTCAAACTGATTGCATTGCTTTGCCATATTTTGGACAACATCCCGAACGCGGACTTTGCTTTGGCGATCCTGTTGGCTATATCCAGTTCGGTTCCACCATCGGTCGAGACAATACTCCCAAGATACTGGAAATCCTCTACTCTCTCTACCGGTTGTCCAGCAATGCATATTTAAGCCGATGAGTTAGTTCCAAGGCTGATGATTTTAGTTTTTGTCGTATTAATTTTCAGCCCGACGACACCTGCCTCCCTCTCCACATCTGCTGTCATTTGGTGGAGGTCCATAATTCTGTGGGAGAGTAAGCATACATCGTCAGCGTAGTCAAGATGTTTTAGTTGAGATGTAAGAGTCCATCGAATTCCTCCGTTTCCCGTCGACAAAGCTGCATGAAGCACATCGCTAATCACCAATAGGAATAATATTGGTGAAAGGATACAGCCTTGTCTTACCCCACTTTGGATCTCAAATTCCTCAGACAACCTTCCCCTGTGCAGAACGTGACATTTGGAGCCTTCATATATAGCTTTGATAATAGCAATTAGTTTATCGGGAATACCTCTCCTGCGTAAGGCACGCCAAATAAACTCCCTGTTGACACTATCCAATGCCTTCTCAAAATCGATGAACAGCAGGTGCGGTGGCGATCGATATTCAACACACTGTTCGATGATAATCCGCAGGGTGTTGATGTGGTCCGCACAGGAGGATCCAGAGCGGAAACCTGCTTGTTCGGCATCGAGTGTGTCTTCGAGATGTTGTTTGATTCGCTCAAGGATGATTTTAGCTATTATCTTAGCTACAGCAGGCAGCACGCAGATACCCCTCCAGTTTCCGCACTCCATTAAATTTCCCTTCTTAGGAAGCTTGACGATCATTCCCTTTTTCCACTCGTTAGGAAAGCTCTCAGCTTCCCAAGCTCTCTCTATAAGTGGAAGCAGAAGCTCAGCCGATGTTGTTGGTGCTGCTCGTAAGAGCTCTGCTGGAATATCGTCAAGTCCTACCGCCTTGTTGGTTTTGAGTGCCTTGATCGCGGTAATGATCTCATCTTTACTAGGAGTCGTGGTGCGTATTCGGGAGCTTCTCACCTCGGGCATCTCAGTTTGATTTGGGAGCATATCGCTAGCGAATACACGGTTCAAAGCGGTAGCAAAGTGCTCTTTCCATCTCTTGAGCTGGTCCTCATCCGAAATGAGCAAGGAGCCGTCTAGGCTTTTCACTGAGTGTTGGCTGGAGCTGCGACCACCTGTCAGCTCTTTCGTGATTCTGTAGACGGTCCTGCTGTCGACCTCCGTGCAGCTTCTTCTGCTTCTGTAGCCAGCGCGTTGATGTAGTTGCGCTTGTCACGTCGCACGCTATGCTGAACTTCTCTCATCTTCTTGCGATATAGGGACTCTAGCTCGCTTCTCCCTGCTGCTGGGGTAGCTGCAACGCGAGCTTTCAGCTGTTTTCGTTCGTCAATCCGTCTCCAGATATCCTCGGAAAGCCACGCCCTATGTCTTCCCTGCGATCGACCGACAATTCTTTCAGCACCAGATGTAAAAACATTTTTCACAGCACACCAATGGTCTTGGATTCGAATAAAGAAGATTTTTAGTTGAAAGTTAATGTTCGATGCATTTTTATTTTTTTTTTTTTTTTAATTAAAGTTCTATCGGATTTAAAAAGTAATAATAAAAAAAAAAACTGCCTTTACTGTGACATTCAGAGAGAGTATGGACAACAATTAAATCTTAATTATTTGGGTCATAGGCGCTCTAAGCTTATCACATAAAAGTAAACATCAACAGGTTCGATCAATGCATTAAGAGCAAGCTTCGGGATCACTGCATAGAATGATCTACAGCCGCTTAAATCATAACCTGCAGGAAAATAATTACTTCCGCGATAAACACATCATTCAGGAAATAGCGATAGTGTTCAAGATGCGGAAAGAACTTCTGAAGCTTAATTATGCATAGTCCACACAGAGAAGACCCACCAACTTATGTACCTTAAGGGAGAGAGTATCTTGAACAGTTTATTGGGACGTGTCCAGTTTTAAAAGAAATAAGGAGGCATATCTTCGCAGGTAATATCCTGTTGGCGGATCAAGTCCTGCTGCTTCCTTATACAAGTAGCGTGTCAAAGCTATCTCAATGCTGCAAAATTGCTTTAAATTAGCGGGAAAGAATATTTAACGAACATTTCTAAATGATTCAATTCGCTATTTAAAAACAAAATATACATATTTTATATTATAGTTGGCGCAACAACAAATCCTAGCTTCTCGCAACCACTCGTGTTGTGTGCGTTATACTTTTCACACGAATGGAAAGGACGTAAGCTTAGTGCCGTATCCGAAGGGCAATTTGTTTTGAGAAGCTTTCTCGTGACAATAATACGAGTACTCTCGAATGTTTGTCAGACGTTCGCAAGAGGTGGGACTGTGAAAAAACTTGTTGGTGTTTTCTGGGATTCAAACTTGAAACAGAACGCGCAGTGGTCACACTAACTACTAGCGCCACGTCGCCGTTAGTCGTGTACCATCCAATAAAATGTATAAGCTAGAGTTTTTCCCTCTGGTAGTGCAACGGACCAGTAGGTCTGAGTGTCCAGCCAAGTGTTTCCTTTTCATTCCTTACATACATAGATACATTTTCAATGGCTAATCCTTCATGGGGGTTGCGGGGGTAGGATACTCAGGTGGACTCTCCATCCTTCTCGATCCTCCGCCACTTACTCCAACTCATTAGGAGGAATCCATAGACGGCTCCAGGAGAGATGTCTGATTTGGTCCAACCATCTATTTCTGGGACTACCGGGGAGTCGCCTACCTGATGGCACGGCAATTATGACACGTCTTGGAAGTCGGTCTGGGGGGCATATGCACTACGTGACCAAACCATCGAAGTATAGATCGTTCCGTTCGGAGAGTAGCTGCTCAATGTTGCGCCTCGCACACTCTGGTGTTGCGCACTCGATCTCTGCGAGTTATTCCAGCAACTCCGCGAAGGAACCTCATTTCGGCAGCTTGTATTCGCGATCTTATTCTTTTGGTCACTAACCAAATTTCATGACCATAGGTGAGAGTTGGAACATACACCGAGTTAAAAGCCGATAGCTTAGCTTGAACACTAAGTTCGGCCTTCCTTATAAAAGATTGGGCAATTCTGAAAAATGCTCGCTCCATCTGCGTAAGATGTCCTCCTCATTGGAAAGAAGTGTACCGTCTTTGGATTTGACTCCTTCAACGATATTCAACTTTTTCCTCTGAGTCGACGGATGGTCTGCCAGAACATCTTGTTTGCAGATCTGTGGTCACGTTCCAATTTTTCGCCAAACTCCTTCCAAGACTGTTCTTTTGATATTTTCACAGCTAATTTGCAAGTCCTTCGCGCCTCAGTGTACCGATTTCGAGAATCGGAGTTCCCCAAGTGAATCCACACCTTAAAGGCTCTCTTCTTCTCTCTGATGGCTTCTTGAACTCCGGGCGTTTTAAACCAAGCAGTTCTTTTCTCACCACCAGCCGCCACACCAAGCCGCTTCACTCCACATCTGCACATCCCAGTCACGTTGTCCGACCCCCACCACGAGGAGCTCAGCTGCCAAGGGGCCCTATTCATTCCTTTTATACCAAAATGGCTTTACTGCTAATTTATTATTTCGATGTCGTTTTAGGTGTAAAAGTAAATGTGAGCTAGGTATAAATCCAGCAAAAAGCGCAGCTATAAGAATTTAGTTTTTTTTTCAATTTCGTTTGTAAAAATTGTAGCAAAGCATTTTATTCGTCAAATAAAGATATCTTACAGTTATACTACAAACAGATCCATATCTCGTTATCAATTTAAGTAATAAAAGTTGTAAGTTTATAGTACTTGAAATCGAAAGTAATAACCAAACACTTAATTATGTT
Source organism: Brachypalpus laphriformis (assembly GCA_945910035.1). NCBI lineage: Eukaryota > Metazoa > Arthropoda > Insecta > Diptera > Syrphidae > Brachypalpus > Brachypalpus laphriformis. Next base: position 290,231,033 of record OX246753.1, on the reverse strand, counting down.
CATGTAATAAACTTTTTAAACGCGCAATTTAAACCAGAAACTGCAACTGCACTGTAATGATCACCATTACTATGCTAATTAGCCGCTACAGTCACTGCAATTTGCCATGTGTTTGATGGATAATAATTATAAAATGTTCACAAAACTGCTGTGGGAGTTTTCATTTCAATCAGACGTAGCGAGAATGTTTCCCTTGATTCTTAGCGTATATTTGTTATTGACATCGAGGCGCGAAAACCCCCTTAGAAATATGGAAAAGTGAAAACCATTTTCAACACGACAAGTTGATTCAAGCGATCAAATATGATCAAACAATTAGTGCTGCAGCCTTTTCTGCTTTATTGAATAAATTGAAGTTGTATCTTATAATGTAGTTGCACAACTCGATCTGACATTAAATTGCTGGGGCTTCAATTTATTTGTTTGTGTCAGTATGTGGTGGTGAAAATCAAAGCTGTAGTCATCCAGTAACAAGTGATTTCCTCCATGGAACGTTACTTGGTGCAATTAAACTGCAATTGCATACCACATCTAGCATGCAATAGATTGATGTTAGCAGTATCTAATGACGTCTTTCTGGTTATGCAGCTTTGATAGCAATTTGTTATGAAGTCCTTCAATCTAAGAGTGTGCATGTCGAAAGAGTCAATTAGTATTGGCCGTCAGTGGTAACTGTGAACCAATTAATGATTTATTGAAAAGGAAAATTTAAAGTGACAATGGAGTGTGACCGATAAAAGCGAGTAAAAGGAGAATGGTTTGTCTTACTTTTGGTTGGTACTTACAAGAGACTCTTTCAAATATAATGTAACTTCTGTGCATACATCTTGAATGTCTATGTGCCTTCAAAGGATGATAGAAGCCTAGATCTTCCGGTCTGTCAATATGTCTTTGACGGCAATCCACATCCAGGCGACATTTCAGATGCAAGCAATTGTCGAATGATCCTTATTGCGTTATTGCCAATTTACCTTACTTCTTCTAGCAATTGGCAGTAACCACGTTACCAATATCATCTGCAAAACCGTCAATTTTTGAATACTCTGGTGTTGGGATCCATAGTACACCATCTTACTTCAGATTCCACAGAACTGGTCCCAGCACGGATCCTTGCGGTACTCCTCCGGTCAACTTGCTTTTTTTTTGAGGCTACAGTCAGTGTTGTATCTATTACGATCCGTCACGATTTTGGTAACATACCCTGGTATGAGCATGTTCTCATTGCTTCCAAAATTAGATCCCAGTTCACTATTGAAAGCATTTTTAACACCAAGGATTATTATCTCGTAGCATTCTTTAGAGCCTCCTTTCCACCTCCTGCCCTGTGTGGTCTGTCGCGCCATTTTAATCACGTTGTGTTGAGAGTATCTTCCTAAAACCACGTTGCTGTTCCGAGACTCCTCTTGCTTCTTTTGCTGCAGCTTCAAGTCTATTGCTGACGATACGCTCCAAGACTTTTACAATCGTATCTAGCATGCAAAGTGGTTGACACGACGAGGGCACGTTTTGGTGTCTTGTTTTTGCCTTTGGGATGAAGCACAAGTCGTTGTCGCTTCCATTGTATTGGGAAGATCCCTCCTTCAGGCATGATTTTGTGTGTCGACAAAGATATCTGGGCGCAATTTAATTACTGTCTTGAGGACCCTATTCAGGACGATGTCGGGTCTTTAATTCCCCTGCGGTGACCATGCTGACATTGGACGTTTCATCTGTTACTTAGCATTTAGAATTTCTTGGTGTGGGAATAATAAGAAACTCTATACAAGTGGAGATTGATGGCTGGCACACAGAAGATAAAGATCGCGATCTGACTATAGGCTATTTTTAAAAGGTCTGTGATAAGACTTAAAATTACAATCAACATTCACTACATACCGTCATAATCATATTTGGAATTATGGTCAGACACCACTCCTGAAAACGGACTACGTCGCTGATGTCGCCGATTTCACAAGTTGTCAACCAGACTGATCTTAACCAACACCTCAGCATTTTAGAACAATATTCTGCTGCTGACAATATACCAGAGCATCAAAGTGCCCGTGCAGGGACGGGTTAAGAATATCACTGCAGCGCCCCCCAACAACCAGCGCTTGTCGTAAAAGGCGACTAAGGGGACAAATCAGATCTAGGCAATATAACACCCAAGTGAGCCTAGCCACACATGTACTACCTTAAAAACCCTCCCACAAGTGTGCATGCGAGTCCGTGGGGAGCTATACGGATTTCGGGGGCTAGCAAAATAATGAAACAGTCTGGACGCAATTTGAGGGTCGCGAGTTCGAACGTTGGAAGCATGACCGGTCGAAGTTATGGGCTGGAAGAGATGATGAATAGAAGGCGGGTGGACATCTTGTGTGTCCAAGAGACGAAATGGAAAAACACCGGGAATCGGGCGCGTTTCTTGGACGTTAGAACAAAAGATTACAAGATGTTCTACTACTGAACGGAAAACGCTAAGAACGGAAAAGGCTAAGAACGGAATCGGTATCATCCTTGCGGCGAGCTACTTGGAAACGTCTTGAGCATTTCGAAGTCCAGCAACCGTTTGATGTCTCTCAAACTAGTAATACAAGGAGAGGTGTGGAATATTGTCAGTGCATATGCTCCCCAAAATGGGTGCAATCAGAGAGATAAAGATGCATTTTGGCTAGATTTCCACAATCTCCTTTAGAACATCAAAAAGGAAGAGTTTCTGTTTGTTGGGGGAGATTTGAATGGACATGTCGGGAAATCAAACGAAGACTATGAAGACTGCCATGGAGGACTAGGACATGGCACCAGGAACCTTCTTGGTGAAGACATCCTAAGCATGTGCAAATCACACGGTCTTATCTTATGTTAAATACCATGTTCATCAAACAAAGCCGACACCTGATCACATACAGCAGTGGTGGAGATGAAACTCAGATTGACTACCATTTGGTAGGCAGTTTCATGAAGCCTCGGGTAAAAGATTGCAAAGTAATTCTGGGAGAGGCAATCGCTCGGCAACACCGTCTCCTGCTAACAGAAATTTTTATGAAAACACCAAAGAAAAGCAAAGAAACAAGGGTCTCTGAGAAAATCAAGTGGTACAATCTGGACAAAGAAAATGTCGAGGCTTTTGTTTTCGTAATGAAAAATTAATTCTCTCACACCATCAACGGAGCTGAGGATGAAGAGTGCAGAGCACACAATATGTGGGACTTCCTACAGCGAACTTGCTTACAGAAAGCCAAATCACTGCTAGGACCTTCAAAAGGCCACCATCAGCACGCCAAAGAAACATGGTGGTGGAGTGATGAAGCTATGAAAGTGATAAATGAAACGAAAGCGGCTTTCAAAGCATGGTCAAAGTGCCCCTCTAATAATAGTGACGAAAAAGCTCGCCTCGAAATGGAATACAGATGCTGCAAGAAAAAAGCGAAGAAAAAGTGCACCCAGCTTCAAGCAGAGAGTACGGAGGGCCTGTATCGGGAGCTGGAGAAAATATCTTCCCCGGTTGCTGATGCAAACCAGGCTATCCAGGAGCTGCGAAGACACAATATGAACAAGAGCGCCACTATCTCCAAAATAGCCGCCCAAAGAAGGAGGAATGCCCAGGAGATTCGTTCGCCAAAGTTCATTAGCAATGCTCATGGCCAGCTTCTTGTGGATGACGACAAAATTTTGCAGAGGTGGCATCAGTATTGTGAAGAGCTTTTAAATGAACAGTTTCCCCGGCTATACTTTCCAAGAGCCACCCCTTACTGTGAAGAAATACCCTACATTACAGTCGAAGAAGTTAGTGAGGCGTTCAAATACTCCAAAAAACGAAAAGCGGTTGGGCCAGACGAGATACCCTCTAAGTTCTGGAAAAAGATGGGAGACATCGGGTTCAGATGGCTCAGAATTCTCATCCTCAAATTTGTGAGAGGTGATCCAATGCCGAATCAATGGAGGGAAAGTTACCTTCTCCCTGTATACAAAGGAAAGGGTGATACACGAAACTGTGATAACTACCGTTCGATCAAGCTGATGTCACACACCATGAAGATCATTGAGCGGATATTAGGTGGCCGACTGCGAAAAATAATACGGTTATCTGATGATCAGTGCGGGTTTGTCTCGGGTAAATCAACCACAGATGCAATACAAAGTATAAGGATCATAATGGAAAAACATCGTGATTCCTTAAGGGATTTGCATATTGTATTGGTTGACTTTGAAAAGGCATTCGACAGACAACCACGAGATTTGATATGGGTGGCGCTAAGACATCGAGGGGTTCCAGAAACCTATGTACAGATGATCATGGACATGTACGAAGGAGCAAAGACAAGAGTAAGATGCCCCGCTGGAGTAACCAGGGAAGCGTTTTAAGTCCTTTGCTCTTTATTACAGTCCTTGATTATCTGCTTGAAGGTAAAGTGATGGATCCCAAGGTACATTAGTTATTCTTTGCTGACGATGGAGCCATCATAAGTGAGGATCCTACATCCCTGCAACGAGTACTTGATGTGTGGGTGGACGTTTTGGAGGGAAATGGGTATCGCATTAGTTCAAAAAAGACAGAGTACTTGTGCTGCCCGTTCTCTGATCCACTCAGGCCTATTTCAGGCATTTATTTGAATGGAATAGTGCTTCCCAAGTGCGAAAAAATCAAATATCTGGGATCTATGATCAATAGCAATTCAACTTGTGATGACGACATCAATCATAGCGTAAGTGTAGGGTGGATGAAGTGGCGAGAAAACTCTGCTATCTTCTGTGACAGAAAAATGCCCCCTAAGTTGAAAGGAAGGCTCTACACCGCAGTTGTGCGTCCAGCGCTCACATACGGTTCACAATGTTAGACGATGTACAAAAAGTATGAGAGTAAATTAACGGCAGCTGAGACGAAGATGCTTCGCATGACAGCAAGAGTGACAAAGCTTCATCGAATAAGAAGTTCGAAGATCCGTGAAAGCTTTCACATCAAGGAAACCATCGTACAAAAAATAGAGCGCGACCGGCTCAGCTGGTATTGCCACGTTCAAAGAAGAGATCATTTGAACCCTGTTAAAAAGGCAATATCTATGCACGTTCCAAAGACATCGCGATGTAGGAAAGACAGACCTATAAACGCCTGGATCAGACAAATGCGACGACATCGGCATTTCATTGGCCTCAGTAACCGAGTGATCCAAAATCGGCGGGCCTGCCGATATTTTCTGAGGTCAAATAGGCGAACCCCACAGGCGGATCAGTAGAAATGCGGTGAAGTGGAAGGGTTGTGATCCCTTGTTTTCGAATCATAACCTCGCTGATAAAAGGAAGTACCAGAGCATCAAACGCCTACGGTAAGGAAATTCAACACCCACCGATATAATCTCAAGGACAATCCAATGCAGCTGATGACCAGAATAATAGATAGGGATCGGGAACTATGTTTGAAAGTCCTACCAGAAGGTAATGAGTTCAATTCAAGCCAACAAAACTTGAACGAAGCTTGGAATAGCTAAGGACAAAGTAGAATCACAGTACGTGCTTAAAATTTGGGAAAACTTCTCCTACAGACCGTTCAAATGCAAATGGAAATGGCTTAGCAACCTGGTTAGCCCGCCCAAAGTGAAGTTAGGACAGCAGTGCAATCTTAAAATGAACCCAATAGTGCTGCGACCACGAACTTTTCAAGCCACCATATTATTCACTAGATTAGATTTTAGATAGATTTTATTTATACTTCAGTTTGTTTCTTACCTTTAAAGTTTACAAAAATCAAAGACATGCCGTCTGCCAGATTGGCAACACTGTTAACAATTAATATACCTATTGCGCCTTACGATAGTAAATGTACCTACATATTTACTTTAAAACAGAGACATACCCGAATTTATTTTTTTATATTTTTACATTTAGATTTATTAGAAACTAGCGTTACCCCGTCCGCTTCGCTAGACGTTTCCTTTATTTGCTTGCAAAATTAGAAAACGTTTCTTTTCTTCGTTCAAATGAATTTATTGTAAGGTTCTGTGATAAACAATATTTTTGGTTTTTCCTTCATGTGCGAACACAAACAAATCAGCAGGTTTCCCTACATGTGAACAGGCTACATACAATTGTCCATGTGAGAAACAATTATTTTCCAAATTCAAACCACACGCTTGCAAAGATTGTCCCTGCGCTTTATTGATGGTCATTGCAAAAGCCAGTCGCACTGGAAACTGCAAACGTTTGAATTCGAATGGCATGTCTGTTGGTATCATCGGTATACGTGGAATTAAAACGTCTTCACCTTTGAATTTCCCATTTAAAATAGTGGCTTCAATAACGTTGGTCATTAGCTTCTTAACCGCAAGTCTTGTGCCATTGCACAATTTTGGTTGGTTGATATTACGAAGCATGATGATTGGTGCTCCAACTTTCAATTGCAATATGTGTGGTGGCGGGCCTGGTAAATCCAATAAATTTAAAAATTCTGTGGGATAATTGACCACCTCATCATCATTCATGATCGTATTGACTGACTTGAATGTGAACACTTCTCCTGGTATCTCTTTTAAAATGGCCTCATTAATTTCTGTAACGTCTTTGTTTTTCGCCGCCAATATAGCTCTTTCGCTCAGCCAAACATGTGTCTTGTATTGTTGTACAATGTTTGGAAAAACTTTTCGAATCAATTCTTCTTTTGATTGAACTAGATTGCAAAAATTGGTTGGTAACGTTATTAAGCCAGTTTCATTGTCTATCGGCATTTTTCCATCTCCAATTTTCAACAACTGCTTTAAAAATTCATTGGCTGATGGATCATTGTGTAATTGAGCACGCACATTTGTGGTCAATGTGAGTATTCTCACATATCTCCACAGAGTGGATGACTTTAAACACGCATTAAGCTCATCAGCAGCGGTGGATCGAGGAATTACTGGCAAAGTGTGCCGGAAATCATCAGCTAATAATATTAAGGCGCCACCAAAGAGCCGTTGGTTTCCTCTCATATCCTTCATTGTACGACTAAATCCCTCCAATGATCTCTTGTGGGCCATAGGACATTCATCCCATACGACAATTTCACACTGTTGCAACACTTTGGCCAATCCTGACGTTTTAGTAATATTATGTTACATTTTGGATTTTCGTTGAAGTTCATGTCCAAAGGCAACTTGAGCGCAGAATGTGCTGTTCTGCCGCCGTCCAACAACGTCGCCGCGATTCCAGATGATGCGAGAGCCAATGCTATTTTATTTTGCGAACGATTGGTAGCCAAAATTGTTGAAATAAGGAAAGTTTTTCCAGTGCCACCAGGCGCATCTAAGAAATACGTTGCACCACTTTTGTCTGCCATTGCTCGCATCAAAATGTCGTAAACATCTTTTTGTTGTGCGTTTAAGTTTAGAATATTTGTTAGATCAAATTGAGTTAAATCCTTGCGATCGAAATCCTGTCCACGCAGCAAATCTCTATTATACAAATCTTGTAATTGCCGATTTGGCGATGGCATGCCTAATTGGGATAACACTTTGTTTGCAATTGTAAGGCAAATATCTTCGATCATTATGAGAGCTTCATTATGAAGTTCTGGTGTTGTTAGTAAATGCGGATTCGATGTTGCTCTACGCATTCGATTCAAAATATCTTCCGTCATAAAATCTGCATAATTTGTCCATAATTCAGATGGGTTCGATGGGCTACACGGTGCTATGATTATCGCAAATAGTGTACGAATCTGATGAGGCGGTGCAATAATTGACGATTCAGTGAGCGTAGAACCCCAGTGAGCATCGTCCTCGAGCAAATGTAAGCGACGGCATGCCTCACGATAAGTTGGGCACTCTAATCCAACTACTGTTTTCAAATTTTCAAAGAATTTTGGTCCACGAACGTTGATTAATAGAAGATGTAAATAAAAACACTCGTCATGTCTTGGATGAATTGTATAAAGTCTTCCTAATGCATCGGTTTGAAATATATTTTGCTGACCTGGAACTGCCCTCCCTTGCTTGCGTCTTGCAAAAACTTTGGTCGATTTATTCCATGTGTAATACTGCGGGACTTCCGTGTATAATAATTGACTGGCAAATGTGTCGCTTTGGCATAAAGCAAAAAAAGCAGTCAATGTAGTGACTGGTGATGTATTTGCTCTTTACAACGCAGTTTCACTTAACGTCGTATGTTTTGTATTTCGATGTTTTGCTAACAGAATTTATGCCATTTGTCTTGAATGTCATGTATCCGTAGATATACATTTTGCATTTTCTTGAATGAAAAAGTCAATTTTTTTTTAAAAAAGGGCCTATGTCCTTCCCATTGTTTTTCTGAATAGTTTAAAAGAAAAACCAAGTAAATTGGTTGAAAATTACGTGAGTTATACGTAAACGCACAAAATATCAACTTAGTTTTATATATATAGATTTTCGTTCAGTATTCGGTCCCTATATGCAATTGCTGTCTTACAGTATGTATAAAGCTTGTGGATATGCAGCTCATCAAGGAGTTCAAACACCCGATCATCTGGCAACAAATCAGCTCCAAAGATTTGTCTTCTTATTTCTCGTAGGGTAGGTCACCTGCCTATGAAATGAATTACATCTACTCTCTCTGCAACGTTAAATATACCACACAAAATTGGGAGGTCGTTCCGATGAGGTACGTATTTTAAAGGAAGAAGTTCTCCTCGCAGTCTCACCATCATGGATATTTCGTGAATACTCAACTCATCTCGAAAGTAATTTTCGTTAGGTTGCAAATTATGATTTAGCCTGCTAAAGATCGATATGTGTAGTGAGCCCGAAGCATTCTCTAGGAATCCGTTTCTGCATTGTTCGTCCACTTTTTCTATTAGAAGGTATAAGGCATCTTTCCAGCTTTCAGTATCTGCTTCCCTGTCATTTAGAACCAATCCACAATTTTGTGCCAACTCCAGCCATTCACCATACCAGCTGCTTCTATTAGATATAGTTTTAAGGGCTGCGATCTTGGGAAGTCTCTCATATTGCATGTTTAGTACTTTGAGTATATAATCGACTTGCAATTTTAAGGTGTTAATAAAAACGGGAGACAGACCCATTTCCAACATTATCATGTAATTGGGAGTGTTAGCAGGAAGATGAAATGACATTTTGATGTAATATCGTAGGAGTCTTTCCACAGTTTCATATTTTTTATGTCCCCATACTTTTTTTTTTTTTTTATAATTTGCGCACACTCAAAGGGTTATGAATATCTTTAACATGTTTACACACAGTGCAGGCGTTGGAAGGGATGGATAGAGAGAGAGAGAAAGATTTTGGTGTAGTGGTTCTTGAAGCTAAGTTGTTTATACTTCAGCTATTCTCCGGTGGTGGCGTCCAGATAACTGGGGAGATTTTTGTTATTATTGTCTTTGCTTCTGATTCACAATACTTTTTTCCCGATAACCGATGTCAAGGGCAAATCATCATCAACAGAGCGAACAATTTTTCCAGCCACACGACCAAGCTACTGCCAGTCTTATGCCTTCGCAGTAGTGTTCACAAAAGCTTTTGCAAATGATCGGACTGACTTTATATATTTCATGAGAAATAAATAAATGCTTGCTGACATCAGGATTTGAACCATGAACCATTAGCGTGGCAACTGACGACGTTACCACTACACCATTGTCACCCCCAGCAGCATATAGCAAAATAGGTTCGGAGGCAGCTTCAAATACTCTACACTTGCTACTGTGGGTTATGTTCTTATTGATGAAACATCTTTTCCACTTTATATTCACTGCGGTTTTGGCTTTGATCAGTTTTTCTTCTAGATGCTTCTGCATACTTAAATTGCTCGTAAAACAAACTCCAAGGTATTTGTAGTCCTTAACTACCTCAATGATTTCACCATTATAGGTCCACCTCTCGTTCAAGCAAATTCTACCTCCCCTTTTTTTGAAAATCATGACTTTCGACTTTTCCAAGTTGACTAAAAGGCCTCATAAACTGCAGTAATTGTATAGCCGATAAATCATCAGCTGCAAAGCTTCTGGTAAATATGCCAGCATGATTAGATCATCCGCAAAAAGTAATGCCTTGATGAGTACTCCAGCAAATTCAATGCCTCCTGGCAGGGAGTCCACTAATTCTTCTATAAATAGTGCAAATAGAAGCGGACACAATGTGCACCATCGTCTTACTCCTGATCTTGCTTGGAACCACTCGGACTTTTTCCTTCCATTCCAAACCGACACCTGTGTATCTTCATAAAGGTTCTGGATGACTCTTCCGAACTTCCGCGACAATCCCATGCCAAACAGCTTATAAATTAAAGCTCTGCGGTCAACTGTATCAAAGGCTGCTTTAAAGTCGACGTAGAATACATGCAGTTTTTTTATTTTTTGAGATAAAAGATTCTGCAATGCTACGCAAAACGAAGATATGGTCTCTTGTGGAATATCCTTGTCTAAAACCTGCCTGAAATTTAGGAATGAAATCCCACGATAATTTCTCGGATCACTCGTCCCGCCCTTTTTATGGATAGGGAAAATTAAAGCCTCCTTAAACTGTTGTGGTATATTCCCATTATCCATCACATCATTAAACAGTCGAAGCCAGAGCTCATAAGTCCCATACTTATAGAACTCGGCCGGCATTCCGCCAGATCCTGCCGCTTTGCCATCTTTCAACCTATTTAAAGCCGTGATCACTTCTGGGTATGTTATTCTCGAGTCTAATAGTTCATCTTGAAAGTCCGGTGCGGCATATTGGAACACGCTACTACTAACTATAGGATTCAACAACTCGATAAAGTGTGTAAACAAGACAGTAGGACTAAGCTCTTGATTGATTTTGAATTTTTTAACATTAAGTTTTGCCGCTAGTCTCCAGAAATTTTATGAACTTCGACAATTAGCTAAATTTAAAGCTTCCGTTTCGTAGTAGGCCTTCTTCTTTTTTCTACATAGGGCTTTGAATTGGCTATTAGCTTCAATATAAATATTTATTAATAAATGTATGTATACATATATTATTCACTATCAGTATGGAATATACCAAGGCCAATGCGGTTTTGCTCATTTTGAGAAACTTAGTTACCGGATTTTGTGGACTTGCGGAGTATTTTTCCTAACATATTTATATCCGTATGAGTAATTTGCACATAAGATATCCATGCGCGTATTGGATCAAAATTATCCACCGCAGACGATTAAAGGCCATTTCTCACCACATTTCAAGTTATAGCCCATCAAAGTGGGTGACCTCTTATTTGGAGGTGTAACCACTTTAAACGCTATAACTTCTTAACTATTATAGGTACAAAAATAGTATTATACATTTTGGAAAGATAATTTAGTAGCGCATACAATTTTCAAACATATTGGGTACAGCTGTGCAGCTACAAAAAAGTAGCCCCCCCCCCCCCTGCCATACAATTTTTTGTTCGTCGGAACTTTAGGTATCTCCTCTTAAGGGATTATACTGCCTAACTGGGACACTCTGTATATAGCTTCGTTTGAAAATATTTGATGCAATGCTGCATGTAAGTTTGATATAAGTCTTCTTCCTTTTTCAGCGAGGATATGATCCGAAAATAAGGGATCACAACCCTCCCACTTCACCGTATATCTACTGATCCACCTGTGGGGTTTGTCTATTTGACCTTAAAAAATATCGACAGGCCTGCCGATTTTGGAGCACTCGGTTACTGAGGCCAATGAAATGCCGATGTCGTCGCATTTCTCTGATCCAGGCGTTATAGGCCTGGGCGTTTATAGGCCAGGCGTAAATGCGGCCTCGGAATGAATTTTTTTTTTTTTTTTTTTTTTTTTTTTTTTTTTTTTTTTTTTTTTGCCGAGAGCAGGTGAAAAATCTTCCAAAGGCACCATAAGGCCCGACCGCGCGTGCTTATGGTAGTGTGAGATTTTTACTCACTAAAAAAACACCTCTCCTCAAAATTAATACTACAACTAAGCCAGTGCTTATCCAGTAGTTTTATTTTCGCTTACGAGAATCGTTATTCTAGAGAATAGAGAATAGAATAACAGAAGTTTGTTATGTAGGCTCAACTTCGAATGTTTTCCGAGTAGCCAGTACATTTGTTGGTATTTGTTTTGAAGTTCGTCGCGTTTCTTCTTCACGTGCGATTTCCATTTGAGCTTGACATCTAGAGTCGTTCCTAAATATTTTGCTTCGTTTGCGTACGGTATTTGAGCCGAGTTAAGATATAGAGGTAATCTATCCACTTTTTTGTACGTAAAGTTGACGTGAGTAGATTTGCTTTCGTTCAGCACAATACGCCAAGAACTCGTCCAAGCGTGGACTTTATTAATAGCATGTTGAAGCTTTCCTGTTGCTGCTTCAATGGTATCTCCCGTTGTCAATATCGCCGTATCGTCCGCAAACGTGGCGACGACACAGTTTCTTTCTTGCGGGATGTCAGGCGTGTAGAGTACATATAGGAGTGGGCCAAGGACACTTCCTTGCGGGACTCCGGCTGCAATCTCCTTGAAGTCAGAGTAATCGTTTCTGTGCTTAACACGAAAGAGTCTCTCGGTGAGGTACGATCGTAAGATTAAAAAGAGTTGCCGTGGCAGTAGTCGTTGCAATTTATATCCCAAGCCTTCGTGCCAAACATTATCGAAAGCTTGTGAGACGTCAAGAAATACACCACAATAAATCTTTTTTTCTTCCAGAGCTTTCTCAATCACGTCAGTTATTTTGTGGACTTGGTCAATTGTAGAATGTTTAATTCTAAATCCAAACTGATGGTCAGGAATGAGACGTCTTTTGTCGATTACGGGCTGTAGACGTTTGGAAAGAAGTTTTTCAAATATTTTTGAGATAACCGGCAATAGGGAAATAGGCCGATATGATTTCTTCTCATTTAGCGGTTTGCCTGGTTTCGGGACCATTATAATCTCGGCGACTTTCCATTGCCTCGGAACATAAAGCAATCTGAACGAAGCGTTGATCAAATATAGCAGTTTGATAATAGCTATATTCGGCAATTCCTTGACTACCTGCGCCGTTATCAAGTCGTAACCCGGAGCTTTTTTTGTCTTTAAATTTTTAATCTCTTCCCTCAGTTCAATCAATGCAACTTTTTTTACTTTAAAGTTGTCAGATGTCGTGACTGGGGAGTCGGGCGTTAACGAACGGCCGTCGAACGGCTTAAACGTTTCTTCTAAGTGCAAAGCAAAAAGTTCTGCCTTTTCTTTGTCGCTCTTGGCCCAGTTTCCATCGGTTTTCTGAATTGGTGGTGCTTGCATTTGAGGTTTCCGGATGCCTTTTAGCGCTTTCCAAAGCGAATAATTTGATTCTCTTTCACCGGAGAGATTTTCAAGGTAGGTCGCTATCTTTTTGCTTTTAAATTCGCGAATACTATCTCTAAGCCGATTGCATAGTCGGTTAAGGACCGTTTTATGCTGCGGTGCACGAGTGATTTGCCACTTCTTTCGTGCTTTTCGTTTCTCCCTCACCGGTTCAATGATTTCTCTGGGATACTTTTCGTTGCGGTTGATCTTATAGCTTCTAGAAGGAGTATTTCTCCATGCCGCTCTTTGAATTGCTTCCACGAAACGATCAATTTCGTCCTCTAGTTCACAAGGTGCTCTAAGTGATACATTTAAGGCGATATTTGTTTCGCAATCATTTCTAAAGCCCTCCCAGTTTGTTCTATTGCTAGTGAGTCTTGGAGGTCCTTTTTTCTTGATCAGCGCTTCTCCAAGTAATAAAATTACCGGCGAGTGGTCAAAAGAGAGATCAAAATATTCTTTGACTGTAACAAACTTCTCGTAAATGCCTTTTGTAACAAAGAAATCGATAAGATCGGGAATTTTTTGTGAGTCAGTTGGCCAATAGGTCGGTTTTCCTGTCCAATAAAAACAACAACCGAATTCATTTGCCACTTCGTAGAGAATTTTCCCTTTAGAAGATGTACATCTTGAACCCCAGAAGGTGTGCTTCGCGTTGAAATCTCCACCAATAAGAAAATTTGAACCAAGAGCATTGAAGAAACGAAAGTAGTCGTCTTTTTCTAGTTTCCATCGCGGCGGACAGTAAACAGACGCTATATTGTAACCCAGGTGCTTATTTTTAACCCTTACTGCGCACAACTGTAGTTTTCCCAGCTCTATGCTTATGTCGACCGAATGTTCGATGTTAGTTTTAATGAATAAGGACGAACCGCCGCGCGCTCTATCAGAAGGATGATAGGCGTGATAACCAGCGTAGCCTCTTATCTTTATCTGCGATTCCCTTGTTAGATGGGTTTCGGAGATCAAACATATGTCGATATTTTTTCTTATTGGAAACATTTCTAATTCGTTAGATTTTTGTAAGAGTCCGTTTGCATTCCATGTTACTATTTTAAGCAAAGAGTTCATATTTACTTAGATTTAGATTTATGGTTAGCCATACAAAAGCTTTCGACGTTACTGAGACGTTCGAGAATCAGTTTGTTAATTTCACATTGTTCCTCGAACTTAGCGTGGATGCAGTTTAGAATTTCATTCAACGGATCAGAGGGTGATCCGACGTTTCGTTTGGTTGCTTTGACTGCAGCCTGAGAATACGTCAGACGTACGGGGTTCGCTGGCCTGTCAGAGGTTATTTTTCGTTCAGCCTTTTTAGTGGATGACTTTGACCTACGTTTACCCGGCTTAGAAGGCTGATTGACTGTTTCAAGAGTCTGCACTGCTGATTCGAGCGTCCTTTCAGTCGGCTTAGGAATCTGTACAACTGGCTTACGAGACCGCTCAGTCTGCTTAGCAATACGTTCTTCCGACGTAGGAGCCCGATCGACTGATTTCGTTCCCCGTACAATCGGCGTTGTCGATTTTTTCCGTCGCATCTGTAATTCCTTAGCGACCTCGCAACCGCGATAATTTGCTGGGTGCCTTCCTTTGCAGTTAACGCAAGTAGCTTTTTCTTTTGTGCTCAAATTGCAATTTTCGGAAGAGTGTTTCACAGCGCACTTAACGCAGCGCGGCTCTTTCCGACAGTACGCTTGTGTATGATTAAACTCTTGGCATCGCTTGCATTGAGGGATTGTCTTCGTGTTGACACGTAGCGGCTCAATTTTAACGACCATACTCATGATTGTACGAATATTGAATATCTTTTGCTGGCTTTCCGTTTTATGGAATGATAGCACAAAAAGCGGAAGCTTACGTTTCAATGTAGTTTCTTCACCACGGTCTGGTCGTTTTCTCTCTTTTTTTAAAAGGTTCACGGCGTCCAGAATGTTATAACCTCTAACGCGTAAATCATCTATAACGTCTTCTTTAGACCTCAAGGGTCTCTCAGACTTGTCTTCGTAAGTATGCCATTGAATTTTTTCCTTATTTAGCCTTTGAGATACAGCCCGATAGCCCTCAGCGTCCTTAACCTTGATTTTCCACGCATCGTTTCGCAAGGAAGTTACTTTAAATTAACTAGTGATCGTTGTTTTTAGAATTTTCCTCAGAGAATTATAGCCGGCAACGCCCGTGATATTTATTGGTGGAGGGGCGCGTTTGCTTTCAATTTGCTTTTCCGGTTTCGGCTGCGCTTTGCGATTAGGTTGCTGTTGTGGAACAACTTCAGGCGATGAACCGGCCTTACGTTTTTTTGATGGTCTTCGTTTGAGTGTCCAATCCGTTTCGCGCGTGAGTTCTTCTTCATCCGTGCTGTAGTGATGGCTACCCGGAGAAGGCTCACAGTGGATAACCGTCCGCGTTTTTGAAGACTCGTTTTGAGATTCAAGTTTATCAAGTTTGCTTTTGAGATCTCGACACAACAACTCCATTTCGTCGGAACGTGCATTGATATTGCCTTTTTAACAGGGTTCAAATGATCTCTTCATTGAACGTGGCAATACCAGCTGAGCCGGTATTGGGAACACTTCGGTTACTCCAGCGGGGCATCTTACTTTTGTCTTTGCTGCTTCGTATATGTCCGTGATTATCTGTACATAGGTTTCTGGAACCCCTCGATGTCTTAGCGCCACCCATATCAGATCTCGTAGTTGTCTGTCGAATGCCTTTTCAAAGTCAACCAATATAATACGCAAATCCTTTAACCCATTTAGGACGAGAACGATTTACTGCGAATTTTTGGGAACATTTTTTTAGGAATGCATACTAATAACCTTAGCAAACAATTCTGATAATTTTTTTATTTGGCCCGCTGATCATTTAGCCGATCGAACCTGTTACCATATGGTCACCGTCGTCCATACCGCATATAAATGTGATTTTGCATAAAGTAAGAAATAAAAAACCAATTTGCGAAGTAAAATCTTTATTGGTTCGCTGAAATTAGATGATAACTCTCAAAACATGGTGGGCAATACCTAAATCACACTTTTTACAAACTAAGCCAGTCGTGGTCTTGCAGAATTGGTAGGTGCACCGACGCCGTGTTGCAGAAGGTCCCACATAATGACTCAATCCGCCGAATCTTACGTTAGCATCCGAAATGTTGTATTTTTTCTTAGCCTTCTGAATGCGCGTAAGATCGGCATACTTGTTGCAGTCGTGCGTCGCGATATTTCGCCGAAATTGTTTATGGGAAAGGCTTCCTCCACCTTTCCTATGGAGGATCCAAGCATTCTGAATACCTACATCAATGAAATAAGTAAAAATGGACCACCACCATTTCTTCTTCCGGGTAGATATACGAAAATATGATATGCTTTGGTCCATCCTATCGGTTCCACCCATAACCTTGTTATATTCTTTCAAGACGGTAGGTCTAGAAACGGTGATGTGAGTGAACGTCTCACGTGAATAACGTTTAGCTATTCCGACAGAATTTCCTCCAAATATGGTTGATGCCACACACACCACGGAATTATCCATCCATTTGGTAATTGAAATGCCCAATTTTGATATAGTCTTCGAGTAGTGGGTACCCCTTGGCATCTTCTTCACTTGATCATTTTTAGGTAATGGACAATTCCGTGGGACTCTTCTTTCTTATGGTTCCTGTTGCATCATAGTCCAAATGCTTCAAGTAAGATAGAATAGGAATTCCAGTAAAGAGATTATCGAAGTAGAAGCAATATGGAAGAGCCTTCAATTCCGGGGGCATGGCGTGAATCATTTCCAATAAGGGAGCTACACATTTCCCAAATTTGATTTCCAAAATAGGGTTGATGCGGCGGCTTTTGCCTTGGTATATCTCAAGATTTACCAGGTATCCTAGTGGTGTATTCAAACACCAAACTTTGTACCCAAAACGTACCGGTTTTCCGCGAATAAACTGCTTGCATCCATGGCGACCATAGTACGCTATCATGGACTCGTCGTAAGATAAATCTTACTCCGGATGAAAGTTTTTTTGAGAGTTTCTAATGAGCCGGTCGGTTACTGGTCGTAATTTCCACATTTTGTCCTTAGGATTCATGGATGTAGGAGAAGCAAAGTGAATAAATTTTGAGATGGTGGTAAAGCGATCACGGGTCATTGCCAACGCTATCATCTGATTATACAAGTCACCGTCCTTGCACCAATATGACTTCGTGTCTCCAACTTGCGAATATCCTGTCACTAACATTATACCAATAAAAACCACTCATTTGGAGTTATCTCTGGATTGCAATTTTCCTGAAGAATTCCATATTCATTGCTTTTTTCGGCGATCATTTGCAACATCTCATCGTCGAAAAAGCATTCGAACATATCGCAGGCAGGAAGGCTACAATCTCTATAATCTGGAGCTGGAAATATTGGTCTAGTAGCTCATTTGGTATCAGTTTTCAATTGAAATACATCGCCCAAGTGTGATATTTTTTTTTGGAACGTTGCTTGAAGAAGAATCAGTTGACACCTTTTCGGTTATCTCAGCAATGGATTCTGCAGATGTGCCAAGCTCCGCAGAGACCGACGCAACGCATCCCAACCTTTTCATACGCTTGGGTTGAAGAGCTTCCAACACTTCCGCGTTCTCTAACATCTCAACCTATAGAATAAGGGCATTTTAGTATCATATTTTCAAGAAGTAAGAAGTCAATGGCATACATTCAATAAACTGCTCACGTTTGAAATAACATCAGAGATATCCCCATAAGCACTAAGGTTCGGGAGATTATCATCATCTTCGCTTTTCTCATTTTCCATCCGAAGCTCTCATGGCTGTAATAACAGTGTATGATGAAGATCATCACCGGTACCTGCTTCATTTTCTTCAGCATCATCTTCTCCAGACAATGCGCCCGAATCCGGCATCTCTATAAAGAGTGTACTCGGAAATACATTGTCGTCAACAACCAAATTCACCATCTCCTCCAAATACTCTAGAGCTTCATCGGTAGTTTTAAATTTATTATATCTATTAAGAATTATAACCTATATTGTATTATAATTCTCACACCAAAACGAAGATAATAAATTTTTCATACAAGCCAACGATAAGAAAATATATTTAAAAAAAAAATGCTGAACAAAATGTTATTTGCATGCGGTATGTACTACTGTGACCATATGGCAACAGCTACATTCAAACCAAGATACCAATATATCCGACTGATCAAAAAAAGTTATAAAATATGTTTTCTTATATTTTGATGTTCTATGCAAATGACCACAGTCACGAATCGCAAACAAAACCGTTATTCTGGCACGTATAGACATTCTTACCTAAAGGGACACTCCATTTGACCTTTTTTTAATACTTCTGAAAAATGTTTAATAAGTATCGGTAAGTGGAACACTACCAGTGTGACCGTATGGTAACAGTCGTCCTAAATGGGTTAAGGAATCACGATGTTTTTCCATTATGATCCTTATACTTTGGATTGCATCTGCGGTTGATTTACCCGCGACAAACCCGCACTTCATTATTAGATAGCCGTATTATTTTTCGCAGTCGGCCACCTAATACCCGTTCAAAGATCTCCATGGTGTGTGACATCAGCTTGATCGAATGGTAGTTATCACCCTTCCCTTTGTATACAGGGAGAAGGTAACTTTCCCTCCATTGATTCGGCATTGGGTCACCTCTCACAAATTTGGAGGTGAGAATTCTGGGCCATCTGAACCCGACGTCTCCCATCTTTTTCCAGAACTCAGAGGGCATCTCGTCTGCCCAACCGCTTATCGTTTTTTGGAGTATTTGACCGCCTCACTAACTTCTTCGACTGAAATGTCGGGTATTTCTTCACAGTTAGGGGTGGCTCTTGGAAAGTATAGCCGGGGAAACTGTTCATTCAAAAGTTATTTATAATACTGCCGCCAACCCTGCAGAATTTTGTCGTCATCCACAAGAAGCTGGACATGAGCATTGTTAATGAACTTTGGCCAACGAATCTCCTGAGCATTCCTCCTTCTTAGGGCGGCTATTTTGAAGATGGTTGCGGTCTTGTTCATATTGTGTCTTCGCAGCTCCTGGATAGCCTGGTTTGCATCAGCAACCGGGGAAGATATTTTCTCCAGCTGCCGATAGAGGCCCTCCGTACTGTCTGCTTGAAGCTGGGTGCACTTCTTCTTCACTTTTTTCTTGCAACATCTGTATTCCATTTCGAGGCGAGCTTTTTCGTCAACTTTGGTATAAGTATGGCTACATATTTCGTTATATATATGTTGCGCTATTAAAGTTTATAAACTGTTTCGATTGTGGACATTGTAAGTTAATATTCACGCTTCGAGAAGGCAACTTCTTAGCAGAAAGTATGCATTGAAATGCCAATGCGTTCCTCATGAACTTTTCCTTCTCTTACAGTAGATGCAAGATAATCCAAAATGATTAATGACTGCTTAGGATGACGAAGTTCAGCACCCACATTCGATGCTCACATTAATCAAAATCAATGTCCTTTAAAATTCACTCAAACGCATTGCAGGTTGCCAAATCGCAACCGGTCTGTAGTATCATCCATCTGACACTCCTCGATGTCCAAGTCATTCTCCTTTCATTATCGAATTTTCGCTGATTTATGACTCAGAGTAAGGAGGGTCAAAGTACGGTAAGTAAGTTGGAATCGAAACATGCATTTTTCCCCTCAGGGCGAAGCAAAGGTCATCGTCCTTAGGGTTTCGCATAGGACTTTTGTTTTCCTTTCCTCTTAACTTGTTTGCTATCTTTTTGAATGCAAGCAGTGGGTATATGCAGTATCACCTACAGAGTGGTCATTGGTTTTACAGGTTTTGTGGATTTTTTTTGCAAAATAAATTGCTTAACGGTCTGGTGTATCCAGTTCTCGCTTACCTTTCCCTTGGCCAGTATGTTAAGATTAATGGGACAATGCACGCAGTGGATTAAGGATACCAAAATAAATTGTGTGTCGCACTGGAATAACATTCTTTAATACAAGGGCCGGTTTAAGTCCGTGTGCTCGTGAGTTGACTTTGGTTAGGTTGGGTTAGGGACGTGTTTAATGGTTTAATGAATTACCGTCACTCTAACAGCATAGTAACTGCTTGTTAGCCTAATTAAAAGATACAATGATACTTCGTTACGAAAAAGTTTCAAATGGAATAAATCCTCTTCTTCTTCTTCCTATTTCGGTGAGCTTATGATCCGGAAATAAGGGATCATAATCCTCTCACTTCACCGCATTTCTACTGATCCGCTTGTGGGGTTCACCTATTTGACCTCAGAAAATATCCGCAGTCCTCCCGATTTTATGTGATCCAGGCATTTATAGGCCCGCCTCTCCTGGCTCGCTCGGGTGCATAGTACCTTAATCCAAGAAATGGGTAACCAACACCGTTTGGCGGATTATTGGCGGCAGCAGATGAGAGAGGGGGGAAGAGTGCTTTTCTCACTAGAGCAATTCTTCCTGTTTCAGGCGGCAGCGGACGAATTCCCTAGACGGAGTCAACGGTGGCGTCTATAGTTCCACTTAGGTTCAACTTAGTGAATACATTGCGCGAGCTGCTTCGACGTATTCGGATCACAGGTCGGTAAAGAATTTCCAATGTTGGTCAGGACCTTGGAATAGAGTTGGTGGCGGAGGAGCCCTTAATGGGCCAACGGCAGCGCTCATACTCCCGTAGTGGACTACTGTCACCGGTGTACCCGCCCCCTCATCCTAGGGGAATAATTAAGGAACTGGCCCTCCAGGTTGGGGGTTGTCCCGTCGGGGTAACTTCCCTACCACGTAAAAAAACTCATGGTTCCGAAACAACCAAAAGCCTCGGATAAGGATGACTCAACTAATGACGACCCCAGCAAGCGAAATAAGGACAACGACCTTCGGATCTGTACGTGGAATGTTTTGTCCCTTTACAGACCACGCGCAGCCGAACAACTAGCAGAGGCCCTAGACTGCTATAAAGCAGATAATACCGCCATCCAGGAAGTGTGATGAGATGGGCCGGGCAAAAACAAGATGAAAAACTGTGACATCTATACGGTGATTGCTATAAAGGCAACAGGCAACGCTTATTTGGATGCGGATTTGCCATACGCGGAAGACTTAGGCAAGAAGTCTTAAGCTTCCGACACGTTAGCGAGCGTATTATGACTATCTGGATCAAGGCTAAATTCGCTAACATAAGCCTAATATGTGTTCATGCCCCCACGGAAGAAAAGGACCCTGCCTCCAAAGAGTGTTTCTACGAGCTCCTCGACAAGACATATGAGCAATGTCCTAAATACGACGTTAAAATCGTATTGGGCGACTTTAACGCCAAAATAGGAAAGGAGGACGTCTTTGGTAGGGCAGTCGGTAAGCATAGCCTACATGACACCACGTCTGATAACGGACTAAGGCTAATTGATTTCGCTGTGGAGCGAAATGTCACCATAGCAAGCATATGATTTCCTCATCTCGATATTCATAACCAGATATGGCGGTCCTATGATCATGTAACGATCAACCAAATTGATCATATCGCGATCGACGCAAGGCATGCCTCTGGATGTCCGGACCTTCCGAGTGGCTAGGTTAGGTTAGGTAAGTGGGCAGGTGTAGGGGGATAGAAAACCTCCACACCACACTCAGGTCAGTATAGACCCATTGTGATACCCAAGGGGGGAAAGGAGATAGAAAAAGGAAATCCCTACCTCGTGGAAAAATACCGTCTTGTAAGTATCCTAAAGAAAGAACTAAGTACTCACTGTGTCCTAGATACAAACCATCCAGAGGATTTGATGAAGTTTGCGATGTCATTTATTGGTCTGTTGGACAACTCTTCTAGATCCTCAAAGAAGTGTTGCCCAAGGATCTTGTTTCTCAAATGATAGAGGCCTGGGCAATGACAGAGAAAGTGGGCGGTGTCCTCCTGAGCCTCCTCGTCGCCGCAGCCTCTACAAAGGTCGTCGCTAGTCACACGTAGTTTTTTCATGTGGTACCGCATGGTGTTATGCCCCGTAATGACTCCAATTAGAGTAGAGAGGGATTTTCTGTGCCTCTGTATGAGTCTATTGGTTCTTACTCTGTCAAAAGCGGGCCACAGCTTCCTCGTGGTGACACAAGTATCTAAACAGATCCACCTATTGTTAGCCTCCGTTATGGCTTTGTTTCCTGCTACGAGCTTAAGGGCGCAAGGCGGGATGTACACCGAGGGGTCGGATTGGTCCGAGCTTAGTGCTGAGCCACCTCTAGCCAATTCATCGGCTTTCTCATTCCCTGGAATGCCTTCATGACCAGGGACCCAGCAGAGCCTTACCTCGTGCTGTGTTCCAAGAACCTTAAGCTCTTCTCTACAACACTTCACAAGCTTCGATTTTATTTCTATAGCAGATATTGCTTTTATCGCTGCCTGGCTGTCGATGAAAAAGGTGATATCCTCTCGTGGTATTGCCCTCATCGCAGTCTCACGAGCTGCTATTGTAACTGCTAGGACCTCCGCCTGGAAAACGCTGCTGTAGTTCGGAAGCCGAGCTGACATGGAGAGGCCAAGCGTTTCAGAGAAGATGCCTGCGCCTACACCTATTTCCATTTTGGATCCATCGGTGTAAACAGCTAAGGATCGCTCGTTAGGCGTTCTGTCATTTTTCCAGTCTTCCCTGCTCGGATAGGTGCTAGAGAATGGTCTTAAGAAGTCTAGGTAAGGCGTTAAGTAGTCTGTATTAGATACACTGCCTAGATATCTCTGCAGGATCGTGGTGTGACCCATTGCATTTGGTCTCCAGCTATCTGTTTGGCTTAATCTTACGGCACTATGGGCTGCCGATACTTGTATAAAGATGTCCAGCGGAAGCAGATTGAGAATGGCCTCGAGTCCTGCTGTAGGTGTCGTTCTCATAGCACTGGTTGTGGCGATGCACGCTAGTCTTTGTACTTTTGTGATAGCAGCTAAGTTATTTATTTTGCTGGCTGCCTGCCACCATACAAGGCTGCCATACGTTAGTATTGGCCTTACTATAGCTGTATACATCCATAGGATGATTTTGGGGCTCGGTCCCCAAGTCTTCCCAAATATTCTATTGCACGAGTAAAAAGCTATGGTGGCCTTTTTGACTCTTTCGTTGATGTTTAGTCTCCAGTTCAGTTTCCTGTCGAGCACCAGGCCAAGGTATCTCGCACTATCGGAGATACTCAGGGGAGTACCCCTTACGGAAGGAGTTACGAATTGTGGAATTATTCTTTTGTTAGTGAATAGTACTAACTCTGTCTTCTGGGGATTAACCGCCAGCCCACATCTCTCCGTCCAGGAGTCAATGATTTCCAGCGCCCCTTCGATTTGTTCGCTCAGGGTCGGGAGAAATTTACCTGTTGCTAGCAGCACAACATCGTCCGCATATGCAATGGCCTTGACGCCGCTGTTTCTAAGTTTAAGAAGGACTTCGTTCAGGACAATAACCCACAGTAGTGGGGATATAACCCCTCCTTGAGGGGTGCCTCTTGAGGCATAGACTTCGAGCTTAGTACCTCCGAGTTCAACTTTGATATGTCTTTCCTTTAGCATATTGACGATCCATTTTATCACAGAATTGTGAATATTAAGGTTCGTTAGAGTTCTATTGACCGCTTCCGTTTTGACATTGTTAAAGGCTCCTTCAATGTCCAGGAAAGCGGCTAGTGTATATTCTTTATTTTTCAGTGATTTTTCTATTGAGCCGACTACACAGTGCAGCGCTGTCTCTACGCTTTTTCCTTTCGTATAAGCGTGCTGCGCTGGGGATATGTCACCTGGGCGTAGTTTACTACGGATGTATATGTCAGCTAGCCTTTCAAAGGTCTTTAGGACAAAGGAGGTAAGGCTAATTGGCCTAAAGTCCTTTGCAGTAGTGTGGCTTGCTTTACCGGCCTTGGGTATGAAGACCACTTTGACCTCTTTCCATGATCTAGGTATATACCCCCACATGAGGCTGTTGAGGTACAGTTCTTTAAGTACCGGGATGATTGTGGTTATTGTTTTCTGTAGCATGATCGGGATAATCCCGTCGGGTCCTGGGGATTTAAAGGGAGAGAATGATCCGATTGCCCACTCAATTCTTTCCTCTGTGATAAAATCTGTCGGAGTTTCCGTTACAAAACTACTGTTAGTTACGATGTTATTATCTGGGTGGGCCGTACAACCCGGAAAGTGCGCTTTTAGCAGGGAGCTAAGCGATTCTGCACAGGATTCAGTCCACCTTCCGTCGGATTCCTTGAGAGATCCAAGAGTTTTTGATTCCCTGGATAGAATTTTTCTCAGTCTCGCAGATTCTGTCGTACCCTTGATTTCATTACAGAAGTGCTGCCAAGAGTGGAGTTTGGCCTTCTGTGTCTCGTTTTTGAAATTTCTCTGACTGGACTTATATTGTTCCCAGTCCGCTTCTAGCATAGTTCTTTTGGCCTTATTTAGAAGGTGTCTAGTTACTCTCCTAATTCTAGCTAGTTCAGGTGACCACCAAGGTGGTGATTTTTTATCTTTTCGTTTGGTTTCTGGACATGCTTTGACATAGGCTTCATTAAAAATGGATGTAATATCCTCCGCCTTGCGGTCAATGTCGGCAGGTCCGAACCAGTTGCTATCCTGCAGGGATCTTACACCTTTCCTCACCTCGTTGTTAAATAGATCCCAGTTGGTTTTCCTGGGGTTCCTGTAAGGTTTGGGAGAGTGGCTAACATAGACTCGGATCATTACCTTGTTGTAGCTAAGGTACGAATGCGGATATCCCAATCTGAGCAACAAAGAAGAATCATTGTGAGAAAATTTAACGTCGAAAACCTACAATCGCAAGAGACCGCCAGACTCTTCGCTAAACGCGTATCCCGAAATCTCTCAATCACCCCTATGCCGCCAGCATCAAGTACCGTAGACCAGTGGCAACGCTGCCAACAACCCATCAGAAACGCCGCGACTGATGTGCTGGGTCTCGCTCGCCCATGGTTTGACGAAGAATGCCGGCGAGTGCATGCAGCAAACCAAGAGGCATACAAAGCGGCGCTGCAAAGGAAGACGAGAGCTGCTCGTGAGCTCTACGAGCAAAGGACACGAGAAGAACATCGGCTTCCCCAAAAGAAGAAGAAAGAGCATGAGTAGCGCACTCATCTCTAAGATTTGGTCAGACGAGTGTATGCTTGATGAATGGAACCTCAGCATCGTTTGCCCGATCCACAATAAAGGACACCCCCTCAACTGCACCAATTATGGAGGCATCAGTCTCCTCAACATCGCATACAAGATCTTTTCTGCGATATTGTGTGAACACCTGAAACCTTTTATCACAAGCCTGATTGGCCCCTAATAGTGCGATTTCAGGCCATAAATGTCCACCATCGATCAAATCTTCACACTTCGGCAGATCCTGGAGAAAACCCAAGAATTCCAAATCGATACTCACCATCTCTTTATCGATTTCAAGGCCGCCTATGACAGCATCTATAGAGAAGAGCTTTATAGAGCCATGTCTACTTTTGACATCACCGCTAAACTTGTCCGTCTGTGCAGGCTGACGATGGAGAACACTCGCTGCTTTTAGACAAGGTGACGCGCTGTCATGTGACTTATTTAATATTATACTTGAACGGATTGTGCGGAACTCACAAGCCAACACCGGAGGCACATTCTGTTACAAATCTGTACAATTGCTTGCATACGCCGACGATATTGACATTATTGGAAGAACTCAGCGGGCTGCCACCGGTGCGTTTGCAAACATTGAGGCAGAAGCGGCCAAAATGGTTTTGGCGGTAAACGAGGGCAAAACCAAGTATATGCTGTCAACAAGAAGGGAAAGTCACCGTGGGCAGCTATAACTTCGAGGTAGTAAGGGACTTTGTCTACCTTGGCTCTGCTATAAATTCTACAAACAAGATCAGCGCAGAAATCAATCGAAGAATAACTCTTGCCAATCGCTGTTTTTTTGGGCTTATAAGGCAATTCAACAGTAGAGCCCTATCTCGAACAACTAAGGAGACTCTGTATAAGACCCTGATCATTCCAGTTCTGCTTTACGGCGCTGAAACATGGACTTTATTAAAATAGGATGAAGATATCCTTGGTCGCTTCGAGAGAAAAATTCTTCGTAAGATTTTTGGTCCCGTTTGCGTTGACGGGTTTTCGAGGAGAAGATTCAATCACGAACTATACAAGCTGTACAGCGACATCGATCTAGTCAAAAAACTGTGTATTGGACGTCTGAGATGGTTAGGACATGTAGAGCGAATGGACACCAACGCTCCGGCGCGCAGAGTCTTCGAATCTAACCCCGAGGGACGATGCAGTAGAGGGAATTATCGCCGTAGTTGGCGCGCACAAGTTCAAGGGGACCTCTACCAACTTGGAGTGCGCAACTGGAGGCAATTAGCTAAAGACCGAGCTAAATGGAGAGGCTTGTTGGTTGAGGCCCAAGCTCACCCCGAACTGTAGCGCCACGTAAGTAAATAAGTACAAACCTTTATGTCTGCCATAACCAAACATTTTTTTTACGTTGAAAACATACATATTTTAGTTACCTGCAAATATATCCAAACATATTTTTCCTGCTCGTTGTTATGCTACTCGCTACTGTTCTCTGAATAGTTAATCGAGGTCCATAAAATAAATAAATTTGTCTTTTTACTAAAGACTACAGGCTTAAGAATAGTAAATAGAAGTAAAAATTGTTTTTCTTCTTTGCTTCCTACGTGTTTTGACGTACGTTTGATTACCCTCACTCGTAAATCGTTTGTTTATCGTTTATGTATCCATACTTACCTCCACTTAACCTGTCTGAATTCTTATCAATTTCCATTCAAAGAATGAATGAGATAACATTTCACGTGCAAAATATAAAAACCTAAAATAAGTATAAACTAAGAACCGCTGCACTTAATTAAAAACAGTTTAATTTTAAATATGACTCACAAAGCATTATATATAGCAAAAATTATTTTGAACTTTCATGATTTAATTTAGGTTTTTTGTTTTTTATATATATCTCGGCTCAAGCGGCTTTATATGATAAAATAAATTAATTGGCGAGAAAATAGAAGTGTAGATAAATTAACAAGATTGTTTGATAAAAGGGATGGACATACTCGTATACGAGTATGATGTATACGTACATGTCACAGACTAGTTATCACTCTAAATCGGGGAGTGCTCTTCTTCATTATGTACAAGTATATGTATGTATTTAGTAATATTGCGATAAGGGTTTTTAAGTAAGTGAACAGACTAATTAGCCGACTACAAACTTAGAAAATTAAAATAATTGCGCTGTGCAGTTTCATAAGACCATTATTGCTAATGATTCTCTGGTTTCGTTTCTTTTTTATCTTCTAAAAGAGCTTTTCTTTATCAATAGAATACAATGTAATATTTAATTATTAGTTATTGTTAGTTTCAATCAATTACACTTCAAAGATTCTATCCGCTGTTCGCAATTACGAGTAGCTTGAAGCAAGTCGTATTGTTTGATGACTCTGGCATTGTCTTGTGTAATTCTAGAAATGTGTTTCAATTTGTGAAAAAGTGTTTTTAAAAAATTATTATTTATTCAGTGTTGCCAGATGTCAGATGATCACATGATGAATTTTCGTTAGATTATGACCTAAACGGTAAAAATCTTGGAGCGACTTATCTATATCAGAATCGAAGCTCCAATCAACGAAGTTGTCCCCGTCTATCAAGCAGGTTTTCGAACTGGTCGTAGCTGTACCAATCAAGTTCTCGCGTTAACAACTTTCATCGAAGATGGCTTTGAAAACTGTCTTAAGTCAGGTGCTGTATTTGTGGACCTCATCGCAGCATACGATACATTCTGGCGTACGGGTATGATTTATAAACTCCTAAAGGTAGTACGCTGCGCAACCATAGTAGATCTCAATAATAATATGCTGAGCAACAGGGCTTTCCAGGTATTTCTCAATGACAGCGTGAGCATGCCCAGCAAATAACGGGGTGCCACAGGGGTCAGTCCTCGCCCCGCTCCTTTTCAACTTATGTATCCACGACATTCCAGATACTGTATCCAAAAAATTCGCGTACGCAGATGACTTAACCTTGGTCACTCAACACAAGCAAATTCACCAATTCAATTGAATCCACACTCACATCAGATCTTAGTTCCTTAGGGGACTACTTCAAGAAGTGGAATCTCACACCCAGCATGTCAAAACCGAATCTACCATCTTCCACCTGAACAGCCAATTAGCCAACATGCCGCTCGAAGTCGAATTCCATGGTACTACCCTACGGCGCGGCATAATAATAGCCCCAAATACCTCGGGGTAACTCTGAACAGAAGTCTAACTTTCAAACAGCACTGTAAAAATACCACATCTAAGCTGAAAACAATAAGCAATTTGCTCCAAAAACTAGCGTCTAGTTCCTGGGGGTTAGGTTAGGTTAGGTTAGGTTGAAGTGGCTGCCAGCCGAGAATCGCCAACACACTTAGACCAATAATAGGTCCATTGTGATACCACATGGATCATGGGAGAAATTTCTCCTACCTACTCGTTAAACCATTCTGAGCTTCTTATGAAGCGTAGGAGGCTTTTAATATCAATGTTTTTCAGGTTGCCTATGTCGTTGTAAAAGGGGGCTCCTAGGTGAAGCTTCCTTCTACGTGGGAGAGCCGGGCAGTGACAAAGAAGGTGAGAAACAGTTTCTTCCTCTTCCTCATCCATGCAGCTACTACAAAAGACATTCGCGAAAACGCCTAGCCTTGTGACATGCTTGCCTATTAGACAGTGTCCAGTGATGACACCTATTAAAGCGCCGATATGCAATCTGTTGAGAGAAATCAAATACTTAGAACGTTTTAGATCCAGCTTCGGCCAAAATTTGTTTTGTCGGTAGACATGTGGATCAACTTATCCACCTTAGGTTCGTACTCTCGATAGCATCCAGCTATTTTATTTAATTTATAGAGGTCGATTCCAAGGATTTGATTGCTGCTTGGCTGTCTGAAAAGATGCAGATATTTTTAGCAGATATCAGGTTTTTTTTTTAAGCCAAGACAAGACTTCTTTAATCGGCAAGATTTCCGCCTGGAACACGCTACAATGATTTGGAAAACGGAAGGAGAGCTTAAGATTAAGCCTGTCAGAGAAAACACCTCCACCAACCCCGTCCTTGGATTTTCAGCCGTCAGTGTAGAAGTGGATTGACCCATCTTCTAAAAATGTATCACCATCCAGAGTGATCAATAGGGGATGGTGACGAGGAAATTATTGTCAAAATTTAGACGTGGGATGGTGTATGGAAATGGAGGGGTGGCCAAAGTCTCTTCTTGACCACAGTTGGGTAGCTTCAAGGCGAACGGCTGCATTCGCTGCCATTTGCTTGCTAAATATATTGAGGGGCATCAGATGAAACAAAATGTCCAGTGCCGCAGAGGGGGTTGTACATAGTGCTTCGCCTATGCACAGATAAGGTGTGCGCTGGACCTTACTTAGATAATCGCGATTTATAGCTTTTTCTAAGGCCGTCCACCAGACAATGACCCCGTATTTGAGTATCGGTCTAATGACCGAGATATAGAGCCCGTGAGGGATTCGGGGTTGTAAACCCCATCTATTTCCAATAGCTTTTTTGCAAGAGAAAAGTGCTACTGTAGCTTTCTTTACTCTTTCTTGAATATTAGGTTTCCAGCTTAGTTTCTTATCCCGGACGAGACCCAAATATTTTGCAGTGTCAGAGAAAGTTAGGCTGATACCATTTAGAGAAGGAGGGTCGACTAACGGAATTTTATATTTCCTGGAGAAGAGTATAAGTTCAGTTTTGTGGGGGTTTACACCCGAACCACACCGAACTGCCCATCTAGTGAGCTTGTTTAAAGCGTTTTGTAGAAGTTCTTTTAGAGTATTTATTTGCTTTCCTGAGACAGCCAAAGCAACATCATCTGCATAAGCGATTGCCGTGCATCCCTCGCCTTCCATGATTAACAATAGTTCATTGATCACCAAATTCCACAAAAGGGGGATAGAACACACTCCGCAAGGTGGCCTCTACTGACAGACCTTCTGGTAGACATCCCACCCAGCTTAGAGTTGATAATCCGACCATTAAGCAGTAGATTAATTAGTTCGCAAAGTGAGCTATCGACCTTCAGGTCTGAAAGTGCATTTGCTATCGCTGATACAATACAATGACATTGTTGAATGCGCCTTCTATATCCAGAAAGGCAACCATTGTATACTCCTTATAAAGCAGTGAATATTCAATTTTACGCACCAGTGAGTGTAATGCCGTCTCCACTGATTAGCCTTTGCAATATGCATGTTGGGCCGCCGACAGTAGTTTCTTATCAATACTGTTGCGTAAATGGATATCAATCAGTCGTTCTAGTGTTTTTAAGAGGAATGATGACAGACTTATCGGTCTGAAATCTCTTGGATTTATGTGAGAGCATTTGCCCGCTTTGGGTATGACGACAACTTTGACTTCTGTCCATATCTTTGGGATATATACCAGATTTAAACAACTTCTAAAAATTGTCTCAAGCATTAGCAGGATTATGTCCGATGACTTCTGCAACTCGGCAGGCATAATGCCGATTTATATGGTTTGAAGCTGTGCAGTGCCCACTGAAGCTTGCTCTGTGTAATCAGTTTTGAGGAGTTTGTTTTTTGTGCAGATGGTTTGCTGAAAACCATATTGCTAACAACTTGGGAACTGCCTGGGAAATGAGTGTCAAGCAGTAAATTTAGCGAATCTTCGCTTGAAGCCGTCCAAGACGCATCGGTTTTCTTAAGGTAACTGAGTGTAATTGGATTTGAATAGAGAATTTTCCTCAGCCTAGATGCCTCAGAGGCTTCTTCTATTTTACCACAGAAGAGTCTCCAAGAATTACGTTTGGCTTTCCTTAATTCTTTTTTGTATATGTTTAGGGATGCCTTGTACAAGTCCCAATCTACTTTACTTACTAACTTATGTCCTGTATCCCCTTGTGGGTCCTAGGGCCTCTACTACGCCTACGCGCCATCGTGTACGGTTTCTGGCAATGTGTCTGAGTTCTCCCCAACTTTTCCCTAACTGCCGTGCCTCCTTCTCGACTGTTCTGCGCCATGTTTTCCGCGGACCGCCAGGTCTTCTGCCATCCTGAGTTAGAGGGTTCCATTGCATAGCATGGTTCGCTATGGAACTGTCACCCTTTCGGAACGTGTGGCCAATCCACTGCCACTTCCGCCGTTGGATGGTTGTGCCTATTGGTTCCTGACCCGTTCTCTCGTAAAGGTGTTCGTTAGAGATACGATTGGGCCAGAAAATCCTTAAGATATTGCGCAGACACCTATTAACAAACGTTTGCAGCTTTCTGGTGATAGTAGTGGTCACTCTCCACATGGTGCAACCATATAGCAGCACGGATTCAACGTTGGAGCGGAACAGTCTTATTTTGGTGCTCAAACTGATTGCATTGCTTTGCCATATTTTGGACAACATCCCGAACGCGGACTTTGCTTTGGCGATCCTGTTGGCTATATCCAGTTCGGTTCCACCATCGGTCGAGACAATACTCCCAAGATACTGGAAATCCTCTACTCTCTCTACCGGTTGTCCAGCAATGCATATTTGAGCCGATGAGTTTGTTCCAAGGCTGATGATTTTAGTTTTTGTCGTATTAATTTTCAGCCCGACGACACCTGCCTCCCTCTCCACATCTGCTGTCATTTGGTGGAGGTCCATAATTATGTGGGAGAGTAAGCATACATCGTCTGCGTAGTCAAGATGTTTCAGTTGAGATGTAAGAGTCCATCGAATTCCTCCGTTTCCCGTCGACAAAGCTGCATGAAGCACATCGCTAATCACCAATAGGAATAATATTGGTGAAAGGATACAGCCTTGTCTTACCCCACTTTGGATCTTAAATTCCTCAGACAACCTTCCCCTGTGCAGAACGTGACATTTGGAACCTTCATATGTAGCTTTTATAATAGCAATTAGTTTATCGGGAATAACTCTCCTGCGTAAGGCACGCCAAATAAACTCCCTGTTGACACTATCGAACGCCTTCTCAAAATCGATGAACAGCAGGTGCGGTGGCGATCGATATTCAACACACTGTTCGATGATAATCCGCAGGGTGTTGATGTGGTCGGCACAGGAGGATCCAGTGCGGAAACCTGCTTGTTCGGCATCGAGTGTGTCTTCGAGATGTTGTTTGATTCGCTCAAGGATGATTTTAGCTATTATCTTAGCTACGGCAAGCAGCACGCAGATACCCCCCAGTTTCCGCACTCCATTAAATTTCCTTTCTTAGGAAGCTTGACGATCATTCCCTTTTTCCACTCGTTAGGAAAGCTCTCAGCTTCCCAAGCTCTATCTATAAGTGGAAGCAGAAGCTCAGCCGATGTTGTTGGTGCTGCTCGTAAGAGCTCTGCTGGAATACCGTCAAGTCCTACCGCCTTGTTGGTTTTGAGTGCCTTGATCGCGGTATTGATCTCATCTTTACTGGGAGTCGTGGTGCGTATTCGGGAACTTCTCACCTCGGGCATCTCAGTCTGATTTGGGAGCATATCGCTAGCGAATACACGGTTCAAAACCGTAGCAAAATGCTCTTTCCATCTCTTGAGCTGGTCCTCATCCGAAATGAGCAAGGAGCCGTCTAGGTTTTTCACTGGGTATTGGCTAGAGCTGCGACCACCTGTCAGCTCTTTCGTGATTCTGTAGACGGTCCTGCTGTCGCACCTCCGTGCAGCTTCTTCTGCTTCTGTAGCCAGCGCGTTGATGTAGTTGCGCTTGTCACGTCGTACGCTACGCTGAACTTCTCTCATCTTCATGCGATATAGGGACTCTAGCTCGCTTCTCCCTGCTGCTGGGGTAGCTGCAACGCGAGCTTTTAGCTGTTTTCGTTCGTCAATCCGTCTCCAGGTATCCTCGGAAAGCCACGCCCTATGTCTTCCCTGCGATCGACCGACAATTCTTTCAGCACCAGATGTAAAAAAATTTTTCACAGCATACCAATGGTCTTGGATGGTTGCGGGCAGTGAGCTGCTGATTGCTTTCACACCTTGCGAAAAGTGCTCCCTTAATTGTTGGAGCACTGAGGGATCACTAAGTCTATCGATGTTGAACCTGGGCATTCTTGTGTTGTCGTGGGATCTTCGAACTGCAGCAGTGCGTAGTTGGAGAGTAGCTATCATAAGATGGTGATCACGTACTATCCCCACATCTGCCCCTCGTCTGTTTCGGACGTCCAGGAGACTACTTCTAAAGCGGCGGCTGATAGCAAAATGGTCAATTTGGTTGGAGGTTGCTTGCCTGTCATTGGAAACCCAGCCGACTTTGTGGCAGGTCTTATGCTCAAACATGGTGCCACCTATCACAAGGCGGTTGGCATTGCAGAAATCCACAAACCTTTCGCCGTTGTCATTGCGGTTGCCTAGTCCATGCTTCCCGATTACATGCTTGAGCCCTTCGTTGTCGCTGCCTACCTTGGCATTCAAATCCCCCATCACTATGACAATGTCTTCATTTGGTGTTTGTTGAAGACGGCGCTTAAGAGATTGTAGAAGCTCTCCTTTTCGTCCTGAGACGAACTGTTCGTTGGGGCGTAACACTGTATGATGGTGACGCGTCGTACTCTAGTCCGGAATCTGGCCGTCAAAATCCTATCACCATGAGGCTGCCAGGAAATCAGGCCCTTGCGTGCTGTTGTTGTTAGCAGTAGTCCGACTCTATATTCCCGCGGACTTCCGGATGGTCTTCCAGAATAGAGCAGTACAGTGTTACGCGTTGGAGACTGGTACTCGCCCGCTTCTAACCATCTTACTTCACTTACCCCCAAAATGTCCAGTTTATATCGCATGAATTCCTTTTCCAGTTGGAGGAATCTGGCATTGTAAGGACCTTCTCTTCCCGAGTCGAGGAGCGTCTTTACATTCCAGAAATCTATCTTTGTACGGGTACAATAGCCAAAAGTCGTCAACATGTGATCATTCCTTATCCGAGGCATAGTGTCGGTTTCAGTAGCGAGCTGGTTTCAGTAACGCAGGTTGCTGGCCCACGTTACCTAGCCTAGAATCAATGCCCTAGACAACCCGCACTTACAATTTTGGCCTATACGTATAAGGGTTTATACGTATAGTTGCCCGGGGACCACCACTAGGAGGTAAAGTAAGCACTTCATCACGAACTTGATTGTTGCGCTACTGGCCCAAGCCAAGTTTTGGGCAGTCAGTAGTTTCCCGATCAATCGCAATGCAGGTCCCCACTAATCTAACGCATCTCTCATACTTTTGGCATTATTAAAAAGTTTTCTACAATTATTTCTTAAAGGACGTAAACCGGCAATCCACCAATGCGGCTTCTTCTTGCCCCTGGGTTGTATCAATGGGCATGAAGAAGTCATGGCTATATTTAAAGCTGAGGTTAAGTCCTCAACCATGCGATCAAGTTCTTGGGGGTTGCAGATGGGATTAAGGTGATCTGAGGTAACTAAGTTGCTTAAAGTTGACCTGTACTTGAGCCAATCAGTTTTGCGGTAGTTCCTTAAAACTGGGGGGCCAATTAAATCTATGTATAGCGAGAATTGGAGATACCTGTGATCCGAGAAAGATGGTTCGCTTGACACCTTCCAATTCTTGATGCGGTAGACGATGCTATCGGAGGCAAGGGTGATGTCCAATACTTCTTGCTTGTTTCTGGTGACGAAAGTGGGATCGTTACCTATGTTGCACAAAATAAGGTTTGTACTTAGAATAAAATCAAAAAGTAGCTCACCTCTTTTGTTGATATCGGAACTGCCCCATACAGTATCGTGAGCGTTAGCATCACATCCAATAATGAGACCAGTCTTTTGCCTCCCCGCATCCGCGATCAGTCTTTCCAGGTTATCCCCAAAAAGAGAGTCGATATTGTCATAGGCGAGATACGCCAACACCAAAAAGTAGGAGCTACTGGGTGTATCTGTTTTCGCTGCGGTTGCATCTCGATCGCTGTAATTAGGGAGAAAAGTTACATTTAGGTTACTTTTTACCAGTATACGCGCTCTGGGTTTACCTTCGTCGCGCACATACAGGGTGTATTAGTTAGGAGTCTTGAGTCCACGTATCGAATTGTCCACAACCCAAGGTTCCTGGACCAAGACTATATCTTCCCTGTCCTTTGAAAGACGGAGACGAAGGCCGGCAGAAGCCGTAATGGAGTGGTGGAGGTTAATCTGAACTAACTGCAGCATTAGCACTACAATTAGGCAGAGGAACCTCCACCACTGTAGTATTGAGGGCTTCAAAGTCTGAGGACGATTCCAACAATTCGTCCTCACTCAAAAGCAATGGATGTGGTATTTCAAAATTTTCATCCGTCTCCATGTCAGACAATTTGTCTTCATCGACAAAAGACGGACTAATAGGGCGCGCCGCTTGAGAGTCATCACTATCCAAGGAAGGGAAAGTGATAGACTTGGGTTCGTTAATTGCAGGAGTGGGGTCCGAGGGATGAGGGGGCTCAAATCAGACTCTTCGCCCTTTTTGTAGACCTTGATGGTAATAGGGTCGAATCCGTAGTAGACGACACCACCAGTCTTCGCCAGAGGAGCAAGAGATTCCTTATTGATAATAATAAGTTCACATCTGTACAGACCTCTTGGCTCGTCCAGCTTAGGGACTTTCCAGTTGTGCGTCGGAAGTTCAGGATTGCTGACTTGCAGGATTCTAAGGATGGTATCCGGGTTGGAGGGTTCGACTGGGATCCAGGTGCGAGTTCTCGGTCTACTCAGGATATCTTCCCTCGCAACAACCTCGAGCTTAGCACCTGGCCATACCTCCCCTAATTTGCCTATAGCAAGTTTATATAGGTCGTATGACCTCTGATCTTCGCATGCGATTAGTTTAACATGGCCCTGGTGCTATCCGCCATCTCAGCATCTAGAAGGAGGACCTGGATTCTCCTTCATTATGTCCAGGAACACTGAAAGTATCCGTGAAGGAACCAACTTCCATTTGTCAGCGGCGATTGATCCGTCCGCATCGCTTTTGTCTATGACCGCCAGTACTAATTTGTCCTTAAAGACATCGCTGTAGGACTTAGATATAACGTTGGATGCCCTGGAAGAGGTACTGGTTTTGTGTACCTTGGCTATTTTCGGCTCCGACACGGAGTCCTCCAACGATCATTGCCGCATTGACGTGGAGTCGCAGCTAATCCCAGCTTTGTCTTCGCTGGCGATCTTTTTAGCCCATTCTATACGGGCTTTCACGTTTTCGGTTCTTTTGCACTCCGGTATATTGCCAAAGTGCTCTAGAATCCGGCAGGCTGTGCGGCGATCTTTATATGCCTGTTTAGCGAGAGCAAGGGTTCACTTTGTTCCCGATGAGTCCTTAGTGGAACGTGGGGGGGTACTAGTACCTTGAGGCTCCATGCGACTATTGTAAGTAGTTGGACCATGTATAGCCACAGTCTTTCCACTAACCAATTCCACAGGGGCTTTACCGGAAGACAGCTTGAGCCCCGTACTACCTTCCGGTTTGAAAGGAGAACCGGTCTTTTTGATGATGAAAGGAAGGATGGGAAAGGAAGGGTTGGGGGTGACCGCATCTTGGTTTCGAATCTCATCTAGGGAATAATTCCCAAGAGTCTTTGACCTCTACTAGTCCCTTACACCACGACAAGGTGTGCAGTCACGTAAGGGGCTCCTGGGGGTTATCACCAGGGACACTGTGAACTGCGGCTCTAGGACTGGTTTACTCTACTGCCGAATACGGAGCTCCGATTTGGGTAAATACCGCACACACAAAGAAAATTGACAGCCAACTACATATCGCAATGCGCTTGAACTCCGCAACGATCAGGTCCATACCTATCCAATGGCTATCAGTCTTGAGCAACATTGCTCCACCATCGCTCAGACGCGAAAAGGTACTCATCAGTCAATTCGGTAAAATTGAAAACAACCAAAGTTTACCAATCCACACATATTAAAAAATAAAAGACTCGTACCGGTTGAAATCACGAAGGCCGCCTTTAAGAACCGCGTCAAAGCAGAGTGAGAAAAAATCTGGAGGGACTTCTCACCAAATAGCAGCATTAGCATCTCTGACCCCACCGCTCGCGTACCAGGCTTCGACCTAGATAGACGCACGTGGACCCAGCTTAATAGAATACGGACTCAGCACGGGAGCTGTGGTGACCCGCTGTTTAAATGGGGAGCAACCTCATCAACTTTGTCGTAGCTAGTACGCGGTTCCCACGTCTCGATATTCACAAAGGAACATGGCTCTCCTTTGATCGAAAAACTGTCAACCAAATCGATCACATTGCGATCGACGCAAGGCACTCTTCCAGTATTCTGGGTGTCCGGACTTTCCGAGGAGCCAACGTGGACTCGGATCACTACCTAGTTGTAGTCAAGGTACGGATGCGGATATCCAGAACGGAGCGAAATCAACGAAATGCTGTGAGGAAATTTGACGTCGGGCGGTTACAATCGCAAGAGACCGCCAGAACCTTTGCCGATCGTGTTTCTTCTAATCTCAATCTAAGTCCAATGCCGCCAGCAGCAAATGCGGAAGACCAGTGGCAGCGTTGCCAAAGAGCCATCTGAGATGCCGCCTCTGATGTACTGGGTTTCTCTCGCCCACCACAACGAAACCTCTGGTTTGATGAGGAATGCCGGCAAGCACATGCAGCAAAACACGAGGCGTACAAAGCGGTGCTGCATAGAAGGACTAGAGCTGCTTACGAGCTCTACGTGCGCAGGAGAAAAGAGAAACATCGACTTCTCAGAAAGAAGAAAAAGGAGCATGAGAAGCGCTCGATCGAGGAGATTGAGAGACTTTATTGCAGGAATAATGTTCGAAAATTTTACCAAAAGGTAAAAAGAACATGCCAGGGTTTCAAAGCCAGAACAGATGCCTGCAGGGACGAAAATGGCAACATAGTAGTAGAATCGCAGTCGGTGCTGAGGATATGGAAGGAACACTTCTGCAGACTGTTAAACGGCGATGATGACCAATATTCCGCTGTCAGGCAGAATGGGCCATGCGACAGTGACGATGGCAGTCAAAATTCCCGTCAACCTGATCAGAATGAAGTAAGGATAGCGATATCTAAACTCAAATCCAACAAAGCTGCTGGAGCCGACGGCCTTGCCGCTGAACTTTTCAAGGCAGGAGGAGATGAGTTGGTAAGGAGCATGCACCAGCTCATCTGTAAAATCTGGTCGGACGAAAGTATGCCCGATGAATGGAACCTCAGCATCGTTTGCCCGATCCTGAAGAAAGGAGACCCTCTGAACTGCGCCAACTACAGAGGTATAAGTCTTCTAAATATCGCATATAAGATCCTGTCTGCCGTACTATGTGAACACCTAAAACCGATCGTCAACAACCTGATAGGTCCTTATCAGTGCGGTTTCAGGCCGGGAAAGTCCACCATTGACCAAATATTCACACTACGGCAGCTCTTGGAAAAAACCCATGAATATAAAATCGATACGCACCACCTCTTCATCGATTTCAAATTTGCCTATGACAGCGTGTATGACGTGTATGACGTGCCAAACTCGTCCGTTTGTGCAGAATGACGATGGAGAACTCTCGCTGCTCCATTAAAGTCGGTAAGAACATCACCGAACCGTTCGATGTCAGGAAAGGTCTAAGACAAGGCGACGCGCTATCATGCGATCTCTTTAACATAGTACTTGAGAGAATTGTACGACACTCACAAGCCAACCCCGGAGGTACAATCTTCTTCAAGTCTGTACAACTACTCGCTTATGCCGATGACATTGACATAATCGGAAGAACTCAGCGGGCAGTCAATGGGGCATTTACGAGTATTGAGAACGAGGCAGCAAAGCTGGGTCTAGCGGTCAATGAAAGCAAAACAAAGTATATGCTGTCTACAAAAAAGGACACCCAACATCGGCATCTTGGACAGAAGGCCACAATAGACAGATATAATTTTGAGGTAGTAAAGTATTTTGTCTACCAAGGCTCTATGGTGAACTCCGCAAATGACATCAGTAGGGAGATCACACGAAGAATTACTCTTGCCAATCGTTGTTTCTATGGCCTAAAACGGCAATTGAGTAGCAAAGCCCTATCTCGAACTACTAAGGTAACTCTTTATAAGACATTAATCATCCCAGTCCTGCTGTATGGCGCAAAGGTATGTGCTTTGACAAAACCGGATGAGGATGCCCTTGGTTATTTCGAGAGAAAAGTTCTTCGAGCGATCTTTGGTCCCGTCTGCATAGACGGTGAGTGGAGGAGAAGATACAATGCCGAACTATACGGCCTGTATAAGGACATCGACTTAGCCAGAAGAGTTCACATACAGCGACTAAGATGGCTGGGTCATTTAGAGCGGATGGAGCCCAACGTTCCCGCTAAGAAAGTCTTCGAATCCACCCCGGACGGACGGCGCAGTAGAGGACGACCTCGCGGTAGGTGGCGCAAGCAAGTGGAGGGGGACCTCAACCAATTTGGCGTGCGCAACTGGAGGCAGCTGGCTCGTAACCGTGCTGGCTGGAGAGGTTTGTTGGTTGAGGCCCAGGTCCACCCCGGACTGTAGCGCCATCTAAGTAAGTAAGTATGACAGCATCTATAGAGAAGAGCTTTATAGATCCATGTCTAGTTTTGACATCCCTGCCAAACTTGTCCGTCTGTGCAGGCTGATGATGGAGAACGATCGCTGCTCCATCAAGGTCGGTAATGACATAACCGAGACTTTTGATGTCAAAAAATGTTTTAGACAAGGTGACGCGCTGTCATGTGACTTATTTAATATTGTACTTGAACGGATTGTGCGGAACTCACAAGCCAACACCGGAGGCACAATCTATTACAAATCTGTACAACTGCTTGCATTCGCCGACGATATAGATATCGTCGATCCAAATGCAAACTATCGAATGATAAAATCCCTGGTTTTTAGGAAAGGCGAAAAACAACTACTCTGCGCATTGTATGTTCATTTGCATATCTGTACATGAAATAAATAAAACAATCACTGCTTTTTTGTTCGTCATTGTATGTACGTTACAGGCTAATTGTTGTGTTTTTCCAAATAGTAATTATTAACTACGCTACGCTTTCGATACATTTTTCATTTTTCGATACTTTGCATTTGGATCGACGATATTATCGGAAGAACTCAGTGGGCTGTCACTGGAGCGTTTGCAAGCATTGAGGCGGAGCGGCCAAATGGGTTTAGCGATAAACGAGGGCAAAACCAAGTATATGCTGTCAACAAGAAGGGAAAGCCAACACCGACGAATTGGACAAAACGTCACAGTCGGCAGCTATAACTTCGAGGTAGTAAGGGACTTTGTCTACCTTGGCTCTGCTATAAATTCTACTAACAAAATCAGTGCAGAAATCAATCGAAGAATAACTCTTGCCAATCGCTGTTTTTTGGGCTTATAAGGCAATTCAACAGTAAAGCCCTATCTCGAACAACTAAGGAGACTCTATATAAGACCTTGATCATCCCAGTCGTGCTTTACGGCGCTGAAACATGGACTTTATTAAAAGAGGATGAAGATATCCTTGGTCGCTTCGAGAGAAAAATTCTTCGTAAGATTTTCGGTCCCGTTGCGTTGACGGGTTTTGGAGGACAAGATTCAATCACGAACTATACGAGCTATACAGCGACATCGACCTAGTCAAAAAAACTGCGTATTGGACGTCTGAGATGGCTAGGACATGTAGAGCGAATGGACACCAACGCTCCGGCTCGCAGAGTCTTCGAATTTAATCCCGAGGGACGACGCAGGAGAGAGAATCATCGCCGTAGGTGGCGCGCACAAGTTCAAGGGGACCTCGACCAACTTGGAGTGCGCAACTGGAGGCAATTAGCTAAAGACCGAGCTAAATGGAGAGGCTTGATGGTTGAGGCCCAGGTTCACCCCGAACTGTAGCGCCACCTAAGTAAGTAAAGTAAAAGTCGGGAAGGCTTCTTAGGTGGTATAGTCGGAAAACATACCGTACACGAATAGACTTCCGACAATGGCTAATCGACCTTGCAGCAGGTCGAAACGTTGTACGTAGTAGCAATTAAGCGATTCTTCGTCTTAGACCCCAAAAGGGAACATCGCGGTCTAAGGATCATGTTACCATCAACTAAATTGATCATATTGCGATCGACACAGGGCACTCATGCAGAACATTGGATGTCCAACATTTTGAAAAGCCAGTATAGATTTGTACCACTACTTGCTTGCAGCCAAGGTACGAATGCAAAGTCCTGAAAACCATAGCCATAGATATAATTTTTCCAATATTTAAGCTACGTTTCACGCTCAAATTTAGGTAAGCAACGTAGTGCCATCAATTTCGGTTAAGTGCTGCATTTATTTTGCTTTTTAATAAGCAAAAACTAGAAATAAAGTATAAATTATGAGTTCATTATTGAGCAATTTTCTTTGAAATGTGATGACAGATTTTCCACAATTTAGTCACAATCAGATTGTTTATTGATCTCTTAACGACGCAATAAACTGAAGAATACCTAAATCTGCATACGAAACTAGTTTTTTTTTTTATTAATTTTTTAGTGGGTTATACGGTTCAATAGCCAAACGAAGGCAACAGCTTCCGTATATTAAGATACACTAATAGTTGAGTCAGTAAATAACATAGCGCTAGTTACTTACGTAAAAAGTTTATTGTGTATCTTATGTTCGCTTGAGTGTATTTGTAAAGCTTTTTGTTCGACCCTATTAATAGGGTGTTGATCTTTCCATGGCTATCAGGTGTGGCACTGTGTAGAGAGCCTAGTGTAGATAGGTTCGCCCGATCTGTATGTCGGATTTCGCCGAAAAAATTCTGGAACGTATCATCACCAAAAGGTTGGAAGCAGCCGTTGAAAACGCAGGAGGGCTAATAGAACATTAGTATGGTTTCCGAAGGTCACGGTCAGCGATAGATGCAATCCGAGTGGTCGTTGGCTTAGCAAAGAAAGCCATAGAAGGCATAATATGGAGGGGTGGTGCTAAGCGGTATTGTGCTGTAATTACATTAGATGTAAAAAAAACGCATTTAACTCTGCGAACTGGAAGCACGTCTTGGAATCGCTTCGGAATATGAGGGTACCCACGTGCATCACGAAGATAGTTCCTCAGTTGAGGAACTAGACGCCAAAATCAGGACCTTCGAAACAGCCATGTGTGTGGCTTTTAAGGTTTCGTGCCCTATTAAATATAATATAGCAAGACAAAATTCCCCCCTTGGTGGAACGAAGATCTATCTAATCAGAGAAAGATAACTAGAGAGATCTTCAATATCTGCTTTAAACACAAGTTCTGGCAACCATATAAGGATTATCTGAAGGAATACAAGAAATCCATTAAAAGTGTCAAGTCTCTTGCTTGGAAAGACTACTGTCAGTGCATTGAGACCATAAAAGACTCTGCCAGGCTGAGTAAAATTTTGTCCAAGGAACATTCTAGCCCGTCCTTTATTAAACGACCGACAAGACAACAATTACAGCAGTTCAAACCTCCTGGGCTATTAACAGTTTCTCTCCCTATAAATCGGCCGGCCTTGACGGCATTCTTCCTATTATGCTGCAAAAAACATTGGACCAGGTGGTCCCATGGCTAGTTCCGATCTATAGAAGCTGTATTCTCCTAAACCAGATCTCCTGAGCTGGAGACGTGTTCGTGTTGTGTTTATCTCGAAAGTTGGGAAGCGGGGTCATGGATCCGCAAGGAATTTCAGACCCATTAGCTTATCCTCTTTTCTTTTAAAGACGTTGGAACGCACATTAGATATACATATCCGAAATACCCTAGATAAATCCCTTCTATCCAAATCTCAACACGCGTACACTAAAGGGCGATCGACAGAGACGGCGCTCCACGAAGTTGTGCGAACGATAGAAAAGACAATCCACTTCAAACAATATACCCTTGCTACCTACTTAGATATTGAAGGTGCCTTCGATAATGTCAGTACGGAATCGATTCAGGAAGCTCTGATCCAACTGGGTGTGGAAAAATTTATTATCAAATGGATATTGACAATGCTAAACACTAGAATCATTCAATCGACTCTCGGCAACAGCATCTCCACTATATCTGTTGTTAGAGGAACTCCTCAAGGTGGGGTCTTATCTCCTCTTCCATGGCTCATGGTCATCAATAATATTTTGTGTAGACTTGATAGGGATGGAGTTAAGGTTGTCGCGTATGCGGATGACGTGGTAATACTGGTATCGGGGATGTTTCCATCCATAATCAGTGAGATTATGGAAGGTGCCTTGGGCAAGATTAGCTCATGGGCCACTGGATGTGGACTCGGCGTCAACCCAAGCAAAACTGAACTGATGCTCTTTACCACTAAAACCAAAATACCGACGTTTACGCTTTCACGGCTTAACAATCATCTACTCTCCCTATTCTCCAGTGCCAAGTACCTAGGTGTGGTACTTGATCCAAAACTAAGCTGGAAGCTTAATATTGAGCAACGGGTAAAGAAGGCCTGTGTGGCTTTCTATGCCTGCAGCAAGACTTTTGGCAAGAATTGGGGACTTCGCCCGAAGATGGTCTTATGGACGTATACTGCCGTGGTGCGTCCCATTCTTTCTTATGGATCGCTAGTCTGGTGGCCTGCACTAAGGAAAGCTTATGACATCAAACTTATCAACAGGGTACAAAGAACTGCGGCTATAGGCGCAACGGGTGCCATGAGGACATGTCCAACCGATGCCTTGGACGTTATTCGGCACCTTTTACCACTCGATCTTCACATTATGCATCTATCATCATAGTGCGGTCAGGCTAAGGGAAACGGGATGCTGGTGCATCAATCCGTATGGTGACAACAGTATCCAGAATATGCTACCACAGGATCTGGTAGTTAATCTGACCGACTATATAACTCCCACAGTGAACTTTAGAAATGACGTCACGGCGTCATTCCAACCAGGGCGGAATGGGAATCTGGCGTACTGACAAATGAGTTCGAATCAACAGTTTTCACCGACAATTCAAAAATGGACTGCGGGGTAGGGGATATTCTCTGATTCCCTCAATATTTCCAGATCTTACCGGCTTCCTGATTCGTGCAGTGTCTTTCAGGTGGAAGTTTTTGCTGTACGTGAGGCCTGCCGCCTACTTAAGCAAACCTCCACACCCCTGGATACCGTTGCCATCCTCATTGACAGCCAGGCGGCTATCAAGGCTATAGTATCTGCCACTACATCCTCAAAGCTATTAGAACAGTGCAAAAAAGAACTCGCCTCGCTTGGTCACCGGCTAAGGATCTGTCTTCTTTGGGTTCCGGGTCACAGCAACATTGAGGGGAATGAGCGAGTTAATGAACTCG
This sequence comes from Brachypalpus laphriformis, assembly GCA_945910035.1. Classification (NCBI taxonomy): domain Eukaryota; kingdom Metazoa; phylum Arthropoda; class Insecta; order Diptera; family Syrphidae; genus Brachypalpus; species Brachypalpus laphriformis. The sequence goes on along the minus strand of OX246753.1, from coordinate 290,186,570 downwards.
CGCGGCAAGGATCTGCCCTTGATGCTTCCCTAGCAAAGGAGGTGAACGTCCCGTTGGGGATCCTTAAAGGAAGCATCTTCGGCCACTATCTGCTAAAGGCTGATAGTAGATGGCAGGGGGTGCGGAACTTTGTCATCTCCGGGCAGATGTGGGCCAAATACTCCCGGAAAAGAACGCAAGGCCGGAGCAGCGCAGGGCTCAATTCTGGGACCGGATTTATGGAATATCTCCTTCGATGGAATTCTTCGCATGGAGATGCCCGAAAACACTTTTCTGGTCGGCTATGCAGACGACATTGCTGCAGTGATCACCACACGGGACACCGAAGACACTAAGAGAAGACTAAATCAAGTCATGAGACGGGTGCACACATGGATGGAGGACCATGGCCTAAGCTTAGCATTGAGATAACCGAGATAGTCCTGCTGACGAGGAAGCGGATACCCACAATAATCGAACTCCAGCTGGGTTCGGAAGTCATATACGCTAAGGAGCAGTAAAATATGTCGAATGCCGAATATAGGAGTTTCCACGGCAAGTAAAAGAAGACTCCTGATGTCGGTTACGCACTTAATACTCTTGTATGGCTCTGAGATCTGGGTTGACGCGCTCAAAAAGTTTCACCCTACTTGAAACAGAGCAGGACTGTTTCTCGTGCGCCCTAGCGTTTTTCCACTACCCCCTAGGCAAAAAAAAAAACTATAACGTATCTACAATCTGTAACTAACAACGATATCTCCAACTTTACAGCTCTGCAAATATTTTAACGGAGCAAAACACCCCCAGATAATTGTTTTGTTTGCCAAAGTCTTAAACAAAAAAAACAACTCATAATTCATTAGTAGAAAATTACAGCTCCCATGTACGCACGGTCCCAATTCTCACTCCAAATGTTTGTCAATTGGGGCTGGCAGTTGATCTTCTTGATTAATCGAGACCTTAACCTTTTTGCTGTCGAGCAGCGGTCACCCACAGGCCCCCTTCCCATGCACATCAATTTTCGATGGCTTTATTGGTAACAATAATTTTGCTAGCATTTGCTTAACCTTTCCTTGCAATTAATTTCAATTAATACGAGTATATGTATCTGCTGAGAAACACCGACGATCGTGATCATTTCTAAAAACAGTTTCATCCAAAACTGAGATGTTTGCACATGTTCTGTCGTTGGATGGCGTGTCTCCGCCTCAACAAGTGCCGACGAACGTGCTGGTGCTGGCCTGTGCGAAAAAGTGTTAATGAATTGAATAGCGAAAAGCTATAAAAATTTCCTAAAAAAAAAAGAAATAAATATAAAAACCGTCGGTTTTTTCATAAAAATTTTTCTTCAATTTGTATCTTTTTCAGACCGTGACTCTCGGAGTTAACCCAAGTGTCAAAACATATTCACACATGTAGATATGTATCATGTCCACGCTCGCATACCGTGTGAATGTTTCTCGCACAACCTTAAACAAGCCCTGGACCGCAAACTCTACAATATCATATCAATAAGCAAACCAATTAAGTTTGAATTGTTTATGACCGGGGCGACAAGAACAATTGCCTCAATGGCCGAGCTACAATTGACAATAGTTATTACTACAATCTACAAAATCGAAATTTGCAATTTAAGATTTGTTTTTCGCTCCACGCTACGCCCGTTTTCAAGACTGTTTCATAAGTACAACTCAGCTACTGCGTCAGACAATTGTTTAAATATTGTAAATTCCAGAAGATACACTATCACGACGGGTAGTGTAATGTATCTCATGTTCTGAAATTGCTGGTAGACAGACAAAGAAAGAAAAAAAACTACAATCCATATGTGTACGTTGTAGTAAGTGCATTCACATGAACTATAGCTAAACAAGTTTTGAATAATTATTTATTTTTTATTTTATTTGAAATTGCCGCTGGAGAAAATTGCAACATGGAAACAGGTAGGCTGGCATTTATCTCTCATATTTGCGGATTAAATCATCGACGATGACGGTAATTGAAAGAGATATGGCTAACAGATTGTATTCTTTGCTAAACGATCGTGGATAAGGAATTGATTATGAGCCAAATAATCACTGAATGACGTCCTCGATTATAGTTTGTCTCTGAAGCTACCTATGCTATATGTAGAGATGTGTGTTTTGAATTTATTGGGTTTTCATGGTATTTTGGTTAGATTATTGAATTTCATTTAGCGTTACTCTCTGAAGAATTTTTCTTTTTTTTTGGGCATTATTTACCGAGTGAAATGTGGTAATTTTATCAGCTTTAAAGCTTGATTAGATAGAACGTTCTATTGTGCTTAATAAAACATATATTCCATGGAGTTTAACAATCGTTCAAATAAAATATGTAAATCAACCCAGACACGCGTATACAATTTTTATGTTTGCTTATACTATTTTTGGATGTACATAATGTACGAGTATAGCACGAGTATTTGTTAAATGAGCTAGTTTTTAGATTTTAAATGAATGTAGACACTTACTTACCTACTTAGGTGACGCTACAGTTCGGGGTGAACCTGGGCCTCAACCAACAGACTCTCCATTTAGCTCGTTCTTTAGCTAATTGCTTCTAGTTGCGCACTCCAAGTTGGTCGGTGTACCCTTAAACTTGCGTGCCACCTACGGCGAGGAGGCCCTCTACTACATCGTCCCTCCAGATTATATTCGAAGACTCTGCGGGTCGGAGCGTTGATGTCCATCCTCTCTACATGTCCTAGCCATCTCAAACGCCCAAAACGCAGTTTTTTTTGACTAGGTCTCTTTATGTCCTGTATCCCCTTGTTGGTCCTAGGGCCTCTACTACGCCTACTCGCCGTCGTGTACGGTTTCTGGCAATGTGTCTGAGTTCTCACCAACTTTTCTCCAACAGCCGTGCCTCCTCTTCGACTGTTCTACGTCATGCTCTCCTCGGATCGCCAAGTCTTCTGCCATCCTGAGTTAAATGGTTCGCTATGGAACTATCACCCTTTCGGAACGTCCAACCAATCCACTGTCACTTCCATCATTGGATGGTTGTGCCTATTGGTACCTGACCCGTTCTCTCTTAGAGGTGTTCGTTAGATATATGATTGGGCCAGAAAATCCTTAAGATATTGCGCATGCACCTATTAACAAACGTTTGCAGCTTTCTGGTGATAGTAGTGGTCACTCTCCACTTACTACATCCATATAACAGCACGGATTCAACATTGGAGAGGAACAGTCTAAGCTTGGTGTTCAAACTGTATGCATTGCTTCGCCATATTTTGGACAACATCCCGAACGCTGGCTTTGCTTTGGCGATCCTGCTGGCTATATACAATTCGGTTGCACCATTGGTCGAGACAATACTCCCAAGATACTGGAAATCCTCTACTCTCTCTACCGGTTGTCCAGCAATGCATATTTGAGCCGATGAGTTAGTTCCAAGGCTGATAATTTTAGTTTTTGCCGTATTAATTTTCAGCCCGATGACGCCTGCCTCCCACTCTACATCTGCTGTTATTTGGTGGAGGTCCATAATTCTGTGGGAGAGTAAGCAAACATCGTCAGCGTAGTCAAGATGTTTTAGTTGAGATGTAAGAGTCCATCGAATTCCTCCGTTTCCCATCGATAAAGCTGCATGAAGCACATCGCTAATCACCAATAGGAATAATATTGGTGAAAGGATACAGCCTTGTCTTACCCCACTTTGGATCTCAAATTCCTCAGACAACCTTCCCCTGTGCAGAACGTGACATTTGCAGCCTTCATATATAGCTTTGATAATAGCAATTAGTTTATCGGGAATACCTCTCCTGTGTAAGGCACGCCAAATAAACTCCCTGTTGACACTATCGAATGCCTTCTCAAAATCGATGAACAGCAGGTGCAGTGGTGATCGATATTCAACGCACTGTTCGATTATAATCCGCAGGGTGTTGATGTGGTCGACACAGGAGGATCCAGAGCGGAAACCTGCTTGTTCGGTATCGAGTGTGTCTTCGAGATGTTGTTTGATTCACTCCAGGATGATTTTAGCTATTACCTTACCTATAGCAGGCAACTCGCAGATACTCCTCCAGTTTCCGCACTCCATTCAATTTATTTTATAAGGAAGCTTGACGATCATTCCCTTTTTCCACTCGATAGAAATGCTCTCAGCTTTCCAAGTTCTCTTTATAAGTGGAAGCAGAAGCTTAGTTATGTCCTGTATCCCCTTGTGGGTCCTGGGGCCTCTACTACGCCTACGCGCCATCGTGTACGGTTTCTGGCAATGTGTCTGAGTTCTCCCCAACTTTTCCCTAACTGCCGTGCCTCCTTCTCGACTGTTCTGCGCCATGTTCTCCTCGGACCGTCAGGTCTTCTACCATCCTGAGTTAGAGGGTTCCATTGCATAGCATGGTTCGCTATGGAACTGTCACCCTTTCGGAATGTGTGACCAATCCACTGCCACTTCCGCCATTTGTAAGTTGTGCCTATTGGTTCCTGACCTGTTCTCTCGTAAAGGTGTTCATTAGAGATACGATTGGGCCAGAAAATCCTTAAGATATTGCGCAGACACCTATTAACGAACGTTTGCAGCTTTCTGCTGATAGTAGTGGTCACTCTCCACGTGCTGCAACCATATAGCAGCACGGATTCAACGTTGGAGCGGAACAGTCTTATTTTGGTGCTCAAACTGATTGCATTGCTTTGCCATATTTTGGACAACATCCCGAACGCGGACTTTGCTTTGGCGATCCTGTTGGCTATATCCAGTTCGGTTCCACCATCGGTCGAGACAATACTCCCAAGATACTGGAAATCCTCTACTCTCTCTATCGGTTGTCCAGCAATGCATATTTGAGCCGATGAGTTAGTTCCAAGGCTGATAATTTTAGTTTTTTGTCGTATTAATTTTCAGCCTGACGACGTCTGCCTCCCTCTCCACATCTGCTGTCATTTGGTGAAGGTCCATAATTCTGTGGGAGAGTAAGCATACATCGTCAGCGTAGTCAAGATGTTTTAGTTGAGATGTAAGATTCCGTCGAATTCCTCCGTTTCCCGTCGACAAAGCTGCATGAAGCACATCGCTAATCACCAATAGGAATAATATTGGTGAAAGGATACAGCCTTGTCTTACCCCACTTTGGATCTCAAATTCCTCAGACAACCTTCCCCTGTGCAGAACGTGACATTTGCAGCCTTCATATATAGCTTTGATAATAGCAATTAGTTTATCGGGAATACCTCTCCTGTGTAAGGCACGCCAAATAAACTCCCTGTTGACACTATCGAACGCCTTCTCAAAATCGATGAACAGCAGGTGCAGTGGCGATCGATATTCAACACACTGTTCGATGATAATCCGCAGGGTGTTGATGTGGTCGGCACAGGAGGATCCAGTGCGGAAACCTGCTTGTTCGGTATCGAGTGTGTCTTCGAGATGTTGTTTGATTCGCTCCAGGCAGCACGCAGATACCCCTCCAGTTTCCGCACTCCATTAAATTTCCACTCTTAGGAAGCTTGACGATCATTCCCTTTTTCCACTCATTAGGAAAGCTCTCAGCTTCCCAAGCTCTCAGCTTCCCAAGCTCTATCTATAAGTGGAAGCAGAAGCTCAGCCGATGTTGTTGGCGCTGCTCGTAAGAGCTCTGCTGGAATACCGTCAAGTCCTACCGCCTTGTTGGTTTTGAGTGCCTTGATCGCGGTAATGATCTCAACTTTACTGAGAGTCGTGGTGCGTATTCGGGAACTTCTTACCTCGGGCATCTCAGTCTGATTTAGGAGCATATCGCTAGCGAATACACGGTTCAAAACCATAGCAAAATGGTCTTTCCATCTCTTGAGCTGGTCCTCATCCGAAATGAGCAAGGAGCCGTCTAGGCTTTTCACTGGGTGTTGGCTGGAGCTGCGACCACCTGTCAGCTCTTTCGTGATTCTGTAGACGGTCCTGCTGTCGCACCTCCGTGCAGCTTCTTCTGCTTCTGTGGCCAGCGCGTTGATGTAGTTGCGCTTGTCACGTCGTACGCTACGCTGAACTTCTCTCATCTTCATGCGATATAGGGACTCTAGCTCGCTTCTCCCTGCTGCTGGGGTAGCTGCAACGCGAGCTTTTAGCTGTTTTCGTTCGTCAATCCGTCTCCAGGTATCCTCGGAAAGCCACGCCCTATGTCTTCCCTGCGATCGACCGACAATTCTTTCAGCACCAGATGTAAAAACATTTTTCACAGCACACCAATGGTCTTGGATGGTTGCGGGCATTGAGCTTCCCAAGCTCTGTCTATAAGTGGAAGCAGAATCTTAGGCGATGTTGTTTGCGTTGCTCGTAAGAGCTATGCTGGAATACCGTCACGTCCTACCGCCCTGCTGCTTTTTAGTGGTTTGATCGCGGTAGTGATCTCATCATTACTGAGAGTCGTGGTGCGCATTCGGGCATTTCTCACCTCTGGCACCTCAGTCTGATTTGGGAGCATATCGCTAGCGAATACGCGGTTCTAAACCGTAGCAAAATGCTCTTTCCATCTCTTGAGCTGGTCCTCATCCAAAATGAGCAAAGAACCGTCTAGGCTTTTCACTGGGTGTTGGCTGGAGCTGCGACCACCTGTAAGCTCTTTGGTGATTGTGAAGACGGTCCTGCTGTCGCACCTCCGTGTAGCAATTAAATAAGCCGATCTAGTACCAATGTTGCCGATCTGGTACCAATCTAGGGGTGCTGAAGGGGCAGCGCTGAATTGCCATACTAATGGTTGCGGAAAAAAATTGTTCGTTCTGTTGGATTATTGATACATATACCTATGACATCAGCTTGTCGGGAATCAGAGGCAAAAACAAAATAACAAGACCTGGCGATCTACGCAGACGATATGAGGATCTCAAAACAAATTTCCTGCACTACTGATTCTCACTCGCTGCAGGCTGACTTAGACCTTTTCCTCACTTGGTGCCAACAAAACCTTTTAGAACTCAATGTAGCAAAATGTCAATCTATTACTTACTCTCGCAGACACCCTCCCCTGCCACCAAGAACTTATTTTTTTTTTTAAATGAACCTGTTCCCAGAGTTAGTTTAATTCGTGATGTCGACATCAGTTGTGACACTGAACTTACACATCGATAATATTATCAGCAGAGCTAATTCAACACGAATCATGGCTTCAACAAAACACAAACACTTAGGTAGCACAACTTTTAGAAAATACAAACATAGTGCGAAGGCTCAAAAGGACAAAGCCATTTGAATTTGCCTAGGTATGTCAGAACACCCACATTTAATTTTAATTTAGCAAAACCAATTTAGGAGGCTTATTAACTAGCAATAATTCAATAACTTAAGACTATAAGAATTTGTGAATTTTTATTGTTATTATTAATATCTTATTTTCTTTTTTATTACTTAAAATTAACTAAGGTTGCGTAGGGAGATACGAAGGATAGATTTGCTACTGTGCATGTCAAAGACATTAGGGAACTTATTTGCATTACGTAGCATTCTGATCATAGGTTCATATTGGCCGTATTCAGTGTGGCGGTAGGCAGGGCGGAATAGGGGTACATATTTAAACGTCGAGAGTTTGTATTAAGCGAAATCAGTTGCAGAAGCTGAGGACAGTCAATAGTTCCGGCTAATAATTGATGCACGAAAAGTTCGTCAGCGATAAAACGACGTGTTTCCAAGGCTTGTAGGTTTAATAACTTTAGTCGATTCTCATAGGGAGGTAAATTGTAGTGTTCATTCCAGCCATGACCTCGCAGGGCAAAGCGGATGAATCTGCGCTGAACAGCTTCAATTTTCTGAATGTGGACTTGATGGTATGGTGACCAAGCCTGGCTGGCATACTCGAGAAGTGGTCTGACGAAAGTCATGTAAAGGGATTTGGTTACGTAAAGGTTGGAGAACTCCCTAGACCAACGTTTGATAAAGCCTAGTGTTGAATTAGCTGTGTTGGTTATGTTATCGATGTGAGAACGAAAGTTAAGTTCAGTGTCACAAATTTTTTTTTTATTTTTTTTTATTTTTTTTTCCGAGGGTTGGCGAAAAATCTTCCATAGACACTATGAGAATAGCAAGCGCGTGCTCATAGTAGTGTGAGATTCTTACTGACTAAAAAACACCACCCTTCGATATAAATTTGTTAGATATCGCAATTAAGTAATAACTTATCAAGCAATTTTTCTATCACGAAATAAAAACGTTTGGCAGGTTACTTTCCACTGAAAGATCCTGCATATTCCGCAATCTAGACGCGGTTTATCATTATCTCACCAAGTCGAAGGGTTTCGTCCTTTGTAGTCGGCGCAATAAATTGCTCTCATCCAATATTTGTAGGACTGTATTGTTGAAATGTCCGATTAGTCGGTTTCTATGCTTTCTCGCGAAGCTTCTAGTTTCAGCTTCGATTGTCGGAATTCCGAGATCCCTGTGGATATCGTCGTTTCTAATATACCACGGTGCTTGGACAATCTCTCTTAGCACTTTATTTTGAAAAGTTTGTAAAATCTTTGCATTTGTTTTCTTGGTACAACCCCAAAGTTGTATACCGTAGGTCCACACCGGCTTTATCACTTGCTTGTATAAAAGCAGTTTGTTCTCAGTACTGAGCTGGGAATGTTTTCCGAGTAACCAGTACATTTCGCTATATTTGATTTCGAGTTCTTTTCGTTTCATTTTCACGTGCGAATTTCATTTCAGTCTTGCGTCGAGTATCATTCCCAGGTATTTGGCCTCGTTTGCAAAAGGTATTCGGGCCGAGTTAGGAAAATTGGCAAGTTATTAGTTTTCTTGTAAGTGAAATTCACATGAACAGATTTAGATTCGTTGAGGGCAATCCGACAGTCTCTCGTCCATTCATTTACTTTATTTAGCGCATTTTGCAGTTTTTCAGTCGTTTCTTCGATTATTTTACCTACTGCTAGGATAGCGGTGTCATCGGCAAACGTAGCAAGGATAGTGCCATCTTCTTTCGGTATATCTCGAGTATATAACAGATAGAGAAGCGGCCCAAGAACGCTTCCTTGTAGTACGCCGGCCGAAATTTCTTTGAGCTGCGAGTATTCGCTTCCATATCTAACACGGAAGAGTCTATTCCACAGATATGATACTAGAATATCGTATAAGTACACAGGGAGAACTTGTCGTAGTTTGGATTTCAAGCCATCATGCCACACCTTATCAAAGGCCTGCGAGACGTCAAGAAATACGTTTGAGCAAATCTTTTTTTCTTCAAGTGCTTTCTCGATTATGTCAGTAATTCTATGCACCTGGTCAATCGTCGAATGCTTACTTCTGAACCCAAACTGGTGGTCAGGGATAAGATTATTTTCGTCTATAACCGGTTGGAGACGCCTTAGTAATATCCTCTCGAAAATTTTGGATATGACTGGAAGAAGCGAAATTGGTCTATACGATTTTACCTCATTTGGCGGTTTTCCTGGTTTTGAGACCATTATTACTTCCGCAACTTTCCATTGCCTCGGAACGTGTTTTAATCTGAGCGCAGCATTTACAATATAGAGAAGCTTAATCAAAGCTTTTCTAGGTAAAACTTTGAGAATTTCTCCGGTGATTAAATCATAACCAGGAGCTTTCTTAGGTTTTAGAATCTCGATCTCATTTTTGAGTTCCCTAAGCGTTGCACTTGTGAGTGTTAAATTGCTAGGTGTTAAATCCGGCCTATTGACGTTATCGTAAACCACTTGACTATCGTACGGTTTAAAGGTTTCTTCCAGGTGGGCCGCAAAGACGTCCGCTTTTTCTTTATCTTCCCTTGCCCATTCATTTTGATTTAATTTAATTGGCGGCGCGGGGACTTTGGGCCTTTTGGTGCCTTTTATGGCTTTCCAAAGTGAATAATTGGAATCTTTTTTCGCTGTTAAACTTTCAAGGTAAGAGCCTATTGCACGATTCTTAAAATCCTTAATAGTTTTCTTCAACGAATTGCACAGACGATTCAAGTGTGTTTTATGCTGCGGAGCACGACTCTGTTGCCATTTTTTACGCGCTTTTCGTTTTTCCTTGACCAATTCCTTTATTTGCGGAGGATATCGTAAGCCGTATTTGTCCGGCGTTTTCCTTGGAATGGGAGTATTATTCCAAGAGGCGAGCTGTACGATCTCGACGAAGCGATCAACTTCAACCTCAAGTTCATAGGGTGTCGTAAGTTGAACGCTCAGTTCAACATTATCTTCAATTTCGTTCCTAAAACCTTCCCAGTTAGTTGTTCTACTAGTTAATCTCGCTGGCTTTAGGTTATAGACTAGTTTTTCGCTCAATGTCAAAATAATTGGGGAATGATCAGACGACAGATCAAAACTCTCTTTGACTTTTATGTGGTTGGTAGATAATCCTTTCACAACGAAAAAATCGATCAGATCAGGTATTTTTGAAGTATCAGTTGGCCAGTAAGTCGGTTTACCCGTCGAATGGAAATCGCAATTGTACTCCGTACCTGCCCCATAGAGCATTCTACCTTTTTTCGAACTGTATCTTGAGCCCCAGAACGTGTGTTTCGCATTAAAATCGCCGCCAATAATGAAATTAGGTTTAAGCGATTCAAACATGTTAGTAAAATCAGATTTTTCAAGCGCGGAACGCGGTGGACAGTAGATAGACGAAATTTTAAGAGTACGCTGACTATTTTTAACTCGAATCGTGCAAAGTTGCAACGTTTCAAGCTCTATCTTTAGGTCTTCCGATTGCTCGATACAGTCTTTAATAAGCAAGGATGATCCGCCTCTCGCTTTTCCCGAAGGGTGACAAGCGTGGTAATCATTATAGCCTTTTATTTTTAAATGCGATTCCTTTTTGATGTGGGTTTCAGAAATCAAGCAAATATCAATATCTTTTTGGCGCATAAATATTTCCAATTCGTCAAGTTTTTGCAAAAATCCGTTTGAATTCCAAGTACATATTTTCAACATTCGTTTGTCATTCATATTCTAGTTGAAGTGCTCGTTTTCTGTGAATTATTTTCAAGCTTAACCAGCCTATCGAGAATAATTTTATTTATTTTGCCTTGTTCTTCAAGTTTCGCGAGAATAACTGAGAAAACATGAGAAAAGGGATCCGTCGAAATTTCAAGGTTTTTTGGTTTTTCGGAAGCCACGGCCTGAGCATAAGACTGCATTGCTGCTGTCCGATGGTCATTACCCGGTGGCTTTTCTAATCTTAGCTTTTCAGTGCCGTTTCTTTTAAGAGCAGAGGTCGAGGGCTTTTCTGATGTCAATCTTTCTCTCACCTTTTTGTGCTCTGAACCCGGTAGTTTTAGTTTGCCTACTTTCTCCGGCGCGATCTTACGCTTTGGTTTAGTTTGCAATTTTGATTTTATATTTAGTGGCTTAAGGAGCGCATCTCTCCGTTTTTGCAACTCCTTAGCTACTTCACAGCCTCTATAATTTGCCGGGTGCTTTTCCTTACAATTAACACATGTTACAGAGGTTTGTTTGTTTACTCCACAAACTTGGGAGAGGTGATTTCCGGCGCATTTCACACATCGTGGTTCTTTTCGACAATACGTTTGCGTATGATTGAATACTTGGCATCGTTTGCACTGAGGTATCAATCTTGTATTCTTGCGCATGGGTTCGATTTTGACTACGACATTCAGAATTGTTCTTATTTCGTAAATCTTATCCAAACTCTCAGCTTTATCAAAAGTTAGCATAAAAAGAGGAAGCCCGCGCTTTACCGTCGTTTCCCGGCCTTCCAATTTTTGTTTTTCCCGTTTAATTAAATTTACTGCATCGACGATTTTAAAGTTTTTGTTTTTCAAATCGTGAACAACATCTTCCTTTAAGCATGAGGCATGAATTCCTCTAGCTACGACTCGTATCGGTCTTTCAGGTTTATTTTCGTAAGTATACCACTGAATTTTTTCAGTATTCAGTTTATTAGATACTAAGCGGTAACTGTCTGAGTCCTTTACGTTTACTTTCCATTTGTTGTTGTTGAGCGATGTTACTTCAAAATCGGATAGCAACAGAGGTTTAAGAATAGAATGCAGTTTATTATAGTCTGCAATTCCGATTACGTTTATTGGCGGCGGTGATCGTACCTTAGTTCGTGGATTTTCTTCGACACATGTGTTTATTTTGTCACGCTGTTCGTTATCTTTTCGCTCATTTTGCGTGTTTTCTTGCCTCGTTACCATTTCGGGTGAAGAACCAGCTTTTCGTTTCTTAACTGGTCGTTTTTTTAGGATCCAGTTAGTTTCCCGAGCTAGTTCTTCTTCATCCGTTTGATAATCAGTGTTATCGGGGACGTTTGAACTCGCAGCAGACTCATTACGAGGTTTTTTTATATCCTTAAATGCTTTATTTTCTGCTTTAAGTACATTTAATTCTTGTCTTAGTTCTTCGCAAAGAAGTTCCATTTTACTTAGCCTGGTCCGGAGTTCCATATTTTCGTCCGTAAGGCGACTTCGTTGAAGTCCGTTGTTCGTGCGCCGACACTATCGATGTCGCCGGACTTCTAGTTCCGCACGTTTTTATTGTAGATCTTGATGGTGGAGATCTAACTACTCTGGTGCCTTTTTTAAAAGGGTCAGATGAACGCAATAAATGGCTCTCCCCAGAATCCGTAGAGCCGACCTCCGAAGAGGGTGGATTTTCCAGTGTTCATTGCATACTTTGTATACGCCATACTCGGTATACGAAGGGTGGATTTTAGTCGCCTTTTACGACAGGCATGCCTACCTCAGGTATATTCTAACCCCTACCCGAAGGGGATGGAAGGATGCCGAGATCACGAATTAAACTAACTCTGGGAACAGGTTCATTTAAAAAAAAATAAGTTCTTGGTGGCAGAGGAGGGTGTCTGCGAGAGTAAGTAATAGATTAACATTTTGCGACATTGAGTTCTAAAAGGTTTTGTTGGCACCAGGTGAGGAAGAGGTCTAAGCCAGCCTGCAGCGAGTGAGAATCAGTAGTGCAGGAAATTTGTTTTGAGATCCTCATATCGTCTGCGTAGATCGCCAGGTCGGATCGCGTAATAATAAGCTCGACATCGTTTATGGTCAATACGAATAATAGAGGTCTTAAATGGCTACCCTAAGGTACGCCAGATGTCGCAATGATTGGGTTTGAAACGGAAGATCTGAAGAGGACACTGTAAACCAATAACTGAAAGTTTAAGGAGTATTATTTTGTGGGAAATTTTGTCAAACGCTTTACTGAAATCAGTAGCCACAACGTCTACTTCTTTGCCTCTTTCCATTGCGCATAATGTGGAAGAAATGAATTCGGTGAGGTTGGTGGCAGTAGATCTACCCTTTAGGAACCCATGCTGCTTAGTGGAGAAAATCGATACAGTGGAAGAAGATCGAGTCGTAAACGATACGCTCAAAAAGCTTGGGTATACATGAAAGCTTAGCAATAGGTCTGTAGTTGGAAATTTCGCTCTTGCAGCCCTTTTTATGGATAGACGAGTTTTTCCATAGTTTGGGGTGTCTTACCGTTTGAGATAGATAGTTGAAAAGAACAGTGGGTGGTCGAGCTAAATTGCTAACGCATTTTTTTTAAAACTATGGCCGGAAGTCCGTCTGAGCCAGAAGAGTAATCGTCGTTGAGAAGATTGATCTTATCAACCACTGTTGACATACTAATATTCAGAGATGTTAGGGTGGTTTGAGCGCAGTCACTCAAGTAAGTAAAATAATTAAGATCGGGCTCAGCAGTTATATTTGAAAACGCCTGGCTGAAGAAATCAGCAAATAGTTCGGTAATTATTTTGGGATCCGCGGACGCGCAGCTTAAAAATTTTAATCTAGAAGGATACCCGTCAGATTTCCTTTTAGTGTTAATAAATTGGAAGAAGTTAGAAATAAGATCGAACTGCATATGATGAAGGTATTCAGAGTAAAGAGATTCACACAACGCGGAAAAGTTTTCATACGCTGAAAGATAATTAGAAAAGTCAGCCTCAGATCTGGAACTTAGATATGCCTGCCATAGTTTATTTCGCTTATTCCGAAGTGAGCGTAATTCCTTGCTGTACCACGGAGGAGACGATGCGACATTTTTTCGTTGCGTGAGAGGGACGGATTGAAGCAAACAGTCATAGATGTAAAAGTAAAAAGTATTGATGGCTGTATCAATGTTAATGGTTTTGTCAAAGATAAAATCAGAATGGGCATTGGTTATTGAGTTCGTTAAAGTTTGCTTCACGAAAATTAAATTTACGCTGCGTCAAAGGGACAACAGGAGAGCAGGTGGTTACTAACGGTAGCTACACAGTTGTCAGGGTCGGTTGAAAAAACTACGTCTAGCTGTCTTCCCAGATTGTTTTTTATACCACTCATCTGATGCAAACCAGGAGCCATAAGTCGGTCGGTGAATAAGACTTCCTTGTCAGAAGAGGCATTAATTGAAACCAAGTGGATGTCGACTTCTGATTTGACCCAGCACAATTGTGGAAAATTAAAATCAACAACAAGGATTACATCGTCTTCTGGGGTAATAGTATCTATCAAAAAGTCAAGTGCATCCACGAGAAGCTGGTATTCCTTAATAGGTTGTGCTGGATGGATATAAGTAGCAGCAAACGATATAAAGGGAACGTTTTGCAACATTGATATTAACACAATCATTTCTAGGTTAGAGGCAGTTGGAATTGAAAAAGCTGACGCGTCATAACAATTATGAAGAGCTAAAAGAACACCACGTGGGTATCGCTGGGGGAATCGTCGCAAGGGAGAACATTACCAGAAGAAACATCATTAGCGACTGGGACGTCCTTGCGAAATACGTTGAAATCGGAAGTAAAAAGTTCAGTGTCCTTATGTTTAGGTAAAAGATTTGTTTCCGTCAACGCAAAAACATCGTAGGATAGCTTCTGGGAGTTTAGGAATACGTCCGATGTTTTAGAGCGCAGTCTTCTAACATTTTGGTAATAAAGGGACAGGCATTTGGGATTAACGTTGGGAACGAAAAAACATATTGAGGTCAGCCCGGCTTTTTAGGAAGTGCGACGTGCGTTTAGTTTAACTGAAAGACACCCGCTTGCGTCGGGGGGTTATTGGGCAGGTAGTAGGAATATTAGAAGAGAAGGTGGTAGGTTTACAAATCTGAGGGGAAAAAACATTGCTAGTATTAAGAAGACTGGGACAGTAAGGCTAGTAAAAATTTAAATTTAAGGATGAAAGGTCCTTCCAGCGTCGAAACTCGATGCCATTATGTCAGAAGACTTCAGTGTTGAGTGTGAAGAAAAGCCAATCATATATCTTCGGCATGTGAACAATGAAGGAGGAGTGAGATGACTTACGCATGCTGGAGTGCAAAATCCTCACGAAGTTTGCTACCGAAATCCTGTACTTCGAGTAGAGCCAGTTATACATCCATTGTTCGTCGCTACAAAGAGAGAGACCCTTTAAGAGGTATGTGACTGAATCGCTTACTTGCGGAGATATACGTTTTTGCTTAATGGTCCGCTGTTGTCTCCAGGTGTCAGAAGATTCATTTGGTGAGTACTGAGAAGCCAGTCGTTTGAAGGTTTCTGTTGGGCCGAGTTCCTTTCGCACCTTGGTCTTTGTTGAAAGAAAAAAAATATAACTTACCAATCCTCATCCAACGCGCATGCTCTTTCCTTTCATATTTCTCTATTTTGTATTAATTCATTTCCTATTTTTTCATTCGAACAATAAACGTTGTATAGATTAGACGTTCGTTCATTTTTCTCGCAGATTCATTTTTACAGGTTATGGGCCCAGGTATTACAAGCCTGGAATAGTCGCAGCTTAAGAAAAATCGTTCAAATAATCATGACATCGTTATACGTAATTATCTATCTATCTTGATGAATCGAACTACGAGACCTGGTCAGTACAGATGCGCAGTGTTTTGGTGCACGGAGGCATTTGGAAGGTGGTGAGTGAAGAGAAGAAGGAGGTAAAGTCGGGTGAGGCTGCAGCTCCGAACACGGACGATGAAAAGGCTTTGGCCACTATAGTGCTCAGCGTTAAACCAACACAACTCAACTACATCAAGAACTGCAAAACATCTGCAGAGGCATGGCAGAAGTTAATGGACGTGTACAAGCCACAGGGTCCGGTGTAAAAAGTAACTTTGTACAAACAGCTACTGAATATGCGAATGCAAGATCACGACAATATGGTGGAGTTCCTCAATTCCTTTACTAGACTGTCAGAAAGGCTGACAGAAATTGGAATTACAATGCAAGAGGAGCTGTTAAGTATAATTCTCTTATCAAGCTTGCCTTAATCCTTTGAACATTTCGTAATAGCTATGGAGACACGAGACAGTTTGCCACCATACAGCGCATTGAAATTGAAGCTTCTAGAAGAAGGCCAAAGGCGCAAACAGCAAGAAGATCCATTAGGTGACAACTTACAACAACTTACATTATAGCTATGACAGATACTCATATAGTCAACGAGTCTAGCTGGTACATCGACAGTGGCGCGACATCACATATGTGTAATAAGAGACAGATGTTCGTGCGTTATGAGCAGTATCAAGAGAAAAGTTGGTTGGCAGCGAATGCATCAGTGATGGCCATAGGCAAAGGCGACGTATTATTGCGTACCGAGGGGAGAAATGTTCGGTTGAGAAATGTTTTATATTCCACAGAGCTGAAAGCAAATTTCGTTTCTATAAGCAAGCTAGCTGAAAATGGAATGGCAGTAAACTTTAAAGGTAAGCGTGCTTGGATAAGGGACCAGCAAGGCGATGTTATTCTAAAAGCAACAAAGAAACACAATTTCTTTGTGGTCGAGTTAAAATCGGACAGCTTGTTTGCGGTGAGTAGCAACGAAATTTGGCATTGCAGATATGGTCACCTGAATTACCAGAGTCTTCGTGAGTTGGAGCGGAATGGTATGGTACGCGGTATGAAATTGGACAAGAAAGATGGTCAGGAATGTTGCAATACTTGCATGTTGGGCAAAATACATGCATTGCCTTTTCCTCAAACGTCAGAACGCAGATCAGCGGAATTGTTGGAGTTGATTCACAGGGATGTTTGTGGACCTGTGAACATCAAATTGATTGGCGGTGCTCGATATTTCTTGACGTTCATAGATGATAAATCCATATTCACGTTTGTTTATATTTTGAAGACAAAAGACGAGGTACTGGATAAATTCAAATCTTTTAAGATGTGCGTTGAACGACAGACAGGTTGCAAAATAAAGGTGCTACGCAGCGATAATGGCAGGGAATATGTCAACGGTGAATTTGACACAGTTTTGAAGCAGCATGGTATACGACGTAAGCTAACAGTACCACACACACCATAGCAGAACGGTTTGGCGGAGCGGGCGAACCGAACATTGGTGGAGATGGCTCGGTGCATGCTCTTACACGCAGTCTTACATCAAAATTTGTGGGCGGAAGCAGTATCAACGGCAGCATACATAAGAAACAGATGCCCTACGAAGCTATTAGCAAACAAAACGCCGCGCCGTACGAAATCTGGCACAGCAAAAAACCATGGGTAAGTCATCTAAAAACGTTTGGTGCAGTTGCAGTAGCCTTAGATAAAACACAGCGGGCTAAATTTGAAGCCAAGGGCAAGCAGTACATAATGGTGGGATATTCAACAGAATCCAAGGCATATCGTCTGTACGACAAGGAGACACACAAAATAGTTGTGAAAAGGGATGCACTTTTCAATGAACATTTTGTGAGAAACGACGACGTACGAGACAGCGAAAGTTTCGATATGATGCAGTTTTTCAGCTCCGGCGAAGATCATGAACAGCGAAAGGACATGCCATGTATGTCTGATAGTGTAGAACTAGCGAATAACAATTTTAATTCCCCATACGCCACCGCGGACGAAGATACCACGTCTAGTACCGAGATCGGCGATGAGATTGACAACAAGGAGGAGCCAGGCGAAGATAATTCTCAACCGAAGACACACCGGACTGGTCTAGGTAGACCTAAAATCCTCCGCAACGGGATGCATCTGCACCCAGTCCAGCAACGTAACATAATTAATAAAGAAATAAACGAAAATATACCTGAAAATGTCAACGAAGCACTTTCAAGCCAGAAGCGTGATCATTGGAAGAAAGCGATGGGTGTTGAATTCGTCGCCCTGAAGAAAAATAAAACTTGGAAATTAGTCGACCAAACCAAACCAAACCAAACAAGAATGCCATTAAAAGCAAATGGGTCTTTACCTTAAAAAGAAATAAGAGTGATGAAATAGAGCGCTACAAGGCAAGGCTCGTAGCCAAAGGGTGCGAGCAGCGATTTGGTGTGGATTATACAGAGACGTATTCCCCAGTTGTACGCTATGCTACAATAAGAATGCTATTGGCTATTGCTGTCGAGGAGAAGATGCATCTACATCAAATGGATTTAAGTACAGCCTATTTAAACAGCGAGTTGGAAGAAGACATTTATATGCAGCAATCAGAATGTTTTGTCGACGAGAAGCAGCCAAGAAAAGTTCTGAAATTGCAGAAAGCAATTTATGGCCTGAAGCAGTCCGGAAGGCAATGGAACTTCAAACTCGACGGGGTGTTGAAGCAAGTTGGATTTGTGGCGTGCGAGAGTGAACCATGCTTGTACAAAATGAAGTCAGGCAACGTATTAGTTTTGATGGCGGTTTACGTGGATGACATAATCATCGCATGCCAGGATAAATCTGCACTGCTCAAAGTGAAAGAACGCATCGCAGAACAATTCAACGTGGTTGATAAAGGCGCATTACAACACTTTCTTGGGATCGAGATAGAGCGTGAAGGTGAAGTTGGCTCTATTACTCTGAGTCAAACACAGTACATAAAAAACATGCTCAATCACTATGGCATGGATAACTGCAAAAGTCTGTCAGTTCCTCTTGAACCTGGTTATCAAGTTGCATGCCATGAACGGTGTCGTAAAGCAGATATTACGCAGTATCAATCACTAATCGGGGCACTTATGCACTTTGGTATAACGATGAGACCTGATATAATGCACTCTGTCTCCAAGTTGGCACAGAGAAACAAGGATCCACATGTTGAACAGAAAGAAATTGGTTTTTGGAAAAATGATAAAATTGTTCTCAACGTGGATAATCAAGGTGCGCAGAAGGTGCAATCCAGTATATCATAATCGAACGAAGCACATAGATGTACGATATCATCACATACGAGAGACTGTAAATAAGGGCGAAATTGAATTGAAGTATTGTCCAACAGAAGAGATGACGACCGACATTTTCACCAACTTTGTCAAAAGTTAAACACGTAAAATTTGTTAATCAAATGAATATGTCATAAACCTTGATTTGTAAAGGGACATTCACGACCCTTAGCAATCCTCATCCAACGCGCATGTTCTTTCCTTTCATATTTCTCTATTTTGTATTAATTAATTTCCTATTTTTTCATTCGCACAATAAACGTTCCTCCTTCTTAGAAGGAGGAAGGGCAATCACGTTGGGGGAATCAGGCTTTGCTTCGAGATCGATCATTTCGGTAGAAACATTGGCAGGGTCAGCAGCATTAGCCGATTTAACCGAGATGGTGGCGACATCGATTTCAGGGGAAGCAAAACCCATGCGAAACTCGTCGAGTGGGGATTTATTATTTGATGATAGGCCCTCGCACGGCAAAAGATCAAGTTTGCATGAAACTGACTTAAGTTCTTCCGCAATTTCTTGCAGCGATGTTTTGGTCAAGGCCGATTCATGACATAGGGAGTCCATGGTGGCCCGAAATTCTTCAATCTGTTTAGCGTGGTCAGCCAAATTACCAGCAACAGAGACAAGTGCTCCAGATTGCACTGATAGGGATCCGGTTACATTGGTCATGACGTCATGGATTTCGTTAACTTTAGTTACATCGGCAGTGAACTTCGGAGCAGCAGAAGAAGAATTAAGATACCTTCCGGATTTATTGACAATAAATTTTTCCAAATCGGCGGTTAATGAAACTAATGATGAATTCAGGTTGTCATAGATCGTTGAGTTACGTATGATGGAACTGATGAACTCCTTCAGCTGGACCTCAATGTTTTTGAGGAGAGATTTGTACCCGCTGTGAAACTTGTCCAAAGAGCTATTGATGAACTCCCAGTTCGACGCCAGAAGCTCACAAGTTTTCCTGTTGTTGATGCGAACCATTTTGCTGTAACCCGTAACCAAATCCGACACATCGCAAAGCTGCTGGTTATTGCATTTAATAGCCAGCATAATGTTCGAAATGGAAATAGTTTTACATTCATCGCAAAAGTACCAAAAGATACTAGTGTATTCCTGCAGATTTAGAAATATACATACATATTGTTACGAGACTACAAACTTACCTTAAAAAAATACATTGGCATGACAGCTACTCCATGGCGATGGCGGCTGTGTTCGGGGTTATTTATTGCTGCAGCCCGATTACACTTAGTAAGGCCTTTGTAGATATATCGCTTACCAAATGAAAGGTAAATTTGCGACAAACTCGAAAAATGCGACGGTTTTGGCGACAAATGTGCGTGGGCGGTAAGATAGGCGTGGCAAATGTAACCAAGATGGCGGACATGCGGAATTTTCCAGAGTAATGACAATGGAGATTGGAAGGCCCTGAAATGTAGCGATGGGCATATAAAAATCCGCTGCTAGGAGGTTAAAAAAAAAGAGTTGGTTGTAGAGCTCAAAGCAATGAGCAATTAATTGTCGAACACTAGTTTCTTTTAATAAAAAAATATCAAACCCTCTCGGGAACCAAAAATGAGTGCTTTTCAATGTGCACATTTGTAACAATATAATATTTGAAAATATGTACATATATACGAGTGTAACGGAACGATAACAACAAGCGCCGGGGTCCTCGCTGCGAATCTATCTCCCAACGTCTTGAGTGGATTAAAATCCACTTATATAGGGTAGAGGCACCAGTATCCGGAAAGTGCTAGTATCCGGACACTACGTCGTTTATTTAAAAGAAATCCAAACCAATTACCAATCCTTTATGTATTATACAACCAGATGCAACGTTTTAAGTAAATGTAAGGTCTGCTGTAAGAGTTACACGTACATACGTTTCTGTCTGGTGTCCGGATACTAAAACCGTAATTATAATTCTTTTCAGTTTCCGGACAGACTGTCCGGCTACTGAATATGTGAGAAAAATGTCAAATTCTTATTTGAAAACTCTTAAATGATAACTAAGTATATTAAAAACGATTTGGAGAAAGAGAATTAAATTTTTTTCTCAGATTTTCAGTATCCGGACAGGGTTTACTGAATTAAAAACCGTCTGTCCGGCTAATGAAAAACAAGGTTCAGTATCCGTACAACGTTATTTTGTATGTAATCAACGTACCAAGACTATTCATTAAGGTTTTCTACTATTAATATTTTTTTTTAAAGAACGGTCGCAGATAACTTAACGAAGGCTTTGGAGGAAATAAGGACAAACAAATTAAGCGTAAGAAAAGCAGCTCTTAAATATGGCTTATGTAAATCAACGTTGCATGATCGATTGAAGGTCAAGCGACTTATTGGTGAGAAATCAACAAAAAAAGCGTCCAGATCCCTATTTAACCGTCGAAGAAAAAGTGCAGATTGCCCGGTGGTGTGCCGACTTATGTAAATGTGGTTTTCTATTAAAAACATTTTTTGGAATACGGTACAGAAGATAATTAAAGACACGAAGAGAAAAAACCGTTCAAAAATGACCGGCCAGGGAAAACACGGGTTCGATCATTTATGAAAAGAAATCCTTCATTAGCAATAAGAGAAGGTGAAAATATTAGCAAGGGTAGATTAATAGTCATCCAGGAAGTCATATTGAAATAATTCAGTGATTTTAAAGATTATTTAAAAAGTGTTAACCAGGAATACATTATGGATAACCCGCCAAGAAACTTAAATGGAGATGAAAGCAGCTTTTGCCACTGCCCGAAAAGTGGTTCAGTCACAGCCCACAAAGGATACAAAAACGTGTACCAAAGTCGATGGTAAATTGTTTGAGCCAATGGTGGTATTTCCATACCTAGGTTCACCGAAAGATATTGTAGAGACTTAGAGAGTATGCCGAAATCCTTGTTCTTAGGAAGAAGTGAAAGCGGAGATCGATGCGAAGCGAATCGTTTTTCAAGTACGTCGCTAACGGTGTACATCAACGCTTATTGGCAGATAGAGTGGAATGGTCAGTTATTTTCCTTGTGGATGAGCACAAATCACACTTAACGATAGAGCTCAGTGAGTTTTGTAGCAAGCAGCAAATAATTCTATATGCACTACCAAAAAAACACTGCCCATATCATGCAGCTAGAAGACGTTAGAGCGTTTAAGCCACTGAAATCCGATTGGAAGCAGACTATAGACGAATGGTAATCGAAAAATCTGGGAAAAACAAACTTCTGCCCACTTTTTAATAAGGCAATCATTAAATATAAAGACATGGTGACCACCATACAAAATGGTTTTCGCAAATGTGGGTTATATCCACTTAATCCAACAGCTGTTGATTTCTCGAAATGCGTTAAGAATACTGCTGAAAACTTAATAATTGCCCAAGCTCCACAATCGTTCAGCTCAATCCATGGAAGACATTGACAAGACTTAGAATTGCTGCGGAGCACCTAAAAAATGTTGAAGTTGATGTTGAAATCGTCTTTAATCATATCGTTTCTGATCATTTATATTCCTAACACAAAAAAGAGTTGCAATTTCCCCTAAACTTCTGTGTCCGGATACTAAAATAAAAATTTCCGTACACTAAATTCTACTGTCCGGATACCAGCGCAAATCGTACTTTATTGAAAAACATAGTTATATATTATATGTAGTCATTTCATTGCTTTTAGTCCTATGCAATATTATACAAAAATATCTACACTTTTAGAAACAATGTAAATATTTACTGTAGCCTTCGTAGTAAGAAAATAAAGTTAAGTTAAAGTTGCGAAATGTGTTAACTGTCCGGCTACTAGTGCCTTTACGCTATATAAGTAGATACTATCTGTCTGTCCAGAGACGCCGATGGGAGGAAATCTCGGGACGAAAATAACGAACATACAGATCAGAGAAAAATTGCTAATTATTTCAGATGACTAGATCATAATATCTGCAAAGAGCACAGAACGTGGACTGTGCTTCATCCGAGCCTAACCAACGGCCTTAGCCGGGGTAAATAAACGCCGAACATCATTCGTTTCTAAACTAGAAAAAAAAATTTACTAATATTCATCCCGTACTAATTTTTCAGAAAAAAAAGAAGATAAATGAAAGAACCTAAACGTCAATCACTTAACTACAAAGTATTTACATTACAAGCTTCAAACAAACAAATATCCAACGGAAAAGCGCCAACTCTTCCACCTTAACATATAAACTACAAAAAAAAGAAGTATTTCGTACTCTATTGCCAAGAAAGTATGAAATCCATTAAATAACAAATTCAGTTGGATTCAGTAAATCCGATAAAACAGGAACTTGAGTGGTTATGTGCCTTTTTATTTCTCTCCTCCACTCCAAGATACACAACACCTCTAACAGGTATCTGTACCTCATTTAAATAATAATTGTTATATCTACCTGTTCAAATATAAAGAATAAAAGAGACAAAGATACTCGGAGAGAGAGTATGAACTCCCACTCAGCACCTCACACATGTTTGCACTCTCTCAATATTGTAAATAGCATAAACAATTTAAATTTTTCCATGCCTAATCCATGCCATAGATACAGAGATACAACCACCCTTCAACCACAGATACACATTCTGCACTTATGAACGCGTGCTGCTGAGATAGCGCCGGATAGAGCTCTATCTATCCACACGAAAGCCTACCAATGTATGTGATCTGATAGATCGCTCCAACATACATCGGAAGAAACTTATCAAAAACCTGATACGCGAGAGAGTAAAGCCAGTCAGCCAGTGGTTTTCCAAGCCCCCATCCACCCAAACCCAATTGAAAATACATCGAAACTTACACATCTATGTATATGGTCTGCAAATGTTTTCTTAAGAGAGAAACAGACAAAAAAAAAAAAAACACTCTCTGGTCACCTACCACACCAATCAGTTACTTGTTGGCCTGTGACGATATCACAACGTATCTCAAATACAGTTCGCTGCAAATAAGATTGATTGTTTCAAATTAAACCCCCTCGCATAAGATAAAGGAAAACTTGATCATTTAAAAAAGCTCCAAAGAAAGAGTCGAAACTATACCACTCATTTGGATACTTCATTCCTTTAAGGGATCCTCTCGACACTTCAGCCAGTTCAAGTGTGGCACGATCGCACACTTCTCCTCAGATACATTGCTGAGCTTTTTTTTGCGGGTGGCAGCGTTGTGCTGAAACGCGAACCAAACGGCCATTGATCGTTAATCGTGAATAGAAGATCGTTTCGTTCATTATTTGTCGTTATTGTCGTCTTCGTCGGGTTTCGCGGAATCTTAGGGTCTGCAAATATCGTTTTGTCCCCTTCGCGAAAACTTCTTGCCATCGTCACAAGTGTGTAATACTCCTTCCATCCATAGTGTATTACGCGATCGCATTACTTTATAGTTAAAAAAAAAAAAAAAGTACTAAATTCTTGATCGATATTAGGGCGAGAATTTCATTTCAATTCATTGTTATTTTAACCTCGAATGCGGTTGCTACAACTCAGGCTTTTATTTCGCTTCAAACCATGCTGTCTTCGTTTCGCAATGCGAAGCATTGCTTCGTTCTAAAATTGCTTCTCTAGTATTGAAGTTTATTATTTAATTTATTTTATAACAAATCTAAAACAAAACCGACCAAGAATAAAATTCGTCAACATTTGATTAGAGATCTAATAAAAAATAAAATTAAAATATATGTACAGACAAACGCGAATTCTTCTATACAAATTATTTAAACAAACACAAAATTGTTAAATCAAACTAATAAATTGGTGAACAATAAAATTAAACAAATCAAACCAAAAACAACCAACGGCCGCGACACAAAAAGTGATAAAAACTGTTGTACATAATACAACTGTGTTAAAAAGTGACATTTACTAAATAAATTTTATACATTTACTTAAAATTAAAAACAAAGAAAAAAGATTCTCTTCGCTCAATAACGCGACCGGTTCTTAAGCAATCATCATATTCTTTAGATTAGAAGTGTTTGTGCTCTCGTGAAGTTCAAAACTCTGACATTATCTCAATCGTTTTCTGCCCTTATCGGAAGTTTACTGAAAAATAATTAAATCAAATAAAAAAGAAAAACATTTTTTCTTCTTCAAAAAATATAAAAAATTTTCGAGGAAAAATTCATCCAACAAATCAATCAAAAAGGAATTTTTATGAATTATTTCTTAAAATAACAGTGACTGATATTATTCGCACAATAAATGGAGACAAGTGGTTATTTTTCAAATGAATGCAACCAAAGTTTTATGTGCATGATCAACAAGATGCTGCTTAAAGTAGAAAATACCTTATTACGGAGCCATCGACAACGTGAAACTACTGGAATTAAAAAGCTGTATAATTCATTCTTCGTCTTGTTTTAATCAATCGGACTAAAGAGGATTATCAAACAAAAAAAACTTTACAAAAAAAAAAACACAACGAAGTATCCTTATAAATAATAGTTTTGTTTTAAATACTCTTATAACAAAATACAAAAGTGCTAAATCATTTTTCTGATCGCTTCTGATTCGAATCATAAGAAAAAAAAACAGTGTGTGAAATTCTTTCAATTCTGTCTACATTCGTACTTAGAAATTGAATTAATTATTTAGTGATAACAATAAAAAAAATAAAACATAATATATTCAACAAGTTTAAAGGAAAATCTATATATTATAATAAAATTAGTGAGTTATACATATGCAGTTTCTTATAAAGTGCCTTATTAGTGTTTTTAAGTGGAAATCATTTTTGTTAAATTCTCACATAAAAAGTGTATTTAACGAGATGTAACTATATGAGAAAAGTAAATTTAAAAAATTTGCACTAAAATTTTTTTTTTTACAAAAATACATAAATTTTTCCTTCGCAAAAGTGATCGTAGGACACATCGACATTTTTTCTCGTCGCCAAGCTACATAAACATAGCATTAATCTTGTGATTTTGTGATTTGATTTAAATAAAAAATTATCAGTTATATAAATATTTAAAAAAAAAAAATCCAGTAATACCTCCGTTTAGTGATATTTTATAAATATTTTGTTTGCCAATTTCGAGGAACGAATGGCTCTATCGCTACTTTCGCATCCAAATTTCACGGATTTACAAACGTTTCTTGACCCATTACGTTCCACTTTCGACTTCTCACTCAATACCGATCAAATGGAATACAACAATAATAATACATCAACAATTAATCAAGTAAGTTATTAAATTTAAAACAAAGAAATCGTCACCCTTACGGAACGTGTGACCAAACCACTGCCACTTCTGCCGTTGGATGGTTGTGCCTATTAGTACCTGACCCGTTCTCTCATAAAGGTGTTCGTTAGAGATACGACTGGGTCAGAAAATCCTTAAGATATTGCGCAGGCACCTATTAACGAACATTTGCAGCTTCCTGGTGATAGTAGTGGTCACTCTCCACTTGCTACATCCATATAACAGCACGGATTCAACGTTGGAGCGGAACAGTCTTATTTTGGTGTTCAAAATTTATGCATTACTTACTTAGGTGGCGCTACAGTTCGGGGTGAACCTGGGCCTCAACCAACAAGCCTCTCCATTTAGCTCGGTCTTTGGCTAATTGCATCCAGTTGCGCACTCCAAGTTGGAAGAGGTCCCCTTGAACTTGTGCGCGCCACCTACGGCGATGGTTCCCTTTACTGCGTCGTCCCTCGGGATTAGATTCAAAGACTCTGCGGGGCGAAGCGTTGGTGTCCATTCGCTCTACATATCCTAGCCATCTCAGACGTCTAATACGCAGTTTTTTGACTAGGTCGAAGTCGCTGTACAGCTCGTATAGTTCGTGATTGAATCTTCTATTCCAAAACCCGTCAATTTTTCTCTCGAAGCGACCAAGGATATCTTCATCCTCTTTTAATACAGTCCATGTTTCAGCGCCGTAAAGCAGGACTGGGACGATCCCGGTCTTATGTAGAGTCTCCTTAGTTGTTCGAGATAGGGCTTTACTGTTGAATTGCCTTATAAGCCCAAAAAAACAGCGATTGGCAAGAGTTATTCTTCGATTGACTTCTGCGCTGATGTTGTTCTCAGAGTTTATAGCAGAGCCAAGGTAGACAAAGTCCCTTACCACAGAGAAGTTATAGCTCTCCACTGTGACGTTTTGTCCAATTCGTCGATGTTGGCTTTCCCTTCTTGTTGACAGCATATGCTCATATACAGCCCTCGTTTATCGCTAAACCCATTTTGGCCGCTTCCGCCTCAATGCTTGCAAAAGCACAGGTGACAGCCCGCTGAGATCTTCCGATAATGTCTATATCGTCAGCGTATGCAAGCAGTTGTACAGACTTGTAATAGATTGTGCCTCCGGTGTTGGCTTGTGAGTTCCGCACAATGCGTTCAAGTACAATATTAAAGAAGCCACATGACAGCGCATCACCTTGTCTAAAGCGTTTTTTGACATCAAAGGTCTCGGTGAGGTCATTACTGACCTGGATGGAGCAGCGAGCGTTCTTCATCGTCAGCCTGCACAGACGGACAAGTTTGGCAGGAATGTCAAAACTAGACATGGCTCTATAAAGCTCTTCTCTATAGATGCTGTCATAGGCGGTCTTGAAATCGATAAAGAGGTGGTGAGTATCGATTTGGAATTCTTGGGTTTGCTCCAGGATCTGCCGAAGTGTGAAGATTTGATCGATGGTGGACTTTCCTAGCCTGAAACCGCACTGATAGGGTCCAATCAGGCTGTTGATAAAAGGTTTCAGGCGTTCACACAATATCGCCGAAAAGATCTTGTATGCGATGTTGAGGAGACTGATGCCTCTATAATTGGCGCAGTTGAGGGGGTCTCCTTTCTTGTGGATCGGGCAAATGATGCTGAGATTCCATTCATTAGGCATACACTCGTCTGACCAAATATTAGAAATGAGTTGGTGTATGCACTCTACCAATTCATCCCCAGCTGCCTTGAAAAGTTCGGCCGGTAAGCCGTCAGGTCCAGCAGCCTTGTTCGATTTTAGCTTGGATATTGCTATCCTCACTTCGTTTTGGTCAGGTGGACGGAAATTTTGACTATCATCGTCTATGTTGAAGGGTTCATTCTGCCTGACAGCGGGATGTTGGTCTTCGTCGCCGTTATACAATCTGCAAAAGTAGTTTTTCCATATTCTCAGCACCGACTGTGATTCTACTACGAGGTTTCCATTTTCATCTCTACAGGTTTCTGTGCGGGTATTGCTCCTCTGACACGTTCTTTTTACCTTTTGGTAAAACTTCCGTACATTGTTCCTGGAGTATAGAGTATATTATATTCTCAAACGCGCGCTTCTCATGCTCTTTCTTCTTCTTTTGGAGAAGCCGATGTTCTTCCCGTCTCTTTTGCTCGTAGGGCTCACGAGCAGCTCTCGTCTTCCTTTGCAGCGCCGCTTTGTATGCCTCTTGTTTTGCTACATGCACTCGCCGGCATTCTTCGTCAAACCAGGTGTTTCGCAGTGGTGGGCGAGCGAGACCCAGCACATCAGTCGAAGGGGTTTCGAAGTATTGGTCAGACGAAACCCAGCACATTAGGTGCGGCGTTTCTAATGACATGGCGACAGCATTGCCACTGGTCTCCGGCACTTGATGCTGGCAGCATAGGGATGATTAGCTCACCGTAATACTTCTTTGTTGGACAGTTTGGGATATCTGCATCCGTACCTTGACTACAGCAGGGTAAGGTTTCAAGTCTATAAGGGCCACTCACAAGGTCTGGATATCCAGAATACTGGAGGCAAGTGTTGCACCAATCGCAATATGATCAACTTGGTTGATCGTTACATGATCATTGGACCACCATTCCTGCTTGCGAATATTGATATGAGGAAACCACGTGCTCCATATAGTGACGTTTCGCTCCACAGCGTAGCCTTAGTCCGTTGTCAGACATGGTGTCGTGTAGGCTATGTTTACCGACTGTCCTACCAAAGACGTCCTCCTTTCTTATTTCGGCGTTAAAATCGCTCAATACGATTTTTACGTCGTATTTACTTACTTATTTATGTGGTGTATACCCTTGTAGGTCCTAGGGCCTTTACTAGACCTACTCGCCATCATGTACGGTTTCTGGCAATGTGTCTGAGTTCTCCCCAACTTTTCCCCAACTACCGTGCCTCCTTCTTGACTGTTTTGTGCCATGTTCTCCTCGGATCGCCAGGTCTTCTGTCATCCTAAGTTAAAGGGTTCCATTGCATAGCATTGTTAGCTATGGAACTGTCAGCCTTTCGGAACATGTGACCAATCCACTGCCACTTCCGTCGTTGGATGGTTGTGCCTATTGGTTCCTGACCCGTTCTCTCGTAAAGGTGTTCGTTAGAGGTACGATTGGGCCAGCAAATCCTTAAGATATTGCGCAGGCACCTATTAACGAACGTTTGCAGCTTTCTGCTGATAGTAGTGATCACTCTCCACGTGTTACATCCATATAACATCATGGATTCAACACTGGAGCGGAACAGTCTTATCTTGGTGTTCAAACTGATTGCATTGCTTCGCCATACTTTGGACAATATACCGAACGCGGACTTTGCTTTGGCGATCCTGTTGGCTATATCCAGTTCGGTTCTACCATCGGTCGAGACAATACTCCCAAGATACTGGAAATCCTCTACTGTCTCTACCGGTTGTCCAGCAATGCATATTTGAGCCAATGAGTTAGTTCCAAGGCTGATAATTTTAGTTTTTGCCGTATTAATTTTCAGCCCGACGACACCTGCCTCCCTCACCACATCTGCTGTCATTTTGTGGAGGTCCATAATTCTGTGGGAGAGTAAGCATACATTGTCAGCGTAGTCAAGATGTTTCAGTTGAGATGTAAGAGTCCATCCAATTCCTCCGTTTCCCATCGACAAAGCTGCATGAAGCAAATCGCTAATCACCAATAGGAATAATATTGGTGAAAGGATACAGCCTTGTCTTACCCCACTTTGGATCTCAAAATCCTCAGACAACATCCCCCTGTGCAGAACGTGACATTTGCAGCCTTCATATATAGCTTTGATAATAGCAATTAGTTTATCAGGAATACCTCTCCTGCGTAAGGCACGCCAAATAAACTCCCTGTTGACACTATCGAACGCCTTCTCAAAATCGATGACCAGCACGTGGAGTGGCGATCAATATTCAACACACTGTTCGATGATAATCCGCAGGGTGTTGATGTGGTCGACGCAGGAAGATCTAGAGCGGAAACCTGCTTGTTCGGGATTGAGTGTGTCTTCGAGATGTTGTTTGATTCGCTCCAGGATGAGTTTACCTATCATCTTAACTATAGCAGGCAGCACGCAGATACCCCTGCAGTTTCCGCACTCCATTAAATTTCCTTTCTTAGGAAGCTTGACGATCATTCCTTTTTACACTCGTTAGGAAAGCTCTCAGCTTCCCAAGCTCTATCAATAAGTGGAAGCGGAAGCTCAACCGATGTTGTTGGCGCTGCTCGTAAGAGCTCTGCTGGAATGCCGTCAATTCCTACCGCCTTGCTGGTTTTGAGTGCCTTAATCGCGGTAATGATCTCATCTTTACTGTGAGTCGTGGTGCGTATTCGAGAGCTTCTCACCTCGGGCATCTCAGTCTGATTTGGGAGCATATCGCTAGCGAATACACGGTTCAAACCCGTAGCAAAATGCGCTTTCCATCTTTTGAGCTGGTCCTCATCCGAAATGAGCAAGGAGCCGTCTAGGCTTTTCACTGGTGGAATTGCGACCGCTTGTCAGCTATTTATTGATTCTGTAGACGGTCCTGTTGTCGCACCTCCGTACAGCTTCTTCTGTTTCTGTAACCAGGGCGTTGATGTAGTTGCGCTTGTCACGTCGCACGCTACGCTGAATTTCTCTCATCTTCATGTGATATAGGGACTCTAGCTCGCTTCTCCCTGCTGCTGGAGTAGCTGAAATGCGAGCTTTCAGCTGTTTTCGTTCGTCAATCCGTCACCAGGTATCCTCGGAAAGCCACGCCCTATGTCTTCCCTGCGATCTACCAGATGTAAAAACATTTATCACAGCACACCAGTGGTCTTGGATAGTTGCGGGCAGTGAGCTACTGATTACTTCCACATCTTGCGAAAAGTTCTATCGATGTTGAACCTGGGCATTCTTGTGTTGTCGTGGGATCTTCAAACTGCACCAGTGCGTTGTTGGAGAGTAGCTATCATAAGATGGTGATCCCGTAGTATCCCCACATCTGCCCCTCGCCTGTTTCGGACGTCCAGGAGACTACTTCTAAACGGATCTTGCAACTTCTTATTCGATCAAGCTTTGTCACTCCTGCTATCATGCGAAGCATCTTTACCTCAACTGCCGTTAATTTACTTTCATACGTTTTGTACATCGTCCAACATTGTGAACCATATGTGAGCGCTGGACGCACAACTACGGGTCTTCCTTTCAACTTAAGGGGAATTTTTTGGTCACGGAGATAGCGGAGTTTTCTCGCCACTTCATCCACCCTACGCTTACGCGATGATTGATGTCGTCATCACAAGTTGCTTTGCTATTGATCATAGATCCCAGATATTTGAATTTTTCGAACTTGGGAAGCACTGTTCCATTCAAATAAATGTCTGGAATAGGTTTGAGTGGATCAGAGAACGGGCAGCATAAGTACTCTGTCCTTTTTCAACTAATGCGATACCCATTTCCCTCCAAAACGTCCACCCACACATTAAGTGCTCGTTGCAGGGATGTAGGTTTCTCACTTATTATGGCCCCATCGTCATCAAAGAATAATAGATTTAACTTGGGGTCCGTCACTTTACCTTCAAGCAAATAGTCAAGGACTGTAATAAAGAGCAAAAGACTTAAGACGATTCCCTGTTGCACCCCGACTTTGATTGGGAACTATTCGGTTACTCCAGCGGGACATCTTACTTTTGTCTTTGCTTCCTTGAACATATCCATGATCATTTGTGCACTGGTTTCTGGAACCACCAGTTCTCGTGATTGTCTGTCAAAGTCAACCAATACAATATGCAAATCCTTTAAGGAATCACGATCTTCTTCTTCTTCCTTTTATCAGCGAGGTTATGATCCGAAAATAAGGGATCGTAACCGTCCCACTTCACTGCATTTCTACTGATCCGCCTGTGGGGTCCGCCTGGTGGAATCACAATGATTTTCCATTAAGATCGTCATACTGTGGATTGCATCATCTGTGGTTGATTTACCCACGACAAACCCGCACTAATTATCAGATATCCGTATTATTTTTCGCAGTCGGCCACCAAATACTCGCTCAACGATTTTCATGGTGTGTGACATCAGTTTCGCGTATCACCCTTCCCTTTGTATATAGGGAGAAGGTAGCTTTCCCTCCATTGATTCAGTATTGAATGAGTATTTGAGGATGAGAATTCTGAGCCATCTGAAGCCGATGTCTTCCATCTTCTTCCAGAAATCGGAGGGCATCTCGTCTGGTGCAACCGCTTTTCGTTTTTTTGGGTATTTGACCGCTTCACTTACTTCTTCGACTGTAATGTCGGGTATTTGTTCACAGTTAGGGGTGGCTCTTAGAAAGTATAGCGGGGGAAACCGTTCATTCAAAAGTTCTTTACAATACTGCCCCCACCTCTGCAGAATATTGCCGTCATCCACAAGAAGCTGGGCATGAACATTGGTAATAAACTTTGGCGAACGAATCTCGTGAGCATTACTCCTACTTTGGGCGGCTATTTTGAAGATGGCTGCACTCCTCTTCATATTGTGTCGCAGCTCCTGAATAGCCCGGTTTGCATCAGCAACCGGAGAAGATATTTTCTCCAGCTCCCAATACAGGCCTTTCGTACTCTCTGCTTGAAGCTGGGCGCACTTCTTCATAGCTTTTTTCTTGCAACATCTGTATTTCACTTCGAGGCGAGCTTTTTTGCCTCTATTATTACAGGGGCACTTTGACCAAGCATTGAAAGCCTTAAAAGCCACTCCACCGCCATGTTTCTTTGGTGTGTTGATGATGGCCTTTTGAAGCTCCTAGCAGTGATTTGGCTTTCCTTAAGCAAGTTCGCTGTAGGGAATCCGACATATTTTGTGCTCTGCACTCTTCATCCTCAGCTCCGTTGATGGTGTGAAAGAGGTAATTTTTCATCACGAAAACAAAAGCCTCGCCTTTTTCTTTGTCCAGATTGTACCACTTGATTTTCTCAGAGACCCTTGTTTGTTTGCTTTTCTTTGGTGCCTTTATAAAAATTTCTGCTAGCAGAAGTCGTTGTTGGTGAGCGATCACCTCTCCGAGAATCGCTTTGCAATGGCTTCATGGAAATGGCTGCCAAATGGTAGTCAATCTGGATTTCTTGAACATGGATTTGATGAACATGTTGTTATTTAATACGATAAGACCGTATGATTTACAAATGCTTAGGATGTCTTCACCAGGTAGGTTCTGGTGCCGTATCCCAGTCCTCTATGGCAGTCTTCATAGTTTTCGTTTGACTTCCATTCAAATCTCCTCCAACAAACAGAAACTCTTTCTTTGGGATGTTCTTAGAGAGATTGTGGAAATCTAGCCGTCATAACAATAATTAAATTTATTTTCATTTTTCATTGAATTAAGTTAATGTACTCGTACAACGGTTTACAAATTCTTTTATAGAAATGGCAAAAGCCATCAGCCATAATGACTGCTTTAATTCGAATAATAAATCGGTTAAAAAATATATTGCTAATGCAGCCGATACTTCCCATTCAAGATTTGAATTACTTCATCTCACGATAGCACAGACTGATTCCAATAGAGTCTCCTCAGTTCCTGCAGAGTAGGACATCTTCCCAAAAAGTGGTAAACATCTTCCCGCTGCGCTCTTTTAAATTGCACAGTGAGCAAGCAAATCAAGCAAATCAAGCAAATCGAGTGAGGTCTGAAATTCAGTAGTAAAAACTCTCGTCTCTCTTTAAAAGCTACTCTCATCTGTGATGTATCGTATTTTTTTTCGTTGAAATAGTTTGTCTCCTCCAAGCTATGATTCAGAACTCTTTACATGTATACTGCGTCTCCCGGATTGAGTAGATCTTTCCATGAAAGACGCATGTTTCCTTTCATCAAGAGTCCTTAATATGTCTTTCAACGTTGCACTTCAGCTACTTTTTCTTTCCCATCTTAGCGACATGTCCACATTGCAATATTCGCTGAGTTCTTCCCATTTACTGAATAGTAAAGCTTTTCTGTTGAGAAGATGACGAAGCATTCTTTTTGGAAGTGGTCTGGCATGTCTACTACTTTTAGGATATACTTGAAGTGCAATCCCAAGGCATGTAACATAAGATCATGATAGGTAGTCCTGTCCCTACATATATGTAGCATATAATTTGGGGTGTTTAGCGGAAGTTTGAAGAGGTGCTTTAAAAAATATCCTACAGCGCCTCGACTTCATCATAGTCCTCATACTTGTCTGGCGTGGCACATAATTGATTTTGCTGTGGCTTCAAAGAGTTTATATTTTATTTTCGTTGATACATCGTTTCTTTCAAAAACCCTTTTCCAAGTGCTGCTTTAAACTCCTTTCGACCCCTTCAACGTCTCCTTCAGGTTACTTACATACAATAGTCTTGGTGTAAGTGTTACCCCAATGTAGCGATATTGCTTGACTATTTCCAGCTGCTAATGAGCGAAAAACCACTTTTCCTCTCTAGCGTATCTTCCTGAATTGTTTCGACGTATCAAGACTTTCAATTTAGAGGTGGTAACTCTGAAGTTCCATAGCTTACATTACTCGTCCAGCTTGTTACTCAAAAGTTGCAGCATGTTTGGCGATTCTGCGAGAAGGACGGTACCGTCAGTATACAAGAGTACTTTGATGATACAGTCCTCGAAATCAATTCCACCTGGTAAGTAGTATGCTAGATCGTCTAAGTGTAAACTGAAAAATAGCGAACTTAACATCTAGCCTTGTTTGACTCCTTTATTTGTGGAAAACCATTCTGATAGCGTGACATCATCCCATACTGCCGTCTGATTATCGTTGTGTAGACGATCCTTAGCATTTTCGACGATATATCCAGTAAACTTAGTTTATAAAAAAGCGCTTGTCTCTGTACTGTATTAAAAGCAACACGAAGATCGACAAAAAGGCATACCGTTATTTCCCCTTTCTCAGATACAATTTTGCTTAGTTAGTCAATACAAATATGTTGTCAAAGTAGTTCGCTCCAAAACCAGCCTGAAGTTCACTCAAAAGTCCTCTTGATTCTACCCATGTGGACAATCGTTGCAGCAAAACAATTGTAAACAATTTCAGAAGAGTGTTCAAGAAGGAAATACACCTGTAGCTATTTTGCTCCATCACTCCACCTCCATGTTCTTTTGGCGTGTTGATGATGACCTTTTGAAGCGTCTAATAGTGATTTGGCCTTCTCTAAGCAAGTTCACTGTAGGTGTACGGAATCTCGTATATTTTGTGCTCCGTACTGCTTGATCCTCAGCTCCGTTGATGGTGTGAGAGAACTAATTTTTCATCGCGGAAACAAACCTCGACCTAATGATATATTGTGCCCCCGTACATTTATTCTCTCATTAGAGTTCCACTCGCATTTTAATTCCTTCGGAATTGTGTCTCTTACTTCGTCTTGGCGAGAATATTTCATCCTAGAGCTCTGTCTTCAATCCAGTTTCACTGAGGAATCTGAGAATGAGAAGTGGGCATATGGTTTGCATATCTTCACCTCATCTCCTATTTGGTACTTGCCCAAATATTTCAGTCTTTTGTTGGTCAATGCCCACAAAGCTCCAGAAAATGTTCCGGAGTCGCGCTGGACTTATTCTAGAATCTGCAAATGCCTTCATCTGTTATGCCTAGTTTCCTTAAATGCTCCCAGAGTTTACAACGTCCCATTAGGAAGCCTATCAAGATGCGTATGTTATTCTTGTGAAGGCAGGTGCATGCTTCGTATCTTCTTCGGTTGTAGCATCACATAGGTTTCTTAGCTTGCCTCAGATCTGGAAAATTATTCCAGGTTCTAGGCTTGCTTCTTTCTCGATTTTCCTGGGATGTTCCCCTATTCCGCAGAATAGTTAGTTGTCTTGCTAAAGAGTCTGCTGCTTCGTTACTTTTTATCCCGATATAACCTGGTGTCCAGTAGAGGGTTACTTTATTGTTTCTGCCTCAATTCATTTAGTTTGTCTAGGCATTTCCACACAAGTTTTGACTTGACATAGGCGTCGAGTGCTTTAATAGCTACTTGACTGTCTGCCAGCATTTGGTATGTCGCAATAACTGTATCTTCTTTCGAGATTGAGTAGGGCACATGTGCCTATAGCGCATATTTCAGTCTGAAAGATATTGGTACTCTTGGTCATAGGTTCTGGGCGCTTTGTTCTCGGCCCAAGCACGCCTGCCCTGTTCCTTTTTTAGTTCTCGATCCGTCTGTATACCACTCTATTGTTTGAATTCACATGGTAAATGTTTGATATTTTTACATTCTCCCGTATCCAGACAGCTCCAGCAGTTCCAGCAACTCCTGCGCCTATAACGCAGTATCTTGTCAGTGCACCTGTTAAAGTAAGGGTTTCTTTTTTACCAGAAGGCTCTTTTTTCTTTATCCATCCAATTTCGGCCATAAACTGCGAAATACATATAACAGAGTCAACCCTGGCGGAATAGGCGGTGCTTGGCAATCTATGAAGACTAGTATCGCGTATGGTCGAAATTCGACCGAGGCGAAATAAAGAAACATGATTCTTCTTTTCTGCACATCCATGGCACAGTACCTTTCAAATTATATAAATTGCATCCTCCTCCTTTTATAATGAATACTAAAAAAACGTACGATAAATTTCCTGTTCACGTATCAATATATAAGATTGTAGTCCTAGAAGAATTTAGTTTAGTCTTTGTGCACCCGAGGGTTTCTATGAGGCGTTCATTTTGAGCGACTCACAGAAAACTCCGAAGTCGGTTCCTACATCCGTTTTAGACCCGTCAATGCAGAGTTGGATATCCTGTTCATTAGTTAATGTATTTAATTCCAGCTCCCGTTCGGAAATAAGTGTGGAGTAATTTTTATCGAAGTCTGCGCAGGGTCTGTTGTTCTGAAAACTAAAGTTTTCTGTATCTATTAAGAATATGTCTGTGCGGTGGCGAATGTTTGAGTATAGTACGAGTATGATAGCGCAATCCTCCATCATGTACCTGGATAGGAAGACAGGCGTCTGCTTCTCGGATTGCCGTAGTTTGTGCTTGAAATACGCCACTGTGATTCGGTATCAATATGTCCAATATTTTTTTCCAAAAGGGGGAATTAGAATACAAATTTATCTCACTAATGAATTTCCAACAGCATTGTGACTTTCAAGTGAAAAATTTGAAGCTTGTCGAAATCAATTTGCGACTTTGTATCTATTTGTCTATTAAATAAATTTAAATTAATTGGTAAACAAATAAAGATAGAAACGTAATCATTTTTTCACTATTTGAAGTAGGTATGTGCATGTATGCATTTTTATTGTTATCACTCTTAAATGCTATACAAACAATTAAACTTGAAGCAAATAAAAAAAAGGTGTAAGAGAAAAGTAATGATTGATTTATTTTCCCATGGCCCATATCATTAGGGTAATTGATCACATAAATAGTCGTTATTTTAATGGATTAACTTCTCAAATAGATTCTTCTTCTTCTTCCTTTTATCAGCGAGGTTATGATCCGAAAATAAGGGATCATAACCCTCCCACTTCACCGCATTTCTACTGATCCGCCTGTGGGGTTCGCCTATTTGACCTCAGATAATATCGGCATGTCTGCCGATTTTGGATCACTCGGTTACTGAGGCCAATAAAATGCCGATGTCGCCGTATTTGTCTGATCCAGGCGTTTGTAGGCCTGCTTTTCCTACATCGCGATGTCTTTGGAACGTGCATTGATATTGCCTTTTTAACAGGGCTCAAATGATCTCTTCTTTGAACGTGACAATTCCAGCTGAGCCGGTCGCGCTCTATTTCCTACAAACTGCAACAATTTGAATGCAGAAATAATAGTCAGGCATCTCGGGGAGCTGTCTAAGCGTTATAGGTTCACCTTTCCCGAAAGAGGTTTATAAAAAAAATTATACGCAGGTACTTAATTCCTTGATATGTATCTAATCAATTTGACACTTTTACCAAAGATTTTGATTAAAAACAAAAAAACGTTTTGGCACGACAAACTGAACAACATCAACCAGGTCATTAGCTTTTGATAATTTGAGAGCTTGTGGACGATAACATGAGAAAAAAGAATTTAATGAAAATTTAAATGGAAGAGTAAGCAGCAATTACATGTACAAATACGCATATTTGAAAAATTTTGCTTGGCAATCACTTTAGCATTCAACATGAAGTTCAAATGAAAATGTGAATGAAACGCAAATTAGAAGCTATGAAATGAAAAACGTAAAAAAATATTTGCACAGGTGTGGGTGTCAAGGGAGCGCTGTCGATCGAAATGATATGAGAAATATTTTCTTTTGTCGAAAACATGGAAAACGTTGCATTTTCTGATTTAAACCAAAAATAAATAAATAAATACTACACATGTTCTTTTGACCTCGAATACAGTATGTATCTCACATGGCAGGCAAAGGGCACTATTCGCTTCAGGTGTTATTGAGTCATACAATGACAAATGAAATGTAAAACAAAAGGAACTTGAGGAAAGTGGAAGTGGAGTTTTCAATGGTTTTGAATTTAAACAAGAAATCACCAATCCTTTAGTTAATTACTTTAGATGGCTCTACAGTTCGTCCTGTGCGTCAACCAATAAGCTTCTACAGGCATCTCGATCGTTAGTATCTTAGTCGTTGCTTATGATATGCACATTCTCCATCATACTTCTGCATAATCAGACCAGTTTGGCAGGGATGCGGAAGTAAGACATTGCTCTGTATAGCTCGTCTCTAGGTCAAGTTATGAAAAAATTTGCTTAAGGATGTCAGGAGATTTCCCAATATTCGAAGTTTATACCATACATGTTTTACTACACAGAGCGGTATGTGGACGTCTGCATTACCAACCGCCTAGTCATTGAAGGTACACTGTTTAAGCATAACGCTTGCCAAATACAACAGGGTAAAACTCGGTTGGGTACCCGGACACCAAGGGATTGTGGGCAACGAATCTGCAGATGAGCTTGCTACGGCTGGCTCAGAATCTGTGTTCATAGGTCCTGATTGTGGCGTCAATTGGGCGACAGCTACAATGCTGATTAACGAATGGGAAAACAAACTTCGTCTAGACCACTGGACTAGTGGGCCAGGTCTAAGACAATCCAAACGATTAATCAAGCCTTACTCCTATAAGGAAATCCTTAACTTAGATAGGGAAAGCATTAAGAAGCTTGTGAGTTTTCTTACTGGCCATTGCGGCTTGAGATACCACCTTAACAAGAGGAACCTGTGCCAAGAGAAGGACGGTCGGTTCTGTTTAGAGGAGGATGAAACCTCCGAACACATTCTTTGTGAATGCCCGGCACTACACTGGTTAAGGAAACGTATTCTCCACAAGGAGATACTTACTTCAGTGGAACTGAAATGCTCCGCTACTAAAGACATACTCACTTTCATAAGGGAGGTAGCAAGTCTGTTAGATTAACTCCAACAATAGATCTTTCAGGTCGCGGTGTCGTTGCCACGCGGGCAAGGGTTGTAAAAGAGGAAAAAAAAAGCATAACGCCTACCACATAATTAGTTGGTTCTCAACTGACAGGCAGCGAACATTCAACCAGTTTTATCATATTGCGATCAGCCGCCGCTTCAGAAATTGTCTTCTGGACGTCCGAAACAGAGGTGGAGCCGACAAGAATGCGATTAACATAGTATGTTAGCTTTATACGCCTTTGTACTGCATCCGTCAACAGAAGTCGCTCAAACTTCCTCAACATTACCAGGTTCAATACTGAGAGGCTCAGGGATCCGCAAGTGCGACAAAAATTCAGGGTCCATCTTGCCGTAGAAGCAGAAACAATTAGCAGAACAATGCAGGAAAGCGTGGATGACCACTGGAATGCTGTGAAAAATGTTTTCACACCTATTTCGTTAAAAGGCCAAATAATCACCGCACATGGCTATCAGCAGACACCTGGAGGCGGATCAATAAGCATAAGGCAATCAAGGCTCGAATTGCAGCTCAGCAGTAGAAACTACCGAGCTAGAAGCCCAATATCGCATGAAAAATACGGAAGTACAACGTAGCGTAGGAGGAGAAAAACGTCAGTACATCGACTCACTTGCCTTATGGGCTGAAGAAGCAGTACGCAGTTGTGACAATAGGGCTGTCTATAACATCACCAAGGAGCTCATTGGTGGTCGTAACTCCAAACAACGTCCAGTGAAGAGTTTACGAGTGGATGGTTACCTTCTGATTTTGGATGAGGATCAGCTCACTAGATGGAGAGATCATTTCGCTACAGTTAAGGACAATCAGAAGATGGTGATATGATCTCAAACTCGAGTAAATCTTCCGGAGCAACAAATTCCCGAATTGCCACCGGACTTCGCAGTAAAACCGAAAAACGAGCAGCAATCAAGGATTGCATCTCTGCCGAACTATTTCAAGCGGCGCAAAATATGTACATCGGCAGAACTGTTACACCCGTTCATACGGAGAGCAAACAATTCCCTAGAAATGGAAAAGAGGGACGATCTTTAAACTTCCGAACAAGGGAAATCTGATGAATTGCAGAAACTGGAGAGGTACAATATGGTATGCGTTTTACCGGCCGTAGCCAAGATAATAGCTAGAATCATATTAGAACGCTTTGAAGAGAATTTAGACTCAACTCTCAACGTCGAACAGGCAGGCTTTCGTGCTGGATCCTCCAGCATCGACCATATTATAAACACCTTACGGATCATAATAGAGCAATGCGTCGAGTACAGGTCACCGCGGTGGCACCGAACTGGATATGTGTATCAGAATCGGGAAGGCAAAAGCAAGGTTCGGAATGCTATCGAAAGCCTGGAAAGGCAATGTTCTTAGCTTAAGAATCAAGCTGCGACTGTTCTGCTCCAACGTAGAATCAGTACTGCTGTATGGATGCATTACTTGAAAGGTGGATACCACTATCAAGAGAGGGTCTCTTTTCTTACTTACTAACATACTTAGGTGGCGCTACAGTTCGGGGTGAACCTGGGCCTCAACCGACAAGCCTCTCCATTTAGCTCGGTCTTTAGCTAATTGCCTCCAGTTGCGCTCTCCAAGTTGGTCGTGGTCCCCTTGAACTTGTGCGCGCCACCTACGGCGATGACTCCCTCTACTGCGTCGTCCCTCGGGGTTGGATTCGAAGACTCTGTGGGCGGGAGCATTGGTGTCCATTCGCTCTACATGTCCTAGCCATCTCAGACGTCCAATACGCAGTTTTTGGACTAGGTCGATGTCGCTGTACAGCTCGCATAGTTCGTGATTGAATCTTCTCCAAAACCCGTCAACGCAAACGGGACCGAAAATCTTACGAAGAATTTTTCTCTCGAAGCGACCAAGGATATCTTCATTCTCTTTTAATAAAGTCCATGTTTCAGTGCCGTAAAGCAGAACTGGCATGATCAAGGTCTTATATAGAGTCTCCTTAGTTGTTCGAGATAGGGCTTTACTGTTGAATTGCCTTATAAGCCCAAAAAATACTGCGATTGGCAAGAGTTATTCTCGCTTGATTTCTGCGCTGATGTTGTTCTCAGAGTTTATAGCAGAGCCAAGGTAGACAAAGTGCTGCCCACTGTGACGTTCTGTCCAATTCGTCGGTGTTGGCTGTCCCTTCTTATTGATAGCATATACTTGGTTTTGCCCGCGTTTATCACTAAGCCCATTTAAGCCGCTTCCGCCTCAATGCGTGTCTCCTTTCTTGTGGACCGGTCAAACAATGCAAAGGTTCCATTCATCGGGCATAGTTTTCTCCGACCTGAATTGCTGCGTGCCCCCAAGTCATGCCTCCCTGCTTATTTAGATTTTCATTGAATTCTAATTCGGCATATTATGTCTCACACTGCGCTGCACTTCTTCTTCAAGCAATAGGCTAGGTTAATTTGTGAAGGGCATGTGTTGGAAAAGGACTTATCACGTACACTCGAAGACCTAAAGACCCATTGTGCTTCCCGTGGGAAAGGATTCAAAATAATCATCTGTAAGGGAGGTAAAATTTATCTTTAAACCTGTTAGTGCTCTTTACAAATCTAATTAGGTCTTTTATCCGTGACTCTACTACTCCTGCAGTGCTAACAAAGAACCTTGAGCCTGGTATACGTAGGCGTCGTTCTTGTAGAGCGGGGCAGTGGCTCGTCTCCGAAGCTTCTGCATAAATTGTTGAACTCTACTTTTTACGGAGCATAACTTCAATGGCACAGTGTCCTGTGATTACTCCTGATTAGTCCTCCTTGGATAATCAGGAGGCGTTAGCCGTTTTCTCTGAGGGCTCCTTTTACGGTACAACCTTACATGAATTCGTAAAGCTTAGCAGAGATATCCTCTAGATCAGCTTCTCAAACTTATTAGGCTGTGGAACCCTAAGCAAGGCCCAAATATATTTCGGAACCCCAACTCTTAACGATATAAAAAATGAAAACAACACATTTCAAAATCAATTTTTTATTTAAGATATTTTTTTCAAGGTTAGTGTGAAGAATGAAACTGTTTCATTGTTTGATTTATAATTTTTTTAAAAATTGACTTCTATCTCCGAAAGCTATATTCACATATCTGGGGCAGCGTCCAATCTCGATTTGTATTTAGTCTTCGCATAAGTATACGCTGAAAAGCCTGCTTCACAGCGATACGTTGTGACAAAAGGGAGCAAATTTAATATAGCCTGTTTGGCGAGTTCAGGGTATTCCCTCCTAATACCAACCCAAAATTTGGTCAATGATACAGAATCAAATACATGTTTTGATGAAGAATAACTCTGCAGATCTATAAGAGACTCGTTTTCCGGAATGCTTAGTGTCGTAGGCTGGGTTTTCATTAGAAATGGATTTT
The DNA here is from genome assembly GCA_945910035.1 of Brachypalpus laphriformis. NCBI lineage: Eukaryota > Metazoa > Arthropoda > Insecta > Diptera > Syrphidae > Brachypalpus > Brachypalpus laphriformis. Next base: position 290,143,658 of record OX246753.1, on the reverse strand, counting down.
GTACCCACTCGATGTCAGTTTTCGTATCTGGAAAGTAATCTAATAAAGATCTTTCTAGACTTACCAAATGTCCAGCGATCATATTGCCAATATCTGCTCTGAGCTCTAGCAAGTAGTATTGAAAGGCCAGCAACATCCGTGCTTTCATCGAGTTGCATGGCAAACATATCACAATCATTCAATCTGCGAACGAGTTCATCTTCAATGTGGTCAGATATTTTTTGAATCCGATCAGACATAGTGCTGTTTGAACATTGAACTGCTGCAACTTTTTTGCCGCGGCTTCTCCAAGTACGCAACGGATTGTTTCTAACATACAAGGTTTAATTAAAGACTCTGCAATAGTGTGTGGCTTTCCAGATCGAGCTATCCTGTAGCTTAGGAGGAAAGATGCTTCAGTTGCATTTTCGTTGTCAGTTTTTGCAAATGTAGTCAAACTGGACACTGTGGATTCATGCATGTCTTTTTGTTCTTGAAAAAAGCTGATGATTTTCTCCTTTAAATTTTCGTAAACTGTATCGAAATGTCGTTTTAGTTTTGCGTTTTTTGTGTCAAGTTCATTATTTGTAAGATAGTGTGCAGTACCTCAAAAAACCTATGCGCGAACTATACTCACACACATGCATACTTCATGGATTGTTGCTCGTAATTTTCTTTGGACAGTGGATGTTGCTGTACCATTTTTGTTTGTTTTTTTCGAATTATGGGTAGCTCACACGTCAAACATTTTTTGCGCAAAAATGTTTGTAATTGCAACTTACAAAAATTATTTTTGTGTTTTACTACTCTTAATTCAAGAAAGTCGCGGAACCCTGAAAACTCTTCCGCGGAACCCCAGGGACACAGTTTAAGAACCGAGGCTCTAGATATCTATAGCAAACAAGTGGCCGAGTGTGCAGCCACCCGCATGAAGGCCATATCTTAGTGGTCCAATCTAAGGACGACACTCCTCTATTCTTAATAATCTTGATTTATTTCCACAAGACACCGACTATGTACTTCCACAACTTCTGTTTAATAAAACTTTGAAACCTGCATCCCCTCCAATCTTGAATGGGAGGGGGGCTAGCCACACAAGAGGGATCCATTTGCTTCTACACAGATGCTTATGTTTAGTTCTCCTAAGAACTATCATCGCCTCTCTTTTCGCCTGCCTAATCACTGTAGTGTCTTCCAGGCGTGGTTGAAGTAGAATGTGGTATCCAAGCGGGATATTACCATTTTTGCGGACAATTAAGCTGCGATCAAGTCCTTTCAACTAAAAAACTGCCCTAATTGTCGCTTGTCTTTTAACGAGATGACCAAACAGTTCAACATTCACCTAATTTGGGTACCGGGGCACAGAGACATTCCAGGCAACTGCTCGGCCGACGAACTCACCAAGCAGGGCACTTGTATACCGATTTCATCGAGTAAAGAGAATCTCGACATGCCTCTCGCTACAGTGAAACTGTAAGCTCAATACCACTAGCGCGACCAATCGTAGGTAGTTCAGCGGAACTACGTGCCTCGTTACTAAACAGATCTGGCTTGAGCTAGATCAGAAACGCTCTAACTGCCTTATCGGGCTGAAAAGGTCGCTCATTGCAACCACAGTAGGTGTCATTACGGGTCGTGTCATCAGGCTAGGTATCTTAGCAAATGACTTCTGCAGATGTTGTATGGACTAGGATAAAGAGGAAACCATACTACATCTCCTTTGTACGTATCAGCGTATCAGGCTGTCGCGAATAGCAGAAGACTACACTTAGGAGCCTACCTCTTCGAAAAATTGGGCGAGCTAGCTAACGTCATCATCGGCAGCCTCCAGCGCTTCTTAACAAGCTTCAACCGGTTCCGGGGGTAGTCCTCCCTGGGCATGATGGATCCATGGGGTACAACAATGGGCCTAGTCTGGCAAAAGTTAGGCTGCATTCTGCAGCTTGCCACCCTAACCTAACTTAACAGCTCTAAAGATTCCTGACTGGACTCTGTCCATGATCCTTTGGGCTTTTGCATATGTCCAGGGACACGGGGGTCTTTGGATAGTACCTTCTGCCCTCATTTTCGACTTCTATGCATTCAAAAAAAGGGATTGTCATGATTTTAGTTTCACTGTTCTAATACTGATCCAGCAGATTGCGCTGATTTCCTTTCGAGTTCGACTGATAGGACAAGAGCTATCAAACGATTTTTCAGTATTTTGACCAAGTGATCGACTGATTTCTCGATCTTAGTTAATTTGAAGTAGCTAAGACAGTTGGCGGGTCTAACTTCTTACCGAGGTTCGAGAATTTTACACAGTGGACTTTTTGGGGGTTTCTGAAGGCTTTGCTTAAACTGAAAGTGGCCCGAAAAGGAATAGGCAGTGGAAACTCTCCACTCGATAATATGTTTTAAAGTTGAGCCGTGCAATTCAAACCTTGATTACAAGACGCTGATCGGCCGGACATTTGATAATACTGTTGATCTTATGGCAGGTGTTGTGCTTGAACAATAAACCTTCGATGACTAAACGGTTGACATTTTGGAAATCCACAGACCGTTCGCTAGTATCATTCACGCTCGAGTTTGCGGAGTCGGACATTTTGAGGCCTTCTTTCAACGAGACGGGGAGGGTCTTAACATTTCAGAATCCAATCGTTTTCCGTAGCTGATAGCCAAAAGGTCGTCAACAAATTTTCAGTTCGTTTATGATGGGTTTGTTGCCGCTTCGAAGCATTTGGCGTTTTCACGGTTGCCGCTCGTTGGCCCACAGACCAACCGATATTCCATTCGTCCCCCACCAACACGAGGAGGTGGGCGTAAGTCTTAACAGAACTGCACGATCTTCGACTGCTCTTTTACGTTTCTTTGTGAACCAATACTTATCAGGAGATGCTACTTTTGTGAGACGTTTCTTAGTCATTTCGCACTCATTTTTGTTATAATTTACTACTATTGCTTAAGGCCGGCAACACACTACCTACTAAGTATTTCTCGTTGGAATTTGTTTTAGAGAACAGATTAGCAGCAGGTAATTTACTAGATAATTTACTGCTCTTGATAAATACTTCACAGTACCTTATTCCAATTCTTTCATTTCGCGTAATCATATCTCAAGCACGTGATAGTGCGATAGCAAAATAATTATCAGCAGTTTCTGCTGGAAATCTTAATTGCATCTAAATAATAATAATGGCTGCCGACGAGAAGAATACACGATTTAATGAATGCATTTAATATTTACCTCATCGCTTGTCAATTCCGATCACAGATGACATTAGCATCAACCGCATATGGTGTTAATTAATGTACAAAATAATTATTGGATAATCAGCAATTTAATTATTATTACTCATCGTATAGTTGGTTTTGTTGTATGACTTCAAGAACGCAATGGAATTGAAATTCATTGAAATATAATAATTCTACCTTTGCATGCGATGTGGATACTTAATGGATTATTGCGTTGAATACAGGTTTGGATTATTATTTTTTTGTTTTTTAGTTATTACTGGGGGAAATTTAAGACCTATCATGTTTACATCACAACCAAGGCCATACACATATAAATATATGTACATAGGCTATAAATCTTATGGTAAAATAGTCGGTTTGTAACTTTCACAGTTTGTTTATTGTAAAATAATGGTTTTTGTTTATAGATACTTAAGCGTCAATAAATTGTTGTTTTTAAGCAGACTCTTTTTAACTTATAATTTGTGGCAGACATTTAAATTCGAAAGTTTCGCAGTCGTTAAAAAAATCTAAAGTTCTTTGACAAATACCCATATCATGTATATACATATGTACATACATATGTATGCATATATAATCGAGAATATTGGATACAGTCCAGATAAAGTACTTTCTGGTGCCAATAGCTGTGTACACCGACGGATCCAAAATGGAAATATGTGTAGGCGCGGGTATCTTCTCTTAACCGCTTTGTGTCAGCGTTATCCAAGCATAGGTCCTAGCAGTGACAATAGCAGCCCGTGAGACTTCTATGAGGGCTATATCACGGAAGGATATCACCTTTTTCCTTTTTCGTCAATAGCCAGGCAGCGATAAAAGCAATATCTGCTAAAAAGATAAATAAAATTGAAGCTTGTGAAGTGTTGTAGTCCACCATCGATCAAATCTTCACACTTCGGCAGATCCTGTAGAAAACCCAAGAATTTCAAATCGATACTTACCACCTCTTTATCGATTTCAAGGCCGCCTATGACAGCATCTATAGAGAAGAGCTTTATAAAGCCATGTCTAGTTTTGACATCCCTGACAAACTTGTCCGTTTGTGCAGGCTGACGATGGAGAACGCTCGCTGCTCCATCAAGGTCAGTAATGACCTTACCGAGACCTTTGATGTCAAAAAATGTTTTAAACAAAGTGACGCGCTGTCATGTGACTTCTTTACTATTGTACTTGAACGGATTGTGCGGAACTCACAAGCCAACACCGGAGGCACAATCTATTACAAGTCTGTACAACTGCTTGCATACGCCGACGATATAGACATTATTGGAAGAATTCAGCGGGCTGTCACCGGTTCGTTTACAAGCATTGAGGTGGAAGCGGCCAAAATGGGTTTAGCGATAAACGAGGGCAAAACCAAGTATATGCTGTCAACAAGAAGGGAAAGCCGCCAACACCGACGAATTGGACAGAACGTCACAGTAGGCAGCTATAACTTCGAGGTAGTAAGGGACTTTGTCTACCTTGGCTATGCTATAAACTCGAAAAACAACATCAGCGCAGAAATCAATCGAAGAATAATTCTTGCCAATCGATGTTTTTTGGGCTTATAGGGCAATTCAACAGTAAAGCCCTATCTCGAACAACTAAGGAGACTCTGTATAAGACCCTGATCATTCCAGTTCTGCTTTACGGCGCTGAAACATGGACTTTATTAAAAGAGGATGAAGATATCCTTGGTCGCTTCGAGAGAAAAATTCTTCGTAAGACTTTCGGTCACGTTTGCGTTGATGGGCTTTGGAGAAGAAGATTCAATCACCAACTATACGAGATATACAGCGACATCGACCTAGTCCAAAAACTGCGTATTGGACGTCTGAGATGGCTAGGACATATAGAGCGAATGGACAGCCACGCTCCGGCCCGCAGAGTCTTCGAATCTAACCCGGTGGGATGACGCACTAGCGGGTTTTCTCGACGTAGGTGGCGCGCACAAGTTCAAGGGGACCTCGACCAACTTGGAGTGCGCAACTGGAGGCAATTAGCTAAAGACCGAGCTAAATGGAGAGGCTTGTTAGTTGAGGACCAGGTTCACCCCGAACTGTAGCGCCACCTAAGTAAGTAAGTAGGAAGTGTTGTAGAGAGAGTTCAAGGTTCTTGGAACGCAGCATGATGTAAAGCTCTGCTGGGCCCCTGGATATAATACGAATGAGAAAGCCAACGAAATGGCTAGAGGAGGCTCAGCACTAAACATGGACCAATCCGACCTCTCAGTTTACATCCCGCCTTGCACACTCAAATTCGAAGCAGGGAACAAAGCTCTAACGGAGGCTAACAATAGGTGAACATATTTAGATACTTGTATCACCACTAGGAAGCTGTGGCCTGTAATCAACAGAACACGAACCAATAGACTCAAGCAGAGGGATACAAAATACCTGCCTCCTCTCATAGGAGTCATTACGGGGCATAACACTATGCAATACCACATGAAAAGTTATATGTGGCGAATGAAGACCTTTGTAGGGGCTGTGGTGACGAGGAGGTACAGGAGGACACTACCCACATTTTTTGCCACTGCCCAGGCCTCTACAATCTAAGAAACAAGTTCCTTGGACAGTACTTTTTTAATGATTTAAAAGTATTGTCCAACAGACCGGTAAACGACATCGCAAACTTCATTAAATCCTCTAAAATCTTCAATGGCGTATTTGAAAAATTCATATGGTACACGATAATCCCCAAGCATTGTTCAAACTGCATCTATGAATGGTCAAGGTGAATATTTTCCAAGTATGGAAGGGAATATTGCACTTGGTTTGAGCAAATCGAGGGGTTAAGCAGATTTTTTAAAAATATTCAGCTAGCAGGTTTGTTTCAATTATAATGTGCCTGGCAAAAGTTCCACCATTAGGAGAATGGACAAGTTTCTAAAAGGAACGACTATTTCTGACATTAGCTCTGAGTACGCTTTCTGTTTTTTCTTGCAGATACTTTTGTATAGTTTGTTTGCTTCTTGGTATATAGATTTAACAGGGTTTGAATCTGAATTTCTTATAAGAATAAGAATAAGAAAGCAATGATTTCTTCCTAACCGCTTCACACTCAGCGTCATACCACCGCCTTCCCACTGATTGAAATCACTTTGCGAAATTAGTTTATATGTGCCACGAATGGAATTAAGGTATAATGCTAAATTGGTATAAGCCTGGCATACTGCTAAATTATCTGACATTCTGTGTAACTTAAAGGGGTATGATTTGTTTCGTGCTGATAAAAATGATCAAAGAGGCGGAGGAGTGGCTATTTACATTCGCAGTTCAATCAATCATAGGTTTGTCTTAAGTTCGGATACTTCTTCCCCTATTGAATATTGTTTTGTCGAAATTTTGAACGGCCGAAGCAGATGTTTAGCTGGTATAGTTTACCGACCTAACAAAAATGTTGATCTTTCTAATCTCTACACAGTACTTGAAGACATTTCTACAAGCTATTCAGAAATTTTCATATGTGGTGACTTCAACTTTGTGGGCGCCGTGGCGTAAGTGGTTAGTGTGTCGGATCACTACGCATGAGGTTTCAAGTTCGAATCCCAGAAAACACCAAAAAATATTTTTCACGGTCCCACCTCTCGCGAGCGTCTGACAAACATCCGAGAGTATTGTTGTCACGAAAAAGCTTCTCAAATCGCCGTTCGGATTCGGCATTAAACTGTAGGTCCCTTCCATTCGTGCGAAAAATATAACGCACACAACATGAGTGGTTGCGAGAAGCTAGGCCCCGGCACTTAATGAGCTGTTGCGCCAAATATTGTTTTATTTTTGTACCTGAGTGGGCAATGACTAGTTAGTTAGCCTGTTAATGTCCTTAAGTCTGCTTTGCTGATCTCAGGTAACTTCTTAGCCTTACAACGATTGAGGTAAATTAACTTTTTGCTTGTCTTGTTGCTTAAATTTAGTCCATTACTTTGCATGACAATCAGCTTCGCATTGTTTTACTTTGAGCTTTGTGCTACTCCGTGTAACTTCAAAACAGGGTTCAGGACCGACTAGTGAGCGGCTAGCGCCTCTTTTGGTGCGGCAATGGTGTAGTCGTAACGTCGTCAATTGCCACGCTAATGGTTCATAGTTCAAATCCTGATGTCAGCAAGCATTTATTTATTTCTCATGAAATATATAAAGTCAGTCGGATCATTTGCAAAAGTTTGTGTGAACACTACTGCGAAGGCATAACACTGGCAGTAGCTTGGTCATGCGGCTGCAAAAATTGTTCGCTCCGTTGATGGTGGTTTGCTCTTGACATCGGTTATTGGGAAAAAAGTACTGTGAATCAGAAGCAAATTCAATAATAATAAAAATCTCCCCAGATATCTGGACGCCACCCCCGGAGAATAGCTAGCATAAACAAGTGAGCTTCAAGAACCACTACACCAAAATCTTTCTCTCTCTCTCCCTATCCATCTTTTCCAACGCCCGCACTGTGTGTAAACACATTAAAGGTATTCATAACCCTTTGAGTGCTCGCAAATTATAAAAAAAAAAAACAGTCTGTCCGTTCATTGAACTCAAAGCCTTCGTGTCCTGGTATTCAGGCCGCAGTGATGGTGTTTTTCGATGCGAGGTCTTCGAGTAGATTTAGACAGTCCCATACAAGTTTGGATTCTACTGTGTAGGATTTGAGCGCCATGCCAAGTGCTGCTTCGCTGCCCAAGAGCATGTAAATAAGGGTGCCTTCGACCCTTCTTCCCAGACATTCTCGTACCCAGAGTTCGATTGCATGGACTTCTGCCTGAAATACTGCTGCACGTTGGAACCTGGGTCCATAAACCCCTGCGCCAGTGCTACCATTTTCCAATTTGGAACCATCTGTGTACCAAGTTTCAGAGTTGGTAAGACTACAAGCCCTTCATTCCTCCATGAACATATTAAATTTTCTGGAGAACCGGTATTTCTTGAGCATGGTATCTGGGATTTTAAGAATAGGGTTGATTTGAATGTACTCTATAATCTTCAGATGGCCTGTGAAGCAGCCGATTTTAAGGTCCAATATCTTGGGCAGCCAAAGAGCACTCAGCGTAGCTTCTTTTGTATTGCAAGGTGTAGTGGTGTGAGGCTAAGCATTGCTCCCATTGCTGCCGTGGGACACGTTTTCATGGCCTCCGTGATGCCCAGATAGGCCAGCCGATAGATTTTATTCAACTGTTCCTGAGTCTTGACCTGTAAGGTTTTTTGACTATGGATTTGGTAATGGCTTGGTCGATATACTGGTACGTCCAGTGTATTATCTTGGGTTTTAGTCCCCAAGTTTTACCGTTTAGGCGCTGGCACATAAACATTGCTTTTGTCGCTATCTCTGGCCAGGTGTGAGTTCCAGATGAGCGTTTTGCATTTCGCTTCCCTGGATATGTCGATTGGGACGTCTTCCAGTGTAATTTGTTTAAGAATATGATTCCCTTTACATATATCTTAACAACACTTGACAATTGCAAGTGTAAGGCACACCAAGTTGTGGAAAGTTGCCAAATTATATTTTCTGATTTCTGATTGTTAATTTTAGTAGAACTTTAGCAAATATGTTGTAATTCGAATTTTCTTAAGCCATCGGTATAGGTGTAATTCCGTATGGACCACTGATGGCCTTTATTTTGGACGAATACCCTTGTTTTTAGTACCGTCCGAATGCGCTCTAAGATCTCCCTAATTTTGAGTGTGGTGAGCTGTGAATGCTCAATGTATCAAAGGAGATGTTAATGAGTATCCTAAGGATAAAGAGTTCTTCAAACTGACACAGTTCCAAGTCGGTTAAGAATTCTCCTTAAACTTAATTTTACAATCCAGCTTAAATTCTAAGCTTACTCATTGCAAAACATTTCATCAGCTTTGTAACACTAGTCTGGCGAAGGTATTTTCAAGAGAATGTATTTGGAAAGAAACAGAAGGTCATTATCCAAACTGTCTACAACTCCCAATAAGTATCTTTTAAGTCATTTTAACAACAAAAGCTTACTTTTCCGTGTTATTACCTTAATTTGTAAAAAAAACCACTTCGCATCACATCACTCACACGTTTGGATCGTCTAAATGTAAAACGTCATTCAACTAAAACCGTCACTGTGCCACTCATGTTACCACTCAACCACGCTTCAATGCTGTTGCTATTATTTTTCATGTACGAGTATATAAGTATATTATACTCATATTATTCTCTTAAGCTAGCCAGATTTATAGAAATCATAATACACTCTCAGGCGTGTCTAGTGTGCATATATACAATACTCAATCCCGTACCTACATAGTATAGGAAACCTTGATTCGTTTGGTTGTACATGCTCGCAAGCTTGACGCCATAACCATTGTTTGTTCGGCTTAATCAGTTGACCAACTTATTTAGCTCAAACAATTTAACAATTCTCATTAAATTTTCATTCAATACCATCTAGCAGATACTTTTAAGATGAAATTACGCGTAACGTCAAATTGATAACTCTGGGAAAGTACATACATTGGAAAATGCTTTGTTTTTGCACTGATTAGACTGGATGGGGATGTGTACGATGCTACTATCTGTCGCAGAGGTCAGACGACTTCTGTAATCAGTGATAATTTTCCATAAAAAAAAAAATCGTTCACTTCAATGAAAATGAACAGATACGGCATGGTTTCGAAGGTTCCGGCAGTTTATAGGTTATGATGATGAACACTTTGTGGTAGACATCAAATTATTGTGCTAATTGACATTTTTAGCTAATTAATATTTAGCTACGTAGATACGTAGATACATGTGTACACAAACAGTTAAAATTAATAGGAAATTGTGGAAAAAATTTGCATGAATTTATATTTATTTTTATTTTTGCTGGTCTGATAGAAAAAGGCATACCGCGATAGATGCTTGTGTTTATGTGATTCATAAACGTTAATCAAAATAAAGTCTACAAATGCTTACAAATAAACGGGTTTTTCTAGTTTTGTTCTCATGCTAAATCTTAAATGGTTATTTTTGCGTAGCTGCTGCTTGAGCAAAGAATGTTACAGAGGAAGTTGTGGCATTTAGGAACAATATACTCGTACCTTATCAAAAAAATTAGAAAAATATCAGTGGGCGACACATCTTATTAGGAACATTTCGACCCATCGAAAAGGAGCCCTCAAAATTAAATTAACGGCAGCTGAGATGAAGATGCTTCGCATGACGCATGACGAAGATCCGTGGAAGCTTTCACATCAAGGAAACCATCGTACAAAAAATAGAGCGCGACCGGCTCAGCTGGTATTGCCACGTTCAAAGAAGAGAGCATTTGAACCCTGTTAAAAAGGCAATATCAATGCGCGTTCCAAAGACATCGCGATGTAGGAAAGGCAGGCCTATAAACGCCTGGATCAGACAAATGCGACGACATCGGCATTTCATTGGCCTCAGTAACCGAGTGATTCAAAATCGGCAGGCCTGCCGATATTTTCTGAGGTCAAATAGGCGAACCCCAGAGGCGGATCAGTAGAAATGCGGTGAAGTGGGAGGGTTGTGATCCCTTGTTTTTGGATCATAACCTCGCTGATAAAAGGAAAAAGACGAAGGAAAGGAGCCCTCAACACGGTGTGCTTCAGAAACAGATTTTTGAGCATTTTTAGGCTCGGGGTATTTTTCCGGATTGTTTGGCATAGAGCAATGAGGGGTGGATTGACTTTCTCTTATTGCCGATATTCTTGAAGCCACAGTATACTCTATGGATACTGAGATTAAACAGTCCATTACTGACGCATAGTGCGGCTCGCCATGAACAAAAATGAAAAAAAAGAAAATTAATTCGATTACGACCGAATTCTTTAAAGAGGAAGAATGAAATAAATGTAACCGAACCTGAAGAAAGTAGCTAGCCATAGAGAAAACAAGCAGCGCTCATTCGGATGCCGATTTGCTGTACGCGACAGACTTAGGCAAGAAACCTTAAGCTTTCGACAAGTGAGCGAGTGGCTCGAGGCTAAATTCACTAAGATAAGCCAAATATGTGCTCATGACCACACAGAACAAAAGCACCCTGCCACCAAAGATTGTTTTTATGAGCTCCTCGACAAAACATGCGAGCAATGTCCTAAATACGACGTGTAGAGATAAAATCATCCTGAAGCGAAGCAAACAACATCTCGAAGACACACTCGATGCCGAATAAGCAAGTTTTCGCTCTGGCTCCTCCTGTGTCGACCACATCAACACCCTGCGGATTATCATCGAACGGTGCGTTGAATATCGATCGCCACTTCACCTACTGTTAGTAAATTTTGAGAAGGCGTTCGATAGTGTCAACAGGGAGTTTATTTGGCACGCCTTAGGCAGAAGAGGTATTCCCGATAAACTAATTGCTATTATCAAAGCTAGATATTAAGGCTCCGAATGTCACGTTCTGCACAGAGGAAGGTTGTCTGAAGAATTTGAGATCCAAAGTGGGGTAAGACTAGGCTATATCTTTTAACCAATATTATTACTATTGGTGATTAACGATGTGCTTTGCGCAGCTTTGTCGACGGGAAACGGAGGAATTCAATGGACTCTTACATCTCAACTGAAACATCTTGACTACGCTGACGATGTATGCTTACTCTCTCACAGAATTATGGACTTCCACCAAATGACGGCAGATGTGGAGACGGAGGCAGGCGTCGTGGAGCTGAAAACTAATACGGCAAAAACTAAAATTATCAGACTTGGAACAAACTCATCGGCTTAGATATGCATTGCTGGACAACCGGTAGAGAGTAGATGATTTCCAGTGTCTTGGGAGTATTGTCTCGACCAATGGTGGAACCGAACTGGATACAACCCACAGGATTGCCAAAGCAAAGTCCGCGTTCGGGATGTTGTCCAAAATATAGCGAAGCAATGCAATCAGTTTGAGCACCAAGATAAGACTGTTCCGCTCCAACGTTGAATCCGTGCTGTTATATGCCTGCAACACGCGGATAGTAACCACTACTATCACCAGGAAGCTGCAAACGTTTGTTAATAGGTGCCTGCGCAATATCTTAAGGATTTTCTGGCCCAATCGTACCTCTAACGAACACCTTCACGAGAGAACGGGTCAGGAACCAATAGGCACAACCACCCAACGACAGAGTGGCAGTGGATTGGTCACGCGTTCCGAAAGGGTGACAGTTTCATAGCGAACCATGCTATGCAATGGAACCCTTTAACTCAGGATTGCAGAAGACCTGCCGGTCCAAGGAGAATATGGCGAAGAACAGTCGAGAAGGAGGCACGGCAGTTGGAGAGAGCTCAGACACATTGTTAAAAACCATACACGATGGCGTGTAGGCGTAGTAGAGGCCCTAGAACCCACAAGGGGATACAAGACATACTCGTAAATAAGTAATTAAATAGGACGGTAAAATCGTATTGAGCGATTTTAACGCCAAAAACAGAAAGGAGGATGTCTTTAGTAGGGCAGTCGGTAAACATAGTTTACACGACACCATGTCTGACAACTAATTGACTTCGCTGTGGAGCGAAACGTCACTATATCAACAGAGAAGAATCACTATGAGCAAATTTAACGTCGAAAAGCTACAATCAACACGTATCTCGAAATTTCTCAATCACTTCTATGCCGCCAGCATCAAGTGTCGGAGACCAGTGGCAATGCTGTCGTCGTGCCAGCAGAAACGCCGTAACTGATGTGCTGGGTTTCGTCTGACCAATACCCTGAAACCCCTGGTTTGACGAAGAATGCCGGCGAGTGCATGCTGCAAAACAAGAGGCATATAAAGCGGCGCTGCTTACGAGCACTACGAGCAAACGAGACGGGAAGCTTCTCCAAAAGAAGAAAAAAGATCAAGAGAAACGCGCGATCGAGAATATTGATATACTCCATGAACAATGTACGGAAGTTTTACCAAAAGGTAAAAAGAACGTGTCAGTGAAGCAGTACCCGTACAGAAACCTGTAGAGATGGAAATGAAAATCTCATAGTAGAATCACAGTTGGTGCTGAGAATATGGAAAAACTATTTCTGCAGACTGTATAACGGCGACGAAAACCAATATTCCGCCGTTAGGCAGAATGAACCATTCAACGTAGATGATGACAGTCAAAATTTCCGACCACCTGATCAAAGCGAAGTGAGGATAGCAATATCCGAGCAGAAGTCAAACAATGATGCTGGACCTGACGGCTTACCGGCCGAACTTTCCAAGGCAGCTGGTGATGAATTGGAAGAGAGCATACACCAACTCATATCTAAGATTTGGTCAGACGAGTGTATGTCTGATGAATGGAATCTCAACATCGTTTGCTCGATCAACAAGAAAGGAGACCCAGTCATCTGTGCCAATTATACAGGTATTAGTCTCCTCAACGTCGCATACAAGAACGTTTGTGCGATATTGTGTGAACGCTTGAAATCTTTTATCAACAGCCTGATTGGCCAGTGTGATTTCAGGCCAGAAAAGTTCACTATCGATCAAATCTTCACACTCCGATAGATTCGACGATTCTGATGTCAGAAAAGGTTTTAGACAAGGAGACGCATTGTTATGTTACTTCTTTAATATCGTTCTTGAATGGATTATAGGAAACGCACAAACCATCACCAGAGGCACAATTTATCAAAAGTCCGTACAACTGGTTACATACGCCGACGATATTGACATTATTGGAGAACCTCAGCGGGCTGTCAACAGTGCGTTTACAACCAGAAGCGGGCTTAGCGATAAACGAGGACAGAGCCAAGTATAAGCTGTCAACAAGAAGGGAACATCAATACCGACGAATTGGACAGAACGTCACAGTGGGCAGCTATAACTTCGAGGTAGTAAGAGACTTTGTCTACCTTGGCTCTGCTATAAATTTTACAAACAAGATCAGCGCAGAAATCAAGCGAAGAATAACTCTTGCCAATCGCTGTTTTTTTGGGCTTACAAGGCAATTCAACAGTAAAGCCCTATCTCGAACAACTAGGGAGACTCTGTATAAGACCTTGATCATCCCAGTCCTGCTTTACGGCGCTGAAACATGGACTTTATTAAAATAGGATGAAGATATCCTTGGTCGCTTCGAGAGAAAAATTCTTCGTAAGATTTTCGGTCACGTTTGCGTTGACGGGTTTTGGAGGAGAAGATTCAATCACCAACTATACGAGCTGTACAGCGACATTAACCTAGTCAAAAGACTGCGTATTGGACGTCTGAGATGGCTAGGACATGTAGAGCGAATGGACACCAACGCTCCGGCCCGACGAGTCTTCGAATCTAACCCCGAGGGACGACACAGAGGGGATCATCGGCGTAGGTGGCGCGCACAAGTTCAAGGGGACCTCGACCAACTTGGAGTGCGCAACTGGAGGCAATTAGCTAAAGACCGAGCCAAATGGAGAGGCTTGTTAGTTGAGGCGCAGGTTCACCCCGAACTGTAGCGCCACCTAAGTAAATAAGTAAGTAATGATGATGATTTTGCATTTGAACAATTTGAAAAGATATTTGCTTTAGAATATATTTTGGCTCAGTGAACAGCAGGTCATTTCTTTTTTAAATGTTTCCGACAGTTTTCACTAATTTTTGTTAGTTTTTCCGGTTCTATGCCATTATTTTTTAATTGAACAAAGTGGATACAACTTTTTATTATTACAGATCCTTTTGAAAGGAGGTTCTAATACAGGTCTCATTGAAGAAAAAGTTGGAAAATTAAAGTATTATACTTTTCCTTATACATAAAGTTATGTAATGAAAAGCGCCATTTTTATACAGCAAAACCGCAGCTTTTGAAAAGTTTAACTGAAATTGATTAGAGTAGAAAATTCGAAAGCGATTTCAATTTGGTATCCAACGATATGCCACACTATGCAGAAAATCCGTTGTTTCTCTGTCCTGTAAGTTATTAGTATGCATTAAAAAAAAAAAAAAACATTATCGCATCGAGACAATAGTTTTAAAACGTATATACAAAATATCCTCAATTAGTTTTCTACTCGTATCTAAACCTAATTTTCCAAACTTATGAGATTGCTTATTATATTTACAGAATTGACAGCGTCTTACTTACATTTACATTTTTTCAGTCACCTCCTCAATCACTTCTTATACGTACTGATTCACTTTTGTTAATCTGATTAATTTACTAATCACGTCGATGTAGTAAACACGTACGTGTTGCACCAAACTCTACTGAACTATGAAGGCTGGATCTCGATGTGATCATTTTATATCTGGAATTATTTTCGCGCAAAATTCGCTTTAGAACTTAAGAGTTGTAATCTAGCATTAACTTGTTTCGTCTAGATAGTGTACTTAAATCGATGCAAATTCTCGTGTATAGCATTGCATAAGCTACGCTAGCACTTTATCGCAGTTTGACCTGAGCTTGCAATCTGACTAAATATCTAGTTTCCTCTAGTTTGGTGTTCATTATCCAAAAGATTTTATTTCTGAGATATGTTTGTCCATGTGTAGGATGATGCTCTGTATTTCTGTGGAATTTGAAAACTATGCATTTAAATAAAAGTAACAATAATGTGCAGACGTCACTGAACAGAAAGATATCAATTAAGTTAGTGCTTGGAGTAAATCTGGTTCATCTAAACCAAAACAGTAACATTGTTAGGAAAGCACTTCGACATTTTTTTACACATCACTGCTTGGTAGTTTTTTCTGGTCTCTTCCCCCTTTTAGCCCGTATAGCTTCTATCGTTGAGTGCACATTATGAGGACCACATCGCTCTTCTATTGCACCTCTCTTAGGTTAGGTTAGGCAGATGCTGTAAAGATAGTCCGCTGTTAGAACCATCCAAATAGTAATATGAATCTCAGGAGGTCCGTCAGCTCTACATTACCTACATAAGTCCTCCAGCTCCGAGAAAAAGTAACTACCAAGAGTTATCATTCTTCTGACGGATAGGGCAGGACAATCCCATATCAGATGACGAACAGATTCAATTTCTTCTTCGTCCCTGCACCTCTCTTAGTCTATTGCGTATGATGAATTCTAAAATGTTGCCCATCCTATCGAGCATTAGTAAAATTAAGGTCCATGGACCATCTGGAAGTTTATTCCTATGTGCAGTAACGGCCTCTGTTTCCACCACGGTTTCACGATCAGTTTAATCCTTCAATCCTGCCATTTACTCAACAAACAGCTTGTCTTAGTTGCTAGTTTCAGGGCTACTCAATGATGGTCATATTGAACTATTTAGTGGGTTTTATTTAAATAAATTTAAAGGAAGTGGATGATGTCTACGGGAATGAATGCGAAAGTAACTGAACTCTTAAATATTTCACAATATTTCGTTTTTTGCTCTGAGGCTCTAGAATGCTTCTAAAACATCTAACGATGGGTGTTCAGGGCTCAATGAATTTGCTTTGAATTATCGTGTGACGATTGTTACAAAGGTTTTTATAACTTTTTTTTAAATAAAGGTCTTGAAAGACGATGAGGGATTAGAAAACCCAGAGTAGTGTGGGACTCGTACCGCACTAAAAACACCTCCTGAATCATGACCAATCTTTTATTTCATTTTGGAAAAGATATTATGATTTAAGTACAAGTTTTCATAATATTCACATCATAAGTTCGTGAGGTTTGGTTCTTATCAACCTGAAAATTTAAGACGTTTTGTATCTCAGGGTTAATACAAGTATGCATCTGCAGACACTGGCTGTGTCGGATAGCATTCTTTTTTACCACCTCTACTACCAGGTCAATCTGCAAATCACGATGCAGGTCCTTGTTTCCAATAAACCAAGGTGTATTAACTCTTCATTTGATTATCTGTGCACTAGTTTTCTTTTATACAAGCTTATGGTAAGATACCAATGCTTAGTGCATTATGTACGCAGAACCGAGTCAGATTATGTTGGGTACCTGGACACTGCGATATCGAAGGCAACGAGCAAGCCGACGCGCTGGCTAAAAGAGGAGCGGGGCTCCCACGTAGTGATATAATTGGTAGTATTAAGCCACCAGAGTGCGTGGCTAAGGGAATTATCAGGGATAAAATCATTGACACGGCTAATCTAAGATGGTTAAACTTAGATGGTCACAGGGTGTCTAAGGCCTTGTGGCCTGTGTTAGATCGCAGAAAATCTGGGGAGATAATTAACTTAGATAGATCGAGGATAAGAACAGCGATAGGAATACTCTCTGGCCACTGTCTCTTAAGGAGGAATGCCATGAGACTAGGGTTATCCGATACGGATGTTTGTAGGTACTGCGATGACCTACATGTCTCAGAGGATATAACTCATATACTCTGTGAATGTCAAGGAATTGCCAGGATAAGGCTAAAGTACCTTGGTAGATACTTCTTCGATAACTTGGAGGAGGTGAAGTCCTTGAACCATAACAAGGATCTCTTCAAATTTTGTAGGGAGATTAATTGCTTGGGGGAATAGGTTTAGGTCTTCTGCCGTGAAGATTTCCTAGGGATCGCGATGGGCCCACTTTGGTGCCTACTGTTTTATGATAACCTCATAACCCTACCTAACCTAACCTAACCTATGGTAAGATACCATACGTCCAAATAGGTTTTATTATCTGATTGTATAATAAATATCCGAATTATAACTCACTAACCAATACAGTTTTCTATATCGATATAAAGGCAAAATCTTCCAATTATGAGACCAGGCCAGTTCACAGCAATAGCGTGGGATTCTATCCCTCTAAACGCACCTCCACTTCTACCCTCTTCTTCTAGCGGTTAAGTATTTCAACGCGAGTCCTTGCTGCTAGTCCCCTTCATTCACCAAAATTCTTTTAGGATGTTTGCTGCAGTATCCCTTACAATATCTTGCATTTCGCTGGATGACAGCACATGATTCACGATGGAAGCACTTCTCCAATTGTTTTTTGACACTTCTAGCTCTGTGCTTAAAGTTGAGGCTTCCGCAATTTGTGGGATCAAATTTTAGATTAGATTGATTTTATTGATGTAAACATTGTAAATACATGATCAATATACAATACATAAAAATCATTAGGCATGGCGCTGCCGTCTTCTTCTTTTTATAATACGCGCGCGCCGGAGGGATTATTATTACCCTTATACTGCTGCTCAGGGCACGGACGGATAGGAAAAGGGGGGAGAGGAACGAAGGAGATGCCGGTTTGCGTTGGTTTTAAATGTTTGAAGGTTGTAATGATTTGGAAATACAGAGGCTGGTAGATCATCCCATAAAATTGTTGTTCGGCTTATAAACGAATCCATTTATTTGACAGTACGTCCGAAGTTGGGTTTGAGAGGAAACTGATGTGCATTCGAAGCATGACGGGTATTGCGGGTGAAGTTTCGAAGGGTAGGAATGCAACTGGCTATTTCGCTGGAGCATTTTTTATAAAAAAAAAAACGATAAAATAGGGAAAGACATGAGACATTTCTACAATGTTCAAGTGAGACTATGGAGTTCACAATGTCTCTATCACCTATAAATATTAACGCGCGATTCTGTACCCTATCCAGAACGTGCAGAGCGGTCTTGGGTGCACCAGACCAGATGTGGGCGTTATATTCCAGCTTTGAGCCAATAAATGCCTTATAGATGGAGGCCAGATCAGGCGGAGTAAAATATTTCTTGCATCGCTTAAGGAATCCTAGACATTTTGCAGCATTTTTGGCGACCTCGAATATGTGATCGTTCCATCGAAGATGGTTATTGATGTACATACCGAGAATGGCAAGTCTTTCGGATTCAACGATGCAAGTACCATTCATGGGTAATGGTTGGGTGTCTTGGTTTCGCTTGAGAGACAGAAGACAGTATTGTGTTTCGGATGCATGAAATTCCACTCTATTGGTTGAACCCCATTTGATTATGCTAAAAGAGAGTCGTAGACAAAACGGAGCCCCGGGGAACACCAGCATTTATACGGTGAATTGCAGACTTGAAACCATCCAGGACAACTTGCATTGAACGGTCTGAAAGGTAATTTCTAATCCATTGAAGAAGAGACTCATCGATGCCATATGCATGCGTTTTCGACAAAGGAGCCTGATGCCAAACTCTGTCAAATGCCTTAGAAATATCCAGCGCAACCATCTTTGTGTCACCGAAGTGATGTAGCGATTGCTTCCACTTCTCGGTGAGATATGCCATCAGATCACCAGTGGGCCTGTTGCTACGAAAACCATACTGCCGGTCATTGAGGAGTTTTCGTGAGTCAAGATATTTCATAAGCTGACGATTTATCAGCGTTTCCATGACCTTGGAAAGAAGGGACGTAAGTGCAATGGGTCGGTAATTGGACGGGGAGGAAGATTTGCCTTTTTTATGGACGGGCTGGACAAATGCCGTTTTCCATCTACTCGGAAAGAGCCCCGAAGAGTAGGATAGACAGAAAAGCTTACGCAAAGGTTTTGCCAGTGTGGAAGAACACCTCGTCAGAACTATGGGGGAGATACCATCTTGACCAGCGGATTTGTGTATGTTGAGACCTGTGAGTACTCCTGCAACTGTACGAGTGCGAAAGTGGAATTGTCCCCTGGAAAATTCGACGCTCTCAAGTACAGGTGGAGATAAAGCACTATCTGGCAGGGTGGAGTTCGCTGCAAAGTGAGCAGCAAGCAGATTGGCCTTGTCTAAGGAGCTGACAGCTGGAATGGCATTGTAAATGAGCGTTGGGATGGCAGACGAGGCAGAATTTTTAATATTTTTGACGAATGACCAAACATTTTTGCTACCTTTGGGACAATAAAGAATTTTTTGCCTCAATTTTTGGTCATGTAAGAATTTTACATGTCGAATGTGGATATTGCAGTCATTTCTGGCTTGTTTAAACTTCCGTCGGTTTTCCTCAGAATTATTGGCTTTATAAGACCGAAAACTTACCTCTTTTAACCTGATAGCCTCTTTGCAGCTCTGATCAAACCACGAGTTTACCTTAGGTTTAATGCTCTTTATTCTGTTAGGAATATAGTCATTCATACCTAAGAGAATGGTGTCAGTAATCATATCAGCGGCGGCATCCACGTCACTATCGAGGAGTTTATATCTTGTCTATATCCGCAATTTGTGCATATAGGGGAAAAATCATTTCCATGCTTTGAAGGTACGCTTGATAACAGCCATGCCCGGTTAATAGCTGACTGAGGAAGAGGTCAACTTCTCTATGATTCGATTTATCCATATTACTATATCTGGTATCAGTTAGTGGGATCATTTTTATTTCCCCTTTTCTTCCACAAATAGCGAATGCTTAGAGTTCTTTCAGTCTTCCTGAATGCTCTAGTTGAATCTCGATTTGCCTAACCATCTGTCATCAATCTGCGCATTCCTCTGCGAGAATAACCACCGGGAGAAAGTTAGCAATGCTTCCTCCTGCATCATTCTAAAAACACTGCATGACTTTAGTTCATACAGACGGTATACTGAGAAAGGATTTAACACTTTCGAAAGAATAAGCTCTGTTCTGTTTTGCTGCAAAGATTGCTAAGTAATCCAATATGACGGATTGCGAAACCATGGTTGGTTGGCATTTTCCATAACATTCCTAGAATAATTTCTTGGAAACAAGTGAATGTTTGAAGTATTTCGAAGCTTATCTTTGAATTGACGAAATTTTGAACTGCTTTCTCTTTAATTTTGGTACAACATATTATGTTTTAAAACTAATCTATTTTGTCGTAGCATGTGCTTTATGAGACAACTTTATGCCATCAGGCTGCAGCTAGATCACGAGTATAAGCCAGGTGACCTTGTGGGACATTTAAAGATACTCAATTCAATCCCTAAAAGAGACATGTTTTGCACTTTTCCAGATATTATGGTCAGGCAACACTGCTTTGGTAGGTTATTCGAGGTTGAAATATTGGACCGCGAAAACTGGTCCAATGGTGCTCCAACACTGGACCCTAGAAGTCTGGTCTGGTTCACCGACGGTTCGAAGATGGATTCTGGAGTTGGAGCTGGGGTTTTTGGACCCAACACAAAGATTTCGGTACTTATGGGTACGACTGCCACTGTGTTTCAGGCTGAAGTCCATGCCATTGAGATTTGCGCCAGACACAATCTCCGCAGGGGGATCAAAGGCGCTAGAATACATATCTTCTCAGATCCAAGCAGCACTTATGGCACTGTCTTCCAACCAAATGGACTCCAGAACCGTGAAATGCTACGATGCATTATAAGACCTTGTCAAATACAACAGGGTAAAACTCGGTTGGGTACATGGATAACAAGAGATTGTGGGCAACGAATCTGCAGATGAGCTTGCTAGGTCTGGCTCAGAATCTGTGTTCATAGGTCCTGAATCTTATTGTGGCGTGAATTGGGCGACAGCTACGACGCTGATTAACGAATGGGAAAACAAACTTCGTCTAGACCACTGGACCAGTGGGCCAGGTCTAAGACAATCCAAACGATTAATCAAGCCTTACTCCTATAAGAAAATCCTTAACTTAGATAGGGAAAGCATTAAGAAGCTTGTGAGCTTTCTTACTGGTCATTGCGGCTTGAGATACTACCTTAACAAGATGAACCTGTGCCAAGAGAAGGACTGTCGGTTCTCTTTAGAGGAGGATGAAACTTCCGAACACATTCTTTGTGAATGCCCGGCACTACACTGGTTAAGGAAACGGATTCTCCACAAGGAGATACTTACTTCAGTGGAACTGAAATGCTCCGCTACTAAAGACATACTCACTTTCATAAGGGAGGTAGTACGTCTGTTAGATTAACTCCAACCCTCCGATACAATAGATCTTTCAGTTCGCAGTGTCGTTGCCACAAGAGCATATTCATACATATTCATTTTTTTTAACTGTTGATCGATTGGCACGTACAATTTGGTTTAAATTGTGCACCAAGAAGACCAAAGCAATTAAATGTTAACTGTGATTTTAACAGTGATTAAATCACTGCTAGTATTAAGCGCTCTTTACCTTGATTGCTCTTACTGTGATCACTGCTCACCGAATATCTTTTTTTCATCCATCTCCCTTTAGAAACCTTTCGATCCTCTTTGTCAGATATAAATACCATCGGCACACACAAGCATTTTTAGAAATGATGACTTCTTAGAGAGAAACAATCTTGGGGAAAACCCATCTACCATAAATGATATCTTATCTAGTTTTAGTTTCAAGCTATATATATTGTTAAAATGTATAATGCCAATCGAACCACCTTATCTTAGAACACTTAATAGTATGACAATTACGTTGCTATAATAGTCAACGGTTTACTACCTATTCAAAGTCCTATTGAAACAAACGTAACATTATTTAATACCAACTTTTCAAATTTCAGCATTTAACACACAACAACAACAGCAACAACAATCGCAACTACAATTTCGCATCGAATCAATCACAAAATGCATATAACAACGATTATGACCAAGTGATAAATTTTGTTGACTCCCCACCAAACTCTGAAGAATCGTGGACAGGTAATTAAATATTCCTCTCATTGTTAATTATTTTACGGCTTACTATATGCATAGCGCTAAAGAATAAGTTAATTATTAAACGTGAATAAGTAATTCAAGATCTATTTGATCATGTAGACGAACAACATCAGCAACAACAGCAAACTCAACAACAACAGCAGCAAACTGCTAAGATTCCTACCACAGGACCAACTATCATTGATGTTCAAACGATCTACGGACAGCAGCAACAGCAACAGCAACAGCAACAACAACAGCAACAATCATCAGCAGCAGCCGCAGCAGCAGCAGCAGCAGCGGCAAGTGGACAGCGTAAAAGGCGAATGGATTGGAACTCTCTTGATATCAGCCAAAATGGTAATAGTGGCACCACCAATGCACAACCTACTGCGTCCAAGATTCCAAATTTGACGAACGGAAACGCCGGCAACGCGAACAACAACACCGTCAGCAAGGAGAAGGATAAGAAGAAACTCTCCAACGGCAACGGCAGTGGTAAGTAATACTCCTTATGTACCATGAATCCCACCAAAGCGACTTCAAATGATTCCGATACTGGTGTGTCTAGGATTAAGGCGGTTCACACTAGTTTTACTCCATGTATCTATGCGATTGCATGCAGCATGCGAGGTAGCTTTGCTCTTGCAACATGTAAGATGCAGTTTACTCTAGAACCAACCAAATACACTAACCGGTTATATTTTTTATTTCGAATCGTTATTTATTTATGCATTTATTTTTTATTTTCTTGTATAAAATGTGTGTAATGTGTACAGAAATACGATACGATAAAATTCGAAAGTTAACTGACCCCTCGGGTGGAGCTGCTGCTTCATATTTTTCGGATTTATGCGGAAAGATCCTGTGGCAGGTTACACTTGAGTGTTAATTTCTGGACGAATTATTCTTATTTTAAAACTAGATTGGCCAAATTATAATGCAGAATGCTTGTAAGCCTTGCCTTGTTACCGTTGCATTGAATGAAAGTTAAAAAAAAAAAAAAGTAACACGTGTGGTCGCTGCATGGGCTTCCACAGGCTCATTGAATCGAGTTTTTACTAGATTTACCTAGGAATTAAACTACACCGGTTTTCAACTCTGTAATAGCACACATTGAGCTGAGCCGGTTAGACCTAGGTAGTAAGCACATTAAAACTGCCAATATGTGGGAATAGTACTGGCTCCGTGGAATGGGTTTATGTAAATCTTGGTTTTTTCCCGATGTTGTGATGGGAAATTTGTTGGATTGATATTCTTATGTTATGTTAATTTTTGGTCGAAAAGATTGTTTGATAGGATGTATCCGGCGAGAGAAAATGTAAATTTTATTTCTGACAAGGGGTCGAACTGCACTAAATGTAACTTGAAAGTAATTAGTAGTTTTCTGTTGCACAAAGAATAGCAATTTACCTATTAATGCAAATGAGGCGAAGTTCTATCTACAAGTGAATTTCTTACAGAAACAACCAAATCAGATTCTCAATATTCGGGATAGGTACTTATCCTCCTATACATGAACACAATGGGTATTTTTCTAAGTCCGATAGAAATTCAAAAAATTAATTGTTAATTAAAAATCTTTTTTTATTCGAAAGATCAGGTCTTACTTAGATGGCGCTACAGTCCGGGGTGGACCTGGGCCTCAACCAACAAACCTCTCCAGCCAGCACGGTTACGAGCCAGCTGCCTCCAGTTGCGCACGCCAAGTTGGTTGAGGTCCCCCTCGACTTGTTTGCGCCACCTACCGCGACGTCGTCCATCCGGGCTGGATTCGAAGACTTTCTTAGCGGAAACGCTGGGCTTCATCCGCTCCAAATGACCCAGCCATCTTAGTCGCTGTATGTGAACTCTTCTGGCTAAGTCGATGTCCTTATACAGGCCGTATAGTTCGGCATTGTACCTTCTCCTCCACTCACCGTCTATGCAGACGGGATCAAAGATCGCTCGAAGAACTTTTCTCTCGAAATAACCAAGGGCATCCTCATCCGGTTTTGTCAAAGCCCATGCCTCTGCGCCATACAGCAGGACTGGGATGATTAGTGTCTTATAGAGAGTTACCTTAGTAGTTCGAGATAGAGCTTTGCTACTCAATTGCCGTTTAAGCCCATAGAAACAACGATTGGCAAGAGTAATTCTTCGTGTGATCTCCCTACTGATGTCATTTGCGGAGTTCACCATAGAGCCTTGGTAGACAAAATACTTTACTACCTCAAAATTATATCTGTCTATTGTGGCCTTCTGTCCAAGATGCCGATGTTGGGTGTCCTTTTTTGTAGACAGCATATACTTTGTTTTGCTTTCATTGACCGCTAGACCCATCTTTGCTTGCCTCGATCTCAATACTCGTAAATGTCCCATTGACGGCCCGCTGAGTTCTTCCGATTATGTCAATATCATCGGCATAAGCGAGTAGTTGTACAGACTTGTAAAAGATTGTACCTCCGGGGTTGGCTTTTGAGTTTCGTACAATTCTTTCAAGTAGTATGTTAAAGAGATCGCACGATAGCGCGACACCTTGTCTAAGACCTTTCCTGACATCGAATGATTCGGTGATGTTCTTACCGACTTTGATGGAGCAGCGAGAGTTCTCCATCGTCATTCTGCACAAACGGACGAGCTTGGCAGGAATGCCAAGACTAGACATGGCTCTGTATACCTCGTCTCTATACACGCTATCATAGGCAACTTTGAAATCGATGAAGAGGTGGTGCGTATCGATTTTATATTCATGGGTCTTTTTCAAGATCTGCCGTAGTGTGAATATTTGGTCAATGGTGGACTTTCCAGGCCTGAAACCGCACTGATAAGGACCTATCAGGTTGTTGACGATCGGTTTTAGGCGTTTGCATAATATGGCAGACAGGATCTTATATGCGATGTTGAGGAGACTTACACCTCTGTAGTTGGCGCAGTTTAGAGGGTCTCCTTTCTTCAGGATCGGGCAAACGATGCTGAGGTTCCATTCATCGGGCATACTTTCGTCCAACCAGATTTTACAGATGAGCTGGTGCATGCTCCTTACCAACTCATCTCCCCCTGCCTTGAAAAGTTCAGCGGCAAGGCCGTCGGCTCCAGCAGCTCTGTTGGATTTGAGTTTAGATATCGCTATCCTCACTTCATTCTGATCCGGTTCACGGGAATCTTGACTGCCATCGTCACTGTTGAATGGCTCATTCTGGCTGACAGCGGAATATTGGTCATCAGCGCCGTTAAACAGTCTGCAGAGTGTTCCTTCCATATCCTCAGCACCGACTGCGATTCTACTACTATATTGCCATTTTCGTCCCTGCAGGCTTCTGTTCTGGCTTTGAAACCCTAGCATGTACTCTTCACCTTTTGGTAAAATTTTCGAACATCATTTCTGCAATAAAGTCTCTCAATTTCCTCGATCGAGCGCTTCTCATGCTCTTTTTTCTTCTTTCTGAAAAGTCGATTTTCCTCTTTTCTCCTGCGCACGTCAGCTCGTAAGCAGCTCTGGCCTTTCTATGCAGCGCCGCTTAGTACGCCTCTTGTTTAGCTGCATGTGCTTGACGGCATTCCTCATCAAACCAGTGGTTTCGTTGTGGTGGCCGAGAGAAACGGAGTACATGAGAGGCGGCATCTCTGATGGTAACGCTGCCACTGGTCTTCCGCATTTGCTGCTGGCGGCATAGGACTTAGATTAAGATTAAGAGAAACTCGATCGGCAAAGGTTTTGGCGGTCTCTTGCGATTGTAGCCGACCGACGTCAAATTCCCTCACAGTATTTCGTTGATTTTGCTCCGTTCAGGATATCCACATCCGTACCTTGGCTACAACTAGGTAGTGATCCGGGTCCACGTTGGCTCCTCGGAAAGTCCGGACACCCAGAATACTGGAAAAGTGCCTTGCGTCGATCGCAATGTGATCGATTTGGTTGACAGTTTTTCGATCAAAGGAGAGCCATGTTCCTTTGTGAATATCGAGACGTGGGAACCGCGTACTAGCTACGTCAAAGTTTTGTCCCACCGCAAAGTCGACTAGCCTGAGTCCGTTGTCGGATGTGATGTCGTGCAGGCCGTGCTTTCCGACCATGCTACTAAAGACTTCCTCTCTTCCTAGCTTTGCGTTAGTGTCACCTAGGATAATTTTAACGTCGTGGCTAGGGCATTGCTCATACGTCTTGTCTAAGAGCTGGTAGAAGTCATCCTTTGTCGCGTCGTCCTTCTCCTCATGAGGGGCGTGAATGCATATTAGGCTAATGTTGGCAAATTTAGCCTTGATACGGATAGTCATAAGGCGCTCGTTCACATGCCGGAAACTCAAGACTTCTTGCCTAAGTCTGCCTCCAATGACAAATCCGCACCCGAATAGACGCTGTCCTTTTTGTCTGTAGCAATCGCCGTTGTAGATGTCGCAGTTTTTCATCTTCCTTTTGCCCGGCCCATCCCATCGCACTTCTTGGATGGCTGTAATGTCTGCTTTGAGACACTCTAGGGCCTCCGCAAGTTGTTCGGCTGCACGTGGTTTGTAAAGGGACCTAACATTCCATGTGCAGACACGAAGATCGTTGTCCTTTTTCCGTTTGCTTGGGTCGTCAACAGTAAATTCATCCGTATCCGAGGCTGTTGGTTGCTTCGTAACCGACGGTTTTTTACGTGGTAGGGAAGTTAACCTGGAGGACCAGATCCTTTTTTAGCAACCCCTAGGTCGAGGGGCCGGATACACCGATGTCAGTAACCCACTTCGGGGATATGAGGGCTGCCGTTGGCTTGTTTTTATATACATCATTGATATATCTATGTTCTCTTTTGGCAGCTAATGATGCCTATAACCAGAACCCATCCTGCCGAATTCATTTGTGTTTTTATTTCTGATGATGTCACTATGTTTTGCCCACAGTTCTGCGCGACAGAGGTCAACTACTTTCCATTTTATAGTTACTGCTTCCAGTGCCTTAATTGCATATCCTCCGTAGATAGGCTTAATATCTTCATTCTTTGGGCATCCTTCAGAATAGCTAAGACGTCTGCTTAAAAAACGCTAAAAGGATCTGGAAGTCGAATGGATATGGTCGCTCCAGTGTCCTGTTCCATTTTCGATCCATCTGTGTAAATTGCGACTTTCGAGTACGAGGTAACAAAACTTAACACCCATTCCTCCCTTTTAAAGGATTCGGATCGAGTATTCCCGATTGAAGTATGAGTTCACAGTGTAGTGGCCAAAACCGCTGTAAGACTGAGAGAAAGACGATTGTGGTCATCGAGCCCTTACGGCCATGCTTCCATTTTGTCCATTTTGTTCCATATTTGGCGCAACAGCCTAGCTTCTCGCAACCACTCACGTTGTGTGCGAAATAATTTTCACACGAATGGAAGGGACCTACAATTTAGTGGCGTATCCAAGGGCAATTTGTTTTGAGAAGCTTTTTCGAGACAACAATACTCTCAGATGTTTGTCAGACGCTCGCTGGAGATGGGACCGTAAGAAAAAACTTTTTTTGTGTTTTCTGGGATTCGAGCTTGGAACCTCACGCGCAGTGATCCGACACACTAACCACTTATGCCACGGCGCCCACGGGTCCCATCGGATCGATGGAAACTGATCACATAAACCCGATGCTAGTATTTGAAAGGAGATTTGCTACAAGAATTCCTGACAGAATCTACTGGAAAAACAAACGAACCATGAAGAAAATGGAACTGGTGTTCTATACCGACGGTTCTAAGATCGACGTTGGCACAGTACTTGGAGTTTATTGTAAAGCCCTAGAAATTAACCACTCCTTTTGAATAAGCGACAATGCAACGTCTTTCAGGCCGAAGTCACAGTCATTATACAGGCTGCTGAAACAGCAGCGAGAGCAGCTACGAGAGAGTAGTATCGTTGGTAAAACGACCACTGTCTATATAGATAGCTAGACAGCCGTTAAGGCTCTGGACTTTACTGTAGTTTGGTCAAGGTTAGGTTAGGTTAGGTTGAAGTGGCTGCCAGCAGAGAATCGCCAACACACTTAGACCAAAAATAGGTCCATTGTGATACCAAATGGATCATGGGAGAAAGTTTCTCCTACCTATTCGTTAAACCATTTTGAGCTTCTTATGAAGCGTAGGAGGCTCTTAATATCGATGTTATTCAGGTCGCCTATGTCGTTGTAATAGAGGACTCCTAGGTGAAGCTTTCTTCCACGGGAGAGAGCTGGACAGAAACAAAGAAGGTGAGGAATTGTTTCTTCTTCTTCTTCGTCCATGCTTCTACAAAAGCCGTTCGCAAAAACGCCTAGCCTTGCAGCATGCTTGCCTATTGATGACACCTATTATAGCGCCGATATGCAATCTGTTGAGAGAAATTAAATTCTTAGAACGTTTTAGATCCAGCTTCGGCCAAATTTGTTTTGTCGCTAGACATGTGGGTCCAC
Organism: Brachypalpus laphriformis; assembly: GCA_945910035.1. Lineage (NCBI taxonomy): Eukaryota > Metazoa > Arthropoda > Insecta > Diptera > Syrphidae > Brachypalpus > Brachypalpus laphriformis. The sequence continues at coordinate 290,114,758 of OX246753.1, read as the reverse complement.
TTGTCCACCTAGTTTGGTCAAGGCTTGTGTGGATCTGCAAATCACTTTTGAACGAGATATATAGAGGCAATGCGGTAACCCTCTGTTGGGTACCAGGTCATATGGATATCGAAGGAAACGAAATGTCTGAAAAGCTTACTAGGAAGTGGGTGGCGCTGCATGTATCGCGGGATCTTCCTTTTGTAGTGATCACAATTAGTTCCTTACGGAAAAAATAGAAGATGAAGACACCGGTCGTGCAAACAGGTGCTGAGTTCATCTGAATACTTGCACAATGGCCAGGGGCCTATGGTCGGCCTTTAGCAAGAAGAGATCAACCTCTCTGGCGAAACTTAGTTGTCATAACGCACGTGTCATTTTCGGCATAATTACTGGTCACAGTGCCATTGGCACTCATGCGGAATGGCTGCCCAACGACTATTGTATAAATTGCAGGGATGAAGAAGAAATTGAATCTGTTCGTCACCTGCTGTATGATTGTCCTACCTACCCGTCAGAAGAATAAGGACACTTGAAAGTTACTTCTTCTCAGAGCTGGAGGACTTAGGTAATGATGAGCTGATGGATCTCTTGAGATTTATAGCACTATCTGGATGGTTCTAACAGCGGACCATCCGCGGTTAAATAATCGGGCACAAAGGACCCAAACTGTTGGTCTAAGTGAGCAGTGACTCTTTTGTCACAAGGCACCCATCTACTTAATCTAGCCTATGGGGTCATTCAGTTAGTTTAGAGCCACTTATTTTCACTATACTTTTATGGGTTTATTGACCAGTTTCTAGTTTTTTTCTGGCAGTTTATACTTTTTGCAATATATTCTGTAACGAACAGATCTAGAGGCAACAGCATAAACAACGTTTTTGGACCCCACCTACTGGGGTCATAAGTACGCCTGTTATGCATGCAGATAGACTGTTCTTTGTACTTTTGCAAACTGCATGTAATTGCTAGATTTCTTGATTACTGTCTACTACTATGGTTCCAACAATAGCCGTGTACAACCAGTATCTGATCTTTCGAGATGCTCCCAAGATCCGCAGATTCCGTTGCATGTGTAAAGCGAAGTTTTCTCTTTTCTTGTTCTTTCTTCTAGGGTTAGTCTACAGTTAAGTTTAATATCGAGAATTAAGCCTGAGTATTTTGAGGCTTTTGATAGCGTAATATACATAGTAGCACAAGGCCGAACAAAATCGAAAGCGATAGTGCGGAGTCACAAGCGTAGTACAACTACTACGGTAGCAGAAATGACAACGCTGTTTTCCTAGCCACAAATGGCACGTTTTTGTGCAAACCGTAGACCATAACTTCCTTCCTTCTTAACAAGTTGTTATTGAAAAGAAAAAGTGTCGAAATTTGAACAAAAATAAGTAAAACAATACCAAGTATATGATACGCTAATTACCCATACCTATAGCCCCAGCACAGTAGTAAACAAGTAAATATTAACCAACATAATATGCCATAAAGTCAAATAAATTCTGTCTCACGGTATAGTGTTAATTTAAAGTCGGGCAACACTTTTTGGGTTTTATGTTAAACCTGAGGTCTTTTTAGTCAATTAACACATTTGGTTCCTCGTTCGAGTACACAATAGACAAGGCAAACATGACATTTACTCAAGCTCTTATTTTTAGCCCGCAGATGTTTTGAGCTTCAGAAATCTTTTATCACTTTCGATCAATTATTTGGTGTACACTTCAATCGATATTTTTGAGGACCTTCTATCGCAACAAACGAGAGTACTCAGTGCGTCAAAACAACAACGAAAGCTCACTCACTCTTCAACCTTTTTTCAGACAGACATTGCACAGAAATATCTATACCTAGGCAAGGTCGACGTCAAAAGTATCTGCAAAATAACTAAAAATAATGATACTACCTACCTTATCTAACGATTTCTTCTGATATCGTTCTAAAAATATCTTTGCTGTAAGGGAAAACGAAAAGCTTTTCATTATTTTTTTGGTCGGAACTGCTCATATTGGAAGCGCAGATAATTTATACGCTTTTAGCCAAAACAAACGCCAACCAGTCAAGATTTGGAACCGTAGATCATGCCGTGAAATTTTAATCAGATGATGCCAATACCGATCGGAGTGGTATACGCGTATTTAATATGTAAAACAGCAACAACAAATAAATTGTTATAATCAGAAAAACGAGTTTAGAAAGTCTCGCTCGGAAACAAGATACACGGCGGGACCGGTGACAATGTTCCACATTCAAGACAAGTAGACATTTGTAGACATTTTCTTTGCGGGGTTTCATTGATTACATGAGTGAATCGAATGAATGGGTTGATTCACTTGACAATTTAACGGTTATAAATGCGGGATTTGAATGTGAAGTTCTTTGGAATTTCTGGTTTTTTTGGGGGAACATCTACATTTGATCGGAAATGAAGCCATTATGGAGTACGTCAATTCAAATGAAGCGCCAACGCGTTGAAAACATGTTTCTCGGTGAACTTAAGAAGGCCAAGACAGGATTTGTAAAATTGTTTGTCGGTCGAAGTAATAAGCATGAATGAGCTACTCATTTACATTTAATGACGCTGTTAAGAGTGGTTCATTAGTTGGGGATTTACCTTTAAACAAAGCTGCACAAGTGGGACACATGGATATTGTATTCAAAATTATATAAACATTGTTTTTATCCGATGGGAAAGTCACGAGGGCAGTTTACTATAGAAACTACTCTTTGATGGTCTATAGGGTCCACCTTCTTTTTTTTTTGCTGGCTGGGTATTTACGTCGTATTTTTATTATAGGAGTTCGTCAGCAATCGACATCTAAATAAAATTGTTGATCACGTGATTAAAGATGACTTCATTGTGTGCCAGGACAAATTCTTTGGCAGCCATAAACGGAAGTTCGAACTGCTTTGCCATCTTAGTCCGGATGCTTGATTTCCCATTCGCTCGTCAAGAAAACCTCCAGATTGGTTTTATATGCTCTAAATTTGTATCTTCAGATTTCTAGATTCAAATTTTTTGCTGATCTTCTTATAGTCTTGACAAATTACGCGATAAGACTCTTTCTTGTAGGACGTGAACAAATGCTTCTCGGATCAAGGAATCCTTAAGACATCAAGCATATAGGGAAAGGAAATTCATCTATGGAAGACTTCTTGAATGATCTATAAGCCAAACTTCCTACACTTATAGAACTAAGCACGAGAAAGAGTCTTATGGGCTCGATTTTTAATTTTCAAAACACGAGTGGTGTTTCAAAGAACGCCTTGCAAATATTCTTTTTTATTTAGGTGCACGTGCCATGCCACTATTTACGCAATCCAGTAGTTAGTGAAGAATGTAAATCCTCTACTCTCTCTTGTCCAGGAATGCATATTTGAGCTAATACGTATGTTCCAAGGCTGATAATTTTTATTTTTGTCGCATTCATTTTCAGCCAGACAACGCTTGCTTCCCTCCCCATAGCTGGTGTCATTTGGTAGAGGTTCATAATTCTGTGAGAGAGTAAGCATACATCATCAGCGTATCCAAGATGTTTCAGTTGGCATGTAGCTGTCAATCAAATACCTCGATTTCCTGTCAACAAAGCTGCAAGAAGCACATCGCTAACCACCAATAGGAATAGCATTGGTGAAAAAATGCAGCCTTGTCTTACCCTACTTTTGCGATGGCAAGAGACATCTGCACGAATCAAAGGCCTGAAACACCTTCCAGCCATTTAAAGCACCGGAAGCGGACGGAATATTCCCTGCCCTACTACAACAAGGCCAGGAAATCATTATCCACACCTCCTAAGACTATTGAGAAGCAGCGTTGCACTTGGCCATATACCAAGAACATGGAGAAGGGCAAGGTCATATTCATTCTGAAAGTGGGAAAAAGAGACACCACTTCACCAAAATCCTTTAGACCCATCAACTTGACCTCATTCATGCTAAAGACGCTAGAAAAGGTCATAGATAATCACCTAAGAATGACTGTGCTGGAAAGAATACCTCTCCACCACAATCAACATGCCTACAGAGCAGGAAGAACCACCGAAACTGCGCTCTACCAGCTGACAAGTTGGGTTCAGGATACACTGGAGAGCAAGGAAACAGCAGTATGTGCATTTCTAGACATCGAAGGAGCCTTCGACAACACCTCCTATGTAGCAATTAGGAGGGGTCTCGAAATAAAAGGAGTAAATCACACCACAAGTAACTGGATGTGTGAGATGCTAAGAACTAGGACTGCTGAGATAGAGATGGGTCAAAAAACCATCACAATAACCACCACTAGAGGTTGTCCACAAGGACGGGTATTATCACCATTGATGTGGAGCCTAGTAGCAGATGAACTACTGCACAAATTGACAGGTGACGGCATTATGTGCCAGGGGTACGCCGACGATATAGTCATTGTCGCAAGAGGAAAATTTTAAGAAACGTTATGCGAAATCATTCAGAGGGGTCTACGAATCACACAGAAGTGGTGTAAAACGGTAGGACTTAGAGTGAACCCTACCAAAACCACTGTGATACCCTTCACCAAGAAAAGACAGTTAAAGCGTATGCAACCCATCCTGTTGGAAGGGATCAGGGTTGACCCGCAGAAAAAGGTCAAGTATCTAGGTCTAACACTAGACAGCAAACTCCTCTGAAGAGAACATGTAGAAACTGTGGTAACCAACGCCACCAGAGCACTTATGGTGTGCAGGAACATTTCAGGAAAGACCTGGAGTTGCAGCCCAGCCACACTGAGATGGATGTACCTGATGATAGTAAGACCCATCATCACTTACGGGACAGTGGCATAGGTTAACAGAACTAGACTAACCACGACGAGGACATCACTCAACAAAGTGCAAAGATTAGCCTGTATATGTATAACAGGAGCCATGCGAACCTGTCCCACAGTAGCTCTAGAAGTGATCGTAGGGATACCTCCACTACACATAGTGCTAGGGCGAATAGCCAAGGAGACCATTTTAAGAATCAAATAAAGAGCGAGTAATCCTATCCATATTGGTGCCGCTTCTGGACTGGCCCAGAGATGATATGGTCAAGAAATACTGTTTTGAAAGGAAATTTGACTCAAAGCTGAGCAACAAAAGAGATTGGAGCAGCGAATCCGATAAATACCAACTCAAACAACACACAATTAAATGGTACACAGACGGATCGAAAACATCTACTGGCACTGGGGCAGGAGTGTACCGGCCCAGGACTAGATACTCAGAATCACTGGGAATATTCTCCAGTATATTTCAAGCAGAAGTTCACGCGATCGAAAGATGCGCGCAATTCAACATAGACAGAAAATATCGCGGGCAGGACATCGCGATACTATCAGACAGCCAAGCCGCTATTAAAGCACTGACCTCGCATGAGATCAGATCCAAACTGGTACGGGAATGTTTCACCAGGATCAACAAACTGGGAGAAACAAACAAAGCAACTCTCTACTGGGTACTAGGACATGTAGGAGTGGAGGGGAACGAAGCAGCTGATGAACTAGCTAGAAACGGATCAGACACGCCGTTCCTTGGACCAGAACCCTTCTGTCGGATAGGACCCCACAAAATAAGGGAAGACTTAAGGAAAGATCACTACGCATGAAGTTTCAAGTTCGAATCCCAGAAAACACCAAAAAGTTTTTCCACGGTCCCACCTCTCGCGAGCGTCTAACAAACATCCGAGAGTATTGTTGTCAGGAAAAAGCTTCTCAAATCGCCGTTCGGATTCGGCACTAAACTGTAGGTCCCTTCCATTCGTGTGAAAAATATAACGCACACAACATGAGTGGTTGCGAGAAGCTAGGCCCTGCCACTTAAACAGCTGTTGCGCCAAATATTTATTTATTTATTTAAGGAAAGAAGAAAAGAACAAATGGGCCACCGCATTTCTACTGCCACTTCTTCCACTATTTTATAGAGTTATTGCTTAAGTTAGACTATTCATTCAACATTCATTAAATCCTTGCACCTCTCGAGAGGCATAGGGCGTCAGCAAGACCAGCGCGCCATCTTGTTCGGAATTCCGCAACTCGTTTTTAGGTGCCTCTAACTCATGCCCAAAGAGCTTTGCTTTTCCAGACTTTCGATAACATTTCGGACGCAGCTTTTGCTTTACCAATTCTGCTGCACACATCCAGTTCGGTGCCATCGCGGTCAGCCGAGACCACACATCCTAAATATAGAAAGTTGTCTATTTTCTCGACTAATTGTCCGGTAATGTTGAGTTGAATGCGAGTGTTAGAAGTACTCAGGGTTTTTGTTTTGGCTGCGTTTATCTTTAACCCCACTTTGTTTACCTCAGCTTATAGATTTTGGGCCATCAGATGAAGGTCCATTATCCGACGTGAAAGTAGGAAAACATCCTCAGCGTTGTCGAGGTGTTTAAGATAAGTTGTCATAACTTTCGTCAATGCTGCACGGAGTACATCGCTGACCATGACCACCAAGAACAATAACGGTGACAGTATGCACCTCCGAAGTACTCCACTTGGGGCTTAAAAATCCGATACCGAACCATTGTGTAAGACGTGGTACTTACTTCCCTCGTATCTAGTCTTTATAATAGCTATGAGCTTTTATGGGATTCCTATCCCGCGCAAGGCCAACCAGATAGCATCTCGATTTAAGCTGTAGAAAGCCTTATGGAAGTCGATAAACCGTGGATGTAGAGGAGACCTATACTCGACCCATTGCTCTATTATGATCTGTAAAGTGTTTATGCGGTCGATGCAATAGGATCCAGCATGAAAGCCTGCCTGTTCGACATCGAGAGTTGAATCTTACTCTTCCTTAATACGTTCTAATAAGATTCTACCTATTATCTTGGCTACTGCCGGTAGAACGCATTTACGTCTCCAGTTTTCACAATCCATAGAATTTCCCTTTTTCGGCAGCTTGACGATCATCCCTCTTTTTCCTTCTTGTGGAAATTGTTCATTTTCCCACGCTCTCCGTATGAGCGGGTGTAGCAGTTCAGCCAGAACTTCAGAATAGTTCGGCAGGGATGCTATCAATACCCAACGCTTTGTTTTTCTTGAGGGACTTGATTGCTGCTGTAATTTCTGGGAGATTTTACTGGGAGGTCATAGGGAGGATTCGAGGTAATATCACCACCGTCTAAGTGGTTAAGGACTGATGTGATGAATTATCCTTTTCACTCAGGCCACATGCTGGCCCATTTTGCGAAGAAGGTATGTACCTAAGCCACAATTTGATGGTTGTGGCCAACCCAACCGTGTTGTGAGATATCGGACCGCCCGGTTAAGGACTGTAGCGAAATGATTTCCCCATCTAGTTAGCTGATCCTCATTTGAAATTAGAAGTTTACCATCTAAACGCTTCACTGGGTGTTGTTTGGAGTTACGACCACCAATGAGCTCCTTGACAGTCTACTGTCACACCTACTTGCTGCTTCTTCAGCCCTAAAGGCAAGTGAGTCGATATACTGACGTTTCTCTCGTCTTACACTATGCTGCACTGAGGTCGCTGCAATCCGAGCCTCGATCCGTCTCCAGGTATCTGCCGATAGCCATATGCGGTGGTTAGTTTTGCCCATGTATGTGTGTGACCCGATTGAAAAAAAAAATGTTCAGAGTATTCCAGTGGTCATCCACGATTTCCTGCATTGAGCTGCTGATTATTTCTAAAGCAAAATGGACCCTAAATTATTGACGCATATCCCCAAAGCCTGTCAGTATTGAAGGTGGTAATATTGAGCAAGTTTGAGCGTTTGCTCTTGACGGATGTAGTACGAAGGCGTATCTCAAGATGTTGTAGCAACAAAATATTAGATTGAAGTAGTATTCCAAGATACTTATACTCCGTGAAACTATTTCGATTGCTACACCTTTAAGAAACCATCTTCCATTTGTACGCAGTTTCACTTGCCTATTTCGCATGGTCATAATTTTAGATTTGTCAAGGTTTACAGTCAAGTTCCCAGTTTTGCAGTAATTATTTAATTTCTTAATCATAAGCTCTAAACTCTTAGGCTATTCTGCCAATAGCACGATATCGTCAGCATATAGCAGCGTTTTAATATTAAGGCCACCAGACTGTACACCGGCAGGCAAATACTCTAAAACGTCGTCTCTGAACAGTGCGAAGCAGAACTAGCGCTGTGTAATGAACCAAGGATTAGAGCTGGTGAAGCATTCACGAAACTAACGATATTCAGCGAACTTGGAGTTCAATTCATACTTCTTATATAACGGCCGTTTAGAGTTCCAATATTGCAGTGTGCCTGGTAATTTCATGATCCTTTTTGTCTGTCTGAGCTTTTTTATGACCATATTTCGGAATATGCTATTCATATTAGTTCAATTAGTAACTTACTGATTATAACAATCTATTAGTTTCCCATGACACACAAACAGTCAACCACCTAGGAGTACTTCAAAACACAACATACTCCCAAGTCATGTGAACGGAGCCTTGGCGAAAGGTTGCATAGTTCATGATCAACATTCCAGTCATCAATATATTTTTCTCTCTTATCATCGACACCCGACCGTCTGTTGGATTTACACTTTTTCACACAAAATACCAAAACTCCAGAGTGGCAAAATATGTACGTCAAAACAATCAGCTACTCGCCGTGGTTTCGCTTATCACCTCCAGCTCTGAATACGCACACACGTATCCCTGCGATAAGATAATCTCAAATCCACCACTCAGCCAATTCCACCGGAGGTTTCGAAAACAACAATAAGTATTCGAAAATTAATATTTAATCAAACAATTTTCGACTTCGATAACTGCCACCGGACTTACTGTTGAATCTCATCTTCCGTGAGATAGCCCCCCTATACCTGCTCCCCATCTCTCATAATCCCGATTAAAATGTGCTAAATGGGTCGTTCGGAGGGTCAATACGACGGGAAAGCAGATAAAGATAATAGATACCCTCACATTTCCCAGTAGCAGACAGCGCTCACATTGACACATGCGAACACACTTTGCTTGTTTTTGACACATACCATACTCGGTTATGTTTGAATGTATGTATTTTCGAAAGTTTTCGTATTGTAGATCAATCCACTACACACCAAATCCGTGATTAAATGTTTCTATTAAAATTATTGTGGCCCGATCTGTCGGTTTGCTTGCATCTAAAAAACACGCTGTCATACATTTCCTTCCCCTTTCTCATTGAATCTGTCAATTTTTCGGAAATCTATTCAAATTTCGGTGACATATCGGTTGTCAACTGCATAAAACGTCATTTTTCGTATACTCCCCACGTATCTGTGTATTATATCAGCTGTCATTCGTGTGTGTATGAGTGCGTGTGCTTGCTATCAGCTTGCCAGCTCAAGTGTAGTCGGAGTCTTAAGCAAATAAGACAACAAAACAAATGTCTATAAAAATAGCAATTCATAGAAAACGGCAACATTGTAATGCGTCAACAGTAGATGCGTCAAAGAAACATAATTAATCTGTAAACACAATACACTTGTAGTTGTTGCAGGCCGAGTGTGCTTCAACGACGTGTTACAGATACTTTGTCTAAGAAAAAGAATCACTTCTCCACTGTACTGTGCAATAGTATTTCGGTTGATAACTTTATCGGAAATTCTACTTAAAGGAAGCCCATCTCTGTAATTGTTTTTTTAAATAATACAAATTTGCTACTACCTATCTTTGTTTTATTACTGGGCGGGTAGAAAAAAAAAGTGTAAACGTGTGTTAATGTCTGATTAGGAGCTGAAGTACATTGTGTGAGTGTTTTCGCTTTTGGCCTGGCACCCGGCTCTCGGTATCCCCGTATGAAATGCAAAATTTTTCAAATCAGAATGATAACAGCCGACGTCTTTGCAGATATCAGAGCGTTGTTGGTATGTGTGCCACCAGATAAGTATTGTTTAGTTTTGTCTTGGTTTTGTTGAGTGGGGATTGGGAATGAGTGTGTTTTTGTTGATTGATTATGTAAACTTGATACGCCTTTAGAAGTGCGAATCTAATGTTAATTAAGTATAATTTTTAAGGAAAACAAATCGTTATTATTGTGGTCGTTGCAGTTAAGTTTGTGTGTGGGTAGTTGTAGTTGATTGCGAAACGCGACGTTTTTTTGAAAAATTCTATAAACAAGTGAAATACTCGATGAGAGTTTGCACAAGCTGTTAAAGGTCAAGTCATTCTCCATATAACCATTTAGAACGAGTCATCATCATCATCATCGTCAACAGCTTATATTCTAGTAAAGAAATAAAAATTGTTTTCATGCATAACACTCGCTGGCGCTTTAGTCTTAGATTACACTTAGTATCAATCACCTCATTTATTATTTAAGCTTAATTTGCATTTCATACTTGTAAGAATTGTTAGGGTTTTGTAACGAAATGCTTCATATTTGAAATCTCTCGCATCAACAAATCTTCCATTCAATAGAATGGAGTAGCTATGTATATCTGAAAATATTCGGTAACACTGGTAATGAAAAATGAAGATAAGAATCGACATCTTTAGGTGCCTTGATTCTACGAAGCATACTTATTTTCGTATGTCCTGTATCGCCTAGTGGATCCTAGGGCCTCTACTACGCCTACGCGCCATCGTGTACGGTTTCTGGCAGTGTGTCCGAGTTGTCCCCAACTTTTCCCTAACTGCCGTGCCTCCTTCTCGACTGTTCTGCGCCATGTTCTCCTCGGACCGCCAGGTCTTCTGCCACCCTGAGTTAGAGGGTTCCATTGCATAACATGGTTCGCTATGGAACTGTCACACTTACGGAACGTGTGACCAATCCACTGCCACTTTCGCCGTTGGATGGTTGTGCCTATTGGTTCCTGACCCATTCTCTCGTAAAGCTGTTCGTTAGAAATACGATTCGGCCAGAAACTCCTTAAGATATTGCGCAGGCACCTATTAACAAACGTTTGCAGCTTTCTGGTGATAGTAGTGGTCACTCTCCACGTGCTGCAACCATATATCAGCACGGATTCAACGTTGGAGCGGAACAGTCTTATCTTGGTGTTCAAACTGATTGCATTGCTTCACCATATTTTGTACAACATCCCGAACGCGAACTTTGCTTTGGCGATCCTGTTGGCTATATCCAGTTCGGTTCCACCATTGGTCGAGACAATACTCCCGAGATACTGGAAATCATCTACTCTCTACCGGTTGTCCAGCAATGCATATCTAAGCCGATGAGTTTGTTCCAAGGCTGATAATTTTGGTTTTGTCGTATTAATTTTCAGCCCGACGACACCTGCCTCCCTCTCCACATCTTTTTTTTTCCGAGGGTTGGTGAAAAATCTTCCATAGACACTATGAGAATAGCAAGCGCCTGCTCATAGTAGTGTCAGATTCTTACTGACTAAAAAAACACCACCCTTCGATATAAATTTGTTAGATATCGCAACTAAGTAATAACTTATCAAGCAATTTTTCTTTCACGAAATAAAAACGTTTGGCAGGTTACTTTCCACTGAAAGATCCTGCATGCTCCGCAATCTAAACGCGGTTTATCATTATCTCGCCAAGTCGAAGGGTTTCGTCCTTTGTAGTCGGCGCAATAAATTGCTCTCATCCAATATTTGTAGGAATGTATTGTTGACATGTCCGATTAGTCGGTTTCTATGCTTTCTCGCGAAGCTTCTAGTTTCAGCTTCGATTGTCGGAATTCCGAGATCCCTGTGGATATCGTCGTTTCTAATATACCACGGTGCTTAGATAATCTCTCTTAGCACTTTATTTTGAAAAGTTTGTAAAATATTGGCATTTGTTTTCTTGGTACAACCCCAAAGTTGTATACCGTAGGTCCACACCGGCTTTAGCACTTGCTTGTATAAAAGCAGTTTGTTCTCAGTACTGAGCTGGGAATGCTTTCCGAGTAACCAGTACATTTCGCTATATTTGATTTCGAGTTCTTTACGTTTCATTTTCACGTGCGAATTCCATTTCAGTCTTGCGTCGAGTGTCATTCCCAGGTATTTGGCCTCGTTTGCAAAAGGTATTCGGGCCGAGTTTAGGAAAATTGGCAAGTCATTAGTTTTCTTGTAAGTGAAATTCACGTGAACAGATTTAGATTCGTTGAGGGCGATCCGCCAGTCCCTCGTCCATTCATTTACTTTATTTAGCGCGTTTTGCAGTTTTTCAGTCGTTTCTTCGATTGTTTTACCTACTGCTAGGATAGCGGTGTCATCGGCAAACGTAGCAAGGATAATGCCATCTTCTTTCGGTATATCTCGAGTATATAACAAATAGAGAAGCGACCCAAGAACGCTTCCTTGTGGTACGCCGGCCGTTTCTTTGAGCTGCGAGTATTCGTTTCCATGTCTAACACGGAAGAGTCTATTCCCCAGATATGATACTAGAATATCGTATAAGCACACAGGGAGAACTTGTCGTAGTTTGGATTTCAAGCCATCATGCCACACCTTATCAAAGGCCTGCGAGGCGTCAAGAAATACGCTTGAGCAAATCTTTTTTTCTTCAAGTGCTTTCTCGATTATGTCAGTAATTCTATGCACCTGGTCAATCGTCGAATGCTTACTTCTGAACCCAAACTGGTGGTCAGGGATAAGATTATTTTCGTCTATAACCGGTTGGAGACGCCTTAGTAATATCCTCTCGAAAATTTTGGATATGACTGGAAGAAGCGAAATTGGTCTATACGATTTTACCTCATTTGGCGGTTTTCCTGGTTTTAAGACCATTATTACTTCCGCAACTTTCCATTGGCTCGGAACGTGTTTTAATCTGAGCGCAGCATTTACAATATAGAGAAGCTTAATCAAAGCTTTTCTAGGTAAAACTTTGAGAATTTCTCCGGTGATTAAATCATAACCAGGAGATTTCTTAGGTTTTAGAATCTCGATCTCATTTTTGAGTTCCCTAAGCGTTGCACTTGTGAGTGTTAAATTGCCATATGGTAAATCCGGCCTATTGACGTTATCGTAAACCACTTGACTATCGTATGGTTTAAAGGTTTCTTCCAGGTGGGCCGCAAAGACGTCCGCTTTTCCTTTATCTTCCCTCGCCCATTCATTTTGATTCAATTTAATTGGCTGCGCGGGGACTTTGGGCCTTTTGGTGCCTTGTATGGCTCTCCAAAGTGAATAATTGGAATCTTTTTTCGCTGTTAAACTTTCAAGGTAAGAGCCTATTGCACGATTTTTAAAATCCTTAATAGTTTTCTTTGCACAGACGATTCAAGTGTGTTTTATGCTGCGGAGCACGACTTTGTTGCCATTTTTTACGCGCTTTTCGTTTTTCCTTGACCAATTCCTTTATCTCCACATCTGCTGTCATTTGGTGGAGGTCCATAATTCTGTGGGAGAGTAAGCATACATCGTCAGCGTAGTCAAGATGTTTCAGTTGAGATGTAAGAGTCCATCGAATTCCTCCGTTTCCCGTCGACAAAGCTGCATAATGCACATCGCTAATCACGAATAGGAATAATATTGGTGAAAGGATACAGCCTTGTCTTACCCCACTTTGGATCTCAAATTCCTCAAACAACCTCCCCCTGTGCAGAACGTGACATTTGGAGCATTCATATGCAGCTGTGATAATAGCAATTAGTTTATCGGGAATACCTCTCCTGCGTAAGGCACGCCAAATAAACTCCCTGTTGACACTATCAAACGCCTTCTCAAAATCGATGAACAGTAGGTGCAGTGGCGATCGATATTCAACACACTGTTCAATGATAATCCGCAGGGTGTTCATGTGGTCGGCACAGGAGGATCCAGAGCGGAAACCTGCTTGTTCGGCATCGAGTGTGTCTTCGAAATGTTGTTTAATTCGCTCCAGGCAGCACGCAGATACCCCTCCAGTTTCCGCACTCCATTAAATTTCCACTCTTAGGAAGCTTGACGATCATTCCCTTTTTCCATTCGTTAGGTAAGCTCTCAGCTTCCCAAGCTCTAACTATAAATGGAAGCAGAAGCTCAGCCGATGTTGTTGGTGCTGCTCGTAAGAGCTCTGCTGGAATACCGTCAAGTCCTACCGCCTTGTTGGTTTTTAGTGCCTTGATCGCGGTAATGATCTCAAATGCTCTTTCCATCTCTTGAGCTGGTCCTCATCCGAAATAAGCAAGGAACCGTCTAGGCTTTTCACTGGGTGTTGGCTGGAGCTACGACCACATGTCAGCTCTTTGGTGATTCTGTAGACTTTCCTGCTGTCGCACTTCCGTGCTGCTTCTTCTGCTTCTGTAGCCAGCGCGTTGATGTAGTTGCGCTTGTCACGTCGCACGCTACGCTGAACTTCTCTCATCTTCATGCGATACAGGGACTCTAGCTCGCTTCTCCCTGCTACTGGGGTAGCTGCAACGCGAGCTTCCAGCTGTTTTCGTTCGTCAATCCGTCTCCAGATATCCTCGGGAAGCCACGTCCTATGTCTTCCCTACGATCGGCCGACAATTCTTTCAGCACAAGGGCTGCTGATTGCTTCCACACCTTGCGAAAAGTGTTCCCTTAATTGTTGGTGCACTGAGGGATCACTAAGTCTATCTACGTTGAACCTGGGCATTCTTGTGTAGTCCTGGGATCTTCGAACTGCAGTAGTGCGTAGTTGGATGGTAGCTATCATAAGATGGTGATCACGTAGTATCGCCACATCTGCCTCTCGCCTGTTTCGGACGTCCAGGAGACTACTTCTAAAGCGGCGGCTGATGGCAAAATGGTCAATTTGGTTGGAGGTTGCTTGCCTGTCGTTGGAAACCCAGCTGACTTTGTGGCAATTCTTGTGCTCAAACATGGTACCACCTATCACAAGGCGGTTGGCATTGCAGAAATCCACTAACCTTTCGCCTTTGTCATTGCAGTTGCCTAGTCCATGCTTCCCGATTACATGTTTGAGCCTTTCATTGTCGTTGCCTACCTTGGCATTCAAATCCCCCATCACTATGACAATGTCTCCATTTGGTGTTGTGTTGAAGACGATACTTAAGAGGTTGTAGTAGCTCTCCTTTTCGTCCTCAGACGAACTATTCGTTGGGGCGTAGCACTGTATGATGATGACGCGTCGTACTCTAGTCCGGAATCTGGCCGTCAAAATCATATCACCATGAGGCTTCCAGGAAATTAGGATCTGCCGTAGTGTGAATATTTGGTCAATGTTGGGCATTCCCGGCCTGAAGCTGCAATGATAAAAACCCATCAGGTTGTTGGCGATCGGTTTTCGGCGTTCACATATTACGACGGACAAGATCCTATATGCGATGTTGAGAAGACTTATACCTCTGTAGTTGGCGCAGTTCAGAATGTCTACTTTTTTCAGGATCGGGCAAACGATGCTCAGGTTCCATTCATCGGGCATACTTTCGTCTGACCAGATCTTACAGATTAGCTGGTGCGTGCTACTTACCAACTCATCTCCTCCTACCTTAAAAAGTTCGGAAGCAAGGCCGTCGGCTCCAGCAGCTTTGTTAAATTTAAATTTAGATATCGCTATCTTCTCTTCATTCTGATCGAGTTGACGAGAATCTTAACTACAGGTGACCAGATAGGAAAAAAAAAATTCAAATAAAACAACAACGGTGTGAGATATAAAATTGATTGATTCTGGCTTTATTTTGAAGCTACATTTATGCCATTATGTGTGGAATAGCACATCATTTAAATGGCCGCCTCGACTTCACTGGCAGTGCTTTAAGCGGTCGGTCTAATTTTTTAATTTTTTTAGCGTTGTTGTTGTTACGTCAAGGACTTGACGTAGCCCCAGAGAAAATAATCGAATGGTGTCAAGACGCATGGTCGCGGCGACCAATTGATTAACGCTCGCCGTGAGATGACCTAGTCGCCAAATTTCTCCTTCACAACTTTGGGCGTTTCGTCGCTTGTATGGCTTGTTCGGCATCAATTCTTGCACCAGCATAATCTTATATGGATGTAGGCCCAAATCCAACCGCAAAATAAGCCGGGTTGACTCTTTGGCGATGTCCAATTCAGCTGATCGGCGCTGAATCGACATTTCTGGGTCTCTTCGATACTGGCCGCTACGGCGCCTATGTTTTCTTCATTTCGCACCAATCTCTATCTGGTTGGTGACTTAAGGTCGAGAAGAGTGTACTCACGCTCAAACTTTTCCACGGTGCAACGAATTGCCTGCACACTGAAGCCATGTTTACGACCGACCTCACGACAAAATTCACGTTCCGTATTTACAACTGAGCCAGAATTTCAATACATACAAAATACATACATAATCCGGTTCTCTTATACCCTAAGGTGTCGAGGTGGTCTCAATGTTTCTCTCCTTTTCATCTTCTCGTGAAGTTTCTCCATCCTGTCTCTTGCTATTTGTTTAGCCGAATGCCAGCTTTCCCCTGCTTCCTTCAGGATTTTTTCGACGGTACTATTCCATGTGGTCTTGGGTGTTCCTCTTTTGTTTTTTCCTTCCGGACTTGTTTCCTAAATTTTCTTCACTTGTCGGTTCTCTTCCATATCCACTAGGTGCCCAAACCATCTCAATTTTTTTTCCTCTAGGATTAGTTTAGCCGCTTTGACATGTAGTTCCTTTTTAATATCTTCGTTTCTTTTCTTGTCTATTCTCCTGGCTCCTAAGACTCTCCTGAGTTATTTCATCTCCATGCCTTGTACCTATTTGTTTTTCTTGTCTTTGTGTGAGTATCCTGTTTTCCCCTCCGTGTAATAGCACTGGAAAGTACATCGAGTTGAAAATTGATATTTTTGTTTTTTGTGTGATTTCTTTGTGGTCTAGAAATTTCCTTCTCAATGCTGCATACAATATATTTACCGCTTTAATCCTCATCATCAGCTCGTCTTCTGAATTACCTCTGCTTTTGATTATACTACCTAAGTACTGGTATCTTTGCACCTGCTCAAAGACTTTACCATCCACCGTTACTCTTGCTACTCCTGTCTCATTTCCGATCACCATCACCTTTGTTTTTTCGACGTTGAGCTCTAGTTTCTGCGTTGCTAATGTACCTTTCCATAGTTTTACACTCTTTTGCATACCTTCCTCACTATTTGCAAACAGCACTATATCATCCGCAAACGCACAAGCTTGGAAATAGGTAGGTTCTAGCTGTCTGTACCCAACTCTGAACTTTCCCATTCTCACTTGACAACATCTGATGGCATCGTCCCTTGCGCAGATAAATAGGAGGGGGCTCAGAATACTTCCTTGTCTAACTCCTTCCGATGTCTTAAATTTCTCTGACAACACATTGCATGTCCTTACGACATTAAACGTTTCTTTGTAGATGCTTTTGATGGCTTGTACAACTCCTTCCTCCACCCCTTTTCTCCTGAGGCTCTCCCAGATTTGTTCTCTGCTTATCGAGTCAAAAGCTTTCTTCAAATCAATTTCGATAATATTTTTTAATAATTCCCGCACGTTCGGCAAGCGCGAAACAATGCATGATGAAATGGAAAACCTTACTGAATATTTTGATAGCTGGATGTCATTGGTAGGTTAGGTAAGGTAGATGGGTGCCTTGTGACAAAGAGTCACTGCTCACTCAGACCAACAGTACGGGTCCATTGTGCCCAATCATTTAATCCTGGAGACACTGTAAAGAAAATCCGGCCTTAGAACCACTCAGAAAGTGATATGAATCTCAGGAGGTCCGCTAGCTCAACACTACCCAAGTCCTCCAGCTCCGAGAAGAAGTAACTACCAAGAGTCCGCATTCTTCTGACGGATAGGGCAGGACAGTCACACAACAGGTGACGAACAGATTCAATTTCTTCTTTGTCTCTGCAACTTCTGCAATAGTCATTATGCAGCACACCGAGTCGCTCCGCGTGAAGGCCAATGGCACAATGTCCGGTAATTATGCCAGAAATGACCCGTGCGTTAAAACGACTAAGTTTTACAAGAGAGATTGATTTCTTCTTGCTGTAGGCCGGTCATAGCGCCTTAGCCGTTGCGCATGTTTCCAGGTGAACCCAGCGTCTGTTTGCTCGACCGGTGGCTTCATCCTCTATTTTTTTTCCGCAAGGAACTGTTTGGGGTTGCTACAGAGGGGAGGGCCCGCGATAAGTGCAGCGCCAACCCTTTCCTAGCAAGCTCGTCAGCCCTTTCGTTACCTTCGATATCCATATGCTATGGTACCCAGCAGAGGGTCACCGCATTGGCTCTAGATATCTCGTTTAAGAGTGATTTACAGCTTCTCACGAGCCTCGACCTAATTACGGCAGAGTCCAGAGCCTTAACGGCTGCTTGGCTGTCTATATAGACAGTTATCGTTTTACCAACGATATTACTCTCGCGTATAATTTCAGCCGCCTGTATAATGGCTGCGACTTCAGCCTGGAAGACGCTGCAGTCGTCATTTATTTTAAAGGAGTGGTTTTCTCTTAGGTCTTCACAATAAACTCTGGCTCCCGTGCCAACGTCCATCTCAGAACCGTCGGTATAGAAAGCCAGCTCCTTTTTCCTTATGGTTCTTCGATTCTTCCAGTATATTCTATCGAGAATTCTTGCAGTGAATCTCCTTTGGAATGCTAGTATCGGGATCATGTGATCAGTTCCCGTCAATCCGCTGGTGATCCCCCATCGGGTAAGAAAGGAGGCATGTCCGTAAAGGCTTGATGACCACAACCGGCCTTATCTTAGTCTTACAGCGGTTTTAGCCGCCAGACTGCTGCAGTATATGTCAAGCGGAATGAAACTAAGCATGGTTTCCATTGCCGCTGTTGGTGTTGTTCTCATTGATCCCATGACTCCGATGCACCCCGCCCTCTGGATTTTGGTGAGGTTTGAAAGCAGGTATTGCTTCTCAAGTGCCGTCCACCATACTAGTGAACCATATGTGAGAATGGGTCTTACAAACGCCGTGTATATCCAGTACACCACAGCCGGTTTGAAGCCCCACGTATTGCTGAAAGCCTTTTTGTAGGAGTAGAAAGCTACGCTTGCTTTTTTAACGCGTTGCGTCAGATACCGAGCTGAACTTGAGATACTTAGTTCAATGCCACCAATATTTGGGGGTCTGAAGGTAGGGATTGATCTCCTCTTAGTGAAGAGAACTACCTCCGTTTTTGAAGTATTCACTCCCAGCCCTTTGCTGTTGACCCAGTTATCCACTAGTTGTAGCGCGAAATTGAGCCTTTCACTTAGGACTGGAGGAAATTTTCCCGAAACCAGGATAACGACATCGTCCGCATAGGCCGTCACGTTGAAGCCGTTTTCCTTCAGTATTACCAAGATCTCATCCACCACAAGGAGCCATATTAGCGGGGACAAGACTCCACCTTGGGGTGTTCCTCTGCAGACCCTTCTCCGGATGGTTACATCTCCTTACGTTGAAGATATAATCATCTATTAAACGTTCCAAAGTTTTCAGCAAAAAGGACGATAGACTGATAGGTCTCAGGTCTTTTGCGTTTGTATGGCTCGCTTTCCCTGCTTTGGGAATGAAAACAACGCGCACCTCCCGCCATGGAATAGGAACATAATCTAGCTTAAGGCATCCTGTGAAGATACGTTTGAGCCATGGAATAGCAATATCCACTGACTCTTGCAGCATCACAGGTCGAATGTTATATATTCCTGGTGCCTTATATGGAGCAAATGATTTTATTGCATACGCTATCTTGTCATCATCTATTATATAACCCACCTCTTCCGCGCTTATTCCCGATGTCGTCTCTGGAATGGTTAGATCATCTCCGGAGATTGATGTACATCCGGGAAAGTGAGTACTCAGTAGCATGTCCAGCGTTTCCTCGTGTGATTCGGCCCAGGTGCCATCGCTTTTCCTAATATTGGATTCCGGCGTTGGTGTCTTGGCCAGGACCTTCCTTAAGCGGGACGCTTCGTTTGTTGATTCTGTCATGTTGATGATGTCATTGGTAACTTTGACAGCTGCTGAAACATAACAATTGAAAAAAGTACCATTGCTATCTGGTCATCCTTTATCATCATCACTGTTGAATAGTTCATTCTGCCTGACAGCGGAATATTCGTCATCGTCGCCGTTTACCAGTCTGCAGAAGTGTTTCTTCCATATACTCAGCATCAACTGCAATATTACCATTTTCGTCCCTGCAGGCTTTTGTTCTGGTTCTGAAACCCTGGCATGTTCTTTTTACCTTTTGGTAACACTTTCGAACATCATTCCTACAATTAAGTTTCTCAATCTCCTCAATCGAGCGCTTATCATGCTCCTTTTTCTTCTTTCTGAAAAGTCGATGTTTGTCTTTTCTCCTTCGCTCGTAGAGCTCGCGAGCAACTCTAGTCCTTATATGCTGCGCCTATGCCTTGTACGCCTCTTGTTTTGCTGCATGTGCTTGCCGTCATTCCTCATCAAACCAGGGGTTTCGTTGTGGTAGCCGAAAGAAACGCAGTATATCAGAGGCGGCATCTTTGATGGCTTGTTGGCAACGCTACCACTGGTCTACCGCGTTTGCTGCTGACGGCATAGGACTTTTATTGAAATTAAAGGAGACTTGATCGGCAAAGGCTCTGGCGGTCTCTTGCGATTGTAACCGCCCGACGTTAAATATCATCACCGTATTTCGTTGATTTCGTAATCTGCATCCGTAACTTGGCTACAACTAGGTAGTGATCCGAGTCCACGTTGGCTCCTCGGAATGTCCGGACACCCAGAATACTGGAAGAGCGCCTTGCGTCGATCGTAATGTGGTGGATTGGGTTGACGGTTTTTCGATCAAAAGAAAGCCATGTCCCGTTGTGAATATCAAAACGTGAGAACTGCGTACTAGTAATAACAAACATGATTCGAAGGGAAAATCTAAACCTCGTCATCTTGCGCCGGGCGCCGTGGCGTAAGTGGTTAGTGTGTCGGATCACTACGCATGAGGTTCCAAGTTCGAATCCCAGAAAATACCAAAAAGTTTTTTCACGGTCCCACCTCTCGCGAGCGTCTGACAAACATCCGAGAGTATTGTTGTCTAAAAAAGCTTCTCAAATCGCCGTTCGGATTCGGCAGTAAACTGTAGGTCCCTTCCATTCGTGTGGAAAATATAACGCACACAACATGAGTGGTTGCGAGAAGCTAGGCCCTGGCACTTTAAAGAGCTGTTGCGCCAAATATTTGTATTTGTCATCTTGCTTTTGGTCGCAATATTGGATGTTCTGCGTTTTTCCCCGCTTGAAGTAAAGCGACTTGATTTTCCTTGCAATATTCGTATGCGTGTACCCCATAGACTCAAAGATTTTCGAATTTCATTCACTACTTACTTAGGTAGCGCTACAGTTCGGCGTGAACCTGGGCCTCAACTAACAAGCCTCTCCATTTAGCCTGGAATTTAGCTAATTGCCTCCAGTTGCGCACTCTAAGGCGGTCGAGGTCCCCTTGAACTTGTGCGCACCACCTACGGCGAGGAGGTCCTCTACTGCGTCGTACCTCCGGGTTAGGTTCGAAGACTCTGCAGGCAGGACCGTTGGTACCTATCCGCTCTACATGTCCTAGCCATCTCAGACGTCCAATACGCAGTTTTTTGACTAGGTCGATGTCGCCGTACGAATTGGTCGCTGAAATGATCCTTCTTAACTGCGTCTTTTTGCCGAAGTTATGCATCTGGCTCAATTGAAAATCTAGTACTAACTTCCAAAGCATGAACTGTAGCTATGCGAAAATTGCCCCACCCTACTCTTAGAAGTACGAAGTTGCTGGATTGGACATACTCGTACATCTCAGCTCGCTGGTAGTCTTATCATTTATCAAAACAACGTAACAACAACAAAAAAATATTGGAATACATACATATGTACCCATATCTAACTACATATTTCCAGACGTAGCAAGAAAGATAGCGAAACAATAAAAGACAGCTACTACCAGTAAATCTTTTGGATTTAGAGATAACTAGTAATTCAAAGAAAACTCCAATAAATCCTTCTACTAATCTCTACATTTATATTATCTGTATGAATTACAAACATGCGTCAAACATTCAAAACCTGCTAAGATAAGACTAAGCCAAAGCTAGGACTAATAAGCCCAACCCACCAAGATAGTAGGTCAATGTCCGCCAACGAAATTTTCCCAATTTCTTGCACAGCGTAGAAAATCTTCAAACCAATTCTCACATTGATAGGTATCTCGTTTTGGAAATTTCCACCTCTTAATTTATTCTCTACAGCTAACTCCAGTCAAATACCCTTTTTGGCGTACCGATACGCTCTACAAATACCAAAAACGATGGTGAACCCAAACACTTGTCGCTGGGTGTGCATAATTTTCAACTATTTATACTTAATTGGTCATCGTCCATGCGAACGCACCCGCTGAATACAAATGATTTGCACTTTTTTGTGCCGAAAAACACCTTGCTCAACCGTAATGGACATGAACACCAGTTGAATTGAGCTATGGGAGTGCATTCAAAACGCATTGGGCTTGGCCCGCTGTCATTTAAATGAGACCGTCACGAAGTGTTTCGAAAAAATAAAGTAAAGCAACAACGACGACTACGCCATACTCGATAAACAAAATTTTGGAAATTTCTCATGTGTGTAATGAAAATGTTTACAAGAAGTTTTCATGTTATTACGCAACGATCTGACGTTTATTTTTCATTATTATCTGTCACGGATCCTCTGCTTTATCTTAATTGGTTGTCGGCTCATAAGACGGTTCGTTAAATTTCCCTTTCGCACAATGATCAATGATCTCGAATCATCAAGGCACTGGACAACTCATTTGACCCATTTTGAGTTTGATGTCAATTTCATTTAACGAATTGAAAAGTTTTTTTTTTTTTTTTTTTTTTTTCTTGTCTCATCTTTTGTGTGTTTCGATTAATAATCGTAGATTGTGATCACGTTTCTATAGCGTGCCTTTTTTTTATGACAAATAAAAACAGCGAACCACACACGAGATAGTAGTTGTCGGGTGGGGATGATCTTTTCCATTTAGACGGGAGTAGGTATCTCGCCAAGACGCTATGGAATTTCATAATGAGCTTTCGTAAACTTGAAATTGTATTTTTTTTTTTCTTAGACACTGATAAGGTGGCTGATGTGGATCCGCAGTGGAGGTGTGGATGTATATGTTTTATTGGCTTTTTTTTTTTTTAAGAAGCAAGTGAAAAAGGTATAGGAAATAGTTTTCTCTTTATGTTGAGGCTCGTAGTAGACAGATATGTAAATTAGACTTAGGAGCGATTATGTTTAGAGAACCTCGCGCATGTTAAACATGACAGAGGAGAATACTTTGCTCGTTAGATAAGAGGGAGCAATGGACGGCATTTTTTTTTTTTTGTGCAAAAATGTAATCTGAAGAGTCAAAGAGGATGACTTCAAAAATCGGTTAAGTAACAATATGTAAACCCGTTTAATTTTTTTTTTATAAAAAACCCAACCGTCTATTTAAATAAACGAGTGATTTGGCGAAATGTCCAATTTTGTATAGGCCTACCCTACCCATATGCAGCTCAAATCGTCTTTCCAAGAGCCACCCAAGAGCCACTACGGTCTAATTCTGCTGGTGAGGATGGAGTGTCTATCCGGTTTGTCAAACTAATATTACCTCTTATTATCACTCATCGAACCCATATTATTAACCATTGTATCACAACCTCGATCTTTCCGCAATCTTGGAAAATTGCTAGGGTCATTCCTGTTGCCAAGAAGACCAATGCGGCCTCTTTAAATGACTACAGGCCTATTAGTATCTTACCTTGCTTATCCAAGGTATTTGAGAAACTTTTAGCGGAACAGATACAGAACCATCTACCTTTAAATAATTTGCTTAGCCCCTTTCAATCTGGTTTCAGACCTAATCACAGTTGTTCTACTGCTATGGTCAATGTCTTAGATGACATAAGACGTTATTTCGATAGGGGCTACATAACATATCTATGCCCCCTTGATTTCTCTAAGGTCTTTGACAAGGTGAACTATGAAATCCTTTGTTGAAAGCTGCAGCATCTTTTTACTCTTAAAATGTTTTCTTTCTGAAAGGAAGCAAAGAGTCGCTATTGGTGATAGATTGTCTACACTGAAGCCCATAAATCAAGGCGTGCCTCAGGGATCCATTCTCGGCCCAATTCTGTTTGGCATGTTCTTTAACGACTTGCCATTAGTTTGCGTACATGCTTTAGTGCATCTTTATGCGGACGATGTTCAACTCCACCTGTCTCGGCCGATGTACAAAATATCTGAACTTGCGTCTTTACTTAACACAGATTTAGCTAAAATTGATCACTGGTCGGTGTCAAATGGATTGCTTATAAACCCATCAAAGTCGAAGGTAATACTAATATCAAACACGTAATTTGACATTAATATTTTACCTGACCCCTTACCAGCCTAGGTTTTGTAATAAATCGTACCTTAAGTGCCTACAATCACGTGAACGCTGTAATCGGACGCATCTACGGATGCCTCCGTAAATTAAGGGTAAGTGCTAGTTTAACTCCTACCGAGACTAGGCTGCGGCTTATAAGAACTCTGGTTCTACCAATAATTACCTATGCCGAAGTTGTGTACTGCAGTCTTGACTCCTTATCTCAGCGCAAACTTCAAGTAGCCTTTAACGATCATATTTCCGAATATTCCAGGGACTTATTAGGGTGCACTCTGCAACAATATATCAACGCCAGAAATTGCATTTTTCTACAAAAAGTAATTCAGACTAAAACTCCACCGTATCTATTCTACAAACTACATTTCGCACAATCACCCAGGACTTGTAATATAAATGTACCTATGCACAACTATCTTAACTCCTCGCACCGGTTCTTTGTTAACACAATCAAGCTATGAAATTCGCTACCCTTGCGTATCAAGGGTATAACTAACGCTACAAACTTTAAAAATGCAGTCTTTCAACATTTTGCTACCTCACAATAAACTGCTATGTACATATATCCTTTCCTTTCGAAATTGTTCGAAATGCAATTAAGAAGGCTAAAATGAATAAAGCTCCAGGAGAGGACCGTGTGCCTTTCGAACCACGCGGATTTTACTGATGAACTGGTGCATGCTCCTTACCAACTCATCTCCTCCGACCTTAAAAAGTTCGGTAGCAAAGCCGTCTCCAACAGCTTTGTTGGATTTAAATATATATATCGCAATCCTCACTTTATTCTGATCGGGTTGATAGGTTAACTATCATCGTCAGTGTTGAATAGTTCATTCTGCCTAACAACGGAATATTGGTCATCATCGCCGCTTAGCAGTCTGCAGAAGTATTCCTTCCGCTTGCGATTCTACTACTCGATCCGAAGAACCCACTTCGAATTTCCTTTCCAACGGAATTTGAGATTACAAAGATCGCACAAAACCGGAAGATCCGGGCAGTGCGGTAGGTTAATCAACCCTCATTTTATTATAAAAATCGTCTCAGCCCATGGGTTGTGTTTCACGTTACGGAAAAAATTCTGCTCTGTTTATAGTGGGTCATTTAATTATAGAAATTTCGATTTGAGATAACTGGGCTTTGATTACAAAGTTACCGTTAATCGGATGACCCGTTTTCTGCAATAATATGCTGAACTCTATTTTTGTAGATGTGCTTTGTTTATCGAGTCTTGTTTTACTCCCACTGACATTTCAAATCCCTCAGATAGGCTGATTTCATCTCGGACACAAGCTGTGTTGCAATCGTACATAGCTCTCAAAATATTGTTGACTTCGGACCAGATTCCAATATTATACATAGGATTTGAGACTCATCACTGTGGAATTGAAGACTTCGGACTCCCAATACATTATCAAATGCGGGGTCACTTTTCTAGGGGTAAAATCTTGATGTAGGATGAAATAATCTTGTATTGCAGGGGTATAATATCCAGATTGAAGGCTTGTACTCTTTCAAGTTGGACAACCTAATGAAGGGGGATATAATAGTGAACTTTATTATACTCCGAAATCTAAAAAAAACACTCTCTGACTATTTTGAGTTGTAAAACTGCAATTTTTTCAAACCCATCTGTTCTGATCATCTTCGTTTTCCATAAGATGCACGTCCTCATCTCATCCTCATCCTTCTTTGCCACATTTTCCAGTCTATTTGTTGAATTGCTGTAAGCCAATAATCACTTATTACTATACGAAGAAGAAAGTGGCAATGGATTGGACACACCCTACGGCGCGAAGACAACTCCATTGCGAAATACGCTATGCAGTGGAATCCGCTCACCCAGGCAGGCAGAATAGCGGGACGCCCTAGGCAAACGTGGCGCAGAACAGTTGAGGAGGAATCGAGCTCTTTAGGAATGAGTTGGAGGCACCTCAAACGCGTTGCAGAACTCCGAACACGATGGAGCGCAGGCGTGGTTGACGCCCTATGCCCCCCGAGGGGTTAGAGGATATAAATAACTACAATAATCACTACCATATGTATAATAATGCAACGCAAACATTCTCTAGGAAAGGGGTGTTTTAAGCAGCGAGCTACTTGGTGCTGTTTGTTTACGTCGAGTTATTAGGTATGTCAGTGCTCAATGTACCGCCACCTGCTGAACCCTATAGGGTATGTAGTAGGATTAAAAACAATCCATTCATTCAATTCAATCCAAAATTATAAAGAAGAACAAGAACTCTCTGACTTAAGTCTCGTCATTCGGTGCACATGAGGCGAACCCCACAGGCGGATCAGTAGAAATGCGGTGAAGTGGGAGGGTTGTGATCCCTTGTTTTCGGATCATAACCTCGCTGATAAAAGGAAGAAGAAGAAGAAGAAGATTCGGTCCACATGCTTGGACAGCATTACTCGTATGTCGGACTGATTAATTCATTAGGAAGATAGAGACTATTCACAATAAGTCCCCTTGTTGATGCACTCTCATTCCTTGTTTTGATTCATCTGAAAACTTTTCAGATGAACAATATTCAGATAACTCTGCAATACTTTCTCCATTTTAAAATCTACTCAGAGCCAATAGTTTCCGCATCTAGGATCTTTTAAGATTTTATGTTACCTTGTAATTTCAATTACTTACTTGCTTAGTGTTCGTCAAAGGTCTACTTCAGTAACAGGTTTCTCGAAACCGCCTGCATTTAAGGAAATTATTCGATAGTAAAATTTTGAATTCACAATTAAATCCTCCTGCCTAGCAAGATGCTACATTGGTGTTTGCGGGTTGGTGTGTTGGATACAGCATTTTATGAACCTTTTAGAAATAATATGCAACGGAACTTCTTACGAAGCATCCCGTCGTGATACAAGCCTCCTCGCAGTGGTCCAGCTATCACATTGGTCACTTCTCGATCCTTGATCTTCTTAACTGTATCCATGAAAACACGGTCTGCACCCCGCCGAGACTGAGATTTGACCGTGATGAACGTGATGAATGGGACAATTCTCCCCCTGCAGATTGTAGTTCGATTCACTTCTTTACAGACCAAAGGTGGGGTGGGTTGTGGTGTTTTCTCCGAAAAGCTCAACCTGAGCATCTCGTTCCGCCCCTCAGATCACTGTAGCGATTGTCAGGTGGAAATCATGGCGATTGGGGAAGCTCTACCCTGGCTAAAATGTAATGTATTATCTGTCAGGGATATTTGCAATTTCACTAATAGTCAAGCGGCAATGAAATCCCTGAAATCGTGCTCCTTTACTTCAAACGCCGTCTTAAATTGCCGTTTGTCTCTTACGGAGATGATAGAGCAGTTTGACATTCACCTATGCTTGGTGCCAGGCCATAGGGACATTCCGGGAAACTGCAGGGCGGACGAGCTCTCAAGACAAGGCAAAACACACAGGATTCTACCTAATAGGCAAGCACTGGATATGCCCCTACTAGGGCTTTTTTATTTATTTCGTTTGGAAGAGTACAAAGAGCACAGTATAACGAATAAGTTAACAAAGTAATATAAATTATACAATTAAAAGTCTTGCAAAGGATATAAAAGTAGCATTATAAAATTGCACAATATTTCTATTTGTTCAAATATCAATATTTAAATTCTGCAGCCATTCAATTGCAGTTGGGGCTGCTTTGTAGAAATTCGCAGTCGCATTCCCCCTGATATGCTCGAATGCTGCATTCTTGGACAATGTGCTTCATAGTTTGTCGGGCCACTCCACAATCGCACCCTGGAGAGTCAAGGATGTCCCATCGATAGAGAGAATCAGAACATTTACCAGAGTTTGTTCTAACCCTATTTAGTTTTGACCAGATGTGTCTTGGCAAATCGAAGCCAGGGAGCCATTGTATTATGCCCAGAGGATGACCAAGTTCTGTTCCACTCATCTCGGATGTTAAAGCCGCTTGCAGCCAAGACTCCAGCCGGGGTTCCTCGACTTAAGTCTCGGTTGTGTGTGTTGCAATACACCAATATCATCGTGTATAATTAAATCTGGATTCGCCAAGATTTTTCTATAGTCTCTCAGGGCTGAGTTTGAACGACGAAGATTAGGAGGTGCAATATTGCAGAGCACTGGGAGCCAGTGAACCGGGGTGGATCGAATTGTGCCGGATATCAGTCGCATCGTGGTGTGGAGCTGGACGTCGATTTTGTTGACGTAGGCGCTCTTCAGCCACAGCGGGGCACAGTATTCTGCGACACTGTAGACTAGCGCAAGAGATGCAGTACGGAGCGAAGTACCATTTGCGCCCCACGAAGATCCCGTTAGCTTTTGAATGATGTTGTTTCGAGTGCGGAGCTTAGCTGCAGCATTAGAGAGGTGTTGCTTGTAGGTTAGTGACCGGTCAAGAGTGACATCAAGATATTTGGGGTGGGGATTGTGCCTCAAGACAGCATTGTTGAAAGAGACTTTAAGATTCACATCCGCCAGCTGGCTCGTTAGGTGAAAGCAGCAAACCTCTGTCTTTGAAAGGCTCGGGCACAACCGCCATTGCTGAAAGTAGGATCCCAGCGTCCGGAGGTCCTCGTTGAGCGTTTCTTTAGTGCATGGGGTGGATTTGTGTTGGGTAACTATCGCAAGGTAATCTGCATATCCATACTTTCTTGATATGAGGGTTCAGGCGGGTCGAATATGTAAACAGGATTGGAGCTAGCACTCATCCTTGCGGGAGCCCATTGTTAAGCTTCTTAATTTTGCTCTGTTTTCCGTCAATGAAGACTTGTAGTATCCGATTCGTCATGGTGTTGTTTTCGAGCTGTGCTATCGTCAGGCAGGGTATGACTTTTAGAAGTTTATACATAAGTCCATCCACTAGGGCTGAACGCTATAAGCAAGACTTACCACAGATGGTAGAACGGCTCAACCTGTCATATTTTATAAGGCAGATTTTGCCTAAGCTAAACCAGAAAGGTACAGCCGAGTTGGTTAAGCTAAAGCTATCACAGATCAGCTGCCTCACTGGAACTTTCTTATAGGCCAACGTTTCAAAAGACTTTGCCTCTTTTCTGATGACTTACATTTGTAGGAGCCTCGACGATTCAGCGTCTTTAGGCGTCATGAGCATTCTTCGCTTTATCAAAATCTTTGGTTGATTTTAATTAGTCTCAGAGTGGTCCAATTTCTGGTCAAACCTGCACGAGAGTGCAACCTTGCCTAACCTATCCTGCTGTGATCTTTGACTCTATAGCCTTTTATGTTGAATGGTCATTCTTTTCCCTCTTCAAGTATGCTAAGTCTGTCAAGCAACGAATCGAACTTCAAACTAATTGCTTGATCTCTGACTGTTGGGTATATTCCAGGATATAAATAGTTAAATTATTCCTGTTAGTGATGCCCAATCAATCCAGTTTAATTAGGCTGTCTAATTTCATTGCTTTCCAGTACTTATTATTTCGAAAAGGATTCGTAATGTTTCGGGGCAGAATTCTAAGTTAACTCTACCAATACCTATGCATGACATAACTTCTTTTGAAAGTCTTTCTAACTGAAAAATAAATCTCAATTGCGATTCAATTTCTCTCTTTTTTTCAGGCCGTGGAAGTTGGGCTGACGATATTGATTTTGATTTAAACGGAGATTTCAACAGCAGCGGATATCTAAACAAGTACATAAAACCGCCAATTCTGTTAAAATATTTGAATAACAAATTCTATAATTTCAGTGAATCTTTTCTATCATTCTCTCCGGCACTAACTGTTCTCAAACAGGAAATCCACTCTCCACAGGCAGATCAGTTAAAGGGTAACAAGAGTCCTCTTAACCCAGTCAACCAGGAGAACTCACTCAGTTCGGATAATCACGATTCGGATCACCAAGTCAATGGCAATGCGGCTGAATTAAATGAGTCCAATGCTCCATGTGGATCTCCACAGCAAGCGACAAAGTCAAGTTATGATAATTCTAAGACAATTTCAGTCAACGGATTCAATGTCAACAATCAACAGGCAGTCGATAAACAAGCTAACAACGGTGAGTCACAGAACTTGTCTAATTAATTACGTATCTAGTTCCACTCTTTTTTTTTATGTTTTTTGTTTATGACTATTGATACTTTTATTATTATTTAAAATACTATAAACAGCTCGCAAAAGTCCCATTCTACCATCTGTAGATTCCTCAAAGACAGAGACCACCTTAGCGGATGATTACAAGTGAGAACCTCACCGCCATTTGGTTCGCGAAACTTTTGAACTTTCTTCTTGCAATTTATAGATTCCAGTACATTTTGGCTGCGGCTACATCGATTGCAACTAAAAATAATGAGGAAACTCTTACTTATCTGAATCAGGGTCAGAGCTATGAGATTAAACTAAAGAAAACTGGAGATTTATCATTCTATAGGGATAAGATATTGAAGGTAAGTGATTTTTATACCTTATCCGATAGGGATTATTGATTTTGAAAAATTGTTTGTAGCATACTAAAGATAGAACCTCCATATAGTACATATGGTAATGGCCAGGACCAATCTGTTCCATTCGTCTGTCCGTATGTCACCTCATTCTGGGCCTTAAATTTAGAGCTAAAAGGATGTCATTTTTTAAATATAAATAAGCTTCTTAGAACACGGCTCAGTGCATTAACAGATAAGTTATTATAAGTTATTGCCTATGCAGACGATGTCGCCATTCTAATAACAGGCAAATACCCGCAGACGCTGGCCGATGTCATGCAGTCTGCTCTTAATGAACTGCTCAGATGGACCGATAATGCGGCCTCTCCGTTAACCCAACGAAGACCGAGCTAGTTCTATTCACAAGGAAACACAAGCTCCCTGACTTCACTCCTTTCAAATAGTGCTAGCTATTTAGGCCTAAAGCTTGACCGCAAGCTTATTTGGAAAGAGAATGTCGTCGAACGGGCCAGGAAATCGCTGACCGCCCTATACATCTGCAAGAAACTAGTAGGCTCCACCTGGGGCCTTAAACCAAGCATCATGCACTGGCTATACACGTCGGTCATAAAACCGATTCTCATGTATGGAGTATTAGTATGGTGGCCCGCCTTGGAGAAGAAATCCAACCTATCCATAATGGAAGAAACTCAGCGAGTTGCATGTCTCAGCAGTACCGGTGCACTGAGAACTTCTCCCACAGCGGCGCTCCAAACCATGCTCCACCTGCTTCCGATTAACATCATCAGTAAACAATTGGCTGTCAGCTCGGCAATAAGACTGAGAGGCTCCAAGCAGTGGCAGGAGCAACACACGGGACATGCCAATATACTTTCGATGCACCGTCATCTTCCCAATTCCACTGACCATCTGCCCACTGAATATGATTTTAACAAGGGCTACACGCACTCGATACCGGACAGAAATGAGTGGACGCAACGAAATGTCCTTTACAACGAATCGCTGTCAATTTTCACAGACGGGTCCAAAACCAAGGACGGAGTCAGTGCCGGAATTTTCTCAGAAGATCTGGACATACACCTCTCCTTTAACCCTCCAGACTACTGCAGCGTTTTTCAAGCCGAAACCACCGCAGTTCGCAAAGCTGCTGACTGGCTGGCGGCTAGTACACTATTAACACCTGGTATTGTTATTTATGTCGACAGTCAGGCAGCCATCAAATCCCTCGCATCCAGCACTACGAGATCTAAGACAGTGAAAGACTGTCGCATATCTCTTAACGAGATAGCTGGTCAGTACAACCTCACCCTTTGCTGGGTACCAGGTCACTGTGACATACCGGGGAATTGTGCAGCCGACGAACTAGCACGACAAGGCTCCTCTGGTACAGATAGCATAAGCATCACCGATATCGAAGGACCAGCGTCTTATGTTAAGTACCTTATTCAAATTGATGCCGAGAAAGTAGCCAATCACCGATGGCAACATCTAGACCAATGTCATACCGCCAGACAGCGGAAGAAGAGACCATCAGTCATCTCCTGTGCGCCTGTCCTGCGCTCGCCAACATCAGGAAGGCCACTCTAGGTGAATACTTCTACAATGATCTTAATGATCTCGGCAACGCCTGCTCGGCTAAAATTCACGACTTCATTCAACGAAGCAAATGGTTCCAAGAGTAAGAGGTACTTTCTGGTCTAAGTACATCCTCATCGAGGGCCGATCCTAACCTAACCTAACCTAACCTAAACTAGATGCTAAGAGATCAATACTATTAAAGCTGTGTGAAGTTGTCGCTTAAAATTGTAGCTCATGCTTTAGATTCGATGCGTATTAATCGGTGAGAGATATTTTCCAATTTTTTTTATTTTTTTCAGTATTAGTCAAGGTATGATAGGTCACAAACATTCAATTCGAACAACATTTTAACGCTTTTTTCGAATAGTTTATTATCACCAAATCTGTTTCAAGACCCTTTTCACTCTTTTGTGAAGTTTTAAGTGTATACAACTATCATTTCTTTACTTCGGCTTGAACTAGGGCCTATTTATTTGGACCCTAAATATAAATTCGCGTCAGACTGCAACCAATACTCTTCCGGCTTCAAATATAAAGTTCGCCTCTTAATTGGGCTAATACAGTTAATAAATAGAAATGGACCTCGAGTCTCGCACCATATCTAAAGGCATCTTTTAGAAGCATTCTTATGAAATTTATAAGTTGAGTTTTCTGGGTTTCGAATTGCGCTCAATAGTAAAAATTACTCGTATTTGAATTCCAGCAGTAGCCTTCAGTTCTTGGACAATTTAAATTTTGTACGAATACAAGCAAGTCTTTTCGCTAAGTTCGCCAAGTTGAAGGGTACGAACGGTCAAGTTCTTAAGAACGACGCGAAATTGAGACGTCTTGGTTCTCGTGCATACTCTGTGCCACCGCAGCAATATTTTCGGTCGACCTCGCCTTTCGTTGACGTACTGGGATGCGACTGCTCGATCACGCACTCAACCACTTTCCTCCAATTTCTTCATAATTTGCCGAATGGTGAGCTCGGAAGGACGCTCATTACGACCGTAATTCGTACGTATTATTATTATTATTATTATTATTTGTATAGGGTTATTTTGCACTGCGACCCAGTGGTCTATTGTGCCCCCTGCTAATACCTTGAAGATGTTTATTACGGGTTGTAACATCCCAGTAGTTTCTTAGCTTGCCGCAGGCCAGTGGTGTTGTTCCAGGTTTTTGCCCTGTCTTCTTTCTCCATTTTTCTGAATTCCTCGCGTATGGTGTGTTCCCCCATTTGGCAGAATCGTTCAGGTTCAATGAAGGGTTCTGCGTACCGTGAATCGTACGTAACGAGCGGAACGTTCTGCGAACAGAACTGGAATTTTGATTAATTTTTTTTACGATTTCGATGCGTTGTTAAATTGTGTAGCGCTCCATCGTAAAATGGTGACTATAACAAAACACAATGACAGCAAAATATTTTCAAATATGGCCGCAGTCACCTGCCAACATTTTATCATAGCTACTGAATTACCCTTTATATTTGAGTTCAAAAGTGTGCAAAAAAAGCGTTCGAAGTCGTAAAGAAATGTTTAGAGAGAATATTAAGTTTTCTACTGCCTGAGGGGTGCGCGTTAGGTGCTAACTTCGAAAAAAGATACCCCTTGATTTTATTGTTCATTTTAAAACTGTCTATGAAAATAGTTCTGATTGTATCCTTTTTCAGATAGCATCTAAGATTTGTCCACAAATGTATTGACAAAATACATATATATACGTATATACACGTTTTTCAATTTCCGGTAGTATTGGCTTATAATGTAAATTAAAATTTCCCTCCAACGGTATGGTACACTATTTACAAAAATTTTAGAATGGCTAGGTATACTGTGGGCGCCGTGGCGTAAGTGGTTAGTGTGTCGGATCACTACCCGTGAGGTTCCGAATTCGAATCCCAGAAAACACCAAAAAGTTTTTTTCACCATCCCACCTCTTGCGAGCGTCTGACAAACATCCGAGAGTATTGTTGTCTCGAAAAAGCTTCTCAAATCGCCGTTCGGATACGGCACTAAACTGTAGGTTCCTTCCATTCGTTTGAAAAATATAACGCACACAACATGAGTGATTGCGAGAAGCTAGGCCCTGGCACTTAAAGAGCTGTTGTGCCCACTGTTTTACACCGGCTGGGATCAATTCTCTGCCTTTTCAAGCCATGTATATACAGGGTGGGCCAACTAGAAGTTTCTTTTTAAAAATGCAATAAAATTAACAAAATGAAATTTTTTTCATGTATTATGGCTTTATTAGTAAGAACAAACATTCCCATTAATTATGGAATACAACGTCGTTCAAGTAGCTACCTCGGCTGGCCTCGCAGTAGCGCATTCTATCACTCCAATTTTCCAAAACCTTGTTGATGGTTTCGGGCTGTAGCTTACGGATTGCTTGGATGATATTGGCCTTAAGTGTTTGAATCGTTTCCGGATTGTTGACATAACATCGATTCTTCACGGTTCCCCACAAAAAAAGTCCAAAAGGGTCAAATCGTAGCTCCGAGGCGCCCAATTGACATCGCCAAGACGGCTGATAACACGATTTGGGAATTTGGTGCTCAAAAGATCGATTGTGGCATGGGGTGTGTGGCATGGCGCGCCATCCTGCATGAACCAGAGGTCGTCCAAATCCATGTCTTCAATTTCAGTAAACAAAAAAGTCGTTAACATGGCTCTGTAACGCCCACCGTTGACCGAAACGTTGTTCCCAGCCTCATTTTCGAAGAAAAATGGTCCAATGATGCCACCACTCCACAATCCGCACCAAACTGTCACTCTCTGTAGATGCATTGGCTTCTCGACAGTAACGTGCGGGTTTTCTGAGCCCCAGATGCGGCAATTTTGTTTGTTAACGTAGCCGCCGAAATGAAAATGTTCCTCGTTAGAAAAGATGATTTTTCGCCCAAAATCGTTGTCCAAATCAATCTGGTCTAAGGCCCAAACTGCGAAGCGATAACGAAGCGTATGATCGTGCGCTTTCAATTGCTGAATCAATTTGACCTTGTAAGCTAATAATCCCAGATCTTTGTGCAGAATTCTCCTCAGGCTAGTGCGTGAAATGTTGAGCTGTTGAGATCGATGACAAGTTGATGTTCGTGTTGTCCACTAGCATACCAGTCTCACAAACTTTTTGCACAAACTTGCGTACAGCAGGCGCGGTGGGTGCTTCATTTCAGCCAAAACTTCTTTTCAAAAAACGCACTGTTTGGGCTACACAGCACTCACTTTGGAAATAAGTTTTCAATATTTCCCAATGTTGTTCAAGCGTAAACCGACTTATTTCGTTCCGCGGAGGTATGATACTGACTTTCTGTCAAGATTTCGAGCGGGAAACAGCTGTCAGTGTCAAAATAACCTATGATTTAAAAAGAAATCGCTAGATGGCCTACCCGTTAGTTTTAACGTTATGCAAGTTGTGGTCTTCACTTTACCAACAATATATTCCGGAGTTGGTGTTTCTTTGTGGATTCATTCCATTGGCTTAGCTTATAGCTTCTATAGACTCCGAGTACCGTGACAATAAAGGATATCGGCCATACTTGTATGTAGGTATGTACGAGCTGACGCTTATACGACGTTTAATAAGTCGAGTACTTCTATGTTGTATAAGTCGGTGACAACAATGTGATAATAATGACTGCTTCCATCTTATTCCTACTTTTTATGAGCACTCTTTCATGTTTTATGTTCTACCAGTGTAAGACGAACTGAAGTAGGCTTCTGCTGGCCAATTCTTATTGCTACGCAGCTAATCAGTTTCACCTCTTTTAAAACTTTAACAGTAACGACAAAGGATCCTCATCAAACTCAAAATTTGCATTCCGCGGATTTTAGAAGGCTAGGAATGTCGTATATGATATGTATTTCACTGAGTTTAGCACGGATCTTAATGGTACGTTGCCAGTGACCGTGTATCGTTAGGGCTGTTGTTAGAACTGATGCAGATTGTGTCTTCTAGAAATTGTATTTCTGTTGTATGCTTTATTTATGCTTTCGTTTCACGTTGCAGGTGCTGCGTTCTAAGCATGAGGACCGGGCGCATTTAGCATACAAACTGGGCAATACTATGACTTCTGATAGTTTGTTTCCTTTAGGAAGGAACACTTATCCTTGTCCTATTCATTAGTCCTAAAAATCTTTGGAAATATGGGTTCGGCTATTTTGAGGATACCCTTTGTTCTTGGGATATTTTGTCCTACAACAGTTTTTTTTAATTATTTAACCACGACTCGTCAGGGTCCATACATTCTAAGGTGCTTCATTGCATAGTTTCTGTTAATATTTTTGTGTCTTGAATACTTTTTCTTCTTCTTCTTTTTCTTAGATACTTTAACCTCTCGGGGGGCATAGGGCGTCAACCACGCCTGCGCGCCATCTTTTTTGAAGTTCTGCAACTCGTTTGAGCTGCCTTCAACTCATTCCTAAAGAGCTCGATTCCACCTCAACTGTTCTGTGCCAAGTTTGCCTAGGGTGTCCCGCTATGCTGCCTGCCTGAATGAGCGGATTCCACTGCATCGTGTATTTCGCAATGCAGTTGTCTTCGCGCCGTAGGGTGTGTCCAATCCACTGCCACTTTCCCCTTCGTATAGTAATGCTTATAGGTTCTTGGCCCGTTCTCATATAAAGTTGTTCGTTGGAGATGCGGTTCGGCCAAAAGATCCTCAAGATGATCCTTAAACATTAGTTTATGAAGACTTGCAGCTTGCGTGTGTTAAAGTGTCTTGAACACTACTATTATACGAGAGTTCGCAGTACGCGGACCCTAAGTTTTAGTTCTTTAGAGATTATTTCACACCTTTAGTCAAAGAGTTTTAAAGAAATATTATTACATCATATCGATGATGATGATCACTGCAAACTAAAAACCTGGTTTGGTTCACTAACGGATGTTAAATGGAATTTGGAGTGAAGCTGGTGTTTTTGGAGTCAACTCTAAAGCCTAAATACCAATGGTAATGCGTTCAATTAATTTCATTGCTTTCCAGACTGAAATCCATACTATGTAGAGCGGCGGTACGCGATAGCTTATACGTTTTCAGTTAGGCAGCTCCGCTATTCAGCGGACTTCAAGTCGGTCAAGAGCTGCTTTAATGTCTTGTAACAGATTAATTAAAACCTACAAATACACATAGATAGCCACTGTTGCTTGAGAAACCACTTAAGCAAACTAAAGTGTCCAAAGAGACAGAGCCCCGACTCTGCTTCGAAAAGGAGGAAATATCCGAGAGCGGTCTTTATGAACGCCCGGCTCTTAGTTTGTTAAGAAGATGTTCACTCCCTTCATAAAGAATTTCTCTCTCTTATGGAATTCCTGAAGGCTCTAGGCGCATGCCTATAATAGCGCTGGAATGTCTCTTAGGCTAATCATACCTCTGACATGTCGCAGAGCCTGCCATTGTCTTAATCGCAAAAAATATCAACGAGAAAAACATAAGAGTCGCGTATACCCGAGTTCCTAGTGAGCTCATCATTTTCACATGAAAACCAAGTCAGCATAATTCCGATTGTACTACCCATCTCCAACTATTACAAGACAAATCCAGTGAACACTACTGCAGATGAGCACATTAGATAATTAATTGGAAACAAAATAGGTCAACCACGAGTTAGGCACTGTAGATGCTTGCTGAGGCTTCTTTTTTCGAAATAAATGTACGCATCTCCCATCTTAGGCTGAATTGACTCAATGAATTTAACATCTCAAATGATTAATAAAATCCCGTCAAACTGGTCCGCCATTTATAAATCCAAGCATTTCCATTTTGAACCCAACAACGGGACTGCCAGATCAATTAGCCCAACATGAGTGTCTCACCAAGCTGCCAATCGAAACTAATTTGCATGCCTCATACTATTCAATTAAGCTCAATCGAGTCCAATTAAACCACTCAGCAACTAGCCAATCCAAAAAAAAGAATAGAAAATCTCCATCATGAGCAGCACCACCGCCAGCGCCAGCAAACCATCTGACCTCGAAAGGTTCTTATGGCTAAGGCGCGACAACATATTCCGCGAGCTTGAATTAATTAAATTCGTTTATTAATTTGTTTATTTGTTTTCCATTACTCTTTTTTTTTGTTCGAAACCAGAGCGTCATCAAGATCTGTTTCCATGAACGTCGTCTTCAGTACATGGAACGTGAGCAAATGCAACAATGGCAAGCATCACGTCCAGGTGAAAGGATCATTGAAGTTGATGTTCCATTGTCCTACGGGCTGTGTCACGTATCACAGCCGTTGAATCCAAATTTCCTGAATACCGTTGAAGTCTTTTGGGATCCTCTCAAGGAGGTGGGTGTCTACATTAAGGTCAATTGCATCTCAACAGAGTTCACACCAAAGAAGCACGGTGGCGAAAAAGGTGTCCCGTTTAGGATACAAATCGAAACGTATATAGAAAATGCAAATAGCTCGCCAGTGGGCGACAGTCCGACACATTGTAATAATTTAGGTGGTGGCACCGGAAGTGGTGGTGTAATTGGAAAGCAACCAATTCACGCGGCAGCTTGTCAGATTAAGGTGAGCTGAAGAGAGACTAGATGACAGTGTAGTACTAATGCATTTTTAAAATTTTTTTTTTTGATACAGGTTTTCAAATTGAAAGGAGCCGATCGCAAGCACAAACAGGATCGCGAGAAGATCCAGAGACGGCCGCAATCTGAACAAGATAAGTTTCAACCGAGCTATGAATGCACCATCATGAACGATATACCTTTGGAATCGTTAACCCCATCAGCTGGCTGCTTCAGCCCTGAATAGTAAGTTTCTTTTCGTTTTATTAGTTTTAGTGTTGGTCAATGGCACGTGAACACCATATTTAATGCTAAGCAACCGCATTCCCAGTCAATATTAGCAGACAACCTGTTCTTAGCGATTCAGATAATAGCTTTTAATCTGAATATGCTTAAGCTAGGGTTGCCAACGTGAACGTTTATTGCTAATTTATAATGTTGAAAAATTTGGCAAATTCCTATTAACAAAATAACATGTTTGTTAAAAATAGCAGTCAGCCTAAAAATTCATTATTTCATTCATTCATTCATGTAGATTACAATATATACCTTCAGATATTTTCGCATTTAAAGTTTAAGAAAGAAATGTTTGTATACATACTCGTACGTATCTTTAAGTTATTCCGTCTTCTGCTCCAAATTGTTTTGGA
Source organism: Brachypalpus laphriformis (assembly GCA_945910035.1). Taxonomy (NCBI): domain Eukaryota; kingdom Metazoa; phylum Arthropoda; class Insecta; order Diptera; family Syrphidae; genus Brachypalpus; species Brachypalpus laphriformis. Next base: position 290,075,512 of record OX246753.1, on the reverse strand, counting down.
GGAAAGAAACTTAGGGATAATTTTCTGTCGCTTCTTCTTTTATTTAACCGTTGAAATACAAAACGCACAAGTACACGTACTTGCATCTTAGGTTAAGTATTTAGATGATGCTCCAGTTTGGAGCTCGCCAAGTTAGTTGAGGTCGCTTTCCAACTGCTCGTGCCACCGACGACGAGGTCTTTCTCTACAGCAGTGTGACTCTTTAGGCCAGTGCGCTGGTGTCCGTACAAATACAAATACAAATATTTGGCGCAACAGCTCTTTAAAGTGCCAGGGCATAGCTTCTCGCAACCACTCAAGTTGTGTGCGTTATATTTTTCACAAGAATGGAAGGGACGTACAGTTTAATGCCGAATCCGAACGGCGATTTGAGAAGCTTTTTGTGACAACAATACTCTCGGATGCTTGTCAGACGCTCGCGAGAGGTGGGACCGTGAAAAAACTTTTTGGTATTTTCTGGGATTCGAACTTGGTACCTCATGATCCGACACACTAACCACTTACGTCACGGCGCCTGGTGTTCGTACGCTGACTTCTTTCTGACTTCGTTTGATTTCGACCTCTACGCTGATGACATTTTCGGAATCTACCGAAGAGCTTAGGCAGTCATCTTTTTATAAATTGCACTCAAGGGGTTTTTAATACCATTAAAATATTTTTACATAGCGCGGGCGTAAGAAAGTATAGAGAGAGAGAGAAAGACTGGTGTAGTGGTTTAAAACTCAAATGTTGTTTTAGAAAAACTCCGGGGGTGGCGTCCAGATGACTAGAGTGATTTTTATGTTTACTTATGATTCACAGTATTTTTTTCAATTCAATTATCAATTATCGAACAGAGCAAACAATTTTTCCAGCCATATGACCAACCTATTGCAAGTGTTATGCCTTTCGAATAGTGTTCATACAAGGTTTCACAATTGATCGAGCTGACTTTATGTATTTCCTGAGAGATAAATAAATACTAACTTAAATCAGGATTTAACCCATGAACCATTAGCGTGGCAATCGATGACATTACCAATACACCATTTTAACGTTCTGCTAAATAGTCCGATGTTTTCTCTCCCTCCTTATGTTCGGTTAGGTTAGATGACTGCCCCAAAATACACCAAAGGTACACTTAGGTCAAAGGAATAGGACCATTGTGATACCGCAGTATTATAGAATGGCTCTGAGACAACCGGCACTCTCAATGAGATATTGAAATGGGTATCCTGTACCCTTGAATCTGTCTATGCATTGCGATGCGTTTATTTTCAACCAATGGAACCAGTTAGATATGGACATAAATCTGCTGATCTTAGATATTTTAGACCTGAGCGGTCGTCTAAATTGCTGGAAAAGCTCTTGCCTAGGGATTTTCCTTCTTAAGGTGGATACAGCAGGACAAATGCAAAGAATTTGGGTTATCATCTCTCCTTCCATGTCTTCTCAACAGCTTCTAAAGAAATTATTGGATGGTACACCCAGCCTTCTGGCATGTCTGCCTATCAGACAATACTCCGATTGTAGAACTAATGTCTTTCTATAGAGATTAATCAGTTTAAATTTTTTTCCATCTAACATTGACAATTTTTATTGCTTCAGTGTTGAGGTGAAATCTAATCGTGTCGATAGATAGATCTCGATTTCCTTCATTATATTCCGTTCGGTTGCCTGGAATACACGGCCACATCTATCGGCGATCTCGTTCAGAGAACCATACTTTTGTCCTGTATCCCCTTGTGGGTCCTAGGGCCTCTACTACGCCTACGCGCCATCGTGTACGGTTTTTGGCAATGTGTCTGAGTTCTCCCCAACTTTTCTTTAACTGCCGTGCCTCCTTCTCGACTGTTCTGCGCCATGTTCTCCTCGGATCGCCAGGTCTTCTGCCATCCTGAGTTAGAGTGTTCCATTGCATAGCATGGTTCGCTATGGAACTGTCACCCTTACGGAACGTGTGACCAATCCACTGCCACTTCCGCCATTGGATGGTTGTGCCTATTGGTTCCTGACCCGTTCTCTCGTAAAGGTGTTTGTTAGAGATACGATTGGGCCAGAAAATCCTTAAGATATTGCGTAGGCACCTATTAACAAACGTTTGAAGCTTCTGGTGATAGTAGTGGTCACTCTTCACGTGCTGCAACCATATAACAGCACGGATTCAACGTTAGAGCGGAACAGTCTTATCTTGGTGCTCAAACTGATTGCATTGCTTCGCACATATTTTGGACAACATACCGAACGCGGACTTTGCTTTGGCGATCCTGTTGGTTATATCCAGTTCGGTTCCACCATCGGTCGAGACAATACTCCCAAGATACTGGAAATCCTCTACTCTCTCTACCGGTTGTCCAGCAATGCATATTTGAGCCTATGAGTTAGTTAGAAGGCTAATAATTTTAGTTGTTGCCGTATTAATTTTCAGCCCGATGACGCCTGCCTCCCACTCTACATCTGCTGTTATTTGGTGGAGGTCCATAATTCTGTGGGAGAGTAAGCAAACATCGTCAGCGTAGTCAAGATGTTTTAGTTGAGATGTAAGAGTCCATCGAATTCCTCCGTTTCCCGTCGACAAAGCTGCATGAAGCACATCGCTAATCACCAATAGGAATAATATTGGTGAAAGGATACAGCCTTGTCTTACCCCGCTTTGGATCTCAAATTCCTCAGACAACCTTCCCCTGTGCAGAACGTGACATTTGGGTCCTTCATATATAGCTTTGATAATAGCAATTAGTTTATCGGGAATACCTCTCCTGTGTAAGGCACGCCAAATAAACTCCCTGTTGACACTATCGAACGCCTTCTCAAAATCGATGAACAGCAGGTGCAGTGGCGATCGATATTCAACACACTGTTCAATGATAATACGCAGGGTGTTGATGTGGTCGGCACAGGAGGAGCCAGAGCGGAAACCTGTTTGTTCGGCATCGAGTGTGTCTTCGAGATGTTGTTTGATTCGTTCAAGGATGATTTTAGCTATTATCTTATCTACAGCAGGGAGCACGCAGATACCCCTCCAGTTTCCGCACTCCATTAAATTTCCTTTCTTAGGAAGCTTGACGATCATTCCCTTTTTCCACTCGTTAAGAAAGCTCGCAGCTTCCCAAGCTCTCTTTACAAGTGGAAGCAGAAGCTCAGCCGATGTTGTGGGCACTGCTCGTAAGAGCTCTGCTCGAATATCGTCAAGTCCTACCGCCTTGTTGATTTTGAGTGCCTTGATCGCGGTAATGATCTCATCTTTACTGGGAGTCGTGGTGCGTATTCGGGAGCTTCTCACCTCGGGCATTTCAGTTTGATTTGGAAGCATATCACTAGCGAATACACGGTTTAAAACCGTAGCAAAATGCTCTTCCCATCTCTTGAGCTGGTCCTCATCCGAAATGAGCAAGGAACCGTCTAGGCTTTTCACTGGGTGTTGGCTGGAGCTGCGACCACCTGTCAGCTCTTTCGTGATTCTGTAGACAGTCCTGCTGTCGCACCTCCGTACTGCTTCTTCTGCTTCTGTAGCCAGCGCGTTGATGTAGTTGCGCTTGTCACGTCGCACGCTATGCTGAACTTCTCTCATCTTCATGCGATATAGGGACTCTAGCTCGCTTCTCCCTGCTGCTGGGGTGGCTGCAACGCGAACTTTCAGCTCTTTTCGTTCGTCAATCCGTCTCCAGATATCCTCGGAAAGCCACGCCCTATGTCTTCCCTGTGATCGACCGACAATTCTTTCAGCACCAGATGTAAAAACATTTTTCACAGCACACCAATGGCCTTGGGTGGTTGCGGGCATTGAGCTGCTGATTGCTTCGACACCTTGCGAAAAGTGCACCCTTAATTGTTGGTGCACTGAGGGATCGCTAAGTCTATCGATGTTGAACCTGGGCATTCTTGTGTTGTTGTGGGATCTTCGAAATGCAGCAGTGCGTAGAGATCCATGGCGTTGCATAACTAACTTGAATTTTATTGTTGGCGATTCCAAGACTTTATCGACACATCAGTCCTTTCTTCCGCGTATGCCAGTAGTTGCATTGACTTTTGTAAAATTGTACCTCGGATGTTTGCCTGGGAGTTTTGTACAATCCTTTCAAGTATGATGTTAAAGAAATCATATGATAGCGCGTTGCCGTTGCCTTCTCTTGACTTAAAAAGAACAACGAGCATTTTTTTAAATGCACAGGCGTATGAGTTTAGCAGCGATGTCAAGACCAGACATGGCTCTATATGGGTCGTTTCTATTAACCTTATCATAATAGGCTTTGATATTGATGAAAAGATGATGGGTATCGATTTTAAATTCTTGAATTTTTACCAAAATCTGCCGCAGTGTGAAAATATGATCAATGCTACCTTGCATAAGATCACATGGATAAGGATCAATTAGGTTGCGGACGAACTGTTTTAGGCGTTCAGGCAATATGGCAAATACGATCTCCTACGCTATGTTGAGGAGTCTGATGCCTAATATTTTATGTTCCCCCGTTCGTGGCTACAGGCTACTGTTCGCAGATTTTTGCTTTGACATGTACATATTTACTTCCTGCAATGACACCCCTCTATCTATTCTGTATAATCTTTCCCTTTTCTTTCGGAGGGGTGGTGTTCCTCCTTTCTTCTCTGCTCATGTCTGTAGATCTTGCAAGTAGTTCTCGTCATTCTTTGGCACTGTTCATCAAACCATAAGCTCTTTTGTTGTCGTCAAGTTAACTCTAGCACTAGACCCTACTTTTCTGGCTTTCTGGCAACGTTTTCGTTGATATTCGGTGCTTGATGCTGGCGACAATAGACTTCTCGAGAGGTTGAGATGTCCTGCAAAGTAACTGGGAGTCACTTGCGATTGCAGCCGTTTTTACGTTAAACCTTCTCGAAGGTAATAATTTGTGCGGTTTTAGTCACCAACGTTCTACCACTGAGCTATCCGGATCCGAATCCAAACCTCATTTCAATATCACATTGAATTGTATGTCTTGAATCGCATACTTATATGTACATATTCCATACATTGGAATGAGTTTAGTCCTTTGAAGCCGGAACCATTTGTATACCGACAACATGTTGATAAGTATGAAATTCATCGCAATTAAGGTCATGACTTTGACGTGCAGCATTAGAAAAACAGCTTATACATATTTATTTTGTTATGTCTGCAAAAGATAAGCTTGTAAAGCCCCTTAAAACTTTGTACATGTTTGAATTTCATAGAATAATCTCTTAGGGTCATAAAAAAATGAGTTGGTTCTTGAAAGCCATAGAGAATAATAGGTCTATACACAAACTTAAAATAAATAAATTAAAAGTGAAAACTTATTGCATCTTAAACTGACAACAAAACTACGGAGATTTATTACGAACAGTTTACTCAAAGTGTGTACGTAAGTATTACAACTAATGGCTTGAGAAGGTAATAGAGTGTATACGTATTCATAGTGCAGGCGCAAGTTCCCATGGAATCTCACATCACATTGCGTGCGAATAAGTCGTTCATGACGTGCATAAATTAACTCAAACCTAAAAACTTGGAAAGGAATTCAATACTGATGGTTGTACGAGAGTTGAATGAAAATAAGCTTGAGCAGCGTCAGAGTATATAGTACTTTACAGGTTTTTCAAAAATGTTGCCTAAATTTTCATCCGAGAGCCATTACCACTGATGCTGCTTCAGTAAAAGCTTGCGGTTGTGCAGTTCAAATAAAACTTTGAAGATCCTGTTGTAATCCTACTAGATTGATTTTCTACAAATGGATTACCATAGACCTTTTCTGTCATCAAATGCTTTTGTGATGCTCTTGACGAGCTCGATGGAGCATCATATGTATGTATGAGCTTGCCAGAGATGTCAAAACTAGATAGGGCGTTCTATTTATGACATCATTTCTTCTTGTCTTATTGTAGTTTGGCCATATCTTTCTTGATATGACACAGTTTTTCAGTCTAGTCTATCTAAGATTGGCTTTTAAAGGAATTTTTTTCTCTTGACTGCTCCAAGCGTAATATCTACTGCTTCTATAAGTGTGCAGTGAAGAGCTGAGCCTTGACTGACCAGCTGGCCAGCGTATTCCTTTCCATTAATACCGCTGTGCCTGAAACTCAAATCGAGGTTACCTTTTTTACCATTACCATTTTTATACTAGTTATACTTTGTTGTGACCAAAACGTTTGCATTGATAGTGGCTTGGCTATACTCATCGTACTGCCTGTGATGTGCTGAAAACCCATCCGCTTCTTTCCCTATTTCGATCTCACGACCGATCAAGGCCAAGGATGGACAGGTAGTTCATCTTTCGTTCGTTGTTCGCTTCATCCTTATACTTTCTACAACATGTTTGGTCGTTGGCATCATCCGTATATCCGTCTTTTACCTTTTTTATGCAATTACGTGTTCTTGCTTCGGTTAATCGTCCTTATCATTGGGTGTATGGTTCAGTAGTTTTTTTCAAGATTATGGGCTAGTTTATCTATGGTTGCGTCCTCCATTCTCTAGGGTACAAGAGCTTTTTTTAAAATTTGAGCATTCAAGTGGTTGTGAATACCTTACCCTAATTTACACACAGTGCGGGCGTTCTGAAAGATAGAGATAAAAAGAGAAAGAAAAATTAGTGTAGTAGTTTGAAACTCGGGTGCTTATGTTTCAGAAAAATTCCGGGGGTGACGTCCAGATAACTGGGGAGATTTGGGTTGTTTTTGCATTTTCTTTTGATTCACCGAATTTTTTCCCCGACCACCATAGACATATCAGTCATCCAACAGAGCGAACAATTTTTCCAGCCATATGACCAACCAACTGCCAGTGTTATGCCTTCGCAATAGTGTTCACACAAGCTTTCGCAATTGATCGGACCGACTCTTTATTTAATGAAAAATAAATAAATGCTTGCTGACATCAGGATTTAAAACATAAATCATTAGCGTGGCAATCAATGACGTTACCACTACACCATCATTGGCCAAGCCAAGGAGTGTGTAAAGATTAGTCATTTCTGTGTTTAATTTGACTGCAATAACATACAATTAACTTTTCAAAGGGCTATCATTTTAGGGCTAAGCGATGTAAAGCAATTTAGGCAACTGCTAGAAAAGAGTTGAAAGTCTTTTTTTAAAGATGGAGAGTGGGGTGATGGGAGGGTGCTCTAGGACCCAAACAAAGTACTTCGACCTACGAAGTGATCTTTTGTACTAACCCTTGAAGGAAAGCATGTTACGGTGTTGTCCCAGCTGAAATCAAGTTCTCGAAGGAAGCTTAAGATGGTTTGGGCTGAGGAAGAGATTATATCAGATAAACCCTTTATGAAAAATTGTTTGTCTGCTACGAGCGATGGCGGGACATTTACACATAATGTGCTCAGCAGTTTCAGTGTCCTAAATGCCTTAAGTCTCACATCTACTCCTTACCTAATCAAACCTCACATAATCATCGATAGATCGGAGCTTTTTACTTTGGCAGCGCAAATTTCACATCAGTTTGCACATGATTCCTCTTTTATTCTAAATTAATTAACCACTCAGCGGTAGGTTGTCGGTCCAAGTACCAACCATAACCATTACAATTTCCCAGTAATAAAACTAAATAATGCGGTCATTCCACACTTGGAGTAACCGAACAAATGAACGAACAAATATTGTGCATCCAAAATGAATAAAAGAAAAAAATACTCTCTGAATTTGGACACAACGGCTGAATCATGCAATGGAACCTAATATCACTGCACCTAAGAGCATACTTTTTTCCTACTCCCTATTTCGATAAATTGGCAGCATTGTTCAAGTACGAGTCTATTCATTGATTTGCCAGACCGCGCTGAACATATACGTCAAAAAGAGCGGCCAGAATGACAGTTGGGTTTGACCGTTGTTGTCTATTTGAAATTTTTGACTTCCATACACCTATCATTTCACTCCCTTTCCTTCCATGCTCAACAGAAATGGAAGTATCTATGGTATTATCCATTGACATACTATATATGGACGACTGCTAGTAGCCAACTTCGAGTTGGTTGCAACTCACACTTGTTTGAAATTTCGTTAGACGCAGTTGGATATACAAGGACATTGTTTTCATTGCTTACTTACTTACTTAGATGGCGCTACGGTCCAGGGTGGACCTGGGCCTCAACCAACAAACCTCTCTAGCTACACGATTACGAGCCAGCTGCCTCCAGTTGCGCACGCCAAGTTGATTGAGGTCCCCCTCCACTTGTTTGCGCCACCTACCGCGAGGTCGTCCTCTACTGCGTCGTCCATCTGGGGTGGATTCGAAAACTTTCTTAGCGGGAACGTTGAGCTCCATCCGCTCTAAATGACCCAGCCATCTTAGTCGCTGTATGTGAACTCTTCTGGCTAAGCCGATGTCCTTGTACAGGCCGTATAGCTCGGCATTGTACCTTTTCCTCCACTCACCGTCTATGCAGACGGGACCAAAGATCGCTCGAAGAACTTTTCTCTCGAAATAACCAAGGGCATCCTCATCCGGTTTTGTCAAAGCCCATGCCTCTACGCCATACAGCAGGACTGGACTGGAATGATTAGTGTCTTATAAAGAGTTACCTTAATAGTTCGAGATAGGGCTTTGCTACTCAATTGCCGTTTTAGCCCATAGAAATAACGATTGGCAAGAGAAATTCTTCGTGTGATCTCCCTACTGATGTCATTTGCGGAGTTCACCATAGAGCCTAGGTAGACAAAATCCTTTACTACCTCAAAATTATATCTGCCTATTGTGGCGTTTTGTCCAAGACGCCGATGTTGGATGTCCTTTTTTGTAGACAGCATATATTTTGTTTTGCTTTCATTGACCGCTAGACCCATCTTTGCTTGCCTCGATCTCAATACTCGTAAATGTCCCATTGACGGCCCGCTGAGTTCTTCCGATTATGTCAATGTCATCGGCATAAGCGAGTAGTTGTACAGACTTGTAAAAGATTGTACCTCCGGTGTTGGCTTGTGAGTTTCGTACAATTCTTTCAAGTACTATGTTAAAGAGATCGCATGATATCGCCTCACCTTGTCTAAGACCTTTCCTGACATCGAACGGTTCGGTGATGTTCTTACCGACTTTGATGGAACAGCGAGAGTTCTCCATCGTCATTCTACACAAACGGACGAGCTTGGCAGGAATACCAAGACTATACATGGCTCTGTATAACTCGTCTCTATACATGCTATCATAGGCAACTTTGAAATCGATGAAGAGATGGTGCGTATCGATTTTATATTCATGGGTTCTTTCCAAGATCTGCCGTAGTGTGAATATTTGGTCAATGGTGGACTTTCTCGGCCTGAAACCGCACTGATAAGGGCCTATCAGGTTGCTGACGAGCGATTTTAGGCGTTCACATAATACGGTAGACAGGATCTTATATGCGATGTTGAGGCGACTTATACCTCTGTAATTGGCGCAGTTCAGAGGGTCTCCTTTCTTCAGGATCGGGCAAAACGATGCTGAGGCTCCATTCATCGGGCATACTTTCATCCGACCAGATTTTACAGATGAGCTGGTGCATGCTCCTTACCAACTCATCTCCTCCTGCCTTGAAAAGTTCAGCGGCAAGGCTGTCAGCAGCTTTGTTGGATAGTTTAGATATCGCTATCCACACTTCATTCTGATCGGGTTGACGGGAATCTTGACTGCCATCGTCACTGTTGAATGGCTCATTCTGCCTGACATCGGAATATTGGTCATCATCGCCGTTTAACAGTCTGCAGAAGTGTTCCTTCCATATCCTCAGCACCGACTGCGATTCTTCTACTATGTTGCCATTTTCGTCCATGCAGGCTTCTGTTCTGGCTTTGAAACCCTGGCATGTTCTTTTTACCTTTTGGTAAAATTTTCGAACATTATTCCTGCAATAAAGTCTCTCAATCTCCTCGATCGAGCGCTTCTCATGCTCTTTTTTCTTCTTTCTGAGAAGTCGATGTTTCTCTTTTCTCCTGCGCACGCAGAGCTCGTAAGCAGCTCTAGTCCTTCCATGCAGCGCCGCTTTGTACGCCTCTTGTTTAGCTGCATGTGCTTGCCGGCATTCCTCATCAAACCGGGGGTTTCGTTGTGGTGGCCGAGAGAAACCCAGTACATCAGAGGCGGCATCTCTGATGGCTTATTGGCAACGCTGCCACTGGTCTTCCGCATATGCTGCTGGCGGCATTGGACTTCGATTGAGATTAGAAGAAACACGATCGGCAAAGTTTCTGGCGGTCTCTTGCGATTGTAGCTTTTCGACGTCAAATTTCCCCACAGTATTTCGTTGATTTCGCTCCGTTCTGGATATCCGCATCCGTACCTTGGCCACAACTAGGTAGTGACCCGAGTCCACGTTGGGTTCTCGGAAAGTCCGGACACCCAGAATACTGGAAGAGTGCCTTGCGTCGATCGCAATATGATCGATTTGGTTGACAGTTTTTCGATCAAAGGAGAGCCATGTTCCTTTGTGAATGTCGAGACGTGGGAACCGCGTACTAGCTACGACAAAGTTTCGCCACGCCGCAAAGATGATTAGCCTGAGTCCGTTGTCAGATGTGATGTCGTGCAGATTGTGCTTTCCGACCACGCTACTATAGACGTCCGCTCTATCTAGCTTTGCGTTAAAATCTCCTAGGATAATTTTAACGTCGTGGCTAGGGCATTGCTCATACGTCTTGTCTAAGAGCTGGTAGAAGTCGTTCTTTCTTGCGTCGTCCTTCTCCTCATGAGGGGCGTGAACGCATATTAGGCTAATGTTGGCAAATTTAGCCTTGATACGGATAGTTATAAGGCGCTCGTTCACATGCCGGAAACTCAAGACTTCTTGCCTAAATCTGCCTCCAATGAAAAATCCGCACCCGAATAGACGCTGTCCTTTTTGTCAGTAGCAATCGCCGTAGTAGATGTCGCAATTTTTCATACTCCTTTTGCCCGGCCCATCCCATCGCACTTCTTGGATGGCTGTAATGTCTGCTTTGAGACACTCTAGGGCCTCCGCAAGTTGTTCGGCTGCACGTGGTTTGTAGAGGGACCTGACACTCCATGTGCAGACATGAAGATCGTTGTCCTTTTTACCGTTTGCATGGGTCGTCAACAATAAAATCATCCGTATCCGAGGTTGTTGGTTGCTTCGTAACCGACGGTTTTTTACGTGGTAGGGAAGTTAACCCGACGGCACAACCCCCAACCTGGAGGACCAGATCCTTTTTTAGCAACCCCTAGGACGAGGGGCCGGGTACACCGACTTCTGAGATATGAGCGCTGCCGTTGGCCCATTAAGGGTTCATCCGCCAACATCTCTTTTTCAATACCCTGACGTAGTATTGAAAATCCTTACAGACCTCAGCTTCAACTATTCGAAGTAGCTCTGGTAAGGTATCCGCTGCTCTGTAGACGTCACCGTTGATTCCATCCTAAGAATTCATCTGCCGCACGTCCTCCTTCTGAGGACCTCTTGCTAGACTTCTGAGACGCATATTTCAGCCGATCAGGTCTACAAGAGATGCCTCGTCCGGTTAAGCATGTGCGCGCTGAAGTTCACCCAGATGTGCTTACGCAGGTCCGAGTGTTCAGCTACACATATATGTATCGTCAGACTCAGCATACGCTCATCGTTAGTTCACTATCAGATAGCTATGCAGTGGGCACCACGGGGAGGTGATGATGCGATTTTGCCCACCTGTGGAGAGGCATATGCGTAGGATACTCCTACATTGACCAGATAAACACCCTACGGATCATAATAAAGCAAATCATCGAGTACATATCTCCCCTACATCTACTGTTTATCGACTTCGAGAATGCTTTCGTCAGCTTGAATCGAAATGCTATCTGGTTGGTGTAGGAGAGGCATCATAGAAACTCATAGCTATTATCAAGGCTACATACGAGGGTAGTAAGTATCACGTCTTACACAATGGTAAGTTGTCGGAGGATTTTAAGGTCCAAAGTGGAGTACGTCAGGGGTGTATACTCTCACCGCTATTGTTCTTGGTGGTCATCAGCTAATTGCTTCGTGCAGTATTGACAAAAGGTAACGATGGGATTCGATGGACTATAACATCTTACCTTAAACACCACGACTACGCTGACGATGTTTGCCTATTTTCACAACAGATACCCAACCTTCAGCTCATGGTCCAAAAGGTTGGGCTTAAAATAAACACAGTCAAAACAAAAGCCAAAACAAAAGCTTAGAACCAAGTGGTGACTGTTCCGCTCCAACATAGAATTAGTACTTCTGTATGGATGCAATAGTTGGAAGATGGATACTACTATCACACGCACGCTGCAAACCTTTGTAACTAGATGTCTAATAATCATCTTGAAGGTCTTTTGGCTCAATCGTATCTCCAACGAACAACTGTAGCTGAGAACGGGCCAAGAGCCCATAGACATTACTGTGCGAAAGAGAAAGTGGCAGTGGATTGGACACATCCTTCGGCGCGACGACAACTCAATTGCGAAATACGGCATGCAGAGGAATCTCTTCACCCAAGCAATTGGGACGCCCTAGGCAAACGTGGCGCAGAAAAGTAGAAGAGGAATCAAGCTGTTTGGAAATAACTTAGGTTAAGTTAGGTAAGTGGGCTGGCAGGGAGGGACGCTCTCTGCCACACTCTCGTCAACGTTGACCTATTGTGATACCCTGATACCCATGGGGGAAAAAGTAATCCCTTACCCAATGAAACTAAAAATTTTAACTTAGTGACTTACTTCATTTCGGCATGCAAACCACCCTGATGATTTGATGAAGTTCAGCGTCTTTCCTGTCGAAACGCCAGAGAGCTCCTCGAGATCTTGGAAGAAATATTTACTTTTTACTGGAAATAAGTTGGATATAGCCCAAACGCGTGGCAGAACTCCGAAAAGGCATTGTGGACACTCTATGCCTCTCGAGAGGTGAATGGAGTAAAGTAAGTAAGTACTCGTATGCCTATTTGGATAATTCGTTTTCCAAAATGCTTGTACTTAACGAATTATTGCGAAAATATCTCCCTTCATTTGCACTCACTTACGAGTATATTTGTACAAAATTCCATTTGCTCCGATTTTTATATTTACACCTTGGAAACCCTATGCTAGACCAAGTGCAGTCAATATAAAACCTCAACAAACCACTGCAACCATTTGTATGCCAGTCACGATCGCCTCAAACCACATACCATCCTTGAAGTTGAGTCTAAGAATATCTCTGATCAATTGCAAAATAGAAGACAGCACACAGCAACCACAGAAAACTAGTTGTGCATGCTTCAAGCACTAATTATTATTATTTACCTTTTTTCCTTCCATTCTTCCACCTCGTTGTTATCAAATGAAATGCTAAACGCACGCGTATTTGAGTCTATTTGTGTATCTTCGGCTTTGCACAACAATTTGGGTTAATAAATGGACACCAAGGCGAGAGAAAACTCTGCAAACCGGTTAACATGCAGCAGAAACGAAATAATTGTAAACAAACTTGAGGTACATTCACAGATACATAATGTTAATCGAAGGATGGATATTCATTCAAAAAACTGCGACTAAAAATAAAAACAAATCCTTAAAAGGTTTATAGATGCATAGTACATATAAGTATCTGCGCAGCTTTTAGCTCGTAGCTTGCAAGTAAAAGAATTCTTAAAACGAAGAGGGGGCTATAAAACTCGTCTTTAGCGATCACAAATACGAGTAAACAACAACAGAGTATCTACCTGGTCGTAAGTCGAGGCGCTTGAAACATTTATCATCATGCAGTTTCCACTGAGGGATCGGTGTAACCGGTGATTGTTGTTACTGCGGTTTTATATAGTTTTTATTTGTTGTTTTTCTTTCTTTCTTTGTTTTTGTAATGAAATAGTAAACGTAGAATACATTTTGTTTTTATTTTAATTTTAGCATGAAACTTTGGCCAAATTCGCCAGTTCATATACCAAAATACGATGGAATCATACCTTATGCCAATGTATCGCCAGCAGCCAATTCTAGCCCGATAGCAATAAACAGTGTGACATCGACGAATACCAATAATTTGAAGCTAATGGATGCGAACATGGTATCGCCACAACAAGTGGAAATGGATGATTATGTATGTTTTTGCAGGTTTACTCTTATCATGGTTATAAAATTAATCTTTTTGTTTTGTTTTACTTTGTAGCAATCGCTCAATATTATGGCCGAGTCGACACCGGCTCAGGTTACACAATGGTTAACCTATCATCGATTGACAGCGTATGTGTCCACATTCGCACACTTTTCCGGTTCAGATATTTTGCGGTAAGTTGTGGTTTGTTTGAGAGTGGACTCGTATTTCGCTTGTTTTGTCAAATGAGTGCACTCTATAAGCAAGACTGACTTGTATCTCTACTATCATGACAATATGGAGATATTATTAGAAATTAGCTGAATCATTCTCGGATTGTTTTCATGCAAATAATGGTTGTTTACTGATCACAACAGCACGTGTCTCACGCGGTTGGTGGATGTTCATAAACCTGAAATCTGAACTAACAGGAAGATAGTATATTTTCTTCGGACCGAATGGAGAGTGACACCTCTTGTCATTGCTTTCATTGTTGCGATAATGACATGTGAGATCAGTTGTCAAAGTGGAGTGGATCGTTAAGTTTGAACCATTTGTATTTCTACATGACACCATAACTTATATGTAGCATATTAAGAGCAAGTGCCTCAGGCCCGTACCTTATGTCGCCTCAGAAATAACTTCCTTAAATTGCAGCTTTTAAAGGGACAGTCAACATTGTATTAACTTAAATTGAACAAAAGTTACACCATGGCATGCATCAATTCGAATGGATCCTCAGCAAATAATTTATTGAGTCTGCTAATATGCATACTTTTCCCTACCTATATGTCTATACCTGAAGCCTTTTGCTAGATTAATTTGTACTTCCACGTACTCTTCTGTACTCTTCTGATTTAATCAGTGGCGTGGGCTTTTTTTTTTTAAGGAACCTCAAATCCCCGAGCACTCAGACTCTCCAGCCCATTGTACTACCAGGCAAGTATCTTGTTTTTGTGCAGTGGTTGGAAAAATTTCGATGTAAATTGTTTTCCTTTTTATACTTGGGTGGCTAATGATTGCTGTTCCGCAATGGAGGTTTAACTTGCACACATCGGTTAATAAGCAAACACACTATCGACTGCACCATAGTAACCCACTCTTTCTTGAGCTTAAATAGGGTGGTGAGCAGATTCGCATAATTCAAATTCACGAGACTAAATGGGTCTTTCTAGCTCAACTCAGGAACTCGGTGCTATGCCGAATTTATGGGCGAGAGTAGAGATGGTTTTTATGCCTAAAGAAGGAAACATCTCACGCACTTAAGAAAAGCTTTAAATTACAAACACTTTCTTGAATCAAATACTAAAAATGAAAGAACCGAATGCAGAAGGTCATGACAATAAATCCTCTCGGTTAGTTTGCACACCATGCATGGAGCAGCGATGCCGAACTCTACTTAAGCTTCAAACTGCCAAAGAAACTTCAATTTACTATCTTTTCTCGGCATCTCCAACTTATATCGTTCCTTTTTTTATATATAAAAAAAAGGAAACCTAAATCCCAGATTACCCAGGCTCTCCGGTCCATTGTACTGCCAGGCAGGAACCTTTCTTTTGTGCAGTGGTTTGAAAAACTTCGATGTAATTCGTTTTTCTCTATACTCGGGTAGCTGATGATTGCTGTTCCCCGCTGGGGCTTGAACCAGCACATCTGCTAACGAGCAAGTACACTACCTACATCGTGACTTAATAAACTTTAGGATTTACATAGGTATACATATATAAGCGAACTTCTCATAACAATTTAAAACACTAGGTGTATTATTGCGAGTTATCCTTGCGAGGAGTCCAATCTAAAAATGATTAAAGAAGACTAAATGCTTAGCATGCCTATCCACTAGCGCAGCTACACGGAATTACAACCCCTTCTCAAGAGAAATCAGAGATAAACAGCTCGCTATCTTGTCCGCACTTAAGTTAAGACACACTTGGTAACGAGAATAGCATACTAGACGTAGGAGAATCCTGTCGATTTAGTGTTATTTTTAGAGCGTCACTTGTTCGATTTTAGTTTGGACTTCAAAGCTCAATACCAAACAAGAAAAAACAGAGCATTGTACTATAAGTGGACACGCTTAAAGCTAGACATATCAAGAGGAGGAGTAGATCATAACCCACTCCAGGAACATGTGCATTTGCCAATGTTTATAAATTTTATCCGGAAATCCTCTCGTGATCTAACCACTGATAGCGATCTCCTGCTAGCTAGTGCAGGGCATTATCGTTACACATATATGTGCCCATGTCTTCACGTTTCATAGGAACAGTCTGCAGGCATCTTCTTCCAAAAGAACTACCGTCTTCAAACAATATCTGAGGTCACCATGTTCAGTTAGGTTAGGTTAGGTTAAGTTGAGTAGGATTAAAGGGTAATCTTAAAAACACTAGACACCAAGGTGGGCACATCGCGGTCCTTAGGGAACCGTCACGGCAAAAAACCTAAACCAATTCTCCCATACATTCATTGCATTGTAGGTACTACAGACATCCTTATTTAATAATCCTAGTATCATAGTGTGCTTCCTTAAAAGACAATGGCTACAGAGTATTTCTATGGCTTTTCTTAGCTGTGATCTTTCTAGTTTTATGATCGCCCTAGATTTTTTGCGGTCTAACACAGGCCACAAGGCTTTGGACATTCTATGACCATTTAAGTTGGACCGTCTTAGATAAACCATGTTAATGATTCTATCAAGGATAATTCCCTTAGGCACGCGCTTTGGTGATTCAATGCTACCAATTATGTCACTATGTGGGAGCTCTGCTCCTCTTTTAGCCAGCGCGTCGGCTTTTTCGTTACCTTCTATATCGCAGTGTTCAGGTACCCAACATACTTTGACATGGGTCTTCAGAGCCAACGAAGTGTAAGTGTCTGTCTCTTTTTCAGTTCTCGAACCGTCTGTATACCACTTTATTGTGTGGTTGCCCAGTCCGTATATTGTGGATTCGTTGCTCCAATCTAAACTAACTCTAGGAATACTTCCATGACTGCAGTTAGACATGTTGTCATGGCTCCAGTGACACAGAGGCAAACTAGTCTTTGCACTTTAGTGAGTGTCTCCCTCGTTGTGATAAAACTAGTTCATTTTGCCTACGGTATCGCTCCATATGTGATCGTTCATCTCTCAATGGCGATGTACATCCATCTTAGAATGCTCGGCCTAAGTCTCTAAGACTTGTCCGATTGGCTCCTGCATATTATGAGAGCAAGAGTAGCCTTTCTGGATTTTTTTTTTTTTTTTTTGCGTGTAGCTGGGTGAAAATCGTTACAAGACATCGCATGCGAGCTTTGCGATAGTGTGGGACTTGACCCACCCACTAAAAACACCCGGAGAAAGCATGGTGTTACCATCCTTTCTGGATATCTCCTCTGTGAGCTTTTTCGTTGAAAGGTTGGAATCTTCCAAAGAAGAAACTGGACCGTACCCAGTAAAAGTGTGATATTCTAACACAACACACACTTCCACTTCTCCTTGAGGAATCGCTGTTAAGCATTTCATCGCAGGATTGGCTTCAGCTGGCTTGTGTCTGACTCGCGCATTATTGCTGGTCTGCACTTCTTTGCTGTTGGTTGTAACTTTTCCTACATCGAGTTCTTTTAGGACGTTCTCTGTGGTATCTCTTACCATATCTGACATATCACTGAATAACAACTTTATTCAGGTTCAGGATATTTTCTGCGGTAAGGGCTTCCCTAATTCATTTGTCAAGGATCGTGCACTCTATGCTAAATTTTGGACAGTGGAAAACCGGGAAAACCGGCGGGACCATCTTCCCTTAATGGACTGCTAGTACCTCTGTTGCCATTCGTTCGTGCTTCGGGTTCTTTCAGTCTTCTTGGCATCATAGATTCTCTACAATTTTTCTGTGAGAATATCCACTAGAAGTAGGGCTGCAATAACGCCTACCGCGTAGTCTGGCGTAATTCTACAAGCAATGTACAGGGTGTCCGCCGGGAACATATACTACTTTGTTTTGCCGCCATTTTGGTAAACATTAGTCTTGACAGTTCATATTTGGCAGTCGTGAAGTAGACACGTGGCAAATTTATTATGGAAAAATATTCGATAAACCAACGTGTTTTAATCGTTAAAACATTTTATCAAAATCAATCATCGATTACTGTGACGATGAGAAAGTTACGTGAAATTTTTGGGAGAAACAACGTGCCAACAAAACGCACTATTTATCGTGTAGTGAATGATTTCGAAGAAAGAGGGTCTGTAGGTGATAGGCCCAAGCTTGATTAACATGTGGTATCAACAAGACGGTGCCACATCGCATACAGCCAGGATTACAATGGAATTACTGCGAGACCTCTTTCCACAACAAGTTATTTCAAAAAATGGTGATGGTGATTGGCCTCCACGGTCGCCTGATTTGACTGCTCCTGACTTCTTTTTGTGGGGATATCTGAAAAGCAAGGTTTATGCAAACAAACCAGAAACGCTTGAGCAACTCAAACAAAATATTCGTGATGAAATTAATGAAATACCGCGTGAAATGTGTGAGAATGTAATGAAAAATGTGCTCAAAAGGGCTCGCATTTGTGAGACTAGCAGAGGCGGACATTTACCTGATATTGTATTCCATACATAATTGCCGACATTAAATAAAACATTTATCAATATAAGATCCATTCTCTTTCATTTAATCAAAAATTATAAACAAACAAAGTAGTATACCTTCCCGGCGGACACCCTGTATATTATAAATTCGCACAAACGGTTCACTGCGTTTAACTTCCTGGCTTTCGTCCTCGTTTTTGGACTCTTGCCCATATCAGTGCTACATAGTACATACAAAAGACTTGATTGCGCCACTTCCAATAGATGAAGCCGTAATGTATAGCATTCCATGAAAGGGGTCCTGTGGAAATATACTCTGCAAAGTAGAAAATATTTTCACAAAATCGGAACCGTGGCTTAGTGGTTAGTGCGTCACGGTTCTTGGGTCAAATCTCAGAAAACAAAACAATAAAATAAAAAAGGTTCATAGTCCCGTTTCTCGTGCATTTTTAATTCCAACATACTCGTATATCCAAAAGTTTTTGCTCCGTCAAGAGCAAGCTTCTCACAAATTAATTGTATTGTACTTCGGTTACTACATAAAATCGTAGGTACAGTCGCCTCTCGATAATTCGAAACTCAAGGGACCTCACAAAAAATTCGAATTAACGAGAGTTGGAAATATCAAATGGTTCGAAATTGTCGAGAGAAAAAATATGAAAGTTCGAATTATTGAGTAATAATCAATTTTTATTTATTAATTGCTAATTTTTTAACAAAATCAAAAGGTTAGAGGTGTGTACATATATGCATGTACAAAAATATATGTACATAATGTGAATTAATTATTAGTCTTTTGGAAGAAGTCTTTAATGTTAGTTTGCTTCAAAGCACTTTGCTGAGACTGATCAATAACTTTTTTTTATCAGAAATAGTGCCTGAAATGCTTTTTCATCAGTGCTGTTTTGTAGACAGAAGCTTTGTTATGTGTCGAATGAGGCTCTTGCTTCCTTTACTGACACCTCTGCCAAAGACTCTGATGTACCATCCTCATCTTCATCGTTGCTTGTTTCATTTGTGTCTGTAGCAGATAAAATTTCGTTATCGGTTAGAGGACCCGAGACAGCAACATCTTTATCCACCTGAACAAAGTCATAAAAACTCACACCGCTAATATCAACCAGTGGTGGTATTGCTGCTTCTTCATCTTCAGTAATTACAGGCTGATTTTCCTGCTCTTCTTTTATGAAACCGGATTTTTTAAAGCAGTTGAGAATCGTTATTGGTGTTACAGCTCTCCATGCCTTGTCAATCAGTAAAATAGCCGTCAGGATCGTGATATTCGCAGTTAGCTGATTGTCGAGATTCTAAAAAGAGCTTAACAATTGCGATAGAAAGTCTTAAAATTATGGATGATGCCTTGGTCCAATGGTTGCAATTTGGAAGTGGTATTCGGCGGAAAGAAGTAGAGTTTTACATTGGACAATGATGGGGGGACTGTTGTGGACAGTACAATTGTCTAAAAAGAGTAGAATTTTCCGCTTTTGTCGTTTCATCTCCACGTTAACTGTTAGAAGCCAATCGTTAAAAAGTTCTGTGGTCATCCAAGCTTTTTTGTTAGCACGATAATCAGTAGGAAATGATTTCACTCCTTTGAAACATCGCGGCTTCATTGTTTTTCCTATCACTAAGGGGTTCAATTTTTCCGATCCGTCCATATTTGCTGCAAGTAAAGCTGTCAATCTCTCTTTACTATGTTTTCCCCCGTGACATTTTTCATCTTTGAAAGTAAGAGTTTTGTCAGGAAAACATTTGAAAAAGAGGCCGGTTTCATCAGTATTAAAAATGTCTCGGGCATCATAGTTTTTTTATCAAAGTCTTCAACTTGCCGTGCCAATCTAAGCAAAATGCATCATCAACACTTCCACTTTCCCCACAAACAGTTTTGAACACAACTCCATATCTCTTCTTGAAATTTGTAAGCCATCCTTCACTTGCCGCAAAGTTTTTGATGTTTAGAGTAGACGCGAACTGTTTTGCTTTTTCTTTTAAAAAGTTTCCGCTAATAGACACTTTTTGTCCTCTACACTGTCTTAGCCATATGACCAGGCTTTCTTCCAGACGAGGAAATTCACCTTTAGTAGTTTGAGTAGCATAAATCGTCTCCTTGTGCTTTATTATGGTTGAGAGTGTACTCAGAGGAATCTTAAATTCTTTAGCGACATCACTTTTCTTCCCACCTCCATCCACTTTTTCGATTAACTCCTTCTTTTCAGCAATCGTCAAGCATTTATACTTTTTAGGACTCATAATTAACACAATCTTTTAATCTGTAACCAACGAAAACTGAAACTAAACTAACCAAATTGAAGTGTGTACACAAATGCTCTGCAACGATGAGACAAGTTTAAATTTGTCTCAAAATGTACCTCTATGCAATCTGATAACTTTGAATTGTCAAGTGTTCGAAGCCTATGAGTTCGAATTAACGCGTCGTTTTGTTACGTAGCGATGATTTTTTTGTTCGAATTACCAAGTGCTTAAAAATGTATCGATTTTTTTCGAAATATAAAGAGATTTTCTAGGGAACTAGTGATAACTTCGAATTATGGAGAGGTTCGAATTATCGCAGGTTTGAATTAATGAGAGGCGACTGTATTATATACATACCTCCCATTCGTTGAAAAAAGACCTTTATGGGATGTTTGCTTTCTAAAAAAAAAAAAAAAAAAATAGCATCATTAAACCATACATACTATATAAGAACTGTAACATATGGCGCCAGTTAGCAGGAGTTAAAACCATTCCTTAAATTCAGTATCAAGTATCCATTGACGTATTATATGTGGACTGCTAGTGAAATGTCACTTTCATACTATGTCTGCAGAAAAATGTGTTCCAACATCTCCAGCGCCATTGTTTCAGTTCGGTATTAAACAGAAACAAAATATCCGCCATCATAGATATCCGCCATAGAAACTTGCGGCATCTGTATTCGTTCAAGTGTACTGGCTGTGAAAAACTGTTAACATTCAAATAGTTTCAATATTCGTTGCCATAGATGTCACTGCAAATCTTTTCTTGTTTCCTACAGTTGCAATATTACGAATTTGAATTTCGTTGCAACACAATCTGTATTGTGAATCACCACATTGCACTTCATTTTATCTCTATCCTCCTTTTTTTAGCTAGAGTTATTATTTATTCCACAAATGAAATGTTCCCAGCATATTTTTCCACAATCAAAAACACAAATCAAAACACAACTCATTTTTGTTTCCATTGGCTCACGAACTGTGATATCTATGGGAACGAATATTGAAACTATTTACATAAATGTTAACAGTTTTTTTACAGCCAGTACACTTGAACAAACACAGATGCCGCAAGTTTCTATGGTGGATATCTGTTTTGTTTCTGTTTAATACCGAACAGAAACAATGGCGCTGGAGATGTTGGAACACGCGTGAAGTTGGGCACTAGCAGTCCATATATAATACGTTAATGCAAGTATCAAATGTTTCATTCGAAATTCTGCTTGGGTTCACTTCTTCTGTACCCGGAATATACGAGTACCTATCAAGTTCTAGCTTTTTCTGAAGCAATTGTGCTACATAAGTATATTGCTTCTTAAAAAAATAGAAGCACATCATATTGAATGATGCATTTAGTGTTCTAATCGCTATCTTCAGGCAATTCCATTATATTTCTGCTGAAAAACGTGGAACGTTGCCCGTCTTCTAACGTCCTCGTACGATGAAAGCGCCCCGCAATTTTCTACATTACCTACTTATTGCAATGTGTGAATACTTGTCTTCTGTGCCAAGGGATACCATTTTTGGCTCCTCTTGTTTAAATAACGTTTATGAATCCTTTCTTTCCTTTTTAAATTGCGCGAACAGTCAATTTGTACCTAAAAGGAGTATTAGATGTAACTCCAATCCTATATGGTTCAACAAAAGGCAATCTAATCTAAAGAATAAAAAAAATAAAGCTTATAAACTTTATAGGAGTAACAGGGAGAATTTAGAGTTTCGCGATTGTTACTTAGCTCGTCAGCGCGAATTTGATTCGCTCAATAAATTCTTATATCGTGACTATGTTTTGTCAGCCGAATCAAGATTGAAAAGCGACAGCAAATATTTTTGGAGCTATATAAATAGCAAGCGTAAGACTAATGGATATCCAAATTGTATGAGCTACTCAGGTGCAACTACTAGTGATGTATCCACAATCTGTAATATGTTTGCCACTCACTTTAAATCTGTTTATTCATCCGTTTCTCCTTCTTCCGAGGACTTACCGAATGTGTCTGAAATCTTCGATTTAGGTTCACTTAATGTTGATATCATGGAAGTGGAGAAGACGTTATCATTATTAGACTGCAATAAAAAAGAGGGACCGGATGGTATTCCACTCTTACTGCTTAAGAGTTGTGCTAGCGCAATAGCTAAGCCGTTAACTCATATTTTCAATATGTCTCTTTCTAATGGCGACTTTTTAAACGAGTTGAAGGTATCCTTTATATCACCAATTTTTAAATCTAGCTCCAAACAAGATGTTACAAATTATAGACCTGTCTGTAAAATTTCAACTATTCCTAAGTCATTCGAAAAAAATATTTATAATAAACTTTATTTCCTCGTTAAAGAATACATTTCCGTTTATCAACATGGGTTTGTCTCCGGTAAATCCACGACTACAAACTTGTCTATTCTGACATACTTCATAGTCACAGGTTTTGAAAAATGTTGCAAACCGATATTATCTTTACGGACTTTGCCAATGCCTTTGATAGGGTGAACCATACGGTCTTGTTGCATAAGTTATCTTGTATGGGTTTTCATTCTAATATTTTGAAATGGATTAGGTCTTACCTGACTAACAGAATACAATATGTGAAAATCGATCAGTGACAATGTGACAATGTTGTATTTGGCGATACAACAACACCGAACTACGATAACGAAACCGATACTGGAATAATGGAATTAAAAGACAGAGATTCCTTTCGCGTAACGCACGGCTCTGCAACCAGCAATCAACTCCCTGTTCACGTCACAGTTCATATCTTTTATGCTCTTTTGCATTGCCTACTTCCAATACTCCCATCGGGTCAAGTAGGTAATGCGATATGGGAGACACATGTTTTGCCTTTCTTCGTTGTTCCTTACGCAACACTTGGGTGGCATAATTCTGTGACACACACGGAAGGTAATCTGAGTATTGAAGTGACCTCGATTGTGTATCGGGTATCGAGTCACTTCTGCGACACACATGTTTCGCTTTCAGAGGGTAAAGCGAACCCATGTTGATATTGAATGTGATATGTGAGTGACCAATGTCACTGTGCCACTATGTCATGCAGAAATGCATGTGTGATCTTTGATTTTGGTGCCGCTGTGTCAAGAAGGTTCGGGTGCCCCAGTGTTACAATGGAATGTGTGTTTTGGGCACAACAGTCGACTCTTATTACAGTTACATCTGGCGTTCCCCAAGGCAGTCATTTAGGACCTTTACTTTTTCTACTTTTTATCAATGATATTCCTCTAATTTTTAAACATTCACTCTGCCTACTGTTTGCTGATGACTTAAAGCTGTATCGTTTGGTAGCTTCCGTACGCGATTGTGTACTTCTTAATGAGGACTTAACGAGACTAGTTGAAAGGTGCAATATTAACTTTCTGCATCTGAACATAGCAAAATGCGAAAATTCTTTTATCATAGGCATTTAAATCCTATTATATTTAACTATAGCATTCGCAATATATGCCTTGACAGAGTAGATCGTAAAAAAGATCTTGGTGTAATTTTAGATACAAAGCTTACGTTCTCACTCCACATCGATTATGTAATAAGCAAAGCAAATTCTATGCTTGGCTTTATCAAAAGAAATGCAAGTGAGTTTCCTGAACTCTACTCATTGAAATCGCTGTTTATATATCTGGTTAGATCTGTTCTGGAGTACTGTAGCTCTGTGTGGTGCCCATACTATATTGTTGCATCAGAAATGATAGAAAGGATTCAAAGAAAGTTCACCAGATATACTATTTATAAATTAAACTGGCCTATAGAGATGCCTGCCTATAATTGGAATAGTGTCTCTTGCGAAAAGACGAAAATACTTTTCCATTATGTTTATCCGTGATCTTTTAACCTATCATATTAAATGCCCTCCGTTACTTCAACTTATTAATTTGCATTCTTCATCTAGAATGTTGTGTGAACAGTTATTGTTCTACGAGAAGCTTCATCGCTCTAACTAAAGTCGTAATGAACCATTATTGCGTTGCATCAAAGAAGCTAATTCAATTTGTTCTGAAGTAGACTTTTTCGGTAATTGTACGCGTTACACTTTCAAATCTAAAATTCATTGTTTGCTTGCCAATCAAACATTATAAGCTATCTTTCATTAACGTTTTATATGTATTTATTTTTTGTTTTATTCTTTACTTTTGTTTATATTAATTAAATGAGTTAATTTACATATTTAGTTGTATTATCATTTTAATTATACTTATAGTCTATAAGAGATATACCATATGTACTCTGATTGATGAATAAATGAAATGAATGAAAGTATTCCTACATACTTACTCTTTTACCACATTGAGTAGTAGTAAAGATATTTACATATTGCGGACACTTTAACAAATCTATAAACTAAAAATATCTAAAATTCTTATAGAATGTCCAAGGATGATTTAATCCAGATATGCGGTCTTGCCGATGGTATTCGTATGTTTAATATTCTTCATGCCAAGTAAGGGTCGCTATGACGTATTTATCAATTATTTGTAATCTTATTTTAGAATTTCGAAATATTTCAGAGCTATAGCCCCACGTCTTACCATTTATGTTAGCCTGGATGGCAGCAGCTACAACGCCATATATCTAACATCGAATTCTTCCAAGGAATTGACTCAGAAACTATTCAAATTACCGGGATTCTATGAGCTGAATGCAAGCAGCTCAAACATGAATGGTGGGGTCGACGGCGGTGTCTACCCAGGTTGGGGTGAGTTCAACACATTCTTTATGCTATGCTTATTGACAACCATTTACAATTTTATTCCAAAGGTATGCAATCAAAATACTCAGGAAGTGGTTCCAATATATTCAACGACGCATCCAAAACACCAATTTACATAACCGGACCTTCCGGCGTACATGTCACCATCACCGATGAGGTTTTGAACAATGAAATTAAAGATGGAAGTCTTTACGCACTTGAAGTACAAAATGGAAAAGTACTTATGAAAGCAATCAATAAAAATGATAATTAAAGGAAAAATAAAAATAAAAATAAAATAAACACGAACAATGAACAGAAAGTAAAAACAAATTATTTTTAAGTTAAGCTGAAATTAAAAAAGAAAAATAAAAATAAATAAAATATAACAATTTAATAACGGACCACAAAACAATAAAACAATTCGCTGGACTGAATCGATAAACAAACATAGAAAAACCTTAAATTACGTATTTCAAAAAAATTCCCAGATTTGCATTTTCTATACACGAAGTAAAATTTGTAACTTAATGTCAAAAATACGAAAAAAAAATTATGGTGAAGGAGAATTTATTGTTTTAGTGCAAATTTTTTTTATACACGCGCATATATACAGACATATATATACATATATCAAGAGGATCTATAAATTCAATGAATTAAGATAATTATTATATAATAAATTGATGAAAAATAAAAATAAATTTAAGGCAGACCAAATGTACAAACAATTTTTTTTTAAATACTATAGGTATTAAGAAAAAAAAAATATGTCTATTATAATGATAATAAATTTGGTCTGCGCAAAAATGTAACCTGAATTTTATTTGACAATTGTTTATTAGAAAGGGATTCCACCAGTAATTGCAAATGTCTTTGCATGCGCTATAGTAAGAAGAAGTGATCCCCAAAAGGAGGGTTGTCATGCAAACTGGGACTATCCCGGTGAAAAGTACAGCTTTTGCAAATACACTGGCTAGCGCAGAAGGTAGGGATGACGACAAAATTCTGCAGAGGTGGCGGCAGTATTGCGAAGAACTTTTAAATGAACAGTTTCCCCGGCTATACTTTCCAAGAGCCAGTCCTAACTGTGAAGAAATACCCGACATTACAGTCGAAGAAGTTAGTGAGGCACTCAAATACTCCAAAAAACGAAAAGCGGTTGGGCAAGACGAGATGCCCTCTGAGTTCTGCAAAAAGATGGGAGATATCGGGTTCAGATGGCTCAGAATTCTCATCTCCAAATTCGTGAGAGGTGATCCAATGCCGAATGAATGGAGGGAAAGTTACCTTCTCCCTGTATACAAAGGGAAGGGTGATACGCGAAACTGTGATAGCTACCGTTGGATCAAGCTGATGTCACACACCATGAAGATCGTTGAGCGCGTATTAGGTGGCCGACTGCGAAAAATAATACGACTATCTGATCTGATGATCAGTGCGGATTTGTCTCGGGTAAATCAACCACAGATGCAATCCAAAGTATAAGGATCATAATGGAAGAACATCGTGATTCCTTAAGGGATTTGCATATTGTATTGTTTGACTTCGACAGACAACCACGAGATCTGATATGGGTGGCGCTAAGACATCGAGGGGTTCCAGAAACCTATGTACAGATGGTCATGGACATGTACGAAGGAGCAAAGACAAGAGTAAGATGCCTCGCTGGAGTAACCGAAGAGTTCCCAATCAAAGTCGGGGTGCACCAGGGAAGCGTTTTAAGTCCTCTGCTCTTTATTGCAGTCCTTGATTATCTGCTTGAAGGTAAAGTGATGGACCCCAAGCTACATCAGTTATTCTTTGCTGACGATGTAGCCATCATAAGTGAGGATCCTACATCCCTGCAACGAGCAATTGATGTGTGGGTTGACGTTCTGGAGGGAAATGGGTATCGCATTAGTTCAATAAAGACAGAGTACTTGTGCTGCCCGTTCTCTGATCCACTCAGGCCTATTCCAGACACTTATTTGAATGGAACAGTGCTTCCCAAATGCGAAAAGTTCAAATATCTGGGATCTATGATCAATAGCAAAGCAACTTGTGATGATGACATCAATCATCGCGTAGGCGTAGGGTGGATGAAGTGGCGAGAAAATTCCGCTATCTTCTGTGACAGAAAAATGCCACCTAAGTTGAAGGGAAGGCTCTACACCGCAGTTGTGCGTCCAGCGCTCACATACGGTTCACAATGTTGGACGATGTACAAAAGGTATGAGATTAAATTAACGGCTGCTGAGATGAAGATGCTTCGCATGACAGCAGGAGTGACAAAGCTTGATCGCATAAAAAGTTCGAAGATCCGTGGAAGCTTTCACATCAAGGAAACCATCGTACAAAAAATAGAGCGCGACTGCCTCAGCTGGTATTGCCATAGTCAAAGAAGAGATTATTCGAACCCTGTTAAAAAGGCAATATCAATGAACGTTCCAAAGACATCGCGATGCAGGAAAGGCAGGCCTATAAACGCCTGGATCAGGAAAATGCGACGACATCGGCATTTCATTGGCCTCAGTAACCGAGTGATCCAAAATCGGCGGGCCTGCCGATATTTTCTGAGGTCAAATAGGCGAACCCCACAGGCGGATAAGTAGAAATCCGGTGAAGTGGGAGGGTTATGTTCCCTTATTTTCGGATCATAACCTCGCTGATAAAAGGAAGAAGAAGAAGAAGTAAATCTAGGATGTAGAAATGGCCATCCTCTGCTCCAGTTTCAATCGATAGGGCATAGTGTGGGGTACATGATGGTAATTTTAAAATTATTTTTAAGAAGTAGCGTTGTAATTTGTCCACTTCCTCGAACATTCCAAAACCCCAGACTTGCACGCTCTATATTTGAATGGCTCTGCCGACTGCATGAAAAAGCTTCTATTTTACTCGTAGATAAATATTTCTTTTCGCCAAAATGGCAATGCTGCCACGTTGCATTTATGTTGCTTTTCGTTGCAGTGTTTCTTTTTTCCATATGTTTTCGAAATGTCATTTTTGGCGTGAGCAAGACTCCTAAATTCATATAATGAGATACGATTATTATCCGTTCTCCCTTAAATATTTTCCTGATGAGACAACCTACCTCCATTCCTAAATACCATAATCTCAGATTTGGATAAGTTCACTTCCAGACTCCAGTACTCTTCAAGTTTCTTTATCATTCGCTGCATAACTTTTATACCCTCCGCCAAAATTGCGAGATCATCAGCATACAGCAACAATCCTATGTTTAAAGACTCGATGTTGAGGCCTTCTCCAAGGAACTTATCTAAGTCGTTTATGTATAGTGCGAAGAGTAGAGGCGATAATAAGCACCCAAAACGTGTCTTAAAATATTCCGACAGCTCGCGCCCTGTCCAAACAGCGGACTGAAAATTCAGATGTATGCGTTCTATGAAATTCGCAACTTTCGTCGAAGCCCCCATTGCATGTAGCTTATAGATAAGCAGTTTCCTGGAAATTTTATCGAATCAGATTTAGATACGTTAAGGGCGATCCGCCAGTCCCTCGTCCATTCATTTACATTATTCAGTGCGTTTTGCAGTTTTGCAGTCGTTTCTTCGATTGTTTTACCTACTGCTAGGATAGCGGTGTCATCGGCAAACGTAGCAAGGATAGTGCTATCTTCGTTCGGTATATCACAAGTATATAGCAAATAGAGAAGCGGCCCAAGAACGCTTCCTTGCGGTACGCCGGCCGAAATTTCTTTGAGCTCGGAGTATTCGACTCCATGTCTAACACGAAAGATTCCATTCCCGAGATATGATTCTAGAATATCGTGTAAGCATACAGGGAGAACTTGTCGTAGTTCGATTTCAAGCCATCATGCCACACCTTATCAAAGGCTTGCGAGACGTCAAGAAATACGCTTGAGCAAATCTTTTTTTCTTCAAATGTTTTCTCGATTACGTCAGTAATTCTATGCACCTGGTCAATCGTCGAATGCTTGCTTCTGAACCCAAACTGGTGATCAGGGGTAAGATTATTTTCTTCTATAACCGGCTGGAGACGCCTTAATTATATCCTCTCGAAAATTTTCGATATGATTGGAAGAGGCGAAATTGGTCTATACCATTTTAGCTCTTACTTACTTACTTAGGTGGCGCTACAGTTCGGGGTGAACCTGGACCTCAACTAACAAGCCTCTCCATTTAGCTCGGTCTTTAGCTAGTTGCCTCCAGTTGCGCACTCCAAGTTGGTCGAGGTCCCCTTGAACTTGTGCGCGCCACCTACGGCGATGATTCCCTCTACTGCGTCGTCCCTCGGGGTTAGATTCGAAGACTCTGCGGGCCGGAGCGTTGGTGTCCATTCGCTCTACATGTCCGAGCCATCTCAGACGTCCAATGTGCAGTTTTTTGACTAGGTCGATGTCGCTGTACAGCTCGTATAGTTCGTGATTGAATCTTCTCCTCCAAAATCCGTCAACGCAAACGGGACCGAAAATCTTACGAAGAGTTTTTCTCTCGAAGCGACCAAGGCAACATGGACTTTATCCTCTTTTAATAAAGTCTATGCTTCAGCGCCGTAAAGCAGGACTGGGATGATCAAGGTCTTATATAGAGTCTCCTTAGTAGTTCGAGATAGGGCTTTACTGTTGAATTGCCTTATAAGCCCAAGAAAACAGCGATTGGCAAGAGTTATTCTTCGCTTGATTTCTGCACTGATGTTGTTTCTTGAATTTATAGCAGAGCCAAGGTAGACAAAGTCCCTTACCACAGAGAAGTTAAAGCTGCCCACGGTGACGTTTTGTCCAATTCGTCGGTGTTGGTTTTCCCTTCTTGTTGACAGCATATACTTGGTTTTGCCCTCGTTTATCGCTAAACCCATTTTGGCCGCGTCCGCCTCAATGCTTGCAAACGCACCGGTGACAGCCCGCTGAGTTCTTCCGATAATGTCTATATCGTCGGCGTATGCAAGCAGTTGTACAGACTTGTAATAGATTGTGCCTCCGGTGTTGGCTTGTGAGTTCCGCACAATCCGTTCAAGTATAATATTGAAGAAGTCACATGACAGCGCGTCACCTTGTCTAAAACCTTTTTTGACATCAAAGGTCTCGGTGAGGTCATTGCCGACCTTGATGGAGCAGCGAGCGTTCTCCATCGTCAGCCTGCACAGACGGACAAGTTTGGCACGGATGTCAAAACTAGACATGGCTCTATAAAGCTCTTCTCTATAGATGCTGTCATAGGCGGCCTTGAAATCGATAAAGAGGTGGTGAGTATCGATTTGGAATTCTTGGGTTTTCTCCAGGATCTGCCGAAGTGTGAAGATTTGATCGATGGTGGACTTTCCTGGCCTGAAACCGCACTGATAGGGTCCAATCAGGCTGTTGACAAAAGGTTTCAGGCGTTCACACAATATCGCAGAAAAGATCTTGTATGCGATGTTGAGGAGACTGATGCCTCTATAATTGGCTCAGTTGAGGGCGTCTCCTTTCTTGTGGATCGGGCAAACGATGCTGAGATTCCATTCATCAGGCATACACTCGTCTGACCAAATATTAGAAATGAGTTGGTGTATGCACTCTACCAATTCATCCCCAGCTGCCTTGAAGAATTCGGCCGGTAAGCCGTCAGGTCCAGCAGCTTTGTTGGATTTTAGCTTGGATATTGCTATCCTCACTTCGTTTTGGTCAGGTGGACGGAAATTTTGACTATCATCGTCTATGTTGAATGGTTCATTCTGGCTGACAGCGGGATGTTGGTCTTCGTCGCCGTTATACAGTCTGCAGAAGTAGTTTTTCCATATTCTCAGCACCGACTGTGATTCTACTACGAGGTTTCCATTTTCATCTCTACAGGTTTCTGCACGCGATTTTAGCTCGTTTGGCAATTTTCCTGGTTTTAAAACCATTATGACTTCCGCAACTTTCCATTGGCTCGGCACGTGTTTTAATCTAAGTGCAGCATTTACAATATGGAGAAGCTTAATCAATGCTTTTCTAGATAAAACTTTGAAAGTTTCTCCGGTAATCAAATCATAGCCAGGAGATTTCTTAGGTTTTTGATTCTCGATCTCATGTTTGAGTTCCTTTAGCGTTGCACTTGTGAGCGTCAAATCGTCAGATGGTAAATCCAGCCTATTGCGGTTGTCGTAAACCACTTGATCATTGTACGGTTTAAAGGTTTCTTCCAGGTGCGCCGCAAAGACGTCCGCTTTTTCTTTATCTTCCCTTGCCCATTCATTTTGATTTAATTTGATTGGCGGCGCTGGGACTTTGAGCCTTTTGGTGCCTTTTACAGCTTTCCAAAGTGAATAATTGGAATCTTTTTTCGCTGTTAATCTTTCAAGGTAAGAGCCTATTGCCCGATTCCTAAAATCCTTAATAGTCTTCTTCAACAATTGCTGCGGAGCACGACTCTGTTGCCATTTTTTACGCGCTTTTCTTTTTTCCTTGACCAATTCTTTTATTTTCGAAAGAATCGTAAACCGTATCTGTCCGGCGTTTTCCTTGGATTGGCCGTATTATTCCAAGAGGCGAGCTGTACGATCTCAACGAAGCGATCAACTTCAACCTCAAGTTCTTAGGGTGTCGTAAGTGGAGCGCTCAGTTCAACATTATCTTCAATTTCGTTCCTAAAGCCTTCCCAGTTAGTTGTTCGACCAGTTAATCTCGCTGGCTCTAGGTTATAGACTAGTTTTTCTCTGACTGTTAAAATAACCGGGGAATGATCAGACGACAGATCAAAGTTCTCTTTCACTTTTATGTGGTTGGTAGATATTCCTTTCACAACGAAAAAATCGATCAGGTCAGATATTTTCGAAGTATCAGTTGGCCAGTATGTCGGTTTACCTGTCGAATGGAAAATACAACTGTACTCCATACCTGCCCCATAGAGCATTCTACCTTTTTTCGAGCTGTATCTTGGAGGAAAGATGATGATTTTATTGAAGGCTTCGTCTATACATTTATTCAGCTGCGATGCTATATATTCAGCGTGTTCATGACGCCGTATTTGTGACTCCTCTGGCATTTATGAAGATCTGTAAGATGCCTGAAGTTTGGCTTCAGGATAAAAACTTTTTTAGGATAAAAACTATCCACCAAGTTTCATTCAAATCCGTTCAGATTCTAAAGCGTGATTGAGCATCCAAACTTTCACATCTAGATGCATGCTCAGCAATAACATTTTACGGCATCACATGAGAAAGACAAGGCTAATTAATAATTACATATTTAAGGGCTGCAGTCTCCATCATATAAGATTGATTCCTTGGAAAACATTTTTTTTTTTTATTTACATTCGCAGGTTTATTAAAGCTTTAAAGCGACTCGAAAAATGCGGGCAATAGACAACTACAATATTTTGTACAAGAATAAGTCCGTATGCGAACTATACCACGATGTGGTTTATCTAATAGTCCTTTGAAAAAAGCGCTTCCACGGGTCAATACAACTATGTTGTGTAAAGTACATTGCAATTATTTATTATTGACTAATTTATAAAACTGTTATCCTTTGTTGAAATTTTCAAGTTTTCAAATAATATCACTTTGCTTGAACAATGTACGGACTCTACTATGTAAGTATGCAACATTACATTTGTTTACATTAAACGTCCTGTAATTGTTATTAAATTACCCTAATTAAGTATTTATTAGCTAAAGCAGCTGACTTTCTCTCTTAACATTGAGCTATATATTGCCATAACCCCTGCCAACAGCAAACAGTTTTATTTGCAGTCTTACGTATTCAAAATGTCTTCGAAATACAAGGAGAAACTGCAACATTTGTACAAGTATCAAGTGAGCATATTTCGAATATTTGGCGTTTACCATCTCTCAACTGATGTTACAAAAGTTAAAAAGCTCGCATATGAATTCTATTTCATCGTGATATTCTTCTGGGCTGGAAGCTACAACCTTTGCCTATTGGTTGAATTTTTCTCTCAACCCACAATCTTGGATAAGATCGTAAACGTTTTCTTTGGCTTGGCTACATTTATCGGATCCACGTTTAAACTAGTCTGGATAAAAATGCATGGCACACTTTATCGAGAACCAGTTTCGTTACTAATCAAGGATACCTTCGTTCCGATTAATGCTGACGAGGATGCTATACTAAACAGAAACATTATACTGAGTAGGCGTGTCCGAAACTTTTATGGCTGGGTCTCGTTATTGGCACTATTTTACGTACTCCTATTGCATAAGGTAGCCCATCCGCAGGAGCTACCCGTAGCTGCTTATAATCCCTTTAATATCAACTTTATTGTTATGGAAATATACTCGTTTTCTACGATAACTTGTATGTGCTTCAGTAACTTAGCGTATGAAACGTGGTGTACATCGTTTCTGATCTTCGCCAAGATACAGTTGGAATTTTTGGGACATCGCTTAGAACGAATCGGAACGAATGCCTTAAGTCATTTAGCCATGAATAGAGATTTGA
The DNA here is from genome assembly GCA_945910035.1 of Brachypalpus laphriformis. NCBI lineage: Eukaryota > Metazoa > Arthropoda > Insecta > Diptera > Syrphidae > Brachypalpus > Brachypalpus laphriformis. The sequence goes on along the minus strand of OX246753.1, from coordinate 290,041,619 downwards.
AAAAATGTATTTATCATCACGCAGAAGTTCTCAAATTTGTGAAAACAATAGAAAAAGCTATGAGTGTCCCGGTCTCGGTACAAATTTTTTGTTCAATTTCGGTATTGTGCTGCAATTTCTACGCAATTTCATTCGTGAGTATACTCGTAGCTATAGTTTTGTTTCAATAAGGATTTCGATCAAATAGCTGACAATAATAGTTGCATAGCATAACCCACGGCAGAAAAGCGCACCATCTACCACTTTTACCGGCTCAATGGTACATAACTCATTGATTTGTTTCCAATAATTCCGAAGTTGTCGTCATTTGAATTACAAATTACTAGCAGGTTGACTTCCTATCAGCGCGTAGCTTATTCAAATTTATATTTTGTGTAGACAAAATGAAACCTACAATTTTTGTATAAACAATATCGACAATAGGTGGTGAGAATGAAAACTAAGTGAATACTTCGAGTGATGTCTTATGAGTGAAGTGTTTTCGTCACATGGTAAATTCAATTTGGTGTGAATAAAAAATTTGCTGTAAGTAGTTTTCATTTCTAAGAAATTACAGATTTACGGTTAGTATATGTGCATAGATGCAGTGTTTTTTAAATATCCATCCAACCTTCATTCGAAAGCACGACATTCATGGGCATCATCCCTTTCCTGAACGTCACATGCTCGCAAACAAATAAGAATTTGTATTCTTGGGGAAGATAGAAGGTTATAACCTTGCATTTATTGACATTCAGTTCTAAGAAAATATTGGCATGTGTAGAACGAATTCAGATCACTTCGCAGTAAGACAGATTCTGATGGGGAAGAAATAATCTTAAAGATTTTCTTATTATCTGCGTACATGTTATGGTTTTGCAGTACGGAGGGACTGTGCTAAATGCAATATTAAAAGATTGCAAGTATCACAAAATAAGAAATTAAAAATAATGCTAAACCATCCCTGGCATCATTCGACCTTAACTTTCCAAGCAGAGAGGAATGGGATACAGAAGAAATATTAGGAACAGAATTTTACATACTTACATACATTTTCAATGATCCGCTAATCCTTCATGAGAGTCACGGCGGTAGGATACTCAGGTGAAGTCTCCATCCCTCTCGATCCTCCTCCATTGACTCCAGCTCATCAGGAGGAATCTCTAGACGCCTCCAGAAGAGATTTCGGACTTGATCCCACCATCTATTTCTAGGCCTACCGAGGGGTTGCCTACCGGATGGCACGGCAATCATGACACGTCTTGGAAGCCGGTCTGGGGGCATACGCACTACGGGACCAAACCATCGAAGCATAGATCGTTCCGTTTAGAGAAGTAGCTATTCAACATTGAGCGCCTCGCGTACTCTGGTGTTGCGCACTCGAGCCCTACGAGTTGCTCCAGCAACACCGCGAAAGAACCTCATTTCGGCAGCTTGTATCCACGATCTTATTCTTTCAGTCACTACGCAAATTTCATGACTATACTCGCAGGTGAGAGTTGGAACATACACCGAGTTAAAAACCGATAGCTTAGCTTAAATAATCAGTTCGGCCTTCCTTATAACTGATTGACCAACCTCTCTCAAAATTGATCAATTGCTGATTGGCCAGCAATTCTTCAGGATAACTCAGCATTGCTCTGTCCACCACTCGTGAATAAGACCCCGAGGTACTTAAACTTATCCACCTGCTTCGGTGGGACTCCACTAACATGCAGAGTGCACTGAATGGGAAATGACCATTACTTCCGATTTGTTCACGTTTACCGTCATTCCGGCATCATCACAAACGGCTACGTCTGCTCTGTAACATCCAGTTCATACAGTGGCGAACTTAGAAATAGGGAAATGGTGGTTACAGTTGTTTGAAAACGTGCAAAGCAATATCAGACAATTAATTTTGGTAAAAGTTGTTATTGCTGTGTAGAGCATATATTCAAGAACTATCTGTTTCCTATTTGTTTGTGTTTAAATAACAGTATATCTATTGAACCGGCGCGAGCAAATAAATAGGGAAATTTCCTTTTTCTCAGTTTTAACTCAACTTTTATGCAAGTAGCTTGATTTCTCGGTAAGTTTTGGTGGTTAAACAATTTTTGTTTTGTAATGTGTAGTGTTTATGCGATATTTGAGTTTATAGAAATGGGACGAGGTAAACACAAATACCAGACCAGCGCTGGGAAATTTGTCGCTTGAAGGAAGAAGGCATGACGCTGTCCGCAATATCTAAGCATTTAGATATCTTCACGTATTATGAACACGAAATTTATCGTACGTTTTTTTAGTATTTATTATAAAAGGAGGAGAATGAAACTCATATCATTTGAAAGGTACTGTGTCATAAATGTGCAGAATAAAAATACCCTGTTTGTTTTTTTTTCCCCCTCGGTCGAATTTCGACCATATGCGATACTAGTTTCAATAAATGCTTGTCATCAAGCTTTGGAGTTCGTCAAACGTCATGGGAACTTCTCTAACCAACCTCGTGCTGCAAGGCCTCGAAAAACAACAAGCCGTGTTGATCGCATAATTCACCGTCTGTCTGAAAAAGATAGATTTAAGAGTATTGTTTTCCTTTTCAGAAAAATGGATTAAACATTTTAATTTTCATAAAAATGTATAATAAATGAATCACTCTTGTTTAATGAATAAGTCTGTTTTTCAGTTTTTGAAGATTTAATTGTTCTATACAGAAATGACTTTTTAAGCTACATTTCCCTATTTATAAGCTCGCCACTGTATATAGAATGAAGATGAGATGTGACAAAACGCACTCTTGGCGGACAATCCCATACTCCTGCAGACTACTCTAGAATTTGCCTCTAGGAACCCTATCATATGGTTTCACCAAATCCACAAAACAAGTATAGACAGGTTTAGCATACTCCCAGACTTTCTCAGGAATTATTCTGGGAGTGAATAACTGGTCGGTTGGGCTTCTACCAGGACGAAAACAGCATCGCTCTTTTTTTATATGTACGAGTATATACATATACATAATTTGCGCGCAATCAAGGGGTTTTGAATACCATTTAAAAGCAGGGTATGCAGTTCAAGTAAATTATTTGGTGATAGCTTTTTTCAAAAGCTTTGTATTAAAGCAATCGGTGGCAATTACATACATCAGTTTCATTACCATCCTCTAACGCACTCAGTGCTCGAGAAACTAATTCTGTTAGGTTTGTCGTGGTAAATCCACCTTTAAGAAACCGTGTTGCACTGAAAAGAAGATTATCGTGCAATAGAGGTACATTGAATCGTAAGAAATATTTTAGAATAGCTTAGGGCTGCATAGTTCAGTAATTTCAGATTTCATTTTTACAGCCTTTTTTATGTACATATAGAAAAACTGTAAGAGTCCTTCAACAAAATTCGAAAGACGGATTCAGAAAGTGAAAGTTGAAAAGAGCTTTGAGAGAATGCGAAAAGGCGTTCAATCATATTTTATTTTATTTTTAACAATTGCCGGCAAGCTGTCGGGGGAATAGTCAGTCATTCTTGAGCCTACTGTTCTTTTCAAGTACCTGGCCTGTCGTAATCTCAATTGAGACGAGGCAAGTTTGTGCAGCGTTGTTCAAGTAGCTGAAATAATTCGGGCCGATTTCATGAGAGTGGTTTGTATAGGATTGGCTGGAAAAGGTTGCGAAGACGTTAGCGACTGTATGGTCTGCCAAAGATGTGCTGGATAACTCAAGGAAGGGTGGAAAATCGTCGGATGTCTACTAAACGTTGATGAATTGCTGGAAGCATTTAAGGTCTGCAAATAAACTCAGTTGCATTCTATCAAGATACTTATGATACAGAGATTTACGGAGGACGGAAAACGATAGAAGGCTAACTGGCAGTTGGCGTAGTCTAGAACAGACATGGATTTGAAGTACCTTGTCCTTGTTTGTTTCTCACGTTACGTAGTGTCCGTAATTCTTTGTTATACCCGGTCGGTGATGACGTACATTTTTTTCTGAGTAATACATATGTATGCATATATCGACGGATTGCATGAGGCAGTTAAAGATGTCGGTATATAACGACTCGAGGAGGAAATCTATAGGAATTTGCATGTCTAAGGAGAAATAAAAATTTATTTTGCTGAGCAGATTATTAAGTTTTGTGAATTCAGCTTTGTATTTGGCGCAACAGCTCTTTAATTGCCAGGGCCTAGCTTCTCGCAACCACTCATGCTGTATGCGTTATATTTTTCAGACGAATGGAAGAGACCTACAGTTCAGTGCCGAATCCGAACGGCGATTTGAGAAGCTCTTTCGTGACAGCGATACTCTCGGATGTTTATCAGACGCTCGCGAGAGGTGGGACCGTGAAAAAACTTTTTGAAATTTTCTGGGATTCGAACTTGGAACCTCATGATTGTAAGAAAAGGTGAAAGATAAAGCTGGCTTATAGCGGTCCAGAGTGGTTAGTAGGTGGTGACTTGCAGTAACAACGGAATTATGGGCATTAGATGAGAATACAAGGTCTAATTAGGTATCTTTCTAGATTATTGGTGATGTCACTGTTAGAAAAGCGATCTGTAAACAGAATTTCCTTTCCGGAAGCGGCATTGGTTGAAAAAAAAAAAAAAAAATACGATCATCTTCTGGCGGAGCCCATTGCAAGTAGGGGAGGTTTAAGTCGCCTAGAAGAAGTCATAACCACATCAACAGTCAGTTGGTATGCATAGCAAGGCGAATTTAGTAACACGTAATGTAAAGATTGCTAATAGAGATGAGTATTTTAACATATAGACACTCAGCAAAGGTGGACTTTGAAGCTTTGACAAGGGTTAACGATTATGACCAGTAAATAATACGCCGCGACCACAGGATACGTCATGATCGTCATGGGTGCGGCTTAAGAAGTTCGAGAACAGATTGGTCTCGCTTATGTGGAAGATGTCTTTTATACAAAAAAATATAATAAAGCCTTGGAAGTGATTCTAAACAAATAAGAGGGGTGAGATTTTACAACAGGATGTAAGTCACGAGCAAAAATTCAAGTGTTATTTGGGCTAAGCGGACCGTCACTGTTCGTTGAGCAACTAGAACTATGGTCAGGACATAGATTGGGGCCACGAACAAATTTATTGGTGTCTAACTGAAATTTTTGAACATGTACAATTTGTTTAGAGTTAACCTGTGAGATGAAAGTAGACGGATGACTGGAAACCGCTTAAGCCGACATATTAAGTGCTTGGTGATGCTTATAGAAAAATCACGCAGGGCAGCTGGGACAGTAGACAGGCCTTATTGATGGATAGAAACCATGACACTGGTTTTAGTTTTACCATCTATAAAAACAGAGTCAAATTAATCGTGCAAATAAGCCCGTACAGCCCCGTACATTCTCGCATATTCTATGATCCTTAGTTAAGATAAGGTGTAACGGCTTTCACCTGAACCTGCGGGTAGCATAGTAAGGTTAACGATGGGCGGAAGCAAAGAGTCAAGGAATTGAGGTGATTTGGATGAGTTAGTTGAGTTATCGTACTTACTATCTTAAGTGGCGCTACCATTCGGGGTGAACCTGGGCCACAACCAATAATCCTCTATATATAGCTCGGTCTTAGCTGGATGCCTTCCGTTGCGTACTCCAAGTAAGTTGAGGTCCTCTTCTTGAATTTATGCGCGCTACCTTCGGCGAGGAGGCCCTCTACTGCGTCGTCCCTCTGCGTAAGATTCGCTGACTCTGTGGGCCGAAGCGTTGGCATCCATTCGCTCTACATGTCCAAGTCATCTTAAACGTCCAATGTGCAGTTTTTTGACTTTTGTCGATATACAGCTCTTATAGTTCGTCAATGAATTTTCTCTTCCAAAAACCCATCAAAGCAAACGGAACCGAATATTTTACAAAGAATTTGCCTCTCGAAGTTACCAAGGCTACCTTCATCCGCACTGTAAAGTACTTACTTACTTACTTACTTAGGTGACGCTACAGTCCGGGGTGGACCTGGGCCGCAACCAATAAACCTCTCCAGCTAGCACGGTTACGAGCCAGCTGCCTTCAGTTGCGCACGCCAAGTTGGTTGAGGTCCCCTTTCACGCGCCACCTACCGCGAGGTCGTCCTCTACTGCGTCGTCCATCCGGGGTGGATTCGAAGACTTTCTTAGTGTGAACGTTGGGCTCTATCCGCTCTAAATGACCCAGCCATCTTAGTCGCTGTATGTGAATTCTTCTGGCTAAGTCGATGTCCTTATATAGGCCGTATAGTTCGGCATTGTACCTTCCCCTCCACTCACCGTCTATGCAGACGGGACCAAAGATCGCTCGGAGAACTTTTCTCTCAAATTAACCAAGAGCATCCTCATCCGGTTTTGTCAAAGCCCATGCCTCTGCGCCATACAACAGGACTGGGATGATTAGTTTTTATAATTTGCGCGCACTCAAAGGGTTATGAATACTTTTAACGTGTTTACACACAGTGCGGGCGTTGGAAAGGATAGATAGAGAGAGAGAGAAAGATTTTGGTACAGTGGTTCTGAAGCTCAGTTGTTTATGCTTCAGAGATTCTCCGGGTGTGAAGTCCAAATAACTGGGGAGATTTTTGTAATTTTTTTTCTTTGCTTCTGATTTGCAGTACTTTTTCCCCGATAACCGATGTCAAGGGCAAATCACCATCAACAGAGCGAACAATTTTTCCAGCCACATGAGCAAGCTACCGCCAGTGTTATGCTTTCGCAGTAGTGTTCGCACAAGCTTTCGCAAATGATTGGACTGACTTTGCATATTTCACGAGAAATAAATAAATGCTTGCTGACATCAGGATTTGAACCATGAACCAATGGTTGACGACGTTGCCACAACACCATTGCCACCCCCAAAGTTTGCTACTCAATTGCCGTCTTAGCCCATAGAAACAACGATTGAAAAGAGTAATTCTTCCTGTGATCTCCCTAATGATGTCATTTGTGGAGCTCACCATAGCGCCTAGGTGGACAAATTATGTCTGTCAAAATTATATCTGTCCAAGACGCCGATGTTGGGTGTCCTTTTTTGTAGACAGCATATATTTTGTTTTGCTTTCATTGACCGCTAAACCCATCTTTGCGGCCTCGATCTCAATACTCGTAAATGCCCCATTAACTGCCCGCTGAGTTCTTCCGATTATGTCAATGTCATCTGCATAAGCGAGTAGTTGTACAGACTTGTAAAAGATTGTACCTCCGGTGTTGATTGTGAGTTTCGTACAATTCTCTCAAGTACTATATTAAAGAGATCACATTTTAGCCCGTCACCTTGTCTAAGACCTTTTCTGACATCGAACGGTGCGGTGATGTTCTTACCGACTTTGATAGAGCAGCAAGGGTTCTCCGTCGTTATTCTGCACAAACGTACGAGCTTGGCATGGATGCCAAGACTAGACATGGCTCTGTATAACTCGTCTCTATAACTTTAAAATCGATGAAGAGATGGTGCGTATCGATTTTCTATTCATGGGTTTTTCCAAGATCTGCCGTAGTGTGAATATTTGGTCAATGGTGGACTTTCCAGACCTGAAACCGCACTGATAAATACCTATCAGGTTGTTGACGATTGGTTTTAAGCGTTCACATAATACTGCAGACAGGATCTTATATGCGGTGTTGAGGAGACTTACACCGTCGGATACGGCAAAAACTGTAGGTCCCTTCCATTCGTGTGTAAAATTTAACGCGCACAGCACGAGTGATTTTGAGAAGCTATACCTAGGCCCTTCATGGGCTGTTGCGCCAAATTTGTACGTACATATATATGTATAATATGTCGTTCGGGATAGAGCTTTACTGTTGATTTGCCTTATTAACAATTATGTCAATATCGTCGGCGTATGCAACTGTAAAGATTTTTGATTGTGACTCTGGTGTTGGATTGTAAGTTTTGCACAATTCGTTGAAGGACTATGTTAAAGAAAACACTTGACAGCGCGTCACCTTGTCTAAAACATTTATTGACATCAAAGGCTTCGGTGAGGTCATTATCGAACGGATAAGTTTAGCAGAGATGTAAAAACAAAAAAACTAGACATGGCTCTATATAGCTCTTCTCTATAGATGCTGTCATAGGTGGCCTTGAAATCGATAAAGAGATGATGAGTATCGATTTGAACTTCTTGGGTTTTCTCCAGGTTCTGTCGAAGTGTGAATATTTGATTGATGGTGGACTTTCCTGGCCTGAAACCCCGCTGATAGGGGTCAATCGGGTTGTTGATAAAATTTTGCAAGCGTTCACAAAATATAGCAGAAAAGATATTGTATGCAATGTTGAGGAGACTTACGCCTCTATAGTTGGCATAGTTGAGAGGGTCTCATTTCTTGAGGATCGGGCAAACGGAGTCTTCTTTAGTAGTTTATGACCACAAACTTCTGGCCACCAAGGCCCTGCAGCCTATTTGAGGAGCATGAGCACAAGTCGCTTAGAACATTCTCCACAAAGCCCAAATGGAGGCTTTTGGGAAGGTTTTCCTTAAAATGCCCCCTAACGATCGTCTCGTCGGTTTTTCACCGAAAAATTAATGGTTGCATTTTCCAGGAGTGTTATGTAATAATGAAGTAGTGGTGAGAGTTTTAGTTTGAACATACATAACTAATAAGTGCCATACCAAAAATGGTGACTTATCTTACGGTCAACGAGTGTTTTTTCGTGGGGTTGTTTTGCCGCTTTTTGTCTGTGGGTTATTTTTCTAAAGATTGATCGAAAGTAATTCCGAATTTTGTTCTCATTTGCAGACTTCAGTAGAGGACGATATTTCAAGTTTCTTAATATTCTTCATGTATCAAATGGCAATGATGGCGCAAATCTTTTTACTTTGCTACTTTTCAAATGAAGTAACGTTGGCAAGTCTTAAGTTGCCATACGCAATTTACTCATCAAACTGGATAACTTGGAATAAAACAAATCGTAAACTTATGATGCTTACAATGCTGCGATTTCAGAATCCAATTTCTGTAAGATCAATTAATCGGTGTTATTCTTTCAATTTGACTACTTTCACATCAGTAAGTTTCAAATATATATTAACAAATGTAAAATTCGAAAGACTTTCTTTGCAGATTGTTAATACTTCGTACTCCTACTTCGCACTTCTTAAGCAAATGAATAAATGAAATTTGTAGTTTGGCTTACAATGACTAGAACAAAAAGTAGCAAAAGGGAGATTCATCTTGCTGATCTGTAATTTTTTCAATGTATTTCATTGTATGTGAAACTATCATGTAACTCTAATAAAGGCAATGAATCGTATTATTGGAAATTTTAAAAGTCACTACTTAACTGAGATTTACATTTTTGGGTGGCTATAGTTGCAAGTTGCTGACCACGCTCATATGCACTGTGACCAGAGAAATCTATTGTGCCAGAAGCCACCTATTAAGACAGCAGTAGTTCCACTCTAGTAATGAAAGTGATAATTGCGGCTGCGGAGGAACCGTGATATGATCTATCTAAAGAAAAAGCTTCTCCTGATACTATATAGAGCTGCACACTCACATAGTATGCGCTTTGCGGTTTCGTCCTCTTCTAGGCAGAGGCGGCAAATGATTTTCTCCGAGATTCTCATTTCGTTGAGGTGGTTGAGTGGTTTCTGCTGTATTTAAGGACTTCAACTGCCTTTTTTGGAAAAGTTGGACAGCTCTTTTAGATTGTCTGAGGCCTTGGGAGTTATTCCAGTGAGAAATGCACATATTGCGTTCTCAACAATTTAGGATAGATTTTAAGGTAGAATCAGATAGTCCGCAAAAGGGTTCGCATCCAGTAAACAACTCTGAGGAGCCTTTTCTGGGTAGCAGATCTGCAGTTTCGTTGAGTCAACGCCTACATGACCCGGTACCCACCAACATTTTACTTTATTGCATCGAGCCAAATTTTGTGAACTGTCGAAGCAGCTTAAAACTAATTTTGAACTGATCACGTGGAAGATCAGTGCTTTGAGCGCCGCTTGACTGTCGGTGAGTACGTGGATAGCGGCACCTTTGATGCCCGAGTGCAAGCTAATGCTAGCGCAAGTTCCCATCGCGTAAAAAAAAATATATTTGGCGCAACAGCTCTTTAAGTGCCAGGGCCTAGCTTTTTGCAACCACTCATGTTGTGTGCGTTATATTTTTCACACGAATGGAAGGGATCTACAGTTTACTGCCGAATCCGAAAGGCGATTTGAGAAGCTTTTTCGTGACAACAATACTTTCGGATGTTTGTCAGACGCTCGCGAGAGGTGGGACCGTGAAAAAAACTTTTTGGTGTTTTCTGGTATTCGAACTTGGAACCTCATGCTCGGCCTAGAAAACACTAGAACTCTTTCCAAGTGATTTCGAAATTTTCTAATTGGGTCCATACACACCGGCACCAACTCCTGTCGATATACCACACTATTCCTTTTGGGTCAAGCAGCTGTCCGCCATTATTCCATGTATCACGGCTTGCGATCTCGGTCTTAAGCCTTCTACCAAAGTAGAGTGTTTTAGGTGTAAAGTCGGAAACCATGCTGAGCATGTCTAGCTCGAGGAAGTCGGTTAATAAATCCATGAGATCCACATGATCCCATGTACCGTTAACACCCGACTTTCGAAGACTAACAGCACTGCGAATTGCCACTTTTTTGATGAAAATATGCAGCGGAGTAAGTTCGATTATAGCTTCTATGGCTGTTGTGGGACAGGTATGCATAGTACCTGTGATTCCGAGGCAAGCTTACCTTTGGAGTCTAGTTTGTTGATGGTTGTGACCTCCTTAGTTTTCGTCCACCAGACAATGGACGCGTATTTTAGGGTGGATCTAACCATCGTGGTATATAATCAGAATGTAACCTTTGGGGCAGACCGCAGATTTTGCTATACATACGACGACAGGCCCACATGGCAGTGGTCGCCTTGGCAATTTTATGTTGAACATGGGTGTTTCAGTTAAGTTTTTTTGTCTAGGACAATTCCTAGATATTTTACCTCGTCGGAAAAATGAATGGCAGTACCATTTAGAGACACTGAACCAAAGTTTTCATAGGGTTGTTATTGTGAATCAATGTCCACTTTTGATAGATTTGAAAATTTTAAATCACATTTCTGACCGAAATTCCCATGTACATTCTGTCGTATTGTAGCATGTATTTTCCGCACTATATTAAGTGTGGATCTAGCAGCACTACAACTGTCTTCACCATCAGCAGTTAGCTCCACTGTTCACCCCCAGAGTTCTCTCCATTTCTCCTCTCCAGGTTCATCGGAAGTAGAGAACGTACTTCCGAAAATATTCTGGAGGTTATTTTATTTGATATAAATACACCAACCACCAGATGGAGGACAGTCATTATTGTGAGAGCTGAATATTTAAAAATTACTATTTTAAATTTATATGTACATACTATATATAAAACTCAATGTACCTATGTTTCTATGTATGCTATGAACTCCGAAACTACAGAACCGATTGACCTCAAATTTTCAGATATTTGCCCGAGAGCATTTCTGTGAAGTTTGGTCAAAATCGGTCCAGCAGTTTGCCCACAACTACATTTTGTTTTTGTTAGGCGAAGCAACGCACGCCGGGTACCCGCTGGTAAACGATATTTTGACGCTGTGAGGGACAGTGAAGGATAGTTTAAGTTGTTAATGATAAGGAATAAAGATATTTTATAATTTTGAATAATAACGAAAGTGAATACATATACAGAAGTGACCGCTTAAAGCGAACTTTCGGTTATAATGAACCATTTTACCCAGTTCCAATCAATGTCCCATAAGAACTATGGATTATAATTTCGCATATAGCGAACCTGCTTAAAGCGAACTTTCGCATATAACGAACCCTTTTTGCGCGTTAAATGAAGAAAATATCCGGTTATAACGAACCAATACTGTCTCACTTTATATTGTCATTTATATTTCCCCAATTTTTCGGGGCTTCCCCGAGAACTGTACAGCTATACTTATGTATATACCAACATTCTCAAACAAAAAAATGTTGTACTTGAACATAATTTGTTTGGTACTTCCCCGAGTTACATAATGTTTGCATCAAACGATAAATTTCAAAGGCAGCACAAATTAATTGAGTTCCAAAGTGCATAGAGGAAGGGTACTACGCGTTTGAAAATCAATTAAATAAAATGGGAGATACTGTATCAAACAAAAAGAGAAAATGTTTCTCATTAAAAGACAAACACGATATATTGGTTTTCTGAACAAAAGTTGATGTTTTTTTAGCATATCGCTTATAACGAACTTCGGTTATACCGAACTAATTTGGTCGGTCCCTTCGAGTTCGTTATAAGCGGACACTACTAAAATAAACAAATATTAGGCGCAACAGCTCTTTAAAGTGCCAGGGCCTAGCTTCTCGCAACTACTCATGTTGTGTGCGTTATATTTTTCACACGAATGGAAGGGACCTACAGTTTAATGCCGAGTCCGAACGGCGATTTGAGAAGCTTTTTCGTGACAACAATACTCTCGGATGTTTGTCAGACGCTCGCGAGAGGTGGGACCGTGAAAAAACTTTTTGGTATTTTCTGGGATTCGAACTTGGAACCTCATGTGTAGTGATCCGACACACTAACCACTTACGCCACGGCGCCCAGCGGGCACTACTGTATATATATATATTTGGTGCAAAAGCTTATTAAATGCCTAGGCATAGCTTCTCACAACCACTTGTGTGTTGTGCATTATATTTTTCGCACAAATCGAGGGGACCTACAGTTTTGTGCCGTATCCGAAGGGCATTTTTTTTTTTGTTTTTTGATAAGCTTTCTCGCGGCAAAAGTACAGGGTGGTCCAAAAACACTCACCCGATGTGTTTTTGCTATATCTTTAAATGAATTAATCATTTTTACATTTTTTTAATGTTTATTTCGACCTTTAAGTTTTTTTTCCATTACTCTTTGAAGATAATATCCGTCAAGTGAGGGCCGCCATTGTTGATGACCATTTGGGCTCCTTTTACCGCATTTTTAATCGTTTTAGCGAGAACTCCTCCCACTCTTGTCGGATATTCGCTTTGAGAGCTTCCAGAGTCTGTGGCTTCTTCTCACAGACCCGTGACTTCGAAAAACCGCAAAAAAAGAAGTCTGGAGCGGTCAAATCGGGCCGGCCAGTGCGAATCGCCAAAACGGGACACGCATCGTTCAAAATGTCCCTTACCGCGCCAGCTATGTGTGCACCGTCCTGTTGGAACCACATGTCCTCCAGTCATCAATTTGCGCCAATAAAAACTTGTTGATCATGGTTCTGTATCGCTCACCAGTCACAGTAACCGTGTTACCCACGGCGTCCTTGAAAAATATGAATGAACAGATGTTTTTGTTTATTTTCTCGTCTTCTTTGTGATTCATTCTCACAAAAGTCGACACACTTCAATAGTCGAGAGAAGCGACCACACGCCATCTAACGAACAGTTAAGCTAAACATAAATTTCGTCTGATGATACTACTATTAGATGTATTATACATATATGAATTGGTTACATAGAATCAGAGATGGCAAAGAAAATTACATGAGGTAATCCACTCGATTAATTACGCGTAGTTATTCGAATGAACTACACGCCCAATTTATTTCATAAACTACCTACATTTGTTACTTGTTCTACCTACATAGAAAACGTTAAATTTCAAATGGAATTTTGAATTTTCAATGAGTGGAAAACAGAAAGCCACAAAACTCATCGCATGGAGCTCCATTTCGCCCGTTCTTCAGCTTAATAAGAGTATAAGAGTGAAGTCACCCTCGCTCGAATAATTGTGCAGTTTCTCCTACTGAATTCCTTAAAAAATTTCACACACGGCACCCGAGAAAACAATCTACCATAAAAAGTAGTTGAATATTTTGACGGCAAAAAGAAAAACAAAAAAATGCAAAATAGTCTGTGCGTCAGTCATTTATCAATTACAAAACTGAACTGATATTAAATTGTCATCTCAACTACATTTTGACACTTAGCGCTACATCTACTGCATTTTTTACGTCTACCACATTAACTACCTCATTGACGTAGCAGACGTAACAAATGCAGTTATTGCAAGAAAGTGACATTTCTGCCATCTCTGCATAGACAACATTATTTGGTAATTTTATTCAAATAAATTAAAAACAACTATATTCCCCATTCCCCAAAGCTATCATTAAAGCATTTTACCAAAGCAGTGTACAATTCTCGCCCTTAAGGTCCTGTTACGGCTGCGTACTTGGTGAAATAAATAAAAAAATAAACTAAACACAACAGTCCGAAAAATTTGAGATTTTTCTTACCAGAGTGTGCTTCCTGGCAGCACCGGTAGCTGCTTTGTTTGAATTTTCTCCTTTTTTCATCTTGTTCCTACATGTTGCATTTTCAACCTGAAAAGAAAGGATAAATGTTAAACTAATGAAAAGAAAAGATGATAATATTTACCTCGGCGTAAATATTATTTTGTTGACATTTTCGCCAAACTCCTTTTGTCCCTTTTCCTCTATCTGTTTAGTCTCCCTCTGTCATTTTAACAATGGCAGTAAATTTGTTTAGAATAACAGTGTAGAGATACAGGGTGGCTTAAAACGTATCAGAGATGAAGAATTTACTGGAGCTAGAGAGTAAGGGGGTGAAATTATCTCCGAGAGCAGATCTTTTCCAGGATCGGATGATTTTCAAATAGAGGGATTATGGGGGGATGTTGTGGTCTGACCAACTGATGAAATTGCATCAAAAGTGGTGCAAATGTAATACGGAGCAATGTTATCCTAAAAGGATAAAAAAGCCCTTATGAAAAGGCAGTGCATACCAACGTTTTTATATACAGTCAACTCTCGATTAACCGGGGTGTTCCGGACCGAGCTCATACCGGATAATTGAAAATCCCGGAAAATCGAAAATCATATTGTCAAAGAAGAAATCCACTCTATTTTATAAATTATCCATTTATTTATTACAGTCAACAAACATAAAATAGTTCACGAAGACGTAAAACAAAGCTTTCCTTGATCTTTTCTTCGCAGTACTTGTTGATGCCATTATAGATAAAAAAGAAAACATTACATATAAAATTTTCAAAACACACGTTCACTTACGAAGAAATCGATTTACTGAATGAGAAAAATTCAGAGAATGCGATCAAAAACAAAAACGTAACATGAAAATGCCAGAATTAACGGGAATTAATGAAAATGATCACGAATAATAGAGTGAATCCCGGAAAATCGATTTCGAAATAAATAATTTTTTGAAAATAAATTTCCCGGTTAATAGGGTTGCCGGTTAATCGAATGCCGGATAATCGAGAGTTGACTGTATATATCTTTACCCAGTGGGGTGTCTTAAGGCGGCCACATACCGCCTGAAATTGAGGTAGTGGTCGCAAAAAATTCAAATCCTACAATCAGTTTTATTGAAATGTGTGCGGAATCAAAATTGGTGATTTGTGCAGCCCATTGGAGCGTACCCCGAATCCTTCATATCCGCAAATAAATATAAAGGAAACGCTCATAAATACATAAATGTGTACAGAACATATAAGATAGCATACCTTGCCCACGAAATACACTATCTATATACGTATGTATAATATTAAAATGTATAACAGAAACAGAGATACATAGCAACCATCAATTTATCAAATATACATACCAGCAACGGATTACTGGAAATCAGTGTGACCATCGGCCATAAATTAAATTATATGTTAAGTTAAGTGTGACCTCCTGTCATTTTGATGTTATTTAATAGTTTGTTTTTTTTTTTTTTGTTAATTTATTGTAGTGTAATATTCATTCCTTTTTTTAAATTAATTGCATTTATTTTTTTTGTAAATTCACTTTTTATTTTTTGTAATAAATTCGGTTTCCCGTCACGTGTATCTGCCCCAAAATTCGTTTTCTCCCTGTTTCCCGCATGCACCTGAACAGAGCTCTTTTTAGGTAGGCAAACTAATAATATATTTACACAGAAGGTACCAGAACATAGAACCTGTACCAACGGCCACCAACGGTGAAACCCTATTTAGCTTTTCTATAATTTTTTTTTATGTCAGATCAGGTAAAATAAATTGTACATTAAGGCCGGTAATTACCAAGCGCTCTTAAATCGACTTTAATTTTATGAAGCTCTTAGTTTTAAATTTTTGCTACGTATTCACCGAGCACTAATAGAATTGTGTCCATGCTAATTCGAATATGCGAAAAATTCATTTTCGGATTTCCAAACGCGTTTTAAAATGAGTTTTCGAACTAGGAGAAATGCCAATGAAAAAGAAAACATTGTATTTTCCTGATTTTAGTCAGAATTAATCACGGCACATTTTATTTTTTATTTGGTTGGCAGTTCTTTTGACGGAAATGCTGGAGGCATTAAATTCGTCGGCATTTCTTCTTTTGCATTTCGCCAATACAGCTTGTCCTTTGTTTGATCTGAGTGACAGTTCACAGCTGATTTAGAAAGCTTTCGAAATTCCTATGTTATGAGCACTAATAACTTAAGAGTGGTTGGGACCACTCATAAGTCTTATGAGCGCTAATAAATCTGCACTATTATTGGTTGGTGAATAGGTTTATGAAGCTCTTAGTTTAAGATTGGTCGGTGAATACCGGCCTAAATGAAGATTAGTCTTTTCTTTTTTTTTTTGTGTGCGCTCATGAGCGCCGTGATGTGCTAGGAGCTTAAATTTTCTGGGGGTGTAACAGGTGTACTGAAGCAGCCCTTGGAGATGATGTGACCAGCTGCAGCATCATGGCATTGGGGAAGTTCAAATATGGCCAACGAACTTCCAGGTTGGGTGGGATATGGCAACGCTGCATCGACACTAGCCCTCTTGGTGTGCTAACGTCCGTCCGAGACTGGTAGAACAAAAATAGTAAGTAGTAGAATGACATGATACATTTTTTTTTGTCGTAAGTTTGGTTGTGCTACGGGGGCAAGAACCACCCCATTTCCGGCGAGTTAAGCTGTGCATCGCAAGCATGCTACGTCCCTCGTAGCCGAAACTCTTTTTCTTTTCCGTCCCATCCCATCCACATCCTAGTTTCCTGTCCATTTCAAATCCCATCTCCCATAACCTCCCTCAGTCCTATTACAGTCCATTCACAGCTAAGCAACCAGCGAATGCCGAAGCTGCGAACAAACCATTTTTAGCACCTTTATAAGCACGCCATTCGCAATTTTACTATTCCAAAAGAACGGAGCTTAATTTATCTATCGATTAATAATGAAAAAGTTGAATTGTAATTAGTTTCTGCGAAGAATTTAACAATTCGCCGATTTTTCCGCGAATAAGCGTATGCCTTCTGCGAACTGTCAACTTTTATTCAAATTCCACACATGTAGGACGCAATCCAAACTTCCGCGACCAAAACATTCGCGAGAGTTTAACCTCACAATTCTTTTGTTTTGTTTTGGTGCGTAAGATCGTGGTTGAATTTATCGAAAGAAGGTAAGATATTACCTTCTGAACGAAAGCTTCGCTATGTATTTATGCATTTTTCATGTTTAGGCAATTAGTTACAAAATGATTGAAAATTGAAATTCGCGGATTGCCGCGACCAGATAAAAAAGTAGCTGTGAAACAAATGTCAAAATTCGCGAATATTCGCTCGTTCGCATTCACAAGTCGGTGAGGTGTGAATCGACCCTTAGTCCTTAATATTTTATGGACAAGCCAGCCGAAGTCTCCGCAAATTTTGGCTAAGAAAATAATTGTTCAGTACATTCACTCGGTGCTCAACTTTTAACATATGGAGAACACAAATATACTAGGTCCGTTCGGGTACTTTCCGAGCCAAAAACTAATAAATTGTCAAATATGACATGATGAGAGTAAAAACTCTCAGAGAGCGGAAAATCTAAGCAAAAGTACGCGAATGAAAGGCGAAATATTTAGAGCCATGTCGAGCCAACTGTCATTAAAGAAAATATATAATACACAAATTAAACTCGTGTGAAAACTAACAGATTCATATAAGTTAAAAAGAAATGTTTTGAGAGAACATTTACACATCACAGCATTTTCTTCAAGATATTTTGCATCTACTTTTAGTCTATTGACTTTTTGAAATGGAATCAAAAACTCTTTGACTCATTTGACAATTTTTACGGTCGAGCCGGCAGAAATTCTTCGAGCACATTCAAGCACAGAGGGGAAATACTCGTTACTCTTTACTTATCAATTTTTCTCTTTATCTGTCATGTTCGCTCAGCACGCGAATACAATTCGAGCACTTTAGAGCACTTTAAAGTACCGTAAAGCGCTTTAAATTATCTACGCGAATGGACATATTCTTTCGTTTGCTTGGCTTTTTTTTGTCATCCTTCATAATTCGATTAATAATAAGAAAGAAAAAAGTACATTTTAATTGTTTGTTTATTATCGGGGAATCCCAAGTATCGAATATTCCCAAAGACTGCTTTTAAACATTACAAGTCTTGCTTGCGATTTGTTTCTTTTTCACTCGTTTGTTTGAGCTTTTAGGAGAGAAACGTATGTGGTGGCTGGGGAAGTCAGAGCTCAAATAAATGATTAACAAACAAACGAATCGCAAGCAAGAATTACAACGTTTAAAAGCAGTCAAGCAAATATATACATATATTGGATTTGTTCGCGCGTCCATGTAGGCTTTGTATTTATTCACTGTTCGACGGACAATCACCAAAGAGAGATTTCTACTAAAAACGGAATAAATTGAAAAAGAAACATTCATGCCTGCGACGAAAATTATTTTTGGAATTGATTTTCGGGGCAATCTTCCCTTTTCTTTCTGGCTCATATAAAGTCTAGCAGCCGTATTAATAAATACGAGTAATTTCTAACTTATGGTTTACGCAGTCGATGTGTTTAAATTATTACTAATAAAAAAAAATTCGGACTTAACTGCCGTTTGATAACTTGTGGTTAACTAACTCGTCGATTTAGCGTGTTAACAAGTTGATAACTTTGCTCACAGGCGTGAAAGTACCCATGATTCTCGAATTTTAAGAGA
The DNA here is from genome assembly GCA_945910035.1 of Brachypalpus laphriformis. NCBI lineage: Eukaryota > Metazoa > Arthropoda > Insecta > Diptera > Syrphidae > Brachypalpus > Brachypalpus laphriformis. Next base: position 290,022,741 of record OX246753.1, on the reverse strand, counting down.
GATAAAAAAATAAAAGAACGTTTAGAAAGGGGTCTTTTAGAAGATGGTGGTTATGCATGTACCAACCATCTTTTTACACCGTTTAAATTCCAGAAATTCTGCAATATTGCTCATATTGCTACTCGAAATATGATTTAACGAACCTTTGGTGTTTGGAAGGCCAGATTTTGCATTTTACTGACAGGAATGAGAGGATCTTTGCAGAATGTAAGAACTACCATTGTAGCCCATTGAAAATCCGATATCGCTACTAATTATTATGACTTTTCAATAGAATGTAATAGAATTTGTTTTCTTTTTGGTAAAATTATGGACAGTTATTGCCATTTGCAAACTCTATATATACAATAATTAAAACGTCAGACAGCTATTGCACAGAGAAAATATTTTTATTAATAAGAAAATTTAACTAATGGATAATTCCGCTAACTACGAGTCAGTTAACTCATTGGTTATCGGTGTGTTAGCGATTTTTTTATTAATACGGCTGTACGTTTCTATTGCGAGAAGACCTTCATGGGAAGGCTAATGTGAACAGGAACAAGCGCATTGTTTAAAACAGCAGCTGCTGTCACTTATGCCTAAACGCGACGTTTCTGAATGCCTGAACGTCCAAGTCCGTGGGGAAATCCGCCAAGCTGTCAAATAAATTCTCTTACACGTTAAACGAATTGTGATATAAACCGATTTTGATTAAATTAAAAGAGTTAAGCCGTCTTCATCTATCCTAATTAAAAGAATCATACATTTTACGTAAGTAAAAACTGAATTATTAAGTTGACAATACTTTCTCCCCGCTCTGTGCACAATCCTAGAATTTCTTGAAAATTCCTAGCCTCCGAACTTGTGCATTTGTTAGGACTATATATCCATAAACATTTTCTTTATTATGTATCGACGGTTATTTTCAATAAAGTGTATTTTTATAAAATTATTTTGAATATAGAATGGATTTTGACTGTTTGCGGTGCGGCTCTCCACTGGGCGAAGACTACCAGTTAATTTTCGATGAGACTGGCGTCGAGCTGCAGCTGGACACTCTTCTGGCTGAGTACTTTGAGATTTTCATCGGACAGGATGTCAGCAAAACACAGGCTTTGTGCGGGCAGTGTGTCAACAAACTTATTGAACTGTACGACCTGACGCAGAAGGACCAAGAGCAACAGTCGTCTGAAAGGGAAACCATCAATCAAGAGAAGGAAGTGATGCAAATCAAAGAAGAAGAACTCATCATTGAGGACTCTGAGCTCTATTCCGACCATGAAGATGTGCTCGACATCAATGAAAATTCAAACTCACTTCATGATAATGAAGAGTTTTTGGGATTCGATGATGTAACCGAGGGTAAGAAGTCTAGAAAGAGTTGAAAGATTATGACTTGACAGTGTTTCCTTTCACAGGGAATATTACTTGCTTTGAAAATGTTCAGTACTTGGATGAATTCGAAGGTATAACTCCAAACGAGTATGTCCGCGGGGTCATCAAGAGTGAGCTGCAGGAAATCACTTACGAACAAAATACAGTGTGCAGGGTATGTTTAAACAAATTCATGACGCATGTTCTGGGTGAAATATGATGAAACTTGAGGCAAAGCAATGCACCCCTGGGAATCAGCAAACGGGCTTAGTTTAGTTTTTTATTTATTTTTTTGTTTTCCTAGCTAGGCCCTGGCACTTAAAGAGCTGTTGCGCCAAATATTTATTTTTTTTATTTGGGAATCTTTAAAGGTTGAGTCTGCACTCCGTACCTTCCCTCCGTTGAGCTTTCATTCTTAGCTGGTCACCAAGAGCGATGCGTTGGAACTCATCTTAGGCACTCACATATGAAAGACTTGAAAAATCTGTCTCTATCAAAAATATCAGCACTACATTAAGAGACGATCAACGGAGACGATGCTCCACGAAGTTGTGCGTTCCATTGAAAAAACAATTCACTACAAACAACACAACTTAGACGCCGAAGGTGCCTTCAATAACGTCCGTATTGAATCGATTCATGAATCTCTAATCAAATTAGGCGTGGAAGAGTGTATTAGCTACAGGATATTGACCATGTTAAAAACTAGCATCATTTAATCAACCCTCGTTAATTGCAGTTCTATTAAAGCCGTAAACGTAACGGAGCCGTAAACGGAGAAACACCTCAGGGAGGGGTCATATCAACTCTTCTATGGCTTATGGTAATAAACAAAATCTTGTCAAGACTCGATATAGATTGAATTAATGTTGTCGCGTATGCGGATGACGTGGTAATTCTAGTATCTGGGATGTTTCCTTCAGTGATCAGTGAGATTATGGAAAGTATCATGAATAAGATAAGTACATGGGTAGCTAGTTGTGGACTCAGCGTTAATCCAAGCAAAACTGAATTGATGCTCTTTACCACGAAAAACAAAATACCGACATTCATACTTCCACGGCTAAACAACCAACTACTCGATGTGGTACTTAACCCAAAGCTCAATATGGAGATGCAGCTAAAAAAGTCTGCGTGGTTTTCTATGACTAAAGCAAAGCCTTCTGTAAGAAGTGGGGACCACCCGAAGATAGTCGTATGGATGTACAACGCAGTAGTACACCTTATCTTCTCCTACGGGTCACTAGTTTGGTGGCCTGTGCTAAGAAGAAACTACAACATCAAACAAATTAACAAAGGTCAAGAAACTGTGGCACAACGGGGGCAATGCGAAAATGTCCAGCAGAAGACTTGAATGTAATATTGCACCGCATACCACTAAACCTTCATATTCAACATATCTCAGCATGTAGTGCGGTTAGATTAAAACAAACGAGGTTCTAGTGTACCAACCCGTATGTTCACAGCAACATCCTGAATATGCTACCAAGGGATCTGAAAGCGGCAGATCTTTAGAAAAGACGTCACGGTCAGTTTCCCATTCAGAGTGGAGTGGAAAAAAAGCGACGGGGCAAACAAGTACGAAGTCACGATTTTCACTGATGGTTCGAAAATGGACTACGGAGTAGTCGCGGAGATTTTCTTTGATGCACTCAATATATCAAAATCTTACCGGCTACCGGATTCGTGTAGTGTCTTTCAGGCGGAAGTACTTGCTGTGCGAGAGGCGTGCCGTCTACTGAAACATAACCTTACACCCTTTAGTACCATCGCCATCCTCATCAACAGCCAAGCTGCTATCGAGACAGTAGTTTCTGCTACCTTATTTTCCAAAATGGTGGAACAGTGCAGAGAGCAACTCGCCTCGCTGGGTCGTCGGTTGAAGATTACTCTCCTCTGGGTGACAGGACACTGCAACATAGAGGGGAATGACAGAGCTGATGAACTTGCAAGGCGTGGATCTGACCTTGACAGATTCTTCGCGGAGGCGGTTTTTTATAGGAAAGTACTTCTTCAATGGAAGTATCTTCGCGCGTTCTTTTAAAAGGCCAACAACAAATGGTTGCGGAATTCCATCATATCTAGAGAAATGTGGTCCAACTACAACTGGTGCAGAACACAAGATCTACAAAACAGAAACCGTGCAGATATTCTAGAATTGTTGCTATTAGTAAAGGCTACTAGCCCATTAGGATCCACGCAGTCAAACTATTTCATTCCGTGAACATTGTTGCAGCTGCAATATTGCTAACGAGGAAGAAACAATCTACCATTTCTTGGGGGGAAGCGTTATTGGTCCGCATTTGTATATATTCTATAGAAATTACCGTATTAGCTACATTTGAAAACGACACCGCCATCTTGGCAATAGGTAATACGCTCGAAGGGGCTACTTTACAAGAAGCATTGGATAGAGTAAATGAATGGACAAAGATGTGACGAATCGACTTCTACAGTAATATTCTAGAACATCTACCGAAAAAACTCGTATCAACTCTAACAGATTACATTATCCCCAAAATGATATTTACAAAGCGTTTCGATGTACAATTTCTCACAAGAACAGAATGGCAAGATGTACAAGTGATTAAGAATTACGAAACTCATGTAGCCTGACTACTGTGGTATGTTGATGAGAAGTCTATAAATCCAACCTGTAAAGAAAGTTATCAGTTCTATAATATTTTTCCGTGAGACCTCCTCAAGGGAGTTGAAGACGGGTTGCCCTAAAACTCGTCCTCTGGCCGGACAAGTGCATATTTAGTGGAAAAGGGTCTCTTTCTCGGTTGCGACATTGTAACTACAGCAGTGTGTGTTATGTGGTCTACATATTCTGGCTGTATGGTCTCCAATCGGCCAGTGTCGGATGGTGATCGCTATTTTTTTGACGATGTCTTTACGCGTTCTGTTATGGATGGCGTTTGTTCTTCCCTTGTTGTAGTTTGGTCACATATCTCTAGGTATGTATGTTTTAAAATATCGCGCACAGTGCGGGCGTTGGAAAGTATAGAGAGAGAGAGAGAGTTGCTTATTAGTATGTAATATTCCTAACACCCCTACCTAAGCCTGTTTGCAAATTTTCCGATATACATACATATATTACTTTTATTTGGTGAGTAAACGTAAAATTCCGACTCTAAACTAAATATCTCTTGCAGTTATGTGATGAAGTTTTGAAGAGTCACACGGCAGTTCTTATGCATGTTTCGACGAATCATGAAACTAGTTCCAAGAAGTATCCATGTATCACCTGCAATAAGGTAGATAGTTTCGACTCAATTAAGGATCTGGCATACCACATTGTTTTGAAACATTATGACCTTGAGAAGTAGGTTATGTCGCTTCAAAGTTTAGTTTTATATTTTAACATTCTTCTTTCATAGTATCAACATTTATTGTACATGCCCCGAATGCGGGAAAAGATTTTCCGATTTTATTGAGTACAATAAGCACTCTTGCTACATGAAAAAAGCCGGAAACCGTTTACTGCAGGAGTGTTCTGAGTGCATGACAAAATTTACTTCAAACAAGAGGTAATGTATTTTGATTCTGAATTGATATGTTTCCTTTTGTATATGCTCAATTTTCCCCCCAAACAGGTATCGTTTTCATTTACAATTCCATTTAGACAAACGAAGACCAAAGGCCTGCTTTATATGTGACGTCATGTTTTCTGATGAAAACGATTTCTTTGAGCACATAATGTACGCCCATGAGAAGAAGAATGCATTGATATGTAAAAAGTAAAACAAAGTCTTCTATAATTTTTAAAACCTTTAAACTTATGTGTGTTAAACATTTCAGATGTGATCGAGTTTGTACTTCAAAGAAATTGTACGATACCCACATGGAACTTCACAATGCTGTTCGATCGTATCATTGCGAATATTGTTCGAAATCCTATTTGTACAAACAAATGCTGATGAACCATATTGTAGGCCCTCATCAAGGCTTAGAAATTTAAGAGACATTAACACTTTTACTTTCAGCATCGACATCATTCTGAGAAGCAATCAAACAAATGTAAAATCTGTAAGAAATCTCTAGCAAATAAACACCTGCTGACGAGGCACATGCAACTAAAACATCTTAGAGAAACCGAAGCAAATGTATACGCGTGTTCTACATGTGGACTTGTTGGGGCGACTGAAAAAGACACAAAGGTAAATAAAACAATGAATTTTTTGATACAGTCTTTCTCATAAAACAATTTCAGTATCATGTGGATAATGTTTGTCCAGATGCCGACCTAGACAAGGAGTGTTTGAAAATCGCGTACGCTTGCGAATTTTGCGAAGTTGCTTTCAACAGTGTGGAGAACTTGAAATCCCATCGCAAAATCCATCCAAACAACAGGTACATATGCTGGATATGTCAGTCTGCATATTCGGAGTTTAAGAAATTGAAAACGCACATCATTACACACAAAAAGTATGATCCAATACAAAAAACGTTTCCGATTAACAGGCACTACGTCTGTAATTTTGAGGTAAGCACTTTATTCAAATTTCTTTATTTCAACTAACCGATATACATATAATTGCATATTAATTTGCGTTGAGATCCTTTAAATAACCGACTGCTTGTTAGTGGAAGAGAATACGATTTTTTCTTCCATAAGCCCTGATTGGACCCTCGTGTACTTATCCATCAGTTTATTCTGTTCGACTAAGCAAATGACAGGTTTGTGCTAGATTCCGTATTGCTATTGGCAGTACCAGAGCAAGTGGTTCAGGTCACAGTTGAAGCATTTGATAGTGGTACCTATAGTTCCGCAAGCACAATCTTGCTATATGGAGTGGAAACCTGGACACGTAAAAACGACTACAAAAAAGATTAGAAGCTTTCGAGATGTGGCTATTTCGTAGAATTCTAAAAATACCATGGACATACAGAATATCTAATAGCGGCCTTTACACGCAATCGCTTTACCACATGATTGGAGTGTACGCGCCTGAGTGTGGTAAAAAGCGAGTGAAATACCGCGCGCCAGGAACGTGGTACAAAAATTTGGTTACAAAGTCTTTCACTCGCGAAATTACCCGGTTTTGGAGCGTACACTCCAGGAGTTTGTGTCTAATGGGCAATCGCGCGCGAAATAACGCGAGAAACTGGAACGTGCAGGAGTGTGCAACAGTTTAACAGTTTTCGCTGGAACGTGCGGCAGAATTTACCAGAGCCAGTGTTAATTTGGTGCGCTCAATCACGTGGGAAAGAGTTGTACTATTAAAACGGGGAGCGCGCGCCATCGCTCGGTACTGAGCACACGCGCATTCCGTTGCACAACTCGTGCCATTACACGTGCACTCTTTCGCGCGCAAAACCACGTATTCCACGTTTTCGCATGGTAAAGAACGTACGTGTGGGGGAAGCTAATGTGAAAGTCCAATACAATAAAAATTCGGAAACTGCAGTACCTCGGGCACGTTATGAGGAATGAAAAGTATCAGCTACTGCATTGACAAACGACTTAACTGGAATTCTCATATCAAGTGCACCACAGAGCGCGCTACTAGAGCACTGTGGGCCAGTTCACGCCTACACGGCAGAACTTGGGGTCTCTCTCCTAAGATGATACATTGGTTGTACATAATGATGGTTAAACCCATTATCACATATGCGGCCATCGTCTGGTGGCCAAAAACTCTCCAGCAGACAACGGCAAACAAGTTGCAGAAGTTGCAAAGAATTGCCTGTCTTGGCATTACAGGTGCGATGCGCACCTGCCCTACGACAGCTCTGGAAGCTATTGTTGGGCTTACACCCCTACCAATCTTCATTAGAAGATACTCAACTCAATCCCTAAAAAAAACATGTTCTGCACTTTAGCAAATATTATGGTCAGGCAACATTACTTTGGTAGGTTATTTGAGGTTGAAATATTGGACCGTGAAAATGGGCCCAATGGTGCTCCAACACTGGACCCTAGAAGTCTGGTCTGGTTCACCGACAGTTCGAAAATGGATTTTGGAGTTGGAGCTGGGGTCTTTGGACCTAATACAAAAATTTCGGTATCTATGGGTACGAATCCCACTGTGTTTCAGGCTGTGGCTGTGTCTGCGCCAGACACAGTCTCCGCAAGGGGATCAAAGGCGCTAGAATACATATCTTCTCAGATAGCCAAGCAGCACTTATGGCACTATCATTCAACCTAATGGACTCCAGAACCGTGAAATGCTGCTACGATGCATTACAAGACCTTGCCAAATACAACAGGGTAAAACTCGGGTGGGTCCCTGGACACCTAGGGATTGTGGGCAAGGCTGGCTCAGAATCTGCGTTCATAGGTCCTGAACCTTATTGTCGCGTCAACTGGCCGACAGCTACAACGCTGGTTAACGAATGGTAAAACAAATTTCGTCTATACCACTGGACCAATGGACCAGGCTTATGACAATCCAAACGTTTAATCGAGCCTTACTCCTATAAGGTAATCCTTAACTTAGACAGGGAAAGTATTAAGAAGATTACTGGCTATTGCGGCCTGAGATACCACCTTAACAAGATGAACCTGTGCCAAGAGAAGGACTGTCGGTTATGTTTAGGGGAGGATGAAACTTCCGAACAAATTCTTTGTGTATGCCCGGCACTACACTGAGATACTTACTTCAGTGGAACTGAAATGCTCCACTACTAAAGACATACTCACTTTCATAAAGGAGGTAGTACATCTGTTAGATTAACTCCAATCCTTCGATACAATAGATCTTTCAACTCGTACTGTCGTTGTCACGTGGGCATGGGTTGTGCAAGAGGAAAAAAAAAAATCAGTTACTGCAAGTCATCCTGCAGGGAAGAATTGAAGGAAGAAGAGCTGCTGGCGGACAAAGGACAACATGGATGCAAAATCTGAGCGAATAGTATAGCATCCCGCAAATCGAACTGTTCAGGAACGTTGCATCATGAGAAAACACCAAAAGGATGATAACCGACATGCTAAGGGGAGAGGCACCTTAAGAAGAAGCACAATCACTTACTTATGACCTGTTTCCCCTCTAAGGGCCTAAGGGCCTCTGGCAGTAAGTCTAAGCTCTCTTCCACTCTTCTCCTTCTGCTAGGTCTTCTGTCATTCTGGGTTAACGGGTTCCACTGCACTGCGTGATTAGCTATGGAACTAACGCCTTTTCGGAATGTTTGAATGTGAATTGATTGCTGAACAATTCTCTGGCAAAGACGTTCGTGCGGCATCGGTATATTTTGATTCTCTCGAGGACTATTTTAACTACTACCCTAGCTACTGCTTTAGCCACAGCAAACAGCACACAGATACCTCTCCAGTTTTCGCACTGCATAAGATTTCATTTCTTAGGGAGCTTAGCGATCACTCCCTTCTGACACTCTTTCTACTAGCGAGAGCAATGGGTCATCCGATGTTGTTAGCGATGCTCGTGGAGCTTCGCGACACCGTTAAGTGTTATCGTCTTCTGGCTGAAGCTTAAACCGCGGCATTAATCTGGGAATTGAAGTCCGTATTCGGGAATTTGTTACTTCCCATATTTTAATTTTAATTTAATTAGCGTGTACTTAAAAGCTAGTTAAAATATACAAATATCAAGACCTGAGTGAGGAAGGGGAGTAAAGGGAGTTTCTAATGGTGTTTTTACTGCACTGGAAAACAAAAAGGTTCTGACAGTCATTAGCAGAACGAAGCATTCGAGACATAGGCTCATTACAGCCGTAGTTTGTACGGTGAAACTTGAGGCAGAAGAGAGGTACTGATCTCAGAAAACGTGGGTTGGTGCTGAGTGAAATGGTTTGGAGCAGCATAGGACAATCAATATTGCCTGTTAATAGTTGATGTACAAATAGTATATCGGCAACTTTTCTACGCTTTTCAAGCGACTGCATGTTCAACAAGTTTAACCGATGCTCATAAGGAGATAGGTTGAATCTGTCAGGCCACGGGAGTCCGCGTAGAACAAAGCGGATGAACCTCCGTTGGACACACTCGATTCGATGTGAATGTGTATCGTGATAGGGAGACCAGACTTGACTGGCATATTCAAGAATTGGTCTTACAAATGTGACGTAAGGATTTGAGAATTCCTTGGACCAACGTTTCACATAACCTAGCGCAGAATTAGCCCTGCTAATAATATTGTCAATATGGCTACGAAAATTAAGCGCACTGTCGCATATGACGCCCAAATCACGGAGAAAAGTGACAGTGGGAACAGGCTCGTCGCAAATCGCATACGTTCTGAGGTCTGTCGGAAGACGCTTCCGGGAATAAGTAATAGCTTGGCATTTGTTGACATTCAACTCAAGACAGTTTTTATTGCACCAAGTAGAAAAGCTATTCAAGTCAGTTTGAAGAGCACGGGAGTCAGTGGGTGTGGAGATGTGTGTAAAAATGTTCATGTCGTCCGCATAAACTGATAGGCGGGAATATTTAATTATGCCATCAACATCATTAATTGACAAAATGAAAATCAGGGGACCAAGATGGCTACCTTGGAGGACTCCAGAGGGGGACATAAATGGATCGGATACAAATGATCTAAAAAGGACTTCATATTTACGTTCATGAAGGTAGGATTTGATCCACGCGATATACCTAGGCGGAAAGCCGAGAGCTTTGAGTTTATAAAATAAAAATACAATTGCGTGCGAAATTTTATCGAAGGCTTTGCTGAAATCGGTAGCAACGACATCAACTTCCTTGCCATCTTCCAATGCGCACAGGGTGCTGGATACGAATTGGGTTAGGTTTGTGGTTGTAGACCTTCCCTTTAAAAAACCATGTTGGTGAGGGGAAAATATAGATTTACAATGGAAAAACATTGCATCGTAAACAATACTTTCGAATAGTTTGGGTATGCAGGAGAGTTTTGCTATAGGACGATAGTTCGAGATTTCGTTTTTTGGACCTTTTTTATGAAGGGGAATAATATAAGAGCTTTTCCAAAGCATAGGAAAGATGCTTTGAGAGAGAGACAGTTGGAACAGAGTCGTAAGGGGTAGAGCTAAGGAGTTTACACATTTTTTTAAAACTACGGCAGGTATACCGTCCGGGCCGGTGGAGTAATCGCATATAAGTTTTTCGATCTTTTCTATCACGAGAGCCACTGTTATGTCAATTGAAGTTAAAGAGGTCTGGGGACAATCTCTCATGTTAGTCTGACCTAGAAGTACATCGCTAGGGCACACCCTGTTCCAAACGCCGCGTTGTGTGGTCCTATATAATCAAAGAGCAGAGGCCAGTATAACGGCTTCTTTGTTCCAAACTCCTTATTGAAAAAGGGATTGAAACAATAAAGAATTAGATGAGCATGTGGAGTATTATTGAATATTACAGTCGTAAAGCATGACCAGAATACAACTCATAAGCGTGGAGCAATGAACTCTTAGTGACAATGTGACAATGATGTGGGGCATCGTTATTTCAGGTATCATCTGAAGAAGATGGGGTTCTTTGGGGAACTCCGGCATTAGCTATTCTAAGAGGAATGATAATGGGAACGTTTTGGACTAACTTTTGAAAATCTGTGGAATCCTATTTTAGTGCCAGCATGGAGTATTCAGTTATGCTCCCATCACATCTTATTTAGTCAATCTATAGTCGACTTCAATAACTTAAAATAATATTTTATCTTTTTTTAGACCTGTGACCAGTCTTATTTGACATGGCCATCATTACGTGCTCATAAAACACGACATATTGCTGATGCTGAGTTTACTTGTGAAGTTTGTAGTCAAACGTTTAGGACACGGTCGCAATTAAATGCTCACTTGAAGGCCCATGATAATAACGAAGAATATCCTTGTCAATTTTGCTCTAAACTCTGTACCTCACACATGTCGCTATCGGTTCACATCGCTCGGAAACATAACAACAGTAAGTGAACGTTAATTTTTTTATTGTTATTATTCAATTTTAATGTATCCACGCCTTTGTAGATTTTAAATCGTGCCCAACGTGCAAGGCAACGTATAATACCGCAGAAGCGCTCAAGGAACACATCCTTACAAATCATGTTGAATTGAAATGCGAACATTGCGGCAAAATAACTAAGAACAAGCGAAATCTCGAAATACACATACAAATGGTCCACATCAAAGTGAAAAGATTTTTCTGCTCGACATGCAACAAGGGATACTATAACTGCAGTGATCTGAAGGTTCACGAAAGAGCCGTAAGTATATTTTTACCTCCATTAACGAAAAATTAAGATTCATTATATCCAATCAAGGCTCATGCAGAACCGAAGAAGTTTAAGTGCCAACACTGTAACTTTAGCTCAAGCTACGAAGCATCATTCAATGCACACATTCTAATGCATGCATCTAAAAAGCCATTCAAATGTGAGGAGTGCTCAAGAGAGTTCACCAGGAAGACGTGCTTTAAACTGCACGTATTAAGGCATGCCGATGTTAAACCGTAAGCTTATATATATAGTTGCCAGCAGAAAGCTTATTTTAATAATTTGTAGGTTTGCTTGTCCAATTCCATATTGTGGAAGAAGCTTTGTAACAAGAGGGATTCTCAATTCACATTTACGTGATATACATCCAGAGAGTAAGTGAAACTAAATAGCAAACTCAGCTTGCTTTATCTGATTCATCTTTATAGGCGAAACGACAGTTAAGAGAGCTTCTCCGCAACCGCGCCCGGAAAAGCGAAAAAGATCAGAACTGCCGACATCGTCAAATTCTGTTGATTATGAAATTATGGATCTAGAAACAGATAATGCTGCAATTGAAGTGGAGAGTCCAGATGGTGGTTTAATGGTCTTTAATGAGTCGATTGTTGGACAAGAGATAGTACTGGAATGTAGTGACGAGGATAGTGATATGTATGTAGACATGAATCAACCCGGAGATGATACTGAATATACAGTGCAAATCCTGGACACAAGATAGTATTAAAATGCACTGGCAGTGGAAACGAATAGTATGTAAATTTAAATCAATTCAATTATTATATGGCATATAATGTATGTACACATACAGTGCAGCGGCACTATTTTGTTAAAATTATCATTAAGTTTAATTTAAGTTGAATTAACCAATGGGTAATGTTTGAAAATTCCGCAATGAAGCAGGGAAATAAATATTTTTACAATTTTCCCAAACTTACTATGCTATATCATATGCTGCTTGAGTATTAATTTTACATTAATTCGGCCGAGAAATACTGGTTCGACATCTGGTAGTACATCATCATCATTATCATCATCAAGTAGACTGCGGAGTTAAACGTTGGGCGTAGGCCTCTTCTAAATGTCTCCATCGGGTTCGGTTTTGGGCTATGCCTATCCAGTTTCGCGCTCATTTTCTGAGAAACCTTGAAAATCGACTTAAGCGTTTATCGCTTGAGGCCACTGAATTTATTCTTAGAATGTATTAGGTTTCATTGCACTCCATGGGTGGCTTCCAAAATAGTCGGGATTTCTAAGTACTTATTTAATTCCTCTAAGTGTGGCTGCATTATTTACTTTTATTACTTATAACCAACAAACCTCTCCAGCCAGCACGGTTACGAGCCAGCTGCCTCCAGTTGCGCACGCCAAGTTGGTTGAGGTCCCCTCCACTAGTTTGCGCCACCTACCGCGAGGTCGTCCTCTGCTGCGTCGTCCATCCGGGGTGGATTCGAAAACTTTCTTAGCGGGAAGGTTGGGCTCCATCCGCTATAAATGACCCAGCCATCTTAGTCGCTGTATATGAACTCTTCTGGCTAAGTCGATGTTCTTGTACAGGCCGTATAGCTCGGCATTGTATCTTCTCCTCCACTCACCGTCTATGCAGACGGGACCAAAGATCGCTCGAAGAACTTTTCTCTCGAAATAACCAAGGGCATCCTCATCCGGTTTTGTCAAAGCACATGCCTTTGCGCCATACAGCAGGACTGGGATGATTAGAGTCTTATAAAGAGTTACCTAAGTAGTTCGAGATAGGGCTTTGCTACTCAATTGCCGTTTTAGGCCATAGAAACAACGATTGGCAAGAGTAATTCTTCATGTGATCTCCCTACCGATGTCATTTGCGGAGTTCACCATAGAGTCTAGGTAGACAAAATACTTTACTACCTCAAAATTATATCTGTCTATTGTGGCGTTCTGTCCAAGACGCCGATGTTGGGTGTCCTTTTTTGTAGACAGCATATATTTTGTTTTGCTTTCATTGACCGCTAGACCCATCTTTGCTGCCTCGATCTTAATACTCGTAAATGCCCCATTGACGGCCCGCTGAGTTCTTCCGATTATGTCAATGTCATCGGCATAAGCAAGTAGTTGTACAGACTTGTAAAATATTGTATCTCTGATGTTGGCTTGTGAGTTTCGTACAATTCACACAGTACTATGTTAAAGAGATCGCATAATAGCGCGTCACCTTGTCTAAGACCTTTCCTGACATCGAACGGTTCTGTGATGTTCTTACGGACTTTGATGGAGCAGCGAGAGTTCTCCATCGTCATTCTGCATAAACGGACGAGCTTGGCAGGGATACTAAGACTAGACAAGGCTCTGTATAACTCGTCTCTATACACGCTATCATAGGCAACTTTGAAATCGATGAAGAGTTGGTGCGTATCGATTTTATATTCATGGGTGTGAATATTTGGTCAATGGTGGACTTTCCAGGTCTGAAACCGCACTGATAAGGACCTATCAGGTTGTTGACGATCGGTTTTAGGCGCTCACATAATATGGCAGACAGGATCTTATATGCGATGTTGAGGAGTCTTATACCTCTGTAGTTGGTGCAGTTCAGAGGGTCTCCTTTCTTCAGGATCGGGCAAACGCTGAGGTTCCATTCATCGGGCATACTTTTTCTTCCCACAGATTTTACAGTTGAGCTGGTGCATGCTCCTTACCAACTCATCTCCTCCTGCCTTGAAAAGTTCAGCGGCAAGGCCGTCGGCTCCAGCAGCTTTGTTGAGTTTGAGTTTAGATATCACTATCCTCACTTCATTCTGATCAGGTTGACGGGAATCTTGACTGTCATTGTCACTGTTGAATGGCTCATTTTGCCTGACAGCAGAATATTGGTCATCATCGCCGTTTAACAGTCTGCATAAGTGTTCCTTCCATTTCCTCAGCACCGACTGCGATTCTACTACTATGTTGCCATTTTCGTCCCTGTAGGCTTCTGTTTTGGCGTTGAAACCCTGGCATGTTCTTTTTACCTTTTGGTAAAATTTTCGAACATCATTCCTGCAATAAAGTCTCTCAATCTCCTCGATCGAGCGCTTCTCATGCTCATTTTTCTTCTTCCTGGGAAGACGATGTTCCTCTTTTCTCCTGCGCACGTAGAGCTCGTAAGCAGCTCTAGTCCTTCTATGCAGCGCCGCTTTGTACGCCTCTTGTTTAGCTGTATGTGCTTGCCGGCATTCCTCATCAAACCAGGGGTTTCGTTGTGGTGGCCTATAAAAACCCAGTACTCAGAGGCGGCATCTCTGATGGCTTGTTGGCAACGCTGCCACTGGTCTTCCGGATTTGCTGCTGGCGGCATAGGACCTAGATTGAGATTAGAAGAAACACGATCGGCAAAGGTTCTGGCGGTGTCTTGCGATTGTAGCCGCCCGACGTCAAATTTCCTCACAGTATTTCATTGATTTCTCTCCGTTCTGGATATCCGCATCCGTACCTTGGCTACAACTAGGTAGTGATCTGAGTCCACGTTGGCTCCTCGGAAAGTCCGGACACCCAGTATACTGGAAGAGTGCCTTGCGTCGATCGCAATATGATCGATTTGATTGACGGTTTTTCGATCAAAGGAGAGCCATGTACCCTTGTGAATATCGAGACGTGGGAACCGCGTACTAGCTACGACAAAGTTTCGTCCCGCTGCATAGTCGACTAGCCTGAGTCCGTTGTCGGATGTGATGTCGTGCAGGCTGTGCTTTCCGACCACGCTGCTAAAGACGTCCTCTCTTCCTAGCTTTGAGTTAAAAATCACCTAGGATAATTTTAACATCGTGGCCAGGGCATTGCTCATACGTCTTGCCCAAGAGCTAATAGAGGTCATCCTTGGTCGCGTCGTCCATCTTCTCGTGAGGGGCGTGAGCGCCGTTTTGTATCCTCCTTTATCCCATCGCACTTCTTGGATGGCGGTTATGTCTGCTTTGAAGCAATCTAGGGCCTCCGCAAGTTGTTCGGCTGCGCGTGGTTTGTAGAGGGACCTAATATTCCACGTGCAGACACGAAGATCGTTGTCCTTTTTACGTTTGCTTGGGTCGTCAACAGTAAAATCACCCGTATCCGAGGCTGTTGGTTGCTTCGTAACCGAAGGTTTTTTACGTGGAAGGAAGTTAACCCGACGGCACAACCCCCAACCTGGAGGACCAGATCCTTTTTTTGTTACCCCTAGGACAAGAGGCCGGATACACCGATGCCAGTAACCCACTTCGGGGATATGAGCGCTGCCGTTGCCCCATTGAGGGTTCATCCGCCAACATCTCTTTTTCAATACCCTGACGTAGTATTGAAAATCCTTACAGACGTCAGCTCCAAATATGTTGAAGTAGCTCCAGTAAGGTATTCGCTGGTCTGTAGACGTCGCCGTTGATTCCATCGAGAGAATTCATCCGCCGCACGTCCTCCTTCTGAGGAGCTCTTGCTAGACTTCTGAGACGCATATTTCAGCCAATCAGGTCAACAAGAGATGCCTCGTCCGGTTAAACATATGTATATGCGAAGTGAAGTTCGCCCAGATGTGCTTACGCAGGTCTGAGTGTTCAGCTACACATATATCGTCAGACTCAGCATACGCTCATCGTTAGTTCACTATCAGATAGCTATCCAATGAGGAGGTGATGATGCGATTTTGCCACGCCACCCGGGTATGTATTCGATATTTTAAAGAAAACATTTTTTTTTTTTATTAAAACTTTATTTCAATAAAGAAAATCAATTATTTTATTTGGTAAGAAAAAAACATCATCTTTACGTAAGCCTACGAAAAAAACTATATTCATAAACAGAATTATTTCTCTTTATATGAGAAAGTAAAAAATGCACATTACGTTAATTGTCTCTTTGAAAAAACATACATACTTCATGTATTTTTTTTTTTTTTTTTGTAAAATATTTTGGCTGCACTATACATAGAAATATATTTAACATTTCTGCCTTCACAACGGAAATTTTTTTTTAAATTTTGAACAAACAAAAAAATTACATTACAATTTTTGTATCTCTTTATGAACATTTAAACATTTTTGTTTTTCTTTTTTAAATATGTATATCTGTTTTTTTTTTTATTATATATTTTTATTTATTTATTTTTAATATTTTTATCAGTATCACAAAGTACTTAGCTACCTAGCGCGTTGCGTTGTTTTGATTGAAGACAAGGAATGTTTTAATAAATATTTAAATAAGAAAAGAAAACTGTTTACTTAAGAAAACATTTAAGAACACTTTAATTTACTTTTGTTTGGTTTTTTTCGATTTTTTGTTGTTTTTTTGTTTCTCTTGCTTTTTTTGCTCCTTCTCCATAAGAGATTTGTACAACTTGTAACCAAAGAGAGCTGAAAGAAAATGAAATGAAATTGATAAGAGTCGTGTGGGTAAAAATGAGAACATAAGAGATAAAGCTTCCCCTAACCAAAGACAAGAAGAACAACTACAAGAATAACTAGCGAGCAATTGAACATTAGCTCGTGACGCGTCTGTTTGGCTAGGTTCTTTTCAATTGTAACTATGGTATCCTCGAAAGAATTCTGCATTTGTTGGATGAATTTAGCCTTTTCCGATGGGGAGAGAGTAAGAAATTTCGCTTTCAAATTTTTCAATCTGTCCATGAGCTGTTCAGCCGTTTGCGAATTAGCACCAGTTTTGCCAATGGCCAATTGCACTGTCTCTCGCAAACGATTTAGAATATCATCGTCTGTAATACGGAGAGGCTCTACGGAAGCCATTGCCGACGGTGCTATGCTTTCGATTTACCTTGTAATACTAAGTGCAATCTTTGGGGGATTCTTTATCTAAATTTTAAGAATTGAGCGAACAAGCGGCGATCTTATCGGTAGTAGATATAATTTTGATTGAACTGTTGCTGAACGGTGGTACAGTATAGAAACATTGTAAGAAATGTGGAGAACGATAAATGGTGGGGCAGAGGGCTTATCGAAATCGATAGTGAAAACATATGACCGATAGGGTTCGATGAAAATGTCTACGTGGTTTTTGCGCCTGAAGGTGCTGAACTAGTTCCTTATCAATCGAGTTATGTGTGTTGTTAAAGAGATGAGTTGAAATAGCAAGGGTAAGTGATTGCTAATTAAATAAGACTTGTATCAAATTTGTTCACAAGTGATGAGGAGGTATATTTTCTTTTTTTTTTCTTTTTTTTTTTTGATAAGAGACCAAACATAATTGGTTATTTCTTTATTTAGTTAATCTTTGGAATTAAAGCATGGACAGAGCATGGCTATACCTGTCAAAAAGAGCTGAAGGTGATATGATATGCAAAAAAGGGAATCACCCTGATTACTGTTTCGTTTTTCCACGAGTGTTGTTTTATTCCACTTTTTGGACACGAAGCGGTGGTGTGGTTGTGAGAAGCTAGGCCTAGGCACTTAATAAGCTGTTTCGCCAAATTTATATTATTATATATAAATATAACGCATAACTGGATGGACTGCATATGAGTCTTAAAACATTTTGAATGTGAAGAAGAAAAGCCGAGGCAAAAGAAAAATGCAAGTACTCGTAACGAAACGATAACACTTCTCCGATAAGTCAGATTTTTCTTTTGATGACAAAAGCAAATGAAATAAGGACAACTACCTTTAGATATGTACTCATACACGGCGCGGAGGCTATTTGAGGGCATGTCTTTCTTCAGTCATAGTGATCGCGTTAATAGCAGACGTTTAAGTTTTTTCCAGGAAGAAGATTAAGAAGATCCCAAAGGAAGAGTTTCTGTTTGTTGGAGGAGATTTGAATGGACATGTCGGGAAGTCAAACGAAGACTATGAAGACTGCCATGGAGGACTAGGATACGGCACCACGAACCTTCCTGGTGAAGACATCCTAAGCATGTGCTTTGTTCATCAAACAAAGCCGACACCTGATCACTTACAGCAGTGGCGGAGATGAAACTCATTTGGTAGCCAGTTTCATTAAGCCTCGGGTAAAAGATTGCAAAGTGATCCTGGGAGAGGCAATCGCTCGGCAACACCGTCTCCTGCTAACAGAAATTTTTATGAAAACACAGAAGAAAAGCAAACAAACAAGGGTCTCTCAGAAATTCAAGTGGTACAATCTGGATATAGAAAAAGGCGCGGCTTTTGTTTTCGTAATGAAAAATTACTTCTCACACCATCAACGGAGCTGAGGATGAAGAGTGCAGAGCACAAAATATGTGGGATTCCCTAAAGCGAAATTGCTTAAAGAAAGCCAAATCACTGCTGGGAGCTTCAAAAGGCCACCATCAACACGCCAAAGAAACATGGTGGTGGAGTGATGAAGCTAAGAAAGTGATAAATGAAAAGAATGCGGCTCTCAAAGCTTGGTCAAAGTGCCCCTCTAATAATAGTGGCGAAAAAGCTCGCCTCGAAATGGAATACAGATGTTGCAAGAAAAAAGCGAAGAAGAAGTGCGCCCAGCTTGAAGCAGAGAGTACCGAGGGCCTGTATCGGGAGCTGGAGAAAATATCTTCCCCGGTTTCTGATGCAAACCAGGATATCCAGGAGCTGCGAAGACACAATATGAACAAGAGCGCAACCATCTTCAAAATAGCCGCCCTAAGAAGGAGGAATGCTCAGGAGATTCGTTCGCCAAAGTTCATTAACAATGCTCATGGCCACCTTCTTGTGGATGATGACAAAATTCTGCAGAGGTGGTGGCAGTATTGTGAAGAACTTTTAAATGAACAGTTTCCCCGGCTATACTTTCCAAGAGCTACCTCTAACTGTGAAGAAATACGCGACATCACAGTCGAAGAAGTTAGTGAGGCGGTCAAATACTCCAAAAATGAAAAGCGGTTGGGCCAGACGAGATGCCCTCTGAGTTCTGGAAAAATATGGAAGACGTCGGGTTCAGATGGCTCAGAATTCTCATCGCCAAATTTGTGAGGTGATCCAATGCCGAATCAATGGAGGGAAAGTTACCTTCTCCCTGTATACAAAGGGAAGGGTGATACGCGAAACTGTGATAACTACCGTTCGACCAAGCTGATGTTGCACACCATGAAGATCGTTGAGCGGGTATTAGGTCGCCGACTGCGAAAAATAATACGGCTATCTGATGATCAGTGCGGGTTTGTCTCGGGTAAATCAACCACAGATGCAATCCAAAGTATAAGGTTCATAATGGAAAAACATTGTGATTCTTTAAGGGATTTGCATATTGTATTGGTTGACTTTGAAAAGACATTCAACAGACAACCACGAGATCTGATATGGGTGGCGCTAAGACATCGAGGGGTTCCAGAAACCTATGTACAGATGATCATGGACATGTACGAAGGAGCAAAGACAAAAGTAAGATGCCCCGCTGGAGTAACCGAAGAGTTCCCAATCAAAGTCGGGGTGCACCAGGAAGCGTTTTAAGTCCTTTGCTCTTTATTACAGTCCTTGATTATCTACTTGAAGGTAAAGTGATGGACCCAGAGCACTTGATGTGTGGGTGGACGTTTTGGAGTGGAATAGGTATCGCATTAGTTCAAAAAAGACAGAGTACTTGTGCTACCCGTTCTCTGATCCACTCAGGCCTATTCCAGACATTTATTTGAATGGAACAGTGCTTCCCAAGTGCGAATAGTTCAAATATCTGGGATCTATGATCAATAGCAAAGCAACTTGTGATGACGACATCAATCATCGCGTAAGCGTAGGGTGGATGAAGTGGCGAGAAAATTCCGCTATCTTCTGTGACAGAAAAATGTCACCTAATGTCCAGCGCTCGCATACGGTTCACAATGTTGGACGATGTACAAAACGTATGAGAGTAAATTAACGGCAGCTGAGATGAAGATGCTTCGCATGACAGCAGGAGTGACCAAGCTTGATCGAATAAGAAGTTCGAAGATCCGTGGAAGCTTTCACATCAAGGAAACTGTCGTACAAAAAATAGAGCGCGACCGGCTCAGCTGGTATTGCCACGTTCAAAGAAGAGATCATTTGAACCCTGTTAAAAAGGCAATATTAATGCACGTTCCAAAGACATCGCGATGTAGGAAAGGCAGGCCTATAAAGTCTGGATCAGACAAATGCGACGACATCGGCATTTCATTGACCTCAGTAAGCGAGTGATCCAAAATCGGCAGGCCTGCCGATATTTTCTGAGGTCAAATAGGCGAACCCCACTGGCGGAACAGTAGAAACGCGGCGAAGTGGGAGGGTTATGATCCCTTATTTTCGGATCATAACCTCGCTGATAAAAGGAAGAAGAAGAAGAAGACTGTTTGTCTATAAGGCCGGACACTTTTCAAATGACCCGCGTATTTCCTTTTTTAATATTCATGACCAAAATATAACGCAGTGGCCGCCGCAGCGCAATGGTTAATGTGTCGGACCACTGCGCGCAAGGTTCCATGTTCGAATCCCAGAAAACACCAACAAGTTTTTCCACGGTCCCACCTCTCACGAACGTCGACAAACATCCGAGAGCATTTGTTGTCACGAAAAAGCTTCTCTGTAGTATTTCTTCAGAGCTCAGTGGCTCAGGTTGTACCAGTCTGATTTATAAGTTTCTTTGTGTTCGAATTCATTAGAAGGCTTACTTTTTAGTAGTAGATTGATCTGTTAATACAATGCATCGTTCTCGGATAATTGCATGAAAAAGAAAACATTTGTCCAGAAGCAGAAACTGAAGCTGCTATAGTTATGGTTTATGTGTCCAACTCCCCACCAACTGAGCCATTTCCTTATAACTCATTCATTGACCAATTTCTCAGCATCAGAACGGCATAGAATGATTCAGTGGGTATTAGCTGAGCAGCGCATTGCTAATCAGATTTTCAGTTTACACCCTAGAAACTGAAAATCAGTTCTAGAAATGAAGAGCAGACTGTTTCTCGTTAGTTTCGAGAGTACCGTTATGTTTCCGACAATTATTCCTTTGGTGTTAGTAGAAGTATGTACATTAGCCCGCAAAAACTTCGCAGATTTGAAGAGTCTCATGAACATTGAAAGTCTGTCTAAGAAAACATAGAAAGCATATAACGAAAATGTTTCGACAAATGACTATGCTGTAACAAGTCGCAAGTTTTATATAACTGCCTAGATGCTACTCAAACCTAACACCTCAATAAGCTTAAAAAAAAAACAAAAGACTAATGTTAGTTGTTTAGTAATGCGGCAACCGATTGACTACAATTAGTAACCTTTCATGTGGGTTCAATTTCTTACCAAAAACCAAAGCAATCAATCCCAGCATCGCCAAAAACAAAATATAATCATTCGAAGAAGGTCCTGCACGAGTGGCGGACTCAAACTGTTGCCGCAACTTCTCGGCAGCATTCTCATCGGGAAACATTAAACTCGATTTCAGTTTTTCACGTTCATCTTCTGAAATGTCTTGCATCTGATCAATCAATTCCATTACTTGTTCAATGCTGGGCATCTTAAAGCTGCCCGGATCACCCAAGTTCCCCAAACCGGAACCCGGAACATCGACTACCTTATCGATGATGGTTTGTTCGCTGATGATTTCATCTTCCATATTGGCTGCTGATGATGAGTTTTAGATGCTGAATTTGAAAGTCTTATTAATACTATTAGAATGGGAAATCTGTAATTTTTTTTTTGTTTGTGTTGTTTTTAGGTTTGTTGTTGTTTATATTTTTTAATTGGAATATCCTTGAGTGATCAGCGTGAAAAAAAAAGAAAAACATTACCGAGTTGAGGGAAATATTTTAATTTCAATACAAAACAAAGTTTTCATGTTTTGCCTTTGTGGTGTTGCGCATGCGTCTGTGAATTATGTTTTCAGAACAGGAAACATGCGTTCAGCTACTATTTAAATGGATATTTATTAAACTAACACACAAGGGCATAATAGCATGCAAGGTTTAACTAATAAGGGAACTCTTTTTTTTCTGCAGCGGGTCATGATTATTGTCGGTAAACTTAAACCATTGTATATTTATAAACATTTTTTTTTTTTAAATGAAACTAATAGATATTTGACAAGCTTAGCCACCAAATGGTATTGATTCCAGTCGCAATTTTTTTTTTTTTATATGTATGTAGGTATAAGATTCTACGTGACAGATCGCAACAGAGACATACCTTAAAAATATACCCAAAACTTCTTCAAGCGAAGAATCAAGCTAATCAACCGAAGAATACTCATAACTCTTGCCAATCACTGTTTTTTTTTGCTTATAAGGCAATTCAACAGTAAAGCCCTATCCCGAACAACTAAGGAGACTCTGTATAAGACCCTGATCATCCCAGTCCTGCTTTACGGCGCTGAAACATGGACTTTATTGAAAGCAGATAGAGATATCCTTGGTCGCTTCGAGAGAAAAATTCTTTGTAAGATATTCGGTCCCATTTAAGTTGACGGGTTTTGGAGGAGAAAATTCAATCACAAACTATACGAGCTGTACAGCGACATCGACCTAGTCAAAAAACTGCATATTGGACGTCTGAAATAGCTAAGACATGTAGAGACACCAACTCTCCGGCCCGCAGAGTCTTCGAATCTAACCCCGAGGGACGACGCAGTCGGGGAACTCCTCACCGTAGGTGGCGCGCACAATTTCAAGGGGACCTTGACCAACTTGGAGTGCGCAACTAAAGGCAATTAGCTATAGACCGATCTAAATGGAGGGGCTTGTTGGTTGAGGCCCAGGTTCACCCCGAACTGTAGCGCCACCTAAGTAAGTAAGTATAAGATATACTGTACCATCTTCAACGCAAGACTTACAGAAAGGATAAAATCCTGATCGCATGATACTCTATCTCTTACAAAAGGACGTGAAGTTGTGAAATGGTTTCACTAAAGTCTCGACTTTTAAACAATTTCTTGTGTTGTCGCCAAATATTGCATTCAGCATGTAACATAGTCTGTGTCCGAATGTCTTCGGTGACGGTTGATTTCTTTGTTTTTCTCGTCTCTTATTTTGAATAAACTGTTTTTTCCAATAATCACCGCATTTACTTTTTTTATTTTTACATCCACTACGCCTACAGCGCGTATATTGGTCCTTCGAGTCGGATATATACAGTTAATCACAAAAGTAAGTACACAAGCACAAACTATGAAAGTAATCTTAAAAAACATAGCTTACTTGCATTGATATTCTAAAAAAAACTGCACACTGCTCCTTACTGAACATCTGCGAATTGGTGAATATGAAAAAAAGTTCCGTTAGTTCAGCGTAGTGCGACCATGACGCATAAGTTTATAGTTGTGTGCAAATTCATATCAAAAAAGTAAGTACACAGACGCCGCAGTCTGACTGGAAATTTTGAGCTGGTAAGACGTACGGTGAAAATTTTATAATTTTGCTTTGAATTTTTGAAGGATTTAATCTTAAAATATCACAAAGAAAAAAAAAAGCGTATTGGAAATCGCTAAGATTATAGACAAAAGTCCGTCTACTGTTCGAAAGATAGTAAAAAAGTATGAAACAACAGCGACGACGGAAAATAAAGTAAGTTCAATGTGCTAGAAACTCGCCTTATCATTCGCAAAATAAAGGAAGATCCGAAGTTAAGTGCTCCCAAAATACAAAAGCAGATATCAAGCGAAATCGGTAAAGAATGCAACCCTCAGACAATTGGCCATGTGCTATACAGCGGTGGTTATCACGCTCGAGCCATCCGAAAAAAGCCATACATTAGCAAAGTCAATCGCCAAAAAAGACTGCAATTTGCAAAAAATCACCTAAAATGCGATTTAACTTTCTGGAATACCGTTATTTTTACGAACGAAAGCAAATTTAACATCCATGGCTCGGATGGACGTGGTAAAGTTAGGAGGAAACGAAATGAGGAGCTAGATCCGAAAAACATGGCTGGCAGTGTAAAGCACGGCGAAGGTTCTGTTATGGTGTGGGGGTGTATGGCGCCTTCTAGGGTGGGCAATTTAGTGTTCATTGATCAAACAATGGATCGATACATGTACCTAAATATTCTGAAGAGCAACCTGCATCAGTGTGCTAACAATTTAGGCTTAGAAAGGTCATTTATTTTCCAGCAGAATAATGACCCTAAGCATACTTCGCTCGTCGTAAAAGAATGGTTGCTCTATAATGCTCGAAAACAGCTTCGGACCGCACCCCAGTCACCAGATTTGAATGCTATCTAGCATTTGTGGGAACATCTGGAGCGACAAATTAGAAAGTATGACATTAAGTCAAAACATGATCTCAAATGTGCCTTGCAGGAAGAGTGGTTAAAAATTGATCCAGATGTTACCCAAAATTTAGTTAATTGGATGCCATCCAGGATGAGTGCCGTAATTAAATCCAAAGGGTACCCCACCAAGTACTAATTTTGATAATTTTCGTTGACAATTATTCATAAACTTTTTGTGTGTACTAACTTTTTGACATAGATTTCGAGCTTTTTTTAATTAATGTTTAATTGCATAATTTTTAATACGAAGATCTTGAATTACTTTAAGAAAATATATTTTAATTTTTCATCGAAATCTAGTTGGGATTGTTTTTTTTTTGCTCATTACACAGAAAATTATAGGCTGTGTACTTACTTTTGTAACTCACTGTATATTTTTTTCCCTATCCAAACAGCATATTTAACACAAAACACGTGTATATAAATATGTACACATTTTTTCACGCTAAATTGTAACTCATAGACATAGGTTTCCTTTTACCCATGTTCGCTTACTCGCACAAAGTGGCATAATCCTAAGAACAGTTAATTTTGGTTTATGTCTTTGTCTTCTGTAGTCGACAAGTGCTTTCAAACGGTCTACATAAAAAAGTGTTTTGCGTACAGTCGCCATGACTAAAAATAGTTTAATAAAACGTGGTAGTCATTGAAATTTCATCAAACGGGTTTTAATTTCTAGCAAAAATCAGAATCGTATGATGCAGCTGAGTTGGACTCATATTTTTATCTCCTATCTGAATACTGGACTGGGTTTCCCCAATCATAGGAAGCGATGGAGATTTCTGGCTGCCTTAAAGTGCTAAAAGACCAGAAAACAGAGACGGAGCAAGGTGAACACTAGTACCGGGAAGCATACACATCAATCTAACTCGTGTCAAAAAGAATTTAAAATTCGTAACCATAGCCGATGGTTACGTGCAGACATTTGGTTTCCGCAGTTCGCTGGTGATTCCAAAAAATGGATACCTTTTTGTGGCGCTTTCACGCCGTTTGTTCACAAGAGGCGTCACTTTCTGGATCCCAAAAACTCCATTACTTGCTTTGCAGTCATGGGAGGCCATGCAGGTAGTTAAAGTATTTCCAATTACAGACAATAACTATGTTGAAGCATGGAATCTTTTGTTAGAACGTTGTAATAATTGACTTCCACCTTTTCATATTAAAAATGATAAATAGTGAATCATCAGCTGCTTTGAAAGTCCTACTAGACGCCACTCAGGAGCAGTACCAGAGTCTAAAAGAGGTTCGAAGGCCTGTTACAAAATGGGATGATTGGCTAGTTAATTTGACAGTAAGTAAACTAGATGTCGAAACTCACAGACAATTGGAACTCTCGCAGAAGAAGGATAAGGTGGCGCAATTCGACTCTTGTGACATTCATAGAAACGAGGTGCCGTTCTTTAGATGACATTGACTCAAACCAGCAAGCCTCACGTTCCATCTTCAAACATTCGGGTCATTGATCAAAATGCAAAACCAAGTCTATCTCAGGTTCTTTTCACACTGCAGTCATAGCTAAACAGACGGATCTCTGAATCCACCTTCCAAATTTTAATGCGACACATATTGTGCCTTTTGTTCAGCCAAATATAATATTTACAGCTGTGACCGGTCTCTTGAAACAACCAGGAGAGCTTCATATGTCTATGAGAAAAACCTCTGCGTTAACTGCCTGAGAGCTGGCCATTAACAAGACAAAATCCGAAGTTCAAATGCATGTCGTATATGCCTAATATGTTACCAAACGCTACTGCATCATGAAGCTCTGACTTCCAGCGCCGCATTCTCAAACGCCAGTTTAATATCATCGCACTGTGCACACACTGCACATCACGTTCTTCTAGGTATAGCCATTGTCAAAGTCATGGATAATTCCGGAAGATACTAGCCTGCCAGGCTACTTTTCGATAAAGGATCCCATCTTAAGTTCATCAGCGAAAGTTGCGTTCCAAGGCCCAAGTTACGAAAAACTTCATCATCTACAGCAATTGGAGGAATCAGCGCTACCGCAGCTGGAAACTCTATGGGCGAAGTTGAGCTTACCATCTCCTCGCATGATGTCCCCTTTACAACAGTTTGGGCGCATGTTATACCTAAAATAACAATCAATTTACCGCCTATCTAATTAACCCAAACTTATTAGTCGCACATCAGCGGGCGTAGCTAGCCGATCCTCTTTTCCATACACAAGCTGCCGTTAATATTCTCCTAGGATCGGATGAACTGGCTCAATTTCTAGGAACTGGGCTAGTAAGAGGCCTCATCGGAACTCCAGTTGCGCAACAATCTACTCTGAATTGGGTTCTCTTCGGGAAAATAGCTGATTTGACACACAAATATACCGCTTTCGTTAATAAAGGCTGTCTCTAAATTCTTACTAAAATTACACTTTGAAAATTATGGAGTACCGGTCACATCGAATCTCTAAAATTGTAGCTACCCACATCGTACAGCGCAAAACAAAATTCTCTGGCGAATGGTCAAAATTGTTCCTGGAAAACAACATTGAGCTAGACAGTGATAACCCTGCATCTTGGAAAAATTCGTTGCATACATTGTGGGATAAGATAAGAGAAGTGAAATTTGAGTTATTTCACGAAAGGGCACAGCAAAGTGAATTCAGGATCTTGTATCGGATTTTGGAGCACAATTTAGTAAACAATTAATATCACGGTAACTAGAGTATAGATACTATATCTAACGAGAGGTGAGGTTTTATAACTTTTTCAATGTAAAGGAGTTGTGATAGTATTCTACACGACAAAAAAAAAATACTTAGTAACGTTTAACGGTCAGCAGGTCGTAGCTATGAATACAATGGCAATCGTACAAAAGCGGAAAACACCAACGGTAATCGGGATGATTGTGAATTTTTTTGTATTTAATAATTAATGATTAAGTTTTTTTTTCATTACTTCTAAATATAAAAAAAGATCTATATAATTGTCCGCCAGTCCGTCAATTTAATCGTAACTCACTTGTAGCATCATCAGTATATGTCTACACTTAAGCGCCTGCTTTCGGGCGCACAGTCAAGTTCAGAAGATCCCAAGTGCGTAAAGTTCAAATATATATCTGGGATATGCACTCCTGGTCAAAGAAATAGGTGTGTGCC
The DNA here is from genome assembly GCA_945910035.1 of Brachypalpus laphriformis. NCBI lineage: Eukaryota > Metazoa > Arthropoda > Insecta > Diptera > Syrphidae > Brachypalpus > Brachypalpus laphriformis. Next base: position 289,995,007 of record OX246753.1, on the reverse strand, counting down.
ATTTGCTTTCACAGTTTTGATTTGATGCTAGTTTAACAGTTATTTTGTCATCGCAAAATGTGCAATAACATGGGAATGTTTAAAGATTGTCATTTTACGGTTACAACGACACCAATATTTCCAATTGTGGCACGTGCCTATTCGTCTTTTGTTTGATTGAGCGTGGAGTTTATTTTTTGCCCTCTAATAGTTGGTCAATAAAATAGCTGCTTGTGAATCCAAATCGAAGTTCGGAACATTATTTTATCAGTTTAATGCTAATTATGTAACAGTGAGTTTCTTTAGATTATATAAGGTACTTCTAGCTATTTTTAAAAAAAGCTTTAAGATATGGGACGAAAAGCTCATTGCACCCAAGAAGAGCAAAATTTGGTAAAAAGGCTAAGGTATTCGGGCAAAACGTACAAGTTTATAGCTGAGGCACTAGGGCGCTCTAAGAACTTTGTAAATAATGCCCTCAAGCATTTAAAAGGCACGGAAAATAGGGGAAAGTAGAAAAAAAATTCACCGACTACTGACCATCGCATTGTGTTACTGTCCAAATCTGACCCTTTTGCGTGTTCAAGGACCACTTGTGCACAAACTGCAAATGTAGTGAGCCTGTGCATAGTTCGTCGAAGACTCCAAGATGCCAAATTGCCAGGAAGAATCGCCAGGAAAGTTCCACTTTTAAGAAGTCAGAACTTAAAGTCTCGCAAAGAATTCGCTTTAAGCCACAAAGAGTGGACCGGACCTGAAGAATGAAGAAATTGATATAACATCCTTTGGAGTGACGAAACAAAAATAAATTTGTTTTGCTCGGACTCTGGACGTAACGTGCGAAGACTAAAAGGTAGGGAAGTCATAGGAAGACATGACCAAAGATTAGGTATCCCTCATAATGACTTCTGCAGAAGCTGTAGAGATGAAGAGGAAGAAGAGACCATCAGTCATCTCCTGTGCGCCTGTCCTGCGCTCGCCAACATCAGGAAGGCCACTCTGGGTGAATACTTCTACAATGATCTTAATGATCTCGGCAACGCCTGCACGGCTAAAATTCTCGACTTCATTCAACGAAGCAAATGGTTCCAAGAGTAAGAGGGTGATCCACCCGCCTTACACATCGGCAGTACAATGGACCTACTTTCTGGTCTAAGTACATCCTCATCGAGGGCCGATCCTAACCTAACCTAACCTAAAAGGTAGGGAGTTTGAAGCGCGCTACACAAAAAAACGGTAAGGCACGGAGGGTGCAATATCATGGTGTGGAATTGCTTTTCGTGGCATGGTATTGGTCCTATATTTCGAATAAATAACACCATGACCAAGTTCGAATACAAGGACATTTTGGAGAACATAATGCTTCCATATGCCGAAGAAAACATGCCCCTTCGATGGCGCTACCAGCAAGGTAATGGCCTCAAACACACATCGGGCCTTGTAAAGGATTGGTTTAGAGATAATGAAGTGTCTGTAATCCCGTGGCCCAGTCAGTCCCCTGATCTCAATCATATTAAGATCTTGTGAAATGAGCTCAAGCGGAGATTAGCGGGTCAATATTTCACCAACAGGGATCAGTTATGGGAAGCGGTACAAAGACAGTGGTATGCTATACCCTTGGCAACATGTCGAAAACTAATCAATTCAATGCCATGAGAATTGAGAAGCAAATGATGGAGGATATTCAGGATATTAAGGTAAGGAAACGAAAAACGTTCCAATTTTCGAAAACATGTTGGTAAAAATGATAAATTTCATTGTTTTAGGTCAACACACCTATTTCATTGGCCACGAAAAAATCGTGAAATTCAACCATTTTTATCATTTTATTTATTAATTTCTTAATTTTAGAGTTGTTATGTATATAAATCATTTGTTTATTTTATTTAAATTAATTTAAACCCGAAAAACATTAAAACTATTGAAAATATTTGATACAAATTAATTTTGAAAAAAAAATTAAGTTCACACCTATTTCTTTGACCAGCTGTGTACATATGATCAATAGCGAAGCAACCTGTCATGAAACCATCAATCCTCGCGTAAGTATAGGGTGGATGAAGTGGCGGGAAAACTTCACTATCTTCTGTGACCGAAAAGTACACCCAAAGGCGAAAGGAAGGCTCTACACAACAGTTGTGCGTTCAGCATCACATACGATTCAAAATGTTGGACAATGTACAAAACGTATGAAGGTAAATTAACGTCAGTTAAGATAAAGATGCTTCGCATGACAGCAGGAGTAACAAGACTTGATCGAATAAGAAGTTCGAAGATCCGTAAAAGCCTTCACGTCAAAGAAACCATCTTACGAAATATAGAGCGCCACCAGTTCAGCTGGTATTGTCATGTTCAAAGAAGAGATTATTTGAATTCCGTAAAAAAAAACCAAAATCAACGAATGTTCCCAAGTTATCGCGAAAGAAATGCAGGGATAAGAACTTTTGGAACTTCATTTGGTTTATTTTCTGAGGTCAAACAGGCGGATCCCACAGGCGGATCAGTAGAAATGCAATAAAGTGAGAGGGTTATAATCTCTTGAGTTCAGATCATAACCTCGCCGAAATAGGAACAAAAAGTTTAGAGGATCGTTTTTTACCCATTTAATACGAACTTGGTACAACTTGCCGCCCTCAATATTTTCAGGAACCTACAACTACCTTTTCCTTCTTTACATAATAGTCAATTCTTCCCTATACCCTTACCTTTCACTCCATTAGTGGCATTAAAGAACAGTAAATTCTAAGTGGTTAAGAACATTTAAAAAGACCTCATTGAATGTTCGAAATGAAATTGACCTTAGGTACGCAGAATGGATCTATTCACAGCTAAATGATTATTTTATTTCATTAAGCAACTAATTTTCCAATCAAAGAAAAACGTATCATTTGTAATGAATTTCTAATAAATACTCTCATGCTGATAGTTCTAATCAATAGGCAATTCAAAATCTTATCAGAACCCAAATTAAAATAGTCCACGTAGTCGAAGTGCAACATGAAAACTTAAATAAATAAAATAATCTTAAAAATATATATGAAAGCAGATAAGGCAAATACTCATTAAGTAACAGTTGCTATTCCACAAGAATGTGATTACGTTTCAATATTATTTTTCTTTTGGAAAGAAAATCAAATAATTTTCATTTGTCTGTTTTAATGTCCGCCAAAACGTTCTTATGCGAACTTTTGATGAAATTCGTTTATCAGCAGTCGTGGCCGAGTGGTTAAGGCGTCTGACTCGAAATCAGATTCCCTCTGGGAGCGTAGGTTCGAATCCTACCGGCTGCGTTAATTTTTTTTTTTATTTTTTTTATGAATAATTCATACTTTTTTTTGCTGGTTATAAGTTAAACTGAAGAAATTTTAATTCATTTTTGTTTTAAACAGAAAATCGATTAACCAATGTAAACAACAACGAAACAACAACAGCAACCTCCAGACATCGAACACACACTTTCAAGTACCTTTCGAGGCGAAAAAAAGATACAAAACTAAGAACAACCGATACGACGAGTGGAATGGAACTGGACGACAAGACCATCAGCCGGTGGCAGTCTTCTTCGTTTTTATGTAAAAAGTTTTCACCTAATTTTAGAATTTTGCTGACAACGTAAGCATATTGCTTGCCTGCGATTTATGAACTAGCTGCTGGAAGCTCTATATAGTCTGAGGGTTAATCAGAGAACGATACGCGATTGTTTATGTAAAAATAACAAAAAAAAAAGACATTCACCGGACGATAAGAGGAGCTACTGGTAGCGGTATCGGTGTTAACGTGGAACTTGTGGTTGGAAGTTCCATGTGGATGATGACGATGGAGGTGAGTTGTACATGACCGACTATCTTCCGAAAGATAAGACAAATTTCTTGCAGCCAATCGAAAGGGTCTTTAAAACTGTTTAACTGGGGGAGGCAATCTACTTTAAATCTAGTTAGTCTAGGAGCTAATGCATTCCACTAAAGAACGAACTGCGGGAGCACAGAACAATCAAGAACTGCTTCTATGCCAAGCAGATGGAAGCTTGCTTTTCCACTAGAATAACACACTTACCCGCAAGTCCGAAGACAATAACAGCTGGAACGTAGAAGACTGCGTTAGGGATACTCTGCTGGAAGGGATCCGATGAGCCAGACAGATCGACCATTTTCACTAGAATTTTGTTCGTAACGCCGGACCGAGTATTAGTTCAACCGAAGAGAAATTAGAAAGTTAACAGTGGAGAATACGAAGAAGCGGAACTGGCGTCTGCAGGAAGAATAAAGCATGCAGACGAAGCACTTGACCTGTCGGCTGATTGTCGAGAAATTTTCTAATCGGAGTCTGAGTCGGAAGATGTCCAAAAGAGGGAGAAAACGAAATCTAACGAAGTGACAGTTGGTCTAAAAAAAAAAGGTTCTTCAACTGACTAGATGGGTGGGGGATGGTACGTGCTGACTGTCACAATCAGTTGATAACGATCTCTTTCTGCCATGCGACGATGCGAGGAAGTGAGTGGAAGAGATGGAGAGTGTTTGAGTTTCCCCTGTGGGAAAGTCATCAGAGAGTTTTTCTCTTTTTACAACCTAACCTAACAGGGGTGGTTTTGAGGAGCAAAAGCATAATTCAATACCTTCCCGGAAGAATGTATTAAGCGACAATTTTTCAGCAAATAACATTTTGGCATGCTCTTATAAATTGTGGCAAGCGTAACGGTTTGATCTTGGTTTGACGTCTCTGCCGTTGATACAAACGACACTAGAGAGAAATAAAAATTGTAGTATCGACATATTTGCTGGGTAGATATTTGTTATGCCCTGTTATTTGTTGTAACCACAAAAACTTTGAAAATGTCGCTTAATACATTCTTCCGAGAAGGTATAGCAATATATTTCTCGGCTTCCATACGATAAAATCCAGAACAATTTTGGAGGCTTCATGCAGGCTTATAGGTACGCTTAGTAGGGAATTATAAGCACCTTGCAAATTGATTTACTAATGCACCGTCGTAAAACACCGTCCAAGGAATTCGAGCCTTTTCGGAAAGTTGTATAAGTAACATGGACTCCCAAATTTGCTAGAAACGATGTGTTAGGTAGGTATACCAGGAGTTTGAGTTATATAAAATCGCTGCAGAAGCTTATACCAAAGTAACTGCGCATTTGAGAGCAGTTCATGTCGTCAAATCGTCAAAACTACGAAGCACATCCGCGAAATGGTTCTGTTTTTCGTCGAATATTCTATTGCAAAACTGGGGTCGAATCGCGTCCTCCGTCAACGTATGACTGGTAACGTAATTTGTATTGTGTTGTTGGTAGATCTAGCAACAACATACATGCAAATTACGTGACGAGTTATCCGTTCACAGAGGACGCGATTCGACCCCTGGAAAAAAGATATCCATGACCAACATCTTGTAACATAAATTCAAATTAAGGGTCCTAGCAATAAAGGTCACGATGTAAGAAGAGGGCCAACAAATTGAACTTTGAGAATAATGATTCCATTACTGTATGGAAGAATGTGTTAGACTAAACTAGTGTGACATACAAAATGATCATTGAAGCTAATAGCAAAGCAAAATAAAAGCTTCCCAGTAAAACGATCCTCACACAATCTAGGTTTTGAAGCTATGGCTGCTTTCCAAAATTCAAACCTAATGCGCATTGTGACTGCACCTTGCATCTGTGATACAAGCACATGATGCTTTCACGTTGCGATGCGCATTCTGTTGCGTTGTAAATCATGATGTTTTGGAATGTTACGCTATACGCATAATGCCTTTTTTTGTAAATTAATTGCAACTCATATAGTTTATCATTATTTCAGAGGTTCTTCATTGGCCCTGTTAGCACTGTTTTCGTCATTCGGCAAGTCTAACGAAGCATTCAGATTGTCTTCTGGCGCCGAAATAGAATGCTTTGTGCCACACTGCGGGTCCAAAATACTGGAAAACTCCCAACAAGTTTTCGATTCCCCCGATGACCGATTTTTCGCCTTTATTCTTCTGTATGTCACCATTATATTTACGAACTTGCGAATACAGTCGTCGAGTGAATGTCCAAATTCTGAATCAATAAGCAAAATTCCAGATGAACCTCTTCTTCTTTTGCGAGCTGAACACATTTTCTAATTGCAGCCTTGTTGTTATTAAATTTAATGGTTGGATTTTTGTCCACTGATTTCTGCATATAAGTAATTATATTGTAATAAAATAATGAAATGCTTTTAAATAAACTTACTTCTCGGAATTCGCCATGTTACACATTAGGGAAACAACAAATAAACAACTGTCATTTGCATCGTGCTAGTTCACGATGCGCTGGTTGCTTTTCCTTGCGCAGTATATTCAGTCACAATGAATTTCGGAACGTAATGCGCTGCGTCATCAATTTGGGTTTGCATTTCGGAATGGTTGCTGATACACAAAGCAGGCAGTGTTGCATTTGGGAAAGCAGCCTATTTTTATATCTGCAGTTTGGTGCTCCTACTTGCCATCTAGTAAGAGCTGTCAAAAACTTCGCAAAAAGAAAAGAAAATAATAATATATAAGAATCAGAACAATTTTGGCTAAAGCTAAAGCTAAAGCAAATTTATTTTTATTTATTATTCCTATTATTTCCGCCTACTGTGATCAAACTCAGCTTGCCTGGTGCTATATATTTCCAGGAGAGCGCCTGACGCCTACTTGCTCCAATTGTTCCTCACTTTAAGCGATGAAATTGGAGTTTTGTAAACAAAAGAAAGTATTGACACTGTTAATTTTACTTAACTTTTTTCTTTAACCTCCATTTTCTTTCAGCAAAATAAGAGAGATTTCAGATTACCGAAGAAATACTAAATATGTAAAATTAAAAAAAAAAGCTTTTGCGCCCTAATTAAGTATTTGCACTGGGAGTCACTTTTCACTCTAGATTAAAAGCACAAGTAGTTCCCAATGAAGATGATTGCTGTTCTGTAAATTTCACTTCACTGCCAACGAAGTATTACCAAAACGGGCCTAAAGATGCCTATAGATGGAATATGTGCCGTAAAGCCTTGGAAAATAAATAAAATCGGGTAACCGGATAGAGTTACGGGCTGTCGCCGGTGCATTTGCAAGCATTGAGGCGGAAGTGGCCAAAATGGGTTTAGCGATAAACGAGGGCAAAACCAAGTATATGCTGTCAACAAGAAGGCAAAGCCAACACCGACGAATTGGACAAAACGTCACAGTGGGCAGCTATAACTTCGAGGTAGTAAGGGACTTTGTTTACCTTGGCTCTGCGATAAATTCTACAAACAAGATCAGCGCAGAAATCAACCGAAGAGTAACTCTTGCCAATTGCTGTTTTTTTGGGCTTATAAGGCAATTCAACAGTAAAGCCCTATCTCGAACAACTAAGGAGACTCTATATAAGACCTTGATCATCCCAGTCCTGCTTTACGGCGCTGAAACATGGACTTTATTTAAGGAGGATGGCGAACTCCACAGGCGGATCAGTAGAAATGCGGTGAAGTGGGAGGGTTGTGATCCCTTGTTTTCGGATCATAGCCTCGCTGATAAAAAGGAAGAAGAAGAAGATATCTTTGGTCGCTTCGAGATAAAACTCCTTCGTAAGATTTTCGGTCCCGTTTGCGTTGATGGGTTTTGGAGGAGAAGATTCAATCACAAACTATACGAGCTGAACAGCGACATCGACCTAGTCAAAAAACTGCGTATTGGACGTCTGAGAAGGCTATGACATGTAGAGCGAATGGACACCAACGCTCCGGCCCGCAGAGTCTTCGAATCTAATCCCGAGGGACGACGCAGTAGAGGGAATCATCGCCGTAGGTGGCGCGCACAAGTTCAAGGGGACCTCGACCAACTTGGAGTGCGCAACTGGAGGCAATTAGCTAAAGACTGAGCTGAATGGAGAGGCTTGTTGGTTGAGGCCCAGGTTCACCCCGAACTGTAGCGCCACCTAAGTAAGTAAGTAAGGATAGAGTTTGCACTATTGAGAAGTACACAAACGTTCTATGGAACTAAAATTGTCGGAGAAACTTACCGCTATGTCTATTTCCCAATTAAAAAGAGAATTGGAGCACTACTAGAAATCTTATCATTCTGGCATCATTTAAAGTGATTTCTCCTGTTAACTATGAAGAGAAATGTATAGAGCAGTAAGCAAAATGCCAAACAAGCAGATGTAAACTTCAGGCAGCTAGCACGCTGAAGTAAATCTTAATGTTTTCTTTATCATTTCTCAAATGTAATCATCCCTGAATTTGACGTGAATTTAGGAGTAGAGCCAAGTGGTTGACAGTTTCTGAATGACCACTTTAAGCTATAGAGCATATGTATTGAGCAGCTAATAAACATTTAACTTCTTTGCACTGATTTATTTTAAATCATTAAAACCACTGCATAATTATCAAAATACCCGCTCGCTTAAAGGATTTTTGCAGCAGAAATATATAGAGAAAAGTGTTTCTCTTATGTAACTAAAGAACTCAAGTTGAATTCGTGATTCGCTGAAAATTTTGTTTTGTGTATGTGATTGTTTTTTTTTTTTGTTATGTTATATTGGATCGCGAATTTTTTAGTGAGACTGCTTACAAAAATTATCGTGAATAACTTTTTCTAAGGAAAAATAAAAAAATATCTCTCAGGTCTTATAACTTTACAGGCATCCAATTTTTTTTTGGGTTTTTTTTAATTAAAAATATGCAACAAAGCTATTCACAATTGTGGTTGGCAGCAACTCACAGCTTACCCAAATCATTTTGCTAATTCGGGGGTTAAGCAAAACGGCATTTAAACAACTTTTGGTCACTGTCATGTTGTAATAGCATACACTTAAAAAGTGTATTTAAACCACTCGTCGAGCAGGAAATATATATGCCTGCGGAAACAGTCGGAGAAGAAAGTGAAGAAATAAGACTCACGACTCCAAGCGAAGTGAGAAATGAGATTAAAAATAACATTAACCTGAAAAAATGTCCTGGTTATGACCTTATAACTGGTGAAATATTGAGGCAGTTACCAAGGAAAGCTATAAATAAACTAACGAATTTAATCAATGCTGCTTTTAGAATGAAATATGTTCCTAGCCTATGGAAAGTGGCTGAAGTAATAATGGTCTCTAAACCCGGAAAGCCACCGAACGAAGCGTCATCATACACGCCAATTTCAATACTGCCAGTCATATCTAAACTTTTCGAAAAACTGCTTGTTAAACGACTTAATCCCATCACTTAACGAAAAACCTGATTCCAAATTATCAGTTCGGATTTAGAAGACAACATTCAACAATTGATCAAGTCCACAGAATAGTTAATATCATTGAAAAAGCTTAATTAAACAGGAAGATCCGTACTCAGAACTAACGGAAATTAAAGCAGGAGTTCCGCAAGGTAGCGTACTGGGCCCCATTCTGTACCTCCTATACACTAGTGACCTCACAGAGCTTGAAAACAGTATTTTGGCCACATTTGCTAATGACACTGCAATCCTAGCGGTAGGAAAGAATAAAATAGAATCAACGCAGAAACTGCATTCAGCTGTGAACAAAATTTGTAATTGGACAGTAAAATGGCGAATGAAGCTTAATGAAAGCAAATCAGTGCACACAAATTTCACTAACAGAAGAATAAATCATATCCCGGTAACTATCAACCAACAAGTAGTGCCGTACGCAAATACAGCAAAATATCTTGGAATGTCCCTGGACGCTAAGCTAAGATGGAAGGAACACGTAAAAAAGAAAAAAACCGAATTGGAAATAAAATACAGAAACATGTATTGGCTGATAGGAAAGGATTCGTCACTATCAATCTATAATAAGCTTTTATTATATAAGCAATCATTGAAGCCAATATGGACATATGGTATTCAACTATGGGGCTGTACCAAAAAGAGCAACGCAGACATCATCCAAAGATTTCAAAACAAAGTGCTAAGGAATATCGTTAATGCACTCTGGTACATAAGGAATAATGACCTCCACAGGGATTTAGGAGTGGAATGTGTCACAGATGAAACTAGGAAAAATGCACGAAGGCATGAATCAAGGCTTCAACAAAACGCTAACCCTGAGGTAGTACAACTTTCAGACAACGCAAACATAGTGCGAAGGCTAAATAGGACAAAGCTATTTGAATTGACCTAGGTGTATCAGAACACACACATGTAGAAATATATATATATATAGTAGGTATAGTTTGAATCTGGATATCTACCTAACATTCGAAAATATGTATATACGAGTGTAATGGAACGACAACAACGAGCGTCGGGGCGCTCGGTGTGAATCTATCCCCCAACGTTTTGAGTGGATTAAATCCCACTTATGTTCTATGCACTTACTTATATACATAAGAAGACACTATCATCTGTCGAGAGACGCCAATGGGCGGAACTCTCGAATCGAAAACAAAGACCATAGAGATCAGAAAAAAAATGCTAATTAGTCCAGGTGACTAGATCGCAATATCATCGAAGAGCACAGAACGTGGACTGTGCTCCATCCGAGCCTAACCAAGGTATTAACCGGGGTATATAAACGCCTAACATCAGGCGTGTCTAAACTCGAAAAAAAAATAAAAATTTTGTAATAGCGGATGTTTAACACGACTAAGACTAATATACGCATTTGGAACGAACGAAACTCTTTCGATCATCTAGTCATACCTACACATCAAGCACGTTCCGCTATTCTACTACCTTCAGCACTTGTAAGAAAGACTTGGCACTACTGTTCAGCAATTGCAAGAGGCGGGAGTTCGAAATGTCAGTTTTGTAAACAAAAAATTGAATTCACGTTCTGGTTCTGCATTTGTTTATTGTTTTTCGCGTTTAAAGCCCTAAAATGCCAGAAGCTGTTAGTGAAACCTTGCTGGCCCGACGCTATATAAAAGAACGCCTCCAAAGGGATACCACAAATTTCCATGGACACGATTCCGAATGGAAGAACGTCCACGATCTTCTCGAGCGTACCGCTGAGCTGGGAGAATCAAATTCTTTGCTTCTCATTGGACCAAGGGGATCTGGAAAGACGACAGTAAGTAGGCACAGGCGATGAGAAATGCATTTTCTTATGAAATTCCATCAATCCACTTCCAATAGCTGGTAAACTCTGTTCTGTACTCCCTGCTTCCGAAGAAAGACTTCCAGAAGAACACGCTCATTGTCCATCTCAACGGATTGGTCCATACCGACGATAGACTCGCTCTAAAGGCGGCCACCGTACAGATGAACTTAGAGAACGCCACGGATGGCAAGGCTTTTGGCTCCTTCGCCGAGAATCTGGCATTCCTCCTCGCGTGCCTCAAATCGGGGAACAAGAAGTCGAAGAGTGTGATCTTTATCTTGGAAGAATTTGACTTGTTTTGTACGCATCACAATCAGACGCTTCTCTACAACCTGTTTGATGTTTCACAGTCTGCCCAGGCGCCGTTGTGTGTTCTGGGCGTCACATGCCGCTTGGATGTCATTGAACTGCTGGAGAAGCGCGTCAAGTCTAGATTCTCCCATCGGCAAGTGTTTCTCTTCCCCAGCAGTGATGACTTTGATTTCAGGATTGAGCTCTTCAAGGGTCTCCTGCGATTGCCAACAGAGAAGGAACTCAAAACTCTTTGCGATGCTATACCCAGCATCAAGCAGTTCAAGACCTCCTCGGAGCTGTGCTTTCTTCGGAACCATTTCAACCCGTCAAAGTATAGCTTTTCGAAGAAATTCGTCGACACTTGGAACAAGCACGTCGAGGAGCTAGCAACGAACAGCACAGTGCGCCAGTGTCTGCAGAACATCTACGACTTTGACGTGAGTGAAGCGTTTTTCAAGATATTTCTCTTCAAGGTCGTGGCTCAGGTCAACGATTCACATCCAACTATCAAAGCCGAGAGCATTTCTCAGATATGCACAGCTTACGAGTCAGATGATAAGGTGCAATTGATCTGCGGACTGTCGGTGCTGGAGTTGTGCCTCATTATAGCGATGAAACACCATTCCGAGATCTACGATCGGGATCCGTTCAACTTCGAGATCATTTTCACGAGATTCATGAAGTTTGCCAAGATCAGCAGCACTATGCAAGGCGTGGAACGCGCAGTGGTCCTAAAGGCGTTTGAGCATTTACGGAATTTGGAATTCATCATGCCATTGAGCTCGACGGCGTGCAAGGTCCAAAAGGAGTTCGAAATGCATAAGATGGCGCTAACCTATGGACAGATTGCTCAGGCAGTTAACAAGTATCAAGCTCTGCCAACAGAGGTGTCCCAATGGGCACAGAGCTCTTTAATTTAAGAGTTTGTTAATTTAATTTATTTTTATTGCATTAAATGATGATCATGGCTTTGTTTAAGGGCTGTGCTGTAAGGTCTCAACATTTTTATTTGTCGTATTTCTTATTAAGCTCTGTTCAGTCAACTAGTGAGCTAGCAGACTCTGCGGTTGTTCTTATATCAGTCTTGGTGGTAGAATAGGTTGGGTAAAGAGATGTTAACGGCTTACTTAGACCACATAGAGTCTGAGATGAAGTAACTGTCAAGAGAGCGCTTCATTTAAAGGCGAATGGAGCACAATCTGACAACAGTCCTTCGTCCCGGCAGATTTCTTTTTTCCCACTTTCCCTGCGACAGTAGCATGTGGCGTACTATGTTCTCTAGTGTTGATGCTTCTTCAAGTTCTATCCGCAATGCTTCCCTTTGTAGTTCGAACCGTGGGCAATGAAAGAATGCATGTATCATTGCAGGATGGACAGATGAGGGTCATCGTACTTAAAGTGATAAAGAGATGAGCGCAAACAATCATGTCCCGTTGGATCTGTGTTACATAAAATTCATCTTTGCCATGTCTCAAAATTCGGAATAAGACAGTGGTCCATCGTTCCCTAGGTGACAGGTTCCAGTGTTGCTCGTTGTGAATGTGATGCAGGATGATACAAGAGTGGATTCAAACATAAAAGATTAGATCCTTGCAAAGCATGGAATCTAATTTTTCAACTTCGGTTTGGAAAGCACACCGTGGTTGCCGACGGTTACTATTATATTTTCCACAATTCTTTTGCACTATTAATCATCGCTTATGAGCCTGTGGTTCTCAATCTAAGGATGCCGTCTTACATCAGGTTTCATAGTAGTGGACCTAGTATGGAATCCTGGGGAATGTACTAGCTCGTTCCATTGTGGATGTGCTTTACTAAACCTATGACTGTCACGGGTGACCCGTTACTATTATTTATTCGTACCACAAACGTAATCGAAGCCGTAGCAGTACTAACAGTGCCGTGGTTTCCAGACCGGAGATAAATTATATTGGCGTCACTATATATGTACATATGTAATACTGTTTGACATGGCAGCAAAGTCAACCGCTGTAGGATGGATCACAGAAGAATATTGCTCTTAACAGGAGTTCCAGCTCTGGTAATGCTTTGCGGATCCAACATCCGGACCGGTGCTATGAAAGTTAAAACCACTTTAATATAATTTTTAACCCATTCAAGTTGCCATTTTTTCCCAGGGACTCCTTCCTCTTTTTTTGAAGATACCCACTTTTTTCCGGGGCAACAAATTTCATCTAATATCCGATTCCGAACCTATGGTTCATCGAAGTCTGGTGGCAGATTTGGATTTGATACAGACCCTGTCTTAATCCAAATCGATTTGAACTGACCCTAGGTCAAAACGCACACAACACTTCTTTCCTGCACTGTCACAATATAAATTTAAGTTTCTTCTAAACACGGTCAGGAATCACATTAGAATTCTCGTTGATGTCAACAGCAGACATTGCATCTTAAAGACAACAGAATACCCCACTCTCATGCAAATAAGAAAACGGACTTTAAGCCTTCCCTTGGTGGGATTTAGATAGACCTTTATACACTATAGGTATATATACTGTAATTATAGGTGCTCTGTGATATCACAGCGGCGCTCCAAACCATGCTTCACTAACTTTTGATTGGAATTATCAGGAAACAATTAGTTACCGGCTCAGTAATAAGACTGAGAGGCTTAAAGTAATGGAGAGGGCAACACACGGGCACGCCAAAATACTTTCGATGCACCGTCATCTTCCTAAAGCCACTGATCACCAGCCCAGTGAGCACAACTTCAACATGGGCTACATGCACTCAATACTGAGCAAATCTGAGTGGATGTAGCGCAATGTTCTGTATAACGAATCGCTTTTAATTTTTACGGACGGAACCAAAACCAAGTACGGGATCGGTGTCGGAGTCTTCTCGGAAAACCTAGATATCCACCTCCCTTTTAACCTTCCAAAGTTCAGCAGCATTTTTCAACCCTAGGTTACCACTGCACTGCTGTAGAGCATCGAAGGACAACACTTTAGACGTTAAAGGCAAACAGTTAATGGATATCTGTGACACATATCTGGAAGGACAGCAAAACCGACCAATATCGCCATAATTTGGACACACACATTAGGAAGCTATCATCTGAATGGATTTGCGCACTGTCACATCCAACAGTCCTCACAAGCCTCATAAGGATTGCTGCCAAGACGAATGATTCAAAGAAAAAATCGAACGAAAGCAACTGTGGTTTGATAGCGAATGTTATAAGGCTCGAAAAAAATCTTTGACTGCGCTAAATCTTTTTAGAAAAGAGAACTCTGATATGGCGAAGGCTGTATACCTCGACATAAATGCATACTACAAATCCCTATGTGATAGAAAACGGAAAAGATACCTCAATGAAATTGCTAGTGAGTTGGGGGAGGCTGCAAACAGTAAACAATTTTGGTCATTAGCCAAAAAACTAAACCAAAACAAGTGCAAGGTCGGAAACCGAATTGAAGCCTCAGCTTTAGCGCTCCATTTTAAAACACTGCTCAACGCGCAGGGAACATCGGCTGCCCTCCAACACGCAATGCCAAACATCTATTGTGAGTCCCTGGATAAGCCATTTGATGAAAATGAACTGTTCGAGGTACTACGGGAGGCAAAACGAAACAAATCTCCGGGTGAAGACGGGGTCCCATATGAGTTTTTTCAATATGCCTCATCATCCTTTTTGGAAAAATTATTGATATCCTTTAATCGTACGTACAACGCAGGAAAAGTACCGAGTGCATTTCAGAGATCAATTGTATTCCCTATTTTTAAAAAAGGCGATCCAAATGTATCGGAAAACTATAGGGGAATATCTTTTATGAATGCAGTTACAAAAATCTTCACTGGCATGCTAACAGCAAGACTATCAAAATGGGTAAATGAGAACGGAAAACTATCTCAGTTCCAAGCGGGGCTTAGAAAGGGTTTCTCAACAGTCGACCAAATTTTCAACCTGACCACCATAGCTTAACAATACCTAGACAGAGGAAAGAAACTTTAGGCATTCCTTATTGATTTCAAAGCGGCATTCGATAAGATAAATAGAAACTATCTGTTCTATAAGCTAGCCAACATTGGCTTATCATTAAAGTTTGTAAATATACTACAGGAGTTGTACAAAAATAATAAGTCAGCGAAATGGGACGGTCAAAAATTGTCGGAATGGTTTAAAGTGGAAATGGGAGTTAACCAGGGTTGTCTTCTAAGCCCTCTTCTTTTCGCACTTCTTGTGGATGATATATTAGACATACTACCAGCAGGCATATGGTATGTGTAGATCAGCAATTAGTAAGGACCCTGCTTTATGCAGACGACATTGTAATTCTTGCAGAATCACCAAGTTCGTTGCAACTTATGATCAACAAAACTGAAAGATATTGCAATGCCAACTGCCTGGAAATAAATACTTCTAAAAGCAAGGTATTAGTATTTCGTAAAGGTACAGGCCGCTTCTCGAGAAACGAACGATGGACCTACGGTGGAAAAAATTTAGAAGTAGTGAGGTCCAACAAGTACTTGGGTATAACTCTAAGCCATAACCTTTCGATGAAACATCACCTTGAACTCAAGCTTGTAGAAGCGAAGAAAGCTTTGAATTCAACGTGGAGGATTTCTAACCCCAAAGTTCACATACTAGCAAAGGTGAAAATATTTGAAGCTGTAGTGTGTTCAGTAATGGCCTATGGAGCGCAAGTCTGGGGATACAGGCTGTATGATGAAGTTGAAAAATTGCTTAGATTTTTTCCTGAAGAAGCTACTACATTTACCGTCGAACACACCTAACTACATACTGCATATAGAGAGTGGAATATCACCATTGTTTATATTCACGCTGAAGCTAAACATGAAATTTATATTAAAGGTTTTGAGCGGAGATGACGTTAGACGACTCAATAAGATTCTTGCGAAGAAATTTCTAAGAACCAAGTCGCAATTTTACAAAGAGTGGGAGAATACTGCTTTCAAGCGTAATATTAATTTAAGAATGAGCGAATCTAATTCCCCAGAATGGACAAGTGCTCTTTATAAATTTGTTTCTGATGTCGACAATGAATGAAACGCGACTCCATTAATTCAGCCAAAAATTCAAGCTCGCGTCTAATATATAGAAATCTAGCACATAACCAGATTAACTACATGAACTCCAACCTAAATATCCACCAAATTTCATTAATCCTGCGAACAAGAGGAGAACTTCTAAAGTTGAATTATATGCCACATCGAGACGATCTCCTATTAAGATGTGGGTTATGCAATACAGGGGAAGTAGAAGACACCGCTCACTTTGTAGGTAACTGCCCGATTCTGAAAGACATCAGACGAACACTTTTGGGCGCAGAACGTTTAGAAACTAGCGAAGTAACGAATCTTTTAAATGGTAGTGACTGGTATGCCCTAATAGCATACTGTTCCACTGCATATAATTGTAGAAAAAGAATCATTGAAGAAAATAAAAAAAACAAATAAGTAGCTATGTACTACATAAATTGATGTTTTATTTTTTTTATATACTTTTTGATTATTTTTATAATTGATTTCTTTTGTTTGTAAATGTATTCACGAATTACGCCATTGCTTAAATTGTACTATTTTGTGTTCAAATTTATATTTTTTGAAATAAAGTACTTTTACTACTACTACTACTACCACTGCTCGTCAAGCCGCTGACTGGCTAGCGGCTAAGACAGTATCAATACCGGATATTGTAACATACATCGGCAGCAGGCAACCATCAAATCCCTCGCATCCAGCACTCTTAATGAGATAGTTGAACTGTACAACCTCACGCTTTGCTGAGTACCAGCTCACTATGACATTCCGGGGAATTTCGCGGCAAACGAGTTGGGTCAACAATCCTCTGATACAAATTGCATAAGCACGTCTTATGCTAAGTACCTATCCACACCGAAAAGGTGAGTGAAACCAATGGCAGCATCTGGGCCAGTGTAAAACTGCTAGAATACTTTGGCCAACACTAAGCAAAACCAGGTCCATTGGACTTCTGAAACACATGAGAGGAACCTTCTCCAAAATAACAAACACCCTCAGCGGACAATGTGCTCCAGGAAAACTCGCCCACAGATTAGGCATCCCCTACAATGATTTCTGCAGGGACGAAGAGGAAGAAGAGACCATCAGTCACTTTCTATGCACTTGTCCTGCACTCGCCAACATCAGGAAGGCTACCATGAGTGAATACTTTTTCAACATTCTAAATGATCTCGGCCACGTATGCACGTCTAAAATTAACTCTTTAATACAGAGAAGTAGATGGTTCCAAGAGTAAGAGGGTGACCCATCCTGTACCTATTTCTCGTCTAATTGCATCCTCATCGAGGCAGTTACTAAACATTCAAGCAACCATAGGTCCTCCATGGAACTTAGTTACATTATAATTCTATTTGGGCAGCCAACCAGGCAAACCTCCATCATCTCCATGTCCACTTCGCGAAAAGTCCTCTATAAAAATTTCTATTGTTCCATACAAGTAAGCTTTAGAATAGCGACCACGAAGACGTTTCAGTCGAAGTTTTCAATATCCGAACATCTCGGAATCAGCATTCTAAGGTTCACCTAGATTAGGTTAGGTATGTGGGCTGGCAGGGAGGGACGCTCTCTGCCGCACTCAGGTCAGTGTTGACCCATCGTGATACCCATGGGGGAAAAAGTTATCCCTTACCAAATGAAAATAAATTTTTTAAACTCAGTCACTTCATTTTCGCATACAAACCACCCTGATGATTTGATGAAGTTCAGTAGATCTTGGAAGAAATATTTACCAAGGAACTTTTTCCTGGAGTGTTGAAGACTCGGACAGTGGCACAGGAAGTGGGTAGTGTACTCAAAAACTTCCTCGTCACCACAGCCTCCTCCTCCGTCAAGCGTAGTTTCTTCATGTGGTACCGCAGAGTGTTGTGCCCCGTGATGATGTCCACGAGGGTGGAAAGGGATTTCCTATCTTTCCGAGTAATTCTCTCGGTCCTTGCTTTGTCGAAGGATGGCCATACTTACTTAACTTAACTTATGTCCTGTATCCCCTTGTGGGTCCTAGTGCCTCTACTACGCCTATGGGCCATCGTGTATGGTTTCTGGCAATGTGTTTGAGTCCTCCCCAACTTTTCCCTAACTGCCGTGTCTCCTTCTCGATTGTACTGTGCCATGTTCTCCTCGGACCGCCAGGACTTCTGCCATCCTGAGGTAGAGGGTTCCCTTGCATAACATGGTTCGCTATGGAACTGTCACCCTTTTGGAACGTGTGACCAATCCACTGCCACTTCCGCCGTTGGATGGTTGTGCCTATTGGTTCCTGCCCCGTTCTCTCGTAAAGGTGTTCGTTAGAGATACGATTGGGTCAGAAAATCCTTAAGATATTGCGCAGGCACTTATTAACAAACGTTTGCAGCTTTCTGGTGATAGTAGTGGTCACTCGCCACGTGCTGCAACCATATAGCAGCACGGATTCAACGTTGGAGCGGAACGGTCTTAGTCTTGGTGCTTAAACTGATTGCATTGCTTCGCCATATTTTGGACAACATCCCGAACGCGGACTTTGCTTTGGCGATCCTGTTGGCTATATCCAGTTTGGTTCTACCATTAATCGAGACAATACTCCCAAGATACTGGAAATCCTCTACTCTCTCTACGGGTTGTCCAGCAATGCATATTTGAGCCGATGAGTTGGTTCCAAGGCTGATAATTTTAGTTTTTGCCGTATTAATTTTCAGCCCGACGACATCTGCCTCCCTCTCCACATCTGCTGTCATTTGGTGGAGGTCCATAATTCTGTGGGAGAGTAAGCATACATCGTCAGCGTAGTCAAGATGTTTCAATTGAGATGTAAGAGTCCATCGAATTCCTCCGTTTCCCGTCGACAAAGCTGCATGATGCATATCGCTAATCACCAATAGGAATAATATTGTTGAAAGGATACAGCTTTGTCTTACTCTACTTTGGATCTCAAATTCCTCAGACAACCTTCCCCTGTGCAGAACGTGACATTTGGAGCCTTCATATGTAGCTTTGATAATAGCAATTAGTTTATCGGGAATGCCTCTCCTGCGTAAGGCACGCCAAATAAACTCCCTGTTGACACTATCGAACGCCTTCTCAAAATCGATGAACAGCCGGTGCAGTGGCGATCGATATTCAACACACTGTTGATGTGGTCGGCACAGGAGGATCCAGAGCGGAAACCTGCTTGTTCGGCATCGAGTGTGTCTTCGAGATGTTGTTTAATTCGCTCCAGGGTGATTTTAGCTATTATCTTAGTTAGAGTAGTCAGCACGCAGATACCCCTCCAGTTTCCGCACTCCATTAAATTTCCTTTCTTAGGAAGCTTGACGATCATTCCTTTTTTCCACTCGTTAGGAAAGCTTTCAGCTTCCCAAGCTCTCTCTATAAGTGGAAGCAGAAGCTCAGCCGATGTTGTGGGCGCTGCTCGTAAGAGCTCTGCTAGAATACCGTCAAGCCCTACCGCCTTGTTGGTTTTGAGTGCCTTGATCGCGGTAATGATCTCATCTTTACTGGGAGTCGTGGTGCGTATTCGGGAGCTTCTCACCTCGGGTATCTCAGTCTGATTTGGGAGCATATCGCTAGCGAATACACGGTTTAAAATCGTAGCAAAATGCTCTTTCCATCTCTTGAGCTGGTCCTCATCCGAAATGAGCAAGGAGCCGTCTAGGCTTTTCACTGGGTGTTAGCTGGAGCCGCGACAACCTGTCAGCTCTTTCGTGATTCCGTAGACGGTCCTGCTGTCGCACCTCCGTGCAGCTTCTTCTACTTCTGTAGCCAGCGTTGATGTAGTTGCGCTTGTTACGTCCACGCTAAGCTGAACTTCTCTCATCTTCATGCGATATAGGGACTCTAGCTCGCTTCTTCCTGCTGCTGGGGAAGCTGCAACGCGAGCTTTCAGCTGTTTTCGTTTGTCAATCCGTCTCCAGGTATCCTCGGAAATCCACGCCCTATGTCTTCCCTGCGATCGGCCGACAATTCCTTCAGCACCAGATGTAAAAATATTTTTCACAGCACACCAATGGTCTTGGATGATTGCGGGCATTGAGCTACTGATTGCTTCCACACCTTGCGAAAAGTGCTCCCTTAATATTTGGCGCACTGAGGGATCACTAAGGGATCACTAAGTCTATCTATGAACCTGGGCATTCTTGTGTTGTCGTGGGATCTTCGAACTGCAGCAGTGCGTAGTTGGAGAGTACCTATCATAGGATGGTGATCACGTACTATCCCCACATCTGCCCCTCGCCTGTTTCGAACGTCCAGGAGAGTACTTCTAACGGTTGGAGGTTGCTTGCATGTCATTGGAAACCCATCTGATTTTGTGGTAGGTCTTGTGCTCAAACATGGTGCCACCTATCACAAGGCGGTTGGCATTGCAGAAATCCACAAACCTTTCGCCGTTGTCATTGCGGTTGCCTAGTCCATGCTTCCCGATTACATGTTTGAGCCCTTCGTTGTCGTTGCCCACCTTGGCATTCAAATCCCCCATCACTATGACAATGTCTCCATTTGGTGTTGTGTTGAAGATGGTGCTTAAGAGATTGTAGAAGCTCTCCTTTTCGTCCTCAGACGAACTATTCGTTGGGGCGTAACACTGTATGATGGTGACGCGTCGTACTCTAGTCCGGAATCTGGCCGCCAAAATCATATCACCATGAGGCTGCCAGGAAATTAGGACCTTGCGTGCTGTTGTTGTTAGCAGTAGTCCGACTCCATATTACAAATACAAATACAAATACTTGGCGCAACAGCTTTTTAAAGTGCCAGGGCCTAGCTTCTCGCAACCACTCATGTTGTGTGCGTTATATTTTTCACACGAATGGAATGGACTTACAGTCTAATGCCGAATCCGAACGGCGATTTGAGAAGCTTTTTCGTGACAACAATACTCTCGGATGTTTGTCAGACGCTCACGAGAGGTGGGACCGTGAAAAAACTTTTTGGTATTTTCTGGGATTCGAAATTGGAACCTCATGCGTAGTGATCCGACACACTAACCACTTACGCCACGGCGCCCACTCCATATTCCCGCGGACTTTCGGATGGTCTTCCAGAATAGAGAAGTACAGTGTTATACGTTGGAGACTGGTACTCACCCGCTTCTAACCATCTTACTTCACTTACCCCCAAAATGTCCTGTTTATATCGCATGAATTCGTTTTCCAATTGGAGGAATCTGACATTGTAAGGATCTTCGCTTCCCGAGTCAAGGAGCGTCTTTGCATTCCAGAAACCTATCTTTGTCCGGGTACAATAGCCAAAAGTCGTCAACATGTGATCATTCCTTATCCGAGGCATAGTGTCAGTTTCTGTAGCGGGCAATATTCGGTAACGCAGGTTGCTGGCCCACGTTACCTAGCCTAGAATCAAGGCCCTAGACAACCCGCACTTACAATTTTAGCCTACACGTATAAGGGTTTATACATATAATTGCCCGGATGGAGGATGGCCATAGCTTCCTGGTGATGGCACAAGTTTCCATGGAGTTCCATCTTGTGTTCACCTCTTTAATGGATTTATTCCCTGCAGCGAGCTTGAGTGTGCAAGGCGGGATACATACAGGGGGGTCAACTTGTTCTGGTAGGGCTGCTGAGCCGATTCTCGCCAGCTCGTCGGCTTTCTCATTACCCTCGTGTCCAGCGACCCAACAGAGCGATACCTTGTGCTGTGTTCCAAGAACCCTGAGCTGTTCTCGATAACACTTCACAAGCTTCGATTTAATTTCTATGGCAGTAATCGCTTTTATAGCTGTCTGGCTGTCGATAAAGATGGTGATACTTTCTGGCGGTATTGCCCTCACCGCAGACTCACGGGCAGCTGTTGCCACTGCTAAGACCTCTGCTTGGAAAACGCTGCTGTGGTCTGGAAGTCATATGGATTTCGATATACCTAGGGGGTCGGAGAAGATGCCTGATCCTACACCAGTGCTCATTTTTGAACCATCTGTGTAGATGGCTATAGATTCAACATTAGGTATATGACCGCTTTTCCATTCTTCCCTGCTAGGGTAGGCGGTAGAGAAAGGCCTTACAAAGTCTAAATATGGCGTCATGTAATCCGTTATGGGCACGAGGCCAAAGTAATTAAGTAGGATCATCGAGTGACCTGTTCTATTTGGTTTCCAGTTTGCTGACTGACTAATTCCCATAGCATTAATAGCTGCTGATGAGCGTTCACCTATCTAAGGAAAATTCTGGTCAAAATATCTTTTATTTACTCTCAGACTGTATAACGAGGAGCAAGAGAACAGTAGTTATCACAAAAGAATGTTTACAATTCGATAGCAGGAGTGAACTCAATACAAGTACTTGAAAAAAAAATTCCAAATAAACAAGAATTAGGTTAGATTTGGACTATTGACCCAAAATGACTTGCACCCCTATCACATGCAGAATAATGAGTCACCACCACCTGCATTCTAAAACATATCGCACTACAATCGATAAAACGGATTAGCATAGCATCTGGACCTCAAATGCGGGCAGGCAAGGGAAAATTCAGAGTATTTAAGTGCCGAGGATCATGGAGAAGATCATCATTCAGTGATCACTTATCGAAGAGTCTCGATTGCATTTGGGAAGCAAATTCTTTGTTGAAAAATGACGTTTTCGTTTATTTTATTATCCATGTCGGCAATCCTTGCTGCTTTAACGATCACCTCAGCTGACGACAGTCCTGGATTCTTTCTTAAAATTACTAAAAATGTTCCTCGGTTGGGTCGACGCTCTGACAAACAATTTGAGAGTTATTTTTTCAAAAATGCGAAGCAAATACCGAGGATTGGTAGGAGGAATGAGATGGTGAGTTTATTTTGCAAGTTTTGCATTGATCCTGTAAGTAAAAGTAGTTTTTTTTTCTTTCTTTTATTCCAGGAGGATACCACTTCCCAAGGCACTGAATTCCCTACGTGGATGGATGAAATAACATATCCGAGCAAGCGATTTTTAATCAACCCGGTCCTTACTACAGGACATCGCGAGTATAGTGTAGTGCAACCCGTCAACGCCAACACCCTTATAGAACTTATTGACAAGGATGCCATTCCCAGTGATAATATAAAATTTGTTCATTGGAAGGATTTCGATCGTGCACTACAGATGGACAGTGAACTTTATACGAAGGTTGTCTCGTTGGGCCGTAAGCCTGATCGTAAGTTGAAGGATGACTTGAATTTCAATCGTTTTGTACCGTTCTTTGGAAATACAAATGAGGGAGATGACTTGCTTCTCTATCGTGGTGAAAAGGAAATGTATCCTGTTCGTGAAAAGGATTTGCTTCATTATAACAATCTTGAATTCTAGGGACTTCTAGGGAAAAGGCTTTCGGTGGCTTTGTATAAACAAAATGTACATGATGAGTATTTCTAGTCAAAATATTATCTTACTTCTTATATAAGAATTATCGTTTGTTTGATATGGTTAAGATAATAAAGTAATTATTGTGATCTCATAAAAATTGTTCTACATCATTTTCAGTGGCCCGCTTATCCTTCTCGATCCTCTGCCATCTACTCCAACACTCCAAATGGGCGAGCGATGTCGGACTTGATCTATGGTATTCATTTATTTCTAAGTTAGCCAAAGGGTCCTTTACCTAATAGCACGACAATCATGACATTTCTTGGAACGCAGTCATGACATTTCTTGCGGACATGAACGCAGCTTGAACCAACCATCGAAGTATAGATCGTTCCGTTTCGAGAAGTAGCTGCTCAATATAGAGTGCCTTACGTGCTCTGCAGTTACGAATATTTCAACAACACCACAAATGAATCCCAATTTCGGCACCTTTATCTGCAATCTTATTCTTTCGGTCACTAGCGGAACATAGAGCGTTGACACTAAGTTCGGCCATCTTTATAACTGACCAACCAAGCTTCGTCAAAATAGTTCCAGCCTGACCTATCACTCGTGAATAAGATTCTGAGGCAATCAAATCTTCTGTTTCTTATACTCGCAAGACACCAGGAATGATAACATTCGATTTGCGATATTAACAGAGTCTTAGGTTAGGTTAGGTTAGGATCGGCCCTCGATGAGGATGTACTTAGACCAGAAAGTAGGTCCATTGTACTGCCGATGTGTAAGGTGGGTGGATCACCCTCTTACTTTTGGAACCATTTGCTTCGTTGAATGAAGTCGAGCATTTTAGCCGTGCAGGCGTTGCCGAAATCATTAAGATCATTGTAGAAGTATTCACCCAGAGTGGCCTTCCTGATGTTGGCGAGCGCAGGACAGGCGCACAGGAGATGACTGATGGTCTCTTCTTCCTCTTCATCTCTGCAGCTTCTGCAGAAGTCATTATAAGGGATACCTAATCTTTGGGCATGTCTTCCTATGATGCAGTGTCCAGTGAGTACATTTGTTATTTTTGAGAGGGTTCCTCTCTTGTGCTTCAAAAGTCCGATGAACCTGGATTTATTGAGTATCGGCCAGAGCTGTCTGGCGGTATGACATTGGTCTAGATGTTGCCATCGATGATTGGCTAGTTTCTCAGCATCAATTTGAATTAGGTACTTAACATAAGACGCTGGCGCCTCGATGTCGGTGATGCTTATGCTATCTGTACCAGAGGAGCCTTGTCGTGCTAGTTCGTCGGCTGCACAATTCCCCGGTATGTCACAGTGACCTGGTACCCAGCAAAGGGTGAGGTTGTACTGACCAGCTATCTCGTTGAGAGATATGCGACAGTCTTTCACTGCCTTAGATCTCGTAGTGCTGGATGCGAGGGATTTGATGGCTGCCTGACTGTCGACATAAATAACAATATCAGGTGTTGATAGTGTGCTAGCCGCTAGCCAGTCAGTGGCTTTGCGAACTGCGGTGATTTCGGCTTGAAAAACGCTGCACTGGTCTGGAAGGTTAAAGGAGAGGTGTATGTCCAGATCTTCTGAGAAAATTCCGGCACTGACTCCGTCCTTGGTTTTGGTCCCGTCCGTGAAGATTGACAGCGATTCGTTGTAAAGGACATTGCATTGCCTCCACTCACTTCTGTCCGGTATCGAGTGCGTGTAGCCCTTGTCAAAATCATATTCAGTGGGCAGATGGTAAGTGGAATTGGGAAGATGACGGTGCATCGAAAGTATATTGGCATGTCCCGTGTGTTGCTCCTTCCACTGGTTGGAGCCTCTCAGTCTTATTGCCGAGCTGGCAGCCAATTGCTTTTTTTTTTTTTTTGTCGGGATAGGAAACACTCGACTGGAGCACTCAGACACAACTGGTCCATTGTACTGCCAGAGAGTAAGCCCTGATTTACCCATTTTATTGGAATTTCCTTCACTTTCTAAGAAAGCCAAGCAAGCACTTCAGTGATGAGGAGCTTACAGTACCAGCACTCACCACATCCGCACCGAAGATCTGCCACCTGATACGAGCAAAGGCCGGACACTCACAGAGATAATGTTCCGCGGTGTCGTCGCTCTCTCCACAAGCGTCGCAGATTGTAGTGTCACTTAAGCCTAACACGTTAAGGTGCTTGGCAAAAGCGAAGTGGCCAAGACGCCGATAAGTTGTCTACAGTCTTTTCTGCTGAGAGACAGCAAGAATGCCGCTGATTTCTTACAGACGTCCGGGAGCATGCGTTTAGTCAACCTGCAACCTGGAGAGTCATGCAACACACAATTGTGCTCGTGAGAGACCCAATCGTCAATGGAAGCCCTAACCGAAGATGCTGGAAGACCCAAGGCGGGTTCGGGACCTGAGAAACCCTCCTCTGAGCCTTGTCTAGCAATCTCATCGGAGATCTCGTTCCCCAAGATCCCAGTGTGACCTGGGACCCAGATAAGAGACAGAGAATTCAGCCTTGCGACCGAGTTCAAAGAGTTTTTGGTTTCACGAACTATTTTGGAAGTGGTTAAACGGTTGAACAAGGCCTTAAGCGCAGCCTGACTGTCACTACAGACACAAATGCTACGTCCCTTCCACCTGTTCTTCACAATATAGTTCATGGCCATTAGGATTGCATAAGTTTCCGCTTGGAAAACAGACGCATATTTGCCAAACGAGAAAATAAGTCTAATGTTGTCGACTTCCACGAAGAACCCAGCGCCAGACCCTTGACTGGTTTTGGAACCATCCTTGAAAATACGACTACATTCCATTCCCGGTTCAGACTCTTACCGAAGCCAGTCCTGGACACAAGGAAAGTCGACTCTGAATTTGCGCATCAGCTGGAGTTCTGGTGTCATTGCATCAGACGGCATATCCATAAGACAGGAGTCGTAAGATAAGTGTCGCGCAAGTTCATCAAAGTTCCAGTGTGGAGTATACCAAAAACCGCCCCGCCTTAGACGATGGATGGCTTTGATAGTGCAACCCATGATATAAGTATCAAGGGGAGGTAAGTTCAGCAAAGCCAGGCGTACTCGGGAAAGCTCCTGAGCAGCCGAGACAAGCCGTTCTTTGGAGTTTCGCACAAAAGGCAACCACATATTTACGCGAGAGCCCCTTCCACCAAACAACCGACGCATATGCGAGGAATGGTCTTATCATAGCCGTGTAGATCCAGAGAACCTTATTCGGTGATAAGCCCCAAGTCTTGCCAAAAGCATCCTTACACTGCGAGAAGACTGAGAGCGCCTTGGATGTTTTCGACTCGACGTGTTTGGACCAATGAAGTTTCTTATCTAAAATCACTCCCAGATATTTAGCTTCATTGGAAATGCGAATGGTGACGCCTTTTAGTACTGGCTGAGTCAGACCGGTCAAAATCCTCCTTCTCGTAAAAAGAGCAACCTCAGTCTTAAGAGGATTCACCGAAAGCCCACTCCTAGTACACCATTCATCGATCATGTCTAGCGCCGCCTGGGCGTTGGCACAGACCGTCGCCAGGCATGGCTCGACAGAAAGTACGGCGACATCATCCGCATATGCCTGAGCGTAGACGTTAGAACTATTTAGAGTGTTCAACAGAGTCGACCACCATGCACCATAACAATGGAGACAGAACGCCACCTTGCGGACAGCCCCTGTTTACCCCTGTCATAACATATTGACCACAATCCGCATCCACTACCAAAGTTCTATTCATTAGCATTGCTTTAATCCACAACACTAATGTTTCATCTACCCCGTGTTGTCTGGCAGAGTCGCACATGCAGTCAAAAGTCGCATTGTCAAAAGCACCCTCAATGTCGATGAAGATACCCATCGCGTATTCTCTCCTATCAAGCGCGCATTCAATTCTGGCCACTAGATTTTGAAGTGCGGTCTCACAGGATTTCCCACGCTGATAGGCATGCTGCATCTCCGATAGTGGATAAATTGCTTACTGACGATGTCAATCGGAAGCAGGTGGAGCATGGTTTGGAGCGGCGCTGTGGGAGAAGTTCTCAGTGCACCGGTAATACTGAGACATGCAACTTGCTGAGTTTTTTCCATTATGGATAGGTTGGATTTCTTCTCCAAGGCGGGCCACCATACCAATACTCCATATATGAGAATCAGTTTAATGACCGACGTGTATAGCCAGTGCATGATGCTTGGTTTAAGGCCCCAGGTGGAGCCTACTGCTTTCTTGCAGATGTATAGAGCGGCCAGCGATTTTCTGGCCCGTTCGATGAAATTCTCCTTCCAAATTAGCTTGCGGTCAAGCTTTAGGACTAAATAGCTAGCACTATTTGAAAGCTTGAGGGTGGATCCCCTTATCTTGGGCGGAGTGAAGTCAGGTAGCTTGTGTTTTCTTGTGAATAGAATTAGCTCAGTCTTCGTCGAGTTAACGGAGAGGCCGCATTTTTCGGTCCATCTGAGCAGTTCATTAAGAGCAGACTGCATGACATCGGCCAGCGTCTGCGGGTATTTGCCTGTTGTTAGAATGGCGACATCATCTGTGGACGGTCGGAGGATTTTCCGATCGCTCTTTGGAAAAATTTACGTGTCCCTTGGGATCGTATTAAAATTTAGGCGGATGTAAATTTGCGAAGGTCGAAGCTGGGGCCTTTCTTGTCAAAGACAACTGTCGGCGATATCGAGCGAGACGTGCGAAATGAAGAGACGATATCGAGCGAGACGTGCGAAATGAAGAGACGATATGACCTCTTTGAATGTTACAACCAGAATGATTTATTGACTCTTAAAATGTTGCTTATTACATTGGCTTAGTACAAAGAATAATTTTTAGTACAAAATAATTATGAAAAAGATGGCGGAACTTGGTTTTAAAGCGGCAAATTAAATTAAAATTGATAAGAGAGATATCAGTTAAGTAATTATTGCAAAAATAATAAAATAATTGATGTTTATGATGGAAGGAAATTTATATATGTGTGCCCCAACAATCTGCATAGGCAATAACATTGCATCCAGTTTTTTCGATCTTTAGAAGGGCCTCGTTGAGCATCAAATTTCACAATAGTGGAGACAGTACACCCCCTTGAGGGGTGCCTCGATGTGCATGTCGTTTGACAGTGCTACTCCGAAGGATGCTGTTATTACCCTGTTCTTTAGAATGTGTTCTATGAAACAACAGATGGGTTCGCAGATGTTGAGCCTACGTAAGGCACTGGTAATCGAATTTGTTTCAACGTTGTTGAAGGCTCCATCTATGTCTAGAAATGTCACTAGGGTGAACTCTTTGGTTGAGAGTGATTTTTCGATAGGGTGGATGATGGAGTGCAAAGCCGTTTCGACAGACTTACCTTTTTGGTAGGCGTGCTGTGACGTGGATAGTAGGGTGCTATCAATAGTGGCCTTGATGTGTAGGTCCAGGATTCTTTCCAGAATCTTGAGAAGGAACGACGTTAGACTAATAGGTCTAAGGTCCTTTGGGAGGGTGTGCGATGTCTTGCCTGCTTTGGGTATAAAGACTACTCTTACCTCGGTCCAGGCAGTTGGTGTTGTTCCGAGCTCAAGACAAGCCTTCAGAATGCAGGAAAGATACTGCCATACTATATTGAAGGCCGTCTGAATCTGGGCCGGAAAAATACCATCCGGTCCGAGGATTGAGACGTGTTGTCAATACTCTGACAAAAACCGCGCCAGGATTTGCGTCTAGCTTTCCGAACCTCTGTTTTGAAGTTCTTCAGACTTTCTTTGTAGATCTTCCAGTCCAGTGGTAGCCTTGTTCGTTTGGCTTTATTGAATTGTTTCCTGCTTGTGCAGCGAAGGCTGTTAAGTTCTGCATTCCACCATGGGGGACGATTGCCCACCTTTCTTCTTGTGATCGGACAGGATTTGATGAAAGCTGTATTAAGTGCAGAAGTTAGAACGGTGTTTAGCTTGTCTAATTCCAACTGTGTAGTTGGTGTAGTGTACACTTGATTGGATAGTTTAGCAGAGAGGGATTTATTGTGTAAGCACCAGTCGGTTTTCCGTCGATTGCGGAAGACCAAGGGTGCGGTACTGTGACAGATTTCCAGTTTGTACTCCAGATAGCGCCGATCGGAAAACGAATGACTGTCAGATACAGTCCAGTTGGAAATTGCAGGATAGATACTTTGGGTCTTGGTAATAAAAGTAGGACTATTTCCTCTGTTACAAACTACTAGGTCGGTGCCTACTAAATACTCGAAAATAGACCTACCTCGAGGGTTAGTGTCGGTACTTCCCCATAGATCATGGTGCGCGTTGGTGTCGCATCCCAATAAGATGGCTTCTCTTCTCCTCCTTGCTTCACTACCACTTCTTCCACTTCCTTGGATGGAGCAGACTCGGGGTCTTCATAGGGTAGGTATCCTGACGCCAGCCAGATGGTGGTGTTTTTTGATTTAAGCAGTGTTACTGCTAGGTCTCTTGTGCTATGGTGGGGAAGAAAAGTTAAGTTTAAGGAGGTTTTACCAAGAATGCAAGCTTGGGTTCTACCTACATTCTTCGCGTGGTATAGCGTAGATCCTGGGGCCCTCAATCCTATGACGGTGTCATCTCTTATCCAAGGTTCTTGGATCAGGGCAATGTCAAAGCCTCGTTCACTGAGGCGAAGTAGCAGGTTAGCGGATGCTAAGGAAGAATGGTGGAGATTAATCTGTATCAGTTTTAGCATCATTATGAGCTGATACGGACCTCTCCACGACGGTAGCGTTTAGGTCATCAGGGGATGATGGTTCATCATCAGGGATTACAACGCGCGGGAGGGCGGGAGTCGCCAAGTTAGAGGGACCTGCAATGCTATTTCGGTCCGTCGTGAAAAGCCTTACATCAATTACCTTCAGACCAGAACGGATCTTAAACTCCTTCGCGCGGAGTAGAGGTAGTGATTCGGCAGTTAGAGAGATGACTAGCGAGCGGCCAGATCTCTTGGTATCATTATCCGTCTTTTTAGAGCTCGGTGGCTCCTCAAATGCCCGGATTCTGATAGGCAATCAGGCTAAGGACTTTTGCTGGCTCGGGCGGTTCGAGTGGAACCCAGATCCTCGCTTTCGGCCTGTGGGGGATTTGGCTCCGTTCCACCGCCTTGAGCTTGGCTCCTGGCCGGATTTCACCTATGCTGCTAATGGCAGCGGCGATGAAGTCGACCGAGTTCTGATCGTCGCATGCGATCAGCTTAACAAAGCCATGATGCAAGCCAGCGTCTTGAAACGTTGGTGGAGAGTTAGGATGAGTTAGAATACGCTCGTAAAGGCAGTTCATCACTCTGCCTTCAATGAGCCTCCACTTATCGTAGGAGATCCTCCCCTCTTCGTCAGGCAGGTCCACTATCGCGACGATGAGGCTGTCCTTGACCGTCTCGGAGAAGGGTTTGGAGCTCACTGAGCTCTTTGTCTTCTTCGAGGCGTTGGACTCCTCGTCTACGGACCTGCGTCTCTTAGGCGCAGAGTCTATCGCGACTACGGACTGGCCCCCAGCTTGGTTTGGTAAACCAGATCGACTCGGTGTGTCATTAGCGTGGGAGCGATTCTTTCGAGGAGAGGGATTCACTCTTCGATTCGTGGGTTGGCGAGTGCCCCGGGTGGAGGACTGGCGTGAGCCACGGGTGGAAGGGTGGCGAGTGTCACGGGTGGTTGGGTGGCGTTGCCCACGGGTAGCGAAGTGCCGCAGAGGCTTTAGCTTCATTAGCTCGCTGAACTGTCTGGTAATGTCAGTTGCCCAGATGTGAGATTCCCGCTCTTGCTGACTCCACTCCTTTTCCGCCTTTTGCCTAGTCGGTCAAGGATGCGGAAAGCCGCTTTAGTCTCATGACTTAGCGACTTCCTCTCTTGGTCAGTGAGCTTGGGAAGAGATGGAGGAGCTGAACTGCACATGGGTGTAGCGCTGTTCAGTTCGTCCGACAGCACGGAGCACTCGCTGACGGAATCGTCGATGCAGAGATTATGCAGATGCTCTTCCACACGTGTAGTACTTTTAGAGCTGCCGACGATGTCGGCTGTTTCCGGGTTTTTTGTTGAGGTCCGGCCTCAAGGTCTGGTTTTTTATTTTTGTAAGAAATTTTGGTCCCACGAGTAGCTAGAGAAAGGGTGGTCAGTCTGCACAGAGCCTCGCATTATGCAGATAAGGCAGTTGATACCAGAGCGTGCCCGCTGTCTCTGGATACGACAGAGAAACAGTGAAAGACCAGCGCAATTGTCGTCGGAGACCTATGTCCAGTTCGATCATCTTTTTTCCATACGTTGAGATGGTGGCTCCGTTGGCAGCGAACAAACTCGCAATAAAAATAAATTAAAATTAAAATCAAAAAATCATTTTTGCATAATGTATATTTTATTCTCAGGCAATGTTCATGTTTTCTGTATACAATAAAATTAAATATATATATAAGTGTAAATATATATCAAGCAAAAACGAATCAATAATCTCTAATTTAAATCTATCGTCTAAGTTACTTGTTATTAATATAATAATTTGCCAATGTATAATATCATTTCATTGCTCGATTTTTCTGCTTATATTTTGACAGACAACTTCATGCATATACCTATAATAAGTATTATTCATCTCCATTCAGCTATGGACTATCTCCAAAGAATATCCATGCGGTTACGTTTCATTTTTGTGAAAATAATAAAAAAATCAAATAAAATTAAAATTAATGTAAAATATATTTAAGTTTACAAATAATATGCATATACGTATTTTTTGTGTTTAACTTAAATTCCTACTAAATATAATTTTAACAATAACATATAAAAAAAGTTTCTTACGATTTTTCATCTCTTTTCTTTTTTTTTTTTGTTTAAGGTCTAAGTATTGGTCTACAAGTAGATTTCGTTAAATCAATTTTTTATTTTTTTTTTGAAACAAAAAGTGTCTGTATCTTGCTTGTTGTAGTTTTAATTTATTTAATTTCAATATGTCTGTTAATTTTATAATATTTTGAAAATTTCTTGGTGATGGCTTGGTTGGTTGGTGTTGTGTCTCTTGAATAATTCGTTGGAAATTTCAGTCCCACTCACCGATGTACATGGTTCGAGGCGCAGGTACATAACCCCGAGTTGGCAGTGGCAAGCGACCATAAATGTGATTATAAGGTGACTCTACGATGTCTGAATCTGAAAGAAGGATTTAAACATTTTAATTAAGAAAATTAAATCACTTTTTTGTTCAACAATTCCAGTGAGTATATAAGTGTAAAGTTAACTGTTTATTGTTGTGGTCTATAATGCAATCTAAGTCTAGTTATTATGGATACCAGCAGCGCTACTTGAAAGCTGACTTGAGAGTATTTAGTGTATCTGTTGGATGTTAATCAAAGTTAATTGCGATCACGTCGAGTGTATCTATTGTGGTTAGCTAGCAGACTCTATAGTAATTTTTCAGTCTTTGTGTAGTTTGGATATGTGCATGCATAGGGGCAGTGCAATACCCGCTGATGGATAAAAGAAACCGCTTTAGGCATATAGAGCTGTTGCAGATTTAATTTTACCTCTTTTTTGTGCACTTTCACATGATAGATAGACTTTGACATGTATCTTACATGTAGATAGAGTAATTGTGTGTGAGTACGACACACTCGTTTTTGAAAGTACAATATTGCGCCAAATGGAGTGTGGAAAAGTGTTTGATTGATATGTTTTGTAATTACAAACTTTCGATAGCTTTGAAAGGTGCCAAGATAAAGTGTTTGGCACATGCGACCAGTCTGAACCGCAAGTGAAAATTAGAAGACTAGATGGTTGAGTTTCTGATGCATTGGTAAGAATATTACTTTTGGCAGAAAGCAATATGTCAATCAAGAAGGAGACTTTATTGAACGGAGTGAGAGCCATAACCTTCGCCGACAGTTTAGTTAGAAAATACACAACCCTCATCTAAAAACCTGCATTCCTCAACCGCAAATTGGCTCTAAACTTTGATTTAGTTTGTAAGAAGGTACCTACTCCTCATTCGAGTTGAATCGAATCTGCACCATTAACCGAATTCATTAACTGATTTGGGGATAGGTCAGTTTAAGGCTTTTTGGTTTGAGTAGTTGCTTCACTTCTCTAGTTCTACCCGCTTAATTATTATAGTTGGAGTTGCATACAAGGATATCAAAAACAAATGCTCCCAAATAAAAGGGCGTTTCCTCTAATGGACAGATCACGACAAGGGAACAAAGAATGCAGAGCTATCCTAACTTTTATTGTATATTATTAGATTGCGGTTGGCTTAGCTGATTAATAATTCATATGTAGAATCTCTTCCTAGCTCAATATGAATCATCAGGAAAAACTGTCTTTCCCACTATGCATTTGGAAATAGTGCATGAATTGCATAGTGAGGATATGGTCAAGAAGGAGACCAGAATGTAGACTTCATAATCTGGATTGAATTTTATATCAGCTAAGCCACTGAGGGCACGGGGTCAGGTATTTACTCGAGAGATACGAACCTACAGGTGGCCCTGAGACTTCCGGACACATGCAGTGTATTCCAAACAGAGGTTCTGGCTGTACTTAAAGCTGCGGAATTACTTGAGATGGGATCAATATCCGATAAGAATATCGCCATCTACATTGACAGTCAGGTTGCGCTAAAGGCGCTAGAGTCTTACGTCACCAAATCTGATATAATCAGGAATTGCCGCACAATGCTTAGGGCATTATGTACGCAGAACCGAGTCAGATTATGTTGGTTACCTGGACACTGCGATATCGAAGGCAACGAGCAAGCCGACGCGCTGGCTAAGAGGAGCGGGGCTCCCACGTAGCGATATAATTGGTAGTATTAAACCACCAGGGTTCGTGGCTAAAGGAATTATTCGGGATAAAATCATTGACACGGCTAATCTAAGATGGTAAAACTTAGATGATCACAGGGTATCTAAGACCTTGTGGCCTGTGTTAGATCGCAGAAAATCTGGGGAGATAAGGCTAAAGTACCTTCGTAGATACTTCTTCGATAACTTGGAGGAGGTGAGGTCCTTGAACCAAAACAAGGATCTCTTCAAATTTTGTAGGGAGATTAATTGCTTGGGGAAATGGGTTGAGGTCTTCTGCCGTGAAGGTTCCCTAGGGATCGCGATGAGCCCACTTTGGTGCCTAGTGTTTTATGATAACCTCATAACCCTACCTAACCTAAACTAAGCCACTGAGATCTAGTTCTAAGACAAGTGGCTGCACTATCTTACATTTTTCTGCCAAAGATAGCAGAAAGAAATGGAAAAAATGTGAAATGAAGTCGATAATGGAGTGGGACCACTAACGACAACTGACAATCATATTTTTACAATCTTATAGGATGCTATTGGCATAGAGCTTTTAGACAACAAGGAATTAAGAGAACAAAATGTTGCAGTATTCCAGAGAGCAACTCTTCATAGATTGGGTATCCGCTGATTGAAGAAAATCAAATGGAGACTAAATACCACGTTTATGGTTCGAGTTTGGAAACTTATTGAGATGATAAGCAGTCAGTTTTCAGCATGTGCTTAAAGACTACTAAGTCACAATGAACACGCCTAAGAATATGCGGATGATGCTGCCATATTTTCGATCGAACCATGCCTAGAGGTTCTCTGTGCTACCGTATAGATGGACCTGGATTTTAATTGATGAATGGTGCACTAGGAAGGGGCTTTTGGTCAATTCTCTCAAAGCTGAGGTTGTTTTTTGCACACGAAGGGAGATTTTTGCCGGACTGACTTAGCCAGTGACAAAGGTTTTCATTATGTGGATCTTCAATGAAGACAAATATTTGGGATTGAAGTTGGATAAGCAATTTCTTGGCCAAAATATACAGAGTGGAGTACATTAAAGTCGCTCTCTGTTTTCTGGCAGTGTAAGAGTGTCTTCCGCAAGATATGGGGACTATCATAGAATAAGGTCTTCTGGATCTATATGGCAATGATAAGACCCTTCCTGCTTTCACAAGTACATATGGCTGTATCTAGTTACATTGCTTAACCCATTTTCTATTGGCACTTGCGACGGCAAGGTGAATAGTTCTCGGCCTGACGCAGAGATAGCATTCCAATCAGCAAACATTTATGTTTCCTCCCTGGGTGCACTTCTCATTAGTTTATATGACAAGTTTCAACTTGTTCTCTCAAGTAGTTTGCTTACACGAATTTTTGCAGTAGACGTCTTGCGTGTTTTCCGTTAAAATGGATAAACCTGAATATCGTCCGGTCATAAAATTCTTCGTTTTGGATGGGTTAACCCCTAAGGAAATTCATACAAAGTTGACAAAAGTTTACAGGGACTCTCCTCCTTCCATGTCAACCGTTAAAAAGTGGGCAGCTGAATTTAAACGTGGTCGCACGTCCCTCGAAGATGACCTACGTGAAGGACGGCCAAAAGCCGCAACCACACCCGAAACCATCGAAAAATCGTGTTGGACGATAGGCGAGTGAAGGTGAGTAAGATAGCTGAGGCAGTATGTATATCGGAAGAGAGGATGCGAAACATCTTGCACAAAAACTTAGGGATGCGAAAGCTCTGCTCAAGATGGGTGCCGCATTTGCTGAATGCCACTCAAAAGCAAATGCGCAAACGATTTCCGCGGCAATCTTTGGACCGATTCAATTCGACCGATTTGGTGCGGCGATTTGTCACCATGGGTCCACCACTATACGTCAGAAACGAAACAGCAGTCGAAGCAGTGGGTGGAAGCCGATGGTTCAGCGCCAAAGAAAGCGAAGTCGATCGCATCTACCGGAAAGGTCATGGCCAGTGTGTTTTGGGATGCGAAAGGGATCCTGTTAATTGATTACCTTGAGAAAGGCAGAACAATTACAGGTGAATATTACTCCAACCTTCTTGACCATCTGGATGCCAAAATTCGCGAGAAGAGGCCTGGCTTGAAGAAGAAAAAAATCATCTTTCAAAAGGACAATACACCTGTACACAAGTGTGCGTTGGCGATGGGAAAACTGTGGGATATGGGGTACGATTTGCTCGGCCATGCCCCCTATTCGCCTGATTTGGCATCCTCAGACTTCCATCTGTTCCCAAACTTGAAGAAATTTGTTTCTGGGAAGCGCTTCGCATTCAATGCAGAAGTTGATAGGCCCGTAGATGAATATTTTCACAGCCTTCCAGACTCTCACTTCCGAGAAGGAATACTGATGTTGGAGAAACGCTGGACTAAGTGTGTTGAAGTCAAGGGAGATTATGTAGAAAAATAAAATCATTTTTTAACTGAAAATCGCAGTCTTTCATTGTCAGGCCAATAACTTTTTACCTTGCCCTCGTACATCATAAGCAGTTCTATTAAAGCATAATATCTACCATTTTAGGCAAGGTGGTTTTTGATATAACCTACATCGGAGTTTGGATAACTTTCGCGGGAAACTTATCTTACGGCTCCGGCCCCAAAGATAGGCCGCCGGAACCAATGCATATTTTAATGTCGACTTTTCTTGCATTCAGGACTAACTCCAGTCAGAGTCTTAGTCAAAAGTGGATTGCAGGCGAGATTTTATAGATGGTTGGTGTTTTCGTGGAAGATGACAACATAAGATAAAGATGACAAGCATGCGCCTGTCTTTCAACAGGAGGATTGTGTTAGTCTAATTAGCTACATTGTAATGAAAAGATGGAAGGGTGAGAGTATTTGCGCCTGTAATGATATGTAGCATGCAGTTAAGGCTTTACATACATACATATTTGGCGCAACAGCTCTGTAAGTGCCAGGACCTATCTTCTTGCAGCCACTCATGTTGTGTGCGATATATTTTCACACAAATGGAAGGGACCTACAGTTTAGTGCCGTATCCGAAGGACAATTTGTTTTGAGAAGCTTTCTCGAGACAACAATACTCTCGGATGTTTGTCAGACATTCGCGAGAGGTGGGACCGTGAAAAAACGTTTGTGGTGCTTTCTGGAATTCGAAAATGGAACCTCACGCGCAGTGATCCGATACACTAACCACTTACGCCACGGCGCCTACCGGTTAAGGCATTGTTCAATCCATTAATCATTCCAAACTATTTCGAGAATATAACAACAATCTAAGCTCGGTTGCAAGATTGCACCCTTTGATCCTGCTTCATGCCAAGTAACACTGGGGGAAGACTTATGAGGTTTTCAGAGAGACTGCTAGGCTAGACTCAGAGGAGTATTACTCAGAATCTAAACCTGCAATGAGTCCTCCAACTTCCTTGTTCAAGGCATCCATTGATGATTCAGCTTCTTCCGAACATAATTATGTGTTGAGTGATTCTTTATATTCGCTGCATCATTGCTGTCTCTAGGAGATAAGACTGTGCTACCCTTAAATAAAACTAAAGTCTGCGACACTTTTTGGAAAGGGAGACGATACTGGAGCACCTTTCCTTTTCGATAGTCCTGCCTTTGATTGTATCTGGTGACAGATCTTCGATACTCATCACCGACGAACAAATCCCAGTAAAATGGGTAAAACATGGTTTATTTCCCGGTAGTATAATCTACCAGTTGTTTATTTCAATAGACAAATGTCAGTTATAACCTAAACGAATCAAAACCTGGCCCATCAGGCATAAAAATGGAATGACTGATCTGCATTTTCAAAGCTAGAACAAAGGCTGAGTGCGAGTCGAATATGTTTGTAGTCACTCCTTCGAACCTAAGAAGTTATATTTCCAAGATGACTTTAAAATGATAGCGCAGAACCGTCACCGGTGAGAAATCAAGGTCTTTGAGAATGAGCTAGAAGAGATCTTAAGAGAGTTGCAGAAACGATAACACAATGTTTCAAGCGTTGTCGACATCCTATACTTTGCAAGCGATGACGGGATATTAGTAAAGTAGGCTTTATATGGGTCTACCTACTTATTGCCCACCAGCACAGGAATGTTCTCAAATACTTCATAAAATTTGAAAGCACTTTATTGGATTATGAGTTGAACATTTTGGACAAAAGATAGTTCTGTTACAGGTCTAGTTAAAGTTGGTTGTGTATGTATTCATATCGTGTAAGTGTAGTGTGTAGTAAAAGATTTAAAATATTAATAAGACCAAGCTCAAGCCTTTATTGGATTTTATAGAGAACCCAGCATTGTTAACGGTTTATTCACGATGCAAGCAAGGACAACATGAAACTACAACTATTAGTGAATCCAGCTCTTGACTTGTAAAGTACAGAATCATGAAGCGTATTATAATCTGGAAGAGCGTATCATTCCTACCTTAGAGAGATATTGTTTCACCCGATTGACTATTGGTGGACTAAATTTTTCAGTCTTCGGTATTGTATTTACATTCTTTGAGCTCTTCAATGTCTTATTAGATCGCGGATGTTGCAAAAGTATTAACGGACGAATCTGCTGCTGGTTGATCGGGGGCTGCGCTATATTATGGGAATTTAATGGAAGCACTCGAACACCTTGATTATTCTGGGGATGAAAGAGTGGAACAACTGGCAGGGGAAGGTGCCAGGAGATTGTTAAAATCACAACAGGAACTAAGCAATTTAATTTAAAAGAATTAGCCTACATAAGCATAGAAGTCTTCATAATATCCATCACTCAATTAAAAATTGCAGACATTCATATATAGAGAATAAAACAATTGAGCTATTTTAAAAAAAAAAAAAAAAACTAAACCTTTAGAGTATACTCGTACATATTGTAATATTCTTGCTAGGGTTCGTTTAAATAAAACTGTCCTTTGTATATTTTAATCGTTTGTTCACTATCAAACACCAACTTAAATATTACATTAGTGTCACGGACGAGGGTGCAGATCCTGAAA
Source organism: Brachypalpus laphriformis (assembly GCA_945910035.1). Lineage (NCBI taxonomy): Eukaryota > Metazoa > Arthropoda > Insecta > Diptera > Syrphidae > Brachypalpus > Brachypalpus laphriformis. The sequence goes on along the minus strand of OX246753.1, from coordinate 289,955,685 downwards.
CAGCTTTGTTTGACGTCGAAGAAGAACAAGTAAGTACGACAAGTGACATGTCGGTTTTAAAGAAATTGCTATCTGAAAAATTCGACGATCGACGAATATAAAATTCGAGAAGTTAGATAATTCTTTCGATGAGCAAAAGAATTCTCAAAATGAAAAATTCGAGAAGCTAGAAAATTCCTTGGCTGAACAAAAGAATTTTCTAGACGCCAAGCTCGAGGAACAGAATAAACAATTTGAGAACTCTCTAGATGCCAAGATGGATATGCATAACAAGAAGTTCGAGATTCTCGAAAATTCCTTGGCTGAGCGGAAGAGTTGTCTAGACGCTAAATTCGGAACAATTGAAGCACAATTCGAAAACGTACAGGTTAAAATTGAGACCTTTGAAACAGCCGTTGAAGGAAATAAATGAAACAAAATTCGAGAGCGTTCAAACAAAAAGCGAGGCTGTTGAAGGAAGATTCGAGAATTTGGCAAAGGAACTCGATCACGTGAAGAAACAGAAAGTTCAGGAGTATTCAACCGACTTCCCGAGAAGGAAAGAGAGAGAGCCTCCCGTCTTCGATGGAGAGACATCATGGCCAATATATAAGAGGCAGTTCGAAGCTGCGGCAATGACGAACAACTGGGACGACGAAGAGAAGTCCATTGGCCTCACACTTGCGCTTAGAGGATCAGCTGCAGAGCTACTACAAACCATTCCCGAGGACAAACAACGCAACTACGACAGCCTGGTGAAAGCCATTGAGATGCGATTTGGGGACGACCATATCGATCAAATCGACCACATTGCGATCGACGCAAGGCACTCTTCCAGTATTCTGGGTGTCCGGACTTTCCGAGGAGCCAACGTGGACTCCGATCACAGGTACGGATGCGGATATAAAGAACGGAGCGAAATCAACGAAATACTGTGAGGAAATTTGACGTCAGGCGGCTACAATCGCAAGAGACTCCCAGAACCTTTGCCGATCGTGTTTCTTCTAATCTCAATCTAAGTCCTATGCCACCAGCAGCAAATGCGGAAGACCAGTGGCAGCGTTGCCAACAAGCCATCAGAGATGCCGCCTTTGATGTACTGGGTTTCTCTCGGCCACCACAACGAAACCCCTGGTTTGATGAGGAATGCCGGCAAGCACATGCAGCTAAACAAGAGGCGTACAAAGCGGCGCTGCATAGAAGGACTAGAGCTGCTTACGAGCTCTACGTGAGGAGGAGAAAAGAGGAACATCGACTTCTGAGAAAGAAGAAAAAGGAGCATGAGAAGCGCTCGATCGAGTAGATTGAGAGACTTTATTGCAGAAATGATGTTCGAAAATTTTACCAAAGGGTAAAAAGAACATGCCAGGGCTTCAAAGCCAAAACAGAAGCCTGCAGGGACGAAAATGGCAATATAGTAGTAGAATCGCAGTCGGTGCTGAGGATATGGAAGGAACACTTCTGCAGACTGTTAAACGGCGATGATGACCAATATTCCGCTGTCAGGCAGAATGAGCCACTCAACAGTGATGATGACAGTCAAGATTCCCGTCAACCCGTTCAGAATGAAGTGAGGATAGTGATATCTAAACTCAAATTCAACAAAGCTGCTGGAGCCAACGACCTTGCCGCTGAACTTTTCAAGGCAGGAGGAGATGAGTTGGTAAAGAGCATCCACCAGCTCATCTGTAAAATCTGGTCGGACGAAAGTATGCCCGATGAATGGAACCTCAGCATCGTTTGCCCGATCATGAAGAAAGGAGACCCTCTGAACTGCGCCTACTACGAAGGTATAAGTCTCCTAAATATCGCATATAAGATCCTGTCTGCCGTATTATGTGAACGCCTAAAACCGATCGTCAACAACCTGATAGGTCCTTATCAGTGCGGTTTCAGGCCGGGAAAGTTCACCATTGACCAAATATTCACACTACGGCAGATCTTGGAAAAAGCCCATGAATATAAAATCGATACGCACCACCTCTTCATCGATTTCAAAGTTGCCTATGATAGCGTGTATAGAGACGAGTTATACAGAGCCATGTCTAGTCTTGGCATCCCTACCAAGCTCGTCCGTTTGTGCAGAATGACGATGGAGAACTCTCGCTGCTCCATCAAAGTCGGTAAGAACATCACCGAACCGTTCGATGTCAGGAAAGGTCTTAGACAAGGCGACGCGCTATCATGCGATCTCTTTAACATAGTACTTGAGAGAATTGTACGAAACTCACAAGCCAACCCCGGAGGTACAATCTTCTTCAAGTCTGTACAACTACTCGCTTATGCCGATGACATTGACATAATCGGAAGAACTCAGCGGGCCGTCAATGGGGCATTTACGAGTATTGAGACCGAGGCAGCAAAGATGGGTCTAGCGGTCAATGAAAGCAAAACAAAATATATGCTGTCTACAAAAAAGGACACCCAATATCGGCGTTTTGGACAGAACGCCACAATAGACAGATACAACTTTGAGGTAGTAAAGGATTTTGTCTTCCTAGGCTCTATGTTCAGCTACGCAAATGACATCAGTAGGGAGATCACACGGAGAATTACTCTTGCCAATCGTTGTTTCTATGGGCTAAAACGGCAATTGAGTAGCAAAGCCCTATCTCGAACTATTAAGGTAACTCTCTATAAGACACTAATCATCCCAGTCCTGCTGTATGGCGCAGAGGCATGGGCTTTGACAAAACCGGATGAGGATGCCCTTGGTTATTTCGAGAGAAAAGTTCTTCGAGCGATCTTTGGTCCCGTCTGCATAGACGGTGAGTGGAGGAGAAGGTACAATGCCGAACTATACGGCCTGGACAAGGGCATCGACTTAGCCAGAAGAGTTCACATACAGCGACTAAGATGGCTGGGTCATTTAGAGCGGATGGAGCCCAACGTTCCCGCTAAGAAAGTCTTCAAATCCACCCCGGACGGACGGCGCAGTAGAGGACCACCTCTTGGTAGGTGGCGCAAACAAGTGGAGGGGGACCTCAACCAAGTTGGCGTGCGCAACTGGAGGCAGCTGGCTCGTAACCGTGCTGGCTGGCGAGGTTTGTTGATTGAGGCCCAGGTCCACCCCGGACTGTAGCGCCATCTAAGTAAGTAAGTATATGCAGCAAGTATATAGGGTCCAATTGCGCAGAAGAGTTCAGGTGAGAGGAGAAACGCTCCAGCAGTTACAAGCAGATATCGAGAGGCTGGCACATTTGTCCTATCCAAACGCCGGTGAGGAGATCATTAACGAGATGGCGACCGAAGCATTTACCCGTGCCATAGCTGCTGCGAAATTACAAATGGTGGTAAGAATAGATGGAAAAAAACGCTCGCCGAAGCCTTGGCGTTTGCTCTGATAATCAAGGCGTGAGGGAAGTAGCCACCATCGAATGCTTTTGCCAGAGGGTGGACGTTGAAGACCGAAATAACGCTCACGGAGGACAAATTCGTTGCTGGAACTGAAACAAATTTGGACACCTACAACGGCAATGCAGATATCCACCCAGACGCGGAAACTATCCACATTGTGCGAATAGGCGACGCAACGAAGAACCATCCAACAGGGACAACATCCATCCTGTTGGCCAGGCTCCTCGGAACCACGTGTCGGGAAACGCCTAAGAGCCAGCTCCGCCGGGCAGAAGTTGGCTAATGGAATCGACGCCCCCAAGACCACCATCCAGGTTTCCCAAACCAAATTATGCAACAAAAGTCTAACAGGGGAAGCATTCATCCGCAAAAACAAGTGCGTGGCTACTATCGATACCGGCGCCACGGCTTCCATTGTAAGAAGAGACCTCGTCCGGAAGTCTTGGCTGCACAACACCAGCTGCTACTGTCTTAGGACTGCGACAGGGGAATCGGCGAAAGTATATGGAGAAGTTCACCTCACGTTACAACTAGCAGGGTTGGCCTTTTTCCATGCGTTCCTGGTGGCCGACATATGTGATGAATGCATTATCGGAGTGGACTTCATGAAAGAACATGACGTAATCATCGACATCGGGATGCAAGTTCTGCGGTACCGGAACGTAAAGATTCCAATGGTGTACGGGAACGAGAATGCAGCACATTTAAGAACAATACTCAGCAAAGACGAAGTCTTACCATCATCTTCCGAGACTATCATTTGGACAAAACTAGAGGGTGATCCTGGGAGCCACCGATTCTACCTATTGGAGCCGGATTTAGGAAGGAATTCCCCAAACTACATTGTGGGAAAAGTTTTAGTAGAGCCAAAGAATAGCCTGGTCCCAGTAAGGCCCATGAACTTAAAGAGCCACAGAGTCAAACTAAAACAAGGGGTGGTTATTGGTAAATGTGCGCCGCTCTATTCAATTTCAACAATAACCGAAAAGTAATCTACGAAGCCCGTTTCATTAGCCAGGTTTGCGGAAGTAAGGGACATGATCCTCAAGAACTGCGAACTGGGTCAGGATCAGCGATTACGCTGATATATTTGCCTCACAGGATGGAGAGTATGGCCGAACACATCTGGTGCAACATCGCATAGACACTGGGGATGCCAGACAACTACCATTGGCAAAACAGACAGAGGTTGCGGATATGGTGTCAACGATGGAGAAGGAAGGGCTCATCGAAAGAAAGTCCTAAGAGTCCGTGCGCATCACCTGTTGTATTGGTCAAGAAGAAAGACAGTAGACTGGATTCTGCGTGGACTATCGGAGACTTAATGACGTCACCAGAAAGGATAGCTACCCTCTGCCACGGATCGATGACACATTAGACACAGTTGTTTATAAGTGAATACAGCGATTACAAGAGATATTCGACCAGTGGTGAAAACAAACGACATTGTGAAAGTGAATCTGTAGCGACAGTTTAATTTGAAATAAATAAAGAATAAAGTGACTGAATATTGTGTTAAAGTAAAGTTGTAATTTGATAATAAATAAACGATTAAAATACACAAAGGACAGTTTTATTTAAACGAACCACAGCAAGAATATTACAATATGAACATGTGTCATAGGATCATCATGTACATATACGTATATGTATGCGTTTAAAATATAGTATACGAATCAGCAACACGAAGGCAATGCAATTGTCAAGTTTTTTTTTCTCCAGAAACATGATATTGTAGCATCCACGGAAAGTTGTTTTCGCACTGTATTATGGCACTGTACTATGGCAACACTAGTGCCATCTGTCAAAACTACCATCATGAGCAGCAGTTTGTTCTCCATTTCACATTCCACAATTAACCCCTACTGATATCTAGCTTATTCGAACATTTTCTAGAGGTTCTTGTATTTGGTATAAATAAAATACACCAAACACCAGCAGAGAAGGCACAGTCGATAGAGGTGAATATAGCGAAGAACAAGTGCGATTACTGTGAGAGTTAATTATTTGCAAACTGGTGTTGAGAGTAAACGATATTGTGATTGAAAGTTAATTTGAAGGGACAGTTTAAGTTAAGATTAATAAAGAATAAAGTGATCTGATTATTTTGAAGTATGACGAAAATTTGAATTTGATAGTTGTTTATAAATAAATAGTTTAAATACACAAACAGAATGGTTACAATCCATCTAAAGCCACTAGTATGATACCCTATCCCGTATGATTTGACCCCTCTTCTTCTTCTTCCTTTTATCAGCGAGGCTATGATCCGAAACAAGGGATCAAAACCCGCCCACTTCACCGCATTTCTACTGATTCGCCTGTGGGGTTCGCCTCCCGTATGATTTGACCCAACTCTATTAAAGTGGACGTGGAACTGCAAAACCAAAACTTTCTACTGAAATGTTCATATGTTTATGTAACAAACTAGTTTTAATCTTAGTATCCTATGGGGTAGAGTACAATTATACTATACGCGGTGATTCCTACGGCGTACGCTAATAATACAGTTGGTGGAAAGATTTTCCACAAAGGCCATTACGTGCCACGTGGTCAGCATTAATGTAATCGATGCCACAATGGTAATTATCACAGCACTTTCCCATAATTAATGGGTCACAGATGCGGTGAAAATAAGAGTAGAATGACACTTTTGGCAAAGTCAGATGAATGTGAGGCGAATGTCGGTACTTGGGTTAATGCACTTAAACTCAGAGAGTAGGTCACTTGTTCGAATTGGCACAACAACAGATATTGAGTGAGAAGGAAACTGCAAATTGGCACAAAACCGGGCGGCACTTGGGTTAATGCTCTCAGTAATTAATGTTAAGGGAAAGTTGGCGAGAATAGCGGGTTAAAGCAATTCGGCGAAAAAATATTTTAGTACTTTTCTGGACTTAAGCAAAGCATTTGCTACTGTCGATCACGGTAGATTCATCAACGCTATATACGAGTATATAAAGTAGGAATCAGGGAAAACCTAGCAGACCGGCTATGCGTATAAACTTTTGTACGCGTAGGCTAAAATTGTAAGTGCGGGTTGTCTAGGGCTTTGATTCTAGTCTAGGTAACGTGGGCCAGCAACCTGCGTTACTGAAAACCGACCGCTACAGAAACCGACACTATGCCTCGGATAAGGAATGATCACATGTTGACGACTTTTAGCTATTGTACCCGGACAAAGATAGGTTTCTGAAATGTAAACACGCTCCTTGACTAGGGAAGCGAAGGTCCTTACAATGTCAGATTCCTCCAGTTGGAAAAAGAATTCATGCGATATAAACAGGACATTTTGGGGGTAAGTGAAGTAAGATGGTTAGAAGCGGGCGAGTACCAGTCCCCAACGCGTAACACTGTACTACTCTATTCTGGAAGACCATTCGGAAGACCGCGGGAATATGTAGTCGGACTAATGCTACAAACAACAGCACGCAAGGGCCTAATTTTCTGACAGCCTCATGGTGATAGGATTATGACGGCCAGATTCCGGACTAGAGTACGATGCGTCACCATCATACAGAGTTACGCCCCAACAAATAGTTCGTCTGAGGACGAAAAGGAGAGCTTCTACAATCTCTTAAGTGCCGTCTTCTACTCAACACCAAATGTAGACATTGTCATAGTGATGGGGGATTTGAATGCCAAGGTAGGCAACGACAACAAAGGGCTCAAACATGTAATCGGGAAGCATGGACTAGGCAACCGCAATGACAACGGCGAAAGGTTTGTGGATTTCTGCAATGCCAACCGCCTTGTGATAGGTGGCACCATGTTTGAGCACAAGACCTGCCAGAAAGTCAGCTGGGTTTCCAACGACAGGCAAGCAACCTCCAACCAAATTGCCATCAGCCGCCGCTTTAGAAGTAGTTTCCTGGACGTCTGAAACAGGCGAGGGGCAGATGTGGGGATAGTACGTGATCACAATCCTATGATAGCTACTCTCCAACTACGCACTGCTGCAGTTCGAAGATCCCACGACAACACAAGAATGCCCAGGTTCAACATCGATAGACTTAGTCATCCCTCAGTGCGCCAATAATTAAGGGAGCACTTTTCGCAAGGTGTGGAAGCAATCAGCAGCTCAATGCCCGCAACCATCTAAGACCATTGCTGTGAAAAATATTTTTACATCTGGTGCTAAAATAATTGTCGCTCCATCGCAGGGAAAACATAGGGCGTGGCTTTCCGAGGATACCTGGAGACGGATTGACGAACGAAAACAGCTGAAAGCTCGCGTTGCAGCTACCCCAGCAGCAGGAAGAACCGAGCTAGAGTCCCTATATCACATGAAGATGAGAGAAGTTCAGCGTAGCGTGCGACGTGACAAGCGCAACTACATAAACGCGCGGGCTACGGAAGCAGAAGAAGCTGCACGGAGGTGCAACAGCAGGACCGTCTACAGAATCATGAAAGAGCTGACAGGTGGTCGCAGCTCCAGCCAACACCCAGTGAAAAGCCTAGATGGCTCCTTGCTCATTTCGGATGAGGACCAGCTCAACAGATGGAAAGAACATTTTGCTACGGTTTTGAACCGCGCATTCGCTCCCAAATCAGACTGAGATGCCCGAGGTGAGAAGTTCCCGAATACGCATCACGACTCCCAGTAATGATGAGATCACTACCGCGATCAATGCACTCAAAACTAACAAGGCAGTAGGACTTGACGGTATTCCAGCAGAGCTCTTACGAACAGCGCCCACAACATCGGCCGGGCTTCTGCTTCTACTTATAGATAGAACTTGGGAATCTGAGAGCTTTCCTAACGAGTGGAAAAAAGGAATGATCGTCAAGCTTCCTAAAAAAGGAAATTTAATGGAGGGCGGAAACTGGAGGGGTATCTGCGTGCTGCCTGCTGTTGCTAAGATAATAGCTTAAATCATCCTTGAGCGAATCAAACAACATCTCGAAGACACACTCGATGCCGAACAAGCAGGTTTCCGTTCTGGATCCTCCTGTGTCGAACACATCAACACCCTGCGAATTATCATCGAACAGTGTGTTGAATATCAATCGCCACTGCACCTGCTGTTCATCGATTTTGAGAAGGCGTTCGATAGTGTCAACGGGGAGTTTATTTGGCGTGCCTTACGCAGGAGAGGTATCCCCGATAAACTAATTGCTATTATCAAAGCTACATATGAAGGCTCCAAATGTCACGTTCTGCACAGGGGGAGGTTGTCTGAGGAATTTGAGATCCAAAGTGGGGTAAGACAAGGCTGTATCCTTTCACCAATATTATTCCTATTGGTGATTAGCGATGTGCTTCATGCAGCTTTGTCGACGGGAAACGGAGGAATTCGATGGACTCTTACATCTCAACTGAAACATCTTGACTACGCTGACGATGTATGCTTACTCTCCCACAGAATTATGGACCTTCACCAAATGACAGCAGATGTGAAGAGGGAGGCAGATGTCGTCGGGCTGAAAATTAATATGGCAAAAACTAAAATTATCAGCCTTGGAACTAACTCATCGGGTCAAATATGCATTGCTGGACAACCGGTAGAAAGAGTAGAGGATTTCCAGTATCCTGGGAGTATTGTCTCGACCGATGGTGGAACCGAACTGGATATAGCCAACAGGATCGCCAAAGCAAAGTCCGCGTTCGGTATGTTGTCCAAAATATGGCAAAGCAATGCAATCAGTTTGAGCACCAAAATAAGACTGTTCCGCTCCAACGTTGAATCCGTGCTGTTATATGGTTGCTGCATGTGGAGAGTGACCACTCCTATCACCCGAAAGCTGCAAACGTTCGTTAATAGGTGCCTGCGCAATATCTTAAGGATTTTCTGGCCCAATCGTATCTCTAACGAACACCTTTACGAGAGAACGGGTCAGGAACTAATAGGCACAATCATCCAACGACGGAAGTTGCAGTGGATTGGTCACACGTTCCGTACGGGTGACAGTTCCATACGAAACCATGCTATGGAATGCAACCCCTTAACTCAGGATGGCAGAAGTCCTGGCGGTCCGAGGAGAACATGGCGCAGAACAGTCGAGAAGGAGGCACGGCAGTTGGGGAGAACTCAGCCACATTGCCAGAAAACGTACACGATGGCGCGTAGGCGTAGTAGAGGCCCTAGGACCCACAAGGGGATACAGGACATAAGTAAGTAAGTAGCGGACCAGCTTAAAGATTACCTCAGAGAGAGGAAGTTCGGCGATCAAATCAAATATTATAGTAGCACTGAAAACCACGTACAGTATGGCGTTCCGCAGGGATCTAAACTTGGTCATCTTCTATTCATAATATATACCAACGAAATGCTCAAATGTCTGAACATTCGCCTCTGGAGATGACATGGCAATTATCGTATGCCACCAATCGATAGAAGAAGCAGAAAAATGGTGCTATGACCATGGCTTAGTAATCAATGGGTCGAAAACGAAGCTCATACACATTCAGAACCCACAGTACCCAGCATCACAAATTGTACTGAGAACTTTCAAATGTGCCAATCTGACCAAGGTAATAGAGGTAGTGGATGGGTAGGTAGGTAGAAGTGGCGGTTCTGTAAAACAGAGACCCAATTAGAACAGTTGTGCCGTTTTGATACCACGACTCATGCGACCTTGGATGTTGATGTGTGTTGGTGAGGACAATCTAGAGCCAGCCTGTGGAGTTTAAGAAGAGGGTTAGCTCATTTATGTTCTTACCCGAGATCTCCTCAAGTGAATTGTAGAAGGGTTTGCCTAATGCTTGATGTCTAGCCCTAGCTAGTGCTGGACAAGTGCACATGTAGCGGATAATTGTTTCCTTTTCGGTGGCTATGTTGCAACTACGGCAGTGTGTATTATATGGGATACCTAGTTTGCCTGCGTGCTCTCCTACCGGCCAGTGTCCCGTGATTATCGCGATTGTACGGCCAATGTCTTTGCGCGCACTGTTCAATAGGTCGGTTGTTTTGGTCTTGTTGTAGTTAGGCCACATCTTTCTGGATATGACGCAGTTCGTTAACCTGGACCATTTGAGGTTAGCTTTTCTAAGAAAGATTGAGGAGATGTTTGCCTTAATTGCTCCGAGCGGGGTGTGAACAAGTTCAGCAAGTGAGCATTGAAGGGCTGAGCCTCGCCTGGCCAGTTCGTTAGCATGTTCGTTGCCATCAACGTTGCTGTGGCCTGGAACTCAGACTAGGGTCACCATGCATTGGCCATCTAGCGAGGCCAGCTCCTGTCGGCATTCTAGTACTTATTTCGAGGAAATGGTTTCCGAGGCAATGGCTTTGATAGCAGCTTGGCTATCAATTAAAATAGCGATTCTTTGCCTTGGTAGTGTATTTGTGTGTGACTTGATTTGGCGACAGGCTTCGCGAATGGCGAGTAATTCCGCTTGGAAGACGCTGGCAGCGTCCGGGAGTCGATACGATCTTGCGATGTTCAGGGACTCCGAGAAAACACTCGCACCAAGCCCACAGTCCATTTTTGACCCATCGGTGTAGACTGTTAGACCGAAACCACTGGTCGCCTGTCCATCTTGCCAATCTTTTCTTGTAGGGAATTGTACTCGAAACGCTTTGTGAAGTTCAATGTGGGGATTATGTAGTCTGTTGGAGTTGATACGAGTTCTCCTGGTAGAGAATCTAGGATATTGCTGTGTCCATAGGATTTCGCAGTCCAACACTTGGACTCTCTGAGTATTATTGCGCTGTGCGCTGAGATGTTTGTGATATGGAGATCTAGGGGTAAAAGGTGTAGCAGGACTGCTAGAGCGTCTGACGGAGTTGACCGTAGGGCGCCTGTTTTGCCTATGCATGCTGCTCTTTGCACCTTACTTAGTTTGGTTATGTTATAGGCTTTTTTAAGGGCCACCATACTATCGACCCGTAGGTAAGGATTGGGCATACTATGGCTGTGTACATCCACAGGGCCAATTTTGGTTGCAGGCCCCATCTTTTGTCGAAGGTTCTGTTGCAGGCATAGAAGGCTATACATGCTTTCTTTACTCGTTCGTCTATGTTTGGTTTCCAGTTAAGTTTAGGATCTAGAATAACTCCTAGGTACTTAGCACTGGAAGATAAGGATAGTATCTGACCGTTTAGTCGAGGAAGATTGAATTCGGGTATTTTGGTTTTTGTGGTGAAAACATCAGTTCAGTTTTGTTTGGGTTAACTCCAAGTCCACACATTCTGGCCCATGCGGTGACTTTAATTAGAGCACTCTCCATGATCTCACTTATCACGGGAGGAAAAAGTCCCGAGACTAAAATCACCATGTCGTCCGCATACCCAACTACTTTAATTCTTTTTCTATCTAAGCATAAAAGGATTTTATTTACGACTATTAGCCATAGTAGAGGTGAGATGACTCCACCATGGGGCGTTCTTCTACTAGCAAATTTGGTTATGGTGCTGTTTCCTAGAGATGCCTGAATGGTTCTAGTGCTGAGCATAGAGACTATCCATTGGCTTAGGTTAGGTTAGGTAAGTGGGCTGGTGTAGGGGGATAGAAAACCTCCACACCACACTCAGGTCAGTATAGACCCATTGTGATACCCATGGGGAGAAAGGAGATAGAAAAGGAAATCCCTTCCTCGTGGAAAAATACCGTCTTTGTAAATATCCTAAAGAAAGAACTAATTACTCACTGTGCCCTAGATACAAACCATCCAGAGGATTTGATGAAGTTTGCGATGTCATTTATTGGTCTGTTGGACAACTCTTCTAGATCCTCAAAGAAGTGTTGTCCAAGGATCTTATTTCTCAAATGATAGAGGCCTGGGCAATGACAGAGAAAGTGGGCGGTGTCCCCCTGAGCCTCCTCCATTGGCTTAGGTAGGTTTCTACGCCCAGCTCCGTGAGGGACTCTAGAATTACTTCAGGGTGTACATTGTTAAAAGCTCCTTCTATGTCTAGAGAGGTAGCTAAAGTGTATTCCTTATACTATAGGGATTTTTCTATTGATCGCACTACTTCATGAAGAGCTGTTTCTGTAGATCTTCCTTTGAGGTATGCGTGTTAGGATTTGGAAAGAGATGACTCGATTGTATCTCGCAGATAGTTGTCTAGAACGCGCTCGAGTGTCTTCAAAACGAAGGAGGTCAGACTGATTGGTCTGAAATCTTTCGCGTTCTCATGTCCGCGCCTCCCCACCTTCGGAATGAAAACCACTCTCACCCGTCTCCATGGTAGTGCATACGTATGGTTGGCTGTCAGCACGAGATTGCAGACATACTTAGACCAGTAAAGGTCCTTTGTGATACCATGTGATACTAACAAAACCAACCGGAGTTTTTGATAAAGCGGTGTATGCTCATGACGCGTAAGGGTCACCTAGATGGAACATTATTTTATGCGACAGGGCTGAACAATTGCATAGGCGGTGAAGGATGGTTTCCTCCTTTTCCTCGCCCCTACAGCTCCTGCAGAAGTGGTTGGAGAAAAGACTAGTCTTTTGGTATGTTGCTCTATAAGAAAGTGTCCAGTGAGGACAAGGACAACGCCAGATCTGTCTCGAAATGTGACATGTTGAGCCGTTTCCGTCTAGATACTTATACTTGAATACCTATAAGTAGCTAGGTATCACCATTGATAACCATTTCTTATGGGAAGCACACATCAATGACTGTTTGCATTGACTCCCTTACAATACAAATTCAGGTGAATGGTGTCAACGTACCTGCACGTTATATTTATCTACAATATCGTGCACTTTTTCAAAAAAATTTTGAAACTCAGTAGTGGTAGATAATCTCATATTTTCAAAAGCAGTGATCAAACTTTTCGCATGATCCAACGTTCCGATGTTAGTTCTAAGTGGTAATCCATACCAGTTTTACACTAGTAAGATGAAAGGTGTGCCATATTATCTGTAGATACAATTTTTAAATAATGACATGCTTGAATGCTCGACTGCTTTGTTGAGAATAGAAACCCCATTTTTTTTTTTGACACATTGTCAAAAAATCTGGCGCGAATCTGAAAAAGACAGACCTATTGATGTATGAAGTTCGAGAGGGCCATGTACAAATAGAGCCAGCTGTGCAGGCGCATCTCGTTCTACAGCGCCATCTATCGTAATTGCTAATAAAAATAGTAAGTTTTCAGGCATCTTAACAAAGTTCTTTAATACATCGTTATATGTACTCTTCATATAGAGAGTGTAAAATAATGATAACTACTAATGGATCAGCGGACTTGACTCTTGACTCATTTAACAACTCATTCATTCAGCAAAGGCACTACATTTCTACAAAGCGACCAAATCTACAAGCGGCTTACTGCAAGATATTTATCATTTGTCCGGGATAAGCGTAATTCACAAGATCAAAGCTTGAATATAAAGTATATAGTATATAGTATGTATGCAAATAGTAATTTAAATTTGTAACAGAATAAGCATGCAGAGGACAAATTAGTAGCACGGGACAATCATGTTCCCCCAGTTAAATACAAAAATACAGTGAAGCGACACAAAAATGTTTTCTAAGGATTTACCTATCGAATGTAATGAATGCCCGACACAGAGTCTGTTTGTCTGTCAGAATAGGAAACACTGTCGTATGGTTATGCGTGTGTCTTTATGTAACTATATGTACGTTTTGTTGCTGCTGGTTTTAATAATCTTGAATTTGAATTCGCTTCATGCTCAGGCTGCGCGGTTTGCGTGGCTTCAGATACCCATATATGGATTCCATGTCGCTCTCCAGTCTGCGAATGCCGTTGCCATTATTCACAATCGAATTGGTATCGTATAAGGACTGCACGGCTACATAATCGGGATTTGCGTGTGAAGGTCTTTTACGCCAGCACGGTGGCGGTACTGGCGGTATGGACATATAATTTGAATGCTCTGTCTTTGGAGTCTTGTTCTTGTTTTTGTTCTTGTTGTTGTTGTTGTTGGATGTCGTACCATTTGTTGTGATTGGAGTAGTCTTTGAAGTTGACTGTGTCATCGTCGGTATGGCAGAGAGTTTAGATTTGGTCACTGTAACAGCGGCGGATGACGGCCGACGACGGCGTTGGTCAATCATCGGCGGCTGTTGGCGTCTGTCATAGTTCGAAGGATGGACGTCAATGTGTTTGATTCTGTCGTAGAGGTTGGTAGCGTTGTTCTGTTTGTTAAGGTCGTCGGAATTCTCAAAGAAACTCTCTGTGGAAACGGAGATTTTGCGAGCGCCAGCAAAATCTGTGTTCACTGTCGGTCCAGTTCCGTTTGAATGTCCTTCATAAAGTGAGTAATGCTTTGCGTCGCTACTGTTGTTGAACGTTTGTTGGTTGTTAGTATTGTGACTTTTATGTCCGCTACTGTTACCGTAGATGTTGCCATTGCTGGAACTTTTGAAAGATCTGTAGGTCGGTCGAGGGATTGATGTTCCCCGGATAGGCTGAGCGCTCATTTTGCGACTGACTTTGGTCTTGGTCAAAGGGACGGCGGCGGTAGAGGTTTTAGTGACGTGTGTCTTGTTCTCGTCATGTATCTCATAGATTCGATACGAGTCTAGTGCATTTCTGTCCAAGTCGGATATGTCACTTTCACTGCACCACTTAATAACATTGGGCAGAAGTGGTGGGGCTGTGCTGTCACCGCCGTAGTGGCCGTATAGTGGATTGTGACGAGTCGACGCGTGACACCTATTGCAGTTGGTTGGGCGTAAGTAATCGTGCGGAGTCGGTATCAGCATAGCGCTGCGGCGTACAGGAGGCCGGTGACTGCGGCAGTTACCGTTGCCGGTGCTATTGGACGCTACGGTGGCGGCGCTGACTACGAACGGCGTTGGGTCTATGGAATATTTGTCGAGTATGGGGAAGTTTGAATAGTTTTGTACATGGTCTCGGTACGGGCAATGGTAGGGGTGATGGTCAAGCATATAATTCATTTGGCTATAAATACCTATTCCGCTCTCGAAACTTCTGGCCTGCCACATCATTTGGTGGTGATGGTGAGCAGCGGCCGCTGCTTGCTGGGGCGTTGGTGTTGGTGGTGCAGCATGATGCGCGTGATGCGCCGCAGCAGCTGCAGCTAGCATTTGCTGATGATGCATATATGGGTGGAGCGGAGCAATTGGCATATGAATCATTGAGGTTTTCTTTTGTGATAGTGTATTCATGTTGCTATTTGTGATATTGTTGTTGCTGTTGATGGTATTGTTATTGAGGGTGTTGGTGTTATTGTTGACCAGTGGCTCCTTGGCTTCCTTCGAGGATTTGGTTGTTTTACCAAAATTTGGAACACGTGCACGGAGGCCGCAATAGTAGGGATCATCTGTTGGAAAAGAAAAGAAATCGTTAAATAAATGGCTTAAATCACTGTGAAATGTAAATGTAAAGTTACATTAGTATGTTTTTGCTCAGGAATTGGTAATCTATCCCATGAAGCAATCAGGAAAATCCTCGAAAAGAGAAGAATCATACGACATGCGTTGAGTATCTGAGATGTTTAGGAAAAACCATCAGAGTTCTCACAAAAATACCCTTAAGACTAATTTGGAGCCTAGTTGTGGATAAACTCCTTCAAAGGCTGACAGACATAGGCAAAGCCATTCAGTGATATTCTGATAATACAGTCACCATTTCAAGAAGAACATTAGATGAAAAGTCTGCGGAATCATACAGAGTGGATTGAAAGGTGATACGATAGTGGTGCTTAATGGTAGAGGTCAAGCGTTCGATCAATAAAATCCTAGTTAATGGACAAAGCATCGATTCATAATATCAAACCATTTATCTGCGTATAGCCGCAGCTACACGATCGTATATGGTGTACACTAAAATTTCACAAAGGAATGCAACTTAGCCGCACTAAAATCGTTAGTTCCATGATAACCGTCAAAAAGTGTATAGATTGGTCTGCATTTGCATACTAGGGACTATGATGACCTCTTCCATAGCGGCACTAGAAGTCACATTGGGACTTGCTCTCTACGTATACCGCTGAAATGGATCCCCAAGGAGACTATATTAAAAAGAAAATTAGTGTCAGACGGTCCCGCTTCTGGATTGGTTTGGTTCAAAACTTAGCATGAAGCGAACTTTAAGCTAAGAATTCGGCTAATATATTCACAGCACCGTCAAATGGTACATCGATGGATCTGAAACATCCACGGGAATATGAATAAGAAAATATAAGGAAGGTAAGGAAGAAGGGAGAAAAAATTTCCATCTCTAGAGAGTTCACATGAGGCAGTTACAAAGAATGGTGTCACTGGCGAACATCTTCTTCTTCAGTGAAGAGGGAAAGCATACTTAAGATTTTGCAGGAGCGTTGGGTAAACATGAGTATGGCTAGGGTTGAAATGGTGGTGAATTAGATTTCCTATCCGGTGACATAAAACCGTTTCAAAGAAAACATTCCAGTAGCCAGGTTTGATTTGTTCCAGTAGCTATGTAGATGCACTGAAGAATACGTACGCTTAGCTGTGATACCACAAGAATTAGGCATTCCCTACAGAAACAGCCGGAGCTAAGTATAAAGTGGTGGAGGCTATTAAAGCTGTCGCAGGAGTAAGATCTTTTTCTTCGTTTTATTCCAATGGAAAAAGCTGGGAAATTGCAAAAAAGATGAAAAATCATTTCTCTTCGTTTTCGTTTATGTAGCTCCTGTAGAAATTATTGGGGAAGAGGCCGAACTCGTTGGCGTTCATTTTCACACCTACAGTTGTCCTGATGTGTTTGGTTTTTTTTGTAATTTAAGGCAGCTAGACTGCTTCTGATCCAGCACATGTCAAATCTGTTTAGTGACGTGACATGTGGTACCATCAGTCCATTTGTGACTGGTCATGATGATCGTATTCAGTTTAAGTCCTGGTGAAGAGGACTAAGTTTGCTCCAATTCCACATTTGTTAGTCTAGTCCATGAGCTTAAAGAGAACATTTTTCATGTGGACTCTAATCATGGTGCTTATATAGGTAGAGACAGCTGTAGCAATCTCGTCTCTATAGGCAATCACCGTTTAGACGGGGAGTCACTTATTTAGTACTGGGGGCTAACTATGCACTTCGACGCGAATCGCATAATTTGCGATTCACTCCGTTCGCTTGGCGGTGATGATGGCAATTATGCACACCGATCGCTTGGAATATCAACTTTTCAAAAGATTTCCATATTTCCACAAACATTTCCATTCATCTGTCAAAGTGTCATGGAAAGAATATACTTTGTTTCAAAATATTGCTAAAGCACCAGTGAATAATTAAAACAATGTTTTCATAAGCGCTTACTTAATTAAATAATTGTTTTTCTGCCCTAAATACAATTTCTTTTCCGCGGTTTTTCATTCCCATATTTACATTTTCAGTTGAAAATCCACCACCAACAACCTTTGCGCACTCAAAATATCTATCGCATTTGTAGCCGACCGAATGGCGTTCGCATTTACATAGTTGCGCGAATGTAGTAGAGCGAAGTGCGATAGTGTTCGCCAGCGAATTGCGTAGTGCCAAAATGCGATTCGCGGCGAAGTGCATAGTTAGCCCCCTGGGTTCCAGAGAGGAGAAAAAAGAACACCACATTGCAGAGTGCTATTACTAACAAGTGGCGTGTATCAGCTGAGCTCTGGCAATCATTTTCGTAAACAAAATATATGGCGCAGAATAGGTGCAGAGTAGTCGAAAACTTAAGAAATATTAGTACACAGGCATGGTGAATATTCTGTTCCATCTTGGACTATAGAATTATTGAAGACTACTTGGTACCTAGTATATACTTGAACTAGATATCTATCCAAAACTACCATTGCAATAATTATTCACGCAGGATGTCATATTTTGATGACCTTAAAATGAAATTAAAAGAAAGTAACTATGCCTGAGTCCATATAACGTTTATTTGGTAAATGACATTACTTGATATCGAAGCCTACCTACCATTCACTACAAGTTACTTAATATGGCGATTCTATAAAAGACACTACTGGACATATTGTGTCATTAATTCAACTAAATCTGTAATGGGCAGACTGATGTATGACAAATATTGATGATTTTCACAGAATAAGATGACAAACTGATTTGGGTAAATTGATGTATTACGCAGGTAGAAGATAATGTACAAAAAACTTTTCATACAAGGTGTTTATTGAATGTAGCAAGCACTACTCGTACTCATATGTGGTAATCATTAAGACATGATTAACCTTATTACTATTTGACATGCGTTTGAGCAGACATAAACGCAATTCGCAAATATCGCATCAGAAGATTGATGAGAGGAAGATCTTCAGCATTGAGTACCGCACAGCCTAAGAAAGATTTATAGATGACGCAAAATCCTTGTGTATATGTATTCATTTAAACATATATAAATGCAATTTTAATTCAATTCAATATGTAACTCAATAAAAATTTGCAACGAATTCTCTTCTCTATCATCACCAGCTAACAATTTTGATGCAATTGCGTAGGTACCGTCAAATTCTAGTGTAAATCTATTTCGTTGTTTATAAATACAACTTCAATTCAATTTAATATCTAACCCCGCTGGAAATTTTCGACGAATTCTTTAATCTGCCACTGTCTATTTGACTTATTATTTATGCAATTTGTAGAAACCCTCGGATCATAGTATAAATTCATTTAATTGGATACAACTTCAATTCAATTCAATTTCAAATCAATACCTAGCTCAACTGAGAATTTTGATGCAGTTTCGTCGATCGAAGACCTCATACGAGAAAAGAGGAGAGCGCGCAAGAGATGGCAACAATCCCGCGCGCCACCGGATAAAACTTATCTGAACCACCTTTGTAGCGAGCTAAAAAATGTGCTGCATGACCTAAAAAATTACAAGACTTCTACTTACCTCGAGGGTCTGACCGCTGATAAGTATTCAAACTACTCTCTATGGAAAGCCTTGAAGTCCATAAGGAAACCTGTAATGCACTTGCCGCCAATTAGGAAAGCTAACGGGGAATGGACAAAAGAAGACAAGAGAAAGCAGAATTATTTGCCGATCACTTAGAGGAAACGTTCAAGCCGTTCGATGGACAACCGTTGATCGAAGATCCGAAAGGCTCCGGGATATGATTTAATCACTGGCGAAATTTTGAAAGAGCTACCGAAAAAAGAGCTGGTTAAGTTGCTCTATATTATGAATGCTTCTTTAAGACTGTTATATGTTCCAAGGCAATGGAAAGTCGCCAAAGTTATAATGGTTCCGAAACCGGAACCCATTTCACTTCTGCCAATAATATCTAAGGTCTTCGAGAAACTTCTGCTGAAACGATTATAACCAGCAATTGAAGAAAGACACTTGATCCCGGATCATCAATTCGGCTTTCGGATCAAACATTCCACAATCGATCAGGTGTATCGAATAACGAACGAAATTGAAAAAGCTCTAGAAGGGGAAAAAATATGATCTGGCGCTTTTCTCGACGTATCGCAAGCCTTCGACAAGGTATGGCACGAAGGACTAAGGTATAAGCTAAGGGTAATCTTACCGGAAAAGTTCTACAGAATATTGAAATCTTATCTTGGAAACAGACTTTTCCGTGTTAGATACGGGAGTGAATATTCGGATTTCAAAGATATCTACGCCGGTGTTCCACAAGGAAGTGTTCTCGGTCCAATCCTGTTCCTGCTCTACACAAGAGATATACCACAAGATGAAGGGGCCGTTGTAGCAACGTTCGCAGACAGCACGGCTATCCTTGTAACGGATGAGTCAGTCGAATCATCAACGGGAAAACTCCAAAGAGCTTTGAACAAAGTATGCGAATGGACAAAAATCTGGCGAATAGTCCTCAATGAGACAAAATCAACGCATGTCAATTTTACGATAAGAAAGATAAACAACTTACCTATATCCATTAACTCGGTGCAAATACCGTACGCAAACAGAGCAAAATATCTAGGAATAACCCTAGACTCAAGACTTAAGTGGAAACCACACGTTAAAAAGACGCGCGAAGAGCTCGAAATCAGATTTAGAGAAATGTATTGGCTACTCGGAAGATATTCGAAGTTAAGCGTATACAACAAACTGCTTCTGTATAAGCAAGTCCTAAAACCGTCTTAAATATATGGTATACAACTTTGGGGTTGTACCAAACAAAGCAATACAAATGCAAAATAAAAGACTAAGAGCAATCGTGAATGCTCCTTGGTATATAAGGAATAGTGATATTGACAGAGATCTAGGAATTGCTACCGTGAGGGACGAAGTAACAGACTTTGCTCGCAAATTTCGTACCCGTCTTCATGTTCACTGCAATAAGGAAATAATCCGTACTATGGACGTGACAAACCTTGAGCGCCGACTACAAAGAACAAGACCTTTCGACCTAGCGCCGTAAGGAAAAACCGCATGTAATGACGGTATTAGTAGGTGCATTCACTGGAAAGCTACCTACCTAACGCGATTAACACTAAAGAAGCGTAAATTACTTGTTAAGGCAACTTAGTTGTAATCATCATAAAAATGAAAAAAATGATAGGGACGAATTTCCTACTACTATGAGAACGCGCAGCCGGTTCTCATAGTGCCTCTCTGAGGGGTGAGGTTTAGCCCGTAGGTATATACTGACTAGCACTGATGGCATTGTCAGATATATGAATCGGGCATAACCAAAGCTACGGACCATTGGTATCTTTTGAAGATTTCTGCACCTCTAGGCGCAACCAAAAAAAAAAAAGTTTCGTCGATACAGCCAAATCCCAGTACAAATCTATTCCGTTGTTTATGAATACATTTTTAACTCAATTCAACATCTAACTCAGCTGGAAATATTTAACGAATTCTGTTCGCTATCACCATCAGTTGACATATTCTTTGGCGCAATAGCACAGAAAGCTTCAGGTCCTTGCATAAGTCTATTCAATTTGATTCCGATTCATTACTTAGCCCAACTGAAAATTTACAACGAATTCTCTTCTCTATCATCACCAGCTAACAATTTTGGTGCAATTTCGTTGATACTGTCAAGCCCTAGTGTAAATCTATTCCATTTTTCATGAACACAATTTCACTTCAATCCCTGAGTCAGCTGCAAGTTTTCAAGGAGCTCTATTCTCTATCAAAGTTATCTGAATCATTTCTTTGTGCAATTTCTTCGAAATAGGCTTGGCAGAGGTTGATGCATGGCCCAACTCTGATCATCGATAAAGACGATAGTATACCATTTTGTGTGCGCATTCTCTTCTCAATATACCCAGTTTCACACGTCATGCAATGTCAAATGTGAACACGCTGAATACCTCTGACATTTAACTGGAGTAAGCATCACATAAAAAGCTCCGTCCTCTTCGTGGGAAGATTAACAATCAGCTCGGCTCGGTTCAAAGATCAGCATGATTTATGTGTGAGCGCCTATAAAATGGGTGAGTGGTATAGAAAAATGAATAATATTTTATTGCCACCATTTTTAGCAACAATTTACCTTTTTTTTCTCAGAAATTAAAGACAATATATAAGAAAAAGATTCAAATCCCATAAAAATGAAATGAATCTATTCCCATGTTGAACTGGTTGCCTATTTTTTTCTTAACTGTTCCACATAACTTTATCGTCGGTGGTCGAAATGTCATTCACGAGAAGAATTATTACATTGACTTATTTATTGTCCCATTGATCTATTACAATTGAAATTGTGTGTGCACCCGAAGAGCCGATGCCGCCGCAGTGCAACAATGCCTACGGTTGTACACACAAAAGTGCACACAGAATATGCATAATACGCTGGTATAGAATTTCATAACTTATACTATATGCTTACCATATTTCTTGTTGTCTTTTCCTTTATCCGATTTACCTCGGGACAATTTGATTCTGCTCTCCTCAATGTCATCGTAGTCCGGCTGTGCGGGGGAAAAATTGTCGGAAAATAGAAGAAAACAAAGTGGTTAGTTGTGTAACGCATGATCTTATATAAAAATAAATGCTGGGATGATACGTATATGACATGGTAGCTAGGCTTAAGGTCTCTATACAGTCGTATACTTGTATAAATCAGGCGAACAAAGTCGGTGAGCATTGTGCATTAGTTTCTTGTTGTTCTGGCATTGGCATTGTCCACTCTGTCAGAATGGATATATTATGCTGATTTCAATTGCAATTGGCAAATACAAAAGCGGTGCACGGTCATTTGTTTATCTGAAAATGGAATTTGTTTCGCTGAACAAGTACGAACAAACGCATGAAGGATGAAAGCGACTTTTTCGGCTTGTCTGTTGTTGGTTTTATTAGTGCGTACATATAATAGATAAATTGGAATGGAATTAGGCGGAAAGTGAAAGCGATTTAAAGTGTTTTCACTGTTGAATATTGGAGCCCTTAGTGGGTAAAAGAAGCTAAATGCTTAGAATAATAAGGTATAGAGCATGATTCTACAAGCTGATTTAAGAGCGCTTAAAATCTGTTCTTGTATGACAATTTAAGCTAAAATTGAGATTTGACTAACCTTCACATAAAATTTGTCGTGGCGGGGACGTAAATAAATGCTACGATGAAATTTATCTAAGGAGGATATCTCAATTTCATGTCAGCCAAGCACCCGTAAAAGCGCTGGTAGAGGGGAGAGTTTTAGAATTGGTATAAGTTCAAATCTTGATCCCAAGAAACGTTTATTTATTTCTCATGAATCGATTGCGAGAGGTTTTGTCAACTCAACCACATAAGCATAATACTGGCAGTAGGGTTATATTCCTGGAAATATTGTTCGTACTAACTGATTGATTGACTAGTTGATGTGTACGACATCACGTGGTCCGAAAAAATAAAATTCTGTGAATCATAAAGCAATGACAAGTTATCTATTAAACCTGATACTACCTGAGTTTCAAACCACCACACCAATCTCTCTCTCATGTCTACCATTTGCAACTTACGTTATGCAATAATGCAATTGAATTCGAAGGATTGTCCCCTAGGCACCGATAGGGGCACAGATGGACTTTCTGATTGCCGACAACGGCACCGACTTAGGATAGGCACATGGAACAACTCATCGCTCACAGGGAAGCACCTTAAGCTTGTTGGGGAGGCTGCTAAATGCCGACTAGATATAGTTGGTGTCTCTTCAACAAAGCAGAGAGGTTCTAAAACTGTGGACCTTTTGGATGGGTGAAAGCTCTTCCTGTCAGGAGTCGCACCCTCAATGCCTGCTCGGGTGTGAGTGGGGATACTCACAAGTCCCAGGTTGACAGACAGAGTATTGGAGTGGATACCATTAGGAGGGAGAGTTGTGCTCTTAAAGCTCAAGCTTGAAAGATCAACTCTGGCATTGGTGCAGGTGTATGCACCGAATCTTCAGTCAGAGTATGCAGCTTTCTTAGATGAAGTTGATGTTGCCCTTGAAAAGGTTGCAGATATGGATTCTTTTGTCCTGATGGGTGACTTCAATGCTCATGTGGGTTTAGATGTTATGACATGGGGGAGTGTGATTGGGAGGAACGGTGATCCTGATCAAAACGCGAACGAAGAGAAGTTGTTAGATTTTTGTTGTGAAAATGGGTTATCCATCATGAACACTATCTTTCCACACAAAGACATTCACAAATACACATGGTACCGCCGGAGTCTTCAGCAGAAGCCGCTGATCGATTTCTTTGTGGTACCATTGTGTCTGAAGAGAATGGTTTGTGATGTTCGCGTATTGAGAGAGGCCGAACTGTCAACTGATCATCACTTAGTGCTGTGCAAATTGTATCTTAGCGAGAGAGTGCCTCCCCTACCAAAGCGTAAACCAAGGATGGTTACTCGCATACGATGGGAGAGGTTACAGCACGTTGAGATACGGGAGACATTTGCGCGGCAAATATCTGAAAGGTTTGAACGAATTCGAACTGTTCCATCAAATGTAGAGGAAGAATGGCAACTGTTTTCAACAGCGGTTATTGCCTCTGCGGGAGATGTTTGTGGAGTGAAGCGGCTTGGTGTGGCGGCTGATCGTGGGAAAAGAGCTACTTGGCCTAAAACGTCCGGAACTCAAGAAGCCATCAGAGAGAAGAAGAGAGCCTTTAAGGTGTGGATTCCCTTGGGGAATTCCGATTCTCGAAATCGGTACACTGAGGCGCGAAGAACTTGCGAAAAATTAAAACGTGACCACAGATCTGCAAATAAGATATTCTAGCAGACCGTCCACCGACCCAGAGGAAAAAAGTTGAATATCGTTGAAGGAGTCAAATCCAAAGACGGTACACTTCTTTCCAATGAGGAGGACATCTAACGCAGATGGAGCGAGCACTTTTTAGAATTGCTCAATCCTGAACAGGGCACAGAAGATGACAGACTTATTGTCGAGAGTTGGGCGGAAAGTAGTCCTACGGTAGAGGAAGTAACTTTGGCGATCAAAGCGCTAAAAGTTGGCAAATCTGCTGGTGTGGATCAAATTCGGGCAGAAATGCTCAAGGCTCTAGGTAAAGAGGGAGTGCAATGGCTCTCGCGTGCCACTAAAGTGGCCTGGGAATGCGGTGAAACACCTGGTGATTGGCAAATGGGGGTGATAGTTCCTCTTTTTTAAAAAGGGGACAAAAGAGATTGCGCCAACTATAGGGGTATATCCCTTTTAAGTCTTCCCGGAAAAGTCTTCGCTAAGGTGCCAGAACTGTGGTTGAGAACAGTTTGGAGATGAGCAGTGCGTTTTACGTCCCGGTAGAAGCAAAACCGACCAGTTATTCACTCTCAGAAAGGTTCTTGAGAAGGCCTGGGAGTATGCTAAACCTGTCTACACTTGTTTTGTGGATTTGGAAAAGCATATGATAGGGTTCCTCGAGGCAAACTCTGGAGTGTTCTGCAGGAGTATGGGATTGATGGTTCCCTGTTAAGGGCGATTCAGTCTTTATATACAAACTGTAGAAGCTGTGTTCGGATAAACGGTGTTAAGTCAATACCTTTGACTGTGGGCGTTGGACTCTGCCAAGGGTGCGTTTTGTCACATCTCCTCTTCATTGTATATATGGATTGGATGTTGCAGCGCAGCCGTGGAGGGGAATGTTTCAAAGTGGGAGACCTAGATTATTCATTTGCTCTTTGCGGATGATTTGGTCATCGTAGGCTCCTCTCAAGCCGAACTTCAGCGCACACTCGGAAGGTTTGCAGCCGTTTGTGATGATGTTGGAATGAAGATCAACGTGAACAAGTCGGAAGTAATGGTCGTTTCCAAAAAACCCATTCAGTGCACTCTGCATGTTAGTGGAGTTTTACTGAAGCAAGTGGATAAGTTTAAGTACCTCGGGGTCTTATTCACGAGTGATGGGAAGAGCAACGTCAAGTTATCCTGTAGAATTGGTCAGGCTGGATCAATTTGGAGAGAGCTTGGCCAATCTGTTATAAGGAAGGCCGCACTTAGTGTTCAAGCTAAGCTATCGGTTTTTAACTCAGTGTATGTTCCAACTCTCACCTATGGTCATGCAATTTGCGTAGTGACCGAAAGAATAAGATCGCGGATACAAACTGCCGAAATGAGGTTCCTTCGCGGTGTTGCTGGAATAACTCGTAGGGATCGAGTGCGCAACACCAGAGTACGCGAGGCGCTCAATGTTGAGCAGCTACTTCTCCAAACGGAACGATCTATGCTTCGATGGTTTGGTCACGTAGTGCGTAGGCCCCCAGACCGGCTTCCAAGACGTGCAATAGTGGCCATGCCATCAGGTAGACCACCCTGCGGTAGGCCTAGAAATAGATGATTGGACCATGTCCGACATCTCTCCTGGAGCCGTCTAGGGATTCCTCCTGATGAGTTGGAGTCAATGGCGGAGGATCGAGAAGGATGGAGAGTCCACCTGAGCATCCTACCCCCGCGACCCTCACATAGGATTAGCGGGCCATTTGAAAATGTATGTATGTATGTATGTCACCTAGGCATAGTTTAGTTTAGATGAGGTTTAGTAGGGTTATCAGGCTATTATAAGACAATACGCATTATAGTGAATCCATCGCGATCCCTAGAGTACTTTTAGGGCAGAAAACTTAAAACCTTTTACCCATGCAATCAATTTCAATATTTTGATTCAAAGACCCAACCCCTTTTTTAGGTTGTTAACGAAGTATTTTCGAAGGAGGCTGAAGTCTAAACTGAGCAATGCCTTAGCATTCACAAGGTAGATTTATTATATCCTCTGAAACGTGTACATATGTCATTGCAGTACCTGCATATATTCGTTTTCGATAATCCTAGTCTTATAGCGTGCTTCCTCAAAATTCAATGACCAGAGAGTATCCCTATTGATTTTCTTAACCGTGACCTAGTGTTATAATCCCCCAATTTTTTTTCGATTCCCTCACTAGCTTAGAACCATCTGTGCATATTGCAAGTTGTGGAGAGAGACTACCTTCCTTTGCCAGTCCCCCCTATCAGGGTACATTACTTCGTGTGGTGTATCGAAGTCTATGGTACCAAAGATATCATCCGAAATTGCAGGGATATCGGTAAATGATTCCCTAAAAATGAAGACTATGTCCTACATGGCTATAGGTAGTTATAAATAGCCCTACGTTAGTGAGCTGAAGAGCACTATTGTCCGTTTGCAATTTTGTTTGTAGGCCCAACATATTCCGCATATTATTCCTTATCGCTACCTTACACCACCTAAGAACACCATACATAAGGATACTTACTTACTTACTTAGTTCTTTTACCCCCACGGGGGCATAGGGCGTCAAGCACGCCTGTGCGCCATCTTGTTCGGAGCTCTGCAACGCGTTTGAACTGCCTCCAACTCATTCCTAAAGAGCTCGATTCCTCCTCAACTGTTCTGCGCCACGTTCACCTAGGGTGTCCCACTATTCTGGCTGCCTGGGTGAGCGTATTCCGCTGCGTGGCATATTTCGCAGTGGAGTTGTCTTCGCTTCGTAGGGTGTGTCCAATCCACTGCCACTTTTTCTTTCGTATAGTAATATAAGCATTACTTCTTGGGCCCTTGGCCCGTTCTCATATAAAGTTGTTCGTTGGAGATGCGGCCAAAAAATTCTCAAGCATTTGTTTATGAAGACTTGCAGCTTGCGTGTGTTAATGGTGTCCACCTATAAAGTATTGCATCCATAAAGGAGCACCGATTCTACGTTGGAGCGGAACAGTCGCAGCTTGGTTCTTAAGCCGATAACATTGCTCCTCCAGATTTTTGATTGCATTCCGAACGCAGCTTTTGCCTTCCCGATTCTGCTGCGCACATACAGTTCGGTGCCACCGCGATTAGCCGAGACCGCACTTCCTAAATATAGAAAGTTATCAACTTTCTCGACTTCCTGTCCGGCCATGTTAAGTTGAGCGCAGGTATAAGAACAAATGCGAGCCCTTTTGAGCACATTTTTCATTACATTCTCACACATTTCACGCGGTATTTCATTAATTTCATCACGAATATTTTGTTTGAGTTGCTCAAGCGTTTCTGGTTTGTTTGCATAAACCTTGCTTTTCAGATATCCTAACAAAAAGAAGTCAGGAGCAGTCAAATCAGGCGACCGTGGAGGCCAATCAACATCACCATTTTTTGAAATAACTTGTTGTGGAAAGAGGTCTCGCAGTAATTCCATTGTAATCCTGGCTGTATGCGATGTGGCACCGTCTTGTTGATACCTGAATCTTAAATGGAAACAAATGCAAATCCTTGTGCAAAATTGTGCCCAAAGTTGTTCTTTGAAGACCAATCTCCTGAGCACGGCGTCGAATTGAGGTTGATGGATTGTTTTGAAAATTTCCTTGAACAGCAGTAATGTTTTCAGCCGATCTTGCAGTACGTTGTGGCCCATGCTTGGGCCTATCACCTACAGACCCTCTTTCTTCGAAGTCATTCACTACACGATAAATAGTGCGTTTTGTTGGCACGTTGTTTCTCCCAAAAATTTCACGTAACTTTCTCATCGTCACAGTAATCGATGATTAATTTTGATAAAATGTTTTAACGATTAAAACACGTTGGTTTATCGAATATTTTTCCATAATAAATTTGCCACGTGTCTGCTTCACGACTGCCAAATATGAACTGTCAAGACTAATGTTTACCAAAATGGCGGCAAAACAAAGTAGTATACGTTCCGGCGGACACCCTGTAGCTTTGATAATAACTGTGAGTTTTTCTGAGATGCCTCTCCTGCGCAAGGTCAACCAAATAGCATCCCGAGTCAAGCTGTCGAAAGCCTCTCGAAGTCGATGAACAGCAAATGTAGCGGAAACCTGTAGTCAACGCATCATTCGATTATGATCCGTAAGGTGTTTGTGTGGTCAATGCAGGAAGATCCAGCTCGAAAGCCTGCCTGTTCGACGTCGAGAGTTGAATCTAAATGCTCTTTGATTCGGTCCAGAATTATTCTAGCTGCTATTTTAGCTACGGTTGGAAAAACGCAAATCCTCTCCAGTTTCCACACTCCATCAAGTTTCCTTTCTTCGGAGGCTTAATGATCGTCCCCCTGTCCCACTCCTGCGGAAATTGTTCACTATCCCAAGCTCTCTGTATTAGAGGGTGCAGCAAATCTGCCGATGTATTTGGCAGCGCTTGAAATAGTTCGGCAGGGATACCATTAATACCCACCGCCTTGTTCTTCTTGAGGGACTTGATTGCTGTTATTATTTCGGTTTTACTGGGAGATACTGTGTGAATTCGGGAATTTGTTGCTTCGAACTGCTCATTCGAAATCGAGATCAGATCGCCATCGTTAAGTGATTTAGCACTTTAGCAAAATGTTCTCTCCATCTAGTGAGCTGGTCCTCTTCCGAGATCAGAAGATTACCGTCTAGGCCCTCCACTGGGGGTTGTTTGGAGTTTCGACCACCAGTGAGCTCCTTAGTGATGCTATAAACAGTCCTACTGTCGCACCTGCTCGCTGCTTCTTCAGCCCTTGAAGCCAGTGAGTTGATATGCTGACGTTTGTCACGTCGCACACTACGGTGCACTTCTTTCTTCTTCGCACAGTATTGGGGTTCTAGCTCGGTTCTCTCTACTGCTGAGACTGCTGCTGTCTGAACCTTTATTGCTGTATACTCATCGATCCGTCTCCACATATTTGCAGATAGCCATTTGCGAAGGTTTTTCTGCCTTTTACCGACATAGGTGCGTGCCCCAGCCGCAAAATAAGGATGGGTCTGACTATCAGGATATATAGCCAGTGTATCAATGCTGGTTTCAGGCCCCATTTTGTTCCCACTTGATTTTAGTTTTTATTTATCGTTTCAAGATAATTCAAAAGATTAATAATAAACAACAACGTAAGTGATACATTGAATTGTGCAAAAGTTGTATTGAACTGTTACAACTTTATTGAAGTCATATGGTGTTAGTATTACACCAATTGCGAAGTCTGATTTCTCTTCATATCACTGGTATCGGCGCTTTACTACTCAAACTTGTGGCTGGCGCTAGTCAGTGATCATGAAACATTTTCTAACTTTCTAACTTTTTAAATTGTGAGTTCCAGTATAAATTTAACTACAACTGGCACATGCCACTTACCAATTCTATCTCCTCTACAATATCTATCAGCTGACTTACATAACCCGACATCAATTACCATGTTCTTCTCTGAACAAGTGCAAGCCACCTTAAGATGTCAAAAAGTGCTGTATGTACCTAACCCTCCCTCAAATGAAATAACCTAACTTAGCAAACAAATAATAATTACAAGTATATTCCATAAAACAATAACGACTGTAGCCACCCGCGCACCGCCTGTTTCAAGTCTGTCAGTAAATACCACGTTACATCGCATGCACAGCGATACCTCCAACTCCTCCCTCTGAAGCTGTTAACCGTGGTAAGTTTGCTTGTGTTCATGCTCGGTGAGCAAATCGTTTCACCTGAAAGACAAAAACAGGTATTTCTGCTTCTCAAAGACCCTCCATCCCACACCCCCATTGCTTTGCATAACCCAACTCGAAATTGGAGCAAATATTTCATCAGTTCTTTGGATTACACTGATTATCATCAATCTAGAACCGTACTCATGTATCGCTGTGGTATATAATTTCAGTGCTACGCCAAGACCTCCCGCACCTGTCAACCGACCGTCACCCAGTGCCAGACCAATCTAGCGGGATTCGATTTCCAATGAATCAATGTGATATCGATATGCGTTGTGCGTCTATTGCCAGCAAAAATAGCATACTCAGTTCGTTAACCATTCAGCTGAAGCGACCTTAAAATTCCAAACCGCTGCCCATTTAGCACGCATATCGCATTCGAAAGCGTCGTCGTTCAACGATCGAAAAAAATTGCACCATCGAGCATTCTTGTATTAAATGCCAACTAACTCACTGACCACCTCTATTCGCCTGACATAAGTCATAGATACATTTCTCATCGTTTTGTACTCACCTTCGGTATGTCATGGGAGTAGATGTTATCTCTTGGTGGTAATTTTGGCGGTTTCTCACTCCGTTTATGGGCCAGTTGTTGGGTTTGCAGTAGCAGTTGCTCCCTGGTCGCGGCTACATGTCCAGCTGGGGTACCATTGTTAGCACCACCACCAAAGCCGGAGCTCCCAGAGCTTCCGCCACTACCGCCACTGCCACCGCTGCCGTTGCCAGCTACACTGTATGGATCTTCGTCAGGTATGGGTATTCTTGGGCGATTCTTGATGTCAACCACTGGCCGTTGCACTAAAATTGAAAGAATGAAAGAATATGAGTTATGAGGTCGCCACTGGAAGGCTATAAAGTATAAGTGTTGACGGAACAATACATTGAGCTAAAGTGGACAAAATTCTATGCTAATTGCGGAGATACTTGTACATAAGGTATAATGCGGAAGGAAATCTTTTGTTTTATCGCGGAAGAATGTGGAGGGTAACAGAACCAGAGATGCAGTTAGGCTGGTGTCAAGTTGCTGGTTGTGGATGGAAGAAGATACGTACAGTTTATCTCGGGTGGTTACCTAATTCTTCTAGTCATTGTTTTGCCTAACAGTATGTGTTGCAAGAATGACTCTTTAAAATGGTGATGTGACATGCGTTAGAAATAAAAGTTTCAACAGTGATTCAAATGTTTTCAAGCCGTTCGGGTTTTAAGTGGAAATGAACTGATATTGCCATAAAAATTAGATAGTATGAAGACTTTGTCCTCTGTCCGGCAGTGAGAAGAATATCTTCACTGACTATTGGTGATCACTGAGACCTAATGAATACGGTAAGGCTAGGTTAGGTTAGGTTAGATTGGCTGTCTGCACCACGGTGCAGACACACTTAGACCAGTAAAGGTCGATTGTGATGCCAAGGATCTACCATTAGACCACTCAGTGACTAATAAAACCAACCGGAGCTTTTGATGAAGCGATGGGTGTTCATGACGTCTAAGGACGCCAAATCGCTGAGGTTGTCAAGGAAGGGGCATTCTTTTGCGTGATAAAGCAGGAGGAAGCAGGATGTGCATAGGAAGTGAAGAATGGTTTACTCCTCCTCCTCGTCCTTACAGCTTTTGCAGAAGTCATTGGAAAAGAGGCCAAGTCTTTTGGCATGTTGGCCGATTAGACACCGTCTGGTGATGACACCGATAACGCAGCTGATCTGTAATCGCTTTAGTTTAACCAACTCGGCACTACGTATTTCGTCCAGCTTAGGCCAGATCAGCCTCGAAATGTGACACGTAGAGACAATATCTCGCCTATGGTTGGTCCTGCTAATAGCGTTCAGCTTCAGTAGATGCTTACACGTAGCGAGGGGCATACCAAGGGCTAGCCTATCTGGCAGAATCCTTAGAGTAGTACCCTGTCGGTGAGGCTAAGAACCAAGCTAAATATTAGCCGACTTAATTTTAAGGTGGTATGAGCGAATTACAGACGGAGGCTAAAGAGCCACTAATGAGCATTTCAAGTAATCTGACATGGCTTCTGTACTAGTCTCAATTTTTTTGAAAGAAATCATTACTTCGTATAACAATAGGCTGAAGTCCACTCGAGCTACAAGTGCCCTCAATTGGAACTGAACATTGTACCCAGCAGGTATCCAGGTATTCAAGGGAGTTATGCCATGTGCATAAGAATTTTTAAGACGTGCGTAACCCCCGTCCAAGATGTAATTGAGCATTTGATTCTCAGAATGCTTTATGCCTTAAGTGATGGAGTGATGGAGTTAGAAGGCTCTTAAAATGCTGAATCAAAGCAGGGAATATTGCATTTTCTGAAAGAGATTTCCCTGATCCTTGAGTTGATACCATTTGACGGTATCCAGAGAGAAAACTTCTCGAGATAAACTTTTAATTTTTCGATTTGATATCGAATATATCTATGAACATTTGATCCAGCGAAGGGTATTGTAAGATGAAGTTTAGGGTTTTGGATGTGGTTCTTAGTATAATCATAGGAGGAGTATTATCACGACTTGTGACAAGTGAGGCACTCTATATTCCAAAGAGAGGGTCGCAAGACAACAGCTTATGTGAGCGACATATATATATATATTACTATATCGGAAAGTTTCTCTCAATAATAGGAAGCTTGATGGAGCTAGCTATCGTCAAATGCACGCACAAAGTTGGTCTTGGGGTCAACCCCTCCAATGCAATACACGATGTAAGGTCCACTAAAGCCAATACATGACATACTCGTAGTATTACAATTCGCGAACACGACGAATATCTGGGTCAGTCCTCGATAACAAACTCAACTTGAATCCAAATGTGCCATTGCCTGATAGGAAAACATGCCAAAAGAGTGGGCGTACCCCAAAATGATTTCCGTAGGGACTGTGGAGAGGAGGAAGAAAAGGTGGTGGTAACTTACCTCCACTGTACTTGTCCGACAATTTCCCCAATAATGGAGAAACTTAGACAGATGATCTGATAGCATTAGAAATATCTATGATTAGCAGATTTGTATCTAGATGGAGCCAATTGCTTCCATTAGTTGGAATCAAATGCGTAGCAGTATACAAAGTGGCCGTGACCGCCGTGGCGTAAGTGGTTAGTGTGTCGGATCACTACGCATGAGGTTCCAAGTTCGAATCCCAGAAAATACAAACAAGTTTTTTTCACGGCCCCACCTCTCGCGAGCGTCTGACAAACATCCGAGAGTATTGTTGTCACGAAAAAGCTTCTCAAATCGCCGTTCGGATTCGGCATTAAAACTGTAGGCCCCTTCCATTCGTGTGAAAAATATAACGCAACATGAGTGGTTGCGAGAAGCTAGGCCCTGGCACTTTAAACAGCTGTTGCGCCAAATATTTGTTTATTTTGTTTTGAACTAGACAGCTGCAGTATATAAACAGATAAGCAATAGAGCACTATACTCCGCAAGGGCGTGCAATAATTGTGTCGACTTTTTTGACCAATAATCGGTCGGTAGTGTTAGCGCAGCGTGAATTTCGACGTCGATTTCCTAATCGTGTCGCGCCAACTGGGCAAACATTCTGGCACTTAGCTACTCGATTGCAACAGACTGGAACCACAGGAGACCATGCAGGGCGTGTCCGCCACTGGACTGGTCGGTCGGCCGAGAATATCGCGGCTGTGGCTGCCGATGTCGCTGAGAACGAAAAAACATCAACCAGACGACGGGCCAAGCAATTAGGCATCACCAGACGGACCCTACAGTGAATTTTAGTGAATGACTTACACATGTCCCCGTACAAAGTGCAAACAGTTCATCGGTTAATGCCTCCTGACCTTCAGTTGTGTGTGAATTACTGTCAAGCCATCCTCAATCTCAACAACGAAGAGGACGATTTTGTGTGGAAAATCATCATGAGCGACGAGGCGCATTTTTACTTAAGCGGTTACGTCAATAAGCAAGATCTTCATTTCTGGGGCACTGAAAATCCGCGTGTGATGCACGAAGAGCCATTACATCCACTCAAAGCCACTGTGTGGTGCGGCGTTCACGAGGGAGGAGTGATTTGTTACTGGCAAACGCTACAGGGCCATGACAAACGACTTCTTACTGCCGGAATTGGATGAGCGGGGCTTGGTGAACATGTGGTTTCAACAAGACGGTGCAACCGCACACACAGAACGAGCCACAATGGATATTGTGAAGGTAGCGTAATCTCTCGTTTTGGCGATTTGACATGGCCAGCAAGATCGCCCGATTTAACCATTCCAGACTTCTTTCTTTGGCGCTACTTGAAGTCGAGCGCTTATGCCAACAAGCCTCAGACAATTGCAGCCCTTAAGGAGAATATTCGACAGGAATGCGAACAGTTGTCACCGGAGATCTTGCGGAAAGTCATGGAAAATGCGATAAAACGGGCATAAATGTGTATCAACACTGGCGGTAGCCACTTGGCGGATATCATCTTTTTCACTTAAAAGAAAAAATTGTAAAAGTCCAAGTAAAGATTTTCATTACTCAAAATCCTTTTTTTTTTATTTAGTAAAAAAGTAATTCAAAAATTAAATTGGATGCTTAATTTTGCGCCACCTTGTATAAACAAATTCAAGAGTTCTGTACGCTGCATACTGGAGACTGAACTTATGAAAAGTAAAGGTTTTATGATTAAGTGTGTAGAAAGATCCGGAGTCATTTAACAATGGTATCACAATGGATCTAATCTTTGCTCTGAGTGTAGAATAGTCAATCTCGACAGACTTAACCAAGCGCAATTGCTATTCATCTTTTTTACAAGCTCTTTGCTGCAGTTCTGATCTCCAGAGAGAGTATCTGGAACTCTTGCTGTGGAAGGCATATCTATGATGTCTTAGAAAGGTGGAACCCTATTGATTAGTCCTGACCGATATTAACTCCAAATATTAAACCGTTCGCTTACAGAAATACCTTCCTGACGTCGTCTTTGAGCTAGATGACGTTACTTCTTATAACTCAATTGGTAAGCAGACACATTGAAAAGTTACATAGAAACCGAGCCTTGTTCTTCGGTAAGACGCTTGAACTACCCATCGACAAAGCAAAGGTAAGATACCACGTAGGGACTATAAGTAGAATGTGTCGGTCTGCAAACTGATTCAGAATTCGTAAAGAAAATACGCAGACGAATAGTTTCTGACTGATTCATCATCATTTATTTGTTAGTTGCTGATGATCCCTTCTTATTAGACATACTGTAACGAATTTATTAAAGCAACTTGCGAATTATTTCAGTCAGTTTCTGCTCTTTGTTCCACGCCTCCAAGATCTTCACCGTTAACATTACTTCTCATATTTAGTCATTCATTTAGACCTCATCATTCATTGGCTTTTATTTATTTTTTTTTCATTTAAACAACCTTGATCTGCATCAAGCAAAAATAAAAAATAAACTTCAACTGACACTCACACATATTCAGACGTGAATATCATTCAGAGTACTACTTACCTGGTGGTAATTTGCTCTTTAACATATCCATTGCTACTACATTTACAATGAGCACCCAAACGGGGCACTCCAAGATGTCACTCTCAGACTTAACAAAGGCCACTGCCGACAGGCACTGTGTCTCCAATCGTCGACGATCTGGATAAGCTCGTCTCAGTTCACGATTAACATTCGATTGGAACTTCTTCATATCGAACAACTGTAAAATGTCAAATATAGGGATAGGTTATGGACAACAATGCAGATGCAAGCAACAACAAAAAAGTGTCGAAGACTCACCTTGACTATTTTTTCACTTTCTAGAGCTTGATTTGGCAGTTTGAGTATATCGGCACCAATTGATGTCTCCTCATTGGAATTGCTGGCAGTGCTTTTGATGTAGACATTACTTTTGGCATAACGGCGAATTAGTATGTTACCGGCGTCGTCCATTTTTATTTTGACACCCTGTGGAAGAGAGAAGCAAACCGAAGGTTTGTATGAGATGTGCGTTCGAAGTTTAGTACGTGGATGCATCTGTTTCAGGTATCAAATGTCGTTGATTGGTTCAATAAAAATGTAAAATAATTGAAAAATTGTATAATGCAATTTAAAACCGGGGAGGTGAGATCTATTACAAATATACAACGAGGCCTTGAGGTATTACATTCTCTTAGACTTATGTCTCAAGTTAATTTAAAACTAATTTACCGCAGTAAATACGATAGCGAATTGGAGGGTTCGAAATCAGAAAGCAGCTTCAGATTATAGCTATTTGACCTTTACATTGGCCGGTCGATCAGAGATAAAATGAGACATAAGCTTCATACAGATTGGAATGCCTATAAAGCGGCATTGTGAGGTCAGCCTGTATACGTTTTCGTCAGCATATCGAATAGTTCCACTTCCAACATAAGGAATGGAAAGTTTGTTTGGTCTAGTACAATACTAGCTCAGAGGATACAAGAAATATTGTGGGCGACGTGTTTCAGAGTACCAATGTAAATTCAGTCAATGACTTCGTTACATTATTTCAGAAACAATTTCTATTTAGACGGTAGGTTGTATATATCAAGCTAAAGAACGCATAAGCAGAGTAATGCTAATGCTAAGGTGGCCATATTCTGATAGGGATGATATATAGTATTTCCCGCTCTAGTTCAACATAGGATTAAAATCATCATACCATGTACTCCTTGGTCTTGATCTTCAGATCCAGTTTTAAAACACCATTCCCACTATCTGGAGAATTGTCAATGTAGTGTTCATTCCCAAAACCGGCTACAGATCTGCTTCAGACCCAACTTCTTTTAGGCTTCATCAGACTAATCCAGAAAATGATGGACTTCCATACTAGAAACAGTGCTTTAATATAACACCCTCTTAACGAGCATAATTCTGCTTACTAACCAGGCAAATCAACAATAATAACCTTATATCGGCTGGTTGAAAAAATTCAAAGTCGTTCTTAAACAAAGACCTTACGCTTTGTACTTTCTGGAATCTTTGACGACCCCTCTTTTCAATATTTAAAAACGGCAGTTAACGGCAAGACATCGACCAACACATTGCCATCCTAGGTGAATACTTTTCCCATGATCACTAAGATCTCGGGATGGCAAACGACTAACAAAGGCCTCGTAGGGGTAGCATCTTCCGATAGGTGCTGGTCCGCTAAGTAACGAGAAGGGGCCACTGCAGCCGAAAACCTAGCAGCTCTGTTAGTAAGTCCTACTCCCACATCATCGTGGTGCCATCTGGGAATTTCTTCGGAAATTGCTAACGGGAGAGGACGAATGGCGAGCTTCCTGCGCCAAAAAACAGGATAAGTGTCGGCTGGTCTGTGGCCCAGCGAGCCGCAACCGTAAAAAAAATCATTACTCCGGAACGGAAACAAACGCCTCAGATACGGACTGATCATTTGTTGACCTTTGGCTATCGAACACCGACAACGATCGGATTCTGGAACATTAAGACCCTCCTGGACTCACTCAAGGAAGGGCCTTATAATGCCAGATTCCCCCAATTGGAGCGTGAATTCGCACCATATAAAATCGACATCTTAGGGCTGAGCGAGATAAGATGGTACGATGCTGGGGAATACATCTCCCCAACAAAAACCACTGTGATGCTCTACTCTGATAAACCAGCTGGAAGAGCACGGAGTTCCGGCGTAGGACTCATGCTAACTTCAGCAGCACGTAGTAGCCTCATATCCTGGAAACCCCATAGTGACCGGATATTGACAGCTAGGTTCCAGAGTAGAGTTAGAAAAATTACCATCATACAGTGTTATGTCCCGACTCTAGACGCGATTGAGGATGAAAAGGATGATCTTTATAGCCACTCAGACGCCACCTACAACCAAACGCCTAATGGGGACATCGTAATGGTGATGGGAGATCTCAATGCCAAGGTGGGTAGCGACAACACCATGCTTAAGCACGTGATGGGAGTTCACGGCGTGGGAGACCGTAATGACAATGGTGAGCGGTTTGTGGACTACTGCAATACCAACCGCCTAGTCATCGGAGGTACGCTGTTTAAGCATAACACCTGCCATAAGATCAGTTGGGTCTCTACTGATAGGCAGCGAACATCCAACCAGATTGACCACATTGCGATCAGTCGCCGCTTTAGAAATCGTCTCCTGGACGTCCGAAACAGACGTGGAGCTGACGTCGGACAAGAACGTGATCACCGTCTTATGATAGCTCCTTTACGCCTTCGTACTGCATTCGTCAACAGCAACCGCTTAAACCTACTTAACATTACCAGGTTTAATATCGACAGGCTCAAGGTTTCCCACGTGCGCCAACAGTTCAGGGACCATCTTGCCCTAGAACCAGAAGCAATCAGCAGCACAAAGAATATGGATGACCACTGGAGTGCTGTGAAAAATGCTTTTGCGACTGGGGCACGCATGTATGTCGGTAAAAAGCAGAAACACCACCGCACATGGCTTTCAACAGACACCTGGAGACGGATCGATGAGCGTACAGCAATCAAGGTTCGGATTGCAGCGGCCTCAGCAGTAGAGAGAACCGAGCTAGAAGCCCAGTACTGTGCGAAGAAGAAAGAAGTGCAGCGTAGTGTGAGACGTGACAAATGTCAATATGTCAACTCACTGGCCTCAAGGGCTGAAGAAGCAGCGAGTAGATGCGACAGTAGGACTGTTTTTCAACATCACTAAGGAGCTCATTAGTGGTCGGAACTCCAAACAATACCCGGTGAAGAGTCTAGACGGTAACCTTCTGATTTCGGATGAGGATCAGCTCACTAGATGGAGAGAACATTTTGCTACAGTGCTAAATCACTTAGACGATAGTGGTATGATTTTTAATTCAAATGAGCAGTTCGAAGCAACAAATTCCCGAATTCGCACAGTACCTCCCAGTAAAACCGAAATAATAACAGCAATCAAGTCCCTCAAGAAGAACAAAGCGGTGGGTATTGATGGCATCCCTGCCAAACTATTTCAAGCGTTGCCAAATACATCGGCAGATTTGCTGCATCCGCTAATACGGAGAGCTTGGGATAGTGAACAATTCCCACAGGAGTGGAAAAGGGGGATAATCATTAAGCTTCCGAAGAAGGGAAACTTGATGGAGTGCGGTAACTGGAGAGGTGTATGCGTTCTTCCAGCTGTAGCCAAAATAATAGCTAGAATAATTCTAGAACGAATTAAAGAACATTTAGATTCAACTCTCGATGTCGAACAGGCAGGCTTTCGCGCTGGATCCTCCTGCATCGACCACATAAACACCTTACGGATCATAATCGAACAATGCGTTGAGTATAAGTCTCCTCTACATTAACTGTTTATCGACTTCGAGAAGGCTTTTGACAGCTTGAATCGAGATGCTATCTGGTTGGCCTTGCGCAGGAGAGGCATTCCAGAAAAACTTATAGCTATTATCAAGGCTACATACGAGGGCGGTAAGTGTCACGTCGTGCACAATGGTAAGGTGTCGGAGGATTCTGAAGTCCAAAGTGGAGTACGTCAAGGGTGCATACTGTCCCCACTATTGTTCTTGGTGGTTATCAGCGATGTACTCCGTGCAGCATTGACGGAAGGCAACTATGGAATTCGTTGGACGATGACATCTTACCTTAAACACCTAGATTACGCTGACGATGTTTGTCTACTTTCACATCGGATAATGGATCTTCATTTGATGGCCCAAAAGCTAGAAGCTGAGGCAAACAAAGTGGGGCTAAAAGTAAACACAACCAAAACAAAAGCCCTGAGCACTTTTAATACCCGCGCTCAACTTAACATTGCCGGACAGGAAGTCGAGAAAGTTGATAACTTTCATTATTTAGGAAGTGTTGTCTCGGCTAATCGCGGTGGCACCGAACTGGATGTGTGCAGCAGAATCGGGAAGGCTAAAGCTGCGTTCGGAATGCTGTCCAAAATCTGGAGAAGCAATGTTATCAGCTTAAGAACCAAGCTACAACTGCTCCGCTCCAACGTAGAATCAGTGCTGCTTTATGGATGCAGTGCCTGGAAGGTGGACACTATTAACACACACAAGCTGCAAGTCTTCCTAAACAAATGCTTAAGAATCATCTTGAGGATTTTTTGGTCGAACCGCATCTCCAACGAACATCTTTATCTGAGAACGGGCCAAGAACCTATAAGCATTACTATACGAAGAAGAAAGTGGCAATGGATTGGACACACCCTACGGTGCGAAGACAACTCCATTGCGAAATACGCCATGCATTGGAATCCGCTCACCCTACGGGGTGGCAATGGTGTAGTGGTAACGTCGTCAATTGCCACGCTAATGGTTCATGGTTCAAATCCTGATGTCAGCAAGTATTTATTTATTTCTCATGAAATACATAAAGTCAGTCCGATCATTTGCAAAAGCTTCTGTGAACACTACTGCGAAGGCATAACACTGGCAGTAGCTTGGTCATGTGGCTGGAAAAATTGTTCTCTCTGTTGATGATGATTTGCCCTTGACATCGATTATCGGGAGAAAAGTACTGCGAATCAGAAGCAATGACAATAATAACAAAAATCTCCCCAGTTATCTGGACGCCACCCCCGGAGAAAAGCTAAAGCATAAACAACTGAGCTTCAAGAACCATTACACCAAAATCTTTCTCTCTCTCTATCCATTCTTTCCAACGCCCGCACTGTGTGTAAACATGTTAAAGGTATTCATAACCCTTTGAGTGCGCGCAAATCATAAAAAAAAATAAACCCAGGCAGGCAGAACAGCGGACGCCCAAGGCAAACGTGGCGCAGAACAGTTGAGGAGGAATCGAGCTCTTTAGAAATGAGTTGGAGGCAGCTCTAACGCGTTGCAGAACTTCGAACAAGATGGCGCACAGGCGTGGTTGACGCCCTATGCCCCCCGAGGGGTTAACGGATCTAAGCTTGAAAAGGTTTCGGATATGGATTCAAGGCAAAACTTGATAGGTGCCTTTAATGCTCACGTGGGTGTAGATGTTATGACATGGGGGATTGTGATTGGGAGGAACGTTGATCCTGACCAAAACCCAAACGGAGAGAAGTTGTTGGATTTTTGCTGTGAAAATGGCTTATCCATGAGGAATACTATCTTTCCGCACAAAGATATTCACAAATGCAAATGGTACTGTCTTCAGCAGAAGTCGCTGATAGAATCCTTTATGGAGCGGGGCCGAACTGTCAATTTGTTAGCGTTGTGCAAATTGTCTCTTAGCGATAGAGTGCCTCCCCTATCAAAGCGCCAACCAAAGACGGTTACACGTATACTTTATTTATTTATTACTAAGCTTAATACAAGCAATTAACTTAAAGCTAAGCTTAAAAACTAACAGAGAGAACTTACATCTAAAGGGCCTTATTTTAATTTTTTTTTTTGAAGACTTAATGTACTAAGAAGAAAGTTTGGGGAAAATTATGAG
The DNA here is from genome assembly GCA_945910035.1 of Brachypalpus laphriformis. Lineage (NCBI taxonomy): Eukaryota > Metazoa > Arthropoda > Insecta > Diptera > Syrphidae > Brachypalpus > Brachypalpus laphriformis. Next base: position 289,914,351 of record OX246753.1, on the reverse strand, counting down.
GAGGTGTGAAGGAGCATTCTAAGGGAGGATCGGCTGAGATGAAAATCGAAGGTCATATACGCGCTATTGGTCAAACGCAACATTCTGGACATGGGTTCAAAGTGGCCATAATTGGTCCGGTGACAAGCGAGGCGAAAGAGGGGTACAGATCTAAGGTTATGAGGGTTAGTATTTAGGTAGATTGTATGAAGTAAAGCGGGAGAATCAATCGAACCTACTAATAGTTGATGCACGAGGAGTATGTCAGCGAGATGATGGCGATTTGTAAGAGTTTGTAGATTAATCAGTTTTAACCGATCTTCGCATGGAGGCAAATTATATTTATCGTCCCAAGAGAGATCACGTAGAGCGAAACGGATAAGTCTTCGTTGGACAGCTTCAATTCTCAAGGAATGCGTAACTTAATGGGGTGACCAAACTTGACTACCGTATTCAAGGATAGGTCTGACAAAGGTGATTTAGTGACATAAGGATTCGAGAATTCTTTAGACCAGCGTTTGATGAAGCCTAGTGTGGAGTTGGCTCTGTTAATTATGTAATCAATGTGCGAATTATAGCTGAGCTCTCGGTCACAAATAATACCTAGATCGCAGAGAATGGGTTTGTTATCGAGGAAGTAGATCCTAGGAGAGGGAGGAACACGCTTGTGGGAAAAGGTAATAGCTTGGCATTTACTCACAATCAGCTCTAGGAAGTTAAATTTGCACCATGTGCAGAACAGATTCAGGTCGCTTTATAGTAGGAGAGAATCCGAAGTGGAGGCAATTATCTTAAAGATTTTTTTATCATCCGCGTACGCAGATAGGTCGGACTCTTTTAAGATGGAATCAATGTCATTTATAGTTAGGATAAAGAACAAGGGTCTGAGATGACTACCCTGAGGGAAGTGGCTTTGATAGGGTTGGATACAGAACATCTGAAAAGGACTCTATAATGGCGACCCTCTAGATATGACCTAAGCCAGGAAATAAAGGAGGATGGAAAAGTAAGGGCTTTGAGTTTGAGGTAAATAATTTTGTGTGAGATTTTGTCGAACGCTTTGCTATAATCTGTAGAAATTACATCGACTTCATTGCCGTTCTCTAATGCGTGTAATGCTCGGGAAACAAATTCAGTTAGGTTGGTGGTGGTAGATCCAAATTGAAATTGAAATTGAAGTTCAAAGAGCTTTGGGATACATGACAGTTTAGCAATGGGTCGGTAATTTAAGATCTCGCTTTTACTGCATTTTTTTTAGGGATAATGAAAGAGTCCTTCCACAGAAAAGGGAAGACGGTTTGAGAGAGTGAGAGCTGGAAAAGGGCACTAAGAGGCTGTGGTAAAACATTCATACATTTCTTTAAAACAATAGCGGGCAGCCTGTCAGGCCCAGGAGAATAGTTGTCCTTGAGCCTACTGGTCTTTACAAGAACCATGTTTGTCGTAACCTCAATTAAAACAAAAGAAGTTTGCGCACAGTTGTTCAAGTAGCTGAAATAAACAGGATCTGGTTCGTGCAAGTGATCAGTATAGAACTGGCTGAAGAAAGTTGCAAAGAGATTGTCTATCGTTTCAGGGTCGGCTGAGGATCTGCTAGATAGTTTTAAAGCGGAAGGGAGGCCATCGGATTTTCTTTTAACATTAATGAATTGGTGAAACCGTTTGGGGTCAGAAATTAGACTCCGTTGCATTCGATCGAGATATTTATGATAAAGAGATTCACAGAGAATAGAAAAACGATTATAAGCAGTGAGGTAATTGGAGTAGTCGCTAAAAGACCTGGTGGATAGAACAATTTTCCATTATATACGATGGGTGAGGTTACAGAACGATGAGATATGGGAGACATTTGCCTTAGTTGCATTTTGCGCGAACTCCAAAGGTTCCATCAAATGTAGAGGAAGAATGGCAACTGTTTTCAACAGCGGTTTTTACCTCTGCGGGAGATGTTTGTGGAGTGAAGCAGCTTGGTTTGGCGGCTGGTGGTGGGAAAAGAACTACTTGGTCTAAAACGCCCAGAACTCAAGAAGCCATCAAAGAGAAGAAGAGAGCCTTTAAGGTATGGATTCCCTTGGGGAACTCCGATTCTCGAAATCGGTACACTGATGCGCGAAGAACTTGCAAAATAGCAGTGAAAATAGCGAAAAAACTATCTTGAAGGAAATTGGCGAGAAATTGAAACGTGATCACAGATCACCGCCGGCATAGAGGAAGAAACCGGCTTACAAGACGTGCCATGATTGCCATGGCATCAGGTAGGCGATCCCTCGTTAGGTCTGGAAATAGATGGTTGGATATCTATCCTGGAGCCGTCTAGGGATTTCTTCTGATGAGTTGGACTCAATGGCGGAGGATCAAGAAAGATGGAGAGTGCACCTGAGCATCCACCCTCGTGACCTCATGATGGATCATGAAAGATTAGCAGACCATTGAAAATGTATGTATTTATGTATGTACACTAAACATTTCTCATTGGTTTGACACGCACGTCTCAATATTTTCCTAAACTCAACTACTAATTTGTATATATTTGCTAATGAATTTTTCTTTTCCAAATTTATTGCACATTTGCCTTACAACTCTCCTAAGTGTTTCTCACATTAGCAACTAATATTTAAAAAAAGTATCCAAAAAAATAACAATCAATTCAACGATTTGCGTGAGATATGCACAAGGTACACTCCTAGGTTGAAGGTTAGATTAAGCATCGCTTTTTGGCATCATCATATAATTTCATTCTTCATTAGTTATCAATCACTGTCTGATATCGATAATTAATAAATTAGACAAAATCATTGATCTAACCTTCACCAATAAAAATAATAAGAAAAAAATTGACATATCGATTGGATGCACGTTTGAGTAATTCAAAAAATTCTGTTAACAATTTTTAATTGCATAGCTTATGCTTACCTGTCCTATGTGCCGTTTGAACTCATCTGTCTTTGGATCTCTCATTGGATTGTCGAACCCGCACAAACCGATTCTGTAATTAAAAAAAAAGAAACAAAAATAAATATCTTATAGATTTTTGTGAGCAGTAATTGATGGTTTAGCTGAACAACAACTCTGTCAAATTTCCCACAGTTGTCAAACTTAAAAAAATAGGTTTTTTCTTGTAGCATTCTTCTCCACACGATTCTCAAGGCATGCAGTATTAATGCATAGCACGTACCATACACATAACAACACACACTTGACGCAATACGATAGACTTGTGTATGGCGGACCGCGATGAATAGACAAACTTCAATGTCTTCACCCAACGAGTTGATGGCTGCGCTTGCGCAATGTAAAACACAAATTTAGCCGCCTTAAACGTGGTCTGCAAAAAAGATTGCTATTCACGCGAATACGATGCGAAAATAGGCCACAAAAAAGCGTGTAAATCGAGAGAGAAAATGCGAATACGCAGAGGGTGAAGGAAGCAACTGCATTTAAGCCATAAGCGCTGACAGCTTTGTCAAAATGCGAATCCAACCCAGTCTCGGCACGTTTCTTACGCAAAAAAGCGTTTATCTTTCAAGCCGTGTTGTGGGCTTAAAGATTAGAAAAACGAAATGAGTAGATACATACTAGACTTGAATCACGCAATTTCTCTCCCACTATGTGGCACCACTCAAGAGTCAAAAGGCTCGATTCGATGGTTAAGATTTCGGAATGTGTTGCGGTTGCGCGGTGCATTACTTGGACTCTGGTAATGAATTCAAATACGCATGCAATATTTGTTGTACTGGGTGCTTTTGTTTATAATATTACGCTTATCCACCCCCTCATGTGGATGGAAAATAAGTTATTTGGCGCCAGAAAACGTTATTTTCATGACAAAAGAATGAGTGCAGCTGCAGCTGCAATTCTATGTATACGACGTTGGGCCTAGCCTAGATCTTGTGGTGCATAAATTGTAGCATTAAGGTTTGCTTTTTGTTGGTTTTTATATGTCCCATTCGGCTGACAGTCATTTACCGTACTTCAAGGTATTTGACATAAAACGGATAACAAATTGGGAAAGGCAAATGTGACTCATGCGATTTTTCTTGTGTTGATGTCACCTAGGCGTATGTGGAACATTTTTGTGAGCGAAGAGGGAGCTTATTGACTTATCCCGCTAATTATTTTTGTAGTTGAGTTTCAAATGTAATGAGTATTAGGTATAAAGGTAGAATGATTCTTTTGCATTAGACCGGTCTCATCTATTTCAAGGAAATTGGTTTTATTTCTGTATTGCGTTGCACACACACCCATCGGAAAAGTTTGTGGCAAATTCGGAGGCGGCCAACTACAATACAATACGTGTTGCACTAGTCTTACATGTTTTTAAAGAGGTACGTTGTCTAAATTTCAGAGTCTTCGAAAATAACCCCGAGGGACGGCGCAGTAGAGGGAATCATCGCCGTAGGTGGAGCGCACAAGTTCAAGGGGACCTCGACCAACTTGGAGTGCGCAACTGGAGGCAATTAGCTAAAGACCGAGCTAACTGAAGAGGCTTGTTGGTTGAGGCCCAGATTCACCCCGAACTGTAGCGCCACCTAAGTAAGTAAGTAAGTTGTCTGAATTTTAAACCTGAGAGGATACCACATTATTCCTTATAGCTTTTTCTATCCTCTACAAAGGAATTCTCAGCCTGTGCATTCAAGAGGATACAAACATCTATAGGTTTTCTTTCCAGACCTCACTTCCACGCGGTGAACCCCGGATGCCTAGTTCTTTAACTGGAGATTTGGCCTCAAACCCTTTGGAAGGTTGTTGGGGACAGTTAACAGGAGAGGGGCGAGGCGAGTGTTTCCACCAAAGTAATCAAGGTTAAATTCGGCAACAGCAGTCTAACATGTTCACATGTTTCCACAGAGAAATAAGATGACGACAACGAAAGCAGCTTCTACAAGCTCTTAGACAAAATGAGCTATGACGTTAAAATGGTCTAAGGCAATTTAAACGCGCAGCAGGAAAGAGAGGGCGTCTTTGGTAGTACTTTACGACACCACCTCCGATCGACTTTCCGACAGAGCAAGACAGCGTCATAGCTAGTACGCGATTTCCTTATCTGAATATTCACAAGGGGACATAGTGGTCTTCTGATAAATCAGCCGTTAACCAGACTGACTACATTGCGATCGACACAAGACACTCCTCCAGTATAATGGATGTTCGAACGTACTTAGAGGCCACCATTAATTCGGACTACTACCTTGTTGTAGCCAAGGTGCGAATACAGATATCCCTAACACCACAAAGACAAGGAAATACCGTGGGGAAATTTTACGTCTGATGGCTACAATCGCATGAGAACACCAGAGCCTTGTCCGAAGTAACATCAAATACTAAAAGCTAATTGAAACCCTGCCAAAACGACATCAAGGATACCCCCTCTGTAGTGCTGGGTTTCACCGGACTATCACCACAAAACCCCTGGCTTAATGAGGAATACCGGCAAGCATATACAGCAATACAAGGGGCATATAGAGCTGCGCTACATAGAATGACCAGAGTTGGTGGCGAGATCTACAAACAGAATAGATGGGGCGAGCACCAGCTTCCCAGAAAAAGGGCGCCATCTAGGAGATAAAGAGATGCTACTGTAGGAATTAGGTTCATTACTTTTGCCAAATGGTACAAGGAACATGGCATAGCTATATACATATAGAGCCCTAAGAAACGCTATGCGAAATCATTCAGAGGGGTCTACGAATCACACAGAAGTGGTGTAAAACGGTAGGACTTAGAGCGAACCTGTGAACTGTGATACCCTTCACCAAGAAAAGACAGCTAAAGCGTATGCAACCCATCCTGTTTGAAGGGATCAGGGTTGACCCACAGAAACAGATCAAGTATCTAGGTCTAACACTAGACAGCAAACTTCTCTGGAGAGAACATGTAGAAACTGTGGTAATTAAAGCCACCAGAGCACTCATGGTGTGCAAGAACATTTCAGGAAAGACCTGGGGTTGTAGCCCAGCCATACTGAGATGGATGTACATGATGAAAGTAAGACCCATCATCACTTACGGGGCAGTGGCATGGGTTAACAGAACTAGACTAACCACGACGAGGACATCCCGCAACTAAGTACAAAGATTAACCTGTATATGTATAACAGGAGCCATGCGAACCTGTATCATAGCAGATCTAGAAGTGATCGTAGGGATACCTCCACTACACATAGTGCTAGAGCGAATCGCCAGACCATTTTATGAATCAGCAAAGAGGCCATCGGGAAGAAACATGCATCGCAAATAAAGAGCGAGTAACCCTATCCAAATCGGTGCCGCTTCTGGACTGGCCCAGAAATGATATGGTCAAGAAATACTGCTTTGAAAGGAAATTTGACTCACAGCTGAGCAACAAAAGAGATTGGAGCAGCGAATCCGATAAATACCAACTCAAACTACACACAATTAAATGGTACACAGGCGGATCGAAAACATCGACTGGCACTGGGGTAGGAGTGTACGGGCCCAGGACTAGATACTCAGAATCACTTGGAATATTTCCCAGTATATTTGAAGCAGAAGTTCACGTGATCGAAAGATGGGCGCAATTCAACTTAGACAGGAAATATCGCGGGCAGGATATCGCGATACTATCAGATAGCCAAGCCGCTATTAAAGCACTGATTTCCCATGAGATCAGATCCAAACTCGTATGGGAATGTCTCACCAGGATCAACAAACTGGGAGAAACAAACAAAGTAACTCTCTACTAGGTACCAGGAGTAGAGGGGAACTAGCTAGAAACGGATCAGACACGCTGTTCCTTGGACCAGAACCCTTCTGTGGGATAGGACCCCACAAAATAAGGGAAGACTTAGGGAAAGAAGAAAAGAACAAATGGGCCAAACATTGGGACAATATCCCTCAAATAAGACAGGCAAACGAATTTCTGGGGAAATACAACCAGAAAAGAAGCAGAACCTGCCTAAGAGTTAATAAGAATCAGCTTCGCATCTTGGCGGGCATGCTAACAGGTCACTGATGACTTAAGGAGCACCTTAGGAAACTGGGAATAGAGTGAGACGGACACTGTAGATTCTGCAGGGACTTCACAGAAACACCAGCGCACCTCTTATGGAATGCGAAGCACTGATCCACAAAAGAAGGAATCACCTTGGTGCCTACCTCCTATCAGAAACGGATTTACCTTCGCTGGATCCACTGAAGATACTCCGGTTTGCTGTAGCAGCTGGACTGGAGGAAGTGCTCTAGACCGAGTATATCATCGGCTAGAGCCTTAGTATGGGGGGCACAATAGATCTTTTATAGGTCGCAGGGCACTTGCACCTCTCAATAATATACATCTATATCTACATAGAGACCTAACCGAAGCTTGCAAAGACGAGCAAGGGAACGTTGTAGTTGAGTCGAAGTCTGCGTTGAAGATATGGAAGGACGACTTTTGTAGACTGTTTAACGGTGAACCACTCAAGCCCTACGATGACAGCCAATAAATCCATCCACCTAGCCTGGACGAGGTAGATAAATGTCCGATGAAGCTGCTAAGTGGTGGGCAAAATCGCATCATCACCTCCCCGTGGTGCCCGCTGGATAGCTATCTGATAGTGAACTAACGATAAGCGTATGCTGAGTCTGACGATATATGGGTAGCTGAACACTCGGACCTGCGTAAGCACATCTGGGTGAACTTCAGCGCGCATATGTCTAACCGGACGAGGCATCTCTTGTTGACTTGATTGGCTGAAATATGCGTCTCAAAAGTCTAACAAGAGGTCCTCAGAAGGAGGACGTGCGGCGGATGAATTCTCCTGATGGAATCAACGGTGACGTCTGCAGGCCAGCGGAAACCTCACCGTTCTGTAAGGAGGTAAGTAAGGTCTGTAAGGATTTTCAATACTACGTCAGGATATTGGAAAAGAGATGGTGGCGGATGAACCCTTAATGGGCCAACGGCAGCGCTCATATCCCCGAAGTGGGTTACTGACATCGGTGTACCCGGCCCCTCGTCCTAGGGGTTGCTAAAAAAGGATCTGGTCCTCCAGGTTGGGGGTTGTGCCGTCGGGTTAACTTCCCTACCATGTAAAAAACCTTCGGTTATGAAGCAACCAACAGCCTCGGATACGGATGAATTTACTGTTGACGACCCAAGCAAACGTAAAAGACAACGATCTTCGTGTCTGCACGTGGAATGTTAGGTCCCTCTGCAAACCACGTGCAGCCGAACAACTTGCGGAGGCCCTAGAGTGTCTCAAAGCAGACATTACTGCCATCCAAGAAGTGCGATGGGATGGGCCGGGCAAAAGGAGTATGAAAAACTGCGACATCTACTACGGCGATTGCTACAGACAAAAAGGACAGCGTCTATTCGGGTGCGGATTTGTCATTGGAGGCAGACTTAGGCAAGAAGTCTTGAGTTTCCGGCATGTGAACGAGTGCCTTATGACAATCCGTATCAAGACTAAATTTGCCAACATTAGCCTAATATGCGCTCACGCCCCTCACGAGGAGAAGGACGAGGCGTCAAAGGATGACTTCTACCAGCTCTTGGACAAGACTTATGAGCAATGCCCTAGCCACGACGTTAAAATTATCCTAGCTGATTTTAACGCAAAGCTAGGAAGAGAGGAAGTCTTTAGCAGCGTGGTCGGAAAGCACAGCCTGCACGACATCACATCCGGCAGCGGACTCAGGCTAATCGACTTTGCGGCGGGGCGAAACTTTGTCGTAGCTAGTACGTGGTTCCCACGTCTCGACAGTCACAAAGGAATATGGCTCTCCTTTGAGCCAAAAATCGTCAACCAAATCGATCACATTGCGATCGACGCAAGGCACTCTTCCAGTATTCTGGGTGTCCGGACTTTCCGAGGAGCCAACGTGGACTCGGATCACTACCTAGTTGTAGCTAAGGTACGGATGCGGATATCCACAACGGAGCGAAATCAACGAAATGCTGTGAGGAAATTTGACGTCGAAAAGCTACAATCGCAAGAGACCGCCAGAACCTTTGCCGATCATGTTTCTTCTAATCTCAATCTTAGTCCTACGCCACCAGCAGCAAATGCGGAAGACCAGTGGCAGCGTTGCCAAAAAGCCATCAGAGATGCCGCCTCTGATGTACTGGGTTTCTCTCGCCCACCACAACGAAACCCCTGGTTTGATGAGGAATGCCGGCAAGCACATGCAGCAAAACAAGAGGCGTACAAAGCGGCGCTACATAGAAGGACTAGAGCTACTTACGAGCTCTACGTGTGCAGGAGAAAAGAGGAACATCGACTTCTCAGAAAGAAGAAAAAGGAGCATGAGAAGCGCTCGATCGAGGAAATTGAGAGACTTTATTGCAGGAATGATGTTCGAAAATTTTACCGAAAGGTAAAAAGAATATGCCAGGGTTTCAAAGCCAGAACTGCAGCCTGCAGGAACGAAAATGGCAACATAGTAGTAGAATCGCAGTCGGTGCTAAGGATATGGAAGGAACACTTCTGCAGACTGTTAAACGGCGATGATGACCAATATTCCGCTGTCAGGCAAAATGAGCCATTCAAAAGTGACGATGGCAGTCAAGATTCCCGTCAACCCGATCAAAATTAAGTGAGGATAGCGATATCTAAACTCAAATCCAACAAAGCTGCTGGAGCCGACGGCCTTGCCGCTGAACTTTTCAAGGCAGGAGGAGATGAGTTGGTAAGGAGCATGCACCAGCTCATCTGTAAAATCTGGTCGGACGAAAGTATGCCCGAAGAATGGAACCTCAGCATCGTTTGCCCGATCCTGAGGAAAGAAGACCCTCTGAACTGCGCCAACTACAGAGGTATAAGTCTCCTAAATATCGCATATAAGATCCTGTCTGCCGTATTATGTGAACGCCTAAAACCGATCGTCAACAACCTGATAGGTTCTTATCAGTGCGGTTTCAGGCCTGGAAATTCCACCATTGACCAAATATTCACACTACGGCAGATCTTGGAAAAAACCCATGAATATAAAATCGATACGCACCACCTTTTCATCGATTTCAAAATTGCCTATGATAGCGTGTATAGAGACGAGTTATACAGAGCCATGTCTAGTCTTGGCATCCCTGCCAAGCTCGTCCGTTTGTGCAGAATGACGATGGAGAACTTTCGCTGCTCCATCAAAGTCGGTAAGAACATCACCGAACCGTTCGATGTCAGGAAAGGTCTTAGACAAGGCGACGCGCTATCATGCGATCTCTTTAACATAGTACTTGAGAGAATTGTACGAAACTCACAAGCCAACACCGGAGGTACAATCTTCTTCAAGTCTATACAACTACTCGCTTATGCCGATGACATTGACATAATCGGAAGAACTCAGCGGGCCGTCAATGGAGCATTTACGAGTATTGAGATCGAGACAGCAAAGATGGGTCTAGCGGTCAATGAAAGCAAAACAAAATATTGGCGTCTTGGGCAGAACGCCACAATAGACAGATATAATTTTGAGGTAGTAAAGGATTTTGTCTACCTAGGCTCTATGGTCAGCTCCGCAAATGACATGAGTGGAGAGATCACACGAAGAATTACTCTTGCCAATCGTTGTTTCTATGGGCTAAAACGGCAATTGAGTAGCAAAGCCCTATCTCGAACTACTAAGGTCACTCGTTATAAGACATTAATCATCCCAGTCCTGCTGTATGGCGCAGAGGCATAGGCTTTGACAAAACCGGATGAGGATGCCCTTGGTTAATTCGAGAGAAAAGTTCTTCGAGCGATCTTTGGTCCCGTCTGCATAGACGGTGAGTGGAGGAGAAGGTACAATGCCGAACTATACGGCCTGGACAAGGACATCGACTTAGCCAGAAGAGTTCACATACAGCGACTAAGATGGCTGGGTCATTTAGAGCGGATGGAGCCCAACCTTCCCGCTAAGAAAGTCTTCGAATTCACCCCGGACGGACGGCGCAGTAGAGGACGACCTCGTGGTAGGTGGCGTAAACAAGTGGAGGGGGACCTCAACCAACTTGGCGTGCGCAACTGGAGGCAGCTAGCTCGTAACCGTGCTGGCTGGAGAGGTTTGTTGATTGAGGCCCAGGTCCACCCCGGACTGTAGCGCCATCTAAGTAAGTAAGTAAGTAACCTCGCTGATAAAAGGAAGAAGAAGAAGAATACGAGTTTGATGTCTTACCGTGAACAGAATTGTATTACACTGCTGAATATAACTGAAGAGGTCCGAAATCTATTTGATTACCTATGACTAACTACCTTAAGGAACATCAAAGTATATACATGTATTACGGACCATACAAGGGAGGAACAGCTTGTTCAACGCTTTTGGTTAGAATGCATTTATTTAGGCGCGTCTACTCATGAAGAGTAAAACTTTTTTTTATAAAACTCTCTCAGTATGGCGAACCTATAATGCTGAGCTAGCGCCCCGAGATGCCTGCAGATGTCTGTTAATTCTGAAAATATTTCATCTGGGAGTGATTTCCAAAGAATGATCTTTTTTCCGGTTGCCAGGTACACATGAAGGATGTGTGTTCTAGTGGCCTGCCTGGTAAAAATTTGAAAATTCGAGCTTCTAGGGATCATTTTGGCTGAAATGTTCTGAATATCTGCCATGATAGTATCTCTAGAATATGCACGAGTCTGCCACCTGTCTTCGATGAGCTAACAATTGATGGTTTGCTTTAGTGCTGGATCTTCTATTAAGCGAACTGCTCACCTCTGAATGCTATCAAGTAGATTTAGATAGTGTTTTGGGGCACACTGACATATGTGGCCTCATGGGAAAAACATCCATTGGAGGAGCAAAATATTTCTTGCTGTTTGTTGATGATTTTTCAAGAAAATTTTTTGTTCATTTTCTAAGAGCAAAAAGTGAAGCTCTAGATGTTTTTAAGAAATTTAAAGCCATGGTTCAGACGCAAACTTCGAAAAGAATTAAGACCCCTAGAAGTGATAATAGCACTGAGTTTGTGAATAGGTCGTTTACAAAATTCTTAGAATCCAGTGGAATTCGACACCAATTAACTGCACCTTATACACCGCAACAAAATGGGGTTGCGGAACAGGCGAATCGAACAATCGTGGAGATGGCTCATTGCATGTTGATTGCTTCAGGATTACCTGAGAGTATTTGGGCAGAGGCGGTTAATACAGCCGTGTATTTAAGGAATCGATCACCATGCAGTACATTACAAAGAGTTACACCATTCCAGGCTTGGACAGGTTTCAAGCCATCTGTCTCTCATTTTAAAGTGTTTGGATGCAGGGCGTTTATGCTAAACAAATGACCGGGAAACTCCAAATTCAATCCAAAAGGTATCGAATGTGTTATGATTGGTAATGCGAGTGAGTGCAAAACGTACCGTTTATTCGATCGCAAGATTGGTAAAGTATACATAAGTCGAGATGTTAAGTTCATCGAATCACCATCTAATTAACCAATTGGTAAAAATGTTGATTACCTTCTTGCAGATCATCCTAAAATAGATGTTGAGATACCACAAATAATTGACGTCGAGATACCACAAATAAGAACAGAAACAGATGCCGAAAGTGTTTTCGAAGATGCTCTGGATGATGTTCTGGATGTTGAAGCACAAAATGGTGATGGTGGTGACAAGGATGGAACTGGTGAGGAAAATGATGAAGGGAAAGAAAATGCACAAGGTGAACAGTCTCCTCAAGTAAGTCCTAAGATATTAAGAAGTGGAAGAGTTCGAGTAGGAACTGATAGAAGTAGAGAAGTTCCGAATTCAATAAATTATTTAAGAAAATTTTAAAATGAAATTCCACATAGACGCCCTTAAGAATATAGATGTTGAGCGATGGATGCAAGCTATGAGAGCAGAGTTTGATGCTCTTGCTCGAAATCATACTTGGAAACTTGTTAACTTACCAAAGAACAGACATGCAATTAAGTCAATGTGGGTATTCACCATTAAACGCAATAAACCAGGGGAAATTGAGCGTTATAAAGCTAGGCTTGTAGCCAAAGGCTGCGGACAAAAATATGGCGTTGATTTTTATGAAACATTTTCTCCTGTGGCTAGGTATTCGAATATATGTACGTCTAGTGATTGCGTTGGCATTTAAATATGACTTGCATTCATTTTTAACACTTATGCTTTGTACAAATGAAGAACTTGCGGCGATATAAGGTACTTCGTAGAACCTAGTTTTGCGGTGTGGGATATAGTTATCATATAACTTGTACTACTTACTGAGAAAATGTTGCCAATTAAACGGTTGACACGAATATTTATAGTTTTCTTGGAACTAGTTTTAAAGTGAAACCATTTTTAGGAAAAATAAACTTTTTAGTGATGCCTGAGCTCAGCAATAAAAAACTGAAAGTAATAATCCGATACAAAGTGGGTAAAGTATCTTTTACCACCAGAAGTTACCCATACCACATCGTCATATGGAACCATACATAGTTGTTCAAAGGTAAACCTCTTTACCTCTACCTCATACAAAGTTCTTCTTCTTATAGTACATCTATAAGCCATGGTCTTTATACCTGCCTATAAAGTGGGCTTATCTCTTCATCACTAATTCATAGTGTATGCGAGTCGATTTCGTGTTTCGTAGAGAAACAATCGTCAGAGCAATCGCTTGACTCCATAAGTACTCGTACACGATGCCTACCAAAGAGCATACATAGTTTGACCTTAATACATACATCAGCGCGCAGCGGCATGTTAGCCAAGGAGGGTTTCTTAAGCCTCATGCCGCCATATAGATTCTAAAAGCTACTAACTATGGTGTGGCACAAAAATTCAAATTCATGTGATTTCTGTGAAGTACGAGTAGTTTTTTTTTTTTTTTTTTTTTTTTATCTACTACCACAGCTTAACACACAAGATACCAATGAGACGAGATACAAACGAAAAGAAACAACTTTTACTTTTATTCGTAATGAATTGGTTGCAAGGTCGACAAGCGGCAGGCTTCCATCTTCCATACGAGTATTTCTCCGAGTGTACGAGTATGTTTGGCTAAGTAAAGTTGCAAAACCCGTCTCGGTAACGCCTAAGTGATTATTATTAATGAAAAATGCGAGAAAAAGAAGATAAAATTGGGAAAACACTTCCCTATAGTCCGTTGCAGTGCAAAAAAAGGTACAAGATATGCACACCTTTTCAAGTCCTCTAGAAGTAGGAAGACAGAACTTGCTTTTGTTTGGATTCCTTAAGGGATGATGATACATATACCCGGATACTTGGGCTGAACTGAATGCATTAAGCTCACAAAGCACAACTCTTTGACCGGACAAAGGAAGGTCGTTCAACTGGCTGCTCAAGGTCGAATTCTTTTTTTTTTATTTTATTTGGACTTTAGGGCATTAATAGTGTACGAGTATGTTCTGTTTTTTTTTTTTTTTTAAGAGATTGATGTGATCATCAGCACTTTTGGGTGGAGTGGGGAAGAGCACATCTTCATCTCCATCCGCTGCGTAGAGGTGTAGTGTGCGTATGAATAATTAATGAAATACCGTTTTTGGGAAGTTGATGATGATTATAAGACATTTTTTTTTTTTACTTTAATTTAGATTCATATAATATGGAGAGGAAAAAAAAAGTCGTTGACATTGAGATGAGACTAGTTGTTTGATAAATGTAAAGATAGGGTACAAGTTTTATGTTTAGTTGGGAAACATAGTTAAGTGCAGAATTTGGGAATGGGTTGGACATTTTTTGAGTGCTTTTGTTTTTTGGTTTTAAGGAAATATTTGTCCAGACATAAACGTAAAACATTTTTATTACTTTGTTAAGCGAATGTGGAACGTGGGGGTGTCAAATTGGGTAACAAAAATTACACTTTTATTTAGCAGGTGCACACCATTTGGAGGTGTTTTATAGTAGCGTTAAAATGAAATAAAATTAAACATGAACTGTGCTTGATCTTGCATTTTAATCGAAGTTAATATATTGGTCATACGAGGCAGATTGTTCCAGTTGTGCAGTGTTAGCTGGGTGACCAATGGTGCTGCGGTTAGTTTCGTTGATGACTGCACTCATGTTCTAAGAACTGATTGTGGGTTTTTATATATTCTTTATAAGAATGTCTGTGAATGGAATGAGTAGGCTCGGGAGTAATAAAGATTAAGAACGTATGCACTGGGGTCAGTGGATATTGCTATTCCATGGCTCAAACGTATCTTCACAGGGTGCCTTAAGCTAGGTTATGTTCCTAAAGCATGGCGGGAGGTGCGCGTTGTTTTCATTCCCAAAGCAGGGAAAGTGAGCCATACAAACGCAAAAGACCTGAGACCTATCAGTCTATCGTCCTTTTTGCTGAAAACTTTAGAACGTTTGATAGATGTATATATAAGAGGTGTGATCGGCGATGACTACCTATCTAAATCACAACATGCATATATCTGCGGCAGATCGGTAGACACAGCCCTCCACCGGGTCGTATCGAGCGTAGAAAGATCCTTCCACTTCAAGGAGTTCATTCTTGTGGCGTTTCTGGACATTGAAGGAGCGTTCAACAACGCAAGCTCTAACGCGATCCTGAACAGTCTGCACAGAGCACATCTCAACACCGGCCTTTGCAACTGGATTGCGCTGATGCTTCCATCAAGGATTATATCTTCAACGCAAGGAGATGTAACCATCCGGAGAAGGGTCTGCAGAGGAACACCCCAAGGTGGAGTCTTGTCCCCGCTAATATGGCTCCTTGTGGTGGATGAGATCTTGGTAATACTGAAGGAAAACGGCTTCAACGTGACGGCCTATGCGGACGATGTCGTTATCCTGTCCTCCAGTCCTAAGTGAAAGGCTCAATTTCGCGCTACAACTAGTGGATAACTGGGTCAACAGCAAAGGGCTGGGAGTGAATCCTTCAAAGACGGAGGTAGTTCTCTTCACTCAGAGGAGATCAATCCCTTCCTTCAGACCCCCAAATATTGGTGGCACTGAACTAAGTATCTCAAATTTAGCTCGGTATCTGGGCGTAATTCTAGATTCCAAACTAAACCGGAAGGAAAATATTGCCGAACGCATTAAAAAAGCAAGCGTAGCTTTCTACTCCTGCAAAATGGCTTTCAGCAATACGTGGGGCTTCAAATCGGCTGTGGTGTACTGGATATACACGGTGGTTGTGAGACCCATTCTCACATATGGTTCACTAGTATGGTGGACGGCACTTGAGAAGCAATACCTGCTTTCAAACCTCACCAAAATTCAGAGCGCGACGTGTATCGGAGTCATGGGATCAATAAGAACAACACCAACAGCGGCAATAGAAACCATGCTTAGTTTCATTCCGCTTGACATATACTGCAGCTGTCTGGCGGCTAAAACCGCCGTAAGACTGAGAGAAGGCCGGTTGTGGTCATCAAGCCTTTACGGCCATGCCTCCATTCTGTCCCGATGGGGGATCACCAGCGGATTGACGGGAACTGATCACATGAACCCGATGCTAGCATTCGAAAGGAGATTCCCTACAAGAATTCCTGATAGAATATACTGGAAGAATCGAAGAACCATGAAGAAAAAGGAGTTGGCTTTCTATACCGACGGTTCTAAGATGGACGTTGGCACGGGAGCCGGAGTTTATTGTGAGACCCTAGGAATAAACCGCTCCTTTAGAATAAACGACGACTGCAGCGTCTTCCAGGCCGAGGTTGCAGCCATTATACAGGCTGCTGAAATTATACGCGAGAGTAATATCGTTGGTAAAACGACCACTGTCTATATAAACAGCCAGGCAGCCGTTAAGGTTCTGGACTCTGCCGTAGTTAGGTCGAGGCTCGTGAGAAGCTGTAAATCACTCTTAAACGAGATATCTAGAGCCAATGCAGTGACCCTCTGCTGGGTACCAGGGCATATGGATATCGAAGGTAACGAAAGGGCTGGCGAGCTTGCTAGGAAAGGGTCGGCGCTGCACTTATCGTGGGCCCTCCCCTCTGTAGCAACCCCAATCAGTTCCTTGCGGAAAAAAATAAAAGATGAAGCCACCGGTTGAGCAAACAGATGCTGGGCTCATCTGGAAACATGTGCAACGGCCAGGGCGCTATGGCCGGCCTATAGCAAGAAGAGATCAACTTCTCTGGTAAAACTTAGTCGTTATAACGCACGAGTCATTTCTGCCATAATTACCGTTCACGCGGAGCGTCTCGGTGTTCTGCATAATGACTATTGCAGATGTTGCAGGGACGAAGAAGAAATTGAATCTGTTCGTCACCTATTGTGTGACTGTCCTACCCTATCCGTCAGAAGAATGAGGACTCTTGGTAGTTACTTCTTCTCGGAGCTGGGTAGTGTTGATCTAGCGGACCTCCTGAAATTCATATCACTTTCTGAGTGGTTCTAACAGCGGATTTTCTTTACAGCGTTTCCAGGGTTAACTGATTGGGCACAATGGACCCGTACTGTTGGTCTGAGTGAGCAGTGACTCCTTGTCACAAGGCACCCATCTACCTAACCTAGCCTATGCACTGGGGTCTTGTCATACCATCTCACCTAAACCATTGTAAGATATACACATTCAATTTACACTAAGCCTAAGTATACGAAATCAGGACAATTAAATAAATACGAACATATTTCAAAGCTACATATATGCATCTACTTTCTTGGGATGATCTCATTGTAGGCTAATTCCGAAACACTTGGGCATTAACTCATAAATAGTAATTTATATTGTAGTTTTCAAGAGGTTGATGCCAAAGGACACGGGCCTAATGACCTTACTTAATTACTTAGGTGGTGCTACAGTTCGGAGTGAGCTTGAACATTCACCAAACAAGGCTCTCCATTTAGCTCGGTTTTCAGCTAATTGCCTCCAGTTGCGCACTCCAAGTCTGTCAAGGTCCCTTTGAACGTGTGCGTGCCACCTACGGCGAGAAGGTCCTGTATTATGTCGTCCCTATGGGTTTTATTCGAAGACTTTGCGGGCTGCAGCGTTAGTGTCTAATCGCTTTACATATCCCAGCCATTTTAAACGTCCTATACGAAGTTTTTTGACTAGGTCCATCTCGCTGTACAGCTCATATAGTTCGTTATTGAATCTTCTCCGCCAAAACCCGTCAACGCAAATGGAACCGAATATCTTACGAAGAACTTTTTTCTCGAAGCAACCAAGGATATCTTCATACGTTTTCAATAAAGTCGATGTTTCAGCGTCGTAAAGCAGGACTGGAGTGATCAAAGTCTAATACTTAATTTCTACGCTGGTTTCGTTTTCGGAATTTATAGCAGAGTCAAGGTAGACAAAGGCACTTATTACCCCGAAGTTGCAGCGGCCCACTGTAACTTTCTGTCCAATTCTTCGGTGTTGGTGTCCCTTCTTGGTGACAGTTTATACCTGATTTTGCCCTCATTATCGATAAACCCATTTTAGCCATTTCTGATTCTTCTTCTTCTTCTTCCCTTTATCAGCGAGGGTATGATCCGAAAAGAAGGGATCATAACCCTCCCACGTCACCGCATTTCTACTGATCCGCCTGTGGGGTTCGCCTAGCCGCTTCTGCTGTAATACGTGCAAACGCATCGGTGATAGCCAGCTGAGTTCTTCCAATAATTTCAATATCGTCGGCGTATGCAAGCAGTTGTATAGATAGATTGTGCCTCTGGTGTTGGCTTGTGAGTTCCGCACAATTCGTTCAGAGTACGATGTTAAAGAAGTTACATAGCAGCGCGTCACCTTATCTAAAACCTTTTTGACATCAAAGGCGGCGATGAGATCATAACCGACCTTGATGGAGCAGAGAGCGTTCTCCATTGCCATCTAGCATAGACGGACAAGTTCGGCAGGGATGTCAAAACTAGACATGGCTCTATAAAGCTCTTCTCATAGATGTTGTCATAGGCGGCCTTGAAATCGATAGAGAGATGATGAGTATCAATTTGGAATTCTTGGGTTCTCTCCAGAATCTGCCGAAATGTGAAAATTTAATCAATGGTGAACTTTACGAGTCTTAAATCACACTAATAAGGGCCAATCAGGCTGTTGATAAAAGGTTTCAGGCGTTCACGCAATATTGCAGAAAAGGTCTTGCATGCGATGTTGAGGAGACTGATGCCTCTATAATTGGCGCAGTTGAGGGGGTCTCTTTTCTTGTGGATCGGGCAAATGATGCTAAGATTCCATTCATCAGGCATACACTCGTTAGACCAAATCATAGAGATGTGCTGGTGTATGCTCTCTACCAATTCATCACCAGCCGCCTTGAAAAGTTCGCCCGGTAAGCCGTCAGGCCCAGCAGCCTTGTCGGATTTTAGCTTAGTTATTGCTATCCTCACTTTGTTTTGGTCAGGGGGACGGACATTTTGCCTATTATCATCTATGTTGAATGGTTCATTCTGCCTGTCAGTGGGATATTGGTCTTCGTCGCCGTTATGCAGCCTGCAGAAGTAGTTTTGCCATATTCTTAGCACCGACTGTGTGCTACTATGAGGAGGTTTCCTTTTTCATCTCTACAGGTTTCTACGTTCTTTTTACATTTTGGTAAAACTTCCGTATGTTGTTCCTGCAATATAAGCTCTGAATATTCTCGATCGCGGTCTTTTCATGCTCGTTCCTCTTCTTTTGGAGAAGGCTATGTTTTTCCCGTCACTCTTGCTCATAGAGCTCACGAGCGGCTCTCGCTTTCAGTGCCGCTTTGTCTAGTTTTGTTGCATGCACTCGCCGGCATTCTTCGTTAAACCAGAGGTTTTGTGGTGTTAGTTGGAAGAAACCCAGCACATTAGTGGCCGCGCTTTTGATGGCATAGTGGCAGCGGTGCCACTTTTTTTTTTTTTTTTAGCGGTGCTACTGGTCTTCGGCACTTCATTCGTGTGCAAGATGTTCTTCAAAATGTTTTCCTATTGAAAACGTAAATATTTTGAAGTATCTGGGAATTGATGTCGATAAGAAAATAGCCTGAGGAATGCACACTTCCTCACTAAGAATGTATTTGTAAAAACCACCAATATGTTGCGCCAGAGTATTAGCCTAACTGTGCTCTCTGCATCCCAACATGCGTACTACAAATACAAATTTGTTGAGACAGTCTTACATTCGTTTGTGCGCATAACTGAAAGATCCCTGAGCATTAAGGAATACGTAATGGTATCTGTCTTTGACATTGACCGAACTTTTAACAATATCAACTCAAAGCCAATCACCGACGCACTTGCTAGTCTGAAAGTGAGTACTTCGCTCGAAGTATCGATTAATCAATTTCTCACTTGCAGGATTATTAACACACAGCTGGGGGGTGCATCGGCTAGAAGTCTTGCCAGTTGTGGAACTCTTCAAGGAGGAGTCATATTCCCTCTTTTGTGGAATCTAGTAGTCAACGAGCTGCTAGTGGATTTGAAAAGGACAGAATGCAAAATGATTGCCTATGAAGATGAAATTGGTATTGTTACCTCGGGCAAACACCGTAACACTCTAAGGGAAATCCTCCAATATGCACAAAGCAGCTTACCAGATGAGCATCAAAATGTGGATTGGAGATAAACCCTCATAAAACAGAACTCATTTTCTCCACAGGGAAATACAAAGTTCCCCTCATTGACGCTCCCACTATCAATGGCACCAGTCTCTCCTTTACAGAAAATGCAAAATACTTGGGTTGCATAGGTCGGCTCTTGATAAGGTTGTTCACCTCTCTCAATTAGCTAAGGTGCAAGGATCCGAATGAATATGTATCAGAGGTTTACTAAGGACTTCTTTCCCCGTCGCACTGGATATTATAATTCAGCTGCTTCCCCATAGATATTTTCGACAAACATATGGTTTCGACTAAACGTCTCCTCACAGTGGTTCAGTTGTCGCATTCGCCACTTTTCAATTTTTCATCTTTTCAACTTTACCCATAAAAATATCGACTACACCCTACCGAAATTCGTAACTTCCGGACGAGCATCCCTGACCGCAATGAATTGGATAATACTTCCCCTTCAGACGGTTGTTCAGTTCACTTCTACACAGGTGGCTCCAAGACCGAAGGTGGGATGCGTTGTGATGTTTTCTCTGAATAGTTTAACTTGATCATCTCCTTCTGCCTCCCACATCACTGTAGCCTTGTTCTGGTTGAAGTGTAATGTAATATCTGTCAGGGATATTAGCATTTTCACTGACACTCAAGCGGCAATAAAGTCCCTGGAATCGTGCTTCTTCTCTCAAGGGCCGCCTTAAACTGCCGTTTGTTTCTTATAGATTCTCAATATTCACTTATGCTGGATGGCAGGCCACAGAGACATTTTGCGTAACTGAAAGTCTGACAAACTCTCCAGACAGGAGACTCTTAAGCTTCTGTCGAAATGGCGAACCCTAAGTATACCCCTTACTATGTGTAAAAATCTACTATGGCTGGACGCTATTAGCGGAACCAGCCACAGATGGGAAAATGGCTCAGGCTCAACGTGCCATATTTTGAGGCAAATCTAGCCTATGCTGGATCAGAAACGTAGTGCCGGGCTGGTTATGCTAAAGCGATTTCAGATTAGCTGCTTTATCGGTATACTCACTGGCCTCTTTTCTAACAACTTCTGTATGAACGCGTAAAGACAAAGAGGAGGCTAAAGAAGGAAACAAATTTTCGCGATGCATAATAAGAAAATAACAAGAGAAAGTGCCTCTGAAGAAAGACGATCTTGCACTGGACTACTCTCCATGCAACCCCACAGTTTACTTCTAATCTTTGTATGGTGACTTCTAACAGAGAGCTACTAAGTAGATCTTCTCTACTAATTGTGTCCACAGAAAGGAATATGCAACATTGTAGTCGTTTTATCTTTTTAATCCCAATAAGGCAATTAAGCAATGGTCTTCTAATTAAACGTGTAATTTACATTAAATAGTGCCCACTCTTACTATGTATCCAACCAAGAAAGTACCCTCACCTAATCTCTAGTCGCGTTTGACTCATTAAGCCGAGTTGTAATCATGTCCTTAGCATCTCTCCATTCGTGGGTGTACATCCTCCAGCAGGTATTCTTTATGGCGCACTATTTATATACTCGTACGTCTGAGTGCATAGATTTGCATTTGTCCAATGCATCTAGTAATGCTACGACAGTCTTTCGTGAGATACCAGAGCATGCGATCTATGAAATATGTCGCCTGTGCTCGGGCATGGAGCATAGCACACCGCACACACCTTAGTATGAAATTGAAAGTCATTACAAGACAAAATGCAAATCCATGCCCTGTTTGACCAAATAAATATAATTTAATTAGTGCATTAGTGGAAGCACTAACGACTGAGGGACATGATCACTAGCCAACGATACACTTGCAAGTCATCACTTGAAGAGTCGAGAACGAGTCAAAACAACTCGGGGAGATTCATGAGAATTCTTCACAAAGTGATGCGCATCATAATTAATTATTCCAAGTTCCAGTCTGATTCAGATCATCCTCTAGTCCTCTGTTGGGTATTCTGCTGCTTCTTGCTGATGATGTTCCACTTATCTGATGTAGCTGAAAGTTAATTTATTTTCGCGCTATTTTCTGAAGAGCCCAAATGAGACAGAAAAAAATATGAAAAAAAAATTCACTTTTGAACAATTCCGCTCTTGTGGATTTCAGTGTACTCTCTCGAAGTGGATACAAAAACTGGACAAAAAAAAAAAAAAAAGCGAAAGGGAATTCGCCCGGACTACGACGACGAACCACACCCTTCTTTTGTTCTCCACTGACTGGTACGAGAAAATTAGAACGTTTGTCGGGACGAGGTTAAGAACAGACACACACTATTCATCAAACCGCTAGAAGTATAAACAATCCCAACGTATTGGCGCCAGCAACATACTGATTCTAAGGAAGTAATTCATAGCCGCCATGTGCCATTCCATAGTGGGTGGTTAGTTTATTATTGGTCTGGGTTCGGTGGGTTAATCTGTTAGTGGCACGAGCCGGAGGCGATTTCAACAAAACTGGAGCACATGGCGTCAAGGTTGAGCGCAGAGTGCTAGGCACAGAACGACTTGTTGTTCCTCTTGGAACAGAGGCAAGTGAATGGTAAATAGTAAATTGTTTGGTAAATATTTTGATTTCTTTAGAGGTGGCAAGGTCTACTGGGTGTTACCCCGGAGGCAATATATATGATTTATAGCCGCTTGGTGGTGTAACCCATTTTTTACGGTTCAATTAGTAATTCCACTTTTGTGCAAAAAAAAAAAAAATGCAAATTGAAAGTGAAAAGTTATGAAATGGAATTGGTAATTGATTAATAGGAAGTTGAAGGCATATCTAGGTCTTTTGGATTAGCCACACCTAATAAGGCACTCCAGGCATTTGAGCGTTTTGGAAGAGACTGTCTGGATCTTTGTTAATAGTAGGGTATATAGGCCTTAACAGCTATCACAGCCACGGACATCTTACAGTTCTTCTTTAGTAGAATGCTCTTTATTCGTAGATTGTGCTCTTGAAGGTTCTAGGTAGTCTCTCTAACTCAAGTGCCCTAGCAGTGCCACGAATCTTAAAGGTGCTGTGAGCACTTGTATGTACTTAACTTCAGAGCTGCTACTGCAGAAGTAGGTTATCAGATCTGCAGTTCGGTATCCGAAAGCCCTTCCAACAATAGGCGCCATAAGAAGTGTCTCTGAACTATGAAGAAACCATGCAGGGGAGTAGATGAAAGGTGCACAACGAAATGGCACAGCCAGGGTACTTGCCATCAAAACGCCTTCGAGTCTACAATCTGGGGATTATAGTTTCATGCTTCGTACGAAATAGATATTTGAGTGTAAAAATACTTTTTATCTGGTGGAGTTCCGCAGCATATGTATTATAGAATACAATGTACCTTCGGTAGAGGCCTGGGAATTGAAATTTCTAACGAAGCCATACTTGTAGGCATCACTATTGTGGCAGCGTTGAAATATCTTCAAGAAGAAGATCCTTCTCCGACCTACCAATGGTCGAAGAGAAGGAGAAAACTAGAGGTGATCACGACCATGGTAGGTGATCACAATATATCATCAAGTCGTCAGATACATGAGCGTTATAATAAACTTATCTTCGAGGACATATAGAGCGATTCTGCGATGAAGCCGCCCAAGCAAATGCAGGGCTATCAAGGATAATGACAAACATCGGAGGACCCAGACAAAGCAGAAAGTCTTTTCTGTCAAAGGTGGTGCAATATTTTCTCCTGTACATGGCACCAATATGGAATAGGACGTTAAATTCAGTGTAGATGGTGTGAACTGAGCATTTGTAGTGAATTTAGGACGACTTTAGTCGATGCGATAGGCGTTATTACAATTCGGCTACCAGTGGATATTTTCGTACAAGAACTGAAGAAAATCCAAGTATGACACCAATAGTTCGGCAACCCGAGGGTCAGTTAGTAAATCCAAGAAGATTTAATGAGTCCCAAGCTTCAGCGAACAACAGCAGGGGTGGAACCATTCCAATAAGGAAATATGAACCCATCTGGTAATAACGGATATAGTTAAATTGAAGAATCGACATAGAAATTGACTTCTACTTTAACTACCTATTCAGTGTTCAGTTGTCATCGAGCGTACTGTCGAAAAGCAAGCAAAAATGAAGACATCAAAAACAGATATTTAGCGCAACAAGTCTTTAAAGTGCCAGGGCCTAGCTTCTCGCAACCATTCATGTTGTGTGCGTTATATTTTTCACACGAATGGAAGGGACCTACAGTTTAATGCCGAATCCGAACGGCGATTTGAGAAGCTTTTTCGTGACAACAATGCTCTCGGATGTTTGTCAGACGCTCGCGAGCGGTGGGACCGTGAAAAAACTTTTTGGTGTTTTCTGGGATTCGAACTTGGAACCTCATGTGTAGTGATCCAACACACTAACCACTTACGCCACGGCGCCCACAATGACATCATGTTCGTGTTTTTGTTGAGATCCATGGAATATGTCCGATGGGCGGTCCAGTATCTCACACTTAGCATGTTGCCCACAATCCACAATTGTTATAATCCCATGTAAGTGCCTTATTGGGAAGGGGCTTACATCTGCGCGTCTCCGTAATCATCAGTAACCCTCGTGTTCATGAAATTGCATAAATTAGCACAAGTTCTTTTCTTTTGATTGCTGTTTAACTGAAGAACAATGCACCACCATCAGGTAGGTGAAGCTTTGGCTACATGCTTTAAAACTAGAACTAGTAGACCGCAAAATAAGGCTCAAAGCATCCGTAAGAAAGTTGAGAGTTAAGTTACAGACCATACAGGTCGGAGAGCACAACATTGAATCGAAGTAATATACCTATATAAAGTACTTGAGAGTGCTGCTAGACCACAGGCTCAATTTCAGAGATCAACTAGCCTATGCAGGCGAGAAGGTAACTCGGGTAGTGCTAGCACTATTCAGGCTAATGTCAAATATTGCCGGACGAAGGTAGCCAATCTGATATTTGCTAGTGACTGTGAGTAAGTCAGTTATTATAAGCTGCGGCAAATTGCAAGTCCTGCTACTGGTGGACCGACGAGATTAAACGGCTCAGAACGAAGTGCCTACAAGCACGACGCAGATCTCAGAGATCCAGAGGCAGACAAAATTTCCAAGAGCGGCTAACCACATTTAAATTGGTGAGGCGAGAACTGGAAAGGGCCATTAAGGAGAGTAAGTCAAGGAGCTTTAGGCGGCCTGTGACGAGGCCGAATTAGACCCCTGGGGTATAGCGTATAGAGTGGTGATGAAGAAGCTTAAAAGCAGCAGGTCTCAACAACTAACATGCCCGGCAATGCTAAGGACTAGAGTAGAGCACCCCATAGACCAACTAGTATGGTCTCCATCACGAGGGAGATCAGCATGGAGCATATTCCGGCAATCACGTCAGAAGAACCCTTTGGGGCATGCAGAAAAATCGGAGACAGCAAAGCACCTGGACCGGATGGCATCCCGAATAGGGCAATCAAGGCGGCTGTTAAGACGAGACCGGACATCTTTCTAACAACGATGCAAAGGTGCATAGAGGAGGGGATATTCTCTACACCATGGAAATTGCAACATTTATTGCTGCTTCCAAAGGGCAATAAGCCGCCCGGACAACCATCATCGTATCGCCCAATATGCCTGCTCGATACTCTGGGAAAGATTCTAGAGCGTATCATCTATGACAGACTGCTTGCGGTGGCGGAGGAAAACGGAGCCCTGTCAGACTGTCAGTACGGCTTCAGAAAATCACGCTCTACCGTCGATGCCATAAAGGCGGTACTAGATATAGCAACTGAAGCATACAAGGGAAAAGGTGGAAATGGGGGACGAAGAAATACTGCGCAGTAGTAACGCTCGACGTCAAAAATGCGTTTAACTCGGCAAGCTGGTAATTCATTAGGAGATCCCTGGCCAGGATGGATACACCATACTACCTTCTGAGTATAGTCACGGACTACTTCAACAATAGGAAGCTAAGATACCATACTGACGATGGCGTTAAGCACTACATTGTTTCCGCGGGAGTCCCGCAAGGGTCGGTTCTGGGACCTATCCTATGGAACATGATGTACGACGGAGTTCTGCGACTAACACTGCCCGAGGGAGTCAAAGTAATTGGCTTCGCTGACGATATCGCAGTGGTTACAGTAGCCAAGTACATACACGAGGTGGAGTCTGCCACGGATGAGGCAGTTATAAGAATAAAGGAATGGCTGGAGTCTACCGGTCTGGAACTAGCTGCCCACAAGACCGAAGCTGTCCTAATAACCAACCGCAAAAGGGTGGAACATGCCAGTTTCCGGGTCGGAAACCAGACAATCAGGTCAAAAGAATCCTTGAAGAACCTTGGAGTTATGCTCGACAACAGGCTGCACTTCAAAGCCCACGTCGAGTATTCTAGTAAGAAAGCATCGCTGATGCAGGCAGCACTCTCCCGAATGCTCTCGAACATCGGCGGGCCTGGATACGCCCGCAGGATCCTGCTATCCAGAGAGGTCAGCTCGGTACTTCTATACGCTACCCCTATATGGGCAGGTGCACTGGCGACAAATGAGTGCAGGAAGAAGCTATCATCAGCTCACAGGCTCTGCGCAATCACAGTGATCAGCGGCTTCCGAACTATCTCCGACGATGCAGCCTGCGTTTTAGCTGGGATGGTCCCAATCAACATCCTCGCTGATGAGATGCAGAGGGTATACCTTAGACGTCCCTCGAACCGGCAAGAGGCAAAAAGGATTAAGGAGGAGAGAAGGGCAGCATCAGCAACGCTGTGGCAAACCAGGTGGGACAGCTCTACAAAAGGCAGGTGGACAGGTAGAACAAGCTCATTCCCACTATAAAATCAAGGACAGAAAGAGCGAGGGGGAACTGTAACTACCACCTCACACATTTCCTGTCCGGGCACGGTGGTTACCGGAAATACCTCCATAGATATGGACACGATAGTGCGCCCCTGTGTCCAGAATGTCCAGACGAAGAGGAGGACGCGGAGCATGCAGTGTTTTACTGCAGAAGATATATATATATATATAGATATAATATTGCGGAGCTAAAATCCAGGTTGCTGAACATGTGCTGCTTCAATGTGGAAAATAAAGGGGAACTGGAGTCTAAGTGACTCCAAGAACGCTTATATTATTTATGCTTTCAACGAAACCGCAAATGGAATCATCACAAGAGTTATGCAGGAGCTACGATGAGAGGAACGATCAGTGAGAAACCAGGAAGAAGGAAACTCTGGCAAAGAAAGACATGACGTCAAACCTTCCACTATGAAGGCATGCCGATGTTGTTTTATGGTCTCTTCGATGGTCTCATGAAAATCGAACGTATGTAGGTTGCTCGGACAACTAATTGTACAACGTGTGGTGATACACATGTCTGTCTGATGGCTATGTCGCATGAGACAAAATAGGAAGACGGTCGGAGAGATAATTTGCATCGTGAATATGCCCTAATGAAAACATATGTATTGCTAACATATTCAGCATATACGACTTATCCGTTGCGAGGCTAATAAGTAAAGATTGCCACAGTAGTGGTTAGATTTTGACTTTTAATAAGACCTGTCGGTTTCTCTGGCACGACACTTTCGTTCAAGTTCTCCACTCTCCCACACATTGCCAGAAACCGTACACGATGGCGCGTAGGCGTAGTAGAGGCCCTAGGACCCACAAGGGGATACAGGACATAAGTAAGTAAGTAAGTAAGTAAGTAAGTAAGTTCTCCACGAGATTTCGGTATAAATCGGGCTCTATCTCACTCATCTATAAGGTGTTTAATTTCCGCTTTTAGTTCTGAAATCATCCATGCCACAAATTCTGTCTATCACATAGTTCCACCGAAAGAAGGCTACTCGTGTCAAATCACAAGATCCCGATGATGTCAACAATTCAAAAGATAATCTTACTTCTGAACTTTGATCACAGTAGAGTTATTGTGTCGCCCAATATGTTTCGTTGAGCTCATATGTCTGTCAAGTGCATACTTTGCAGTGCACGCAATAAAAACTGGGTTATCATGCTTCAGCACGAACATTGGTTGAATGTTACAGCACTACCGGCACCATTTTCGAAGAAGAAAGATCCGTCAGCCCAAAAAATCTCACGCCAATTTCTTCAGCTCAAATGCGGAACTTTTGCTCATTTTGCCATAATGCCTCGGGAACTAATCAAAATATTTACACTTAAGGATATAGGTTAACAGTGTCAGAAACCTTGTGACCTCCTTTTTCGTTCAAATTCTGAGTTAAAAACAAGTTTCAAGTAATTAAAAATAAATTATGCAAATTTGAGAATTCACGGCTTTGATCTCTAAGGCACGTGCTTAGCATCTCGAAATAAACTCCAAAAAGGCCTAATTACTCATACATCGATCGTTCGCCTCCACCTCACATACCATCTTCGCCACTGTTTACAGAAACTTAATAAAAATTCACCCGATACAATTGATATCAAAAAAAAAAAAAAAAAAAAATATGTTCCCCATCGCTTGAGGTTCAAATTTCGGTTCAAAATCCAGAGCAACAACCTCC
The DNA here is from genome assembly GCA_945910035.1 of Brachypalpus laphriformis. NCBI lineage: Eukaryota > Metazoa > Arthropoda > Insecta > Diptera > Syrphidae > Brachypalpus > Brachypalpus laphriformis. Next base: position 289,885,555 of record OX246753.1, on the reverse strand, counting down.
TAATTATCGCCAAAGAGAAATCATTCTGGCTACAGTCATCGTCCAAATCCACGAAGGGGATTCTTGTCACCTGTCCATTAAGAAACAATCTTTTTCCATTCTGTGGTCGGATTTTGTTATTCAATGGATTCATGAACAAATTAATATTTTTTTTTCTCTTTTTACCTCCTTAATTTGGTTTTTGGAGCGCCGCGCCGCGCTGCTGCCATTAAAAATAAAAAAAATCTTTTAAAGCACCGAGGAGTTTCTTAAGCAATTTTAGGTGATTCAACTCAAATGTTCGCGATGCTACAAAAGAATTGGACTACACTTTTATCCGTTTCGAGGAGCTTGAGGTTGATCGTTTCCATAGCATGATGCGTGGAAATTATCCGAGTTCCAGACGGCGCGGAGCTCAGATAATCGCCGTCCTCAAATTAGTGTTGAGATTGTAGTATATTCGTGGGATGCGAAACCGATTTGGAGTACATTAAGAACCGAGGAGATGGTCTTCGTCGATTAATTTTCATTAAACGATATGTACTATATAAACGAATTCACAGAAAAAAAAGAGTTATAGTCAAACTTTATAGCTTTCATCCGTGTTAACCCAGATCCATAACTGCTGATTGATGGACACCTAAGTGATCAAAAACAAAACACACACATTTTGCCAATTGGGTCAAGGGTAATTCCACATAAAACAAATTTATATAACCGTGTAAAACGTTGAAACGAAATAAAACAAAAACAACAACAAAAATACTTCGGAAAGGCCAATTTTAATTGGCGAGCATTAAATGGTACTACGAGTATATGAACGTAATAACGAAGTGTTGAAGTTACGAAACACGAAGTGAAAAAACACATGGTTCCGTAATTTCATTGATGAGTTTGTCTCGTTACTTTTTTCTTTCCAACAACTGCGAGATACTTAGCAATAAACCCAAGAAGTTGTAAAATTATGCTCGTTGTTGTATGAAAAGTAATAGCTAGCGGCAACCGATAGATGTTCTATATGAGGTAGTAAGAGATTCTAGTATGACACCTATGTTAAGGCTTGTCAGGCAGTTAAAACGTTTTGACGATTTCGAAATGTATGAAATATGTAAATTGGTAATTAATTTTATGTTTTTTTTAGTGACGTGATGTGCAAGGAAACTGTGATGTCGGACCGATAGGGTTACCTAGGGCAGAAGAGCGATCGATTTTAAGTTGCAAGTAACTAAAGAGTGGTTGGTCACAGGTAGTGTCATCATCTGAAATAATGAATAAAGCACTTTTTAAATTAAATCGAAGGTCGGAGCTTGGATAAGTCGTTCTCTTTTGATGAAATTAAATATATGCTCAGAAAGGTAAAATTGAACAAAGCACCAGGAGAGGATAGGATAACTTACGAGTTTCTAATAAATGTGACAAATGAATTTCTAGAAGACTTCGCAACAGCCTATAGCAGAATGCTATACGAATGCAGAGTTGAAGAAACTTTCACCAAAACTATAATGTGTCCAATATTCAGCCAAGCAACTAGAGAGGCATCTCCTTCATGAATTGCATAGCGAAAAGGATGATGGGAATGCGCAATGAGAGGCTATACGCGTGGTTGGAAAGAAATAATATCTTTACAGAGTACCAGGCTGGCTTCAGAAAATAATAGTCTACAGTTAATAACATCTATAGCTTGGCATCAATCATATATGTAGGTATATATCAAACTAGCAGACAAAAGGAAGTGTATGTTTTCTTCGTGGGTCCAAATGCCACTTTTGACAAAATTCCGCGCAAACAGCTCATAGGTAAGCTAAGAGCAATGGGAGTGTCGATTTAATTCGTTAACTTACTTGAATGCATATATTTGGATACGGTCGGCCGTGTGGACAGGAATGGAACTGTCAGAATATTTTGAGACAATTCATGGAATAAAAGAATGCTTATTGTCGCCTCTTCTTTTCGCACTCTACACAAACGACCTACACGAATTTCTAGGAGGAGGTCTGAGCATAGTTCCCTTAAATATAAGATTGCTGCTGTATGCTGACTATATGGTGATTTTAGCGGAGGACTTTCAGGTTATGCAACAAATGATATCAAGGCTTTGAAGAGTACTGCGGGATTTGGAGTTTGGAAGTGAACTTTCCAAAATCAGAAATCATGGTTTTCCGGAATGTTGGCAGATTATCTAGTCAAGAAAAGTGAATTTTCAAAGGAGAAGAAATAAAAATCGCATCGAATTACACGTATCTGGGAGTACCCCTCACCCCAAAAAATAAGCTTTACAAAGCATGTTGAAAAAAGAAACACAGCAGCGAAGAGTAGCATAAATGCTACTTGGCAATGCTTCCTGATACAGAGAGATATAAGGCTTAGCGCAAAGTGGAAACTATTTCTATCAGTCTGCAAAGCTATACAAACCTATAGTGCACAAGTATGGGGTTTCGATATGCGCTGTCAATAGAAACTTGAGTTGAGGACGTCTAAAGTATGTTCAAAAAACTATTTTCGATTATATAGAAGGAAGGTTACCACATCAACTCACCAAAATTCTTCTGAAGAAATAACTATTCTGGGTGAAAGAAAGAAATAATATGGGGAATGGACTTGCTCTACTTTGGGATCAGAGAACCTTGTCTGAAAGAGAATGGAATGGAATGGACATCAAGAAGAAATACAGGGAGTAATTAACAGCAACACGCAAGTTTTCAGGCGCTTAGATTACTCAAGAGGACAAAAATATCTCATTGACCACTCCGACATGAACAAAATCACTTGGATCTTCAAGGCTGGATGTGATCAAATCTTCCTGAATGGCAGCAAATTTGAAGAAACTAAACCCACTTTATGTAACTTGTGCAGTTTGAGAGAAGAAGAAAACGTCCAGCACTTCTTAGGCAGATGCCCGTACTGAGGGATTTCAGACTTAAATTTTTCGGAAAAATCATGTTAACTGTATGTATGTATACTAAGTGGAGAAACCGCCACCGATTGAGACAGATTGACCAAATACTTGACTGTGCTATATCTAACAGAAAGAAACTTATTGCATATTTTTTCACATTTATTAAAAACTAGCGGGTATCCGGCGAGCGTTGCTTCGTCTAACAAAAAAGAAAATAACTGTCAGGCAGGTGCCTGGGGTAACAACTGTCAGGCAGGCGCCTGGGGCAACAACTGTCAGGCGGGCGCCTGGGGCTAAGTCTATTAGAGAACAGTTTTGTGCCGACCAACAGTGGGTAAGTGGTCCAACCGTAAATATACATATATAAAAAAAATAGTAGTAAAGTACTATAATACTAAAGTAGTCGGAAAACTGCTGGACTGATGGTACCCGACATGCTTTGCTGTGACTAACAAAAGAGCATATTTTCAGTACTAAAGTAGTCGAGCGATTTTGACCAAACTTCATAGGAATACTTTAGAGCCGAAGATTGTCTGAAAATTTGAGCTCAATCGGTTTCGTGGTTTCGGAGTCCATAGCATGCATACATACCATAGGTGCACACATTTTTTCCCATGAAAAAAAGTACTTTCAGTTTTCTCCAAATTTTTCAATTTTTCGAGCAACTTTTCCAAATTTTCATTCCGTAAGAACCTTATTCGGACTATTACAAACCTTTTAAAGAAAAAATGAGCCAAATCGGTCTAGCCGTTCTCAAGTGATGCGATGACCAACGAACAGCATTTCATTTTTATTTATTTCATATGTATTTATGGAGAATCTTTCTCTCGTAGCGACCAAGGATATCTACATCCGCTTGCAATAAAGCCCATATTTTAGTGCTGTAAAGCAGGACTGGATAGTCAGGGTCTTATATAGGGTCTCCTTAGTTGTTCAAGACAGGGCTTTTCTGTTGAATTGCGTTATTATAAAAAATAGTAATAACAAACAACCGAGGTATTAAAGAAGACATCAGTTCGAGAACAAGTTCAGAATGGGTAAAATGGAAATTTGTGTCTGGTGTACTCTGTGACAAAGGAATGGCACATAAACTTAAAGAAAAAAATGTATAAGAGAGTGGTTCGATCATCTCTTTTATATAGCTGTGAATACTTGCTGGAGAAAAAGGAGTACACGCAAAGAGTGCACGCGGTATAAATGATGATGCTTAGATGGCTTAGGGGTAATAACGCTCAAAGACCACATCCACAATGACCATACAAGAAGCACCCTTAAAATAGCATCCATTGCTGAAAAAATCACCGATAGTAGACTATCATAGGACGGCCATAGAGATCAGAAGACCATATGTTCCGGAAAGCACTTTTGATGGAAACCACGCGACAAGGCCTAAACACCTAAAATGACACACTTAGACATCTCGACGAGACAAAACCGAGGAGCATGGAAGCTCAGTCCCCAAATAGACTCAGAAATACTACTGGGAAAAAGAAGAAGAAGGTCTAAGTCTATTAGAGAACAGTTTTGTGCCGGCTAACAGTGGGTAAGTGGTCAAACCTTAAATATTTAGATAAACAACTTATTAGTACTAAAGTACCATAATACTAAAGTAGTGCGCATAATGCTGGACCGATGGTACCGGCGTCTTTTGTTTCCAATAACAAAAGGATAATTTTGTTTGGTACTAAAGTACTATAATACTAAAGTAGTTGCCCGATTTTGACCAAACCTTACAGGAACACTCTTGGGGCAATACCAAAGATTGCCTGGAAATGTGAGCTCAATCGGTTATGTGTTTTCGGGCACCATAGCATACAAACATAGGTACACACATTTGTTTCCCATAGAAAAAAACACTTTCAGTTTTTCCCGAATTTTCCAATTTTCCAAGTAATGCTTCTTCCATCATAGGAACTAGGGCTTTCTTAGACCCTCGCTTGACAGCTGTAATAGCTTCTTAGCTTGACCACAGGTCTTTCATGATTTAATCTTTGCAACAAATCCTTGAAAGGATCTACTCTGACGTTCTCCAAGGTATAGGGGACTCATTTAGGAGAAGAATCTAACACGAAATTTAAATATTTCCTCTGTGATCTATACACGACAGCGAGCGAGATTGTGGTCATCAGCACGGCCATACGTACATCTTTTGCTAGGTGGAAATCGCAAACCGACAGAAACTAATTATAGGTTTCTGATCCTGATATTTGACAGATCAAAATTGACTAAAACAGTCGATAAGTCATCGACAAAAAGGAGCATGCTTTCCACAATGACGATTCCAAAATGGATGTCGGTACTGGAGCTGGGACTTGTTGTGAAACCCCAAAAGTCAACCATTATTTTATGATGAATATGTTAGGTTAGGTTGGCTGTCCACACGAGAGTGCAGTCACACTTAGACCAGTGAAGGTCGTTTGTGATACCATGGATCGAACCATTAGGCCACTCAGAGACTAATATAACCAACCGGAGCTTTTGACAAAGCGATGGATGCTCATGACGTCCAAGGACGCCAGATCGCAGACGTCGTCAAGGAAGGGGGACCCCAGATGGAACATTCTTTTATGCGACAGGGCTGGACATGTGCATAGGAGGTGAAGGATAGTTTCCTCCTCCTCCTCGTCCCTACAGGCGCACAGGTAGCCATCTGTTTGCCAAAAATATCCAAAGGTAGCAGGTTAAACAAGATGTCCAGTGCTGCGGAGGGAGTAGTTCTCAGTGCACCACTGATGCAGATGCATGCAGAACTTTGCACCTTAGCTAGTTGAGTGAGGTGGACCGCCTTGTCAAGAGCAGGCCACCATACGATCACGCCATGTAGTAGTATAGGCCTGATAACGGACACGTATAGCCAATGAGTGATTTTAGGTCTAATACCTCAGCTCATACCTATAGCCTTTTTACAGGAATAGAGAGCTACACTAGCTTTCTTGACGCGCTCTAGTAGATTGGCCTTCCAGTTTAATTTCCTATCCAAAATAAGACCCAGATATTTTTCGTTTTCAGAGAAGGTGAGACTAGTGCCATTTATCATAGGAGGACTATGAGGGGAACTTTATATTTCCTCGTGAAGAGAACGAGTTCCGTTTTATGGGGGTTAACCCCCAGTCCACATTTGGAGGCCCATTTGGTGAGCCGAAGGAGAGCATATTGGACGATTTCCCTGAGAGTGTCCGGGTATTTACCGGAGGCAGCAATGAATAATGAATTATGGTGAATAACAACTGCAGCACCCTTCAAGCCGAAATCACAGCCATCACTTAAACATTAAAAACTATCCTTGAAGACAATATGTTCGGAAAAGTCATTAGTGTATATGAACATCGACGGTTGGGCTCTGGACTCTGCGGTAATTAGATTAAGACTAGTACGAGTGGTATTGAAGCGAGTTATCTATAGCCAATAAGGTGACCCTATATGAGCTGTGACTTCAAATGCATATTCCGGGTAATGAAAGAGCAGACAAATTTGCATGAAAGCTGTCGGCGTTGTATATATAGGTATTTACCAGCAGGCGCTAGATTTCCATGGGTACATGGCTACAATCTTATGGCCGGTTTATGATATGACAAAAACCGCTTCGTCTGGTTGAGCTATGTCGCAGTTTCTCCCAGGTCATCTCTAGCATCACTATTGGGCACTGTGCAACTGGTATTCATTCTGAAGCCTTTCACAGCGACTATTGCAAAAGTCTGCTATATGATTGTCCTGCCTTCGCCGACAGAAGAATTAAGACTCTTGGCAGTTGCTTCTTTAAGGAATTGAAGGACATGGATTTCTATTAGCTACAAATTCCTTCGGAACCAACTCATTATAATCTATGATGATGAAGGTTAGGTTAGGTTTAGGCAGTTAAGTGAGGTAGTTAAATGCCCCTCCTAATTTTTTGGGCATTGTGGTATCTATTGATACAATGCGGTAAGGCAAGGAAAATATATTTAAAATATTATAACACTGGCACGCTTTTTTTTTGCCAAGCGTAGACTTTATTAGGTCAAATTTGTTGCTAAGAAGGTTCCAAGTCACAAACGCCACTAATTGTCAAAATCAATGGCTTTATCAAGAGGAGTAAATAGGAATCGATATCATTAGTATCAAAATGGATTTATGTTTTTTTAAATATATCTCATTAAGGTCTACTTTCTTCCAATCCACACATCTTCTTGAATTACTGCAAATCTAAATCCTTACTAGCCCAAGGTGACTTCACATAATGTCCCCATCGTTGAAGTACTGGTACGAAGTTCAGAAACATCCACTCCATCAAGGCTGGTAACGCTTGGTTCTTAAAAAAAAAGAGATAAACTTCTGAAAAAAATCGTCCTTTCTTATCTTGTGCAGCGACGGGACATCGACCTAATCAAAAAAGGTAGGGTTTATCGGTTTAACTCTTAAAACTCCTAACTCGGCAAACCAAATTACTCGTAATGCTCTATAGAACGCTCATCTTACCAGTCTTGCTTTATGGCGCCGAGTGCTGGACGACAACTAAGAGAGCATAGCAAATATGGATACCAAATATGAATACCTTTGAACGAAAAATACTTCATCGGATCCCATACGCGAAGAGTGCGAATACAGGAGAGGGCAAAACCATGAATTCTATTAGTTTTATCAGGATGTGGATGTAGTCCAAAAAGCCAAGACACATCGACTAGATTGGGTCGGCCACATCGAGTGAATGGACAACAACGCTCCAGCCAAGAGAATTTTTGAATCTTAGTCCACAGGTTCGAGACGGCAAAAAACACAGAAGATTCCGTATAAAGACCAAACTATGGCGGATCGTCTTCACAACTGAAAGCAGCGTGCCTGGGACCGCAGAGGATGAAAGGCAGCCGTGCTCCGGGCAGAGATTCTTCTTGATTTGGGAGTCTTTTAAGTAAGTATCTCGGCTTAGCTATTCTTCTGATCTGCTGCGGATGCTGCCTACACCTAAGGTGCCACATCTGCATTGGGTAAAGATACATTCACACAAATCGATTGCACTACCCAAAGGCAAATAAAAAGTTCAGAATGAAAATTATGAAAAGCATGAAATCAGCGGAACTGATACCAGCATTTTATGAATTCCCACGATAAAAACGCATTTGTAATGTCGTAAACGGTACGTTGCCCACTCTCAAGTGCCGTCACTTTGTTTGTCATGCAAATAAACAAATATTGTGACACAGGCATGCAATTAGCATACGCATACGTCATAATTACACAGTGGCCTCTCTATAATTTTTTTTTCTTAAACACCCGATCGTATCTATGCAACTTGTGAAGTAATTTGTTAACCATGCCAAGAGAAGCGGAAGTCATTTTTGTTAATTTTCAACGAGAAAAGTTTCCAAAAAAATTTAAATAACAAAAAAAATACTTAAAAATTCATTACAAACGAGCATAATATTAGGGTTGGGCATTTCGATGACTTAATGGTCTGAAAACACTTCCAATGAGTACCACCAGTTGGATGGATGGATGGATGGGTATATTTCTTTTTTTCACTTTTCATCTTATGCACACTGATGATCAGATGATGATGACGATCATGATAACGATCGTGGTGAGAAGAAATTATGACGCAGTGGTAGCACAACGACCACCTGTGGATTCTCCTCTGAAGAAAGGGAAATTTCTTTTGTTTTGCTTTTAGTTTTAAGATAGTTTATGTATCTTGTGAAACTGCATGCGGTGTACACTATAATTAAAGGTGTCTGTTTTCGTTGGACATGTCTGTTTTATGTATTTTTGAAATACCACGGCGGTTGTTAGATAATAGACGCGATAATTATAGAAATGATAAATTGATAGTATCGAATGCGCGTGGGCTCAGATACTGCATTGTTAGTTGTATCTTAGAAGTGTTTTTCTGTGTTTATCTTTTTCTTTTCTTTAAATCTGGATTTGATGGGAAGTGTTGTTGCGCAAATATCATCTTTTTTGTAGGAGAAAAACATCATGGGTGTATTTAGAGAAATTGCGTCATTATTCTGAGTTCTGTGATATAAGATCGTTTGTCCTTCACATGAGAAAGTACTCGATGTACTCGTTTTTAACCTTAAGGAATGTTACACCTAATTATGTTGTGCATAGGTTTTTTAGACGAGACCAATTAAAATTATTCAAACATTCCGTCAGCTATATTTGAAGAAGATACAACTAGAAAATGTAGTCATCCTTCGACAAACCGTATTTAATTATTAGTTTACCAAAACAGATAGCCTCTTCTTTTTTTTTTTTAATTTTGTCTTAAAACCCGACTTCCAACATGAAATGCATGGTTTAGGCATCGAGCGAAACGAGTTCTCAATGATTTATGGCTTTCCCGTTGGTTCACTAATCAAATGTTCATGTCAGTTTAAATTTCTACACTTTCCAGAAGCGTAATGAAAATGATTTCGATGATGATCACTTTATTTGATCAGTGAAACATGACATAAGACTGAAAGTGATTTTACTACTTTTATGAGTCTACCAATCATTTTTCTCTTAGAGGTGTGAAAAAATATAATGGATACTTCCAATTTTTCACATAACCTCGAGCAGAGGTTCCCCTCTTTGAAGGTGTTCAAAGCGGATCAATAGGCATTCTGAAATGTCAAAATATTTACGTTATAAGCTCCGTGAGATCCACATTTATAGGTACTTATATGAAACCACTTCGAACTCGTTTTGGATAATAATAATAAATAAGTTAACAGATCGAATTGTTATTGCCGTTTAGAAATAGTTTACTAGCAAGTTTGCCAAGTGTTTTGGTAACAGAATTTTAACGAATAAATGAAATGCTGAAATTCTATGAATAAATGACAACAAGTTATACATAAGCTGACATTTAGGAAATATGGAAGTCGATATCAGGTAGCATCACAATGAAAGCCTTTCTAAGTACGTGTGGAAAAAATTAAAGCTTTGTAAAAACTGGCGCTTAGGCAGTACAATCTCACACTTTGGTGGATACCAGGTCACTGTTACATACCGGGGAATTGTGCTAACGAGTTGGCTCAACAAGGCTTCTCTGGTAGAAATAGCATAAATATATGTTAAGTGTCTTATCCAGGCCGATGCGGAGAAGGTGACCAACTACCAATGGCAACATCTAAACCAATGCAACACCGCCAGACAAATTTGGCTGACACTGAACAAATCTAGGTCCATCGGACTCCTAAAATACAAGGAAGAAACCCTCTCTAAAAACACAGACGCTTTCATCTGACACTGTGCCATAGGAAGAAATGCCCACAGACTAGGCATCCTCTACAATGACTTCTGTGGAAGCTGTAGGGCTGAAGAGGAAGAAGAGACCATCAGTCACCTCCTATGTGCTTGTCCTGCGCTCGCCAACATTAGCAAGGCCACCGTGCGTGAACTCCTTTATACCATACAACGAAGGAAATGCTTCGTAGAGTAAGAGGGTGACCCACCCATCTTACACATCGGCAGTACAATGGACCTATTTTTGATCTTAGTGCATCCCCATCGAGGGCTGATCGTAGCCAACAGGGGGGTTCACATTCTCAAACATGTTTGACAAGCACGGCATGATGAATGTTTGATGGATGGAAACCATTAGCGTTCACATTTGTCAAACATGGGTGTCAAACATCAGTTGTAATTAGAATTTCAACCATGGCGGATGTTGTAATCGCAGCTCTAGTAATCGATGCAATTTTAGAAGATGGAGAAAAAGAAGAAGAAAAAAAAAAGGAAGCGAATTTGGACAAAGGAATGGCTAAAAAAGGGACCAAATTGTTCTTCTTTTAATTTACTGGACGAATTAAGATTGACTTCTCCCTTTTTTATGCATATGTATCCCTCTTTCTTTTCCGGTCTGCAATTAGGTTTTATATGGTTTTTCCTAAAGTAATTAGTAAATTGCATAAATCTCTAAGTGGTGCATATTTCCGTTCCCGTCATTTCATATATGTCCTTTATTTTAATGACTGCCTCTTTTTACCCATATAAAGTCTACCCGTCTCGTGCGATACGACCCATGATAATGCTCTAAGAAATCCCTTTGCCTTTTTTTTTAGGAAGATAGAAGGGGTTTTGTGCACAATTTCGTGAGTTTTTCTTGACCATTTTGTCTACAGTCCCTTTTATGGGCCTATTTTTATTGCACCTAAAAATGTGTTGGATTTTTCCATTCGGTCCACCGTTGCATATGGTTCTATTTCGCTTTTAATTTGCCATGTCTCTGGAAAGCTTTGATACATTTCAAAAAATTCTCTCCAAAAATCGCAATTTCTGATCACAGCCATATTTATAGGTACGATGCGCACTGGTTGAAAGTTTCTTGCAAATTAAATTTCTTCCCGGCATGACAAGCAAGCGTTCACACTCTCAAATTTGTTTGTCATGCCAGGAAAATATCAAAACATTTTGAAATCCATCAAGCATTCTTGACAAGCCGCTGGATGGAGCGTTCACATTATCAAAATCAAGGCAATCATGCCGGGCTTGTCAAACATGTTTGAGAATGTGAACGCCCCTAACCAATCAGCTAACCAAAAACTGGTTGATAGTAGGAATGATTACTCGTAAAAGGCGCATAATTGCTTCTTCTTTCTTCTATTTCGGCGAGGTTATGATCTGAAAACGGTGGGCAAAATCGCATCATCACCTCTCAGTGGTGCCCGCTGGATAGCTATCTGATAGTGAACTAACGATGAGCGTATGCTGAGTCTGACGATATATGTGTAGCTGAACACTCGAACCTGCGTAAACACATCTGGGTGAACTTCAGCCCGCATATGGTATGTTTAACCGGACGAGGCATCTCTTGTTGACCTCATTGGCTGAAATATGCGTCTTAGAAGTCTAGCAAGAGGTCCTCAGAAGGAGGACGTGCGGCGGATGAATTCTCCCGATGGAATCAACGGCGAAGTCTACAGACCAGCGGATACCTTACCGGAGCTACTTCGACATATTTGAAGCTGAGGTCTGTAAGGATTTTTAATACTACGTCAGGATATTGAAAAAGAGATGGTGGCGGATGAACCCTTAATGGGCCAACGGCAGCGCTCATATCCCCGACGTGGGTTACTGACATCGGTGTATCCGGCCCCTCGTCCTAGGGGTTGCTAAAAAAGGATCTGGTCCTCCAGGTTGGGGGTTGTGCCGTCGGGTTAACTTCCCTACCACGTAACAAAACTTTCTTTTACGAAGCAACTAACAGCCTCGGATACGGATGATTCCACTGTTGACGACCCAAGCAAACGTAAAAAGGACAACGATCTTCGTGTCTGCACGTGGAATGTTAGGTCCCTCTACAAACCACATGCAGCGGAACAACTTGCAGAGGCCCTAGAGTGTCTTAAAGCAGACATTACTGCCATCCAAGAAGTGCGATGGGATGGGCCGGGCAAAAGGAGGATAAAAAACTGCGACATCTACTACGGCGATTGCTACAGACAAAAAGGACAGCGTCTATTCGGGTGCGGATTTGTTATTGGAGGCAGACTTAGGCAAGAAGTCTTGAGTTTCCCCCATGTGAACGAGCGCCTTATGACTATCCGTATCAAGGCTAAACTTGCCAACATTAGCCTAATATGCGTTCACGCCCCTCATGAGGAGAAGGACGACGCGACAAAGGATGTCTCCTACCAGCTCTTGGATAAGACGTATGAGCAATGCCCTAGCCACGACGTTAAAATTATCCTAAGTGATTTCAACGCAAAGCTAGGAGGAGAGGACGTCTTTAGTAGCGTGGTCGGAAAACACAGCCTGCACGACATCACATCCGACAACGGACTCAGGCTAATTGACTTGTCGTAGCTAGTACGCGGTTCCCACGTCTCGACATTCACAAAGGAACATGGCTCTCCTTTGATCTTCCAGTATTCTGGGTGTCCGGACCTACCGAGAAGCAAACGTGGACTCGGATCACTACCTAGTTGTAGCTAAGGTACGGATGCGGATATCCACAACGGAGCGAAATCAACGAAATGCTGTGAGGAAATTTGACGTCGAAAAGCTACAATCGCAAGAGACCGCCAGAACCTTTGCCGATCGAGTTTCTTCTAATCTTAATCTAAGTCCTATGCCGCCAGCAGCAAATGCGGAAGACCGGTGGCAGCGTTGCCAACAAGATATCAGAGATGCCGACTCTGTTGTACTGGGTTTCTCTCGCCCACCACAATGAAACCGGTGGTTTAATGAGGAATGCCGGCAAGCACATGCAGCAAAACAAGAAGTGTACAAAGCGGCGCTGCATAGAAGGACTAGAGCTGCTTGCGAGCTCTACGTGCTCAGGAGAAAAGGGGAACATCGTCTTCTCAGGAAGAAGAAAAAAGAGCATGAGAAGCGCTCGATCGAGGAAATTGAGAGTCTTTCTTGCAGGAATGATGTTCGAAAATTTTACCAAAAGGTAAAAAGAACATGTCAGGGTTTCAAAGCCAGAACAGAAGCCTGCAGGGACGAAAATGGTAACATTGTAGTAGAATCGCAGTCGGTGCTGAGGATATGGAAGGAACACTTCTGCAGACTGTTAAACGGCGATGATGACCAATATTCCACTGTCAGGCAGAATGAGCCATTCAACAGTGACGATGGCAGTCAAGATTCCCGTCAACCCAAACAGAGTGAAGTGAGGATAGTGATATCTAAACTCAAATCCAACAAAGCTGCTGGAGCTGACGGCCTTGCCGCTGAACTTTCCAAGGCATTAGGAGATGAGTTGGTAAGGAGCATGCACCAGCTCATCTATAAAATCTGGTCGGACGAAAGTATGCCCGATGAATGGAACCTCAGCATCATTTGCCCGATCCTGAAGAAAGGAGACCCTCTGAACTGCACCAATTACAGAGGTATAAGTCTCCTCAACATCGCATATAAAATCCTGTCTGCCGTATTATGTGAACGCCTAAAACTGATCGTCAACAACCTGATAGGTCCTCATCTGTGCGGTTTCTGGTCAGGAAAGTCCGCCATTGACCAAATATTCACACTACGGCAGATCTTGGAAAAAACCCATGAATATAAAATCGATACGCATGACCTCTTCATCGATTTCAAAGTTGCCTATGATATCGTGTATAGAGACGAGTTATACAGAGCCATGTCTAGTCTTGGCATCCCTGCCAAGCTCATCCGTTTGTGCAGGATGACGATGGAAAACTCTCGCTGCTCCATCAAAGTCGGTAAGCACATCACCGAACCGTTCGATGTCAGGAAAGGTGTTAGACAAGGTGACGGGCTATCATGTGATCTCTTTAACATAGTACTTGAGAGAATTGTTAGAAACTCACAAGCCAACACCGAAGGTACAAACTTTTACAAGTCTGTACAATTACTCACTTATGCCGATGACATTGACATAATCGGAAGAACTCAGCGGGCCGTCAATGGGGCATTTCCTAGTATTGAGATCGAGGTAGCAAAGATGGGTCTAGCGGTCAATTAAAGCAAAATGCTGCCTACAAAAAGGACACCCAACATTGGCGTCTTGGGCAGAACGCCACAATAGACAGATATAATTTTGAGGTAGTAAAGGAATTTGTCTACCTAGGCTCTATGGTGAACTTGGCAAATAACATCAGTAGGGAGATCACACGAAGAATTACTCTTGCCAATCGTTGTTTCTATGGGCTAAAACGGCAATTGAGTAGCAAAGCCCTATCTCAAACTACTAAGGTAACTCTCTATAAGACGCTAATCATCCCAGTCCTGCTGTATGGCGCAGAGGCATGGGCTTTGACAAAACCGGATGAGGATGCCCTTGGTTATTTCGAGAGAAAAGTTCTTCGAGCGATCTTTGGTCCCGTCTGCATAGACGGTGAGTGGAGGAGAAGGTACAATGCCGAGCTATACTTCATGTACAAGGACGTCGACTAAGCCAGAAGAGTTCACATACAGCGACTAAGATGGCTGGGTCATTTAGAGCAGATGGAGCCCAATGTTCCCGCTAAGGAAGTTTTCGAATCCACCCCGGATGGACGGCGCAGTAGAGGACGACCTCGCGGTAGGTGGCGCAAACAAGTGGAGGGGACCTCAACCAACTTGGCGTGCGCAACTGGAGGCAGCTGGCTCGTAATCGTGCTAGCTGGAGAGGTTTGTTGGTTGAGGCCCAGGTCCACCCCGGACCGTAGCGCCATCTAAGTAAGTAAGTAAGTAAGTAAGCATTGTGTATTTGATATTCATGTGTCACAAGGTAGGAGATACTTAGACAAAAGACAATATTCTCCTTTAGTTAAGAGAAGATCGAGGACTCTTGACGTTCATCTCCTTAACTAGCTCGAAAGACTTAAGACCGTTGAATTGAGGGAACTTCTGAAATTCATTTATCTAAGTGTATGATTTTAATTCAGCAGCTTTCTTTCTATGCTCCCCGGGTAGTGGGCTCAAATCAACATGAGCAATACCTGAAGTCAGAGTACATTCACCTTACCTGCCACTGTTTGCAAGCACCGCGAATTTACCAGAAGTTCATTGAAGAAATTGATTTGGAGACTGGTCGACGTATCTCTTCGAATACTTTCACTCTAGTGCGCGAAAGAATTCGATTAAATGAAATATCTTTTCCATTGTGTATTCAAGAATGCCGTCTATATACAGACCTACGTAGTCAGGTAGAACTATTTAGTAGGATTCGCATCTCAGTTGAAGGATTGTGGGGCTGTTGACAGTAAAGGGCTTTTTAATTGAGGCTATTGGAAAACAACGAAATATTGTTATCTATAAGACAAGGACACCTCAGGGGTCGAATCTCCATTAGGTAAGTAAGAAAAGATTGGTCCCACGCCGAACTGGTTCCCGTTCTTCAACTTCCACAAGAAAAGACAAACGAAACGAAGGAAGTATGATGGCAGAACAGATAACCACAAGTGTTACGCAAAAGTGACCAGCATAAAGCAGACATAAGAAGAATTTCGCAACATGTCTCCCCATGCAGTGGCGATGTTTTCCTGTTTCCCAAAGCCCTTTTGAGAAAAAAAACTATTTAGGTCAAGGCTCGCATTAAAGAATTCGCAACCAGCCGCATATAAATAAAAAGTGACAGTACGTTCCCATTGTCTCGTACCCTTTTGCTTTCAATTAACTTTTCCTTTCGAAGGCATCTGGTTTGTTCTTCTCGTTTTTTTTTCTCTTCACCTTCGTATTCGCTTTCGTGTTCGTCTCATTCCTCAGAGATGGATGCACGACAACCGAGGAAAAAGAAAAGAGCTCTCTGCGGCTTCCACCTGTTAGAATACATCGTTGCACATCACGAGGTGGTGGCAGCAGCAGCATTAACCTCGCTCAGACAACTTTTCCCTCCTCGAAGGCTTAGCTTCATTTCAAGTCGAGTCGAATGACATTTTACGAAAAAAACGTGCTCTGCATGTTTCTGCCAAACGAGAGTTTACGTGAGTTCATATAGCTTAAGCGTTCGTGGAACTCATCTTCATACGAGATGGAAAAAACCTCGATACTGGGCTAGGCATAGTCAAGCTTGTACACACAACATCATCTCCAGCATCAAATGCAAAACTATACGCGATTCCATATCGCCCGTTCATTTGGAGACGCAACTACGCGACTAACATGCAAAGAAATAACGAACCTCGCATTTGATTGTGCAAGGCGATAGGCTATCCCCCTTCTCTCCTAACCTGGTGGTGACTTGTTCTGCCGGTGAACAGGCCCCCGGGGACAGGAGAAACTCGTGACATTTTCGGTGCTAGTCACACACAATATTAATTGGCATCTATGTATGTCGAGGGTCCCTAATTCAATATCGGAAGGAAGGAACTAGCTGCGGATCGCATGTAGTTTGATTAATCCTTAAATAGAAATGAATCTTATAGATACCTGCAATAGGAATAGATACGAGTGGTTTGTGTGGCGTGGGGTATCTGCTGTAGTCTGCACGTTTCTCCATGTCGTCGTCGTCTTCGATCGTCGGCAGGGCCATTAGATGTCGCAGCTAGTTAATGGGTGGTATATTAACAGCCACCTTTCGGAATAGAATCATGTAGCTGCTCTGGCATCGTACCATATTGAATATGTTTTATTGGCTCAATGGTGCAATGTTGCAAAGAAAGCAGCGAGTGCGCTGATATGGAAGATGCACACGCGCACGCGTGCGTCTGGTTATTTATAGGCACTTAGAGCGGACTGCGTGTTCAGCAAGTCTGCTGCAGCTAGAAGGATAAGGATCTGATCTATTTTTATGTTAATCGTGTTCACGCGCTACGATTCGCGGATTCAATTCGTGTGACTGCTATGGAGCAGTGTAGGCGAATCTGATAATCAGATGGGAGGCTAACGAATAAATATGGATTTGGGTGTCTGTTGTGAAAGGGAATGTTACATGGATGCGTATCGTATCGACACCCATATTCAGACTGAGATTGTTTATTGTTTTTGTCGCTGCAGCATTGCAATGTTACAGGAAGCAGTGATGTTGTATACTTTTTGTATTCTGTTCACTTTTCATATATTGTGGAGTGCATTCGTGATGTGAATGGGAGTTATGGGAATTTATGCCCGTATTGAGGTTGAAGGAAATTGCTTCACAGCCCTTTTTTGTTTGTCAATTACTTTCGATGTTTAGCTGGGGACTTTGTGAACATGTGTGCACCAGGTGGGATGTATGGTTGTCTTTCAATGGTCAGGCTATTGTACAGCTGCAGTTCGATGCCTTAGGCTTGGATATGGATATGAAGCAATTTTGAATGGAACCAAGAAATATAAGCTTCCAGCATTGCTTAGTTTCTATAATTCGCCACCTGACAATTGAATTTTTGCCCTTGACGAAGTCTTTGTATCCTGTAGTCAAGAAATTGTTCCTCGTCCTTCGCTTGGCATTTTACTCTAAGGTTTTGTTTTTGCATAGAATAAGTGACGAGATCATTACATACTATTGCCTATACATTAGTCTCCTTGTCATGTTGAACGGGTTTAAGTAGAGGAACATTATAGTTGGGCTACATAACAAATACTAGTTAATAATCCAGAGCCACGAAAATTGAACGGTTAGTAGTTGAGCTAGGGTCGTCTTTGGACAAGTATCACGCACAAACTGCTTAACAGATTTTAATAAAACTTTCGTCATTCTATACCTTAGAGGCTTAGTCCCAATCTCCAAAAAGAATTATCACGATATTCTTCCAGAGAATTAAGATATTAAAATAAATGAACGCACAGAACACAGGCAAAACCAGGCATTATAAAACTATACATTCGAAAAGTTTGAGAAGTACAGATTTTTTGTGTACTTTTGGACACAGTATAAAATAAATAAGCACATGGATTTATTTCCTTGATTATTTATGAGGCGCAGCCTCAATTTGTGGTAGATCTGTGGTATCATAATGGACTTCTGTAGTTGTAGTGTGTCTGCATCTTAGTACGTATACTGATCCTAACATTGGCCTACTAAAGTTATGGCGAAGGGTCTTGGAGAGATCGGGCAGGTACGAAAACACAAAATGACATTTTCAACAATCCGATGCAACAATATGTCAACTCTTTGAGCAGAAACTGCACAAGAAGATGAAATAGACGAGGCTTGTCATGATTAGTTCACTGATAGGCTTTTTGAAGTAGCTTAAGCCCGCAGGTTCTATTCGCACCAAAGGCTTATTGAAGGAGGAAGTACTGCTCGGTAAGCTGGTCAGCAGAAAATAAAGCCTTGTACTAGGAGTGAATAACTCAAAACTACACATTTTCTCCGCTGTCGGCGATGGTCATCCGAATGGCTGACCTAAAAATGTTCAGATAAGGGAACTTAGAGGCAAATTGTGTGAACATTTTAAGTGATGCTTTCTTGGAGATTCTGGACTCTCTTCCGTTAGGTGTTGGTAATCTTTGGAATAAGGTATTTATATTTATTTTATATGAATGCGAAAGTTATAAGCCCAAGGACTGGTTGCTAGATAAAGCCGTAGGGATATGTAGACCGGATAAAACTTATCTGAACCACCTTTGTAATAAGCTAAAAAATGTGCTGCAGGACCTAAAAAATCACGAGACTTCTACTTACCTCGAGGGTCTGATAAGTATTCAAACTACTCTCTATGGAAAGCCTTGAAGTCCATAAGGAAACCTGTAATGCACTCGCCGCCAATTAAGAAATCTAACGGAGAATGGGCAAAAGAAGACAAAGAGAAAGCAGAATTATTTGCCGATCACTTAGAGGAAACCTTCAAGCCGTTCGATGGACAACCGTTGATCGAAGATCCGAATGGTAATACGGCACCCGACAACTTTAAAGTAAAAACCGTATCCCTGTCCGAACTTCGAATGACAATAAACAAATTGAAAAATAACAAGGCTCCGGGATATAATTTAATCACTGGCGAAATTTTGAAAGAGCTGCCGAAAAAAGTGCTGGTTAACTTGCTCTACATTATAAATGCTTCTTTAAGACTGTTATATGTTCCAAGGCAATGGAAAGTCGCCGAAGTTTTTATGGTTCCGAAATCGGGAAAATGTGCAAATGACAAGAAACCATATAGAGCCATTTCACTTCTGCCAATAATATCTAAGGTCTTCGAGAAACTTCTGCTGAAACGATTGCAACCAGTAATTGAAGAAAGACACTTGATCCCGGATCATCAAATCGGCTTTCGGGTCAAACATTCCACAATCGATCAGGTGTATCGAATAACGAACGAAATTGGAAAAGCTCTAGAAGGGGAAAAAATATGCTCTGGCGCTTTTCTCGACGTATCGCAAGCCTTCGACAAGGTACGGCACGAAGGCCTAAGGTATAAGCTAAGGGTAATCTTACCGGGAAAGTTCTACAGAATATTGCAATCTCATCTTGAGAACAGACTTTTCCGTGTTAGACACGGGAGTGAATATTCGGATTTCAAAGAAATCTACGCCGGTGTTCCACAAGGAAGTGTTCTCGGTCCAATCTTGTTCCTGCTCTACACAAGAGATATACCACAAGATGAAGGGACCGTTGTAGCAACGTTCGCAGATGACACGGCTATCCTCGTAATGTTGATGAGTCAGTCGAATCATGAACGGGAAAACTCCAAC